>CM068837.1:79616136-82582444 GCA_028554795.2 Sinohyriopsis cumingii
AAAATGTAATGATTTTGAAAGGGTAAAAGTGTTCGCTAAACTACTGAACGCAAAATCCAGACTGATATAAAACTCGTTGTTTTCACTATGTGCCCTGAATATAACCCCGAGCCACAAAGTGAAAGATAAAAATGTAACTGAAGAGAGCAAGCCACGTCACCAGTTATGCCTGTATTGTTCAAGTATGAAGTAGACGATTCGTCGGCACTGTGTAAATTTTAATGTATCACTTAATTAAATTCGCACATTTCGACGAAGTCAATGATTTGTTTTATCATCGATATCGTCATCATTCACGATTAGAATAGGTATGGGTATGTAAACGTAATACTATTATTGTGTGTGTGTTTGTGTGTGTGTGTGTGTGTGTGAGAGAGAGAGAGAGAGAGAGAGGTTTTGGCTAATGCTGTTAATTGATAGTATACAGGTTTTGTTTCCTTACATGGACAATATCGTAAACAATCTAACTGCATTTAAATCCAAAATCACTCGTTAATACTGTCTGGTAAACAAGTGTGCATTTTTACGAGAACACGAACGATTGAACCAAATTGGCTAAAACGCAGTTGCACTGAAAAAAAAACTTTTTATTCATAGTTGTCACGTGACATTTTTATAAAGACCACGATCATACAACGGACGTTTGTTCAGCATTCGAGTGCAAAATACTTAGTGACTATCACGACCTGTATTTGAGCATGGATAGGATATTGCCAACGGATGTGTTTCAGAAATTTCGCGACACTGCCCTGAACGTGCACAAGTTATATCTTGTCCATCACTTCTCGTTGCCAGGCATGGATTTAGAAGAATTTTAGCTCAAAACCAAAATCGAGCTGGAATTGGTAACTTGCATAGATCTGCATATGTTTGTCGAAAGATTAAAATGTGGCGGAATATCAATGTCAAATCATATTTACGCTAGTGCCAATAACTGAAGGGTGGATATGACCACACCAGCCCCTACATTTACTTCATATCTTGCTAAACAAATAATCTTATGGAAGGTTTTTGAAGCAACAACTTCCAGTTGGTAGATTTCAATGAGTCCATCCTGCTTACATCTACAACAACACGTGAGCGATCACAACATTATCGGTTCCATTGGTCCATCTTTGATGTTGACCTTAAAGTCAGGAGCTTATATAATTATCCGCTAACCCCACAAACATCTTAGGTGCGTGATAATTATTCCATTCAGTTTTGTAGCATTTCAGGTATCATATACGTTTAGAACAGAACGATGCTCATTCTTTGCAGAACACAACAAGACCAACCATGTTGCAGAACGATTCGAACAGTGCTAATAGGCTTGTATGGACCTTGTCCTATACCCGTCTGTTCACCATTCTTTATATGTTCTATTTGATCTACATTTACTTACAGGATTCATACCTATTCCGTTATGACCTCAGTTTTCAGTGCGTCTTCAATGACACAGATATTGTCAGAAATGATATAATTAGGTGTATTAGATTGTCAAAATATGTACTTCATATTCATCAAAAATTTCCAAAACGTTGACTTAATCAATTCACTTATTCAACATATATGTTTTTTTTCTAAATTAATTAATCAGTTAATTAAATAATTGATTTGTTCCTGAATGCATAGTGTTTTAACCTTTGCAGACGAATGCAGTGACATCGTGTAATGCAGTACATCGGGGTATGCGCATCTGCTTGCACATTTGTGTGTGTCAGTTATATATATTTAAATAACGTATTGTATTAACATTACATAATTACAGACAAACCACGCGCCAGGGTATGTTATAATCATCCGCTCCTATAGCATAAGTAGTAAGAGCTTCTGCCTGGGACTCGCGAGGTAGTGGGCTTGATAAAATGCCTATTAAATCTTGTATCAAGATTAGCTTCTGCATTTGGCATCGTCTCACGACAGTCCCTTGCACAGTGTTATATACAAGACATTGCCTACGCAGCATATGTAAAGTGGTTACCACATGATACGTACATGAGCCATTGTATGTGGAATTTTTAATATCCCTCGATTTAAAAGGAACCATCTTTGCTTCGATATCCAATTGAGTTTCCTTCGTTTACACATTAACATTTGATCTGGTATCATGGACATTAATGTATACCGATCACTCATTGATTAACTCGTATATGACTACAGTGATTAGATAAATTGTAAATAAATAAGATGATCATACACAGTAACGGTCACCGAAGACCCGTGATGGTCAGATCAGTAAACTCGCGATTACCTGTTTACAGAGTGTATTAAGGAGACGGGCTTGGCTATCTTGTTCTGGGATTATTTAGAAGGATGGCTCCCAAAGCAGCACCAATTGCAAAACAATTATAAATGAAAGCTATCGATATTATTCGTAAAGGCTCCTGGTGCAGTTGCTAGTGCTGCTGGTAAAGCCTTCACGGCAATCAAAGACAGAATAGCTCAACTATTAAGCAGACGTCAGACTGCTAAACCACACGTAAACTTGCCACGGGCGGTTTTACCGTATACAGAGGTTATGACCGAGGATGTCAGTAAAATAATAAACCAAGCCGCAAATCAAAAGCTAGCAGCCTTGGTAAATCAGCATAACGATGGGAAAAGAAACACGAGCTTTATTTTAGGAAGCGGAGTTTCCCGAAGGTCTAGGTGATCACGATTAAAAAATGAGCAATATAATACAGATGTTCAAACGTATATCCGATACAGCATTTGACATGGATAAGCCAGTCCAAAAAGATGAACCAGTACATGATTATCAATGTTATTCTTATGACGCGCTTATATCTAACGCACAAGGAATAATTAAATTGCAGGTCCATGATATAAGTATATATTTTTACCCGCTGAGGCTTTTTTATTGAGGTAGAAGGTTAGTTTGTAATATATGTTCCTATTAACACACCATATGGGGATGCTTCCATAGCTGGTTTTGTTAATAACGGTATTATAACGTTATTTGACAGTGCCACATATATGATTGATGGAAATAAGATAGAAACAATTAACAAAGATGTTGATGTTGCCACTACAATAGTTGGGTTAGTAATATAATCTGACGATTGTACAAGATCAAATGGCCCGTTGATCATAGGCAATATATTCAAGTACAAGTGCCACGAAATGCTTCTAGTGATCCACAACCAGGTCCACCTGAAACAATAGAAAGACCCGCTGATGCATTTTTGTTGCTAAAAAGTCCAAACTCTGATCACAATTTAGGATTTGCTCTCCGTAAATTAATGTTGAAAGGTAAGCGTAGAAGAATTTCCTGCGCGATTCCGCTATCACATATATTTGGATTTTGCTGTCTAAACTTTCATTGTGGATGACATTAATGACCCAATCGATTGCGGAAGAACAGCAATTACTATCTTTTATGAACACAGACGGTAAGTCTCTGTTGCCGTGGTACTCAGTGTCCACCGATATTACACAAAGTAACATTACTGGGTTATTCACGTGGCAAATAAAAACTCATCAGGGTATTTCTTCAACGAGGCATATATTTGTTGCGTTGAAAGATGCTGCTCGGGTGAATAATCAAGAACATTCCCATATAATATTTAACAAACTTGATGTTACCGAGGTTTCTTTGATGATAAATGGGCATCAAGAATCATCAGAGGATGTAATCTTAAATTTTGAAAATAATTATGTTGCTCACGCGTATCATCGATGTTTGATGTTTATGGGACATGATCAAAACATATACACTGGTTTACAAATATCGCATTCGGATTTTACAACAGTGTATCCAATCTATTTCTTCTCGCTGGAACATTTAGATTTATTTAGGCAATCTGTCGTTGATATACACTTTATAGCTATATCCAGATGCTTTGCTAATTATAAAGCAATCGTTTATATACTCAGCGACAAAGCAGAGTTACTTGAAGGTGATGGTGGTCGAATGAGAGTCGTTGATGCACCAATGGAAAATCTTAAAGTGTTACCTTAATGCACTTTATTTAGAAACAAGAGTACTTTATACAAATGCAATATCATGATGTTAATGTCAGTCTGACTGGTGGTCAGATCAAGAAATTACAGTCCGCGTTGGTGAAAAAATGTGGAACAACAATAACGCTAAAGCATAATCAAATCACAGGCGTTGAAAATAAACTTGCGCTGACAGCGCGTCAACGTAAACATCTCAATGACGCCAGACAATCTGAGACTGCAATACGGTGTAACTTTATGCTGACGCTATCAACGACATAGTTAAAACCTGAGGAATATTTCCACTTCTCGCGGCAATACCAGCATTGATAGCAAAGGCTGCTGCGTTATGTGTTGCTATTACCGCTGCTGGAATGGCATTACAAAAGCAACGGGAAAGGGATTAACACTTCCGGGAACTTATCTAGGAAAATATATGACACTTCCGTGAACTTATCTAGGACGATCCGTTCAAGGAAAAGGTCTGAGACTTCCAGGAACTAACCTGGAGAAAGGTCTAAGACTTCCGGAAACTTGTCTGTTAAAAGGTCTGAGAATTCCGGGAACTATTCCATGTCGAACCCTCAATGGGGTTTTTCCTCCAATGTCAAATTTTGAATTACTTAATGTGGCTAAACAACTCAAAATAATAAGAAAACTTCAGAGGGTTTTATGCATAATTAATTACCACAACAACCTTATAATCCAGAAACTGTATTAATAATATCGATGCTCGCACTGGACATGGTACTCACAGAGTATCGTACGCGATTGACCTTCCTGGAATTGTATATTTGGATTTGTACCGATCCGACAATATGCGGTCGTGAAACAATTGCGGTGCTCGAGTCTTAATCAAAATCATCATTACCACCTCACAAAGTTTTGCACAATTATTCAAGTCAGCGTTGGAAATCTACGATTTGAACGGAAGATCTCTTAGTGATATTAGTAAAAATAAATCTAAGATTTATCAACATACTCGACTAAAGATGAACTAGGTGATCTCATGAACCTAACTGGGGTTGACCGAGATGACGTTGTTGTTTTTCAGGACCAATATGATGTTTTAAACACCAGCAACATCAAATCAAATGACAGTTCGACGAGTACCCGGTGCGGTCACGGATAACATCCTTGTGTTTACTGACGGCGGAAAAATCAGAGACTCAAATATATCGTTTACAACCATCATATATGAAACTGCAGGAAAGGCTGCTAATCATTTGAAGAATACAGGTGACAGAATGACCGGTGTACTCAGCATGAGCATAAATAAAATAGTAACGCTTGGAGAAATCCGATGAAGACGGGGCAACAACAAAAAATATGTGGACGTTAACTGTAGATAATAAATTATCCGCGCTACGGGCCGAGTATGGCGTTCATGTGCGTATGTTCACGAATCTTCGTAGAAATATTAGAAATATTAATGAAACCGCAGAGGAATTCATTGGCACCCTATTAACCGCTGAAACTCGTTGATATGAAGCTAAATATTAAAACGATCAACAAAAAAAAAAAAAAAAAAATTCGAAGACATCGTAAGTGAAATTCCGGAAATCGTTAACAAAATTAGTCTGATTAAAATTCCTCATAAACATATCATCAATAACTTATACACAGTGTCATCGGGATTCGCAACATGGTCACAGCAGAATAAAACTCTCAAACATACCGCAACGGTTACTGGTGTGTATAGACTGCCTGTGTTCAGTGCTGCACCATTTTATATATTTATAAGTATCCCTGGCGGCATTCAATCGATAACTTTTCTTGGCTTTTGTATGTTGTGTTAAATAGCGTAACCGAAGAAATATTTATTATGGAAGCAGCTGATAGGAAATTAACCGCAACATCTTACTGGTGGTGTCTGGAATTTGTTGCTGAAACGCATCAGTTGGTTACTGCGTAAAATAATAATGGCGTTGACAGAGTCAAGTGTTTAGAAATATATATAGGATCCAGTACATGAATGGCAATCAGAATTATAAACCATCATTGATAAGTATACCGTGAATAAAAATACAAGAGGCGTGCAGTTGCCATTGATGTAGTTTATTCAGTGTCCACGTTAGTTGCGTCCACCGGTACGGTATTATCAGCGCTGACTCCGATAACAGCTCTGATAGCAACAATATGTGTTTCATCATCAGCAGCAATTGCATGTGTTTTTAATACTATCGCGAAATATATATCCACGTGCACGAGTACAAAATTAAGTACAGCCACCGCCGCGTATTCGAAATTATCATCACTGATATCATCAAACCTCGACATCACAACACTATCAGATTTTGAATTTACCAACATTGTGGAGATATACAATGAAGAAATTCAGAAAATGAAAAGCAAATAATGACCGAACATCATTAAGCAGATAGAAGCGAACACAGCGTCGATAAAATCAACAATGATATCGACAAGCTCAACAAACCCTGAATTCAGTATTAATTTTCCAACTGCGATTTCAGTAAAAGAAATCGCTCTTCCACAGTTTCGTGTATAACACAGTTCGCCAAATAACAGCTCAAAATCAGTCGGCCAATGAAAACAAAAACTTTCGCTGATGTATGCAAATAAAAACAAACTTGAGGGAACCTCCGACTGGACACCGATCGAACAGATCAACGATGAATTTCCACGCAGAATACAAAATATCACAGGTCGGGAATCCGAAATAAAAATAACAGTTCGTGAACTAACATTATCATATGCAATCGAGATAAATTATCCGGATTACATCGTTGATATATATAAATCATCGATCAGGTCAGTTGTAGGCTGGCCTGATGTTGCACCGCCAATACCTCTGCCACCACCTTAACCAGCGCGGTCTGATTTTACCACGGAAAATCGTTCGTATCATGGAAATACCCCATTATACAAAAATCATTATTGCCCTGATCTGAAAAATGTAACGGTCATGAGTATTACTTATAGATTATTTAGTAAAGACCATAGAATGTGGAATTTCATTGTTAAACAATCCGCTGAAGGAGGAACTAAATGTATTGAGACCCGAGGGAACCCCCGACTTTATTTTTGACTATTTTAAAGACATTAATCAAAAACATTAAACAGAACACGAAAAACTACGGCAAAGTTTCCAAGAATATCTTTTTGATATAGCAATTTCAAGCAGCGAAGTCATTAACCAAATAGAAATAGTGTTGTTGTTGTTGTTGTTGTAGGGTTTAACGCCATTTTTTAGCACACGATATGCAATACATGGCGGCCAGTATTAATGGTGGAGGAAGAACCACGGAAAACCCCGTAAAGAACCACCGACCCACGAGAAGCTACTGGCAAGCTTTCTGATATACCCACATTGGCTGAATCCGAGACTCGAACCCACGCAGACAGAGGTGAGAATGCAGTGATCCGTAACAGAGAGCGCTTTAGACCACTCGGTCACTCGGGGCCCCGAATATAAATATTAAATCAGCTTGTATCCGACATGGAATATCTTAACCAGTTTCTAATTCAGGCAATAATTGATTACATTGACGACAAAAATCGCTATAAACAAAAATTTCTTGATAAATAAAAAAATAACAGAAGCTGATATTTCGACATTTAAATTTCCCGGGTAAAACAAAGACGAGTTAAGAAAATCCACCAACAATATCATTGATGAGTTCTTCTCTAAAATACGCGCCGAGTGGAGAAAGATAACGCCGTCCCGGGATAACATTCTCCGACACAAAGATGACCCAACGGGGACAGGCCGTCTTGTATCTCCGCAAATTGTAAATATAATATCGGTGATCGCGATCAAACGTGTATTGTGATGTAATTGATGGAAGCTATCAGACAAACACATAAATATTCACACAGGCACAGCAAGGATACATCTTATATACTCTTACCCCACAAGTCCTCCTGGGTCTCTCACTGTGCAAGAACTAGTCTATCCCGTCCATCTACGATGTCATAATCCACTGTTTTTCAAGATTATATCTCCGATTAACTTACCAGTCCGGGAACTTGATTGACCTTCATAGGGACACACTGAATCTGAATTTATTTGTGAAATCGTAAATATATATATATATATATATATATATATATATATATATATATATATATATATATATATTTTCAAATACATGATTCCTCGTAGTGTGTTATGAAGGGAACAGTACACGCATAAAACCAATCTCCTCCTTGTCCTTGACGGCCAAGGTGAATACTTTTTTACTGACAGAGACTAATACAGGATCAGACCCAAACTGTCATTCAGATTTCATTTTATTTTGTTTTCTGTGAAAATCTGTCGGTGCTGTTAATTCTGACAAGGTAACAGGTAGTCAAAATTATATAAATCGACGGATTTGTTGCATCAATGGAAAATCTTAATGTGTTACATTAATGCACGTTCGGGTAATAGGTAGTCAATATCGTGCAATAATTGTTACTGAAAATTGTTCAGTGGCAAAGGACAAGGGAACAGCACAAAAAATAATTCTCCTCCTTGATAGTCAAGGTGGCCTGACAAATTGACTAAAATCAGTAAGAGAGAGACTATATTTCCATTAATGAGTCTAACTTTCATTTATATTACTTGAAATAATCTTCCTTTGTTGCCTCACACGAGAATTGATTGCTTCTTTGTTTCATCTTCACGAGATAATTCTGATCTAATTTTTCGAATGCACGAGAGAGGGAGAGAGAGAGAAATTCCTTTACTTCATTTTCTTTTATTGAGTCCAGCGATTGCCACGAAATTGTACTTGCATGGCAAGAGATGTTCTTATACTTCCCTTTTTTCTTGCAGTGTTTCAAAATTACAAATAATTTTTTCAGTGTTTAGTTCATCATATTTGTTTATACCGTCGCTTTCTATTTTTTAATAGCAGAAATAACATCATTGACATTTTCGTAATTAATTGTACATTATATAAATATATAACAATCTTAATTAAATTTAATTATATGGACGGCACAAGATACAATCTTAATTAACTTGATTCTTTTGGACGGCACAGTACATATATAAGCATATTTACAGCATTGTAGTTACACTATTTACCATATTTACAGGTATTTACAAGTATTTACAGAAAGGACTGTACAATACACGTAATTACACTATTTACAGGTATTTACACTATTTACAGGTATTTACACTATTTACAAGTATTTACAGTAAGGACGGTAAAATGCATGCATTTACACTATGTACAGGTATTTACACTATTTACAAATATTTATAGTAAGGACAGTACATGCGGACACGAGGCCATTTTCTACGCTCCACATATTTTTTCACATCCTCCCCCAAAACCAACCTTGGGAGCACAAAAGGCATGAGCACGTGTTGACATGGCGGGGAGATGTGTTTATATGTTGAGTTTCGAGAACCCCAATAAAGAAAACGAGTCTATGGTATCGAAGCTGGACTGATAATTGGAAATTCAAAGATAGGCGTGACTAATATTCTTAATTTTTCTTAATTATATTCGCGGACAAAAGTAGATGAACCAGAAAACCGGAGAGATTCGGTAAAACATATAAATGCAAACAAAGAGAGATATATATTATATACTGGAAAATGCTTCCTTGTCTGACGGAATACGGTTGGGTACTATTGTTGGTTATATCATTGGTGAATCGTCTCAGTATACTCATTTAAGATCTTCAATGCTCGCTTATGTTTCTATAAACTTATTATCGATGATAAATATATTCCCTGACACTGCAATTAGAGTTGCAACGGATTCATTTTATATGGATACAAAATATTCAGATCTACTGACTCGTTTTACAAACACTGATGCATCATGGGGTTCGTCGAGAATAAAAATATAAATGTTATGTAATTATCCTAAATCCGCGGATTTAGAATAATTACATGGTCTAAGGTTGACATTGCCCGGGGTGGGAGTGGGAGACAAGTGCCCCAATCCTCCAAAAACTGCCCCATACGGCTTGCATCTCTGACTGCCTCTGTCAACTAAAATCCAGCTCCTGGCCTTCGCGAGTGGCTTAGATGTGAAGGTGGCCCACTGGCGCTTTAAAAGCAGTTGCTTCGGGTAGATGGGACTCGTAAACCTTGGATGGTAGCTCATCTAGGAGAAGGAAAACTCAGATTCCAAACCTCTGCTGCCTTATGGCTATACCCACTCATGGGAAAGGCTTAGGGAGTAAACCCCGACAGAAAATCCGGAGATGGAGTCCCTAAGGCGGTCTGACATTGACTTCAATGTCATTCCGGCAACTCCTGCGACGCCGTTGGTACCAAGCTGTATCGGCATTCGTCGTTCCCTTGGGCACACCAGCTGCGTGGAGAGAGGGGGATCTGCTACATGGACAACAGCTGATTCTCCAAACCACCCTGCCCAGGCTTCATAGCTCCACTGGATAGGACATTCCAGCGTCGTCGTACGGCGTCGGCATAACACGAGAAGAAACAGTTTACCGGTTCTAAGTCAAAGCTCGATTGGCTTGGCATAGAGCTTGGCGCCAGGGGTTACTTCTGACGGTGGGAGAGATCATCAGGTCTCACTGGACAGCTACCGCCCGCCTTAAGCATGGCAGCCCCCAGTCAGTAAAGGTGCTTCCCGCCATGGCCTGCCTGCTTCACTGGGTGCGTGGAGCTTAGAGAACCATCTCGACAAGTGGGCCACAAAACTCCGCACCAGGAAAGACTAAAAGAATATTTAAGAAGACTCCAACTCTTCGTTTTGCAACCTGGAACATCAGGACCATGTGTCCTGGATTGACCGCTGACCTACAGCAGATCGACGATGCACGGAAGACTGCGGTCATTGACAGAGAACTCTCCCGACTGAACAATGACATTGCCTGCCTCCAGGAGACCCGACTGGCTGACAGCGGCACAATCAGGGAAGCCAATTACACGTTCTTTTGGCAGGGAAGCCCTTGGATGAACCTAGGTAGCATGGTGTAGGCTTCGCCGTAAAGAACACGCTACTCGCCTTCATAGAACCTCCATCATCAGGTACTGAGAGAATCCTTGCCCTCCGGCTGTCAACATCTTCAGCGTGTACGCCCCAACCCTCTGCTCCACCTACGAGGAGAAAGACAGCTTTTATGAGGCTCTGGATCAGGCAATATCTAGTATCCCCAACAATGAAAGCCTTTACTTACTAGGAGACTTCAATGCTAGAGTGGGAGCTGACCATGAGGCCTGGTCCACCTGTCTCGGCTTTTACGGAAGGGGCAAGATCAACGAGAATGGTCAGCGACTGCTGAAGATGTGCTGCTCCCACAGCCTATGTGTGACCAACACTTTCTTCAAATGCAAGGAGATCCACCAGGTGTCGTGGAGACACCCACGTTCACGCCACTGGCGCCAGCTAGACCTCGTCATCACCAGGCGTGCAGAACTGGCCAGTGTCCTCCTCACCCGCAGCTACCACAGTGCCGATTGTGACACGGACCATTCCCTCGTGGCCAGCAAGGTGCGAATATTACCCAAGAAGCTTCACCACGCAAAGAAGAAGGGTCACCCACGCATCAACACCTGCTGTGCAAGCAACCCAGAGAAAACATCGCAGTTCATCAGCAAACTGAAGGAAGCCCTCACCAAAGTGGCACCACCTGACACCATTGACTCCAAGTGGTCCCATATCCGTGACTCTGTGTACAATTCAGCCATCACAGCTTACGGGAAGAGGGAGCGAAAGAATGTCGACTGGTATGAGGCAAACTGGGAGGAGATGGAGCCCGTGACTGAGGCAAAGAGGAAAGCTCTCCTGGCATACAAGGCTGCACCTAGCCCCAGAACACTACAAGCACTCAGGATTGCAAGGAACAATGCCCAGAAGTCTGCCCGCCGCTGTGCAACACCTACTGGCTGAACCTTTGCAACATTATACAGACAGCTGCTGACACCGGGGATACAAGAGGAATGTATGAGGGTATCAAAAAGGCGACAGGCCCCCCAGCTACAAGACCGCCCCCCTGAAGTCCAAGACGGGCGAAGTCATCACAGAGCAGGGGAAACAACTACAGCGATGGGTTGAGCACTATCTCAAGCTATATGCAACCCAAAACAATGTCACTGGAACTGCCCTGCACGCCATTCCAGACCTGCCTGTCATGGAGGAGCTAGACACACAGCCCACCCTGGAAGAGCTCGGAAAAGCCATCGATTGCCTTGCCTGTGGGAAGGCTCCTGGAAGCGACGGCATCCCGCCTGAAGTCCTCAAGAGCGGAAAACCAGCACTGCTCCAGCCCCTACACACACTCCTCTGCCTTTGCTGGGAACAGGGATACATCCCACAGGACATGCGTGATGCCAACATCGTCACTTTGTACAAGAACAAAGGAGACCGTAGCGACTGCAACAATTATCGGAGCATCTCCCTCCTCAGCATCGTTGGAAAGGCTTTCGCCCGTGTTGCCATGGCGAGCTTGCAGATCCTAGCCTCCCGAGTCTACCCAGAGTCCCAGTGTGGATTTCGAGCCGGCAGGTCAACTGAAGACATGGTCTTCTCACTACGTCAGCTGCAGGAGAAGTGTCGCGAGCAGCAGATGCCCCTCTACATTGCCTTCATAGACCTGACGAAGGCGTTTGACCTGGTTAGTCGGAGTGGACTTTTCAGACTCCTGCAGAAGATCGGCTGCCCCCCCCCCCCCCACGTCTACTTGCTGTCATCATGTCGTTCCACGAGAACATGCACAGCACAGTGTGCTTCAATGGCGCAACATCTGAAGCATTCTCAGTCATCAGCGGAGTCAAACAAGGCTGTGTCCTTGCACCGAGGCTCTTTGCCATCTTCTTCTCCATGCTTCTCCAGTACGCATTCAAGGACTGCAGCGAGGGAGTGTACATCCATACCAGGGCTGACGGCAAGCTGTTCAACATCGCCCGTCTCCGTGCTAAGACTAAAGTCACAGAGGTACTCATCCGTGAATTGCTCTTCGCCGATGATGCAGCCTTGACATCACACACGGAAGATGGACTACAGCAGCTGGTATGCGGCCTCTCCCATGCTTGTAAGGAATTTGGACTGACCATCAGTTTGAAGAAAACGAACGTGATGGCGCAGAACGCAGACTTCCCTCCCTCTGTCACCATCGATGGGTACAACTTGGAAGTTGTCGAGAACTTCACATACCTCGGGTCTAACATCGCTAGCTCACTCTCCATTGATTCTGAGGTGAACGGCAGGATTGCCAAGGCAGCAGCAGTGATGGCCAGTCTTAACCAGAGAGTCTGGAACAACTCCAACCTAACAGAGAAGACCAAACTGCGTGTCTACCAAGCCTGCGTACTCAGCTCACTTCTCTACAGCAGCTAAACATGGACCACCTATGCAAGACACGAGAGAAAACTCAACAGCTTCCACATGAGATGTCTGCGGCACATTCTGCACATCCAGTGGCAGGACAAAGCACCCAACACAGAGGTTCTAGAACGCGCCAACATGAACAGCATGTTCTCCATTCTCAGCGAGAGGCGCATTCGCTGGCTTGGCCATGTCAAAAGAATGGACCCAGGTCGCATTCCCAAGGACCTGTTATCTTGGGAGTTAGCAGAAGGTGCACTACCAACTGGACGACCACACCTGCGCTACAAAGATGTTTGCAAGAAGGATATGAAGACGGCAAACATCAATGTCAACGACTGGGAGAGCCGTGCAAACAACCGTTCCAGCTGGCGCCTAGCTGTCAGGCAGGGAGTTCAAAACGCAGAGGAAGAGAGAAGAATAAAACAAGCTTTAAGGAGGGCTAGAAAGAAGGATAGACAAAAGCTTACTTTGGAGCTACGCCATCGTCTCCCGTAGACGGACGGATGCCAAGAATTATTCTAAATCCGCGGATGTTACGATTAAAGATATTTATCTCAGCAAACATATATCAGAATTATAGTCTGCGGCATCAGTGTATGATCCAGTATCCAGACACAAGACGGTCTATGGACTCCTGTCTGAATGGTAGAGAAATAAATTCCAAAAATTAGTATTTGGGATGAAGTGTGCACAGTCTCTAAAGATATATTAAAAATGTTTTTCGATTGGTTGTTATTGAAAAATACAGATGTGATAATATGCGGTTACCACGGTAAACCACCATCGTTTGTTGGACCATCTCCACGAGATTGGTTAAAGAATTGCTTAGGTTATTACTGGCAGATATTTGATGATCACATATCTCTTGATGCAGAGATAATGGAGTTATACAATTAATCAGACAACAACCGAATAAAGTTCAATGTGAAATAATGCGTACAATAATTTCAGAAACTTCAATGAACAACTTTCTACAAACGTGGGATCCAACCGATTTGATAGTGGCAAGAAGGAAGATAGTTCGAAATACACTTCAGCAGAGGTTGTTTAAAGCGCATAAAGAAAAGTTATCAGCATTACGTGTACCATTGTGTTATAGTCCAGCTAATACACGACGACAGTCAAGGAAACAAAATTTCGTATTAAATGATGCTGTCGCAGTTTATATTAGTGTTGTTGAGGATGCACTGCGCGTGGACAAATCCCCGTGGATGTTAGGATAGGCAATGATAATTCACTTATCTCATGGATTAACAATCTCTGATCCTCGAGTTTGGCTTGTAGATGATCGTGTCGAATGGTCAAATTTAGTTTATCTCGCTGTGTCTCGAGTCAGAAGAATATCTTCTGAGGAGAATTGTCAAAACGCTACAAAAATTATTCATGATGTTATTGACAGCAAGATAGTAAGAAGAAAATATAGCCATTTATAAACAAAGTGACAAAAATATAATCGGAAATTTGATCTCGATGTTGAATTTATGAACGCGTTGAAGCAGCAGCAGAATAATCACTGTGCGAGCTGTAATTGTGCAATGATATGGCAGTATTCCAGTAATAAAGACAATTTACAGTAGACAGAAGAGATAGTAATCGCGGTCATACACGTGAAAATACGATGTTAACCTGTCTCGAGTGTAATCGACGTAACGGCGCTAGTGAAGTGATTGCGGTGGTAATTGCATTTCTTCGGGAATTATTTTTAATTGTTCACCTGTAAATTAACGTTGAGGAGCAGTTTAATATAGTCTGCACGTTGCAGGTCTACCCGTGGATCTTACTACGCTGGAAAGTATGTGTTGTAATACTCCAGATAGAATCAATTGGACTTTTTTACCACATTCAAGTTCACCCGTTTCATATACATATCTTACAGTGACAGTACCCAGCACTGGCGACACTGAAAAAATCACGTCGTTGTACTGGTATATGTTTTTGTGGTCACCTTAATAGGCTTCATGTTTCATTATTTAACGAGATCTTTTGTCTTGAATGCTTGATGGTGGTGAATTGCAGTATGTCCTCGTCGTATTTTGACATTATGTTACTTCATCAGCGATGATGCTGCACCCTAAAATTATTTTTCAGGATCAACCTGTAATTGTTGTGGTCATCATAGATTACCTTATGGTCGGCATCCTCGTTGATAAATTCGTTTAAACGCAGAAGTTACTTCAGAAGCTTCTTTGTTGATAACGGCTCTGCTTCTTGCAACATCGACGACAGTTAACGCGTATTTGTATGTTCCTCGACATATAGTATCATGTGGTCAAAATAAAATATCAGCCTGATGAACTTAATTAGGGACACTGACATCAAACTGCGCATACTGTATTGTTTTAGGGGGTGGTAGTACAAGTTGTCTTATTGCCTGTCCGGATAACCACTTTTCAGCAGTATAACTTTCTACACCTGCTGCTTCAGCGAGTTTACAAATCGCTGCTCTACTTTTCCAGTATCATCTTGGGTATTAATAAATTCACTCCATTATGATAATAATCGGTTGATTAATTACCGTTTCCCAATTCAAGCTTAACCTTCATTGCAGATCTCACCAACCAAATAGCTAATTATTCTTGAGCAGCAGGGAAGTTCTACAGACCAGACCGTTCCAGCAAAATAAACCTTCCTACGAGAACTTTCTCCGTAGAAGCCTCAGATTACAAAAATAAAGCCTTCTACGAAAAACAATTTGCGTAAATTCAACCCCGAGTGCAATTTTTGTGTGCAAATTATATGATTCTGGACAAGGAAAAAATATAATTTTTTTTGGGGGGGGGGGTGGGAAAATGATCGGGTGTCGATGAAGTTTGGCAAGGAAAAAGCTGCAATTTTATGAGTAAATCTGATCAAGACCGACTCGATACCTACTACGAGGATCATGAAGATTAATCGTGACAAAACCGTGTGGTGTTGCCTGAGCGTGACTGAAGAAATTTTTGAATTTATTTATGTCCATGTCGCCGTTACACCAAGTTTGATGAATATTTCTCAGCGTGTAAGTATCAACGCCATTGAACACTGATAAGATATTACAATTGTCTCTAATAACTTTTGGAATTTGCGTATATCGCTGTGTCACGTAAATCACATCGGTATTCTTGTGTCGGCCACGCGAGAATATCCTAGCTGGGTTAGTTTGTTTATCCAGCATCACATCATCGAAAACAACAAGATTATTAACATCGCCATCTAAACTTTCCACTGATGGAGCTTCATTGATATCTGTGATGAATTCTATTGTTCCTTCTTCAGTATTATCACTAAATTCCTTCAGTACTTGATAACATCTTTGATCATCAACAGATGGCGCAACCAAATACAATTTATCCCATTTTAACCATCTCATTATCAAATTCAGCAACAGCTGCGTTTTTCCAGATCCTGACGGTCCAATGATTATCATTCTTATCGAATTTGGTAACGCCGCGGTGTGTTTTACTTGCTCGCGTTTCTTCGTGGCCGAAAAATCAATTACATTCATGTTACTAGAATACATGGATCTATATTGTGTTAAGTGTCGCACGCGCACAGATACGATAAATATAATCGAAGTCGTTACGCGCAACAACAGGAATGCAATCAAAGGTGAATGTGAAGTTTGCAAGACAATCAAGTTTAGATTTGTAAAAAAAAAAGTAGAACCGGAGGAGACATCACAACCTCCTTAACAAATCTGCCTGGAGCTCCTTGGGCGAAATATCCCGGAGAGAAACATTTACCAGGATATAATTACTGCGGACCTGGTACAAGGCTAGATATAAGACTTAACGATAATAATCAACCAAATCCTGGCGAGGATCCAGTAAACGCTATCGATAACGCATGCTACTATCACGATCTTGCATATCGCAGCGGAGATTTACAACAACGACATCTCGCTGATATTAAATTAATTCACGCAATAGATGCTATTCCTGATAAAAATTTCAAAGAGAAATTGGCAACTTGGTTAATAAAAGGCGCGATGAAAGGTAAATTAGTACTAGGTGCTGGTAATTTATAATGGAGCAAATATATTATTCTCCGCGAGGATTTTGGCGAGGAAAATCAGCAATTGCCAAACTTGCTAAGGCAGCAAAAGTAAAGCAATCTGTCGCTGAATCGTGGCTATCGAGACAAGCAGTCTGGCAAATTTATCTTCCTCCGCCTAAGAAAATATCATATGCGAGTTTCTCTGTCAGTGTCCCTAATGAAGTCCATCAGGCTGATCTTATGTTTCTTCCTTACGATACCGTTGACGGAGTTACATACAAATATGTTTTGACGGTTGTTGATATTGCTAGCAGATACAAGGAAGCAGAACCATTATCAAATAAAACAGCAACAGAAGTTTCAAAGGCATTTGAGAAAATTTACTCGCGATCTCCGTTAACATGGCCGAAACTTCTTCAGATTGATCCAGGACGAGAATTCCTCGGTGCGGTTACTTCACTGATGAAAAAGAATAATGTTAAAATCCGTCGCGGTATTGTAGGTGTTCATCACAATCAAGCTATCGTTGAGAGATTCAACAAAACACTAGCAGAAAGATTATTCGGATATCAGTACGCGAGAGAATTTATCCAAGATAAACGATCTCACGATTGGGTAACAAGATTACCTCACGTGATTAACGCACTAAATAACGAGGTAACACGAACAATATCAATGAAGCCCGCAATTGCAATTACAAAATCGAATATACCCCTAAAGCGAGATTCCACAATTCCGCCTGTGCTAGGTAGCGTCATAGTCAGATATTTATATAAGGAAGGAGAAGCCGAGGGAGGAAGAAAAAGAGCAACTGATCCAACCTGGAGCGTTACAACACATAAAATATCAGCTGTAACAAGATCGTCAGGAAGACCAGCAATTTATTTCTTAGATTCACTAGCACCACAACGAGGATTTACCAAGGAGGAATTACAAATAATACCGAAGGATACTCAATTACCGCCATCGTCGTTAATGTGAAATTTAATTCTACCTAACTGAGATAATTTTCTTACTCGAGACACAGCTAGATAAACTAAATTTGACCAGGAAATTCTATCATCGACAATCCAGACTTGACCATCTACTGTTAATCCCTGTGACGAGTGTATTGTTGCTGCGTATCCAAGTTTCCATGGTGATCTTTCTGCGTTTATCGCGTCATTGACAAGATTAATATCAACGAAAATAATATCGTTCAAAACTAATATTTTTTCTTCTCCGCACGGCAAAATAACATTAATATTTTGTTTTCTAGTATCAGCTGGCCTATAACACAATGGTACCTGCAGCGTTGGAAATTTCTCGCAGTGAAGCTTGAATAACATTTCCTGAATAGCATCGCGAATAATTTTTCTGCTAGCAACGATCAAATGATCTGGACGCCACAAAGTTAGAAAATTATCCATCGAAGTCTCGTCGATTATTTTTCTCATTACATCGCATTGAAACTTATTCGGTTGTAATCGAATTATTTTTTTAAACTCGGTCAGTAAAATATCATCGGATCTATAATCAGCATCGATTTCTTCATAATAATCAACGAAGTTCCTGAGCCATTCATGTGGAGATTCGCCATCAATAGGATCTGGCTGACCATGATCTCCGCACATTATTACAGCGGTATTTTTCTCCTCCAACCAACCCAGGAATGATTTTAACACAACTAAATTTACTGTACAAATTTCATCAAATATTATGATTTTGTTGATATATTTATTTCCCATGCGAGCCGAATCCCATAATCCACCGCTGTACTTGAAATAACTATGATACGTGCAAGAATCAACCCCGCGTTGCTTTATTTCTCGCGCTAATCTGTGAGTCGGAGTCAACACGATCATATCAGATTTTGAAAATAAATTTATCGCTCTTGTTGTTTTACCGCTACCGCCAGGACCGTTCATGTAGACAAATTTACTTCGTGAAATCGGATCAAACGCAGATGCGGCCGTTGATATTTCATCGTATTTATCTCGATGAAACTTATCGCAATCTTCGACATCGGCGTCTTCGCAATAATCTAGAATATCCTCGTTTTTTATTCTCCAAGTTCCCCAGGAACCATCGGTGATTAAATTTTCTAGCCTACATTGATATTTTTTATCGATATAAAACGAATCCGTTGCAACCCTTACCGCGATATCGGCAAATTTATTTATCATTGATAGCAGATTGATACTTACATAGGCGAGCATTGATGATCTCAAATGAGTATACTGCGCGGATTCTCCATCGAGATAAGTGATCACGGTACCCAACTTCGTTCCATCAATAATAATATTTTCTCTGTTGCAAAATATTCCACGCGATACTGTATCGGCAATAATAAAATCCATCTCGGCATCATTGATAAATAACCTAGCGTGGCGATGTTTATGATCAACTGATCCTCCTTGAGTAAATTTACCAATTATTTTTCTTCCGATATCTTTTGCATTTTCACAGTCCGTGGGCAACCACACTTCGGTCTGTTTCCTATATGATATAATCGCCTCGCTCACCGTCAACGATATTAACATCGACGAATCCAGCATATACCTCAACAGCACTATGGGGACCCATCTGCGTTGAGATAAATGCCTACCAAACCAAATATAACAAATCTTATGTAAATTCTCAGCAAGTTCGAATGAAGTAACATGAGCGAATCCTGTCATGACAAAATCAGGTAACGGTCCGTTAATTGCCACTCTCGTCATTTCGTTGGTGGGATGGCCGAATTTAGCAAAGTAATCCGCACAATCGCCATATCCGAGGAAACTTCCAGGATAGCATGCGCTCATGTCAACGGAAATCATATCTTCGAAATAATACTTGGTATTCCACAATCCTCCATGGCCGTATTCGATACAACTAAGTTGAATATCATTGAGAAATTCATTCCTTGTAGGTTTCCACGAATTTCTCTCTCTGGCAGCGTGAGCGGCAACAGACGGAACAGTAAAACAATTTGTCAGCAACTGATCTGGATTTGACGAATATTTCTCCGCGATATTTTTCATCGATTCATGTAATAGTTCATCACGGTAAATATCTCCGCGTGGTAAAATAAACTGATCGTATCTTTCTTCGCTAGAAAATAACCAGACCGATATTGGATCGGACTTGGCTAATAGTTTGATAAACCTAAACATGGCATCGGAATTGTCTTTTGCAGCGTCCGCAGATTTATTATCTGTGGGATAAAATTTAATAGAACGATCTCGAGGAAATATCATTACCGACTGCGACCACGCGTGCGAATTATGATCAACAATTTCGATTGGTGTTCCTCGAGAACTATACGGTGATGAATATAATATTTCTCCCGATAATGTTTTTACCGTGATAGGAAATTTAAGTTTCTTGCTTAACGCAGCAACATCGTCAATCGATGCGCCATCAACAACCGTCTTTGCCCACGTGTTAATTTTATCCAATCTCAATTGAGTCAAGCCAGATCCTCGACGGGCATTCCTCATATGCTCGATAACTCGCTCAGCCACGCAGTTTATCATCGGTGATTCTTTCATCGCAGGTAGATTTTTTACATCAGGATTATTATTCAGCCGATAAATTCCATAAACAACAGCACTAGAAGGATAAGCTCTAGCATAATAAGGACCATCAATTCCCAATAATAATCCCGGCTTCGAATTTTTATCAAAAACGACATTTTTCTTACCGCCACGTACTGGATCTCGTTTATCGCGAATAATCCAAGTGTCATCGGGTATTTGTGTAATAAATTTTATTCCAAAGATAAATCGCTCTTCCTTGTGTTCAGATTTTATATGCTCAATTATCTTTTTCGCTCGCTCTAGATTCATCGTAGCATTAACGAAGTTAGTTTTCCACGTCGACCAGGTATGAATCGCTCCATCATCGAAAAATTCTTTCTTAGCACGATCAACTTCAGGAATGATAAATTCTGCCTCATCAAGATCAAATATATCCATTATTATATTTTAGACAAATGTTTAAATTATAATGAAGCAATGCGCGTGGATAATAGTCGGATCAACAAAAACATGTGACAAATCCTGCAGAGGTGAATACTGTGGCGCTCATATATACGAAATTCGACGAGGTAACAAAGGACCACAGCGATGTTTAGTTTGCCAAGTTGGCATTCGAGGAAAGACACGATTATGTTTCTCCTGTGGAGGGAAAAAATATCGTGAATTATGTCGATATTACAAAAAGAAATCTTCCTCGGTGATAAAATGTGAAGAAGATTATATTAATCGATTCAAGGCAAATTTCGATTTAAACAAATGGAATATTGTATATGGAAACAAAATCAACGATTCCTGCAATGAAAATCACGAGCGAGTATAGATCTCATCCAACCATCGAAGGTTACGAAGCATCATCGGATGGTACTGTCAGACACATCAAAACAAAGAGGTGTGTTGGTAAAGTCAATAAATACGGTTATCTCAGATTTACCATCACCAAAAATAAAAAAACAATAAATTACACAATTCATCGGTTCGTATTCGAATGCTTTCATGGACCAATAGAAATCGGACTTGTCATCGACCACATTGACGGTAATAAACTTAATAATGAATCTTCCAATCTGCGCGCAATCACTCAGAGCGAAAATTGCATTTTCGGTAATTCTGGTAAATATCCGAAGTATGCCAGGGCTGTCAAATCGATAAATCAAGCAACAGGTGAAGAACTTGCATTTGAGTCGACAAGCGCCGCTGCTAAATATTATAATATTAGTTCACACTCGGTACAATTTGTGGCAGAAGGAAAAACCAACGCAACGTTTTCCTACAATCTCGGTGTTTGGCTCAAATTTTCCTACATCCGAATAATATTAGATTCGGAAATCGATGAGGAATAATTGAAGATTTACAAAATTAATATAATGAACGAACAAACTATAAACGATATCATTGGAGCCATCGATGATCTGAAGAAAAAAATAAATCTTCCATCGGATCTTGACACGAATAAAATCAGATCAGAATTCGAGACGATTGTTCAAGGAAAACTCGAATATAAATACACGCTGCCGTCAGAATATAAATTAATAAAGAAAATCCAAATTGCGATGTATCAATCACTTGCTACAGTCAGCGATGATCGCATCGAGGATTTTGTTAAATTATCGATGTTGGTAGAAAACGCTAGATTGATTTTATCAGACGTGTATGAATCACGAAAAATTACAAGTTCGCGTGTCAGACAGTTGAAAAAACTTGTCGATGAAAACAAAATTAGAGAATCTTCCGATTCCTAATTCCACAAAACAAAAAAAAACAAAAATTAAAAAAATATATTAATTTTGAAAATTTCCCTGGATTTTATTTATTTTTTTCGCTTATTTTTCCCACGGATACAGATTCAAGAATCAAAGATTCTCACGATTTCACTAGCAAATTGATACTTACAGTTTCTCCTCGTATATCAAGTAAATTTCCTTTCTGATCCGTTAGTTTGAAATTTATTCTTGTCAATAATCGATTATGACATCGCAGGTAAAACGGATTCATTGGCTCCTTGATTATCAAATAACCGGGAGATGCGCTAGGTGAAAATGAGTACAATACAAATCCCTGATTCGCTTGATTCGACACTGACGAATCAACATTATAGCTACCCTCGACAACATCCGCGTGAAGATAAATCGCGATAACATCCGTTATATTAACGATACCCGGCGAGGTATGCCGTCCGAGTTTGGAAGGATCATTGTTGTGTTTAAGAATCAATTCTGAATATATTTTTTTGGTCCATGAGGCATGTAATTTCGGAAATAAATCATCAATGGTATCAGTGACGGATTTTCTCATCGCATCAAAATCAGAATTAGGAAATTTAAATTTTGGTAGTGTTTCCTCGATTAATTCAAATACTCTCATGAATTTTTGTTTCTCACCCGAGTTCTTGATCAACTCGAATTTGCTAATAGGGAGAACATAGTCGGCAATTGATATATCGTCGACTATCGCCCGAATAAACATATCATGATAATATTCAATATCATTTGCAAGTTGATTTAAAATCTTCACGTGTTTTATAATTTCGCTACATGAACTAGATTTATTTAGGATGCATTCATGAAATGATCCTCGCAATAAATTTAATTGTAATTCGTGTTCTTGAATAAACTCGTCTAGTGTTCTTCTTACCAAGATACCGTCTATGGGGGCTATTATCCTGTTAATGTGGGTAGCGTCGAAGATTTTCACATCTGGGGGGATTTTAGGAAGAGGCAACCACGAGAGAATTCTTTCGTTAATAAAAGTGAAAGCGAACATTACTAGGTTAATTTTGTGGTTATTCATGAGATTGATGGCGTTGTGGATCAGAGGTTTGTGTTTGATATCTCCATACCATCCTTCGTTGGTGGTAAAATCTTCCTTTTTTGGTTCCGGTATTTCTGGAATTGCCTCCTCATACCAACCTGGAATAATAACATCCGATTTCTTTGGTTCTGCTAGAGGTGCAACCTCGGGCCAACCTAATACGGTTCTAATCGACGATTGGTAAATATCAACAATATACGGCGATGCTACTTCGATGATCGATGACAATGTTGGTTCGTGCGCAGATATCTTTATTCCCGGATTAGCATCGCCGGTTATATTTGATATTCTAGTGGTAAACTCATTATTCAGCTGATCAATTTCATAACTGCCCGTTGGTATACCAACAACGATCCAATCCGGCGTTCCATCGGGTTTATTCTTATTTGCAAAAACTAGTGAATTATTTGACATCAAATTACCGAATGATTTTGATCTAACATTTGGCCAGCTGTTGTAGACACGCAACTGTGTTAATGCAATTTCGCTAACGTTAATTGGTGTTGAGAAATTAATACTAAATTCGGGTTTCGTTGAACTTAGCGATATTAACGTTGTTGTCGGCGGTGTTGTGTTTGTCACGATCTGGGCTAACTCGGACATTATTAATATTCATTTGTTCAATCTCCGAGTAAATACTGATAATCGAAGAAAATTCTAGATCGGATATAATACCGTCATTAAGACTTTCGGAAAGTAGCGATGATAACTTCGAGTATGCGTCATTGATTTTAGTAAGTTTGTTCTTGTACGAAGATAACTTTTCACTTGTGCACGAAGATATTTTCTTCGCGATGATATTTAAAACACCGGCGATTGTTGTTGTTGACGATATTATTATCGTTGCTACGATTGGCGCTATCATTGTTACCGCGGATAAAATTATTCCTGCACCAGCGACTACAGCTGATACTGCGTACACTGCAACATCAATGATAACTAATCTACGTTGATACTTCTTTATTTTTGTCTGATAATCATCGAGAAGACTTTTTAGCGAATCCTGCCATGATCGCGCTTGATTGTATCGGTAATCCGATGCGGTCATTTATTAATCTACGATAACAATTGCGGAATTACTGCCTATATTCGGATAAAAATTCGAAAATTGCAAAATACTTCACCGGTCCTATGGTGGTTCTATCTGGCGGTTCTAGCGTGAATGTTGGATTGCCATATTCACTTAACGAAATAATAAAAAATCCAGGGCAGAATTCATAAATTTTATTATTCTGATCCGGTTGTACCTTAAATTTTATATCGGAGATAATATGTGCTCGATATACGCCAGCAATTGGCGCGGTAAAGCTAAATGTGTCATTCTGGGGTGTCCAGGTAAGATTATTTATGGTTAACACAAATGTTAGATTGCATCGTATAATTCTGTCTATCAAATGATCTGGCACATAAAATTTCGCCAATCTTGGGATATTCAATGACGATATTTTTGTGTTGATATTGTTAATTTTTGTGGTTGTTTCGATAATTTCCCTACCTAATTGTTTTACGTCAGTGGCGTGACCAGTTTTATCAACGGATTGGTCAATCTTTGCTGTTGCAGCAAGAAGTTTCGTGCTTAAATCTCGAATTTCTTCGTCGTACGTTGATGTATCTAACTTTTGACGCGCCAATTCACGTACCACGTTAATTTCATCGTTGATGGATTTTATTTGTCCTTGCATCACGTTAATCCCCTTGGTAAATTCAGGAACAACAACATCGCCGAGTTTAATAATTTCCTCGTTGATTTTTTTGTTGAGATCGTCGATTGATGGTTTCTGACCCATCGAGATATTTACTTCGTTAATTTTGGCAAGAATATTAGTAATTTCCTCGTTGATTTTTTTTATTTTTTTGTTGAGATCGTCGATTGATGTTTTATCGATTTTCTGACTCATCGAGATATTTACTTCGTTAATTTCGGCAAGAATATTAGTAATTTCCTCGTTGATTTTTTTTATTTTCTCGCTAAGATCGTCATGTGATTCTTGATCGGCTTTTTTATTTGCTAGTTCGTTTGCGGCGGAGGAAGTATCACTGGATGTTTTTATATTCTCGTCAAATTTTTTGCTAAATTTATCTAAAACATCGTCAAGTTTTTTAAGGTCGTTATTTAGCCTATTAAGTCTTTTTGTCATTCTGTCCTGAAGATCGTCGTGTAATGCTTTATCGGCCTTCAGGGGTAACTTTGCTATAATATCGGCGATATCAGCAACAGATTTTAATACCATCTCCGATTGGCGAGTAAACTGACTAATGTGATCGCGGTATTCGTCTCGTTTGATTATATCAGTTATTTTGACGTTGCTAGTTTGTAATCGCCCTTCTGTATTTTGAAATACAGCAACTTCGCCAGGATCCACCTCTGACAGCGATAAAAGATTATTAATATCACTCTTGGTTGCAAACTTTGATGTATCGATGTCGACTGTGTCTTTTTTTTCTTTCCTAAAGAGAGATCTACCGTAAATGTCAACCATGATATTTATCTACGGTATATTCAAATAAAATTTTGCGATAAGGTTTGGATGATTTTGAAATTGCATCAAGGACGTTAATTGATTCTAAACCGCATATTGGTGGATCCTCCAGTGTTTGTGTTGGGAGCGTCGAATACCAAACCGGAAGTTTCAACGAGGAAATATATTTGAAAAATTCGTTTGGTGGCGCTAGTCCATATGAGTCGAAGTAGATGATTTCACGAGGATTAATCGCGTAAGCAACCCAGTGAGTGCCAGGACCAGAATTTTTATCGAGGTTTATTATTCCTGTCTCAGTGGGATTTGGTTTGTCCGGTAGTTGATCTCGCATAAATACGCCTCTGAAAAATTTTATTTTCTTTTTTTTTGCTTCACTGATTAAATCTAAATTTGAGGTTGGTAACCTCGACTTAACCCGGATCCGTACGGGGGTCGTCTTAGATAAAGGCCGGATCCTTGTTGCGGCTGCATCAATTTTGCGAGAAGGGGAAGAAAGGGAAATATCCCTCCCTTTTTTTTGCGATATCTTCCTCCGACGATCTTTTTTCCTAATGCGGTACTTATCCCACCGAGTGCACCTAATCCTATTGTTTTTGCAATCATGGGGGCCGCTGCAGCTATTAATCCTGGAATAGCTGCGAATAGCGGGAAAATACCACCTATTTTGATCATATCTCTGATTGCCCCTATTGAGAGATTCAGACGAATACCAGTATTTGCTGATCTGGCTCTGGTGAAATGTCCGTGTTGATTTTTGGTTAACGATAGTTTGTTAGGTCCACCGTGAAGTTGATTACTTTTTAAGGTTAAACTTAAGCCGTGTCGCGCTGCTGTTGCTACCTGAAGGTTTTTTATCTGACCTGGGGTCAGAGTTACACTAACGTGATCGTATGGCATATTAATAATCACTTTATCTAAATTTAGAATTTATCACATGTTTTCTACGGGTGCATCGATGACTCTCATTCTACCACTGATGCCTTCCAGGATCATTGTTCTATCACTAAGAATAACTGCGATTGCTCTTGCTGGTCCTCCTGTGTTAATTCTGGCTTTGAAATGAATATCAACAACCGACTGCTTTACTAAATCGAGATGTTCCAGGGAAAAGTAATAGATGGGATAGAGAGTATTAAAATCTAACTGTGATATTTGCAATCCGGTATCAATATTTTGATCACGTCCCATAAAACTTAATAATCGATGATACGCGCGTGCCGTCGAATTGTTCTCAAAATCGATGGCTATTTCCTCGGATGGCTCCTGTTGGCCATTTATTCTCAACGATACATTTGTTGCCTCTAATCGATCGAATATCATGTTACTATGTAATTGATCGTCTCTGATCATGCTTTGCAGAGCAACAAAGATATGTCTAGGTGCGGAAGAGCCTTGCTGTGACGCAATTCGCCAAGTAAATATTCCGTCCATATTAACATTTTCGTTGGAGTCAGTCATTGTTGTCAACCAAGACATGATGGATTTTCCTCCTTGATTCATAAATGATAATAATTTTTCTTCTATGATCATCGATGGAACTATTGCTGGCATCCACAAGGTAATTTTTTCAAGGACAACTTTACCAGGATCACCAGGATCTCTCCAAATGGCTCTGTCATCATTGGTATCTCGAACGAAAGATATCGTATGCTTCGCTCCGTAAATAACTTTTCTGAAATGTCTGCAAAATCCAAAAATATGAGATAATGGAATTGCACAGGAGAATTTTCGTTCAGCTCCCTTCAACATATTTTTTCTTATGGCAAATCCAAGATTGTAATTGCCATTGGGGGCAATCATCGCTGAACGAATATCAGCGGCGGCGCCAGCAACGGTTACCGGTCTACCAATATCAAATGGTAAATGTTCAGGGTAGTTGGAATTATCCTTGGCAAACATCATACTAGGACCGGCTGATCTGGTAAAATCATCCGAGTATCTTGCTAGACCTATGATAGTCGTTGCTATATCAACGTTGTTCGTAATTGATTCAATCTCTCTTCCATCAATCATGTAAGTGGCATTCTTGAATAATGCCATGATACCATTATTGACAAAACCAACACCAAAATCCGCATCGTAGTTGGTACCATCAGCTGCCTTTACAATTTTACCAACAAATTCGATATACGCCTCAGATGGAAGAAAATATCTTGTTGTATCGTGGACTTGAATTTCCTTCCGATTTCTTGAATCTGGTTCAACTACATCGTACGAGAAATACTGAAAATCTCGCACTGATGTATCCCTACCTACTGGTTCATCCATGTCAAATACTTCATTTGACACTTGTGCGAACATTTATTATTAATAATATCGTCTAAAACGAAGACCATCACCTGAAACGAAACTTGTATTTGCTAGATTTGTCCTAGCAACATTCTGCGCTAGATTTGTATTAGCAACTTCCTGCGCTAGATTTGTTATAGCAGCTTCTTGTGCCAGATCATTTATTTTTTTATTTGCCGCATCATTTATGGCCTTACTGACTTCGGGTGGCATTTCGCTGGTAATGGGTAATTTGACGGGTTGTTTTTTACGTACTAAACTTAATATTTTATTTTTGATGGCGTTGAAGCCTTTACTAGCTAAATTACCGATACCAGAAATGGCAGTCTCGCCGATCTTTCCTATTGCTTTCAACCCAAATTGCTTAATCACGGGTCCAATTTTAGGTATTACTCGCGTGACAAGACTTCCAATGATATCACCGAATCCATTACCGTGGATATATTTGTACACGGGCAATCGAGAGTTAACTACGCGGACCTGTCTTGGTCTGCGCTGATATTTGTGAACAATCATGTTATTTCAATTGTGTTATTTTAATCGATGAGCTCATCGACGAGTTTCTTGTAAATGTGAGAATCAATAATACCACCACGAAATAATCGCTGACAAATATCTGAGGCTTCGTTGATTATTTCACGAGAGTTATTTCCAGCTCGTTTTCCTCCGATTAATACTTCGAGGCGAGATACGTCGTTGACAACACTGTCAGGACAGATGGTATATCCACTTCCTGTTTTGGGTTCATCTTCAGGTTCATCTTCAGGTTCATCTTCAAGTTCTTCGGGCGGTTTTGATATTTCTTCCTGATCTAATTGTCTTATTTCTCTTGTAAAAATTTTGTAATCAGGATCTTCGATATCAATAGGTTTTCCCACAGAAGCAAAATACACAGTGGGTATCCATTGTTCCCTTGACATTTTTAAATCACGATGTTTTGTTTTCAAATAATTTTCTGGTTCCATAAAACCAAACCTTACGATTCGAATTAATTCATCTTGGTTACTAAATTTTTCAAGAGCATCACGGGTAAAATATCTTGATGGCATGATTCTTTTTTGTCTAATTTTTGTAAATTCGGATTCAATTTTCTCTGGTTCGGGTTTAACTTTGTGAAATGAAGGCAAAGATAGCGATAATTGTTTAAATTTGTATGTCTTTTCATAATTACCTACCAAAAGAATAAATTTAGTATATTCTGGATCATTAATTTTAACTACTTTGACATTCTTGTATACATAATATACCCACCTTATCCAATTTGTGAATGTTACTTTCTCGGATTGACCCGGTTTCATCAGTTTTTTTCGTCTGTTTTTCTCAAAATTTTCCACAGTAAATTTTACAACCTCATCCGGATTCATTGATTTTATTCTTGCGATAATTTCATCGGTAAATTTATAGGAACCCGAAATTTTTATTTTTTCACTTTGAGGTTGTTCTTGCGGCAATTGTTCTTGTTGTTCTTGTGCTTGTGCTTGTGCTTGTGCTTGCGCTTGCGCTTGTATTCGTGTTTGTTCTTGTTCGTGTCGAATTTGCTCAAGTTGACCCGGAACCACTTGGGTATGTTGCTCAATATCTCTCGTCATGGGAATAAGCCCAAGATCTTTAAGTTCCTTATCCTTTTGTTGTTTGCCATATGCGACTTGTTCGATAACTCCAGTGACTGGACTCAACCATTTTGACGATACCTCACCAATATGATATTGTGAATCATCATACTCACGAACTTTTTTCTTAAATAATTTTTTTGTCGGAATGAGTTTCCTTACTGCCGCTAATTCTTCTCGTGTTAATCTTGCAGAATGAGGCTCTCCAACTGTGCTAGTTTTTCGACTCATCTTATTTTCAATGATATTGTTTTATTGTGAAGTAAAATTAGCATTTGCAGCTTTTTCCTTGCCAAACTTCATCGACACCCGATCATTTTCCCACCCCCCCCCCCAAAAAAAATTATATTTTTTCCTTGTCCAGAATCATATAATTTGCACACAAAAATTGCACTCGGGGTTGAATTTACGCAAATTGTTTTTCGTAGAAGGCTTTATTTTTGTAATCTGAGGCTTCTACGGAGAAAGTTCTCGTAGGAAGGTTTATTTTGCTGGAACGGTCTGGTCTGTAGAACTTCCCTGCTGCTATTCTTGGAAAGATTTACTTGCTATGGACTTTAGCGCGTAAATTAATTTCACATCTGTGATATGCCAATGCTGAAGATCTTTAATCTTTACCTTTATAAGCTACATCATGAGCGTGACACGTTTTATCAATAGCGTTTATTGGATACTCACCTGGTTTTGGTTGGTCTTGGTTACCAAGTCTGATATCAAGTCGGGTTCTAGGGCCACAGTAGTTATACCATGCGAGGTGTTTTTCTCCTGGGTACTTAGCCCACATAGTTCCTGGTAGTTTGGCTAACTGGACAACAATATCACCTCCTCTTTTATATTGTTTGGATCAGAAATAAACTTAAATTTCTTTGTACCGCATCGCTCACGCTTACCTGTAACTGCTGACCTTTCTTTCTTGTTGTAATAGTTGTCAGTGTACTTGTGGAGGTACGCGTCCTGCATTTCACACAATATAAATCCATATTATTTATTATATTTCTCCAACATGAATGTAATTGATTTCTCGGCGACAAGAAAACAAGAGCCGGTTAAACATCACGTTGCGCTGCCAAATTATATCTGAATGATTATTATAAGTTCATATGGATCTGGTAAGACCCAACTGCTGCTTAATTTGATAATGAGATGGCTCAAATGGGATAAGTTGTATTTGGTAACTCCGTATGTAGATGATCAGAGATGATATGATGTACTTTAGGATTTTAATGAAAACGCAAAGTTGCTGGATGAGTACGGTGATGATGTTATCGAGTTTATTACTGATATCGATGAAGCGCCATCTGTAGATGACCTTCATGGATTTATTAATAATTTAGTTGTGAACGATGATGTAATGTTGGATAAGCAATCAAATCCAGCTAGAATATTTTCCCGAGATGCTCATAAAAACACAGACGTGATTTATGTTATATACACAAAAACCAAAAGTGATCAGGGATAACTGAAATATTCTTGCGAAATATTCATCAAACCTGGTGAAGCGGTGATATGGATTATAATCTTTTTAAAAGAATATTTAATCAGGCTCAGTTATTCCCGCATGTGTTCATCACGATAAATTTGCATGATCCTCGAGCATGTAATCGAATCAGGCTTGATACAATTTTTAACTGATAGCAGCAGAGAGGGCGCGACCTCGATAAGGCGTCATCGTAGTACACCTCACGTGTATACCCGGAAGAAAAAAACCACTAACACTAAAGACAACTAATCCAGCAGAAAGACTCACTGTCGGAAAGTTAGATGCCTCAGTTTCACGTTTTTTTTTTCTTTCGTTTTTGTAATAAGCTTTAGTTTACCAAATTAACGCTTATAAAATGAGGTGGGTTCGCCCCTCCCCCCCCCCCACGTTGCTAATACTGTAAACATTTTGTTCCTGTGAACATCGATTAATCATCTGCTTATAACAACGACACTAAATTAGTTGAAGGGGTCGGCTTGAGTGTCTATCAAAACTGATATAAGCTGCACTCATGTGACATCCAATTTCAAAGCATTTACCCCACTCTACAAAGTAATAAACATATGATACACGAGACAGTTATAATAGCTATAAACTAAATTCAACATGTCACAGCAATTTTTAAACTTACACAACGAACATGCGTGACAAACCTCCGTTGTAATAAGCCTGACTTTATTAGTGTGCAACCTGTTTTTTTTCATATGAAATTGCTACACCTTAACTAATACACCGTTAAATTTTCACTCAATATGTGACAGCCTGGATAATATAATGAATGTTATATTATGTTTGTACGCGGGGAGATACTGGCACGCATCTGGAGCAAGAACGAATGAGTAATACTATATCACAAGCGTGTAGAAATTATGTCAGAAAGAGAGCTAAATAGATATATGAGCAAGTATAAAAGATTGCAATACACGATAACTAGAAGTATCCATGGAGTATAGGAAACAGAATGTTAATGGAGGATGGATTGAACAGCACTATTAAGCGCAATAAGATATAAATAATAGCAGAAAACCGCCGTACTAAAACACTCGAAACACAAATTAAATTAGAAAGATGGATGAGTTGATATACAATATATACCAATCATATCATTTTAGCAGCTGTTAAAACTTCAAACAGATATGCACATGAAACTACAACAATGTCCCTAGACATGATTGAGGATGGCTACGTTTGTTGATTTTCTTTTGAATGTGAATTATGTTCTGAGTCTCCAATTTAAAATGTTTTTTCATTGCATGAAATCGTTGTTCAGAAATACCTTTAAAGGAAACATACTAAATTGTGATACGGAATAAGATATTATTATAATAAAGATTTGAGGCTGCATCAGACATAAAGTAACCGTTACCGAAGTGCATTGAAATTATGCAATCGCGTCTAAACCGGATAATAATGTCGGTATCATGATTTGCTTTGCATCGAATAATTATCGTTATACCCCATTGAACCAAAGCATGATTCAATTGCTTTTTTAATTTGTAGATAAATGGCAAGAAAACGTATTAATTTAATTATGCAGCATCTTAAAAATTACTGCTTGTATATATGTACTGTTTATTTATAGAATTGCATTAACTTTTTGGCATGTATGGACAAGGGGACTTTGCATTTTTCAAAGTGAACAGACAATCAAATATCTGATCACCTGAACAAAGTTATGTAAATTAGAATGATATCTCACGTCTAGCTAAGTGAAGCAGGTATACATAACACACTCTACTGTGACGTTGCAATATCCATTGTAGATGTTGTCCATGACTTTAATATCGAATGCAAGTTACTATTCCAATAGGGGTTGGAACGGCATTAAATTACAAACCCTATTGGAATAAGCCGTTGTAAGTAGTCGATTGAAATGAGCTATAAATAAACATATTATTACAAGAGTGGATGTAATCAGATGCAATCATTTTCCTCATGATTGCGAGACCAATTTTGCAATACGTCCTACCATGTTATTCTGAGTTACATTTTCATTAAGTCATGATTTCGCAACCGCAAAAGAAATATGGCTGAAATTAATTGCTGGCTTCATGCAAGTTTAATAATTCTTATAATTTGCAACTTTCATATTTAAAGTATTCGATGAATTAATTTTAACAGTTATACTAAAACGTTATGTCATTGCATACTCATAGAATGAAAACTGCTTTTATTACGGGGTTCATCTGGATGCCAACACTACACAAATCACATTAAAGAGGTGCTTATAATCTGACTAAAGTTTTCCGTAAACAACGATATTATTATAATGATTCAATAGCATGTATTAATATTGTACTAATGTGGACTGTATAGAAAATGACTCGTATCTGTATTCAATTTGTCACAATTTTCTTTATATATAACATAAATAATCAGACTTTAAAATCATGTTTGAAATCAATAGAAGCAGACATTGCTGAATATGCTTTGCCATCGACCAGATTCTCTGTTTCGGTCGGCTAAATATATGTATTGATCCTGGACGCTGGTTGACACAAATAGGAGCTAATCATGGAGGGAAATGGGAAGTGTGAAACATGACTTATTAAGCATTCAGCTGTTAAAATCAGATCTCGTATGCATAGTTTTATCTACTTCAATATTTGATCCTCTCACATTATGTTAGTTATATGCGCGAGATGTTAGCAGATGAAATAGTAATTAATTATGGAAAAAACATTTGTGTTGTATTTGTGATCAATTATGTGCCTTATAATTTGAACAATTTTGCAATAAGTTTGATAATAATTTAAATCAAATATATTATGCAGCATATAACACATATTGCATAAATAAGCTATAATATAAAAATAAAATCAAAAGAAATGAACATAACAATAAAAATGTATTAGATGCGCATTAATTATTTCACACAATGCGTATAAAATACACAAATAAGCTTATGAAGTGCAGATCATAGATGACGGACATAAAAAAGATAACTAGATAGCAATTTTTGTTTTGGTTGTACTTTTCATTTAGTACATATAATATATCGGACTAAATACAGACACAAAAAGTAAATATTAGGTCATATGCATGTATTACAAAAGAATCGCATCTGCAGAAGCTTGTAACAAGTGTTAACTTTGATGAGCGTCTTCTGTACGACAGCGACTCGAGGTCATTAAGAAAATGACAAATTTTCCGGAGATATAAAATTAAATCGTTTCGAAGTTGTAGATGATTGCAGCCCTCTTGATTGAAAGCTCAATTAGATTTTCCAGCGATGAAAAGACCACCTGAGGCAAGGGCGATAACTCCCGAAACGATAGCGAGGGCAAATCCAGCGTGTAATGTTGCACCTTCTATCTCTGAAACGTTAGTCTTTGCTGCATATATGATTGCCCCTACGATCATGAAAGTCCCTAGAAAACGACAGGATAAAATAATATATAATCATTCACTGTATGGCTATTCGTATTAGTCTTCACATTATGATTAGCGTGAGATAATTGAATGCATTGAAATACTTATTGATGTTAGCCATTCATCCATTAATCTGTATACACACATACAGACATACATACATACATACATACATACACACACATACAGACATACATACATACATACACATACATACATAAATACATACATACATACATACATACATACATACACACATAAATACATACATACACATACATACACATACATACATACATACATACATACATACATACATAAATACATACATACATACATACATACATACATACATACATACATACATACATACATACATACACACATACATACATACATACATACATACACATACATACACATACATACACATACATACATACATACATACATACATACATACATAAATACATAAATACATACGTACATACATACATACATACATACATACATACATACACACATACATACATACATACATACATACATACATACATACATACATACACACATAAATACATACGTACATACATACATACATACATACATACATACATACACACATACACACATAAATACATACGTACATACATACATACATACATACATACTTGCATGCAGGCAGACATGCATACAGACATACAGACAGACAGACACTCAGATATATATACCAGCGTGGCTGGGCCATCTTAGGTAATGAGCAAACTTAACTATTAAGTTTCCATGGGTCGTTTTTGCTACTTTCTAACAGGCCTAATCCACTGATATATAAGTAAATAAATCAAGCACAAACTTGCACTGATCGTACGTTAAGACTTCAGTTATTGAATCTATCCATTTACCCGCTGCAATAGCTAGTCCTCCTGCAATAATTGGGAAGAGTTCATTCTCCTTCATAACGAATAACTTGAAAGCCCCGATAATTCCGGCACCCGCCACAAGTAGAAGTCCAATGATTTCCAACGCTCTGGTGGCTTGGAGATAGTCTGGAACTAATGACAAAACCATATCTCTACATCTCTATTTACTGATGCACCGATATATATATATATATATATATATATATATATATATATATATATATATATATATATGATGTACCCTTGCACCTTGTCTAATCTACATTGATTAAAATGAATTTATATGTACGCATTTGGATGCTGTATATTGGTTTCTAATTGAAAAATCGAAGGTTTTATGCGGGCTAGTATTTTTCGTACGGAGTAGATAAGACGTTCCTATGATGTTAACGCTGTTTATCCGTCAGATTAAAATCTATATAAAGCAGTATATTATTTTTGGAATTGCGAGAAGGAAATGTTAGTAAGGAGAGACAGAGAGTGTATCCGCTACTTTTCCCTATGGACATATCTACCTGACAGAGAGACGGTGCATATTATAATCATATCAAATAATACATCAAGAACAAATATTCAAGAAGGGTTAGGTACGACTTTGGTCAAATTAAGGATGCAAGTCTTTATATATTTATTGATTATAGTTCTCACCAAAATCCGTTCCAATGCTGACACATGCCGAATTCTCATAACCTGGAATCGTTAATTCAGTACACGAAGTCCATAGTCCAGAGTAGCTTTTTAATGAAGTTCCTTCTGCATATAACCAGTATGGCAAAGCAATGGATATTATGTTGATTACCAGCGACGCGCATGAGCAACCCATACCAGCATTGCCGAACACACCCATCATTCACCTGCAAAATCCAAATGTGCAAGAACATACTGTCCTAGTGAAACAGTTTATAGTTTTATACAGTTCATTTCGGACTCCATCTAAATGTATGAGTAAATAAAAAGATAGAACGTTGCGTAAGTGACACTGAATCAAATTTCATCTGAACATTTTGTTCTTGTTATACTATAACGCCATTTTTCAGCAAAAGATAGGTTATCCAAGGCGGACAGTATAAATAGTGCAGGTAGAACCAGGGGAAACCCCGAAAACAACCACCGACCCAAAAGAAGCAGCTGGCAAGCTTTCTCACATAACTCCAGCCGGACCGCGAGGCAGTTATCAATTTTCCTATCAGACTAATGTACATGACTGCTTGTTTTGGACGCAGGTCTTAAGGCTTTATTATAAAATCAGCATTGTTTTGGTATACCTTTTCTTTATGAATGATCGCTAGTATGTGGATTGAATGCCTTCCTTTGAACATACTAGTAACTTTCCTAATGTATTGGTTCGGCCTGATATGGAATAATATATCAACAGTTCACACTGCTGCGGTTTTGTGTATGAATTTAGAAACAACATGTATTTAAACATGTCGGGCAACAAAATCGGAGGGGAAATTTGTTCTAGCTCTGAAAATTATGTTAGATATATGTATGGTTTATTCGTCTTTACAGAAAGTTCCTTCAGGTATATAGGATGCAATAGAGACATAAAGAAACGTTTATTATTCTCAGAATCATGCGAATACAAAGTATAATGATCATATAAGGTGTTTGACTATATTCAACGTCAGTTTCAAAATAATTATTTGGTAAGAATTATCAATTATAAACAACATAACAAGCGATCACAAACTATTCGAAACTTCAATATTTTTGTATACGCTCGTATGTTGTTCTTTATATGTCTTCAGTATTTGTAACATTTTATGATCCAGGTATATGGTCAATATGTATAATTATCTGAATAATAACAAGAACACGACCATTAAGACAGTAATAATATTAATATTAATAATAAAAATATTATTAATAACATTAGTATTAACATTAATAATTTATTATGGTTGGTTTGAGTTTTGCTATGCTAAAATAAATTGTAAAATTTGCATTTAGAACAGTACGTTATACGTTATCAACAAGGACAAGGGTGGTTAATTTCATCTACAAAGAAAGAAAATGTCGTTAAATAATCAAGTCCATCACTTAGTCAAATCCGTTTATAAACAAAATGAATAGGATACGTAATATTGTTTAAAAACGTGACCCTTGTCCAACAAATGGGGTTTTTAATACTCACGTAAAATGTTATAAGCTCTTTCAAAACTCAAATGTTAACATAAAATTGAGTCTGAATATTATTGTATGTATATGTGTGTTTATTTCTTATCATACACGTTTAGATAAGAACGAAAATAAAAAACTAGAGAATTATTATTTGTTTGTATATATTCTGGGATATACAATCATGTAATCTACACTTTGTAGGTCCGATAGTTATTCGCATCAGTTAAGAATTACCAACTGACTAGGACAATATATTTTAGCAATTTTAAATAAAAACATAAAAAACTGTTGTAAATAGATCTGTATACCCAGCCACACAAACAATCTAGGAACGCACATCGCTTACGGTTTGCATCTCCTATAAATGAACCACCGACCTACTTTTATGCATTAAATCTATCTCCAATCGCTGGTACAAGGGTTGATTTTGTTGATCACATAGCTTGAAAACGTCAATAAATAACCTGCCCATCCCACCATTTCCAGTTGTTCACTATACGTCTAAATTTATGGTTCCTTTGAGAGGCCTAGGACCAATATTTGCATATAATGTTCGTTTCAGAATAAAAAGAAGGCAGATGATGTAAAGTCATGACACGAAACGCTGATAACTTTGATTTCAGCATAATGAATTAAACAAATATCTGTGCATACCATTCATAAGTATTTAATAACATTCTTTATTTTGTTTGAAAGAAAACCATATATATGTGTGATTTTTCTTATTGGAAAGAGAATCTATGATGGAAGCAATCATCATCTTATGTGGACGTTTATTTACGGATGTCAGTTGATAATCCCATCACGAGTGTTCTTTCGTTATCAAGAGTTTCTTTTGTATTGCCAAGGTACCTATATTTTTCATCAAATTGCTCTCCGAAACTCCCTGGTATTTGAAAAAATTGCAATTAACTAATTTACTGAAATGTATAGGATAAAAGGTAGAAATGATAGAAAAATATTGATTTTCAGTGCCACTTCTATCGATTTAAGTAAAGTGTAAATTGTATTTATTATACGCATATGAAATAATTTTATTGTTCAGATCTTGAGGTAACCTTGCATCTCTCTCTCTCTCTCTCTCTCTCTCGTATTACCTATGTATACCACCGCAATCATCTGCAGCAGTTCACGTAATCGTGTTCATTCCTACATATAATCTTCGTTGTGTACAGTTTTCATGCGGACGAGCAAAAATTACAAATAGTATCTGAACAATTAAATACAACTAAAACATTGTCCAATATTGGATAAGCATTTATCATTTTCATTTTCTGATTGTTAAAAAAAGATAATGACGAAAGCTCGAAAAAGTAGTAGTACTAGTATAATTTGTAGTAGCAGTAGTATTGATGGTCGTGATAGTAGTAGTAGTAACAGAAGCAGCAGCAGCAGTAGTACTAGTAGTAATGAAGTTATAACAATTACAATTAAACAACATGTCCAAATAAGTAATTATAAATTACCCATTATTTTTAGTATGTATCATTCTTTCAGCAAGAAGAGATAAAATTAAATCATTTGAATGACTAAAAATTTGGCTAACTAATCAAACTTTGTTCTCTCATTTTCGTCTTGAAATGTGTGATACGATCATTGGCATTAGTCAAGAAACTAGATATTCAAACATTTGCACAACTATTTCATTGAAAAACATACCAAATACAACTAAATGTATTATTTTTGAACGGTGCACGCTTCGAAATGCTCATCAAATAAGTGTATACGTATCCCTTTAAGATAAAAGACATAACAATAGTAAAACACCTTTAAAAAACGAATTTCAAAATTATATGAATTTATATATATATATATATATATATATATATATATATATATATATATATATATATATATATATATATATGACTGTTACTTATCAAGAGCGTAATATGTTAGATTCAATCGACACCTCCTGTATCAGAAACTGCTTACCTTTACTGTATTCTTATAATATGATTGCAAGATCTCAGTCCTCGGTAATTCTTGCGTGTTGGTTCCACACGGCGAGGCTTTTATATATCAATATGATTGGCGCCGGTAGACATGGACAAGTACCAACACATATAAAACAATGCCATATATGGAGATGCCAACGTATGAGAAACTACACAATTCGAGGAAATGTTCTTGAACGTGTGTGGTTCAGGCTTTAACTTGCTACAGTAATTCTGACTCAATGGTAAATTATATTGATCACATAAAAGATGGACTTTTTAATGAATAAAGACCTAAACCGCCCAACCCACGTGATCCGAATCCTCGCTATCCAAACTGGGCCTTCCCGAAACGGCTAGGGCTAAAACACAGCAAGGAATATTAGTCCCGCATAAAGTAATGGAGGGAATGGTATACAATGTTGTCATTCATACGTAGGGAATGGTAGACAATGTTGAGTCTTTCACAACTAAACTAAAAATCTTTGTTTTAGAGGAAAGAATACAAAATACGGTATTCCTTAGTTAGTTAATAATCTTCATTTGCATTCAGGTGAACAAATTACACATACCTTCAATTTTTCATACTCAGCACTGGAAAGCAGAATATATAACAATACGTGGCAGATGCATAGTAAAGGTTCGAAAAATTTACAAAACTGGAATCCCTGGAATCACTACATACATTTTGCAGAAAGAACAGCTCTTTTATTCAGAGTTAAGGAAAAAAATCCACATGTGAACAATATGCCTCAGGCATCAGTAAAACTAATATATTGATGTAAATATAATTTGTAAGGAATATACTAGTATTCATTCATTCAGTTTTGTTATGGTTCAAGCAAGGAAGACGCTAAGAGTGAGACGTTAAGCATTAGGTTTATGAGTTTGACAGAAATAGGCTGATAACAATGTAGTATACAATGCCAACACCGTGTACTTTTGCTTTTTGAAAGTCTGTATATAATTAAGTATGAAGGTAAACGCCATTAGTGCTGAAAATCCGTAGATGTGGTTAGCCTTGAAATATCACACCTGTACATTTCTGCATCATGTTGCATAAGAATATCATTAATTCAGTGTGGTAGGTACATTCTTGGAAAAACAACAAATCAGATATGTATTCATCTGAAACATTTCGCAGAAAGACTTGACCAGGGCTCATAGACTGATTATGTAAATGCTGAATGTGACAGTTCGTCCTTCTTAATGGACGATGTCTTTCTGAAATTGCTTTGATCGCATATTCCATATTTTGTAAAGATGGCTTGCCATCCACCCTAATTAACTCTCGTTATGGATGATTGAAGTAAACATATAGGAATCATGAAATGTCTTAATCCGTCACATTTCTTGAAATTTTAATAGGATCACTCAAGGCATTCATTTGTTCATCAACACTTTGACTATTTAATGTTATGTGTTATTTATTGTTTAGTTACGTTTTTTTTTAGTTCTAAAGAAAGTGTTAGAATCGTGAAGTCATACATGCCTGTGTATACGCGTCTCTTCTATGGAATTCAAAAGCAGAAAAGAAATTCTTGGAAACACAGCCTTATTTTAAAGCCCCACATTAGATTCACGCTGCAGTGATACATGACTTTTTAACAAGATGTACACGAGATTTATTACTACTGATTATCTCAGTATTATTTGATCGGATATAGTTTTCAGCCAATAACTTTTTTCGAACATATGGTGCCCGTGTCCTATATATTATATGTGTTTATAATCTATTGTCTATACTGTGACAATTGTCACATAAGACAAGATGTAGATGTCAAAATATATGACTGCGTATGGCAGTCGGACTATTTATTCATTCGTTAAGAGTAGTATATCCATTTCTCCTCAAGAGACCATCAACCGATTCAATATAAAATGGATCAGTGGGAAAGAAATATCCCTAATAGTGGAAGACGTGGGAACTCGAGGAGCTATAATACTTGGAGTAATTGTTTGCATTTTAAACGTAGATATATGGCAAAGGATTTTGAGTTGACAGTGCAATATATCATTACATTGGATGAATACACGAATTAAAAATATTTAGATATTTATCCAAGACATAAATATGGCCCACGAAGTTGAGGTAACGTGAACGAAGTCCACGTGATAGCAGAATGGTTTTTAAAAATATTCCTTCAAAGTAAAAAGTTATTTTTTGTAAAACCTACAGACTTCCTAGCATGCATCGATGGATATACGGTAATCACCAAACCAGATTCATCAGCGGACGGGCCTCATCCTTTGGGATCATGAATCCATACATCAGTGATCAAGGTCATATTGTTTAGAGTTAAATGAAAGGATATATATTTCGTTTTCAAACAATTACTGTTTTCAGATGTGCCACTAATTAGCTAAGAAATATGGTTGCTCGTAAAGTAAGAGGTCACATCAGATCTGTATTTTAATAATACGTCAATAGGGCTGTAGCGATATGATAGCTAACCAACCCGTAATGTATATATATGATAGCCCCATAAGAACGAATGCATTTTCTTGGTAATCTATACCATATATATATATATATATATATATATATATATATATATATATATATATATTAGGCCGTATATTGTCGTCATAATGCATGCTTCGTCCGTTTCTGTCTCTATCAAGCTGCTTCTGCACCCAAACTACATATATTATACCTCAAAATGAATGATTTAACACTATTCAATTAACACTTGAACTGAAATATCGTCCAAAAGTTATTAATATTCACCACTTTCATTAATCATTAATAACTGAAGGAAATAATACAAACGAGGTCAGTTCTTTCTTTTCTGTCATGTAAATTTTCACAAATATCCGCCAAAAATAAACCGGAAACGTTGGAAAATCAGAGAATATATATATATATATATATATATATATATATATATATATATATATATATATATATTCCACATATTCGAACCTGGGTCCGCGGATGCATCCATGATCGTGCCATTAAACCCGGACTTCTATAACATCTCAACCATAACACAGTACCTAAAATGATAGATGGTGTACAAAACTAATTATAGAGTGAGAGTTACTAACGTACACCAAGCAGAACAGAAAATCATAACCCTGGATTCAGCAAGATAATGCTTGATAAAAATACCATTTTTATTTAGATACAAATTATGTAGCATTATCATGAGGGATAGAGACTTTTAACAATTTCTCTACTCTTTTGCATTTGTTATTCTTGTAATCATCAGTAATAATTTATATATACAATGAAGTGTGTCTTAGGAATCCAGAACAAATGTGTTCATATGTGATAATTCGTAAACTAGGTTGACATGAAAGTGTGCCTTATACAAACGGATAGCTATGCGACTGATATTGTAGCATCACCTTTGGTGATTTGTCATAGCCGGGATAGAAGAGGAATCGGTTCTTACAGGCAAGGCAAGTGGTGGCCTTTACCCCGGGTTGCATTTTATGCAGAGTTTGAGTTTAAATTATATAACGTGAGTGAAAATGCATTATATTGTATTTATTTCAAACAAAGACGTTTTCGTTATCAAGCACTCTCTTGTAGAAGCTAATTTAGGGATATAACTCCAAGTTCTGCCTGGTGCATACTTGTAATCCTCTCATTCTCTCTCCATCTCTCTCCTCTCTCTTCTCTCTCTCTCTCTATCCATAGATACATATCTCTATATACAGAATCTATATTTTAAACATCATCAAATATGTTGATAAGGTCGTAAAAAAAAAAAAATTTTAATTAATACATGAGAGAGCTTCTTCATTCAGAAAACATCGATAGTTGCAACATTATACAGGGCGATGAAGTTTAAGCTCGGATTTGTCCCATTCTTGATAAGTTTTGTACTTTCTCCGCCAAATGTGTTTATCTGTTCTGGGTTTCTTTTGCGTGTAATAACAGCGAGAAATTATTAATTATATCCTGGCTAAGTGTAAAGTCATGTGTTCGGACTTCAAAGATACCTCAGCACATCTTTCAGGCTTGGATTAGTTATTTGCAAAGTCATGTGTTCGGACTTCAAAGACACCTCATCACATCCTTCGGGCTTGGAGTGGTTATTTGTAAAGTCATGTGTTCGGACTTATATTACGCTTCAGCCTCTCCTTCGGGATTCGACCAGTTAATTGTCATGCCTGGTACTCTGACACTAACGTACTATTAAATTATTAAATGATACAATTAATAAATATTACTTTGTTATGGCGTTAATTGTACGTTGTTCACATCTGAAGACATGTACATAACATGACTGAGTGTCAATTATTTTTCCCTCTGTACTTAACTTATCTAATTACATTAATTTTACATTAATAACTATGTCCCACAAATGAAAGATACAATTATTATATCAGGATAGAATACCACATGCTACTAAATCAAGCCAACCCTCGAACCCTATTTAGGAATGTGACCACGGATAATAGTAATGACACAATTCCTGGAAAAGGCCGATAGGAGTGTTGCTATAAAATAATTTATCGACGTGCCAGTACACGAAAATTACCAAGGTACCTAAGTTACTCCCATTAATACATCGGAGAAAGAAAACACTTTCCGTTATAATAAAGGACGCCTCTTGAACTTGTAATAATGGGCATGGCATTGGTACAGCAACAACTTTACACTCAAAAAGCTAAAACAAACGTACGTCCCACTCGTAAAACATAACATTCTTTACTGGAGACAAGGATGTAAAAAAGTAACTTTCCACGCCACCACCCCAACAAACATGGTTAGACATTATCATATGTATTAAACGCATATGAAAGCAAGTTTATTTTGCACATCTTGAGGTAACCTAGCATCTCTCTCTCTGAATTATTTAGCCATATATTTAATTACCCATCACTTAATAACGAAACCATGTATGTATGTACGTATGCATGCATGTATGTATGTATGTATGCATGTATGTATGTATGTATGTATGCATGTATGTATGTATGTATGTATGTCTGCATGTATGTATGTATGTATGTATGTGAATACGTATGCATGAATGTATGGATAGATGGATGGCCCGCCGAGCTATCTTCGTTATGCGCATGTCTGTATACGTCCCAGAAAGAAGCTATTGCTGATGTATTTCTTCGCATGAAAGTGCATACACGGACAAGCGGTTCGCTTACTTTTGAGTCAATTCCAGTTTTGAATGAGAATGTCAGCATTATTATTGTGGCTGTCCTTTTCTCATATATGTAGATTGGTTAATATATCGTAACATTGGTTAGCGGGAATGACTTTAAGCTTGATACATGCCATTAGCAAAGATGACAGGTCGCCTTGTTCTTTACTGTTACATGATAATTAAACTTTCGGATCAATGCAGTGGTAATAAAACGCACAGATCCGAAGCTCTAAAATATAGAATCTCTCCACAAAAGAATAAATACGTTAACATATCAGGACATTCTTTAATGGAAATGTCAGTCCCCTCAGAGTATCTATATACACTCACAATATATTTGTCGACCTACCCACCTATTCATCTGTAATCTGACCAACTTTACAGATTTTTCTACACAAATCAATATGCAATTACTTCGTGTAAATTTCGCAAAAAGTGATGTTATTTTCTCCTTACCTTGCAAGTAAACGAGATTCGATTTAGTCTAAGAAATGTATGATTAATCATCATAACGATGGGGGAAAATGTGTATTATAGCAGAATGACACACAAAAGCGAACTAAAAGGAATTGATAAATATCATCCGGTGGAAACAAAATTATATGATTTCCCAGATACACTTTAAGGAAATGAATTATTTAAATGAATATCAAGTATATTATTTTCTCAGTGATATGCCAGATATATAATGCACGATATGTAAATTTTACTGATGCTAAAAATAACTATTTGAACCAATCACATCCTATAAAACCCAAACGTCAGTCACTGTATCCCTTTATTGCTTTCCTAATATATGATATTCCGTATTTCTTATCCTGAGTAAAAATAAATGTGTTGCGAAGTAAATCTTTTTAATTTAAAATGTAATGTAGGGAAGTGTTACTGATATATTACTATAATATTTCTTTCTTTAATTGTAAGGATTTATTATTCGAATCGGACAACGATTCATCCTTGTGGTTTTGCCCGACGCAAGTAAGAACGTAACTGTGCTATGTTTCCAATATGTATGCATACATTGTTATAAGATTTACCTCTAATAATCAGATATATATATATATATATATATATATATATATATATATATATATATATATATATATATATATATATATATATATATATATTAATTCAAAGTGTCACATGGTAGCTACGTGGTCGTTATCGCGTATAACATGCAAGGATATTTTCATAATATTATCAATTTAGCATTGCCTATCACACTAAATAGTCTGGCGGACGTGTGATATAGACGCGGCGAACGTTCTGCGTCTTAGATTGAGACGCTGTTATTTTTGTTATTGATTCAGACCTAAAACCGTGTACATGTATGCATATAGCCCATAATTCCCCATTATTGCGAATATCTCTGGGTTGAATATTAAATATTTCCCGTTTATCATCCTACTGTTATATTAGTATAACAATTAGTAATAAAAACCCACTTTGTAGCTACCGTGGTTACCGATGCTTTCCATACCTGGGTAGTGAAGTATCACTATAAAACAAAAATGTAAACAAAAATGCTCAATTTAGGAAAAGGACTGGTGAATAAAGGAGAGATATCTTTTTTCTGAAGAGGGTCGGCAATAGTGTTGTAAACGCTCATGTTAGGACATTTACGTCTGAGAAAATCGAACGTGTTTACCTTTCTCCTAATCATACAATGTCGAAAATTGTAATGGACGGTAGAAATAGGTCAGGCTTTTTGAACTTACAGTATTGATCCTGACATTTATATAGCTAACATTTCATATCTCAAGATTAGCGGCCCGAAGTTAAATCAACAAGTAAAACCTCTACAATTACTAATTCAAACTAGAGAAATTAAGCCACTAAACCCTCCACCCACACACTTACATACACTCGGACACAAGGAACAACAAAACTAAATCATTGTGAATATATGAACGATACACATTTGAGGTATAAAAAGCTGATTGTACTTTCTCTACTGGTTTTAATAGTCATATAGTCATATAGTTCATTATTCCTTCAAACGTAAGAATGGGTCAGACTGTAAACAATCTGATTCACACGGTTGATTCCAATGCAGGTATATTTCTAACACAAAGTATTAAATACAAATATAAGAGGAAGTTGATGTCGTATAATACTGTTTTGATATCTATATGTGTGGCTCTCCTTTATATGTTTTTCCTGATATATATATATATATATATATATATATATATATATATATATATATATATATATATATATATATGTGTGTGTGTATGTATGTATGTATGTATGTATGTATGTATGTATGTCTATCTGAAGACCGGTCATACGTAAGAATGTGTCAGACTGTAAACATAATATTAGGTTGCACATCATTACGACTAATACAAAATCAATAGCACAGACATAAGTAGTGCCTTGCTATTCAGCGTTATAAATGAATTGGATATATTCAACGCATTAATATATTGTTTAGCATAATGCATAAATCTGAGCTCTCAATGCAAATACATAATATTCTTATTTGTACAGACTTTACAGAAGACTCATTTTGATAATTCTCGATAAATATATAAGTCCCTAACTACCAACCTACCTTTATTCATCCATATATCCATCCATATATTCATCCATCTGTCCAAATACACACACACAAAAACACACACACATACATACATGGATACCTAGCTGCATGTAGACATACATGAATAAATTTATTCATAAATCCATACACGTATACATAAATGTATGTATGAATATAGACATACATACATGCATGCATACATACATACATACATACATACATACATACATACAGACAGACATGCATGCATGCATGCATACATACATGCATAATTACACACATACATGCATGCATGCATGCATACATACATGCACGCACGCACGCACACACGTACGTACGCACACACACACGTACGTACATACATACATACATAGAGACAGACAGACAGACATATTTAAGATTTTTGAATAATTTACGGGTAGTCTATATAAACCTTTCTGCTATATTCGTTGATCAATGCCAGGTATTATGACGACATAATATCCAGCATTCCACTTCTTAATGATGTGTTTACGTGTGTGTGTGAGTGAGAAATAGATTTTACAATATTGATTTGTTATCTTAATTTTAATCTCGCTTAAGAAATGTGTGTTAACACACCTTATATTGATGCAGAACAGTATGTATTTATTAGCATAAAAGTATGAAAGAAACCAAAATTGAAAAGTCTAACATCAAGAATGGATAAAGACATTGAGAGAGAGATACAGAGATAACAGAGATACAGACAAATATATATAGAGGCAGACGATCTACAGTAAGTAGTACTGATACCAACGTCAGAATGATGAAAACATACAAACATGACAAAGACTGTTGGGAACTTGGAACATATGTGTCCTCTGCGGAAAAGAGCATCCCAATGGTAATATTTATTCCTACGCAACAATTGCTTTCATCATTACAGATTGTATCATATCTTAGGTTTGTTTGCGTGGAAAAGGGAAGGCATTATTATTTTCTCTTCAGCATAAAAAATCGGTTTAGAATAGTTAATGGTAACGCATTCGCTCTGTGAATTGAAAGTTATGTGTTCGAGATTTGTCAGGGCTACGTAAAATCTTATAGCCAATACATAATTGTATGCATATGGGTACAAAGGACAGTTTATATATATACATGCTATGCCGCATTCATGTACCTAGTATAAAAATCATAAAAAATACAAAATACACAAGTAAGGTCAAAAAGTCAATATTTATGGATAAATATATTACAACAAAGCATAGCAATATTATTCAGTTGTAAAGAAAAGTCAATGGCAGTTCATAACAACAATAGATCAATGAGCTCCAACCACTAATTTATACCTGAATTTTTCACATCTGACGGTCATATTTGGCACCATGTGATACTCAGTGCAAACACAAGCCCTTTTCCTAGGTGATAATTCTGCAAAACATTGTGCACTAAATCGGCTTACCATCCAAGCCGTTTTTAATAGATATTTTGTTTGTCCTGGGGTAAGGACTAACTCGTTTTCCTAGCCGACTATGAATATTTCGCTATCTACATACCGAAGACTAACTGCGGGAAGTGTACATGTCTCAAATCAACGTCAAAAACAAAACCGCACCGGAACACCAACTTTACAAATATATATATATATATATATATATATATATATATATATATATATATATATATATATATATATATATATATATATATATATATATATAATTAGTCAACAATAATAGCTGAAAAACTGGCACCATTACCTTAAGTAAGGAAATTAGACCGGAGCCAATTTACGAAATGAAAAATATAAGATCTTGACGCTTAAGAAGCAGTAAAGAGTCAGACAGCCTCAATGGAATGAGAGTCAATTGGGTGAAGTGAATACAAATGGGAAAAAAATGCACAAAATCAAAATATGCTAAATGTGCAGCGGGCGTTTGGGTGGAGAATATATTTTAAATAATACCAGTCAAATCGTTAAAAAAAACCCAATAAATATCATTTTATATGTTTCAGTTATGAAGAAACATATCAGTGCGTTTATATTGCATACTATATTCACTATGTTTGTTTGCCCATGTATATATTGAGGTTGTTTGAGACAGTTTTGATCTTTGAATCATGCATTGTATGCACAGTTTTCATGGAACGACTTGGTTGATACATTACATATTAATGATATTATTTTATTTGGATATTTAACATGTTCAATTCTTTGAAAGAAATGTTAGACGTGTAAATGATTCCCATAGTTCTACACCTTTTCACATGTTTTATTGAAGCAATGTGTTGTGTACGTAGTCATTTATATAGTTTCGATATCAGACAAGACAGTTTGCACAATCCGGATTTCGCGAACAAATGGAATGCATTGGAGTATACCATGTAATGCTTTATTTGCAATCACTTGTCTTTAGCATATTTGCATGTATGTAAACGGATATTAGCATTGCATAGCATAATATAAGGTGATAAACATATACAAACCATTTTTACTCTAATGAGAATATAAAAAATAAAAAAGGATTTATTTTCCACCATTCGCAGCCGACTTCTGTTATCATTCACAAATATTACTCATTCATACGATTGTGGTCGTTTTGTTTATGATATTAATTTGTATATTATCTACATATCATTGCCTACAAAATATACAGACATGATGTATCATTTGATAAAGAGATTATTTTTATAAGAACAGTAAATGCTTAACTTAACATTAAGCATACATTACCAAGCAAAACCAAGTCATAATTTATTGCAATTAGGGCACGTATGATGATATAAGGATTTCTGATCAGTCTTATCTTCATCACCTCTTGTTGTTTCGCATGAGTACATTTTAGGTTTTCCTCAGTTTTGACTAATTTCGATATCCTTTAAACAATAATTAAAGAGTTAAAGGTATGAATGGCTTATGCTGAAGAGAACATTCATCCTTTCGGCTACATTCACCGCTGAATACAATAGCAATAAATCTCAATATGAGATAGAGATATGATTAATCAATGTAAAATATGTCTTGATGCGCCACTGAGTTTGAGAGCGATCAAGAATAACGGTATGAGGTACGATGCGTACATCTAGAATGAATTGGTGACAGAGAATGACCAAGATCATAAATAGTTCAGTTTTAATGATCCATTAGTAGGAGCAAAAGGATAAATATAACAATTTACACTTCATGCGTTTTGATGTATGATAACAATTTACACTTCATGCGTTTTGATGTATGATAACAATTTACACTTCGTGCGTTTTGAAGTATGATAACAATTTACACTTCATGCGTTTTGATGTATGATAACAATTTACACTTCATGTGCTTTGATGTATGATAACAATTTACACTTCATGCGTTTTGATGTATGATAACAATTTAAACTTCATGCGTTTTGATGTATGATAACAATTTACACTTCATATGTTTTGATGTATGATAACAATTTACACTTCATGTGCTTTGATGTATGATAACAATTTACACTTCGTGCGTTTTGAAGTATGATAACAATTTACACTTCATGCGTTTTGAAGTATGATAACAATTTACACTTCATGCGTTTTGAGGTATGATAACAATTTACACTTCATGTGCTTTGATGTATGATAACAATTTGCACTTCATGCGTTTTGAAGTATGATAACAATTTACACTTCATGCGTTTTGAAGTATGATAACAATTTGCACTTCATGCGTTTTGAGGTATGATAACAATTTACACTTCATGCGTTTTGATGTATGATAACAATTTACACTTCATATGTTTTGATGTATGATAACAATTTACACTTCATGTGCTTTGATGTATAATAACAATTTGCACTTCATGCGTTTTGAGGTATGATAACAATTTGCACTTCATGCGTTTTGAAGTATGATAACAATTTACACTTCATGCGTTTTGAAGTATGATAACAATTTACACTTCATGCGTTTTGAAGTATGATAACAATTTACACTTCATGTGCTTTGATGTATGATAACAATTTGCACTTCATGCGTTTTGATGTATGATAACAATTTACACTTCATGCGTTTTGAAGTATGATAACAATTTACACTTCATGTGCTTTGATGTATGATAACAATTTGCACTTCACGCGTTTTGATGTATGATAACAATTTACACTTCATGCGTTTTGAAGTATGATAACAATTTACACTTCATGCGTTTTGATGTATGATAACAATTTACACTTCATGCGTTTTGATGTATGATAACAATTTACACTTCATATGTTTTGATGTATGATAACAATTTACACTTCATGTGCTTTGATGTATAATAACAATTTGCACTTCATGCGTTTTGAGGTATGATAACAATTTACACTTCATGCGTTTTGATGTATGATAACAATTTACACTTCATATGTTTTGATGTATGATAACAATTTACACTTCATGTGCTTTGATGTATAATAACAATTTGCACTTCATGCGTTTTGAGGTATGATAACAATTTGCACTTCATGCGTTTTGAAGTATGATAACAATTTACACTTCATGCGTTTTGAAGTATGATAACAATTTACACTTCATGCGTTTTGAAGTATGATAACAATTTACACTTCATGTGCTTTGATGTATAATAACAATTTGCACTTCATGCGTTTTGAGGTATGATAACAATTTACACTTCATGCGTTTTGAAGTATGATAACAATTTACACTTCATGTGCTTTGATGTATGATAACAATTTGCACTTCATGCGTTTTGATGTATGATAACAATTTACACTTCATGCGTTTTGAAGTATGATAACAATTTACACTTCATGTGCTTTGATGTATGATAACAATTTGCACTTCACGCGTTTTGATGTATGATAACAATTTACACTTCATGCGTTTTGAAGTATGATAACAATTTACACTTCATGCGTTTTGAAGTATGATAACAATTTACACTTCATGCGTTTTGAAGTATGATAACAATTTACACTTCATGCGTTTTGATGTATGATAACAATTTACACTTCATATGTTTTGATGTATGATAACAATTTACACTTCATATGTTTTGATGTATGATAACAATTTACACTTCATGTGCTTTGATGTATAATAACAATTTGCACTTCATGCGTTTTGAGGTATGATAACAATTTACACTTCATGCGTTTTGATGTATGATAACAATTTACACTTCATATGTTTTGATGTATGATAACAATTTACACTTCATGTGCTTTGATGTATAATAACAATTTGCACTTCATGCGTTTTGAGGTATGATAACAATTTGCACTTCATGCGTTTTGAAGTATGATAACAATTTACACTTCATGCGTTTTGAAGTATGATAACAATTTACACTTCATGCGTTTTGAAGTATGATAACAATTTACACTTCATGTGCTTTGATGTATGATAACAATTTGCACTTCATGCGTTTTGATGTATGATAACAATTTACACTTCATGCGTTTTGAAGTATGATAACAATTTACACTTCATGTGCTTTGATGTATGATAACAATTTGCACTTCACGCGTTTTGATGTATGATAACAATTTACACTTCATGCGTTTTGAAGTATGATAACAATTTACACTTCATGCGTTTTGATGTATGATAACAATTTACACTTCATGTGCTTTGATGTATGATAACAATTTGCACTTTATGCGTTTTGAGGTATGATAACAATTTACACTTCGTGCGTTTTGATGTATGATAACAATTTACACTTCGTGCGTTTTGATGTATGATAACAATTTACACTTCATGCGTTTTGATGTATGATAACAATTTACACTTCGTGCGTTTTGAAGTATGATAACAATTTACACTTCGTGCGTTTTGAAGTATGATAACAATTTACACTTCATGCGTTTTGATGTATGATAACAATTTACACTTCGTGCGTTTTGATGTATGATAACAATTTACACTTCATGCGTTTTGAAGTATGATAACAATTTACACTTCATGTGCTTTGATGTATGATAACAATTTACACTTCATGTGCTTTGATGTATAATAACAATTTGCACTTCATGCGTTTTGAGGTATGATAACAATTTACACTTCATGCGTTTTGAAGTATGATAACAATTTACACTTCATGTGCTTTGATGTATGATAACAATTTGCACTTCATGCGTTTTGATGTATGATAACAATTTACACTTCATGCGTTTTGAAGTATGATAACAATTTACACTTCATGTGCTTTGATGTATGATAACAATTTGCACTTCACGCGTTTTGATGTATGATAACAATTTACACTTCATGCGTTTTGAAGTATGATAACAATTTACACTTCATGCGTTTTGATGTATGATAACAATTTACACTTCATGCGTTTTGATGTATGATAACAATTTACACTTCATATGTTTTGATGTATGATAACAATTTACACTTCATGTGCTTTGATGTATAATAACAATTTGCACTTCATGCGTTTTGAGGTATGATAACAATTTACACTTCATGCGTTTTGATGTATGATAACAATTTACACTTCATGCGTTTTGATGTATGATAACAATTTACACTTCATGTGCTTTGATGTATGATAACAATTTGCACTTCATGCGTTTTGATGTATGATAACAATTTGCACTTCATGCGTTTTGATGTATGATAACAATTTACACTTCATGCGTTTTGATGTATGATAACAATTTACACTTCACGCGTTTTGATGTATGATAACAATTTACACTTCGTGCGTTTTGAAGTATGATAACAATTTACACTTCATGCGTTTTGAAGTATGATAACAATTTACACTTCATGTGCTTTGATGTATGATAACAATTTGCACTTCATGCGTTTTGAGGTATGATAACAATTTACACTTCGTGCGTTTTGATGTATGATAACAATTTGCACTTCATGCGTTTTGAAGTATGATAACAATTTACACTTCATATGTTTTGATGTATGATAACAATTTACACTTCATGTGCTTTGATGTATGATAACAATTTACACTTCATGTGTTTTGAAGTATGATAACAATTTACACTTCATGTGTTTTGATGTATGATAACAATTTACACTTCATGCGTTTTGAAGTATGATAACAATTTACACTTCGTATGTTTTGATGTATGATAACAATTTGCACTTCATGCGTTTTGATGTATGATAACAATTTACACTTCATGCGTTTTGATGTATGATAACAATTTACACTTCATGCGTTTTGATGTATGATAACAATTTAGACTTCATATGTTTTGATGTATGATAACAATTTACACTTCATGCGTTTTGAAGTATGATAACAATTTACACTTCGTATGTTTTGATGTATGATAACAATTTGCACTTCATGCGTTTTGATGTATGATAACAATTTACACTTCATGCGTTTTGATGTATGATAACAATTTACACTTCGTGTGTTTTGATGTATGATAACAATTTACACTTCATGCGTTTTGAAGTATGATAACAATTTACACTTCGTATGTTTTGATGTATGATAACAATTTGCACTTCATGCGTTTTGATGTATGATAACAATTTACACTTCATGCGTTTTGATGTATGATAACAATTTACACTTCATGTGTTTTGATGTATGATAACAATTTACACTTCGTGCGTTTTGATGTATGATAACAATTTGCACTTCATGCGTTTTGAAGTATGATAACAATTTACACTTCATATGTTTTGATGTATGATAACAATTTACACTTCATGTGCTTTGATGTATGATAACAATTTACACTTCATGTGTTTTGAAGTATGATAACAATTTACACTTCATGTGTTTTGATGTATGATAACAATTTACACTTCATGCGTTTTGAAGTATGATAACAATTTACACTTCGTATGTTTTGATGTATGATAACAATTTGCACTTCATGCGTTTTGATGTATGATAACAATTTACACTTCATGCGTTTTGATGTATGATAACAATTTACACTTCATGTGTTTTGATGTATGATAACAATTTACACTTCATGCGTTTTGAAGTATGATAACAATTTACACTTCGTATGTTTTGATGTATGATAACAATTTACACTTCATGTGCTTTGATGTATGATAACAATTTACACTTCATGTGTTTTGAAGTATGATAACAATTTACACTTCATGTGTTTTGATGTATGATAACAATTTACACTTCATGCGTTTTGAAGTATGATAACAATTTACACTTCGTATGTTTTGATGTATGATAACAATTTGCACTTCATGCGTTTTGATGTATGATAACAATTTACACTTCATGCGTTTTGATGTATGATAACAATTTACACTTCATGTGTTTTGATGTATGATAACAATTTACACTTCATGTGTTTTGAAGTATGATAACAATTTACACTTCATGTGTTTTGAGGTATGATAACAATTTACACTTCGTGCGTTTTGATGTATGATAACAATTTACACTTCGTGTGTTTTGATGTATGATAACAATTTGCACTTCATGTGCTTTGATGTATGATAACAATTTACACTTCATGTGTTTTGATGTATGATAACAATTTACACTTCATGTGTTTTGATGTATGATAACAATTTGCACTTCATGTGCTTTGATGTATGATAACAATTTACACTTCGTGCGTTTTGATGTATGATAACAATTTACACTTCGTGTGTTTTGATGTATGATAACAATTTGCACTTCATGTGCTTTGATGTATGATAACAATTTACACTTCATGTGTTTTGATGTATGATAACAATTTACACTTCATGCGTTTTGAAGTATGATAACAATTTACACTTCGTATGTTTTGATGTATGATAACAATTTACACTTCGTGCGTTTTGATGTATGATAACAATTTGCACTTCATGCGTTTTGAAGTATGATAACAATTTACACTTCATATGTTTTGATGTATGATAACAATTTACACTTCGTGTGTTTTGATGTATGATAACAATTTACACTTCACGCGTTTTGAGGTATGATAACAATTTACACTTCGTGCGTTTTGATGTATGATAACAATTTACACTTCATGCGTTTTGATGTATGATAACAATTTACACTTCATGCGTTTTGATGTATGATAACAATTTGCACTTCATGCGTTTTGAGGTATGATAACAATTTGCACTTCATGCGTTTTGAAGTATGATAACAATTTACACTTCATATGTTTTGATGTATGATAACAATTTACACTTCGTGCGTTTTGATGTATGATAACAATTTGCACTTCATGCGTTTTGAAGTATGATAACAATTTACACTTCATATGTTTTGATGTATGATAACAATTTACACTTCATGTGTTTTGATGTATGATAACAATTTACACTTCGTGCGTTTTGATGTATGATAACAATTTGCACTTCATGCGTTTTGAAGTATGATAACAATTTACACTTCATATGTTTTGAAGTATGATAACAATTTGCACTTCATGCGTTTTGAAGTATGATAACAATTTGCACTTCATGTGTTTTGATGTATGATAACAATTTACACTTCATATGTTTTGATGTATGATAACAATTTACACTTCGTGCGTTTTGATGTATGATAACAATTTACACTTCATGCGTTTTGATGTATGATAACAATTTGCACTTCATGCGTTTTGAAGTATGATAACAATTTACACTTCATATGTTTTGAAGTATGATAACAATTTGCACTTCATGCGTTTTGAAGTATGATAACAATTTGCACTTCTTGTGTTTTGATGTATGATAACAATTTACACTTCATGCGTTTTGATGTATGATAACAATTTGCACTTCATGTGCTTTGATGTATGATAACAATTTACACTTCATGTGTTTTGATGTATGATAACAATTTACACTTCATGCGTTTTGAAGTATGATAACAATTTACACTTCACGCGTTTTGATGTATGATAACAATTTACACTTCATATGTTTTGATGTATGATAACAATTTACACTTCGTGCGTTTTGATGTATGATAACAATTTGCACTTCATGCGTTTTGAAGTATGATAACAATTTACACTTCATATGTTTTGATGTATGATAACAATTTGCACTTCATGTGCTTTGATGTATGATAACAATTTACACTCCATGTGTTTTGATGTATGATAACAATTTACACTTCATGCGTTTTGAAGTATGATAACAGTTTACACTTCACGCGTTTTGATGTATGATAACAATTTACACTTCGTGTGTTTTGATGTATGATAACAATTTACACTTCACGCGTTTTGAGGTATGATAACAATTTACACTTCGTGTGTTTTGATGTATGATAACAATTTACACTTCATGCGTTTTGATGTATGATAACAATTTACACTTCGTGCGTTTTGATGTATGATAACAATTTACACTTCGTGCGTTTTGATGTATGATAACAATTTGCACTTCATGCGTTTTGAAGTATGATAACAATTTACACTTCATATGTTTTGATGTATGATAACAATTTACACTTCGTGTGTTTTGATGTATGATAACAATTTACACTTCACGCGTTTTGAGGTATGATAACAATTTACACTTCGTGCGTTTTGATGTATGATAACAATTTACACTTCATGCGTTTTGATGTATGATAACAATTTACACTTCATGCGTTTTGATGTATGATAACAATTTGCACTTCATGCGTTTTGAGGTATGATAACAATTTGCACTTCATGCGTTTTGAAGTATGATAACAATTTACACTTCATATGTTTTGATGTATGATAACAATTTACACTTCGTGTGTTTTGATGTATGATAACAATTTACACTTCACGCGTTTTGATGTATGATAACAATTTACACTTCATGCGATTTGAAGTATGATAACAATTTACACTTCATGCGTTTTGAAGTATGATAACAATTTACACTTCATGTGTTTTGATGTATGATAACAATTTACACTTCATGCGTTTTGAAGTATGATAACAATTTACACTTCATGCGTTTTGATGTATGATAACAATTTGCACTTCATGCGTTTTGAGGTATGATAACAATTTGCACTTCATGCGTTTTGAAGTATGATAACAATTTACACTTCATATGTTTTGATGTATGATAACAATTTACACTTCGTGTGTTTTGATGTATGATAACAATTTACACTTCACGCGTTTTGATGTATGATAACAATTTACACTTCATGCGTTTTGAAGTATGATAACAATTTACACTTCATGCGTTTTGAAGTATGATAACAATTTACACTTCATGTGTTTTGATGTATGATAACAATTTACACTTCATGCGTTTTGAAGTATGATAACAATTTACACTTCATGCGTTTTGATGTATGATAACAATTTGCACTTCATGCGTTTTGAGGTATGATAACAATTTGCACTTCATGCGTTTTGAAGTATGATAACAATTTACACTTCATATGTTTTGATGTATGATAACAATTTACACTTCGTGTGTTTTGATGTATGATAACAATTTACACTTCATGCGTTTTGATGTATGATAACAATTTACACTTCATGCGTTTTGAAGTATGATAACAATTTACACTTCATGCGTTTTGAAGTATGATAACAAATTACACTTCATGCGTTTTGAAGTATGATAACAATTTACACTTCATATGTTTTGATGTATGATAACAATTTACACTTCATGCGTTTTGAAGTATGATAACAATTTACACTTCATATGTTTTGATGTATGATAACAATTTACACTTCATGTGCTTTGATGTATGATAACAATTTACACTTCGTGCGTTTTGAAGTATGATAACAATTTACACTTCATGCGTTTTGAGGTATGATAACAATTTACACTTCATGTGCTTTGATGTATGATAACAATTTGCACTTCATGCGTTTTGAAGTATGATAACAATTTACACTTCATGCGTTTTGAAGTATGATAACAATTTGCACTTCATGCGTTTTGAGGTATGATAACAATTTACACTTCATGCGTTTTGATGTATGATAACAATTTACACTTCATATGTTTTGATGTATGATAACAATTTACACTTCATGTGCTTTGATGTATAATAACAATTTGCACTTCATGCGTTTTGAGGTATGATAACAATTTGCACTTCATGCGTTTTGAAGTATGATAACAATTTACACTTCATGCGTTTTGAAGTATGATAACAATTTACACTTCATGCGTTTTGAAGTATGATAACAATTTACACTTCATGTGCTTTGATGTATGATAACAATTTGCACTTCATGCGTTTTGATGTATGATAACAATTTACACTTCATGCGTTTTGAAGTATGATAACAATTTACACTTCATGTGCTTTGATGTATGATAACAATTTGCACTTCGTGCGTTTTGATGTATGATAACAATTTACACTTCGTGCGTTTTGATGTATGATAACAATTTACACTTCATGCGTTTTGATGTATGATAACAATTTACACTTCATGCGTTTTGATGTATGATAACAATTTGCACTTCATGCGTTTTGAGGTATGATAACAATTTGCACTTCATGCGTTTTCAAGTATGATAACAATTTACACTTCATATGTTTTGATGTATGATAACAATTTACACTTCATGCGTTTTGAAGTATGATAACAATTTACACTTCATGTGTTTTGATGTATGATAACAATTTACACTTCGTGCGTTTTGATGTATGATAACAGTTTACACTTCGTGCGTTTTGATGTATGATAACAATTTACACTTCGTGCGTTTTGATGTATGATAACAATTTACACTTCGTGCGTTTTGATGTATGATAACAATTTACACTTCATGTGTTTTGATGTATGATAACAATTTACACTTCGTGCGTTTTGATGTATGATAACAATTTACACTTCGTGCGTTTTGATGTATGATAACAAATTACACTTCGTGCGTTTTGATGTATGATAACAATTTACACTTCGTGCGTTTTGATGTATGATAACAATTTACACTTCGTGCGTTTTGATGTATGATAACAATTTACACTTCGTGCGTTTTGATGTATGATAACAATTTACACTTCATATGTTTTGATGTATGATAACAATTTACACTTCATGCGTTTTGAAGTATGATAACAATTTACACTTCATGTGTTTTGATGTATGATAATAATTTACACTTCGTGCGTTTTGATGTATGATAACAATTTACACTTCGTGTGTTTTGATGTATGATAACAATTTACACTTCGTGTGTTTTGAGGTATGATAACAATTTGCACTTCATGCGTTTTCAAGTATGATAACAATTTACACTTCATATGTTTTGATGTATGATAACAATTTACACTTCATGCGTTTTGAAGTATGATAACAATGTACACTTCATGTGTTTTGATGTATGATAACAATTTACACTTCATATGTTTTGATGTATGATAACAATTTACACTTCATATGTTTTGATGTATGATAACAATTTACACTTCGTGCGTTTTGATGTATGATAACAATTTACACTTCGTGCGTTTTGATGTATGATAACAATTTACACTTCGTGCGTTTTGATGTATGATAACAATTTGCACTTCATGCGTTTTGATGTATGATAACAATTTACACTTCATATGTTTTGATGTATGATAACAATTTACACTTCGTGTGTTTTGATGTATGATAACAATTTACACCTCATGCGTTTTGATGTATGATAACAATTTACACTTCATATGTTTTGATGTATGATAACAATTTAAACTTCATGTGTTTTGATGTATGATAACAATTTAAACTTCATGCGTTTTGAAGTATGATAACAATTTACACTTCATGTGTTTTGATGTATAATAACAATTTACACTTCGTGCGTTTTGATGTATGATAACAATTTGCACTTCGTGCGTTTTGATGTATGATAACAATTTACACTTCGTGCGTTTTGATGTATGATAACAATTTACACTTCATGCGTTTTGATGTATGATAACAATTTGCACTTCATGCGTTTTGAGGTATGATAACAATTTGCACTTCATGCGTTTTGAAGTATGATAACAATTTACACTTCATATGTTTTGATGTATGATAACAATTTACACTTCGTGTGTTTTGATGTATGATAACAATTTACACTTCATGCGTTTTGATGTATGATAACAATTTACACTTCATGCGTTTTGATGTATGATAACAATTTACACTTCATATGTTTTGAAGTATGATAACAATTTACACTTCATGTGTTTTGATGTATGATAACAATTTACACTTCATGCGTTTTGATGTATGATAACAATTTACACTTCATGCGTTTTGATGTATGATAACAATTTACACTTCGTGCGTTTTGATGTATGATAACAATTTACACTTCGTGCGTTTTGATGTATGATAACAATTTAAACTTCATGCGTTTTGATGTATGATAACAATTTACACTTCATGCGTTTTGATGTATGATAACAATTTACACTTCATGCGTTTTGATGTATGATAACAATTTGCACTTCATGCGTTTTGAGGTATGATAACAATTTGCACTTCATGCGTTTTGAAGTATGATAACAATTTACACTTCATATGTTTTGAGGTATGATAACAATTTGCACTTCATGGGTTTTGAGGTATGATAACAATTTGCACTTCATGCGTTTTGAAGTATGATAACAATTTACACTTCATATGTTTTGATGTATGATAACAATTTACACTTCGTGTGTTTTGATGTATGATAACAATTTACACTTCATGCGTTTTGATGTATGATAACAATTTACACTTCATGCGTTTTGAAGTATGATAACAATTTACACTTCATGTGTTTTGATGTATGATAACAATTTACACTTCATATGTTTTGATGTATGATAACAATTTACACTTCGTGCGTTTTGATGTATGATAACAATTTAAACTTCATGCGTTTTGATGTATGATAACAATTTACACTTCATGCGTTTTGATGTATGATAACAATTTACACTTCATGCGTTTTGATGTATGATAACAATTTGCACTTCATGCGTTTTGAGGTATGATAACAATTTGCACTTCATGCGTTTTGAAGTATGATAACAATTTACACTTCATATGTTTTGAGGTATGATAACAATTTGCACTTCATGGGTTTTGAGGTATGATAACAATTTGCACTTCATGCGTTTTGAAGTATGATAACAATTTACACTTCATATGTTTTGATGTATGATAACAATTTACACTTCATGCGTTTTGAGGTATGATAACAATTTGCACTTCATGCGTTTTGAGGTATGATAACAATTTGCACTTCATGCGTTTTGAAGTATGATAACAATTTACACTTCATGCGTTTTGAGGTATGATAACAATTTGCACTTCATGCGTTTTGAGGTATGATAACAATTTACACTTCATGCGTTTTGATGTATGATAACAATTTACACTTCATGCGTTTTGAGGTATGATAACAATTTGCACTTCATGCGTTTTGAGGTATGATAACAATTTGCACTTCATGCGTCTTGAAGTATGATAACAATTTACACTTCATATGTTTTGATGTATGATAACAATTTACACTTCGTGTGTTTTGATGTATGATAACAATTTGCACTTCATGCGTTTTCAAGTATGATAACAATTTACACTTCATATGTTTTGATGTATGATAACAATTTACACTTCATGCGTTTTGAGGTATGATAACAATTTACACTTCATGCGTTTTGATGTATGATAACAATTTACACTTCATGCGTTTTGAAGTATGATAACAATTTACACTTCATATGTTTTGATGTATGATAACAATTTACACTTCATGCGTTTTGAAGTATGATAACAATTTACACTTCACGCGTTTTGATGTATGATAACAATTTACACTTCATGCGTTTTGAGGTATGATAACAATTTGCACTTCATGCGTTTTGATGTATGATAACAATTTACACTTCATGCGTTTTGAGATATGATAACAATTTGCACTTCATGCGTTTTGATGTATGATAACAATTTACACTTCATGCGTTTTGAAGTATGATAACAATTTACACTTCATGTGTTTTGAGGTATGATAACAATTTGCACTTCATGCGTTTTGATGTATGATAACAATTTACACTTCATGCGTTTTGAGGTATGATAACAATTTGCACTTCATGCGTTTTGAGGTATGATAACAATTTGCACTTCATGCGTTTTGAAGTATGATAACAATTTACACTTCATATGTTTTGATGTATGATAACAATTTACACTTCGTGTGTTTTGATGTATGATAACAATTTGCACTTCATGCGTTTTGAAGTATGATAACAATTTACACTTCATATGTTTTGATGTATGATAACAATTTACACTTCATGCGTTTTGAGGTATGATAACAATTTACACTTCATGTGTTTTGAAGTATGATAACAATTTACACTTCATGCGTTTTGAAGTATGATAACAATTTACACTTCATATGTTTTGAGGTATGATAACAATTTACACTTCGTGTGTTTTGATGTATGATAACAATTTACACTTCATGCGTTTTGATGTATGATAACAATTTACACTTCATGCGTTTTGAGGTATGATAACAATTTGCACTTCATGCGTTTTGATGTATGATAACAATTTACACTTCATGCGTTTTGATGTATGATAACAATTTACACTTCACGCGTTTTGAGGTATGATAACAATTTGCACTTCATGCGTTTTGAAGTATGATAACAATTTACACTTCATATGTTTTGATGTATGATAACAATTTACACTTCATGCGTTTTGATGTATGATAACAATTTACACTTCATGCGTTTTGATGTATGATAACAATTTACACTTCATGCGTTTTGAAGTATGATAACAATTTACACTTCGTGCGTTTTGATGTATGATAACAATTTACACTTCGTGCGTTTTGATGTATGATAACAATTTACACTTCGTGCGTTTTGAAGTATGATAACAATTTACACTTCATATGTTTTGATGTATGATAACAATTTACACTTCGTGTGTTTTGATGTATGATAACAATTTACACTTCGTGTGTTTTGATGTATGATAACAATTTACACTTCATGCGTTTTGATGTATGATAACAATTTGCACTTCATGCGTTTTGAAGTATGATAACAATTTACACTTCGTGCGTTTTGATGTATGATAACAATTTACACTTCGTGCGTTTTGATGTATGATAACAATTTACACTTCGTGCGTTTTGATGTATGATAACAATTTACACTTCATGCGTTTTGAAGTATGATAACAATTTACACTTCATGCGTTTTGATGTATGATAACAATTTACACTTCATGCGTTTTGATGTATGATAACAATTTGCACTTCATGCGTTTTGAGGTATGATAACAATTTGCACTTCATGCGTTTTGAAGTATGATAACAATTTACACTTCATATGTTTTGATGTATGATAACAATTTACACTTCGTGTGTTTTGATGTATGATAACAATTTACACTTCATGCGTTTTGATGTATGATAACAATTTACACTTCATGTGCTTTGATGTATGATAACAATTTACACTTCATATGTTTTGATGTATGATAACAATTTACACTTCATATGTTTTGATGTATGATAACAATTTACACTTCGTGTGTTTTGATGTATGATAACAATTTACACTTCATGCGTTTTGAGGTATGATAACAATTTACACTTCGTGTGTTTTGATGTATGATAACAATTTACACTTCACGCGTTTTGAGGTATGATAACAATTTACACTTCGTGCGTTTTGATGTATGATAACAATTTACACTTCGTGCGTTTTGATGTATGATAACAATTTACACTTCATGCGTTTTGATGTATGATAACAATTTACACTTCATGCGTTTTGATGTATGATAACAATTTACACTTCATGCGTTTTGATGTATGATAACAATTTGCACTTCATGCGTTTTGAGGTATGATAACAATTTACACTTCATGCGTTTTGATGTATGATAACAATTTACACTTCATGCGTTTTGATGTATGATAACAATTTACACTTCATGCGTTTTGATTTGTCCATTTGACAAATATGCTGTAGTTATTACAGATTATGATCATAGCACCTGTCGTTTGGGGAATATTTGAAATTGTTTATACATTTACACAAAATGTTTATCCTTTTCACGATTTCAGTTACTTTTCAAGTACATGATACTTAGATATTGCATTACTTTTCAAGCATTTAATAGCTAGATATTAAAATATTTTTCAAGTATTTAATACTAAGATTCGAAATTGCTGTTTGAGTATTTAAGACCCAGATATTAAATTACATCTCAAGTATGTAATAGTTAGTTAATAAAATTGGTTTCAAGTATTTAATAACTAAATATATGTTGATCTATATATGCACACGCAAGGCCAGGATCACGAGCAGTTGCTGTAGCAGTTTTGCCGGTAGTATTATTAGTTACAGTTGTAGTAACTGCAGTGTAAGTTGTTGTCCAGCCAGTTGATCCAAACGGCACATGTGACACATCAGTGGCTGGCGTTAGGCGGGTAATGCACCCAAGACCTTTGCATTACGAAACGCATGCTCCAACAATCGAACTCCAGTAATATGAATAGTAGTACAATTACCTGTAGCTAGGATAATTAATAAAAACGGGAAATGCTACAGAAATTGAATTATATACATTTCAATTATTGTAGTGCGTAATGCGATTTCATCAACAACATTCATTGTGTTGTGACAGTAGAGAAAATTATTGGTTTAGAAAGGTTCAGGATCAAAGTCAGCATTCGCAGGATATGGGTATGGAGATCATCGATGTATTTATAATTATTATGGTATTTTCTATAATTATTCCGTTCTGATTTGCAGCATTTCAGGCATCAGAGAATTTTCGAACAGAACAATGCACATTCTTTGCAGAACTCAACAAGACCGAATTAAAATATTTTACGGAATGACTCAAACAGGGATAATAGATTTCTATGGACCTTGTCCTATGCCCGTCAGTTCGTCATTATTTATATGTTTCATGTGAGGTTCATTAATTTATAGGATCCATACCTAATCCGATATGACCAAAGTTTTCAATGCGCCCTGATTAACACAGAAATTGTAGCAAATGTTAGCATTATGTGTATTTGAAATATAAAATTTCGCGTGATTTGATTCTCAAACATTTCACTTCGTATTCATCGGAAAATTCCAAAATGTTGACTTAATCAATTCACTTATTCATCACACTCTTTTTATTTCTAAATGAAATAACAACTTAATTACATATTTGGATTGTTTCTGGATGCATTGTGTATTTTATCTTTACCGAATAATGCGGTGACTGTGTATAATGCGGTACATCACGATATGCGTAGCTGCTTGCAGATGTATGCGTGTCATTTGTGGCGCACAAACTTTTCTTACGGTGTTAAGACTTCACACTTTATGTATCTCTTCCTTTTGATTATTATATGTAGTGCTCGAGGCTGAACCAAGAATCGATTTGAGAATTACGAAAACCAAGAGAAATTCGTGGAAAATACGCAGCTGCAAAACCTAGTCAGGTTTTACTGCATTTGCAACGATGTTATAAAATTGGTTACGTTCCTTCTATTGCGTATTATTTGACGAACATTTATCACAGCAAATTATATATATATATATATATATATATATATATATATATATATATATATATATATATATATATATATATATATATATATATATATTGTACAGTATATATTACTTTACTTAATTTGTTCTCAATAATGTCAATAATTTTGCAAAACGGGATACAGTGTTTATGATGCTCTACGTTTCATCCTATGGCTGTCGCGTTAAAATGTCCTTTCATAGCTTTTGCTTTTGTATTTTTCTAAGAGACAATCTATCTTGTTTTACTCCAGAGAGCATCAACTGACCTGCTCAAAATTACACATTTGAAGATGAATATCACATGAGAGTGAAGGCAAGGGAGCTCCAAGGGCACAAGGCAACATCGAGTAACTGTTAGAATTTACATTGCCGATGAATCGCAATTTGTTCTTCATCTGACAGCGAATATATTATTGCCATTCGTGTATCAAAGAATTTAAATATGTTTGCTTTGACAAAAACTTATCTCCGCTAGTGTGGCTGTCAAACAAAAAGCATTAACATAATCTACTATACACACACGGGATGCACCTAAAAACATAACCACAATTTATGAACCACACACGCTGAAAAGCGAATACATAACCATAATCTACAATTCACACAAGCGAAGAAGTCAAACAAATTCTTACTTTACTATCCAAAATCACCATTATATAATACCCGCACATGCGAAAGAGCCAAATCTAAACACTTATGTACCATCCACACAGGCGAAGAAGCCAAATCAAACCCAAAACTATATTATCCACACACGTTAAGAAGCCAAATCAAACCAAAAATATACGATCCACACACGGGAAGAGATAAAAACATAATCACATTATATAATCCACACACACGGAAAAGCCAAATCAAACCCCATAATCTACCATTTAAACACGCCAAGAAGCAGAAACAAACCCACAATTTGCTATCCACACACGCGGAAATGCCAAATCAATCCCATAATTTACTATCAATTCATGCTCAGAAGATAAAACATAACCATAATCTATTATTTACACACGAAAAGAAGCCAAATGAAACCTCAAAATATACCATCCACACACGTCAAGAAGGATAAACTCATCATTTACTATCTACACACGCTGATATGCCAAATCAAACCCCAAAACTTACTATCCACACACGTGAAGAAGCAAAACAAACTCTTACTTTGCTATCCACAAACCCCATTATATAATATCCACACACGCGAATGAGCCAAAACTAAACACTCATCTACTACCCACACACGCGGAAATGCCAAACAAACTCTTATTTTACAACAAACCTATTATATACCAGCCACACACGCTGAGAAGCAGAAACAAACTCATCATTTAATTTCCACACACGTGAAAAAGCCAAATCAAACCCACAATCTACCATTCACACACGATAAGTAGCCAAATCAAACCCCAAACATTACTTTTCACACACGAGAAGAAGCCAAATCAAACCCCAAAATATACTATCCACACAGGTGAAGCCGCAAAATCAAACCCACAATCAACCATCCAAACAGGGGAGAAGCTAAAAACATAACCACACACGAGAACAAGCTTGAAACTAACCCATAATCTACAATTCAAACACTCGAAGCAAAACTAATACTTTACTATCCACAAACTCATTTATATACTATCCATACACGCGAATGAGTCAAAACTAAACACTCATTAACCATCCACACACTCGAAGAAGACAAATCTAACCCAAAAACTATACTATCCACGAGCGTGAAGGAGCCGAATTAAACCACAAATATACCATGCGAACACAGGATAAGCTAAAAACATAACAACAATCTACTATACAAAACCAATAATCTACCATCCACACACGCCGAGAAGAAGAAACAAACCCATCATTTAATATCCACACACGCGGAGATGCCAAATCAAACCTATACTTTACCATCCACACACGCTGTAAAGATAAAACATAACCATAATAAACCATTTACACACAAGATAAAGCAAAATCAAACCCCAAAATATATCAACTACACACGTCAAGAAGCAGAAATAAACCTATTATTTACCAGCCACACAGGCAGATATGCCAAATCAAAACCAAAACCTAACATCCACACCCGTCAAGAAGCAGAAACAAACCCATCATTTACACGCAAAGATGCCAAGTAAAACCCCAAATTTTACTATCCACCCACGTGAAGAAGCTAAACAAACTCTTACTTTACTGCCAACAAACCCCATCATATACAATCCACACACGCGAAGGAGCCAAAACTAAAAGCTCATCTACTACCTACACACGCGGGGATGCCAAACAAACTCTTATTTTGCTACCCACAAACCCCATTATATACTAGCCACACAGCCTGAGAAGAAGAAACAAACCCATCATTTACTCTCCAGAAGCTAAATCAAACCTACACTCTACCATTCATAAACGAGAAGAAGCCAAATCAAACCCCAAACTATACTATCCACACACGAGACGAAGCCAAATTAAATCCCAAAATCAAATATCCACACACGCAGAGTAACCAAATCAAACACCAAACTGCATTGTCCGCACACGCAAAGAAGCCAAATCAAACCCCAAACTTTACTATCCACACACTTGAAGAAGCCAAAATCAAACCCACAATCCACCATCCACATACGGGAGTAGCTAAAAACATAACCACCATCTAAAATCCACACACGCGAAGACGCTAACCACTAACTCATAATCTACAATTCACACACGCGAAGAAGCAAAATAAACTCTTACTTTACTGTCCAGAAACCCGATTATATACTATCGACACACGCGATGGAGCAAAAACAAAAACTAAAATCATAACCACAATCTACTATCCACACACGCGAAGAAGCCAAATAAAACCCCAAACTCTACTATCCATAAATGGAAGAAGCTAAAAACATAACCACAATCTACTATCAACACACGTGAAGAAGCCCAATCGAACCCAAACTATACTATCCACACACGAGAAGAAACCAAATCATACCCCGAAATCAGCTATCCACACACGAGCAGAAGCCAAATCAAATCCCAAAATGTACTATCCAAACAAAAGGAGAAGCCAAATCAAATCCAAACTCTAATATCCACACATGGAGAAGTTAAAAACATAACCACACTCTACTATGCACCCACGTGAAGAAGCCAACTCTAACACAAACTCAACTATCCACACACGAGAAGAAGCCAAATCAAACCCCAACATCAACTATCCACACACAGGAAGGCAAATCAAAACCCAAGATCTACTATCCACACACGCGGAGAAGCTATATCATACTCAAAACTCTACTCTCCCCACACGGGAGAAGGTAAAAACATAACCACAATATACTATCCACACACGCGGAGAAGCTAAATCAAACACCAAACTTTGCTGTTCACATACGTGAAGAAACCAAATTCAACCCAACATCTACTTTTCACACACGGGAAGAAGCAAAATCATAACCAAAATCTATCATTCACACATGCGAAGGAGCAAACCAAATTCTGCTATCCACAATACCCATTAATACTATCCACACACGTGAGCCCACACTTTACTATCTATACACGCGAAAGTACAAAAAACTAACCTCTAAATATACTATCTACACGCGAAGAAGCAAAATCAAACCCAAAATGTACAATCCACACAGAAGGGATGGCTAAATAACCACACACTCTACTATCCACACAAACGTTCGCGAGCGCTTACAAAACCCAACAATCTGCTATCCACACACGGGAAGAAGCCATATTGAACCCAAATGTTGCTATCCACACACGCGGAGAAGCGAACAACTATACACACATTTACCAGACAGCTTGGGTTATCATTCTTGAAGTTCACTGTACATTAGTTTATTTACTTCACACAAACCCCAAATTCACTAGTTTGAAGGTGGTAAAATAACAAACTCTGACATCCGGTACTGTAACACTTCTGTCTCTATTGATGTAAGTGTGCTTGTCAAAATGCTTGAGTAAGATTAAAAAATGTTTGTCAGTTTCAAAACGCGAACCTGTACTGTGGCCGTTTAATATTTGATGTGGCAAGAAGAAATGATACAATACGCAACAAAGAGATTGTACGTTTACACTCTAACCTGTCTGCACTGCAATGGTAACAACGCTCTTTCGTTGGCATTATTTTGCCACACTACCTTAGAAAAAAAAAAACAATGCATCGCTCATCATAAACGATTTCATTGGCTATACTTATATTCTTACCGCTTTCGCTTCGAATTGACTTTAGTACCTTTTCGCACAGTGACAAGATCGGATGTGTTTATTTTTTATTATGAGGCTGGCCGCTATACTACTTGCCCTGAATTTACAACCAAACAATGTGTTCCACATTGTAAATGACTTCATTGGCCAGCCGATATTTTCAACCGCCTTAACTTCAAATTGGTTTCACTTGTTATTCGCATCGCGAGAAGATTAGACGCGTTTTTCTGTACCTGACCATTAGTGTCTTCACAAACGATAAAACTAACACACAAATGATCAAGCCATGGGCGATTCATGGAAATTATGTTATTCATGTTTCGAAATATATCACAACTTGTTTGGATGTACTTTTATGTTGTCACTCTTTAATCACATACGTCTTCAGTTCACTCTTGTGATACTTTTAATGGTGTATTTTTCTTTGGGTGTCATTATGTTATGTTCTATATGTTCTTTTATGTTTTCAGTGATTTTACTTTATATCTATCTTTAATTAAAATTAAGAATTCTTATCGTATCTTATGTAAGTGGAATGAGTATTTCTTGGTAGATTTTGGTGTTTGATTTGACTTGTTGACGTGTGTGGATAGTAAATTTGGGATTTGATTTGGCATCTCCGCGTGTGTGCATAGTAAAGGATGGGTTTGTTTCTGCTTGTTGGCGTGTGTGAATGACAGATTATGGGGTTTGATTTGACTTTTTCGCGTGTGTGGATAGTAGAGTTTGGGGTTCGATTTGGCATGTCCGCGTGTGTGAATAGTAAATGATGGGTGTTTTGTTTTTGCTTTTTGGCGTGTGTGGATTGTAGATCATGGGTTTGTGGACAGTAGATTGCGGTTATGTTTTTAGCTTATCCTGTGTGTGGATGGTATATTTTGGGTTTTGTTTTGGGATCTCCTCGTGTGTGAATAGTAAAGGATGGGTTTGTTTCTGCTTGTTGGCGTCTGTGAATGGCAGATTTGGGGCTTGATTTGACATTTAGGCGTGTGTTGAATAGTAGAGTTTGGAGTTTGATTTGGCATCTCTGCGTGTGTGGATAGCATATGATGGGTTTTCTCTGCTTCTTGTCGTGTGTGGATGGTAGATTATGGGATTATGGATAGTAAAATGTGGTTATGTTTTCAAACTTCTTCTGTGTGTGGAAGATAGATTTCGGGTTTTGATTTGACTTGATGACGTGTGTGAATAGTAAATTTGAGATTTTATTTGGTATCTCCGCGTGTGTGAATAGTAAAGGATGTGTTTGTATATGCTTGTTGGCGAGAGTGAATGGAAGGTTATGGGGTCTGATTTGACATGTTGGCGTGTATGGATAATATAGTATGGGTTTTGATTTGGCATCTCCGCGTGTGTTGATATTGATTGATCGGTTTGTTCCTGCTTCGGGGCGTGTGTAATCGGTAGATTATGGGTTTGTGGATAGTATATTGTGGTTATGTTTTAGCTTCTCCTGTGTGTGGATGGTAGATTGTGGGTTTGGTTTTGCTTCTTCACGTGTGTAGATCGTAGATGAGTATTTAGTTTTGGCTCCTTCGCGTGTGTGCATAGTATATAATGGATTTTTAATTGTAAAGTAAGAGTTTGTTGTGCTTCTTCGCGTGTGTGAATTGTAGATAATGGTTGAGTTTTGAGCTTCTTTGCGTGTGTGGATTGTAGATTGTGGTTATATGTTTAGCTTCTCCCGTGTGTGAATGGTAGATTGTGGTAATGTTTGTAGCTTCTCTCTTGTGTGGATAATAGAGATTGGGGTGTGATTTGTCTTCTTCGTGTGTGTGGAAAGTAGAGTTTGTAATTTGATTTGGCTTCTCCGCTTGTGTGGATAGTATATCTTGGGGTGTGATTTGGCTTCTTCTCGTGTGTGAATAGTAGAGTTTGGGGTTAGATTCGGATTATTCTAGTATGTTGATGGTATATTGTGGGTTTAATTTGGCTTCTTCACGGTTGTGGATAGTACATGATGGGTTTGTTTCTGCTTCTAACAGTGTGTGCTAGTATATAATGGGATTCTTGGATAGTAAACTAATAGTCTGTTTTGCTTGTTCACGTATTTGGATAGTTCATTTTAGGTTTGATTTGGCATCTCCGCGTGTTTGGATAGTAAATGATAGGTTTGTTTCGCTTCTTAGTGTGTGTGGATGGTAGATTATGGGGTTTGATTTGGCTTCTCCGCGTTTGTCGATTATATATTCTGATTATGTTTTTAGCTTCTTCGCGTGTGTGAATAGTAGATGAAGGGTTTATTTGGCTGCTTAGCATGTGTGGATAGTACATTTTGGTTTTGTTTTGGTTGTTTAGCGTGTGGGGAGAGTATAAGTTGGGTTTGATTTTGCTGCTTCCGTGTGTGGATAGTTAATTGGGGTTAGACTTTGCTCCTTGGCATGTGTGGATAATAGATTATAGTTATGTTTAACTGTCTCATTACGTTTGTGTGGATATTTGATAATATGATAAGAGAAAAGTAAGGGATGTTTTCCTTCACGTCCGTGCTTATGATATAAAAGTCATAGCGTTCTCCATTCGCGCCATTCAAAAGAATAAAGACAACGAAGATGGTGGCCACGACGGAGTTGTTGAAGTATTTGATAGTTATATATTATTGGATATTGGATATTAATTATGTAATGGAAAGGATAGATAAAGAATGGAAGTTAGGAGAATGTCTGGACTATGCTAATAGTCTAAAGGAAGTAAAAGAGATGATAAAAGGGATGATATAAGAGGTGATAAAAGGGATGATATAAGAGGATGAAAAGAACTTGAGAGGCTTGATTCATCCTGCCTATGTGAGAGTAGGATCATTGAAGGAGGCCATAGATCATCTCACAAGTGTCAGGGGCTTCATGGGAAACATTTTGAAATGGACTGAGTGGTCTTTCATAAAAGGGGAGTAAGTCAGCTGAAACAAACAGAAGAACAGATCATGAAAGTGATGAGAGAAGAAGTTAAGAAGATCAAAAACAACTTGACTAACGAGAGTAAAGAAAGAGAAAACATATAGGAAAAGGAAGAGTTTGAGCGGCTCAACAATAACTGAATCAAATTACAGAACAACTTCAGAGCATTGGGCCATCCAGAATGGATGCCAGAGACGGAGCAGAAGAAGGAGAAGAAGAATGGAATGTTGGAAAAAGGTGGAAGAAATGGAGAAAATAGAAAAAGAAGCGAAAGGCCCTTTTCAGGGCCCCTCATAGGTCACGAAAAGAAAATGACTTGTTTTGCCTCAATTTTTTTTCTTCATGTGGTATCCATGTTTGTCTCTTGTCTGTGTGATATATATAAATATTCCCTGTTCAGTTCCCTTAGTCGCTAGACAGACCCATTAATGTTAAATTCCCCTTCTCTCTAGACAAGCCCATCCATGTTCCATTCCCCTTGTCGCTAGACAAGCCCATCCATGTTAAAATTTCCCATGTTAAATTCCCTTTGTCTCCAGAGTGGATATACCCTGTTTGAAATTGTGACTCCCCTTGAGGTTATAATCGCTAGAGGAGGTTCTATGATGCTAATTCCGTTTGAGGCTAAACATTTTGTCGCCAGAGTGGATATGGTGGCCTGTAATGTCCCTAAACAGACCCATCCATGTTAAAATTCCCCATGTTAAATTCCTTTTGAGGCTACATTCGATATGAGGGTTATGTAATGCTAGTTCCCATTGAAGCTATACCGCCCCACTATACTACTTATATATATATATATATATATATATATATATATATATATATATATATATATATATATATATATATATATATGTATATAAACACACGTGCAGATATTGAAATAACGTATTGTGCTAACGTTACAAAATTACAGACAACCTACCTGCTGGGGTATTTTATAGTCATCCGCTCCGATGGCATAAATGGTAAGATCGTACGCTTTGGAAGCAGGAGGTAGTGGGTTCGATAAATGGCCGTTTAACTGTTGCAGGAAGAACGTCGTCTGCATTTGTGACCATCTCATGACCCCAAAATTACCTTGCACGTTGTTATAAATAAAACATTACCTTGCTGAGCAAATATAAAGTGGTAACAATACAATACGTACATGAGGCATTGGTTGTGGACTTTTTCATATCGCTTGATTTAAAAGGAACCATATTTTCTTCGAGATCCCATTCATTTTCCTTCGTTCACACTTTAACATTTGATCTAGTTTGCATTTTACAATCGAATTTTCCCTCATTGTCTAAAGTTCAGGTTAAATTTGATATCCATTATTTATGTATGCACCCATCTGCAAAATTTCGTTTTAAACCAGCTTTTGTTCTTATTATGGTAGCATGAACTACATTTTATACCTGGGTAGAATAACGCAGAAAAATCGATACTGTAAACATTTTGTTCCTGTGGGCATCGATGGAACCTCTTATAATAAGAACGACACTAAATTATTTGAAGGGGTCGGCTTGAATGTTTATCGAAACTCGTATATGCTGCACCCAAGTAACATAACAATTTAAAATTATTTACTTTACCCTTAAAGTTCAAAACATGTTTTACACCGGCCAGCTATAATAGCTATAAACTTCAACTTGACACAGCAATTTTGAAATTCATACCAGGAATAAATAATTCTGCTTACCATATCTCCGTTGTAGTAAACTCTACCTAGGCGAATAAATTGCGAGCATTAGTTGTAAATAGTATAGTCCATTTTAAAAGGAGTCATTCCGATTTTCAGAAATGTACATATATCACAAACGTATATGGGATTCTTAGTTTGAAATTTGAAGTTGCGGAACACATATGGAGCAAGATCAAATGAGTATATGATATCAGAAGCCTGTGGAGATTATATGATAGAGAGAGCTAAATACACGTGAGAACTATTCTAAATGATTACAATATACGATAATTAGAAGAAATCATGGAGTAGAGGAAACACGAATATTAACGGATGATTAATTAAATAGCAGTATTTTGAAAAAGAAGATATAAAAAATACGGAATAACTGAACGTACTCAAACATACACTACACCACGTAAATTGCTGAAGACGAAATAGCGGAAAAAATGTACACCCATCATATCATTTTTGCAACTATTATAACGTCAAACAATATATGCACTTGAAACTATCACAAAGTCCCTTGACGTGATTAAGGCCGACCACGTTTGGTGACTTTCTTGTGCAAGTGAATTATGATCTAAGTCTCAAATTTAAAATGTATTTTCTCTGCATCAAAGGATTGTTCTGAAAATACCTTTAAAGAAAACAAAATAAAATGTGATACTGAACATCGAGTGCTATAAGAAAGTTTTGAGGCTGCATTTAAAATATGCAATCGCCTCATCACCGATTGTTCCAGTCGTTTAGCATGATTTACTTTGCATCGGATAATATTCGTCATGTCCCATTGAAACTAGGCATGTTTCAATTACTTTTTTTTATTCATACATAATTGACAAGAAAACATATTAATTGAATTATGAAGCATCTTAAGCAGTACTGCTTATATATATATATATATATATATATATATATATATATATATATATATATATATATATATATTCTCTATTGGCAGAATTCCAATAACTACATTAATATATGATACAACTATAATTGCCAATAACGATCTAAAATAATAAAATTAAAAGTGGCATGTCTCGGTTATTTCAGAGTGCGCAGAATATAATATATCTGCTCACCTGAAGAATATATATATATATATATATATATATATATATATATATATATATATATATATATATATATGTGTGTGTGTGTGTGTGTGTGTGTGTTTATACATTCCACTTTGAAGTTAAAATATTACTTGCAGATGTTGCCCATGATTTTAATATCGAATGAAAGTTACAATTCAAATAGGGGTTGAGACGGCATTAAATCACAAACCCTGTTGTAATAAGCCGTTCTAAGTAGTCCATTGAAATAAGTTATAAATAAAGATACATTTACAGCAGTGTTTGCAATCACATGCAGTCACAACACCATTTGCCTCATGATTGCGATACCAATTTTACAATACGTACTACCATATTTATTCTGAGTTTAATTTTCATTAAGTCATGATTTCGCAAACCCGAATTGAATAGGGTTCTAATTAATCGTTGGTTTCATGCAAGTTTAATAAATTTTATAATTCGTAACTTTCTTATATAAACTATTTGATGAATTAATTCAAAAAGTTATACCAAAATGTTATGTCATTGCATATTCATCGAATGAAAGTTGCATTAATTGTGTGGGTTGATGATGGATGCCAGCGCTACTCAAATTATATGAAAGCGGGGCGTATGATCTAAACAAAGTTTTCCCTAAACAAAGATTGAATTAAAAGAGGGGATTTAATTGCATAAATTAATATTGTACTAATATGGACTTTATAGAAAATGGCTTGTAATTGCATCAAATTTCCCTAAATGTTCTATAAATATTACTTAAATAACTTTAAATCATTTATGAAATCAATAAAAGCAGACATGTCTGAATATATATATATATATATATATATATATATATATATATATATATATATATATATATATATATATGTTCAATATTTAATTTTCTAGAGTTAGATGTTGACACTAGCGAGATAAAGGCATATGTGTCTAGGTATGGACAAAGCAACCTGAGTAGAATAGACAGTTTGAAATGTTTCAAGATTCTGCAAGATACAAGTAAAGAAACTGATCAGTCGAGTGATACGGATCAATCAGGAGGTAAAAAATCAAGAGGTGATTGAGGAATTTATACTCGAAACCAAGGAGTTGAAACCTGCATTCCCATATTGCAACATGAAAAATGTATTGATCTGAAACAAATATGCATGCACCCATCCATCCATCAATCATTCCATCCATCTATCCTTCTATCCATCCATCCATCCCTCATCCCTACATACATACATACATACATACATACATACATACATACATGCATACATACATATATTAATACATACTTACTTGCATACATACATACATACATGCATACATACATACATACATACATACATACATACATGGAACTGCAATTCAATTCTTTCTCGTGCATTGCGTACATGAGCTTCATAAGAATAATACTGATAATCACGCACAGATTCATCTTTATGGACTGGTTCATCCATGTCAAATGCTGTATCGAATATACGTTTGAACATCATCATTATACTGCTCATTTTTTAAATCGTGGTCGCCTAGACCTTCCGCTTCCTGAAATAAAACTCGTGTTTATTTTTTCATCTTCACACTGATTTACAATGCTGCTAGTTTTTAATTTGCGGCTTGGTCTATTTTTTTAGTGACATACGCGGGCATAACCTCTGTGGATGGCAAGTTTACTTGTCGTTTTTTAGTCTTACGTCTGTGTCATATTTGTGCTATTCTGTCTTTGATTCCCGTGAATGTTTTACCAGCAGCACTAGCAACTGCACCAGGAGCTTTTTCACGAATAACGTCGATAGCTTTCATTGATAATTGTTTAGCTATTGACGCTGTTTTGGGAGCCATGCTTTTGGATAATCCCTGAATAACATTACATATCCCATCTCAGTAATACGGTCTTTAAACAGGTAATCGCGAGTTTACAACTCTGTCAATCAAGGGTCTGCGGTGACCGTTATTGTGTATGGTCATCTTATTTATTATTCATTTATCTAATCAAATGTAGTCATCAGCGAGTGCATCAGTGAGAGATCGATACACATTAATATCCATGATACCACCTTGAAGTAATCGCCGACATATATCAGCTGCATCATTGATTATATCCGGAGAATGATTACCAGCACGTTTTCCTCCTATGAGAACTTCTAACCGTTGCACATAATGAAGGATATTGTTAGGAGAATTAATAAGACCACTTCCAGTTACAACTTGCTCTACCAGAGTGGGATCAGGTGTTGGTTGTCTCCGTGGTCAAAATCACTACTTTGTTAGCCATATAACTATTATTCCCACACTTTTTTATTTCATTAACATTTTCAACAAAATCATCATGTTCTTGCTTATATTTTTTTATTGATTTGTGAAATATTCTTATACTCACGAAATTCTTTAGCAGTCCACTCATGTTCTGGACTGCAATAAAACTCTGGCTTTAAAAGCTGATGCCGTAGTTGATACCCATTCGCAGCAACAGAAGAAGGATCACCTATAGATTGGATATATCTTTGCTGAGTAAAATACCTAGTTTTTAATTTTGGATTAGATAGATCATCGACAATATTTCTAATATCCTCGATTTCAGCACGTGTTTCACGGCAGACACCACAACTTAGCTAATTTGTTTTGGCAATGTTTCCATAACCTTCTGTGATGGTGTTGCAGCTGCAGCAATCTCTTTGGCAGTTTTAACAGTTGGTCTAAATAACTGTTATGCACCTTCTGCGAATTCAACTTGGGATTCTTGAAACCTTTCCTTAACAGCATATCTTCGTGGCATATACGTTTGTATTGATTCCTCTCGCTCTCGAGCTAATCTAGTGTGTAAGCTTCTCGCTGGTTGGTTATTATATGATATAACTTGTTTTAATTGATAGCAACAGAGGGGGCGCGACCTCGATATGGCGTCACCGTAGCAAAACTCTTGTCGAAATCGATGATGCGAAAAAGAAAACTAACACCATAGAGAGACTCACACTCGGAAAGTTAGAAGACTCCGTTTCACATTTTTTGTGTGATAATGGTTAGTTTACCAAATAACGCACATAAAACGAGATACTGCTACGTTTCATGTTTCATGTTCATTTTGTGGGTCATATCCTTATATTAAATAATTATCAGAGTGGATAACTATAACACGTGATAACTTGTAGAAACAAAACAAGATGCCAAACAATGAGGATCTAATTTATGATTAAGAAGGGCTAAAAACAATATACATTAGAGGATTCAACTTGAGCCATCCACTAAGTTAGCTCTGCTTATGATAATATGCAAGATACGTAGATCATGGCCTATCGTGATATCAGTATGTCTTTAGGCACCTTACATCCATCGAGCCACGATGATATTATACTGCATGATGTACCAATGACAGCGTTATAAAATAAATATCAAAAGTGAAAAGCTCTAAGTATAAAATGTAGCATAGTCGCGTGCACCTAGGGATTATATATATATATATATATATATATATATATATATATATATATATATATATATATATATTGTCTTAATCGAATGAATCGTGCTTAATGCCAACTAGAATGATGAAATATATTTCTTTTTCTTTTATCATTTGTGTTTTATTTGTAGCTGTGATACTGCCAAATGTATTGTTCCAAAAGTATGACATTTGTAAGTCACCTTTAAGAGAAAAGTCATTGACTTGATCACGACGTAACTAAAGTGCCGATAACTACGTATGTATTTCGATTATAAAAATGACCCGCTACATGAAATGTTCTCGTAGGATCAAGTAAATATCTTAAGTTGATGTTGCTACTGCTCCTTTGAAGAAACGCCGTTCCTTATCACAATATAGGCTATACATGACGGCCAGTATAACTACTGGAGGATAACTCCGTGGAAAATATCAAGTAAGAACCAATAACCCACGGGGAGCTACAAGCAAGCTTTCTCACATGCCTAAATTGTCTGATTGTGAGACTCTAACCCACGCGGACAGAAATGAGATGGCAGTGATCGGTATAGGCGAGTGTTAAGACACTAGGCCACCCAGCGCCCCATTATAGTACAAACCATATCGCAATATCGCATTTCATTCACAAATGGCAATACAAAAAATTCAAGATGACCATATTGTTGGCCATATTTTAACTCAGCGCGTTCACATTTTCATCATAACAAGTATCTTATTTAATATGTCATGTTGACATAAGCATCTATTCAGCAGGATTGGCGATAACAAGATTTACAAGGTTATCACCATTTGCCAATTCATGCGTTATACATATGTTATTGTTGATTTTTCCTTCCGATATGCAGTTACATTATTACTTGAAAGACTCATTTATTCCTGCAATATATGTTTCATTAACTACTTTAGCATCGATTAAAAAGATTCAACCCGACTCTTTTTTTTTTTTTTTTTTTGTTTTTTTTTTTTGTTTTTTTTTTAATTTGTTATAGAACTTATCTCATTACGTCTAAGTTTTCTCTAATATTCTTCGGGATTGCATCCATCTTTGATCTTGAATGGGTAATATGACATCCCATACATCTGTCCAATCTGTGTTTCCACATCGCACATCTAAAATATTATAATTGTACACCCAGACTGGAGCTACTTTTGACACATGAAATACTAAAACATATTCAGCTGGTAAACTATCGGGAATAATTTATTGCTATAGATTTTAAAAATATTATGTGTGATTTCAATTGTTTTTCAAATGCGTGAGGGGATGGCGGATGGGATTGTGGTGTATAAAGTACTACCGAAAACTGCCGATTTTGGCCCTGGAGCGTAATAGAGGATAACCTTAAGTAGATATAAGGATTTTCTAGGAAATCCACAGTATATACCGTTAAGAAATTATACTCGGTAGTTGACAACACTATTTTAGACATAATGCCATATGATGAGGTTTCAGATGAAGTTGATGGTCAGCGTGTCACTCAACATGACAGAGACGATGAAATAGCATATAGGACGGGAGTCATAAAAACAGTATAAACATAAAAATAGAACTGTAAAAAAATATAAAACAATTAGGATGCGCGAGATCAAAAAAAAATTTCAACATAAAAATAACAGATTTTAAAAATCCTTTGAAAAATATAAATTGGGATTCCGCGAGTTTTGAGCTCACGACCTCTTGTTTGGCAGATGGGAGTGATAAAAGAAAGTTTTAACATAAAAATGAAATAAGTTTACAAGATGACCGATCCGGTGGCCTGGTGATTAGAACGCCCGCCTCGGATGCGCGAGGTCATGGGTTCAAACCCCAGCCGATTCATGCCAAAAACTTATAAAATTGTTACTAACAATTGCCTCGCTTGGCGCTCAGCATTAATAGGTTAGTGCTTGGACTGGTCGGCCTGGTGATAGGATAATTTGACTGAGCGGGCCATGATGCCATATGTCTGTGGCAAAATGCCCCAGTGATAGACATCACTATAAACTTTCGCACTGCAGACATCGTTTCGATATGACTGAAAAAATTGTTAAAGCTACGTTAAAAATCCATAAACCAAAAACATAAATACAAACATATCAAAATCAGAGGCTTTGTAATGCAATCGTTTCTGTTTTCTATATTCGAAGGATACATTATATACAATTCCGATCAACGCTATAACAAAGACTAATATTATACATTGACTATATACAACCTAAAAGTTCATTCGATGACCTTCTTCTCTAAACATTCATAGCACTAAGAGTGCTCAATCAAATCATTCGGCTTGAACAAGTAAGTAGAAGAGAACATAATATGATACCAGGTCTGCTTAGTTATTGACTGAAGTCTAAACATGTTAGTATGGGAGAGTACCCTTTTCGAAAGCCAGACTGAGCGTCATAGATTATCTCCCTTACAACTTGTCCATGCTGTCAGTCTGTTTATTCAAAATAGCGCGGAAGTTCTTGTTTAGGACAATGATTCGTGGAACGCCTTGACAATTTTGGGGATCATTTAATGTAATTAATTAATTTATTTGCCAAACAAAAACTTTTATCCACGCATGGCTGCTAGGTTGAAATACAGAACTAAACAAGTCAGTCAGTATTGGAGTAGTTTATGTCACAGTTTCTTTTATTATCCCATTAAACATAATCCAAAGTAATTACGTAAGGTTAAAACATTAACGTTGTATACTAATTCGACAGTTTCATTGGAATATTGTTACTGCACGGCAATATTGATTCTTATTAAATGACCCCATGTCTTAATTGGTCATGTAGCTGATGCTTTATCGCGGTCGCGCAGAGGCTGTGCCCGCGGATGTGAGTACGATAATAAACCAAGCCGCAAATTAAAAACTAGCGACCACGGTAAATCAGCGTGAAGATGAAACAATAAAACGAGTTTTATTTCAGAGAGCGGAGTTTCCAGAAGGTCCAGGCGACCACGATTTCAAAAATGAACAGTATAATGATGATGTTCAAACGTATATCCGATACAGCATTTGACACAGATGAACCAGTCCTTAAAGATGAATCTGTGCGTCATTATCAGTATTATTCGTATGAAACTCATGTACCCAATGCACGAGGAAGAATTGAATTGCATGTCCATGATACAAGTAGATATTTCCTATTCGCTGAGGTTTTATTGAAGTAGAAGGTGATCTTCCAACAGATGTTTTTCCAATACACCATATGGAGCTGATGTCATAGTTGATTTTGTTAATAACGGTATGAAGGCGTTATTTGACAGTGGCACATACATGATTGATGGAAGAAACAAAACATCGAAACAATTCAAACGCTGCTACCACACTAGTAGGGTTAGCAAGATACTCCGACGATTATACAAGATCAAGCGCTCCGTCAATGATGTTTGCCAATGATAATTCTGATAGTCCTGACCGCAAACAATTTAGTTATGTACGGGTGCAACGTAATACTGCGACTGACGCAAAGCCAGGTCCACCAACAAAAATAAATAGATCAGGTGCTGATTTGTTGATGCCACATAGTCACAACCCTAATTATAATAAGGGATTTGCTACACGTAATTTAGCGCTGAAAGGTGACCGTATAAGATTTTCATGCTCGATTCCATTATCACATATCTTTCGATTTTTAAGAAATGTCCGAATAATTATCTTCTGAGCGAAGCACAGAGTTGTACTTGCGCGAAAAGGTAACCACAATGACGCTATGTGGTGACCAGCCGATGCTGCTGCTGGTAATGTAAATCTACATAAACTTTCGTTGTGGATGCCAGTAATGACTCCATCGATTGCTGAAGAACAGCGATTGTTTTTTTATGAACAACTGTGGTAAATCTCTGTTATCGGGGTACTAAATTTTCACCGATAGTAACCAAAGTAAAGTTGCTGGGTTATTTACGTGGCAAACAGCGACTGAACAGGATATTTCTGCACCGAGACACATATTTGTAGTGCTGCAAAATGTTAATCAGGTGTGTAATCAAGAACACTCCCATATGCTATTTGACACTCTTGGAGTCGGTGAGGTTTCTTTGAGGATAAATGGACATCAAGAAACATCAGAGGATATAATTTTAAATTTAGAGTACAATCACGTTGCTCGCGCGTATCATCAATTGATGTCGTATAAGGGACGTGATCAAAACGTAGATACTGGTTTGCAAATATCATAATTGAATTTTACAACACTGTATCCAATCTATTACTTCTTGCTGAAACATTTAGATATATTTAGGCAATCTGTTGTTGATATACACTTTAGAGCTCTGGTAACACAACTTCCTGTTGTCGGGCTGGCCCACCAGTTGTTCATGGTTCTTACAGAGCAATTGCGGTTATACGTAGCGACTGAGCAGTGTTACTTGAAGGTGTTGGTGCTCGATTGAGAGTCGTTGATGCGCCAGTGGAAAATTATATCCACGTTATTTAGAAACACAAGTAATTTATAAAAAATGTCTTACATGTTACTGTCAGTTTGACTCCTGGTCAGGTCAAGAAGGTACAGCAAAAATATGTGGGACCACATTAACGCTAAAGCACAATCACATCACAGGTGGTGAAAATAAAATATGATTGACAGCGCGCTAACTTAAACAATTCAATGACGCAAAACAACCCAGCACCGGAGTACGATTTAAACTTTCAGCCGGAGCCATCAATGACATAGTTAAAACCTGAGAAATATTTCCACTTCTCGCGGCAATACCAGCGCTGATAGCTGGTACTAATTGAACTGCTGCAAAAGCTGCTGCGTTAGGTGCTAGTGGAACCGCCGCTGAAATGGCATTAAAAAAGCAACGGTAAAAGGTCTAAGATTACCAGGGAGTCGTTTGACACGCATGTACGACCAATAACACCGATGTCAAATTTTCATTTAATCGATGCTGCTAAACAGCTCAACGTAAAACACTTCTGAGGTTTTTAAAGAGCAATCAATCACCACAACAACCAAACAATATTGAAACCAGTATTATTAATCTCGATAACAGCACTGGACCTGTAACTCCTTGGGTAGAATACGCAATTGATTTTCGTGGAATTGTGTATTTCGATTCGTATAATTTAGCTCCACTCCAGGATTTGTCAAGTTTATCACACCCGTTCACGCAAAAGTTTGCTTCTAAACGCTACCAACACAAAAATTAACAGATCCGCCAATATGCTGCCCTGAAGCAATTACGATGCTCGAGTCTATATCGAAATCATCGAAACCATCTCACAACGTTTTGCATGATTATACAAGTCAACAATTTCAGAAATCATTGATTTAGATCCCCATTTGGAAAAATGAAGAAAAAATAATGGTATATATTTACGGAAGCTCTCGCTGTGCGAGTAAAAACACATCTGACACAGATTTATCAAAATTCGTGAAACAGGATGATTTTAATGATCTCATAAAATCGACCGGAGTTGACCGAGATGAAGTTGTTGTTTTTCATGACAGATACGGTGTTGTAAAAGCTAAATACATCAAAAAGAACGTCATAGTTCAACGAGTAATCTGTGCGGTCACGGATAAGATCACTGAGTTTGCTGACAGCTGTAGAATCTGAGACACAAATATATCGTTTACAATCATCAGGGATGAAATTGCAAGAAGCGCTGCTAATCGTTTGACTAATACCGGCTACAAAATGACAGGTGAACTCTGCTTAAACGGAAATAAAATAGTAGTGCACGGAGAGCCAACATCCGACGAAGAGGCGGCAACAAAAAAATTGGACGCTAACTAACGCACCGTAGCTAATACATTATACACGTTACGTGCCAAGTATAACGTTCATGTGAGTATGTTCAAGAAACTTTAGAAAAAATTGATGAAATCCAGATGTTTTCTTTGGTACTCCATTGACCGCTGACATGAAACTCTCTGATATCAAGACGAACATTGATACGATTAAAAAAATACTCAAAGAGATCGTAAATGGAATTCCTGAGATCGTAAACAAAATTAATCTGATCAAAATTCCTCACAAACAGATCATCAATAACGTATACACAGTGTCATCAGGATTCGCAACATCGTCTCAGCAGAATAACACTATCAAACATACCACGGACGTCACTGGTGTGTAAAGGCTGTTAGTGCTCTATGCACTGGCGAAATAACACCGACAGGTTTTCAAGGGTTGCGACTGTTGGATTATGCCGCAGAATGGAATCTGAGTGGGTTTTTTAACTAAATTAAAAGACAAACACAATGTGAGAAAGATGGAAATTTATGAAATGCATTAATAAAGAAAAATATATGATGTAAATACAACGATTCTCTCGCTCTCGCAACATACAATTGACTCAAATCACTCTACACAACATTCACACAGTGAAAATAAACCAAAACTATGAAATCACTATGAAGTGCAAATCCAAAAAACCTCATGGACTGCAGATACGCTTCAAACAGTATTCTACACTGCAAGAGATTCACATAATCTCAAATATGAACTCCGATTAAGATTCAAAATAATAGCATGAACACAACTAAGATTCAAAATAATCTTATGAACACAACTAAAGATTCAAAAAAATCTTATGTACAGAACTAAGATTCAAAATAATCAGATGAACACAACTCAGATTCAGAACGGTCTTATGAACAAAAAATGCAATTGGAACGATAACTGAACCAAATGTATGATTCTATATCCGTTGTATGTATAGTCGCACGATTCCTTGGGTTGGCCCACACTCTTATCGGCCGCTCGCACCCTTTATGGATCCACCACGTGTACAGTCATACGTATACACGTATATGCAGCATACAGCACCCTACGTCCGTGGCACAGACAAACGTACATACATACATACGTATCGACAGCACGCAGCCTTAAATACTCTGGAAGCTCCACACAGCTATAAGCAGCTTCAGATAGCTCAATACATCTCTAGTAAATTCTAGTCAGCTCTAGTCTTAGTCACAGTCACAACCACATTGACAGTCACAGTCAGCTACAAAAAAAAACTGGTCATAGTAATAGTTCCTGTATAATCTCTAGATATATACTAATACATTAACCTCTAATAGTGACTTGTAATTCAAAGTTCAAATCTGCGCTGTAATAAAATGCAGTATTACGCGATAAGACATTACAAACCGAATAAGCTCCTTGACGTGATCCAAAACGATTAGTTTTGGTTTAGAAATCGATCTTACTTAAATCCATAGGAAAATGAGCAAAAATCATTGTAAAATACCCGTGCATATCATGTTATTAATATCCCTTCCGGCGAGGTACATGTTAACATAGTCGCTTACCTGGAAAAAACACTTATTCACCCAAGATAACGTTGTATGCATGTACAACAAGAAATAGTCAAAAAGGTTTAAGGCAAAACCAACTTATATTTTTGTTTTTTGTCTAATTTTGTGACAGATTAAATAGCGGAACCGAAGAAACATTTATAATGGACGCTGCTGGTAAAAAAATTAACGGCAAATCTTACTGGTGGTGTCTTGAATTTGTTGCTGAAACGCTAGAGTTGGTTACTGCGTAACATAAGTCAGAGTCAAGTGTTCAGAAATATAAATATGTTCAAGTATGTGAATGGCAATCAGCGTTAGAACCATCATTGCTAACTACACCGTGAAAATAAAAAAAAAATACAAGCGGCGTGCAGCTGCCATTGATGTTGTCGTTTATTAAGTGTCGACTTAGTTGCGTCCACCGGGGTAGTATTATCAGCTCTGACTCCGATAACAGTAGCACTAGTAACACTATGCGTTTCGTCATCAGCAGCAATTGCATGTGTTTTAATATTATCGCGAGAAAGATATCCACGTGCATGAATAAAAAATTGCACGATTATGTTACGCGGTTGCATACGGCAACAGCCGGGTACTCGAAATTATCATTGCAGATATAATCCAGCCTCGACGACACAACGATATCAGACTCCGAATTTGCCAACATGGTGAAGATATACAACGATGTAATTGATTCGGAAAACCACCATTTGAAAGAAAATAAAAAGAATAATGATCGAACTACTTCAGCAGATATCGGCAAACACATCGCAGATAAAAACAACAGTGATCTCTACTAGCTCAACAAGTCCTGAATTCAGTATTTATTTTCCAACTGCGATGCAGGTAAGCGAGATCACGTTAGCGAAGTAGCGAGTATAATTCAGTTGGTTAAATATTAGATCAAAATATTTCGGAAGATTACAAGCGAATAATTCGATGTTGTTTGCAAATAAAAAAAAACCTGATGGAACCACCGACTGGACCGTCATTGGAATACCAACCGGAAACTATGATATCGAAGATATCACTGATGATTTTCAGCTTAGAATAAACAATATAACGGAAAGATAATCCAAAATAGCAATAACTGTTCACGAACCAACATTATCATCTGCAATATAGATAAACTATCCCCCATTACGCCGTGAATATATATAAATCATCAATCAGATCAGTGCTAGGTTGCCCTGATGTTGCACCAGAGGCACCTCCACCACCACATGAACCAAAACGGTTTAATTTTACCAAGGATAAACAATCATACCACATAATGAACCCATCACACAAAGATCATTTGCTTGTTATTAAAAAATGCAACGTTGTCCGGTTATCTTACTTTCATTAATAAAGTCGATATAACTTGGAATATTGTTTTTCAAAAACATCTCGATTTTGGAGTATTTAAATCTAGCAAGATTCGCTTTGATAAAACCATTGGATACTTTAAAATTATTAATCAAGAACATAATTGACATGGACAAAAACTACGGCAAAGCTTTTAAGAATATCGTTTTTTATATATCAAGTTCTCGAAGCGAAATCATTAAACAATCAGAAAGATTAAATCAGTTTGTATCCGATATGAAAGATATTAACAATCGAGTAATTCAGGTAACAATTGATAACAAAGGGATAGACCACAAACAACAATTTTTAACGGAATATTTGATAACAGAGGCAGATCTATCGACATCTAAATTTCACCGGTATAACGCCTACGAATTAAGAAAATCTACCACCGATATCATCGATGAGTTCTTTTCTGAAATACTTGAGCAATGGAGGAAAACACTACCGCCGGCAACTAGGTCCTCAACTCCTTGTAATAAATCATGCGTGAAAGAATTATGCGGTCAACATTTGCAAACCGTGCGTCGAGGAAGTCTTGATCAACAACCGTGTTTGCCGTGTTGTGTTGAACTTATAAGAAAACACAATTGAGTGCGTGTTGTGGTGGTAAACGATATAGTGAGTTTAATCGATAATATAGTACAAAATAACAAACCTGTCATTGATATGGTTATTTGGTCGGCTGAAGACTATATAACGAGATTTGAAGATAAGTTATAATTTAGACAATTAATGCAATTTATAAATGGAGCAAATGTATTTTGTTCAACCTCCCATCATTAACAATTATGAAGCATCACGTGATGGTGTAATAAGGAATTGTCAGCAGAAAAGACCAGTTTGCACTGTAATGAATTAGGACTGACCAATCGTTTGAAGAAAACGAACGTCATGGCTCAAGACGCAGACTCCTCTCCCTATGTCATCTTCGATAGGTACATTTTGGAAGTTGTCGAGAACTTCAGATATCTCGTGTCAAACATCTCCAGCTCACTCTCCATTGATTATAAGGTGAACGGCAGGATTGCCAAGGGAACAACAGTGATAGTCAGGCTTAACCAGATGATTTGAAACAACCCATCTTCGCCGAGAAACCCAAACTGCGTCTACCAAGCCTGCGCGCTCAGCTCTCTCCTCTATAGAAGAGAAACATGGACCACCTATGCAAGACGCAGAAGAAACTCAACAGCTTCCTCCTGAGATGTCTGCGGCGCATTCTGCACATCCAGTGGCAGGACAAACTACCCAACACAGAGATTCTAGAACACACCAAAATGAACAGCATGTTCTCCATTCTCAGCGAGAGGCGCCTCCACCGTTTCGGTCATGTCAAGAGAATAGACCCAGGCCGCATTCACAAGGACCTGCAATATGGGGAGTTAGCACAAGGTGCATGGCCGACTGCAAACAACAAACATCAGTGTCAACGACTGGGAGAGCTGTGCAAACAACCATTCCTTTTGGCGTCTAACTGTCAGGCAGGGAATGAAAATAGTCGAGGAAGACAGAAAATTAAAACAAGCTAGAAAGAGAGATAAAAGAAGGATAAACAAAAGCTTATTCTGGAGCTACTCCATTGGCTCCCGTCGACGGACTGATGCCAAGTAGGAGGAATGCACGCATGTATGTACATATGTGTGTGTGCGTGCGTGTGTGCGTGCGTGCGTGCATGTATGCATGCATGCATGCATGAATGTATATCAGACTGCTTGATTTAGATAATAAGTGATACCTTATTAAATATCTGGCTAATTAAAACAGGCAGTCAATATTACAAATGTTTTCATCTCAGGCGTATTGTAATCTCAATAAAGTCTAACCATGCTGAAATGGATTGTGGCCTGGATAAGTGCTTTGTTTTCATATTTGTCTCGAGTGAAGACTTTTAAGTTTTAGAAAGGATGTAAGTACGTGTGAGCATTTAGTAGTGTAAAGTGGTCGGTATAACTGATAACTGAATAATTTTTTCTTTATTCGGTGTATTATTATGAGAAACTTCGGCACCTTTATGATTTTCGTATATGGGACGTCCGCACATTATTTTCTAGCGACACTAACGCCGTTTCTTTTCCATATATATATATATATATATATATATATATATATATATATATATATATATATATATATATAAATACATATATACATATATATATATATATATATATATATATATATATATATATATATATATATATATATATATATATATGGAGAGGGGGAGAGGTGAAAGATAAAAGGAGAGGATTAGTAATATATACCAAGCCTGACTGATAGTAGTATCATTATGTTTATTTCTATAAGAGATTGCTTCAAAATGAAAACGTTTCTTTAACATTAATGCAAATAAAATGTATTTCCATGCACATTAGAGAATTGAAATGCATAGTCAACGTACATTTCAACCCGGGGTAAATCAACCAATTGCCTTGTCTATAAGCACCGACTTTTCTACCATTTCGACTATGACATATCACCAAGGAGTGATGAGCAATGTATGTGGTATAGGTATCAGAATATATTTTCAATCTCCACAAAGGCCAGCCTGGATATACAGTATTGCGATATAGTCTTCATATCGCCTAAGTACCGTTAATACAAATCAACAAGACAATTACTAATGATACTGCTGCTTCTGTTACTACTACTACTACAACTATTAGAGCTTTCGGCGTTGATGTATTACCAATCAGAAAATAATGTAAATGACAAATGCTTATCGCGTATTTGGCAATATTTTAGTTTTATTTAATAGTTCAAATAAATTGGGTATTTTTTGTCGTCAGCATGAAATATGTACACAATAGGGATTATCGCTATGCATGTACAAATATATGTGAACGTTTGCTGGTGATTGCGGTGGTAAATACATAGATAATAAGAGAGAGAGAGAGAGAGAGAGAGAGAAAGAGAGAATGAGAGAGAGATGCAAGGTTACCTCAAGATGTGCAAAATAAATTTCCTTTCGTATGCATTTAAGAAATATAATGTACAGTTTATGTAAAGCAGTAGAAGTGGCAATGTAAATTTATATCTTATATCGTTGCTAGTTTTTTTTTTGTTTTAAAATTTAGCAAATACGTGTACTGTTATATTTTTAAATACCAGGGAGTTTTGGAAAGCTATTTGATGAAAAATTAAGGTACCTAATCTGTAATTGGACGTCCACGCTAGATGTCGATTACTTCCATCAAAGAATATCCATTCTATCTCAAATAGGAAAAAACACATATAGATGGTTTTCTTCCTAAAGAAACAGAAGGTTATAAAATTCGTATGACTGGTATGCACGATTATTTGTTTGATTCTTTTCTGCTGAAATCAGAGTTGCCAGTGTATTTTCTGCAATCTCTGTCCACTGAGTGCCTTTACATCATCTTCCTTAGTTTATGCTGGAACTATCATACTATGAAAATGTTAGGGACCTAGGCTTCTCAAACAATGCCATAAATCGACAGGTAGAGTGATGAGCCTAAAATGGTATGATTGGCAGGTCATTTAGTCAAGGTTTCAAGCTACGTGACCAACAAAATAATTTTTTGTACCAGCGATAAGAGATCGATTAAATGCAACGATCAAGCATGGTAACTTCCTTCTTTCTGAATCTTTGTTCTGAAATATGTTCCCATTTCCAAGAAGACTAATATTTGCCCATGTATTACCATGTATATCCAAGCCATTCAATTTACTATACGAGCTTAGTGGTGAAGAAAGACACATATACAGTTCTAAATTACCGAGGTTTTGGTCAAAATTTAGGAGAAGCATAAAGTAATCGATGTCCATTCCGTGAATATTTGGGTGGCAAAGTAGAAAAGCCTCCATTTAATACAGTTTTATATGATCTAATTTAAAATTGCTAGCATATATTATCCGAGTCAGCTGGTAATTTATATTTGATGCAAACAATTATCGGAGATGAAATACATTACTTGATTGTATCATACCAAATATAATTCATTATAATTTTTGATTTTGTTATTTTCTGACAATTATGCGCGTGTATAAGAAATAAACATAAATATAAATACACTAACATTCAGAAACCATTATATGTGTATGGTTCAGCATTGAAAGGGGTTTGGAACATTTTTGGTGGGTAATAAAAGCTACATTTGTTGGTCAATGGTCACGTTTCTAAACATTATTATGTATCCTATTCCTTTTGTTTATAAAATGATTTAACTAAGTGATGGGCTTGATTATTTACCGACATTCTCTTACTTTGTAAATGCAATTCATTATCCTTAGCCTTGTTGAAAACGTATTACATACTGTTCTAAATGCAATTTTTACAATTTCCTTAGCAAAGCAAAACACAAACCAACCATAATTAATTATTAATGATACTAATAATGCTATTAATACTACTATCATTGTTATTGTAATTAATATTATTAGTGTCATAATGGTTATCTTGTTATTCTTCAGATCATTCTAAATATTGACCACATCCATGAATCATAAAACGTTACAAATATCGAATGCAGATAAAGTACTACATGCAATCATATACAAATGTTTTAAAAGTTTCAAATAGTTTGTGATTGCTTGTTGAGTTGTTTAAAATGTACAATACTTAAAAAAATAATTGCTTTCAAACTGACGTTGAATAAAGTCAAGCTCCCTATATCATCGTTATACTTTGTATTCGCAAACATCTGAAAACAAGAGACGTCTCTTAATGACTTTATAATATCCTATATTCCTGAAGGTACGTTCTGTAAAGAGGACTACACCACAAATAGATTTAAATTAATTCTTACAGCCAGTACAATCTTCCTCGTGGCTCTTGTTGCCGGACTTTCTTAAGAGACATATTGTTTCTTAGTTCATACACAGTACCTCTGGATTTTGAACTGCAGTTGTATTATGTCCACTCAGTAGAACAAATAAATTGCAAACGTTGCTAGTGTGTTCGACGAAAGCATACAATCCACATACTCGCAATCATTCATGGGGAAATTGTATACCAGAACAAAGCCTAGTTTATATCGCTATTAAAGATTTATGACCCCTGTCGAAAACAGGCAATCATGTACATGAGTATACTACAAAAACAAATAACTGACTTGCTCCGGATTTGGTAGTTATAATTCAGGGAGAAATCGGCAACTACCCATCAGCGGGGGGGGGGGGGGGGGGGGGCGAACGGACCGAAGAGCATTTTCCAAACTAAAGGCTCTACGAAAATATTGTTCGAACAAAGGCTGATTTAACCAAATAAACGCTTCCATGATGATTAAAAAAATGTCAAAAATATGAAATAAATGTTAGGATGGACCACACTCTGCTGTAGTTGATGATTTTGTTTCATCCAAATATTTTCTCAAAGCCGATTCGATATCGTGTTCGAGGATCATGCAACGCTATCGTTACAAATACATGTGATGATGATTGAGTGCGACTGAAAAAGTTTTTAAATTTAACTATATCCATGTCGCTGTTGCACCACGTTTGGTGAATATTTCTTAGCGTATGCGTATCAACGCCCTTAAAAATTAGCCAAAATATTACAATTGTCCCTGATAACCTTTGGTATTTGTGTATATCGCTAAGTTACATAAATAATATCAGTATTTTTATGTCTGCCTCGGCAAAGTATCCTGGCAGGATTTGCTTGTTTATCCAACATTACGTCGTCGTATACAACTAAATTATTAATGGATCCATCAATGGAATCAACTGATGGAGCTTCATCAATGTCGGTGATACATTCAATAATAGTATCACCTTCACTTACCCACGACGCATTTTCATTAAAATCTTGTAATAATTGATAACATCGCTGATTATCAACAGATGGTGCAATTAAATACATTTTATCCCATTTTAATCATCGCATTATCAAATTAAGCAACAATTGTTTTTCTCCACTACCAGATGGACCGATTATCATCATTCTGATAGAACTTGGTAACGCGGCGTGATGTTTAACTAGTTCATGTTACTTCGTGGCGGAAAATCAGTTACATCCACGATATAATTATATTATGGATTTATATTGTGTAAAATGTAGATCACGTACACCAACAACATGTTTAATTACAGTTGTTGCGCGCAATAATAAATCAGCAGTCGCAGGTACATGTGTGAAATGTGGCACAAGGAAGTTTAACTTTGTTTCCAGTCAAAAATCAAAAAAACAAAAAATCCGAAAACAGGAAACACGGCTGTGATATTGCAGCAAAATTAGTATCACTGCCAGGATTATTTTGGTCCAAATACAGCGGAGAAAAACATCTTCCCGAATATAATTATTGTGGGCCGGGAACTCAACTTGATATCAGACATGATAATGATATACCAAAATCGGGAGAAAATCCAATAAATGCAATAGAGCAAGCGTGTCTGGCTCATAATATTGCTTATCGAAGTAATGATTTACAACAAAGTCATCTCGCTGATGTAAAATTAATTGATACGCTAAATTCTATAAAAAAAAGTACATGAATCAAAGAAAGATTAGCTAGTCGGTTAAATAACACCTCAATGAAAGGCAAATTAGCGTTAGGTGCTGGTAATTAATATTATGGAATCAATTTATCCAGTTGGATTTTGGAAAGGTAAATCGGCGGTTAAAAAATTTTCGCGGCTGCTCGATTAAAACCTGCTACTGCCGCAGCGTGGTTATGTAAGCAGGCTGTGTGGCAAATTTATCTTCCGCCCCCTAAACGAATCGAGCACGCACATTTTGATGGCATTGTTCCTAATGAAGTTCATCAAGCTGATATTATGTTTTTAGTACGTGTTATCAATTGTTGATATCGCAAGTAGATACAAAGAAGCAGAACCGTTATCGACAAAAACTGCCATTGAGGTTGCAAACGCATTTATGAAAATTTATCAATGAGTACAATTAAAATGGCTAAATTTACGTCAAGTTGATCTTGGTAGAAAATATTTTGGTGCAGTATCATCGCTGATGAAACAAAATAATTTTAATATGCGGCGAGGACACATTGGAATTCATCGCGATCAAGCAATTGTTGAACGATTCAAGAAAACACTTGCTGAGCGATTATTTGGGTATCAGTATGCGAGAATTTATTCAAGATAAGAGATCCCACGAATGGGTGGACAGATTACCAGGTGTCATACTAGCTACAAATAATGAAATAACACGAGCAATAGCGATGAAACCGACAATTGCGATTACAAACAAATTATATCAACAATGCGATTCGATTTTTCAACACGGCCAGGGCTAGGTAGTATTATTGTGCGATATTTATATAAACAAGGCGAAGCTGAGAGTGGAAGAAAAAGAGCAACAGATCCTATCTGGAGTACAACAACACATACAAGATTTACCTTGACAAGATCGTCAGGTAGACCAGCAATTTAGGCACTTAATTCACTTGCTCCTCAGCGTGGATTTACTCGTGAAGAATTACAAGTAATTTCTGCGGATATTCAATTACCGCCGCAATCACTTAAATAATCAACTCCACGTCGATTACATTCCAAACACGTCAAAGTGACGTTTTCTAGTGTATGACCGTAATTATTATTTTTCCTGTCCACGGTAAACTCTCTTGAATCATTTTCTGATACTGCCAAGTCATTATACAATTACAACCTGAACACTGATTGTTTTGTTGTTGTTTCAGCGACATTATAAACTCAGCATCTAAGTCAAATTTGTAATTATTTTTTTATCAAATTGTTTGTAACTCGATAATTTTTTCTTATTACGTAATCGTCGATTTCATTGTTAATTATTGATTTGTCTAAAACAATACGTTTCAGCTGAAATATTTTTCTAACTCTAGATACAGCCAAATAAACTAAATTTTATCATTCTTGCGATCATCAACAATCCAAACCCGAGTATCAGTGATAGTTAATCCTTGCGACGAATGAATTGTCATAGCGTATCCCAGCATCCATGGAGATTTATCGGCGTTTAATGCTTCATCGACGAAATCAACATCAACAACAATAATATCATTCAGCACAAAATTTCGTTTCCCACGTCCAGGTACATGAACGTCAATATTTTGTCGTCGCGTATCTGCTGGTCGATAACATAAAGGCACGGGCATCATTGGACATTTTTCTTTATGTAATTGAAATAATTCTCGTTGAAGCGCATCACGAATTTTTTTCGACTTGCAACTATTAAATCATTTGGTGTCCATGTGGATAAAAAAATCCTGCATTGATGATTCTGAATTTATTTCACGCATAACAGCATACTGAGATTTATTTGATTGTAATCGAATTATTTTTTTTAATTCACTTAATTTCGCATCAATTGATCTATAATCGGCGTCCTCTTCTTCATAATAATCAACAAAATTCTTCAGCCAGTCATGAGGAGATTCTCCATCGATGGGACTTATTTGACCGTGATCACCGCATATTTTCACGACAGTATTTCTTGTTGATAACCAATCAAGACATATTTTTAATATCTCCAGTGAAACATTACAAATTTCATCCCAAATAGTAACTTTATTTATATATTTATCACGCATTCGCGAAGAAGTCGCCGCTGTATTTGAAAAAACTATGATACGTATATGAATTAAGTTCTCGTTGCTTCATTTCTCTCGCTAATCTGCGTGTGGGCGTTAACACGATTACGTCAGAATTTCTAAATATTTCTATAATTCGTGTTGTTTTACCAGATCTAGCTGGCCCGTTCACGTAAACGGTTTTATATCGTGATACTGGATCATGCACGGACGGCGCCGACGAAATTTCTAATACTGCATCGTGATAATATTTATCTTCAATCACAACATCAGCTGGTTCACAATAATTAAGAATATTTTCGTCTTTGATTCTCCATGTGCCCCATGATCCATCTCCGGTTAAATGTTCCAACATTAATAAATGTTTCCTATCGATGTAAAACGAAACTCTAGCTACTTTAACTGTGTCACATGAAAATCTATTTATCATCGAAAATAAATTTATACTTACATCTGAGAGCATCGGTGATCTTAAATGAGTATACTGCGGAGACTGTCCGTCGATGTAACTGACGACGGTGTCTAATTTTGTTTCGTCGGCGAGATATATATTTTCCCGATTACAAATGTTTACCAAACCAAATATAACATTTTTTATGTAAATTATCAGCAATTTTAAACGAAATAACACGAGCGAAACCTGTCATGGGAAAATCCGGCAACGGACCATTAATTGATACTCACGTCATTTCGTCGCAGGGATGTCCAAATTGCGCAAAGTATAGCACATTCGCCGTATCCAAGAAAACTTCCAGGATAACACGGAATCATGTCAAATGATACCATATCGACGCAGTTATATTTGGTATTCCATAATCCGCCGTGTCCGTATTCGATACAACTTTGCTGTACATCTTTGAGAAATTCCCACCGCGTCAGCTTCCACTAGTTTTTTTCTTCCCTGGCAGCGTGAGCGACAAATGATGGAACAGTAGAACAATTAATCTATAACTGCTCAGGATTTGTTGAGTATTTTTCTGCTTATTCTTTCATTGTCTTGTGTAATAATTCATTCCTATACATGTCACCGTTAGGTGGAACAAATTGATCGTATTTATCTTCGTTACTTTTAAACAACCACACCGATACTGGATCAGATTTACCTATTTTGTGAATAAAATCAAACATGTCTGTGGAATTTTCTGAGGAATAAAATTTAACAACACGATCTCGAAGAAATATTGTCAATGCGCTGGTCCAAGCGTGTGAATTATGATCAACAATTACTATTGGTGCTCCCTTGGATTTATACTAGGATGAATATACAATTTCCCCTGATATTATTTTTACCGTCATGGGAAATTTTAATTCAGTTCATAACGTAGCAACGTCATTCACTGACGCACCAGCAGCGACTGATTCCGCCCATGTAGTTATTTTTTCTCGTCTTGAATCAGTTAAACCTGATCCTCATTTTGCATTTGAAAGTGCTTCATTACTCGCACAGCTACACAGTTTATTCCCGAAGATAATTTCATCTAAGTAAGATTACCAATATTAGGTTTATTTAATCGATAAATTTCATAAACAACTGCAGTTACAGGATATGACCGCACATATCGATGCCGGTTAACAATCTTGATTTGGAATTTCCACTTACAGTAACAGATATCTTCCCACCCGCTACCCCCATTACAGGATCGCGTTTATCACGAATAATCCACACATCATTATCGTTGTAAATAATACATTTTATCCTAAAAATGAATTTGAAATTCATTCTTGATGATAAATTATTATGACACCAAAGATAAACAGGATTAATTGGTTCCTGCACGATTAAGAAACTAGGAGGTATATTTTTCGGTGAAAACGAATAAAGAACAAATCCTTGCTGGGTTTGACCTTACACTGATGTGTCTGCCCTGTAGCTGTTTTCAACGATATCACAACCAAGATTAACCGCGATCACGTTCGTTGTATTTACTATTCCTGGTGAAATATGCCTGCCACCGCCAGATTGATCGTTTTCACGTCTAAGTATAGCTGCTGGTGGTAATAATTTTCTCCATGCGGATAATAACTCAGAAAATCCCTCATCAAAAGCGTCGCTGACAGATTTTATTAATTAGTCCGCGTGATAACCAAGGAACTTGTAATTTGGCAGCGTCGCCGTTGTCAGCGAGTACTCGGTTAAATTTGTTTGTTTATTTCCTGATTTTTCATCTATTCTTGCCCGAATTAATTGCTGGTTAATATCTTTCATGTCGTATTCGAACTGATTTAATATTTTTATGCGTTCGATAATTTTATTACATGAATTTGATACGTCAAAAATTCATTCCTGAAAATACTGCCGCAGCAGTTGCAGATGTTCTTTATGATCCTGATTAATTTCTTTAAACCATCTAATGACATAATTTAGTCCAGCATCTGAAACATAATCACTAGAGATCATCCACAACATATCGTCATTTCCTCTGATGATACAATTTCTTGAATCTGATATATCCATTTCGATCAGAAAAAAATTATATCCTCGAGAAAAAAACCAGGAACTCTAAGTCGTTCTTCTGTGTTATAATCGGATTTTCTAGGTTCTGGCGGTGCTGGTGGTTGCTGTGGCTGAATTTCAGGCCATCCTAAGACGGTTCTAATTGAACTTGCATAAACATATACGACGTAATTTGAACTTACCTCGATGATCGAACATAACGTTGGTTCGTTCCGTGATATTTTTATTCCAGGTTCTTGTCCGGTTATATTTTTTATTCTGCGTGTTATTTCATCATTGATCTCTTCGATTTGATAACTAAATGTTGGTATTCCAACAACGGTGCAATCTGGAGTGCGGTCGGTTTTATTTCTATTATTAACAAGAGAATTATTTGAAGAACGCTGGAAAACCCAGAGAAGAACCACTGACCACGTGAAGCTACTGGCAGCCTTTCCCACGTACCCAAGATAGCCGAGCCTTGGAATTGAACCCTCGCAGACAGAGCTGAGATGGCAGCGATTAGCAACAGTGAGCGCTTTAGACAACTCGGCCATCCGGGGCCTCTAAAAGAGATGGTAGTTTATGGATTAGTCTGTATCTTTTATATATAAATGTTTACACATTAATACGAAACCTATACGGTAAAATTTGATCAACCATGATTGTTGATGGCTCCCATAGTGGTCATTTAATTTTCATCACAACTAAATAGAAAGATTTAGAATTTTCTGGCCTTAAACAAAGTGAGTTCATGGCATGGCCTTGCATATATGACTATTAGTAATTGTGAGTGATCACACTGAAATCATATTTTGGACCCGGCTTCTATCCAGCTAAGAGCTAGTGTCACCATTATCAAGGATAAGATCAATAATAAATGATCTGAAAAACTTAAGCAGAAAATCTTCCTTTTCATTGACTAAACTTATGTTCTTTTCAGATTCCATTTTCTCATTTGATTTTGATCAGCCTTGGGAAATAAGGAACTCTGAAGAGTTGCATAATTCGAAACATCCACATGTACGTGATGTTGCATGTTCGTGATCAAACGACTATGGAGACCACATTGCTAATCGGATTCTGATCAAAGTCAGGATAGGAGTTTGTACCATCTTTATTGCAGATGAGATCTTTAATGAGTGGCATCCATGCACATTAATGAAGTATTCTTGACTGGCTAATCAGATTACATCAGACTTGAATATATGTCTATTAATATATCACCCATATTCCACTCTTCAGTGACTGGTCAAATGATTGGGTATACATTCCTTTTTTTAGCCTCTGTCAAATGCAGAAGCAAGACACCCCGAGTGAATATGTATATGAGTGCTACAGTATGTCATTTAAGGTAGACCAGTATATTCATTATTTTATACATTGGAGTTTTAAGCTCATTTTCATAGCATATTCCTGAAAATTGATGGAATGTGCAGCTGTGCTTTTAGATCACCAGTACTTTATGCCTCGTGGCCTTGGGATGACTTTAATGTTTTGTGTTCATTTTTCAAACACTTTTAATGGCAGGATAATGAATACCTCTAAAGGCAGGGTAATGAATGATTATAATGGCAGGGTATTTAACACTTCTAATGGTATGGTAATAAATTTGCTAAGAGAATGATTCATTATAGACCTTTACATTATCTTATGCGACATTGCCTGTACAGAGATGGCATATGCAATGTGTTAATCATCTCACTCACCATGGCCTGTGCATATTTGATATTTTGCAATACGTTACATTATCCAACATGCGACGGCCTGTACAAACATTATATTTGTAATGTGTTGTATGATCTCATACACCATCGCGTGTACATACATGATATTTTGCAATAAGTTACATCATCTCAAACCCCATGACCTGTACAGACATGATATGTGCAATGTGTTTGATCATCTCACACAGCATGATTTATGTATATTTGCAATGTGTTGCATCATCACATGCACTTTGCCCTGTACATACATGATATTTACAATGCCATAGGTCATCTCACACACACCAGCTTGCACAGACATGATATTTCCAATGGATTACATCGTTTTATGCAACATGACCTGTACATATATGATATTTGTGATGAGTTACATAATTTCATACACAATGGCTTGTACAGACATGACATTTGGAATGTGTTACATCATCTCATACACCATGACCTGTATAGGATGGAAATTGTCATCCACTCTGCTGAAACACCATATACTACTACTACTACTGCTACTACTACTACTACTACTACTACTGCTAATGATAATAATAATAATAATAATAATAATAATAATAATAACATTAAATAAGAAACATCATAACAAATAGCACACAGTTAGTTTTAATGTTTCAAAATAAAAATAAATTTTGTCTACAACTGTTTTACACCCTAGTGGTATTGGCCCTATAGTGCACAATAAATCTGGCGTATACACATTTCACATAAAAAAGGAATATTATAATTCGTTGATAGTATTTTGGAACCTGCTGAAAAAGTAGGTTATAATTTAGAATGAAATTTGTAAAATGTTGGTGTGGCATGTTGGCCTTAGAACGTTTTGGTAGCAAACTTATGACACACATCCTGGTCATCCTGTTGTGTATTTAGTTTGTATAAATGGTTCTGAAACAAACTAAAAATAATATTCCTATTTTAATGTCAGTCTAGTGAAACCGCTCTTAGATTCAGTCACATAGTATTTGAGAGGAATAATTCTTTAAATCATTTATTGAAATTACTAAAGAGCTAATTGACTTGATTAACGATATTTCCAGATTATTGCGGATTCATTCAGAAACATGAGAAGTTCTAAAATTGCTTTGGTTTCGTTTGCATAAGTTTTGCACAGGATTAAAGGGTATGCATAAATTTGGTTGCCTCGAATATTGTAAATGTTGTTCAGTGTCCCTCATCTCATGTGTAGTATAGTGTGGTAAGCTACTTTACAGTCAAGGTCCAACATCTATTCATTATTCTTCAAAATACTGTGTTTGTTTACGTTGATGTCATGGTTAAAGATCAGTGTAATATTCCACATCACACATGTAGTGTAGTGTAGTTTTCTCCATTGTAGTTAAGGTCCAATAATAAATCATTTCTCATAATAAATTTAGTATAATATGGTTGTCTCCCTTGTCGTCAGGGTGCAAGATCAATGTATTATTCCTCATCATACATGTAGCATATAGTGATAATCTCCATTGTAGTCAAGGCCCAAAGACAATTTATTATTTTTCATCGTGCATTGTGTATAGTGTGGTTGTATCCTTTGTACTCAAGGTCTCAAATCGATGTATTATTCCTCATCATACATGTGGTACAGAGTGGTTGTCTGCCTTGTAGTCAAGGTCACAAATCAACATATTGTTCATCATCTTACTTGCAGTTTAGAGTGGTTGTCAATCTTGTAGTCAAAGTTCAAGATCAAGGTTTTGCTCCTCATTAAAAATGAAACATACTGACTATAAGAACTAGGTAAGCCAACTTCAACATAGCACAGGTGGTAAATCCTACATGACTCTTGCCATATCTGAGGGTCAGGTTTTACCCTCTGCTTGTTTTTGTTGCTTTTTCATTGTTGTCTTATTTCATAAATAAAATAATACGTTTACTTGAACGTATTATTTGAAGGCCTGATCTTGTTATAAATTAGTCAAATGTTTTCATTAAAATCATTAGTTTTCAAGTGCATGATGTTATATTATAGTTCAAGAGACAATGTTGATGTAATGAAGCATTAGTAGAGAATGTTTCATTCCTTTCTTAAGTTCAGTCTGTGTACTCTTTTACTGTTTTGTTCAGATATGATTTGAGAGGAATTATTCAATAAAATTGCAAAGCACTTGTTTACTTTTTGGACTAAAACACTATTTTGGAAATATTGTAAATCCATGCAAAGACCTTCTTTATTATGTCATTGTAATACATCCATTGCATTACATTGTAATACAACAATCTACTGAATGATGACGGTACATTAACACACTTAAAATCATATTAATTCATTTTCACATTGTATTCTCTGGAAATAAATTGCAGAATTGTACTAAACAGTGCAACAACTTTTCCATTTGATATGAGATGAATAGATTTTGGTATTTGTGTCGTTTCTATGAAAATTTGTGATTATGGACTGGTTTTATCTATACTAATTCTACATGAAGTACATCGGATTTCACCTGCGTAGGATCAGCTTGTTGACTTCTGCAAGTGAGTTTATGTTCCATCATTGAATGTTAAAATCATAATGTTGGGAAAATACGAATTATGTCAATCGCAATTATCAATAATATGGACTATCATGTTTATTTCATTTTGATTGAAGTAGGGAGGATGTAATAGCACTTGGAATATAGTCGAAATTACAATTACGAAATGTGTAATCAAGCTTGAGAACCCAAGGCATGGCTCGTGTATTTAGGATTAGCAAAACTAAGAAAGTACATTTTAACGAAATTCAGGGTGTAAAACAGTAAGTAAACTTTTGCCATTTCGTATTACCAGCTAACGAAAACAGTTTATGACTTGTGAGTTGCATGTTATTTGTAGCTAACCAACAATTATACGAAATTGTATCAAAGAAATTAACGCGGAATGTAACAAGGCAGATGATATGTATCAGTCCATGAAACCTCTGCTTTAGTTCATTCAGAAACAAATTTAATGAACCAAAATGTATATTGTCTACTATGAATGTACATGAGTTGTTTACAAATCAAAAGTGATGGCGTCTTCTTCCATAGTTTGTTTAAAATAGAAGGTAGTTTTTTCATGAGTGCAATCTGAATTATGAGCGCGACTTCAATATCGGAAACGACTGCACAATTTTGACAATGAAAAGTTAACGGAGAAAAGCAAATGAGCGTATAATAATTCAATTGTAAAATAATATGTTACAACCAGTTTAATTACCCGTCCTAATTGAAAGTAAATATTGTTTTCTATAAACTAGTAATGAGCTACATGATAAGACATTTTGAAAATAAAAATACAAAACAGCATGAAGAACGTAGGGATGCCGACTCATTTAGCAAGCGGTCACACAGTGAATAAAGATTAATATAGGTGTATATTATATATAAACTTATCTTCTGAACATTGCACGCTTACGAAAGCGCTTGAACTATTTGCATAAGTGTCACAATACATGATTGCATTGTCTTTTTAGCAACTCTTAAGACTTATCCGCTTATACATACATACATATATATATATATATATATATATATATATATATATATATATATATATATATATATATATATATATATATATACGTATGTATCTCAAATCAAGATTAGTTACCATCACACCTATTCAATAATGATGGTGAGATCACTGAACCAATAAGCAGCAGTACATACTCAGTTTTATAAGTAAACAAATCTGTACACGGAATTTGAGCAATCCAGACATGTTGGATCAAGAATGTCTTATCGTTTAATTCTCCATAAGTAGGAATTTTCCTCGAGAATTTATATTCATGCAGTTTGATTCCCCACTAAGACGGTCTTATATATAAGAACGGAAATGTATGTAGTGAACCCAAAACCTACACAGTCAATCCCACTTTTTCAGCTGGGTCTATATATATCGCAAGTTGAGCCTTCTGCAATAGGATCGTGATAAAAATATACATTTAATAGTCTTAGCCCCATCATAAGCTACTTTCAAAAGTGCACTAATGATTTATGTTTTAGCAGGAAAAAGAGAGCAACAGAATATTGCAATCATTAAGTAGCTATCAATCTTAATTTCAGACGAATGTTATGTCTAATAATTCTATTTGGTTAAAGTACCGTGGAATAATACAAACTATAGCAAAAGTAGAACCAATACACCATTTTTGAAAACAAGATTCACCTCTTTCCAGTCATTAAAGAAACTCAGTGTGCATTCGAAGGATACGACTTGGAAATAGTAAACAGATGGGACAGACGTTTTATGACATTTGCTATTTTACGTCGATCAAATGTAGCAATATTTAAGTATTAACGACATTTTGAAAATAAACTATAGCAGAATTAACATTGTAGCCAATACTGCCAAAATGTGCACGTTTGCTTCTAACGTTCGTTGATATATTCACTTTGAAGGAAACATCAGTTAATGCGGAACATTTGTATATATGGCCAGAATGCATATTTCACGTATGTAAATGACTGTACTATGTAGATTTGGAGTATCATTAATTCAGAGGTCGATGCTCATTCCCGTCCGAATCCACCAAGATCTTCCTTGATCTTTGTCTGCAATGTTTACACGCTAAAGATACCTTTTCATTATGATTCTTAGGTATTTTCCTTCTAAAATGTACTTGCTTAAAATTTGCAGAGATTTTCTGCCTTGAAGAGGACTTACTATCCTGTCTAATTAACGCGTATTCGGTCTAAAATGGTATCAGTATGTGACTGTAAAGTATAACAATTTTGTCACTAGTATTCCAAAACATTTTCACTTATTCGCTTCCTGGATTTCACGCAAGAGCACCGTATTAATTTACCATTAGTTATATGTTTCGTTCGTTCACTGAATGGTTGCGTGAAGAAGGCATGGCATCGTGTTGTCAAGTATTTATATGAGAAGCATCATGCCAATATTTACACTCTATGATACACACAATGTTTCGATTTGGAAGTGGGCATACTAGATGAAGATTTGTAATTGTTACTCTCCGTGTCGGTAGTTATCTATGCTGGACATAGGACCCGATAATGGATGTGAATAAAGAACCCAACAAAAAGTCGTAGAGACTACGCAGCTGCAAAATCAAATTTAATTTGCATATTCAATATTTTAAGCTTGCCAGTAGTTTCTCAAGGGTTTGTGTTTCTTTCCGGGGATTTACCGGGTTCATCCCCAACCATTAATACTAGCCGCCATGTATAGCCTATCGTGTGCTGTAAATGGCATTAAACCCTACAACAACAACAACTACGAATGTTTCAGAGTCCTGATTTGTGCGTATTATTTGGAGAGGAATAATTATCCGATCCTATGACTTTAGCATGTCAAATCGTCTGTGTCAAATTTGGTCACTTTCTCTCTCTCTCTCTCTCTCTCTCTCTCTCTGCCACTCTGTTGATGCATGTGTAATGGTATGATTTACTTTATTTCTTTATTGTTACTGAGAAACATTGATAAAGGTTGTTGTAATTTAGAGTACAATTCAGTATATCCATGATCCATCAGAAAAAAGGAAAGCTTTTTATTATTAGTCAGTATACATATCCAACACTGTGGAGATTAAAGGGTCAAAGTCATGATCATACTATACAGTTTTTCAAAGATACCTTTTTACTAAACAAATCCAGAAACAAGACAAGACTCCTTTTATATTTCAATGGTGAGGAATTTATATTCCAAACAGATTTAGAGCGTACATGGCTCATTCTTCGGAGAGATTCAGGCCTCTAAGATCAAGGTCACATAGTACATAGTTTAGTGTTGATATCTGTATCTTCTGTTTACATGCTGGTATTGCGATACGGTTTGTCTCTAAGCAAAATACGAAGATAGTTCATTAAAATGTCATAAGTCATGTTCACTGAGGTCGTTTATTAATGCTTATGTGGGCTGCCTCGCCATCATCGTAGTTGGAGACAATACATTTACAGATTTTAGTATTGTATTCTCATATCACTATAGGAAGGAAGAAATGTTTTGTTCAAGTGCTTTTCAACCCAAACATACAATAATTATAATTGTGTTTGAATACGAATGATATACCTCTCTTTCCCTCTCTATCTCTCTCCATATATATATATATATATATATATATATATATATATATATATATATATATATATATATATATATAATGCCACAGCGGCCCAGTCTTCATATGTGGACTGTAAGCTATGGTGTTCTAAACGCTAACCCAATAATTCAGTATACATCCACCTTGATGCTATCATCATTGCAGTCACATCTTGTAACAGTGTATAAAAAGAACATTAACAATACTGAAACACTAGCACATAGAAGTTCTTACAATATGATAAGTGTAATGATATAACGTCAACAGATGTCAGTGTTTGTGAAAAATTCACATATGGACGAGCAAGTGCGAGAAGGACATACGTTATTTACAAACTTACAACGGAGAATATTATGATGGACGGTTAAAATATGTCAGGCTGCTTGTGATAATACTTATTATGTTGATATAGCTGACATTATGTTCACTATTTCAAACTCAAAGCAATTAAGCCACTAATCCCCCATCCCCGAAAAGTAAACTAGAAGAAAAGGTGACATAAAGGATCGATAATAACTTATCTGGACGTTTAATGGTCACATAGTATAGAGTTCATGGTTTATTAAAGAATATAATCAGATTGGCATGTATATTAGTAAGATATATTATTGGGGAAAAAATGACATGTTTGTCATGTGTATATAACTTATATATCATGTATTTGGATTTTCCAAGTGGGACTAGCAATTTACAAACACATATACATAGAAATAGATAGATAGATAGATAGATAGATAGATAGATAGATATATAGATGGATGGATGGATGGATGGAGGGATGGATGGATGGGATGATAGATGGATGGATGGATGGATGGATGGAGGGATGGATGGATGGGTGGGTGGATGGGTGGATGGATGGATGCATATATAGATAGATAGATAGATAGATGCATGGATGCATGGATGGATACATGGATGGATGGATGGGTGGATGGATGCATAGATAGATAGATAGATAGATAGATTCCTTTAATGTCTAACAATTTAAAACGATATAGAACAGCTTCAATAGTGTATACCTTATCAATATGTATGGCGAATGTTAGATAGGTCGTTGACAAGTTAATCAAAAGAGATTATTTCTTCTGGCTGCAGTTGACTTGCATACATGACGAAAAAAGGCGCATCCTTTTGCTAAGGAGTATTATTCACACGGGCTTTACTGGTGCTCATTAAAGTTCAGGACCAGAGATTAGCTTATCTGCAATAAAGTTAGGTTATTCTTAATATATAGAAGAATTAATCAATTTCTACCAAAGGTTAACACAACTACGACATTGTTATATTACAGACAGACCACTTCCGAAGCTATGAAAGTCTTAATTTAGTTTCAATCTAACCAATTTGGACATCCTCAGAGGGATAAAACTATGTTTAAAATTAAAAGAACAAGTTTACAATTTTGTCTGACGTTATCACTAGAGAAATAATAAATACAATTCATAATTATGATTTTAAAGAATAATTCAATACGTGTCATTCCACGCCATCTAATAAACAATCATTAATAATTGCGCATACAACTTTTAGGATCAATAGTAACCGTTTCCTAAAACAAATTTAGATTGGTTTTAATAGGTTGCTATGAAAGAAGTGGTAGTGCAGTACACCAATTTCACTATTTTGTTTGTGCATCTTGATATCTTAATCTGAAGTAAATGAAGGAATATATCTAATATTTTATTATTTTTGAAACTTGCTGCATCACTGTCAAACAATCTGTAACAGTATGGTAAACTTTAGTGTTTCGAAATCTTCACAATTTAGGACTGTACATGCAATGATTAGAATCGATTGCGACACGCTAGTTAATATATCCAGCACGTGCTAAGCTAATACTATAGTGACAAAAGTTCTTTTCAAATATAACCGATTTTATGAAAAGTAGATATTACTAAGATGAAATAAAATGCTAAGGTGTTTGTGTCAAAATTTAACACTTATGAAGTACATATCGTATCCATGTTCTGTCTTGGTGGTAAGGCAGACTGATCGATATACGTCATCCAGGTTGGTAAATTCTATGAAAGCGCTCCTTTTTCATCGAAATTATTATGTACCTAAACTGTACATTAAACGTGCTTATCTGCAGGTAGTATATATTCTGTCTTGTTCATTAGCCACCGGAGGTAATGAAACTGATACAGGCGTCGGCTTCTAGCCACACACGATTAAGATTATGTCCACATTGCATTCATTGGGTTATATGTTCAGTATAAAGTGATTGTACAGGTCGAAAGCAAGCGCATGTAAAAAGTCCACACATCACATTATCAATTTATCGAAATCCATGCAACTGCCTTCTCTATCTCTCTCTCTCTCTCTCTCTCTCGTCTCATGAGAAAGCTTGCCACTAGCTTCTCGTGGGTCGATGGTTGTTCTGAGTTTTTTCGGGTTCTTCCTCCACCATTAATGCTGGTGGACATGCATAGCCAATCGTGTGATAAAAAATAGCGTTAAACCCCAACAACAACAAAAATAACTCTCCCGTCAGGTGGATCTTTCATAGATATTTATACACATATGTTTGTTACATTACATGTAACTGTCGTATAATTTCTTGTTTGAAGTCCAATAGTTCAAGCTCTATATGACATGAATAAAAGTATAGATTCAGTGTAGAATCAATATTATGATTGTGTCGCTGTGCTGTAAAGCACCAAATCAAACCAACTCGAACAAGGTCAAGTCAGTCTTATTCACTGCTTCTATCAGCTAGGTTAAGACTAAGATTCCGGACGTTGTAGGGCAATTGTTTATCAGAAAACTTACTTTAGAAGCAAACTCAATATAAAATACTTCCTTTATATGAAGGAACCAATGACATGATCATATAATGAGGACTAATGAGGACTAATGAGGACAACATGTTGTGCGAGGGTAAACGTTTCATTTTTCTTTTACACATGGGTCCTTTCTAAAACAAACTTTAAACATGTTTACCAATTGATTAATTTAATAATTTGCTAATTTCAAAATCATTTACCATTTTATAAAATGTTTCATTTCTTTGAGCCTAATTATTATTGTTGTGTACACTTTCTAAAACTGTCTCAGGACCAAGTTTCTCTGATTCATTGAAGAACATTTTAAGAAAACTTCAAATATATAATTTGTATTAACATTTTAATGCTCTATCCTTAGAATAATTTCTTTCAGCATAATGTCATTAAAAGTTTGATTTTTATGAATAAGTTGCATATTTTGCATCAGCCATTACCTCTCTGGTGGCCTAGTAGCTAAAGCATCTGCCTCGCATGCGGGAGGTTGTGGGTACTATCCCCGGCCAACTCATATCAAAAACTTATAAACATGGAAATAACTAACAACTGACTCGCTTGTCTGTCGGCATTAAGAGGTTATCGTTAGGACTGGTCGGCCTGGTGTCAGGATAAGGTGAATGGGTGGGAAATTGTGCTGCATGTCTGCGTCACCATGCCCCATTGCCATACATCACTATAAACTGCCAAACTGCGGACATCGTAGTGATATGACACAAACATTGTTATGACTGCTTTAAAAATCCAAATCAAACACACACACACATAGAGCTGCAATTTGACTTTGCATTATTATCTAAGTCTATGTATACATCGACTTTGTCGGTTCTGTTTTACAAGCGACATCAGTAAAAACTGATCATAGGGCCCATTTTTCCATAAAATTTGTCTTGAAAGTACTACTTCAAATTTTCCTTTTGGGATCCTAATAACCTCTAATTTTTCTTGAAAGCATGACGTGCATTTTCTACCGATAAGACTTAAATATGGCTGGTACATGATTTGTTCAACTGACAACCGAAGCATATCTTGGCATTTGTGCACCTTTGCGAACATAAACCTGATCAAATTCTTAGAAATTGAGACACGGTGTGCTTAATATACGAATGTAAAAGCCTTGTAATGGGACAGCATAGGTACAAAATCTGGGATTCGTGCTAATGTTAAGAACTCGGTTTAATTGCGCAGATATGTGTAAAGTTTCAGTTATTTGCATGACTCTTGTTTTCAAACGACTCACGTTTCCTTGACGTAAAGGCAACATACTTTTCTTTAGATAGATCTGAAACTATCAGCATTTCCTTTCACATTTTATTTTATGATTATGTTGCTTAAATCTTTCGGTCTATGCATAGATGTTCCAAGTAGAAATGACATATATATATATATATATATATATATATATATATATATATATATATATATATATATATATATATATATGTGTGTGTGTGTGTGTGTGTGTGTGTGTGTGTGTGTCTCATTCAAAAGTTGTACAATTTTGAGTAATATTGATGTTGATTAATAATCTTGATAAGTTCTTCAAATTTGTGAATACATTAAACTATAAGTAAAGATGTGGAAACTACTAATATCTGCAGTATGCAAGATTATATTAATATGTTGCAAACTTTGAAGTGTGCTAAAATGTTCATTTTATATTCAGCAATTTAATTCAAACCAAAGAAGATGATGAGAACGAAGATATGATCTGTTGCGTAAATCTGCAACGAGTAATAACTTGAAGAAAGGCTACTACTTAGCAGTGAAATCGTGTTGCTATTTAAGAGTTAGAGAGAGATAGAGAGAGAGAGCTAAAGGTCCATGCGTTCCTAATTTACTTATAAATATAGAGCAGTTGATATTGTGATGCTCTATCATAAGTTGAATGTTGATCCCAAAGCAATTGTCATTAAATTTATATGTTTTCAAATTGTATAACAAAACCTAGATCTACAATTTTACTTAAATATTGACAAATGTTTGTTGGCGCATGAAACTCTTATTTTTGTGATAGATTTAGTGAGATAACGTTGGTTTCATTAATCTGTGTTTTCTACAAAGAATAACTAGGAGAAACGTTTATATTTATATATCTTAACAATAAAGATCGACTTAGGAGTCGTAAAGAAGATTCAGCACCCAAATAAATTGGATGTATATGAGTTGAGGTGAGTGTTTCGTAAGTGCTCGCGCACTTCTGCTTTCTGGAAGAGCAAGCAACATCTTACACTAGTGTTATGTTTGGGCAAGGATTTTTGTAGAAGTTTTCTTTAGTAAACGGAAAGATACAAAATGGGGGTCGATACTAGTAAATAATAATGGACTACTTTATATGCATTGGTGCAGGATAGATATCACGATGATCAAAATTGTTTGTCATATAGGACGCTCCACAGAATATAGCAAGTAATGTATATATTAAACCCTTGTTATTGAAATAAATATTGGCGCATGACATTGAATTTCAAACTCATTTGTAGTTTTTTTGTTGTAGACATTTTTTTTTTTCATTTTTGATCTGATTTGCTCAATGCTAACTGCACTATTTCCATTGCTTGCGTGGATAAGGTTAACATTATTTCGTATCTTGATTATATTCTCAGAGTTCAAGATTGAGACGTCATGCAACAGTGGATTACAAGCAGAAAAGAAGACTAAAATAACGTAAATCAACATAAGGTAAAAAAAAGGAAATTGCTATCTTCTTGGCAAACAATTTTATTTCAGACCCAGGTAGTAAAATAAAATCATATGCTCCTTTTTGTTATCGTCGAATTTCTTGTGCATTTGTTTCCTCCTTGTCGCTGACAAGAGTCATGGTATAACAAATTCGATATTCTGTCGTCTTACATCAGCTGGTCTATACACAATGGCACATGTAATGCTGAAAACTTTTCTTTATGCGCCTCAAACAACCTCCGTTGAATTGTATCACGAACTATCTTTTTACTTGCCACTATCAAAGCGGTTGGATTCCACGTTTGCAGAAAGTCATTCAATGAAGTTTCTGAAATTATTTTATGCATTATTTCACACTGAATTTTATTCGGTTATAGTCTGACTAATTGTATTGATTCTCCTAATTCTGCATCATTAATTTTTGCAATATATTTCTTTTCCATTCGATCAGGAATCCATGTATCACCCTTGTATCAAGAAAGCTGTGATAAGTACATGATTTCACTCCTTATTGTTTCATTTATCTTACAATCATATCATCTGAATTGTGATTCGATCATCTAAGTCGTCTTCGCAGCCCCACCCCACCCCATCCCCTACCTCGATCCGTTTAGATAGACCGTCTTGTGTATGGATACTGGATAATTCACGTACGCCGCAGATGATTATTCTGATATATGATTGCTGCGATAAATATCTTTAATCTTTTGCATCAGCGGATTCCGAATAATTACGTAACCTTTCGTGTGTTATTGTTCATGAACACCGTGATGCATTAGGGTTTGTAAAAAGAGTCAGCAATTATGAATATTTTTTATCGATATAGAATTAATCCGTTGTAACTCTGGATGCAGTCTCAAGGAGTCTATTTATCATTGATACTAAGTTTATATATACAAACGCGAGCATTGAATATCTTAAATGAGTGTAGTGAGGCGAATCGCTGCTGATATAACTAACACTTGTACCCAACCGCTTTCCGTCAGACAAATAAGCATTTTCCCGATCATAAAAGATATCTCTCTTTGTTGCATCAAATTCTCTAACTTAGCGACGTCATTTATTTTAGCCCCGGTAACCTTAACCGATTAATTCCACTCATTTTTTACACGTCTTAAATCAGTTAACCGATTATCGCATTAGTAAAATGTTTGATTACTCGCTCAGCTATACAATTTAATCGTGACTTTGAAAATATCATTGGTGCACGATCATTAATGTCGGATTTATCATATAGCTGATACATTCCATAAATAATCGCCGTTACCGGCTACGCTCGTTCGTAATATGGTCTCTCAATACCAGTCAACATTCCTGGCTTCCAAATTTTACTTAGCACAGTGCTTTTTCCATTATGAAAAACAGGATCACGTTTGTCACGGATAATCCACTCAGCGGACTCTGTTTCTGATAATATCATAATCTTTATTATGAATAAATATTCCTGATCGTTATGATAATCGATTATCTTTTCCGCTCGATTATCGCTCATGAATGACTCCGTCCACACCTTTGTCGATGACTTTGTCATTGCCAATAATTTAGAACGTCGACCATGTATGAGATGCGCCATCATCACGAAATTACCTTTTAGCATCCCTGCTAATATTAGTCAGATTAATAGTCGGAACAGTCAGAGTTCGCCTCCGCAAGTCAAGGGTTCTTCTGCACGATCGAATCTGGAAGTTTTCCAAATCTCGATTGTAGACAATCTATCAAACTCTTCCATATTGCATTTCAGATAAGTAGTTAAATAACAAACATTTTGTATTATGGCTCAAATAAGAATTCAGTGCAAGTAGTTGATGGTAGTGCAAGTAGTTGATGGTAGTGTATTCAACTCCTTGTAACAAATCCTGCCTAAATGAATTATCCGGTCAACATTTGCAAAGTATGCGTCGAGCAAGTCTTGTTTCACAACCATGTTTAAGATGTGGTGTTGGAGTTAGAAAAAAAACACAGCTGTGTGAGTGCTGTGGTGGTGAACGATATAGATAGTTAAAACGATATTACGATACAAATTTTAAAAAAAACGGTCATTGATATGGTTGCAAAATCACTAAATAATATAAAACTAGATTAGGCAAATAATAATATGTATACATGGAGTAGAGATACTGTGTTCAACATTACAAATTATGAAGCAGATCGTGATGCTGTAGTAAGACACTGTCAGCAAAACAAGACAGTCGGTTTTGTTGATAATTTTGATTCACCACTGGGAAGAAGCATTATTAAAATCACAGATTTATAATCCAGGTTTTTCACGAGAAGTCCAATGATGGTCTTGTGATCGATCATATTGTCTTGAATTCAAAAAATAATTCCTTACAAAGTCTCCAAGCTATGACATAGAGCGGGAATATTACACGTGGAAGGAAGGAGGGAAGCAGAAAGCCTAAGGCAGTTAAATCTTTCAGTATAGAGACCGGGAACGAAATAATACTTCAATCAATTAATGCAGCTGCGAAGTATTATGACATCTGCATTTTTCCGTATTACGTGTTACAGATAAAATATCAAAATCATCGTTTTGAAACAAGTACAAAAATTGGATCTCATTTCGTTATGTTTGGCAAATGAACGGATAAAACTCTACCGTGGATATGTAACGTGGTTGACACAGTTATCCTCGTTTCATATACTGATTTACCTCTTCCTAGTTTCATTATCGCATAGTGTACACATTGTACCAAATAAAGTGGGCTATTACATTCTCCCAATGTATAATAGACTCAATGGTAAATTGCCATTTTTTCCTGGATTAGTCTTTTTCTCTGTCCTTTCAGAATAACCGTAAAAAAATTCTTTGTGGTAACGGATAACACGGAAGTAAAAGAACTACGATCTATCTCCGATTATTCCCCGTAAACTTTTATCAATGACTGTCAACAAGGGCAGGTGTAATTCATTATTGGGATAAATATTTTTTCACAGACAATGTACATGTTTTACTGAACCCGTCCGGTGTTTTGGATCATCTGCATTTTTTCTTCGATTAAAATTTTAAAAATTAAGAATATAACTCACGCCTACCTTTGAACTTCCAATTATCCGTCAAGCTTATATACTACAGGACACGTTTTTTCTTTATTGGGTTTTTCGCGAAACTCAACAGATAAACACATCTTCCCGCCATGTCAACACGTGGCGGGCGCCTTTTGCATCCTCCACGAGTTGATATTTTGGGGGATGGTGTGCACCGTCCTATATATGGTGTGCCGTCCTTATCGCAAATACTGTAAATCACATGTACCGTGCCGTCCTTACTGTAAATACCTCTAAATAGTGTAAATATACTGCTATATGTATTTTGCCGTCCTCCTTTGAATTAAGTTAATTAACATGTATGTGCTGTGCTGTTCTTAAGTAAGGTTTACTGTATCATTCTGGACTCGCTAAGACGAGATGGCACCCTAGGGTTTCACATGGGTTATTGTGCCGTCCTTCATTAAGATTTGTATCATGCTGTCATTGGGAAACACTCACTCTTGAGTCTGCTAGACTGTTGTTTGACAGGTTAGAGGCTCGCATAGAGGACTGTGTCATGTTCCTTAAAATTAAGATTTATACCTTGCGATGTCCTAGAAAACACGCCCTCTTGAGTCTTATATATATATATATATATATATATATATATATATATATATATATATATATATATATATATATATATATATATATATATATATATAATGAATTACGAAAATATCAATAATGTTATTATGTTATTTCTGCTATTAGAAATTGGAAAGCGACGGCATACGCATATATGATGAACTAAATCCTAAAAAAAGGTAAGAAGGAAGTTATACTTTACCATCAGAGTGCAGATTCGTAAAACGAATTAATACGCCGATGTGTCAATCGCTAGCTACAATAAAGGGGCCCCGAGTGGTCTAAATCGCTCTCCGTTACGGATCACTGCCATCTCACCTCTGTCTGCGTATGTTCGAGTCTCGGATTCAGCCAATATAGGTATGTGAGAAAGCTTGCCAGTAGCTTCTCGACGGTCGGTGGTTCGTTCCGGGGTTTTCCCTGGTTCTTCCTCAACCATTAGTACTGGCCGCCATGTATAGCCTATCGTGTGCTGAAAAATGGCGTTAAACCCAACAACAACAGCTGCAATAAAATATAGTGAAGTAAAGGAATTTGTCTCTCTCTCTCTTTCTCATGCAGTCGAAAAAATTGGATCATAATTATTTCCTGAATATGAAGCAAATAATACAGTTAATACTCGTGTGAGGCAACTACAACGAGTTATGTCAAGTAATGAAAATGAAAGTTAGACCCTATCACGGAAATTTCGTCTTTGTCGTACTGATTTGAGTCCATTTGTCAGTATAAAAAATATCCATATTGAATGTCAAGGAGGAGAATTCATTTTTTGTGATTGTCCATTGTTCTGTGCAGCTGATCAGTTTTCATCGAAAAATAAAATTTTTGTGCTTTTTGTGAAGTTTGTCAGTTTTACACGATACTGACCACCTATTACCCTATCAGAATTTACAAATCAGTCGATTTACACGACTTTGACTACATATTACCCTATCAGAACTAATAAATCCGACAGATGTTCAAAGAAAATAAAACAAAATTGTGAAATCTGAACGACAGTTCGCGTCTGATCCGGTACTAGTCTCTGTCAGTAAAAATAATAAGGAGCATTACTTTTTTGTATTGTTTCCTTGATAAAAACTCAACGAAAAGTCGTAATTTCTTACGATTGCACATATCAATTCAGATTCAGCGTTTCCCCCGATGAATAATCAAGTTCCCGGACTGGTCAGTTTGTCTGAAATTTATTCTTGATAACTGTGAATTATGACATCGTAGACAGACGGAATTGACTGGTTCTTGCGAAATGAGAGAACAGGTGAAACTCGCGGATTGTCGTTGTTGTGCTAGTGTTTAACGCCTATTTCCAGCACAATATGGTGGCCAGTATAACTGGTGGAGGAAGAACCCTGGATAACCCAAGGAAGAACCACCGACCCACGTGAAGCTACTGACAGGTTTTCCCACATATCCTTGGAATCGACCACATTCAGTCAGAGGTGTGATGGCAGTGATCCAGAACGGTGAGCGCTTTAGACCACTCGGCCACTCGGGGCCCCAGAAACGCGCGCAGTAAAGGTATATAAGATATATCATTGCTGTGCCTGTGCGGATATTTATGTTTGTCTGATAGTTTCAATCAATTACATCACAGGCGAGGTTGACCGCGATCACTGAGGTTATATTTACGATTTCCGGAGTTTTATGGCGGCCTGTCCCCGTTTGTCATTGTTGTATCGGCGAATAGTTGCCGGTGGTAGTGTTATTCTCTTTTGCTCTGCAAGTATTTTAGGGAAAAACTCATCAATGGTATAGTTGAGTAATTGTTTACACTCGTCCGGGTTATACCCAGGAAATCTAAATGTCGGTAGATCAGAATTTGTTATCTTCTATTTGTTAAGAAATAATTGCTTTAACTTCTGAGTTAATTACCGCTTATAAGCAAATTTGATTTATATATTTAATATTCGAGCGTAATGTTTGAGTTCTCAGGATGTTCGATGATATCTTCGGTTCCTGATCTTATATCGGTGAGGTATTCTGTGAACCTTTGACGTAAATTCCTTAGTAAAGCTTTGTACTTTATTTCAGTAATTTCACCGATGAAACCTATGAGTATCCCCTCAACAAGTTCTACATTTTGTGGGTGATTGATCCAAATCAGCTGATCAATGGAAGAACTACAATTAACATTTAGATTTATAGACATTATGAACCCCGTCACATATCGTCCAAGTCAACCTTCCAAGAAATCTTTCTCCTTCCGAGTATGAAGCATTATTCGTCGTGAAATCAGACCGCGCTGGTTCAGGTGGCGGTGCTGGTGGTGGCGATGCAACATCAGGCTAGCCTAACAATGTTCTGATCGATGACTGATATACATCAACGGCGTAATTGGGTGAGTTTATCTCGATTGCAGATGATAATGTTTGTTCAGGAACTGTTATTTTTAATTTGGAGTCCTTGTCTGTGATAGTTTGTATTCTGCGTGCAAATTCATCATTGATATATTCGATATCATAACTTCCGGTTAGTATTCCAACGACGCTCTAGTCGGGGGTTTCATCTGGTTTATTTTTACTTGCAAACACCGGCCGTTTATTTGGTTCTAATCTACCGACTGATGTTTATCTGATATTTGGCCAGCTCAGTTATACTCGCAACCGAGCTAACGTGATCTCGCTTACTTGAATCTCAGTTGCAAAATTAATACTGAATTCAGGATTTGTTTAGTTTGTACATATCATTGTTGTTTTTATCGGCGCTGTGTTCGGAGCTATCTGCTGAAGTAGTTCCGTCATTATTTAAACTTTCATTTGTCACATTGTGGTTTTCTGAATCAATTACTTCATTGTATATCTTCACCAATTTTTTTGTGTCATTGAGGCTGGATGATATAAGTGATGATAATTTAGAATATGTTGATGTTGCAGTGTGCAACCGTGTTACATAATCGTGCACGTGGATATCTTCGTTGATCGTGCTACTGTTATAGGATTCAGCGCTGATAACAATATACCGGTGGACGCAACTAACGTAGACACTGAATAACTTATATCATCAATGGCAATTGCACGCTGCTTTTATTTTGTTTGTAATTTCAAGGTGTATTTGTCAGTGATGGCTTTAGCGCTGGTTGCCATTCACGTACTTGATCATATCTATATTCCTGAACACTTTACTATGTCAACGGCATTATTATTTTACGCTGTAACCCATTGAGGCATTTGATCAATAAAATGCAGACACCACCAGTAATTTATTATCAGCTGTTCCCGGTATAAATAGTTCTTCTTCGGTTCCGCTATTTAACAAAACAGACACATCTCCGGAAAACTTATCGGTTGAATGCCGCCAGGGATACGTTGTAAATATATCAAATTTTGCATCACTGAACACTGAGAGTCTTTACACACCAGTGAATGTTGCGGTATGTTTGAGAGCTTTATTCTGCTGTGACCATGTTGCCAATCCAGATGACACTGTGTATACATTATTGATAATCTGCTTATGAGGAATTTTAATCAGATTAATTTTGTTAAGGATATCAGGAATTCCACTTACGATGACTTCGAGTACTTTTTTAATCGTTTCAGTGTTCGTCTTGATATCAGAGAGTTTCATGTTAGCGGTCAGTGGAGTACGAAAGAAAACATCTGCGATTTCATTAATATTTCTAAAATTTCAACGAAGATTCGTGAATATACTCATATGAACGTCATACTCGGCCCGCAACGTGGAAAATTTATTATATACGGTGCTGTAGTTAACGTCCACATTTTTTTAATTTTGCTACAGCGTGTTCATCGGATGTTGGATCTCCAAGCGTTACTTTTTATTTACGTTCATGTTGAGTTCACCTGTCATTGTGTCGCCGTAATTCTTCAAACGATTAGCGATTTCATATCCGATGGTTGTAAACGATATACTTGAGTCTCTGATCTTATCGCCGTCAGTAAACACAGGGATGTTATCCGTGACCGCACCGAGTCTTCGTCGAAGTATATCATTCCATTTGATATTGCCGGTTTTTAGCCTGATATATCTGTCCTGAAAAACAACAAACTCATCTTTGTCACCTCCAGCCAGGTTCATGAGATCATTAAGATCATTTTTTTGTTACGTATTTTGATAATCTATGTCAGTTTTTGTTTACTCATATCGCGGCATCTTCCGTAAATACGAACCATTATTCTTTTCTTTGTGTTTCTCAATGGGGATCTAAATCAATGATTTTTCAAACTGTTGACTTGTATAATTGTGCTCAACTTTGTGAGGTGGTAATGATGAATTTGATATAGACGCGAAACTGTAATTGGGCCTCTCCCGTATGTGAAACGACTCACTAGTAATCTTAGACCATTCTCAGATATGAAACAACTCCCTGGTAATCTTTAATCGTAGACCTTTTCCCGTTGCTTTATTAATGCCATTCCAGCGGCGGTTCGAACAGCATCTAACTCGGCAGCTTTTGCAACAGCTGGATCAGCATCAGCTATCATCGCTGGTATTGCTACGACAAATGGGAATATTCATCCGGTTCTAACCATGGTGTTGTTAGCACCAGCAGAACGTTTTAATTGTATTCCACTCGTGGATTGTTTAGCGTCATTGAGATGTTCAAGTTGGCGCGCTGTCAATGTTTGTTTTCACCGCCTGTGATTCCATTGTGCTTTAGCGTTATTGTGGTCCCACATTTTTTGCTGATGCGGATTTTAGCTTCTTGATCTGACCAGGAGTCAAACTGACACTAGCATGAGGGTAAGATATTTTATAAAATATTCGTGTTTCTAAATAACATGGATTAAAGATTTTCTTATGTGCATCAAGAACTCTCATTCGACCACTACCACCTTCAAGCAACGTTGCTTTGTCACTGATTATAACACGATTGCTCTGTCATGACATGAACAAGTGGTGGGCCAGCCGCGACAACAGGAAGTTGTGTTACCTAAGCATTAAGGTTTATATAAACGATATATTATTTTGTTAAATCAAGATGCTCGAATCAAAAGTAATATATTGAATATCTCTATATAAAATCGTGCGAGATTTGCAATCGAGTATATACATTTTGATCACGTCCCATTAACGTCATTAACTGATGGTATACACGCGCTATATAATTTTGTTCATAATTCAGTAGTATATTTTATGTTGGTTCTTGATGTCCGTTTATCCGTAATGAAACCTCGGTAACAACAAGTTAGTCTAATATCATATGGGAGTGAGTTTGTAGGTTTACTCGTTCATAATTCCGGAAAGCAATAAATATATGTCGTGGTGCAGAAACACTATGCTGTGATGCTAGATGCCATGTAAATTAACCGTTAATGTTAGATTGTATACTATCCGTAGTTGTCGTCAACCAGGACAACATAGACTTACCACCTGTGTATATAAAAGATAATAGTCTCTGTTCTTCTGCGGTCCTTGGAATCATTACCAGCATCCACAACGAAAGTTTTGTCAGTACTACTTTAACAGCATCACCATCATATCTCTAGAGCGCCTCGTTGTCGGTAGGCTTTCTTACAAAAGTAAAATTGTGTATTTAGCTGCAAAGATACATTTTATTACATTTCTGCAAACTCCAAAAATATGTCATAATGGAACTGCGCATGAAAACTTACTACGATCCACTTTCAACATTGATCAGCGGCTTGCCAATCCTAAGTTGTGATTTGGATTAGCGCTCATAACCAGAGACTCTGCATCTGCACTTTCGGCAGCATTAGTATGTTTTCTCGGCCGTCTTTTAGTATACTGCTCCCTTTCAGGGGCGTCAAAATTGTCTTTTGCAAACATCATCGTTGGACCGGCTGACCTCGTGTAATCATCCGAGTATCTTGATTGTCATATTATTGTTGTAGCAACGTTAACATCTTTCTGAATTTTCTCAGTGTTTATTTCATCAATCAAATAAGAAGCGCTATCATACATCGCCATGATGACGTTGTTGACAAAAAAAACCAATTTCAATTATGTCTGCATATGCAGTATCATCTGCTTTTAAAATTTCACCTTCTACCTCAGTGAAAGCCTCAGTGGGTAAAAGGTTTATACTTCTATCATGGACTCGCAATTAAATTCCTCCCTGAAGATTTGGTAGTCGTGCATCATAGGAATAAAACTGCATACACATTCATACTTAATTACAGGTGGTTCCATATAAAATGCTGTGTCTAATATGCGCTTTAACATTTGTATTATAATTATTTTCGTCTAACACGTGGATTCTCTATTCGGGAAACTCCGTTTCCTGATATTAAATTTGAACTATTTTTCCCCTATTCACTGAGTCATTGATCTGCTAACGCTGCCAGTTTCAGATTTGCAGCCTGATTTATTATTTTACTGATATTAGCAGGCATGGCTTCAGTACTGGGTAATTTTACTGACTGATTTTCGTCGCTTTAATAGTGCTAGTCTTTCTTTGCCGAGAACGCCTTACCAGCAACGTTGACGATTGCATCAGGAGCTTTCTCGCGAACAACATCAATAGCCTTCATTGATAATTGTTTTGCAACATGCGCTACTTTTGGGGCTGACCTTCTGAGCAACATCACCAAGTCCATCTCCGTAAATTGCTGTGTAGGCTAGTAATTGCGAGATTATTGCTCTCACCATTGCTGGTCCATATTGACTACTGTGTATGGTCATCATATTTTACTTACAATTTATCGTATCACTGTAATTGTCCACGAGTTCATTAATAAGTTCTCTGTAAACGCTAATATTCATGATACCACCTGTAAATAATAATCAGCTGCTTCATTAATTATTTCCAGAGAATTATTATCATCACGCGCGCCTCCTATGAAAACTACTAACCGTTGTAGGTCATTAACGATATTATTATGACAAGCAACAAGACTACTTCCAAAACCACTACCAGAAGGCACATCGTGACGCTCTTCTTCTGGAGAGTGTGGTCGAGTCGTTTGTTGAAAGATAGAGAAATAAATATTTAGACATATACATATATTTATAGATAGATAGATAGATAGATAGATAGTTAGATAGACGTATGTGTGTGTATTAAGACATTTTTATTGTTTCCAAGTTGATACCGTCAGCTTACTGTTAGGGCTATGGGGAATAGACCAAGTTTAGTAGCATAAAACTGTCATGTTTGGGAACATTACCCAGCACTCACAGAAGCCTTTAAAGTTTGTCTAAGGGATGTAAGGAGCTGACACACGTGGTTCAGTCATCAGGGTACAGTCTGGTCCTGACCGAAGTGCCCCAAAGTGTTTTCAATCAAATGCAAAAACCATACATTTCAGTCTACTTAATAGATACGCAATTCCGATTAGTACTTATTTAGGCAAGCCTATGAGAGCGATCATTACACATACTGCCGCCCAATTTGTTTCAGCTCAATAACCAGTTGTCCGCATGAGGATGTTTTGGTCTTTTATGTCTGTAAATCCGTTCTGTTTCATATTTGTAAATGTCCGTGATCTTTAACTTTTGCCATAATGGTCTCAAAGTTCGCCGCGCTGATCCATTTATACACTGTTTCTACATACTGCAATTAATGATTGTATTGCGAATGCTTTGTGCGGTTGCAAGTAATTCGGAGTAAGTGCTTACTTGTGAATTAATTGACTCGCCACTGCAGTGACAGCTGTTGCTATCAATAGAACTCTGATAATAATTTCGATTGGTACATCTAGAGCGGTTAATGTTATCGCAGCAACAGTTACACCAAGACCGACAATTTCTCCAACATCATTACCGTAAACTGCATCTACGTCCACACGCGCGTTTGTATTTCACGATTAACACATTTATCTTGGCAATTTAATTTTATAGCTGTTTTTTCTTCTTCACGCTGATTATTTTCTCTGACCTGCGTCACGCCAAACTGCATTGTTGGAATTGATCTTACCAACAAAGGTGTCAGCATGGTCAGCAACAACTATAATCTTGCAAGTATTTATATAAAACACAATGAGGTGACTGGGGATATTTCCCGACGAAGATTTTATTGAAGCACCAATGAGATGTGATTGACGCTGTGCAGATCCAAGATTAAGGTGCTGATTACATCGGTTGTTTACTCAAGCTTGCAAGCTTTCGAACCTTTCCTATATTATACGGTTTATGATCTGCATGATCAATGGTATGGCCGATACACATCATTGTTGGGCCAGATGTTGTTGTATGATCATAGCTGAATCTGGCAACATTGTTACGACTCTATTATCTTAGACCGACTAACATAAAATAGCCAATACCAAAGGTTTTGTTAAATTCAACCAATGATGTATTTGTCTACGACAAAAAATGAAAATATAGAAATAAATTCCTGTTTTGTGAATTAAATTCCAGACAGTCATAACAACGTACACTGTAACAAATATACGATGATGTTGTGAACATATACAAGTAGGGTATTGGCATCGCGCACCAGTTTTCCATCAATTTCCGAAAACGCATCAAATAGAAGGATAAACCTAGATGTGACTTGCACTTTCAAATCTATGTTTAACTGATCGGAATTCCTGAATATATATGATTATAATTGAATTCTCTCTTGGTTTAATCAACCAGCACAGGCACTTCGAAGTCGAATGCCTGTTTCAAAAACCTCCTGGAGATGAGGAATTGCATAAACGTCTAGTTTCCATTCATACAAGATTGATTTTCTTTGTACTACTGCATGGGAGGACCCACTACACAGTACCAAATATTCAATCACGGAATCTGAAGACCGCAGCTGAGCGGCCTAATTAATGTCTTTACTGACTGCATGAATCATTGATTCGGTCGATGGTAATGTAACTAGAACTTTTGTTGATTTCGCCTTTGTTATTAAACGCCGTAGCTGATCTCGAAGCGTCGGAGCTGCATGTGAGCCCATCTGTTTTAATCGATCATCAAAGGCAATGTTAGCTCTTTACAATACTCACATTGCAGCATTGTGAGCAATTTGTGCAGCGCGCGATGATAAGGTTGTGAGTGTTGTTTTGTGCGCTCGCAAATAATGTACGAGCGGCATCACCAATCCCAGTTCCATAATATGTCATGTACAGAGAATTACTTGCATTAACTACTCGAATGGGCTTCACACGTCCACGCACAAGTATCATTATATTATTATTATTAAATTTCAGGTCGTTCTCACACAGACATCAATCGGTTGCCAGCCTTGATCTACAGGGGCAAATATGGATCAACCGTATATTATTGCATGGATGGTATACAGCAGCTGCTGGCGCAACCAATATTAAACCAACTGTTCAACGTTTGGTGAAAATTCATACATAATATATCCATGAACAACTACTTTTGGTTTCCAGACCTGCTTTTATAACGACCATTATGTCGTTTCAGGTCCCGTTGGTGTTATTCTGACGATTTAATGAACGATATGACATCCTACACGTAAAAATATCTTAATATATGAAATATGACTAGGCCAGCCTAAAACAGATCTTAGTGATGATCGTACAATATCGCACGCGTACGTTTGAGATTATAAGAGGCAGATCAATCCGGCTCATTGTTACGTATTTTAGATTCCTCGACAATCATCAGTGAAATATCTTCACTGATGAGATCATATGTCGTTCCCCCCAGAGAAAATAAAATAACATACCAGTGTGCTCCAATGTCTGCTGAAAACAAAATTAAATTGTTTGCGGAAAGAACTCCAAATGGTTTGGTTCGGTCATTATGCCTGCTGTAATACACTCGCAAAGATGCTAATGCTATATCTGGTGTAAGCTTGTCCCCGCCAGTTACTTGTGCAGAAAAAAAGATCACATTGAATTATGGTATGGTGGATCAAATAGTAATCATCGAGGTAACGCTCTAAGCTGTATTTACCACCACCTGATGTATCGCAACCTATATTTCACGCAAAACATGGAGACCCTCAGTGAGTTCTCGGTATTTATCATGAATATTGTCAACTAATTCCCTCGGCAATGCACGATATGCGTCTCTGTGCATACGATCATTAGTGACCAATCTCAGACAAATCGAAATAGCGTCACTGATTATTTCCGGTTGATTGATGCTATCAAAGTCTCATCGATCCGCAAAGGTGCAAGGTTCACACAGTAATGCTTCAAGGCCGCTTACTTTCTTTTCTTGTTGATCCATCCGCCTCTTCAATTCTTCTTTTTCTGTAAACGTCAATATTTTTTTCATTTTCTCCACAACGTTGGCAATTAACATGTTTACATTGCTTATGTTGTGCAAGTTTGATTAGACTGTCTCGTTCACTTTTGGTTTAGCTTCCGGAGGTACAGCTGTAATAAGTAGAGCTTGCTGTTCTTACCACCTGTTTATGTGTTTCCGATACACCTGTGTTTCTTCTTCTTTGTGCTAAATTCGAGTTTAGGTTGTCGTGCTAGATTGCTCCTACATTTCTTTTTATTTCTTGAAAGTGAGTCTATTCAAATAAATTCTCCATAACGCATCAGCTGTTCCAAAATCTGTACTGTCATCTGCATATGTTTCTGCAAAAATGATTATACTGTTTACTAGCAGCTTATTTCTTTCCAATAAACTCATTGAATATCATCGCATGCCTTTCCATAAATATGTGATTGCGATATGTTGTTGATATCGTTTATCATGTAGTCTTTCCATTCAAGGAGTCTCTCAAGAGTAACGCGCAAAGGACTTTCCAACAATTGCATTGCGATATATGAAGTTAAAACTCTAGGCGCTAATGGCAAATCCGGCTAGTATTATAGTGATATGTTTGACAATATGGCAAGTGCCTGTAAAACGTCTGCATCATCTTAATCGTTGCATTTGGCATGTGCTCCAGAGGTTTATCGGATCTCTGGTAAATGTTATATCCTCCCCGCAATCGCCCTTATGTCTTTCTTCATATCCTTGGTACGGGTGGAAAACTTTCAATCTGGACCAGGGTCTACTTCGGATTCCATGAGCACTACTACTTGTACTTTAGTTCTGGATGCTTTTCCAATATTCTTGGCACGTTCGGCAATTTCTTTTCTGGGTTTAATCAGCAGAGTCGTCTGTCTCCACAGCAAGATTTGTTTTACTTTTTGCTGCCCTCTATCCCATTCTAGATGTTCCTGAGCAGATTCAAGACAGCCTCTTTCGTACGATTCAATCGTAGCACTAGCGGCTAATTTTATATTATTGCGTTTTATCTTGTTAGATTGACCTATTCAGACAGACACGATATATTACAATACTTTTATAAGTTCTCATCAGAACAATGGTGCGAACAATATATACATCTGAAATTATATGTGTCACGGTATTCATGTGGTCAGCGGCATACCTATTCCAATGAATTGTGTCAAGGTCATACGCGTCAATACCTGGAGACATCATTAGCATGTTAGAGTTGTCACGAGTCAATTTTGACTAATGGACGTATCGTGGAAACAAATATATAGCGTCAGTGCTTTTGTGCCAGGCTCCTGAAAATATTTGTGCGGGAGTGACCTAGTAGGGACTTCGTCAGTAGCGGAGAACGAATCGAGTGAAGCTCCACTTCATGTGATCTACAAAGTTGTTTCAGCATATTTAACACTATCAGCGATCTATTGTAACTCAACTCTTTTCTTAAACTTTAAAATCATTATAACAGGGAAGGTCAACACGTACAAAATGTCCCTGGCGAACCGTTGCAAATCATTCAGCAATGGTTGTATTTCTTTCTGATACTGTATGGTCAATTAAGAGTGCACGAAGCTAATTCGGAAACATGGTTACATCATCATGCTTCGACCGTTTACATATTGATTTTCCGAAGAAATCGATGACTTTAAAGTCTTTGATCTTACCAAAGGCATCTTGAAACTTTCTCTTACGTGATATCATTGACTAACTGGATGTAATAGAATGCAATTAATATTGTCATATATGAAGAGGAAAAACACATAGCAGAAATCAAACTAGAGTTCAGAAACATTTATTGGACGAACAACGGTTACTGGAACTTGTGCTCGTGTCGGATCAGAAGAGTGTACGTTTAATAGGAACGCTTGTACCAGTTTAAAAAGGTGGCAGCGGTGGAGATGATTTCATCGACAGCATAACGATATTACAACAGACGCTGCAGAGCAAATACCAGCGTGAAAATCAATCTCCTTCCTTGATATAATTACTCTGCTTGATATATAAGTCGATTCTAGCATGATGGCCAGTTGAAGGACCAATTACTAGCATTGATGCTTCGTGTTACTGACATGACCTTGCTTCTAAATCATCCAACGATATCCGTGGTTGTAAACGTGACGATCCGGATCCGATTCATGTGTTAAACAGTATTAATCCAACACTACAACAACGAATCTGACGGAGTGTTTTCAAAAGAGATGAAAATCAAGATTTCACTTGGTGGAACACTGTTCAAGTAAGAATGATGCTGCTATAAATAATTAAAAAATGGACACAAATCGTTGAAGATTTTCCAAAATCGACTACAGTCCACCTGGGTAATATAGAAGTGAAGCCGCCGGATAGCAATTATCCAGTGCAGCCTAGGTCACTCATAAGATTGATCGAACATGGTTTGTCAAACTTGCGCTTTGGCAAAATAATTTGCCAGTGCTAATACAGATTGTATGTGGTTGGTTCGATATCCAAACACCAAATGAAGCCAATCAAGCCGATTTAGTTTTTATCTCACACAACTATGTCCGTGATATGGTCAACAGTTAACAAGAAGCGGAGCCACTGACATCAAAAGATTGTGCTAGATTCGCTGATGCAGTCACATGGTAACACTTGTTACAAGTGCATCCTGACAAAGAAAGTTTGGGAACTGTGATTTCGATACATATGGTAAGACGTGTTGGACATGTCAGTGTACATCGTTACCGAGCTATTGTTCAAAGATATAATTGCACTATTGAGGAGCGGATATTTGCTGATCACCACGCAGATTAATTATTAAACACCCCAGGGTGGTCTAAATAATGGATAATACATCTTCCACTAACCGCAACAGCCTTGAACAATGATGTCACATATACGTCTGGAATAAAATTTACCAATGAGGTTCGACAAAAGACCGTCACAGTTACTCTGAAAATAAGTGTGGTGCCAGGACCGTTACATCCATTTCTTACTTTGTGTGCATACACATGGAAAGTTTAAAGGTGGGCGGCAAATGTCCTGCGACTGACATAGTATGGTCTGTGAATGTGTTTGCAGTTTCGAAACGGATTGATACTCCAAGACAAGCAACCCGTTATCGACTGGGTTTATCGTCATCTGGTAGATTTGTGCTCTAGGAATGACAAGTCGGTCCGTAATATACGGAAATGCCAATACGATTTGTGTTAGCAAACTGATGTTTTGAAATAGCGGATGCCTGTGAACATCAATGAATAATATGTTGGCTTGCAATAGACAGCATGACGACCATACGTGTAAATTTATATTATATCAAGGAGAATCCATCGCTTGATATCGAGCGGGACAAACTCACCTTGGTGAGTCAATAAACACCCTTGCGACGCTTCTTAGATTAGATCATATGTGCCGCATGTGTGAATTCACAACGGTCTCAAAGACATTGCAAATACAGTTCGTGTTTGAGATATTTTGTACAATAGACGTGGAACATAGTTAGCTTTTTTACTGATCTAGGGTTCGACCATAATCGAGTATATTCTGAGTCACAGTCCCACATACTCGTAGATCACTTTACGTGAGGATACTGTGTTAATCTTGCATTCCACCATTCAACTTGCGTTGCTAAACAACGGATGTTTATTTGGACAATAGCTGGTTTGAAATTCGTTGATCAAACCTGGTTGCGCCATGTCCGCGTACACAGTATCGTTTGTGATATGCACCAACAAAGAGTCACTGCCTTTGTACAGCACTGGATCCCGATCCTGATAAAACGATTTGACCTTTTCAAAGTAAAATTCACATAGATTAGACAAATCCAGCACGGAATAACTCGTAAAGATTGGATTGCTCATTTTGAGCTTTAATCTTTTGCTGTGAATGGCAATGAATGAAACAATCAAACAATTTTCGGATTAAAATCCCGGTCCTCTTAGTATTTAGATTTAACGTTAATTCGCATATCGCCTTAGTTATTTAATCGTTCTTTTGCTGCCGATTGGTGACTTTGCTGCTGCTGCCGTAACCGCTGGTGGCAATATTGATGCTTCAGTACAAATATGGGTTTTAATAATGCATGTATGTTAGCCTTTTTCGTACGAATTGGTTCGTGTATTTCATGTTTCTTTGCTAGCTGTTTTTTGAACTGTGTCACTATATCGGTGTTTATACTAAGGAGAGGGTGAAGAGAAATTTTGTAGAAGGCTAGCTCAATTTATCGGTTACATTTTAGACATTCCATACATTTGGCATGTTTTTGCCTCTGCTTGCAACGTCCATAAATTCTTTCAATATCTTTTGACAATCAATACCACTCAATGTTTTGTAAGCAAATCGCCACCACATTTCTTCACACATTAAGAAAGAAATATAATATAGTTCAGAAAAATACAATAGGCAATGTAGAAGATAAAGTTTACAGTACGATAGAGCTATTTGAACCTATGTAATAGTTTGAGTATATTTCCATAATCTGTGTGGACAAATAAAGGAACGATGAGATGTATGAACCTATCAAGGGAAGAAATACTCTATTTTTCAAAGAGACTTGGTGTAACAACTGTTTATGCATTTAAACAGTATTAATAGCAAATATCAACAGTTGCTATATTCTGTATTTCTTTCCTTACTACTTCTCAAGTTCCACATCGCCCTTCTATACAAAGACAATTTTGTTATATAAAAACTAGCTGAATTGTTTATCTGACATTTCCAAAAGGAAGAACAAAACATTATCAATTTCATCAATTATTAGGTAGTGGGAATAAAATGTGAGAAAGTTCATCAAACTCTTGATATACAAACTGACCAGGTTTTGTGTACGTTTCCTGTTCGGATGATGGAATGGTGCATAACATAATTCCTAACATTCCTCGCTATCGATGAAGTCATCGCTGATAAACAGTTTTATAAAGTAACTATAACAGCTTTTTGGAACATTGGTATGAACGTAACTATCGTGATCGACAGGTGCAATTTGACAGTGATCTATTATAATGAGCGGATATGACAGTATAAGTGATCATATTGTTTCCTACCTACGTATTTTAAGCATTTTGTCTTGTCCTTCACGGTTTTCTCTCGAGCTGTTGCTGATTCTGTATCAGCATTTAAATAAATGGTATTTACAGCTCGGCATATATAGTAGTGAAACCACATGTATATGGGTAACCGGGTTTCTTATTGCATCAAATGGTAGATTATTACATGCTAATTTTCGTCTCCGTTAACTTAACATTGTCAGAATCGTAGAATATTGTACGATATTGAACACTTTCGTGTTGCACTAGTATACTTTATTAGGAACTACATTGCAAGCAAATTGTGTACACTTATGAAGGACTTTTGGTTTTGTTCGATTAAATTTGTTTCTGAATGAACTAAATCAGCTGTTTAGTTAACTACTACATGACAGCTGATTTGTGATATTCCGCCGTAACTTTGTTATTATATAAAAAGTATCAAATATTTCTTTACAGAATTAAATATTTTTTGTGTAAAATTTGCATTATGTTGATGATAGAATAAAACAGTTTGAATCACGTAATCTTAATACCTAATAGATGCGACTGCATTGGACTTTATGTGTTTCACAATAATATTTTCAAAATGAAGATCTCTAAACTAAGTTTAGCAAGATTACTATATAGCCTAGATGTGTCAGATGAGCCCTAGGTAACAATTCATTGCTAATGTCATATTGTTAATATCCAATTGGTGGAGTTTTGGCTCAGTGACCATTTATGGGACAAGTGAGAAGACATGATATTGATAATTATAAGCACAAGAGGATGAAAAGGATGAAGAAGAAGCAGACGAAGAAGTTTCTGACGATGATGGGGGATGGAAGTGCTTGGTGAGGATGAAGATGAAGAATAACAATGAAATATGCAGTTTTATGATTATGTTCATCAATGACCAGTTCAAATATTGATAACAAATCACAAAACCTTTGGAATCAATATAATACGAAAATGCAGATTACATCAAATACGGTACATGTCGGTGGAGGCTGCTGTTTCATGAAATAGTGGATTTATATCCACCGAAGAACGCCCACCAGAATGAGAGCTCATTAAACCTAACGGAATGGTTGGACTTTCAGAGAAATGATGCACAAATATTTATTTACTTGTTGCATAGTCTTGTCATAGAGGTTGCAAGATTAAACATGAATTGAAGACCAAGTCAAAATTTGGTGTACGATAACAGGTAATTCAAAATTCAAAATAATATAACCTAATTTTTGATGCAGTTCATAATTTTTAAACCTCAGGCTATGATTGGAATGCATATACAAATATATACCACACCATTTGATTGACTTCAATTCCTTATTTGTCAGGCAGGTTTCCTGTTCACGCCATATAGGGCAGGGAATATTGTACCTGCAGAGAGTTCAGTACGACCTAGCAATGTTTCATAGGATAACGTTACTAAACTGTAACCAAGGCCACCTATTTTAAAATGTTTCAGAACAATAACTATCAGCAGTGCCTTAGGTGTTTGATATTTCACCCTATGAGCGAATGCCTTTACATACTAAGTAGCTGAGTAGCAAAGAAATTGCGTCTTAAATCATTCACACTCTGTTTCGTATATATATATATATATATATATATATATATATATATATATATATATATATATATATATATATATATGTGTGTGTGTGTGTGTGTGTGTGTGTGTGTGTGTGTGTGTGAATGTTTGGTATTTGAACAACAGGAATAGAAAATCGAACATTTTCATCCATGGAATCATTTGCTTGCACGGTATAAAAGAATGCCATACCAATCTTATACATAGGGACTAATTACGCGGTAACTTAAAGATTTCAGGAATAAGAAACGGTTGATGGTGGAACTATTCGTCTCATTTTGCAATCTATTGCTTTCTCAGACTTCCAGCAGGAATATTAGCAATACAAAACTCGTCATTAAAAGGACAATTATTGATATTATGGTTAAATTCTGAAGAAGAGAAAATGATATGCATAAAATATGGACCTATCGATTACACAAGTAAGAGGTACCCTTAATGGCGTTGCTAGTAGACTTTATTTTTAATATTAATCCAAGGATTTTAAATGTGACAGAAACATCAATAATTCATGTAAGCACTGAACAAGTATTTATCCACAAAATAGGCAACACTGAGCGTTATGACCCAACTTGATTCTCAGATTTGTTTATTGGGGACACACAAATACACGCATATTTATGCATATTGAGACAAACCGAAAGTTATATCTATATCTATATATATATATATATATATATATATATATATAGAGAGAGAGAGAGAGAGAGAGAGAGAGAGAGAGAGAGACATAGATAGATAGACAGATAGATAGATAGATAGATACGTAATCAATGGAAACGAGGCTGTGTTCATTTTCGAAATTTCATTTGTCAGGCACAAACAAAGCATATATTATTCGTGCTACATGCAGAAACATTGGTAACCACAATGTCAAAGAAATTAATCATCGCCTTCAAGGAAGGAAATGAAATATTGTTTTACCATACATCCAAAGCGAGAAGAAAATGATAAACAGCCACTGCTTTCTGGATTGGTCCAAGTATTGTCCATGTAGAACTGATAAAGAGTTAATATCATTTACGGTGATAACGGAGTTTTTTTTACAGTTATTAATTGAAAATTGTTTTGTATGACATAGCATGATTGGTTTAAAACCGGAGGAAGAAAACACTAAAGGAAACCAGGAAGAAAAAAAAAAGCATACATTGGGAGTAGATACAAAGCACATTTGACTGGAAAACCAACCAGCCAGACATATTGAATGACTGTATCCGAATCGTTATAAATCTAGCCAACATCATTCTGACATAGTATATATCTGCGTACGGATGTAATGTAGGTAACACATAGTTATACAAATTCGTTTACAAAGAATGACAGAAGGAAAACATATATCTCGTCGATTAACAGTTGAAATATTTTCACAGAGCGACCAGTAAAGCAAGTGAACCTAAGATATCATGTCCTCCAAACAAGGGATGAGGGCGATAGCGATCTCATTATATGTGGTCTGCAGCCTATTGGTTGGTGCCTAGTTATTTCCATATGCTATTCATGGAACATGCCTTTAAATGTCACAAACAAAGATACCGTAAATGAGTATTTCAAAGAGTAGAATCAATGTCAGTTAGTACATGTATCAGTAATTCGGGAATGTGCGATTCCTTGACCTGATGAACATGGCTTACGGATAATGTCATCTCAACTATTTTAAGTTAAAAGCGTTAAGTGTTCGTTAATTTTAATTATTTGTAAACTAAGACGTCATTAAGTTCACCGGGCTCACATATGATAGATATGCATCGGACGTCAGCATGAACATTCGAAACTTCAATGAGCAATATGAACTTGCAGCAGATGTGTGTATATGTGTGTGTGTGTGATTTGGATGTGTGTAATTTTGGATGTGTGCGTGCGTGTGGTTTGGATTTTTAACATAGCTTTAACAATTGTTCAGTCTTATGGCTACCAAGCATGCAGTGTGGCTGTTTATAGTGATGTCTAGCACTGGGGCATCATACCGCTGACATGTAGCATGATGACCCCCCCAGTCACATTCTTCTGACACCAGGCCGACCAGTCCTTATACGATCCCCTTAATGCTGAGCACCTAGCGAGGCAGCTGTTAGTATCATTTGTATAAGTCTTTGGTATGACCTTGGAATGGCCGGGGTTCGAACCCGCAACGTCCCGCAAACAGAGAAAAATAGCGATATTAATGATAAACTTATCTTATATGTAAGAATAGATTGGATAAAAAAACTGTCTTGTCCAAATATAATTAATATTAATTTTGAAACCACATTGAAGATGAATATATTTGAGGGTTATTTTATAGAGAACATGGTGACACTATACTCTTTATAACGTGCAAAGAAAAACCATTATTACATTAAAGTGATTAGGAAATGTACAAAATAAGTTATCCAACTGTTTCAATGTATTCGTCAATAGGTAGAATATTTCTGAAAAATGTCTTGTTAAGATCATAATACTTTTTAAATGATCAGTAGATACAGGCATGATTGTGTTACTGAGAGGTTTCATGTACTTCCATCTTAGGTGTTGATTTTACAAACTTTGTAGCAATGGATCTAACATTTGTGTTAGTATTGACGTTAGGAGAAAAATACAATGTTCGATATTGTTATGAAGGCTGTTTCAACATGCATTACGCAATGCGTAAAATACTTGTATGTATGAGGTCCCGATATGCATACTATAATTCCTTGATTATTTATACTGAACACTTCAGGATAGCTTGTCCATTAATGAGGTACAGCCTTTCAATCAATTTCAACGGTAGTCTAATATAGGAAATTGCTCCAATTCGGTAGATTTTTAAATCTTAGTCGGTTAAAAAAAGATCAATCACTATATGAAATATCCATTCACAAAGAAGATTAATGTATATGTTTCCTTCATTCAACTTGAATTACAAAGTAAATGACGCATAACATATTTTGAATATTATTATTATCGATAGTATTGTTGTTATTATTATTAGTAGTAGTAGTATTAATATTATTATTTGGGAAGTAAGTACTGCTGCGTTGAAAGAGTTTTAGCCAATGTAAACTGGATAAATAGAATACGTTTAATATGGTTGTCCGCACTTCAGATTAGGGTAAGACATTAGTTCACCTGATACCCTTGCCAGTATGCCACATATTTCATCTAAAAATACAAATGGCTGTTCAATCTTCTATATATGTTTGTTGCATTCATTGGCTTATAAAATGTAACATTTGCTTCAGGTATATGACGGTATATTGATCGAATTAACATTCAAGCTATGCCAAGTCAAAACATTTCATTTTCAAGCAAATAGTTATCATGATGTGTCCACTTCCTTCTCTTTTGCAATTCCTAATGAATCTGACGAGGCTTCTTTCCAAAACATTTATATTAAGATTCCACCAATATTTCCTATCCCAACAGCAGACTACCGCAACCAAAATGTGGCTAAAGAAGAACCACCGACCCACAAGAAGCTGCTAGCTTGTTTTCGTACATAACCACAATGGGGGCTCGAGACTCCAACGCACGCAGACAAAAGTGAGATGGTTGTGATCCACAACGGAGAACGCTTTAGAACCCTCGGCCTCCGATAGATAGATAGATAGATAGATAGATAGATAGATAAGTAGATAGATATATAGATAGATAGATTTGCTACTTGTACATTTAACTGAACGTTAAAATAACATATCTTAAAAAATACATAAACAACATATGAAAATGAACACAAACATAAGGTAAGTTATAATAAATTTATTGCTAAAGAAAAAATTGCAAACGCACTGGGCAATTATGTCAAACAGTTTCCTTAGTGAATGCGCTTGTAGTAAAAGGCAGCGTGAAGGCGCAGCTTATTAGGTATGCCTATCGTGATTTCAATATGACATTAATTTAATTATATATATATATATATATATATATATATATATATATATATATATATATAATTCTGTCGTGTCTTCTCTTTTTGATGTGATATAAAAATAACATCAAATAGTTAGTTAGATTTGCTGGCGATGAAGAGGCCACAAGAGATAAAAGAAATAACACCAGAGACGATAGCCAGGGCAAATCCAGCGTGTAATCCAGGCAGTTTTATTATCTTGGAAGCTTCTTGACTTTGTGTCTTTGCTGCAAATATGATCGCTCCTACGATCATAAAGACCCCTGAAAATTATGAAAACATATAACGGTAAAAAAATCAATATCACACGTTTAGCTATCTAACAAGGATAAATAAATAAATAAATAAATAAATAAGGCTACATAAACTTGCACACACACACACACACACACACACACACACACACACATATATATATATATATATATATATATATATATATATAGAGAGAGAGAGAGAGAGAGAGAGAGAGAGAGAGAGAGAGAGAGATACAGAGAGAGAGAGAGACAGAGACAGAGACAGAGATACTCTTATAATGCAACTACATCACATCGTTTTTAGTACAAGTTATTATACTTACCGGCCGCTACAGCTAGTCCTCCAGCAATTCGAGCGAATGCTTCATTTTCTTTCATAGCAAACAACTTTAAAGCTCCGATTACTCCAGCACTAATCACTAAAAGGAGTCCAATTATCTCCAAGGCCCTTGTCGCTTTGTAAAAATCTTGAAATAATAATAATAATAATAATAATAATAATAATAATAATAATAATTTGATCAATAATAATAATAATAATAATAATAACAATAATAATAACAATAATAATAAAATGATGTATAATTATTTGTACATCAAAGCAGCCCGCCAGCTTATCACGTTTATTTATTTAGACCTCTTTGTTATAGAAATTATCTCATACTTATGACATATTGATATGATTTTAATAATTTTATTGTTATATAGTATTGTTTGAAGTACAATCATGATTTACTGGCTAAGGCTCAAATTTCTGGAAAGTTATGAGCATTATGTTTAACAAGAAATTTGGGAAAGTATGTTGCTGTTGTTCTGGGGTTGAACGTCATTTCTCAGCACATGATAGGCTATGCATGGCAGCCAGTATTAGTGGTGGAGGAAGAACCCAGAAAAACCCCGAGAAGAACCACCGACCCACGAGAAGCTACTGGTAAGCTTTCTCACATACCCACATTGGCCGAATGGACAAGTATGTACGACATACTTGTTTGTCGAGAGAGACAGACAGACATACAGAGATATGTATTAATTGTATTCTCTATAAAAATTACTGCAAACTGTTTTACAAGGAAAAGTCTTGTATATTATAAATCATGTTTTGTATGATATGATAATTGTGGAAAAAGTATATAAAATGGATTTGGATGCCTTCGTATTCAAAATCTGGAAAAGAAATTCTCTGTCGTTTCTTGTAAATCTCACCTTGGACCTCTCCAAGACTGTTACAATCTGACTGGGATTTTCCGCCAAACGTTACTTGAGAGCAACTTGTCCACAGTCCAGAATATGCTTTCTCTGTAATGCCTCCATAACTGCTCTCGCTCTCGCTGTATAGCCAATATGGTAAAGCAATAGATATTATACTGAATACTAGCGATGCGCATGTGCAACCCAGAGCGGCGTAGGCAAGAACACCCATCATGCACCTGTAAAAATCCAATATCGCAAGTTAATAATAAAGTAGTCATTTAAAATAATGTATTGACTGCACCCAAGTGCGATAATGTCGTGTTGTTTTTATTTTTCCCAAAAATTGACAGTTAATAGTAGGTAGTTATTCTTAAGCAATAGCAATAGCAATAACAACATGCCCAGACATCAAGATATTGACAATACCTTTTGTCCACTGATATTACGTGCTTATTCAAGGAATCAATAAACTTTGTGAATGCTTGAATATAAATGTACTCATATTAACTTGTTGAAATATGTTTTAGTTGTATATATCTGGCCACATCATCGAGGTATCGAAGAATACATGTTTGCATGCGTCTGTATGTAAGCCTGTGCATAATAATTAGCTGTGACAGTATTTGTTGAACCGACTAGTAGCAGATGAGAACTGGCCTCATCTGCTTAAAACCTGTCCAGTCAGTAACTGGCTTTGAATGTCTTGCTTTAATCAATAAAATAAAAGATAAAATAAAACGTTGAATGTCTTGCTTTATCAATAAAATAAAAGACAAATAAAACTAAAGAAAGTACAATAAAAATAGTGCTCCGCACAGCTAGATTCCAAATTATGGACGCGTGCTATGGTAACATACATTCTCTGAATGTTTGCAAGGTCAATCTGCTAACTAAAATCTTTATTTCTTCCCTTTTACCTCTCTCTCTCTCTCTCTCTCTCTCACGAAAAGATCCGCCTACTAATTACATTTGCCTACACTATTACACTAATCAGTCTGTTTGGGCAATCATTTTCATATAACTTCACTAGACAGATGCTACGCCAGGCAAAGACATGAAGAGATATAACCGATTCGAGATTATCCAACTGCACTGACAAGTGGGCCTGAAAAGAGCCGATATGTAGTCTTAGTATGTTCTGATATATGTTGGGTATGCAATGTAGTTTAAATGTGTTCTTATTTACAAGACTCAAATATGTATCGTAAGGGACGTGCGTACCTGAAAATGTTTTAACTTCATCTTGTGCATTTTTTACAGCCTGGTATGTGCAATTTTGTAAAAGTGGACGTCATCTTGATATATGCTTCAAGCTAGACTAAACATCTCACTCATCTAGATACCTATATATTTATTGCTTGTAGCACCTGCACACATCCAAGTACGCGTTAAGTTAATAATCATAAACCCTGAATGTTCATGAATAATTTCATAAAACTTCATTCCATGTTTTATAGTTTGCAGAAAAAAACTAGTTTCCTTTACTTTGATATCCAGTTTTAAATTTCCAACTTACATATTGCATAATAATTATGGATGATAGGTGTTTACCCCGCCTGGTTACATTATACAGGTTGAAAACATAACTTGTAAGGTACTCCAAACATTTGTAGATTTGTAGACTTTACTAAAGAGAAACATGCGTGGCTCACAAGCAAAACTAGTACAAATTTTATTTTTTTTTCGATATAGAGTGAGATTAATTTGAAATAAAAATGAATTTGTAATCTACTTTCAATATGTCAGCTCCTACGTCAGACTCTTCTTCCATTGTTATGCACAACTACATTGAAAATATTCAGACAGGATAGGTTTTCTAACTCATGCAGTGATCTATCCTAGTTTGTTTATGCGAATCTGATGTTGCTAATACATATACCATCACCGTGTGTGAAAATAGATGAGGCTGCAGTTTAAGACGTGTAAAAAATTTAGACATAGAGAAAAAAGAGAGAGAATATGCTTACTAGCTGACTTCCGGTAATGGCAGTTTACTATCTCGTTTGGGTTTTTGGAAAACAATATTTTGTTGACAGAAAGATAAACTGCAAAATTAAATAGCTTAGATTTTGCGCGATGCCTCAAGAACTCATAACCACAGGATCATTCCAAACTCATATCAAAATCATATACTGGCAACATTTTCCTGAAAAGTGTTTGCTATTAGTGTTAGATATGAGCTCAGAATAAACCGTGTTATTTATGTAGCTTTGATATTATTTTTCCAGAAAAAAAAGACGTAAGTTTGTGCATTGTATCCCATTGAACAGTGTTATAAATATCAAAATATTGTTGCGTGTCATCCAGATATAATCGTGCATAATGTATCCAATTTTTCTGAGTAATATTCTCAACACAATGTGGATAGCCGTAAAGACAATGATTGTGCACGAAATAATCTCCACGCATGTTGCTTAAATTCTAGTTTAACGTTTATCATTTAACTCCCTAGGATACAAAAATCAATATGATTATTAGAAAAAGCATTATATAGAAGGGTATGATAACCAAAGGTATTGTCAGCCTGAGATAAACCTATGTTCATTGTGTGTGATCCCTAATCAGTCCATGGGGATAATATTTTCTGTACGTGGAAAGTATGCCAAATGCTACACGTTATCCATGATTTGTATTGTATGTTATCAGAAATTTCACCCAAGCTGCATGTAGTTTCAAAAGATCTATGTAGTATAGCATGTACATGAATTTAAACAGTTGTGCAAGAGCTCATTAGAATTTAGACAGGTTAATGAATCAGCTTATTTAAGATATGCTTAAGTCTTTATATGTAACCTGGTGAACAAAGCCGTATCAAGTGAAAATGTAGTCACGAAAGTGGCTTGTGATGTTGCCTTTGCTCTTAGCATGATCAAATTAATCTGAATTTTACTATCGACCATGCCTATCAAATAATCGATGGATAGAAGACTTGCAGAAAAGAAAAACAGTCACGGAGTTGGAAGTATGGGATATATTAGAGAAATATTGAAATGACTATCATGACCATAATAACTACAGAAAACGCGTAAATCTTGGGAAAAGAGACAAATGCCAGTAAACGCATCCAGTATGTAGATGATTATATGGGATGGTATGAAGCCTTTGAACAAGTCGCGGTGAAGAGTAATGCTTATTATGACAATCAAAATAACACGGGGATGGGGGTTTATAGTGATGAATGCAAAATGTATATTAAAACAACAAAATATATACTTGTCGACTATATCAACTAATTAATTATCATTAACAATTGTTAAAAAGCGTATAGAGAAATGGACTATTGGCACTAATTCAAGATATATTCGTATCTTATGCAAATATGCCTGTATATTTTACAGTCATTCCTCTTGAGTCCAGTGGTCATCATACGAATTACGCTGTTAAGAAAATATCATACCAAAGTGAAAGTTTGATGATGTAGTTTTTGTAAATAAAATATATGTTATTGAATCCAAGTAACGAAGAAACATAAAACAGTCTTATCATAATAATTAGTTATAAAAGACAAATAAATAAAATAAATATTTTAACACATAACTGCATATTTATGTAGAATGGCATACAGTATTGGAAGCCCGTGTTTCAGTGCCAGAAATACATATTACAATGCTACAATAATTATGACAAGTCGCGCTAAAGGCAAATATGCCGTTAAGATGGTCATGAGAAAGAAAATAAATACTTCTTGCATTTATAAAATGAAAATAAATCTTATATATATTATTCAGGTAAGATAACTTTTAATTCGTACTCTACGGAGATTCGAACCCAGGTCCGCGGGAAAACGGTACCCATCGCCTTGCTTGCACACAAGAGCCCATATTCCCTCGCACATCACCAAAGAATGATGTTACGTAATTAGTGTTATATGCACCCGTGTGTAGCAAAAACACTCGCATGACGACCTAGTAATTAATTCTCATTTATCAACACATACATTCCGGATTCCCATGAAAAAAGTCAAGGTATATAGAATTAATTACTGCTTTATATATATATATATATATATATATATATATATATATATATATATATATATATATATATGCTAGTTCTTACATGTTAAACAGATATATCAAATTAATTCGTACTAGCTCTATACCATTGATGTGACTAGCTATATTTATTTTACAATACGCATTTGCGTTATCTGGAGTCACGTGAGCTGTGGGAAGCGGTGAAGCCCTTTTCATTACACTATAACGTTGCAAATTGTGCATCACAGTAAACGTCCAGACCCTAACAACATTACATACAAGATTTACAATAACCTTTGCTCCTTACTCGAATATTCATGTGACAGGAATCACGAATAGTTGTAATAGTACTAGTAGTTGTAGCAGTATTCATAGTAGCTGGCTAGAGGATTGCTCCTACGGTACTTTTGAAGACATGGATGGTTATATATCGGTCTATCCCGGCTGATATGGAACACATACTTACTGGATAAAGATTATGAGGCTCAAACAACTCAACTCTTACTAATCGTGCAAGTGAAAGTTAAATCAATTAGAATGAAAGAGACGCGTTCAATATATTTAATTATACAGGACCCATTGATCTGAATGAGTAACACTCTTTCATGTAGAATATACAAAATTAAATTATTTGAATGAAGAATAATTAAGTTCAATAATCAAAAATGTTTTAAGATCATCAACAAATATTGTGCAACTAATCTCATAAAAATAACGCACTAGCTACAAATAAATGTATTTTTTAACACTGTGTACACTTTGAAATGCTCCTGAAATAAGTTTATAATTATCTCTCCAAGAAAAGAAGAAAACGACAGCAATACTAAAATTCCATTTAAGAACGGATTTAAAAAGTATATGTAATTATTGTCTTAATTTCAATGTATCTAAGCAATGTAGAAATAGTGTTTCAAAACAGAAGCGGCGACATTGGCACGCACATAATACTGAACATACGTCATTTTAAACTTTTTCAAGATAAACTTATGCAAACTATTTCTAAACAAGTATCTAACTTATTGGAAACAATCACTACATCTTGGTTCAGAAACTGCTTACCTTTAATGTATCTTCAGATTGTGATTGCGATTCTCAATCTCGGCGATTCGCGTGGTTCCGTTCCACAGAGCGAATCGTTTATATACAATAATAGGAATTCGCGCGTGTAGCCATGGACAACAACCAACACATAAAACAATACCATATCTGGATATGGCAACGTATTTCAAGCACCAAATTCGCCGAAATATTTTTAAACGTGCGTAGTGCATGCTTTAACTTGCTACTATATTTCAGATTAAATGGGTTATGATACTGATAAGAAGGACCTTAGATAAATCAAGACCTAAATCGCGCAAACCACGCGTTCAGATATCTAGCTCTAGCGCACGAACTGGGTCTTCCCCAGAAGACCTGAAGTTGAAACACATTAGCAATATTAGTCCCGCATAAAGTAACAGAGGGATTGATTGGTAGATAATGTAGTCAGTCTATCGCAACTACAGTGATAATCTTTACCGCAGCGGAAAGAAGAAATATATGGCATTCCTTACCTAGTTACTAATATTTAGTTTCATTCGGGAGCAAAAATGCACATACATGCAATGTTTCATACTAAGCACTGGCAAACAGAATCTGTAATAATGTGTGACATATCCGCCGTGGAAGTTCTAAAAGATTATAAAACTGGAATCACTAAATAAATGTTGTCGAAGGACCTGTTCTTTTATTCAGAGGTAAGGAGTTAATTCCACATGTGAATTATATACATCAGTAAAAGTAATATACCTATGCATATGTAATTTGTAAGGAATGTTCAATAATTCATCCATTCAGTTTAGCAACAGTTCAAGCAAGATACATACTAAAACCTAGATGTTAAGCATAATGTGTAGGAGTTTTATAGAAATCGATTGATTAACAATGTAATCAACCATACCAAAACTGTGTAATTTTAAACTTGATTTTAAATGTTTGTGTATAATTAAGTATAATTAAGTATGAACAAAAACTGCATTAGTGCTGAATGTTCGTAGATGTGGTCAGCCTTCATACATGACACCTGTACATTTCTGCGGTATGTAGCATATGAATATCCTTAGTACAGTCTTCGATGATACATTCTTGGAAAAGCAACAAATAGAGCTTTATTTATCTTCAACATTTACAGAAATATTCGACCCTGAGTAATAGTTCAATATTGATCTTGACTATATAAACGTTGAATGTGGTCAGTCGTCATTCCTTATGGGCGTTGTCGTTCTGACATTGTGATGCTCACATATTCCATATTTTATAAAGATGGCTTGTAGATCCACCCTGATTAACGCCCTAATTAAATAATGCTCGGTATATTTTAAGTATGCATATTAGAATCAATCAATGTGTTAATCGTTAGTCTTTGTGATATTATGATAGAATCACTGACTTCATTGATATACTCATCAACAATTTAATTATTTAACTGACGGTTGTGTTCATTGTTTCAATAGCTGTTTATATCGCTGCTAAAGAAAGTGTTAGAATCACGAAATCTTGTGAATACCTGGTTTTGCTGGGAAATACAAAACCCAAGAGAACGGCGTGGAATTGAAAGCGTATTTTACACTCTCATTTTGATTCACACTGATTTGATGCATGAATTGTTTTATCAAGACCAGAAGTAAACGATTTTTCATACAACGGATTTTCTTATTATTATTGTATCAGATTTAATTATCATAACCTATAACGTACTGCCATATATATGTCACCTATATATTACACAAATGTCAGATTAGGCAAGATGTATATGTTACAATATTCGTCCGTCTGTGCGTAAGGCCTTCAGGTTATACATTGGTTTTATCAAAGGCAGTATCTCCATCTTTCCTCACAAGAACATCAGGAGATTCAATCAAAACATGGATCAATGAGAATGGAATATCACTATCAACTGACGGCGAGTGAGCTCAAACTTTGCCATGCATGAATCAAAGAAACTAAAAAGATTTAGATGTTTATCGAGGACATAAATATGGTCAAGTGAACAGAAGTAAAATGGACACAGCCCAGATGATAGCATAATATTTTAAAATAGTACTTCAACGGAAACAATTTAAAAGCCAACACAACTCATATCATATGGATAAACGTTAATCCCCCGAAGAGATTCACCAGCGTGCAGGGCACTTACTTTGGGATGATGGATCAAAGCCTTAAATATCCATGTCTCAGTGTTCAGATTTAAATAGAGGGGTATACCATTTTCATAAATGCATTGTTTAAAGATTTGCCACTAAGAAGCAGAGGAATGGAGTTGTTCATACGAGAATAGGTCAAATCAGATATGTCTTTGAATCATATATCAAATTATTATGGTTGCAACGATATCACAGTTAACGAACCTGTGTTTTAACACATATCATAGTACCATAAGAACGAATATTTCTTCGTAATATGTAATAACTATATTTAATTATAACTTTAACGGTAATATAGGTCTTAACTTATTAATATTGAAATATTTACATTGAAAGTGTCTGCGCGACATAATATATAAGAGATCAGTGTTTTCTTTCTTCAATGATAAATGTTTAACATATCCCACCCCAGTAAAAGAAACAAGGAGCCTTAACAAATAGATTTTACTAATCAGAGTATATATATATATATATATATATATATATATATATATATATATATATATATACATAGAGAGAGAGAGAGTTTAATGCTTTAGTATATTCATAAACGTTATTATTTAAGACCTAGTTGTTAAAATGAGAATATAATATATACAATATACTTCGCGAATAATCGAAGCTGGGTCCGCCTAGGCATCCTTAATCTTGCCTTTTAAGCTAGGACTTCTATACCATCTCGACCATGACACAGCCCCTAAACTGACAGGTGTATATAAATATTTATAGAGCAAGCGTTACAAATATACACCAAACAGAACGGACAATCATATTCCTGGATTCATCAAGAGATTGTTAAATAAAACTAACCTGTTTTGTTACACACAAATTAAGTAGCATTATCATGTGGGTTAGAACATTTTAACTCGTTCTCTACTATTTTGCATTTGTGTATTTGTCATCATCTATAATTATTTACAAATACTTTGATTTGTTTCTTAGGAATCCAGAATACATATTTGCATATATGAGAATTCGGAAACTAGGTTGACATGTAGGTGTGTCTGCTACACACGAGTACCTATACTAGCGACATTGTCACTTTTTGTTTCCGTGATGTGTAAAAGCCGAGATGGTAGATGAGTTGGTTCTTACAGGCAAGGCAATTGGCGGCCTTTACCCGCTCTCCCGGGAAGAACTTAATGTTCTAATTTAAATTATCTACCTTGCATGCAAATGCATTACGTTTCTATTTATTTTAAAGAAAACCTTTCATTATCAAGCATTTTCTTGTACAACCCAATCTAGTTATAGCATCAAATATATTACATAGTATTAGATATGTTGATACGGTCGAAAAAGGACATTTAGTCAATGTATGATAGAACTCAACAATTTAGATAACAGAGATGGTTGCAAAATTATAAAAGAAGATCAAGTTTAAACGAGGAATTGTCTCGTTGATCCTATGTCTTTTGTAATTTATCTGACAAATGACCGTATATGCTGTAGCGTTCTTTTACATAAAAGAACAGTGCCATATATTCATATATAGACTGGTTAATTGTAAAGTCATGTGTTCGGACTTAAAAGGCACCGCAACATATTATTCATGCCTGGACCGGTTAATGATCATGCCCAGTACAATGACACTAAATCACTATTAAGTTGTTATATTATAAATTATTAAATATCCATATGTGATGGCGTTAATTAATTTGAAGACATGTACAAATAAATTCACTGAATTTCAATTATAGTTCCCATTCTTTTCTACCTTTATATTGTGACGTTAATTTTTCATTCACAACCTTTGTCCAACCACGGCAGCATACAAAAAGTATACCAGGATAGAAAAACACATGCTAGTAAATACGGCAAACCCTCGCACCATATTTAGGAATGTGACCTCTGATAATAGTAAAGACAAAATTTTAGGAAACGGCCGGTGGGAGTGTTACTAGACGATAATTTAAGGACATGCCAGTACACGAAAATCATAAAGGTGCCTAAGTTGCTCCTACTAATACATCGGAGAAACAACAACAATATTCAGTTGCAACAAAAGAGGCTACTAAAATGTGTAAAACTGGTTATGGCATTGACACATCGACCATTTTATACTCCAGAGTGCTGACACGTGTTTACATCTACTTGAAACACTTAAAATTCTTTACTCAGACAAGGATGAAATAAAGCAGTACTCCACGCCACCAACCTGACAAACATGGTTAGACATTATTGAGATTACAACAATCCAGAAATGAAAAAATTCGTAACATTGTTTCCCTGATTTAATTAGTCATATATTTAATGAGCCATCACTTAATAACAAAACCAAGCATTCTTGAATACATACATACATACACATAGACACACATTCATGCATACATACACACACATACATACACATACATACATACACACACATACATACACATACATACATACATACACACATACATACATATATAGATACATACATACATGCATACAATCATACATACTTACATATATACAAACATACATATATTTTTATACATACATACATACATGCATACATCCGTATATACATACACACGAGTGCATTTAACACCGACTAAGTAACATCATTTTTGTGATGTGTGCTTTGTCGTTAGGGAATATGGCCTCGTGTTTGCAGAGAAAGCGACTGGTGCCGTTTACCCGCGGACCCGGGCATGAATCTCCATAGAGTACGATTGGAAAATGTTCTAACCTGGATCATAGTATTATGTGTATTATATATATATATATATATATATATATATATATATATATATATATATATATATATATATCCATACATGCATACATACATACATAACATAGTTTTTAAAGTTTTGGTATAAAGCAATTTGATATACCAATAATGATGGTTTAACGAATTGTGATCCGCCCATATGACATTAATAAACAAATATAAACATCGTTTCAGTATTTGGTTATATTTCGAAAGTTGACTATCGCTTTTATAGTCACTAAAATTGTGATGAACTTCCACTTATCAATCTTTATCGTCGTAGTAAAATTACAAAATAGTAAGTCCCAAGCATGTGAATGAATGGAACATGTTGCAGAATTTCACCAAAATCCTCACTCTTTCTCTCAGGCATACTGGAAAGAATACGGGAATTAACGTGGAGGCAGAAAAGAAACTAAAAGTAAATTTGTACCAAGTATCCGCCAAGAACCTAGAATTTCATAACCATTAGGTGTACTCGTTTCATTGCATATAACACATTGTTCACAATGCCAATCATGCGATGTAGCTGTCAACACTTGTATGACGCATTTACTTGGAAAGATGAATTCAGATACTGTAATGTATTTAATTCTTTGTTTATTTATTTGTTTGTTCTCTTTTTAAAGAAACCTATCAATTTTTACTATTAAAATTTCCAAAGGCTGCCTAATCCCCTCACCACAATCTTTATCACTTTGTGGGTTGGTAAGCCGGAAGACTATTCGACCAATAAATAAACACGAGGGTGGGCAATTAATAAAAGCCTTGATATTAAGTCTCCCCAAACCCGACACCACGTTTCCCTTCCCTTCTGTTCGCTTCCCTTCCCTTCCCTTCTGTCTCTTGTTCTCTCTCGCACTCTCACTCTCTCTCTCGTCTTTTTCCTCTCTCTTTGTCGCCCTGTCTCTCTCCGTATATTTATTTGTCTATCTCATACGATTTGCCAGTATATTTTACCACACAATCATTCCTTTAAATGCAAACTTCTTGCATTCCACGTTATATATATATATATATATATATATATATATATATATATATATATTAGCCAGAAACACTACAATACAAATATAGTACAAATTCAAAGTTCATACTAGAAACAGTGCGTGCAATGCCCTGACCGTAAACCGTTTACAGTGCTGGGTTGTTGTTTTTTTTTTTGCCTGAAAATTATGCATGAGGGGCGAATATTTAAGACATATTTCTCTCAATATTATCTGTAAGAGAGCACAGCTCACATTTCAACCGGGCTGACAAATATAAACAAATATGAACGACTGATATGCGGATCAAAAAATCAGCATGCATAGATTTAATTGGATGGCCAGTCAGAACTAGCTATGTGTTTGCTAAACGTGTATAGAATGAACTAACCCACGGATATGGGCACATCCCAGAGGGTTTATATGACTATAATGTGATTCAGTTAAGCTTGCTTTCTGGTTTTTGGCCCATTGCAAAATGTTATACGTTAAGAGAACATATAATTATCCTCTCTGTGCGTGTATATGTGCAAATAGTAGGAACACATCCTATATCTACATTGATTCGTTTCCCTGTTGACTTACAGCCAGTAAAGCTTTTAATGTTACGTCCCTTTTCGCATTAGATAAGTGCCTTGTAGGAAAAGGCTTTATCCTTTTTTGCTTCTTCGGGTCTCCGAAGACGAGTCACAGTCTCAAACCCACATGATATATATATATATATATATATATATATATATATATATATATATATATATATTGTATGCAACCCGATGTTGTTTAGGTATTAAACATCCATGAAAGTCAATATGGTTTGCCTTGAAAGGTATTGTATGTAAATCCGCAACAGCACCGTTACTTTTCTGAGCTCTGAGTGCTCGATGAGTCTTCATAACCTCCAGCACAGTCTAGAATTCGGCCGAGCTAATTAAGTTATCCTCGATAGAAGCAGAGGCACAGGTTACTGACGAAATAGCCACGACATAACGTCAGACTAATGCACATATGATAGTTGTTGTCTTTGTCAATCTAGCCATCCGAAGGCCAACAGTTTTTAATACGACTTTTATGACCAAACAGCCGCGTTTATATTTGACGAACATAACATTTTTCTTGGTGATCTCATCTGGCATTTGTTGCCCAGGTTAGATTACTTTTTCACGCCTGTAACATGGAAGGTCAATCATAGTTCTTCTGTTAATAATACAATCGTGTTGTACAATTGCACGAATGGCAGAACTTGTCCGGTAAGATCAAATAAATTTGTTATTCACACGTGAAATTCTATCTAATGCTAGTATAGTATTTGTACATTTGTGACACAATTGTATAAAATCACTACCGAAGAATATTTACATTTTCAACCAATCTGTGTCCTGGGGACCAATCACTAAAAATTATCGTTTAAATACATTGGTTGTGCATGGACCTTGTAGGTCCTGCTGAATAACATCGAGATCTTATCTTAGCAAATGTTTTTGTAGAGTTATTACTTGGTAAATGTAACCGTGGTAAATACAGCGGTGGATTCCACTTCGTTATTGTAGAAAAAATCCGTAATGTTTTTGAATTCTGTTGTGTTGTCAATACTTGATCGTTTGCATTAGCGACGATTCATAGCTAACACTAAGTTGGTATCTGTATATCAGTCTGACTCCAATTACCACTTTATGCTTGACCCTTAACAGAAGTAGTCCTATATGACAGTTCTTACGTAGGTTTGGTAACACAACTTTGTAGCAGATATTAATCTAGAGGTGGATCAAAATTGGTATCGATGTTAGCACACGACGCCTGCTGATCAAACATCCTGTCAGCAGATTCCTCATTACACGGTAAAATACATTATGTATATAATAATCAAACGTACCTTAAACATACAAGAGTGCTAAGCACCCGTCTGGATAAATTTCATATTATGCTACTAAAGATGTTGATAATCGATATGTGTTATTAGTTTTGGAAAACGCATGGCTAAGATGCCGCTTATCATTTATAAATTTTTCATTTGAACTCTATACCTTTACTTCTAGATAAGTGGGCGCGTGGTCTAAAGCGTTACGGACTACTACCATCTTACCTCTATCTTTGTGGGTTCGAATCTCGGGCTTTGACAATGTGGGTATATGATACAACCTGCCGGTAGCTTTTCGTGGATCGGTGGTTCTTTTGGGGTTTTTCCCGGGTTCTTCATACACTATTTATACTGCCCCCCATGAACTAGCCTCGTGCACCTTTAAGCTATGAAGATTATTTTTATCAGATAAAACCCAAATATGTGTACCAAACTGAAATATAAATCGACCACTTATACAATTGCAAGTGTATTCCTCTCCTGCTTTGATTAATAAACCCCAAATTTGGAACTATGAAGTCACTACCCCTTGCTGCGCGGGTCCATTTATACCATGTTCATTCACATATTGTTTTGCTGAAGCATTAATAAAGTCGACATAATCATTAATACACGCAATCTGATTCCCCAGTTTACAGTGACCTCAGCAAGGTTCTTTCCTAAAGTGCATTTGACCCTGAGAATAAAAGCTTGAATGTCGAAATGAGACATTTTAAGTTTGACAGTATCATTTTAAAAATTAAAAAAATCAGCAGCGTAAACCTGAATAACTTAAACAAATATGCTTTGATGGCAAATCGTCTCAGATCCACACCAACATCACTTCAATAAGAGTATCGAAGGACTACAGAGTAAAGATTTTCTATAATATTACACTTTTCTTAATGTTGTATAATTAAGTGATTGCACTATTGCTGAACTCTCAATTGAATGAAATGATTCGACAACAAGATGATCACATATGTAATTACCCAACGTAATTTATACTTGTACAGTCGAATGAAACAGTGGTAACCTACTCTGACATCCAGGTTCGCCGTGAATGTTTAAAGTATCAACAAATTCGATGGAAGGATCAAGTCAATACCCGTCAAAGTACAAACGATGATGAGGTGTCACCACGCATGCAACCCAATGTGTTCCAGGTCCAACTCTCAAATCTAGGTTGACAATACTGGTTTCACGTGTGGGTGGCACAAAAGATGCAAGTTAATTTCATATAAACGCACCCCCAAAGAAAGATTGATTTTGATACCCGAATTAAAATAAGGCTGGTCACCGACAGAGCCTCCTTCAGCGGGGTAACAGAACATATATGCCTGATGGTATTAGTCCACATGTTTATTGTAATCGTTGGTCTGTTTTATTTAAATACCTACCGCGTTTTCATGTTTTCATGCTTGGTGCAGTTTCCATCGCTCCTGTGAACAACTCTGGAATCGCAGCAGGGAACATAAATATTCCACAGTTCTTTGGTATTTTCATTGTAGCTGAGGCGTTAATGTATTTGGACAAATCAATCTGCGTGAATTCTAATTGGGTTAACCACACTGTTACATTTCTCGTTAATATTCTCCGTAGAAAGTTTCATTATGACCCCAAAAATACTTTTGTTCCTTTTGTCTTCCCAAGTTGATTATCACTAAGACCGACCTCCTCTTTGAGATTAGACATTATTATTTAAAAGACGTAATAGGTATAATTATAACTTTGACATATTACTATGAATTTTGTATTAATGTATCAACCATCCTTATTCGGCCACCAGACCCCTCCCTAAACAGTATCTTGTCAGAAAGTATCGCAACAAAGCATTTGTAATTAGCATGTGCATAACATATGTCGATAACAGATTGCCTGAACAAATCCAAGTATTCCAATGAAAAGTAATTGTTCGTGTACAACGTATAAAAGTCTTGTTCGGAAATCTGCAAACCAGTGCCGATGTTTTGAAGTCGATCAATTTAATGTCTCGGATTGTAAGATGTAAGAAGAGATTTCTCCATAGTCAAGTCGAATTTCTTCAGAAGGTTTCGGGTGAACGTTTCACAGGAAAGACAATGTAATCACTGACCAGGTGGCAAATGTCATCTAACCATGAGAGTGATTATAATCTCGATATTGTTACGATTCTACGCTCCTGAAATAAGTAAAAGAAAAAAGTGAATGACAACAACCTTTGTCAAATTGAACAAACATTTTTTTTTTTCCCTTGAAAACATAGTGCAAATGAGAAGAAGAAAAAGAACTTGCCGTATAAAGAATTAAATCCCAAAATAATCCAAGAGTTACAGCGCAAATACTTGACACAACATATAATACTATTTCAAAGTGATATATCTTAAAGCAACTGATAAAATCCTATAAGTTACACTATATATAGATTTATACTTGTTCTCAGGTCACAATTAGCATTTTCTGATAAAAAAAAAACATTGGCTAATATAAAATAACCTTCTTGAATAATCGAGACCATTACAAAACAATTACCTGAATTATGTTTAATTCACTTAGGAAATGCCAAACCCTAAACATAAATAAACGAATGTAATTTCATTAATAATAATACTTACAATAAAACCATACACATAGAGAATAATTTAGCTCTTTATTAGCTGTTAACAATGAATACAATTCCGGAAGCGCCATACCAAAGACATATGAAAATAGTACTAACAGCGGCCTCGCTAGGAGATAGCATTAAGAGGTTAGTGTTAGGATTGGTCGGCCTGGTGTCAGGATAATGTGACTAAGTGAGACATCATGATATGTATCTGTAGAATGATGCCCCAGGTATATGCATCATTATAAATTGCCACACTGCAGGCATCGTAGCGATATGACTGAACATTTGTTAAAGCCACTTTCTAAATCCAAAGTACAAAACACACACACACACATACACATGTCAGAAGACCAAAAACAGAAACAAAAGAAGTGTGAGTGAGGCCACAATTCAGAATCATACTAGCTGCTTAATCATCTTATAAATACCGAATATTGTTACTGGGTTTCACAGTAGACCTCACGTGACAGAATGCACTAGTTATTTTGCGCTGACTTGGCTAATTCGTTTGACTTAGCACATCCAAAGGGAAATAAATGAATTATCGTGAAATCACAATACCGCATCATCCACTGTGGAATTAAGGCACAATGGCAATTTAAATCATATTATTAAGGTTATTTTTAAAATTGTCAACAAATACGTAAATATCTACGCATTGATCACATACACGATTATGTTCTCAACATATTCAAGATGCAAAGACCAAACTAAATAAAGATATTCCGTTCAAAATATAGCCATTAGTACAAATAAGTAAAATAGATAAAACCATGTGCCAGGAGTTTTAAAAATTATGAACAGCTTCACAGGTTCAATTGACCTGCGTCGTTCAGGTGATACTCATAATATCAGGTACAAAATGATATCACATACATTAACATTTTTTCATCTGGAATGTAATCTGAAAAGCCTACAACTGATGTTATTAACAACCATACAATGTCAACAGCAAACGTTTGATATACTATTGTGATGACAGAGTCCGGGATCACTGGCACCAGTCTCTGGTGGCTATTAATGAGGTTCGTTGACGAAGCTCTTAACTGATTGATGCTATATCATACGCGCGAGCTTGAAGTTCTACCATACCCTAATTTGTTTAACTATATTGTGAAAACAGAAATGTGTTGTTCGCGGTCAGTCAACCAAATGACTTCGAATGTATAGTAGGCCAGGTGTAATATGCCAAACATCAGCTATCAAGTGTGTTAGATTCTCCAGCTGGAACAAATACAGATAGAGTTACAATATATATATATATATATATATATATATATATATATATATATATATATATATATATATGTGTGTGTGTGTGTGTGTGTGTGTGTGTGTAAAAAGAGAGACAGAGAGACATGTGCTCCCTATAATATTTGGTCCGCATCATGTTGACAGAAAAAAAGGTTATATTTTACTGAATATAGCTGTATGGAACATTGATCTGAAAGAATATATGAACTTTTGTTTCGTTTTGTTTTGTTGATCATAACTATTGTTTTATCTCATTTCCATCATCGTATGCAATACATCGTGGCACCGCGGTAACGTCTTTATGATAATCCTAATAGTTAAAATATTATTAGACATTAAAAGTGTACACATATTTTACATCATACTATGCATATTCAGTTATTCCGGTATGATTGAATTTGTTTGCCATATGTAATAGCACTAACCATGATTGATTACAATACTGCTGCATGCCGTCAGAGCCTTTTTATACACATATATTCTCATGCGATTTTAGTGTCAGTAACCATACAGGTATTTCTCATAATTCTCACCCTTTGTCATCTTAATACTGATATATTCCGTTAGCGACTTTTTAACCAAGAGTTTCAGATTCACTGCACGAGGGTCACAGTCCAAAGTGAAATTGTGATGAATCAACGACAGAACTTGACTCAGAGCAATACCAATTTCAAAACGAAATGGCTATAATGCTTATTACCAGACACGCACCAGCGCAGACATCTGCAAACAACTTATGCATTCCCATCATGTACCTGTAAAATAGGAACATTTCAGTTGTAGTATTTGCTATGTGCTTATCTTTATACGGAATAAACTGGATTATGCTGCCGCCTATTTGAATTACTTAGGTTATGGTTCTGCATCACCCAAGTGTGATAAGTGTGACCTACGCGCTAAACCGTGCTGTACCCGCGTTTCTGGTATTTGAAAATAGCTGGTTTATTGGAGACTGGCGCTACAACCTTGCTCAAAATTACCACATACCTATATATCTTCAACAACAATATTGAGTAATGGGGGAATTCATTTTCAGCAACATATTAACAATGCATATTCAGTTTATAAGACAACTTCCTGGCATGAATACTTGTCCTTTTTCACCAAAAAGTCAATGTTTTTAACAGATAAAAACCAAGCCTACCTCCAGTTCAAAGGAATGAATAAATGAATAGCAGTTTTTAAAAATATTAGTTATTGAATTAAATGACATGATTTAAACCATTGTCAAAAAGGGAGTTCTTCAAATTAGATGATGTGTTGTTTCGGTGGGGTTGATTTACACGATTCGTCAACACGGTGGACTGAAACTTCGGAAACAAAACGTCTTTTTGAAAAATAATTCAATATGTTTGATTGACATTTAAATATTTGTTTAAATTTGCATATTAGTTACTCAGTAGCCTACAATTACTACTCTAATAATGAAATATCCGGGATATGATTTGCGCTTATAGAAATTAAAATGAAAATAACAGATGTCGTTATGGCCTATTTCTAAGTCAATATAAAATAATTTCCACCATCCGCAACAAGTTGAAATCAATAGTTTGAAACATAAATATAAAAGTTTCATTCCTGTAGAAATAGGCATGGAAAAGTATGCAAATTCAATGATTTTTCTGCCTGATTTGTTTGTCTTGACTATGTTTTATATTTGCCTTTGAAAAATGACTCCTTAAGTGCTCACAATAGTTAGATACTAGTTTTGCATTGTTCGTTGTCAGTTTATTGCATCATAAACAATGATTGACACACGTGATACGTTGCTGATCCAGTGTACAGGAAAGGATTGTTAATCGCCATATGATTTATATTCTTTATATATATATATATATATATATATATATATATATATATATATATATATATATATATATATATATATATATATATGCGTAGGATCGAGTCTCGGATTCGGCCAGTGTGGGAATGTGAGAAAGCTTGCCAGTAGCTTCTAGAGGGTCGGTGGTTCTTTCCGTAGATTTCCCAGGCTCTTCCTCCACCATCAATACTGGCAGACTTATATAGCCTATCTTGTGCTGAAAAATGGTGTTAAACCCTAAAACAAACACACACACACACATGCATATATATATATATATATATATATATATATATATATATATATATATATATATATATATATACAGAGAGAGAAAAAAACCCAGAAATATTGTATAAGTTATCCACCATTATAATAAAAGTATATTATCTGATTTATAAGCGTCGACACCCATACCAATTTTACAGCTGCAATGCTCTATGATAAGCGCCTAACCAAAATTTACATCTATCAGGATTATAAGCGATGTTTGTAACTTCGCATGAACTTGGCATTTGTAATGTTTTGCGAGTGATAACGACGGTCTTTACCAAGTCAGATAATTCAGCAAAAAAGCCTCTGATAAATCAAAACACGCTCACTCCGGGTTAAATCTTATCAAAAATATGTTCGGCTCATATCACACACACACATTCACACAAACACAATCACGCATACACACTGAGCAGCAGAAGAGGCAAACATACCACCTTTTAGAAGAGTCAAACTGCCGAAATAAGCCTTTGTAAAAATAGCAAAAAGGATTAGAACACTAAAATCTCTTAATATCTACTCTCTAACTGTGCTGATATTTTTTCAAAGTTAAATCATTTTATTTCCTCATTCTTTTCCTGCGCCGAAAACATGAAATTTATACCAGTAGTACGAAACTGAACCAACTTTGATGTCGCGCCACCTCTGCTGCTGTAATTAGCCAAATATTTTACGAAGACCGGCACGTTATCTTGTTCTGGGATCGTCTAAATCTATCGTTATTAATTCGTGTAGAATTGACCGTGCTCGCGAAAAGAAATATTTAAATCTAATTATGTTCCTATCTCCGCTGCATCAATTCAGCTGAATATTTCGCAACGTATGTGTATCAGTTCCGTTAAATACAAATAAAATAATACAGTTATCTTTGATCACTTTTGATTTTTATGTGCATCGTTGAGTAACATAAATCACATCAGTATTATACCTAGATTTGATTGTTTTCTCCAGCAACACAGCATCGTATACAACTAAATTATTAATAAATCCATCAAGGTCGTCTAAGGTTGGTCCTTCATCAATATCAGTTATGAAATAAATTATATCATCTCCATCATCGTCCATCAATTTTGCATTTTCATTAAAATCTTTAAGCACATCGTATCATCTCTGATCATCGACTAACGGAGCTACTAAAAAGAACTTATCTCATCTGAGCCACCTTATTGTTAAAGTAAGTACTAATTGCGTCTTACCCGACCCGGATGGACCTATTATTATCATTCTGATGGAATTTGGCAAATGTATTTCTAATCCAAATAATAGAAAAAATAGAAGGTGGTATCGATAATTCATTAGGAAAATTTCCAGAAACCCGATGGGCTAAATACCAAGGAGATAAACATCTTCCAGGATATAATTATTGTAGTCCCGGAACCCGACATGATATCCGACTTGATAGCCATGATCAACCAAAACCAGGTGAGTATCCTACGAACGATATTGATAAAGCATGTCAAGTTCATGATGTAGCTTATAAAAGTAAAAACCTACAATATTCTCATTGTGCTTCTTTCGTTAAATTCCATTAAAATAATAAACATATCAAAGAATCATTAGCTAATTAGTTGGTAAAATATGCGATGAAAGGTAAACTAGCATTAGGGTCTGGTAAATAATTAATAAATTATTAAATAATGGAGTCGATTTATTACAGTCCAAGAGTATACTGGAAAGGGAGATCAGCAATAAGTAAACTCGCTGACGCATCGAATTTTACACGTTTTGCCGCCACCGAACAGGCAATATGGCCAAAAATTAGCTACCACCGCCTAAACTAACTCAGCATGTCAGCGTTGCTAATGAAGTTCATCAAGGTGATATTTTGTTTTTGCCACATGATAACATCAAAATTGCAAGGCGCTAAATAACATACAAATACTCGTTAACTGTCGTTGACGCTGCAAGTAGGTATAAGGAAGCGGAGCCACTATCAGCGAAAACAACTGCTGAGGTTGTATCCGCTTTTGAGAGATTTTATCAACGAGGATCTGGACCACAAGGTGGTCTACGATGGCCACAACTATTACAAGTTGATCCCTGCAAGGAATTTATTGGTGTAGTATCATCGTTGATGAAGTGACATAATGTCAAAATACGACGAGGATACTCAGCAATTCACCGCGATAGGCAATTGTTGAAAAATTTAATCGAACACTTGCTAAGCAGTCATTTGGAAATCAATGCGCGAAGTAAATATTTCAAGGTACGATATCTCGCGAACGGGTTACAAGATTACCAAGTGTGATAGCTGCATTAAATAATGAAATTACTCGAACAATTGCCATGAAACCTATTGATGCGATTACAAAAAAATATATACCATTAAAACGAAATGATTTTTCAGCGCCGCCATTTTTAGGTATTGCTACTGTAAGATATTTATATGAACCCGCTGAACTAGAACCTGGTAAAAAAAAAGGACTCATCCTATTTTGACTATTACAACACATACAATTTCTAGCGTGGTAAGATCCACCTACAATATACAAATTAAATTCAACTGCTCATCAACGCGAATTTGTGCGTGAACAATTGCAAGTAATTCCAGAGGATACACAATTAACAACGCGATTACCTAACTATCACCTCGACGTCTATTCCACTCAAGACACGCCAGCATCGAATTTTCACGTGTATGACCGCGACTACAATCTTTTCTATCTATGGTAAATTGACTTGAATTATTATTTGAATACCTCCACAAAATCACACAATTACAACTCGAACGATGTTATTCTGCTGTTGTTTCAGCGCTATGATAAATTCAGCATCTATATCAAAGTCGCGTTTGTGGGGTTTTTTTTGTCATTTTTTTTTCATATTATTTCATCATCGAAAACATCATCGATAATTGTTGCGTCTATGACTATTCTCCGGAGATGAAATATTTTTCTGACTCTATACGTTGCAAGATAAACTAAATTTGACCATTTGACACGATCATCGACGATCCAAACTCGAGTATCAGAAATAGTTAATCTCTGAGATGAATGAATCGTCTTCGCGTTTCCTAACGTCCTCGGAGATGTAATCAGTCTTAGCACATCCTCAACAATATTGATTTTAACAAAAACAATATCATTAAGAACGAGATTCTGTTTATCAGTCTGTCATGGTGTATCAACGTCGATATTATGCCTTCGTGTATCAGCTGGTCTATAAACAAAGCGGCACTGGTAATTCTGAAAATGTTTTTTTATGTAACACAAATAACCGTAGTTAAAGTGTATCACCAATTATCTTTATACTTGCAACTATCCAATTATTTGGTCTCCTCAAATTCCAAAAGGTGCTTATGGATGTTTCTGAAATTATTTTACGCATTACCTCACATTGAATTTTTTTCGGATGTAATCTGATTAATTTCTTAAACATTCTTAATCCTACATCAAGAGATATATCATCATCAGTAATTTCTTCGTAATGATCCACAACATTTCTCAACTAATCATGCGGAGATAAACAAACGGTGGTGGTTGCCCATGATTACCGCACATTATCACAGCAAAATGGTTTGTTAATAACCAATCAAGAAATATTGTTAATGTTTTATTACGGCCAGGTAAAAATTTCTTCCTAAATGATGACCCTTTAATGTATTTCTCAGCTATTCGATCAGGAGTCCATGCGTCACCTTTGTACCTAAAAAACAATGTGATAAGTACACGATTGTGCTCCTCATTGTTTCATTTCTCTTGCAAGTTTGTCTGTAGATGTTAAAATGATCATATCTGAATTCTGAAATATTTCGATCGCTTGAGTTATTTTACCAGACCCACTTGGTCCGTTTAGACCGATGGTGCAGAAGATAATCGTAGTGTTTGATATTTTTTACAATAAACATCTTTAACTTCAAAATCAGCGGCTTCGGAATAATCGAGTATATTTTGTTTTATCCTCCATTCGCCCCATGATGATCTATATTTACTGATATTTATTTTTTTCAGCAATCCTGACAATTTTTGTTCATATAAAACGAATCTGTAGCGACTCTAACAGCGATTACAGAAATTCTGTTTATCATCGATAATAAATTTATCGAAACATTATCGATCATTTAATGATCTTTAATGGGTAAATTGTGTTGATTCACTGTCCATGTAGCTACAATTGTACCTAGCTTGGTTCCATCTGACAGGAAGGCCATTTCTCGACTTATAAAAGTATTTTTCTCTGCTGTATCGGTGATATATAATCTAATTCAGCATCGTCTATAATCAATCTTGTACAATGTCGACTATGATTATGTGATCCTCCTTGGGCGAATTCACCGATTATTTTTCTGCGGAGATATTTTGCAAATTTATTATCCTAATCATTTGTATCAGGATGTGCATCATCAGAATATTCCTTTTTGCTGTAGTAACCAAACTTCTGACTGCTTATGATATGACATAATTGCTTCACTTACAATCAACGGTTTTAGTATTTTACTGTCGGAAATATACCGTAATAGTGCTAGTGATGTCCATGTTTTCTTTCTGAAAAATGCCTGCGAAACCAAATATAACAAATTTGATGAAGGCCTTCACCAAACTTGAATGACTCGATACGAACCAATCCAGCCAGGTCAAAATCCGTTAATGGTCCATTTATCGATATTCGCGTCATTTCGTGTGTCGGATGACCAAATGGCTCAAAATACACAGAACACTCTCCGATACCAAAAAGACTCCCCGGATAACACGCAACCATGTCAACCGAGATAAAATCTATATTTTTCTGCGGAGATATTTTGCAAATTTATTATCCTAATCATTTGTATCAGGATGTGCATCATCTGAATATTCCTTATTGTTGTAGTAACCAAACTTCTGTCTGCCTATGATATGATATAATTGCTTCACTTACAATCAACGGTTTTAGTATTTTATTGTCGAACATATGCTGTAATAGTGCTAGTGATGTCCATGTTTTCTTTCTGAAAAATGTCTGCGAAACCAAATATAACAAATTTCATGAAGGCCTTCAGCAAACTTGATTGACTTATACGAACCAATCCAGCCAGGTCAAAACCCGTTAATGGTCCATTTATCGATATTCGCGTCATTTCGTGTGTCGGATGACCAAATGGCTCAAAATACGCAGAACACTCTCCCATACCAAAAAGACTCCCCGGATAACACGCAACCATGTCAACCGAGATAAAATCTATATGATTATATTTAGCATTCCACAATCCGCCGTGTCCTTATTCGACACAGCCCGATAGTATTGTATTACTAAAAACAAACCGAGTTGGTTTCCACGAATTTTTCTCTCTAGCAAAATGAGCCGCAACTGACGGAATATTAAAACAGTACAAACTGATCAAGATTACTTTTTTCTTCGATACAAATGCTTCCGTCTGGTCTAATCAACTCATCGTCGTTTTCAGAACTTTGAAACAGACACACTGATACAGGATTGTTTTTACTTATTTCCCTAATAAAATCGGACATGTCTCCAAGGTAAAATCTTACAATCCGATCTCGTGGAAATATTGTTACTGCGCTAGTCCACGCATGCGAATTATGATCAATAATTTCAATCGAAGCTCCATTTGATTTACGTTTTCATTCACACAAAATCTCTCCAGTTGTCGTTTAACAGTTATTGAGAATTTCAGTTGTTTTTCCTAACTCAAAGGCATATTTGATAGACGCCTTTGTGTCTTTAACAATTTCTCCCCATTCGTTTATTATTATTTCGTCTTTTGTCGATTAGGCCGTTTCCACGAGTCGACATTGTAAAGTGTTCTGTTACTCGTTCGGCTACATAATTTATTTTTAAAAATTTCATCGGTTTCAGATTATAAAAAGCTTGATTGTTCATTTATCGGATAAATGCCATAAATAACCGCGGTATGCTTTGTCAATACCGGTCAACATTTCTGGTTTGGAATTTTTACTCAGTATGGCAAATTTTTCATTATGAAGAACAGGATCATATTTGACATGGATAATCCAATTCTCTGTTTCTGCTAATACAACAAACTTTACTCTGAAAAAAATATTTTTGATAATCGAGATAATTAATGATAGTGGCACTCGTTTGCCGTTCATCGTAGCATCGACACCATCGGCGATTGTGAACGTTCACCATATGTGAGATGATCCATCTTTGCTAAATTCTTCCTTGGTGTCATGAATGTTATTGATCAAGTTTCTATTCTTGTCAACCAGAGTGATCGGTCATATTGACTTGAGGAAAAAATAATTCTTTACAGAACCTGCAAGCTATTACACAGAGTAAGAATTCTAAACGTGAGGGGGACTGATAAATACAAAAAGATTCATAAGGCGGTTAAATCTTTTAATATTAAAATGGCGAAATGATATTTTTCAATCAATGTGTGCTGATGTTAAATACTTAAATATTGTACAGAAATCGGTACAATTTGTTGCAAAAAATATAACCAGATATGCTCTTTCAAAAAAATGTAAACAAAAAATCACCGAGAGAGATAACTGTCTAACTAAACTATCTCCGTAGGTATTAAATAGTTATGTCGTTTATATTTACTAAACTATTTTGTGTAATTTCTTTTTTTGTTGTTATTATAATTATGTATTAAGAATAAATAATAAATTTGTTGAGAAACAATATTTTTGTTTTACTAAATCTTTCCGGTATCCTGGTTCATTTGTATTTTTTCTGCGATTGTAATAAAAACTAGAAACAAAACAGCGAGTAACCACACCGCTTCTTATCCAGAAACTATTTAATCTTTCAAATCTGCCCTGTTAGGTAGAAATACGTTCATATAGCATAACTCTTCTGAATTCGTGTGTTCAGAATTAAAATCAAGTCGAATCTTGCGATCCAACAATGGAAAATACGGAAAATATGTTTTCCGTATGTTTCTTCAGTGACAAATTATATATCGTGATGATGTATTTCTGTTAGCCTGGTAGTTAACATTCGTTTACCTTTCGGACCACACGATAAGGTCCCTGTCATTGTGCTTTCATCTTGGACGAACTTAATGGCAAGATAATGAGGACTTCATCTCCAGGACTGAATTATCGTGTTTTCGTGTGACGATCATACAGTGCCTTGATTTTCTTTTGGCTATCCAACAGATTATCTTTGACAAGAGCCCCGATGTCAGTCAACTTCTCACGCATTTTCACAACATGCTCCACAGCTGACTTCCTTACATCTTCCTCTCCCGTAAACAAGCCTTGTAAAATCTGCATTGGCCCCCTAACTGGCCAATCATACAACATCTCAAAGGGTGCAAATCCAGTTTCCTCATGTGGGACTTCACGGTATGCAAACAACAAAAATGGCAACATCTCATCCCATTGATTCTTGTTGTATGTACAGAACTTCCGCAACATTGACTTCAACGTCCCGTTAAAGCGTTCTACCTTTCCATTAGCTTCTGGGTGATAAGGCGTTGTTGTAACTCCACGGATACCCACTAGTTCATACAACCGTTTCAAAAAGGTGCTAGTGAAGTTGGTCCTTTTGTCTGTTAATATGACCCTTGGAAAACCAACACGGTTAAACAGCTCAATCAATGCTCGCTACACTCGTTGCCTCCATATCCTTCAAAGGAAAAGCTTAGGGATACCTCGTTGCATCTTCAACCACCGTTAGAATGTATTTGTGTCCAGACTTCGTTCTAGATAACGGTCCAACATTATCCATTACAATTTTTGAGAACGGTTCTGTTATCACCGGTGGGCAAACCATTGGTGCTTTCTCACTTGGAGTCCGTTTTGCTGTCATGACACGATGCACAATATCTTTTTACATCGGAAAACATTCCAGGCCAAAAGAATGATTGGAAAATCCTCTCCGATTTCGATATTTAATGTTTTGAATTATCCTCAAGAGTATAAATTGTAGCGCAATAGTGTTTCGCATTTTTCCTCCACCGGCTTGCGAGGGAGTGCATACCTTTTTCAGAGTTCATAGTCATGGCGTTAAGGCACCGTACAACCAGCTGTAACGTAATAGTTTAATTGGTTACATAAAATGAGCCATCTGTAACTTCTCATTAAAACTGTTTTTATATCATGTTTACTTAGCGACAATGGAATTTGAATGAAATATAAGGGATATGAGAGAGAACGAATATCATTAACTGTACATATGTTATATTGGTATGCATGTCAGTCGACTGTCTATTATTAAGAACTGTATATGGCAGGCCTAGTAACGTGATTAAAGTTACATTATATTGATAAGTTTTGTCTACAGAACATTTTTTTGAAATGACAATATGATAAGTGATGCTCATTTACATTTATTAAGATAGAAGTGGTATTCTTCAAGATTACCTCTTTATTACCTTTTTATAGATGCTGCTGAAAGGCATGGTACTTCTTGTTTGTTTGTTTGTTTCCTAGTTTTCTCTGTTTTGTTTGGTTTTTAAAAAATAGTTTTGGTTATTAAACGCAGTTAAGGTTTGATATCCTTCATGGACTTACTTCGAGAATGAATACACAAGAGTATGAATATTGACATGGCATTATGTCCAACATTTGTCTTAATATCTATAATGATCTTTTTTCTGGATATACATAAAACTTAGGCACACATGGATAAAATGAAACATTTTTAAAGCAAAGTTTAGAGATAAAGATAACGAAAATTAGATGACTCTTTTTATATGATATACAAGTAGTTTATTTTTCAATCCTCTATATATTAAAATTCACTATAAAACAATGGTTAAATATCTCAAGTGTTTCAAGTCAATCCATCAGCAAGAAATTCTGCAATTCAGACTTTTACAATATTTTTATTTTTCAGACAGAGAAAACACCAAGCAATTTGTCCAAAATTCGAATTTGCCAAGAGCTTGGTTTATAAAAGTTTCGGGTTTGTCTCAATTACGGAATTGCCTAGATTTTCGTTGAAGGTTTTATTTTATAGAGAGTGTCTAAATAGGGTCAGCACAAGTCTCCACCAATAGGATAATGTTATCAAATGTAATCTTCATTTCATCAAATTTAGTTTATAAAATATTTATGCTAAAATCGTTGTTTATTAAAGTATAAATGCAAAAATGTGCATTAAAAAATATTGTTTTATTATGATATATATTAAATGTATGGTCATGAAGTAAAATTATTATTGTGTCTGTCAATGTAATTTTGATATTGTGAGTATTAGCAAAAAGGAAATAAGAGAACACAATAAAAAGTCAACATAATCTATTCTGTATTTATTTACAACATAAACAGCACACTTTTCTTCGTACTTCCCTATAATAACCTCTATCTTTATAGCCTTGTATTGTACAGATATATGCTACATTCATTTTACATGAAACGAGTACCTGGCGAGCCCAGAATATGATATGTATGAAAGAGCCATAGCAGCCAGTCGCAACAAATACGATCTGAAACCACTGTATACGGTTTAAGGGCAATGATCAGCTGGGAACTAGGGAAAGAATAAAGAAGTATAGTGTACAGTGTTTATTTGGACAAAAGCTTATCAGATCTAAAAGGTGATTCGTGTAAAGCTATATCAGGCAGGCAATCAGTGCAAAACTGATCTAAAGTCATAAATATCTTAACTTCTGTCCTACATCTAAATATTGAAATTCCTATTTCAATATTGGACGTTTGAATGTGCGCTACTTGTGTTATCACAAATTTGTGTTATCTCTCACATGGATAAGATAGCTTTTAACCTACTCAGAATATTGACATAAGTTAGCTCTAGTTACATAATCTTCGGTGTATTTGGTACGTCGTAGTTCTGACGATAACCAAGGTCACTAACCCGTGCGCGACCAGCAGTATAAAGCTTACACAAGTATGTTGTCATGTTGCAAATAAACACTTACAAGGACACCCAGAAAGCGTCATTGAAAAACGTCGGCATTAGCTATGACACGTGGGAGAAGATTGCCCAGGACAGGGGCATGTGGCGCTCCTCAGTCAGAAACGGTGCTGCAGCTTGCGAGGCCAACACGACAGCTGTAGTTAAACAACGGAGGCAGGAAATCCCTAGCCAGTCACCCCACGATCTCCGTTGCTGCCATATACTGTCCTCAGTGCCATAAAACATTCAGTAGTCGCATTGGCCTTTTCAGCCACCTACTTGTCCACATACATGCTGTTTCCCCTCAAACGCTGGATGGCTGAAGTGGTCTTCGTCGATGGACGCACCTGTATATTTAGCTGAATTCTGCGTAAGATTCACATACAAATGTCCAAGTTGGAAGCAAATTAAGATTTGGAATTAATTAGGGATGAATGTGGCTATTGGGCATTGTGTAGATAAAGTTATAAACAATAAATATCCAAAATGAAGAATAACTCTAATTAAGATTATTTACTTTCATGATCATTTGGACAAACAAATAAATTTGGTACATGTTTCAACTAATATGTTAAGTTACTATATTTAACTTGTATCGTAGAGATAATAACCCTTAGGAACTTGCATAAAATAAACGACTTCACGGAAATGACCGAGGAAGTTCGTGTTTCTTAATTGTAGTATGAGACCGAGATCATGCTCGAACTGCATTCACCTGTTAGTAGACTGGAAGTTTACTAGTCGACCTGGGTAATAAAATATTCAAGATACGAAACAATCTTTAAACTTTTGCATAAACAATGGCCGTTCGAATTTAGAAATTAACTTAAATGGTACATTTATAGAAGGTGTGGAATGTCTTCTTCAATGTGGATTAAATTAGGAGTCAATACATGCGCAGATAATATTGAAAAAATAAAACGAAGTCTTGGTCGGGTCACATATTGACCACCGAAAGCTATTATACTCGTCTTAATTGGTAAGTGTATACACATTTCCACATGAAGCAAATGCCTTATGGAAAATCTCCCCGCCATCTGAAATAACAACACATTTAAGTATAATGTGAAGGTTTTATCATAATTGTATGAAAATTGTATAGTTATACATCATTAGCTTTGTATATTTTAGATTGTAAATGTTGGCTGCTCCAGTAAGTACCTATTGTTCGTGTACTAAATATTAGTAACAATTTCAAATTTACCACGAGACGTCGATCGAATTTAATATCGGTCCTTCGATATTTGTGTTTAGCGGTAGTTGATTATCAGATGCCATACTAGGACTGGGCAATGGGTTGGTGGTGGATTGGTTGATTGTAGGTTGGTCGAGAAACAAGGATAGGTTCTTAAAATGAATTATGTTGTTGAATTTAAAATGTACATCACTTACGACTCGTTAATCTGTAAAACCCTTGACCCAAATACACGATTGTACTTCTATCAAGTATAGTACTTATTATTAAACCATACACATAGAGAATAATTTAGCTACGTATAAGCTGCTAACAATGAATTCAATAACAAAATAATTTGGGTCAAGCATAAATGAACTAATTTTGGACGAGATCAAGTACAACATACAATGTTACATGTTAATAGCATGTAATGAAACAAAACGAAATTAACTAACAACCAAAGCAAATACGCATAACAATATGCATTTCGAAAAGCGGTAAGACCATGTTGAGTGCTTATTGGCCATGTAAATTACCCGAGATACCAATGTGTGTGCGTACGTGCTAGAAACGCTAAAATGCATTTTTGTTTTATTTGTTCTTACGGAAAAACGTGAATATCTGATTGACCTCAAACATAACGTTGTGGACATCTCTTCAAAACAAAAGAGGTGACCGAAGGGCAATTCGATACAAAGAGTGTAATGAACCAGCAATCAGGTAGGATTTAAAATGAACGTACACATTTGTATCGGGACCAGACGATATGACAGAGTATTCATCAGAATGCGGCACAAATGAATCATTATGTAGTAAAATGGGCTGTATATGGTCTGTGATCTGCATTTTCAACAAACCTCATTGTTGGACTAGCTGTTCTTGACTATTGATGTTTCCACGAAATGTTTTGGCTACGTCAACGTTGTCGCCAATTGATTTGATTTCCTTTCCATCCGTGAAATAACGAGCACTCTAAGCAATGCAATAATAACGGTTGCGCGAAATTCAGCATGGACATTGGTAGATTTAAAGAATATTCATATTTTGTTTTCCAACTTACAAGAATGCAACACAAAGGAAGGAAATCCATAGACATGTCATGCACTTGTAACATTATGTTTCAACTAATTCGATATACCAGCTGATTATGAATAATACTGAAAGTCTTTCTTAAATCGATCTACCAACACACGTGTGTCTATGTCAAATCAGGGATAACATTTATCCTTAAACTTAATCATGATGAAACTATAGTTTCCACTTATGCATTATTCATTTTGTCTAATACCGCTCAAATCTACAACATTAATCCGCTTCCATTGCCAGATTTGCAGTCATTCCATCCAACAGTCCTTGTTGAGCGTTTCATTGTTCGTGTTTATGGTGTTGCAGTCGATCTCGACGCGATCCTCCCACGTTTAAAGCCAGCTGGTTTGTTCGATGCACGGTAGCAAAGTACAGAGGCTAAACCAGTAAGTTTTATAAAACTTATCTAACAATTTAAACATCAAAGGTATAAAAGCAAATGCATGAGGAACTTAATTTTTATAAAGTGAACCCGAACTAATCATTAAAATGGTCCATGACAGTCAGGGCCGGCGCTACCATATAGGCAAACTAGGCAGCCGCCCAGGGCGCTGACTTCAGGGGCCGCATTTTTATTTTTTTGTTATTGTTTATACATTTTGAAGTTCATATTTTCCGAGGGGGGCGCCAGAATCTAACCTTGCCTAGGGCGCCAGATAGTCTGACCGGGTCTGGCGCCGGCCATGATGAACGTCTTAAATAAATGATAAGTTCTTATACATTTCAAACCGTAAATGTACCGTTTCTCCAAGAACCGTGACGTTGTTAAGATGGCATTGTCCAGAATTCCGTAGAACAATTGTCAACAGTTCCAGAATAATATTGCATTCCAGATAATAAGAACGTTCTATTTCCAAAGAATAGTTTAAACAAATATTTGCTCCTCTCGAATAATATTTAAGTACAGCATAAAACATATTAGCAGACAGACGGCTCCGGTGGCTTAACGGTTAATGTGTCCGAGTCAGATGCTGGAGGACGCGGGTTCGGCCCCGGCCGTGTCATATCAAATCTGCCTCGCTAGGTGTTCAGCATTAAGAGGTTAGTGTTACGATTGGTCGGCCTGGTGACAGAATAATGTCACTTATATATATATATATATATATATATATATATATATATATATATATATATATATATATATATATATATATATATATATATATATATATATATGTATATATGGCATAATGTCACAGGGCTAGTTAACATTATAATCCGCCACACTGAATACGTCGTAGCGATATGACTGAGCAATTGATAAAGTTACTTTCTAAATCGCAAACAAAAAAAACACACACAGATACAAATGTCAGTAGAATCCAAACATAAGCAAAATAAGTGTGGGTGAGTGAGTCCATAATTCGGAATTTAGCTGATTGTTTAATTATCTCCTTGTATACACCGTAGAATGTTACTGTGTTTCGGAATAAACCTTCCGTGACAATATGCACTAGTCAGTTCGCCTCGATTCGTTTTCAATATTCATTTTATTTAGAACAACCAAAGGGAAAGTACATATTATTCTAGAAATGTCAGTACCCCATCATCTACTCTGGAATTAAGGCAAATGCGCTATTTATGTTTTATTATTAAGGTTATTATTTGTAAGTGCCAACACATACATAAATAACTACCCAAGATTTTACACAGAATTATGTTGCTAACATAATCAAGTCACGAAGGTCAAACTAATTAAAAACTATTCCGTATATATTATTTGCATTCATACGAATAACTAGAATTGATAAAATCATGTAGCAGGAGTTACAGAAATTATTGACAGCATCACAAGCTCAGTTGACCAGCCTTCTTCGGTAATAACTCACAATGTCAGGCGCAAAATGTTATCCCATACAAAAACTCCATTTTGTATCTAGAATGTCACCTGATCAGCCTAAATCAGATGCTACTGACAACCGTGCAATGTCAACCGCGTACGTTTGAGATAATATTGAGATGACTGAGTCTGGGTTCATTGGTACCAAAATAAATGTTGCAGTTTATGGTGGTTATTGATGTGGTTTTTGACGAGTTTCTTCATTGATCGGTTCTATAACAAACGCACAGGCTGTATATCATATCATACCCTAACTTATTCAACTGTCTTGTGAAAACAGAACTGTGTTATTCGCGGGTAGTCCACCAAATGATTGCGAATGGATACTAGGCCAATTGTAATACCCCGAACATCAACTCTCAAGTGTGCGAGAATCCCAAGCTTTAACAGGAGCAGCAAACGTCACATCAAAATCTGCTTTCGTTCATGAGGCTGTAATCATCGGGTAAGGCCGTAGTTTGTATTTACAACAACATGATGAATCGCATCCTACAATTTAATGCCAGATGAAGTGTCTCCTTAAACAGAATTTCAATCGTTTCAAAACTCATCATCACTGCAAGAACGTTCGTCGTTTGGATCATTTATATCTTCATGCTTCTGTCCATGAAAGAATTAGTGGCCAGATCCCACGAGTGTTTCAAAACAGTACACTGGTCATCCGCGGCAGTTTCCTTTCTTGGTTTTATTTTCACTGCAAAGTTTGGCAGCAAACTCTTCAATATGTGGAGTTACACGTCGGTGTTTTGGTTGCTGTTCCTGTATATGAAGCATTTCTTTGTTTTGCTGTTATTCCAGAGCAGGTAAAACAGTTCGTTGGGGCATACATGCAGCTTGTCATTGATGTTGCTGATGTTAGTTTTTTCCTCTTGCACACATTGCAGATCTTCCTCTCTACTAAATTCAGAGTCTGGGCTGTGAGTCTTCTTAACTTTGTCGTGGTAGCAATTACATTACTGATTGATTAATAAAGAGCGCTATGTATTATCTCAAAATTATTCACTTTCTTCGGCTTTTTCGCTCGCACACACTTTATACTTTTACACTTTTATACAAATTCTATAAACCGATCACAGGCACATAGTTTGCTACAAGTAAACTGGCTAAATAACATTTTCAGATATGTATGTATGTATGGATGTATGGATGGATCGATGCATGCATGTATGTATGTATGTATGTATGTATGTATGCGTGTGTGTATTTCTGTATGTGCTTATATATAAGTATTTGTGCGTATGTGTATGTGTATGTATACGTGTACATATATATATATATATATATATATATATATATATATATATATATATATATATATATATATATATATATATATATATATATATATATATATATAATTATAATTCGTCTAGGATGTTTTAGAGTAAATTAATAAATGACCTGTAATTCTCGTGCATGTTTTATCAGCCGAAATTCTCTTTTACGGGAAATAATAAGGCAAATTCGTCATATCTGGATCAATCACTTGACTGGTGCGCTGAATGCTAAGACAGAAAACTGCCCTTCTTTCATATCTAGATTGATTAAATGCCAAGTCAAGTGCTATTAACTTTAAACCACCCCGTTCATACTTTAGAATGTCGGTTCTTGTACAATATCTACCGGTATCCTACTACATTAATTTAGTGTAACTCAAGATCTTAGCTTTCATAAGAAATATTCGGGTAGGTAACAAAAATTTCAAAATTACAAACGCTAACCTCTATTTAGGAATGTGACCTGTAATGATAATAACAATAGTATTCCTGGACATAGAAAATTAGAGCGACTGTTAAACATCAGACAAATTTGCAAGTGCTATGCGGGACCCCTTATTACAAGGCCGTTTCGTGTGCTGCGGTTCTCCTACACTGAACTCTTGTCCGAATGCTTATCTAAGCCAAGTAGTTAGCTAAGATCTTTCTCCATATCTCACTAAGACATAACGTGGAAGACATTATTACTCACTATTCAGCCTGGCTGATATACAGGAAAGTGTGTTTGTGTGTGTTTGTGTGTATGTGTGTGCGTTTGTGCGTGTGTGTGTTGAAGATTTTTAACGTAGTTTTAACAATTGTTCAGTGATATTACTACGATCTCTGCAGTGTGGCAGTTTATAGTGATATCTAGCACTGGGGCATCATGTCCCACCCAGTCACATTATCCTGACACAAGGCCCACCAGTCCAAACTCTAACCTCTTCATGACGTGCGTCAAGCGAGGCCGCTGTTAGTACAATGTTTGTAAGTTTTTGCTATGACTCGACCAGGGTACGAACCTACAACCTCCAGCTTCCGAGGCCGATAGGATGTAACATTGTTTTATCGACATACATATTCGTCATTATGAACTTTATTTACAGGTTATAATTAACTCCGCCATTGCCGGGTATAAAAGAAGGGATGCGCATTGGACTAGCAACCCGACCCTGTAAAACCCAACTTGCTACAGAAACGCCAAGAAAAGAAAAAAAACAGAAACTGAAAGCCTGGGGGAGGAAGGGTCTTCTTGTGGAAGGATAATGATGCTATGTGGTGAAAGCCGCGAGCCCGCGGAAGCGATAAAGCAGACCATCCTTCTATCAAACAGAAGAATTAACATCGCAACATGGAATGTGAGGACAATGTATGAGGCAGGAAAAACAGCATAGGGAGCAGCAAAGATGATGAGCTGCAGCCTATCCCTACTGGGCATTAGTGAGACAAGATGGACTCAACCTGGACAAAGAAGACTGATGACAGGAGAGATGCTACTGTATTCAGGACATGACGAAGATAATGCACCTCATACACAGGGGGTGGGACTCTTGCTGTCTAAACAATCATATAATGCGTTGATAGGATGGAAACCACATGGGGAAAGAATCCTCACGGCAACATTTAGGACCAAGAAGGAGAAAATAGTGATGAACGTCATACAGTGCTACGCTCCAACAAACGACGGTGATGAAAACGATAAGGACCAGTTTAACAACAGACTACAGAATATAGTAGAGAACTTCCCGGGCAAAGACATCAACATCCTCATGGGTGACTTCAATGCCAAAGTTGGGTCAGACAATACATTGCATCAACAAACCAATGGAATCCACGGCCCGGGCGAGATGAACGAAAATGGAGAGAGATTGGCAGACCTTTGTGCACTGAAAAACCTGATCATTTGGGGGTACCATCTTTCCCCACAAGAAAATTCACAAGAATACATGGATATTACCAGACCATGTGACAGAAAATCAGATTGACCACATCTGCATTGCCAAGAAGTTCAGAAGACCCCTGCAAGATGTGAGGGTGAAGAGGGGAGCAGATGTGTCATCTGACCACCACGTATTTGTCGCAAGGCTGACACGTAAGAAGAACTGGATGGGCACAAAAGAGAACAAAACAAAGTATAATATCAGCATGTTGAAAATGCAAAAAGAAAACACTAACGAAGAATACAGACTGATGCTTAACAACATGTACCAAGTGCTACAAGAGCTTCTTAAAGATGAGGAAGACAATGCAAACAACAGATGGCAGAAAGTTAAAGATACAATCAAATCAACATGCCAATAAGTACTAGGCCCCATGAAGCACCAGCAGAAAGAATGGATCTCATCCGAAACATTGCGCAAATCCCAGGAACGTAAACAGACAAACCAGCTGTAAATAGCAGTAGGACATGAACTGAAAACAATAAAGGTATAAAAAGAGTACACGGACGCCAACCGAGAAGTGAAAAGAAGCATCAAGATAGACGAAACTATGTTGAAAGAATAACAGCAGAGGCAGAAGAAGCGACAAGAAGTGGAAACATGAAGGAGCTGTATGACATCACCAATAAGCTGTCCGGCAAGTACAGCGAAACAGAGATACCCATAAAGGACAAGCAGGGAAAGACTACAGTAAGTACAGAACACCAAAATAAGAGATGGGCAGAACATTTTCAAGAGCTGTTGAACAGGTTAGCCCCACTAAATCCTCCAGAAATCCACCCGGCCAATGCAGATCTCCCCATAAGCTGTGACAATCCCACCAGAGATGCGATCTGGAAAGCCATCAACCAGCTGAAGAACGGCAATGCAGCTGGACCTGATGGCATCCCAGCAGTAGCCCTCAGATCAGACTTAGATGATTCAGTGGAAATGCAATGCCACTTCTTTGAGAAGATCTAGGTGGAAGAAGAAATACTGACTGACTGGAAGGAGGTATAACTCATCAAAATCCAAATGAACCACGACCTCAGTAATAGTTCTAACTGCAAAGGAATCACACCCCTGTAAGTACCAGGGAAAGTCTTCAACCGGGACATTTTGGATAGGATGAAGGAGTCCATTGACCCACAGTTACCAGACGAGTAAGCGGGCTTCCGGCAGAACAGATCGTGTACGGACCAAATACCTACTCTTCGCATCATAGTCGAGCAATCGTTAGAGTGGAATTATTCACTCGACATCAACTGTGTCAATTATGAGAAGACATTCGAACGCGTGGACCGAGAGACCATCTGGAAACGTTTTCGCCATTATGGCATCCCAACCAAGCTGGTGAACCTGATCATGAACACTTACAACGGATTGTCCTGCAGAGTCATTCATGCGGGATAGCACACTGGCAGCTTCACAGTGCCGACTGGCCTTAGGTAAGGCTGCTTGCTGCCACCGTTTCTCTTCCTTTTCGTCATCGACTAGATGATGAAAACGCTCACCAATTGGCGGAGATATGGGATCCAGTGGACATTGTGGAGTCAAAATGAGGACCTTGACTTTGCCGATGACCTATCCCACTTGTCCCATAGTCAGCAGCTAATGTAGGACAAGACCGACTGGCAGCCACATCGACACAGGTTGGCCTCGATATCCACAAAGACAAGACCAAGATCATCAAGATCAATTATGCACGTAACAATCCAGTCACCCTGCATGGAAATCCTCTGGAAGAGTCCTTCACTTACCTAGGCAACATTATCAACCAGCAGGGTGGCACAGATGCAGATGCCAAGGCAAGGATCGGAAAGGCGAGGCAGCTTTCATAGAGCTCAAGAACATCTGAAGCCCCAAAGAAATTTCCTTAACTACCAAGATCAGACTGTTCAACTTCAACGTGAAGTCAGTCATACTGTATGGAGCAGAGATCCGGAGAACCACCAAGTCAACCGTAAAAAGAGTTCAAACCTTCATCAACAGATGCCTAAGAAGAATTACAGATCCGCTGCCCAGACACCATCAGCAATACCAACCTGTAGCAGAGAACCTGCCAGCTTCAAGTAGAGGACGAGATCAAGAAGAGAAGGTGGTTGTGACGTTTGCACGTATTGGGGTGGGGTTCTTCCAATATAATTTAATCAAATTATGATGAAAGTTCCACCCTGGCTCGTTAGGTTATAAAGTTAAATTAGTGACGATGTAGATTTACAGCTCTGAGCCCCCAGTCAGCAATGCCGACGGTTAAATTAAAGAGAACACGAAGATGAAATTCAATCAGTAACAATTTAATAAATTTGATAATTTAAAAACGATAACTTCCAATCACTCGTCTTTCCTTCGACCAAGTGACAGCCTAATTCATCCCGTGATTATAGTGTGAGTTCGATTTTCCCCTGTCCTTGCATCTACTCATCTATTTCTTTCCCGCTGATTCCTTCCTTCTTTCCGTTTCTCCAGCTCCTCCTTCGTCTCCGTTTCCCTCTCCACTATCTCCTCCTTGAAATTTCGCTCCCAGACTTCAACTTCTCCTTTTTTCTCCTTTCCCTCTCTATTATCTCCTCCTCCAATTTCGCTCCCAGACTTCAACTTCACCTTTCTTCTCTCCTTTCTTTTCCATTCCTCCGTCTCTCTATCTGAGACTATGAGACCAAACTGAAACTGGTCTGTCCCTCAAAGCTTCCTGTGAAAAACCACAAGGCGTTAACATATGTTTTATCGAATCTCACCTCACACTATATCGACAATTAATCATCAGATAGCTATTACTGTTTCGGTCAAGCATGCATACACATCGAAATTCCGACACACTTCTTGCAGGGTAAACAATGGCGTAATAACATGGTATCAGCGAATTGTTATACAGACATCAATACATTGCGTCACTTCAGTATATACACATATATATTTAATCTCATCGTACTACAATCTGACAACAATCAGACGCATGTCTGTACATTACAAATATTCAACAATGGCAAAACCTATAATCATATGAACATATGTGTTAGTCCACATAGCAAAGTACAAATATTAACTCTTACGACGGCTAGCAAGCTATATAATTCTTTACAAATATCAACTCATTTCTTCAAATTATGCAAACATATTAACAAAACAAAGTAATTCTTCGTACTACAATTCTAGTAATAATAAAGTATACATACGACCTACAATTAAAATGCAGTCGCATTCCACAAAGACCGAACAAATATCCCCTGACCTTATTTGAAGCTTTCTACTTAGAATTTCCTGCTCTAAGATTTACCCGCCAATAAGGAATGGCTATTCGGAGTTACGCTAACCTCTTCTCTGTGTAATTTCTCTCAGCGAACTAACTCTTGCCAGAAGATGCGGAGATATCATTCTACCCAAATCAAGGTCTCTACCCTATCTCGATTCTGATTGGGTGGCGCTGTGACCCTGTCCAATCGTCTTAGCGGCAAGTTCAACCTGTCTGTCTGTTTGCAGGGAAAAGAAGTTAAGACACTCCCACTTCTTCAGGCAACTTCTTTTGATCTTGGAAAACATTTCGACACCTAGGTGATAATTGGCTATCGGGCGCCTCGCAACTCCTATGTCCGGCTCTTCACTTCTAGCTACGGCAATCTTAGGTAACGGATTAGTGCTAGCCTTCGGCAATGTTTGACATCAAACAATGGCCTGTCAGAATTACCTTGATTATGCATGTTTCAACTGGGCTACTCTGGGTCGGGGTGAACATGACAGTGGTTTTGGATAAGACACACTCTATGTAAGCCCCCAACCAACATTACCAGACAGGCATTGAAATGGAACCAATAAGGCAGGCGGAGAAGGGGACGACCACGAACAACATGGCAACGCGACCTTGAGGCGCAGATCACTGAGATGGGTCACACCTGGTGTCAGGTTGAATGGATGGCACAGGACAGAAGCCTCTGGCGATCTTTTGTGAGCTGCCTATACTCCGGCAGTGGTGACGTGCGACACTAACTAATCATTATCCTGTTAAACCAAATCACAGCATGAGGTTAATGGAATCAAATAAAAACAATACACGATTTAACATGTCCTTAATTTAACTTCTTCAACAATGGATGCTTAATATTAACAATTCCACCAATCACTCGCCGCGGTTTGTCCTGCTGAAATACAAAAATCTTTCATTCAGTGAGAATACGTGCTCTAGACATTTCTGCTATTCATTCGACTCGTGATATTGTTTTTATTATTGATTTACTAAGGTAAACTACTCGTACTAACAAATTTATTTTCTAATATACCGGCTTACGTGGTTTCCAAAGACTCATTTGTGATGGCAAGGCCTAAACACAGGATCACCGGATTTAGAGTCTGCATTATTTAGCTAACTTAAAGATACATATACACACAAAATTTCGTAATATATTTCAAGAATAGGAAAAATGTCGCGTCTTGTATAATTGTTCTTGTTAATGGTAGCGACTGCTTTATACGACAGCTTACGTGTATGTTGAAAGAATGTTACGGTTCTGTTTTGGTATCAGTATTCATATTATATTGTAAGCAACCGATCCCTGACCGATTGGTTTTCCTGCTGATTGAAACATTCATACAATTCTCAGTTTGACAGGTGATCATTATTTGTTTTGCCCAATACAAAATGGGCATGCGCGAAAATTAATCACTATTCGGTTAAACACATTGCAACGGTGGCGTCGTGAATTGATCTATACTGTCTACGGTCGCTTCGTCCGTAAAGCGACTACATTTTCGCACTGGTCTGAATGGTATCGAAATGGGCAACATATGTCCAATATTTACCCACTAACTTCCGTATCAGATTCAGCACCTAGATCTTGATGTTTGCAGATAGTGTCGTGCCATGGTTGCAAATAAATTAACTAAAACTATACGATAAAATTATCCCCTCATGTGAAACAAAGATCTAAAAACGAACATTCAGACTTAGTACATTGTGACAAGTGACTGTCCTGCTTTATTCTAGCTGGATCGAAGCATATAAATTGTATTTATAAAACTAGATTTATTTTGCTCCTTACAGTTTTATCTCACATGGCTTTCAGACAGCTGAAGTTGTGGTATAAACTTTCGTATTGTTTGAATTTAGCGTCTTTTTATTCGCAGTAGTTTGCGTAATTGATGGCGCTGCATTCATTGACTTTTAAAAGGAAATGCTTCAATTGAATCATTATGATATCCTGAAACCTAGCGCATTCCATGCCACCTCCCCGAACAAAATGTACTGCGAGAGACATACTATATTATAAGGTAATGGGTTCATAACTTACAACAACTAAACTTTAATGAACTTCCTCTAACAAGTATCACAGTATTTATCCCCTGCAACCTTTGAAGCGAGGGGGGTGAGTGGCTGAGCGTTCTAAAGCGCTGTCCGTTACGGATCACTGCCATCTCACCTATGTCTGCTTGGGTTGGAGCCTAAATTCGGCTAAGGTGGGTATGTGAGAAAGCCTGCCAGTAGCTTCTCGTGGGTCGGTGGTTCTTTCCGGGGTGGTTCTTCATCCACCATTAATACTGGCCTATCGTGTGCTGAAAAATGGCGTTAAACCCTACAGCAACAACAACAACAACTTTTCAAGCGTCCATTTTCGTATTAAGGCAGTAGGATGACTTAATCGTGTGGTATAACACAATGTGAAACAATTGTGTATAATGTGTAAAGGAAATTATGAAACGGGAACTCAGGAAACAAGTTTTGTGCACAGCGTTTATTTGGACTTAAGCTTATCAGATCTAAAGGGTGCTTTGTGTAAAGCTCTGTCAGGCAAAAAATCCGTTCACAAGTGATCTAAGGTCATAAATTTCTTAACTTCTGTACTGCACCTAAATGTTGAAATTCCTATGTCAATATGTGATGTTTAAATGTGTGTTATTTGTGTCATAACGCATTTGTTTTCTCTATCATATGGTTTTGATGGCTTTTACCCTACTCAGAATATTGACATGGTTCAGCTCTTGTTACATAATCTTCGGTGTATTTGACTAAACCGTAGTTCTGGCGACATAAAAACCAAGGTCACTAACGCGTGCGTGAACAGCAGTATAAAGCTTATACAATTATGTTGTCATGTCGCACATATAGGCATACAAGGACACATTGAATACATCCTTTAATAACTTCGGCATTAGCTAAGAAACGTGTAAGTAGAAAGGGGCATCTGGAGCTCCTCCATCGGAAAAGATGATGCAATTTGCGAGGCCAACATGACAGCCGTAGCAGAACAATGGAGGCAGGCCAGGAATCCCTAGCCAGTCACCCCACGATCTGCGTTGCTGCCATCTACTGTCCACACTGTCATGAAACATTCAGGATCACATCTGCCTTTTCAGCAAACTGCGCATCCACCTATTGCCTCTCCTTTCCCAAACGTTGGGTGGTTAAAATGTTCTTCGTTGACTATATGGACGAACCCATACATATTGATGAATCCTGCGTAAGATTCATGTAAGAAGCGTCCAAGATGGAAGCATATTATCTTATAAAATATTGGGGATGAATTATCTACTGATTCGGCACTGACATACAACTTTGGTCATGGTTATTGTTTCCCCACATTTGTCTTTCTGAAAATTGTACAGTCAAGTGATGCATGTAGAAACATACTTTGGTACACGGATCCACTAGTAAACTTCCGCTCTTATTCGGGATGAATGTAACTATTGGGCATTGTGAATATAAACAATGAATACCCAAAAAGAAGAACAATTCAATATTATGATGTTTTACTTTCATGATCATTTGGACAAATAAATGTGGTACATTTTATAGCTAATGGGTTAATTTACTATATTGAACTTGTATCATAACGGTAATGACCCTTAGGAATTTGCATGAAAGAAACGACTTCGCGGAAAAGGCCGAGAATGTTCATTTTGCACACTTGTCGGGGAAGACCGAGATGTAACGATTGATATCGATGTTAAAAAGACTCGCTCAGTGAAATAACCAATCATAGAAGTAATCACGATCGAACTGCATATACTGGGAAGTAGACCGGATGCTTACTGGGGAGATGGGTACCAAAGTATTTAAGATACGAAACAATGTTTTAACTTTTGCATGAATAATGACCGTTCAAAATTAGCTATTTACGTAAATGGTTCACCGATGGAAAGTGTGGAATGTTTTATTTAATGTGGATTTAATTAGGAGTCACTAAATAGTGCAGATATTAGTAGTGAAGTGGGCCACTTTACGTACAATGGGAATTAGCATTACAGACCACTACCACCCCGGCCACTTTACGTACAATGGAAATTTAACATGGCGAAAAATCGTGGGCCACTTTACGTACAAGGGGAATTAACATGGGAATAAATCGTGGGTCACTTTTACCGACAAGGGGAATTTAACATGGAACTATAGTGTGGGTCTGTCTAGCGACAAGGGAAATTAACATGGGGGAATAGAGTTTGGGTTTGTCTAGGGACAAGGGGAATTGAATATGGGATTTTTTTTTTTTAAAGTTTAAAAAAAAGGGGTAGGCAATTGAAAAGTCATTCTCTTTTCGAGAATATGGCTGGCCCTGAAAAGGGCCTTTGGGTTTATGTTAATGTATCCATTAACATAAAGGGCACCGCATTGGTCTTCTTCTTGTCCTTAGGCTGCGTCTCACTGTTGGCCCGTAAATCAGCACTCTTTTGAGGCATCCTTGTCTTTCTACGTAGATCCTACGTATCCACAGACTGGTGTTTGTCCTGTGGACAACGGTCCACTTGGATCGGACATACATGAGCATGTCCGTCCTAAACATCGTGGAAGACACAAGGGTGGATGATTCGACTGTGGTCCACATCTTGAAGCGACGAGAACAGGTGAATCAATGCAGTGAACTGCGCTTATTTATAGGTAGAGGAAGGATTGAAACGGATTGAGTTCATTCACCAATCCGAACACGCGTTACAAAATTCAGTCAGCCCGCATCCAATTCGAAGAGAGCAGTCTGTGACGTCACGTGGTCTATATAGATTCGCTAGCGCTTGTGTGCAGTCAATCTATGCAACAGTGATTCAACATGACGGAAACTCAGAAAACGATCCATTGGGGTGCACCAGCAGGGAAGACTGCCCAAGGGAACCCGGACTTACTTGTGAATTGGGATTTTGTGGATTTTCTTACCTCGCAAGAATTTGTTCCGGAACCTTCGTTACCTTCTTCATTACCGCAAGTGGAGAATTTTAGACAGAGATAGAAAGAAGAATTGGAGAAATTTATACAACGACAAAAGGAAGCGGAACAAGCTTTTCTCCTACAGCAACAGCAGCAAGAAGAAGAGGTAAGAAAAAAAACAACAGCAAGAAGAAGTAGCACCAGCAAAGAAACAAGAGGGAGATAATCAAACGGTCACGGTACTGTTGGACATTTTAGCGGAGTTAAGAAGTCTGAAACAAATGTATCAGACTTCTTTATTACGACCGAAGAGAATACGACCTTCCCGAGCTAAACACGTTAACCCTGTGACTAAGCCTACCGTACCACCCTTAGTGATTTCAACCCAATCATCATCATCATCAACATTACGCAGTCCAGAAGTAGGCCTTGGCTGTGGCAAAGGCTTAAGGCAGTTAAAGTTGATTGCTTAAACTCACCCCTACACCTACCATAAAGAAAAAAGGCCCTTTTCAGGGCCACCCACATTTCTCGAAAAGAGATAGCCTTTCAATTTGCCAATAACTCAAAAAAAAAATAATTAACAGCCCATTTTACCCCCTATAGTACGTGTCTTTGTATGAGTGCGTGAGTGTAGCTTCTTATTTTAAAATCAAGACTCAAAGACACTTACCTTATATCATTAATTTATTCTTTTATCCATTGTTACAATCCAATTCACAATTCACAAAAGAACACTTTAATAAAAAGTTCATTGACTTCTTCTTTCTCCTTGTTTAGTCTCTGTTTTTTAAATTTCTTCACCGTCACACTCTTTTCCTCTTCTTCCTCCTCACTTTCTTCCCTTCTTCTTTTCTTCTCCTGTTTCTTTTTCTTCACCTGTCTGCTTTCTTCCTCTGAAAAATCCCTCTCTTCCTCTGAAGAATCCCTCTCTTCCTCTGAAGAATTCCTTTTTTCTTCTGACTCCTCTTGTTTCTTTTTTGGGCAATCTGGAGACCAATGTCCTTTTTCTTTACAATAATAACAGGTATCTTGACTTTTGTCTTTTTTAGCCCCTGTTTTTTTTTTTTTTTTTGACGGTCTGGACACTCTGAAGACCAATGCCCTTTCTTCTGACAGATATAGCAAGTATCTTGACTTTTATCTCGAAAGGAAGGAGAGTAGTCCGTGGGCTGGTCTGAAGAGAATTTTCTAATGACCCCTCGCAAAGCTCTGACGAAACGTTCGATTTGGTTAGTCTCTTCCATCGTTGTGCTCGGCTTGAGAGTGAAGTGAATAGTGAAAGGACAAGACACACACCCTTTTATATACGCTGGTCTACCATGACTATAAATTAGTCTATGGTGTTTAAACTTGAGTCATTTGACGTTTTGCACTCAAGATGAAACGATCCTATTCATTCGAGAAGAAAGAAGAAGAAGAAGAAGAAAGTAAGAGGCAGAAACGTGATCTATCGCCTCGTACCAGGGCTGAAATCTTGGCACAAATTCATGCCAGTGATTTTGAAGAGGACATGAGTGAACCAGAATTTGAAACCGCTAAACCAAGTTCACCACCCTTAGTCAACCCTGAAAAATACTATTCCATTCGAGAGACGGAAAAGCGCTCCTCTAGAAACTTTAGAACCACGGCTTACAAATACACGGTGAAGTTTAAAGATTTCAAGGCTGAAGTGCCGTTAGAGAAAGCAGAAGTGTTTATCACTGGGGTGTGGGATTCTTTGCTCACTGCACTCAAGCGACAATGTCAACCCAAAGAAGACGATCGCTTGAGACTTTCCATACAACACGACGGTTTGAAATCCCCTGTTTGGATCGAGTTTAGCACCCCTGCAGAATTGACCGCTTCCAAAGTCATGGACAAGATTCAACACGTACAACAATCTAATGACCAGTTTGACATCACCGATGGAAAAGCCACACTGGACATGACCCATGTCTCTCCTCCTCAAGGGACTGGACGCAAAAAGATGTTATTGGTGGACGACCTTCGCAACACCAAAAAAAGTCTCGTCCGAATTAACAACACTCATGACCAGATGTGTTTAGCCCGTGCCATCGTGGTGGGACGAACCTATGGCAACAAGAACGACACGGTAGAATGGAAAAGAACCCGGAACACTATTCAACGTTCCGATCGAGCCAAACAACGAAACGAAGCAGAACTCCTGTTGCAACAAGCTGGCCTGTCCAAAGACACACCCTGTGGCATTCCTGAGATGCAAAAATTGCAAGATGTCCTAGCTCCACGATACACCTTGAAAGTGCACCCTCAAGAAATGCGCGGGCCTCTGTTGTTTCGAGGCCAAGATTTTAAGGACGGAAAATACATTCATGTTTATTATCACGATGACCATTTCGATACCATTACCACCATCACCGGATTCCTGGGATACAGATATTACTGTGAGAAATGTGATTATGGTTATAACAATCGAGAGCAACACAAGCATTGTGGAATGAAATGCCCAGGATGTTTGGCCTCTCCACCCTGTCTGAGCGAAGGACCAGTGCCTTGTTCAACTTGTCTGCGCATGTTTGTCAGCCGTACCTGTTACCAACAACATCTGAAAACACAAGGTTCACAGAAGAAATGTGCTTGTCAACTGCTGAGATTGTGCCCTACCTGTGGACAAGGCATACTTACCAATAATGCCAAGGCACACGTATGTCGAGGAAAGAAAAAATGTCACATTTGTCACCACATCGTGGACTTGGAACACCAATGTTACGTGCAAAAATACCAACCCCCACCAGAGAAAGAGGACGGTCACAAGAAGAAAGGCAATTTCATCTTTTTCGATTTCGACTGCATGCAAGAGACTGGCATTCACATTCCTAATTTCTGCGTGGCTCATCGAGCGTACGAGAAGTGCATTCAAGAACCTATCTTCAGTCATTGCCCTCACTGCAGCAAAATTCCTGGAGGGCGTGAAAAAATCTTTCTAGGACCAAAGACGCTGGACGATTTTGCCCAATGGGTCTTAGACCCCATCGACAAGACGTGGAGCCAAGAGGACATCGAACGTTACGGAGATTGTCATCGTCATGCCACGGTGATGGCTCACAATTTCTCCGGATACGATGGACAGTTTCTTCTCAGATACTATACGGAACAAGGCACCGAGCGTCCAAAAGTGACTTTGAACGGAGCCAAAATCATTTTCATGCAAGTGGGACAAGTACAGTTTAAAGATTCGATGAGCTATTTGGCCATGCCTTTGAGTCGAATGCCTAAAACGTTTGGAATGACAGAAATGGCTAAAGGGTACTTTCCACACTTTTTTAATACGGAAGCCAGTCAACACGCCGTTCTACCCCATTTTCCCGAGGCTCACTATTACGACCCCGACAACATGCGTACCGAACAACGAGAAGCTTTCTACGCTTGGTACCAGGCTCACGCCTCGGACCCTTTCGACTTTCAGGAAGAAATGCTAAAGTATTGTCTTTCCGACGTGGACATTTTACGGCGTTGCTGTGGAAAATTTCGAGAACTGTTCATGGAACACGGAGGGGTCGATCCTTTGAAAGAAGCTTGCACCATTGCCAAAGCGTGTTCCTTAGTGTATCGACAACGATTCATGCCCGAAAACACCGTGGCTGTCATCAGCCCTCAAACGACCCACTTTGTCAAACGTTAATACTCGGTCAAAGCCCTACGTTGGTTACATTACTTGTGCGACAAAGAAGACAAATGGATTCAGCATGCCCGCAACGGAGGGGGTGAAAAGACCATCGGAACGTATTCGGTCGATGGTTGGGACTTAGAAAACCCCAAGATCGTGTACGAGTTTAACGGTTGCTTATTTCACGGATGTCCCGTCTGTTATCCTGACCGTGGCACTAAAAATCAGTTTTTGCAACGAACCATGGAAGACTTGTACCAGGACACTTGTCAGCGACGCCTAAAGTTAGAACAGCAAGGATACCAAGTGGTGGAAATGTGGGAACACGAGTACGATCACCGTATGAAAACCGATCCCGAGTTTAAACGCCTCGTGGAAAGTTACCAGTTCATGGACCCGCTGAACCCGAGGGATAGTTTGTACGGAGGAAGGACCAATGCCACCTGTTTGCTGTACCAAGCCGACGAAGAGAAAGGAGAATAAATCAAATACTTGGACTTGTGTTCGCTGTATCCCTACGTGTGCAGATATTGTCGCATTCCTGTAGGGCACCCGCAATTGCTGACGGAACACATCGACCTGAAAAACATTCGACAATACGAAGGCTTGATCAAGTGTAAAGTTTTGCCTCCCACGAACCTATACCATCCCGTCTTACCTCACCATTGTCAAGGCAAACTGATGTTTCCCTTGTGCCGTACTTGTGCCGAAACGTGCAACCAAGACCAGCCTTGCCATCACACCCAGGAAGAACGTGCCTTGACGGGAACCTGGGTCAGCGTAGAATTGTTCAAAGCTCTGGACATGGGATGCCAACTTTTAGAAGTGTACGAAATTTGCCACTTTCCCAAGACACAACAGTACCACAAGGGTGACCCTACTCAGAAAGGCATTTTCGCCGACTACGTGGATGCCTTTTTGAAACTGAAACAAGAAGCCAGCGGCTATCCGTCCTGGTGTCACACTCCCGAAGACCAAATACAATTCAAAGAGAAATACTATGAACAAGAAGGCATCACTTTAGACCACATCGAGAAAAACGAAGGGAGGCGATCGTTTGCCAAAGTGATGTCAAATTGCTTGTGGGGTAAAATGGCACAGCGACCGTGTTTACCCAAGACGGAATATTTGACAGAACCTTCCCGCTACTTTCAGATGATTCACGACAAAACCAAATACATGAAACACGTGGACGTCGTTCGAGAGGATTTGATCTTGGTCAATTACGAAGAAGATCTGGACTTTGTACAAGACGACCCTTTTGGAAATGTCATCATTGCGGCTTACGTGACAGCCCATGCTCGCTTAAAATTGTACGAAGCTTTAGAACTGTTAGGAGAACGTGTCCTGTACTTTGACACGGACAGTTGCATTTACATCCATCACCCGAGTCAACAGCACCCTGACATCGAAGGAGACCGTTTAGGAGCCTGGACAGACGAGCATCCGGACGACAAGATTCTAAGTTTCGTCAGTGGCGGTCCCAAAAATTACGGCTACGAATACCGTGACAAACAAGGAGAAGTGCACACGACGTGCAAAGTGAAAGGACTGACTCTGAATTATCGTACCAGTCGAGTGGTCAATTTTGGGGTATTGAAAGAAGCCTTGCAATCGGGAGAGGATGGAAACTTTAAAGTGACCACCTATCAACCGAACAAGCTTGTACGTTTACCCACTCACCACATCGTCAGTCGACCCTTGGAAAAAGTCTATCAAATCGTGTACCAGAAGCGAGTGCGACTTCCCAAGCATTTCACCTTACCGTATGGACACGTCGGTATTGGTCTCTATATAAAAAAGGAACCCTAGGCAAGATCGATAGTTCATTGGGACTACCAAGACCGAGCGAACAAGATGAATACTTTCAGAGAAACACAAAACAAGTTGTTTAGAAAGGCACAATTCAAGTGTGGGGCTTCTGAAGTGGAATGCGATTGTGAGCCTTGCGATGGGTACGATGCTGTACGTTGTGACCTTAGCGATGCTGTAAAGCATCATGGGATATTTAGTGTCACTACACCTATCATGGAAAGGGATGCTGTGCATGTCCAACCTGAGGGATGCGAAAGCGATGCCGCTCGTCCTGTTGGACATTTTACTGGGTTTCGTTTTAAAGGGGAATGTTCACCTTCACGTCTACCCCACTACGGATGTCATCCAGCCCTGAGCAAACTCCTGTTCATTTCACCCAACCCTCATCGAAACGAACCTGTGAAAGACGAATATTCGTTTCCTGTGCGTTTGTCAGAATACTGCGACTTTGAAAATCGTCTTCAATCGTTCAAAGGAAAATGGCCTAAGTATCTGGGAGGACCGACCCCCGAAGAATTAGCCAGAGCCGGATTTTTCTACTTGGGCGAAGGAGATAAAGTCAAGTGCTTCAGTTGCGGTGTGTAACTTCATTACTGGGAACCGCAAGATTCGGCCTACGTAGAACATGCTCGATGGTCACCGAATTGTCATTACTTACCTTTAGTGGACCGAGACATTGAAGTAACTTTACCATAATCTGTTCATGGATACTTTACAAGAGAATATTCGTGCTTTGCTTGTGGAGTTGAGAGAACGCATTTACCGAGAACTGGTCAAAATACAAGTGAAACGTAAAGAACAATTGCATCCGTTACGTCACCGGTGTTTGAACCACTGGTACCTGAATGCTATACAAGGACTGATTGAGTTGAAAGTGTTCCATTGGACAGACATTGATCAACGAGCCCCTGGTTTTAAAAAGGAATGGTTCGGTATGGACGATTCTATCTACTACATTGTAAACGTACTGCAACGAATTCCAGAGGAAGAGTTAACGAATTACCAACATCTTAAACACAATGTCAACTTGGTGAAAGAGGAAACTTCTGAACGAATTGTAACGTGTAGATTAGTGACTAAACGATTTAGATTCGACAATGAATTGAAACCATGTCTGTGCAAACAGTACATGTCTTGTGTCAGACCAAAGAGGATTTAGTATGACCTATTCATGGAAACTTTGCTAGAGAACATTCGTGCTTTGCCTGTGGAGTTGAGAGAACGCATTTACCGAGAACTGATCAAAATACAAGTGAAACGCAAACTCAAAGTGATTGAACCGTTTTTAAATTATGCTCTGTTCCAAACTATAAGAAGACTGATTATGAGTGGATATTACATCAGGCACAAAGGTAAACGAGGCTATTGGCCACCACCCAAGGATTCCAAAAACAGTGTATATACTTATGGATACTTTACAAGAGAAAATTTTGGGCTTGCCTGAGGAGTTGAGAGAAAGGATTTACCGAGAACTGGTCAAAATACAAGTGAAACGTAAAGAACAATTACATCCGTTACGTCACCAGATCTTTAACCACTGGTACCTGAATGGTATAAGAGGACTGATTCGTCAGAAATTTTTTCAGTGGTCAGACCTTGTTGAACATTTTCAATTTGTGAATGATGATGAACTAGACGTTCGTAATTTTGGTTACTTCGAGATTCATTTACTGCAACGCATTGAGGAAGACGAGGTAAAGGATTACCAACATTTGTTACATGGAATCTGCTTAGAGAAAGACGAAACATCTAGACAAACTCTGACGTTTCAGTTACAGTATGTAACATTTAAATTCCCTACTGGAGAACGAACATGTTTAGTTAGAAATTACCTTTATTGCTTCCGAAACAAAGACACTATAAAATCAAGTTGCCATGCCACGGATTATGTAACATATTATTGAACAGATTCCGTGGAAGGAACTCAATGACCATATTCAAACCGTGGATCATTACCATCGATTATTACAAGAACTGTATCCATTCAATTTGGGTCGACAAGTGGTGTGTGTCTTAGTGACTTGTTTTCTGGGATTTCGTTTACCAGCCGATTCTTTGTGGACTCTTTACGATCAGTACTTACCACCTCAATGGCCTTAAATGGTCACGAAAAACTCCTTTTGCTCAAAGCCTTGCGTTTTCATCTGGATACTTCTCGACCTCTACGGGAAAAAAAGATTCGTCAACTTTTAACTACCCAAGACGTGTATGACGATGTGTGTGTAGCTTGTGATTTACATCCCCATTGGACAGATGTCCGTGCCTGGAAAGAATGGGGTTTTGAGGCTTGGACCCAAGAAGTGGCCCAGTATGCACGAGAGTTGTTCAAGGAAAAACAGTTACTTTTCAACCCGTGTTAGTGACGGTGCCAGAAGAACCCGTCATCCAGGACGGGACTGTCGTGGACATGCCTGAAAGACCCTTTCGGGAGGACACTTGTGTGACCTTACCCCCTACTATAGAACTGGTTAGAACATTACCCAAAACATGTGGTTGTACAGACACTTGTGTTTATTCCACGTTAATGGTTATCATGTGCCTTTTATTCTTGTACTTAAGCCTTTGGCTTTTATGTATTTTTGTCTTTCGTATTCATGTTTGAAAAAAAAAAACATTCAATAAACGTGCTCTGAAAAAAGTATATAAACTCTTGTCTTGTTTGTTTTCGTGTCACAAGTGACATTTCTCACACAATGGCTACTTCTGCTGTCTCTGCTCCCTCTTCCTCTACTGTCAAAGTCATCGACAAACACTTAGGTCGTGCCAGTTGGGAGGCTTTGTATCTTCGCCATCCCTTTAACATGCTCATTGCCGGACCTAGCGGTTCAGGCAAAACCGAATTCGTCAAACGTTTGATCGAACATAAACATCATTTGATCGATCGGCCACCTCAACGGATCGTGTGGTGTTACAAAGAGTGGCAATCGGCGTACAACCTCTTGCGAGAAAGTCAAGGCGATTCCATCGTGTTTGTGGAAGGCATTCCTAAAGAAGACGACGGTATCGTCTCTGACTCCCGTCAAACCCATTTGGTCATTTTCAACAACATGTTAGGAGAAGACGAAGAAGAAATTAAACTGTGGTTCACACGTAAAGGGCATCACCGTAATGCCAGTGTCGTTTACATCACCCAAAATTTGTTTCAACAAAGTAAAGCCCATCGTACCATCAGTCTCAATGCGCATTACGTGGTCTTGTTGAAAAGCCCTCGAGATAAATCGCAAGTGCAAGTCTTAGCCAAACAGTTAGGAACGCCTTGGCTGACTCAGGCGTACGACGATACCACTCAAACGCCACACGCCTATTTACTCGTCGATTTGAAACCTACCACCCCCAAAGATTTGCGATTTCGTACCCACTTGTTTCACCACTGGTGCCAAGACGGAGGGCCTGTCCTGTACACGTCTCCGTCCTCGACTTCATTTCACTCCACATAAAAAAATCTATAAAAACCTCAGACCCTTTTCGTCTGTCTCACATACAGTGTGAACATGACGTCCCTTCAGTCGCATCTTCCCGTCAAATTGATTCGTGCCTTGTATGGCATCAGTCGAGAAAAAAATCCACAAACACGAGCTCGTGTCTTAGAGGCTAGTCTCAAAGAAGTCTTACGATGGTTCACGGTGACGGCACGTCAGATACTCCAAGGAATCATTCAGATTCCTCATCAAACCAAACGCTTTTTCGATCGAAACAAAGTCGCTTTGGTCCAACTGGCCGATCCCCGCATCGACACTCAAACGAAAAAACAAATCATTTTGAAACCTGGAGGGAGCGGTACTCTAGGAGGGGTCATCATTCGCTCACTCTTAAGATGGGATCCTAATGCCCCCAAAGTTATCCCTAAGAAAAAAGTCCAACGAAGCCCCAAGAAGAAAAAGAAAAAGACCAGGTCCCCAAGGAGAACTTCTCCAGTGGCAGGACCCTCCTCTGACCAGACACCACCACCCCGGAAAAAGAAAAGAAGCCCCCAGAAAAAGAAACAGAGAAAATGTCCCCAGATAAAGAAAAGTCCACAGAAGAAAACTAGTCGCAAGAGAGGCACTTCGGCCAGGACGCAACCTTACACTCGCAAACCACGATCTGCCACGGCAGTGACTGCGTCTCCGGCATCCTCACGTTTGTCCACTTCTCCGTTGATGACACCAGGAACTGAAGAGTACTTGGAGACGTTGATCACACCAAGAACTTCTCCGTTGATGACCCCCAAAAGAACTTCCCCAGTGGCAGGACCCTCCAATTTAGCGGCAGTGGCTGCTGCTTACAAAGTACCTTCTCCCAAAATCAAAGTACATGAAAGATCGGGCATGTTACAAAGTTTACTGGATTTGTCCAAGCAAGAACTGGCTCGATTTAGTCCGTTGCGTACCCCTGCACGACGTATCATGCCTGTCCTCAAACTAATACGACGTAAAGACAATCAGTGGCGACGCGTTCCAGTATAAAAAGGGCCTGTGACCAAGTAGGGGTATCAGTGAACTTGTAAAAGATGTCACCTCCAAGAAGCCACAAAACAAAGAGACAAAGGCAGACGCGTCATCCGACAAAGCGCTTAGCCAAGCATCGACATTACCCTAAGAAAAGACACAGTCGTTCCAAGAAAAAGAGGCGTCAACAAAGGGGAGGATTCCTTGGCGATTTTGGGAAAAACATTGTCACCTTTATGACAAAGCGATAGTCCCAAAAAAAAGATAAAAGGGTGTGTGTTAAGTCATCGACGTTAGTGTCTGTTTGGTGAATGTCCCGGAACCCACAAGCAAAGATGTCACCCTCCAGAAAACCCCAAGGAAAGAAAAGGAAAGGACTACCACCACGTTTAGCCAAACATGGGGACATGTTATCTGTCCTGTCCAAAGCTTCTCCACCCCTACGAAAAAAACTCATTCAAACGGCCTCCAAAGAGGTCATCGATACCGTGTGCGAATGTTGTTTGAACGTTTTGAAAGGCACGATTCCTTTGTCCAAACACCAGAAACAATGCTTAAGCAAGCATCGTCACGTTCTTCGCCAAATGGTTAGAAAGAAAATTCCCATTCGTCAAAAAAAGAAGATGTTGGTCCAACGTGGAGGCATTTTGCCTCTCTTGTTAGGCCCCATACTGAAAGGAGTCTTGGGAACCATGTTGGGAGGACTGGTGGGAGCAAGATAAAAAGGCCTTCGGAAGTCCCAAGATCTCAGAATCGACCCCTGACAACCCCATGGAAGGACGAAAACTAGCTTTAGTGCCTTACAAACGATGGATGGAATACCATCGGTGGCAAGAACAACGCACCCCGCATTTACCTCCCAATCCCAATTTGAGCGAGATGTCCCAGTTACAACACGAATTGCAGTCCTTGATGGATCGCCAAGATTTGTCCGAAACAGAACAATCGCAAAAGTACGGTCAACTCTTGTAACGACTGCAACTCTTTCACCAGAAAGCTTTAGACGAAACAGTTCTACCCACTTTGAAAGATTTTAAGACCTTGATGAAAAGTCCAGCACCATCACCAGTACAAGTACCAGTACCAGTACCAGTGGTCAAGACAGAAAAAGGAAAAGAAGAAGAAGAAGAAGGGTTTCAAACTCCACCAGAAAAAGTACGCAAGTTAACAACACCACCTACCTCCAGAATTGGATGGATTAAAAAGATGATGGCCACCCCTTCTTCATCACAAGAGAAAAAGAAAGTGAAGACAGAAGTGAAGACAGAAGTGAAACAAGAACCGATATCCCCCGCTCAGACATCCTCCTCCTCCTCTTCAACACCTATTGCCGGTCGCACACGCAAAGCATTGCAATCCAAGAAAGTACCCCAAGAGAAAAAGAGTAGCTTCTTCCAAGAGTGGGTGCCTTATTAACACACCAACCAACCAACACAAAAAATAAAAAAATGGAAAAAGTCTTAGCCAGCATTTACTACGATGCCTCGCATCCTGCAGGTTACGCAGGAGTTCAAAAATTGTATCGTGCTGCCAAAACTCGACTGAAAAGTCTCCGTTTACCTCAAGTGCAACGATGGTTACAAGAACAAGCTACCTACACTTTACACAAACCCATTCGACGCAAGTTTGCCAGAAGTCGCACCCGAGTGGAAGGCATCGATCATCAATGGCAAGCCGATTTAGCCGATGTCTCTCATTTGGCCAGCTACAATCGCGGCTACAAATATTTGTTTTGTGTCATCGACGTCTTTTCCAAATTTGCCTGGGTCGTGCCCTTGACTTCCAAATCCAGCAGCGAGTTAGTGCGAGCCCTGCAACGAGTGTTGAAACGAAGCGGTCGTCACCCTCTTCGATGGCAAACGGACAAAGGCACCGAGTTTCTGAACCAAGCTTTCGAAAAAGAATTAAAGAAACGTGACATTCATTTTTTTACCACCGAGAATCCTGAAACCAAAGCCAGCATCGTAGAACGTTTTCAACGCACTTTGAAAGAACACATGTGGAAATATTTTACGCATCACCACACTCTGAAGTACATCGACATCTTACCGCACCTGGTGCAATCGTACAACCAATCTTACCATCGAAGCATCGGACGTGCCCCGCAAGACGTGACTCCCGACAACGAAGTGCTGGTGTTCGAGCGTCTGTTTGGTACGTCCCCGACGAGGGCTGTCCCCAAGAAAAGTGGAGAGTTGGCCGTAGGAGATTGGGTGCGCATTGGCAAAACCAAACGCACTTTTGACAAAGGTTACTTACCTAACTGGACGACCGAACTGTTTCGCGACACTGGACGAGTGCATGGCCGTCATCCTGCCGTCTATAAATTGGAAGACATGAACGGAGAAGTGCTCAAAGGAAGGTTTTATTTGCCCGAGTTACAACGTGTCACCAAAAAAGAAGACGACGTGTACGACATCGAAAGCATTCTCGAACGCAGAACCCGTAAAGTGGGCAAACGACGTGTCAAAGAAGTCAAAGTACGTTGGAAAGGATATCCACCCAGTTTTGATTCTTGGATCGACGCTTCGCAAGTCATCGACTATAAAAAGAAGTGACCATCATGCCCTTTCACACAGACGCAGCTACGTCGACCACTCCTCCTTCACCTAGTTCTTCTGTGCAAGATTTACAAAAACAACCCTTGTGGGTGTGGTGTGGAGAACGTGTGCCTAAAACGCAAATCGTCTTTTTCTGCCAAATCTTCGTGGTGTATTGTGCCATCGGGGCAGCCATTGCCAATTTGAGTTTGCAACAAGGAGACAAACAATTGTGGACCATTTTATTGAGCAGTTGCATCGGTTACCTGCTTCCTAATCCCTCCCTGAAATTCTCCTCCAACGGGAACCACGGGTACCTTGTGTCCAGTGCCAGTGTCAGTGCCAGTCACCAGTCCAACCACAACCAGAACCCCATTTTGGGCGGAGACACGCCTCTGACGTCCAGTAATAACCCCTCGGACAGCCACAGAACTCTGGAATTATGAGTCACCAAAACCAATTTTACTTAACCTTACCCAGTGACAGTTCCATGGAGGTGTTTCCCCACAACATGTTGTGCTGTTACACGGCCAAATTACCTCAGGCCATCCCATTAGATCACGAAGCCCATTGGGAAGTGGCTTTAGTGGAAATGATTCACCCTACACAAATTCAAAACATCACCGAAAAGCAAAACTATTTTGAGGTCGAAATCCTGAACGAACAATTGCAAAAGACCATAAATGAAATCGGCGGGTTTTTAGGGATCACAACACAAGCCAGCAATCCAGCCTTCAAAATCTACACCTTGAAATTTCCGGCAGGATTTTATTTTAGTGGTGAACATTTGGTGGACACTATTGCGGACAGGTTCGAGTTAGCCTTTGGCAAAGCCCTGAACAAAGTAAATAAACGTGTCACCCTGGAGTACCATAAAGTGGCTCGTCGCTTACTGATGAAATTTGAGGATTCCCAAATGTTGTCCTTCAGGTTCAATGGTAGTTTGTTTGAAATTTTGGGTGGACATGCAGATCAACAATAATATGGATTTTTAAAAAGCTTTTGGAAAACCGGTAGAACTGAACCAAGGACTGAATTTGATGTTTGTGTACTCCAATGTGGTGGAGTACAACGTGGTGGGACACACCTCCGTGCCGTTACTGCGTGTCATTCCTTTCAAAGTGGATAGTACCACGACCAGTGACCAGGAAGGTGGAAACACCTATCACGTCCAGTGGGAATTTGTACATCCTCACTATTTGCCTGTCAGCAAGTCGTATTTGGACACGGTCAACATTGCTATAAAAGGAGATTTGGGACAAAATATTCCATTCACCAAAGGAAAAGTCACGGTGAAACTCCATTTTCGAAAACGGTTTTCTCACGACTCGTAAGACATGTATCCAGTGTACCGAGGGGTTGCACGACAGCGAGGACACGGTTTAGGAGATATGTTAAAATCCGCCTTTCGTTCGGTGGCCCCGGTGTTAAAACCGATGGTGACACGCGGATTGCACGCCTTGAAAGATGCGGCACTGACGCAAGGCAAAGAATTTCTCCAAAATGTCATCATCGACAAACAAAACCCTAAAGAAGCCTTCATGAGGGCAGGCAAAAATGTCTTGCTGCAAACGGGCAAAGACCTTTTGGGCCGCCGAGACACACCTATAAATGTCCTGCATGCTACCGAGTCAGGCATTCAGCAAGGACAAGGCAGAAAGAGACGACGAAGAAAACACCCTTTCACCAGACTTCAAGCGAGAAAGATCAAGAAAAGAAGAACCGTTCGAGACTTAGACGTTTTCGATTATTGAAACACAACAACAGAAGATGATGCACCGAGAGTCATGTGCTTGTTCCAAGACGGAACTGGATCTGTTTGCCATGCCCCCCACTATGATGACGATGCAAGAATCCCAATGGGTAGAATTTCACCCCGTCTCCTCACTGACGGATTCCGCTCCCATCGAGTTTGACATCAAAGGACAGCCCGAAGATTACATCGATCTGAATAGTAGTTACTTGTACTTGAAAGTCAAAGTTCTAGATAAGACTGGAGGTATTATAGACGGTGACGAGAAAGTAGCTCCCGTCAACAATTTCATGCATTCCTTGTTCAGCTCAGTGGACTTGTACTTAAATAACAAACTGGTCAGCAGCAGCATGGATACTTACCCTTACCGTGCCTACCTGGAAAATCTCTTGACGTACGGAATAGATGCCAAGAACACCCATCTCAATGCCTGTGTGGTATGGGAAGCTGACGATGCAAACCAGTTTGAAGAATTCGAAACTAATCCAAAGAATACAAACAATGCGGGATTTGTAGAACGAAGAGACAGAATCAAAGATGGAAAGAGTTTAGAACTGATGGATCGTTTGCATTTGGACATGTGGTTGCAAGAAAAATATTTGCTGAACGGGGTGGATGTCCGCCTGAGACTGAATCGGAGCAGTAAAGCTTTCCATTTATTGGCTGATAGTGAGGGTTACAAATCCATCATTCAAGAAGCCAGACTCTACGTATGCCGTGTGGAAGTGTTACCTAAAGTAGGTAACGACATCAGTCAGACCTTGAGCAGAACGACCGCCAAGTATCCGATCCGACGCGTGGAAGTGAAAACTTTCACTATTCCCAAGGGGCAACGATCCATGATCGAAGATCATCTGTTCCAAGGACAGTTACCCAAACGTTTGATCGTTGGTATGGTCGAGAATGAAGCCTTCAACGGAACTATCAATAAAAATCCTTTCAACTTTCAACACTTTAACGTGTCCAAGATCGAAGTCAGTCGCGATGGCAAGACCTTGTGTACCCGGCCTTTCGAGCCTAAATTTGAGCCCGAGAAGAATTACTTGAGATCGTACTTGTCCCTGTACGAAGCCACGGGACAGTTAGGATCCAACACCAGTCACGGTATTACGTACGAGGATTATGCAGGAGGGTACGCTTTGTGGGCTTTTGATTTCACTCCAGACCAAGGCAGCGACGAGGGACATTTCCACCCTATAAAATCTGGCCAGATTCGTGTGGAAATTCAGTTTAAATTCCCAAACCCCACTGATACTAATCCAACGTTGAACGTCATCCTGTATGCAGAATTCGATAATACCATAGAAATCAACAGTTTGAGAGAAGTCATTCTAGATTACTAGAAACCATGGAAGACTGTTATCCCTCTTTACCTAGTGAAGAAACTTTGGACATGAAATGTGAGGAGACCGTGGAAAAAGAAGAAGAAGTAATCATGATGAAGTCGAGATGGCCAGAACAAGAAGCCCATTTAGTCTCCTGTTTTGCCAAACACTTGGTCGAAAAAATGACGGAATTCATTAAGAAAGAGTGCTATGGATGTCAAAACGATCATCCCAATAAAATTCAACACGATAAATGCCTGATGTTGAGTCAAGAAGAAAAATTGGACGAGTATCTGGACGAAGCTTGGAGTCTCATCTCGGACAAAGACGTGTTGCATCAGTGGTATAAAGACTTGCGTGAACATTCTTGTCCACCATTAACCACTCAAGAGATCCATCGTATCGAAGCTCTCCTGAATCAGAGTGAGGAGACGAAACGAAGAAACGGTTACTTGTCAGACATTTTCAAGCAAAAACTCAGGATCGAATTGACGACGTATTATTACCTGTGAAGAAGAAGAAGAAAACACACACAAATCAATGGATACTTGGGAACTTTATTACCTTTTGAACCACAGTTCGTATACGTCTTCTTGGAATCCTGTCGTCTGTGCTAAAGATGAACTCCCTCATCGCAAACCTAAAGACCATCAAGCTTATGTCATCAACACGGACGACAGTCATCTCCCAGGAACCCACTGGGTAGCCGTTTACTTTCCTCAAGAAGGATGTGTGGAATATTTCGATTCGTACGGATTGCCTCCTTTGGAAGACGATATCATCGACTTTATGAGAAGAAATGCTCAAACCACCCGATTCAATAATGTGAAATTACAAGGCACAGATTCCTTGGTGTGTGGACAGTACTGTGTGTATTTTCTGCATCATCGCAGCCTAGGCTATTCCTTAGAACATTTAGTGACTCATTTTGATCCTCGTTCTTCTTCTAGAAACGATGTGAAAGTAGATGGATGGTTTTGTGACCATTATGCTTATCTTTTGTCTCAAGCTAGGAAACGTAGTGTCCATCAATGGCCTAATGATTTCCGACAGTGGAAATCACAATTTCATTCACAACGTTGTCAGCCCTGTTTAAAGTAGACTGTTAATTGAGAAAAAAAATGTTTGATGTTATCATGTTGGATTATTGTTTAAAAAATGTTAGAGTTGTCGTTGGTTAGTGTTCAGTGATTTTTGAATAAAAAATGTTGTGTTTTGAAAAAAATGCCTTTGTGGTTTGTTTAGCTATAAGACTGTTGGATTGATGCTCTTTGACTTCTTACTATCCCTCTCATGACACTCACTGAACGTTGCGGCTCTATATCCGTGTGGGGGATGTTTTCCTTCACGTCCGCGCTTTGACTTTAAGAACCGGGTTGTTTCCAGTCTAACCATCCATTGTCGACTCATCCTCCTACGAAGATGTGCTCCAAACTAGCTAAGCTCAACGAAGCCTACGTGAATTTGCACAGTCTGATACCGAAGCCAGAAGAGATAGAGAATGTGAGAATGCTAAAAGTCACTGAAGACCTGATAGAAGAGCTCTTCAGAGAAGAAGTGAACAGGGAAAAAGAAGAATGGACAGAGAAGTACAGACTTCAGAGACAGCAGCAGCAACAGCAGCAACAACAACAACAACAACAGTAGCAGCAACCTGAACCTGACAGAGGCTTTGTCGATTGTCGTATCGACACCAAAGAGTTCTTCTTCTCTTTCCGAAGAAGCAGACCTATCGCCAGAAAGTCTATCCTCAGAGGACATCGCATTCTTAGAAACTAAAAGATTGCCATAGTAAACAAAAAAAACCCCCAAAAAAACAGCCCTTTTCAGGGCTACCCAATACTCTAGAAAAGAAATAACCATCCATTTGCTAATGTGTGTAGGTAGAGTAGTGTGAATATAAACACTAACTCTTTTTTAAAAAAAATGTGAGGGTATGTGTTCGTGATTGTAAGTGCTCACGTACGTTGGTATGGATAGTAGATTAAAATGATGTCTTTTTTTTGGTGTTTGAGGTGCAGATTTGTGGTTAGATTGAATTGCTTTGCGTATGTGGATAGTCCATTGAAGTGATTGATGAAAAAAAAATTTAGAATAGGAATGGGTAGTATAAAAAAGTGAGTGAGTGTTTCTTTTAGGTTCGCGCGTTGTTTGGTCATGTTCTAGGTAAGATCAATTTTATCTTTTTAGGGGATGTTTTCCTTCACGTCCGCGCTTTCAGTATAAATTGAAACTCGTTCGGCAGTCCAACTACCCTTGTTGATTGATCAACACCAAAAATGAACACGAGACTGGCGAAACTGTTGGAACTTCATGTGCATCTGGAATATGCCAGGCGCCTGTTGAATGAACTGGCCGCGGAAGCCATTGTGGAAGACGGAAGGATGAGAGAGGAGGAGGAAAGAAGAAACAAAGAAGAGGAGGAGAGAAAATACAAAGAAGAGGAGGAGGAGAGAAGAAACAAAGAAGAGGAGAAGGAAAAGGAGAGAAGAAGAAGAAATTTCAGAATCCCAGAGAGCGAAAATTGGGATTCTGAAGCCACATATCCTGCCTCTGCTCTCTCCCCCCAAAAGGTAAAAAGTAACTGGGGGATAAGATGTGTATGTGGCGCCAGGCCTGGAAGGTGCCACCATTAACCAGGTGTACATGAAGTTCAAAAAAAAAAAACAGCCCTTTTCAGGGCTACCCAATACTCTAGAAAAGAAATAACCATTAATTTGCCAATGTGTGTAGGTAGAGTAGTGTGAATATAAACAGTAACTCTTTATTGATAGTGCGAGTGTATGTGTTTGTGTGTTAGTGTTTGTGTTTGTAACAGTTCACGTAAGTTTGTGTGAATAGTAGTTTCTTTATTGTTTCTGAGCGTATGTGAAGAGTATAGTTTTGGTTTTATTATATGAAATGAGAAAGTAGGGGATGTTTTCCTTCACGTCCGCGCGTTATTTGGTCATGATCTAGGTAAGATCAATTTTGTTTTAGGGGGATGTTTTCCTTCACGTCCGCGCTTTTCGTATAAGAACCCACAGTATTGGTCGTTCAAACCATTCTACAGAGAAGATGGCTTCGAACTACCTCGATAAATTTCAAACATTGCAAGACGTCCTTGACAATTTGGGCATGATAGAACAAATGCTAGTACGACTCAATGAAGACCACTATTCTTATAGTCCGCATAGAGTAAAAATGGAGATTAACAACTTAAGAAAAGCAAAGGACATGATAAGTGGTGTGATGAAGGAAATAAAGGAGGAGAAGGAGGATGAAGAGGAAAGGATACGAATACGAAAATGGAATGAAAAAATTGAAAAAGAAGAAGAAAATGAGAAGAGGAAGAAAGAAGCGGAGGAAGAGAAGAAGAAAGAAGAGGAGGAGAAAAAAAAAGAAGAAAAAGAGTGTAGGAGAGAAAATAAGATGTTGGTTGAGAAAAAGAAGAAATTAGAAGCAGAAGAAGAACAAAAGGCCCTTTTCAGGGCCAGCCATATTTCTCGAAAAGAGAATGACTTTTCAATTGCCTACCCCTTTCTTTTAATTTTTTTTTTTTTTAAAAAATCCCATATTCAATTCCCCTTGTCCCTAGACAAACCCAAACTCTATTCCCCCATGTTAATTTCCCTTGTCGCTAGACAGACCCACACTATAGTTCCATGTTAAATTCCCCTTGTCGGTAAAAGTGACCCACGATTTATTCCCATGTTAATTCCCCTTGTACGTAAAGTGGCCCACGATTTTTCGCCATGTTAAATTTCCATTGTACGTAAAGTGGCCCGGGGGGGGGGGTCTGTAATGCTAATTCCCATTGTACGTAAAGTGGCCCACTTCACTACTGATATTATTGAAGAATTGAAACGGAGTCATGCTGGGGTCACATATTGACCTGCGAAAGTTATTAGCCTTGTCTTAATTGATGAGCGTACACACAATTTTCCACAAGAAGCAATTGCCTGTGGGAACTGTCCCCGTCATCTGAAACAAAAGCAACACACATATTTAGAATGTGAAAGTTTTCTCATAACTGCATGAAAATCATAGAGTTATATATTTATCGATTTGTGTCTGTTACATTGTAAATTTTGGCTGCACCACTAAGTATGATATTGTCTATGTAGTTAATATTAGCAAGAATATAACATGTATACCAAGATGACGATCGAATTTGTTAGCGGTCCTTTGAAATTTGTATTAATAGGTACTTGAATAACATATGCCAAACAAGAACAGGGTAATGGGGGTTCGTGGATGGGCTGATCGTAGGTAGGTGAAAGGACAAGGATAGGTTCTTAAAAGTAATTATGCTGATGCATTTCAAATGTACATCATTTTCGACTCGTTAATTACCCCTTTTTAATAAAAAAAAACAATAATTATAAATCGAAGATTTATGAACACACGTACTCCTAACAATTATTTTATCTGGTCAAAGGGTATGTTCGAAATGTTAAAAACAATAACTCTGGCAATAACTATACAACAATTGTGTCAGATCAATTCGATAAGTTCCCTAAAAGGTATTTTAATACATAAATTTATTAGTAGAAAATACATAAAGGATGTTTTGTCTTAAGTGAAACTTTGCTATTAAAATTTACAGCAAACCAAAAGAGAAAACCGACAATGCAAGGCTATTTTATCTAGTCAAAATTGTATATACGATTTGAAATATGTCACATCACCCCTCTAAATCTATAGCCACTTTTGCATTATCACCGGACCTTAATGCACAGTAACACTGGCATTTGTCTTTAGCTTGAAATCCAATTGACATATCAGAAGACAAATTTCGCTAAAAGAATGCATGTATTTAACGCCAGTCAATATAGTTAGGAAGGGCTTGTTTCTAAGTCTCCACGTCTGCGATCAAAGCCAGCAGTATTTGTGGCAGATTATCAAATACTTTTCAATAGAGTTAGGTGTTGTTTTTTTTAAATTCATTTCGCAATATTGATCTCCCCGCCGATGGCAGCTTCTCTTTGCAATCACGTATCTTAGATTCACGTGGACAGCTCACCGATTCGATCGTCAGTTAGGTGTAACTTTTACTCAATTATGTATGGGGTACACAATAAAAGCATGCCCGACCGACGAGAGCATATTAAAATAACATAATATATACAGTAAATAAATAAAAATAATTAATAAAAAATAAAAATAATTAAATTACTTTTTATTCAGCTAACTGCAATACACATTTGAAAAATATTTTAAGTTATTTCTTTTTGTTTTAGTGAAATAGCGAAGTATGTTTTTCATGTTTCTGCCGAACAGAAAAATCTAAAATTGTCATGGAGGACATTACATGTGTACTATTTGTACTGACCGAGGGAATGAACTCCTCACATCTAGTGTGTGTCCGCTACAAAATCTAGTTATATGTCTTTCTTTGCTATTGACAATCATCTCTGCATACGGATAAGTTAATTAATTTCTTTTCTAAGTTTATATTTTATTCAAATTGATTAAATTAATATAAGACACACTTATGATCTAAACATGAAAGATAGTTTTAATGAAAAAAGTAGAGCGCTACACATACATGGTTAGCTACTCCATTCGCAAGAATTCTCTGCCATTGACATAACGGCTCATGGACATTAGTGCGGAATAGAAATTAAGCGAAATGACGAACCAACAAAATATCTTAATATATTTTCAATTGATCTAAGTCACTAGTTTGCTTTAATAAAGGTACTAGGGAAAATACCCCCCCCCCCCGCAACGGTGGATTTGCCTTAACTTTTGCCATCATTATATAAGTCCAGAGACATGATGGGATGACGAGTGAAAATCATCTACGCTCGACTTTTCATATATTTTTTATCCGTATCTTTCAACGATGGAACAGAGAGGGGGGGATCTATGAAATGGCTGGCAGACAATTTATATGACTTTTTTATTGTTAAAGTGGTGTGTGCAACACATTTGTGTGAGACACGCTCGCGTCTCTAAACCCGATATTTATAAGTGCAAGTTCCAGTCCAATCAATGGTGAGAAAACAAAACGCGTGTTTTGTGATCCACACAAACATGGTTCGAAATTCATCCCACTTGTATTTAGCGGGACAATATGTCCCATAAATTCATTTGTCAAAATGAGCAATGTACGAAATATAAAAATCTTATTACATTATCAGGAATTACTGTTGGCACTTGTGCAACCAGTTGAGCCATTTAAAAAATATCGATAACATTAACACAATATCAAGATACGATCTATATATATATATATGTGTGTGTGTGTGTGTGTGTGTGTGTAAGAGAGAGAGAGAGAGAGAGAGAGAGAGGGAGTGAGGGAGAGAGATATATGTTATAACATGAGTCCGTTTATAGCGCGACGTCAGAATGGCTTCCATTTTTTGATTTATGGTGACCTATATTTTTCACATCCTAAATATATGCTCACGGAAAATTCAAGGACTTGTATTCCTAGCAGATTTTGAAGACCAGCGCTGCATTTATAATTGTCTAACTTTCCGAAATTTGTCAAAACATATATGACCAAGAGGTCAGTTAAAACTGATGACACTGAAATTTCAATGCAGACGTTATATGGGGAAGGTTTTCGATATATTTTCGACGCAATCCCACATATCTCGAGATGTTATGCCTTTGACAAGTTCATCGCGTAATAACGGGTTTTGCCAATATATATATATATATATATATATATATATATATATATATATATATATATATATATATATACAGTGAGAGAGAGAGAGTGAGAGAAATGAGTTCTCTGTATCATGTGTTTGTTTACAGAAGGCATGTCATCTTGTACTTGCCCTTTCCACTACTTTGTGGCGTTGTAACATGACACATTACTTTGCACCTATCGTAGTGTTAGGACCTATTTACATTGCATAGTGTTAGGATCTATACGAAAGGCTATATGTTCTGTTTTCATAATTCATTATTTTAAAATTTTCCACCATTTAACAGAGGGAAGGAGTCGTTCAGAAAGGTCCACGGTGATATTCACGGGGGTAGCTTTGCCGCGTATAACTAAATTGTATATATACAGATTTTTCCTCATATTTCTATGAAGAAACTAAAATGTGTCTTCTCCGTCCTTCTCCGACTCTGTCTAGAGGATTCTTAACACAAATATGCATGTATTAAGTCAAAGAGTGAACGTTTCATGCAATACTGGTCCAATTCTAACTAGTCTGCTGGTCCAAAATTATTGAAATGGACGATCTTCTGCTCATGGTTCCTAATGACATGATATGGAAGTGATCACTTTCGTATGTTTTCCCTGAAACAGGTCAAACAAGCTCAAATTATTCGTTGTTAACAGTCATATGCTCATTCAAAAAGCCTCCCTCATGTATATCTCGAATCATGTATAATGATATGCAACATGGTAACTGTAGGTAATGCGGTCAGTTGTTCCATTATAAATGGTGTTGCAGTTTGTATGAATCAAGTTTAAATCCTATAATGTTACAGAATGTTCTTCACATCTCTTTAGTTTTCTCAAAAATATATATAAAGATTCATCAATGTATGTATGTATGTGTGTATGTATGTATGTATGTATGTATGTGTGTGTGTATGTATGTATGTATGCATTTTAATGTGAGTATGAGTATGAGTGTGTATGTACGTACGAACGTACGCACGCACGCACGCACGTACGTACGTACGTATGTATGTATGTATGTATGTATGTATGATTAAGATTTTTAACGTAGCTGTAACGTTGCCTGCCAGCGATTACCTAAGTCAAGAACAAAGGATTTGGTTAGAAGCCATGTACATATGTTAGACCCCGCGGCTATAGTGGTCATGTTCGTAATTGTTACGAGAGCACAGCTTTTGGGTGCCAACAATCACACATGGACGTTGAAATCTTTGTTCAAAAACAAAGGACCCTTTTTGGTGTTGTAAATCTCACCACGTTGACAGACGGCCGGATAGAAGCGATATCCAATCGGAATTAAGAGGGAGTGGTCACCATTTCAACCCGAACTGAACTGAGTACTTTAAACTAGAATCCCAAGTCACTGTGAAATATCGTGCTGAGAAATTTTAGCAATAACTCCGGGAAGACACTCGTGTATTGGCGTGAAAACTAAGGATATTCTAAAGAAAGACAAAGCTTCGTAAATTTAGCTTTTATGGGCAGACTTCCGGTGTGGTTTAGTCTCGAGTCTCTAGGAGAAAGACGGAATAGAGACTAGTGGAGAAGTCGATTGTGAATCGAAGGCTAGTTGGAGAACAAGGTCAACGAGGAGGAGGTAAAGGGGTCGAGGAGGATAAATTGGAGAAGGAGCAGTCAAGGAGAAGTCGTTAGGCGGGAAGCCGGAAAGAGAGAAAGAATTGACAAGATAGGAGAGATACAGATGAGTAGGAAACAAAAACAGGTGGAAAAGCGATCTCACACTATAAATCACAGGATGCAATAGGCTATCACTTGGTCTATGAAGAAGAGTGATTGGGAAATTATTATCATTTGACTATTGAATTATATTAAAATGTTATTCCTTTGAATTTCACCTTTGTGTTCTTAGTAATTTCACTGTCGGCATTGCTGACTGGAGGCTCAAGGCTTTACCTATCTATATCACTAATTTCACTACATACAAAATCGAGCCTGGGCGGGACTTCCATAGTAACTTAAATAATATATTGGGAGCACCACACAACAACGCTACCAAACCACACAGTAGCTTTAACGTCGTTTCAGTCATATCGCTACGATGTCTGCAGTGTCGCAGTTTATAGTGATGTCTAGCAGTGGGGTATCATGCCACCGAAGCGGTATGTATGTATGTTTAAGGAAAGGAACATAGATGAGATTTCAGTAATTATTTATATGACTTTACCAAATTCCATAAATATTTTATCAGCGTTGATTTTCCTTATGGGGGAATAACAGTGCAAAACTTTAATCTTTCGATGGATTACTTGTCATGTACTGTGAACGGTAAGCCCCTCTGCCATTCCTTCATATCAACTGATTAAATGTAAAATATGGTGCTTTTAATTCTAATCCACCTCAGCTTGTCCTTCAGAATGTCAGTTATAATCCGTTTTTTTTCTACCTGTACCGTATTTCAATTCTTCATTGTGTTAACCTAATTCGTAGCCACCGCGGCAACTCAGACTTCTCATACTAGGGTAGGGTAAACAAAAAATCAATATTATAAACACTAGACGATATTTAGGAGTGTGACCTGTGATAATAATAACGATAGTATTTGGGACAAGGTCAGCTATAGAGATTAACAATCATCCTTAGCGAGTGCAAGCTAATCATACATTTATTTACCTTTCTCCTAATGTTACAACATAAAACTATAACGGGCGATAAATTGGCCAGAGTACTTTCAACGCAAAAATGACCCTGAGATTTATATTGCTGTCACATGTTCATTCAAGAACCCTACCACCTCCTCATCCCACACAACAAAAGTAAATCATTAAGATATCAACAACAACAATACATATAAACTACACAAAAAAGAAATAGAAATTATATCGGGTCTCTCATCATATTAAAATCACAAAGCAGCAGGGAGGGCGAACAGACTCTAATTGGAATACCCTGGAATTGTCATGCCCTGGAATTGTAAAAAATGTATTACCCCGATTCGGTACCAACACGGAGTCGCCCCTGTCAGCTGCTGTATGTCGTTTAAAATATTTTGTCAAGACCGATTCGATATCGTGTTCGAGGATCATGCAAATTTATCGTTATAAATCCGTGTGGAGTTAACTGAGCATGACTAAATAAGTTTCTGAATTTAATTATGTCCATGTCACCGCTGCACCAAGTTTGGTGAATATTCCTTAGTGTGTGCGTGTCAACGCCATTAAAAACAGCTAAAATATTACAATAATCCCTTATTACCTTTGGAATTTGTGTATACCGTTGAGTAACATAAATAACATCAGTGTTTTTATGTCTGCCACGAGAAAATATCCTTGCAGGATTCGATTGTTTGTCTAACATTACATCGTCGTACACAACCAAATTATTGATACTGCCGTCAATGGAATCTACCGATGGTGCCTCATCGATATCAGTGATGAATTCGATAATATCATCGTGATATTCATTTGGTAATCGCGCATTTTCATTGAAATCTTTCAGTACCTCATAACATCGCTGATCATCAGCAGATGGTGCTACTAAATATAATTTGTCTCATTTTAACCATCTCATTATCAAATTAAGCAACAATTGTGTTTTTCCACTACCAGATGGACCTATTATGATCATTCTAATAGAATTTGGTAACGCTGCATGATGTTTAACTGGTTCTTGTTTCTTTGTGGCGGAAAAATCAATTACATTCAAGATATAATTATATTCATGGATTTATATTGTGTAAAATGTCACGCGTGTACTCCAACAATTGGCCTAACTACAGTTGTTACGCGCAATAACAGATCGGCAGCGACAGGTACATGCGCGAAATGTGGCACAAAAAAAAATTAGATTTACTTCATCTTGTCAAGGAGCGAAGCCGGCCAAAATAAAATCAATTTAAAAAAAAAAGAAAAAAAGGGCGGTGATGTTGCAGCACAATTAGTAAAATTACCTGGTGTTCCTTGGGCAAAATATCCCGGAGAAAAACACCTTCCAGGATATAATTATTGTGGTCCAGGAACCCGACTCGATATCAAACTTGACGATCATGATCAACCAAAATTAAATGAAGAACCTGTAAATGCGATTGATAAAGCATGTTATGTTCATGATATTGCTTATCGAAGCAATGATCAACAACAAAGGCACCTCGCAGATGTAAAATTAATTCATACATTAAATTCCATTTCTAATAAATCTATCAGGGAAAGATTAGCTAGTTGGTTAATTAATACTGCAATGAAAGGTAAATTAGCGCTTGGTGCTGGTAATTAATATTATGGAATCAATTCATTATTCTCCAGTTGGATTTTGGAAAGGTAAAGCAGCCAATAGTAAACTTGCTAAAGCTGCAAAAGTAAAGATTCCCACTGCTGCATCGTGGTTATCTAAACAGGCAGTGTGGCAAATATATCTGCCGCCGCCTAAACGAATCGAACACGCACACTTTGACGTTTGTGTCCCTAATGAAGTTCATCAAGCTGATATTATGTTTTTGCCACACGATATTGTTGGTCAAAAAACATACAAGTACTTGTTGACGGTAGTTGATATTGCAAGTAGAAGAAGAACCATTATCAACAAAAACTGCCGTTGACGTCGCAGATGCATTTAGGAAAATTTATCAGCGAAGACCTTTAAGATGGCCAAATTTACTTCAAGTTCATCCTGGTAGAGAATTTTTAGGTGCGGTATCGTTTTTAATGAAACAAAATTACGTTAAGATACGGCGAGGACACACTGGTATTCATCGTGATCAGGCAATTGTTGAAAGATTTAATAAAACACTCGCTGAGAGATTATTTGGATATCAATATGCGAGCGAATTTATTCAGGATTCAAGATCATATGAGTGGGTCGAAAGATTACCAGATGTGATATTAGCGATAAATAGTGAAACAACACGAGCAATAAATATGAGACCGTCCATCGCGATCACAAAAAAAAATTATACCGATAAAACGACGTGATTTTTCAACACAGCCGGTGCTAGACAGTATCATCGTGAGATATTTTTATATAAACCAGGTGAACTTGAAGGCGGTAGAAAAAGAGCAACGGATCCTATTTGGAGTATCACAACACATAAAATATCCGCCGTGACAAGATCGTCTCGTAGACCAGCAATTTATATACTTGACTCACTTGCGCCTCAACGTGGATTTACACGTGAAGAATTACAAATAGTTACTGCAGATACTCAATTGCCACCTAAATCACTCCGGTAACACGTCGATTACACTCCAAACAAGCCAACGTGACATTTTCTCGTATATGACCAAAATTATTATTTTTCCTGTCCACGGTGAATTGTCTCGAATCATTTTTTTTATATTTCCATGACATTATACAATTACAAATCGCGCAGTGATTATTCTGCTTTTGTTTCAACGACATAACAAACTCAACATCTAGGTCAAATGTGTAATTATTTTTTTTATCAATTTTTTTGTAACTGGATAATTTTTTCTTATTACGTCATCGCAGGTTTCATCGTTAATTATCAACGAGTCTAGGATAATTCGTCTTAATTGAGATATTTTTCTAACCCTAGATACGGCTAAATAAACTAAATTTGACCATTCTATGCGATCATCAACAATCCAAACAACTATATCGGAAATAGCTAATCCCTGAGATGAATGTATTGTCATTGCATATCATAGCGTCCACGGAGATTTGTCCAACATTAACGGCAACAATATCGTTTAACACCAGGTTCTTTCTTCCCGGTACATCAACGTCAATATTTTGTCGTCGCGTATCAGCCGGTCGATAACATAACGGCACCGGCAGCATAGGAAATTTCTCTTGCTGTAATTGAAATAGTTCCCGTTGAAGCGTATGTCTGACTATTTTTCTACTAGCAACTATTAAATCATTTGGTCTCCATAGATTTAAAAAGTTCTTCATGGATGTTTCTGAAATTATTTCGCGCATAATTTCACATTGAATTTTATTTGGTTGTAATCGAATTAATTTCTTAAATTCACTTAATTCTGCATCAAGTGATCTATAATTGGTGTCAACTTCTTCGTAATAATCAAAAAAATTCTTCAGCCAATTATGTGGAAATGTTCCATCAATTGGACTAGGTTAGCCATGATCACCACACATTATCACGGCGGTATTTTTCATCAATAACCAATCAAGAAACGTTTTTAATGTTTCCAAAGAAAAAGTACATATCTCATCCCAAATAATAACTTTATTGATATATTTCTCCCCCATTCGCGAGGAAGTCCATGTGCCACCGCTATATTTGATAAAACTGTGATAAGTGCACGAATTAACTCCTCGCTGCTTCATTTCTCGCGCTAGTCTGTGTGTTGGCGTTAACAAGATCACGTCGGAGTTTCTAAATAATTCTATAACTCGTGTCGTTTTACCTGAACCTCCCAACCCGTTCATGTAGACTGTTTTATGTCTCGATATTGGATTGTACACATACGGAGACGAAGAAATTTCTGATATTTCATCGCGATACTATCCATCCTTGTTTCAACATCAGCTGATTCAAAATAATTAAGAATATTTTCGTTTTTAATTCTACATGTGCCCCATGAACCGTCGCCGGTTAATCCCGTCACCATCGCTGAGTGTTTTTTATCAATATAAAATGAATCAGTAGCTACTCTAACTGCGTCATTGGGAAATATATTTATCATCGAAAGTAAATTTATACTTACATAAGCCAACATCGAGGATCTTAAATGAGTATATTGAGGAGATTCTCCGTCAATGTAACTGACAACGGTACCCAATTTTGTTCCGTCAGATGAATAAATATTTTCTCGATTACAAAATACATCTCTCGCGGTGGTATTAGCGATTATAAAATCTAATTCAGCATCATCCATGATTAATGGAGAATCATGCCTTCGGTGATCATATGCGCCACCTTGAGTAAATTTACCAATTATTTTTCTACGGAGATCTTTTGCTGTTCATCGTCGTGTTCTGTCGGTAACCAAACATCAGTTTGTTTTTTATATGATATAATTGCTTCACTAACTATCAGCGACGTTAATATCGCTGAATCTAGCATGTCTCGCAACAGCGCTGCATGAACCCAGCGTCGCTCTGAAAAATGTCTACCAAGCTAAACATAACAGATTTTATGAAGATTTTCAGCAAATTCAAATGATACTACACGAGCGAATCCTGTCAAAGGAAAATCTGGCAGCGGACCATTAATTGATACTCGTGTCATCTCGCTACTAGGATGTCCGAATATTTTAAAGTACTTAGCGCACTCACCTAATCCTAGAAAACTTCCTGGATAACACGGGACCATATCAAAATATATCATATCGATGTAATTGTATTTAGTGTTCCATAAACCGCCGTATCCGTATTCGATGCAACTCTGTTGTACGTCTTTGAGAAACTCACTTCGCGTTGGCCTCCATATATATTTTTCCCTAGCAGCGTGAGCAGCAACAAATGGAACAGTAAAACAATTAATTAGTAATTGTTCAGAATTTATTGAATATTTTTCCGCTTATTTCTTCATCTCGTCGTGTAATAATTCATTTCTGTATAATTCACCATTAGGCCTTACAAACTGAACGTATTTGTCCTCAGAGCTTCTAAATAACCACACTGACACTGGATCGGATTTACTTATTTTATGAATAAAATCAAACATACTCGTGGAATTTTCTGACAAATAAAATTTAACAACACGATCTCGTAGAAATATCGTTACCGCGGACGTCCACGGGTGAGAATTATGATCAATTATTATAATAGGTGCTCTCCGAGATTTATTTACTGATTCATATAAAATTTCCCCCGATAATGTCTTTGGTGGCGCTACACAGTTTCGCATTTTGCATAGGGTTAGGATTTTAAAGAAAAAGAATGTCCCCGGCTTTCCTCACTGGTTATACTGGCTATTTAAAAAAGACCTTGTATATCTTAGGTATAGTGCAAAGAACCTTTAATTCCCTTTATTTTGGTGTATGGTTGATGGGTGTACTATGGGTTATAGAGTATACAGTTTGACCTTACTTCAAATGTGCACCTTTCAAAAAAGTGCTAGCTCTACTTGGTCATTTTCACCTCCTGAACTTCAGAGGTTAATTGTATAAAAAAGAGCCGATAACTTTTTTTACATTTTATATATTTGGTAATTCATTCATTGTACTTTCAGAAGCTGGTATTGTCTAGTCTGGCAAAATTCATTTTCCCTATTTTAATAGCTGCTATGTATAATGCACTTTAGACTAATTCAGACTGATTTTTTAACACAAGGGAGCAGTCATTTTAGTTAGCAGTGTACTTAAATCATGTAAAATTTCCAAAAGTACAATATCCAAAAGAAATATCATCCACATTACATTAATGTAGCATAGAGATATGCCAACATTCTCTCCACTGTGCATGTTTTAAATGCGAACTACTTCACCTTACATACGTCACTCTCTCAAAAGTACATATTATCTGGTGAGCGCCACCTTTACTGTTATTGGGAATTTTAATTTACTTGATAAAGTAGCAACATCATTTATCGATGCTCCCGCAGTAAATGATTGCGCCCATGTGGGTATTTTCTTAAGCCTTAAATCGGTTAAGCCTGATCCACGTTTTGTATTTTTTTAAGTGTTCTATTACTCGCTCAGCTACACAATTTATTCCCAAAGAAAGTTTCATCAGAGTGAGATTTTTAACATCGGGTTTATTATTTAGCCGATAAATTCCATAAACAACAGCAGTTACAGGATATGATCGAGCATAATATGGTTTATCTATGCCGGTTAGCAATCCTGGTCTAGAATTACCAGACAAAATAACAGTTTTTTTCCGCCAATTACAGGGTCACGTTTATCACGAATAATCCGCACATCATTGTCGGTCATTACGGCAAATTTTATTCCAAAGATAAATTTCTCGTCACCGATATAATCGATTATTTTTCTTGCTCGTGCATCATTCATTGTATTATCAATAACACCAATGTTCCACGTTGACCACACATGAACTGTTCCGTCGTCATAAAACTCTTTCTTGGCTTTATTTATTTCAGTTAGATCGTGTTCAACCTCATCGAGATCAAATAAATTCATATTATATTTTAGACAAATATCTAAATAATAATGAATCAGTGCAAATAGTTAATCGTCGGTTCATTGACTTGTTGTGGAAAATCATGCAGAAGTGAATTCTGCGGGAAACAATTACAGACTATTCGTAGAGGCGGTTTAGGACCAACTCGTATAAAATGTGATGTTGGAATCAGGGGAAAAGCTCGTCTGTGTGCAAATTGTGGTGCAAAACGCTACCGAGAACTTAAAAGACTCTATGACAAAAAAAATACCGAGAATGATAGAATTATCAAATGTGAAGAGGATTATCTAGATAGGTTTCCAAGCAAATCTTGATTTAGACAAATAATAACTATATGAGTGAGATATTCACGAAGCATCCAATTATTAAAAACTATGAAGCATCTTGCAGTGGCGTAGTTAGACACCGAAAAATAAAATAAAAACACTGGGTAACGTCAACAAATTTGGTTATCTTCATTTCAAAGCCGAAAAGAAAAACTATTGATGTCACCCTTTTATATACGAGTGTTTTCACGGAATAATCAAAGATGGTCTTGTAATTGGTCATGTTGAAGGAGATAAATTAAATAATTCCGTATCCAACCTCCAGGCGGTTAAACCAAGTGAGAATAACACGCGAGGAAACGCTGGTCGTAATAATAATAGCGACAAAGCGGTTAAATCAATAAATATTGAAAGTGGTGAAGAAATGATACTTCAGGCAATGTATTCGGCCGTTAATATTTTGATATTCACACTGATTCAGTGCGAAAAGTTGCAGAAAAAATAATCGGATCATCGTTTTCATCGTTTTGGAAGTTGGATCTCATTTTATTATGTTCCTCTGACACTTGATGATAACTAAAATCATTTAAATAAATGATATTCATTATAATGAATGACGAAAATATCAACAATGTGATTTATGCTATCGAAGAATTGAAAATCCGTGAAATAAAAATATCAGATGAATTATCCACTGAGAAGATCATATCTGACTTTGAAATACTATTACAGAATAAACACGAGGGAAGATATATTCTACCAGCTGAATATAGAGTTATAAAGAAAATTCAGTCAGCGATGTATCAGTCGCTAGCTGACGTAGATGAAACACAAATAAAAGATTTTCTTAATTTGTCTAAGGCAACTGAAAAGATTAGATCAGAATTATCCCACGAATATGAGGCAAAAAGATAATTAATACTCGCGTAAGGCAACTAAGAAAAATAGTAGATAACGACGAGAAGTTAATTTATTTACTTATTTACTGAAATTATTTTTTTACTGAAAATTCTCCAAATTGCTTAATTTTGAGTAGCAAATACCCCATCAAAATTAACAAATCAAACAATTTTATAATTTTGACTATGAAATAACCGGTCAAAATTAAAAAATTGTGCAAATTGCTTGATTTTGACTAGCAAATACCCCATCAAAATTAAAACATTATGCAAATTGCTTAATTTTGAGTACAAAAAAAATGTGAGAATTAAAAAAAAATGATATTTTGTTAGTTTTTATTGATTTTTATCTATTGTTTGGTTGTTTTTTCACGTAGAGAAGTTAAAAATATTCAGGATTTAACAAGCAAATTGATACTCAGTACTTCGTTTCTCAAATCAAGTAAATTTCCATACTGATCTGTTAATCTGAAATTCATTCTTGATAATAGGCAAATATGACATCGCAGATAAACCGGATTGATTGGTTCCTGTACGATTAAAAATCCAGGTGGTTCTTTTGGTGAAACGAATAAAGAATAAATCCCTGCCTGGCTTGATTTGACACTGACGTGTTGGCGCTGTAGCTGTTTTCGACGACGTCACAACCGAGATTAACTGCTACAACGTTTGTTATATTCATTGTTTCTATGGATATATGTCTGCCACCTCCAGATGGATCATTATTGTACCTAAGGATAGATGCTGGCGGTAATGATCTTCTCCACGCGGCTAGCATTTCTGGAAATAAATCATCGATGGCATCGCTGACGGATTTTTCTTAATTCGTCCACGTTATATCCGGGAAATTTAAAATTTGACAGCGACTCTTCCGTCAGCGAGTATGCGGTTAAAATGTCTTGTTTGCCGATTTTATCATCAATTATTACCTGAATTAATCGCTGGTTAATATATTCCATGTCAGATGCGAGCTGATTTAATATTTCCACGCGTTTAATAATCTCGCTACATGAACTTGATGCATTAAAAACACATTCACGAAAATACTGCCGTAACCGCTGTAGTTGCCTTTCATGTTCGTGATTAATTTCTTTAAAATATTCAATAATATTAGTTAGTACAGCAAATGAACCTTCTCCTGATGAACTAAATGGTCCTGTTTGAATTTTCTTCCAATAAAAATTCCATAATATATTGTCTTTATCTCTGATGATAAATTCACTACTTGAAGTATATTTTTTCATACTATCTAAATTTTCGTTGTAACCTGGATCAAATTCGTGATATGATTGCCTGTCTGTGGTGTAATCGGATTTTTTAGGTTCTGGTGGATGCGGCTGTGTTGGGGGTTCAATTTCAGGCCATCCTAGAACTGTTCTGATTGAACTCGCATAAACATATACGGCGTAGTTGGGTGATTCTATCTCGATGACCGAGGTCAGCGTTGGTTCGTGAGCGGATATTTTTATCCCGGGTTCTTCTCCAGTTATAATTTTTATTCTTCGTGTTAATTCATCATTAATTTCTTCGATTTGATAACTAACTGTTGGTAATCCAGCGACGGTCCAATCAGGACTACCGTCGGGTTTATTTTTATTTGCGAACACAAAAGAATTATTTGATAATAAACTAACAAATGATTTAGATCTGATGTTGGGCCAGCTGTAATATACTCGCAAGTGTGATAACGCGATCTCATCTATGGTAATTGCAATCGGAAAATTAACACTAAATTCTGGATTAGTCGAACTTAACGAATTCATGGTGGTTTTGTGTGGTCTTGTGTTTGTTGCAATCTGCTGAAGTAATTCCGACATTATTAATATTTGAAGCTTTAATATCGGCTTGATTATAAATTTTTATCATTAATGAAAACTCGAAATCGGATATAATTCCGTCATTGAGACTCTCCGATAGCAGCGAAGATAATTTTAAATATGCGGCCGTTAATCACGTACTCGTTAGTGCTCATTATTTTTATTTTATCTAGTAAATAATTGGGGTGACTCAGATATAAACTCCATGCACCACCAGAATGATGTTGGTGTTGTTGTCTTATTAGTTTCTAACGTAAACGTTTCTTCGACATTTTTATTTAATAAAACAGTCAAAAATCCGAGAAATCTATCATCGGGATGTCGCCAGTTATATTCTGCAGTAATTATCCTGAATCTCACAGGGGAAAATATATGTAATCTGTATACGCCAGTGTATTTGAGAGTATTATTTTATGGTGTCCACGTTGATGATCCACTCGATGTTATAAATATGATATTGTTGACCTGTGATGAGGTTATTCCTGGTGGAATCTTAATAAAGCCAGTTTTTCCAATAATTCCAGGAATCACTAATTCAGTTCCTTTAAATCTATCAATGCTGCTCCTGATATCATCAATTTTCACACTGGTAGTTTCATCGGTTTCATTGATTTTTCTAATAGTTTCATTGATTTTTCTAATAGTTTCATTGGTTTGTCTAATAGTTCCTTGTAGATTTGTGAAATCACCTACGTGAGTGTTATACTCGGTCCGTCGAATTATATCATTTAATTTGATAATACTCGTTTTTAATTTTCCGTGTTGATCTTGAAAAATAACGACCTCGTCAGGATCTATTCCTGATATTGCTAAAAGATTATTAACGTCATCCTTTGCTGCATACTTCGACAAATCTACGTCAGGTCTTTTTTATAACATTCGCGATGAGAAAGATCTTCCGTAAATATCAACCATTATTTATAATTGGTTCATTTAATTTATCAGACGTGTACTCGTGAACGACCCTATGATAAGGTTTAGCTGATGCTGATACTGCATCAAGAACATTAACTGCTTCACGGCAACATATCGGTGGATCAGTTAGTGTTTGTGTCGGTAATGTTGAATACCAAACTGGAGCGTTTGATTGTTTTGCATAATTTAAAAATTCTCGTGGTGGCGCTAACCCGTACGAGTCAAAGTAAATAACTTCACGTGGATTTATCGCGTAAGCAACCCAATGTGTTCCAGGACCAACGCTATCATCGAGATTTATAATACCGGTTTCATTACCATTTGGTTGTTTCGGCAGCTGATCTCGCATAAATACACCTCTAAAGACTTTTATTTTCAATTTATAGCAGCATCGGTTAAATCAAAATTTGACATTGGTGTGATCTTCGTTAAAAGCGTTTTGGGTACCACGATGGCGGGGTTCCTGGTAGTCGAAGGCCGCGCCCGTACCACGATGGCGGTGTTCCTGGTAATCTTAGGCCGCGTCCTTTTTATACCATATTTCCCTCCTGTTATTTTTTGTGCTATTTTACTACCGGCGTATCCAGCAGCACCTAGCGCTGTCGCTTTTCCTACAAGCGGAGCAGCAGCAGCTATTAACGCTGGTAACGCAGCGAGAAGTGGGAAAAAATCACCTACTTTAATCATATCCTTGATTGTGCTCGGAGAAAGATCAATTTGAACCCCAGTATTTGCTGATTTAACTTTACTAAAAATTTTATGTTGAGTTTTAGTTAGCGATAATTTATTTGGACCACCATGAATTTGATTATTTTTTAATGTTATTTTTGCTCCACAGATTTTGTTGTATTTGATTGGAGTTTTTTAACCTGACCCGGAGTCAGAGTCACACTAACATGATCGTATGGCATTTTTATAATAGTGCGATTGATTTAAATTAATCTCACATTTTTTCCACTGGAGCATCAATGACTCTCATTCGTCCAGCAATACTCTCAAGAATCATAGTTCTATCGCTAAGTATAACGGCAAATGCTCTAAAATTATCACCATCTGCATTACGTATTCTGGCTTTGAAATGTATATTAACGACAGATTGTTTTAATAAATCAAGATGTTCTAGTGAAAAATAATAAATCGGATACAATGTTGTAAAATCTAACTGTGATATTTGCAAACCAGTATCAACATTTTGATCTCGCCCCATAAAATTAAGCAAACGATAATATGCACGCGCCACTGAATTAGTATCAAAATCTAACGATATCTCCTCAGATGGTTCCTGATGTCCATTTATTCTTAATGATATTTCACTGGCATTAAAATGATCAAATATCATTGGACTAGTTCTTTGATTATTTAACCGATCAGCCGTTTGAAGAGCGATAAAGATATGTCTTGGCGCAGAAACACCTTGTTGTGATGACATATGCCAAGTAACATTACCATTGATGTTGCTATTATTAATATCAGTAGTTGTTGTTAGCCACGACATTACTGATTTACCGCCTTGATCCATAAAAGAAAGTAGCTTCTGTTCTTCAGATGTTGATGGAGTCATTACTAGCATCCATAGTGTAAGTTTAGATAGTACTACTTTACCATTATTAGGAGCACCAGCAGCAGCAGCATCATCAACACCTTGTCTCCAAATAGCATCGTTACTATCACCTTTTCGATAAAGAACAAATGTATGTTTGGCTCCAAAAATAACTTTTCAAAAATTTCTGCAAAATCCAAACATATGAGATAATGGAATTACACATGAAAATCTTCTACGATTACCCCTTAGCATATTTTTACGTGTAGCAAATCCTAGATTAAAATTATTATTATAACTTTGTAGTACAGAAGACGCAGCAGCTGGTCTATCTATCGTTCCAGCTACGGCAGCATCCGTAGCATTTTCAGCCAATTGTACGAAATTAAATTGATTATGATCAGCCCCATTAAAATTATCCTTGTCAAACATCATACTTGGACCAGCTGATCTAGTAAAATCATCTGAATATCTTGGTAGGCCCACAATTGTTGTAGCAATATCAACATTATCCTGAATTGATTCAATTTCTTTTCGATCAACCATGTACATGGAACTTTTAAATAATGCCATAATATCATTATTAACAAAACCAACTTTTAAAGCTTCTGAATATACGGTATTATCTGTTTTTATAATTTCACCTACAACTTCAATAAACGCTTCACAGGGTAGAAAATATCTACTTGTATCATAAACCTGAAGTTCAACTCGCCCCTCATTATTTGGTATTACTGCAGCATATGAATAATGCTGATAATCACGTACTGATCCATCTTTATCTATCTGTTCATCCATGTCGAAAGCCTCGTTGGATGTTCGTTTAAGCATTTTATTATAAATTGATTATCTTCTAAAACGAAGACCATTTCTCGATATCATACTCGTATTTATTATTTGCTCGGTTTCCTGATTTATCAACTCTGTTAGTTTTTGATTTGGTGCATCATTTATTACCTTACTAACATCGCTCGGCATCACAGAGGTGCTTGGCAATTTGACCGGAACAACATTAGCAACCGGTTGTCTTTTTCGGCGTATTAAATTTAATGTCCTGTCTTTGATGGTATTAAACGCTTTACTAGCAATATTACCAACAGCAGCAGTGGCTTTATCACGAACAAAATCCATCGCTTTCATTGATAATTGTTTTACAATGGGTCCCGCTTTAGGGGCTGTTCTTGTGACAAAACCTTTAACAACATTACCAAATCCGTCCCCGTAAGTAACTATGTACATCGGTAACCGCGAGTTTATTACTCGAACAGATATAGGTTTACGATGATTTTTGTGCACGATCATTTTATTTAATTAATTATTTATTCAACAACTAGTCACTGTACTCGTCAACAATTTCATCAATGAGATTTATGTAAACACTAATATCTACGATACCACCTTGAAATAGTCTTCTGCAGATATCGGTTGCCTCGTTGATTATTTCTGATGAATTATTTCCAGCTCTTTTTCCTCCAATAAGAACCTCTAATCGTGATACATCATTAACAACATTGTCGGGACAGATAGAATCATTTCCGAAACCACTACCGGTAGCACGAGGAGATTGTGGTGTATCATAAAACTCTTCTTCGGATTGTGGTCTTTGAGAAGGTACATAATCTCTAAATTGTTGATAACCCGGAGGTTGTAAGTTAAAATTCATTTTTTTAGAAGCAAAATATAATGAAGGGATCGAATTACCGGGTCTTATTTTAGTAAGATGTTCAGGTCTTACATATTCATTTCTTTGATCATATCCAATGCAGTAATGCGAACTAAATTATCAAGAGCATCATCGGTAAATAGCTTTGCAGAAAATAATGTTTCAGACTGAGGTGAAGGTTGTTGTTTTGATTGTAAAGGTGGAGGAAGCTGATATGAGGGAGGTTGTGCTTGTTGTTGTTGTAATCGTGCAAAATATATGTCTATCGCATTACTAAATGAAATAAATCTAGGATCATTATTACCGACCCGATTAACTCCATGATGTACATAATATCCATTTATACCATGTTTCACGACTCACAGCTTCTTTAGCATATTCAGGTTTTAAAACATCTCCTCGTTGATTATATGTCACCACAGCAATTTCAGCTAAATCATTTATGTTTTTAACCATTCTTATATCGTTAATACTATCTTCAGTAAATTTTTCAATCGAAATAACCTTAGTCTTGGCTTGTTCTGTATCATCATCATCAATCATATCTTTGTCATCCTCGGGTATTTCTTCATCATATTGAGGTTGAGCCGCAGCTATGCCAGCTGGTAGATCTCGTAATTTTTTTATATTTTTTTAGCCCTCAATGCAGTCTTTTTTAATACTGGAAGGATACCCTTTTTCCTTTCTTCAGGATCTTCAATATCTCCCAATAGAACTCTTTCAGTAGTCTCCGTAACTTTTTCAGCAGCTTTTTCAGCAGCTTTAGTTATTGGTTTAAATAACAACTCATATGACTCCGCAATAACTTGTTTCGCATCTTCAACTACTCGTATTTTTCGTCTGACAGTATCTCTCACGGGAAGATATTGTTGTATTGCTTCCAGTCGTTCTCGTGCTAATCTAGCATAATGTGGTTCTCCAATATCCATTTGTTATTGATATATTAATAATTTTAATTTATGATGATAAGTCGGTCTTGACAAAATATACAGAATCGGGGTAATAAATTTTTTACAATTCCAGGGTATGTCAATTCCAGGGTATACCAATCAGAGTCTGTTCGCCCTCCCTGCTGCTATGACAATATTGCCCTTAATCTAAACAAGTTGACGGACAGAAAGAAAACTAAGAAATATAGGCATTTAAATTAGTCTCGTAGTTATGTACATCGGTCGACTGCCTATTATGGAGAGAGGTCAAAGGCGGGTCTTGTAGTTGTATCTTCATTAATGTTATAGAGATATTGTATTTCTTATTTGTAACGTTCATTTATATTTATATAATTGAAGCTGTGCTCATTTGTCAAGGGACGCTTTTATTATAGGGTTAAATGATCATGGCTGGGTATTTATAGATGTGTAAATTGGTTACTCATCACTTCGGACTTTGTTTACGTTGTGAGTGATTATGTAAGTTTTAAACATCCAACCATGATTATTTAAGTAATATAATTCCAATTCACTCTTTTTCTGTTATCATATCAGCAGATTTCATTAAGGAAACGTTGACATTTAGGTAGCTTTTCTTTCATTAGTGTCTTCACTGAGATATAATACATAGCCTAATCTTCGTTAGCCAAGAGGGTACATTTGTATGTGGGTGGCACTGGCGTCAAATCTACTGCTGAAGGCCTCGGTAAATTCTTGAAAGAATACGATATAGATCCGTTATCTATAAAGTTTATCCACAGTAGACGTAATTGTCTATCGGCCAAGCTGACTGTATATAATTCAGACTGCAACACTGTTGAAAATGATGTAACATGGCCAAAAGGTGTTTATGTAAGAAGGTGGTATGGGAATCAGTCTTGGCGAGACGGGTTTAGCAATCGCGATCAGGAGGCAAATGAAGGTGCAGGATGCGATATTCCGTGACTAGGGTGACAGTTAATTGTTCATAAATTTGCCATTATGTTCTGTTGTAAGTTAATGTGTTTTGTCATCTTTGTCATTTTAGTCCTGCTTTCACGATGCGTAAGTATTAATATGCCTATATTGCAAGTTAATATGAATGTTAATATACTGACCTGGAATGTTAGAGGAATTATGTCCTCTGCTTTTAACTTTAGTGCAATGCTGGATAAATATAATGTTGACATAGCTTGCGTAACTGAACATAAACTATTACAGCACATACTTCCATTTTGCGATACTATTCGTTCTGATTATAAATGAACTGCTAAGGCAGAGGATATTTCCTCTAATAGCACGTTTATAAAATGTGGTAAAGGAGGAGTTGCAATCTTCTGCAAAACTTCTCTCATGAGATATGTCAACTTTATAGATGAAGTTAATAGTTACAGAGTTGTTGGAATAGAATTCAAATTTCCCGATATGCAAAATGTATATATTGTTTGTGTATATATGCCGACCCTATTATATGGCATAGATTGTTACAAAGCGCAAATTGAGTTGATTCAAAATCTCTATCATCAGTACTCACAGCTGGGGGACGTGTATTTTACTGGTGATTTCAATGCAGTAGCTGAACCAGACACTTTCAGAGATTACAAAGATAGAGTATTTCATGAGTTCTTGCGATATAATAATCTAGTGAGTGCTGGACATTTAATAATATGCACTGGTTCCCGTTATACGTTCACCCCAGCAAGAACGATGATTGATCATTTTGTACTGTCGGATCAATGCATAGGTAGATTACGAAGTGTGCACATTGTTTCAGATCACGAAGAGCACGTGATATCTGACCACCTCCCTATCCTTACTTCCCTTCGTACAGTGACCTGTGGGAGAGACTTCAGACAGTCTATGAAGAGAAACAACATAGCCTGGAATAAATTAAACGCTGATATCTTGAAAAACTATCAATCTGAGCTGGACCTTCGCCTGAAAACTTTAGATATAGATACTATTTCGGACAATGTTGATAGCTTTTACCAGCACATTGTTAATGCAATACAGCAGTCAAGCGACATCGCGCTTCCAAAGTCTAAATTCAATTATCATGCCAAATCATACTGGTCAAATGAACTCAAAGAAGCACATAAACTTCAAAGATTGGCTAGGTATACTTGGATAAATGAGGGAAGACCGAGGGGTAGTCAATTTAATTCTTACAGAGAATATAAAGATAAGAAGAGAGACTTTAGAAACGTTCAAAAACTGGCTGTGGAAAAATATATGGGGGAGGTGTATGAAGAAATTGAAAAAGCACATGAATGCGATGTAAGACACTTTTGGAAAATGATCAACATTAAGAGAGGGAACAATATAATTTTTTGTCAGGAACTATCAACTGATGGAGTTTGTGTCCGTGATGATGATTCCATCGCAAATGGCTTTGCCAGATACTATGAGGACATTCACACGCCGAATTTAAACCATAGTTTTGACGGAAACTTTTATGAATTTATAGAGAGAGAATTAAATCGGGGTCTACAGGACGAAGTAAGCCATATCGAGGCCTTACAGACCAGTATCAGTTTAAACGAAGAAAGAGAAACCATTAAAGGTCTAAAGAAATCAAAAGCATCGGGCCATGATCAAATTTGCAATGAACATTTGATCTATGGCAGCCACTACATCATCTAGTGTATGACAATTTTATTTACTTGGATGATTGATCAATCTTATAAAACTGTAGATTGCAAAAAAGGGTTAGTAATACCACTGTACAAAGGTAACAGAAAATCAAAGAACTCCCTCGAAAGTTACAGGCCTGTTACTTTACTGCCTGTTATCTACAAAACCTTTGAGAAAATTATTCATGAACGTTTGGTAACTTGGCTCAAAGATACTAATTATAGTATACCCAGTTCACAACAACATGGTTACCAAAAAGGTTTAGGCTGCACAACAGCGAGTTTTGTGCTGTTGCAATCAGTACAATATAATGTAAACATGGGTTCACGGGTTTTTGCTGCTTTTCTTGATACAAGAAAGGCATTTGCTACCGTGTGGCACGAAGGACTGCTTTTTAAATTATTCACGTTGGAAATTACGAGTAAATCCCTTTTGATATTTTTTAACATGTATACAAATTTACAGAGTAAAGTTCTTGTAAATGGGAAATTTTCAGATTGGTTCTCAATTGGCCAAGGAGTGAGACAAGGGGGTGTTTTGTCAACCTTGATGTACACAATATTTATAAATGACTTGCTGCTACAGTTAGAAAATAGTGGATTTGGAGCAAAGATTGGATCCTTAGCTGTGGGAAATCCATCCCTAGCTGATGATATTTCACTTTTGGCTATATATCCTAACAATCTACAAAAGCTGTTAGATATAGCATACGACTACAGTAATAAGTGGCGATTCGAGCTTAGTGTCACAAAGTCATACATTATCATATTCGGACCCCAATACAAGAATTATATCCATATGAAATGGTATATTGGCCCGTCATGTTTGCCGGTTACCGATTCGGCAACACACCTGGGTCAGCGGATTAACTCAAAGCTGACGTCGCATGACGCAATACTCGATGCATGCAAGAAAGGAAAAAAATCTTTTCAATGTCTGTTTGGTATTGGCATTAAACCGAATGGTTTAAATCCTTTGGTTGCTGCAAATGTAATTAAAAAGGTAATTTTCCCTTCAATGTTTTATGGAAGTGAATTATGGTGTAACATTTCAAAACGTGACCTCGCTTTATTGGATAAAACTCTGAGGTATTTTGCCAAACATTTACAAGGTTTTCCAATACATACAAGATCAGACATTGCCCTGGGAATGCTAAGATGGACATCAGCGCAGTCCGAAATTGATAGAAGAAAATTAATGTTTTTACACAGGTTGTGTTTGATGCCTAACAATGTACATGCTAAACGTGTGTTTAACGTTGCGTTATTTCACTTCATTTTGAGCGGATGCATGTCAAGCTGCGGGTTAATTTCAAATTTATATTATACCTCAAAGAAGATTGACTTGCTCGGGTATCTAGCTGATTATTTACATAATTCTGAAATTCCAGATAAACATAATTGGAAAGAAATTGTAAGGTCAAAAATTGTTGGTCTTGAAAATAGCCTCTGGAGAGTTCGTATGTCTTATCAAGCAGATTTTGATAGATTCTCTTCGATACACGAATACTTACGACCTGCCTCAGTGTGGCAGTCGGCTAAAACCAGACAACACACTAAGGTATTTACATATGTAGCTAAACTATGGGCTGCTGTTCCACAAACACAGCTTGATATGTATATTAGATGTGGGAATGTTTATATAGACTTGATACTTCATTGTTGTGTTAGTTGTCCTTATATGTCGAACTTTCGAAATTCTTTCTGGGATTTCCTTACTGATAAATTTCCCCTGAGCCTGCACATTACGTTATTTAATGCAGAAGATGAGCTGCAACTACAATATCTTCTAGGTAAAAGGTTACCATCAGGAGTAATCGACAAAGAAAACTCCAAGCTATTCGTCCTGTATGCAGCATACTTTGTCATGCAGTGTGCAGCTATCTTCTGTAAATAAGGTACTGAAACTTGCAACTTATGAGTTGACGAACACTTTGTTGACTGATATTGTGTAAGAATTTGTATTCTAATATAGATTTTTTTTTGATTTTTTTTTAAAATATTTATTGATTGTATTCAGATGATTTATTCTTATATCATGTAATCTTCCATGGAAGGAAATAAAGATGATGATGATGATGATGATTAAGAAAACGTTGACATATGGTAGCTTTTCTTTCATTAGTGTCTTCACTGAGATATAATACATAGCCTAGTCTTCGTTAGCCAAGAGGGTACATTTTTATGTACAGTGCATGGTAGTGCCTCGGAATGGGTTATTCCAGGTATCTACGGAGCTTGTTATGATTTTAATTTTTTTAAAAATGGGCGATGCTCTTTAAATCAGGTTATTTCTGTTTTTAACACTATGCTTGCGTATGGCACCTGTTGTTATGTAATATATCCATCGTTGTTCTCGCTTTCTGCTCATTTCGATCTTTCAAAAGCAAACTAGTGTCCACTTTAGTATTATCCCATGCTCATCATATGACCCTAACCTTTAACAGATGATGGGACGTGTTACAGAAGCGTAATGCAATACATTCTCAAGGTAAGCTTTTAAACCCTGCCATATGCTGCCTTCGGCAAAAGTAGAGAGTATTCGAGTGCTTGAAGGGTCTACGCTTTCATTGTTTTGACTTTTAATGGGCTATTTTAATTTGAGGTTCGTAAATTTGGATCGGAAATCGTAAGGGTGGAGGGTCTTTTTATTGTTGTTATTTTTAGGATGGATATATATAAAACTTCAGATAAAATGACCTGGTAACAAGGAACCAAACGGAGTCCTCAGAATTTAGCGATGTGTAAAATAGCCGAGTTCAATATCACGTGACCGTTTACATCCAATCATAATGTAGAAAACTCAGTCAATTTAAAAAACAAATTGGTTGTGGTTGTGATTTGGATTTGTAACGCAGTTTTAACAATGTTTCAGTCAAATCGCTACGATGCATGCAATGTGGCAGTTTATAGTGATAGCTAGTACTGGGGCATCATGCCGCAGACATGTAGCATGATGTCCCACTCAGTCACATTATCCTTTCAACATGCTGACCAGTCCTCATACTAACCTCTTAATGCTGAACGCCAAGCGAGGCAAATGTTAGTACAATTTTTATAAGTCTTTGTTATCACTTGGCCGTGGAACGAACCCACGACCCCTCCCGCATACGAGGCGGACCCTCTAACCACTAGGCCACCGGAGCGGTATTAAAAAAAAAAAATTGGAATTATTGGGTTTTTACAAAAATTGCTGAAAAACACGATATGTCTTGTTTGTTTGCTTGTTTTGATTTCTTTGCTTTAAAAAAAAAGAAACGTAAAACAAATTTGTTCAATGGACGGACTTCAGGAACATAATTTAACTATAAATATACATTATTCTGAATACTGAGACTGCGTTACATCCAGCATTTGTATTTACTTCATATATTAGTCATATCATATTTTTTTTTATGCATAAAGATAATAAATGACCGCTGTTTTCAAATAACTTAAAGAGATAAACATAATTGAAAATTTTCAATTATTTTATAATGCACCTTTGGATTTTTAACGTACTTTTATAATACACATAATTAAGTGACATTGTTTGTTGTAAAGTGCAAGTAGTTTATTTATCAATCCTCTCTGCATTAAAAAGGTGCATTATAAAGCATTTTTGTTTAACTCTCTCACAGGGTGCATGTTAATCTGGAAGAACTAATATAATACAAAATTAAAAGATTGATTCATCTGCAAACAACAAAAAAATAATTAAGACGATGCCTGCTAAGATGATATCTCGAGTTTTCCAAATTGCATGCGGTGGCGGGAAGCAACAATTTGTCCAGTTATGTTATGATGATCGCTTTCCTAAATTCGGTTCGTATTTGAAGACATTGCTATATGATGGAACTTTCTCAGAAAGCTTCAAGCATCGACATTTTCCACTTGAATCTGTTTCTGTGCCATGCAGATTTTATTCCTTAAACTGCGGACACAGGTATAGCTATTTTGCACAATTTGTGGTTATGTTGCATCACTCTTTCTTTCTTTCTTTCTTTCTTTCTTTATGTCTGTCGGTCTCTGTCTGTCTATGTCTCTGTCTGTCTGTCTGTCTCTGTATGTATGTTTATCTGTATATGTCTCTCTATGTCTGTCTCTGTCGGTCTGTCTATCTCTCTGTATTTGTCTGTCTCTCCCTGTATGTCTCTGTCTCCGTTTGTTTCTCTCTGCCTATGTCGCTCTCTGTCTCTGTCTCTGTCTGCCTCTCTCTGTCTCTGTCTGTCTGTCTGTCTGTCTCTCTCTCTCTGTCTGTCTCTCTCGCTGTCTCTCTCTGTTTCTCTGTCTCTATGTACGTCTCTCTGTATGTCTCTGTCTGTCTGTCGCCCTCTCTATGTCTCTCTGTGTCTCTGTCTGTCTGTCTTTGTCTGTCTTTCTGTCTCTGTCTCTCTCTGCCTCTGTCGCTCTCTGTCTCTGTCTCTCTCTCTCTCTCTTTATCTCTCTCTGTCTCCAGATTACCTGCATCTGTTCCCTTACATATTTCCATTCATTTCAATCGTCAAACTATTCATTAAATAAATAGCATTAACATTGAATCAATCATCTTGCTGTTATATTTGCGAAGCATGCGAGTTTATATTGTGTCAACTAGTGGCAGTACCTTCAGGCAAATATATGACCCATGCCATCTTGTTGCTCGTTGTGTAATCAACACGAATATTTCATTTCCTCCGACACGTTTCATGTCACATAATCAACGGTCGCTTCATCCTTTACGCGACTGATTTTCACAACGGCCATAGTAATATCAAAACATACTACATATATCTAATATTTATCCATTAAATTTCTTCTCATATTCATCACCAATATTTTGCTGTTTGCTGATATGTTCTTGCTATGAAACATTATGGCTGTGTATAAATTACCAAGCATCCGAAAGTATAAAATGTTTCTCCGCTTTTTAAATGAATATTAAAAGAATAAGGAAAATTAAAACGCAGTATATTATGAAAAAGAACTCTACCGTTTCTTTCAATCGGAAGAAGACCATGCAGGTTGTATGCATAGAAGTAAATCGTTCTTACACGTTACAGTTGTATCTCATATGGCTTTAAGAGAAGGCGAGGTTGTGGTAATGTCGTTTGTCCAGATTCCATTCAGGGGCGTTTGTTGTGGAGTACCTTGTATAATTTATGGCGTAAAATACATAGACATTTGAATAGGAAATGCTTCAAATGAATCATTAAAACAATCATTGACCGAGACCTATCTCAACTCCCGCCACCCCACCCCTAGACATATATATATATATATATATATATATATATATATATATATATATATATATATATATATATATATATATATACTGCGTGAGACATACTATATAAAGAGGTAACTGCTTCGTAAAATATTTTTTTTTCTTCTAATGAACCAGCTGAACCGAAACTCCCTTCTCTCACGAGTATCTCAATATAAACCTTTTTAACTTTTTAGGTTCCCGTGCAAATATCAACATAGTAATAATACACTTGTGGTATATTGCAGTTTGAAGCCAATGGGTAATGTTTACGGGCAATGATTAGCTAGAAACTGAAGCAAATATCAACTATGTCAAAAATAGAAACAAGTGTTCCTATCTTAGGTACCTAAGAAAAAGTCAGGTCATACTGAATTTTCTGGAAAATATCAAATTCCTAATAATCAAAATTACGTTACATTGACATGTAAAGAAAATAAAAAGACTCCTAAACCCACAAACAATCAAATCAAACCAAATCCAACTTAAATCCAATATAAATTACATATAATATATGTAACAATAGTAGTATCAGTATAGAGTGACCTAATGCGCAGATATATCGACAAATAGTGACATGCAAACAGAAAAGTCCTTAACAAACGCGGGGTACGATTTGGGTCAATTTTGGCGCGGTCCCTATGATTTATGTGCTTGGCCCACTGTGAGACAGGCAGTGGGAAATAAACGCTTAAACAAGTTGTATATGACATTGAACATAATATTTCCTTCAACTGCTTTAAAACTACTTTCTCTCTACAGATGTATTTTTTATTATATAAAATTACTAACACGCGTGGCCCAAATGGGTCAAATCGGCCTAACTGTTATACATTTGAAAGATTTCTTTTAATTGTACCAAGAGCATATTCTTACACATTATTATATTTGTACATGCTGCATTGTAAATTGTGTCTGCACTATTTGGTCTGGCTTTTTATAGTCCGTGTACTTAATATTAGTAGCAATTTTAAATTATCACCAAGCTGACGATCGAGTTACTTAGCGGTCCGTTGGAAGTTTCGTCATGCGGTAGTTGATTAACATATGGTAATCTAAGACGGGTCTCTGGAGGATGGGGGGATGGTGGTGAGGTAGAGGCAGGGACGTCATGTGGGGGGAAAGGGGGCATCCCCCCCCCCCACCATGAATTTGCATGGGCTTTAAAATTGCTGTAGCTCAAATACTAAAATTAACAAGCCCGTCAAGTTTTGCACCCCTCCATCAATCAAGTCCCCCCCCCCCCGAAAAGGTTGGAATGACGTTCCTGGTTGGAGGGGCAAAGATCAGCTCTTGAAATTGATAATCTTTCTGAATTTCAAAATGAACATCACTTATAACAAATTTATCAGCTCAGTTCATGCTAGAAGAAACTAATATCAAGTTGAGAAGAAAATAATTAATGTATTCCTGACAATTTATGGGATGTGGTCAAATGGAATGCTTAAAATGTTTAAGGTATCAGCTCTGGTAAGAACTGTATAACAAGTGTGTCAGACGAACAGAGTCGGTTATATAACACGTATATGAACAAATAAATCTGATACCTGAGAAGATGAAAAGGAGGCTTTGACTTAGTGAATTTAGCTACCAAATTCAGAGGATAAAAACGAACAAGCCTAAACACAGCCTATTCTGTCTTGCCAAAATGATATATCCAATTTGAAATATATTGCATAACTCCTCGAAATCAATAGCTGATCCACATAGTCACTTTTGCATTATCACCGGACCGTAGTGCTCAGTAACACTGGCATGTTAGAAGACAATCATCGATCAATAAATGCATGTATTTAACGACAGCCAATTTAATTCAGAACGGACTGTATCTAAATATCTGCATTCGCGCTAAAGAAATCAAACGCTGTTTATGTCCTTTGTCAGACTTATCATTGGTTAGATCAATGAAAGTAACGGAAAGATGAAGAGTATTTAGACCAAAAAATGTGTGTGTGTGTGTGTAATTTAGACGTTGAACGTAGCTTTAACAATGTTTCAGTCATATTGTTATGATGTCTGCAGTTTGCAGCTTATATTGATGTCTAGCACTGGGGCATCGTGCCGCACGTATGTAGCATGAAGTCCCGCCAATCACATTATCCTGACACCAGACTGACCTGTTACAACACTAAACCCTTAATGCTGAGCACCTAGCGAGGCAACTGTTAGTACCATTTTTATAAATCTTTGTTATGATTCAACCGGGGTCGAACCCGTGACCTCCCGCATCCGAAGCGGACGCGCTTACCACTTATGCCATCGGAGCGATCCACCAATGAATTTAACTTTTTGAAACATTTATAAACCGGTACACCAGACGTTGTAGACACCAATTCACTCCTTTCTCCTTTCTTCGTTTTAAAGGTTCATAAATTTAATAATGCATACATGTGAATGTGTTGTTTTATTTATTTTAAGTAACAGACTTACACGATGAATCTGACCAAAAATATTACATTAGGCACGGTGTGCCACTTCAAGGATTTTAAATTATATTTACATTTCTGTTTATGATCAAACAATTCATAAAATAGTCTTGAAAGTAAATATACAAATTCTCAATTTGAGGATGCATTAACATTTATTTTAAACAAACTGTCTGCAGTTACTTTTCAAAAATATTCAATGAGTCAACATTCTCAGAATGAATCTGTAAACCTATTTTTGCATCTTAAGGAAATTGTTTTTAAAAAAATCCAAATATATTTTATATTAAGATATAAAGCACTAAATGGCCAAATAAACTCACTTAATGCAGCACGTCATTTATACTTCATACTCTATAGGAAATGACTAAATATCAAATACAGAAACGAACTAATCCTTGTCATCAATACATATAATAATATCCTTTGCTGTTCTTACATTGAATTTGGCTGATAACCGACGAATATATCATCGGCTTCTAAAGTTCAGCTTTACCACTTCCCGTCCGTTGTTGTAAAGGAATGAGATCAGGGGACACAACTTTTGAAATCATAAAATTAGTAGCGAGTCATCGTTATTAGCACATGCTTGAATTGTTGTTTTGGTTTTGGCGTTCTAGAGTTTAGCGAGGAAAATGGGTTATTGAGCGTTCAGTGAATCGTTATTTTCCAAGATAGTAAACAGTAAGTTTAAATCAAATCCCAATATTATACAAACTTATATTTTACGCAACGTATACATATATGCATATAGATCATCAATGGGAAAATGCTTGTCAAAGTTAACATACGTTTTGTATTAATACGAATGAGTTGAGTATCATACAGGATAGATCAGAATGGAACCCGGGTCCATTTTTAAACGGTATACATCGAATTACTTGTAAGCAACGACCACTATATCATCCCGGCCATGTACGTATTCCGTAGAGATGATGTCACGAAGTTCCCGGGTTTGAATCTCCGAACTATACGAATTACATTTTTCTAACATGTATCATGCTATTCGTCAGTGGATCAGGGGATACTAACTACATATTTATATTATCTTTAATTTATAATTGCGAGACTGGATTAGAAGCCTTATACATCTATTTGGTGTTATAATGCACAGATATTCGTGAAAAGAGCTTAGCTGAAAACATACTCTCAATAGCAGCAAAATATATTTATGGCCAACATTTGAATATATCGCTTTTACTTATTAAACACCCGTAGCTAATTACTGATATCATATACTTGGCTTACTTTATTCCATATCAAGCTAGATTTCATAACTAAGGTAATATTTCTAGAGTCTATGGGACTTGTCGTTATGGCAGCCATACATTTATATAACTGAATTGTCCATTATTTGTCTTTATCAGTTAGTTGATATAAAAATGTTTCTAAGAAACACAATATCAGCAAGGATAGCTAAAATTGATTGTTTAATCCATCTAAACCGCATGCAGCGTATACTTGTACAAGTTATAGACACACTTTACCATATTTCTAGGACGAACATTTCAGTTTCCAAGACATCAATGAAGAAGAAACATCCTCGCATGATACCCTGCAAGGAATTTTGTTGGAGGAGTTTTTAATTCAAAGATGCCATGTTATAAACAATATCAATTACAACACTTGTATATTACATACTGTTTCACTTGTTCCAATGAAATGTGAGTTATACATGATATTAACACAACTATAGTACTTACCGAAATGACCATCACGTATAAATTATACTACAGTTTTTATACACTTCGTTACCAGATGCAGTACAGATGGTTACCATGAGACGTTTGTTAAAATATAATGTCTTTGATGTCGATATCTTTTAGCTATGCCACTCAAAACAACAGCTCAAAACGTAGAAACCGATGACATGTTCTAAAATATATGGATAACGTTTTTCGAGTTTTCATTTCGTAATCACTTTGACTGGTTTCAACGCGTTTACTTTTCTTTCCGTAGACAACAACGTTTTGTCTCTGGAGGGCATGAAATAAATCTAATATTCTATCATTTCATACATTCAAAACACTATTCGTCAATTACTGTTTAATATATATTATTTCAGCATGCAGCCGGTAGCGATAAAAAGCACTATAAAATAATTCTTTTTATCTGGCTAAGTAATACATATTCTCTAATTTTTTTAAATTTTATTTTTTTATGTTTCTTCTCCTGATCACGACAAGGTTATTGCATGATTTTCACCAAACACCAGACAGTTATTCTTTAAATCAATGGCCAGTGAAGTTTTCAAAACTCATAACCATAACGTTAACAAATATTAACCACCCAAATGATAGTAAAATCATCAGTCATTTCATTATTATGAAACGTTCTCACTTTATTCCACAGTTGTATTTACTCAGAATCAAATATCTGCAGGTTGTAAGCAATATATTAAGAGTCCCATCAAACGTAGTGTGATATTACGAAGTTAGATCATGTTTGCGTTTATCAGGTACTACCATTAAGATATGTCATTGTGCCTTTGATCTATAAGCAAAAGCAGTAAAACTTCTCACCTGGCCGCTACCAGTCAACAGAGTTTGCATATAACGGTTACCGGTCTTTCAAAACCTTTTTTTACGACTCTATACTGGAAAATCCGTAGACGTGGTCTTATCTCTCTCTTTCTCTCTCTCTCTCTCTCTCTCTCTCTCTCTCTCTCTCTCTCTCTCTATATATATATATATATATATATATATATATATATATTATGTTTAATTAAAAAACATTGTTTAACAAACATGATGAAAATCTACCTATTAAAGCATTTATGTACAATTTTTGTTCACTTGTTAGATGTTTGACTTTCACAAGATTGTATTCTACCAGATATAATTCATGGACAGTTCAACTCATACATCTTTCAGGTTAACAGATATCCGATATAATTCATGGACAGTTCAACTCATACATCTTTCAGGTTAACAGATATCCAATATAATTCATGGACAGTTCAACTCATACATCTTTCAGGTTAAGAGATATCCGATATAATTCATGGACAGTTCAACTCATACATCTTTCAGGTTAATAGATATCCGTCTATAACTGCATGCGAAAGAAAACTCACAACACAACTAAGTTGCCGCTAACATACAGATTTATGGCGCTGAATTAACTAAGCAATCAAATTGGAAAGAAAAACTAAGCTGTCACCTATAAATAAGAAACGGATATGACATAAAACTGGCTTACATTATATCTAAGTATGTATCAATTAATGTAGGTCCTTCTCACTTGTTTCATTTCAATAATCTCTGCTTACTCAGTGTTGTGTAATATCTGCGTATTCATGTCAATTAGACGGGGTCTATTTAATAAGCAGCCAACTCTATACAATCATTGAGACAAATAATGTAAATTAATTTTATCTAGACACACACACACACACACACACACACACACACACACATATATATATATATATATATATATATATATATATATATATATATATATATATATATATATTAGTTGATGTTCATTTTAAAGGTGTATGTTGTTATTGTTGCGTTGGTCCAGGTCGTTATCTTTCTTGGGGCAAAAGGAGATGTGCAACTGATAATGGCCCGAAATGGTGATTTTAAGGTAGTGTGATTAAGAGTGGACCTAAGTTAAAATTGAACCTGTTGTGTATCTATTCTGAAATCTGAGGTGCATTGCTGCGTTGCGTTCCACCCATTAATTGTAGGCTTCTGTTAATCGGACGTATACTCGCAAGGCCTGGTTCTCATTCAAGTATCTACGTACAACATAAAACATGTCTGCCAACTTACAATAGGAGCACAATAATTATGAAAGACTTCAAAACTTGGAAGGAATCTGATTGCTTAATTTTCGCCTTATATTCACTGTACCTTGCTACCGTGCCTGGCCCCACGTGACAACATGCACTTTTGATTTTGCATCGAATGTGGCCTATTCACATGATCTAGATCAACCAGTTGGAATTTACCGAAATTAGAGCCATATATATCCCATCAGTCATGGAGAACCTACGTCATAGGCGCCATTTAAGAAGACTAGTACTAATAATTGCCCAAAAATACGCACTCATCTATTTTTAGATCCGATGCAATATTATACCATTTAGAAGATTCGAGTCATGTAGGCCAAATTTAACAAATGTATTTGTACACATTACAGTATTGGAAAAGTATAATAAAATAAAATCATGTAACAGGAGTTACAAAAATATAACTATGCAAAATGCAGATGACTTTTGGAGATATTAATACCTTTTGATAGTTGAAACTTTCATCCTTTAGCGCATTGTTTGGTGTATAAATGCATGCCACGTAGATCAGTATGACGCCACTTCAATTTCTAATTGAGTACTAGCAGATCTGTTGCCTGTTATTCAATATATCCTTTTCACGTTATTAATGTACTACACGAAAGCAAAAGTATAACTGAGTTAAAAATGGCATAGGCTATAATGAGAAATCTCAAGTTATCTACAATGCAAGAGCAGCGGGGGGGGGGGGCGAATCCGACATTTTGTCCAATCGTTATTTTGCTTAATTATTACTTTCTGCACTCAGCGGATCCGGTGTAGTCAGCGCCTGGTAAAAAAAAAACGACGACGGTCCATCCTACACGACGGTGACGTCATTTGGTTCTGCGCGCCGATCCCAGCGTCGTCAGCGTCCGGTAAACACAGCGACGACCGCGTCGATGTCATTGCCCCCCCGCTGCTAAGGGGCTATTTACAATGATCTTACAAACAGAGTGATTACTAACTCCTCCTCTTGTAGATCAATTAGGTTATTTGACTGATCGGTAAGTCTAAAATTAATTCTCGTTAAAAACTGATTATGGCATCGCATATAGACCGGATTAATCGGGCTCTCAACGATTAAGAATCCGGGAGGGGCTGTTGGCGAAAATGAATAAAGGATATACCCCTGTTGAGCTTGATTTGATTGCTTGGTATCTACCTGGTAACTCCCTTCGATAACATCACACACTAGATTGATTGCTATCACCGATGCGATATTTACGTTGTATGGAGCAATATGCCTACCACCATCTCCGTTATCGTGTCTGAGAATAGTTGATGGACCGAGAAAATCATTAAGAGACTTTCTTAGTTCTGGCGCGTTGTATCCTGGAAACTTGAAATCGGGTAAATCGGCTTCTGTGATATTATACTCGGTTAGGAATTTTTGTTTATTATCATCGCTGTTATCGGATATTATTTTAACGATTCGTTCATTGATATATTCCATGTCTGATATAAGTTGATTTAACACCTCAACGTGTTTTCGTGCTTTTGTTTTCCGTAGTTGTTCTAGTTGCAATTGGTAATTACGATTAATCTCGCTAAAAGCATTAGCGATATCATTTAAATTAATTGTTAATATGACTTGCGATTCAGGAGTTTCCTTATACTGAAAATACCACTGCATGGCATTCCTGTCTTGAAATATAAACCAACTGGGTAATAACGTGCTTTTCATAATAGACAAATCATCCAGATAACTGGTAATAATTTCATGATACGATTGCTCATTTGTGTGCAAGTCCGCTGGGATTTCATTAGGTGGATTCTCGGGCCAACCTAGTATGGTTCTTATTGAACTGTTATAAATATCAACCATATACCCCGGTGTGCTTATTTCAATCGTCGACGATAACGTCGGTTCATGAACCGTAAGAGCGATTTTTGATTCTTTTCCTGTGATCGATTTTATCCTGCGTTGAAATTCTTTATTGATTTGTTCTACTTGGTATGACCCAGTTGGTATTGTAACCTCATTCCAGTCTGGGGTTCCATCGGGTTTATTTGTCCATGCAAAAAACAGCGAGTTATTAGGTTGTTGTCCGTTAAATGCTTCCGCTCGGATATTAGGCCAACTGTGATATACTCGCAATTTTGCCAGCGCTATTTCCTTCACTGGAATCGGAGAAGGGAAGTTTACACTGAATTCTGGCTTCGTTGATGTTATCGATATCATATTTGTTTGTACCGGAGTGGTGTTCTCCGCGATCCTTTGAAGTAATTGCAACCCTTCGGGGTTCAGCGACATTATTATTATTCGTCGTTTCTAGTGTTTAATTTCAACACCGAATATTAACAACCTGCTTGTTTTCAGGAGGATGTTTTAAGCCCATTGAAGTGGTTTCAGGAGAATGTTTTAAGCCCATTGAAGTGGTTTCAGGAGAATGTTTTAAGCCCATTGAAGTGGTTTCAGGAGAATGTTTTAAGCCCATTGAAGTGGTTTCAGGAGAATGTTTTAAGCCCATTGAAGTGGTTTCAGGAGAATGTTTTAAGCCCATTAAAGTGGTTTCAGCCACGTGGTTTCCAGTTTCCAGTTGAAAATCCTCGATTTTTGACATCGCGGAGTCATACAACTGGACCATCGTGGAGAATTCAGCATCGGATATAAACGAATTATCTATCGCCAACGAGATCAACCCGGATAATTTCGAGTACGCGTCGGATACTATTTGATGTTTTACTGTATACTCGTTGAGTTTTTTCTGAGAACACGATGATATCTTTCTAGTGATTGCGTTGGCGACTCCAGCAATTGTTGTCGCCGCGGAGATAGCGATTGGAACAGCGATCGGGGCCATCATGGTCACCGTGGATAAAATAACACCGGTACCGGCTACTATACCCGACACCGAGTACACGACCGCGTCGATGGTGGTTATTTTTCGACGGTATTTTTTTATTTTTACACGGTATTGTTCGGAAAGCGTTTTCAAATTCGCGGAGAATTCTTTTACGGTATTGAATCGATATTGATGTGACGTCGGTGATACCTCTGATTCAATTACCTTGGTGGTCATTTTTATTTTAAAAGAGCTAGTGTTTTTAATTACTTAGATCCGCTACAAATTCCACACACCATGTAATGTCTGCCCTGGTTAAATTTCTATCAACGGCTTTAATTGTAAACGGTTCAATTGCGTCCTTGTCTATAATTGTTAATATTGTATTGTTAAACCCGAATGAACTTGACGATGTTATATTAAATTGCATTATTGAAACCAGTGTCAATCGATAAATGCCCTTAACAGTTGCGGTGATATTTAATAAATTTTGTGTAGGAGTCCAATAGAATATTCTATGATTAATCGTTCATACTGTGTTGATGGGTTTTTCATGAGGGATTTTTATTTTTGTCATTTCCGGTAGTCTGTTTTTAATCGCTGTAACATCAGTTTTGATTGTTCCTATTTCCTGTGTATGCGTGTCTACACTCCTTTTGTTCGCTGTAACATCAGTTTTGATTGTTCCTATTTCCTGTGTATGCGTGTCTACACTCCTTTTGTTCGCTGCAACATTAGTTTTGATTGTTCCTATTTCCTGTATATGAACGTATAACCCCGCTTTGATTGTTTCTATTTCCTGTCCATACGCAGTGATATCATTTATAGTTATTGTAATTTCATCCGGTCTGGTATTTTTTTTACCAAAGAATTTATCAATGGTGTTATCAGCCCTGTTAAATTTTTTTCGTAACATGTAAAATTGGCCCGACAGCGTTGTAAACTCCGAAATAGTACTTTTTATCCCCACAAGATTCGGTTCGGTCACCGTCGGGGTTCCAAAATAACTAGCAGTAGTGAGTTGTATATCGGTGACAGACTTTTGTATCCCCTCGAACTGATTTGCTTGCGCGTTAAATTTATCATACAAATTTTTTAACGAATCCGACATGGTTATATAATTGTCGCCAAGTGTACTTATTTTTCCATTTATCGTCAAGATGGATTCACCTGATTTAAGTCGTCCGTCATCGGTATACAACACGATAGTGTTCTCGGCGGCATCACGCTGTCGTATTAAAACGTCATTCAGCGACACATTACTGGATTTCAATTTACCCTGGCGGTCTTGAAATACAACTATTTCGCCCGGGTCAACACTGGTTAAATTTAACGTATCAGCGATTTCATCCTCGATTAGTTTTTTTATGTCATCGATGGCGAGCGTTTCCGTGGATTCTTTCAGCGCCGAGACCGGTCGTCCCCAGATATCAATCATTATTATTGTAAATGTTATTCTCTAAAATCCGTTGGGCCTCTACGACCCCACTAGTGTATTCGTTTACAACCACATGAGGTGGTTTCCGCGATGATGAAATCGCCGCGAGTACATTCAATACCTCACGGCCGCATATCGGTGGGTCACTTAATTGTTGTGTTGGCAGCGTGGAATAAAAAACTGGGGCTGAACACGCCCGGATATACCGCATGAACTCGTTTGGCGGGGCTAACCCGTATGAATCAAAATAGACGATCGCACGCGGATCAATTGCGTATGCAACCCAATGAGTCCCCGCTCCGGAGGATTTATCGAGGTTAATTATACCGGTTTCAATATTCCTTGGTTTTGTCGGTAATTGATCCCTCATAAAAACACCTCTGAAGTTTTTTATCGCTAACGCGTTTGCGGCATCTATTAAATCAAAATTAGACATAGGAGTCATTAAACGGTTCCCGGTAGTCTTAGACCCTTCCCCGAGTACCATGAATACGGGGTTCCCGGTAGTCTTAGACCCTTTCCGGCTACGGGTCGTTTTTTTAATAGCCTTTCCCGGTTGCCTTCTTCAATGCCATTCCCGCCGCGGTACCAACGGCCCCCAACGCCGCCGCCTTCGCCACTGCTGGGGCCGCCGCGGCAATCAACGCTGGAATCGCAGCTAACAGCGGAAATATCCCACCGGTCTTTTCCATGTTTTTAATCGCTGCGGCCGAAAAATCTATTTGAACACCCTTTTTATTCTTCATCGCATCATTGAAATGTTTTATTTGACGCGCCGTCAACGATATCTTATGATTACCACCTGCCATCTGTGACGGCTTTAACGTTATTGTGGTTCCACATTGTTTAGCCGACTTTGATCGTAATTTCTTGACTTGACCATCGGTCAACTCTACACCGACAACATTATACGACATTTTTATTGTAAACGCGTTTATGTTTTCAATTACATGTTTTCCACTGGTGCATCAACGATTCTCATTCGTCCACCAACACCTTCCAACAGCATTGATTTATCGCTGAGAATGACAGCAACCGCTCTATAATTAACACCACCCGGGTCTATACGAGCTCGGAAGTGTATATCAACGACGGACTGTCTCGTTAAATCAAGATGTTCCAACGAAAAGTAATAAATCGGATACAGGTTTTTAAAATCAAGTTGTGATATTTGCAAACCGGTGTCGACGTTTTGATCACGACCCATATATGACAGCATCCGATGATACACGCGAGCAATATGGTTGTTGTCGTAATTAAGCTGTATATCCTCGGATGGTTCCTGTTGTCCGTTTATTCTCAGCGAAACCTCCCTGACTCCTAATCGATCAAATATCATATGGCTGCGTTCTTGGGAACCTAATCGTTCCCTATTCTGTAACGCAACAAATATATGACGCGGGGCTGAAACACCCTGTTTTGATGCCAGGTGCCATGTAAATGTATCGCCGACATTATCCTCTTTAGCATCAGTTGTTACCGCTAGCCAACTCAACAACGATTTTCCCCCCTGTTCCATAAATGATAACAATCGTGCTTCCGTGGTAACTGATGGAGTTAACACCGGCATCCACAATGCTATTTTAGTTAAAATGACTTTACCGGCAGCGACACCAGCAGCATGCCATATTGCACTGTTATCATCACCCCTTCGCGTTAGAGCGATTGTGTGCTTAGCCCCATAGATAACTTTTCTAACATTTCTGCAAAATCCGAATATGTGATGGAGTGGAATCGCGCATGAAAACTGTCGGCGTTGTCCTTGCAACATCCCTAATCGTGTTGCAAACCCTAGATTAAAATTATCGTTAGTATTTTTTATAACAGTAAATTCAGCGCCTGGTCTTGTCCTGCGGTCTGGATTGGCTGCTTCAGCCTGTGGGTCAACTGCGGTATCTTGTGGTGTCAGCACATTAATGTACTGAATATGATCAGCGTTATCAGTGGTATCCTTCGCGAACATCATAGATGGGCCCGCCGATCTTGTATAATCATCTGAGTATCTCGCTAGCCCGATTATCGTTGTTGCAACATCAACATCGTTTTCTATTGATTCAATTTCTCGTCCGTCAATAAGATATCTGGCGCTCTCAAATAACGCCATGATACCGTTGTTGACGAAGCCAACTCGAGTACGACCGTCATTTGGGTATGGTGCATTATCGGCAGCATTTGTTACAAGTTCTCCCTCAATTTCGATAAACGCTTCACACGGCAAAAAATATTTACTGGTATCTTGGACTTGAAGTTCAATTCGCGATCGTAGATTCGGTTGCATTGCATGATAAGAATAATATTGATAATCACGGACAGAATCATCCCTGCGCACTGGGGCGTCCATATCAAACGCGGGATCAGCGGTTTGCGCAAACATTTTATTATTTATCATGTTGATGTTTAATTCATCAACGTCGTTTTCGTCGTAGGCCACTTCCCGCTATCGCGTTCATGAGCGCGTTGGTTGTTGCATCGGTGGATGACTGAGCCGCCAACGACTCTAGTTTTTCTTCCACGGCGTTATTTATTACTTCACTGACATTTGCAGGCATCACTGTCGTTGATGGCATCACCGGTGGTTTCTGTTTTTTTCTTCGTGAAAATCCTTTGGATTTTACCAACGACATTAGTTTGTCCTTTGCTGCAGAAAACGCCCTTCCGGCAACATCTCCAATAGCACTAATACCCTTATCACGAATAACATCAATGGCCTTCATTCCTAATTGTTTGGCTAACGGCGCCACTTTTGGAGCCATTCTTGTAAATAACCCCGCAATGGTGCTACCGAGACCGTCTCCGTACCACGCGCGGTATACAGGCAATCGTGAGTTTACCACGTAGACGCTGACTGGTTTATCATGGTTGTAGTGTATAATCATCTTTATTATAAAAAACACCAGTGTTTTCCAATTAGTGATTGATCACCAGTGGTTGATCAATCGCTGTAATGACCGTGGTCCACAAGTTCGTCTATGAGCGTTCGATATACATTAATGTCCATGATACCACCGGCAAATAACCGCCTGCAAATATCAGCGGCCTCATTGATTATTTCCGGAGAGTTATTTCCGGCTCGTTTTCCTCCGATTAGTATTTCTAGCCGTGATATATCACTGAGAACACTACCAGGACAAGTAACGTCTTTACCAACAGAGTATCCTTTTCCGTGTTTTGGTCTTTCACGTTTTACTTTATTGTGGAACATTATATAAATATTATCACGCGGTGGTAATTCATTTTTATATTTACTTGCCAAATACACTATTCTTGTCCAGTCCTTTAACGACCTTATATTTTTCTCGTAGCCGCTATTGATATGCTCATCTCGTGTGTCCTTAGCAAAATTTGTAACAGTAAAATCAACTAATCCTTCGTAGCCGAGATTTCTAATTTTATCTATTGTGCTCTTTTTAAGCACATTACGGGGTATATTCCCCTCTTTCTCTATTTCTTCCGGTATTTCTTCCGGTATTTCTTCTTCTGGTTCTCTTGCGGTGGCGCCTAGTTCTTCTTCATCAGCTATTGTAACATAAGGTTCTTGTGGGTCCGTTATAGCGAGTGGTGGCGGCCTCCGTATTGTAGCAACCGCTATTTTCGCAGGGAGTGTTTCCAGAGACTTTTTTGTTTGCTCGGTCTGAGCCGCTATCTTTTCAAGCGCACCGATAACGGGCACAGTTGCCGCCGTAACATCTTTGGTCGCTTTAGTTACCGGAGCAAAGAGCTGTTCGCTTCCAACAGCAAAATCAGTTTGTAGTTGTTGCCGCGTTTGAAGTTGTTTTCGAACCCTGTCTCGTAACGGTATGAACTTTTTAAGCGCTACTAGCCGCTCTCTGGCTAGCCGAGTAGTAAGTGATTCGCCTACCATTATTGCAATTGCTCCGTAATTTCTAATTTCCCGCCGAGTGTGGCGGGGGTATGTCCCAGGGGCTCCAGGGAGTTTTCGTCTATAATCCTTCTAATGTTTTTAATTTTATTAGAGATTTCTCGGCGTCGTTCAAAAGCCTGTCCGAGTTTTTTTCGTACTGTCTCAACGGCAGTAAATAGTCCAATAAATGCATTTACGTCATTGCCATACAAGTTTTCATTGATCGTATATTGTAATCGCTTTATAAAAGAATACTCGCGTGGCAGGGTATATCGACCTTTCTTTGATTGCTCATTAATAATTTCATAATCGGACAATATTTTTTGGTTATCAAGCTTATCAGATAATACAATTCCTTGATTTTTTAATTTTAAAATCTCGGTTAATATATTATTGATGTCTTCGATATTCATATTCTTATAAAACATCTTTATTTTTAAATAAAAAAAAAATTATTTTACAAAATGAACCCCGCGTATCAATCCCGAGGTGTGTTATCTAGTATGAAGTATTTCGTCATGGCGACTTCGTCACGGTGACCTTGTCACTCGCTGATTTCTGTTACATATGAAAATCGAATTATGTGACCCGCCTTTTTTGAGATCGCTGTTTGATATACTCGTTCTGCTACTTTTTGAACTGATTTACTACAAATATCGAAGTACCTACCGGCTTCATTCATCGACTGAAATATTTTTTCTTCGTGCGTTATTGTATCAAACGATTTGACGCTTTTTGCTTTTTTGCGTGTTTCCCTGTTTTTCCAAATTTGGAATTTTGACTCGGTGTAACAGCTCTTAAATTACACAGTCTGTTATTTTGAGGGCATCCATCAATGTGATCAATAACGAGACCGTCCTCGATTGGTCCGTTAAACGCTTCATATACCACCCTGTGAACAAGATGCTTCTTCTTTCCGGCACTAAACATCAAATACCCCTGATTATTTTTCCATCCAACTGGTTTTTTTAGTCTACAATTTCTAACAACGCCATCGCGAGATGCCTCGTAATTAACGAGCACAGGATGCGGCTGAAATTCTTGGTTCATTTGTATAATAATACTACTTGTCTAATTCATTATTTGGTTTAATTATAAACCTTGCAATGTAGTCTTGAGGAGTTTTAATGACGAAGTCGGCGGTGGGGTCAATGACGGCGTTTTTTATTCGCTTGTCGTAATAACGTTTTAACTCTCTGTATCGCTTTCCGCCACAATTGATACATAATTGTGATTTTCCTCTTACACCAACGTGGCAAACCAAGCACGGTAGGGGGCCAAGAGAACCATTACGAACGCTTTGTAAATGATACCCGCAGAATTCACCTCTACATGATTTATTGCACGGGGTTATCGACCCAATCATCAACCATTTGCAGTGATTCATTATACTATATTCTTTCATTTAAATACTTGTTTTAATTATATGGAGGAGTTCGAGAGATTAGCAGCAATTAAGCCCTGGAAAAATATTAAGTTCAATCTCGATAGAGCCCTCAAGGACGCACCAAAAGCGTCAATAAACGATAGAACCCTGTTAAATAAAATACGCGATTGTATCAATGAATTCAAGCGTGATGGTGCATCTCATAGTTGGTCAACATTTCGAATTGATGGTGTTGTTGATGCTACCATGAACGACAACCGCGCAGCAACGATAATATCACAACTTGACGGTAAAAGGTATTTCTTCAGAGTAAAATTCATTGTCCGGGTGGAATCAGGTAATTGGATCATACGTGATAAATTTGAACCGGTTCTCAGCGACAAGAAAACAGTCATTGTTAGCCGCGACTCCAAGCCAGGGCTGTTAACCGGAATTGACAGACCATACTATGAACGAGCGTATCCTGAAACAGCAGTTGTCTATGGAATATACCCGTTAAATAAGAAACCTGATATCGGAAAACTAGCGCCGATGAAACAGTCAACGGGAATAAATTGTGTAGCAGAACGAGTAATAGAGCATTTTACAAATGCGTGTCGAGGAAACAAATTGACTGATTTACGACGTAGTAAAATAAACCAATGGGAGGAGACAGTGCGCGAGCGAGGAGCAACCATCAGCGACATAGCGAGATTAGAAACGTCGCTGAGATTTCCAATAACCGTTACAACAATAACCGGTGAAGTATTATATGAATCAAAGTATAAATCAAATGGAGCCCCAATCAAAATTACTGATCATAACGAACACGCGTGGACGACCGCGGTCACAATATTTCCACGGGATAAAACAGTAAAGTATATCCCGGGGGAATTCCTGGAAGAGGATGGTTTTCTCGCGGAGAGGAAACTATTTGATGCTATTGCTTGCTTGTGTAAAAACGACCCTGTATCAGTGTGGTTACTTCGCAGCGCTGAAAACGACATGGATACCATTGATCAGTTTGTAAGACCAAACGGTGAATTATATCGCACTGAAGCGTTTCACAACAAGATGACAAAAACCGCCATGGAATTTGAAGAGCATGATGAACAACTGCTAACAAATTGTTTTACGATTCCATCGGTTGCGGCTCATGTTGCAGCAAGGAAAAATGCGTGGAGACCAACGCGCAAGGAATTTCTACCGGATGTACAATCCAGTTGTTTGGAATACTATCACGGTGGACTATGGAACACTGAATACAACCGCGACGCTATGATCTCGGTTGATATGGTTGCCTGTTATCCAGCGAGTTTTCTCGGGTATGGATCCGCCGCTGTGTACTTCAAACGATTTGGACACCCCAGACATGAAATGACTCGTGTTGCTATTAATGGACCACTGCCTGATTTTGATTTAACCGGATTCGCTCGCATAGTATCATTTGAATTCGCGGCAGGACTTCATCGCTGTTGTTATATTTGGATCGGTAGACACATGGCTGAAAAGAAGTGGCTGCCAATAGCGCTGCTACGGTATATGATTGATTGTAGCATGCTTGTATCGTTGATTGTCAGTGACGCGATTATATCATACCGGGCGCAGACTGAAGTCTGGTTACCAGAACCAGAGCGTCTAGATAGCATAATTGACGAATCCAGAAAACACATTGATGCCGACGAGGAATATATCATCGAATGGTCCAAAAAGATATTCAACCAACGAAACCTCGAGGCAAAAGATCTCGGTAGAAGAATAATTGGTAAGTTCACACAAGGTGGAAAAAACTGCGACTACAAACGATATTGCTCACGGCTGATTATAGATGACGCAGAATATGATTTCGTAATCAAGGATGCAGTGGCAAAAAATAGATACGTGAACTGCAAAACAGCTTTCTTGTCCAATGGAACAAAGTTGGGTACAGTTGTTACCTACTTCGATGGAGACAGCCCCGCGTATCCACATTTGAGGGCGTCTATGTTGGGTTACGCCGCTATCAATTTATTCTCGATGATAAATAGATTTCCCGACACTGCGGTTAGAGTTGCGATTGATTCATTTTATATAGACGTAAAGTACAAGGGAAACTTAGCCGAGTTTACTAGTCCGGACGAGAGTTGGGGTATATGGAGAATTAAAAATGAAATACGACGCGATTATTCCCCGTCAGCAAATGTCACCGTTGAAAATAATTACTTACGCGGTGATAATTTATCAGAATGGTCTAATGCACCACCGTGTTCTGATCCAATTTGTAGATACAAAACAGTTTATTTAAGCGGCTGTGGCGGGTCAGGAAAGACGACTCGGGCAATTGAATTATTTCGAACGCGGGCAAGTATAATCGTGCTTACACCGACCCATAAACTAGCGCGAGAGATAAAACAACGAAATGTTGACGCCGTTACTTATCACAGCTTTTTTCGATACAGCGGCGGTGAGTGAACTCCTGATCGAATGGGGGAAAAATTTATTCCCGAGGTTATCATCTGGGATGAGATATGTACTGTTTCGTTAGATACTTTACAAATGTTTCTTGAGTGGTTGCTGCGCGCGAATACAGCGGTGATAATGTGTGGCGACCATGGCCAACCACCACCATTTGTCGGCGAGGGTCCACATGATTGGTTAAAGAATTTTGTGGACTATTATGAAGAAACCGATACTGATTACCGAGCACTTGATGAACAACTGCGCGAGGTTAAAAAATTAATCAGATTACAGCCGGATAGAGTTCAATGTGAAATAATCCGCGAGGTGATTCCGGAAACGCCGTTAAATGAATTCTGGGAAACATGGAGACCAAACGATTTGATTGTAGCGAGTAGAAAGATAGTCAGAGACACACTTCAGCGGAAGTTGTTTGCGTTGCATAAGGAAAAGTTTCCAACGCGCCCAGTGCCGTTATGTTATAGACCCGCGGACACACGGCGGCAGAACATTGAAGTTGAAATCCCGGGCCCGACAGCGTCAGGGACAATAAAACAAATTCTCGTGCTGAATGATATTGTGCTCGTTGATATCAGCGTCGTCGAAGACGCGCTACGTGCTGATAAATCCCCGTGGACGCTAGGATACGCAACGACAATACATTCCTCGCAGGGATTAACTATCACTGATACAATTGTTTAGATGGTTGATAATCGCATCGAATGGTCAAATCTAGTCTATCTTGCAGTGTCCAGAGTACGGGGAATGAATCAGCTTCGAAGAATTGTTATTGACGAAGCCACCGACGAAGCCGGCGACAACGATGACATCATCGATGCAAGCGTCATTGATAGAAAACTCTCTGGTTACCGCCAACAGGATAAAAAAAAACAGCGGCGTTTTGATATTGATGCCGAATTAATAATTGCGTTACGACAACAACAGAATAATCACTGCGCGAGTTGCAATTGTGTAATGCGCTGGCGTTATTCGGATAAAGACGCTCGCCAATTTACCGTGGACAGGATCGATAACAGTCTCGGTCATGTCAAAAACAATGTGAGGTTAACTTGTCTTGAGTGCAATAGACGCAACAGCGCTAGTTAAGACCACGCGGGGGCAATTGAGTATCGTCAGGTATCACTTGTAGTTGCTCGCGTGTAAACTCACGCTGTGGGGCAGTTGAATCCAGTATATAGATCGGTGGTCTACCTGTTGATCGTGTTATCGTTGATATGTTATGTGTGGTAACACTCCAAATAGGATCAGTAGCTCTTTTTTTACCGCCTTCAAGCTCTCCTGGTTCATACAGATATCTAACAGTGACATCGCCGAGAATCGGCTTGGAAACGCTATCTATTTTTGATCTTCCGGGTATATACTTTTTTTTAATCGCGTCGCTGGGCTTCATGTTGATTGCTCGGGTAATCTCGTTATTTCACGCTGCAATTACGCCTGGCAACCTTTTGACCCATTCACGAGATCGTTTTTCTTGGATGAATTCTTTTGCGTACTGATATCCAAATAACCGTTCAGCAAGAGTCCGATTGAATCGTTCAACAATTGCCTGATCACGATGTAGCGCAGTATGACCTCGTCGTACCGCGACGCTATGATGTTTCAGCGTTGATAGAACAGCGCCGCGAAATTCATTGCCAGGATCAACTTGTAATAGATTTGGCCAGCGCAGAGGACCCCTTCGGTAAATCCGCTCAAACGCATCGGCTACTTCAGTTGCTGACTTTGTTTTTAACGGCTCCGCTTGTTTGTATCGACTCGCAACATCAACTACGGCTAGCGCGTATTTGTAACCGTTGTCATGCGGCAGAAATAGTATATCAGCTTGATGAACTTCATTGGGTACGCTGACATCAAAGTGTGAGAAGTTGACTTGTTTAGGCGGTGGTAGATAAATTTGCCATATAGCCTGTTTGGATAACCAATTAGCCGCAGTGGCCCTCGTTACTTTTGCAGCGCTTGCAAGCTTACCAATTGCGGCCTTCCCCTTCCAGTATCCTCTCGGAGAATAATAGATGGATTCCATGTTGTTATTATAAACGCTAGCGTTTTCAATTACCAGCGCGAGAAGCTCCGCTTCCAATCATTAATTTACCTTTCATAGCCGATTTTACCAACCATGAAGCCAATTTTTCTTTGAATGATTTATCAGGAATAGCATTTAACGCGTGAATTAATTTTACATCCGCGATATGACGCTGTTGCAGATCGCTACTTTTGTAGTAAGCAACATCATGAGCATGACACGCCTTATCGATAGCGTTTATTGGATACTCACCGGGTTTGGGCTGATTTTGATCATCGAGTCTGATATCTAATCGTGTTCCGGGGCCACAGTAGCTATATCCTGGGAGGTGCTTTTCTCCTGGATACTTTGCCCACGGTGTTCCGGGGAGTTTTGATAACTTGGCTGCAATATCACCTCCTCGCTTTTTTTTAAAACATCCCCGGGTCTAATAGAAATAAATCTAAATTTCTTTGTACCGCATTGTACACACTTACCAGTAAGGGCCGATCTGTTATTTCTTGTTGTAACGGTTGTCATATCATTTGTGCCAGTACGCACTCTACACTTCACACAATATAGATCCATAATTTATGTATAGAGATATGAATATAATTGATTTTTCGGCGACTAAAACAAGAGAACCAGTTAAGCATGTTGCAGCGTTACCAAACTCGATCCGGATGATTATCATTGGACCATCTGGATCCGGCAAGACGCAATTATTACTTAATTTAATAATGAGATGGATGAAGTGGGATAAGTTGTATTTAATCGCCCCTAGCGTGGATGATCAACGATGCTACGAGGTGTTGAAAGATTTTAACGAGAATGCATCAGCGATCGCTGAAAAAAATATTATTGAGTTTATTACAGATATCAATGATGCACCAGGTATTGATGATATTGATGGCGACGTTAACAATCTAGTCGTGTACGATGATGTTATGTTAGACAATCAAAAAAACCCAGCTAGGATATTTTCCAGAGGCAGGCATAAAAACACCGACGTGATATATGTCACTCAAAGATACACTCAGATTCCAAAAGTAATCAGAGACAACTGTAATATTCTTGCTGTATTCAACGGCGTTGATACACACACGCTACGAAATATCTGGCAAACTTGGTGACATGGACTTTAATGGTTTTCGAAACTCTTTTAGTCATGCTCAGTCGACCCCACATGGATTTGTAACGATAAATTTACATGATCCTCGGACACGATATCGTATCGGACTTGACCAAATATTCGGTTAGTTGTAAATAATTTTCATTGTAAATAGCCCCTTAGCAGCGGGGGGGGGAGGGGAAATGACATCGACGCGGTCGTCGCTGTGTTTACCGGACGCTGACGACGCTGGGATCGGCGCGCAGAACCAAATGACGTCACCGTCGTGTAGGATGGACCGTCGTCGTTTTTTTTTTACCGGGCGCTGACGACACCGGATCCGCTGAGTGCAGAAAGTATTAATTAAGCAAAATAACGATTGGACAAAATGTCGGATTCGCCCCCCCCCCCCCCCCCCCGCTGCAAGATAGAATCACTGAGGTGTTCAAGTTTTTGTAAGTCTGTAAAGGTCTCGTAGATTACCTTAAGTTGGGTGGGGTGCCCCCAGTATTATCTTTAATTATTACAGAAGACCTACCCTGGCTCGTTTTTGTTAAAAATTGAAGTAGTGATAGAAATGCAAAGCTCCGAGCCCCCAGTCAGCGATGCAGACAGTTAAATTACTGAACACACAGAAGGTGAAATTCAAATAAACAACAAATACAAATGTAATGCCATACAATTTCAGATAGTCCTTCCTCAAAAGAAATTCAATATTCAAAACCCTATCACTCGTCTTTGACTCGACCAAGTGACGGCCTATTTCATCATCTGATAGATTTTCCTCCTGTCCTGTGTTTCTACTCATCTGTAGTATTTCTTGACTGGTATCCTTGTACCCCTTCAGTCCAACAATCACGTCCTTCACCCTTCCACTTCTTTAACTTCCGTTCTCTCCTTATCTTGTCTCCCAGAGAATCGTGACCAACTGTACCAGGGTATTTCCCTTCTCTGTCTCCTACAGCTCCTCCGGTCGCTAAAAGTTTCCTTTCCGAAGCTCCTTTGCAATTCCGAGAATAACAATGTTTGACGCCAATTTCGAATGACGTCGGAGTAGCTTGTAGCTTCCTTATGCAATTCCCGCAAAATGATTTAGCGACTACTGACGTTTAGTTTCAAGACACTAGACTTAAACTTGCGATTCCAATGATGGTCACGCCTTGCTCAATTTCGAGTGGATCTCGATTCACCACTGGTCTATATAATTAGCAGACATTGCCCCCTCCCCGGCAGTCTGTCAAGGGTGGATTTACGACCCCCACTTAATGTTCCTTTGAGCCCAACAGGGGCAATTCATGCCACTTACCTGTAAATCACACGCAGTCAAATAATTTGGTTTTTTTTGGGGGGGGGTGAAGGTGGCACCAGACAGATCCCCCCTCCTAATTTTAATAAATTATTTTATGTGTTTTTTGTTTTCCCCCCTGATTCGTTGTATTGTATTTTTTCCATCGTTTTTTTTTTTCTAACGTGAATTAGGATTTTGGGTACTTTTATCATCCCTAGTGTATCTATAGAGGTGTATCTCCGAGAGTGATTTCAATTATCCTCTCGGGTTACTTCCCCTAGTATTTTGGTGACCTTGCTAGGGTCTCCTAGATCCCGTGTTTGTTATATGTTTGTGCTATATGTTATGTATGCTATAATGTGTTTTTGTTGGGATAGCATTTACATCAAATTCTTGTCGTATTTCAGTTTTCCTATTATATTCCGTGTTTATAATACAACGGAAATTTTTATTTGTCACAGAATAAGGCAAAGAAATAACTTGGTTTTGTCTTAAAAACAATTAGACTATTTCTCGTTGTACATACGTACGTTATATAGAGTGAATGTGTTTTTCCAGGTAAGCGACTGTATTAACATGTACCTAGCCACAGATTACTTGTGTCAGGTATCATGACTAACATGAGGTGCACGGGTATTCTACCCCGACTTGTACTCACTCTCCCGAAAAACCCCAATGGTCGTTTTTGGATCACGTCAAGGAGTATACACTCTCCTTTATTCTCCAGCCATAGAGGTAAGTGTTAAATTTACATTCTATTTATTTGATAGGCGAAGCTTATTCGGTTTGTACCGTGTCATCGCGTAATAATGTTTATTACAACGCAGATTTTTAAAAGTAATATCATATATATAGAAATTATGCATAAACTATTATGTCCCATTTGGTTTTATTATAGCTGCGTATGTGAATCTGTAGCTGCGTCTGTGTGTCTGTGTTGGCAGCTGTGTCTGTGTTGGCAGTAGCTGTTTCTGTATTGGAAGATGATTCTGACTGTGTTCGTAGCTGACTGTTATAGTAGCTGACTATTATGGTAGCTGACCGTGTCTGTAGCTGTGAATGTATATGAAATGTTATTGTGAATATAACTAAAGCGGTCCGAAGCTGTACGAAGCAGTCTAAAGTTTCTTGGAGTCATCTGGAGCTTCCAGAACAACGCTGTCTGTTGTGATAAGATTATTGTGAATCTTAGTCGTGATAAGATTATTGTGAATCTTAGTCGTGATAGCATTATTGTGAATCTTAGTCGTGATAGCATTATTGTGAATCTTAGTCATGATAAGATTGTTTTGAATCTTTAGTTGTGTCAAAGATTATTGTGAATCTTTAGTTGTTTCAAAGATTATTTTGAATCTTTAGGTGTGTCAAAGACTATTTTGAATCTTTATAATTTTGTTCTTGTTGAACAACATACTGTTTAAGGGGTAAGTGCAGTCCATGAGGGTTCTTGGATCTGCACTTCATTTTATTCAATATTTGTTTTGTTCATTTTCAATTGTATTTTTTTTTTACATCGTATATTTATTAACTCATTCATAAATTTCCATCTTTCTTACATTGTGTTTGGCTTGTTCATTTCGTCCAAAAACCCACTCGGTTACAATTCTGCGACATTATTAATTTTGAATTTGGAAAATTGGTGATATTCCCCTTAATGTTTTGAATCTTAGTGATTCTTATGTAATGTATTAAAATCACCTTTCTTTTTATTAGATAAGACTGAGCTCCAGGAGGGGTTCACACATTTTTATTTTTTGTGTGTCTCCCCATTGAACAGGTCTATCTTTAGATTATAATGGTTCAAAAGTCCAAATAGTGTAAGTTGGAGATGAAAAATTCTTTGACGAAAATTTGAATATATTTAAAATTCAAACTTTAAAGAATTTTTTTAAATCCTCAAATTTGTTAGTATAGGAGGATAGACATTTAATTTATATTTAAAACTTTTTTACTCCCTCAAGAGGTTTTCCAGACTCTTCCATGGGCCTCTTCACTTCGCGTAGCGGCAGTAAAGAAACTCATCCCGGCAGCAGGGAAGTTTTCCAGACTCTTCCATGGGCCTCTTCACTTCGCGTAGCGGCAGTAAAGAAACTCATCCCGGCAGCAGGGAAGTTCTACAGACCAGACGTTCCAGACCAAATAAAGCTTCCTACGCGAACTTTCTCCGTAGAAGCCTCAGATTTCAAAAATAAGCCTTTCCATGAAAATTAATTTGCGTAAATTCGTCACCGATTGCAATTTTTGTGAGCAAATTCGATGATTCTGGACAAGTAAAAAACGAAGATTTGGGGGGGGGGGGGGAATTTATTCTGGTGTCGACGAAGTTTGCAAAGTTTGGCTGATGATCCTAATTTTACCTCGCATTAAAACAATATAGTTGAAAATAATATGAGTCGGAAAGCTAGTAGAGTTGGAGAGCCTCATTCTGCCAGATTAGCGCGAGAGCAATTAGCGGCAGTAAAGAAACTCATCCCGGCAAAACAATTATTTAAGAAAAAAGTTCGTGATTACGAAGATTCTCAATATGGAATTACCGAGATATCATCGAAATTGTTGAGTCCAGTTACTGGAGCAATCGAGCAAGTTGCATATGGCGACGAAAAGAAAGATAAGGAACTTAGGAAGCGCGGGCTTATTCCTATGACACAGGATATCGAGCAACACACTCGATTATTGCCAGAACGAATAGTACAAGTACAAACACGAGCACAAGCACGAGCACGAGCACAAGCACAAGCACAAGCACAACGAGAACAAGAACAAGCACAAGCACAAGCACAAGCACAAGCACGAGCACAAGCACAAGCACGAGCGCAACGAGAACAAGAACAAGCACAAGCACAACCAGAAGATAGGAAGGAGCGGTATTTGGAGGAATTAAGGGAAGAACAACAAGCGAAACAGACACAACGAGAACGAATAAAAGAGGAGGAGGAAGAACAACTAAAAGAGGAGGAAGAAGAAGAACAACCAAGGGGAGAAAAAAAAGAAAAGAAAGAAAAAAGAACCGATCCTGTTGCAAATATAAAGGATAAATTTAGAGATCATGGTATTATCAATATGAATTTGGAATTGTACAAAATTGATCCTAATAATCTTGAGGAACTTGGATATTTTGCAAGGCGTAGCTTCGACGATAGACACAAATATTTAACGAATGAGGGATCAAATTATTATAGTTCACGAACTCCTTGGTATAAGGCAATATACCGATTAAAATTTAATAAATCTCAGGCCAGGGGGGATGATGTGAATTTTGCTCATTTTGAGTCTTATGCAAATGCACCAATTACTGAACCGATGGAATTTTCTAATATCGCTGGAAGAAAATCCGAGGATGATTTTACAAATACTGGAATTAAAAAATTAAATGACGGCAACTTGGTTGAAATTGCAAAATACGGTTACAACGAAAAAGGCAAATATTTACGTCCCGCATCCTTTGAAAAATATACCCCCGAGGAATGGGTTCCCGCTGTGTATTTTGCCGCAAGGAGAGAGAAAATCGATCCTGATCACCCCGGATTCAAAAATTTTCAAAAAGCTGTGAGAGAATTAGGCGAAAAAGAAAAATTCGAGGAAGCGTTATCGCCATCGTCATTTTCAAAACCAAAGACAGGAAGCGGATATACCATTTGCCCTGACAGCGTTGTCAACGACGTGTCTCGCCTCGAGGTATTAATCGGAGGAAAACGAGCCGGAAATAACTCTCGCGAAATAATCAACGAAGCCTCAGATATTTGTCAGCGATTATTCCGTGGTGGTGTCATCGATTCTCACATTTACAAGGAACTTGTCGATGAGCTCATCGATTAAAACAACACAATTGAAATAACATGATTGTTCACAAACATCAGCGCAGACCCAAACAGGTCCGCGTAGTAAACTCTAGATTGCCCGTATACAAATATATACACGGCAATGGATTCGGCGATATCATTGGAAGTCTCGTTACGCGAATAATACCTAAAATCGGACCCACGATCAAACAATTCGCGTCAAAAGCAATAGGGAAGATCGGCGAGACTGCAATTTCTGGTATCGGTAATTTGGCCAGTAAAGGCTTCAATGTTGTCAAAAGTAAAATATTAAATTTAATGCGCAAAAAACAACCCGTCAAATTACCTAGCACCAGAGAAATGCCACCCGAAATCAGCAAAGCCATAAACGACGCGGCAAATAAAAAAATAAATGATCTAGCGCAGGAAGTTGCTAAGACAAATATAGCGCAGGAAGTTGCTAAGACAAATCTCGCAAATGAAGTTGCTGACACAAATCTAGCAAAGAAAGTTGCTAAGACAAATCTAGCAAAGGAAGTTGCAAATACAAGCTTCATTTCAGGCAGCGGTCTTCGTTTTAGATGATATTCTTAATAATAAATGTTCGCACAAGTGTCAAATGAAGTGTTTGACATGGACGAGCCTGTAGGCAGAGACACATCCGTGCGGGATTTCCAGTATTTCTCGTACGATGCAGTTGACCCAAATACATCTAATCGCTTGGAAATTCAAGTCCACGATACAACAAGATATTTTCTTCCATCTGAGGCATATATCGAGGTTGTTGGGAGAATTATTAAAACAGATAATACCAATTTTGGCGATAATTTTAAAGTAGGATTCGTTAACAACGGCATCATGGCTTTATTCAAGAGCGCCACTTATATGATCGATGGAAGAGAAATCGAATCAATCACGGACAACGTTGATATAGCAACGACGATAATAGGCCTAGCGAGATACTCGGATGATTTTACCAGATCAGCTGGTCCTAGTATAATGTTCGCCAAAGATAATTCTGATCACGCTGATCATGTCCAGTATATCGTCAGACAACCGAATAATCGTGCTGATCCTCCTGTTGTTGCTCAAGCCGTTGGTCCTACTCCCTTCGAAGACATGATAATTAAAACCAATGACAATTACAACCTTGGATTTGCTACGAGAAGAGCTATGCTAAAGGGAGATGAACGAAGATTTTCCTGTGCAATTCCGCTATCTCACATTTTTGGATTTTGCAGGCATTTCAGAAAAGTTATTTACGGAACAAAACACACGATAACTTTCGTTCGAGACGCTGCTGGCAGTGACAAAGCCATCTGGCGAGAAGCAGGCGCGGGTGCAGGTGATGCAGGCAAGGTAATCCTAAACAAATTTACCTTGTGGATGCCAGCGATAGTTCCATCGATGCTCGAGGAAGAAAAATTATTATCATTCATGAATCAAGGCGGAAAATCCGTCATGTCCTGGTTGACAACGATGATCGACTCCTGTGATGTTAATATCAACGGAATATTTACCTGGCGAATTGCGTCACAACAGGGCGCTTCGGCACCTAGGCATATCTTTGTTGCTCTTCAAGCCGCAAACAGATACGATCAACTTCACAGTCATATGATATTCGACAAATTTGCAGCAACAAATGTATCACTGAGAATAAACGGCCAACAAGAACCATCGGAGGAAATATCGATTGATTTTGAAAATTTTTCGACTGCCCGCGCATATCATCGATTGCTAAGTTTCATGGGCCGCGATCAAAATATCGATACCGGATTGCAAATATCACAGTTGGATTTTAATACTCGCTATTCCATCTATTACTTTTCCTTGGAACACCTCGATTTGGTAAAACAATCCGTTGTCGATATCCATTTCAAAGCCAGAATTAACACAGCCGGAGCAGCAAGAGCCATCGCGGTGATCCTCAGTGATAGAACAATGATCTTGGAAGGAATCAGCGGCAGAATGAGAGTCATCGATGCTCCTGTCAAGAACATGTGACAAATTCTAAATTTAGATTAAGCGGTTATTAATATGCCATACGAACACGTCAGTGTAACTCTGACCCCGGGTCAGATGAAAAAGCTCCAATCAGCGATATCAAAGCGATGCGGTATGAAATTAACCTTGAAAAACGATCAAATTCACGGTGGGCCTAACAAACTATCGCTAACTAGAGGTCAACGTGAGCGATTTACCAAGGCCAAATCAGTAAATTCCGGTGTTCATGTGAGTCTCTCCATAGGCGTCATCAGAGACATGGTCAAAACAGGAGGATTTCTTCCTCTATTGGGGCTAGCGAAAATGGTTCTTCCGGCGATTGGAAAGGCACTAGGATTAGGCGCGCTCACAGGTATAGGTTCCCAAATAGGTTCCGCAATAACAGGTAAAATTACCGGAGGAAGATACGGTAAAAAAAAGGGAAACGGCCTTTATCTAAGACGCCCCCCATACGGATCCGGCCTAAGATTAGCACGGCCTATTCAAATTTAGATCTAATCAACGAAGCAAAGAATAAAAAAATAAAATTTTTCAGAGGCGTATTTATGCGGGATCAACTACCAGAAAAACCAAACCCTACCGAGACAGGAATAATAAATCTTGACTTAAATACCGGCCCTGGCACGCATTGGGTTGCCTACGCGATTAATCCTCGCGAAGTTATTTACTTTGACTCGTACGGATTAGCGCCACCAAATGAATTTATCAACTACGTGTCTTCGCTGAGACTTCCGATTTGGTATTCGACTCTTCCAACACAAACATTAGCGGATCCACCGATATGCGGCCCGGAGTCAATTAATGTTCTTGACGCAATTTCAAAATCATCCGGTCCGTATCACAAAATTGTATTTGAATACGCCGTAGATAAATATCATGGTTGACATTTATGGTAGATCCCTCTACAGGAAGGAAAAAACAGAAACAGGCGACATCGATACATCAAAATTTGCAACCAAGAGTGATATTAACAATCTCCTATCGCTGTCAGAAGTAGATCCTGGCGAAGTTGCTGTTTTTCAAAATACCGAGGGAAGATTACACACCAGCAACGTGAAAATAACTGATATAATCAAGCGAGAAGAATATAATGATCATATCAGTCAATTTACTCGCCAATCGGAGATGGTATTAAAATCTATAGCTGATATTACCGATCTATTAGCGGTATTGCCACTAAAGGCTAATATCACAGATGTGGAAAAATCCGACAGGGAACTATCAGCAACGTTGCTTCTAAAGGCCGATAAAGCATTACACGACGATCTTCAGGACAGAGTGACAAAAAGATTTAACAAGCTAACTAACGATCTTAAAAAACTCGAGGAGGTATCAAAAAATCTCAATAAAAAACTCGACGAGGATATAAAAAAATTCATCGATACCTCCTCAACTACACACGGCGATCTCATCGAGAAAGTAAAATCCATCAACGAGGAAATTACCAAAATAAATACCGCGATGGGTCAGAAAATCGATAAAACATCAATCGACGATCTCAGCGAGAAAACAAAGAAAATAAACGAAGATATCGCCCAAATCAACAAAGATATTGAATCGGCACGTGCATTAATATTTCAAAAAGCCGATAGAACATCACATAACGATCTCAGCGAGAAAACAAAGAAAATAAACGAAGATATCGCCCAAATCAACAAAGATATTGAATCGGCACGTGCATTAATATTTCAAAAAGCCGATAGAACATCACATAACGATCTCAGCGAGAAAACAAGAAAAATCGACGAGGATATTACTAAAATCAGCGTAGATATTGACGTGATGCGTGAATTAGTAAGTCAAAAAGTTGATAAAACATCACACGACGAGAAAACAAAATCCATCAACGATGATATTAACGCGGTACGCGCATTAATATTTCAAAAAGCCGATATAACATCACATAACGACCTCAGCGAGAAAACAAGAAAAATCGACGAGGATATTACTAAAATTAACGATGAAATTAACGTGGTACGCGAATTAGCGAATAAAAAAGTCGATACATCAGTGTACGACGGAGAAATTCAATATTTCAACGCGAAACTTCTCGACGCAACTACAAAAATTAGCGATATTAACACAAAAATATCATCGTTGAATCTTCCAAAATTAGCGCGTATTTCGATACCAGTGGAGGTAGAAACAAAAAATCTTCCCTGCCATGTATCATTTGTGCTGAGGACACAAAATATTACCTGGACACCCGATAATGATTCTTTTAACTTTACCGCGCCAATTCAGGGTATATATCGAGTATATCTTATTACGGGGTCAACAAAGTTTAACGTGACGGTCGATCATCATGAAATTTATGAATACTATCCTGGATTTTTCGTTATTTCCATGGATGAAAATAACACTGAAACTTTTAAACTAGAACCAGAAGGCAGAACCACCACGGGACCAGTGTATTATTTTGCAGTTTTCGAATATTTATCGGTTTGGGCCGTAATTGGTAAACCCGAGCCGGTCGCAGTTGCCGAGATAGAGAAACCCGAGCCGGTCGCAGTTGTCGAGATAGAGAACCCCCAACCATTTGAAAACGGAAAACCGACTTTACCAAGAATTGGTTAGATAAATAACTAATGAATGACCGCATCGGATTATCGTTATAATCAGGCGCGATCATGGCAGGATTCGCTAAAAAAACTCCTCGACGAATATCAAACAAAAATAAAAAAATACCAGCGTAGATTAGTTACCATTGACGTCGCTGTGTACACGGTATCCGCGGTAGTCGCTGGTGCGGGAATAATTTTATCCGCGGTAACAACAATCGCGCCGATCGTAGCAACAATAATAATCTCGTCAACAACGACAATCGCAGGTGTTCTCAATATCGTAGCGAAAAAGATATCTTCGTGCACGAGTGAGAAGTTATCATTGTACAAAAACAAATTATCCCAGGTCAACGACGCGTATTCGAAATTATCATCGCTGCTTTCGGAGAGTCTTAACGACGGAGTTATCTCCGATCTAGAATTTTCGGCAATGATCGGTATTTACTCGGAGATTGAACAAATGAATATTAATAATGTCCGAACTAGCCCAGATCGTGACAAACACGACACCGCCGACAACGACGCTAATATCGTTAAGTTCAACCAATCCAGAATTTAGCATTAATTTTCCAACACCAATCAGCGTCAAAGAAATTGCGTTAACACAACTGCGTGTCTACAATAGCTGGCCTAATGTTAGATCGACATCATTCGGTAAATTATTGTCAAATAATTCACTTGTTTTTGCCAACAAAAACAAACCCGATGGAACCCCTGATTGGATCGTCGTTGGTATACCAACAGGTAGTTACGAAATTGATCAGCTGGATAAGGAATTTACCACCAGAATATCAAATATAACCGGCGATGCTACTCCGGGAATAAAAATATCTGCGCACGATCCAACGCTGTCATCGATGATAGAGGTGAAATCACCGTATATCGTTGATATTTACCAATCATCGATTAGGACCATATTAGGTTGGCCCGAAATTCCGCCTGTGGAAACATCAGATGATACAACTCCCGGGTTTACCTCGTTGGATTTACCAAGTACATTAGAACCAAAAAAATCCGACTTTGTCACCGACGAGGCTTCGCTATCACACCCTACATCTAGCTTTGATATAATCAATAAGGCTCTTGATCTCATGGAGCAACATAAACTTGGTCGTATTGTGTTTTCTTTTAATTTTAAGGTGGAAAATATTTCATGGTTGGTTCTTCCCAAAATCCCACCCGCGGATACAGTGATAGTTAATATTGGTGAATATAATAAAATTATAATAACCCCAATAGACGGCGATTATGTAAAAAAAACCATCAGTGAATTTAATAGAGAACATAAGATATTCCTTTCTTATTTTCGATCATTTTCCAATGAATGTATCCTAAATAAAACAGGCTGGTGTGATTTTCTCCCAGGGCACGTGAGACGCTTGAATCGAATTGCGAACGATCTTGAATATTATCATGAAATGTTCATTAAGACAATCATCGACGATATATCAATCGGCGATTATATTCTTCCTATTACCAAATTTACATTGATCAAAAATTCAGGCAATAAGAAAAAATTCATGGAATTACATAAATTAACCGAGGAAACATTACCAAATTTCAAATTTCCCGGTTACGACGTTGATAAATTGAGAAAATCCGTCACTGATACCATCGATGAGTTATTTCCGAAATTACACGCTGCGTGGGCAGAGAAAAAACAATTAGCGCTGTTTCTCAGACACGATAATGATCCGACCAAAGGCGGGCGGCATATCTCGCCAGGTATCGTTAATATAACGGAAGTTATCGCGATTTATCTTCACGCGGATGTTGTCGAGGGCAGCTACAATGTTGATTCGTCAGAGTCAAATCAGGCGCAGCAGGGATTTATATTGTATTCGTTTTCACCTAGCGCCTCTCCTGGTTATTTGATAATAAAAGAGCCAGTAAATCCGTTTTACCTGCGATGCCATAATCGGTTGTTGTCAAGGATAAATTTCAAACTGACGGACCAGAAAGGAAATTTGCTTGATATCCGCGGGGAAACGCTTAGTATCAATCTGCTGGTAAAATCGTGAGAATCTTTGAATCTGTCTGCCAGGGAAAAATGGGCCAAAAAAATAAATAAAAACCAAGGAAATTTTCAAAATTAATATATTTTTTTAATTTTTGTTTTTTTTTGTGATAAAATCTTCATGAGTCTGCGATTTTCGCTTTTTCATCGACAAGTTTTTTCAGTTGTCTGACGCGCGAGCTTGTAATTTTTTTGGACTCGTATGCGTCTGATAAAATCAACCTAGCTTTTTCCACTAGCGTAGATAATTTAACAAAATCCTCAATTTGATCATCACTGACTGTCGCAAGTGATTGATACATCGCAATCTGGATCTTTTTTATTAATTTGTACTCGGATGGTAGCGTGTATTTATATTCAAGTTTCCCCTGAACAATCGTCTCGAATTCGGATCGGATTTTATTCGCGTCCAACTCCGAGGGAAGATTTATATTTTTTTTTCTCAGGTCATCGATAGCTTCGATGATGTTATTTATATTTTCTTCGTCCATATTATATTAATTTTGTAATATTCAATTATTTTTCAAAATCTTCGTCCTCACTTTCTGAATCGAATATTATCGGAATATAGGAAAATTCGATCCATTCACCGAGATTGTAGCAAAATGTCGCATTAATTTTTCCCTCTGCCGCATATCGCACCGATGCTGGATTAATTTCATAATATTTCGCAGCTGCAGTCATCGATTCGAATATCATCTCCTCGCCTGTTGCTTGATTTATCGATTTGACGGCCTTGGCGTATTTAGGGTGCCTACCAGAATTACCAAAGATGCAATTTTCACTCTGAGACACTGCACGTAGATTGGATAGTTTATTATTGAGTTTGTTTCCGTCGATATGGTCAATAACAAGACCATCCCTGATAGGTCCTTTGTGACATTCGAACACGAATCTGTGACATAAATAATTTGTTTTTTTTTTCTTTTTTTATTCTCACCGACAGTAAATATAAGATAGCCCGAATTATTAAAATTACCAACACGATACTTTGTTTTTGCATTTCTGACAACACCATCCGATGAAGCCTCGTATCCCTCGATGGTTGGATGAGATTTATACTCGTGCGTGATTGTCATTGCAGGAATCGTTGATTTCAGATTCATATACAATATTCTGTTTGTTTAAATCGTAATTTGCCTTGAATCGATTAATATAATCTTCTTCGCATGTTATTATCGAGGAAGATTTCTTTTTGTAATATCTGAGTAATTCTCGATAATTTTTCCCTCCACAAGACAAACACAATCGAGTTTTCCCTCGCGTGCCAACTTGACAAACCAAACACCGTTGTGGTCCTTTACTGCCTCGTCGAATCGCATATATGTGAGCACCACAATAATCACCTCTGCAGGATTTGTCACAGAATTTTGTTGATCCGATTGGTATCCATTTGCATTGCATGATATAATTTAAACATTTGTCTAAAATATAATAATGGATGTATTTGATCTTGATGAGGCAGAATATATCATTCCTGAGGTCGATCGCGCCAAAAAAGAATTTTTCGATGATGGAGCGATTCACACTTGGTCGACATGGAAAACTAACTCTGTTGATGCTACGATGAATCTGGAACGGGCCAAGAAGATAATCGAGCACATAAAAAACAAACACAAAGAAGAACGATTTATCTTCGGAATAAAATTTATTGCACAAATGCCTGACGACACTTGGATTATTCGCGATAAACGAGATCCCGTGCGTGGCGGTAAGAAAAACGTCATCCTTGATAAAAATTCAAAGCCGGGATTATTATTGGGAATTGACGGTCCTTATTATGCTAGGGCATATCCTTCTAGTGCTGTTGTTTATGGAATTTATCGGCTGAATAATAATCCCGACATGAAAAATCTACCCGCGATGAAAGAATCACCGATGATAAACTGCGTTGCCGAGCGTGTTATCGAGCACATGAAAAACGCCCGTCGTGGATCTGGCCTGACTCAGTTGAGGTTGGATAAAATTAATTCATGGGCGAAGACTGTTGTTGATGGCGCATCGATTGACGATGTTGCTGTGTTGAGTAAGAAACTTAAATTTCCTATTACCGTGAAAACTTTATCGGGAGAAATATTATACTCGTCGCCGTATAGATCTCGAGGAGTTCCAATCGAGATTATTGATCATAATTCACATGCGTGGTCGCAATCGGTAATGATATTCCCGCGAGATCGCGCTGTTAAATTTTATCCCGTGGAAGGCGCAAAAGACAATTCCGATGCCATGTTCCGATATATCAAAATATTAGCCGCATCTGATCCGATATCGGTTTGGTTATTCTCGAGCGAAGAAAAATATGATCAATTTATATTGCCGCGAGGAGATATTTATCGTGATGAAAAATTACATGAATCTATGAAAAATATCGCGGTGAAATATTCGTCAAATCCCGATCAGTTACTGACAAATTGTTTTACGGTTCCATCTGTTGCTGCTCACGCTGCCAGAGAAAGAAATTCGTGGAAACCTACAAGGAACGAATTTCTCACTGATATTCAACTTAGCTGTATCGAGTACGGCCATGGCGGATTGTGGAATACCAAATATTATTTCGAAGATATGATATCCGTTGACATGAGCGCGTGTTATCCTGGAAGTTTCCTTGGATATGGTGATTGTGCGGATTATTTTGCTAAATTTGGCCATCCCACCAACGAAATGACAAGGGTAGCAATTAACGGGCCATTACCTGATTTTGTCATGACCGGATTCGCTTATGTTACTTCATTCGAGTTTGCTGAAAATTTACATAAAATTTATTATATTTGGTTTGGTCGGCATTTATCACAGCGTCGTTGGGTCCCTACGGTGTTGTTGAGGTATATGCTGGATTCGTCAATGTTAGTATCGTTGACGGTGAGCGAGGCGATTATATCATACAGGAAACAAACTGAAGTGTGGTTGCCGACGGACTGTGAAAACGCGAAGGATATCGGAAGAAAAATAATTGGCAAATTTACTCAAGGAGGATCCGTTGATCATAAACACCGACACGCTAGATTGTTTATCAACGATGCCGAGATGGATTTTATTATTGCCGATACAGTGTCGCGAGGAATATTCTGCAACAGAGAAAATATTATTATTGATGGAGTAAAGTTGGGTACCGTAATTAGCTATCTCGACGGAGAATCAGCGCAGTATACGCATTTGAGATCATCGATGCTCGCTTATGTGAGTATAAATTTGCTATCGATGATAAATAAATTTTCTGATATCGCGGTAAGGGTCGCAACGGACTCGTTTTATATCGATAAGAAATATCAGTATAGGCTGGATAATTTAATCGCCGATGGCTCTTGGGGCACTTGGAGGATAAAAAACGAGGATATCCTAGATTATTGTGAGGACGCCGATGTCGAAGATTGCGATAAATTTCATCGAGATAAATGCGAGGAAATATCGACGGCTGCATCTGCATTTTACCCGATTTCACGTAGTAAATTCGTTTACATGAATGGTCCTGGTGGTAGCGGTAAAACAACGCGAGCAATAAATTTATTTGCGAAATCTGATATGATAGTGTTGACTCCAACTCACAGATTAGCGCGAGAAATAAGGCAACGCGACGTTGATTCTTGTACGTATCACAGTTATTTCAAATACAGCGGTGGATTGTGGGATTCGGCTCGCATGGGAAATAAATATATCAACAGAATTATAATATTTGATGAAATTTGCACAGTAAATTTAATCACGCTAAAATCGTTCCTGATCTGGCTGGAGGGGAAAAATACCGCTGTGGTAATGTGCGGAGATCATGGCCAGCCTGATCCGATTGATGGTGAATCTCCTCACGAATGGCTCAGGAATTTCGTTGACTATTATGAGGAAATCGACGCTGATTATAGATCCGATGATATTTTACTAACTGAATTTAAGAAAATAATTCGATTACAACCGAATAAAATTCAATGCGATGTGATGAGAAGAATAATCGACGAGACTCCGATGGATATTTTTCTAAATTTATGGCGTCCCGATCATTTGATCGTTGCTAGTAGGAAAATTGTTCGCGATGTTATTCAGGAAATGTTATTCAAGCTTCATTGCGAGAAATTTCCAACATTGCAGGTGCCGTTGTGTTACAGGCCCGCTGATACCAGGAAACAAAATATCAGTGTTACTTTACCCTGCGGAGAGGAAAAGATCTTGGTACTGAACGATATTATTCTTGTTGATATTAATCTTGTCAATGACGCGATAAACGCAGAAAGATCGCCATGGAAACTTGGATACGCAACAACGATACATTCATCGCAGGGATTAACCGTGGATGGCCAAGTTTGGATCGTCGATGATAGAATTTCCTGGTCAAATTTAGTGTATTTAGCCGTGTCGAGAGTAAGAAAATTATCTCAGGTAGAATTCGGTTTCACATTAATGACGCTGGCGGTAGTTGAGTATCTTTCGGTATTATTTGTAATTCCTCCTTGGTAAATCCGCGTTGTGGCGCTAGCGAATCTAGAAAATAAATTGCTGGTCTTCCCGATGATCTTGTTACGGCGGATATTTTATGTGTTGTAACGCTCCAGTTTGGATCGGTTGCTCTTTTTCTTCCTCCTTCGGCCTCGCCTTCTTTATATAAATACCGGACCGTGACGCTACCTAGCACAGGCGGAATTGTGGAACCTCGCTTTAGGGGTATATTCGATTTTGTAATTGCAATTGCGGGTTTCATTGCTATTGTTCGAGTTACTTCGTTATTTAGCGCGTTAATCACATGAGGCAACCTCGATACCCAATCATGAGATCGATTATCTTGAATGAATTCGCGCGCGTACTGATATCCGAATAATCGTTCCGCGAGCGTTTTATTAAATCTTTCGACGATAGCTTGATTACGATGAACACCAACTATACCGCGTCGGATTTTAACATTATTCTTCTTCATCAATGCAGTAACCGCGCCGAGGAATTCTCGTCCTGGATCAATCTGGAGAAGTTTCGGCCAGGTCAGCGGAGATCGCGAGTAAATTTTCTCAAATGCCTTTGAAATTTCCGTTGCTGTTTTATTCGATAACGGTTCCGCTTCCTTGTATCTGCTAGCGATATCAACAACCGTCAACACATACTTGTATGTGACTCCGTCGACGGTATCGTGAGGAAGAAACATTAAATCAGCCTGATGAACTTCATTAGGGACGCTGACAGAGAAACTCGCATACGGTATTTTCTTAGGTGGAGGAAGATAAATTTGCCAGACCGCCTGTTTCGATAGCCACGATTCAGCAACGGATTGTTTTACTTTAGCGGCCTTGGCGAGTTTGGCTATTGCTGATTTTCCTCGCCAGAATCCTCGCGGAGAATAATATATTTGCTCCATTATTATTTACCAGCGCCGAGTACTAATTTACCTTTCATCGCGCCTTTTATCAACCAAGTTGCCAATTTTTCTTTGAAACTTTTGTCAGGAATCGCGTTTAGTGCGTGAATTAGCCTAATATCAGCGAGATGTCTTTGTTGTAAATCCCCGCTGCGATACGCAAGATCGTGGTAGTAACACGCGTTATCGATGGCGTTTACTGGATCTTCGCCGGGATTTGGTTGATTATTATCGTTGAGTCTTATATCGAGCCTCGTACCAGGTCCGCAGTAATTGTATCCTGGCAGATGCTTTTCTCCGGGATATTTCGCCCAGGGCAACCCAGGTAGATTTTTCATGGAGGCGGTAATGTCTCCTCCGGTTCTTCTATTTTTTTTTTTACAAATCTGAACTTGCGTGTCTTACAAACTTCGCATTCTCCTGCAATTGCGTTCCTGTTATTGCGTGTGACGATTTCGGTTGGATTTATCGTAGCTGTGCGCGTGCGACACTTAACACAATATAGATCCATGTATTCTAGTAACATGAATGTAATTGATTTTTCCGCCACGAAGAAACGCGAGCAGGTGAAACACAACGCGGTGTTACCAAATTCGATAAGGATGATAATTATTGGCCCGTCTGGTTCTGGAAAGACGCAATTGTTACTAAATTTGATAATGCGATGGCTAAAATGGGACAAATTGTATTTGGTTGCACCGTCCGTTGATGATCAGCGTTGTTATCAAGTGCTAAAGGAATTTAGCGACAATACCGACGAAGGCACAATCGAATTCATCACAGACATCAATGAAGCTCCATCTGTGGAAAATTTAGATGGCGATGTTAATAATCTTGTTGTTTTTGATGATGTTATGCTGGATAAGCAAACTAATCCGGCTAGGATATTCTCGCGTGGCCGACACAAGAACACCGATGTGATTTACGTGACGCAGCGATATACACAAATTCCAAAGGTAATTAGGGACAATTGTAACATTTTGTCGGTTTTCAATGGCGTTGATACTCACACGTTGAGAAATATTCATCAGACCTGGTGTAACGGCGACATGGACATAAACAAATTCAAAAATTTCTTCAGCCGCGCCCAGGCAACACCGCATGGTTTCATCACGATTAATCTTCATGATCCGCGTAGTAGATATCGAATCGGTCTCGATCAAATTTATTCATGAGGCTTGCAGCCAAATCCTTTGTGCAAAAAAACACCAGAATAAATTTCCCCCCCCCCCCTAAAATCTTCGTTTTTTACTTGTCCAGAATCATCGAATTTGCTCACAAAAATTGCAATCGGTGACGAATTTACGCAAATTAATTTTCGTGGAAAGGCTTATTTTTTAAATCTGAGGCTTCTACGGAGAAAGTTCGCGTAGGAAGCTTTATTTGGTCTGGAACGTCTGGTCTGTAGAACTTCCCTGCTGCTCCATGTGACATAGCCCCATGACATCATTATCCGTACTTCCCTCTTGAGGTCTACTATTTATCATAATTAATGGTTCCACATATTTTAATTGTATTAACTATGTAAGTTGATATTTTATATAACATTTGTTTGTTAAATTTTCCATCCAAATATAAGAGGCATTGTGGTTTAAAATTATCAGTTAACTTTATTTCATCTATTAAGGTTTTTCTAATATTAAAAGTTTGCCTACAATTTAAATTAACATGTCTTTTCGTATATGGGGCTATTTTACACAGCGGACATTTTGGCGGTACTCTGACCATTTGCCGTCTCGCTGCTGCCTCTCCTGTCAACCACGCATCATGCATGTATTTGAAGGCGAGGCTTTGTATTTTAAGAGAACCTAATTGGGACCAATGCCCCCATGCTCGTTTCCAATCCACATATAAATTTTCTTTTTCTACCTTACATTTTATATTTTTGGTTATGTCGTTCCGAATCCATTTATATGAAAGTTTTTCGTCCAGTTCCCAAAATTTTTTTTTTATCCCGATATTTCAATAATAGATCCTTGATACTTTTAAATTTCCTAGGCGTTTCTAATAATTTCGTAAGTTTATTATTTTTGTAAATCCCCACCCTGTTCCGTAAAACGAAACCAAACCAATATATGTAAATCCCTTCCCACGGTAATTTAGGATCGTCATTCAGTCGTTTAAACCTATTTAAAATATTCGTATTTTTAAAATTATGGGACTCGGTATCCCTATCCCTCCCAATTGTTTTGATTTATATAGGGTTTCTTTTATAACATAATGCAATTTATAGTCCCATATGTAACTGATTATTATTTTATCTATATTATTAAGTATTGTATTACTAATGTTTGTTGATTTCATTATATAGTTAAGGTTTACATACATATGTTTTTGCCACTTGGGCTCGTTCCATTAGACATAACGGCGTAAGTACCCAGATATCAACATTCCGTTTTATCTCGCTTTCCATTATTTTAGTTATCTTTCTCTTCGTTTTTCCCAAAGCACACCCCTAGTGCTTTAACGGTATCCTTAAATACATGGGCTGGTATGGTTGAGTACCTACCACGACAGTTGCCTATCTCTAATATCTGTGTATTATCCTGATTTATTTTTGATCCTGATGCCTGTCCAAATTGTTCGTATTCCTTTATTAGGTGCTCAAAGGATTTCCGATCATCTAAAATTAGTGCAATCATCTGCATGTTGTAGCATTTTCACTTCGTCTTTAATATTTGGAACTTTTATACCTTTAATTTCTTTGTTTAGTTTTATGCTAATACTTAGCATTTCGATTGCTTTTACCTATAATAGCATAGATAGTGGGCACCCTTGCCGCACTGATCTTTCTTTGTCAAATTTCTGTTATTGCTCCATTATTTTGTACTCTGGATGTTATATTAGTATATAGCATTTTGGTCCATTTTCGGAAGGTTTCTCCGAATCCCAAGTTTTTCTAGGACTTTCTGTATATAATTGTGTTCAATTCTATCAAAGTCTTTTCCTGATCAAAAAGTACCATGGCAGCTTTTTGTCCCTTATCCTGTAAATAATCTATTATTGTGCTTATGTTTAAAATGTTACCTTGTTTATCCCTATTTTTTGGACCACAAGTTTGGTTTATATTAATTACGCTCCCTATTCCCTTTTTTAGCCTATTACTTAAAATCCTACTCAGTATTTCGTAATCTATATTAACGAGGGAGATGGGCCTCCAGTTTTTTTAGATCCTCTCTGTCCCCTTTTCCTTTATATATTAAAATTTATAATTCCTTCTTTCATTGTTTCTGACATTTCATTATTTTTTAAAAGAATATTATTATACAACCATTCGAGAATGGGGAAAAAACTCTCCACAGAAATTCATATAGAATTCTGCAGAGAGTCATCTCCGGTGATTTTTCCCTTACTCATGCTCTTTATGCTTTCTAAAATTTCATCCTGTGTAATAAAATCGTCACAAAGTTCGCTAAAATCATTATTTATTTTGTCACAGGGCATTTTCTCTAGATACTCATCTATTTTATTCCCTGCTATATCTTGCGATTTATAAAGTTTAGCATAATAATCTTGAATATGTTCCATAATTTCCCTTTTTCTGTTAATGTTGTTGTTGTTGTTGTGCCTATTTTTATTTTATCTAAAGTTATATCTCCCCTCATCCTTCTCTCCTCTCTTTTATACAACCCCTCTGCTTTTTTATATATCCCCGTGAATTTTCCTGCCCTAATTTCCCTACCCCTACTTTCTATTTTATGTATCTCTTCCAATCTGTTTTTTAAAATGGTTTCTAGATCATTAGTATTTGGTTTTTGAAGTTGATTTCTAATTGCTTCCCTCTCCATTATTAGTTTCTTACTTTTTTAGAGTACAGTGTTTTATAGCTATTTCTTTAAATTTACTTTTTAAGTTTTTCCCATTCCTCCATTATGTCTAAATTCCCGTTAATTTTAAAATTTCCTATCTCCTGTTTGATATCTAGTATAAAATTTACATCTTTTAAAATCGAGTTGTTCAACATCCACCTTCCCTTCCCCCATTTAATCCTGGTTTTAATGTTTATAAGTTTATGATCAGATATTTTAAAATCGGTTATATTTGTTTCTTTATGCATATTTACATCATAATTATTGCAATAGAATTTATCTAGACGACTCCCTTTATTTATTTTATACTCATAGGTAAACTGCTTCCTTAATAAATTTTGTATTCTATATATATCCGTAAGTTTAAACATTTTAATAAAAAAATCCATTTCTGGTTTTATTCTGACGTCATTTGGTGCCAGATTTCCCTCTCTATATTTTCTCCCACCCAGTTAAAATCGCCCCCTATAATAACTTTCTCTGCAGCATATTTTCCCATATATTCGGTTAAGTGTTCTAAAAATACTTTCTTTTATACTGTTTGCTGGCATATATATATTATGTGTATTTCTTCTATTATAATATGTAACATTCTACCTTTAAAAAACCCATCTTCTTCTACTCTATCCCATATTAATCCCCGTTTATTTTTAATTAATGTTGCCACCCCCACCCCCACCCCTTTACATATGTGTGTTCGTGATTACTAGTTAATAAAATTCCGTCCAAGTGACTTTCAAAAGTGACTTTCATATCATTTTTAAAACCATTATGTGTTTCTTGTATAAGCATTATGTCATAATTTAGATCTTTCGGAAATTTAAAAAATTTTTCCCTATTGATACCATTTATATTAATAGACAGGAGCTCCTGCACGTTTTTTCCCTCCATTCCTGTCTCTTACCAGGGTGTTGCTTTTTTGATTATATTACTTTTACAGATTGTTATTAGATTTTAAATTAATATACTTAGTAGTGAATTTTCGGGGGGGGGGGGGGGCACTGGTTTCCCCACCTCCCTCTGATGAGATTATAGTCCTTACACTTTCGGCTGCACTCGTGACTGTATTCTGTATTGTACTTTCTGTTTCTGTGTTTTGTGTTTTAGTTGATTCGGTTGCCTCTTTGGTTCCTGTGTCATCCTCCATTTCTGTATCATAATCTGTTTCCGTCTCCGTTTCAATCAATTCCTTCCCTTCTTCGCTTTGGCTTTCTGGGTCTTTCTCCCTGGTCTCTGTTCCTTTTAATCTTCTTTTCTTGTCTATTTAGTTTTATCCTCGATATTGACCTTTCTTGAGGTGATATGTCGTCTGTCTTCCGTTTTGACCTCCTCCTCCTCCTAGGCATTGGTGTGGATGTTAGGGGAGTTGCTAGCTGGGGTCTATCTTCTTGTTGCGTGGTTTCTATCTCGAGGATCTCGTACCGATTTCTTGTAGGAACGGCATCATCTCTCGGTACTTCCGCTCTTGATGTTTTGTTAGGGCTCAGGTAACCCTCCCATTCTAGGGTCCTGTGCCCCTCTATTTTTGTTAAGTCTAACTCCGGGAGTTCTCGTATTTCCTCTTCCTTTCCTTCCTTGACCTGCTTTATTAAGTTCAGGATTTCTTCTTCTTGTTGTTGTTGTTGTTGTTGTTGTTTTTGTAATTGTTGGTGTTAGTGTTGTTGTCTCTGTCCTTGGCCCGCTGTCTTGCTGGCATATGTTGGCCCTTGTTTTGGGTGCTCGGTTCCCCCTTGACAATTCCTGAGTCCATGACCTGTCTGGTGGCACAGGGGGCAAGGTCTGTCTTGCTCGCTCCCCCTGTACCGGGTTTTGAGCCTGAATCCCAGGACATAGAAGAATATGGGAACTTTCTTTGCGTCTTCTCTACTGACGTAGATTAGCCTATTCCCAGACTTTATGGGGGCAAATCCCCATACCGTGGCCATCTTATGGGTGACTGTTGTCACTCCCATTTTCTTCTTTAGCTTCTGTTAACTCTTGGGTGTTGACTTCTATTCGCAGGCCCATTACATGTACTTCTGTCAATCTTGGCTCTACTGTCCTAATGAAGGGCGCGGTTTTGTATATTTTGGCAACCATTCCCTTTACTTCTATTCTCCTTCTTCCAGTAGAGCCTCGCCTCCTTTTGGATATAGGACATATTTGTTCAGTCCTCCATTTTGTAGCGCCTCTACTTTCCCGATGTCTATTCCCATGGTATGGAGGGCCATCAGCACCTCGCTTTGTCTGGGTGGGTTAGTTGCCCCTTCAAAATTGACCGTCTGGCACCCAGCTCTATTTTGGATCGTATTGGGGCGGTGTTTCCCTCTTCCTGATTCATTTTTTGGATTTTTTGATGAAGACAACCGAAAGTGGGTCTCACACTACTGTCTCTATAATACCTTACTTTCTAACTAATTTTAAGGTTATAGAGCCGGACAATCCACTCTAGATGTTTATGAATTTTATAGGGATAACCTGTATGAACTGTAATTTAGGGTGTAAACATGCAAAATCACTGTTTGCTGCTATGTATATATGGTCAATGCAACTTACTCTGTACTGCTGCACCTAATCCCAGCGGGGATTAATCTTGTGCAACAGGGCGGAATAAGTGTTACAAATAAATTTATGTATGTTAAACTACAAATAAAGATATTAGTATAAACAAAAACCCTTGCTACCTCTGTTATGTACAATCGATTTGCTTTGTCCTTTTTTTCGGGGGGGGGGGGCACCAGACAGATGCCCCCCCCCCCTCCAAATTTAATAAATTATTTTGTCTTTTTGTTTTCCCCCAGATTTGTTGTATTGTGTTATTTCATCGTTTTTGTAACTTGAATCAGGATTTCGAGTATTTTTCCGTCCCTAGTGTATCTATAGGGGTGTATCTCCGAGAGTGATTTCAATTATCCTCTCGGGTTACTTCCCCTAATTTTCTTTTTCTGTGACCTTGCTAGGGTCTCCTACATCCCGTGTTTGTTATATGTTTGTGCTATAGGTTATGTATGCTATATTGTGTTATTGTTGAGATAGCTTTTACGTCAAATTCTTGTAGTGTATCAGTTTTCCTAATATATTCAGTGTTTATAATCCATCGGAAGATTGTTTAATTTTGAATTTGGAAGATCGGTGATTTCCCCTTAATATTTTGAATCTTATTGATTCTTATGAATGCATTTAATTCACCTTTCTTTATGAGATGAGACTGAGCTCCAGGAGGGGTTCGCATTTTCTTTAATTTTTGTTTCTCCCCCATGGAGCAAGTCTCTTTTAATTATAATTGTTCCAAAAAGTTCGTCTCAATAGTGGTGGTTGATACTGATAGAGGAAAGAAAAAAAAAATTCAATTTAATTTAAGTTTGTAATCCAAAGTTCCGATTGCAGAATTTTTTTTTTTAAATTTTTGAAAAATAAATTTTCTTTTTGTTAGTATAGAAGGATGAAAGTGTATATATATATTCATTTTAAATCTAATTTATATTATCTCAAGAGGGTTCTTTTTCCAGACTCTTACATGGGCCTGTTCACTTCGCATAGCGCCATGTGACATAGCCCCATGTCATCATTATCCGTACTTTCCCTCTTGAAATCTATTCTAGGCTAAAACTTAATTGGGCCACACATTTTAATAGTATTAACTATAAAGCTGGAAATTTTATATAAATTATGTTTATTAAAATCACCATCCAGGTATAAAATGCATTGTGGCTTAAAATTACTACTTTTGTTACTTTCATCTATTATAATTTTCCTAGCGTTTTGTGTTTCACTACAATTTAAAATAACATGTTTTTCATTAAAAAATACCTATTTTGCACAGCGGACATTTTGGCGGTACTCTGACAATATGCCGTCTCGCTGCAGCCTCTCCTGTCAACCACGCATCATGCATGTATTTGAAGCGAGGCTTTGTATTTTCAAAGAACCTAATTGCGACCAATGCCCCCATGCCCTTTTCCAGTTAACATATAAGTTTTCTTTTTCCACTTTACATTGTATGTTTTTGGTAATGTCATTCCGAATCCATTTATACGAGAGTTTTTCATCCATATCCCAAAATTCATTTTTTATCCCTATATTTCTTTAATAATTCTTTGATGCTTTTAAATTTCCTAGGGGTTTCTAATAGTTTCATGACTTTATTGTTTTTATATATACCCTCCCTGTTCCGTAAAACGAATCCAAACCAATATATGTAAATCCCTTCCCAAGGTAATTTCGGGTCGTCATTCAGTCGGTTAAATCTATTTAAAATATTTGTAACTTTCAAAATTATGGGACTTGGTATCCCTATCCCCCCCCCCCAATTCTTTTGCTTTGTACAGAGTTTCTTTTATTACATAATGTAGTTTAAAATCCCATATGTAGTTAATTATGATTTTATCTATGTTATTAAGTATTATATTATTTATATTGGTTGACTTTATTATATAATTAAGATATACGTACATGTACGTTTTGGCCACTTGGGCCCGTTCCATTAAGCATAGCGGCGTGAGTGCCCAGATATCCACATTCCGTTTTATCTCGCTTTCCATTTTTTTACAGTTATCCTTCTCTTCATTTTTCCCAAAGCAAACCCCAAGTGCTTTAACGGTATCTTTAAATACATGGGCTGGTATGGTTGAGTGCCTACTACGCTAGTTACCTATCTCTAATATTTCCGTTTTGTCCTGGTTGATTTTAGATCCCGATGCTTGTCCAAATTTGTCGTATTCCTTTATTAGGTGCTCAAAGGATTTCGGATCATCTAAAAGTTGGTGCAATCATCTGCATGTTGTAGCATTTTCACTTCATCTGTAATGTTTGGAGCTTTTATACCTTTAATCTCTTTGTTTAGTTTTATGCTGATACTTAGCATTTCAATTGCTATTACGTATAATAGCATTGATAGTGGGCACCCTTGCCGCACAGATCTTTTTATGTCAAGTTGCTCTGTCGTTGCTCCGTTATTTTGTACTCTAGATTTTATATTATTATATAGTATTTTAGTCCATTTTCGGAAAGATTCTCCGAAGCCAAGTTTTTCTAAGACTTTCTGTATATAGTTATGCTCAATTCTATCAAAGGCTTTTTTCTGATCAAAAAGTACCATAGCAGCTTTTTGTCCCTTACTTTGTAAATAGTCTATTATTGTAGTTATATTTAAAATATTGCTTTGTATATCCCTATTTTTGGGCCCACAAGTTTGATTTATATTAATTATGTCCCCATCCCCTTTTTTAGCCTATTACTTAAAATCCTACTTAATATCTTATAGTCTGTGTTGAGGAGGGAGATGGGCCTCCAGTTTTTCAGCTCTTCCCTGTCCCCTTTCCCTTTATATATTAAAATAATGATCCCTTCTTTCATTGTTTCTGACATTTCCTTATTTTTTAAAAATATATTATTATATAACCATTCGAGAATGGGCAACAACTCTCCGCAAAATGTCATATAGAATTCTGCAGAGAGTCCATCTCCTCCTGGCGATTTTCCCCTATTCATTAATTTTATGCTTTCTAAAATTTCCTCTTGTGAGATAAAATCATCAGAGTTGTTTAAAATCATGGCTAATTTTTTCACAGGGTATTTTTTCTAAATACTTGTCAATTTCATTCCCTGCTATATTTTGTGATTCATAAAGTGTGGCATAAGTTTTTAATATGCTTCATAATTTCCTCTTTTTCTGTTATTGTTGTTGTTGTTGTTGTTGTTGTTGTGTTGATTTTAATTTTATCCATAGTTTTATCTCCCCCCAATCTTTTCTCCTCCCTTTTATACAACCCCTCTGCTCTTTTGTATATCCCCGTATATTTCCCTGGCCTGATTTCTTTACCCCTGCTTTCTATTTTATTTCTTCCAATCTGTTTTTTAAATTGGTCTCTTTATCATTAGTGTTTAATTTTTGCAGTTGATATCTAATCGCTTCCCTTTCCATTTTTAGTTTCTTACTTTTTAAGTTAGTGTTCTATCGCTATTTTTTTAAATTTGACTTTTAATTTTTCCCATTCTAATATTATATCTACATTTTCCCTACTTTTAAGTTTATCTCCTTTTTCGTACTTTGTATAAAATCTGTATCTTTTAGAATCGAGTTATTTAGCATCCATCTTCCTTTCCCCCATTTTATTATAGTTTTAATTGTTACAGTCATATTTATAAGTTTGTGATCAGATATTTTAAAATCAGTAATATTAGTTTCTTTGTGTACATTTTTATCATAATTATTGCAGTAAAATTTATCTAAGCGACTTCCTTTATTAATTTTATATTCGTAAGTAAACTGTTTCCTTAATAAATTTTGTATTCTATAGACATCTATCAATTTGTATTTTTTTATAAAATATTCCATTTCTGGTTTAATCCTAATGTCATTTGGTGCCAGGTTTCCCTCCCTATCTATATTGTCTCCCACCCAATTAAAATCACCCCCTATGATAAGATTTCCTGTAGCATATTTCTCTATATATTTATTTAAATGTTCTAAAAATTCATTCTTCTGTTCCCTGTTAGCTGGCATATATATATTAATTATGTTTATTTCTTCAATTATAATATGCATAATTCTACCTTTAAAAAACCCTTCTACTTCTATTCTATCCCATGATAATCCCTTTTTATTTTTAATTAAAATTGCCACCACCCCCACCACCCTTTAATGTCTGTATTTTCATAATCACTAGTTAGTAAAATTCCGTCCAGGTGACTTTCAAATACTACTTTTATGTTATCTTTAAAACCATTGTGTGTTTCTTGTATACACAATACGTCATAATTTAAGTCTTTCGGAAATTTAAACACTTTTTCCTTATTTATACCATTTACATTGATAGACAGGAGCTGTAAGTTTTTTCCTTCCATTCCTGCCTCTTACCAGGGTGTTGCTTTTTGATTATATTAATTTTACAGATTGTTATTAGTGTTTAGGTTATATACTTAATTGTGAAATTTCGGGAGTGGGGGCACTGGTTTCCCTACCCCCCTCTGATGTATTTATAGTGCTTTCACTTTCGGCTGCACTGGTGATTGTAGTTTGTATTGTGTTTTCTGTTTCAGTGTTATTTGTTTGTGTTGATTCGGTTGCCTCTTTGGTTCCTGTGTCCTCCTCCATTTTTGTCTCATTTTCTGTTTCCGCGTCCGATTCCGTCAAATCTTTCCCTTCTTCGCTATGGCTTTCCCGGTCTTTTTCTTCCTCCCTGGCTTCTACTCCTTTATTCTTTTCTTGTTCATTTAATTTTATCCTTGATATTGACCTTTCTTGTGGCGATATATCATCTGTTTTCCGTTTTGACCTCCTCCTCCTCCTAGGCATTGGGGTTGATGTTAAAGGGGTTGTAGACTGGGGATTATCTTCCTGTTGCGTTGTTTCTATCTCCAGGACCTCGTACCGGTTTCTTGTAAGTACGGCATCATCTTTCTCTACTTCCGCTCTTGTCGTTTTGTTTGGGCTCAGGTAGCCCTCCCATTCAAGGGTCTTGTGCCCCTCTATTTTTGTTATGTCTTAACTCCGGGAGTTCTCTTATTTCTTCTTCACTTGCCTCCCTGATACTCCTTATTAATTTCAGAATTTCTTCTGTTTGTTCTAGTTGTTTTTGCTGTTGTTGTTGTTGTCCTTGTCCTTGGCCCGCTGTCTTGCTTGCATAAGTTGGCCCTTGTTGTTTTTGGTGATCGTTTCTCCCTTGACAATCTCTGGGTCCATGACCTGTCTAGTGGCACATGGGGCAAACTCTGTCTTGCTCACTTCCCCTGTACCACGTTTTGAGCCTGAATCCCAGGACATAAAAGAATATGGGAACTTTCTTTGCGTCTTCTCTACTCACGTAGATCAGCCTATTCCCGGATTTTATAGGCGCAAGCCCCCATACAGTGGCCATCTTGTGTGTGACTGTTGTCACTCCCATTTTCTTTTTTAGTTTCTCTACTAGCTCTTGGGTGTTGACTTCTAATGGCAGGCCCATTACATGTATTTCCGTTAATCTAGGCTCCATTGTCCTAATGAAGGGCGCAGTTTTGTATATTTTGGCGACCACTCCCTTTACTTCAATTTCTCCCTCTTCCAGTAAGGCTTCGCCTCCTTTAGGGTATAGGACATATTTGTTAAGTCCTCCATTTTGTAGAGCTTCTACTTTCCAAATGTCTATCCCCATGGTATGGAGGGCCATCAACACCTCGTTCTGTCTGGGTGTGTTTGTTGCCCCCTCAAAGTCGACTGTCTGGCACCCAGCCGGGTGGTTAACAATTAGCCTGTTTTCCTCCATGACGGTGTGGAAATACTGCTTCATTTTAGATCTTATTGGGGCGGTGTTTCCCTCTTCCTGATTCATTTTGAGTTGTTTTGGATGAAATCAGCCGAAAGTGGGTCTCACACTACTGTCTCTATAATACCTTACTTTCTATCTATTTTTAAGGTTATAGGTCATTGTTTGCAAGTCTGACACTCGCAACATTTATAAAGCGAATAATTAGCCTAAGGGTCTAGCATATATATGTTGCAATCTGGCTATTGTTCCTTACTTATAACGTGACAAAGTCAAAACAGAAATAAGTCGACATTTAATTGGTTTATGGTTTATATTCATCAATTTTCATTTTTAAGTATGTCTCTTGCCAAATCCATTGACCTTCAGTGTATGCACGCACGGTGTTTCAAGGTCACATGTGTCTCTCTTTGTGCATAGCCATTTCCGCAAAGCAGTCAGTCTAAGCGAATGTTTGTGACATTGAAAGTACATTTCTCGTCAATTTAGATCATTGTCTACTGTACTTGGGACAGAAAAGGGAAAAGTGCATGGCGGTTTCCATCCCACCGCATGAACAAAAGGAAGTGTCAGAAAGTTAACAGGTAAAAATCAGCTTTAAATTAAGTTACATTGCATCGTAATATGTTATGGATAATACCCAGTGTTCGATGCATAAAATAATGTACTTATCTAGATACAATTTGTGGACAAAAACATGTTTTTAAAGTACTGTAAATCATATTACAATGAATATCCTGTTGATAATGTTAAAGGTATAAATATCATCGGGAAGACTTTAGCCTCAAAATATAAAAGACTATATTAGATAAATTAGGCTCATTCTAATGTTGCAGAATGTTAGTAATTTTGGCTTTTCCTTCTAGAGTGCAGACTTTCTCGCAATGTTTCAAAATAGAGAGATTGCCTACTAGTTTATTTTGAAAAGTCCTGTAACTTTTATTGCCGCCCCGAGCTCTTGTTTTTCCAATTTTTTTCTGAATCGATCACGGAGCATCCGCCCCAGACTACACTGGCATATTCCAAGACAGGCCGTATATAAGATATATAAAGTTTTGATAAAATGTACCTACTTTGAATTTGTATTAGCTTTTGTAGATTATCTATTCGACATTTTTGTCTGGAAATGTGTTGTCCTTCAATGATCAATTAAAAAGCATTGATAGTAGTGATGCTATTGTTTCACTAACGCCTTTAAGTATTTTGACTTACGTTATCAGGCCGATTGGTTTTCTTGACAGAATTGGAATTAATATCTTTATTGTTTTTAATGTGTTTCATTTACGGTACCAGATCATCACTTCTTAAACATACTGAGAGGAACATTAATATCATCAATAATCAAAATTATGGTAAATAATCATTTAATAACTTAACGTTGTCTCTATCATCATAGATGCAAACGAAAGCAATTATAAGTGGGAAATATAATTTGATCCCATATAAAAAGGAGTTTGTAATTTTCCAAGATGTTTAGAAATATTTCTTTCAGTCTGAACGATGCGCATCCACATTATCAATTTATTGCCTTTTAGCATAACTTTTCATGATGTTTACTTAATTCCTCAATTGTTTTCATTTTTTCCAGTTGATTGGCCTATCACGATCTATAATTTTTCCTGACCATTTTTCTTAATTGCAGTCAAACCATGCGTTATCTCTTGGGCGAATTGACACAATTTTACAACGAATACAAAAAGCTGAGAATTATATTTTGTTTGTGATTATATCAGTTGCCGCATCCATATCGATTTGTGTTAAGAATTGATCTGCCCATTTAGTCCGTTATTAGAGCCTTCAATTGGTTAAAATCAGCTTTGTTGCAAACCCAAACAAGGAGCATGTAGGCCGCAAGGAGGTGCACGTTAACGCTGATTAATATATTAAGAACATTATGAACGCTAAAGTCAAAACCGATTGTTAATGTGTGAATTATATTTGTACCCCTACTTATAAAGATTGGATCAAGCAATGTTTGGTAGCACAAATAACTTATGTAGGATTTGTTATTACATTTCGTTGGCTATATCTTGCCATTAAATTAACTAAATTTGCATATGTAGAAAGTAAAAGCAAATCAGCGTAATAGTCACCCATAATAATAGTATAGTTGTCATTGAGAATATCAACTTAAGGTTCAAACCTTTCCCACACATTGGTTGGAGAGTAATTTGATCTGTACACTTGAGATACCTACGCAATTCTTCCTAAGTAATCAAGTTTTCATCTGATTCTGATACTATTTAAATGACATAATGTAATTTTATTAACATCGATAGGTCCCGGGTTTGTTTTAATGTCCCCAAAAAAGATAGCAAGATTGAAAACATTAAAATGAAGTTAATATACTGGGTGAATGGCAATGCATCAGTTGCATTTGATTATCATAAGACATGATTTTCATGGCTTTACTACAAGATATAGAACGAAAATTGACTCCCCAGATGGAGATTATATACTGCGTTATGGAGTTATCTATTATTATTGGGGATTTTATTATGTCGTAGCTATTCTCCATGGAGGTATTCTCTATGAAGACAATATATGGCAAGATCACATATAAGAGTCTGATCGTACAATACTGTGTTACTGACATTGTGCATAAAGAGAATAGAGCAAGGATTAATAGTGTGAAAGGGATAAACAAAAATAGATGAGAAAGTGCTTCAAGTTTCTTGAGATGAATATAATTTTCTGGTTAATTTGGCATACAACTGCCTAAGTGATTTAATAATTTAAAAGTTGGAACAAATACATGATACATGTTCGTTACGTAGTTTTGTCCCTTTGAAGACTGGGGAGTACAGTAAAACAAAACAATTCTCACGCTTGTAACTTGACACATTTGCCCATGCCTTCTAGTATGCATAACACTATTATCATCAGCGATCCAATTTCCAAATGAGGCGTTCATGTATGTTTAAAGTATGAATTTGTTTAAGTAGGAAAGCGATTTTTCTCACTTGAAGTCAGACACTGTAATGCATAAAACTGATGATTAACGAAAATGTTGCCTGCAGGAATTGTTTAGTGTCAGAGAGAGTGATCTCCCGTATATGTGATAATACAAAGTGAATAAGTCATGCCGTGAGCTTTAAGCAAGACGGACGCAGATAAACAGAACAAAATGTTCGCCTTGTAAAGGGAATATTTAATAATTTCGGTCTCTAATTGCTGTCTCGCCAAAGCTTAATGCGACTAAATCTGACAGCAATTTAGACGTTTGGTAAGATGATTCTCACTCATTTAGGATTAGATGCTGCTATTCTTTTCGGCAAAATGAAAAAATGGGGAAAATGTAGAACATGCTTCGAATAAATGGTATAAGTTTGAATAGCTCTGCATCGTTAAGACAAATTATACATACGAATGATGATAACTTAATTATACAACAGAAGAATGAATCAGTGACTGCACCTCAGCAAATAAATGTTATTTTCAGTAATTGACTTTTGAAATGTAATTTGAATCAGAAGTAATATAATAATAAAAGCCCGTAAACCTTACTGCAAATTTGCGTTATTATTTGCAAAGCAATTTAGACACCTGAGCACCGGAAGACAATCGTCAATAACGAAGCCACAGCAATCAAAACAGGAAACAAAGAAGCAAAGGCATATGCAGTGATGCAATGAATGTGTTTGGTATAGACATAACATATATTAATGAAACGAAAATGAAAAACAATATCAATTTGCAGCAAAGGTAGATCGGAGCCTCTGCAATGAAGGTGGATAAAACAACAAAGCATGGCTTCCTGAAATTCATAAGAGCAGAGAATTATTGTGGATTATTACATTGACGTTTTAGAAGTTGATTATAAGCCTACGAACATTATAAAATAGTTGACAAACACATGTCTCGTATGGCTAGATTTTGCTTCATGGAGATTTTGTACTTAAGATAACGGGTCAACTCTCGAAACGTCATGAACAGGATAGGTACAACAAATTTTCCACCGTAAAATAGATTCATGAAAAATGAAATAAAACACGAAAGCTGCAAAGGAGAAGGGCACTTCGCATAAATTCAAAGATTCGCCCTCCAGGAATAAGTTTTCATAATACACCTACCGATAAACTTGAAACATTATCAGTTGAGTGTATGTTTACTTTTTCCATTCTCCCACTATTTACTTTTGAACAATCCTATAGTTATTTGACACAGACAATGCAATGTTTCAGACACTAAAATGAAGCCAAAACAATAATAGATTACCTGTTCTAAGTGCTAATTGTATTAAAAAAGAGATATCCAGCTAACAAAAAATTTAATGCAGAAGTTATTGTAGAGGAAATGTTATATAAAAATTCGGTAATGTCGGATTCAGTGGACGTAAGCATTTAGCTTAGAATAAATAGGTCATTTGAGAACAAGTAAATCGTTGTTAAACAGTGACAGGATCTCTGTTAGAGTATAAAAAAGCTAAATTACAAGAAAAAAGGATCGATACGAGATTGTGTAAAATGGCAAACATGGCAGTAGAAGGAAATAAAATATCTCAATACACATGGAATGCACAACGCATAGCATATGATTGTCATTTTTCTGTTTGGTTTAAGGTGCAACAAGTTCTTGAAAGTACACGCAAGAAATATTATCTATTTTAAGAGTCTGTAGTTCTAGCACCTAAGCCAAATTATTGCTAGAGTCAAGGTGTCACCATATATTAGAATTACATAAGAATGTACCAGTTTCAATCTCCATGACAACACATGTCATTCTCCATGAAAATACATTGCGATTCATATGCAGTGTTTCAGTCGTCTCCACAAAGAGTATATGCCGATCATCTCTTCCAAATATTCAGTTGAATGGTCATTTGACAATATCTATAAATATATTCGAATGTTCTAATCAGTTACATATCTTTACAGTAGACATTTTAGTATGCACGAAGATGGCTGTCATTTGCATTATTCTACTCACCAAAACATCCATCCATTTATTCCAACAAACTGACCCATTCTATCATAACAAGCTCAAAGATGCTATGTCATGGTGATATTATCTATTTTCATTGGATATTGCAGGTTTCTTTTGAGGATAGATAGATAGTTATTTGCTCTTCTAGTATTTGCTTTAATGTGTGAACCATAGAGTTGTCCTAAGACTATTTTGAGTAAAATTTAGGTGTCTTGATTGTATCCCTAATGCTAAGAAATAGGATGACTTACTTTGCATGCTCATCAAACAGCAATTTTAGAACCAGACCGCGTGCCGTCCTGTTAGATTATTTTCCTCTGTTGAATGAAGACGAGTATCCCGAGAGATATATTGGTTAATGCCGCTGATTCGTCAGCCTCCGTATTGGGGCCATTTTATTTTGATTAATGGAAGATATATAGCAGAAGCATTGAAAAGCTGTACATGTTTATAGGCTGATGTTCTAAGTTGTGAAGGCGTTTGAATAAATGTATTGAACATTCACTAAACCAGGATTTTTATGTACTCCAGAACTTAACATAAGAATTCATCATAGTTTACGTATTCATCTCTGTTAAAAACAATTAACAACAAAATATCAAGATGCTCACATTGTTATATGGCCACGAACTAAACGACATGAACGAAGAATATGTTTTTATAAAAAGATACGCAGGAAATATCTCATTCATTTAAAATAGTGATAATACAAATCAAAAAAAAAAAAAAAGAAAATGTGTGAATGTGCATGCAATGATGTTGCTATGTCTATAGTAACACTTAACTAATTGATTCCTCTCAGTGTAACATCTGACCTTTCAATAAGTGCATTCCTATATTGATGAGCAGAGAGCGCTTCGATGGCCTTGGTTTTTAGAGCGTCCGTCTCGGATGCGAGAGGACGCGGGCTCGAATTCAGACCGAATGACATCAAATACTTATACAAATGGTACTTGCGGCTGCTGCGCGACCTGTGTCAGGATGATGTGAATGGGTGGGACATGACGATACATGTATGCGGCATGATGCCACACTGTATACGTCTTAGTGATATGACTGAATAATGATAAAGCTACGCTAACAATCAGAATCTCTCTCTTTCTCACATGCTGTTGGTATGCAGCAAATCTTGAAATAATGTTTGTATTGAAACAGAAGATAATACTCCCATTATACATCTCCAAGAAATGTATCCACTTATAAATAAATAGATAGATAGATAGATAGATAGATAGATAGATAGATAGATAGATAGATATTTAAATATTTAAATAAATGGAAATACGAAATAAATAAAGAAATAAATACAAGCTAAATCAGGGAATAGGTAATGCAAGATGCAGGCTTGATCTGTAAAAATTGGACGGACCAGCCTCCTTTGTCCTATTGAACTGCACATAAATACCGTTATTTATGTTATATTTTAAATTCATTCATTATCGAATGACATGCGTGAATTATTGATAATCATTGCCTAATTTACATAGTTGTTTTCAATATCACGCAAGGCAATGAATTTGGTGCATATTTTGAATTGTCTTACATGTGTTCCAGGAGTAACCTTTATACTAAAAATTGAAAATATTCTGAATCGAATATGTTGAACATTCACGTTCAGTCCTTGTTGTATTAATGTAGTATTCATCTACACTGACAATTTACAGTATTATTAGCAACAGTCTGACATGAAGAAAGTTTACTTTCAGCGATCAATCATACATCGTTATGTATCAGAGCTCGGAGAAGATAAGATACAAAGACTGAACATTTTGTGTTTCGTTGTCTGGTCATTCAATCATACAGTTGCCCAAGGTCACCAATGTTGTCAAGACTGTCCCTTTGTTGATACACCATCTTACCATATGGAAGGTTTGCAAAACATTATGAAAGGACGTAAATATTTTCATAACTACACTGTTGCAAACGTGCATTAGAAACTATAATTGTATGTGCCACATACGATTCCCACAGTGCATACTAATGAAATGAATTTGATGAGCATGCTGTTCAGACGACAAAACGCTGATTGTATAAAATCTATGTGTGGCAATCACTGAGTCATGTTACTATACTTTCGCCCAGCATTCCCTGTTTTCATGGTAGCCTTACTTTACTCTTTATTATGGAGATTTTACCAAAATAAATCTTTAGTACAGACGTTGATGGAAATTGAGCCGTTGGTACTCTTCGTTCAAAAGCAGTTTGCTGACATTCATTATTGTGTGAAGTAGCTGCAGATTTATATATATATATATATATATATATATATATATATATATATATATATATATATATATATATATATATATTGGCCTATTCCTCTTACGTGACAATGCATTAATACAGCTTCACATTGAAAGTATTGTTAATATTGGGTATGCTCAGCGACGAAAGTCAATACATTGACATATCCAACTTCTACATTAGTCTATTTCCTTTCTTAATATGGGATGTCTTTTTCCTATCTGAATCTGTAATGTTACATATCAAGCAGACATCGAACTAGTTCATCCATCTAACCTTACTTCAGAATGGTACAGGTCTTGTTCTGGGCTAACATTATCTGCCTTCGACCAACTAAATATGATATGCTTGTTTATTCACTAGGATGATGATGAAGTCAAATTGAATATTACGTAATCAAATTGACGGATACTACATACTATGACATAAACGGTTAAATCAAACTGAACCTTTACAATTTCATATAAGCTGTGAATTTTGTCTTCAAAGAGTCTCTAAGGGTCTACTTTTATATTGAACGAACCTCAGCTTCTTTTGGTGATGGTGCTGTTAAGACCGAGCTTATTAAAAAATTTCCGTTTATTCCTTACTATTTTGCATTTGTCTCTACTGAGCCGTCCTTTCTCTAACATGTTTTAGCTAAAAAAAAAGGCTCAAGATTTGAAATCGTCATATTTAATTTATATTGTCTCCTTTACTTTTGTCCGTGATCGAGGTTACATATTTTGGCTGCTTACTTTAGTGATTGATGCTAACGTCCAGTATCACAATCCAATCAACTATAATTTTTAGCTAAGCTGAACATGTAATACAGTGGTGTTGAACAGGCAATTACCTACACAATTTACTTAAAAGAGACACCCAATGATATTATAAAAGTGTTACTATTAAGTGTATCGCTCAACATTCGTTTTCAAATATTGTCTCAGACGAAAAGCGGAATTGATATAGTATGAAAGATTTCTTATTATTAATGAATAATTATGACGCAATATAATTTTTCTACAGGTAGCTAAAGATGAAAAGTCATTAAAATGATTCTTTCTTAAATGGTCGTAAGATCGACAAACACAAACAAAATAGCATTCATCTTCTACCAAATATACATTCTTTTCTTTCCGGCGTAAGTCACATATTTTAACTACTTGTCTGAATCCTATTATGCTTATATGCAACTACTTACAGCAGATTATATTAGTACCTTAATTAAACCAAAATCTTTCAAATAAATATGATATTGAATATATATATGTATGTATGTATGTATGTATGTATACATCCTCTAATTCAGTTTTATACATGCTAACATGCTAAAATGCTAAAATATACACCTGTAAGCTTTACCATGCCGAATCCGCAGTTCTTTGAGAGAGTGTTGAGAGCAAATGTTTTTCCTCTACAACACATTGATTTAGCCAGCCACACCTACGTCTTTAACTTTCGTAGGCCAATCTTCACGGCTGGCTTCATTTAATCTTTCCAACATTAAATAACATTGAAATGAATAGCGAGTTGACGATATCCATTCAACATTCAGCTCGCATTTATAATGTCGTAATAACTTTGAGGTACAATGTAGTTATGTTCATCACATAATCGCATTTATGGAAATTTTATGAAGCACCTATGGACATATTTTATGTTTAAGTTATTTAGTTTACGAACAAGATCAAAGTATATGAAAATTGATAAAGGATTATTAGTCATTTTATATTCTGATAACAGCTTTTCAAACACACATCGTATCACAAGTAAGTTATATTTACACACAATTACTCTTTAATTCACCCTGAATATGTGAGATTATTTTCAGGTGTAACTCAAAACCGATGGGACACAATGACCACGTGACATTGATGAACGTTGCTGGTGAAGATGCGGGACTAAAGAGTAGAACCGCGAATCAGGAAAACAAGTTACCACACTATGAAAATGCAGCAGTGGCACTAAATAAAATGATACAGATGACAGGACACAAAAACTTTCATGAATTGTTTTCGTATCAATATTTGGTTGTTTTTCTTTCGCTACATAACATTCGATTCTCTTTAGCAAGCTAAGTTTTGTTCATTGCTGAAGGGCGCGTACAAAGTAGCATACAATATGTATATTACTGCGCTTTGGTCAAGTGTTATTAAAAAATTTAACACATAAAAATATGACATAAAACCATATAATTGTATCGATTGAATTGTATTATTCCTTTAATATAACTAAATAATTAATATGATTGTTTTTAAATATGTAATTAAAAGATTATCGACCGAGTATTGAGAGATATTGGACCCTCGTTCATGTAGCTCATGAAACCCTCGCAAGCTCGAGATTCCTTTAGCAAATGCACTTTGGACCTATACGTATAGCCAACCAACTCGTGCATCCATCTACCGGCATGCATGCGCTATGTATATATGTATGAATATATGTATGTATGTATGCTTGTATTTATTGTATGTACGTATCAGTTTATCTTTTCAGGAAAACATTGACATATCCATGCGTATAATTGTACATATGCAAAGATATGTTCGATTTATTTGGATGTTAATCTGAACTTTATATCATCAAATATTACACTACTACCTAATGATGTCACTGAAATCTGAAAATAATAATTGTGGAATATTTAAAAAACACGTACGCATTATATATATATATATATATATATATATATATATATATATATATATATATATATATATATATATATATATTGCAAATTGTACAATTTCAAATGAGTATCAAAGGAGGCATATTTTTAATACAAAATGTACTCAAATCAAGCAATTTTAACTTTTTTATATTGCAACCAAGTTCAATAAGGGACTGCAAAGTGTACTTATTTAATTGATATTAATCCTATTTGAAAACATACATAACTCTTAAGCATCTGACAGCTTCATTCTTCACTTATGCTAAATATATCAAGGTTTTATCGGTACGCGATATCAATATTGGTCATAATGATATCGATCGGAGGTTTAGTACCCCTGGATATTAGAGTCCCTTGCCATTATTTGACAAATCTTTATTATAATAATTGTGAGTGGCCTTAAAAGACCTTAAACGAATGTTGTTTATGTGGTATTTCAATTAGCTATATAATAAATGGATTGCTTTCTGTCTAGGATGATTTAACCAAGTGGAATTTTATCAAAGATTATCTAACTTCCCGATGCTCAGTATTTACAAGTGTGACTGGTGGTGCATGAAATGTAAACGGTGTGAGAGAAACTGTATCAGCGAAATGTGTAGGTCAGCTTTATATTTGAATGTAATATTTGATGCAGAACTTACCAATGGGGAATGTATCGATATAGTTCCTATTTTACAGGTATAACTGTTTTGCCAATCAACTGTTGTGGCACAGTGGTGTCTTAGGGAAAACGTTACGGACAAGTAGACAAATATGGATATTTAGTTAATTTTATTTTTTCATGTTGCGTCCAACTTCAACTGACTTTGTCACTTTGTTAGCTATGAAGTTTGTTATGGAATTCTTAAAAGAAGGGTTCGTTTTCACATATTTCTGGCTTGCGTGTTAGACTAAACAATACTCTAATTCCGACTGTACATTTTTTCTCTATGGAATCATTTTGAATACTTGCCTCAAACAATATTTGGGTAAAGAGATTTTCCACTTTTCGCAACTCTAAAAATTAAGGCGCTGCAGATGAGGATCGGGATGGGAGATTGATACTTTTAATGTGATGTAATTTAAAAAATGCAACTAAGCATGATTAAAACTGCTGGAAATGAAACCATGTGAGGACACATTTAAGTCAAACAAGCAAACAAATGTGATTTCTAAACAGGATGAGCGAGATACAAATATCTTTTATTTCATTCTATCCAAAAATATTATGTCATATATATATATATATGTATATATGTATGCAATATGTATGCATGTATTATGCATATATGTATGCATGCACGAATATATATATATATATATATATATATATATATATATATATATATATATATATGCATGTATACATATGCATGTATACATATGTATGTATATATATGAATGTATGTATGTGTGTATATATATATATATATGTATATATAAATATGTATATATGTATGTGTGTATATATATATATATATATATATATATATATATATATATATATATACACACACAAAATCAAAAATATGTTCTGATGAGAAAAGGAAGGTTTAATGCACGGTATGTTTCTGATTTATTATTACTGTTAATATATAAAATGGAGCAATTACATATGATGCTTCTGACAAATATCATGCAACTTGTCACATCATTTCACCATTCACATACTATTTGCAACAGGCACAAATTTCATTCTGAGGAACTCTAGAACGAATTAATGCTCTTAATATAGTTACGGGTGAGGTTACAGATACATGATTGCTTAATACTTCTTGAAATGTTTTCAAAATTAAAATTAATTATTGCGGCTGTATTATGCATATCAATATTTTTGTATAATAATATATTTTGTCACGCTTACGTGTAATTTCCGTCCATTTGCTACAACTCGTAAACCTGTTTCCTTCTGTTTTCTATTCAGTTTGATTGTATGTCATCACTGGCCAAGAAAATCCACGTCGACATGCTTTTATTTCACGTAACGAAAACACTTATGTTACTGTTATTAATTTTATTGCTGAAACTTTAAATAATAAACAATAACTTGCAGTAATATTTGAAATATCATGTAGCAACAACAATTTAACTTAAAAACTGCTTTAATGGTTTCATATAGACCTGATAAAAACAATCCCACATCTCAGATGCAGCGGAAACTGGGTAAAACCCAGCAGATTCCAATAAAGCAGGAGAAAATTAACTACAACATCAGTATCTTAACTAAATTCACACATAACATTGTAACATATGATATTATGCAACTTAACTACTTTCATCGGCGTAACGAAGGAATTAAAATAAAATTGAAACAATCTCATGCAATCAGCGACCTAATGGAAAGTTGTTTACTTATTCTGTACCTTCAGGAAAGTACACGAAAATATAGCAGATTCCGTGGATTGGAAACTTGCTTGAAACATTTTGCAGGGTTCATTTATATTTTTACCAAGTTCCATTATCAGGAAACGTATTTGTTTTCAGGACTTGTTAGTTCAGATTGCATTCAGACTTAATATGAATAATCAGGCAGGTGAATAATGACCATATTTGGTAGAGTTATATAAATTATATATTTGCTATGCAATACCTACAAACAGACATACATTTTCATTGAGGTGCTGATCTAAGCTTATTTGAAACTGAAAAATATTGTATTTCCGTTGTAAACGACACTATTTAGAACGCAAGTTGCGTGCAATTTAATTAAATTCCATGCATTGCTATAAACTTGCTCATCTTAAAAAGGCATGATCACAGTAACACAAAAGTGATACTTATCAATGCAGTATGGTGTTAGACTTCAGGAGTAGTAATATCTAGAATTGTACACAAGGACTAATAAGAATTCACACTAAGTTCCCAAAATGCTGGATCCAATGACTAAAATGCATGTGAAATAATCGTGTCATTTTCTTTACTACATAACTTTACGATTTGTAGATTTATTTGGCACTGCCCTATTATGTCAAGAGTCATAAAAGTGATTTCAAAAGGAAGAAATGTTGATGGTCAAAAACCTTGTCCTTTGAACAAAGAAAATATACATCTCTTTCTGATTCTTCAATCCCTTAGGGATGAATCTTATATTTGGATATAGTTTAATCAGACTTGCAAGCCAAGAACATGCCACCTGCTACCACTGCAAGCACTCCCGATAACAAAGCAAGTGCAAATCCTATATGTAACGTGGCCCCTTTATCACTTAGGCCTCCTGTCTTGGCTCCAAACACGATGACTCCTAAAATCAAAAAGGTTCCTGAAACATATGTGAAAATATATTACGGTTACTACAATAGCTGTATACAATTGAATATGACAACAGACGATATTAATTCAAATATATACCCGTCATAGAAAAAGCAGCAATATGAGATACAGATTACACATTCACATATTCGTACCCATAGTATGTTGAGAAATGAATCTTAATTGGCGTATTCAACGTAAATTGGTGGAAACACACGTATGAAATTAATAAGTACTGTAAATTTCGTGGAACTAAGTGACATCACTTGAAATTATATGTAGAGCTGATAATTTGGTAATTGCTTTCATGTTTCCAATGTGCTTAAACGATAGCAAATATCCACATTTCACTCAGTTAAATATTGTACACGCGATAACGTGGACGCCAAACGTATCGGGAAAATGAGATAACAATACTAATCATGTGAGTTCAAAGATTTCAAAAAATCGAGATGATTTGTTTTGTTTAGTTTCTTTGAATGAAATTTAGCTTTTGGTTCGGTCTTTCGCAGGACAAATCTTTTTAAACGACTCAACATGTTCACCCATATTATGGCAAAGGCACGTTTATCTCTTTGCGTATCCAAAAATAATGAGTTGTAACAATACGATCGTATCCTACAGAAAGTATTCCATCTCTACACTAACATAGACATTACATTTTTACATAATATTTACATTTATCTTTCAAGCAATGGAAATAATATTTACTGTTAGAATTTGATTGGGTGGCCCGGAATGACCGAGTGATCTAAAGTGTTCTCCATTACGGCTCACTGCCATATCACCTCTGTCTGCGTGGGTTCAAGTCTCAGATTCGGCCAATGTGGGTATGTGAGAAAGCCTGCCAGTAGCTTCTCGTGGGCCGGTGGTTCTTTCCGGGGGTTGTCCCGGGTTCTTCATCCACCATTAATACTGGCCGCCATGTATAGCCTATTGTGTGCTGAAATATGGCGTAAAACCCTACAACAACAACAACAGCTTGATTTATTTTCTCTTATGTTCCATTAGGATATATTACATTGTATGACATGATTTGAACTTGATAAAGTAGAACTGATTGAAGTTATTTTGACATCCTACATCAGGGTTCTACATTAGTCAAATACATATTTGTATTTAATTAAAATATATGCCGAGGTTGAGGACTATGTTGTAACCATACGTAATGGTACTGAATTAAAATAATGTACTCGTTTAATTTGTCCATGGTTTTAATATATGAACATAATTTCTAAAAAAAAAATGGATTCAAGAAAGAATCTTTCATTTCCATCTACTCTGATTCATTTTGAGGAGAAAAAATATACTTGTATCACCTGGAACTTGACATGGATTCTTTCATCGTACAAGCAAGAGGGGAGGTTTAAGAAAGAACTGGGCTCTTAACAGGCTAAAAATGCCTCAACTGAGAATTTGTTTTGTTGTAAAGATGGAAGATTAAATGTCGGAGTATAAATGCAACCGAGAGCACTTTGAATGGTGCATATATATATATATATATATATATATATATATATATATATATATATATATGTAAGATTGCATATTTGGCTATGAGAGTTAATTTGGAGCCCATTGCATTGCATGCACTGATGATTAGATCGTCTGAGCACAAAACATGGAGTTGGTTATATTTTATCATCGAATATTTAAAATATATGGGTATAAAACTAAGCTGGACGCTGATTGTAATGCACACAATGAGTATTAAAGCTCACTGTATAAGTCATCTGATAGCTCATTGTATTATATACATCAAAGACTAAATATATGGGTATAAAACTCGCCTGGGAACGCGTTATATTGTAACGAACGAAGATTAAATATCCAGGTAAGACGAAGCTGTGAACTATTGTGTACACGACATATTAAATATATGCGTATAGAGGGCAACCGAGAGCTCGTCAAAACTGAAGATCAGACATTTTTATATGAAAGACATCCGAGACCTCCATGCATTGTAGACATGGGAGATTCTGAATTAAACTTGTATACATGTCGAATGCAATGTCCGAATATAAAAGTCAAGCTAGTGATCGCTATATTGATAACAGTGGAGACTATATAATGAAAGATCATTGATTAAAATCTAACCGAGGAATGGCACATGAGAAATCATTGAATCAATCTAAAATCAAAATTATTAAATTATTGTTTTCACATTTGGTTTATCTCGCGACATGATACAAGGCGTGTTATTTTTAAATACATGACGAGAACACGAAGGATGATGTAATTGTGCCTGTTGTTAAGAATGAATCATGGCGCGTTTCATTGGTACATTGGTTCGTGGTCTCTTAGCGGGATATGTATGGAACGTTTAGTCTCGAACTTGAAAGAGCAAAATTAATAAGACAGTTGTTCTTACAAAACTAGCGAAAGTGTGAAATCACCGATATGGCTAATGGCGCCCATACATGCCCACTTGTGCTTCATTTTCGGATTTTTTGGGGTTGTATTTTATGGACAGATAAATGGATAACATGCAGCTTTGATGCGATTCTTTAAAGTCAAAATTCCTGTTTACACGTGATCGTATGTACGTCAAGGGATATGATGTATACAAATACACATATGGATAACTGTTATCTATTACTACCGCCAATCAATTTACTAGTATTTATTTAGTTTATTGTTAAACAAAATGGAAAATCGTCTTTGCTCAGCTTGTTACATGCTGCACAGTTTGCGAAACTGCGCAGCTGTACAGCAACATTAACTGCACCTATAACGGCACAGGATCAAGTCTCAACATTATATGGACATGACCGATCACTTTACCGTTACCGTTATTCACATTCGTCATATATCAAGATCTGAAACAAAGCAACACCGGTTCGATTGCATAGTGCTTTTTCGCAACTATCTGCTTCCTCCTTTCTTCATAAAAAGAAAACTTGCTTAGCACGACAAACATTCTGGTGTTGTTTGCCAATTCAAACGCAAAGTCTTTTCTTAAATGGATTATATAGAGGTAAAGGTTGTACTATGGTCAGTGTAACGTTATGATCAAGTACGGCGTGCGAAGATTTGGCAACAGTTCTAAACCAGCGCGAGATCGCAAAATGGACCTATGCCTTTCCGCACAGCACTGATCTCTTTGCAGCCACGAAATAACTTACATTCATTTATTATTTGCAAATCCGGACCAGCGAGGTGTTTTCTCGCCCGGGAAATAAATATTTAGGACATTAAACCTGTAATATATGTTTTGCATCGAATATTAAATATATGGGTGTAAAACTCGGCTAGAAGCCAATTTCAAAATACGCACAGAAGGTTAAATATCAGATTGAAAACCAGCTGAGCTCATTGAATTTTATATATCGAAGATTAAATATATGGGTATAAAACTCACCTGGGAGCCCATTATATTGTAACGATCAAGATTCAATGTATATGCAAGACGTAGTTGTGAACTTCTAATGTATACATGGACGACTAAATATTTGGGTATATAGGTCAACCGAGAAGCCAAAGCAAATAATGTTCTTTAATGTTTGATATACTATGCTACGGTATGATCATCGTATCATAGAAATTTTAGATTAAACATCTGGATATGAAAGAAATCTATCGAGAACTCCAGGCATATTAGACATGGCGGATTCTTGATTAAACTTGTATACATGAGATACAATGTCCAAGTATAAAAGTCCAGCGAGGACTCAATATATTGAAAACATTGGAGATTGTATAATGAAAGAAGATTGACTGAAATCAAACCAACGAATGACACGTGAAAAAACTTTAAATCAATTCAAATTATGCAATTATCATTTTCACATTTGGTTTCCTATCTCTTTGCTCAATATGGCATGTTATTTTCAACTAATTGATTAAAACAGGAAGGAGATTCACTTGTGCATGTCGTAAGGAGTGTGAATACTGGATCATTTCATTGTTCATTGTCTGTTAGTGGGACATGTCTGGAACGTTTAGTTTCCAAGTTAAGATAGTAAAATTAAACAGTTTGTGCACAACGAGTGCAATTATGAAATAACGTATCGATAGGAGTAATCGCTCCCATAAATTCCCACTTTCGGAAAAAATTTCCATGGACAGATAAATGTATAACATACAGCTTTTTTATAGGACTAAATTACTGTCTACATGTGATCGTATGTACGTCAAGGGACATGATCTATACAAGTACACATCTAGATAACTGTGGTATCAGTTTATTGCCGCCGATTTACGAGTAATTATTTAACTTATTGTTAAGCAAAATGGAAACTCAGATTTTCTCAGCTCGCTACACACGAAGCAGTTTGCGAAATTGCCCTGCTGTAGAGCAACATTAGCTGCACCTACAACAGCACAGTGCCACCACTCGATCTTGCCTTGTTATGAGAGATATCTTTATCCTTCTGCACGCGAATCGTATCTGGATCTGAAACAGCGCATGATCGGTTACATTGCATAGTGCAATTTCGCAACTATCAGTTTTCTCCTTTTTCCATATAAAAGAATAATTGCTTAACGCGAGATGCATTCTGATGATGTCCGCCGATTCAAACGTGAAACCATTTCGAAACAGACTATAAAGACGTAAAGCTCGTATTATGGTCAAGTGCAACGTTATGATCGTCTATATGAGCATTCGGTGTCATTTCCTAACTAGCACGTGATCGCAAAATGAACGTATGACGTTCCGCACAGCTCTGTTAATAATAATAATAATAATAATGCGGACTTTGTATAGCGCCTAATCTTTAGAAGCTCTAAGCACTTTACAAAATTAGACAACACCTATAAGATAAAAAAACATGATATGATTACAAAAACAAAACACCATGCAATTAGAAAACATTAAAAAAAAAAACATGCTGAGAATATTTAAGGTAGGAAACATTACTAGGTCTTCAAGTTTGTTCTTGCAGTCGAAATAAGTGAGTTTTGAGAACCCTCTTGAATGTGATTAATGTGTCTAAGTTCAGTGGGCAATTCATTCAACGTTGCTGGGAGCTGGTATGCAAAAGAACGCTGTCCATATAATAATAATAATAATAATAATAATGAGGACTTTGTATAGCGCCTAATCTTTACAAGCCCTAAGCGCTTTACAACATTAGACAACACCTATAAGATAAAAAAACACATTATTACAAACACAAACACCATGAAATTACAAAAACATTAAAAATTAAACATGCTGAGAATATGTCAGGTAGGAAACATTATTAGGTCTTTAAGTTTGTTCTTACATTCGAAATAAGTGAGTTTTGAGAACCCTCTTGAATGTGATTAATGTGTCTAAGTTCAGTGGGCAATTCATTCAACGTTGCTGGGAGCTGGTATGCAAAAGAACGCTGTCCATATAATAATAATAATAATAATAATAATGAGGACTTTGTATAGCGCCTAATCTTTACAAGCCCTAAGCGCTTTACAACATTAGACAACACCTATAAGATAAAAAAACACATTATTACAAACACAAACACCATGAAATTACAAAAACATTAAAAATTAAACATGCTGAGAATATGTCAGGTAGGAAACATTATTAGGTCTTTAAGTTTGTTCTTACATTCGAAATAAGTGAGTTTTGAGAACCCTCTTGAATGTGATTACTGTGTCTAAGTTCAGTGGGCAATTCATTCCACGTTGCTGGGCCCTGGTATGCTAAAGAACACTGTCCATATGACTTTTGTTTTCATTGTGGGAATAATGAGTATACGATTGACAGAAGAGGAGCGTAAGCATCTTGCTGCTGTGTACACATGCGTGAGGTCGGATAGGTATGTTGGACTAGAGTCCGACAGTGAAACGTAGCACAGAGAACAAATTTTGTGTTTGATTCAGGATCGAATGGATAGCCAGTGTAGGGTACAGAACAGCGGGGAGGTGTGCTCTGATCGTGGTACTCTAAGTTTGCTCCGAGCAGCTGTGTTTTGAACTTTTTGAAGTTTCTGGAGCAGATATTGAGATGAACAAGACATAATTGAGTTACAATAGTCCAGTCTTGAAAGTACTGATGAACACACAAGTGTTTTAGTGACATCAACTGAAAGATATTTGCGAACTGAGCTGATGCGTCTCAGTTCAAGATATGCAGCCCTGCATATGTTCAAGACATGTTGGTGCAATGTGAGAGTAATGTTCAGAGTAACACTTAGGTTTCGTACTGATTGTGTGAATTTCATGTTGGTGTTGCTGATATTTATTGTTTGAGGTAAATGATGTGAATGAGAAAGTATTTGTGTTGTGATCAGAATGGCCTCAGTTTTATCATCATTCGTCTGCAGCTTGTTGCAGGTCTTCCATGATTTCACATCAGAAATGTACCTCTCTACACCTTGGATGGTAGCATCAACTTCAGCTGGGTGGCTAGATTTGTATATTCGGGTGTCATCAACGTACAATTGGTGAGACACTTGATGATCTATGACACTTTAGAGCGAATGAGTGTACACAATGAAGAGAACAGGTCCAAGAATAGACCCCTGTGGCACACCATAACATAGATCAACTGGGCTGGAGTGTATTCCATTTGCAGATACAATTTGTGTCCTGTTGACCAAGTAGGACTTGAACCACAGTAAGGCTGTGTCATGAATGTCAAATACATGCTTAAGACGGTGAGGTGAAGTAATATATAATGGTATATTGTGTCAAATGCTGCAAACAAATCAAGGAGGGTGAGGACTTATCGTTCCGCTATCCAACGCAGAGAAAATGTCATTAACTACTTTTAAAAGAGTAGTTTCAGTACTGTGGCAAGGGCGATTATGTAGAGAGTACATTGCTAAAAATACTGAATTTAAATGACATACAAGATGGAATAGAACAACCTTTTCTAAGCTTTTATTATGTGAATGGGAGATTAGAAACTGGGCGGTAGTTCTTTAAATCATTGTGGTCTAGTGTTGGTTTCTTCAGCAAAGGCTTTACATTGGCAGTTTTGAAAAATGATGGGAATTCTCCAGATGAGAGGAGAGAGATATTAATAACATCAGTTAGTGAAGGCAAAACTGGATCTAAGCACTCAAGCAACAGCGATATTGGAATTGGATCAAGTTCACATGACTTTGGTGCAGTCATCATCAGGATTGAACGTAAGAAATCCATAGAGACAGGTTCAAATACAGCTAATGGTTGCCGCTCAAATTCTGTATCGCAACTGTATGGTGACGACGAGTCAATTGAAATTGGGGTGTCAAGCTTATCTCTAATGATTTGTACTTTGTCACGGAAGACATCTGCAAACATGTCCGGAAGGTAGACTGGAGAGAAGGTAGATGGAAGTGGTGTAAATTTGTTCCTTGACATTAGCTTGTTAGTAATCTCGAAGAGCTCTTTGCAGCTGGAACTTTCCATGATCTTAGTAGTGTAGTGGGCTGATTTCGCTTCATGGACTATACTTGTGACATTCTTCTTAGCGGCTTCATAGATTTGCTTATGAATAGCGAGTCTGGTGGAAAGCTGCAGCCTCCAAAGAACCCATTTATTTAATGTTTACAACTCTTGACCAGTGAGGTGTTTGTTTACCAGGGAAACATTTGTTTGGACGTTCAATCTGTACGATATGTTTGAAATCTGGTATTATATGGTGAGTGGTATTAAAAACCATACGCTTCACTTATTTGACAATTTAGTATAGGTGTATTCGTGAGAGATATGTAAAACAGATAGCTGTTCAATATATTGTGCCTAATACTTACAAGCATCAACTCCAAAAAATATCACGTGAAATTTGCATGCACGATCTGCTGTCAAATCAAATAGAGGAAAAACTTAAAAACCACACGTATGTGTGGGCCTAGCATAGAGAAAATCGGTAGAAGCCGAAACAAATAATGTTTAATGTGTGATATAATATGCTATACATTTGTTTAGTTTTGTATGTTCATAGTAAAAAGACCGACACTTAGTGTTTAAATATTATGGTTCTATGTTGCATTCAGCCTTTAAGAAGACTCAGTATTTTCAAAGTATTAAATACTTTCTTTTGCGGACTCGCACATGGATTAAACTTTGCCTATTGTAGGCATGTTGTGCAAATTTCCTTAGTTTCGAAAATAATCAACCAGTACAAATTACGTATAAACCTGGACATTTTATTTTAACAATGAAGTTTGACTCGCTTTTTCTTTCCAGAAATAGAGGTATTTGCAGACAAATCAAAGAAGACTAATTTCAATTTGGCTGATTTTGGAAAGTAAAAGTTGTACAACATACACCAATTACCATTATTCATGGTAAATTCAGTCTAAGATTAGGAGATGGGTGGAATAGATTAACGAATTATCCAATATGATCAACAATGCCAATTAAAGACCTGTATGGGTTGTCGTTCTCCTTTTTGGAGCAAAAGTGTTTGTTTAGAAGTCAATGCTTGCATTTACTTGCTGATATCAAGCTGAAATTGATGTTTATTACTGAACGCAACTTTTAATAATCCTGTGGATTTTCAGAAGTAAAGCAAGGATGGTTGTGTACTTTGTTGTTGCTTAGCAAAGAAATACACCATTGAGATAAGTACGTTGTTCAAATTATGAGCCTACGCTGAATACATAACGTCACTCAACTACAATCGAACTGATTAGAACGGATAAAGTGAGAGACAGGAATGAAATATATCCTGCCTTTTAGTTCGACTGCTTGACGACTTATAACCTGTATTGTGAAGAAAACAAATCAGACTTACCTTTATTTCTTATTTTGACTATTGACGACACTACTGGATGTTATAAAGACCGTCTTGAATGCAAACACAGAAAACACTAACGACTATCACCTTAAATCAAACTATACACCATCATCCCATCATTAGATTTATACACGCACAAGGAAATATTTGAATTGACTGTTAAATTGATCGGTAAAGTGTAGACAGTAGTAAATCCTATGTACAAGCACTTCATGAACTATGCGTTTCAGCAATGCATTACGATCACCTTTACTAGATGAATAGGTTTACCAGCTGCAACAGCTATTCCTCCTGCAATTCCCAGGAAAGCTGGATTATCTAACATTGCGCATAACTTGAGAAATCCGATTATTCCGGCAATCACCACAAGTAGTAGTCCGATGATCTCCAAAGCTCTTGTTGCATCTATGTAATGGGGCCCTAGTAAAGCAGACAAGATGGTAAGATTAGATAGATAGATCTACATACACAGAGCTATATATATATATATATATATATATATATATATATATATATATATATATATATATATATATATATATATATATATAGATAGATAGATAGATAGATAGATAGATAGATAGATAGATAGATAGATAGATAGATATAGATCTAAATAATCTATATCTATATCCATCTATTTATCTATCTATCTATCTATCTATATATATATATATATATATATATATATATATATATATATATATATATATATATATGCAGGTATGTATAGCTCACTCTCGGCAAGGCAAACGTGCCTGATATCAAATTTGTATGTCCCCATACTGAACGCCTCGCTCAAAATGCTCTAAATGGCGTTTGTATTAAATTGGTCAAAATATATATCAGCGAAACAGAACTTCTGTATGTTTTCGAAAAGGTTCAGTGTTTCGCTTCTTCGTAATAGTCTTGTAACTAAAATGTATGCAATGCACAGAGCGCATGCACTTGTGTTTCAATTGGGCACTCTGGCCCAGTACGATTGCAAATGACGGATTTTCATTGTCCATTTCGGATGTGTTTTTTTTTTTTTTTTTTTTTTTTTAAATGAATCTAATCTAAACATGTTGTGGCGACACGATTCGTCCCTTTGCAAACAGTGGTTCCGATAAACCCATTATAGAGCACCGTGCACCTTTAAATTTCCAATCCCCAATAGTTATTTTTATAACGAGGCGATCCATACACTAATCCCTGGCTAATTATCAATCCCAGCATCATATGTTTCCAATCAGACGCAGATAATGTTATTTTTGTTATTATTATTGCCAAATCTGGTATGGGGTTCCAATAAATTCAGCATAACGGTTATGAACTTAACACAAGAGAGTGGGGGTGTTTTGTCAAATACGGGGAAGGTGTCTTGTCAAATACCGGGGGGGGGGGGAGTTTTGTTGAATACGCATTATTTAGCAGTTCTTCTCAGTTAAAGATTATACAGCCGAATTCATGAACCGGGTATGCACAGGATTTTATGGCCAATATGTCTGATCTTTGTTTCCTTGGAGCTTTTGTAGTGGGGGAAAATGAATCATTTGTTCTAGCCACCACGAGTCGACAAAATGTAACACGCCGCTTATGACTCACATTTGAATTTCTGCTCCTTCTAATGCACTCTTTCGTATCATCATTGTTTATATCCTAGATAAAATATTCAGTCGTGACTGGACTTAATGCACTCAAATTGAGCACGTTTCTTAACAGCAAAATAATATATCTACTTTCGCAAACTAAAGGTCGCGAAACCGAAATGATTATAATTTAGCTTCATCATTTATATGTATTTATCTTAATTTTTTTTTTTTACATTTTATAGGTCACGTCTTTCTTTCAAATTGCGAAGAAGAGTATGTTCGAAACAATAAAAGCTAATTACTTGCAACACTGTCAAATCTTTTCAAGCATCCCATTTCTGCTAACAATTATTCTTAAAAGCCAGGGGTACTTACTTGACCGGTGTCAAACCAAGGAGTGATTCCCGCTGGAAGTCGCAAGTTTACCCCAAAATTCCCAAAAATTCCATACAACTTCAGTTGTAAATTACAAAGCCCGACGGGTCCTATATATACATAAATTTTAATATAATCAATCCAAGACAACTGATCTCACAACCTGCCAAATATATATCAACCCCACATTTGCATGGTTTCTCTTCGTTAGGTTTCCGCACTACCAGTAGTTCACGCCATAGAAATTATACAATTATACAACTATCTCAAAACAAGGGGGACTTTATCTACACCACATTAGGGCAGTCAATTTATGATTTCCAGGCACCTTTCGCCAGTAAAACTGCATCACATTAGCCGCCGTGGCTATATTAACGGTATCGTTCCGTTTTAACCTATATACTAGTGGACCATGGAATCATGGAAGCTCACTGACGTTTGCTCCTAGTAACTGGCTAATTATTTCAGGCTAAGAAATATTTTCATTGCAACGAATTCAAATAATGGGAGACGTAATAAAATATTTCTTTAAAAAATTCTTTATCATGGGGTGATATAACCAAATGCGTATACTCCAAATTATATATATATGTACGTGTGTGTGTGTAGACGTATATAGCTATATATATGTGTGATTTAGATTTGTAACATATCTTTAACAATGTTTCAGTCATATCGCTACAATGTCCCACCCAGTCACATTAGTCTGCCGACTAGTCCTAACACTAACCTCTTATTGCTGAGCGGCAGGTGTGGCAGCTATTAGTACCATTATTGTATGTCCTTGGTATGGTTCTGCTAGGGTTCGAACCTGCGACCTTCCGCATTAGAGGCGGACAATTTAACCACAAGGCCACCGGAGCGGTCTGATATAGATATGTATATAGATATGCACATATATACACATATGCACATCATATATATATAGATATATATATATATATATATACACACATACATATGCACAAACACACACATACATACACACACACACACACATATATATATATATATATATATATATATATATATATATATATATATATATATATATACACATATACATACAGACATATACATACACATATATACACACACATTACATACACACACATTGCATCCACATATATACACACACACATTACATTCACATATATACACACATATACACACACTATATATACATATATACACACACACTATATATACATATATACACACACACTATATATACACACACTGTATATACATATATACACACACACTAATATATATATATATATATATATATATATATATATATATATATATATATATATATATATATATATATATATTGAAAAGAAGGTGTTAATTTGATTTGATAATTTATAACAACCTTTGCACGTGTTTAAACTTCTTTACAATACTCAATTCAGAGCCGGACCATTCTCGAGTTATCACGAATAATTAAATCTGTATTTCATTGAAAAAAAAGACAAATTTTAGGATATTTTCTAGATAGATATACAGGTAATCATATTTAGTGACTTAATTTTGGTCCTTTATAATTCTCACCTTTACCCGTTACAATTACCACCGGTTCATTTTCCCACATTCAGTAAATGGCAGGTAATCCATAATCGTGGTATAATCTGACATCCAGGTTCATCATGTTAATTTTAAAAGAATTCATCTGAAACTTGGAACCAATATAAGATATATGAAATAGAGAAAGGAAAAATTAAAGTTCTCTCACCTTTCAGGTGCATGATGGGAAAGCTAGGTGATGCTGCATCATGCACCTGAAAGGTGAGAGAACTTTAATTTTTCCTTTCTCTATTTCATATATCTTATATTGGTTCAAGTTTCAGATGAATTCTTTTAAAATTAACATGATGAACCTGGATGGGGTCTGATTAAACAAACGAATATGATATGAATGAGGAAAAAAAAAACCGCTGGTTTTTATGTATGACTAAATATATAAAAATTCTACAACAAACCAGTACGCATGAATTGCAACGGTGGATTTTTAACAATGAAACACACTGGGTTTAATAGCCAATATAACGAAAATGGTACGGTTCTTAACTGTGACGTATTGTAAGGAGAAGTTTAAAAGGAACAGCAAACAATATCAAATAAATTTAAATCAAACAAAATATAAGCATAACCAAATCAATCAATCATTCAAATGATGTGTGAATTTCAAGACATTAATATGTTTTCGTTCAAATAGTGAAAAAGGATTCAGTTAAACAATGGAAAGTTCACTCAATTTGTGGTCGCTTTCTCATATAATGATAATTCTCCACTCAAATTGTGAAACCTGATTTCATCCAGACAGTGCCAAGTTTCCACTCAAATTGTAATACCTGGTTTCATACAGACAGTGCCAAGTTTCCACTCAAATTGTAATACCTGGTTTCATACTGACAGTGCCAAGTTTCCACTCAAATTTTAATACCTTGTTTCATACAAACAATGACAAGTTTCTACTCAGATAGTTGGCAATGACGATCTTTACTCAAATAATGATGTTCCAAAATATAATGATAATGACGATTTTCAAATAAATAATGATAACGATTGTCACAAATAACTTACGGTTATCGCACAAATAGCATTATTTCCGCACAAAGAACGATGACGGTATTAACACTTACACGATGGTTTTCGCATAAACAACAATGGCGGGTCTTGCCCAAATAGCGTTAATGATGTTAGCACACGTACACAATGACGGTTTTCGCTCAAACTACGATACGGATTAATAGCAATAATGTCGGTTGTTGGGCTCGAACATCGATAATGATCAATAACCCAATGGTGCAAGATAACTTATGTCATCAAGTTGAAAACCACAAGGTATTTTCAGACTCACCGCTGTCAGATTGTAAAGGAGCCACAATGAATTGTCCGCCCTTCCCAGCAGGACGTCATTTCAACTTTTTTCAGGATGGCAAAACTTGATTCGGGGGTGGGGGGACAAAACTCGACGGCTCGTTAATTTTCGTATATAGGCAACAGCAATGTTACAGCACATGCAAATTGGGGGAGTGAAATCCCCAACTGCCCCACCCAGCAAATGATTTTCCTGCCACCCAGCCTACCAATGCATCCCTAGGATCAATTTGTTCCCTGCAGATATGTTGGTCCGGAGCCTTCGTCCCTCAAGACGAGATAACCATTATCTTCATCCGAGCCAACGTCACCGCCTACAGCATCACACCAGGTATACACCAAGTCACACAGAACTAGTACTGAATAATACAAACCAGCACCATAGCTAAAAAATACTCCAATACATAGTTCCAATAGCTAACAATACAGACAATACAAACAGCTCTACAGTCGCCCAACACACATGCAGCTAACACGTACAGTCTAGGGCTTTCAAAACACCATCACACAGAAAACAGCTAAGACGCCTCAGCAACAAAGACGGACATCAACAGCGTTACAGCTGTCACACTGCCCAAAACAGGCAGATCAACAGACTGGGTTGACTAACACATCGTCACTGCTCAGTCAAACAATGGGTGGCCGAAACGACTAAAAACAATGCCTAAAGCCGTATAATACATGCTACACGTTTGTGTATAAATGCAGTGACGTATTGCATGCCTACGCGTAAGTGGAATCAGCTATTTCACGGTAAATTATTTCATCGAACAATGTACAAGATTATCACAATGGTAGGTTTCGTATGCTAATCTGCATCTGACAGAATATTGAAGAGCTTGAAGTAACATTATCTCATTCCTTAATACATGCAACATTAAAGTGGATACAAGCCTTATGTTCAATTATTCACTGGCACACTTGAAAAACGACTACAAAAAATAGAACATTGCATTTAGAAAATTCGAATCTATCACAAATGCACAAAAACGGTAAGAACATTAAAACCCAAAACCATTATATTTTATAATGCAGATAAAAAAAAATACAATTTTATAATGCACGTACCTTTACAGCTGGAGATGTTTTGCCGTAAATAATCCGCTCAATGACAATACATTTGGTAATGTGAAGTTGGAATCTGTCAAGTGCCTATGTGTACATTGGCTAATTTGCATTGCAGTACACGGCCTGTGCGTTCAAGATATATTGGATATTTGTAAGCACTTTGCTCGTGCAGCATGAAGTGAACCAAAATCACTGCAACGAAATAATGTACGATATAAATATACATAAACAACCCTCTGGTAACGCTGTACACAGAAACGAAGCCCAAGTACATTTTATTCCAAATACACGTAAACAAAAATATACACTATTCCCTGGCAAACCATGGTAATCGTTCTGGACCTACCAAGCGCGAAACTGCAAACTGGTCTGTCAAATTTATTTTTACATTCGTGAAACCAGGCAGTACAGATGTTTAAAATATCTGAAAATATTTGGTTCAGTCTAGACTAACAAACAATTCGTCATGTCTTAACATTCTCATTTTCCTTTACCACAGAAGTGTAGGAATAATATTACAAAATCGAGGAGACTCATTGTATGCAAATAATTGGCAAAACATATCTGGTTTCAAACAAACATAGCAGTAATGAATATGAGGATTTTTCAATACCATACTTGAGATCCTGAAGAGAGGAAACCTTAGTTAAACTATTTATCCACTCAGTGATTAGTGTCTTCTTTATGAGGTAAAACATACGATTTGAGCCATTATAAAATTGAACGTCCTTATACAAGAGCATCTTTCTTTCTTTTTTTTTTTTGGGGGGGGGGGGGGGTCCGTGATCGGTCAATACTGAAACCTTTGGGAACAATTCGTCTTTATACAGCTACACAATCATGAGTCACATGAAATTAAACAAGACTATTTGAATAAATCGTACATGATTACCATTTTAAATTCTCAGTTGAATTACATCTTTACTAATTGCTTAATGTAATTAGTTTATTGTGATAGCAGTTAATACGATGGTTATTATACTAGTTGTAATTATACAGTCGATAATAGGTTCGAGGACAATGAAAGTGGCGATCTAATAAACAGGTATTACTTTTTACAAATATCCACCTCTTTCAGTTTTAACATATTTACTTCTTTACTTGTGAGAATACGATTTACATTTGCAATTACAAACTAAACGCTTAAGGATTAGTATGGAAGCCGATTTCGTATACATTACTTGTAATACAATCATAATACGGAGTAAATATTGCATAATTGAGAAGTTCAAATTAGAATAATTCAGGTCTTAAGTTCCATATGTGTCGTTGCTTTCCTAATACGTGAAGCCGGTTTTGTAAAGGAAGAAGACGTCTTAATGCAAAATATACGCATATTGTTTTAGTGTCTGTAAAGTACAATGTGCTGGAGTAGAGATTTAATATTTAAAAATATCAGTATAAACCAGTATCAGTGTCCGAGAATAAATTCTAATTATTCAATACATCTTTTTCAAAGCAGCAAACGGTACCTGATTTATTTTTACTTAATGACCCCTCCCCCCTTTTTAATGATATCATTCAAGAAATCAGTTGAAAAGGTAGATCGATGTGTCCGTAATTGGTATATTATTTTCTGTATATTCTCAATCCAGGTTTGCAAATACAAATTTCAGATACGAGGGGCATTTTGAATAGATGTATATGTAGAAGATATAGGAGTTTCAAAGAAATATATACAGATTACTGATTAGTCGAAAAGCCAAAAGTATGCACGTTTACTTTCAACTTAAGAATATCAAGCGATCAATGCTGAAAATCCGTTGAAATGGTTAAACTGTATATCTTATATGTAAATGTATGCACTAGTCAACACTGAAATTACGTAATGTACTGAACGATGCACAATCTTAAGAGAACATAAACAGATCTGTATGAGTGTGTGTTTGTGTGTGTGTTTGTGTGTGTGTGTGTGTGTGTGTGTGTGTGTGTGTTTGTGTGTGTGTGTGTTTGTGTGTTTGCGTGCGTGTGTGTTTGTGTGTGTGTGTGTGTGAGAGAGAGAGATTTGGATTTGTAACGTAGTTTCAACAATATTCCAGACATATTTCAGCTATGAATGCAGTAAGGCAGTTTATAATAATAGTAGAGAATAGGGATAGTATAGCGACAATGGGAATTAGCATTAAAAACACCCTTGGGAACATATAGCGACAATGGAAATTTAACATGGAGAAAAATCGTGGGAACATATAGCGACAAGGGAAATTAACATGGAGAAAAATCTTGGGAACATATAGCGACAAGGGGATTTCAACATGGCGATAAATCGTGGGAACATATAGCGACAAAGGAATTGAACATGGGATTTTTTTAAAATTTTTTTTAAAAAAGGGGTAGGCAATTCAAAGACTATCTCTTTTCGAGATATATGGCTGGACCTGAAAAGGGCCTTTGGGTTTTATGTTAATGTATTCATTAACATAAATGGCACCGCATTGGTCTTCTTCTTGTCCTTAGGCTGCGTCTTACTGTTGGTCCGTACATCAGCACTCTTTTCAGGCATCCTTGTCTTTCGACGTAGATCCTACGTATCCACAGGCTGGTGTTTGTCCTGTGGACAACGGTCCACTTCGATCGGACATACATGAGCAAGTCTGTCCGAAACATCATGGAAGACACAAGGGTGGATGACTCAACTGTAGTCCACATCTTGAAGCGACGAGAACAGGTGAATCAATGCATTGAACGGCGCTTATTTATAGGCGGAGGAAGGATTGAAACGGATTGAGTTCATTTACCAATCCGAACACGCGTTACAGAATTCAGTCAGCTCGCATCCAATCCGAAGAGAGCAGTCTGTGACGTCACGTAGTCTATATAGATTCGCTAGCGCTTGTGTGCAGTCAGTCTATGCGACAGTGATTCAACATGACGGAAACTCAGAAAACGATCCATTGGGGTGCACCAGCAGGGGAGACTGCCCAAGGGAACTCGGACTTACTTTCAGAAGAGGTGAATTGGGATTTTGTGGATTTTCTCTCCTCGCAAGAATTTGTTCCGGAACCTTCGTTACCTTCTTCATTACCGCAAGTGGAGAATTTTAGACAGAGACAGAAAGAAGAATTGGAGAAATTTATACAACGACAAAAGGAAGCGGAACAGGCTTTTCTCCTACAGCAACAGCAACAAGAAGAAGAGGTAAGAAAAAAACAACAGCAACAACAGCAAGAAGAAGTAGCAGCAAAGAAACAAGAGGGTGAAAATCAAACGGTCACGGTACTGTTGGACATTTTAGCGGAGTTAAGAAGTCTGAAACAAATGTATCAGACTTCTTTATCACGACCGAAGAGAATACGACCTTCCCGAGCTAAACACGTCAACCCTGTGACTAAGCCTACCGTACCACCCTTAGTGATTTCAACCCAATCATTATCATCATCAACATTACGCAGTCCAGAAGTAGGCCTTGGCCGTGGCAAAGGCATAAGGCAGTTAAAGTTGATTGGTTAAACTCACCCCTTCACCATGAAGAAAAAAAGGCCCTTTCAAGGGCCACCCACATTTCTCGAAAAGAAATACAATTTCAATTTGCCAATAACTCAAAAATAAACCCCACCCATTTTACCCTTATAGTACGTGTCTGTGTATGAGTGCGTGAGTGTAGCTTCTTATTTTAAAATCAAAACTCAAAGACACTTACCTTATATCATTCATTTATTCTTTTCTCCATTTTTTACAATCCAATTCACAATTCACAACACAACACTTTAATTAAAAGTTCATTGACTTCTTCTTTCTCCTTGTTTAGTCTCTCTGTTTTTTGAATTTCTTCACCGTCTTTTCCTCATTTTCTTCCCTTCTTCTTTTCTTCTTCTCCTGTTTCTTTACCTCTTGTAAATACAATTGTCTTTTTTCTTCCTCTTCTTCCTCTAAAGAATCCCTCTCTTCTTTCGAAGAATCCCTCTCTTCTTCTGAAGAATCCCTCTTTTCTTCTGACTCCTCTTGTTTCTTTTTTGGGCAATCTGGAGACCAATGTCCTTTTTCTTGACAATAATAACAGGTATCTTGACTTTTGTCTTTTTTAGTCCCTGTTTTTGTTCTTTTTTGACGGTCTGGACACTCTGAAGACCAATGCCCTTTCTTCTGACAGATATAGCAAGTATCTTGACTTTTATCTCTAAAGGAAGGAGAGTAGTCCGTAGGCTGGTCTGAAGAGAATTTTCTAATGACCCCTCGCAAAGCTCTGACGAAACGTTCCATCTGGTTAGTCTCTTCCATCGTTGTACTCGGTTTGAGAGTGAAATGAATAGTGAAAGGATAAGACACACACTCTTTTATATACGCTGGTCTGCTATGACTATAAAGTAGCTCATGGTGTTTGAACTTGAGTCATTTGACTCTTTGCTTTCAAGATGAAACGAGCCCATTCATTCGAGAAGAAAGAAGAAGAAGAAGAAAGTAAGAGGCAGAAACGTGACCTATCGCCTCGAACCAGGGCTGAAATCTTGGCACAAATTCATGCCAGTGATTTTGAAGAGGACATGAGTGAACCAGAATTTGAAACCTCTAAACCAAGTTCACCAACCTTAGTCAACCCTGAAAAATACTATTCCATTCGAGAGACGGAAAAGCGCTCCTCTAGAAAATTTAGAACCACGGCTTACAAATACACGGTGAAGTTTAAAGATTTCAAGTCCGAAGTACCGTTAGAGAAAGCAGAAGGGTTCATCACCGGAGTGTGGGATTCTCTGCTCACTGCACTCAAGCGACAATGTCAACCCAAAGAAGACGACCGCTTGAGACTTTCCATACAACACGACGGTTTGAAATCCCCTGTTTGGATCGAGTTTAGCACCCCTGCAAAATTGACCGCTTCCAAAGTCATGGACAAGATTCAACACGTGCAACAATCTAATGACCAGTTTGACATCACCGATGGAAAAGCCACATTGGACATGACCCACGTCTCTCCTCCTCAAGGGACCGGACGCAAAAAGATGTTATTGGTGAACGACCTTCGCAGCATTAAGCGTAGCCTTGTCCAAATTCACAATCCTCATGACCAGATGTGTTTAGCCCGTGCCATCGTGGTGGGACGAACTTATGCCAACAAGAACGACACGGTAGAATGGAAAAGAACCTGGAAAACTATTCAACGATCCGATCGAGCCAAACAACGAAATGAAGCAGAACTCCTGTTGCAACAAGCCGGACTGTCCAAAGACACACCCTGCGGCATTCCTGAGATGCAAAAATTGCAAGATGCCCTAGCTCCACGATACACTTTGAAAGTGCACCCTCAAGAAGTGCGCGGGTCTCTGTTGTTTCGAGGGCAAGACTTTAAGGACGGAAAATACATTCATGTTTATCATCACGATGACCATTTCGATACGATTACCAGTATCACCGGATTCCTGGGATACGGTTATTACTGTGAGAAATGTGACCATGGTTATAACAATCGAGAGCAACACAAGCATTGTGGATCGAAATGCTCAGGATGTTTGGCCTCTTCACCCTGTCTGAGCGAAAAACCAGTGCCTTGTTCAACTTGTCTGCGCACGTTTGTCAGCCCTACCTGTTACCAACAACATCTGAAAACGCAAGGTTCACAGAAGAAATGTGCTTGTCAACTCCTGAGATTGTGCCCTACGTGTGAACAAGTCATATGTACCAATGCTGCCAAGGCACACGTATGTCGAGGAAAGAAAAAATGTCACATTTGTCACCACATCGTGGACTTGGAACACCAATGTTACGTGCAAAAATACCAACCCCCACCAGAGAAAGAGGACGGTCACAAGAAGAAAGGCAATTTCATCTTTTTCGATTTCGAATGCATGCAAGAGACCGGCATTCACATTCCTAATTTCTGCGTGGCTCATCGAGCGTGCGAGAAGTGCATTCAAGAACCTATCTTCAGTCATTGCCCTCACTGCAGCAAGATTCCTGGAGGGCGTGAAAAAATCTTTCGGGGACCGAACACGTTAGCCAATTTTGCCCAATGGGTCTTAGACCCCGTCGACAAGACGTGGAGCCAAGAGGACATCGAACGTTACGGAGATTGTCATCGTCATGCCACGGTGATGGCTCACAATTTCTCCGGATACGATGGACAGTTTCTTCTCAGATACTATACGGAACAAGGCACCGAACGTCCTAAAGTCACTTTGAACGGAGCCAAAATCATTTTCATGCAAGTGGGACAAGTACAGTTTAAAGATTCGATGAGCTATTTGGCCATGCCTTTGAGTCGAATGCCTAAAACGTTTGGAATGACAGAAATGGCTAAAGGGTACTTTCCACACTTTTTCAATACGGAAGCCAATCAACACGTCGTTCTACCCCATTTACCAGAGGCTCACTATTACGACCCCGACAACATGCGTACCGAACAACGAGAAGCTTTCTACGCTTGGTACCAGGCTCACGCCTCGGACCCTTTCGACTTTCAGGAAGAAATGTTAAAGTATTGTCGTTCCGACGTGGACATTTTACGACGTTGCTGTGGAAAATTTCGAGAACTGTTCATGGAACACGGAGGGGTCGATCCTTTGAAAGAAGCTTGCACCATTGCCAAAGCGTGTTCCTTAGTGTATCGACAACGATTCATGCCTGAAAACACCGTGGCTGTCATCAGTCCTCAAACGACCCACTTTGTCAAGCGTCAATACTCGGTCAAAGCCCTACGTTGGTTACATTACTTGTGCGACAAGGAAGACAAGTGGATTCAGCATGCTCGCAACGGAGGGGGCGAAAAGACCATCGGAACGTATTCGGTCGATGGCTGGGACTTAGAAAACCCCAAGATCGTGTATGAGTTTAACGGTTGCTTATTTCACGGATGTCCCGTCTGTTACCCTGACCGTGGCACTAAAAATCAGTTTTTACAACGAACCATGGAAGACTTGTACCAGGACACTTGTCAGCGACGCCTAAAGTTAGAACAGCAAGGATACCAAGTGGTGGAAATGTGGGAACACGAGTACGATCACCGTTTGAAAACCGATCCCGAGTTTAAACGCCTCGTGGAAAGTTACCAGTTCATGGACCCGCTGAACACGAGGGATAGTTTGTACGGAGGAAGGACCAATGCCACCTGTTTGCTGTACCAAGCCGACGAAGAGAAAGGAGAAGAAATCAAATACTTGGACGTGTGTTCGCTGTATCCCTACGTGTGCAAATATTGTCGCTTTCCTGTAGGGCACCCGCAATTGTTGACGGAACACATCGACCTGAAAAACATTCGACAATACGAAGGCTTGATCAAGTGCAAAGTTTTGCCTCCCACGAACCTATACCATCCCGTCTTACCTCACCATTGTCAAGGCAAATTGATGTTTCCCTTGTGCCGTACTTGTGCCGAAACGTGCAACCAAGATCAACCTTGTCAGCACAGCCAGGAAGAACGGGCCTTGACGGGAACCTGGGTCAGCGTAGAATTGTTCAAAGCTCTGAACATGGGATACCAACTGTTAGAAGTGTACGAAATTTGCCACTTTCCCAAGACACAACAGTACCGCAAGGGTGATCCCAGTCAGAAAGGCATTTTCGCAGACTAGTGGATGCCTTTTTGAAACTGAAGCAAGAAGCCAGCGGCTATCCTTCCTGGTGTCACACTCCCGAAGACCAAATAAAATTCAAAGAGAAATACTACGAACAAGAAGGCATCACTTTAGACCACATCGAGAAAAACGAAGGCAGGAGATCGTTTGCCAAAGTGATGTTAAATTGCTTGTGGGGTAAAATGGCACAACGACCGTGTTTACCCAAGACGGAATATTTGACAGAACCTTCCCGCTACTTCCAGATGATTCACGACAAAACCAAATACATGAAACACGTGGACGTCGTTCGAGAGAATTTAATCTTGGTCAATTACGAAGAAGATCTGGACTTTGTACAAGACGACCCTTTTGGAAATGTCATCATTGCGGCTTACGTGACAGCCCATGCTCGCTTAAAATTGTACGAAGCTTTAGAACTGTTAGAAGAACGCGTCCTGTACTTTGACACGGACAGTTGCATTTACATCCATCACCCGATTCAACATCACCCTAACATCGAAGGAGACCGTTTAGGAGCCTGGACAGACGAGCATCCCGACGACAAGATTCTAAGTTTCGTCAGTGGCGGTCCCAAAAATTACGGTTACGAATACCGGGACAAACAAGGAGAAGTGCACACGACGTGCAAAGTGAAAGGACTGACTCTGAATTATCGTACCAGTCGAGTGGTCAACTTTGGGGTATTGAAAGAAGCCTTGCAATCGGGAGAGGATGGAAACTTTAAAGTGACCACCTACCAACCGAACAAAATTGTACGTTTACCCACTCACCACATCGTCAGTCAACCCTTGGAAAAAGTCTATCAAATCGTGTACCAGAAGCGAGTTCGACTTCCCAATCATTTCACCTTACCGTATGGACATGTTGGTATAAAACATTGGTTGTAAGAGGATAGCCACCCACCAGAAAGATGACTTCGCCACAGCAAGAATCGAGTGAGAAACCCGATGAGAACTCCAAGTTCAAACCCTACCATTTTCCAGTCTTCTTACCTGACTATTGTGATTGTGCCCGTCGATTGAACACGTTTCAGAAATGGCCTACGGATAGGGAAGGATTACCTTTTTCGCATGTTTTAGCTAGAACAGGATTTGTCTACTTGGGACCTGAGTCAGGATTGGGATACGAGGTACAGTGTTTCGCTTGCGGACTGAAGTTACGAATGGATCTATGTATCTATAAAGATTCAGCTATTCTGGAACATACTCGATGGTCTCCGCACTGCCCTTACCTTTCTATGGCCTTTCCACCCATCACACTACGGTACAATGTTGACGGTACTTTAGAGACGGTACCTTCCGAAACAAGTCATAAAAAACGTAAAAAAGGAAAGATGTACAAGCTGGAGACTGCATTGCGACTAGTATAAAAAGGGGCTATGGTCAAGATCGATAGTTCATTGTGACTACCAAGACCGAGCGAACAAGATGAATACTTTGAAAAAGACATCGTTCCAGTTTGGGGATTGTAAAAAAGTTGTATCTTCCTCTAGTGTGACTAATATTGGATGGATAAGACCCATGCATTGCGACGGAAAATGTCCGGAAGGAAACTGCGATTGTCCATGTGGTTACCATTGTAATTGCGTAACGGAGTTTGCAGACGAGTGCGATTGTGAGCCTTGCGATGGATACGATGCTGTACCTTGTGACCTGAGCGATGCCGTAAAGCATCATGGGAACTTTGTTCTCACTGCCCCTATCATGGAAAGTGATGCTGTGCGTGTCAAACCTGAGGGATGCGAAAGCGATGCCGCTCGTCCTCTTAGACATTTTACCGGGTTTAAAGGGGAATGTCGACCTTCACGTTTACCTCCCTACGGATGTCATCCAGCCCTGAGCAAACTCCTACCCATGTCACTCAACCCTCATCGAAACGAACCTGTGAAAGACGAATATTCGTTCCCTGTGCGTTTGTCGGAATACTGCGACTTTGAAAATCGTCTTCAATCGTTCAAAGGAAAATGGCCTAAGTATCTGGGAGGACCGACCCCCGAAGAATTAGCCAGAGCCGGGTTTTTCTACTTGGGCGAAGGAGATAAAGTCAAGTGCTTCAGTTGCGGTGTGTCACTTCACCACTGGGAACCGCAAGATTCGGCCTACGTAGAACATGCTCGATGGTCACCGAATTGTCATTACTTACCCTTAGTGGGACCGAGACATTGAAGTAACTTCTTACCATAATAATCTGTTCATGGATACTTTACAAGAGAACATTCGTGCTTTGCCTGTGGAGTTGAGAGAAGGCATTTATCGAGAGCTGGTCAAAATACAAGTGAAACGTAAAGAACAATTGCATCCGTTACGTCACCGGTGTTTGAACCACTGGTACCTGAAGGCTATACAAGGATTGATTCAATTGAAAGTGTTCCATCGGACAGACATTGATCAACGATCCTCTAGTTTTAAAAAAGATTGGTTTGGTATGGACGATTCTACCTACATCATTGTAAACGTACTGCATCGAATTCCAGAGGAAGAGTTAACGAATTACCAACATCTTGAACACAATGTCAACTTGGTGAAAGAGGAAACTTCTGAACGAATTGTAATGTGCAAATTAGTGACTCAACGATTTAAATTCGACACTGAAGTAAAACCATGTTTGTGCAAACAGTACATTTCTTGTGTCAGACCAAAGAGGATTTAGTATGACCTATTCATGGATACTTTGCTAGAGAACATTCGTGCTTTGCCTGTGGAGTTGAGAGAACGCATTTACCGAGAGCTGGTGAAAATACAAGTCAAACGTAAAGAACAATTGCATCCGTTACGTCACCAGATCTTTAACCACTGGTACCTGAATGGTATAAGAGAACTGATTCGTCAGAAATTGTTTCAGTGGTCAGACCTTGTTCAACACTTTGAGTTAGTGAATGATCGAAATGTTCATTATTTTGGTTACTTCGAGATTCACCTACAGCAATACATTGAGGAAGACAAGTTAAAGGATTATCAACATATTTTACGTGGAATCTACTTAGAGGAAGAGGAAACTTCTAAACGAACTCTGAAGTTTCGGTTACAGTATGCAAGATTTAGATTCCCTACTGGAGAACGAAGATCTCTGGCTAGAAAGTACGTGTATTGTTTCCGAAACAAAGAGACTATAAAAACAGGCTGCCATGCCACGACTTATGTCACATGTCATCCAACAGATTCCGTGGAAGGAACTCAATGACCATATTCAAACCGTGGATCATTACCATCGATTATTACAAGAACTGTATCCATTCAATTTGGGACGACAAGTGGTGTGTGTCTTAGTGACTTGTTTTCTGGGATTTCGTTTACCAGCCGATTCTTTGTGGACTCTTTACGATCAGTACTTACCACCTCCATGGCCTTAAATGGTCACGAAAAACTCCTTTTGCTCAAAGCCTTGCGGTTTCATCTGGATACTTCTCGACCTCAACAGGAAAAAAAGATTCGTCAACTTTTAGCTACCCAAGACGTGTATGACGATGTGTGTGTAGCTTGTGACTTACACCCTCATTGGACAGATGTTCGTGACTGGAAAAAGGGGGGTTTTGAGGCTTGGACCCAAGAAGTGGCCCAGTATGCACAAGAGTTGTTCAAGGAAAAAAGTTACTTTTCAACCTGTGTTAGTGACGGTGCCAGAAGAACCCGTCACCGAGAACAACCACTCGCTTCAGGACAGGACTGTCATGGACATTCCTGAAAGGTCATTCCGGGAGGACACTTGTGTGACAATACCTCATGTAGAGACTGTAAGAACATTACACACTGTCCCTAGGACATCTTGGTTACCCAAAACATGTTGTACAGACACTTGTTTATATTCCACTTTGATCGCTTTGCTGTGTTTTATATTCCTGTACATCACTATTTGGGTTGTATGTATTTTTGTCTTTCGTGTTCATATTTGAAACATTCAATAAACGTGTTCTGAAAAAGTATATAAACTCTTGTCTTGTTTGTTTTTCGTGTCACAAGTGACATTTCTCATACCATGGCTACCTCTGCTGTCTCTGCTCCCTCTTCCTCTACTGTCAAAGTCATCGACGAACACTTAGATCGTGCCAGTTGGGAGGCTTTGTATCTTCGCCATCCCTTTAACATGCTCATTGCTGGACCTAGCGGTTCAGGCAAAACCGAATTCGTCAAACGTTTGATCGAACATAAACATCATTTGATCGATCGACCCCCTCAACGGATCGTGTGGTGTTACAAAGAGTGGCAATCGGCGTACAGCCTCTTGCGAGAAAGTCAAGGCGATTCCATCGTGTTTGTGGAAGGCATTCCTAAAGAAGACGACGGCATCGTCTCTGACTCCCGTCAAACCCATTTGGTCATTTTCGACGACATGTTAGGAGAAGACGAAGAAGAAATTACATTGTGGTTCACGCGCAAAGGGCATCACCGTAATGCCAGTGTCGTTTACATCACCCAAAATTTGTTTCAACAAAGTAAAGCCCATCGCACCATCAGTCTCAATGCACATTACGTGGTCTTGTTTAAAAGCCCTCGAGATAAATCGCAAGTGCAAGTCTTAGCCAAACAGTTAGGAACGCCTTGGCTGACTCAGGCGTACGACGATGCCACTCAAACGCCACACGCCTATTTACTCGTCGATTTGAAACCTACCACTCCCGAGGATTTGCGATTTCGTACCCACTTGTTTCACCACTGGTGCCAAGACGGAGGGCCTGTCCTGTACACGTCTCCGTCCTCGACTTCATTTCACTCCCTATCAAAAAATCTATAAAAACCTCAGACCCTTTTTCGTCTGTCTCACACTCAGTGCGAACATGACGTCCCTTCAGTCGCATCTTCCCGTCAAATTGATTCGTGCCTTGTATGGCATCAGTCGAGAAAAAGATCCACAAACACGAGCTCGTGTCTTAGAAGCTAGTCTCAAAGAAGTCTTACGATGGTTCACGGTGACGGCACGTCAATTGCTCCAAGGAATCATTCAGATTCCTCATCAAACCAAACGCTTTTTCGATCGAAACAAAGTCGCTTTGGTCCAACTGGCCGATCCCCGCATCGACACTCAAACCAAAAAACAAATCATTTTGAAACCTGGAGGGAGCGGTACTCTAGGAGGGGTCATCATTCGCTCACTCTTAAGATGGGATCCTAATGCCCCCAAAGTTATCCCTAAGACAAAAGTTCAACGAAGCCCCAAGAAGAAAAAGACCAGGTCCCCAAAGAGAAGAACTTCTCCAGTGGCAGGACCCTCCTCTTACCAGACACCACCCCGAAAAAAGAAAAGAAGCCCCCAGAAAAAGAAACAGAGAAAAAGTCCTCAGAAAAAGAAAAGTCCACAGAAGAAAACTAGTCGCAAGAGAGGCACTGCGGCCAGGACGCAGCCTTACACTCGCAAACCACGACCTGCCACAGCGTCTCCGGCAGCCTCACGTTTGTCCACTTCTCCGTTGATGTCACCAGGAACTGAAGAGTACTTGGAGACGTTGATCACACCAAGAACTTCTCCGTTGATGACCCCCAAAAGAACTTCCCCAGTGGCAGGACCTTCCAATTTAGCGGCAGTGGCTGCTGCTCACAAAGTACCTTCTCCCAAAATCAAAGTTCAAGAAAGATCGGGCATGTTACAAAGTTTACTGGATTTGTCCAAGCAAGAACTGACTCGATTTAGTCCGTTACGTACCCCTGCACGACGTGTCATGCCTGTCATGAAGTTGATACGCCGTAAAGACAATCAGTGGCGACGCGTTCCAGTATAAAAAAGGCCTGTGACCAAGTAGGGTATCAGTGTTCTTTTGGTGCTCCTAAAGACTCAAAGATGTCACCCTCCAGAAAACCCCAAGGAAAGAAAAGGAAAGGACTGCCACCACGTTTAGCCAAACATGGGGACCTGTTATCTGTCCTGTCCAAAGCTTCTCCACCCCTACGAAAAAAACTCATTCAAACGGCCTCCAAAGAGGTCATCGATACCGTGTGCGAATGTTGTTTGAACGTTTTGAAAGGCACGATCCCTTTGTCCAAACACCAGAAACAATGCTTAGGCAAACATCGTCACGTTCTTCGCCAAATGGTTCAAAAGAAAATTCCCATTCGTCAAAAAAAGAAGATGTTGGTTCAACGTGGAGGCATTTTGCCTCTCTTGTTAGGCCCCATACTGAAAGGAGTCTTGGGAACCATGTTGGGAGGACTGGTGGGAGCAAGATAAAAAGGCCTTCGGAAGTCCCAAGATCTCAGAATTCACCCCTGACAACCCCATGGAAGGACGAAAACTAGCTTTAGTGCCTTACAAACGATGGATGGAATACCATCGGTGGCAAGAACAACGCACCCCGCATTTACCTCCCAATCCCAATTTGAGCGAGATGTCCCAGTTACAACACGAATTGCAATCCTTGATGGATCGCCAAGATTTGTCCGAAACAGAAAAATCGCAAAAGTACGGTCAACTCTTGCAACGACTGCAACTCTTTCACCAGAAAGCTTTAGACGAAACAGCTCTACCCACTCTGAAAGATTTTAAGACCTTAATGAAAAGTCCTGCACCATCATCATCATTACCACCACCACTACTGTCATCCCCAACCGTCACCAGAGATGCTACCCCACAAAGACCTGAGGAAGAAGAGACGCGCGAAGTGTTTCAAACACCGTCAGCAGCTCCCATTTCGAGTAAGATTGCAGCATCCTTATTGACTCCGTCCCCTACACCCCAACGAGAAGAAATGAAAGCTTGGGTTAAAAAGATGATGTCCACGCCTCCTTCGACAGAAGTGAAAAAGAAAGAAGGGAAACCAGAAGCGAAAAAAGAAAAGAAAACCAAAGCCATTCCATTGCCACCTCCACCACTACCTTCGACTTCTACTCCCGTAGCCCAACTCCCGGACACGTAAATCTGTTTCCAAACCACCCTTTCGACCCACCCAAAGTAGCATCACCGAAGAGTGGGTGACTTATTAACACACCAACACAAAAATGGAAAAAGTCTTAGCCAGCATTTACTACGATCCCTCGCATCCTGCAGGTTACGCAGGAGTTCAAAAATTGTATCGTGCTGCCAAAACGCGACTGAAAAGTCTCCGTTTACCTCAAGTGCATCGATGGTTACAAGAACAAGCTACCTACACTTTACACAAACCCATTCGACGCAAGTTTGCCAGAAGTCGCACCCGAGTGGAAGGCATCGATCATCAATGGCAAGCCGATTTAGCCGATGTCTCTCATTTGGCCAGCTACAATCGTGGCTACAAATATTTGTTTTGTGTCATCGACGTCTTTTCCAAATTTGCCTGGCTCGTGCCCTTGACTTCCAAATCGAGCAGCGAGTTAGTGCGAGCCCTGCAACGGGTGTTGAAACAAAGCGGTCGTCACCCTCTTCGATGGCAAACGGACAAAGGCACCGAATTTCTGAACCAAGCTTTCCAAAAAGAATTAAAGAAACGTGACATTCATTTTTTTACCACCGAGAATCCCGAAACCAAAGCCAGCATCGTGGAACGTTTTCAACGCACTTTGAAAGAACGCATGTGGAAATATTTTACGCATCACCACACTCTGAAGTACATCGACATCTTACCGCACCTGGTGCAAGCGTACAACCAATCTTACCATCGAAGCATCGGACGTGCCCCGCAAGACGTGACTCCCGACAACGAAGTGTTGGTGTTTGAGCGCCTGTTTGGTACGTCCCCGACGAGGGCTGTCCCCAAGAAAAGTGGAGAGTTGACCGTAGGAGATTGGGTGCGCATTGGCAAAATCAAACGCACTTTCGACAAAGGTTACTTACCTAACTGGACGACCGAACTGTTTCGCGTCACTGGACGAGTGCATGGCCGTCACCCTGCCGTCTATAAATTGGAAGACATGAACGGAGAAGTACTCAAAGGAACGTTTTATTTGCCCGAGTTACAACGTGTCACCAAAAAAGAAGACGACGTGTACGACATCGAAAGTATTCTCGAACGCAGAACCCGTAAAGTGGGCAAACGACGTGTCAAAGAAGTCAAAGTACGTTGGAAAGGATATCCACCCAGTTTCGATTCTTGGATCGACGCTTCGCAAGTCATCGACTATAAAAAGAAGAAGTGACCATCATGCCCTTTCACACAGCAGACGCAGCTACGTCGACCACTCCTTCTTCCCCTAGTTCTTCTGTGCAAGATTTACAAAAACAACCCTTGTGGGTGTGGTGCGGAGAACGTGTGCCTAAAACGCAAATCGTCTTTTTCTGCCAAATCTTCGTGGTGTATTGCGTCATCGGGGCAGCCATCGCCAATCTGAGTTTGCAACAAGGAGACAAACAATTGTGGACCATTTTATTGAGCAGTTGCATCGGTTACCTGCTTCCCAATCCCTCCCTGAAATTCTCCTCGAACGGGAACGTTGTGTCCAGTGCCAGTGCCAGTCACCACTTCAACAACAACCACAACCAGAACCCCATTTTGGGCGGAGACACACCTCTGACATCCACTAATATTCCCTCGGACAGCCACAGAACTCTGGAATTATGAGTCACGAAAACCAATTTTACTTAACCTTACCCAGTGACAGTTCCATGGAGGTGTTTCCCAACAACACGTTGCGCTGTTACACGGCCAAATTACCTCAGGCCATCCCCTTAGATCACGAAGCCCATTGGGAAGTGGCTTTAGTGGAAATGATTCACCCTACACAAATCCAAAACATCACCGAAAATCAAAACACTTTTGAGGTCGAAATCCTGAACCAACAATTACAAGAAGCCATGAATGACATCGGGTTTTCAGGGATCACAACAACATCCACCAGCAATCCAGCCTTCAAAATCTACACCGTGAAATTTCCGGCAGGGTTTTATTTTAGTGGCCAACATTTGGTGGACACCATTGCGGACAGGTTCGAGTTCGCCTTTGGCAAAGCCCTGAACAGAGTCAAAAAAAGTGTCACCCTGGAGTACCATAAAGTGGCTCGTCGCTTACTGATGAAATTTCAGGATACCCAAACGTTGTCCATCAGTTTTAATCGTGACTTGTTTGATATTTTAGGTGGAGACACAAAAATGGCTCCAAATTTTAAACCGAAGATCAACAGCAATACGGAATTTTACAAGTTTTTTCGATTCCCTGTAGAACTGAACCAAGGACTGAATTTGATATTCGTGTACTCCGATGTGGTGGAATACAACGTGGTGGGACACACCTCCGTGCCATTACTGCGTGTCATTCCTTTCAAAGTGGATAGTACCACGTCCAGTGACCAGGAAGGTGGAAACACTTACCACGTCCACCGCGAATTTGTACATCCTCATTATTTACCCGTCAGCAAGTCGTATTTGGACACAGTCAACATTGCTATAAAAGGAGATCTGGGACAAAATATTCCATTCACCAAAGGAAAAGTCACGGTGAAACTCCATTTTCGAAAACGGTTCTCTCACGACTCGTAAGTAAGTCATGTATCCAGTGTACCAAGGGGTTGCACGACAGCGAGGACACGGTTTAGGAGACATGTTAAAATCGGCTTTTCGTTCGGTGGCCCCGGTGTTGAAACCGATGGTGACACGCGGATTGCACGCCTTGAAAGATGCGGCACTGACGCAAGGCAAAGAATTTCTCCAAAATGTCATCATCGACAAACAAAACCCTAAAGAAGCCTTCATGAGGGCAGGTAAAAATGTCTTGCTGAAAACGGGCAAAGACATTTTAGGCCGACGAGACACACCTATAAATGCCCTGCATGCTACCGAGTCAAGCATTCAGCAAGGACAAGGCAGAAAGAGACGACGACGAAGAAAACACCCTTTCACCAGACTTCAAGCTAGAAAGGCCAAGAAAAGAAGAACCGTTCGAGACTTAGACGTTTTCGATTATTGAGACACAGCAACAAAAAAATGATGCACCGAGAGTCATGCGCCTGTTCCAAGACGGAACTGGATCTGTTTGCCATGCCTCCCACCATGATGACGATGCAAGAATCCCAGTGGGTGGAATTTCACCCCGTCTCCTCATTGACAGCCTCAGCTCCCATCGAGTTTGAAATCAAAGGACAGCCCGAAGATTACATCGATCTGAATAGCAGTTACTTGTACTTGAAAGTCAAAGTTATCGATGAGGACAATACGCCCCTAGAAGGTGATGAGGTAATAGCTCCCGTCAACAATTTCATGCATTCCTTGTTTAGCGGAGTGGACTTGTACTTGAATAACAAACTGGTCAGCAGCAGCATGGATACTTACCCTTATCGAGCGTACCTGGAAAATCTCTTGACGTACGGAATAGACGCCAAGAACACTCATCTCAATGCCTGTGTGCTATGGGAAGCTGACGAAGCTAACGAGTTTGAAACATTCGAAACTGATACAAAGGATAAAAATAAACCATACAATGAGGGATTTACAGAACGAAGAAACAGAATCATCGGACTCAACAAAAGTTTAGAACTGATGGATCGTTTGCATTTGGACATGTGGTTGCAAGAGAAGTATTTGCTGAACGGGGTGAATGTTCGCCTGAGACTGAATCGTAGCAGTGCCGCTTTCCATTTGATAGGTAATACCGCTTGCAAAACTGACATCGAGGTAGCCAGGCTCTACGTACGACGCGTGGAAGTGTTACCTAAAGTGGGTAACGACATCAGTCAAACATTGAGCAGAACGACCGCTAAGTATCCCATACGACGCGTAGAAGTGAAAACCTTCACCATTCCCAAGGGACAGCGATCCATGATTGAAGATCATCTGTTCCAAGGACAGCTACCCAAACGTTTGATCGTTGGTATCGTCGAAAATGAAGCCTTCAACGGAGCCTTCGCTAAAAATCCTTTCCACTTTCAACACTTTGGCGTGTCCAAGATCGAAGTCAGTCGCGATGGCAAGACCTTGTGTACCCGACCTTTCGAACCTAACTTTGAGAAGAACAATTACTTGAGGTCGTACTTGTCCCTGTACGAAGCCACCGGACAGTTAGGAACCAACACCAGTCACGGCATTACGTACGAGAATTACGCAGGAGGCTATGCTTTGTGGGCTTTCGATTTCACTCCAGACCAAGGCAGCGACGAGGGACATTTCCACCCTATAAAATCTGGCCAGATTCGTGTGGAACTTCAGTTTACAAAAGAACTAACAGCAACAGTGAACGTCATCCTGTATGCAGAATTTGACAATACCATAGAAATCAACAGTTTGAGAGAAGTCATTCTAGATTACTAGAAACCATGGAAGACTGTTATCCCTCTTTACCTAGTGGAGAAACTTTGGACATGGAATGTAAGGAGACTGTAGAAAAAGAAGAAGAAGAAGTGATCATGATGAAATCGAGATGGCCAGAACAAGAAGCCCATTTAGTCTCCTGTTTTGCCAAACACTTGGTCGACAAAATGACGGAATTGATCAAGAAAAATTGCTATGGATGTCAAAACGATCATCCCAGTCAAATTCAACACGATAAATGCCTGATGTTAAGTCAAGAAGAAAAATTGGACGAGTATCTGGACGAAGCTTGGAGTCTCATCTCGAACAAAGACGTGTTGCACCAGTGGTATAAAGACTTGCGTGAACATTCTTGTCCACCATTAACCACTCAAGAGATCCATCGTATCGAGGCTCTCCTGAATCAGAGTGAGGAAACAGAACGAATAACCGTTTATTCGTCAGACATTTTCAAGCAAAAAGTCAGGATCGAATTGACGACTTATTATTACCTGTGAAGAAGAAAACACAAAACAATGGATACCTGGGAACTTTATTACCTTTTGAACCACAGTTCGTATACGTCTTCTTGGAATCCTGTCGTCTGTGCTAAAGATGAACTCCCTCATCGCAAACCTAAAGACCATCAAGCTTACGTGATCAACACGGACGACAGTCATCTCCCAGGAACCCACTGGGTAGCCGTCTACTTTCCTCAAGAAGGATGTGTGGAATATTTCGATTCGTACGGATTGCCCCCTTTGGAAGACGATATCATCGACTTTATGAGAAGAAATGCTCAAACCACCCGATTCAATAATGTGAAATTACAAGGCACAGATTCCTTGGTGTGTGGACAGTACTGTGTGTATTTTCTGCATCATCGCAGCCTGGGCTATTCCTTAGAACATTTAGTGACTCATTTCGATCCTCGTTCTTCTGCTAGAAACGATGTGAAAGTAGATCGATGGTTTTGTGACCATTATGCTTATCTTTTGTCTCAAGCTAGGAAACGTAGTGTCCATCAATGGCCTAATGATTTCCAACAGTGGAAATCACAATTTCATTCACAACGTTGTCAGCCTTGTTTAAAGTAGATTGTGCATTGAGAAAAAATGTTTGTGATTTGAAAAAAATTGTTTGATGTTAAAGTGTTGGATTATTGTTAAAAATGTTGTTGTTTAGTGTTAAGTGATTTTTTGAATAAAAAATGTTGTGTTTAGAAAAAAATGCCTTTGTGGTTTGTTTAGCTATAAGAATGTTGGATTGATGCTCTTTCATTTCTTACTATCCCTCTCATGAACGTTGCGGCTCGAAAACCGTGTGGGGGATGTTTTCCTTCACGTCCGCGCTTTAACTTTAAGAACCGGGTTGTTCCCAGTCTAGCCATCCATTGTCGACTCATCCTCCTAAGAAGATGTGCTCCAAACTAGCTAAGCTCAACGAAGCCTACGTGAATCTGCATAGGGTCAGACACAGTCTGATACCGAAACCAGAAGAAATAGAGAATGTGAGAATGTTAAAAATCACTGAAGACCTGATAGAAGAGCTCTTCAGAGAAGAAATGAACAGGGAGAAAGAAGAATGGACAGAGAAGTACAGACTTCAGAGACAGCAACAACAGCAGCAACAACAGCAACAGCAGCAGCAGCAACCTGAAGCTGACAGAGACTTTGTCGATTGTCGTATCGACACCAAAGAATTCTTCTTCTCTTTCCGAAGAAGCAGACCTATCGCCAGAAAGTCTATCCTCAGAGGACATCGCATTCTTAGAAACTAAAAATGAATGCCATAGCAAAAAAAAAAAAAACAGCCCTTTTCAGGGCTACCCAATACTCTAGAAAAGAAATAACCATCAATTTGCCAATGTGTGTAGGTAGAGTAGTGTGAAAATAAACACTAACTCATTTTCAAAAAAATGTGAGGGTATGTGTTTGTGTATAGGATTGTGTGTTTGTGTGTTTGTAAGTGATAAAGTAGAATGGTGTGGATAGTAGATTAAAATGATGTTTTTTGGTGTTTGAGGTGTATATTTGGGGTTAGATTGGATTGCTTTGCTTATGTGGATAGTCTATTGAAGTGATTTATAAAAAATTTTAAAATAGTGATGGGTAGCATAAAAAAGTGAGTGAGTGTTTCTTTTAGGTCCGCGCGTTGTTGTTCTTTTGGTCATGATCTAGTTAAGATGAATTTTATGTTTTAGGGGGATGTTTTCCATCACGTCCGCGCTTTCAGTATAAATTGAAACTCGTTCGGCAGTCCAGCTACCCTTGTTGATTGATCAACACCAAAAAAAAATGAACACGAGACTTGAGAAACTGTTGGAGCTTCATGTGCATCTGGAATATGCCAGGCGCATATTAAATGAACTGGCCGCGGAAGCCATTGTCGAGGAGGGAAGGATAAGAGAGGAGGAAAGAAGAAACAAAGAAGAGGAGGAGAGAAGATATAAAGAAGAAGAAGAAAGAAGATATAAAGAGGAAAGAAGAAACAAAGAAGAGGAGGAGGAAAAGGAGAGAAGAAAAAATTTCAAAATCCCAGAGAGCGAAAATTGGGATTCTGAAGCGACATATCCTGCCTCTGCTCTCTCCCCCCAAAAGGTAAAAAGTAACTGGGAGATAAGATGCGTATGTGGCGCCAGGCCTGGAAGGTGCCACCATTAACCAGGTGCCCATGAAGTTCCAAACAAAACAGCCCTTTTCAGGGCTACCCAATACTCTAGAAAAGAAATAACGATCGATTTGCCAATGTGTGTAGGTAGAGTAGTGTGAATATAAACACTAACTCTTTATTAATAGTGGAAGTGTAAGTGTTTGTGTGTTTGTGTTTGTAAATGATGAAGTAAGTTTGTGTGAATAGTAGATTATGGGTTTCTTTATTGTTTCTTAGAGTATGTGGAGAGTATAGTTTGGGCTTGATTATATGAAATGAGAAAAGTGGGGATGTTTTCCTTCACGTCCGCGCGTTGTTGGGTCATGATCTAGGTAAGATCCATTTTATGTTTTTTAGGGGGATGTTTTCCATCACGTCCGCACTTTCAGTATAAAACTAACAGTGTTGGCCATTGGAGCTCATTCTACGGAATAAGCAAACAAGAAGATGCCAGCAGCTTCAGCTTTATACAACGATCTTATGGGAAGTTGGTATTGGATGGTAGATGGATTGAGTGTAGCAGAAAGGGTTCAACAGGAATGGAGGTATGAAGTGACAAAAGACTTCGTGTCAAGACAAGTAAACAGCCTGCACTTAGCCGTAAACATCGTGAAAGAAATGATAGAGGATGAGGAGAAGAGAATCAGAGGTTTAATTAACCCACCGTATGTCAAAGTGGGTAAGTTAAAAGAAGCAATAGATCATGTGACAAGTGCAAGGTGCTTTTTAGAAGACGTTGTAGAATGGACAGATTGGTGTTTCGCAAAGTGGGGGTTAGAAAAACTTAAGAAAGCTGAAGAACTAATGAGGAATGTGCTGACCAAAGAGGTCAAGAAGATCAAAGAAAAGTGGTCCAATGAAAGAAAAGACGAAGAAAATAGAAGAAAAAAGGATGAATTCGAAAAACTGAACACAAACTGGATGAAAATCCAAGAGAAGTTCCGGGCCATGGGCCACCCGGACTGGTTGCCGGAAACAGAAAAGAAAAAGAAGAAAGGAATGATGGACAAATTAAGAAGATGTTGGAAAAAGTTAAGAAGATAAAAGAAGAAGAAAAACCCAAAGGCCCTTTTCAGGGCCAGCCATATTTCTCGAAAAGAGATAGCCTTTCCATTGCCTACCCCTTTTTTTTAAATTTAAATTTAAAAAAAAAAAATCCCATGTTCAATTCCTTTGTCGCTAAACAGTCCCACAATTTTTCTTCATATTCAATTCCCTTGTCGCTCAACAGTCCCACGATTTATTCCCATGTTAATTTCCCTTGTCGCTATATGTTCCCACGATTTTTCTCCATGTTAAATTTCCATTGTCGCTATATGTTCCCAAGGGTGTTTTTAATGCTAATTCCCATTGTCGCTATACTATCCCTATTCACTACTAATAATGTTGACATTGTGCCAACAAGCTGCTGACATGTATCATGATGTCCCACCTAGTCACATTATTCTGACACCAGACCAGCCAGTATTAATACTAACGTTATAATGCTGAGCGCCTAGCGTGGCAGCTGTTCGTACCATTAGTATAAGTCTTTTTGGTATGACTCGGCCGGGGTTCGAACATACGTCCTCCTGCATCCGAGGCGGACGCTCTAACCACTAGGCCACCGAAGCGGTTGTTCTGTATTAAAATTTTAATATTGCGCAGAAAGATTCGACCGATAATAATATAATATTCTGGCCTTGGCTAATGCCTACTCACGAACTAACAACACACGGTGACTTTTATTTTCTTTCTGAAATGTATTTGCTAACTGTATATTTCTTTATACAGTTAATAAAGTTTTGCAATATGATCTAGTGGACGTGAAAGAGTCACAAATGTGTTTTATCTTGTGTAATTAATGTATATAAATTCACGTCATTTTGTCTTCCAAACATTTTTCCTGTTTTTCGTCGCTAATATACGACTAGATTATTAACTTAGTCATTCACTATTTAGTTAATTAAAAAAGTGGTCATTTCATTGTTTGTCAGATTTTATTTCTTTCATGGAGAAGGTTTGGTCATTGTGTAATCATGCCTATATGTGTATACATAGCAGCTTGCAAATATATGGGCGTCAGTTATGGTACACAAACTTTCATAGTTTTAGGACGAGGACTTCTTACCATATGTCAGACAACAATATGCAAGGTTTTACAATGAGCACAACAAATATATAATTTCGACTAACCCATGAATTGGGGATAGTCTGAATATGTTAGTATATTGCGACTGACATTTGGGAATGTCACTGAAAACAAGTCACAGCAGTAATACATGCACTGAAACATACATACATATATATATATATATATATATATATATATATATATATATATATATATATATATGAAGATAGAAAAATTATAGCAGTAACTAGGGAACGGGGTTGGTGCATTTTGTTTCCCTTGTACAGGACTCCCATTTAGTTACACACCCATACTAACTTCACGTGCTTTACTCTGATGTTGGAACAAGATAAGTGTGGTCTGGCGTATGACTCAATAGACGTTTCACATTGTCTCCCTGTAATTGAGCTTCTGGAATATTACTCTTAGTATATATTTAGCAACTGATTAATATAGACACCATTAGAAATATGCAGGTAGAAGACATTGAATTCACCTTTAAAAGGTATTGTTACTCCTTTGTGATGAAAATTGTAAGATTTGTTTCAAATTTTATAAATTGTTCAGGTCTTTTGATCGGGGAAAACAGACTCCATGCTGTACGAATCTCAAGATGAAGAGTAATATGAACATCTCTTATACATCCAACACTAAATCCGAAACACATAATTTCCTACGTTAGTGTCGTCTCTTTTTATCGCGTAGGATAAAATACGTGATACTTTAACAATTGGCAAAGAATAATGAGAAAATGACGATACATATTTTGTCGGGTAAACAAGATGAAATATATCCAGTATTTGTCTACGGAAAGAAACTTTCAATTTTAGAATATACCAACCCTGGTCCGGAATCGATGTTTAGAAGATACAACTCACTCCGCAGCATATCACCCTCCAATTTTCATAATTCTCCTCACCTTCAAAAGGCTTGTCATAAAAAGTGCCTGTAAATTACAATGTGATGGAGTGGAGATTTGCCATTTAAAAATATCAGTATACACCTGTAATAGTGTCCGAGAAAAAAATTATAATTATTCAATACATCTTTTTCAAAGCTGCAAACGGTACCCGGACTTATTTTTAGTTAATTACCCCTGCCCCCGTTTTAAGGATATCACTCAAGAAATCAGTTGAAAAGGTAGATCGATGTGTCTGTAATTGGTATATTATTTTCTGTACATCCTCAATCCAGGTTTACAAATACAAATTTAAAATACGAGGGGCATTTTGAATAGATGTCTATGTAGAAGATATAGGAATTTCAAAGAAATATATTCAGATTACTGATTAGTCGAAAAGCCAAAAGTATGCACGTTTACTTTCAACTTCAGAATATCAAGCGATCAATGCTGAAAATCCGTTGAAATAGTTAGACTGCATATCTTACATGTAAATGTATGCACTATTCAAAAATGAAATTACTTAATATATTGAACGATGCATAATCTTAAGAGAACGTAAACAGATATGTATGAATGTGTGGTTGTGTGTGTGTGTGTGTGAGTGAGTGTGTGTGTGTTTGTGTGTGTGAGAGAGATTTGGATTTGTAACGTAATTTCAGCAATATTCCAGTCATGCCTATATGTGTATACATAGCAGCTTGCAAATATATGGGCGTCAGTTATGGTACACAAACTTTCATAGTTTTAGGACGAGGACTTCTTACCATATGTCATACAACAATATGCAATGTTTTACAATGAGCACAACAAATATATAATTTCGACTAACCCATGAATTGGGGATAGTCTGAATATGTTAGTATATTGCGACTGACATTTGGGAATGTCACTGAAAACAAGTCACAGCAGTAATTGAAACACACACACACACACACACACACACACACACACACACACATATATATATATATATATATATATATATATATATATATATATATATATATATATATATATATATATATGAAGATAGAAAAATTATAGCAGTAACTAAGGAACGGGGTTGGTATATTTTGTTTCGAATGTACAGGACTCCCATTTAGTTACACACCCATACTAACTTCACGTGCTTTACTCTGATTTTGGGGCCCCGAGTGGCCGAGTGGTCTAAAGCGCTCACCGTTCCGGATCACTGCCATCTCACCTCTGTCTGCGTATGTTCGAGTCCAAGGCTCGGCTAGCGTGGGTACGTGGGAAAGCCTGCCAGTAGCTTCTCGTGGGTCGGTGGTTCTTTCCTGGGTTTTCCAGGGTTCTTCCTCCACCAGTTATACTGGCCGCCATATATGGCCTATCTTGTGCTGAAAAATGGCGTTAAACCCTACAACAACAACAACAACAACAACAACTCTGATTTTGGAACAAGATAATTTTAGTCTGGCGCATGACTCAATAGACGTTTCACATTGTCTCCTTGTAATTGAGCTTCTGGAATATTACTCTTAGTATATATTTAGCAACCGATTAACATAGACACCATTAGAAATATGCAGGTAGAAGACACTGAATTCACCTTTAAAATGTTTTGTTACTCCTTTGTGATGAAAATTTTAAGATTTGCTTCAAATTTTATAAATTGTTCAGGTCTTGTGATCGGGGAAAATTGACTCCATGGTGTACGAGTCTCAAGATGAAGAGCAATATGAACTTCTTCCAGCGCTAAATCCGAAACACATAATTTCTTTTCCTACCTTAGTATCGTCTATTTTTTATCGCGTAGGACAAAAGGCGTGATACTTTATCAATTGACAAAGAATTATGAGAAATGACGATACATATTTTGTCGCGTACACAAGATGAAATATATCAGGTATTTGTCTAGGGAAAGAAACTTTCAATTTTAGTATATACAAACCTTGGTCCGGAATTGATGTTTAGAAGATACAACTCACTCTTTAGCACATCACCCTCCCAGTTTTCATTATTCGCCTCACCTTCAAAAGGCTGGTCATATAACTAGACGTGGCGCAAGATAGAGTTAGGGTTGGTTTGATCTAATTTGTTGCAGTAAATTATATTTTGACATTTTGTGAACTAGTGGATACTATCTGTAAAATAAGTAAGTTCGAGTCATCAATGTATCTCAGCGGGTGTAATATGTTGTCAAGGAAGTTAGCCGTGTGTTTGTTTTCCTTTCCAGTTACTGTTTTCTCTTTCTCTCTTCTTTCATTGTAACGCATTTTTAAATGTTGCTTATACTGGTATTGCTTGAGGAACACAATACGTGTGAATGACTAAAAAATCGAAATGAAGCTGTATGCTTTGCTTTCTCTTTATATACACCGTATACTGAGAATGTGCCTCGCAATGGACTCTAAATGACAGCCATGAAAAAGAATTATAAACATTAGCTAAAATCCTTAACCAGGATTTACAATATGCATATATATACCAGATGGAACAGAAAGTGATGTGCATGGATTCTTGGAAGACTGCTTAATAATAGTAGACAGAATTGATATTTAATACATAGAATACTATCATACAGGTTAGTGAAGTTCTAATTCGCACTCCATGAAGATTCGAACTCATGTCCACGGGTAAACGGCACCCATCGCCTCACCTACACACACCAGTCCATATTCCATCACGACTAAGCCAAACCACTAAAATGTGATGAAAATGAGTCGGTGTTATTTTTTATGTCATGCTGGAATATGAACTGGTGTGTTCAAGCATCCTTGGATTTTATAGGAATTCTCACATAAGCTGGATGTTACAACTATCACGCATGTGTCATTATTATAATCGTGTTATTTTATTTGCAACATTATTAATACCTGCTTATATGAGGTTTAGATTTAATAAACATATCGTTATTTTAGAAAAATACATATTTCATAGTCATACAATTATTATTTAAAGATGATGAAGTATGACTAAAGAAACTAACATTGTTTTTTGCAATATACATGTCCTAGAGAAGAATTTCATATCCTGATATAGTTTAGTCAGATTTGCTGAGCAAAAAGAAACCACCTGATCCCAGTGCAGCCTCTCCCGATACGATAGCGAAGGCATGTCCTTGTGTCTTGGCTCCAAATACGATGGCTCAAATAACCATGACGATTCCTGCAATATTCGTGAACATGTCTGATGGTTAAGAAAATAGATTTATACAACTGAAAGTGTGAATTGATAGACTGTTTCATAAATGAAAATATATACCCGGTCATGAAAAAGGCAGCAGTACGAGGTTTAAATGTATATATCCAGATATTCATACCACGAAATTATTGCGAAAATGGTCTTTTAATTGGCGTATTCAACATAAAATGGTATAACACACGAAATTATTGCGAAAATGGTCTTTTAATTGGCGTATTCAACATAAAATGGTATAACACACGGATAAAATTAGCAAGTTCTGTAATTTACGTGGAACTAAGTAACATCATTTGAAATTATGATATGTAGAGCAGATCATTTGGCAATTGTTTTCATGTTACGAATGTGCTTCAGCGAAAGCAAAAATACATATTTAATTAGTTAAATATTTTACACGTTATAACATGGATGCCGACTTAATCTAGAAAATGAGATAGAAACAATGACAATTATCCGAATTTGGACAAAGATGAACTAGATCGATATGATTTGACTTGTTTAATTTCTTTGAATTAAATTTAGCTTCTATTTCCGTCTTGATCATAACAAATCTCTTTAAAACAGTTCAATATATCTCCCCATAATAGGGCGAAGTCATATTTGTATATCTCTGAGTATCAAAACTATAATGAATTGTATCTATGTTAAAGATACAGTCGTATCATTAAAAAATTAGCCCATCTCCACACCAATACAGTCAGTACATTTTTAAATGAAGACAACACGTACATCTTTATCTTTAAAACAATTGAATTTATTTACTGTTAAAATGTGTGTGATCTAATTTCAAATTGTGATATTAAATTACATGACTATATGGCTTGTACTGAAATAAAAATAAAAATAGAATGTTTTTGAAATTTATGTTGGCTGTTGACATTCTACATCAGGGTTCAAAACTACATTGCATTACATGTTTTCTAATTAGTAAAAAGAAATATGATGGGGTAGAGGACTCTATATGGTAGCCATACGTACTGGTACTGAATTAAAATGCCAGTACTAGTTTAATTTTTCAGGGTTTTAAACAGGAACATAATTTCTAAGAAGATTGTATTTATGACGGTCTTTTCGTAGATCTTATTTTATGCATTTAAAAAAAAAATATGCTCTCTTTCTGCAATGGAGACTGATTATTACCTCATGATGGCAAGCTGATACGCTGTAGAAAGTATTGGTCTCTTAATAGGCTGGTAATGTGTCAACGAAGAATTCGCTGTGTTGCAAACATATAAGATGAAATTTATGAGTATAAAATCCAACCGAGAGTTTTTTGAATGGTATATATGGAAGATTAAATAGATGGGTATGGGAGTCAATTAGAAGAACATTGTACTGAATGCAATTAAGATTAGGTTTCTGAGTATAAAATTCAACCAAGAACTAGTTATAATGTATCATCGAATGTCTAAATATGTCGGTATAAAACTAAGATGGAAGCTGATTGTAATGCACACAATGAATTTTAAATCTCACTACAAAAGTCAACTGACAGATCATTGTATTTTATACATCGTCTGGGTATAAAACTCGCCTGAGAACTCATTATATTGTAACGATTGAAGATTAAATATCCATGTAAAAACAACGCTGTGAACTCGTTGTACTTTATACATAGATATTAAATATTTGGTTATAATGGTCAACTGTAAGCAAACTATTGTAAACACGACAGATTAAATATATGGGTATAGAGGTCAACCGAGAGCTCGTAGAAATTGATTGGTGTTGGTGCTGGTGTTGGTGTTGTGTGGTTTAACGCCATTTTTCAGCACACGATAGGCTATACATGGCGACCAGTATTAATGGTGGAGGAAGAACCCGGCAAAACCCCGGAAAGAACCGCCGACCCACGAGAAGCTACTGGCAAGCCTTCTCACATACCCACATTGGCCGAATCCGAGACTCGAACCCACGCAGACAGAGGTGAGATGGCAGTGATCCGTAACGGAGAGCGCTTTAGACCACTCGGTCACTCGGGGCCCCCGTAGAAATTGAAGTTCAAACATCTGGTTATGAAAGACATCCGAGACCCCCATGCATTGTAGACATGGGAGATTCTGGATTTAACTTGTATACATGTCGAATACAATGTCCGAATATAAAAGGTTAAACGAGGGCTCACTATACTGAAAACATTGGAGATTATATAATGAAAGATCGTTGATCTAAATCTAACCAATGAATGGCATGTGATACATGGTTGAATCAATATAAAATGAAACTTATTAAATTATTGTTTTCACATTTGCTTTATTTCGCGAAGTGCTCCACATAGCGTATTATTTTCAAATAACTGACGAGAACAGGAAGGATGATTAATTATGCCAGTTGTTAGGAGTGTGAATCCTGGCGCATTTCATTGGTTGATTGGCTCATTGTCTCTTAGCGGGATAAGTCTGGAACGTTAAGTAGTAAAATTAAAGAGACAGTTGTTCGTACAAAACGACTGAAAGTATGAAATTAGCGTACCGATAAGGTTAATGGTGCCCATACATGCCCACTTGTGCATCACTTTCGGATTTTGTTTTCTTCTATGGACAGATACATGGATAAAAAAAACAGCTTTGATGCAATTCTTTAAAGTCAAAATTCCCGTTTGCATGTGTACGTCAAGGGACATGATCTATACAATATACAAATACACATATGGATAACTGTGTTATTAGTTTACTACCGCCATTTTACTATAAATTATTTAGATTATTGTTAAACAAAAAGGAAAATCAACTTTGCTCAGCTTGTTACATACGAAGCACAGTTTGCAAAGTGCGCTGCTGTACAGCAACATTAACTGCCCCTATAACGGCACAGGGTGACGTCTCGACATTACATGGTTATGAAAGGTCTCTTCACCGTTATGCACGCTCGTCATATATCGAGATCTAAAACGACGCAAAACCGGCTCGATTGCATAGTGTTTTTTCTCAACTGTCAGCTTCCTTCTTTCTTCATAAAAAAGAAAACTTGCTTAACACGACAAATATTCTGGTGTTGTTCGCTGTTTCAACCTAGAAGTCATTTCTGAAACAGATTCTATAGAGGTAAAGGTTGTAATATGGTCCAGTGTAACGTTATGATCAAGTACGGCCAGCGAAAGTTAGGCGTCATTTCTAAACTAGAACGTGATCGCAAAATGGACCTATGCCTTTCCGCACAGCACTGATCTAATGCAGCCACCTAAAAACTCTCTATTACATTCATTTATTATTTGCAACTACGGACCAGCCAGGTGTTCTGTCACCTGAAAATTAAGTATTTAGGACGTTAAACCTGTAACATATGTTTGAAATTTAGGATGATATGGTGCTCGGAATTGAAAATCATACGTTGGTCTTATTGTTTGAAAATGTAGTATTTTTGTATACGTGTAGAATTTGTGAGAGAGAGAGAGAGGGGGATAAATCCTTCTGCTGTTGAATATTTTGTATCAATGCCTAGAACAAAGACAACACGTGAAATTTGAAAGCATGATCTGTTGTTAAATTAAATGGAGGAAATGCTGTTATAAGTTTGAAAAATTTTGCGTTGTTACCAAATGTCTTGCTCAGCAAAAATAAAGTTTTGGAAGTATTGAGTGGTATAATTTCGTGTAGAATAAATTAATGCCTGGTATTTGTAGGCACAACATGGAGACATTCAGTAGATGCCAAACACATTAATGTTCTTGAATGTGACATATGATATGCCCTGTAATTTTTCATTTGTATTGTTTGTTCATAGCAAGAGTGACATTACGTAATTTCTACAATATTACGTTTCTATCTTGAATGCAATCTTTTAGATGTCTCAGTAACTTCAAATTATTGACTACTTTATTTTATTGGGTCACACATGTGTTCAATGTTTGTTCTAGTAGGCATGGTGTGTACGGAAAGTGGGTGAATTTACCTTAGTTTCGAAAATAATCAACCAGTACAAGTCACGCATAAACCTGGACATTTTCTTTCAACGATGAATTTTAACTCCCTTTTATCCTGTTCACAAATAGATGTAATGACAGACAAATCCATGAGGACTTTAATTTATTTTTGTTTGAAAAGATCTTAGGCATTTAATTGTTGCGTAGCATGCACTAATTGGTATTATTCCTAATAAATTCAGTCAATTAATTAAGAGATGGTTCGAAAAGTTTCACGAATTATTAAATCATTGTCAACTTCAGCAAATTAAGACAGGCTGAATTGTTGTTCTCCTTCCTGGAGCCAAAGTGTTTTTTCTTGAAAGAATGTATGCTTGTATTAATTGGCTGGCATCAAGCTTGAAATTGATAATATGTTCTATTGCAGATAACCTTTTAAATTGCCTGTGGCTTTATCGGTATTATATTTTCAGAAATGACCCTAAATTGATTGTGCATTAATTTGTTGCATAGTAAAGAAACGTACCGTTGCGACAAGTACGTTGTTCAAACTATGAGCCTGTACTATGAATATATGAAGTCACACAACTACAATAGAACTGTTTTGATTGGATAAAACCAGGGCATTATATCGTGCATTTTCTTTCGAATTCTTAATGGCTTGAAGATTCTAGAATGAAGCAAATCTTTAATTTCCTCTAGTTTTTTTTTTCCTTAAATTGTTAACGATACTAGTTGATTTAAAAAAACACCGACATGCATGCGAACAAAGAAAATCACATTGTGATTATAAACTTCCATCGATTTATCCACCATCATCCCATCATTAAATATATTGACGCTTAAAAAGATATACGAAATGAAAGACATTGAGTTACGTCGATGGGAAAAGTGTAGCCAAAGAAGTAAATCTGACATATAAGTACTTCATTCATGATATATGCTTAAAGCCATGCCTTGCGATCATCTATTTTATATGTTCATATTTACCGGCTGCAACAGCTAGTAATCCTGCAATAAGTGGAAAAAGTGGGAATATTGAAAAATCTTTCAGGACGAGAAACGTGAAAACTTTGATTATTTTGGAGTCATTGTGATCATATAACGTATCATATCTGCAGCCATGACAACACGATTAGATGTGCGTGTGGTGGTATTTCGTGCTAATCTTGCCATCGATGGTATATCAGGTGAAATTACTCTCGGTGCAAGTGAGTTTTACTTCGTCAGCAAATTTAATATTAATTTGTGAGTCAAAAAGATGAGGGTGGTGTTATTATTACTATTATAATTCAATGTAACTAAGAAAGCATTGTTTTCCAGCTGCGAAATGATCGTTTGCTTACTTTCCACCGACAATAAATGAGATCTTATAGTCACTCGTTTTGGAGAATTTACGGCTGGCTTGCAATTTAGTATTGCTATTATTATCATTATGCAGTATGTTCCTCCGACAAAACGATTTCATTTTATCCCAGACAAATGAAGTAACCCTTTTATTTTCTTTTTTTAAAATATTTATTCTACTCAGGGCTTAAGTCTTAATTATATAAACAAAATACACATCAATAAACAAAAGAAATGAATGGTTGCCGTATTGCAATCTAAACGCACAAGCGCCGATTCATCATTACACAACAACAATATTATTAATGCGCACATAATTCCGCCCAGATAAATTCAAACTTGTCGCTCGCTAGACATAAGTGTCGAAAGAAAATGGCGTTTTTGTCAACTTAAAATTGCAATTTGGAATCATATTATGAATGAATGCGCATTGCAACAAGCTTTCCATTTGATATGGAATTTTAAAAATAAATTGGTATTTTTGTCGATTCTACTAAATTTCGTGATTATGGACTTGATTCATCAGTGCAAATTGTACATGAAATACATCTGATTGAAGCCGCGCAGGAGAAGCATGTTGACATCTGCAAGTGTATTTGTTATGTCAATGACTATTTGAAATCCTGATGTGAGGAAAATATGATGTCTTTAAATTGCAATTATCAAAAAGATGCTATTAAATTTAGTGTTTATTTCATTTTGAGTTCAGTAAGGAGGATGTAATTGCACTTAGAATATAGTCGAAATTACAGTACATTTTCGAAATGTGTAATCAAGCTTGAGAACTCATGACATAGCTCATATAATTCTGATTTGCAGAACTAAGAAACTATATTTTGAGGAAATTCATGATGTAAAACTGTAAGTATATTTTTGGCCATTCTTATTAACAGCTAAAAAGTAGAAGTGTATGCCTTGTCACTTTGCAAGGACCCTGTCTGGCGTATGCTGTGTAGCTAGCCTAAATCCGAAACATTGTATCAAAAGAGTTAACGTTGAGTTTGCCAAAGCAGTTGGTATGTGGGGGCCCACGAAATATCTGTTTTAGTTATTTAGAAACAAATGTAATCAACCAAAACGTAAAGTGCTCACTAGGCGAGTGTAAATGATTTTTGTACAAATGAAACGTGCTGGCGTCTGGGTTCATTGTTTGTTACAATAGAAAGTTGTTCCTTTATGCACGTGAATGCAATAAGAAGATTTGCAATATCGCAAAATACTGAATGATTCTGAAAATGTAACAAAACACTGATCATATATATATATATATATATATATATATATATATATATATATATATATATATATATATAAATTCAGCGTGAAATGGCAACTATGGAAATATTTCTCATTTGTACCGAATAAGTGTGTGCAAAGAAGATATATGTTGGATATATTTGTGATATCTTAGTAGTAGTATTTAAGGTGACAACTCATTATACTATGATTGCTCTCTATCATTGTAGCTATGCTTATGTTTGTGATAATATTTTCCAGCACTGGTTGGTCACTAGCAAACATATTATTCTTGCAGTACTGCTTTAAATTACAAAGTCCCAGATAATACTAACAATATTAGAGTAATTTGCTTGGTTACTTTGTCCAAAGTTATAATATATATTTCCTAACATGCCAATGCTATCAGTGCATCGAGCAGTAATATCAAGAGGGCTAGTTACTTTAGTGACAATAGACATATATAAAGATGTCAATAGATAATTAGATGAAAGTGAAACAAGATTTCCCCTCAACACCACAAGTACGTGTGATCATTCCATGCGAATAAATCTTTGACAGTTTAGTTTAGTGAGTATACTTTATATGCATTATCAATGTTAAGTGTGATCACCATGCATACCAGACACCATTCACCCATTTACCTTCACTAAAGCTCGAATGATTAGTGTGATAGGCGATATGCCGAACTATGTTGACATTTTGAAGATTGTTATTTCTTAAGTATTCCACCTGAAAGATATTTCAGATACAACAATACGTTTATTTTCCCTTACTGGCAACGTCTGCCGTAGCATACAGTAATAATAAACTCAGTGTCTTAATCTAAAATATTACGAGTCAAGCCCTTTTAGACATAAACGCCCTTCTAAAGTGACATAAAGTCAATAGTGTAGCATCACACGTCAAAAATTGAAATTTGCATGAGACTTCTTCAGTTATCACATGTTTGCGTTGCTTAGCGAGTGGTTTTTATGACTTTAGAACCGCTTAGAATGTTGTCGTACAGAGACATATATTGGCGCCTGTCAAAGTAATATAACGATTTATATATTCTGATGAACCTCTTCTGACTGGAGTCGAAAGATGAGCAGATTAATTCATTTATTTAAATCTTAATCATCGGCTACATCAACGCGTTAGCTAACCAACATCAACATGTATAAATGTCACACACACACACACACACACACACACACACACACACATATATATATATATATATATATATATATATATATATAGAGAGAGAGAGAGAGAGAGAGAGAGAGAGAGAGAGAGAATTACTAATATACACCAGACAGAACGGAAAGTGCTATCCTTGGAATATGTAGACGAATGATTGATAATAGTAGGCAGAATTGACATTGAATATCAAATAATACCATCATGCAGGTTAGAAAGTGATTAATTCGTACTATAAGAAGATTCGAACCCAGGTCCGTAGGTAAACAGGTACCCCATTGCTTTGCCTGCACACACGAGCCCACATTCCCTCATGACTAAGCACACACCACCAAAACATGATGCTCCTTAATTGGTGTTATATGCACTCGTGTTTAGCAGACACACTCGGATGAAGACTTAGTAATGCGTGATTTGCATTTCTAACGTAGCTTTAACAATTGTTCAATCATGTCGATACGATGTCTGCAGTGTGGCAGTTTATAGTGATGTACAGCACTGGGACATCATGCCGCATACTTGTACCATGATGTACCACCCGGTCATTTTATCCTGACACCAGGCCGACCAGTGATAATACTAGCCTCATGATGCTGAGCGCCAAGCGAGGCAGCTATTAGTACAATTGTTATAGGCCTTTTGTAAGACTCGGCCGGGGATCAAACCCACGACCTGCCACATCCGCGGCGGACTATCTAACCACTAGGCCACCGGAAAGGTGACGACCTAGTAATTAATTCTCATCTATCTATACAAGCATTCCGGACTCCTATGAACGAAATCAAGGTATATATAATTAATTATAGAGAATTATAAATATACATCAGACATAACAGAAAGTGCTGTCCCTGGATTATATAGAAGAATGCTTGATAATAGTAGGCATTATTAATATTTAATGCAAATAAATGTGTCATACAGGTTAGAGATTTGTTAATTCGTACCCTACGGAGATTCGAGCTCAGGTCCGCGGGTAATATATACCGCATATTTTAATGACAGTTCCCATACTGTGCACGATTTTTAATTTCAGCCTGTTGACATAGTTTATTCCGACGTTCAATTTATGTTAATATAAACATACTTGATTCGGCGTTTTATTACAATATATGAGAATAGTCTTACTACAAATATTTTGTTGACGTTCATTAATAAATAAATTAGCAATTTATATTTTTTGTTTTATTGACATCTCTTAACCTCATCTTAGCATGTCTTAATTACTGAGACTTAGAAATGTCACTGTGTTCCGAATTATATTATATTTCATATATTTTATTCCTTGTCCTCCTTGTTTGTTTTGTTGTTTATAGGAATAATAAATACAGGATAGGAAAAAATGTATCAGGCTTGACCTTTCCACTGCTCTGTCAAAATGAGTATAGTTTGTTTACCACATCAGCTCCGCAAGTCACTGTAGTTATTTCCCTTTGCCCAGGATTGGCAATGGTCCTGGTTTCATTGTACCTGTCTTAGCTTAGAATGTATGATAGTAGCCCCCTTTCTTTTGACACTGTGTGATGGAGCTGGTTTTCTCTCCTGTATATTTTTTTTCATGCCAGTCAAATTTGTTATTGTGGAATGTTCCATTGTGGGTGAGTGTTGCAATGCAACCTGTAAATGTAAGTGCTGGCACTAGGTATAGGTCGTGGTTAAGGAGGATTTTTCACCTTATGTAATCCTATGTATACAATTTGGAAAATAAAAACTTGTTAATTATTTTTTTCCAAATATAATATAAATTGAATATAATAAATAAATGTATATTTGAGAGTAATTTTTTTATGTGTGCGTGTATGTGATTTCTTTTTGATTGCTTCTCGGTGCACACTAGCCTGCATATATCGCTGTCCTTAAATAGTATTTCCCATCTTGTATTTTACCAAACAGAGGAAATGATATTGGACTTTCTTCTGTTGATGACGTCAGATTCGAGATTTGTGTAATCGGACCGAGCGTAGGGGAGTATCAGCATTTCTGTATTTTGGCAATGTTGCCCCGAATAAAACAATATTATATGACTAAACGTCGATATAGCCATGTCATCAGATACTTGAATCAAAGATTATCACACGTTTTGAATATTCTTCTTTTTTGTCCAATTATAGTTGTAGGGTGGTTTACAACAGCTTTATTCGAGTCAAGATGGGGTTCAGTTTAGTCATGGTGGCAACTGATGATTATATACCAGGATTTTCACATCCATACGGCGTAATTGTGAAGTGGAAGCATTGGATTCATGAGAAGAGATAAGTTGAAGGAGAATGAAAAATAAATTTATTTTTCTGTATGCGTTTGAAATGAACTTTGAGAAAGAAAAGACAGAAAAATGTTTCCAGGAGAGGTTGTTTTTCAAACTTACCATAAGGCGGATTTAAAAGAACAACACGTTTTAATAATATCCTGAAGTACTTTCCACTGTTCCAAATTTTCAAATTTATTGTGCTAAAGGTATATTAAAGATATCTTGTGACGTATGAAATTGAAATTTTCTCTCACGCTGACTTGATGGAAAACACTTTGTTCACAGTAAAATTGAGTTGATTAGAATGCAATTGCAAAGAACGTCTTTGGGTTCCCTTTGTAAGAGAGAGCATATCCCTTTAAACGTTTTCTGCTCTTGCTTGGAAATATTACGTTTTGTTATTAATTATATTTTGTAAAGTATGAATACAAGGTGGTATATGATACTTGTTTGAGTTTTGTCACGTTATATAATTATGGTGTCCTGAGAATATATTTCTACTGTGAAAAGGACTTAATCAGAATATTATTGCAAAGAACGACTTCGGGTTTCCTTCTGATACTCTGTATGCAAGAGAGCACATCCCTTCAAAGTTTTCTGCTTTTGTTTGGAAATATTAACATTTTCTTATCAATAACAAATATGTAAAGGTTGGGCGTTTGAGTTATTTTGTTTAATTCTGATGTCCATGACTCCAGACATTGTATAGAGGATATACGTATACATTTGCTTTCTATCTATCTTGTGTATAGTAGGTTTTATTCCTTAATATAACCAAAACAGTTTTGTATTTTGTATTTTGTTTCGCTCTCGTTATTTGCATTTCTTACATTCAAGGATTATATGTCCTTTTGTGCATGTGCCTTTTTATATACATAGGACGGATGCGTATTGCTTAATAAATCTCGATTTCGAGTTAAAATCTCCCGCTATTATTGTGATTCCTACCGTATATTGTTATATGTAATTAAAGTTTATAACGAAAGGTCTTTTGTGCTCCTTTTGCCAGAACATACGCATTAAACAAGTTATATTTATTAATTGTAACATGTGTGACTCTTCCCCTTAAAGGGTTAGGTATCCCTATGACTTTCCAATTTCGCATTAGTTGTTTTTCCTTTCATTAATATTCCAACTCCTGATATCCGGCAGTTTTTATATTTCTTATTATGCATATATCATCCATTTGTATATGCTCTGTAATTTATTACTTTATTTTCAACATTATGTATATCTTGAAGAAAAATGACATCGTATTGAAGAGCTATTTTTATTATTTAATTTGCTTTATTAAAGTATAATCCATTGATATTAGTAGATAGTACTTTAACGAATGTACTTGCTTGAGACATTTTTATTGGCTGACTTGTATGATTGTATTATTGATGATTTCGGTGTTTGGGTTTATCTGACTGTTTGATTCTTCGTCAGGTTTGCTGGTCATTGTACAGCTAATTGGATTGTTGAGTTACATTTGTTAAGTTTGTTTCTTTGGGTTTATTAACTGTTTTGGGTTCCTGATTTGCATGTTGTTCTGGAGTAATATTCATTTTTGTGTTTGCCTGCTTGGTTGTTTCCGTAGTATTGTATTGTTTTTGTCGATCTTGTTCATTTAAGAGTCCCTTAGTTTTGTGGGGTTTCCTGAGATTTTCTTTATTTCGTGTGTTTTTTTTTTTTTTTGGGGGGGTTGCATATTTGAGCTATTGCTTCTTGCTTTCCTCTTTTGTGCTGTTATTTTACTATCCTTCCCCTTTTTGTCCATTTGTGTTGTTGCTGGAGTTATGGTACACTCTGTTTCCTCATCACTATGGTGGGGGATAGGTGTTGCAAGTAAATCGTCTGCTTCTTTTTCGTGTACTTTATTCTCTTCTATATTTAAAGGTTTTTTTATTTGGGGGTTCTTTTGTTGTTTTTTTCCACTGTGGATGTTGCTGTCTCTTATTGTATTGCTTCAACTTCAATTTCCGTTTAATTTGAATTTAATGCCGGTGTGAAACTATTGTATCTTGGCTCCATGCCCATTACTTTGTTTTGAACTGAAATTGCTTTTCATTCGTGTTTGTTGGCGATGCATGCTTTGATAAAATATGCAGATGAATATTATAAATTTAGCAGAAAAACGGTAATCAAAGCATACGAATAGCTATATAAGCCTAACGTTATTTGCTGTTCTACTTAAAAATGAATTTAAAAGTCAATTTGTGAAAGAATGTGCATTGCAACAGATGTTCCAGTTGATCTGGAATGAATGGATTTTGGATATGGGTGGTGGAGGGGGGGGGGCTGTTTTATTTGTATGTGTTTGGGGTTGTCGCTTCTATTCAGTTCCGCTGATCATGAACTAGCTTTATTAGCTGTGTCCATTCCACAGAAAGTACGTGTCTCTGTGATTTGACCAGGGATGGACTCGTGTTGACTCGGTTGCGTCTTGCAGTGTAAAGGTGTGCACAGCGAAATGCTGAAGAATATTTTATGACATATGGGTAAAGTATTTATTGTGATATCTCATTCTACTCAGACAAATCTCAGTCTCTGTCCTCGTAGTAATGCCGATGTCTATTTAGTCCATACTTTCCAGCACTAGCTTAAAATCTGCAAAATAATTACTGTATAGTACTAAAATAACGATGTGTGTTTCTTTCGAATTAGAAAAGCTAACAATACTAACATTATTAAAGAAATATTCCTTACTGACTTTCTCTGAAATCATTTTAGACCCTTCCTATCATGTCAAGGTTATCAATGCATCAAACAGTAAATGAGGATGGTTCATTATTTCAGTGAAAATAAGACCTATACATATATAGGCGTTCGACATTCCATTACAGAACTCAAGCAAGTTAAACAACCGTCAAGCGAGTTAAACACTCATCCGCTAATAAGATTTCATTGTAGTTCATATCTTCCCCTCAACTCCACAGGTATGTGTAGTGATCACATATGTCTTAAATTTATGACTTTAATCTTGACAGTTTTATTGATTATTCACCCTCTGATTTCCCAATTTTGCATGAGATCGTCTGACATAACATAAAATATTCAACCTTTAAAGAGTGTCTCTCATACGTCAGATAGTCCCGTCATTGAACGTGATAGTCCACATGACGAAATTGTTGATACTTTTGAAGACTGTTATTCTTATATTGTCAGACGGAAAGCTGTATCAGTTACAACAAGTCTCCATAGCACACAACCATCACAAACATCGATAAACTCGGTTTTAGTCAGACGTTGTTAGTGTAACAATACAATTATCGTGAATAATATCAATTGCGATTCAGTACCTTCAATATTACAACACGTTATCTAATCTCATTGGATGTCAAATATTATTTTTGTTTTCGTCTTGTCATGCGTCCCATGTTAAGACATATACCCACACAATGTACACATACTCACAGTGCACATTCTCATTAAAAGTACACATAGTCACGAAAAGTATTCACTGAAAAGACACTACAACTGCTCACTAAATGTGCGCATATCCACTAAAAGTTAGCATGTGCACTTAGCATATGCATTCGTACTAAAGGTACTCAATAAAATTACACATGCTCACTTGAAATACATATACTAACCAAAAATACGCATACTCACTAAAAGTATAACTACTCGCTAAAAGTATCATACTACTAGTACCCACTAAACGGCTGCATATTCACTAAGATTACTCACTTAAAATACATATACTCAGTTAAGCTAAACATGCTCACTAAAAGTATAAGTACTCGCTAAAAGTATCATACTACCAGTGCTCACTAAAAGACTACATATTCACTAAGACTACTCACTAAAAATACACATACTCACTAAAAATACACATACTCAGTAAAAGTACACATGCTCACTAAAAATACAGTGACTAAAATACACCTATTCAATTAAAGTACTGACTAAAAGTAAACATGCTTACTAAAAGTATACATACTCAAAGTACTCATTAAAAGTACACAAACTCACCAAAGATACACATGCTCAATAAATATAATTGTGTTAATTCTTGGCATATGCTGGTGCATGAAACGGATATTTTTTATAGGAAATCCTCTCTAAAAATGGCCTTGATGTCTGGAAATAAATTATATTACAGGTTTGAATTTCACAAAGCGTCACATATTGTATTAATCTCTTGTTTAAAAAGTAATTTAATAAAATATTTAAAGCTTCGTATCTTTCATTGCTTACATTTTTGTTTTACTTTGTCGTAATGGTCATAGTAAGCAATACAGAGGTATAAGTCTGTCACATGCAATAAGTAATGGTGTTTTCCAAATTTTTGAGTAAAATCTTTTCCTTTGGGTAGAAATCTATGAAGTATTACTATATAATATAACTGAATTTTGAAAATGCTTTAATATTGTTCATAATATTTTGTCCTAATTCACACTTATCTGGAAATATTTGAGGAAAAGGAAATTACAATTTTGATGTACTTATATGATCCACAGGCGTAATGATAGGTTCGAGAGAATATCGTTTAAGTATTGTCTGTCAGTCGGTCTGTACATCGTTCCTCGTTTCTCTAGGCTAGAAAGACTGTAATTTGTTCTCTGACGACAATTTTTTGGAGTTTGTTTTTTATGTTTTAGTTTGTATAACGGAAACTGTAATCTCTATACATGGTTTGTATATATTCGCAAATAGGATTGTGCCTTCTTTCTATGTTTATAGTATGCGGTTATTCCTTAAAAAATATACAAAATGGGAATTTTGAAATTTCAGATCGTCATTTATCTCATATCAGATTGTTTGGAAGATGGTGTTCAAAGTTTTGTGATCGAAATGTTTGGTGATAATGTGGAATATAGGCTCACACAAACACACGCACAAACACACACATACACATACGCACACACACATTTCGAAGGATAGTTTTAAAAGTTTGTAGACTATTAAACTAGAAGTTAACAAATGCTTTAAGCTTTCTATCTAGACAGTTTGCGAGAAAAAAGCTAAATGATATCAAAGAAAATGTAATTGGGGAAATCTGTTTTCATTACCACTTTTCAAACACATCTTCTAAGATTGTATTGATATTGTGTTGACAAGATAGGGGGTGGCGTGTACTATCGTTGTTACCTTTCCTCTGTCTCGGGTATGGGGACGATTTAAAAAAAAAACGAAATATACTGGAATTAACTTTCGTATCGCTGCTCCTTCCACTTTGAGGGGAAAACTTAAATATGACGATTTGTGCATGTAGGCGATATATTTGGTTGGTGTAAACATGCAAAGGGTCTTTAGTGTTTTCCTCTAAAAATTTCCGTTGCGCTCTCTTTTGGGAAGCTCGACGTAGCGACCACTTTGTAGATCTGTACTTCCGTCCTCACCATAGATTAATCTCATTATTAAAGAGCAATACCTACATACAAGCTGATTTTAGAGGAGAATTGGCTTTCAATTCATTATGAAGTTTATAGATAATAAGACCTATAAAATATCGTTAATAAAATACTGGCGAAACCTTAATTATGTTTAACAAAGCTCTGGTATAAATTGCAAATAATGTTTTTGTGAGTAGATTGTAGTCTCAGAAATATTCACTAATGCTAGTAATGTTTGTATGCATACGGACAATATCTTATCAAATATGTATTTGTGACCCACTCCTGAGTTTCATCATGTATATTGTAATGTTTACCCATACGTTGTTGCCATGCCGGACATAACTGTAACTGAATTACTGACACGTTTCCAAGAACTTAACACGCATTCCTGCTTGTGTATCAAACGATGCAAATTGTGAAAATCAAATTTCGCATTTCAATCCATCGAAAAATAAACATTAGAGTGGCGTAAATGAAATCATGTCCTTTGTATTTCTATTTGATTTGACAGTTGGAGTTCATGATGATATGGGATGATTTTTAGCCCGGATTGCATCCACCGTTATTATTTACACAGGAGGTTAAGCAATGGATGACATTGTATGTATGGACATTTGAGTGGGCACTGCTGATAATGAGCAGAAATGAATACAGTCCCATCCTAGCAGTCAACCTCACCCACCCTCCCCACAAACAAGGAAAACAAATAATCCGATAAAGAAACAAAATAATGAGCCATGGAAAAAAAAAAACTTCATGAACATTTTCTTCCGAGCACGCTAACAGGGTTCTTCTTCCTCCTCCCAAATATTTCGACGTGTAACCTCTGTAACTTTGCTCAAACGTTTGATTTCTTTTGAAAAGATAATTTTAGTAACATAACTCTACATTTGAAGTTTAATGCAGTGTAGTATAATTTTGTAAATGTTATGGCCAATGTTCTGTTGAAAACTCTACAACAACAAATAGATCACTAGGATGACCATACAGAATTGGAATTATTCTGTTCGTTAGATGATAGGACTTGTTAGCTGTCTCTGGCATATTTGTCTCGCCCAAATATTACGAGTCAGGTCATATCAGATATAAACACAGTTCTCAAGTAACATAGAATCACATAAAGACCAAACGTATAAAACTAAAATGAGGAATTAATGTTCAAAGAATAGAACATTGATATATCTGAAACAAAAAGCCACACTATCATTCCTTTATCAGGCAGTGTCGATAGCATCAACTTGACAATGTTGCTCTGTTTCAATGTGCATAAGTTATATTTTGTGTTGTTTGTTTTGTTTTTAATAATAGAAGGAATGTTCATATTACATTGAGGTAAGGAATAATAAACACAAAGTACCAATATTGTGCGGAATGCATCCTACTATGACTGGGCTTTTGCCCTTTTATAAAATCCTTTGGAGCACTCGTATCAGGACGAGACTCTGCCCCACACCCACCCCATAACTGGCTCACTCACGTCAAGTGTGTGTGTGCGTATGTGAGAAAAATATTAAAAGTGATCAACATGCAACGGTAACTTATAAGTTACATATGTCATACGGGTAGAGGCGAGGACCGATGGATTGGCCCTAATGGAGACATAAGGGCAAATGGCCCAATTCTCTTCTACTGTACGAATGCGGATTTTGCATTTATTAAGTACCCCCGTTTGTACTTTCTGAGAATAATACGCCTTACTGTATGAATGAAATTTAAAACGAACTGCGACTTTTAAATTTTGATTCAATGTTTACTGCTACTTGCACGTGTGCATCCAGGTGATGACGAAAAAAGAATGAATAAACATTTGTATCGGTCGTGCTCAACAATAACCGTGCCATTCCATGGCACACCAGGACGGAGGTGACAAATATGCTACTAATGCCCCCACTGCCAAGATCAGTGGGAGAGACAACATCATCGTCACAAAGAACATTATAACACTGGGATATGTGGGAATGTTGAAAGAACTTACGAACGAGTTGGAGAGGTACGACTGAAACAATACACTCTCTACGAAGTGCGCTGAGAAATCTTTGGCGAAATAACAACAGATGAAGGGCACAAGCTCTACTTCAGCAGAAGAGGGAAAACACAATCATGGCATTGGATTTCTTGTCCACAAGATCATTGTGAACATTCTTACGTACATGCATGATAATTGTCCTCAGAATAAAATGTGTAATAATTCTAAATTATATGAATTAAACGGATTTTCTGAATATGATTGGATGTAAACGGTCATTGATGCTGATCTGGAATATTTTGCACATCGATAAATTATGGGACTACTCTTGGTTTGCAATATAATAAACACTGAAGACAGGTCGATGTGAAACGATTGTTTCCCCTTATAAATTTTTAATTCAGAAAATTAGTATAGCTTCTACACTTTTCATTGCTTTTCCAATACTCTTTGACTGAAGTGAATAATTTACTTCACAATTTAGCGTTCATCTGTTACATAGCCGAGCAAAATGGCAAATAACGGTGATTTTTCAGTGAACGTTTCTGCGGAGTATTTTAACAATTAGATAACAAGGACTTAAAAGGAATAATAGCAGTGATTGAAGCAGATGGAGATGGATTTCATAATATTGCGATGGATGTTTCAAGTGCAGAAAATGAAACATAACATAGATTGACAAATTGCCCCACAGAGCACCCCATGACCTTCAGTAGCCTAGCCAAACACAACAACAACAATAATAGCACGGGAACTCTGACAGTCGATTTTGAGGCTTCTTAGGGATATAAACCAAGATTAAAGAAATTATCCGAGAAGGACACAAAAACTTATGAAAAACATCAATACTCAGAGGCTACTAAACTAAACACAAAATGTGGCATTGTCTTTTTAATGTTAGATGTTTTCATTTTTGTTTTTTATAATTTTGTTTGCTTATTTTCAAAAGTGCGTGTGTATTGGTGGCATGGTGTGAATATGACCACTTGCAAATATGCAACAATTCCTTGAGTAATGTCCGTGTAGCCATAAATATATACTTGAAGGACAATGGAATATATATTGACATTCTCAAAAACAAAGATTTCATAAATGATGGTGTTGATGCTAAGCTTTAAGAAACGTCAGACAAAATAATGTTTGTAACTTGCACAAACACTTGTCCAGTGAGATCTGTAAACATTTTCCTTCCTAAATGTGACAAAGCAGCAAAGGCCGTAAAGAATCACTAGGATCCCCTAAATTCGCTGACAAATTGTAGGCCTCTACTTTTGAACCGGTCAAACCAAAGCAGTTCTCCTCATTCGTGCCAGACATCTGCATGAATGCAGGAGTACAACGCTATACTGGTCATTCAACTCCGTGCAACAGCAATTCAAGCTATGAGTGATGCAGGGTTTGAAACCATAACTATTTTGTTTGTGACAGACCCCAAACATGAGGAGTCTCTAAAGACTTACAGTCGAAGACCGAGCACTGAACAAAAACAACTAATTAGTTCAGTTTTGATGGTGATCAAACTCTGTCTGTATCAGACCCGAACACCAACCCCCTTTCACTTCAGATCAAGGTCAGCAACCATTGGTAAAATCTCCAATCTGAAGTCCAAACACTCTAATCGGTCAGTCCTTCCAGCACTCCAACACTCAACTATTCAACCAAGCAAAACACATGGCCGGTTTAATAACTGCACATTTAATTTCACATTTCACATTAGATAACTGAAAGGGTTTTGTTATTTATTAACACTGTTGAAAATGATATAAAATGTTATTCCTGTGTACAATTTATTTAATTATTACCTTTATATTGGCAAGAGATAACATCACCTTGTTCATATTTCCATGCTGTTCTTTGATAAAATCCATAATGATTTAAGGTTTGCTTGGAAATTTCATTTAGCAAACTTGTTCAATTCGTATATGTTGTTATTATGTAAGGCCGTGGTCATCTGACGTAGCAGATGGGACTGACTAAAATTGAACAAAAATGTTGTAAATAAACGAAATGTGTTGAAAGGACTGATAGCCATTGCCTAAGGTATAAAGTATAAAGTTTCTTAATAAACGTAACTGTGACAGTAGTCAATATGTTCTTGTCGTTCTGTACAGGGTATGTGTTATAGGGCGATTTGAAGCGGCGAATGAAAGGAAAGTACCCGCTACTTAAATTATCATGCATTATTTATGTAATAAGCTGATTTGACTATAGAAAGGACGAAGTTTGAATTATGAGGATTAAACGATCATGGTTGGGTATTTATCGATGTGAACATTTTACCTAATCACAAACTTAACATAAAGGCCATCGGACTTTATTTACGTTGTGAGTGATTAGGTAAAATATACACATCGATAAATACCCAACAATGATCATTTCATCCCATTTTATTTTAAATCAGGTTTCAGATCGAGCGAACTGCGGAACAACACATTTGTTGTTATAGAATTGGTCTTTTTTATCGGGCTCTGTGACAAATGGCTCTAAAAAGGGTGTGTGATGTGATGTGATTTGGATTTTTAGAGTAGCTTTAACACTTGTTTCAGTCATATCACTACGATGTCTACAATGTGGCAGTTCATAGTGATGTCTAGCACTGGGGCATCATATCACAGACATGTAGCATGATTTCCCACCCGGTCACATTATCCTGACACCAGGCCTACCAGTCCTAACACTAATCTCATAATGCTGAGCGCCAAGCGAGGCAGCTGTTAGTACGACTTTTGTAAGTCTTTGGTAATACTTGGCCGGGGATCGAATCAACGACCTCCCGCATCCGAGGAGGACGCTCTAAAAAGGTACTTTTTAAACTAAATGTTCCTGTCTTATTTATTCCCACAGCGGATACATTAAGTTCATTTCATACGTGAATCGTGTATTTAAAAAAGATCCCTATCAGCATGCTTGCGGAATTATATTTCTTCTTTCTCTTCTTATTGTTATTATTGTGATCATTATTATTAGTAGTAGTAGTATCAGTAGTAGTAATTAGTAGTAATAATATTGGTAGTAGTAATATTAATAGTAGTATTTTTTGTATTTGTGGTAGAAGCAGCAGTGTTAATATTAGTTGTGGTAGTAGTAGTGGTAGTAGCAGCAGTGGTAGTAGCAATAGTGGTAGTAGTAGTGGTGGTAGTAGTAGTTGTAGTGTTAGTAGTGTCAGTGGTAGTATTAGTTATGGTAGCAGTAGCGGTAGTAGTAGTGGTGGTAGTAGTAGGTTGTAGTAGTAGAAGTAGTGGTATTAGCAGTAGTGGTTGTGCTAATAGTGGTGTTAAAAGTAGTAGTGGTAGTAGTAGTAGTGGTGGTAGTATTAATGGTAGTATTAGTAGTAATGATAGCATTAGTGGTAGTAGTGGTAGTGGTAGGAGTAGTAGTAGTAGTAATGGTGGTGGTATTGGAAGGAAATTAATAGTGGTGGTAGTAGTTGTGGTAGCATTTGTGATAGAAGTGGTGGTAATAGTACTGTTAGTAGTAGATGTGATAGTGTTTATATTAGTAGTGGTAGTCGTATTAGTGGTAGTAGTCGTAGTAGTAATGGTAGTGGCAGTAGTAGTGGTAGTAGTGGTAATAGTAATAGTGGTAGTTGTTGTTGTTGTTGTAGGGTTTAACGCCATTTTTCAGCACACGATAGGCTATACATGGCGGCCAGCAATAATGGTGGAGGAAGAACCCAGGAAAATCCAGGAAACAACCACTGACCCACAAGAAGCTACTGGCAAGCTTTCTAACATACCCACATTGGCCGAATCCGAGACTCGAACCCACGCAGACAGAGGTGAGATAGTACTGATCCGTAACGGAGAGTGCTTTAGACCACTCGGCCGCTCGGCCAATCGGGGCCGCAATAGCAATAGTAGTATAGGTAGTAGTAGTAGTAGTAGCAGTAATAGTAGTAGCGGTAGTTGTTGCAACATTGGTAGTATTAGTTGTGGTAGTTGTAGTGGTAGTATTAGTGGTAGTAGTGGTAGTAGTAGTAATAATGGTGGTGGTTATGGTAGTATTAATAGTGGTGGATGTAGTATAGTTAGTATTAGTTTTTGTGGTAGCATTAGTGGTATAAGTGGTGGTAATAGTAGTGATAGTAGTAGAAGTAGTAGTGGTTATATTAGTAGTGGTTGTTGTTGTTGTTGTTGGGTTTAACGCCATTTTTCAGCACACGATAGGCTATACATGGCGGCCAGTATTAATGGTGGAGGAAGAACCCGGGAAAACCCCGGAAAGAACCACCGACCTACGAGAAGCTACTGGCAAGCTTTCTCACATACCCACATTGGGTGAATCCGAGACTCGAACCGGCGCAGACAGAGGTGAGATGGCAGTGATCCGTAACGGGAGAGCGCTTTAGACCACTCGACCATATTAGTAGTGGTAGTCATAGTAGTGATAGTCATCGTATTAGTATTCGTAGTTGTAATAATACTGATAGTTGTAGTGGTATTAGTAGAATTAGTGGTAGTAGTAGTGGTATTAGTAGAATTAGTGGTAGTAGTAGCATTAATGGTAGTAGTAGCTGTGGTCGTATTAGTTGTGATAGTTGTGGTGGTGGTAGCGGTGTTAGTAGAATTAGTAGTAGTAGTAGTAGTGGTATTAGTAGAATTAGTGGTAGTAGTAGCATTAATGGTAGTAGTAGCTGTGGTCGTATTAGTTGTGATAGTTGTGGTGGTGGTAGCGGTGTTAGTAGTAGTGGTAATAGCAACCAGTGGTAGAAGTGGCATTATTAGTAGTGATGGTAGTAATAGTGGCAGTAGTGGTAGTGGTGGCGGTAGTAGTATTAGTGGTACTAGTAGTTGTAGAATTAGTTGTGGTAGTAATAATAATAATAATAATGAGGACTTTGTATAGCGCCTAATCTTTTGAAGCTCTAAGCGCTTTACAACATTAGGCAACACCTGTAACACGAAAAACACATAATGATATTATTACAGAAAACAAACAATATGAAATTAGAAAACATAAAAAACATGCTGTAAATGTTTAAGTTAGGGAACATTATTAGGTCTTTAAGTTTGTTCTTGCAATCGTGGTGGTAATGGTAGTGGTAGTAATAGTTGTGATAGTAATAGTATTAGTTGTAGTAATGTTATGGTAGTATTAGTTGTGGTAGTAGTCGTAATAATGGCATCAGTAGTAGTAACATAATCAGTAGTAGTGGTAGTAGTAATCGTATGGTAGTATTGGTTGTAGTATTATTGGTGGTAGTAGTAGTTGTAGTAGCAGTGGTAGTAGTAATCGTATGGTAGTATTGGTTGTAGTATTAGTGGTGGTAGTAGCAGTAGCAGTAGTAGTGGTAGTAGTGGTGTTTGTATTATTGGTGGTAGTAGTAGTGGTGGTAGTAGTGGTAGTAGTGGCAGTAGTAGTAGTAGTGTTAGGGTTGGTAGTAGTAGTTGTAGTTGTTTTTATAGTTGTTGTAGTAGCAGTAGTAGTATGTGCAACGCTTGCTGTTAAGATCTTTCCACTCATATCTTCACATTCGATAGCAAAATAAAATTTAGTTTTCAATTTGGAAACTCATTTTACGTTCATGGCATGATAATAGATGAAAGAAAAAGAAAACAAAATTGGAGTCGTTTGTTTCTACAACAATCAGAGGTTCCTTAAATATGTACACTTGAAACCTAAAAAATACAAATTGTATGAATTTCCACCGTAGACGGTTAGGCATCAAGCCCGCAGTCAAGAGTTAGAAAGGTGACCTGAAAACTAAGCAAAATATCGTATGACTGCCAACTATTTTTTCTCAATACGTGTCGAAAACGAAGACTTATCTTTTTGTTAGGATTGTTAACCACGTAGTCCTTACTCGTTATTGATATTTAAACAAATTCACGACCATAGATTAGTCTACCTGCATCAATCAACAAGTTTTGTGATTGATATAACATTACCTAATGTGTACAAGTTCGTACGGCCATAAACAACTGTGGTTGCATTATATCTCCGGAGAGTTTTTTTAAAAGATAAAAAGGTCGATATATAGCTTCAATGTTATCAGTTCGGACCACCGCAGAGAGGTAACACTAGTAAGTACAGTATTGCTTCTATAATGTGTCCATTCTGTACCTAAATTTTCCTCTAATTAATGCAAGACCACAGATGAAAACAAACTGCCAAATATATATCAACCGCACATCTGCATCTTGTATCTTCATCATGTTTCCGTACCGCCACCCGTTCACGCCTTAGAAAATATATGAGTATCCCCTAACAATGGGAACTATTTTAACTCCGCCACCTTAGGCTAGTCAATGTATGCTTTCCAGGCACATTTCGCCAATATGACGGTACCATATTCGCCCACGTGGTGACATAAACGGTATCTGTCAACTCCCTTCTTATTAATTCCCTTGTGTCATTTACCGGTTTCCTACCGTAAGTACTGCCCTTGCAGTCACACCACCAATGTACACCACTAGATTTTAATATGGACTATCTTACGGCAGGGACATTCATTAGGTTTTGGCCTGAAGTCACTACTAGTGAATCATGGCATCATGGAAATACACTAACACTTCACTTCGTGACGTTTGCTCCTAATAATTGGCTCATCATTTCGGGCTAGGGATATTTCCATGTTGCCGAATTCCAATAATAACACAAATATTCATACAAATCTAAGAATTCCATAAAATGGGCGCTACAACCAAATGCGCATAATCCATATTTATTAATATATATATATATATATATATATATATATATATATATATATATATATATATATATATATATGATTTAACTATTTACAAGAAGGAAACAATGTAGTATCTTTTACACACTTTTAGATGCTGTTCATAGCTGAATATCTAAATTATAGTGTTTACTACCTTACACCTTGATTAAAAGGAAAAAATACCCACCGAAATATATTGTTGAGTTTTCAAAGCATAATATATTTGGTTTGACATGGCCAGGCGGTGGACGGGGTGGTTGATCGAATATTCTATATCGTTTTAGACTTCGTTTTGATAATACACCGGAAACGTCTACCTTGACGTCGACCCAGTAAAGACCAATCAAAGGTTACTTTAACTTTACCTCGACATATGCAGTCAGTTGAACTAACACCTAGTTAACGCATCACGAGGGAAGAATATATAAACTCCCTATTTGTAATCTTACAACGTAATGATAATCAATTCTTCACGTGACGTGCGCTAAACAGCTATTCTTAGTGCTAACATATAGATTTTAGAAGTAACATAAACCAATTTCGCATATTATTATTTCTATGTAGATGGTATGATAATAGAAGCAGGCCACTACTCTGATAAAAACAAGACTTTTGAGCATCTTAATGGTTGAATATGGGGTAATAAGATGAATTGGATTAATCACACAACGCCTATCATGAACATTGCGGAATAACTAACAATTCCAGCCATATTTTCACAGAAAATCAGATTGTATTTAAAAAGGTGAAAAGATAGAAGGAACATGACATTGCAATGATACAAATGTGTCCTATGAGTATCTAATGAATTCAATCGGGAGTAACAGGGGCCTGATAAATAACATAATGCCGATTCGTGAAACTTGCTGCATAAGTAGCAAATAATACGCGTGCAGCATTATTCGCAATAGTGTTGCGACATACTCAAAATTTAGAAGTTTGCATGCAACGCATGAGATCTGAAATGACTATGTCAAACCTGGTATATGAGCATATGCAATTGTAATTAAAGGTTACTATAAAATAGTACGGTATGTTATGTGTTACGCCAACCCGCTACCAAGACTAAAAAAATAAAAAATAAATACAAAGCAGTAGAAAACTTGAAACAATATAACGAATCCCTTAGCTCCAACAACTCACCATAGTCGAGACTATTAATTTTAAGGCATGTTTCACTCCCATATTGAGCGTGCATAAACTCAGTGCCGTCTTAAGGCATGGGCACACTGGGCAGTTGCCAAGGGCCTCAAGCTTCTTGGGGCATCATGCTGTCCATATTGTTAATGAATATTGGCTGGTAGGGGGACCCAGTGCATTGCTTTGCCCAGAGCCTACAATGTTGTTAAGACGGTCCCGCATACACTATGATTTTGGAGTAAACATCTTACTGAATAATAAAGTTCTATATCATACGACATTAGCTTTACCTTTGTAACGCCTTCATTAAGATATCCAACACGTTAATGACAGAATTTCTTTCCAAACGTAAAAAATGTTTACATGTGTTTTATGATAACACTAACCTTGCTGAACATGCATAAAGCGTAACGAATGTATACAGTGTATATGTTTTGACGCTTTAGAAAAATACGATAACGCTTTCGTTGCAAAATATGTTCGTTTGAAATATATATTTTGTGCATTTATTAGGTATATGTTATATTGGATGGTAAATCACTCTGATCAATCAACACAGTTCAGGTTATTAAATTATGCCTATTGGGTGTTATTTTCAATAAAATTCCGTCTCTGGATCCACCGGCAATTAAAGAATGGAATATATATATATATATATATATATATATATATATATATATATATATTTCTCTCTCTCTCTCTCTCTCTCTCTCTGACATATACTGACGGTCGCTTTATTTTGTTATGGCAATATATAAACTGAGCAAATTATAGGTCAATAGAGTACAATGATTTTGTTCAAAGTCCCTGAGGTCACATTTTAAATATCTTAAATTAAAAAAAAAATTCGATTCACGGGACACTCAGTAACCTCGCTATGTCACTGCGCTGAACAACAAGCCAAACTAGTTTAAACTAATTATAGCGACGATGGTATTCTGTTCCAGTGGTTTTCAATTGCAAGAACGGCTTCTGAAACTGCGTCCCTTGATTTCACACATTTGTGACTATTGAAAACCCCATGGTACTGGCGAACTTTCGCTGCCGGTGATATCAGTGTCAGTTGTTATTACCACGACTCAATGTGAAAACAGAGAATTGTTTCATTTGTTTATTTATGACATGTATTAAAGCTTCTCTTATTTCGTTTATCTCCTCCATTTTTTTTTTTTTTTTTTTTTTTTCATTTGCTTTTGATCACTTTGTGTACATGAGTGTGCATAATCTAGGAAACATGAATGTTTGGGAAAGTACGTACTTTAGTGTGTTTACTGACTCGTTTGGTAATTTATCTTTTCAATATGATGTACTCTTAATTTTGTTTATAAGAAAATACATTTCTTTAGGATCTAAAATTGATGTTGGTTACTCATTTTTACAATTGTTGATTGATTGAATAGTGCTGTAAAGATACTTCAAACGTTGTGATTTAAATAAATACTAAACCAAATCAAATTTACAACAACAAAACATTTTCATTAAATTTCCGTTTTTTTGTGGTGTAAGGTATCTTTGACATATGTGTATGTTTTTGTATCCATGTGTACGTATATCAGTATATATAAAACTGATTCAGTTAAAAAAAAAAATAGAAATGTTTGAGTAGTTTCAAAAATGATCAATGATGCAGATCAAATATTCTTAAATTCGTCACGGTACTTAAATGCTATGAAAACTGGAGTTTTGAAGGACGACTAAAACAGCAAGAGTGGTTATTTTTTGAGCTGCTGCATCAGTAAACAAACTGGACACATTGAAACATTGACGGGACACATTTTTGCTTAAAACTTTCCTTAAACATACTACACTCACTTGTAATTATGAGCACCTAATACAATATACCCCCAGCGGGATACTAAAATTAAATTGCTCCCCGGGTGACGATGTTGGCCTCGCAACGTTTTCCTGCAATTTATTTTGTATCAGCTGTTTTGGCGCCACAAGACGTCTGGCGCCCCAACACGTTAATTCGCTACTGGACCCGCCTGAAAATTGACGCAAGTTCATTCTGTACAGTACAGGATATAATCAAAAGATAACCACTGCCTACCTTGGCCATTTTGCACCTAAGTAAATTTAAAATCGATAAATTTATGAGATTCACAATGCAGCAGTGACAAGACGTCCTAATGATAAATCAAAGCTGTATAATGTAAAATTCGTGCCAATTGACAGTACCAGCTACATGGCAACGGGTTATAACACTTCGTATTTGGCTATGATCCGAGTTAATGTACACGTGGATATGTCGTTGCACTTACTCTGTGAAATAACGATTGTTTGTGGGGTGGTGGGTATACGTTGATAATATGTTATTTACAAAAGAATTAAACCTGTCTGATTGTGAAATGCTGACGCATCATAGATCTATTGCAAACAGTATATCTCATATTTCCTTTCAAGCAACACTGCCTAATGATAGTTTCTTTATCACTTTCCTGTGCGAAAATGAGGGACGAAGTCACAAAGGGTATGTTTTGAAAGCTAATGCAACTAAAGGGCAGCAAGTCGATAATTGAAACTTCCGTACATTAGTATATAGTGTATAAAGTTAGATTTAAACTGACAGTTGTAGTGCAAACTTTTAAAAAATGCTTATATCACATACCAGCTGTTCATGATCGGTGGTGTTGACAATCGGGATATTTGCAATAAACATTGTCGGACATAGATTTTGCTGAGATACAATTGTGCACAGGTGCAAAGAAAACTCCGCTTTTATATTAAAGGTTTTGAAAGTAAGACAAGTGCTATTGATATCGAAATCCATTCATATTTGATTTGAAATTGGATTTCCTTTCATCGTGTTCATAAGAAGATAATTTATATTGCTCGATTGTAAGGTGTTCATATATCACGACCTAGTTATCTGCAGATATGTTGCAGATATGTTTCAGTGCCGGTTGTATTGTTTATTTGTCTGTTGAATGAGTCACTTATTGGTTTCATGTGGTGGGGTGGACTTTGGATTTAGCTGCAACTCCAGACAGGAAATGCTAACTTTATGTTATGGGCAAGTTTGAGGATTATGCTAGCATGGCGCTTTTTATCTTGTTGTAGCAACTAGAAAGTACAATTATAAGATATCTTAATTGACTAGTGTGTTAATCACTTTTTATTCTTATTCGTCTGTATCATAATTTGTTTCCTTACTTAAAAAAAGAAAATGAAAATAATACTATATAAGGCGGGACGTATACACCTTTATAGGAATGCATAATACATTCATAAAAGACTCTTTACACATATTCATGCCTAACAACTTTTAAGTTAAATTCAATTAATATAAATTTCATTGTTGAAGTTAATTTAAAATGATGTTCTACCCCTAACGATTTTTAGATTACAACGGTTTATATTTATATCGTTCACGACGAATGTTTGATGAAATTTCAAACGTAGGAACTGGAAACATGAATATTATAAGAAAGCTCCCAGAAAGACAAGTTTTGGAAAGATGCATTATAATGGAAAGATAAGCGTAATATGTAATTTAGTTCCTAAATATAATAAAGTGCGCGCTTTCCATTATGGGTTAAACATTCGTATATATCAATGACATATATGTACCTACACAATATGATCTGCATGGAAATAAACGTTGCTTATTGTGCAAAATGGATAACATCTGCTAATAAATAAATGAATCAAGTCATCATTGTACTTATCCTACACATTCTGACACTAATAGAGAAGTGAATTTAGATGTTTGCATGATTTGGTTTAGATTGACGTTTCACATCACAACAACCTCGTAGATTGATATTTTCAGTGCGACACCAAGGTCTAACCATGCAAATAATCTTAAAGTCGCATAAGATTTACTTAGCGTATACATATATTGGTCAAGCACGTGTTATATGAAGCGAAAATTCAACAGAAACAATTTTCGTACACCGAAAACAAGATTATGTTACATAGCTACGGTTTATGTGCACGATAAAAATGTATGCAAGATACTAAATAATTTATTCTTGATATTTCCCACCCCTGAAGTCGTTAACAATTGTGTCTAAGTACAAATGTATTGATTATCTTACGTTCAAATTACTTTGCTGAAGAACTGGAAAACCAGTCCCAAGCTAGACTTCTGGTACACACATATTAATGATCTGTGGTTTTACACTACTCTTGATGTTAAGATATGGAATGAAGACTTTCTGAATAGTTATACCTTACACAAAATCCTATGTCACGGTACGAGTACCAGGATGACGGTCAAAAGTTCATTTCTAGAATTTTCTAAGTTGTTATTAATAACATTTATATTAATATAACTTCAATAAAAACCTGACAAACAACAATTACACAAGAATCGAAAAGAATACCAATGTCCTGAATTCAGTCTCGAGTAAATGTGGTTCCCTAAAAATAATACTAATCTTAATATAGACTAAAATCATGGATAATTATTAGTTATGTAAAATGTTGATTAAGAAATGAAGAATGAGGATACTCGGGGAAGCCTCTCCCCATAAACATTACTAATGCTACCATAACAATAAAAATTGTCGGTGCATAGACACAAAGACAAACATGAATCGAATTATGGCTGGAAGCATTTATTAGTCATATAAGAGGAATGTTTTATTAGAGTGCAGATTATATGGCTACAACAAGAAAGATTTGTACAAAAAATTTCCATAAGACTAAACCATCTTTGAAAAAGTGTCCTTAAGAAAATTCGTCCGAATGGTCAACTTGATCACAGATACATTTCTTATTTAGGAAGTCCTTTGAAGAATGCAGTTGATGGACCTTTATTTGACGTTGTACATAAACATGTGTTCAGAAATATGGCATGGGTTGGAGTTTTGACAGGATATCATATTCAACAATGTACAGTGATAAGTCTCTCAGAAGAAATTTTTGCAAACGAATCAATAGTTAATGCTCGTCAAAGAGACCTTGGCAATCGCGTCATCTTGCTAATTTCACAAGGTGCTTTCGGTTATCTCTGGATAGAAGTGGATCTCTACTGCCAGACTGAGGTCTTGCTGATATAATCAAAGAGAGGCAGCAACCCTGGCCCCAGGTTTAGCCTTCTATAAGACATTGGTGTTAGCTACCTCTTCATCACTCATATTTTGAGACGATTATTTAGGTGCTCTTCCGGTACACCAGACGATAGTAGTTAAGACAGGAAGTTACTTCGATGGATTGATGCTGCTGTTTCAGCTGTCCCTGTCCTTCCAACTGTTTTAGCTATGCGGGAGGGTGTTGTGTCAGCAGTTCAAGACTCGACCCATTTGCTTTAGATGCCGTGGGCTTTCTGGAAAAGAAATCCGGAGTGCCTTTTTTGTGACCAGCGACTCGTCACTGTAGACGAAATATATTTGCTTGCTGTCAGAGTTCTCCAACTCAGAAGTAGCAATGTGCTTGTAAACACCACCGCCATGTTGGTATTGATCATGTATTTGACTTCCGGTACACAACAGCAATACTGGCAACAACGGTACAATCGTAAACAGGCGATCTCAACATTGTCAAAAATAGAAATATCAAGATCCGGCGCAATGCGTTGATAACCAGCCAGAATTCTTACGTTTAAGAGCTTACAATGTTATTAGGCTGACTATCCGGGGAAAACGAAAGCCAACACTACCGCTACAAGCATCTACTTTTGTAACGTCCTTGTGGACACTCAAGACTTCATGTCTATCGCTGCTGCTTTTGAAAAACTCGTCCTTGTGCCGCAACTACTACTTTTATATTCAAAATGATCAGCTAGTTTACCTCCAGTTCAGCTTTTACCACAGTCTCACCTCTGACCAGGAGATCAATATCTACATATCTTTTCCAGAAAGCCCACAGCAGCTGAAGCAAATGGGTCGAGTTTGTTTCCTACTTGTGGCATGTCGTGCCACGGTGATACTTATAGGTTCACGCACACTATATTTAATATACGACCACAGTTACATCTTGAAGGACATTAAGTGGTTTTGTGATTGGGGATATTGGTACTTGTGAGGTTATCGGCCTTACAAAGATGAAACAACATATATACTCGAAGTTAATGATGCAGAAGAACTGCTAACGAAAACTACTTCTGCGGTGTCGGCAGCGAGGTGCAAGCTATGTGATATAAAGAAGAAATGCATTAACGCGCACACTAAAATACGTCTGATCTAGTTCAATGCGTTGTCGTGAGAAACTGAGATTTGAAAATCTTTACATAAAGAATAGACGGAGCCCTCGCGGTAAAGTGGGGTAGAGATTAATTACTGGTAAAGGCGAAAACGAGCCAAGAGACTTCTTACCACCAACAACACTGCAGCGACAAAGGACATGTTTCCTGAACGTTAGGCACCTCAAAGAAACAAACGTTGGATGATGCACAAATAAAGCACCCCTCGGTTCTAAACAGATTATCAACCTCAATAAGCAGTTTCGAGAATTTTGTGGTATCACGAATCTGGGATCTGAGGATATGGCAGTCAGGAAGTAGCAGTAAAAGGTCCTCCAAAATGAAAAATGACGCGCTGTGCTCATAAAATATTTGAAAACAGTTTCAATCCCAGATTGCAAACAAACAGGAACACCATGGTTTACTGTATTGGTCAGTCGGTACATTATAAGTGAGACATCAAACAAAAATTATTTTTGTTCGATAGACTATCAATAACATTGTTCAGGAGGTCTAATCTCAAAACCAGAAGCCGAGAACGAGTTATCATTATAATCTCGATTCTCACCCCGCTTATATTGATTATAAAGCACAAATGTTCGCCAATTGCAGCACCAAAAACAGACTAACGCTGTGCACAATAATTGGTAAAATGGAACTGGAACGGCTGCCTGTAAATTTGAAAACGTCCGACAGACAAAAGGGCGGCAGGATGGTCAAGACATGTTAGGTCATTTTTGTTGTTCATGTTCATGTTCATATTAGAACCAGGCTCTGTTTAATTTGAAGACCTCTGATAGTCATCCAGCTCAGGATCATGCAGAGATCGTCTCAACAAATTAATTTGACTTGTATGGTACTTATTTATCAGATGGTTTCGTTCAGAGCTAGGTCTGCTATTTATTCGACGTTTGCGACACCAACATGAATGGACTGGTAGCTAATGCTAACAACATAGTTGTACATTATACCCAGACCTTGATATTCCCATGCTTCTGCCATCAGGTTTCCCTCACATTATTATCATTGCAAACGCTCTCGTATGCAAACATCTTCTTCTAAGTTAAATGCCTACGACCCTGTTTATCCCAGAAATACACTTCTTAGCTGAGTATCGATTCTTCTCGCATGGCAATAAGCATGGTACATATTAAGGTGCGTACCATCTCGGGCACACTTGTAATAAAATCTAAGGGTATAATCCACTTGATTTTGTCAAGACTTCATCTCTCCATCTGCGGTTCTGGAAAACCAATTGTCCACAATATATTCAAAGAAAAGAATCACGAATTTATCGGCGATTAATCTGGTCCACAAAACAAACAACAACAAAAAAAAACACGATTATTTCCATACACGTTGAGGCTGAAGAAAATCTCGTGGATCTGAGCTCTCTCCGCGTAGATATGGTTACATACGGACCTCGATATATTTCTCGAAGTACCATCACCGTGGTGTTTTCCTTTAAAATGAATGTTAAAGTTGTCATGAGCAATCCTCCGTTTGGGCCTGTGGATATATACGGGTTGATCTGTACAAATTTCTGTGTACGTATTTCACTTTTGAGAAAGGAGTGAGTTGAGTGCGTAGCAGCCGAAATTTCATCATCATGCCAACTGGTTCACCTACGGGAATAAATGGGTCTTAGGCGTATCAATGAGATCAACTCAAAATGATGACATATTGGATCAGCCCGCTCCTCCTCTCATGTCAGAGTCCAACTAAATGTTGTTTAATTGCACCATACCCAAATAATTCAGAGGATTCACTAAATTTTCCTGTAAAACAATTTGTTGCAAAGGAAGTTAAATGTGGACCACATGTCCAAGGCTCCCCGGAACATTACAACCTCCGGGCAAGAGTTCGATCTCATCATCCAAGATTATGATATATCCATACATATGCCAATGCGAAATCCGGGCTGACTCACAATTACGTTTATTTTAACGTTTGGTTGACGTTGGACATGCTTAAGAGCAAAACGCGTAGAAACAATAAAATATTCGTAAGCTATCTCACGTATAGAGCAGGCAATATCCGACATTTACTTAGACAATCCACTATGGAAGGATAACAAATATATTGTAATTAATCTGGAGCATGCACATTTTGTTATAGGGTCCCGTTTCAAGAAATTCTTAGATTTGTTATATTACTTCTTTAATTATTAGAACTCTGTGCAATGGAAATATTCCTTAGCAATGCTGGCAAGTGTGATGCAGTATTACTCGCGAAATGTGACTTGAAACCATGAATTGACTGACTTGCGGCGGAGTAGTTAAAATAGTTACCTGTGTTAATGGATAGTTGTATAGTTTCTACGGCGTGAACTGCTACCGGTACGGAAACATGAAGAGAAACCACAGATGTGTCTTTTATTTGTAACTGGAAAGTCGTGAGATATGTGGTCTTGCATTGATTAGAGTTAAATTTATGTATAGAATGGACACGTCGGGTTTTCAAATTTACAACTGAAGTTGTATGGGCTTCTTTGGAAATTCGGGGTAAATTTATGACTTCTAGCGGAATTGCGCTAGGATTTGACACCTCTCGGTCAAGTAAATACCACTGGCTTGTAACAATATGATGGATGGATCATTTTATGTGTGGTCTATTAACATAATTATCACATGTTACCATCAAGGTAAACTCACTGACATGGATTATTCGCAAACCTGTGCTGCAAGTTGATTAATTGCCATATTAATACGCCGATGAATGTTGGTATGTTTCTTAAGTCGGCTTGGGCCACGAAATGTCGTTGATCCAACTGTTACCAACAAGTACCTAATTTGGGTTTTATTTCGGTAGGAAAAATTACATACGACCTTAGCAACGGATGTGGGTGAAAGAATAAACTCTCTTTGCTTCTAACTCTTTCCTTTCTTCGTACACTCATGAGTTGTTAATTAGTAACAATACCATACTAATTATTATAACAGTAAGGTGATATGGTATTATTTTGTGTTTCTTCCTTGTCTCCATCAAGGATTCCATGGTAATGTGAACTGCACATTAGTAAGTACATGTACATTCTAATAGATAGAGATTTCTGAAGGCACTCTAGTTGTATATGCGAGCGAATAAATGGAATAATTGACAATCGGATCGCATAAGTTTAATTGTAAAGATTTATATGCAAGCAGCATACATTTTATCACGTAAGGCAATTCAGCTGCGCCATTTGCTATTGATGTTTGTAACCTAGTCCTTCTGTGGCAGTGATTATTGCTTTTTAATTGATTTCAACGTTGTCTTTATTGCGTACGAGAGTGGCAGTGAATATTACTTTTTAATTGATTACAACGTTGTCTTTTTCTCGTACGAGTGTGTTCATCTGAAGATGATATATTACACTGCGATATATATATATATATATATATATATATATATATATGTGTGTGTGTGTGTGTGTGTGTGTGTGAGTGTGAGTGCGTGTTCAAGAGTTGAGCAGCGACAGTCAAAACTTTACCACCTGTATCTACATACCTGCTGTAAAAATCTTAAATTACCTTTGATCAGGTCTTGTGTTATCTTGATTGATTTACAATTTATTGTCAGCACGTCTGAGCTAAGACAACATTAGTTTTAACGCAGACTGTTTATAGAGCTCATATTGATACCTTGTAAATTAGCTACTGTCAACCTAAACGCGTCTATCGTTTCCGGTGAATTAGGTCTTGGTAACATTCTACGTTTGTGGGAAGGCTTACTAGAATTTAAAACTTCAAATATACATATGCGGAAGACAAAATACTATAATAGGCGAGTTCGCTACCTAGTTTGGCGATGTAAACTGATGTCTGGATAAATATATTTCAGACGAAAATATATATTATAATGTAGCTTGCTGGAGAGAGGGAGTAACCTGACTTGTGGGATTGAACCTATAAAGTTATTGCAGTTTCAATTGGTGCAATATTTACAGTAATGTATGGCAAAAAGGTACAAAGACTGGCTTGATTGTGACGTCATCAGTATTCCCTAAAGTTAATATTGATCATACAGTATTGAGAACCTAAGAATTGTCGACTGATTTGTTTGATTTTCTATAGATACTAGCGGCTTTTCGTTTGATGTAAGAGCTATTGAGATGTTGTCCTATTACTCTGGATACGACGTGTGAACATTTATTCTGGAGAAAAACAAACGAGGTAAGACCAGAGCAATGACTATTTGTCATCTTATCTCGATATTTTATGTAATCGTCGTTGAATCAAAAAGATGATGGTGAAAAAGCAATGATTATGTCAATAAAGACAGAAACAAGAAGTCACAACTATGTTTTACTTGTTGTTTTTTATTTATTTTCTTTTAAATTTTCAAATGTACCTTGATTAGGAAACTCCATTAACCCCATACATCTATGGACAGCGTTTATTTCTTAACAGAACGAAAAGAAGATAAGAGCATAACGATAACGTACCACCTATTATTTCATTGGCTAATCAGTTTTCTATTTAATCTAAGGAGTACTTTACACAAATGCAGGTTTTTCAGAAAGAACATAAGGTTAACTAATATGGTCGTTTTTTTAAAGATCCAGTTCCAACTTAGGCATTTGACGATGATGATAATGATGGTGATGAGTATCGTGATAATGATGATTAGAATGACTAATAACACAGGAGAGACACATTCAGGACTCAGAATAATATTTCTCGCCAAAGTGATAACTGTGCTTAGTTATGCAAATTGCGGTTAACTGAATAGAACCCTATACGTGTAATGTACGATATCCATTCCCAACAATACACCCTAAGAATAATTCGGATAGCTAATTGCAAATTTATAGTTATGCAACACGAGCAATATCAGGGCACAATCGACTTTTGTTCTATTTGATGCTTTTATATATATATATATATATATATATATATATATATATATATATATATATATATATATATATGCGTCCCTAACGTGGAATATTTGTATTTCAGTAACTTTGTTTAAAATTATCTTGTATCAGAACTTACTATACATGTACTCTACGATCACTGGAGAAGATAAGTGTATATTCCAATCAGTGTAGTCAGCTGCAGAGTATATTAAACTTGTGGAGCGATCGTTGTGCTACCGTGGTATGCTGCGTGTTGACAATGTAATAAATATTTTTTCTCATCTTTATATTGAACTTAAAGATTCAATAGACATATTATATATACATGTCTGTAAACGTGTGTGTGTGCGAGTGTGTGTTAAGTCATCTGTAATATAGTCTTTGAATTCTCACTAGTTTAGCAGATAATATTTGATTCTTCTTACAGTCAATCAAATAAGGATAAGAGGAAATGATAATTTATTTGAATTATAGTATAATTGCTGTTACAGGTGCAAGATGGGAATTATTGGAATTGCAGGATTAATATGTTCCATAGTATCCCTCATCCTCGTAGTAATTTCAGTCGCCATTCCATACTGGGAGCGCATTGGTACAATACAGGATGGAAACATATATGTTGGACTCTGGATGAATTGTACAAGACATGGTGGAGGGGAGGCCAACTGTATTCAGCTTAATACCGTTCAAGGTCAAACACACATGGATGCATACAACGCACATACACGCACACAACACACGTAAACACCAACGAAAGCAGAAACTTAGCTGGACACCGTGCTTAAATGTTTGCATGTTTCCTTGATGTTGCTACCAAAGATGACAATGATGATAATGATGATGGTGATGCAGATGAGTATGTAAAAATAATAATGACTATACCGACAAAGGCATAACAACGATGAAGACAATGACAAATGTATGTTCATACAATCGCATAACAGTCCATATGCATAGCAAAAGCAGTCCTTAAGTCACCTGACTTATTCTTTCGATTATTGATGTTACGAGTCTATGCTCTTAAAATAAGTAACAAGACAAAAAGCTTCTTATAATTTAACAAATAATTTATTTCCCAAGAATAAAAAGTTAAAATGAGAAAAATAAACATACGGTACTGCGAATTAAATCCTAAAATAATTCAAGAATTACATACACAAGTCCTAATAATATAAAGTCCTAAATAAAACTCAGTACAAGTCCAGAATAAATCCAAAAACTGACGGCCATTATGTGTTGGGTATAGCACCTAGTGTTTTGATGTGCCAATATACTTTTGGTGAATCACATGCATATAATTCCAGGTTTGAATACACTGTAAATTCCAGTGACTGTCTCTATCCAAGAAATTTACCATATCACTTTTGTATTTCCAGAGTGAAAAAATCATTTAAATTCAATAATTTGAAGAAAAAAATTCAGACCAACCGGACACAACATAATATAGAAGTTCAGTGTGCTAGATCCTAATGCAGCTGATAAATACCTGTCAGTTATATTATAGTTAGTTCTCTACTTTGTGTTAGGTCACAAATGGCAATTTCTAAAAGAGCACATTACCTAATGAAAAATAACCTTCTAGACTGGTCCTGATGTTTACAAAATAATAGCATGTATTATGTACACTAAGGAAATTCCAAATCCTAGACGCAAAAAACATATTTATTTTTTCTATTAATAATAATTCTGGTTTTAGACCCATTCACATAGAGAATAATTTATAGATGTATTAGCTGTTTACAATAAATAAAATTAAAAAAATAATTTTGGATCAAGCCGAAATGAACTCAATTTTGGACATGGTAAGTCCAACATACATGTTACATTTCATGTATTGAAATAAAACTAAATAAATCTAATAAAGTTGTTGTTGTTGTTGTGGGGTTTAACGCCATTTTTCAGCACACGATAGGCTATACATGGCGGCCAGTATTAATGGTGGAGGAAGAACCCAGGAAAACCCCGGATAGAACCACCGACCCACGAGAAGCTACTGGCAAGCTTTCTCACATACCCACGTTGGCTGAATCCGAGACTCGCACCCATGCAGACAGAGGTGAGATGGCAGTGATCCGTAACGGACAGCGCTTTAAACCACTCGGCCACTCGGGGCCCCACTAATAAACTAAGCAAATGAAATATACATAACACTATGTTCAATATTAAACTCTGACAAGGTCATGCAGGAGACTTTTCTAATGTACACAGTTTTAATGTGTACAGCGAAATGGAAAATACAGTTTTTCTGACGCAATAAACAATATATTCTTACCTATTCGGAGTATGAATATAACTGCTTTGGGGCATGTGTTTGTGTTGCGGATCTGGCAGTAAGGTACGGTATACGAAATGGGACAGTATTCAATTATTGTAGCAACGATGAACCATATTAATGCATCTGCAACTCCTGCCGTTGTAGCGGTAACATGTCAGTTTGCAATGTATTTTCAATGTAACGGTATTCATATTCAATCACAAGTTTATTTTTGTTTCATTCCAATTGTGCTCTTTGATTGGCTCAACGATAATCATGTACCATTCCAATAGTGCACTTTTGCTGGCTCAGCGGTACTCGTGTATCACTGCGATATTACTATTTTCTATTTTACTGACTAAACGGTACTCGTATACCATTGCAATAGTGCTCTGTTGCTGACTCAGCGGTACTCATATATCATTGCAATAGCGTTATGTTGCTGGCGTAACGGTGGTCAAATACCGATGCAATATAATTTGTGTTGGCTCAGAGTATTGTATATCTTTGCAATATCATCTTGTGCCGGTACAACTGTAAATGTTATCGTTCCAACGGTACTTACTGCATTGCAGATATGCACGTTACCGTACCAGCAGTAAAACTAGCGATTATCTTGCAGTAATAATCATGTGACTGTTATGATGGTACTTTTCATTGGCGCAACGCAGTAATTTAACCTGAATTTTAACAGCACCATAAGAAAGGCTGTTGCAACTGTACCAGCAAATTATAATGTCGAGACGGTTTTGGAACAGGATACCATGGGCATGATATTTGGATACCGTTATAACGGTACGAGTAAGTAAGGACTCTAGAATGTAAATAAAATTGATATACTCGCAATTTGGTAGCTTTATAAAAACAGTTGGACAGATTAAATGTTCTTTTGTTTCAAATAATTGTGTATATAACTTTGTTTGGTTGTTTGCCTGTCACACCAATGAGTATCTGAATGTGTAGCCCTTGTCGCCGACTATGTCTCGTCGGAAGCCATAGTCTGGTTCGTATTATATGTTGTCAACTGGATTGTAATATGAGTTGACGACTGTGTGAGTCCTCGACTGGATCTTGGTCTGTTATACCGACTGAGACGCAATCGTGGCACCTTCAAAATTATGAGACATACGAAATGATTAGAGTGGAAGGATAATTTGTAACCATGACCATTATGAGAAAATGTTGTTCAACAAATTTTCCTTTCTTTCCTAGCCAGAGTTGCAAATCCCTTCAGAGTAGACCTAATTCTTTTTAATCTTTCGATATTCTTATCTGTTCGTTATTCTGTTCGGTTAAGTGCAGTCAATTGTGATAGCTTCCTATGTAATGCTTAACCTCGGGTGGCAGGTTTTAACTCAAGTGCTTGCTTCTTATACATGTTTACTTCACACCACAACAACACGGAAACCTATGCATGTATGTATATATGTATGTATGTATGTATGTATGTATATATATATATATATATATATATATATATATATATATATATATATATATATATATCACATACAAGTAGATATATTGTCCTTCGTAACGGAGTTCTTATTTACCACAGGCAACTGTTTTTTGACTAGTAAATTATCTCCTCTCATCTTCCACTACAAAAAGGAATTTACATCCCTTTTGTGGCTATTCACAATCACCTTTGCAATTAGATAAGCTGATTATTTTCTTTAATGATTTTATATTGTGCTCACATTAATTTAATCATTGTAATACACACTTATGATTTGAACATGAAAGATGATTTTAATGAAGAAAGTAGAGCACTGCAGGCACATGATTAGATACGTCATCCACATGAACGTTCAGCCATTCACGTACCGGTGCATGGAAATTAATGTAGAATAGAATTTAAGAGAAATAAGTAACCAACAAAAGATAATTAAAAAATCAGAACATATTTACAGTTGATCTAAGTCATTCTTCTGATTTTATCACAGTACTACCGACCGTAAAAATATCTCTCTCTCTCTCTCTCTCTCTCTCTCATCCTTTGCTCGGTATGACAACTTTTACCATCATTCATAAGAGACACAGTGGGATTACACAAGGGAAAATAAAATACTCTAGTATTTCATAGATTTTCGCACAAATGTTGCTACGATGTTCTAGAGAATGAGAGAGGAAGAAAGTAGGGGGCTTTGGACTTTTTCATATTTATGTTAAGGACATCATCATAGGTTTAAGAAACAACAACAACAAAACATTTAATACATCACATTATGTGTACCACGTAACCGAGAAATTTACCGTAAAATATCAACAGGATTTGCAACTTTGTATCAGTGATTACATAAACGCGGTAGATACATCCAAAGGAAAGTGTACACATACCGTTACGACGATCCATATTCTTGTAGGTTACCTTGTATCAGTTCATTTTCAAGGTTTTCATCCAGCCCAAATTATTTTCTCTCTCATTCCAGATATCTGCGTAGTTTGTCAGTTATACATGAGAGAGGAGGGGAAACACAAAACAGAAAAGATTGCGATGACATTGTGTACCATATTAAATTTATTTAAAAACGGGGATTATTAATATTGTATCGTTATCATCATAGATCTCTGATAATTAATATGCGGAAATTCATCATTGATCTAGCATCAACAGTACACGGTTGCAAGAATATTCATATATGCGTATTATTGCGACATGGGCGGATCACAATTTGACATACCAATTTTATTTTTGTATCAAATTTCTTTATAGCATCACTTTGAAAACCATGCTATTTGTATTAAATGTGTTCTCTCTCTCTCTCTCTCTCTCTCTCTCTCTCTATATATATATATATATATATATATATATATGTGTGTGTGTGTGTGTGTGTGTGTGTGTGTGTGTGTGTCGATGAATAGGTTCATGTACCTATTCAAATATAGAGATAACGTTGTAGATTCAACACTATATCAGCTAGGTTCATTCTAAGTTTCTTCAAGAGCTGCTTCATCACCTTAGTGGACACTTTCAGATAGATTATTATACGTTCAAATGGTTTCTACTATTTCAACGGTATGTTAATTATATAATTTCTGATTTTCGTTTGTCCGATTGGCTGATTATGAGATCTATTTTAAGACCATATATATTATCCTAGACTGCATGTGTTCTGCTTGGCTATGTGGTTTATATCTGATGATGCGGGAACCACATACACTTTTTAAGGGATAAAAGTTACGCTCATACGAGTGATCTCCCTTCCCGTCACAAATGCTAATCACATAAATGGTTGAATATCAGTCACAAAACAAAAACGCATAAACTGATTATTTGTGACTTATCCTACGAAAGAGCTGTCTTTGAAACAACAAAACTTTATAAGTCTGATAATTCATAGCTGATCTGTACTTCCGACATTGACTTTCCATCTTTTCTAACTAAGCTAGATTAAAAAACAATGGTTTCCTATCTTAATTTGAAAGAATTGGATGATTCACATACTCATATCATATGCATGCATTTTGGTCAGTTTATATAATTCGACATTTTGATTTAGATATACGCTTATTCAATTTATCATTCGTACTCTATGGAAATGTTACTCGTGGCACTATACCGTAAATAACAAAAATACCGAAACACCTTTCACTCAGAAAACGTGATATTATACAACATTTTTTTTTGTTTCCAGAGTATGTCCTTGTTGCTCGTGCATTCCTTTTATTGGGCATGTTCTTCGTGGCTGGTGCAGCTGTGCTTGGATTCATACGTATATTCGTGATGAAAGAAAGCCAGACGATTGCGCTTGCTGCCGCGGGTGTGGCGATTGGAGCTGGTATGTGATACATGCGTAGGGTTGTGTGAGTTTCGTTCATTACTTGACCGAACATTAGATGTCACAGAATATTGCGCATAATTTATATGATAAGCAAATACACGCTAAGTTAAATTCTTCTTATCAACCTAGTAAATATAAAGATGAGTGTTGAACTATATGAAAACAATAATTAAACCTTACTCTAGACACATTGGCAGTCTAACTTCCATCTAAAATTCGTTAGACTTCAATACTCCTGTCCTATGTGACTCTTGCAAACGTGAGTTCAGCAGCAACATATACATGCTTTATCATCCCAAAACTACAAATTAATGAAGTCTTAAAGCAGCAAAATAGCTGTATATAAAACAATATAGGTTACCCCGAAATGGAGTCCCTGGGCGTATTTTACGTCAGCATGACGTAAAGTAGAACAAACTTATTACCACTGGACTAGGGGCCCCGAGTGGCCGAGTGGTCTAAAGCGCTCTTCGTTACGGATCACTGCCATCTCACCTCTGTCTGCGGCGGTTCGAGTCTAAGATTCAGCCAATGTGGGCATGTGAGAAAGCTTGCCAGTAGCTTCTCGTGGGTCGGTGGTTCTTTCCGGGGTTTTCCTGGTTCTTCCTCCACCATTAATACTGGCCGCCATGTATAGCCTATCGTGTGCTGAAAATTGGCGTTAAACCCCACAACAACAACAACAACCACTGGACTATGGTACTTTTCCCAACCTTACAAGACATTGTTTGTTTTGTTACTAAAATATCAGTGAATATATTCCATTAACCATCTTTAAACAACATTTCTTTTCACGATAAAGCTAAGAGGTGGAATATACTGTATGTTTGTCTGCACTGACCCAGTCCATAATTAACAAATAGGAAAAACAAACTCAGAATCTGAAGGTATTGCATTATATACTTACCGTTTCTAAATGAATACGACCTTTTTTATTGTCAATTTGAACCATTCTACGTGATACATTTTAGATATTAAGACTATTGAATATATGTTGTATTTAAATCTTTATTATGGATTGAAAATCACATTCCACCACATATACTGTACAAGTGTCTACTTCCTTAGGAAATTAAACATTGGTCTGAACAGGAACATTTTTATTTCAGGTATTTTCATGTTGATTGGGGCAATTGTTTACTCCGGAAGGAGAAGTGGTTTATCGCCAGGAGAAACTGTCAATTATCACGCAGGATTCGGATTCGCCATAATCGCAGGGGGAACAGCACTATTTTCAGGAATGCTGTATATAGTTGGAAGATCAAATCAAATAAATAAAATCAAAAATCTGAACTAATGATTTAAACTGTACAGTCTATCGTCTTTGTTATAAAATGAAAGTGATGCAAAACAATTTAAAGTAATAATAATTGTTGTACAACGCAGACAGTAATGTGAGCTTCATGAACAAAAGCATATCCATGATGCTGCAGTGTAAAATATACACTTCATTATTGCGCCACCCATCTTTTATATTTAATTATGCATATAATTACTGCTCATGTTTGATCATAACGAACGAAGATTTTAAGGTTAAAGATATCATTATTGTGTGAGACATTCATGAACATAATGTCATATGCATACTAGTGGTCATGAAGACGAGAGCGTGCTTCTAAGTAGTAACTTATGTATTCTTTTGCTTTTCTGACAAGTCTTACACGTTAGGGGAAGCCACTCTGTCCGACCGCCATATAGGTCGGCAGGCAACCTTTAGCTCCCTTTAGTTACACGTAGTACCCGGTAGGGCTATATTTGCTAGGCAGTATTATTTCTTCCAAGGTACTATGATTGGGTGACATCTTATAATCTTTATTTAATCTCTTTTGTGACTAAGACAAAAAGTGCACAATTCACCATCAAAACTTACTATATTTCTCTTCCCGCGTGTTTCACATAGCCTATCGTTTCTATCTTTTCAATCGCATCTGACCGTTTCTTTTATGAGCTTATGTGCTGGCACATGTGATTTATTTAAATCATGTATTGTAACTGTATCTTCATATAATAAAGGTAGATTATATTATCTGAAACATGTTTATTTTCGTTGACAATTTTGAACAGCTCTCCATTCGTGTAACCAAGTAATGGTATTAAGTAAGACAGGTGTATGAGTTTTCCGAATATGCCCCAAACAATATTCACAACGCTTTTGTTGGATTTTTGATGGCCAGAATCTCACAAAGCTAATGAACTATTATAAAGTGGCTTAACACAAATAAAGTAAAAATAAAAGAGGACGAAACTGTAGTACCATTACTGCAAAATACTAATTGTGATAAAGTTAAGGTGTAGTCTCTTGATATAGTTGGGCTTTATAAAACCCTATTTCTCATATGTATTAGTAACATGAACACTAAATAGATCAAACAGGGGTTGGCAACCTACGGCACGCACTCCACAGACACGTCACACGATTTTGTGTGTGGCACGCGAAGGGCAACCAAAAATATCAATTTTAGCAGTGTTTCAGCAGCAGAGAGGGTGAACAGACCATAGAATTCCGACAAAACAAATAAAACAAACAAATAAATCATCTCGTAGAAAGGTCCAGATTTTACAAATGAACTTTCCTTGAGATGTTTATTTTTGCAATGACCGATTGTGCTAATAAAACCTCAGTTCGAAATAGTAGCTGAAAAAATAAAGTACTCTACGTGTTTATTTATTTCTTGTTTATTTTTTTGACGACCAACGTTGGTAGGTACCCTCTCTGCTGCTCCTCTTCTGCTGATATTAATTAAATTATTATGTTATAATAAAATGATACATCCAGAATCTCATACTGCAAGAACAGCACGAGAACGATTAGAAACAATTAAAAAATTTCTTCCTGTCAGAGACTCATTTAGAAAAAATCTGCAAGCGCAGCAAGAATCAAAAGTTGAGTACGAAGAAGACACTAAAAAACTATTTAAACCCGTCACTGCAGCTACTAAGAAAGCTGCATCGGCTGTTGAAAAAACTATATGGGGAGATATTGCGGAGGAAGATGAGAAGAGGAAAAAGGGTATTTTTCCGGTATTAGAACAAACTGCAGTGCAGGCTGAAAAAACAGCAAGAAGAACCAAACAAACAAAAAAGATTTTACGAGACCTTCCAACTGACATAGCCGCAGCTCAGCCTCCACCTGTTGATGAGGAAATACTTGAAGGTATTGAAGAACTTCGTACTGAAGTCGCCGATGTTAGAAAAAAACTTGCATCTGAACCCAAAACAGCAGAAGAGAGCTTAAGATTAATTGCAAGATTTAACGAAGGAGTTGTTGAGGAAATTAGAAACACTGAAAGAGAGAGATTACCTGAGATGATATCAAAAAATATATCTAATAAATCTAATTTTTTAAAACCCTTTTATGGAAAAACAAATGATGATGATTTCATTAAATGGATATATCGCGCATATTACAATAAAAAACAAGCTAGAGGTCAAGAATTTAAAAGACTTAAAGAAGAAGTAGAAAGACTTAGAGGGAGACGGGAACAACCAGAACAAGGAGAGTCCTCCCAGTATCAGCTTCCTCCACCTCTGCAACAAATAGAACAACAACAACAATCTTCTTCGCCACAGCAAGGGTTGATGTCGAAAATTAAAAAGGCTAAAAAGTCACTTAAATCACCCTTCTCGAAGAAAATTCATGCACCGGTTGTAACATTTACACCGACAGGTTCACCACATGGATTTCGAGAAGGTGACTCACCCCCGGACACCGCTGAAGTACTTACTCCGGTAATGCAACCACCAGTATTTAAAACACCTCAAGATGAACCTAAAACAGGATCTGGTTTATGTCCTGATAATATCATCAATGACGTGTCACGGTTAGAAGTTCTCATAGGAGGAAAACGAGCTGGAAATAATTCACCAGAAATAACCAATGAAGCAGCTGATATTTGTCGGCGACTATTTCAAGGTGGCATCATGGATATCGGCGTTTACCGAGAACTTATTGATGAGCTCGTTGATGACTAGTTGTTAGATAAATGGTAAATAAAATAAGATGATTGTGCATGATAATCATCGTAAACCCACACAGGTTAGAGCGGTAAACTCACGATTACCAATCTATAGTGTTATTTACGGAAATGGACTTGGTGATGTCATTCGGGGATTATTCACGAGGATAGCTCCAAAAGTAGCACCTGTTGCAAAACAATTATCGATGAAGGCTATTGATATTGTTCGTGATAAAGCTCCTGGTGCAATTGTCAATGTTGCTGGTAAGGCGTTCTCGGCGATCAAGGAAAGACTAGCACGATTATTGCGACGAAAACAACAACCACCGGTGAAACTGGCAAGTACTGAGGTGATGCCTGCAGATGTTAGTAAAATAATAAATCAGGCTGCAAATCAAAAACTAGCGGCGATATCTGAAGAAGCAGAAAAAAATATAACAGCAAATTTAATAGCAGGAAGCGGTCTTCGTCGACGATGATCATCATTTGGAAAAATGGTAACTATAATAAAAATGTTCAGGCGCGAATCAGACCCAGTATTTGATATGGAGGCACCTGTCCTTAAGTACGAGTCAGTACGTGATTATCAGTTTTATTCCTATGACGCAAGACTACCAAATCAGCGAGGGAGAATCGAATTACAGGTTCATGATACAAGTAGATATTTCTTGCCCGCTGAAGCGTTTATTGAAGTAGAAGGTAAACTTGTGACGAATGTTGCAGCTGATACGGCATATGCTGCTAATTTACGTGTTGGTTTTGTCAACAACGGAATTATGGCACTGTTTGATAGCGCCACATACATGATTGATGGAAAAATATTGAATCAATTCAGAAGGATGTTGATGTTGCTACAACAATAATTGGTCTGGCGAGATATTCTGACGACTTTACAAGATCAGCCGGTCCAACAATGATGTTTGCTAAGGATATTACCAACAACGCTGATCATGTTCAGTATACCAAAATACAGACACCTCAAGTTACTGCATCTGATCCACAGCCAGTTGACTTTGAACACGCAGCCAGACCAGCTGCTGCTTTTGATATTATAGGAAGTGTCAATGCGACTTACAACCTGGGATTTGCAACACGCCGAACAGCGCTGTCGGGAAACGATAGAAATTTTTCGTGTGCAATTCCATTATCTCATATCTTTGGATTTTGCAGAAATGTTAGAAAAGTCATCTTTGGAGCTAAACACACAATTGTGCTCGTAAGAAAAAGTGATGATAATGATGCAATCTGGCGAGGTGCTGGTGTTGCTGATGCTGGTAAAGTAAATATATCAAAACTTTCATTGTGGATGCCAGTAATGACTCCATCTATTACTGAGGAACAAAAATTACTATCTTTCATGGATCAAGGCGGTAAATCATTGCTATCATGGTTAACAGTAACCACAGATGCTGCTCAAAGCAATATTAATGGTTTATTTACATGGCATATCGCATCACAACAGGGTGTTTCTGCACCACGACATATTTTTATTGCATTGCAAAATATTAACCGGATAAATGATCAACAACAATCACATATGATATTTGATAACCTTGGAGTTAGTGAAGTTTCTTTACGGATAAATGGACATCAAGAACCAGCCGAGGATATACAACTAAATTATGCACAAAATCATGTAGCGCGCGCATATCATCGTTTAATGTCATTCATGGGACGTGATCAAAATATAGATACTGGTTTGCAAATATCACAATTAGATTTTACAGGTCTATATCCGATTTATTATTTTTCACTAGAACATCTTGATTTATCCAAACAATCTGTTGTTGATATACACTTTCGAGCTCATGTTACTAACCCGCCAGGTGGTGGTGCTTTCTACAGAGCGATTGCGGTCATACTTAGCGACAAAGCCATGTTACTTGAAGGTGGCAGTGGTCGAATGAGGGTCGTTGATGCACCGGTGGAAAATCTTTAATCGTGTTATTTAGAAAAATATATTTTATATAAAAATGTCGTATAGTCATGTTAATGTTACTCTGACCCCGGGTCAGGTAAAAAAGCTTCAATCAAAAACCGCCAACAAATGCGGAACTAAAATATCACTAAAACGAGATCAAATTGGTGGTGGTCCAAACAAATTATCGCTGACAAATAATCAGATTAAACATTTCAATAAAGCCCTAGAATCAAAAACTGGAGTTCAATTCCATCTCTCCCCGAGCGCCATCAAAGACATGGTTAAAACAGGTGGTATATTCCCATTTCTTGCGGCCATTCCGGCATTACTAGCTGCAGCTGCTCCAGCCTTAAAAGCGGCCGCGTTAGGTGCTGTTGGAACAGCCGCTGGAATGGCACTAAAGAAAGCAACAGGGCAGGGATACAAAAAAAAGGGACGCGGTCTAAGATTACCGGGATCTCGTTGGGGGAGAGGCCTAAGGCTTCCAGGGTCATTTCGTTAGACGTTCCATCATCAAATTTTGATTTACTTGATGCTGCTAAAAAATTAAAAATATCCGCCTTTAGAGGTGTTTTTATGCGAGATCAATTACCGAAACAACCAAACAAACTAGAAACAGGGATTATTAATCTCGACAAACGTTCCGGACCCGGTACTCATTGGGTATCATACGCGATTGATCCGCGTGGAATTGTTTATTTTGACTCGTACGGGTTAGCTCCACCTGTTGAATTTATCAAGTATGTCGCACCACTCCACGCAACAACTAGCGGTTATAAAGTTTGGTATTCAACGCTACCCACACAAACAATGACAGATCCGCCAATATGCGGCCGTGAAGTAATTAATGTACTCGACGCAATATCAAAATCATCCAAGCCGCCACATAAAGTCGTGCACGATTATACAAGCAACCGATTTGTTGCGCGTAAAGCATTTTAAACAACGGATCTTATTATAATGGTTGACATTTACGGAAGATCTTCTACTGGTAAGAAAATAAAATCCGACGTTGATCTGTCAAAGTATGCGACCAAGGATGACCTCGCTGATATTATGAACCTTGCTGGAGTTGACCCAGATGAAGTTGTTATTTTTCAAGATCGATATGGTAAACTAAAAACCAGCAATATCAGATGGAATGATATAGTCCGGCGAGTACTCGGTGCAGTTACGGATAATATTCCCGTGTTTACTGACGGTGGTAGAATCAGAGATTCAAGTATGTCACTTAAAACCATCAGAGATGAAATTGCAAAAAGTGTTGCTAATCGCGTGAGAAACACCGGTGACACAATGACAGGTGAACTTAGCATGAACGGGAACAAAATAGTAGCTGTAACAGCTCCAAAATCTGACAACGACGTCGCAAACAAACAATACGTCGACTACGTGGATGGAAAACTATCCACGCTACGGGCCGAGTATGACGTTCACACGGGCGCGTTTACAAGGCTTCGAAGAAATTTTCAAAAAACCGATGATGCCATAAATAAGTTCTTTGGAAATCCTTCCGTCATTGACATGAAACTTTCTGATATCAAAAGTAACCTAGACACGATCAAAGGAACACAACTAGACATCGTAGCGGGAATTCCTGAGATTATCAGTAAAACCAATCTGATTAAAATTCCAGCTGAAATAACTCCCGGGCATATCACAAACATCGTATGCACGGTATCATCGGGATTTGCAACATGGTCAAAACAAAATAATACCATCAAATATACCGCAACAGTCACTGGCGTGTACAGGCTGTCTGTGTTTAGTGCTGCAAAATTTTACATATTTACAACGTATCCATGGCGTCATTCCACCGACAGGTTTTCCGGGGTTGTATCTGTTGTATTAAATATCGGAGCCGAAGAAGTATTTATGCTGGAAGCAGCTGATAAGGAATTAACCGCAACATCTTACTGGTGGTGTTTGGAATTTGTAGCTGAAACACCTCAATTGTTTACTGCATAAAAATATATGGACGGTGCACAATACAGATACAATCAAGCGCGTGAATGGCAGGCTGCGCTAAAAGATCAAGTCGATCAATATACAGTAAAAGTAAAAAAATATCGACGACGATTGGTTATCGTTGATGTGATTGTTTATTCAGTATCCGCTGTTGTTGCTGGAACCGGTGTAATATTATCAGCGTTGACAACGATGGCACCAGTAGCTGTAACTGTTTGTATTTCAGCAGCAACAACTATTGCAGGTGTGCTTGGTATCATCACAAAAAAAATATGTACTTGTACGAACGAAAAGTTATCCGATTACAAAATAAAATTACATACAGCGACGGTAGCATACTCGAAATTATCCTCGTTGTTATCAGCGAGTCTCAGTGATGGAATTATATCTGATTTCGAATTTTCAATGATGACCAAAATATACGACGAAGGTATTAAAGATACAAGTATCAATAATGACAGAATTACTGCAGCAGATCGTGACCAACACAACTCCGCCAAAGATAACAATGATCTCGGTAAGTTCAATTAATCCTGAATTTAGTGTTAATTTTCCTACTGCAATTCCAGTAAAAGAAATAGCACTAGCACAATTACGGGTATATTACAGCTGGCCCAATATCAGATCAAAATCATTTAATGGTACACCAGCAAATAATTCGCTTGTATTTACTAACAAGAACAAACCCGATGGAACACCTGACTGGGTTGTTGTTGGAATACCAACTGGCAGTTACCAGATTGAAGAGATCGGTGAGGAATTTGCGCGTAGAATAAAATCAATAACGGGAAAGGAATCAAAAATATCAATTAATGTTCATGAGCCGACGTTGTCCTCGACGGTTGAAATAAACTAGCCTGATTATGCCGTTGATATTTATCAATCTTCAATCAGATCCGTACTAGGATGGCCTGAAATATCACCACCGATAACACCGATACCACCAGAACCAACTCGGGCAGATTTTATTACAGATGAAGCAAAATTTATGACAGTTCCTGAATATAGAGGTAAATATCCGTGGAGAGGGGAGGAGAGGGGCAAGATTTCCGTGTTTACAAGTACTCCTGATGGTGAAACCTTTCCTACAATAATAAATAATGTACGTAATACTCGTACAGGTGTTAGAGTAAATCCACTCGTTGATGAAGAATTTATTAAGTCATATTCTGATCCTGTTAATTTTGAATTTAAACAATCAATCAACAAACTACGAAATTTCTTTACTGATAGCTACAGCGATGACGTAAAACAAAAAATCATTGAGACGATAAAACATCTAAATCAGGTCATATCAGATATTAGATACGTTAATAAAACTATCATTGTGAACATGGTTATACACGGTGATGAAATTATTGATAATTATAAAGCTGGACCATGGTTTCTCAATCATTACAAAATAACTGAACAACAATTACCAACATTTGTAATACCGGGGATTGATGCTGGAGAACTAGTAAAATTATTAAACGATCTTATCGACGAAAACTTCCCTAAAATACTCGATGCATGGAAAAAACTAGCACCACCTCCAACTGTTCTCAGATATGATAATGATCCACACGGCGGCGGAAGACACGTATCTCCGCGGATCGTTAATATAACACCGACGGTCGCGGTCAATCTGGTTTGTGACGTAATCGATGGCAGCTATCAAATAGATCTCGGAAGATCAAATCAAGCTCAACAAGGATACATCCTGTACACGTTCACACCACAAGTTCCCCCTGGAAATTTAATCGTGCAAGAACCAACTAATCCCGTGTATTTGAGGTGTCACAATAACATGTTAACACGAATCAATTTTAAACTCACAGACCACCTTAATCGCTTAATTGACATACGTGAAGAAGAGCTTGTAATAAATCTGTATGTAAAGTCGTAAGACTTTTGTCGTAAGGATTTCTGTCGTAAGACTTCCGTCGTAAGGACTTCCGTCGTAAAGACTTTATCGTAGATCTTCATGTGGAGGAGGGTTTTACACGCGAGGATTTCTTAACAGTTAGAAGAACATTTGTAACAGAGATCAGACTCAAATTCGATCAACTTAAAAAAATATTTTATTATTACTGGCACAAATTTGTGTTTGGTACAAATTAATCGGCCTAGGCAACTAAAAAAGCTAGTCGATGAAAGTAAAATTAAAATTTCTATCACAAAAAAATAATATTTATTAATTTTCCTGATTTTACAAATTACTTGATTTTGACTACCAACTACCCCCTCAGAAACATAAAAATGCACGAACTACTTGATTTTGACTACCAACTACCCCGTCAGAAACATAAAAATGCACGAACTACTTGATTTTGACTACCAACTACCCCGTCAAAATCAAGAAAGTTCTAACCTTGTCAAATTGTTCCTAACAAATTTTATTTATTATAAATTAATTTTATTTATTAATAATATTATTTTTACTGAGATTTTTATTTTTTTTTTACTAAAATACAACGAAATTGCTCAATTTTCCTGATTTTGACTACCAACTACCCCGTCAGAAATCAAGTAGTTCGTGCATTTTTCTTTGATTTTGACTACCAACTACCCCGTCAGAATCAAGTAATTTGTCCATTTTTCTTGATTTTAGTAAAAAAAAAATAAATCCTCAGTAAAAATAATATTATTAATAAATAAAATTTATTAGGAACAAATTTGACAAGGTTAGAACTTTCTTGATTTTGACTACCAATACACGTGGTCAGCGTTGACATGGACCCCAGTTACCAAAACTTTCATTTTCATTATCATCAGTAACGAAGTTACCTTGGATCGTTTCATCAGTAACGAAGTTACCTTGGATCGTTTCATCAGTAACGAAGTTACCTTGGATCGTTTCATCAGTAACGAAGTTACCTTGGATCGTTTCATCAGTAACGAAGTTACCTTGGATCGTTTCACGATCTAACATTATTTTTCTTAATAGTCTTATACGGGTACTAATCGTTTTCTTTGCCTCATACTCGTGGGATAATAACGACTTAATTCTTTCTACGGCGGTAGAAAGAGGAACGAACTCCTTCACATGATCATCTTCTACGGTAGCTAGCGACTGAAACATTGCCGATTGAATCCGTTTCATGAGACTGTATTCAGATGATAGTGTGTGTGTCCCCATGGTTTTACGTTCTCGTAAAATCTCAAAGTCAGAAACTATTTTTTCAGGATTAAGTTCATCAGATATATTAATTCCATCTTTTTTTAATTTTTTAATAGCGACAATTACATCATTGATATTTTCATGGTTCATTATATAATATATAAATCTTTAAAATAAAAAAAATATCCCTAGAACACCTATCGAGTGTATTAGCGAGTTCGTCGGGATGTTTCAGGGACAGCACAACCAAGAACTTGTAGCTTGCCACCGCAATCTACCAAGTTCATTAGGCAAATATTCCCTCTACGAGAGCCCCTAACCCGCCAAACAACGGTCTAGAGGCCCAAGAGGGAGGACGGCACAACCCTCATTAAACTCGTAGCTTGCCACCGTAATCTACCAAGTTTAGAGGATATACACATAACATATAACTAACTAAGGACAGCACAGTCCTCATTAAACTCGTAGCTTGCCACCGCAATCTACCAAGTTTATCGGACATACATACAATGAAATGGTTATATACAATGAATGAAGAGCCCCTATCGAGTGTATTAGCGAGCTCAGATTATGAATGAAACGGTACTAACTAAGGACAGTACAAACATGTACGCTCAGCAAAATCACACCCACAATAATTAATCCAGTGGGTGATACGAAAATATGTATCAACCACAAGTCAATATTGTGGTTGTGAATTTGCTGAGCGGAGGGGATCTTGCGGTTCCCCCCACTATTATAAAAATCGCAATTATGCGCACCACCGACAAATTGTCAGCCATGGGGATTCGATCCTGGACCGCGAGCGCCACAGTCCAATACCATACTGATCGAGCTATCAAACATTGTTACGAACATATGTTTAGGAAGTTAATATATAGCTAGCTATATAGCTAAGGAACCAATATTTACACTAAACAGCGGTTTCTGAATAATAACGGTTTCTGTATTTAACAGTTTCTGTATTTGTAGCGGTTTCTGAATAATAACAGTTTCTGTATTTGTAGCGGTTTCTGAATAATAACAGTTTCTGTATTTATAACAGTTTCTGAATAATAACAGTTTCTGTATTTATAACAGTTTCTGAATAATAGTTTCTGTATTTGTAGCGGGTTTCCTAAGCAGACCGAAAATCAATAATAATAGTGGCATTAATGCACCAGTCAAAGAACTTTCCAGAGTGTAAGTTCAGTGAACACACAACTGCAGGTCGATTACAATGAGTAACGGTTTCTGTTTCACACACAGCTTCCTACGGATCAATAATATTATCTTTTGTATGATGGGAAAATATTTAAAAAACATAAATAATACTTCTACGAGTAATTAGTTACGATGTAATTAGTTAAACTGACTAATTACGATCATAAAAAACCAACCATCTACGAAGAAAACTATATATTACAAAGTAATCTCCCCTTAAATCAAAAATTCAGTAGTGTATGGAGGACCTACTGTGACATAAATTAAAAAAATTAATTCAATGTGGTGATGATAGTTAATAATGTGGTGATGATAGTTAATAATGTGGTGATGATAGTTAATAATGTGGTGATGATAGTTATTGATACTGAAATGTAATTTTCTGTTTATATTTTTTCGAGAAAGTAGATCTGGTTATATTATCTGCGACGTATTTTACCACACGCGAGTCAATATCAAAATATGTCACAGCAGCGTTCATAGACTGAAACATAATTTCTTCACCGGTTTCTATGTTTGTAGAAATTACCGCCCTCTTTCCGATTGTCTTACATCTTCCTGTATTACCACATGCAGAGTTCACGCTTCGAGTGACAACACGAAGGTTGTGTAGGGAGTTATTTTGAGTGTCCCCGTCAATATGATCAATAACAAGACCGTCTTTGATCAAACCCTTGTGACACTCGTATGTGAAACGATGACAATGATAATTTTTCTTTCCAACTACAAATCTAAGATAGCCAGTATTAGAAACATAACCAACTGGTCTCTTCAACTTGCAGTGTCTGATGATACCATTAATATTTGATTCATAGTTTGTTATGACAGGATGTGGGACAAATATATTTTGCTCCATTATAATAATATTATATGTTTAAATCATTGTTTGTCTGAAATCTTGATATATAATCCTCCACGGATTTTATAGCGTTTTCACCGCTATTATTTTTTTTGTCATAATATCTTTTAAGTTCTCTGAACCGTTTCCCGCCGCACTTTCCACATAATTCTGTCTTTCCACGTACTCCAATACCACACCGTAGACATGGTATTGGTCCTAGACTTCCTCGTCGTATGTTTTGTGAGTGCATCCAACAAAATTCCTTTCTACAGGATTTGTTGCATCGATTTACTGAGCCGATCATCAACCATCTACATTGGGACATTGTATATATATATATAATTTTCTTTATTTAAATATTTGTTTTAATTATATGAACGAGTTTGAGAGATTATCCCAAACTAGGCCTGTTAAGTATAAATTCAACCTTGACAGATTATCTTCTGACTTGCCAGTACGAGATCTGGTTGATCCGAAAAATAAAAGTTTGATCTCGAAAATTCATGACGCTAAGAAAGAATTTTACACGGATGGTGCATCTCATACATGGTCAACGTTCAAGATCATACGCACTGACTCCGTCAAGGACGCTACAATGAACGACAAGCGAGCAGCAACTATCATTAACTACATCGCTGAATACGAGGGCAATCAAAAATATTTCTTCAGAGTAAAATTTATTGTATTAACAGAAACAGGTAGTTGGATTATCCGTGACAAATATGATCCTGTCCTTGGTAATAATAAAACTATCATATTAAGTAAAAATTCCAGACCGGGTCTATTGACTGGTATTGATAAACCGTATTATGAGCGAGCGTATCCTGTAACAGCAGTTATTTATGGAATTTATGAGATAAATAAAAAACCTAACGTTGATAAACTAGCGCCGATGAAATTTTCAAGGTTAAATTGTGTAGCTGAACGAGTAATAGAACACTTTACAAACGCGATGCGTGGAAATGGATTAACCGATTTAAGGCGTGAAAAAATAAACTCGTGGGCTGATTCAGTTAGGGATACCGGTGCTACAATAAAAGATGTTGCTGAGTTAGGAAAAATATTAAAATTTCCAATAACTGTGGCGACAATAACGGGAGAAGTACTGTACCAGTCGAAATATAAATCGAAAGGAGCTCCAATAAATATTATCGATCATAACGCGCACGCATGGACTAACGCAGTAACAATATTTCCACGTGATCGAACTGTTAGATTTTACTCCCCAGATAATTCTGGGGCAGATAATTCTGTGGCAGATATGAGTATGTTTGATTTTATCAACGAAATAAGTAAAACCGATCCTGTATCGGTATGGTTATTTAAAAGTAATGAGGAGGGTGAATTTGATCAGTTTGTCAAACCGAACGGTGAAATATATCGCACAGAATCCCTCCATGACGAGATGAAAAATCTTGCGACGTTTTTACAGTGCAAGCACGCGGAAAATACTGACAAATTACTAACTAATTGTTTTACCGTTCCATCTGTTGCGGCTCATTTCGCCAGAGAACGAAATTCATGGAAACCAACACGATTTGATTTACTCGAGGACGTACGTGCAAGTTGCGTCGAATATGGACATGGCGGATTATGGAATACCAAATACAATTACAATGATGTTATTTCGGTTGATATGGTTGCATGTTATCCAGGAAGTTTTCTGGGATACGGAGATTGTTCTACGTACTTTGAAAGATTTGGTCACCCTACAAACGAGATGACGCGAGTGGCAATTAATGGACCATTACCTGATTTTGATCTGACTGGATTCGCCTGTATTGAGTCGTTCGAGTTTAACGAAAATCTTCACAAGATTTGTTATGTTTGGTTTGGCAGACATTTTTGTGAAAAACGTTGGGCACCTATAGTTTTGTTGCGATATATGCTAGATTGTATGATACTGACATCGTTGGTGGTCAGTGAGGCAATTATATCATATCATGCACAGACCAAAGTTTGGTTGCCCATGTCAGATTCTGAAGTTATCAGCGAGTTTAAGGATGATATTCCTAATAAACTCAAAACCGCAAAAGATCTCGGTAGAAAAATTATAGGTAAATTTACTCAAGGTGGTGCATATGATTATAAAAGACATCACGCACGATTAATTTTAGATGATGCCGAGTACGATTTTATAATTGCTGATACAACGGCGAAAAATACGTTTGTAAATCGAGAGAGTGTTTATTTGTCCGACGGAACAAAATTGGGTACGATCGTTAGTTACATAAATGACGTATCCCCGCAATATACTCATCTAAGATCTTCCATGTTGGCTTATGTTTCTATAAATTTATTATCGATGATTAATAGATTTCCTGAGACCGCAGTCAGAGTCGCAACAGATTCGTTTTATATTTCAAGTAAATATTTAGAACCTGTTATGAAATTTACAAGTAATGATGAACGATGGGGTTCGTGGAGAATAAAAAAGGAACTATTACACAATTACACAGAATCAGCAGATGTTCCAGTGAGAGATGTTTATCGTGAGGGTAATAAAATATCAGAAATGTCGAAGGCACCATCGTTGAGTGATCCAATAACCAGATATAAGACAGTATATCTCAATGGACCTGGTGGATGCGGCAAAACAACTCGAACGATTAATGTTTTTAGAAATTCAGATATAATCGTGCTGACACCCACACATAGACTTGCACGTGAGATGAAACAGCGGCAAGTACAATCGTGTACGTATCATAGTTTCTTTCGGTGGCGCGGGGATACATGGACTCCTCAACGGATGGGGGAAAAATATATACCTAAAATAATTATTTGGGATGAGATATGCACGGTGTCATTGGATACATTAAAAATGTTTCTTGATTGGTTGTTGACGAAAAATACCGCCATAATAATGTGTGGCGATCATGGTCAACCTCCGCCTTTTGTTGGACCATCTCCACATGATTGGTTAAAAAATTTCGTTGATTATTACGAAGAAATAGATGATGATCATAGAGCTCTTGATGCAAATTTGAAGGAGTTTAAAAAATTAATCAGATTACAATCAAACAAAATTCAGTGTGAAATAATACGTGGAGTGATCTCAGAGACATCAATGAGTGATTTTTTGAACTCATGGAGACCCAACGATTTGATCGTAGCAAGTAGAAAGATAATCAGAGACGCTTTACAACAACAGTTATTTCAACTGCATAAAGAACAATATTCAGAACTACCCGTACCGTTGTGTTATAGACCATCAGATACACGAAAACAGAATATTAATGTTGATATTCCAGGACAGACTGAGAAGCAAAATCTCGTATTAAATGATATTGTCGCCGTTGATATCAGTGTGGTCGAAGATGCATTACACGCTGACAAATCTCCATGGGTGTTAGGATACGCTATGACGATCCACTCGTCTCAGGGATTAACTATTTCTGATACACGAGTCTGGATTGTAGACGATCGAATCGAGTGGTCAAATTTAGTTTATTTGGCGGTATCGAGGGTCAGAAATATATCTCAATTACGTAGAATTATAATTCCTGAAATCGTTGATAAATTTAACATCATCGATGATGATATAATAAGAAAAAAATTAATCGGATACAAACAATCTGACAAAAAAAATAAACGCGACTTTGATCTTGATGTTGAATTTATTATTGAGTTAAAACAGCAGCAGAACAATCATTGCGCAAGTTGTAATTGTATAATGTTATGGCGGTATTCGAGTAATGATTCAAGACAATTTACCGTAGATAGAAAAGATAATAGTCGCGGTCATACACGAGACAATACCATGTTAACCTGTCTTGAGTGTAATCGACGTAGAGGCGCTAGTTAAGTGATCGAAATCACCGGAGTGATCGCGGCGGTAGTTGTGTATCCGCGGGAATTATTTGTAGTTGTTCACGTGTAAATCCACGTTGAGGAGCAGCAGAATCTAATCTGTAGATTGCAGGTCTGGAAACGCCTACATTTCTTCCAGTGGATCTTGTCACGGTAGATATTTTGTGTGTGGTAACACTCCAAATAGGATCAGTTGCTCTCGCGCTACCACCTTCAAGTTCACCAGGCTCATATAAATATCTGACTGTGACATCACCTAATATTTTTTGTTTTCCAGCATCTTTCCGTTGTGTTGGTATATTTTTTTTTGTGACCGCGCTAATGGGTTTCATGTTGGTTGTTCGTGTGATCTCATTATTTAATGCAGCTATCACGATTGGTAATCTTGCAACCCATTCGCGAGATCTTTTATCCTGAATAAATTCCCTCGCGTATTGATATCCAAATAACCGTTCAGCAAGTGTTCGATTAAATCGCTCAACAATTGCTTGATCACGGTGAATTGCAGTATGACCTCGTCGTATTTTGGTATTATGTTGTTTCATCAACGATGATACTGGACCAAGAAATTCCTTACCAGGATCAACCTGTAGTAGCTGTGGCCATCGTAGACCACCTTGTGGTCCGAGTCCTCGTTGATAAATTCGTTCAAACGAATCAGCTACTTCAGATGATGTTTTCGCCGATAGCGGCTCTGCTTCTTTATATCTACTTGCAACATCAACTACGGTTAGCGCGTACTTGTACGTTTTTCCACGCACAGTATCATGCGGTAAAAACAGAATATCAGCTTGATGAACTTCATTAGGAACACTGACATCGAAATACGAGTACTGAATTTGTTTAGGACGTGGTAGATAAATTTGCCATATTGCTTGTTTGGATAACCACGTTTTAGCAGTAGAATGTTTAACCGATGCTGCATCAGCGAGTTTACCAATTGCTGCTTTGCCTCTCCAGTATCCTCTCGGTGAATAATAAATTGATTCCATTATTAATTACCAGCCCCAATCGCTAATTTACCTTTCATCGAGGATCTTACTAACCAATTAGCTAATGATTCTCTAATAATTTTATTTTTTATAGAATTTAATGAATGAATTAATTTTACATCTGCAATATGCCTATCTTGTAGATTTTTACTTTTATAAGCTACATCATGAGCATGACAAGCTCGATCAATAGCATTTATTGGTTCCTCGCCTGGTTTTGGTTGATCTTGATTATCGAGCCTGATATCAAGTCTGGTACCAGGACCGCAATAATTATATCCTGGTAGATGTTTTTCTCCGCTGTATTTAGCCCATGGAGCACCTGGAAACTTTGACATCAAATTAGCAATATCACCACCCCGCTTATTAGGTAAAAACGAAAATTTCTTTCTACAGCATACAGAACATTTTCCACCGTACGCTATTTTTTTATTTTTTGTTGTAACTGTAGCTAAATCAATAGTTGGAGTTTTAACTTTACAGCGTAAACAATATAAATTCATGTTATAATATATATGGATATAATTGATTTCTCAGCAACTCGGCAGCGAGAGCCAGTTAAGCATCATCCTGCGCTACCGAACTCCATCACAATGATTATCATAGGACCATCTGGATCGGGTAAGACGCAATTATTACTTAATCTGATAATGAGATGGTTGAAATGGGATAAATTATATTTAGTAGCACCATCCGTTGATGATCAACGATGTTATGATGTACTTAAAGATTTCAATGAAAACGCGCGATTACTGGATGAGGATAAAGATGTTATAGAGTTTATAACCGATATTGATGAAGCACCATCCGTAGATTCCATAGACGGATTTATTAATAATTTAGTTGTATACGACGATGTGATGCTAGATAAACAATCAAATCCAGCCAGAATATTTTCCCGAGGTAGACATAAAAATACAGACGTGATCTATGTTACTCAACGATATACACAAATTCCAAAGGTGATCAGAGACAACTGCAACATTTTAGTTGTGTTTAATGGCGTAGACACACACACGTTGCGAAATATTCATCAAACTTGGTGTGGTGGTGATATGGATATAATTAAATTCAAAAATTTCTTCTCACGAGCGCAAGCTACCCCGCATGGATTTATAACAATAAATTTACATGATCCAAGAACAAGATATCGTGTGGGTATTGATAAAATATTTGGGTAACAGGGGGAGCAGCAGAGAGGGTACCTACCAACGTTGGTCGTCAAAAAAATAAACAAGAAATAAATAAACACGTAGAGTACTTTATTTTTTCAGCTACTATTTCGAACTGAGGTTTTATTAGCACAATCGGTCATTGCAAAAATAAACATATCAAGGAAAGTTCATTTGTAAAATCTGGACCTTTCTACGAGATGATTTATTTGTTTGTTTTATTTGTTTTGTCGGAATTCTATGGTCTGTTCACCCTCTCTGCTGCTGTTTCACTCTTACCGGTAGCACACGCTCGTTCATTTTGTAATTAATCTGGAAAAAATGGCCCGCCATGTACCATCTGTTGCCGACCACTGCGTTAATGTAGGGCATAAACTTATGTGGTTATGAACTAAACAATACTCAATGCATAGCTTTCTGACACACCCCTTTAAATAAATATTCCTAAGATATTTATATAATAACTTCCTTTTGTGGTAATAACGTGTTTCCAAATTTGTAAATGTACTTGAATAATATGTTCCTGTATTGTATCAAATACCTTCTTGAAGTGAAGGTAAACTCAAACAATATTCTATATTCACGCTGAAACTTGGTTTCAAGACCACCATAAACAATTAATTAATATTTTATTTCAGAACACAGTAATTCTGATATTGTTTTGTATTTATCTTCCGACATAAATAATATATGGCTGAAAAGAATTGTGAATAATGTTTGAAAGATCCACTCACTAAGGTTATGTCTCTGTCATTAGTTACATGCTTCGGATCCCCCGCGTTATAAAATCTAGAAGGACTCCTCTGACCCTCCCTGTAGTCCACCATCCAAAGTAAAAATTGCAACAATAGCAAAAGAGCATAACATGAAATCCTGCATCAAAATACACCCTGATTTATAATGCATTCCATTTCTCCTCTTTTTTAACGAAACGCAATTTTGTATTTGATATGGATTTTTTTTTATTAAATCATTCGTGCTAAATAAAACTCAAATGCTATATCTGTTTGATATTAGCTTAATGTTTATTGTGATTGTAATTAAAGTATTCATAAACCATTATTATCTACAATAAAATGATGGTTTTATTTGTCTAGCTATTTATCGTACCCAAAATGGTCTCCATGGTTTGTAAGATTCCTATTGCATCATTGTGATTGAAGAACGGAACGGATCATATTAATAAAAAATTGCTTTATTGCCATTTTATTAAATACAGGTCTCAGTTGTCAATTGAATTGTTTCAAACACTGCATCTAGCTATGAAAATGTTCTCCTTAAATCAAGCTGGAAATTTTCTTCAATAAAGATATCGAACATATAACAATTATGCTCATGCATATATTTCTGCATTTTGGAGACTCTTCAAGTAGTGAGTTACACTCGAAACTAAAGACTAGTGAGACGTGATCAGATAATTTATTGACAGGTTGTATCTCATAATTATGTATAAGTTAAAACTATATTTCAGGCAGCAATACATGCTAAATTTATATTTATACTATTAACATTGTAACTAGAAAGACTTACTATTTCACGATAGTTACATAATATACTGTTAGCTATACTAACACTTGTTGATTTTCATACGTCGATTAACTACAAATTCAAACTTGATGTTGTTTGTCTTCTTTATTTGATGCAGTTATATACAATTGCATATTTTGCACTAATAGTAGTAATATATATTTGCAATGGAGGCACGTGTTTCTCTTCGTATGCATCGAATTATCCAATTTTAAGTCAATTTACACAAATATCTATAAATACGGTAATATGGGAATTGTCTTGGTCGGGAATACTGCATTGGCAAGGGTTGATGCACTGTATATTAAACTGGAAAGAAGTTATGGCCATCCATTATTCCTTCGAATCCTATCGCATCGTAATAAATGCTTTTTAGGTACATACTTTTGAAAGGTATTTGTGAATAAACACTAGATAAACACTAAGTGTAGATATGACAGCGGATGCTTCCTAATCGCTCATTGTATCAGTCCAACAGATGACGTGTTGTGTCTTTGCGTTTGGGATTCGGAGCAATGTGGCTAAGTGCATCAAAAGTTCTGGACGATTTAGTTCATTTTCAGATTTCTAAAAGCTATATTTTCATTAGCTAATTAAAATATCACCAGAACATGCACGCGGTCACTGTCAGATATTCATCTAGGACAGTGGAGATCTGATTGTATAGCAGATTGGGTAACTGATATTGTTTTTTTTTTTTGTTTCATTTTTTAAATAACTTAGCACCAATATACAGAAACTGTATACCACAGCACTTCTGAAAGTCTAAATGAGTCTACAAAAGTATTTTCAGTTTCTTGTCCGTTTAAAACAAATCAAAAGTCTGATAGAAATGATTTCAAAATAGTAATTAGAGAGCGTCAACGTTTTTAAACAATGAACGCGACAGTCCATGGAAATTAAGATAAGCAAAGGTTTCCTGCGATCATGGTATCAAAATTTGTATGTATGTATGTCGATATATTGTACAAAGCACCCTGTTTTAACTTTTCATGCATTTCTAATAATTATTCAGAACTGATAATGTATGGTTGTAGAGAGGATGTAAAATGTAGTTCCTTTTCTTCTCATAAATATTAATTATCAGTAAATATGTTTGATACTTTGACATTTCTTCTGAGACCTGTATGCGAGACTTATAAAAAAATTAAAAAAATAAACATTCTGAAACCAGTGGATTTAAGTTCAAGGTGAGGATGGTGTAAGGAAGCCTGCAATACAATGCATAATTACGTCCATTGTGCTATGTGTTGCTTGTTCGTTGTCAGAGTTTACCCATATTAATCGAGGATTCCGAAAGGTCCCTTAATTTCACCTAAATTTTGTGCGGGCACAATACGCTCCATAAGGTGCAGTAGTTCGTGCGCTTATTTAATTCATATCGCGGATGTATCTAAATGAGAGAGAGAGAGAGAGAGAGAGAGAGAGAGAGAGTGATGATGATGATGATGATGATGTTCTTTTATTCCTCCATTTTCTGAAGATTTTAAGACAAAAAAGAAATGCATTTAAATACATAGAATCACAAAAATAGTGGATTCGTTACTTATTGAATTATTTCCAATAGCAAACGAATAAATAAATTAAAATCATTACTAACTAGATATATATATATATATATATATATATATATATATATATATACGATAGAACATTTGAAAATGTATCCTCACAACAAAAATAGTTTCCTAATCGCTTTGCAATCCAGTACAAGTATTTCTTTCCTTATATTCTGAGTGAGTTCTCTATTGAATCGAATATATAATATCCTTTATCTTAATGAAATACTTGGTAGATGGTCTGATCATATTTATCCATGCCTCAAATTCTAAACGTTCTGATATATCATTTAAACCACCAAGTAGTATAATCAGTATAACATAATCGATCTGATCACAGAAATCACGGTAAATCACTGGAGGCATATACGAAAATAGACTTTCCATCAAGTGGTTTCTGTCGTCTAAGGTTAAGGCACAATTCATCGAAATGTACAAAATACGATCATGACTCATTTAGCCACATAGGGGACACAGTCCAGGTCTTGCTTGCATTCCTCCAATACGAATTAATGTCCCATATTCCATTTTTCTGCTTGAGTCAGTGTAAGCTATTTTCCATAGATGATGCATTTTTAGTCCTGGATTAAATTTTAAAAATCTACCGAATCCCTCTGATGGATTTCTGATACTCATTTCATGTTTTCTCTCCTCAAATATCTGTATGCTTGTCCCAATTAAGTTTTTCCATGTTATTTTGTTTGGAAATTTTCCAGTGAAAATAAAGTCGTTGAGATAGTCTTCTAAATCATACTTTTTTAGTACAGTATTTACATCATATATAAAAGAGTTATAGCTATGTTGGGGGTCAAAAATCAAATTTCCAACAGCCCAGAGGAAAACCTTTTAAGCAGTTAAGATTGCTGCTGTTCTACACATGCGACCAAGGAATACGAGTTTTTGCTTATCTATGCGAGCTTCCATTGATATCATCCCCAAGCATAATGTCGTAGATCCAATAGGCGATCTTTGAGGGAAACCTTGTACTCTACGGGCGAAATATCGTTGTATTTTCTCCATTGATTCAATGCCCTGATATGACATATTAAACCAGAGTTCTGAGCTATACAAATTGAGGCTTAATATTTTGCAAACAAATTTTCTCTGTAAACGTAAGAAACATATGTGATGATTTTGTCATGTTGCATTGAAATATCAAAATATCAAATATGAGAGAGAGAGAGAGAGAGAGAGAGAATGTTTAATTTGTCTTCGCTTTAGCCGTGAGAAGAAAAAAATAAAAATCACTTTATATTACAGTACTCCGTGCACGAAGAAATATCGTTATTTTACTTTACTTGATGAGACAGAAGTAACATACTTAGCATCTCTTTTTTTTTTTTTTTTTAGTTGATTTACTTCATCTTCGTACTATTGTTAATAAAGGGAAATTGCTCTTGAATTGGTTCCCAGCGTATACGTTTGTTAGTGGTTCTAGCTGTGCACTTCCGGTTCTTCTTGCCAGACACTTTTGACAGACGAGCCACGGGTGGATCCATCCGGAAGATAGAACGTTCATATACGAAGTTTGTAATAGAATGTTTGCAGATAAAGATTCATACAAAAGATAAAGCATTCAGATGTGAAGTTTGGACGAAGGAGTCATTTAAAGAGTCACATGAGGTTACATACTGGAGATCAACCATTCAAATGTCAAGTTTGTGATAAAATGTTCGGATATAGTAGTCATTTGAAGAAACACATGCAGATACATACTGGAGATGAACAGTTCAAATGTGAGGTTTGTGATAAAATGTTTATCCAGAAGGTTCATCTGAAGACGCACATGAGGGTGCATACTAGCGATAAGCCATTCAAATGTGAACTTTGTACTAAAATGTTTATGCGTTTTAGTGCTTTAAAGACCCACATGAGGATTCATACTGGAGATAAACCATTCACTTGTGAACTTTGCAATAAAATGTTTGGACAAAGAAGTAACTTAAAGACCCACATGAAGATACATACAGGAGATAAACCATTCAGATGTGAAGTTTGTGATAAGATGTTTGGACAGAATAGTCATTTGAAGTCTCACATGAGAATTCATACTGGAGATGCACAAACACAATCAACTGGGGATAAGCCATTCAAATGTGAAGTTTGCGATAAACAGTTTGGGAATAGTGGGGCTTTAATGATGCATATGAGGATACATACAGGAGATAAACCATTTAAATGTGAATTTTGTAATAAAACGTTTTTACTAAATGGCAATTTGAAGGTCCACATGAGGATACATACTGGAGATAAACCATTCAAATGTGAACTTTGCAGTAAAACGTTTAGGCACAGTAGTCATTTGAATGGCCACATGAGGATACATACTGGAGAAAAGCAATTCAGATGTGAAGCTTGTAATAAAATGTTTAGTGAAAGTGGTAATTTGAAGAAACACATGAGGATACATACTGGAGATAAACCATTTAAATGTGAAGTCTGTGATAAAATATTTAGGCAGAGATGTGCTCTAAAGGTGCACATGAGGATACATGCTGAGATAAACAATTCATGTGTTAAGCTTTCAACAGGATGTTTCAATGCAGAGTGGACATTGTAAAGTTTTGTGATTATTATGAACCCAAAAGGGATGGCCAAGAATGTATCCAACTTGAATAGATTTCTACATCTCCTATATTCTGTGGCACTGTATCAAAACAAGAACATGCACCCTTTGACAAGCTAGTAGTGACAAGCCACGATTGCAGTCTAAACATTGACCATAATACCTCTGACCTACACATCCAACCAGGATAATGGTACCATTACAAGTTCTCAAATGTTTACATTAGTCTGCACCAATTAAGTAACTGCAGATAGCTTTTGCTTACTTTGTAGTATCTACAATTTTCTGTGTACTGAATTTATAATATCGTTAATCTACATTTTAAATTGTTCACAATTTAGTTTTGGATCAAAAGAACTGAAAAGAATTTATTATTAGCACAGTCAGGTGTTGCTATGACCAGCACTAAATTAAATGTGAGGTCTAAATCCAGTGAATAATGATACTTCTTACACAAATTGACAGTGAAGGAAGCGTTTAATTTAGCTTACACTGATGTCTGATAATCTGTGACTTTTGCACGCATTGGGGTGGGGTTCTTCCAATATAATTTAATTAAATTATGATGAAAGTTCCACCCTGGCTCGTGAGGTTAGAAAGTTAAATTAGTGATGAGGTAGATTTACAGCTCTGAGCCCCCAGTCAGCAATGCCGACGGTTAAATGATAGAGAACACGAAGATGAAAATTCAATCAATAACAATTTAATAAATTTGATTAATTAAAACGATAACTTCCAGTCACTCGTCTTTCCCTCGACCAAGTGACAGCCTAATTCATCCTGTGATTTACAGTGTGAGTTCGATTTTCCTCCTGTCCTTGCATCTACTCATCTCTTTCTTTCCCGCTAATTCCTTCCTTCTTTCCGTTCTTCTAACTCCTCCTTTGTCTCCGTTTCCCTCTCTACTATCTCCTCCTCCAATTTCGCTCCCAGACTTCAACTTCTCCTTTCTTCTCCTTTCCTCTCCTTTCCTCTGTCTGTCTATCTCAGACTACGGGACCAAACTGTAACTGGTCTGTCCCTCAAAGCTTCCTTATTTGAAGCTCTCTGTACTTAGAATTTCCTGCTCTTAGATTTTCCCGCCAATAACGAATGACTATTCGGAGTTACGCTAACCTGCACTCTCTGTAATTTCTCTTAGCGAACTAATTCTTGCCGGAAGACGCGGAGGTATCATTCTACCCAAATCAAGGTCTCTCCCCTATCTCGATTCTGATTGGGTGGTGCTGTGACCCTGTCCAATTTTCTTAGCGGCCAGTTCAACCTGTCTGTCTGTCTGCAGGGAAAAGAAATTAAGACACTCCCACTTCTTCAGGCAACTTCTTTTGATCTTGGATAAACATTTCCACACCTAGGTGATAATTGGCTATCTGTGACTTCGCAACTCCGAGGTCCGGCTCTCCACTTCTAGCTATGGCAATCTTACGTAATGGATTAGTGGTAGCCTGCGGCAATGTTTAACATCAAACAATGGCTTGTCAGAATTACTTTGATTATACATGTTTCAACTGGGGTTACTCTGGGTCAGGGTAAACATGACATCCCCCATGCTTGAGAATAAAATCGGGATTTTATTGCCGCAAAATTACTTCAAATGCAAAGGCATTAATACACGAAATAAAGAACAAAATCATTGCGACACTACACACTGAGTATGAACATGACTCTATATATATATATATATATATATATATATATATATATATATATATATACAGCGACCTATACCATTTCAGCGCTCCTGCTCATGAAATCGGCGCCTACGTTCTCAGTTCCTTTCACGTATCTGATCTGCTTCTGGTACTGCCGTAAGAACAGCGACCATTGCATCAATCGTCCATTCAACAATTTCGCCTGCGCAAGATACGTGAGTGGTTGGTGGTCAGTCTCCAATATGAACTTCCGCCCGTATAAATACCGCTTGAACCGTGATATCCCGAACACGATTCCGAGACATTCTCTCTCCGATACGGAGTAGTTCTTCTCGGCAGATGACAACTTCCGACTGCCATACGCGACAGGAAAAAGCATCTCATCATACTCCTGCAGTAGTACTGCTCCCAGTCCCGTGTCACATGCGTCGGTGCGAAGAACGAAGTTTTTTGCCAGATCCGGTAGACGGACAACTACATCGGATGTAAGTCTATCCTCCAGCGTTTGGAAATCATGCTCACATGCATCTGTCCAAATAACCTTAGTCGGGGCCCGTTTCTTGGTTAGGTCAGACAACGGCCCCGCAATCGCGCTGAAATTGGCCACATACCTCCGGTAATACCCGGCCAATCCCAGGAATGACCTCACCTCAGTTTTCGTGGTGGGCCGTGCGGCGTTTCCCAGCTGCTCCACCTTCGACTTCTCAGGGGACAGCGTACCTTGGCTCAGGGTATGTCCCAAATAGTCCAATGTTCGGAACCCAAGGTGACATTTGGAAGGGCAAGCTGTCAATCCCGCCTGCCGTGGCCGCTCCAAAACGTCAGCTAACAAAGTGAGGTGTTCACCCTACGTCTCTGTGGCTAACAAGAGGTCATCCATGAAGTTGTGGACACTCCTATCGCGCAAGGGTTCCAACAACTTCCGCATCATTCTAGTAAAGACGCTGGGCGCGTTCTGTACCCCGAATGGCATGACCAACCATTGGTAGGTTCCGTCGGGAGTAGCAAAAGCGAGCTTTGCCCTATCCTCCTCCCTTACCGGAATTTGCCAATAGCCCTTGGACAAATCCAGCTTGGAGAAATATTTCGCTTTCGAGACAGAAGCGAAAATATGTTCCGGGTCAGATATCATTTCAACTTGAAATTCTGTCACCTGATTCAACTTCCGGTAGTCGACACAAAACCGATGGGTGCCGTCCTTCTTCTGCACTAGGACTACCGGAGAGCTGTACGGAGAGTCGGCGGGTTCGATTACTCCCAGAGCAATCATCTGCTCGATCTCCTCCCTTACGACTTGTCGTTTTGCGTGGGGCAAGGGGTAGGGTTTCTGCTGGACTGGCCGGTTGTGTATTTCCGTAAGCACATCGGAATACCCGGCCAGCAACGTATCAATCTCTTCCCGCTGTACCACAGTCAACATGGGGTCGCACTCCACGTCCGAGGGTGTCTCAGCCCTCGTTAACGGACAGTTCGTGACAGTGTTGGCACCTTCCATATCGCCTTCGGCATCCTCGGTGACTATCGTGGCGATAACAAAATCGCTGACGGTCTCTCTTTCCCTGTATCTCTTAAGGAGATTGGCATGGTACAATTTCTCCTTCGTTGGTAGCCGTATCCGATAGATTTGACCTCCGACCTTCTCGATGACAACGTATGGACCCCTCCAGGAAACTTGCAACTTGTTGTGTTCTTTGGGCAGCAGTAACAACACCTTGTCCCTTACTTCAAACTGGCGTGGTTTTGCGCGCTTGTTATAATTCTTCGCCTGACGCGCCTTCGCTCGCTTGAGGTTCTCCTGTGCGAGGGAACAAGCCTCCTCCAGTTTGTTGCGCAACCCACAACGTACTGGTAGGTAGTGCGTACCTCCTCCACAGCGTGATCGTCCGCCCACAGTTGTCTCAGTACGGCGACTGGGCCACGTACGGTCCTCCCGTACAAGAGTTCAAAGGGAGAGAACCCTTAACTCGCTTGAGGTACTTCCCGGTATGCGAAAAGCATTGCAGAAATGTATCCATCCCAGTCTTTAGGGCGGCCTTCGCACAGCTTCTTGAGCGTGTTCTTCAATGTCCCGTTAAACCGTTCGACCAGCCCGTTACATTGAGGGTGATACGGTGTAGTGGTAAGCTGTTTAATCGACATCAGTCGGTTTACCTTTGCCATCACGCGACTCATGAATTGTGTGCCTTGATCGGTCAGGATTTCGTCGGGCACTCCGACTCTTGACCAAATCCCAAACAGCGCTTTCGCGACGGTTTCCGAATCAATATTACACAACGCAACGGCCTTCGGATAGCGTGTAGCGTAATCTACGACCGTTAAGATATACCGATTTCCGTGCGACGACGCGGGTTTTATCGGTCCGATCAAGTCCATCGCGACGCGTCTAAACGTTTCATCGATAAGGGGTGTACTCCCCAAGGGGACGGGTCGATGATCCGTTTTCGATGCCATTCTCTGACACTTGTCACAGGAGAGACAGAACCGTTTGACGTCTCCCTGGACCCCTGGCCAGTAGAATTCTTTGACAAGACGGTCACGCGTCTTGGCAATTCCCATATGTCCACCCATGAGACTCTCGTGCGCGAGTTTCAACACTTCACCTCGCTTCTCCTTTGGCACGACGACTTGCTTAAAGTGTTCGTTACCATTCCTGGCGTAGCGATACAAGATCCCCTTCTTGTATGCGAACTTCCCCCGCCATTCGGAGTTTCTTTCTCCATTCCTGCTGCAGCGTGTTTGTGCAACTGCGCCAGAGTTGCGTCTTCCTGTTGAAGCTTCCTCAGCTCGGCCGGAAGCACGTTACTCATCGGTGTCGATGTAACTTCCATCGGCTTCGCTTTCGTCTGACGACTTTTGGACCTGGTTTCCACAGCACTCACCGGCATCGGTGTGCAGGTTTCGGGGTTCGGTTGTGGCAACACATAACGACATCCCAGTATGACGTCATGTGATAAACCATCCAAGCACGCAGTTTCAATTTTCCCCTTCACGTTCGGTGAATCGAGGTCAATGACAGCCACTGGCAATGAGTCACGCGCGCTGTTCGCGTACTGAACTTCAGTTACCTCCCCTGTGTAATCCTCGGGCTTTACGTACTTCTTGTCGGCAAGGGCTGGAACGCTACACCCAGTGTCATACAAGATGGTGGCACCTTCTCCGTTGACAATAGCAGACGCGAGGTTGGCTCGGTTACAGCTTGCCTCCGGCTGGCGCTCCTTCCTGGCGACGGCATTCACCTGGGTCTGCCTGCCCTTGGGACAGTCCCTGGCAATATGCCCCGGCGCTTGCAGTTGTAACACGTCGGCGGCCCTCGCCGACCTGCAAGTCCCGCTTTCGTGGGTGAGGCCTGTCCAGGTCTATGGTTGGCCTCCTTACCTGTAGATCTCCCTCCGACCCTCCCGTCGCCCTGACGGTTACGGACAGCCGGCTCTACTTCAACCAAAAGGCGCGACTCAGTGGATCGGGGTCGGTCCGCACCCCCGGAACCTCCATTTTTCGAGTGTGCCTGCTCGTATCGCTGCGCCATGCTAGCGATTCCTTCGAGCGTACGGTGCTCTCTCTCTCTGCTAGGAAGACTGTCAACTCGCGACGGTAAGTACTCAGGACATGTTCCTTGAGTATAACCTCGCGAAGCCCGTCGTACGATCGTTCGACTTCGGCCATCTTCATCCACTTCTCAAATAACCCTCGAACACGGGTGTGGAATTGAGAGTAGGTCTCCGTTGCCTTTTTCGTCGAGTCCCGAAAAAGTTTACGGTATGTTTCGGCAGTCAGCCGATAATGGCAGAGAAGGGCCTTCTTGAGCGCATTATAGTCTTCAGCATCGTCGGCAGCTAAGCCGTGGTAGACTTCACGAGCTGCACCTTGCAAAAAAGCTGGGAGATTAATCGCCCAATGTTGCTCAGGAATTTTATGAGCGTGAGCGAGTTTCTCAAACTGCACAAGAAAATCATCGATAGATTCCTCCTTATCGCTGAACCGCGGAATACTTATCTGGCCCATTCGGTGGTCGATGAAAGGTCGTCCGGTCCCTCCCGAACTTGTGCTGGTGTCGTCCCGATCGGTGTCCCTAGCCGCTAACCTGACCTTCTCCATTTCGAGAGTGTGAGCGAGCTTTCGTTCTTTTGTGGCCGCTGATATCCTGGCCAGCTCCAACTCTTCCTGTGTTTCTCTTTCGGCGGCTATCCGGGCCAGCTCCAGCTCTTTCTGGGTTTCTTTGTCCGCTGTTATCTTGGCCAGCTCCAGTTCTCGGTCCGCTGCTATCTTGGCCAGCTCTTGCTCTCGGTCCACTGCTATCTTGGTCAGCTCTTGCTCCGCTGATATCTTAGCCAGCGCCTTCTCCGCTGCTTTTTCTGCCTTCCATTCCTTGATTCGTTCTTCAATAAATGCTGCCAGGCGATCTCCGTCGTATCCGAGATCTTCCAAACCCATGGCACGGTACGCCTTGATCATTTGCCTTTCCGTAGCCATATTGTCATACTAATAGGAAGTGATACCTTGTCTCGACCTTACTAACACTGGACAGATATTACAAGTTCCCAGCCAAATACTTACCTGTCGACAGCAACTAATTTCGTTCAGGTAAGATATTTGCTCGATATTTGCTTCACAATTACTGCAAGTAATTAAAGATCTACCAAGCATGCAAATATCAAATATAACAAACACAAGGTGAGAAAATCATAAAAATTCAAAATACACAGGATGGAAAATATCTCACACTGTTCACTAATACTTCCTAACAAATAAACTTTAGGTCGTAAAATAATATTTATCTCTAATTCAAATCCCGGACGAAGCGCCCACTGTGACGTTTGCACGCATTGGGGTGGGGTTCTTCCAATATAATTTAATTAAATTATGATGAAAGTTCCACCCTGGCTCGTGAGGTTAGAAAGTTAAATTAGTGACGAGGTAGATTTAAAGCTCTGAGCCCCCAGTCAGCAATGCCGACGGTTAAATGATAGAGAACACGAAGATGAAAATTCATTCAATAACAATTTAATAAATTCGATTAATTAAAACGAAAACTTCCAATCACTCGTCTTTCCCTCGACCAAGTGACAGCCTAATTCATCCCGTGATTTACAGTGTGAGTTCGATTTTCCTCCTGTCCTTGCATCTACTCATCTCTTTCTTTCCCGCTAATTCGTTCCTTCTTTCCGTTCTTCTAACTCCTCCTTTGTCTCCGTTTCCCTCTCTACTATCTCCTCCAATTTCGCTCCCAGACTTCAACTTCTCCTTTCTTCTCCTTTCCTCCGTCTGTCTATCTCAGACTACGGGACCAAACTGTAACTGGTCTGTCCCTCAAAGCGTCCTTATTTGAAGCTCTCTGTACTTAGAATTTCCTGCTCTTAGATTTTCCCGCCAATAACGAATGGCTATTCGGAGTTACGCTAACCTGCACCCTGTGTAATTTCTCTTAGCGAACTAATTCTTGCCGGAAGACGCGGAGATAACATTCTACCCAAATCAAGGTCTCTCCCCTATCTCGAGTCTGATTGGGTGGCGCTTTGATCCTGTCCAATCGCCTTAGCGGCCAGTTCAACCTGTCTGTCTGTCTGCAGGGAAAAGAAATTAAGACACTCCCACTTCTTCAGGCAACTTCTTTTGATCTTGGATAAACATTTCCACACCTAGGTGATAATTGGCTATCTGTGACTTCGCAACTCCGAGGTCCGGCTCTCCACTTCTTGCTACGACAATCTTACGTAATGGATTAGTGGTAGCCTGCGGCAATGTTTAACATCAAACAATGGCTTGTAAGAATTATTTTGATTATACATGTTTCAACTGGGGCTACTCTGGGTCGGGGTAAACATGACATAATCCCAGAATCAGATGAGATATGAAGATATAAATGATTAGTTGACGTGCAGGTATTAGGGATGACTTGCAGCACAATACTACACTGCACTGTTTTTTGTTTTTTTGTCATTTTTGTTTGGTGTTCTGGGGGCCTACCAGCAGGGCTGGCCTAATTAAACATGGGGCCCTATTTGGATCATTTTAGCAGGGCCCCCTGTGTGCACACCATTTGGAGAAAGAACTTTGAAACAATTATTATATGATATTGAACTTAAAACATTTCTTCCATCGCTTTAAAATTACTTTCTCTCTATAGATATGTTTTTCAAAATTAATAAGGCGCTGGGCCGCTGTAAGTGCGGAGCCTTACTGGGCCAAGTCATTGCAAATGACATAAGTCTGGCCCTTAGATTTTGTCTTGCATATACGGTCTTGAAATATGAAGCATGTCTTGTAATCAGGCAATAATTATGCCTTACCTTGAAAATTGACCCCTTACAGGATACAACTTTTGCTGCATATCAAGTTTCTGTTTTCTTAAAACCTGATCCCCTTGTTTTAGAATGCCTGGCCTCAATTTTCACTTCTGGCATAAATCTCAGTTTTCATTTAGGTTGATGATCCTGCTCCCTGATATATTTGGCTTTACAAACGGAGGTAATCTGGCTTTGAATTTTCAAGAAAACTGTGTCTCAGCAGCACCTGAACCCATCAATGGGTGTGGCATACTCCTTTAAATCTGTAGGAATATATTTAGTTCATTGTTTACATTCTGTTTTTCAGCATTGCTTTTTGCAATGGACATTCCATGATTGCATTACCCATTAAATGCACTGGACACATTTTCCTGGGTTTGAGCCATTCATTTATGGCAAATTCTCTGAATATTTCACCGTTTAATGGCAATCCATTTTCTGTCTTGACAATGGATATTATTCGGAAAACAGAAATGTCACAAAATCAGGAAGATTAACAGTTGACAGTGTCACAATATTCTTTTAAATTCTGAAATTCGTCAGATTTAAAGGACCTGTACATGTAACGTTTATTAAATGTTTACGAACCCTAACGTGATCAAGAAAGAATCAAACTCGAATAGGTTTCTAAACTTTGTACGACTCCTTTATTCGGGCTTGTTACTACAGATTCCAGAAATGTAAATTTACAACAAAGTCATGAATTAGGAATGTCCTGATATTACTATAGACTTTGTTAGAATTGTACCCAGTAGGCATGTTGTATTGCACAGTATCGTACCATTTTCTACAATAGAACGTTCTCCATTGTAGAACTGATGCATGTTAATCTTTAGCAGTATAAGGTATAATATTTATTTATTCTTAATTTCATGATATCCATCGATTAAATAAGATAACAAATAATAACAAAAGTTGTTATGTTTCTATTTTTTACTTGTGTACTTATGGTCGACACTTGATCCCATAGCCGTCGTTAACACATTCACCTTAATGTGAAGTACTTTGGAGAAGAAGAAAAGAAGCATGTGGCTCAAGACAGTCATTGAGCAATACTATATATCCAACACATAAAAATTATAAATTTTCTTCATTTAATTTTCTTTTCTAAGAGTTGCATATACAGATTCAGTTTAGATAGTGTTACTCAGATTTTCATAAAAGATGGCAAAACCTGTTGTCTTTTATATAAAGAGAGAAATAATAATAGTATGTGATGAAAACTGTGTTTTGAATGTGATAAATAAATTGCAATGACGCATGATTATTTTAATTTAGTTGGAAAAAATTAGATGAGAAAAATTATTTATGTCGCAGTTAGTACCAAGACAAGGAAATCGCTGTCACTGAGTTACATTTATTTGTATCCCAACTTAGCATAGCCTTGCAGGAAGACAAATACTCTAACCCCTTGACTGAGATTTTCTTATCTCTGTTACAGCCCTAATATAGATCATATTATTCTTAGCTTTTCATTGTTAAATGATATCAAATTTAAACTGGATCAATCTATTATCGTCAGGTCAGCTGGGACTCCCTTATCCATTGGTCTTGTTTCTGTTTTTGTTCAAGTCATATATCTGAAACCCAGCCAGTATCAACTACTTTACTGAGTAAAGAAACTTAAAAAGGAAAATGTATATTAGAGGAAAATCTGACATATCTGTTTAATATGCTATCGTAGGACACAGTTGTTAGTAGCATAGTGGGATACTATAGGGTCTTTAGAAATCACAATCAGAAAGGGTGTGGGGACGTTTAGGGTCTTTGGAAATTTAACATGGGTGGGATAATCTTGTGTCAGTGGGAATTTAACATAGGGAATGTATGTCAGCAATGGATTGGGACTGTCTATGGTCAGTAGGAATTGGAGAGGGGTGACATCACAGTACTGGAGATTGGAAACAGTTTAACAAGGGCAGACTTGAATACACGCTATTCAAGGGAGAGATAAATACGGCAGAGGTATAGACATAGACATATATAACACATACAACACATATACATTGATTGATGAACATCATACACATATATGGCAAAGAGAATAAATATCTTTTTGAGGCATATGAGTGGCCCTGAAAAGGGCCTTAGGGTTTCTTCTTATTCTTTATTTTTTCTATTAGATGAGATCAGATTCTTATTTTCTGCCCTACACTCCTTGTCTTCTTTTTCTCATTCTTTTCCTCTTCCTGTTTTTACTTTTTCTCCTCTTTCTTGCTCTTTTCATTTTCATCTTCCTTTTCTATTTTTTCATTCCACTTCATCATTCTTCTAATCTCCAAGTTCATCCACACTTTTTCTTTTTCCTCCTTTTTCATTTCTCTCAACCTTTCATTTGCCTTCCATATATTATTATATCTCAATTTTGAGACGGGTATGAGTATAGCCATAACCATCCTCTAATCTCACAAACATTTCCTCCACCATCCCAATATCATCAACCACTTCTTGCAGCTTGTTAATTTGGTCCGTCAATCAATCAAAGGATTTAAGGCGCCTACTCAACTAGTGCTCTCGCGACTGGTTAAATCTCGAAGGTCGAGATTTTTAATTGATCGGGACTGTAGGAGTGGAGCCACTGCAGTCCCGCTATTATGTGCGAATGTCGCACTTTTTAATTCATGAAAATGTCCGGCCGAGAAAAGGAGACAAGGGGCCTACGGGACTCAAGTCCAGTTGTACTAGTGGACAGAAATCTATTCCAATGGTGTGTGAGTCACTAGTGTAATTTTCCTAATCCTTTGAGTTGTGTAATTTCATTACTATTTTTAATTAAAGTTGGAATTTGGTGTACATGGTGTACTTTTGATTTTCCGAAATGTTGACAATCAGCTGGGTGTCAGGCACCCTATACATGTTTGGGTCACGCTGTGTTTACTTTCGGTTTTCATTTTGTTGGTGGTATACAAAGGATCGAGTTAGGGTTGTGGGTATATAGCTTGTATCGAAAGAGGTCTTCAATAGCCGGAGGAAGAACCTCATATAAATTACTACTTTCCCTATTTGTCAGGCGCGGACGTGAAGGAAAACATCCCATACACTCACTTCACATATTATCTACTAGCAAAGCAAATTTACGCGAACGCATTCAAATCCCAAATATAGTATCCACACATGGGAAGAAGATAAAACAGTCACAAATATACTATCCACACACGGGAAGAAGAAGAAACTGTTACATAATATCCACAAACCGTAAAGCCTATTATCCACACACGGGAAGGAGAAAACACAAAACCCATAGTCTACTATCCACACACGGGAATGAGAAAACACAAACCCTAAAATCTAATATCCACACATGGGAAGAAGTAAAAAAAAAAACAACAATAACAAATATACTATCCACACACGGGAAGTAAATATAAATATAAGTAGTGAAACTTATATGTGCAATTGATTGATATCTGGGCAGATATACAGAACAGACCAACACAAGCCCCCGTATATGTAGGCAACAATTTAATCAATTGCATAAAACAAATGTGAGAATTCATTACATCAGGAATATACTCTGCTTCTAGAAATAAAACTTTCTCCGAATTACAAAGAACACAAATATATTTAAATTGAGTAGCCAGTCTGTTTTACTGATATAATTAGTTCATCATAGGATTGATTGAACAATCGAAGTCATTGCCTTGTACAATTGCACAACCTGCTTCTCCGGTTCACTCCACTTGCCTCTTCCAGTCCTCACTGTATGGCACGTAGATTCACATATACCTGGATCTCAGGATAATACGTCTCACTATACGTCTTAGAATAAGTCTCAGAATACGTCTCAGAGATTATACGTCACAGGAGCTATTTTCTCCCTTTTAAAAATATAGATACAACCATAATTCTCTGTTGTTTATGATAACAGGGATTTACATTATTCCCCTCTTGTTATCATAATAATAATAATAATAATAATAACAATAATAATAATAATAATAATGTGGACTTTGTATAGCGCCTAATCTTTAGAAGCTCTAATCGCTTTACAACATTAGACAACACCTATAAGATAACAAAAAAAAAAACATATAATGATATGATTACGAAAACAAACACCATGAAAATAGAAAACATAAAAACATGCTGAGAATATTTAAGGTAGGAAACATTATTAGGCTTTAAATTTGTTCTTGCAGTCGAAATAAGCGAGTTTTGAGAGCACTCTTGAAAAGGATCACTGTGTCTGTGTGTCTAAGTTCAGTGGGCAATTCATTCCACGTTGCTGGGCCTTGGTATGCAAAAGAACGCTGTCCATATGACTTTGTTTTCATAGTGGGAATAATTAGTATACGATTGTCAGAAGAGGAGAGTACGTATCTTGCTGGTCTGTAGACATGGGTGAGGTTTTATAGGTATGTTGGACTGGAGTCCATCAGTGAAACGTAGCACAGAGAACAAATTTTGTGTTTCAATATGGATCGAATGGATATCCTATGTAGGGTACAGAGCAGCGAGGAGGTGAGCTCTGATCGTGGTATTCTATGTATGAACCGAACAGCTGTGCTTTGAACTTTTTGAAGTTTCTGGAGTAGATATTGAGATGAACCAGACATAACTGAGTTACAATAGTCCAGTCTTGTAAGTATTAATGAACACACGAGTGTTTTAGTGGCATCAACTAAAATATATCATATCTTACTATCGGTGCTAAACATGATAAGGCTATCAGTTGGCTCCACATGTCCTATAACGACCTTAGTTTAATGACTAATTCATCACGCATTAACACCACACGAGGCACGACGGTTCCAAGGTAGCCTCAGTTTACACAAGTGAAAGAAGGAAATACATTACATGCCTTACTACGTCCTTTCAGCTAATACACACTCAACCTTAATCATAGGTAAAATTTTCTAAATTCGGTGAATTTACACTGATTCTCGCAACTCACATTCACTAATGTAATGCACACGATTCTTAGAAGCTAATTCGTATGCAACAAGACGTCAAATTCAAACAATTCGTCAATCATATATAAATATTAATGTACGACATCCTATGTATAAACTCAGCACAGTTATACTTCATAAAGAAAATTGATATTCGAATGTAGCAAATAGATTCATTCAAATATTAGTAAATAAATTCAGCAAAGCATTATATATGGGCATCATAAATTACATGGAATTGTCACAAATACATTTGAATCCTCTTGGACAGCAGTTTTTCAAGAGAATTTCTCCCAAATTTACTCTCGGGTTCTTCTTACACTTGTTTTCTCTTGCAGAAATAATTAAATTTTCGATGTGGCTATATTAAAGCTAGGAAATTTAATGTGTGAAACACGACCCTTATTTTGGCGTAACCAATCAGGATTAAATATATTTGCCGCCTTTTTATAACTAGGCGCCAAATCTGGGGTCAGTTTGACCTTGTACGTTGCGACCACTGGTAAATGGAAAATTTCAATTTTGACAGTTCCACTATGAAACCGAAATTTACCTTGCCCCTAATAGTCCCTCTGGCTGATACATAAACAAAAGTGCAATTAGGAATCACCACAGTCACCGAATAGATATTTAGAAATTCTCGCCGTATAGCGATTAAACAAGCCGCCTGCCTCAATTAATCTAATTAATTGTTATCTAGTCTCAAACTAATGTGCTCTTCATAGATCGCCAGAAATTGGGCCCTTGATAACCATTGGTGAAGTAAATGTCAGTATTCTACATGTTATCGGCACATGATCGGGAACAGTACGTGAATTTATATGCGGTAATAAAGATCTTATTCATTTTGTCATTTGTTCTGACAAATGTTTGAGTATCGGAACTCTAGTGATTTGTAATTTTCTTTCACCAGGAAATATTGGCTTTAGGCACGCATGTTACAAGGAAATTTGTAGTAATGAACATACTTTGGTCGATTTTTACACTATATACCCTCGTGATATGATTGATGTCTAAGGAATAGTCCTTTCATTTACTGGTTATTATCATCAGATGATTACTATAAAAAGGTAGTTATACTCATGTATATTTTGGCATCAACTTGTGCTGAGGAAGGTAGTGGTAAGAAGGTCGTGGTTCTGAGCGCAGATGTATCGCTTCAAAGAAGAGAGTTTATGTACCTTTGACAGGACACAGGTCTTGTGAGCAAGGATTTAGGACAAAAAGCTGCTAAACTGCAATACCAAAAGTTGCATAGGAAGCACTTCTTGTGGTCAACGATTTATGAATAAAACTGCTAAATTATAATATCTAACGATAAAAGAAATGTGAAATTATATATATGGAGATAATGTGACCTGTACAAATGTGTAAGAAACGAAATATGTATATGACTTAGGCTTTTACAAAGAGAAATATATAAATTGGTTCTGAGCACGGATGCAAAAATTGATACCGTACATTATAGCTCCGGTGCATGACCCATTGATATAAGATTAAAAACATAAAAACACGAACAGTATAAAATTTGTTGATTTGTACAGCACACATAATTTCAAATGATTTGTAATGTTGGTTCCAGGCACAAATGATATAAGGAAACTTGAATTAATACATATACTTAGGTAGACTGTCACGTGCGGTTGTCAATGAGATTTACATTTGTATGCATGTAAATAGATGATATCTAAGAGTTCATAGCCAATGAATCTAACACAATTTTGTTGAAGCAAACGTACTGAATATAAAGTGTTAACTTGTGTGTATATTTCATTTATGGTGCCTATGTACTTAAATGAGAGAGAGAGAGAGAGAGAGAGAGAGATGGAGGGCAGGGAGGACGCAACTGCTACTTTTCCTATTGTCAATATTAATGAAATGGTCAAGCGGGAGACATGTGGTATGGAGGACCCAGATGTTACTTTTCCTATTGTCAATACTAACGAAATGGTCAAGAGGGACACAGGCGGCATGGAGGACGCAGATGTTGCTTTTCCTATTGTCAATATTACTGAAACGGTCAAGCGGGAGGCACGTGGCATGAATGACACAAAATGTTGCTTTTCCTATTGTCAATATTTATGAAATTGTCAAGCGGGAGACATGTGGCATGGAGGACGAAGAGGTTGCTTTTGCTATTGTTAATGTTAATGAAATGGTCTAGAGGGAGACATGTGGCATGGCGGACGCAGACCTTGCTTTACCTTAAGTCAAAGTTTATTAAATGTCATTACAGTTATTTGTTTTCAGCAAAATGAAGTGGTTCCTAATTAGGAATTGTGTTAGGATATATTTGAGTACAGATGTCGTGGCTCTGAGTGATGATGAGTATCTTCAAATATACGTGTATAGGTACCTTACATAGAAACACCGCTTTTCTGCGCAATGAATAAACAATAAAGACGTTACATTATATTACTTAAGGAGCAGGGGATGGTAAAAACGGAATGAACAAATATTATGAAATCTGTTGATTTATACAGCACACTGAATTTCAAATATCCTTTGTTAAGATGTTAACTATAGCATGATAAAACATCTATGAAGTTGTTTTTGGTACCCATCGGAATGTTGTCATTCATGACATGAAAGTCTGTATTCTACCTGTTGCCGCACGTGATTGTGAGTAGGACATGAATTTCAATGTAACAATACAAATGTAGTTTTTCCTTTGTCATTTGTTCTGATTGCTATAATATTTCTAGTTTTCTTTCAAAAGTAATGTTGGTTCCAGGCACGGATGATATAAGGAAACTTGAAGTAATGAATCGTCTTTGGTCGCAAGTTACACTGTATACACTGTATACACTCTCGTGATAACCGTTTAGTCAAAAATAAGGAATAGTACTTACTTGAATTTACTGGTGGTTATTGTCAGATGGTTAGTGTAAAAAAAAAAAGAAACACTATACTTATTTTTATTTGGCATCAGCTGGGGATACAAAACTAAATGTTAAATGCGTTGGCAACTTTGATTTCTTTCCTTTATATGATGGTTTTAAAATAATAAATTATAATCTAAAGCATGGTAGTGGACAACAATAATGTTTTGTATACACCTGTTCACAATACGCAGTTTCCTCTTTACAAGAGCACATATGTAAATGTAAGTAGTAAACAGAAACTAAACTTTGGAATCATTTAGGTAAAATATATAACTGATCAGGGTACAAATCCTTCCACATACCAACTACACATCAGTCAGCAAACGTTCACAAGGGATTTAAACAGATAAACATTCTTGTTTTTCCAATATAGGATAATCACTGGTAGGCCTCTGCTAAGCTGGGTTGAATTATTATGTTAGATTATATATATATATATATATATATATATATATATATATATATATATATATATATATATATATATATATATACCTTTATCTCTATGAATTCAACACGGACGGGTAGCCTGGGTGGAGGATATTCTTCCTACGTTGATGGAATCGTATCATTCATCATTCATTATGAGAGATAATTAGATAAAGCGCCTTTTTAACAGGGAAAAATGTCTTAGTAAAAATCATACCGGCGCAGTTTAGAAACACTGGTAATGGAAGAGTCTCTAATTACCAACAGTATATTCTGACATTGTGCATCGCCTATTACGTAAAAGAACAGATGAAAACGAGCTATTTTTAAAGTATATAATTGATGAGTTTATTTCATGAGGGTTATCTTCCATTAAGGTAATTTTCAAACTTTGCACTTTATTGACAATTCAACGTCAAAACCAATAACTTCTTATTGACCACATATGACTACAGTCTGGACTAGTGGTTCCAGTAAGTTTATCTCGCCCGATGTTTGCCTATTTTATATTCTACTGTAATCTGTAAGATTCTTTCTCGTAAACCTTCTAGATGCAGTTTGTAAGATAAATTACTTTTAAATTATAGGTTATATAGGGGCCGTTAAAGTCTCTTTCGTATATGGACCAGTTTGAATGTGTGGACGGAGGGTAACTACGGACATCATTTGCATCGTTATTTATACTTTTTGGATGCATAACGTGACATTCATCGTCTTTGACGGTTTGACTTCATGAAATATGCATATAATTGTCACAATTTTAATAAAATGATGAGGAATGAAACCTGACAACTGAATGATTGGAGAAATCTACGTAGGTGCGACTTTATATATATATATATATGTGTGTGTGTGTGTGTGTGTGTGTGTGTGTGTTGATATATGTAGTATATATACAGATAGATAGATAGATAGATAGATAAAATATTTTGACCATGATTAAGTCAGTCTAGTTCAATGCATAAAGTTGCCAAAGAATGTCAACACTTTCCAACAGTACTTTAAATTCTCTTTGAATTACACCAAAACAATGTCAATATTGCCACATAAGCTAAGCCATCACACCGTACTTGTATTCCAATTCAGACTGGTATGGTCTCTATATATTATTAAACGGCAAAGTGTGAATAAATACTTCTTGAAGTAATTAAATATTGGTGGTTAAAGAAGTAAGACACGAGCCGCCTGTTGGTAAAAAAGGAACAGTAAAAGTCAATAGTCACTGTTTACTGACCAAATTGTTGCATTTTATATCCTACTTTGTTATGATCCTTCGGTGAATCATAAAAATAGTTCGAAATATATACTCGTTCAAATCATGTTTACCTTCTCTTGTGTATATTCCTCTTACACACGAAACTAATGCTCATTCCTGTCCTATGACAGGAAGTCAATATCATAAGCTCTTACTATCCCAGATTACTGTGCATCTACACTCTTCATTGCAATAATATGGTACCCCAAACAAACAAACGAACAAAGAAGTGTAATATTGTGTCTGTCTAAACAAACTGTGGTATGAATTGACATGAAATTCTAAACTTTGATGAAGATGCAAAAATGAGAGTAGACATGCATGATTATTGACAAGAATGTTGAATTGTCAGATGACAGTATCAATTAATGTGAATTCGTGAGTTGGAATGTTGAATTGTCAGATGACAGTATCAATTAATGTGAATTCGTGAGTTGGAATGTTGAATTGTCAGATGACAGTATCAATTAATGTGAATTCGTGAGTTGGAATGTTGAATTGTCAGATGACAGTATCAATTAATGTGAATTCGTGAGTTGGAATGTTGAATTGTCAGATGACAGTATCAATTAATGTGAATTCGTGAGTTGGAAAAGAAAGATATAATTAAAATAATATAAAACGAAGTAGCAGAATTTAAAAAGAGATCGTGGACCTCTCGGTTGAGACAATAAAAGACAACGTGGTTCTTTGTACAATGAAGAAGGAACAGAAGATGTTAAAATAATTAATGAAATAGACGTCGCGGGTGGCTCGGGAATAAGCAAACTAAATAATCTTTGAAGGAATCTACATAGTGTGAAATTTGATAACAATATATACAAAGACGTATTGTGGCCAAACTCAGTTATCTCAAGCACATATATATAGTAAAAAGATAGCCCAGGAGCAGATCAGAGAGAAGATCTATATCCAGGTATAGTTTACCCCAAAACTTTGTTAAAGAAAGAACAAATAGTATTGCGAAACGTCAATTAGGCATGGATTGAGGAAAAACGGGCTACTTTGGCTTGAACAATGTTGTGTATAGATTGACAGTTCTACAGTTAACAAAATTGAAACAAATTGTAATCTGAGGATGGATTAACATATTCATATTAAACACTAGTTTGAAGACACGTTCGAACATTAATATCATCAGCTTGATCTAATCATTGTGATTTAAACTAATTTGAGAAACGTTTAGTCGATTTGCGTGTTTCAAAAGCATTTAAATTTTCAGGAAAATATTCGCAGAATCAGACAGTGACGTGATTCATATATACCATTTGGATGTAGGTATATCAACTGGAAGTAAAGGCGGAATCAAGTTGTCATGGTGATGTGTTAGTTTAGAAACGTTGATGCTGGGAACGACAATAAATGGGAAAATCAAGGGAGATAACCATGACAATATCATCAACTGTGATTCATTTAATACAACATACAACCACGGAACACTAAAACTGTTTAGGTAGCCCTTCTATGTGAACAGCTACCTCGACCTAGTTTTCAAAGGAAAAATGTTTCAAAACAATTGAATATTATCAACAGTAACAAGTAAATACACAACTTGATACAAATTTTACCAGGTCAAAATTGAACCTTATTGAAAGAGATACCGGGGTAGCCAATAGTGTACGACTAGGTGTATGCATATAGCATAAAAGTTATATTAAAATTGGTAAGTTAAATCAAACGGCACAGACTATTATTGACAGATGTGATTTATGCGTTGCTATAGACGACATTTATATTCTTTAACATATGTCAGAGGAAAGGAAAAATGAACTTAAAAAGAGAATGATATTACAAAGACAGCACACAGGGTTATAGAGAATTATATTTTAATAAACAGTTGCACAACTGTTAGGAGGACACCTCAAAAGTCCTTCCTTTATGTGATATATTTACTGATAATTAATATTTATGAAAAGGAACTACATTTTACATCCTCTCTACAACCATGCCTTATCAGTTCTGAATAATTATTAGAAATGCATGAAAAGTTAAAACAGGGTGATTTGCACACTATATCGACATACATACATACACATTTTGATACCATGATCGCAGGAAACCTATGCTTGTTTTAATTTCCATGGACTGTCGTGTTTATTGTTTCAAAAGGTTGAGGCTCTGTCATTGCTGTCTTAAAATCATTTCTATCAGACTTTTGGTTTGTCTCAAAAAGGACAAGAAAATGAAAACACTTTTTTAGACTCATCTACACTTACAGAAGTGCTGTGGTATACAGTTGCTATATATTGGCGCTTAAAGTTATTTTAAAAAATTGAACAAAACAGCAATATCAGTTACCCAATCTGCTATACAATCAGATCTCCACTGTCCTAGGTGAATATCTGACAGCGACCGCGGAGGGGTGATATTCTGATGATATTTTAATTAGCTAATGAAAATATAGCTTTTAGAAATTTGAAAATGAACTAAATCGTTCAGAACCTTTTGATGCGCTTCAGCCACAATGATCAGAATCCCAAACGCAAAGACACAACACGTCATCTGTTGGACTGATACAATGAGCGATTAGGATAACAACATGTCTCGAGAACACGACCACTAAGTATCCGCTGTCAGATATACACTTAGTGCTTATCTAGTGTTTATTCACAAATACCTTTCAAAAGTATGTACCCAAATAGCATCTATTACGATGCGATAGGACTCGAAGGAATAATGGACCGCCATAGCTTATATCCAGTTTAATATACCGTACATCAACCCTTGCCAATGCAGTAATCTCGACCAAGGCAATTACCATATTACCGTATTTATAAATAGTTGTGTAAATTGACTTGAAATTGTATAATTGGATGCAGACGAAGAGAAACTTGTGCCTCCATTGGAAACTATTATTATTACTAATAGTGCAAAAATGTAATTGTATATAACTTCATCAAACAAAAAGCAACAATAAGTTTGAATTTGTAGTTAATCAACTTATGAAAATCAACAGGTGTTTGTATAGCTAACAGTATATTATGTAACTATCGTGAAATAGTAAGTCTTTCTAGTTAAAATGTAAATTGTATAAATATAAATTTAGCATGTATTGCTGCCTGAAATAGAATTTAACTTTATGCGTAATTATAAAATATAACCTGTCAATAAATTCTCTGATCACGTCTCACTAGTCTTTAGTGTCGAGTGTAACTCACTAATTGAAGAGTCTCCAAGATGCAGAAATATATGCATGAGCATAATTGTTATAAGTTCGATATCTTTATTGAAGAAAATTTCAGGCTTGATTTATGGAGAATATTTTCATAGATTGATCCGATGCTTGAAACAATTCAATTGACAACTGAGACCTGTATTTAATACATATGGCAATAAAGTAATTTTGTATCAATATGATCGGTTCAGTTCTTCAATCACAATGCTGTAATAGTAATTGTACAAACCATGAGACCATTTTAGGTAGGATAAATAGCTAGACAAATAAAATCATCGTTTTATTGTAGATAATAATGGTCTATGAATACTTTAATTACAATCACAATAATCATTAAGTTAACATCAAACCTATGTAGCATTTGAGTTTTATATAACACGAAGAATATAATAGAAACTCATATCAAATGCAAAATTGCTTTTCGTTAAATAAAAAGGAGAAATGGAATGCGTTATAAATCACGGTGTATTTTGATGCAGGATTTCATGTAATGCTCTTCTCCTATTGTTGCATTTTGTTTCACTTTGGATGGTGGACTGCAGGGAGGGTCGGAGTAGTCCTTCTAGATTTTTATAACGCGCGGGGATCCGAAGCATGTAACTAATTACAGAGACATAACCTTAGTAAGTGGATCTTTCAAACATTATTCACAATTGTTTTCAGTTATATATTATTTATGTCAGAAGATAAATACAAAATAATATCAGAATTACTGTGTTCTGAAAGAAAATATTAACGAATTATTATGGTAATCATGAGACCAAGTTTCAGCGTGAACATAGAATATTGTTTTGAGTTTACCTTCTCTTCAAGAAGGTATTTGATACAACACAGGACAATATTATTCAAGCACATTTACAAATTTGGAAACACGTTATTACCACAAAAGAAAATTATTATAGAAATATCTTAGGAATATTTATTTAAAGGGGTGTGTCTGAAAGCTATGCATTGAGTATTGTTTAGTTCATAACCATATAAGTTTATGCCAAACAATTTCGCAGTGGTCGGCAACAGATGGTACATGGCGGGCCATTTTTTCCAGATTAATTACAAAATGAACGAGCGCGTGCTACCGGTAAGAGTGAAACACTGCTAAAATCGATATTTTTGGCTGCCCTTAGCGTACCACAAAAATCTTTTGACGTGCCACCTTATGGCACGCGTGCCGTAGGTTTCCAACCCCTGCTTGATCTATTTAGTGTTCATGTTACTTCTACAAAAAGTAAGTATGCATGTGAGAAATAGAGTTTTATAAATTCCAAATATATCGGGAGACTACACCTTAACTTTATCGCAATTAGTATTTTACTGTAATGGTATTACAGTTTTGTCCTCTTTTATTTTTACTTTTTTGTGTTAAGCCACTTTATAATACTTCATTAGCTTTGTGAGATTCTGGCCATCAAAAATCCAACAAAAGCGTTGTGTGTATGGTTTGGGGCATATTCGGAAAACTCATACACCTGTCTTATTTAATACAATTACTTGGTTACACGAATGGAGAGCTGTTTAAAATTTTCAACGAAATTAAACATGTTTCAGATAATATAATCTACCTTTATTATATGAAGATACAGTTACAATACATGATTTAAATAAATCACATGTGCCAGCACATAAGCTCATAAACGAAATGGTCAGATGCGATTGAAAAGATAGAAACGATAGGCTATGTGAAACACGCGGGAAGAGAAATATAGTAAGTTTTGATGGTGAATTGTGCACTTTTTGTCTTAGTCACAAAAGAGATTAAATAAAGATTATAATACGTCAACAAATCATAATACCTGGGGAGGAGTAATACTACCTAGCAAATATAGCCCTACCGGGTACTACGTGCAACTGAAGGGAGCTAAAGGTTGTCTGCCGATCTATGTGATAGTCGGACAGAGTGGTCTCCCCTAAAGTATAAGACTTATCGAAAAAGCAAAATAATACATAAGTTACTACTTAGAAGCACGCTTTTGACTTCATGACCACTAGTATGCATAGGACATTATGTTCATGAATGTCTCAACACAATATTGATATATTTAACCTCAAAATCTTCGTTCGTTATCATCACACATGAGCAGTAATTATATGCATAATTAAATATAAAAGATGGGTGGCGCAATAATGAAGTGTATATTTTACACTGCAGCATCATGGGTATGCTTTTGTTCATGAAGCTCACATTACTGTCTGCGTTGTACAAAAATTATTATTACTTTAAATTGTTTTGCATCACTTTCATTTTATAACAAAGACGATAGACTGTACAGTTTAAATCATTAGTTCAGACTTTTGATTTTATTTATTTGATTTGATCTTCCAACTATATACAGCATTCCTGAAAATAGCGCTGTTCCCCCTGCGATTATGGCGAATCCGAATCCTGCGTGATAATTGACAGTTTCTCCTGGCGATAAACCACTTCTCCTTCCGGAGTAAACAATTGCCCCAATCAACATGAAAATACCTGAAATAAAAATGTTCCTGTTCAGACCAATGTTTAATTTCGTAAGGAAGTAGACACTTGTACAGTATATGTGGTGGAATGTGATTTTCAATCCATAATAATGATTTAAATACAACATATATGTAATAGTCTTAATACCTAAAATGTATCATGTAGAATGGTTCAAACTGGCAATACAAAAATTGTATTTATTTAGAAACGGTAAGTATATAATACAATACCTTCCGGCTCAGAGTGTGCTTTTCCTATTTGTTAATTATGGTCTGGGTCAGTGCAGACAAACATAGAGTATACTCCAACTCTTAGCATTATCGTGAACATAAATGTTATTTAAAGATGGTTAATGGAATATATTCATTGATATTTTAGTAACAAAACAAACAATGTCTTGTAAGGTTGGGAAAAGTACCATAGTCCAGTGGTAATAAGTTTGTTCTACTTTACGTCATGCTGACGTAAAATCAGCTCATTTCGGGGTAACCTATATTTTTTTAAACAGCAAATAAAGCGATTTTGCTGCTTTAAGACTTCATTAATTTTGGAATGATAAAGCATGCATATGTTGCTGCTGAACTCACGTTTGCAAAAGTCACAGAGGACAGGACGTGTGGACACCGGTAGCATACGGGAATGTATTGAAGCCTAACGAATTTTAGATGGAAGTTAGACTGCCAATGTGTCTAGAGTTAGGTTTAATTATTGTTTTCATATAGTTCAACACTCATCTTTATATTTACTAGGTTGATAAGAAGAATTTAACTAAGCGTTTATTTGCTTATCATATAACTTATGTGCAATATTCTGTGACGTTTAATGTTCGGTCAAGTAATGAACAAAACTCACACAACCCTACGCATTTATCACATACCAGCTCCAGTCGTTACACCCGCGGCAGCAAGCGCAATCTTCTGGCTTTCTTTCATCACGAATATACATATGAACCCAAGCACAGCTGCACCAGCCACGAAGAACATGCCCAATAACAGGAATGCACGAGCAACAAGGACATACTCTGGAAACAAAAAATTGTTGAATAATATCACGTTTTCGGAGGGAAAGGTTCTTCGATATTTTTGCTCTTTACGGTATAGTGCCACGAAGGCTCATTCACTATATCCCAGCATGAATTTAGTAGGTATTGGTGTAAAAAGCAAACCAGGATTAACATTTCCGTAGAGTACGAATGATAAATTCTAAATTAAAATGCATGAATATGATATCAGTATGTGAATCATCCAATTCTTTCAAAATAAAATAGGAAACCAATGTGTTTTAATCTAGCTTTGTTAGAAAAGATGGAAAGTCAATGTCGGAAGTACAGATCAGCTATGAATTATCAGACTTATAAAGTTTTGTTGTTTCAAAGACAGCTCTTTCGTATGATAAGTCACAAATAATCAGTTTATGCGTTTTTGTTTTGTGACTGATATTCAACCATTTATGTGATTAGCATTTGTGACGGTAAAGGAGATCACTCGTATGAGCGTACATTTCATTCCATAAAAAGTGCATATGGTTCCCGCAGGAACAGATATAAACCACATAGCCAAGCAGAACACATGCAGTCTAGGATAATATATAGGGTCTTAAAATAGATCTCTTAGTCAGTCAATCGGAGGAACGCAAATCATAAATTGTATAATTAACATACCGTTGAAATGGCAGAAATCATTTGAACGTTCAATGAATCTATATGAAAGTATCCACTAAGATGATGAAGCAGCTCTTGAAGAAAATTAGAATTAACCTAGCTGATATAGTGTTGAATCTACAACGTTATCTCTATATTTGAATAGGTACATGAACCTATTCTTCGTTACACACACACTCACACACACACACACACACACACACACACACACACACATATATATATATATATATAGAGAGAGAGAGAGAGAGAGAGAGAGAGAGAGAGAGAGAGAACACATTTAATACAAATAATATGGTTTTCAAAGTGATGCTATAAAGAAATTTGATATAAAAATAAAATTGGTATGTCAAATTGTGATCCGCCCATGGCGCAATAATACGTATATATGAACATTCTTGCAACCGTCTACTGTTGATACTAGATCAATGATGAATTTCCACATATTAATTATTAGTGCTCTATATTAATAACGATACAATATTAATAATCCCCGTTTTTAAATAAATTTAATATGGTACGCAATTTTATTGCAATCTTTTGTGTTTTGTGTTTCCCCTCCTATTTCATGTATAACGGACAAACTACACAAACATCTGGAATGAGAGAGAAAATAACTTGGGCTGGATGAAAACCTTGAAAGTGAACTGATACAAGGTAACCTACAAGAATATGGATCGTCGTAACGGTATGTGTACACTTTCCTTTGGATGTATCTACAGCGTTTATATAATCACTGATACAAAGTTGCAAACCCTGTTGACATTTTACGGTAAATTTCTCGGTTACGTGGTACACATACTGTGATGTATTACATGTTTTTTCTTGTTGTTTCTTAAACCTATAAGATGTTCTTAAAATAAATACGAAAATGTCCAAAGCCCCTCCCCCACTATCTCCCTCTTTCTTTCTCTAGAACATCGTAGCAACATATGTGCGAAAATCTATGAAATACTAAAGTATTTTATTTTCCCTTGTATCATCCCACTATATGTCTTATGAATGATGGTAAAAGTTGTCATACCGAGCAAAGGATGAGAGAGAGATAGAGAGAGAGATTTTTACGGTCGGTAGTACTGTGATAAAATCAGAAGAATGACTTAGATCAACTGTAAATATGTTCTGATTTTTTAATTATCTTTTGTTGGTTACTTATTTCTCTTAAATTCTATTCTACATTAATTTCCATGCACCGGTACGTGAATGGCTGAACGTTCATGTGGATGACGTATCTAATCATGTGCTTGCAGTGCTCTACTTTCTTCATTAAAATCATCTTTCATGTTCAAATCATAAGTGTGTATTACAATGATTAAATTAATGTGAGCACAATATAAAATCAGAAAAGAAAATAATCAGCTTATCTAATTGCAAAGGTGATTGTTAATAGCCACAAAAGGGATGTAAATTCCTTTTTGTAGTGGAAGATGTGAGGAGATCATTTACTAGTCAAAAAACAGTTGCCTGTTGTAAATAAGAACTCCGTTACGAAGGACAATATATCTACTTGTATGTGATATATATATATATATATATATATATATATATATATATATATATATATATATATATATATATACATGCATGCATGCATAGGTTTCCGTGTTGTTGTGGTGTGAAGTAAACATGTATAAGAAGCAAGCACTTGAGTTAAGACCTGCCACCCGAGGTCAATCATTACATGCCAATCATAGGAAGCTATCACAATTGACTGCACTTAACCGAACAGAATAACGAACAGATAAGAATATCGAAAGATTAAAAAGAATTAGATCTACTCTGAAGGGATTTGCAACTCTGGCTAGGAAAGAAAGGAAAATTTGTTGAACAACATTTTCTCATAATGGTCATGGTTACAAATTATCCTTCCACTCTAATCATTTCGTATCTCTCATAATTTTGAAGGTGCCACGATTGCGTCTCAGTCGGTATAAGAGACCAAGATCCAGTCGAGCACTCACACAGTCGTCAACTCATATTACAATCCAGTTGACAACATATAATACGAACCAGACTATGGCTTCCGACGAGACATAGTCGGCGACAAGGGCTACACATTCAGATACTCATTGGTGTGACAGGCAAACAACCAAACAAAGTTATATACACAATTATTTGAAACAAAAGAACATTTAGTCTATCCAACTGTTTTTATAAAGCTACCAAATTGCGAGTATATCAATTTTATTTTCATTCTAGAATCCTTGCAGTAGTATTGTCGCCGTATCTTGCAATATTCAAAACATCTCAACCATTAAAAAATAGGGAAGTATATTGTAACTACAAACAGAAATATAATACTAAAAGCTATTGAACTGTAAACATAGACAGAGTAATCATGCAATACATTATACATACCCTGAGCAGATACAATGCACAGACATTTTACTTTAAACGGGTATTTGTCAATAAAGTCTGTATGTGTCTTGAAGTCATTGCTAGTTCGGTCATATTAATCGTGTTTATTTCGTGCGCTTAACAAAGGTAAACGAAACAAATTAAACTACCGCTACCATTGCACTACCATTCACACTTCTTTCTAATAGTATCAGATAATCATTAAGTTGCTGCAAGCCATTTTAACGTCGCTGTTTCGAGGTGCAATGGTATGGTACGCGAAATAGACCATACTTACTCGTACCGTTGTAACGGTATCCAAATATCTTGCCCATGGTATCCTATTCCAAAACTGTCGCAACATTATTATTTGCTGGTACAGTTGCAACAACCTTTCTTATTGTGCTGTTAAAATTCAGGTAAAATTATTGCGTTGCGCCAATGAAAAGTACCATCATAACAGTCACATGATTATTACTGCAAGATAATTGCTAGGTTTACTGTTGGTACGGTAACGTGCATATCTGCAATGCAGTAAGTACCGTTGGGACGATAACATTTACAGTTGTACCGGCACAAGATGATATTGCAAAGATATACAAATACTCTGAGCCAACACAAAGTGTATTGCATCGGTGTTTGACTAGCGTTGCGCCAGTAACATAACGCTATTGCAGTGATATATGAGTACCGCTGAGTCAGAACAGAGCACTGTTGCAATGGTATACGAGTACCGTTTTGTCAGTAAAATAGTAATATTGCAGTGATACACGAGTACCGCTGAGCCAGCAAAAGAGCACTATTTCGATGGTATACGAGTAACGTTGAGTCAGCAATAGAGCACTATTGCAGTGGTACATGATTATCATTGAGCCAATCAAAGAGTACCAAAAGACTATTGGCACATCAGCACACTAGGTGCTATACCAAACATATCATGGCCATCAGTTTTTGGATATATTATGGACTTGTACTGAGTTTTATTCAGGACTTTATATTATTAGGACTTGTGTCTGTAATTCTTGAATTACTTTATGATTTAATTCGCATTTCCTTAAGTTCATTTGTCTCATTTTAACTTTTTATTTTTGGGAAATAAATTATTTGTTAAATTTTACAAAGCTTGTTGTCTTTCACTCTTTCTTGTTACTTATTTTAAGAGCATAGACTCGTAACATTAGTAATTGAAAAATTAAGTAAAGTCACGTAAGGATTGATTTTGCTATGCATATGGACTGTTATGCGATTTTATGAACATATATTTGTCATTGTCTTCATCGTTGTTACGCCTTTATCAGTATAGTCGTTATTATAGTTACATAATCATCTGCATCACCATCATCATTATCATCATTGTCATCTTTGGTAGCAACATGAAGGAAACGTACAAACATTTAAGCACGGTGTCCAGCTACGTTTCTGCTTTCATTGGTGTTTACGTGTGTTGTGTGCATGTATGTGCGTTGTATGCATCCATGTGTGTTTGACCTTGAACATTATTAAGCTGAATACAGATGGCCTCCCCTCCACCATGTCTTGTACAATTCATCCAGAGTCCAACATATATGTTTCCATCCTGTATTGTACCATTGCGCTCCCAGTATGGAATTCCATTCTGTATTGTACCAATGCGCTCCCAGTATGGAATTGCGACTGAAATTACTACGAGGATGAGGGATACTATGGAACATATTAATCCTGCAATTCCAATAATTCCCATCTTGCACCTGTAATAGCAATTATACTATAATTCAAATAAGTTATCATTTCCTCTTATCCTTATTTGACTGACTGTGAGAAGAATCAAATATTATCTGCTAAACTACTGGAAATTCAAAGACTATATTACAGTTGACTTAACACACACTCACACACACACACACGTTTACAGACATGTATATATAATATGTCTATTGAATCTTTCAGTTCAATATAAAGATGAGAAAAAATATTTATTACATTGTCAACACGCAGCATACCACGGTAGCACAACGATCGCTCCACAAGTTTAATATACTCTGCAGCTGACTACACTGATTGGAATATATACTTATCTTCTCCAGTGATCGTAGAGTACATGTATAGTAAGTTCTGATACAAGATAATTTTAAACAAAGTTACTGAAATACAAATATTCCACATTAGCGACGCATATAGACTATAGAAAACATTAAATAGAACAAAAATCGTGTCTTGATATTGCTTGTTTTGCAGAACTATAAATTTGCAATTAGCTATCCGAATTATTCTTGAGGGTGTATTATTGGGAATGGATATCATACATTACATGTATAGGGCTCTGTTCAGTGAACCGCAATATGCATAAATAAGCAAAGTTATCACTTGGGCGAGAAATGTTATTCTCAGTCCTGAATAAGTCTCTCCTATGGTAGTAGTCATTGTAATCATCATTATCACGATACTCATCACCATCATTATGATCATCGTCAAATGCCTGGGATGGAAACGGATCTTTGAGGATAAAAAACGACAATACTCGTTAAACTTATGTTGTTTAGGCTGAAAAACCTGCATTTGTGTAAAATACTCCTTAGTTTAAATAGAAAACCGATTAGCCAATGCAATAAGAGGTGGTACGTTATCGTTATGCTCTTTTCTTCTTTTCCTTCTGTTAATAAATTAACGCTGTCCATAGATCCATGGGGTTAATGGAGTTTCATAATCAATGTATATTTGCAAATGTAAAAGAAAAACAAAAATTAAAAACAACAACAAAAACATAGTTGTGAATTCTTGTTTCTGTCTTTGTTTTATCACGGTCATCTGTTTGATTCAACGACGTTTTCATAAAATATCGAGATAAACTAACAAATAGTCAATGCTCTGGTCTTACCTCGTTTGTTTTTCTCCAGAATAAATGTTCAAACGTCGTATCCAGAGTAATAGGACAACATCTCAATAGCTCTTACATCAAACGAAAACCATTAGTATCTATATAAACTCAAACAAATCAGTCGACGATTCTTAAGTTCTCAATACTGTATGATCAAAATTAACTTTGGGAAATACTGATATCGTTTCGACCAAGCCAACCTTTGACATGTTTGCTATAAATTACTGTAAATATTGCACTAATTGAAACTGGAATAACTTTATAGCTTCAATTCCACAAGCCAGGTTACTCGCTCTCTCCAGCAAGAAACATTATATATAATATATATTTTCGTTTGAAATATACTCATCCCGATATCAATTCACATCGCTAAACCAGGTAGCTAATTGGCCTATTATAATATTGTTTTCCGCGTATGTATATTTGAAGTTTTAAATTCCAGTAAGCCCTCTCACAAACGTTGAAATTTATCAAGACTTAATTCAATGGAAACGATAGACGCTTTAAGGTAGCCAGTAATTAATTTACAAACAATCAGTATGACCTATATAAACAGTTTGCGTTAAAACTAATGTCGCCTTAGCTTAGACGTGCTGACGGTAAATTTTAAATCAATCAAGATAACACAGGACCTGGATGCAGAAAAAGAGTTTATAGTTATATCGAAGGTAATTTCAGATTTTTACAGCAGGTTTGTAGTTACAGGTGGTAAAGTTTTGAATGTCGCTGCTCAACCTTGAACACACACACACACACACTCACACACACACACACACACATACACACACACACACACACACACACACATATATATATATATATATATATATATATATATCGCAGTGTAATATATCATCTTTAGATGAACACAGTCGTACCAAAAATAGACACTAAAATAAATTAAACAGCAATATTCACTGCCATAGAAAGACTAGCTTACAAACATCAATAGTCAATGACACAGCTGAATTTTCTTTAAGTGCAAACAAGTACGTGATAAAATGTATGCTGCTTGCATATAAATCTTTACAATTAAACTTCTACAATCCATATGTCAATTATTCGATTTATTCGCTCGCACAGACAACTAGAGTGCCTTCAGAAATCTGTATTTATTAGAATGTACATGTACTTAATAATGTGCAGTTCACGACCTTACCATGGAATCCTTGATGGAGATCAGGAACAAACACAACATAATACCATATCACTTTACTGTTATATTAATTAGTATGGTATTGTTACCAATTAACAACTCATGAATGTACGAAGAGTAGAAATCAATTTATTTTTGTGAAGAAAGGAAAGAGTGAGAGGCAAAGAGAGTTTATTCTTACACCAACATCTGTTGCTAAGGCCATCTGTAGTTATTCCTACCGAAATAAAACCCAAATCAGGTACTGGATGGTAACAGTTGGATCAACGGCATTTCGTGGCCCAAGCCGATTTAACAAACATACCAACATTCATCGGCGTATTAAAATGGTAATTAATCAACTTGCAGTACAGGTTTGCGTAAAATCCATGTCAGTGAGTTTGCCTTGATAAAAAAAAATTGATAATTATGTTAATAGTCCACACATAAAATTATCCATCCATCATATTATAACAAGCCAGTGGTATTTACTTGACCGACAGGTGTCAAATTCTAGCGCAATTCCGCTAGAAGTTATAAATTTACCTCAAATTTCCAAAGACCCCCATACAACTTCATTTGTAAATTTGAAAGCTAGCTCTAATCAATGCAAGACCACATATCTCACGACTTTCCAATTATAAATCAAACACGCATATCTGGTTTCTCTTCATGTTTCCGTACCGGCAGCAGTTTACGCCGTAGAAACTATACAACTATCCATTAACACAGGTAACTATTTTAACTACTCCACCGTAAGTCAGTCAATTCTTGGTTTCAAGTCACATTTCGCCAGTAAAATTGCATCAAATTTGACACCATTGCGACATAAACGGTATATGCCGAGCCCCTTCTTGTTTATTCCTTTGTGCACTTTTCCGGTCTTCTACTGTAAATACTTCCAGTGCAGTCACACCGCCATACGGGTATGACCTCAAATCATAAAAGTGAACCATGGCATCATGGAAACGCACAAACAATTCACTCCGTGACTTTTGATCCCAGTAATTGGTTAATTATGTCGGGCTAATGAATATTTCCATTGCATAGATTTCCAATAATTAAGCAAGTAATATAAAAAAATCTAAGAATTTCTTGAAACGGGACCCTATAACAAAATGCGCAGACTCCAGATTTATTGCAATATATTTGTTATCCTTCCATCGTGGATTGTCTAAGTAAATGTCAGATATTGCATGCTCTATACGTGAGATAGCTTACGACTATTTTATTGTTTCTATGTGTTTTGCTCTTAAACATGTCCAACGTCAACCAAACGTTAAAATAAAAGTAATTGTGATTCAGCCCGGATTTCGCTTTGGCATATGTATGGATATATCACAATCTTGGATGATGAGATCGAACTCTCGCCCGGAGGTTATAATGTCCCGAAGAGCTTGGACATGTTGTCCAAATTTAACTTCCTTTGCAACAAATTGTTTTACAGGAAACTTTAGTGACTCTGCTGAATTATTTGGGGATGGTGCAATTAAATAACATTTAGTTGGACTGTAACATGAGATGAGGAGAGGGATGATCCAATATTACATCATTTTGAGTTGATCTCATTGATACGCGTAAGACCCATTTATTCCGGTAGGTGAACCAGTTGGCATGATGATGAAATGTTGGTTGCTACGCACCCAACTCACTCTTTTCTCAAAAGAGAAATACGTTTACGGTAATTTGTACAGATCAACCCGTATAGATCCACAGGCCCAAACGGACGATTGCTCATCTCATGACAACTTTAACATTCATTTTGAAGGAAAACACCACGGTGATGGTACTTGAGAAATATATCAAGGGCCATACGTAACTATATCTACGCGGAGAGAGCTCAGATCCACGAGATTTTCATCAGCCTCGACGTCCATGGGAGTGATCGTGTTTTGTTTTTTTTTGTTGTTGTTTGTTTTGTGGACCAGATTAATCGCCGATAAATTAGTGATTCTTTTCTTTGAATATATTGTGGACAATTGGTTTTCCAGAACTGCAGACGGAGAGATGAAGTCTTGACAAAATCAAGTGGATTATACTCTTAGATTTTATTACAAGTGTGCCCGAGATGGTACGCACCTTAATATGTTCCATGCATATTGCCATGCGAGAAGAATCGGTACTCGGCTGAGAAGTGTATTTCTGGGATAAACAGGGTTGAAGGCTCTTAACTTAGCATAACATGGTTGCATACGAGAGCGATTGCAATGATAATAATGTGGGTGAAACATCTGGCGGCAGAAGCATGAGAATATCAAGGTCTGGGTATAATGTACAACTATGTTGTCAATATTAGCTAAAAGTCCATTCATGTTGGTACAGCAAACGTCGAATAAATAGCAGATCAAGCTCAGAACGACACCATCTGATAAATAAGCATCATACAAGTCAAATTAAGTTGTTGAGACGATCTCTGCACGATCAAATTTACAGGCGGCTCCAGTTCCATTTTACCAATTATTGTGCACAGCGTTAGTCTGTTTCAGGTGCTGAAATTGGCGAACATTTTTGCTTTATAATGAATACCAGCGGGGTGAAGATCGAGATTATAATGATAACCCGTTCTCGGCTTCTGGTTTTGAGATAAGACCTCCTGAACAATGTTACTGATAGTCTATCGAACAAAGATATTTTTTGTTTGATGTCTCACTTATAATGTATCGACTGACCAATGCAGTAAACCATGGTGTTCCTGTTTGTTTGCAATCTGGGATTCCTGTTTGTTTGCAATCTGGGTTGAAACTGTTTTCAAAGGTTTTATGAGCCCACCGCGTCATTTTTCATTTTGGGGGACCTTTTACTGCTACTTCCTGACAGCGATATCCTCAGATCCCAGATTCGTGATACCCCAAAATTCGTGAAAATGCTTAATGAGGTCGATAGTTCGTTTAGAACCGAGGGGTGCTTTATTTGTGAATCATCCAACATTTGTTTCTTTGAGGTGCCTAACGTTCTGAAAACGTTTCCTTTGTCGCTGCAGTGTTGTTGTTGGTAAGAAGTCTCTTGGTTCGTTTTCTCCCTTACCAGTAATCAATTTCTACCCCCACTTTACCGCGAGGGCTCCGTCTATTCTTTTTGCAAACACGATACCAGAGTAGTAAATGGGGCCACCCTAGCGACAAGGGACTTTACCATGCAAAAACGGTTAATGCACTCTGGCGACAATGGGAATTTAACATGGGGCATTTTAACATGGATGGGACTGTAGAGCGTCAAGGGGAATTGAACATGGAAATTGAACATGGGAATGTCACCTGGGGATCAATGGGAATTAAACATTGGTAACGTCATAGGTTTATAGGGTCAAAAACTTTTATAGGGTGAAATGTATTTGTAGGGACAAAGGGTTGATAGGGACAAACATAGACATACAGAAACAAACAAATACACATTCAAACACACAGAAAAGAGAACAGAAATATTCTAAAGAAAGACTCACAGATAGAATAGAGACTCGATAAAGAAAAGTCTGTTGTATGGGTTCAAAACATTTATTCAAGTACATATATACATGGGCTCTCTGGCCTGTGCTTTGGTCTAAGCACTATCCATTAAATACATAAACATTTGAACATAAAAGAAACATATTTACGAGTTGTTTAGTTATTGACTCTAGTAAACTAATGTTTAAAATTAACGTTCACTCCTTTCTAAAATCACTTCATATGCAACGAATTTACATTAAATTAATTAACGGTTGCTTATTTCACGGATGTCCCGTCTGTTACCCTGATCGTAGCACTAAAAATCAGTTTTTGCAACGAACCATGGAAGACTTGTACCAGGACACATGTCAGCGACGCCTAAAGTTAGAACAGCAAGGATACCAAATGGTGGAAATGTGGGAACACGAGTACGATCACCGTTTGAAAATCGATCCCGAATTTAAACGCATCGTAGAAAGTTACCAGTGGGTGGACCACCTGAACCCAAGGAATAGTTTGTACGGAGGTAGAACCAATGCCGCTGTTTGCTGTACCAAGCCGACGAAGAGAAGGAGAAGAAATCAAATACTTGGACGTGTGTTCGCTGTATCCTTACGTGTGCGAATATTGTCACTTTCCTGCAGGGCACCCGCAATTGCTGACGGAACACATCGACCTGAAAAACATTCGACAATACGAAGGTCTGATCAAGTGCAAAGTCTTGCCTCCCACGGACTTGTACCATCCCGTGCTCCCTCGCCATTGCCAAGGCAAACTGATGTTTCCTTTGTGCCGTACTTGTGCCGAAACGTGCAACCAAGATCAGCCTTGTCATCACACCCAGGAAGAACGTGCCTTGACGGGGACGTGGGTTAGCGTGGAATTGTTCAAAGCTCTGGACATGGGATACCAACTGTTAGAAGTGTACGAAATTTGCCACTTTCCCAAGACACAAAAATACCACAAGGGTGACCCCAGTCAGAAAGGCATTTTCGCAGACTACGTGGATGCCTTTTTGAAACTGAAACAAGAAGCCAGCGGCCATCCTTCCTGGTGTCACACTTCCGAAGACGAAAAACCATTCAAAGAGAAATACTATGAACAAGAAGGTATTCATTTAGACCACATCGAGAAAAACGAAGGCAGGCAATCGTTTGCCAAAGTGATGTTAAATTGCTTGTGGGGTAAAATGGCACAACGACCGTGTTTACCCAAGACGGAATATTTGACAGAAACTTCCCGCTACTTTCAGATGATTCACGACAAAACCAAATACATGAAACACGTGGACGTCGTTCGTGAGGATTTGATCTTGGTCAATTACGAAGAAGATCTGGACTTTGTAGAAGCCGACGAATTTGGAAATGTCATCATTGCGGCTTATGTGACAGCCCATGCTCGCTTAAAATTGTACGAAGCTTTAGAACTGTTAGGGGAACGCGTCCTGTACTTTGACACGGACAGTTGCATCTACATCGATCGACCGGTCAGCAACACCTTAACATCGAAGAAGACCGTTTAGGAGCCTGGACAGACGAACACCCCGACGACAAGATTCTAAGTTTCGCGAGTGGCGGTCCTAAAACTTACGGCTACCAATACCGGGACAAACAAGGAGAAGTGCACACGGAGTGCAAAGTGAAAGGACTGACTCTGAATTATCGTACCAGTCGAGTGGTCAACTTTGGGGTATTGAAAGAAGCCTTGCAATCGGGAGAGGATGGAAACTTTAAAGTGACCACTCACCAACCGAACAAGATTGTACGTTTACCCACTCACCACATCGTCAGTCGACCCTTGGAAAAAATCTATCAAATCGTGTACCAGAAGCGAATGAGACTTCCCAATCATTTTACGTTGCCGTACGGTCACATCGATATTGGTCAGCATATGAAAAGGGACAACGTCCAAGACCAATAGTTCATTGTCACTACCAAGACCAATCGACAAAAATGAATCCTTTCAAACAGCAAGTATAGAGCGTAAGCCTCAAGTCCAACGAGAAACTCGGGAGTGATTCTATGCCTCACAATCACATCACCAATGCAATACCACATCTTAGTTGTTATGTACTAATGCCATGACAAACTACGTGCAACCAATGAAACTTCCAGACCACAAAACTTTACGTTATGGACATGCTGATATCACCCAGTATAAAAAGGGACGACTTCCAAGAACGACACTTCATTGCGAGGACAAGCGACGAGAAAGATGAATAACTCAACGCAGAAGAAAAAAGAGAAGGAACAAACATCATTGACCTCTTTCACCACCATACCGTCACAGCAAAGTGCGTTCAAGAAGGGAAAGGATTCAATAGACCTAAAGGAGTATTTTAGCATCCAAATGACCCAGACAGCGACCTCGAGAAAATTTAGAACGACAACTTACACCTACACGGTGAAATTTAAAGACTTCGCGTCTGACGTTCCAGCCGAGGAAGTATCAGGTTTCATTACGGATCTACTTGACTCATTGTTAGAGGAACTCAAATGTCATTGCCAAGTCAAAGATGAAGGTCGTTTGAGCCTATCTATGTATCATGACAGTTTGAACTCGCCTGTATGTCTCGGATTTAGCACACCTGCAGAAATAACTTCTTCCAAACTTTTGAGGGCTATTGAAGACGTGCGGTCGGTGAGAGAAAAATTTGACATCACCGATGGAAAAGTAACTATTCATATGGCATATGTTGTACCTCCATGGGAAGAAGACGATCACTGCTCTTGATCTGCTTACGGATAAGTGTACCTAGCACGATGGACGTAACAGCAGATTTACGACTGACAGGGAATACGAGATGGGAAACATCTATGCTGGGACACAAGTGGTAGCTGACCAGATTTTAAACAACGTGTGTGACGGATAGAGAGACAAACACGAACTTTCTCTTATTTGATTGTTTGTTACTTGTTTTGTTTTAGCTTTATCTTATAAACGAACATTTAATGTAAATTCGTTGCATATGAAGTGATTTTAGAAAGGAGTGAACGTTAATTTTAAACATTAGTTTACTAGAGTCAATAACTAAACAACTCGTAAATATGTTTCTTTTATGTTCAAATGTTTATGTATTTAATGGATAGTGCTTAGACCAAAGCACAGGCCAGAGAGCCCATGTATATATGTACTTGAATAAATGTTTTGAACCCATACAACAGACTTTTCTTTATCGAGTCTCTATTATATCTGTGAGTCTTTCTTTAGAATATTTCTGTTCTCTTTTCTGTGTGTTTGAATGTGTATTTGTTTGTTTCTGTATGTCTATGTTTGTCCCTATCAACCCTTTGTCCCTACAAATACATTTCACCCTATAAAAGTTTTTGACCCTATAAACCTATGACGTTACCAATGTTTAATTCTCATTGATCCCCAGGTGACATTCCCATGTTCAATTTCCATGTTCAATTCCCCTTGACGCCCTACAGTCCCATCCATGTTAAAATGCCCCATGTTAAATTCCCATTGTCGCCAGAGTGCATTAACCGTTTTTGCATGGTAAAGTCCCTTGTCGCTAGGGTGGCCCCATTTACTACTTACCAGTTTCGAGATTTTCAAATCTCAGTTTCTTACGACAACGCATTGAACTAGATCAGACGTATTTTAGTGTGCGAGTTAATGCATATCTTCTTTATATTACATAGCTTGCATCTGGCTGCCGGCACTGCAAAAGTAGTTTTCGTTAGCGGTTCTTCTGCCTAATTAACTTCGAGTATATATGTTGTTTGATCTTTGTAAGGCCGATGACCTCACAAGGACCAATATCCCCAATCACAAAACTACTTAATGTCCTTCATGATGTAACTGTGGTCGTATATTAAATATAGTGTGCGTGAACCTATAAATATCACCGTGGCACGACATGCCACAAGTAGGAAACAAACTCGACCCATTTGCTTCAGCTGCCGTGAGCTTTCTGGAAAAGAAACACGGAGCGCCTTTCTTGTAACCAGCAACTCATCGCTGTAGATGAAAGATATTTGCATGCTGTCAGAGTATAACCATAACCTGTTTTCTGACTTCACAAGTAATTGCAAAAATAAGGGGAAAAACAGCAAATCAGATACTATTTCTTTGCCCAAAATTACTACAAATACTTATACAATTAAATAAACCAAAATTTTGTGATCCTGTCAATGGACTATTTGTAATGAAGCTATATTATAGCGAGTGATTACATTACGGAAACATTTCCCGCTAAAAATAGATGCACTCACGTTTGTGTTGATTCTGTATAAAAGAAAGGACTGTATCTTTAGATGGTGAGACTCCTATTTTTACTAAAATGGGAGTCCTGGACTCCTAGTTTTAAAATCCTAGCGAGATCTCTGACTCTGGGTTCAAAGAATATTCCATGAGCTAAAAAAGTGAAATATACAGGAGTTACCTTTTCACAATCAATGGAAACTAATGATCGTATAGTCTATTCTTACGATAAAGTTAAACGTGTAACAAATTCACTATACTCAATTGGATTAAATGCAAATGGGATGAATCCTATAGTTTCTGTGAAAGTCTAGGAAAGAGTTATATTGCCGTCTGCTTTGTATGGCTGAGAACTCTGGTTTAATATGTCATATCAGGGCATTGAATCAATGGAGAAAATACAACGATATTTCGCTCGGAGAGTACAAGGTTTCCCTCAAAGATCCCTCAAAGATCGCCTATTGGATCTACGACATCATGCTTGGGGATGCTATCAACGGAAACTCGCATAGATAAGCAAAAACTCGCATTCCTTGGTCGCATGTGTAGAACATCAGCTAACTTAACTGCTAAAAAGGTTTTCCTCTGGGCTGTTGGAAATTTGATTTTTGACCCCCAACATAGCTACAACTCTTTTATATATGATATAAATACTGTGCTCAAAAAGTATGATTTAGAATCTCAACGACTTTATTTTCACTGGAACATTTTCAGACAAAATAACATGGAAAAACTTAATTGGGACAAGAATACAAATATTTGAGGAGAGAAAACATGAAATGAGTATCAGAAATCCATCAGAGGGATTCGGTAGATTTTTAAAAATTAGTCCAGGGCTAAAAATGCACCATCTATGGAAAATAGCTTACACTGACTCAAGCAGAAAAATGGAATATGGGACATTAATTCGTATTGAAGGAATGCAAGCAAGACCAGGACTGTGTCCCCTATGTGGCAAAATGAGTCATGACCGGATTTTGCACATTTCGATGAATTGTGCCTTAACCTCAGACGACAGAAACCACTTGATGGAAAGTCTATTTTTGTATATGCCTCCAGTGATTTACCGTAATTTCTGTCATCAGATCGATGATGTTATACTGATTATCCTACTATCTGGTTTCAGTGATATTTTAGAACGTTTAAAATTGTGAGGCATGGATAAATATGATCAGACTATCTACCAACTATTTCATTAAGATAAAGGTTATTATATATTCGATTCAATAGAGAACTCACACCGAATATAAGGAAAGAAATACTTGTACTGGATTGCAAAGCGATTAGGAAACCAACTATTTTAGTTGTGAGGATACATTTTCAAGTGTTCTATCGTATATATATCTCTATCTAGTTTAGTAACTATTTTAATTTATTTATTCGTTTGCTATTGGATATAATTCAATAAGTAACGAATCCACTAATTTTGTGATTCTATGTATTTAATTGCATTTCTTTTCTGTCTTATGATCTTCAGAAAATGGAGAAATTAAAGAATATCATCATCTCTCTGACCCAATTATGAATGAGCGCGTGAGTGAGCGAGTCGTCGATCGGTGCACGAGATGCACGGAAAGGTCGATTATGTCGAGAGCCTGACACGAAATAAAAGTCATGTGTGCCCGTCGTATCGTATCCTTCGTGCGCCTCATGCACTAATTTGTCACTCACCCACTAGATCACGCACCTGTAGTCCTACAAGGTAAGGCACACATCACCCGATATTTTTGTTGGGGGAGATGTGTCTTACAGCCTAACTAAAGGCGCTGTGTAGCGTGTTTTGATCTGGACTAACAGTGTAATGAATGTAAAATTTTCAGGATTATCACACACAACTGGCAACTAATAACGACCCTTTTCTACAAAGTAAAGTCTTAATGTTTTTGTCAGATTTTACTTATCCTGATTATTTTCTCTAATAAATTCAAATTCTCGCAAAAAATGGACCTGTTTTCAAATTGAAATCGGGTTAAGTTAAAATATTATTCTTTAACAAAACGAATTAAACGTATATTATGCCTATTGGAACTTTAAGCAATGTTTCGTTTCGTTCAAGAAACATATCTCCGCATGAACCGACTAAATCATACTTTGGCATACCTCGACTACCGTGGCATTGCAACAATTTCAAATGTATGTCAACGGAACATGAAAATGCGTCCATTTGCTAGTGTTATATTTTCATTCCGCCAAGATAAAGTCAGCACAGTAAGTATATTAATTACACATAAATTAGTGGAAGAGCGTCGATATTGGCTGCCAAGTGTGTGAGATATTCCAATACTGTGACTACTCATTCCGATATCAGCCAACATCGGAACACGCTCTACAAGTCCGTTATTTGGGCGGTATGAAATAGCACTAAAACAAAGCATGTGCTATATGTCTTGCCCATATGGGGCTCGTATCGTTGCCTAAAATTGATCTGTCATACATGTACTATATAATAAATACAGGGGGCCCCGAGTGGCCGAGTGGTCTAAAGTGCTCTCCGTTCCGGATCACAACCATCTCACCTCTGTCTGCGTGGGTTCGAGTCTCTGATTCGGCCAATGTGGGTATGTGAGAAAGCTTGCCAGTAGCTTCTCGAGGGTCGGTGGTTCCTTCCGGGGATTTTCCGGGTTCTTCCTCCACCATTAATTCTGGCCGCCATGTATAGCATATCGTGTGCTGTACAATGGCGTTAAACCCTACAACAACAACAAATAAGAACTACAAGGGAGAACACTTCTCTCCTTCCTCGCGCGACGTGTTTAAGAATGAACGCTGCAATTTCCAGCTACGCTTTGCGTAACTTTATAAATCTGGTACCGATATTTAGCTCAGGCATTCCACTCTGTATCCCTATCACAAGTTTGACTTAATATCAAAACTTTAAGGAAACACAAATTATTTTTCCCATGGTACCGCTCGACATGGCCTTGATTGCGCCCTCATACTATGCAAGAACAAAGCGCTAAATAGAATACTGTCCTCTCATTGGGTGAAAGAAAATGACGTCCTGTATTTATTTATAACTTACTTTCAGTTGACCAATGAGAAGGTAGTATTCCATAATATTAAGCGGACGCGATCAGGGCCATGTCGAGCGGTAATGTGGGAAAATGATTTGGCATTCCTTAACGGTTGTTGTTGTTGTTGTTCTAGGGTTTAAGGCCATTTTTCCGCACAAGATAGGCTATACATGGCGGCCAGTATAACTGGTGGAGGAAGAACCCTGGAAAACCCAGGGAAGAACCACCGACCCACGAGAAGCTACTGGCAGGCTTTCCCACGTACCCACGCTATCCTTAACGGTATGGTATTAAGTAAAAATTTTAATAGGGATACACATTCGAATGTATGAGCTAAGCATAGTTACTAAATGTATTAAGCTACGTGATGTATAGCTTGAAATGTCAGCGTTTATTCTTAAATAGCCCGCGTTTGCAAGAAGAGAAGTGTTCTCCCTTGTTGTTATTATATAGCACATGTAAGTAGTAAATGGGGTGAGATTAGCGTCAATGGGAATTAGCATTACAGAGACCCCTGGGTCAGATTAGCGTCAAGGGAAATTTAACATGGAGAAAAATCGTGGGTCAGATTAGCGTCAAGGGAAATTAACATGGAGAAAAATCGTGGGACGGTTTAGCGTCAAAGGAATTTAAACAGGGTGGGACTTTATAGCGTCAAGGGAAATTGAACATGGGATTTTTTTTTTTTAAATTTTTTTAAAAAAGGGGTAGGCAATGGAAAGGCTATCTCTTTTCGAGAAATATGGCTGGCCCTGAAAAGGGCCTTTGGGTTTATGTTAATATTAATATTAACATAGATGGCATCTGTCACATCTTCTTCTTCTTCTTAAACTCCTTCTAACTGCCGGTCCATACACAAGTACCCTCTTGAGACATCCTTGTCTTTCTATGTAAACTCTCCTCATCCATTGACTAGTATCTGTCCTATCAACAACAGTCCACTTGGACCTGACATACATGAGCATGTCCGTCCTAAACATCATGGAAGACACAAGGGTGGATGACTCAACTGTGGTCCACATCTTGAAGCGACGAGAATAGGTGAATCAATGCAGTGAACTGCGCTTATTTATAGGTACAGGAAGGATTGAAACAGATTGAATTCACTCACCAATCCGAACACGCGTTACAAAATTCAGTCAGCTCGCATCCAATCCGAAGAGAGCAGTCTGTGACGTCACGTGGTCTTTATAGATTCGTTAGCGCTTGTGTGCAGTCAATCTATGCGACAGTGATTCAACATGACGGAAACTCAGAAAACGATCCATTGGGGTGCACCAGCAGGGGAGACTGCCCAAGGGAACCCGGACTTACTTTCAGAAGAGGTACATTGGGATTTTGTGGATTTTCTTACCTCGCAAGAATTTGTTCCGGAACCTTCGTTACCTTCTTCATTACCGCAAGTGGAGAATTTTAGACAGAGACAGAAAGAAGAATTGGAGAAATTTATGCAACGACAAAAGGAAGCGGAACAAGCTTTTCTCCTACAGCAACAGCAACAGCAACAAGAAGAGGTAAGAAAAAAAAAACAGCAACAACAGCAAGAAGAAGTAGCAGCAAAGAAACAAGAGGGTGAAAATCAAACGGCTACGGTACTGTTGGACATTTTAGCGGAGTTAAGAAGTCTGAAACAAATGTATCAGACTTCTTTATCACGACCGAAGAGAATACGACCTTCCCGAGCTAAACACGCCAACCCTGTGACTAAGCCTGTCGTACCACCCTTAGTGATTTCAACCCAATCATCAGAAGTAGGCCTTGGCCGTGGCAAAGGCTTAAGGCAGTTAAAGTTGATTGGTTAAACTCATTCCTACACCATAAAGAAAAAAGGCCCTTTTCAGGGCCACCCACATTTCTCGAAAAGAAATACAATTTCAATTTGCCAATAACTCAAAAATAAACCCCACCCATTTTACCCTTATAGTACGTGTCTGTGTATGAGTGCTTGAGTTTAGCTTCTTATTTTAAAATCAAAACTCAAAGACACTTACCTTATATCATTCATGTATTCTTTTATCCATTTTTTACAATCCAATTCACAATTCACCACAGAACACTTTAAAAAGTTCGTACACTTCTTCTTTCTCCTTATTTAGTCTCTCTGTTTTTTGAATTTCTTCACCGTTTTTTCCTCATTTTCTTCCCTTCTTCTTTTCTTCTCCTGTTTCTTTGCCTCTTTTAAATAGAATTGTCTTCTTTCTTCCTCTTCTTCCTCTGAAGAATCCCTCTCTTCTTTCCAAGAATCCCTCTCTTCTTCCGAAGAATCCCTCTCTTCTTCTGAAGAATCCTTCTTTTCTTCTGACTCCTCTTGTTTCTTTCTTGGGCAATCTGGAGACCAATGTCCTTTTTCTTTACAATAATAACAGGTATCTTGACTTTTGTCTTTTTTAGCCCCTGTTTTTTTTTCTTTTTTGACGGTCTGGACACTCTGAAGACCAATGCCCTTTCTTCTGACAGATATAGCAAGTATCTTGACTTTTATCTCGAAAGGAAGGAGAGTAGTCCGTCGGCTGGTCTGAAGAGAATTTTCTAATGACCCCTCGCAAAGCTCTGACGAAACGTTCCATCTGGGTAGTCTCTTCCATCGTTGTGCTCGGCTTGAGAGTGAAATGAATAGTGAAAGGACAAGACACACACCCTTTTTATATACGCTGGTTTGCCATGACTATAAATTAGTCTATGGTGTTTAAACTTGAGTCATTTGACGTTTTGCACTCAAGATGAAACGATCCCATTCATTCGAGAAGAAAGAAGAAGAAGAAGAAAGTAAGAGGCAGAAACGTGATCTATCGCCTCGTACCAGGGCTGAAATCTTGGCACAAATTCATGCCAGTGATTTTGAAGAGGACATGAGTGAACCAGAATCCGAACCCTCTAAACCAAGTTCACCACCCTTAGTCAACCCTGAAAAGTACTATTCCATTCGAGAGACGGAAAAGCGCTCCTCTAGAAAATTTAGAACCACGGCTTACACCTACACGGTGAAGTTTAAAGATTTCAAGGCCGACGTACCCTTGGAAAAAGCAGAAGGTTTTATCACCGAGATGTGGGATTCTTTGCTCACCGCACTCAAGCGACAATGTCAAGCCAAAGAAGACGATCGCTTGACACTATCCATAGATCACGACGGTTTGAAATCCCGTTTGGATCGAGTTTAGCAGACCCGCAGAACTGACCCCTTCCAAAGTCATGGACAAGATACAACAGGTGCAACAATCTAATGACCAGTTTGACATCACCGATGGTAAAGCCAAACTGAAAATGGCCCACGTCTCTCCTCCTCAAGGAACTGGATGCAAAAAGATGTTATTGGTGGACGACCTTCGCAACACCAAAAAGAGTCTCGTCCGAATTAACAACCCTCAAGACCAGATGTGTTTAGCCCGTGCCATCGTGGTGGGACGAACCTATGCCAACAAGAACGACACGGTAGAATGGAAAAGAACCTGGAAAACTATTCAACAATCCGACCGAGCCAAACAACGAAATGAAGCAGAACTCCTGTTACAACAAGCCGGACTGTCCAAAGACACACCCTGTGGCATTCCTGAGATGCAAAAATTGCAAGATGCCCTAGCTCCACGCTACACCTTGAAAGTGCACCCTCAAGAAATGCGTGGAACTCTGTTGTTTCGAGGCCAAGATTTTAAGGACGGAAAATACATTCATGTCTATCATCACGATGACCATTTCGATACCATTACCAGTATCACTGGATTCCTGGGATACAGTTATTATTGTGAGAAATGTGACTATGGTTATAACAATCGAGAGCAACACGAGCATTGTGGAATGAAATGCCCAGGATGTTTGGCCTCTCCATCCTGTCTGAGCGAAGGACCAGTGCCTTGTTCGACTTGTTTGCGCACGTTTGTCAGTCCTACCTGTTACCAACAACATCTGAAGACGCAAGGTTCACAGCAGAAATGTGCTTGTCAACTCTTGAGATTGTGCCCTACGTGTAGACAAGGCATACGTACCAATAGTACCAAGGCACACGTATGTTCAGGAAAAAAAAAATATCACATTTGTCACCGCATCGTGGACTTGGAACACCAATGCTAAGTGCAAAAATACCAACCCCCACCAGAGAAAGAGGACGGTCACAAGAAGAAAGGCAATTTCATCTTTTTCGATTTCGAATGCATGCAAGAGACCGGCATTCACATTCCTAATTTCTGCGTGGCTCATCGAGCGTGCGAGAAGTGCATTCAAGAACCTATCTTCAGTCATTGCCCTCACTGCAGCAACATTCCCGGAGGGCGTGAAAAAATCTTTCGGGGACCAAACACGTTAGCCGATTTTGCCCAATGGGTCTTAGACCCCATCGACAAGACGTGGAGCCAAGAGGACATCGAACGTTACGGAGATTGTCATCGTCATGCCACGGTGATGGCTCACAATTTCTCCGGATACGATGGACAGTTTCTTCTCAGATACTATACGGAACAAGGCACCGAACGTCCTAAAGTCACTTTGAACGGAGCCAAAATCATTTTCATGCAAGTGGGACAAGTACAGTTTAAAGATTCGATGAGTTACTTGGCCATGCCTTTGAGTCGAATGCCTAAAACGTTTGGAATGACAGAAATAGCTAAAGGGTACTTTCCACCCTTTTTCAATAGGGAAGCCAATCAACATGCCGTTCTACCCCATTTACCTGAGGCTCACTATTACGACCCCGACAACATGCGTACCGAACAACGAGAAGCTTTCTACGCTTGGTACCAGGCTCATGCCTCTGACCCCTTCGACTTTCAGGAAGAAATGTTAAAGTATTGTCGTTCCGACGTGGACATTTTACGACGTTGCTGTGGAAAATTTCGAGAACTGTTCATGGAACACGGAGGGGTCGATCCTTTGAAAGAAGCTTGCACCATTGCCAAAGCGTGTTCCTTAGTGTACCGCCAACGATTCATGCCTGAAAACACCGTGGCTGTCATCAGTCCTCAAACGACCCACTATGTCAAGCGTCAATACTCGGTCAAAGCCCTACGTTGGTTACATTACTTGTGCGACAAGGAAGACAAATGGATTCAGCATGCCCGCAACGGAGGAGGCGAAAAGACCATCGGAACGTATTCGGTAGATGGCTGGGACTTAGAAAACCCCAAGATCGTGTACGAGTTTAACGGTTGCTTATTTCACGGATGTCCCGTCTCTTACCCTGACCGTGACACTAAAAATCAGTTTTTGCAACGAACCATGGAAGACTTGTACCAGGACACTTGTCAGTGACGCCTAAAGTTAGAACAGCAAGGATACCAAGTGGTGGAAATGTGGGAACACGAGTACGATCACCGCTTGAAAACCGATCCCGAGTTTAAACGCCTCGTGGAAAGTTACCAGTTCATGGACCCGCTGAACCCGAGGTATAGTTTGTACGGAGGAAGGACCAATGCCACCTGTTTGCTGTACCAAGCCGACGAAGAGAAAGGAGAAGAAATCAAATACTTGGACGTGTGTTCGCTGTATCCCTACGTGTGCAAATATTGTCGCTTTCCTGTAGGGCACCCGCAATTGTTGACGGAACACATCGACCTGAAAAACATTCGACAATACGAAGGCTTGATCAAGTGTAAAGTTTTGCCTCCCACGAACCTATACCATCCCGTCTTACCTCAAAATTGTCAAGGCAAACTGATGTTTCCCTTGTGCCGTACTTGTGCCGAAACGTACAACCAGGACCAACCTTGCCATCACAGCCAGGAAGAACGTGCCTTGACGGGAACCTGTGTCTGCGTGGAATTGTTCAAAGCTCTGGACATGGGATACCAACTGTTAGAAGTGTACGAAATTTGCCACTTTCCCAAGACACAACAGTACCACAAGGGTGACCCTACTCAGAAAGGCATTTTCGCCGACTACGTGGATGCCTTTTTGAAACTGAAACAAGAAGCCAGCGGCTATCCTTCCTGGTGTCACACTCCCGAAGACCAAATACAATTCAAAGAGAAATACTATGCACAAGAAGGCATCTCTTTAGACCACATCAAAAAAAACGAAGGCAGGCGATCGTTTGCCAAAGTGATGTTAAATTGCTTGTGGGGTAAAATGGCACAACGACCGTGTTTACCCAAGACGGAATATTTGACAGAACCTTCCCGCTACTTCCAGATGATTCACGACAAAACCAAATACATGAAAAACGTGGACGTCGTTCGAGAGAATTTGATCTTGGTCAATTACGAAGAAGATCTGGACTTTGTACAAGACGACCCTTTTGGAAATGTCATCATTGCGGCTTACGTGACAGCTCATGCTCGCTTAAAATTGTACGAAGCTTTAGAACTGTTAGAAGAACGCGTCCTGTACTTTGACACGGACAGTTGCATTTACATCCATCACCCGATTCAACAGCACCCTGACATCGAAGGAGACCGTTTAGGAGCCTGGACAGACGAGCATCCCGACGACAAGATTCTAAGTTTCGTCAGTGGTGGTCCCAAAAATTACGGCTACGAATACCGGGACAAACAAGGAGAAGTGCACACGACGTGCAAAGTGAAAGGACTGACTCTGAATCATCGTACCAGTCGAGTGGTCAACTTTGGGGTATTGAAAGAAGCCTTGCAATCGGGAGAGGATGGAAACTTTAAAGTGACCACCTATCAACCGAACAAGATTGTACGTTTACCCACTCACCACATCGTCAGTCGACCCTTGGAAAAAGTCTATCAAATTGTATACCAGAAGCGAGTGCGACTTCCCAATCACTTCACCTTACCGTACGGTCACGTCGGTATTGGTCTGTATATAAAAAGGAACCCTAGGCAAGATCGATAGTTCATTGTTCATTGAAGTAACTTACCATGTCGTTGACGAAGAAGAAACCAGATTGGTTAGGAGTCAAATGTTGGACATCACCGAGACCAGGGTTTTCAGGCTTGGACACAAGAGGTGGCCCAGTATGCACGAGAGTTATTCAAGGAAAAAAAGTTACTTTTCAACCTGTGTTAGTGACGGTGCCAGAAGAACCCGTCACCCAGGACAGGACTGTCGTGGACAGGCCTGAAAGACCCTTTCGGGAGGACACTTGTGTGACCTTACTCCCTACTATAGAACTGGTTAGAACTTTACCCAAAACATGTTGTACAGACACTTGTGTTTATTCCACGTTCATGGTTATCATGTGCCTTTTATTCTTGTACTTAAGCCTTTGGCTTTTATGTATTTTTGTCTTTCGTATTCATGTTTGAAACATTCAATAAACGTGTTCTGAAAAAGTATATAAACTCTTGTCTTGTTTGTTTTTCGTGTCACAAGTGACATTTCTCACACCATGGCTACCTCTGCTGTCTCTGCTCCCTCTTCCTCTACTGTCAAAGTCATCGACGAACACTTAGATCGTGCCAGTTGGGAGGCTTTGTATCTTCGCCATCCCTTTAACATGCTCATTGCTGGACCTAGCGGTTCAGGCAAAACCGAATTCGTCAAACGTTTGATCGAACATAAACATCATTTGATCGATCGACCCCCTCAACGAATCGTGTGGTGTTACAAAGAGTGGCAATCGGCGTACAGCCTCTTGCGAGAAAGTCAAGGCGATTCCATCGTGTTTGTGGAAGGCATTCCTAAAGAAGACGATGGCATATTCTCTGACTCCCGTCTGACCCATTTGGTCATTTTCGACGACATGTTAGGAGAAGACGAAGAAGAAATTAAACTGTGGTTCACGCGCAAAGGGCATCACCGTAATGCCAGTGTCGTTTACATCACCCAAAATTTGTTTCAACAAAGTAAAGCCCATCGCACCATCAGTCTCAATGCGCATTACGTGGTCTTGTTTAAAAGCCCTCGAGATAAATCGCAAGTGCAAGTCTTAGCCAAACAGTTAGGAACGCCTTGGCTGACTCAGGCGTACGACGATGCCACTCAAACTCCACACGCCTATTTACCCGTCGATTTGAAACCTACGACCCCCGAGGATTTGCGATTTCGTACCCACTTGTTTCACCACTGGTGCCAAGACGGAGGGCCTGTCCTGTACACGTCTCCGTCCTCGACTTCATTTCACTCCCCATAAAAAAATCTTTAATAACCTCAGACCCTTTTTCGTCTGTCTCACTCTCAGTGCGAACATGACGTCCCTTCAGTCGCATCTTCCCGTCAAATTGATTCGTGCCTTGTATGGCATTAGTCGAGAAAAAGATCCACAAACACGAGCTCGTGTCTTAGAAGCTAGTCTCAAAGAAGTCTTACGATGGTTCACGGTGACGGCACGTCAATTACTCCAAGGAATCATTCAGATTCCTCATCAAACCAAACGCTTTTTCGATCGAAACAAAGTCGCTTTGGTCCAACTGGCCGATCCCCGCATCGACACTCAAACCAAAAAACAAATCATTTTGAAACCTGGAGGGAGCGGTACTCTAGGAGGGGTCATCATTCGCTCACTCTTAAGATGGGATCCTAATGCCCCGAAAGTTATACCCAAGACAAAAGTCCAACGAAGCCCCAAGAAGAAAAAGACCAGGTCCCCAAGGAGAACTTCTCCAGTGGCAGGACCCTCCTCTGACCAGACACCACCACCACCCCGGAAAAAGAAAAGAAGCCCCCAGAAAAAGAAAAGTCCACAGAAAACTAGTCGCAAGAGAGTCACTTCGGCCAGGACGCAACCTTACACTCGCAAACCACGACCTGCCACGGCGGTGGCTTCGTCTCCGGCAGCTTCACGTTTGTCCACTTCTCCGTTAATGACACCCAGAACTGAAGAGTACTTGGAGACGTTGATCACACCAAGAACTTCTCCGTTGATGACCCCCAAAAGAACTTCCCCAGTGGCAGGACCTTCCAATTTAGTGGCAGTGGCTGCTGCTCACAAAGTACCTTCTTCCAAAATCAAAGTTCAAGAAAGATCGGGCATGTTACAAAGTTTACTGGATTTGTCCAAGCAAGAACTGGCTCGATTTAGTCCGTTACGTACCCCTGCACGACGTGTCATGCCTGTCCTCAAACTAATACGACGTAAAGACAATCAGTGGCGACGCGTTCCAGTATAAAAAAGGCCTGTGACCAAGTCGGGTATCAGTGTTTTTTGGTGCTCCTGAAGACTCAAAGATGTCACCCTCCAGAAAACCCCAAGGAAAGAAAAGGAAAGGACTGCCACCACGTTTAGCCAAACATGGGGACATGTTATCTGTCCTGTCCAATGCTTCTCCACCCCTACGAAAAAAACTCATTCAAACAGCCTCCAAAGAGGTCATCGATACCGTGTGCGAATGTTGTTTGAACGTTTTGAAAGGCACGATCCCTTTGTCCAAACACCAGAAACAATGCTTAGGCAAACATCGTCACGTTCTTCGGAAAATGGTTCAAAAGAAAATTCCCATTCGTCAAAAAAAGAAGATGTTAGTGCAACGTGGAGGTATTTTACCTCTCTTGTTAGGCCCCATACTGAAAGGAGTCTTGGAAACCATGTTGGAAGGACTGGTGGGAGCAAGATAAAAAGGCCTCGGAAGTTCCAAGATCTCAGAATCGACCCCTGACAACCCCATGGAAGGACGAAAACTAGCTTTAGTGCCTTACAAACGATGGATGGAATACCATCGGTGGCAAGAACAACACACCCCGCATTTACCTCCCAATCCCAATTTGAGCGAGATGTCCCAGTTACAACACGAATTGCAGTCCTTGATGGATCGCCAAGATTTGTCCGAAACAGAAAAATCGCAAAAGTACGGTCAACTCTTGCAACGACTGCAACTCTTTCACCAGAAAGCTTTAGACGAAACAGCTCTACCCACTCTGAAAGATTTTAAGACCTTGATGAAAAGTCCAGCACCATCACCAGTACCAGTACCAGTACCAGTACCACCAGTACCCGTGACCAAGACAGAAAAAAAGAAAAAGAGGAAGGGTTTCAAACTCCACCAGAAAAAGTACGCAAGTTAACAACACCACCTACCTCCAGAATTGGATGGATTAAAAAGATGATGGCCACCCCTTCTTCCTCACAAGAGAAAAAGAAAGTGAAGACAGAAGTGAAGACAGAAGTGAAACAAGAACCGATATCCCCCGCTCAGACATCCTTCTCCTCTTCGACACCTATTGCTGGCCGCACACGCAAAGCATTGCAATCCAAGAAAATACCCCAAGAGAAAAAGAGTAGCATCCTCCAAGAGTGGGTGTCTTATTAACACACCAACCAACACAAAAAAATGGAAAAAGTCTTAGCCAGCATTTACTACGATCCCTCTCATCCTGCAGGTTACGCAGGAGTTCAAAAATTGTATCGTGCTGCCAAAACGCGACTGAAAAGTCTCCGTTTACCTCAAGTGCAACGATGGTTACAAGAACAAGCTACCTACACTTTACACAAACCCATTCGACGCAAGTTTGCCAGAAGTCGCACCCGAGTGGAAGGCATCGATCATCAATGGCAAGCCGATTTAGCCGATGTCTCTCATTTGGCCAGCTACAATCGTGGCTACAAATATTTGTTTTGTGTCATCGACGTCTTTTCCAAATTTGCCTGGGTCGTGCCCTTGACTTCCAAATCGAGCAGCGAGTTAGTGCGAGCCCTGCAACGGGTGTTGAAACAAAGCGGTCATCACCCTCTTCGATGGCAAACGGACAAAGGCACCGAATTTCTGAACCAAGCTTTCCAAAAAGAATTAAAGAAACGTGACATTCATTTTTTTACCACCGAGAATCCCGAAACCAAAGCCAGCATCGTGGAACGTTTTCAACGCACTTTGAAAGAACGCATGTGGAAATATTTTACGCATCACCACACTCTGAAGTACATCGACATCTTACGCACCTGGTGCAAGCGTACAACCAATTTTACCATCGAAGCATAGGACGTGCCCCGCAAGACGTGACTCCCGACAACGAAGTGTTGATGTTTGAGCGTCTGTTTGGTACGTCCCCGACGAGGGCTGTCCCCGAGAAAAGTGGAATGTTGGCCGTAGGAGATTGGGTGCGCATTGGCAAAACCAAACGCACTTTCGACAAAGGTTACTTACTTAACTGGACGACCGAATTGTTTCGCGTCACTGGACGAGTGCATGGCCGTCATCCTGCCGTCTATAAATTGGAAGACATGAATTGAGAAGTGCTCAAAGGAACGTTTTATTTGCCCGAGTTACAACGTGTCACCAAAAAAGAAGACGACGTGTACGACATCGAAAGCATTCTCGAACGCAGAACCCGTAAAGTGGGCAAACGACGTGTCAAAGAAGTCAAAGTACGTTGGAAAGGATATCCACCCAGTTTTGATTCTTGGATCGACGCTTCGCAAGTCATCGACTATAAAAAGAAGTGACCATCATGCCCTTTCACACAGTAGACGCAGCTACGTCGACCACTCCTCCTTCACCTAGTTCTTCTGTGCAAGATTTACAAAAACAACCCTTGTGGGTGTGGTGTGGAGAACGTGTGCCTAAAACGCAAATCGTCTTTTTCTGCCAAATCTTCGTGGTGTATTGTGTCATCGGGGCAGCCATTGCCAATTTGAGTTTGCAACAAGGAGACAAACAATTGTGGACCATTTTATTGAGCAGTTGCATCGGTTACCTGCTTCCTAATCCCTTCCTGAAATTCACCTCGAACGGGAACCCCGGGAACCTTGTGTCCAGTGCCAGTGCCAGTCACCACTTCAACCACAATCAGAACCCCATTTTAGACGGAGACACGCCTCTGACGTCCAGTAATATCCCCTCAGACAGCCACAGAACTCTGGAATTATGAGTCACCAAAACCAATTTTACTTAACTTTACCCAGTGACAGTTCCATGGAGGTGTTTCCCAAGAACATGTTGTGCTGTTACACGCCCAAATTACCTCAAGCCATCCAGTTAGATCACGAAGCCCTTTGGGAAGTGGCTTTAGTAGAAATGATTCACCCGACCCAAGTCCTCAATGTCCTTCCCAATCAAAATTTTTTTGATGTGGAAGTTCATGACGAGCAAATGCAACAGTGGATGGATAGCAATGTCAAATATGACAAGAAAACCCGTACACAAAAGTACACCACCTATCACTTGTTCATTCCCCCAGGCTATTATTTTAGTGGTCAACATTTGGTCAGCACCATAGCCTCCAGGTTTAATGTCGTGTTTCTGAAAGCTTTGGAGCATTTCAACAAAAGTGTCACCATGGAGTACCACAAAGCAGCTCGTCGCTTCTTGATGAAATTTGAACGAAGTAAAATCGTGTCCATTTTATTTTGTCCTGAATTGTTTGACATGTTGGGCGGAGACATGGACATGAGAAAGGCCATGCTCAAGAAAAACGAATTACCCATCGTTTACGACAACGAGTCTTTTAGCAAGTCATTTCGTGCCCCGGTAGAACTGAACCAAGGACTGAATTTGATGTTCGTGTATTCCGATGTGGTGGAGTACAACGTGGTGGGACACACCTCCGTACCGTTACTGCGTGTCATTTCTTTCAAAGTAGATTCTGCCACGAACGCTGACGAGGAAGGTGGAAACACTTACCACGTCCACCGCGAATTTGTACATCCTCACTATTTGCCTGTCAGTAAGTCGTATTTGGACACGGTCAACATTGCTATAAAAGGAGATCTGGGACAAAATATTCCATTCACCAAAGGAAAAGTCACGGTGAAACTCCATTTTCGAAAACGGTTCTCTCACGACTCGTAAGTAAATCATGTATCCAGTGTACCGAGGGGTTGCTCGACAGCGAGGACACGGCTTAGGAGATATGTTAAAATCGGCCTTTCGTTCGGTGGCCCCGGTGTTGAAACCGATGGTGACACGCGGATTGCACGCCTTGAAAGATGCGGCACTGACGCAAGGCAAAGAATTTCTCCAAAATGTCATCATCGACAAACAAAACCCTAAAGAAGCCTTCATGAGGGCATGCAAAAATGTCTTGCTGCAAACGGGCAAAGACATTTTAGGCCAACGAGAAACACCTATAAATGCCCTGCACGCTACCTAGTCAGGCATTCAGCAAGGACAAGGCAGAAAGAGACGACGAAGAAAACACCCTTTCACCAGACTTCAAGCGAGAAAGGCCAAGAAAAGAAGAACCGTTCGAGACTTAGACGTTTTCGATTATTGAGAAAAGAGACAAAAAAAAATGATGCACCGAGAATCTTGAGCTTGTTCCAAGACGGAACTGGATCTGACGATGATGACGATGCAAGAATCCCAGTGGGTGGAATTTCACCCCGTCTCCTCACTGACCGATTCCGCTCCCATCGAGTTTGAAATCAAAGGACAGCCCGAAGATTACATCGATCTGAATAGCAGTTACTTGTACCTGAAAGTCAAAATTCTAGATAAGACTGGAGGTGCTATAGACGATGAAGCAGTAGCTCCCGTCAACAATTTCATGCATTCCTTGTTCAGTGGAGTGGACTTGTACTTGAATAACAAACTGGTCAGTAGCAGCATGGATACTTACCCTTATCGTGCCTACCTGGAAAATCTCTTGACGTACGGAATAGATGCCAAGAACACTCATCTCAATGCCTGTGTGGTATGGGAAGCTGACGAACCTACCAAGTTTGAAATATTGGAAACTGATGAAAAGAAAGACAACAATGATGGATTTGTAGAACGAAGAAAGAGAATCACGGGAGCCGACACAAGTTTAGAACTGACGGATCGTTTGCATTTGGACATGTGGTTGCAAGAAAAGTATTTGCTGAACGGGGTGGATGTCCGCCTGAGACTGAATCGTAGCAGTGCCGCTTTCCATTTGATGGCTGATAGTGACGGTTACAAAACCAAAATCCTAGAAGCCAGACTCTACGTACGCCGTGTGGAAGTGTTACCTAAAGTGGGAAACGACATCAGTCAGACGTTGAGCAGAACGACCGCCAAGTATCCCATACGACGCGTGGAAGTGAAAACCTTCACCATTCCCAAGGGACAGCGATCCATGATCGAAGATCATCTGTTCCAAGGACAGTTACCCAAACGTTTGATCGTTGGTATCGTCGAGAATACAGCCTTCAACGGAGCTGCCGAAAAAAATCCTTTCTACTTTCAACACTTTGGCGTGTCCAAAATCGAAGTCAGTCGCGATGGCAAGACCTTGTGTACCCGACCTTTCGAACCTGACTTTACCAAGAAGAATTACTTGAGATCGTACTTGTCCTTGTACGAAGCCACCGGACAGTTAGGAACCAATACCAGTCACGGTATTACGTACGAAGATTATGCAGGAGGCTACGCTTTGTGGGCTTTCGATTTCACTCCAGACCAAGGCAGCGACGAAGGACATTTCCACCCTATAAAATCCGGCCAGATTCGTGTGGAAATTCAGTTTAAAGACCGAGACCCTGATGAAACGGTGAACGTCATCCTGTATGCAGAATTCGATAATACCATAGAAATCAACAGTTTGAGAGAAGTCATCCTAGATTACTAGAAACCATGGCAGACTGTTATCCCTCTTTACCTAGTGGAGAAACTTTTAGTGTTGGATTATTGTTAAAAAATGTTAGAGTTGTTGTTGTTTAGTGTTAAGTTATTTTTGAATAAAAAAATGTTGTGTTTTGAAAAAATTGTTTGATGTTATACTGTTGGATTATTGTTAAAAATGTTAGAGTTGTTGTTTAGTGTTAAGTGATTTTTGAATAAAAAATGTTGTGTTTTGAAAAAAATGCCTTTGTCTTTTGTTTAGCTATAAGAATGTTGTATTGATGCTCTTTCATTTCTTACTATCCCTCTCGTGACACTCACTAAACGTTGCGACTCAAAAACCGTGTGGGGGATGTTTTCCTTCACGTCCGCGCTTTGACTTTAAGAACCCGGGTTGTTTCCAGTCTAACCATCCATTGTCGACTCATCCTCCTATGAAGATGTGCTCCAAACTAGCTAAGCTCAACGAAGCCTACGTGAATTTGCATAGGGTCAGACACAGTCTGATACCGAAGCCAGAAGAAATAGAGAATGTGAGAATGTTAAAAATCACTGAAGACCTGATAGAGCTCTTCAGAGAAGAAATGAACAGGGAAAAAGAAGAATGGACAGAGAAGTACAGACTTCAGAGACAGCAGCAACAGCAGCAACAACAACAACAGCAGCAGCAACCTGAAGCTGACAGAGGCTTTGTCGATTGTCGTATCGACACCAAAGAGTTCTTCTTCTCTTTTCGAAGAAGCAGACCTATCGCCAGAAAGTCTATCCTCAGAGGACATCGCATTCTTAGAAACTAAAAAAGAATGCCATAGCAAACAAAAAAAACAGCCCTTTTCAGGGCTACCCAAATACTCTAGAAAAGAAATAACGATCGATTTGCCAATGTGTGTAGGTAGAGTAGTGTGAAAATAAGCACTAACTCCTTTTTAAAAAAATGTAAGGGTATGTGTTTGTGTGTTTGTGTTTGTAAGTGGTTAAGTAAGTTGGTATGGATAGTAGATTAAAATGATGTCTTTTTTTGGTGTTTGAGGTGTAAATTTGGGGTTAGATTGGATTGCTTTGCGTATGTGGATAGTCTATTGAAGTGATTTATAAAAAAATTTAAAATAGTGATGGGTAGCATAAAAAGTGAGTGAGTGTTTCTTTTAGGTCCGCGCGTTGTTGTTATTTTTTTTGATCATGATCTAGGTAAGATCAATTTTATGTTTTTAGGGGGATGTTTTCCTTCACGTACGCGCTTTCACTATAAATTGAAACTCGTTCGGCAGTCCAACTACCCTTGTTGATTGATCAACACCAAAAATGAACACGAGACTTAAGAAACTGTTGGAACTTCATGTGCATCTGGAATATGCCAGGCGCATATTAAATGAACTGGCCGCGGAAGCCATTGTGGAGGAGGGAAGGATAAGAGAGGAGGAGGATAGAAGAAACAAAGAAGAGGAGGAGAGAAGATATAAAGAAGAAGAGGAAAGAAGATACAAAGAGGAGGAGAGAAGATACAAAGAAGAGGAGGAGGAAGAAAAGGAGAGAAGAAGAAGAAATTTCAGAATCCCAGAGAGCGAAAATTGGGATTCTGAAGCGACATATCCTGCCTCTGCTCTCTCCCCCCAAAAGGTAAAAAGTAACTGGGGGATAAGATGTGTATGCGGCGCCAGGCCTGGAAGGTGCCACCATTAACCAGGTGTCCATGAAGTTCCAAACAAAAAAACAGCCCTTTTCAGGGCTACCCAATACTCTAGAAAAGAAATAACCATCAATTTGCCAATGTGTAGGTAGAGTAGTGTGAATATAAACACTAACTCTTTTTTAAGATAGTGTGAGGGTATGTGTTTGTGTGTTGGTGCTTGTAAGAGCTAAGGTATGTGAATAGTAGATTATGGGTTTCTTTATTGTTTCTTAGCGTAGGTGAAGAGTATAGTTAGGGTTTTGTAAGCGCTCACGTACGATTGTGTGGATAGTAGATTATGGATTTTGTTTATTGTTTCTTAGCGTATGTGGAGAGTATAGTTTGGGTTTTGTAAGCGCTCACGTACGATTGTGTGGATAGTAGATTATGGATTTTGTTAATTGTTTCTTAGCGTATGTAGAGAGTATAGTTAGGGTTTTATTTTATGAAATAAAAAAGTAGGGGATGTTTTCCTTCACGTCCGCGCTTTTCGTATAAGAACGCACAGTATTCGTCGTTCAAACCATTCTGCAAAGAATAAAAAAAGAAGATGGCTTCTAACCAAATGGACAAAATGGAAAAATTGCAAAACGTCCTCGACAATTTAGGAATGATAGAGCAAATGTTGGTTAACCTAAACGAGGATCACTATTCTTATAGTCCCCGTCGAGTGAAGATGGAGATAAACAATTTACGAAAAATGAAGGTAATCATCAGTGATCTGTTGAAAGAAATAAAGGAGGAGAAGGAGGATGAAGAGGAAAGGATAAGGATGAGAGCATGGAATGAAAAAATTGAAAAAGAAGAAGAAAATGAAAAGAGGAAGAAAGAAGAGGAGGAAGAGAAGAAGAAAGAAGAGCAGGAGAAAAAAAAAGAAAGAAAAGAAGAGAAAGAGTGTTGGAGATAAAATAAGAACTTGGTGGAGAAAAAGAAGAAACTAGAAGCAGAAGAAGAAGAAGAAAACCCAAAGGCCCTTTTCAGGGCCAGCCATATTTCTCGAAAAGAGATAGCCTTTCCATTGCCTACCCCTTTTTTAAAAAAATTTAAAAAAAAAAAAATCCCATGTTCAATTTCCCTTGACGCTATAAAGTCCCACCCTGTTTAAATTCCTTTGACGCTAAACCGTCCCACGATTTTTCTCCATGTTAATTTCCCTTGACGCTAATCTGACCCAGGGGTCTCTGTAATGCTAATTCCCATTGACGCTAATCTCACCCCATTTACTACTCATGTATGACAGGTCAATTGTAAGCAACGATACGAGCCCCTGTGGTCTTACATTGTAGGACTAACGCACCTGGGTCACATTAATATGGATGTCCATTTTTAACAAAATTTTGGAATGTTACAGATAATTTGCATCGTCCAGTTTCCTTTTCTTGGGGAAATGCACCTGCCGGCTTCTAATTGTTTGCATACTATGGCTATCTATCTCATAACTATTTTGATCCAAACTGAGATAGACACCAGTCGCGAAGCGATTGTTGTTTAGCGAACAACCTTCGTGGGAAATTTAGCACCAAATGAAATATATACTATGTAACAATTTCCCTTTTTAATGATCTATGTTTACAAGACAGATAAATCATCTGCCAACCCTGTAAAGGTAATGAGGGGAATGTGCTATGTTTAACAGAGTTAACGTTACTGGCGATTTTGTTTAGCAGAGTTTACGTTATTGGCGATTTTTTTAAATTATTTGTCCCTAACCGGTCGCGTGCGTGATTGTCTTTATTCTTGTCATTACACGGCAGCTGTGCGAATAGTCTTCCCAAAAGTTGGTACACGAGAGCCATCGAATAGACACTTCCTTTCTTTTATACTCTTCATCTGTTTGTTGTTTTTGTGGGTTTTTTTTGCTTTTTTTTTTTTTTAAATTGCCAGAGATAGTGCAAGACAAACGGAAAGTGTACTAATAAACTGAAGAGTAAAATGAATATACATACTGAAGAAAAACCATTCAAATGTGAATTTTGCGATAAAATATTTAGAGAGAGTAGTACTTTGAAGGTACACACGATGATTCATGCAGGAGATAAACCATTCAAATGTGAAGTTTGTGGTACAATGTTTGTCGAGGAGGCTCATTTGAAGATGCACAATAGATTACATACGGGAGATAAACCATTCAAATGTGAATTTTGCGGTAAAATGTTTAGACACGGTAGTACTTTGAAGATCCATGTGATGATACATACCGGAGATAAGCCATTTAAATGTGAAGTGTGTGATAAAATGTTTAGGCACCTTAGCCATTTAAAGGTCCACATGATGATTCATACCGGAGAAAAGCCATTCAAATGTGAGGTTTGTGATAGAATGTTTAACCAAAAAGCTCATTTGGAAAGGCACATGAGGTTACATACTGGAGATAAACCATTCAAATGTGAAATTTGTGATAAAATGTTTAGGAATAATAGTGCTTTACGGTGCCACATGACAATACATACTGGAGATAAACCATTCAAATGTGAGGTTTGTAATAAACTGTTTCGACAACGTGGTACATTGAAGGACCACATGAAGTTACATACTGGAGATAAACCATTCAAATGTGAAGTTTGTGATAAAATGTTTAGGGATAATAGTGCTTTACGGTGCCACATGAGAATACATACTGGAGATAAACCATTCAAATGTGATGTTTGTAATAGACTGTTTGGACAAGGTGCTACATTGAAGAGCCACATGAGAATACATACAGGAGATAAACCATTCAAATGTGAAGTTTGTGATAAAATATTTCAACAAAGTTGTAGTTTGAAGATCCATGTGAGATTACATATGAAAGATCAAGAATGCAGATGTGAAATTTGTAATAAATTTTTTGGCCAGCGTAGTGATTTGAAAGTACATATGAGGATCCATACTGGAGAAAAACCATTCAAATGTGAAATTTGTCATAAAATGTTTGGACAGATTAGTTATTTGAAAGTACACATGAGGATCCATACTGGAGAAAAACCATTCAAATGTGAAATTTGTCATAAAATGTTTGGACAGAGTAGTTATTTGAAAGTACACATGAGGATCCATACTGGAGAAAAACCATTCAAATGTGAAATTTGTCATAAAATGTTTGGACAGAGTAGTTATTTGAAAGTACACATGAGGATCCATACAGGAGAAAAACCATTCAAATGTGAAATTTGTCATAAAATGTTTCGACTCTGTAGTACTTTGAAAAGACACATGAAGCTACACACTGGAGATGCACCATTCGAATGTGAGACCTGTGATATAACATTTAGTGACAGAGTTGTTTTGGAGAAACACATGAGAATACATTCTAGAGTTAAAACATTTAAATGTGAAGTTTGTGATAAAATGTTTAGCCAGTGTAGTGTTTTAAAAAGACACATGACAATTCATACTAGAGAAAAACCATTCAAATGTTAAGTTTTTAATCAAGTGTTTAAATGCAGATTGAATATGAAAATATATACAGGACAATTTAGTCATTCAGTGGTGATTTTTGTTATGAAATGTTTGGGAAAAGTAGTATTTGCAGAGTTTCAGAATGATTACTGCAGACAAGTATTCAAATGTAAAGTTTGTAGAAAAATGTTAGGCCGGGTACTGATACATATACAGTTTAACAAATAACAGACAATTCATAGTGGTTATATGAAAGTGAACTGCAGATAATGCATTGAAAGGTGACGTTCGTGATAAAATGTTTTGGTGGAGTGGTGTTTTCAAATGACTATGATGATACGTCATGGAGATCTAAATAAACATTAAAGGGTTTTGCTGTTTTTGGTTTCAGTTGAGTGTATCTGTTATATTCTGAGTTGTTTTCAGTTCAGTAGTGTTTCTAATTCTGCTTAGAGTGATTATTAAATGGATGTACAATTGAAAATAGACACTGGACATGATTAACTATTGAAATTTGAAGTTAGTAATCCAAATTAAATGGTCTAGTGTTTCATTGTTTAGTAGGTTTGTTAATGTATTTAGTTGCTTCCAGGTTTTGCTTGTAGCTTTCAGCAACTATTTATCCCTTTATCCACCATTACCATAAAATAAGTGCATTTGCCACATATGATTAATCATCCCATTTTGTGGATATTATGCCCACACTGACCAGAATACCTGAGACAGATGTATGTTAAGAATCAATTAACTAGTTCCAAACACTTGGCCCCTTTATATTTTACAGAAGTTACAAAAACGCTTAATCACGCGTTCTTGGATGCAATTTTTTTACCTGGGGCGCAGAAAATCACTTATACAGGAGCTTGCCAGTCCTTCTTCAACCATCTGCTGAATGGGAAAATGATCATTTTAGCTGTGGTGATATTTACAATGAGAAAATTCAATTGCTGAGAGACCCCCAGATGTGCAATTAGTGTAAGGGTGCTTTATAGCGTCAATGGGACTTACCATGCAAAAAACGGTCCATGCACTCTGGCATCAAGGGGAATTTAACATGGGGAATTTTAACATTGATGGGCCTGTATATCATCAAGGGGAATTGAACATGGATGGGACTGTATAGTGTCAAAGGAAAATGAACATGGAGCAAAGATCAGTCCATTTTTTCTGCCTATACCACCCTCCTCCTAGTAGAAAAAACAAGCTGGCTGACTCTCTTTTTGGAGCAGTTTCTGAATCTCCTGGACTATGGAAATTTGATAAGTGGCAACCTGATTATTCTTGGAGATTTCAACTTTCACTTTGACTGTCCCAGAAACTCAAATACATCAAAACTCATAGATTCCATTAATGTTTTCAACCTCAAACAGTCAGTTAACCAACCCACCCATAAACATGGTCACATTTTAGACTGGATTCTTCATAGACCTGATGATAACATTCTACGGTCCTCCCTGGTATCCCATGACCTTGCATCAGATCACCTCTGCATTATATGCCATCTGGACATATCAGTCCCAAACCCTCCACCTGTATCTGCTACTAAGAGAAACCTCTGTATGATAAATAGAACCAAACTAATGCACAACATCCAAGCTAACCTAACAACTTGCTTACCTACCACTGCAGAACAACTTGATAACTGTCTGCGTTCATTACTTGACAAACATGCCCCAGCTACCAAGTGCAGAGTATCAATTCAAAAGTGTTCTCCATGGTATAGCAGTGTTGGGGATCAGCTTCGCACTGCTAAAAGAGACCGCCGTAAACCTGAGAGGCTCTGGCTTTCCACCAGACTCACTATTCATAAGTAAATCTATGAAGTCGCTAAGAAGAATGTCACAGATATAGTCCATGCAGTGAAATCAGCCCACTACACTACTAAGATCATGGAAAGTTCCAGCTGGAAAGAGCTCTTCGAGATTACTAACAAGCTAATGTCAAGGAACAAAACAACACCACTTCCAACTACCTTCTCTCCAGTCGTCCTTCCGGACATGTTTGCAAATTTCTTCCGTGACAAAGTACAAACCAATAGAAATAAGCTTGACACCACAATTTCAATTGACTCGTCATCACCATACAGTTGGGATACAGAATTTGAGTGGCAACCATTAGCAGCATTTGAACCTGTCTATGAATTTCGTACGTACAATTGTGATGAGTGCACTAAAGTCATGTGAACTTGATCCAATTCCAACATCACTGCTGCTTGATTGCTTAGATCCAGTATTGCCTTCACTAACTGATGTTACTAATACCTCTCTCTCATCTGGGGAATTCCCATCATTTTTCAAAACTGCCATTGTAAAGCCTCTGCTGAAGAAACCAACACTAGACCATAATGATTTAAAGAACTACCACCCAGTTTCTAATCTCCCATTCATTTCAAAATCTTAGAAAAGGTTGTTCTATCCCAGTTGGTATCTCATCTAAATTCAAACAGTCTTTTTAGCGATGTACAATCTGCATATCGCCCTTGCCACAGTACTGAAACTACTCTTCTAAAAGCAGTTAATGACATTCTGTCTGCATTGGATAGTGGAAAGATTACAGTCCTCACCCTCCTTGATTTGTCTGCAGCATTTGACAAATTAGACCATGATATATTACTTCACCGTCTCCAGCATGTATTTGGCATTCATGATACAGCCTTACTGTGGTTCAAGTCCTACTTGGTCAACATGACACAAATTGTATATGCAAATGGAATACACTCCAGCCCAGTTGATCTATGTTGTGGTGTTCCACAGGGGTCTGTTCTTGGACATGTTCTCTTCATTCTGTACACTCAGTTGCTCTCAAGTGTCATAGATCATCCAGTGTCTCACCAACTGTACGCTGATAACATCCAAATATACAAATCTAGCCATCCAACTGAAGTTGATGCTACCATCCAAGGTGTAGAGAGGTGCATTTCTGATGTGAAATCATCGATGACTTGTAACAAGCTGCAGATGAATGATGATAAAACTGAGGCCATTCTGATCAAAACACAAAAAGACTTTCTCATTCACATCCTTTACCTCAAACAATAAATATCAGCAACACCAACATTAAATTCACACAATCAGTACGAAACTTAGGTGTTACTCTAGACAGTACTCTCACATTGCACCAACATGTCATGAACATATACAAGGCTGCATATCTTGAGCTGAGACACATCAGCGCAATTCACAAATATCTTTCAGTTGATGCCACTAAAACACTTGTGAGTTCATTAGTACTTTCAAGACTGACTATTGTAACTCAATTCTGTCTGGTTCAGCTCAATATCTACTCCAGAAACTTCAAAAAGTTCAAAACACAGCTGTTCGGATCATACATAGAATACCATGATAAGAGAACACCTCCCAGCTGCTCTGTACCCCACATAGGATATCCATTTGATCAAGAATCAAACACAGAATTTGTTCTCTGTGCTACGTTTCACTGTCGGACTCTAGTCCAACATACCTATCCGACCTCACCCATATGTACACACCAGCAAGATACGTACTCTCCTCTTCTGACAATCGTATACTCATTATTCCCACTATGAAAACAAAGTCATATGGACAGCGTTCTTTTGCATACCAGGGCCCAGCAACTTGAATGAATTACCCACTGAACTTAGACACAAAGACACAGTGATCACATTCAAGAGTGCTCTCAAAACTCACTTATTTTGACTGCAAGAACAAACTTAAAGACCTAATAATGTTTCTTACCTCAAATATTCTCAGCATGTTTTTTATTTTTTAATGTTTTTCTAATTTCATGTTGTTTGTTTTTGTAATAATATTATTATGTTTCTTATCTTATAGGTGCTGTCTAATGTTGTAAAGCGCTTAGAGCTAAATATGGGATGAACGGTGTTACATTTTTTTCTAAACCCATGTTTTGGCTTTAGAATTCAGAGTTAACCATAGGCAGGGTTATACAGTGCAGTGCCACTTGCGTCATTCTTGAAAAAGCTGTGTGATTATTTTTTCTTCTCCAGAAAAACTAAATCTAATGTTAGAAGAAGAAGAAAAAATCTATGACTTATTGCAGTGCCAAAATAGGATAAAGTTAAGATACCAGAATTGTGCAAACTCTAGCTTTTATTTCATCCAGAGATTTACTGTTTGAAGAAAAAAATTCGTTCTACAATTTTTTAGAGTGTAAAAAAATTACATCACAAATGGAACAGTTCGCATAATTATGGTGACTACTGTACTACTACTGATCACAATTTTGGAGAGGTATCTTCAAACAGGAACATATTCCATTAAGGTATAAATCAAAACTACAATGATGGAGAGAACGAGCGAGAGAGAATGTATTTCCTAATTTAAAAATCTCACGACACGTACGTTTGTTTTTATGGTATATTTTCCTTATGAAAGTTTCAAAGAAACACTCATTCCACTCACATAAGATAAGATAAGAATTCTTTATTTCGGACTACATAGTCCATACATCTAAATTAAAATATAGATATAATGTAAAATCACTGAAAACATAAAAGAACATATTGAACATAACATAATCACATCCGTAGAAACAATACACCATTAGAAAAATATCACAAGAGTGAACTGAAGACGCATGTGATTAAAGAGTCACCACAGAAACAAAAAGCATCCAAACATGTCGTGATATATTTCGTAACATGACTAATATAATTTCCATGAGTCGCCCATGGCATGATCAATTGTGTGTTTGTTTTATTGCTTGTGAAGTGACTAATGGTCAGGTACAGAAAAACGCGTATGATCATCTCGCGGTGCGAATAACAAGTGAAACCAATTTGAAGCTAAGACGGTGGAAAATATCGGTTAGCCAGTGAAGTCACTTACAATGTGTAACACATTGTTTGGTTGTAAATTCAGGGCAAGTAGTGTAGCAGCCAGCCGCAGAATAATTTAAAAAACTCGTCCGATCTTGTCACTGTGCGAAAAGGTACTGAAGTCAATTCGAAGCGAACGCAGTATGAAATCGTTTATGATGAGTGATGCATTGTTTTTTTTTTCTAAGGTAGTGTGGCAAAATAATGCCAACGCAAGAGCATTGTTACCATTGCAGTGCAGACAAATTGGAGTGTAAACTTACAATCCATTTGATGCATGTTGTACCATTTCTTCTTGCACCATCAAATATTAAACGGCCACAATACTGGTTCGCGTTTTGAAACTGACAAACATTTTTAATCTTACTCAAACATTTTGACAAGCAAACTCACATCAATAGAGACAGAAGTGTTACAGTACCGGGTGTCATTTTTTTTATTTGTTCCCCTATCAAACTAGTGAATTTGGGGTTTGTGTGAAGTAAATAAACAAAAGTACAGTCAACCTCAAGGATGATAACCCACGCTGTCTGGTAAATGTGTGTTTAGTTGTTCGCATCTCCACGTGTGTGGATAGTAGAATTTGGGTTTAATTTGGCTTCTTCCCATTTGTGAATAGTAGATTATGGTTATAATGTTGCAGCTTCGCATGTGTGGATAGTAGATTATTGGGGTTTTTAAGCGCTCACGTACATTTGTGTGAATGGTAGATTATTGGGTTTTGTAAGCACTCATGTACGTTTGTGTGGATAGAGTAGAGTGTGTGGTTATTTAACTTTTCCTACTGTGTGGATGATAGATTCGGGTTTGATTTTGCTTATTCGCATGTGGATAGTATATTTAGTGGTTATTGTACCTTCATGTGTATGGATAGTAAATTGTTGGCTTGATTTTGCTCCTTAGCGTGTGTGGACAGTATAAATTTGGGTTTGTGGATAGCAAAGTAAGAGTTTGGTTTGATCCATCGCGTGTGTAAATAGTAGATTTTGGTTATGTTTTTGCTTCTTTCCATGTGTGGATAGTAGATTTTGGACAAGTTTTACTTCTTCGCGTGTATTGATAGTAGATTTTGGGGTTTCGTTTGGCTTCTTCGTGTGTGTGGAAAGTAGATTTTGGTTTTGATTTGGCTTCTCCGCATGTGTGGATAGTATATTTTGGGGTTTGATTTGGCTTCTTGTCATGTGTGTATCGAAGAGTTTGGGTTTTATTTGGCTTCATCACGTGTGTGGATAGTATAGTTTGGGGTTTGATTTGGCTTCTCAGTGTGTGTGTGGATAGTAGATTGTGGTTATGTTTTTAGCTTCTCCCGTGTGTGCATAGTAGAGTTTGGGGTTTGATTTGGCTTCTCCGCATGTGTGGATAGTAAATTGTGGTAATGTTTTTAGCTTCTCCCGAGTGTGGATAGTAGAGTTTGGGGCTTCATTTGGCTTCTTCGCGTGTGTGGATAGTAAATTATGGTTATGTTTTTAGCTTTCCACGTGTGTGGATAGTATAGTTTGGGGTTTGATTTGTATTCTTCGCGTGTGTGGATCGTAGGTGAGTGTTTAGTTTTGGCTCCTTCGCGTGTGTCGATAGTATATAATTGGGTTTGTAGATAGGAAAGTAAGAGTTTGTTTTGCTTCTTTGCGTGTGTGGATTGTAGATAATGTGTTAATTTTTAGCTTCTTCGCGTGTGTGGTTAGTAGATTCTGGTTTTGTCTTTAGCTTCTCCCTGTGTGGATGGTATAGTTTGGGGTTTGATTTGGCTTCTTCACGTGTGTGTATGGTAGATTTGGGGTTTGATTGGGCTTCACGTGTGTGGATAGTAGAGATTAGAGTTTAATTTGGCTTCGCCGCGTGTGGATAATAGATTGTGGTTATGTTTTTAGCTTCTCCAGTGTGTGGTTAATAGAGTTTTAGGTTTGATTTGGCTTCTTTGCGTGTGTGGATGGTAGATGAATGTTTAGTTTTGGCTCCTTCGCGTGTGTGGATTCTATATAATGGAGATTGTGGATAATAAAGTAAGAGTTTGTTTTGCTTCTTCGCGTGTGTGGATTGTAGATTATGGGTTAGGTCTTATCGTCTTCGCGTGTGCGGATAGTAGATTGTGGTTATGTTTTTAGCTTCTCCCGTGTGTGGATGGTAGAGTTTGGTGTTTGATTTGTCTTCTTCGCGTGTGTGGATGGTAGACTGTGGTTATGATTTTAACTTCTCCCGTGTGTGCATAGCAGAGTTTGGGGTTTGATTTGGCTTCTCTGAGTGTGTGGATGGTATATTTTGTGTTTGATTTGGCTTCTTCACGTGTATTGTTGTTGTTGTTGTGGGGTTTAACGCCATTTTCAGCACACGATAGACTATACATGGCGGCCAGTATTAATGGTGGAGGAAGAACCCGGGAAAACCCCGGAAAGAACCACCGACCCACGAGAAGCTACTGGCAAGCTTTCTCACATTCCCACATTGGCTGAACCCTAGACTCGAACCGCCGCAGACAGAGGTGAGATGGCAGTGATCCGTAACGAAGAACGCTTTAGACCACTCGACCACTCGGGGCCCCTCTTCACGTGTGTGGATAGTAGTGTTTGAGTTTTGATTTGGCTTCTCTGCGTGTGTGGGTAGTAGATTGTGGTTATGTTTTTAGCTTCTATCGTGTGTGGATAGTATAGTTTGTGGTTTGATTTGGCTTCTCCGCGTTTGTGGATAGTAGATTGTGGTTAGTTATTGGTCTCCTCATCTTTTTGTGAATAGCAGATAATATGAGAAGACAAAATGTAGGGAATCTTTTCCTTCACGTTTGTACTTTAGATATAAAAGTAAAAAAGGTCCGTCATTCTCGCAATTCTACGGAATAAGCGAAAAGAAGATGGTAGCAGTATTTGACTTGAAAGAGAATGGAAGTTCCCAGGCAACTTGGAATTTGCAAACAACCTGAAAATATCCAGTGAGAACATAGAACGGATGAAAGAAGAAGAGATAAAGAAGTTGAGAAGTTTCATCCAGCCTGAATATATAAGGGTCGGAACATTGAAGCAGGCGCTTCAAATTGTTATCAAAGTCTGGTGTTTTTGGATGATATCTTCAAGTTGACAGAGTAGGCTTTTGTCAAAAGGGGACGGGACCAACTCCGTAAAGCAGAAGAAATTATGAAAAGGGTCTTGGAAGAAGAATTCAAGAATATTAAAGACACATGGGCAAAATAAAGGAAAGAACAAGAGAACATAAAGAAAAAAGAAGCATTTGAGAGAATGAACAAAAACTGGATGAATGTCCAGGAGAAATTTAGAGCGATAGGTCATCCAGACTGGAGTCCTGAGTCGGAACACACAAAAAAAGGAATATTGGGAAAATTTAGGAGATGGAGAAAGAAATGGAGAAAGCAGAAGAACCCAAATGCTCTTTTCAGGGTCCCTCATAGGTCTCGAAAACAAAATGACTTTCTTGCCTCAATTTTTAAAAAAAAATGTGGTATCAGTGTTTGTCTCTTGCCTGTTGTCTGTGCTATCTCCATCTCCCATGTTCAAGTTCCCTTGACGCTATACAGGCCTACGATATATTCCCATGTTCATTTTCCCTTGACGCTATACAGACCCAAGTTATATTCCCATGTTAATTTTCCCTTGACGCTATACAGACCACGATATAGTTCCGTGTTCATGTTCCCTTTACGCTATATTTGTCCCATCCATGTTCAATTCCCCTTAACAATATACAGGACCATCCATGTTAAAATTCCCCATGTTAAATTCCCCTTGACGCCAGAGTGCATGGACCGTTTTTTGCATGGTAAGTCCCACTGACGCTATACAGCCCCACTACATTACTTGTACATGTTGTTGTTGTGGGATTTAACGCCAGTTTTGTCAGCACAAGATAGGCTATACATGGCATCCAGTAATAATGGTGGAGGAAGAAACCGAGAAAATCCTGGAAAGAACCACCGACCCACGAGAAGCTACTGGCAAGCTTTCTCACATACCCACGTATGCCGAATCCGGGACTCGAACCCACACATACAGATATTTGATAGCAGTGATCCATAACGGTGAGTGCTTTAGACCACTTGGGGCCCCGTACATTTTGTCATTGTAAGAGTACATATGAAGAACATGACCAAATAGCTTGGCAGCAAGTTCAAAGACTTGACGAGCTGCGATGTGGTAGAAAAATGAACTGATATTTACAATGACTGAATTAACCATTGTAAGACACAGTGATGTAACTTTGTGTGAGAGTGCATCAAATGAACAACTTTATTTATCATTATTCTGTTCGTTTCCAAGTGTAGCCAAATTAGCGGTGCATGTGACCTGAAAATCAAGACATGTTGAGAGTTGGACAAAATGCTATTTCCGAAGTTGGATAAGTATTTAGAGGCAAACTGGCGAATATTGTAATGAGATTAAACAGAGTGCTAGAACTGATATTTCACATAGAACGCAATGTGTGATGCTCAGCTTAGTGTATGGATTAAGACGTTTCCATGGCCTGACATAATTCACTCTCACTTTAATGGACAAATAAGAGTTATATGTCTGTTGGGTAAAGAAGTTAGAAAATTAAACTCAGTGGCAACCACTTGTTCCACTTATCTGGAAATTTAGCCACTTCAGGTATGCCCAATATGCTTCTGGTAGGGGACTGGAAATTTTGCTGGTGGGACTCCTGTTTTTCCCAAAATAGGGGTCCTGGACTCTTAGTTTTCAAATTCTAGCGAGACCTCTGTATTTTTCGTTGTGGTGACTTGCTAAATTTAATCGCTTAAATGTATTGATTTTATTTTGAACTAGATGCAATTATTTGCAAGTAAACAAGATGTTTATATGAAATATAAATGTAAAGAGGACATATAGATAATGTGGACATGAAGACAAACAAAATCTAGACACAAATAACAATAAAATGGACGCTAACATTTTCACAAGAACCATGTTACAATGTATATGATCAAGATGTAAGATCTTCCTGATGATCTAAACAGTAATTGAACATATCCTCATATTATTCACAAATCAGATTCTTCTGTACTTGCATTTTAACATAGTAGTATATATTTCTTAGTGCAAAAGGCTAGAATATGATGATCTTATAAAAAGAAAAAACTGATATCGTGTATATTTATATAAAAATTGATTTTTAAAATTTATTTTTCTCCATTTCAGTCCTGATTTCTGATTTGAAAATGGGAAGCTTTATTGTACAATTGGACACCTTTTTATAGAAGAAAAGAAATTTTAATAAATTGTAATACACATGTAGTGACTTGCATACATTATTAGATTTCACAGCTGGAACAAAAATAAACCCACATAATGTCCTACATAATGTACAGAAATGATAATGAACTCTGCAAAATAAATTTGTATTGGTTTTCTTTGATGAAAATTCAAGGGCAAAATTATTCTTTTTTCAATGTATATTTTTCAACTACAAAATGTTAAATATTAAAGTTTTTCTTCAGATAAATTAACCCGAATGAGAATATCATTCATGGTTTGGGATATAGGTATGAAATTTCAATTACGGTTGATAGAATTAGTGATATTTTTATGGAAATTTCTGTCGCTTATATTTATTTACCATTATCTTTTATTTAAATTTATTTATAAAATGCAGATTTATTGTTAACTAAAATTTTCATCATTTTACAGCAGAAGGACAAAACTATTTTGTAAAAAAAAAAGACTTGAACAATAAATACAATTTTAAATTCTGAACAAATAATGTATGTCTAATTGATTCTAATCTATTTTTAAAGTCACATAAAGTCGAAAATCAATATCAAATTTTAAATTCATATCTCAGTTCTGTAAAAATTCTGAACTCAGCTATATTTGTAATATCTTTCACAATATGAAATTTGTTTGGTCGTTTAAAGGTTTTCAAAGAATTTCATAATGAATACATGTCAAAACATGCTTTTTGTGCAAGAGTTCTCTGTTTGGTTTATAATTTGATGGGTAAAGACAATATCTGTTAAACCTGCAGATCATTGCATTAGTCCCTAACTATTAAGCACTATATAATGGGGGGGGGGGGGAATAGGCTTCACTGGAAATGATTTTACGTTTTTTCTGTTGCTGATATGAACTCTTGTATACTAGTAATGCATGTTTATATGTTTAGGTTGGATGATTTGTTAAAAAACTTAAAAAAATATATATTATGTGTTCATGTTCCAAGCTGTTATTCCATTTTAGAATTTGTTAAAGATAAAAGTCATATAGTATAGTATCATTGCTTTGACAGTGCAATCAAATAACATTTCTCGCACATTTTGCATTCCATAACCAAATGAAGATCGCACATTCATCTATAATCCTACGACAATGGCAGTAATCCATCAAGCTCTTTTATGCAGGTATGGAATATATGATGGAAAAAGTTGAGTCATACTTGATTATGAAGGAGAAATAATGGTACATTATGAAGATTTGAAATGCATAATTCAGAATAATTCTTATATTAAAACTAGTGTTTCCCTTAATGCACATTTGTGCGTCAGAGGACGCACGCTGGAAAAAATTGACGCACACGTTTTGTTGCCGTGCGTTTTTGTTACGCAAAGGATTCGCATAATGCAATCAGGACTTATTTAATATCCAATGCTTTGGATGAGGGATGGCATCATGTATACTTCAAACATAGGAATAGACCGGTTCTTTGCTTTTGTTTGCTCTCTACGTTGCACACCTCTATTCATATTGCAGAGATCAACATAAGGAGCATACAAAACAGTGAACCAGACTAGCATAGGCAATGTTATGACGGAGTAGCTTCCCCTAATCTCGCCAGCTCTCACGCGATTTCCATCGAGCTCTTTAAGATATCATCTAGATGTTTAACTTCAATGCTTGTTGCACTAGAAAGTGATCTCCAGATTAAAACGGCGTGCACTAAGAATCATTAGCCATGAAAGTGAAAAAAGCAGAACACAAAAGAGCAACTGTGGATCTAACTTTAATGAAAAATGGAGGAAATATTTCCCTTGATTGGAATACAGCACATCAATTAGGATTACTTGTGTGACGTCTGATCGCATGATTGCAAAGACTGCAAAAGTTAATAATCCTTTTGTGACAGGGTTTAAGAAGTTTAAAAAAATCTGCCCTCGTTCACCACAAAACACCTGGAGAACACATTTGAACCCAATGCATTCTTTCACAACAAAGAAATTAGTAATCTTGCCGGGACAACGCATTATTTGGATTGCAAAGTCAGGGGGTCATTGCAGATTTTATTGGTTTTCTTTAACTTTGCTGCAATAAAAAAAAGATCTTAAAGTTCAAGTGTAACTTATTAGAAAGAAGATGAATCATTAGCCTCCTTGCTTTCTGGATAAATGTGTTCTAGGACGAAGTACATTGAAACCGATGATAGTACACCTATAATGACATGCAGTAAATTAAATGCCATTTCGTTAAAAAAAAATTATTTGGCTTTTTGTATTGGCTTATATGTAATGTGTTGGTTAATAATATTGCTTCAAAAAGATTATTAGGAGACTATTAAAAGTGCTAACTAAACTAAAAGAAAATTGAACTAATACAATTATCCTTGAATGGACAATTCATTTATTTTCTCATTGTTCATATTGGTTTATTTGTATGTTAAGAGAGAGACAGACAGCGATAGTACGTTGTGCAAGTTAGAAGCTGACAAACTATGGGTCAGATGAAAAATTTTCATTACATTTTTGACCTCGACATTTTTTATTCGACCCCTCCCCGAGTTCTGACACCAAGGTGTTTTTAAATTCTAATATTTACACCCCTTTGGGGGATACACTGATTAAAACTCACACTGAGGTGAAAGCTCAATCAAATAATTGAACAATCAGAAGCAGATTTTGTCAGTTAAGGTTCAAATCATATGAAATAATTGATTTTGATTTTTTTTAAAACACCCCCCCCCCAAAAAAAAAAACAAACTGCAGCTCACTGCTGTTTATTAACATGGCATTACACATAGTTGTAATGTATTCTCAGTTAAGGACCAGGTTGGCCTTTGTAGGATTTTGTGCAAGGAGTTCATAATGGACTTGTATATCATGTCAGTTTGATAATTAAATACACGTTTAATCCCATAACTGACTTCCTGCACATTAAATTGTCTAATCAATCTCAGTTAATATTCAGTTTATCAGCATTTTGTGCCAGAATTTACAAAAGGATTACCTTTAAGATATAATTATTAATAAAAAGAGTATATTGTATGCGTAGAAGGAAGTCAGATAGTCTGGGCATTGATTTGAAAAATATGTATACTGCTGTATGCAGTGGTAATATAGAACTGCGTTGCCATCTTTGATGTAATATGTAGTGACACTAATATCAACTTGCACTACCATAATTTCATGCACATTGTAGTGAAAAGAAAAATTGGTGATGTACCGAAGGGATTATTTGTTTTTAGCAAAGGCTGTCTAAATCATCTTTTTAATTTATTTTTGAGATGGTAAGTCTTTGATCTTAAGTTTGTCACACAGTGATTGTATATCGATTTGGAATCTCTTAGCTTTATGACATGTTCAGCAAACTTCATTTCATTGATATGACCTTCATATTCATATTTTAACTGGAATGTTTGTATTTTGTGATGTAATTCCCATAGTTCTAATCATGGAGACTTTCTCCCTATTTACGTCCATATCAAGATTTTTCAGTTGCTTGGAAATTGTAGAAATCATAGATATACATTTATTTTATAATGAAGGGTTTTTGGAGGTCTTACTGCAGCAAGGATGGCATTAATTATTGCCGCATGCATTCTATCATTCTTAATTTGGGTGCGACCCGTTTCTTAAAATTTGTATTCAACTGATGTAACATTGATTGAATTTTTTAAGTCATAGTACAGCACTGGTGCACAATACGTGTGTCTGCCTGGGATTCCAACATTTTCTGAATTAAATACCAAACATTTGCCCCTATTTTCGCTACAAAATGTGTAGATGCAATATGCAATTTCACATGAACCCCTGCCATATATACTTTTATTCCGCGTCTCAGCTCAAGATATGCAGCCTTGCATATGTTTATAACATACTGGTACAATGTGAGATTACTGTCCAGAGTAACAACTAGGTTTCGTACTGATTGTGTGAATTTAATGTTGGTGTTGCTGATATTTATTGTTTGAGGTAAAGGATATGAATGGGACAGTCTGTGTTGTGATCAGAATGGCCTCAGTTTTATCATCATTCGTCTGCAGCTTGTTACATGTCGTCCATGATTTCACATCAGAAATGCACCTCTCTACACCTTGGTTGGTAGCAACAACTTCAATTGAGTGGCTAGATTTGTAATTGGGTGTCATCAGCTTACAATTGGTGAGACACTGGACATGATCTATGAAACTTAAGAGCGACTGAGTGTACAGAATTAAGAGAACAAGTTTAAGAACATATTCCAGTGGAATACCGCAACATCGATCAACTGGGCTGGAGTGTATTCCATTTGCAGATACAAGTTGTGTCCTGTTGATCAAGTAGGATTTGAACCACAGTAAGGCTGTATCATGAACGCCAAATACATGCTGGAGACGGTGAAGTAATATATCACGATCATTATATATAGTCTGTTCATTTCTCTTACAGCAGTGACTTCAAGTTTGTTACATTGTTCTTGTCTTTTCCATTTTCTTCCCTTCATTTCCAAACTATTTGTGAAAATCACAAAAGGTAGAAGTAATTTTTGTAAATATACGTGTTTTTTATCTTTCTAAATGACAAAAAAATGAACTGATCGTAACTTGTGAAGATGATATAGAACTTACCTCCCTCAGGTTGTGTGTCAGTTTATGAAATAGATGATATTATGTTAAATTCTGTCAAATTATATTGAATTACATTAATTTTGTATGTATCAAAGCACTCCTTCATTAATCTAATGCTTTTCAAATGTACTTTAACTCTCGTGAAGTTACAATAGTAGTCAAGAAATTGATATGTGACACTGCAAATGAAAAATGAGATAAATCTAGAAAGACAAATTTGCTTGTCCTGAGACCTAAGTTTTTTAGAAAAGATGTGCAATGTTATTTTGGTCCTGAGTATGAAATAAATAAAAATTATTAACAATGAGTTATAATTGTTTTGCATTCAGCCCTCGATTTCATCATTGAGACTGTATTGTTTCAATGCAGGAGGAAGAAATTTCAAAGGTTGTAAGGAATGCATCATATTAACCATATAGTTGAAAAATTGCCTTTGCGTCAGTCTCTTGAATTCATTGCTGATTTATAAAGTGAAACATTTGAAAGAAGATAAAACATATTATTGTTATGTACATTTAATTAAATGACTTACTTGGCCTTTGTCCATTATTGAAGGTGGAGTTTTGACCGTCTTGACTTTTGTTGATTTTTTTAAAATATGTTTACTTCGATTTGAGGTCATGGCCTTATAATATTTATGAACTTAAAATGTTCTGGAAATGAACTTGTTTACGATTTGGTGGAACGTTCTATTTTAAAAAAGTATGTTTTATGGAGATTCTATTGTGTCTTAGGTCAAGTAAAATTAGTTTATATACAATGAGGTAAACAATTATTCATTCTGGTTTTATGTTCAGGATGTGGAATCATTTAATGTCGTGTTCAGATATAATTATAAAGGAAACATATAGTTTATATATTCATTACAACCACAAAATATATGTTGATGTTGTGGACTAAAACACTACCTTGGGATCTATTTTGAACACACTAAAAGACACATTTGGATAATATTATTTGGATCCATCAAGACCAATAACACATCAACACATTCAAGATTATTGAAATTCATTTGAACATTCTTCATATTTGGACTTGTGATGGATCAGTTACGATTATTGGGATTTAATTCACAATATTTTTAGTATCTTGAATTTTCATTTTGTATTCTTTGTAAATTCTTTCTACAGATATATATCATAAAGTGATGGTATTGAATCTTGTATTTTCTCTTAAAGAGTGATTCACTAAAATGTAAAAATATGGGTGAAAAAAACAATGCCGATACAATTCTTTTCTTATTGAGTATAATCCGAGTTTGCCAAAATTGGACCAAAATATATTATAAATTAAATATATGATACATAATTCCGTAGCAGTCAAGAAAATTAACAAAGTAGTTGGGCCACTTGTTTGGAACTACTTTGTGGCTCTTAACATACAGACGTGACCTTAGAGTTGGTCGGCGTAGGGATATTGGTAATAAACGAGTAACAGTTATCCAGTTACAACATATGCATTTCCAATGATGTGCATCTCATTTTTAGAAAATCATAAAAAATGCAAAATATAATCTAGACACTAATTACCATTACCTCACACATTGCTAAGTGACCCAAGCTTTTTCAAGACTGACAGAAAATTAAACTCTTTCCTAATGCACCTATTACAGTTAGATTTGTTTGGTGTTTTAATTTCTGAATACAAGGTTCACATTAAGCTCCGTCCAGCTGAGGGTTGTACAGTCTGTACCGTTATACCATTTCCCGTTTTCACTAGTTCCTTTACCATATTCTATGCTTGTAATCCTTGCCAGGGATCTATTTTCCAGTGTGTACTAAATGCGTATGGCTATGATGGGTAGAATCTTGTTCAGTCTTAGAGTTATTTGTTAAGAAATGTAAATATTCATATAAATAAACATGTGAGCTATAGTTTCCTCAATGTTGGCCTCTGATGGAGATGGAGGGATAACATTATAGCTACCATGTCCCTAGTGTATATGATCTCCCCATCAATCTCAATCCCTGAGACCTCCCATCGCTTCATCCAGCTCTATTTTCCATGTTTATTAGGATGTGTGCTAATATATGGGTGATATAATATAAAAGAAGAAAAAAAGTAGAACAAACAACCAACTAAGTTTAAGATCAAGAAACTCATTTGTGATGTATGACTGTATCTTGTGCGTGTTTGTCAATGTGTACCCACAGTTGTTAGTAAAATGTACCTACACACATCAATAGTATAGTAGGGATGTATAGCAACAATGGAAAACCCAGTCGAAAAGGTCGTGGGGGTCGTGGGGCTATATGACGACGAGGTTTCTACTAATCCCCTAGGGCTGTATTGCGACAAGGTTTCTACTGATCCCCTGGGGATGTATAGCGACAATGGGAAATTGACATGGGGAATAATGGGGCTGTATAGCGACAAGGGGAAATTAACATGGGAATAATTGGGTGGTATAGCGACAATGGGAAATTAACATGTGGAATAATGGGGATGTATAGCGACAATGTGAAATTAACATGGGGAATAATGGGGCTGTACAGCTAGAAGGGGAAATTAACATGGGGAATAATGGGGATGTATAGCGCAAAGGGGAAATTAACATGGGGAAATAATGGGGCTATGTAGCGACAATGGGAAATTAACATGGGGAATAATGGGTCTGTATAACGACAATGGAAATTAATATGGGGAATAATGGGTCTGTATAACGACAATGGAAATTAACATGGGGAATAATGGGGCTGTATAGCCACAAGGGAAATTATCATGGGAAATAATGGGGCTGTAGAGCGACAATGGAAATCAACGTGCGGAATAATGGGGCTGTATAGCCACAATTAACATGGAGAACAAAGGGGCTGTATAGCGACAAGGGAAATTAACACGAGGAATAATGGGGCTGTATAGCGACACTGAGAACTTAACATGGGGAATAACGGGGCTGTATAGCGACAAGGGAAATTAACATGGGGAATAATGGGGCTATGTAGCGACGAGGTAAATTAATATTGGGAATAATGGGGCTCTTATAGTGACAGTGGGAAATTAACATGGGGAATAATGGGGCTGTATAATGACAAGGGGAAATTAACATGGGGAATAATGGGGCTTCATAGCGACAATTGGAAATTAACATTGGGAAAAATGGAGCTTTATAACGACAAGGGGAAATTAACATGGGGAATAATAGGGCAATATAAAGACAAGGGAAAAATAACATGGGGAATAATGGGGCTCTTATAGCGACAATGGGAAATTAACATGGGGGAAAATGTGGCTGTATAACGACAAGGGGAAATTAACATGGGGCTTTTATAGTGACAATGGGAAATTAAGATGAGGAATAATGGGGCTGTATAACGACAAGGGGAAATTAACATGGGGAATAATGGGGCTGTAGAGCGACAAGGGGAAATTAACATGGGGAATAATGGGGCTTTTATAGTGACAATGGGAAAGTGAGGATGTTGTTTAGGGACAATAGGAATGGAACAGATGATGTGACGGCACTGTATTGAACATTGGTAACAATGTGGCAAGGGCTGATCTCTATCGGACCAAACAGCAGGAAAATACTAGAATCCTTGGCAGGGACGGGACTGGCGGGACATAGTTATCTATAACACATACAACATACAGACATAGATTGATGAACATCAGTCTATCATACGTTAACTATAAAATCGACTAAAAATGTGTTAGGCAAGAAAGCAAATCTTTTAGATGCATATGAGTGGTCATGGAAAGGTCCTTTGGTTCTTTTATGTTAGCGTCATTCCGTTAACGTAGAGGGCATCGCATATGTCTTCTTCTCTTTCTCAAACTGTTTCTCACTTCTTGACCGTAGATGAGGATTCCCTTCAGACTGCTTGTCTCTCCACATAAAGTCTTCTTTTCCAAACGCTGGTATCGGTGATCCGGATGATTGTCCATGATGATTGCACATACATGGGTAAGTCCGTGCGGCACAGCATCGACGATATGAGGGTAGATGATTCAACGTTAGTCCACATCTTGTGACGAGAACAAGTGAAGGGAATTAAATGAACTGTGGTTATTTATAGTCGAAGAGCGGATCGAAACGGATTGAATTTTTCACCAACCCGAAAACGCATTACAAAATTCAGACACAGTCTGGAGTCTGTGTTCCAATCCGAAGAGAGTTACCTGTGACCTCACATTCCCTTTATAGATGCGATAGGGTCTGTGCGCAATGAATCAATGCGATAAAGATTTCAAACATGACTGAAACTAAGAAGACAATAAATTGGGGTACACTGGCTGTGGAGACGAGAAGCGATGGCAATAAAAACTTTGAACTTGCCAGATCTAATTCACATGCATTGTTATGTTTTGCTAAATAACAAAAAAGAAAGGTTTAGTCTAACAACTTTAACTGCTAGATTACAAGTAACTAAAACAGAACACACAGTGATGCTAGTTTTTCACGCTGATGTTACCATAAGGCCTCTATAGAGAGGGGCCTGGACCTGACCTTATGTGACCTGTAACTGTCAGACCATTTGTAGCAAAGTAATGGTAATACAGTATATTGGTACAGCTGTGTGCTTAGATCATGTATAGTTTACACATGTACAATATCCAAAGAAATGTCAGACACATAACATAAATGTAGCATATAGGTATGCCAGCATTCTCTCCACTGTGCATGTTGTTTTAAACGCAAAGAACTTCACCTCACACATGTCACATTCTCAAAATTACATTATAACTGGTTAGCGCTAGCTAAGTTTGCTCTACGGCAGGTGTTGTTGATATGTGTGTGATAATTGTGAGCGTTTTATATTTAAAAAACGACTTTTCTATTATATTTCAGTGTGATTTTTATTTTGGAGTGGGGAGATTCTCCTTAAATAACTTATAACTCTTGCTTGGCCCGTATTAAGATCGCAACATTTGTTTCCATTAACAATAACTACCAAGGGAAAAAACGCTATCAATCATATTCGACAAGTAGACAATATATGGGTTTGTGTCGCCAGCAGCAGCAACACAATATTTACTCTTTTATGTGGTTATTTTTGTTCTTGGTTTTATTTAATTGTATACATGTATCCGGGGTAGCAGAGGTTGTTTCGGGAGTAGTGTTGATGTCTCTATGGGTTTCTTTTGAGGTGTGTAAATTGATTTTTTAAGCGAGAAGATGTTTTGACGTTCATATCATTATAGTTAAATTTAAGTTCTATCCCTGGAACATTCACAATCATCCTTACACCCATAGCAACAAATACACGGTCATATTTTGGCATTGCCACTAAAATCTGTTGTCCTAATATTTTTTTTCCAACAATCCAGTTCTTATCACGGCATATAAACTGATGTGATATAACATATGCATTATTATGCCATTGACCATTTCCAGTTTCTAATATTCACAAGACACAATATAACTTAGTAAAATTATCTAGTTCACATAACAAAATCTCTGTATCTTGCAGGCTTTTTATTTATACGTTCATTCCTTGCTCGAATCTCTCCTGTCTGGTTTGGCTTATTGATTATTATTGGCATCTTGTCGCTCATGTCAGTGACCTCTTTGTTAGTATCTTCGTATGTATCATATATATCTGGTAATGTCTCTTTTGATTGTAATAGATGTCTTCGGTTTTTCTTGTATATAGCACCACCATGGGTTTTCACATCATACAAAACCTCGGAATGCTACTTTTTCTGACGACTACAGCTGGTTCCCAAAGATCTTGTCTTCTGATTCTTACTTTGTCTCCAGAAGTCAGATTTGGAAGCTCTTTAGCTTTCTGTCATACCGTTTATTTTGCTGATTTTTGTTTTCACCCAGTTTTCACTTTAGCTTTCTTTCTTTTATAACTAGCGGACGTAGCAGTATGTTGAAAGAAGATAAAGTCCATCGAAGTCTTCGACTCATCAGTATTTGTGCTGGTGATCCTATATCATCAATCGATACATTTCCATACTCCAATCTCGATAAATGTGATTATTTTCCCACTCTCTTTGCCTGATTGAGAATTCATTTGACATTTTGAATAGGTCTTTCTGCTAAACGATTAGACTGTGGATACTTGGGACTTAACACAGTGTGTTCGAATCCCCAGGTTTTTGCTAACTGACCTTATTCGTATGAGGAGAGCTCTGGTCTATTGTCACTCCTTACTTATTGCGGTATTCCTTGTCTTTCAAAAACTGACTCCGTGTGTGTGTGTGTGTGTGTGTGTGTGTGTGTGTGTGTGATTACAGTGCTTGCTCGTGTATTTTCTAACTTGGCAACTTCAAAATATTTTGAGTAATATTCTACTATGAAGACATAGTTGTAATTATTCCACACAAATACATAAGTTCCGATCATTTTTATGGGACAGTATGCTGTGGACAGCAATGGTCCTTTTTTATTTATGTATTCCTGGCAGTTATAACAATTTTATACTGTGTCGGCAACTTGTACATTCATGCTAGACCAATACACACTGTATCTTGCTATTTGCTTTGTCTTCTCAATGACCATGTGACTTTTGTGCAACTCATTTAGCATTTGTTTCTGACGAGCATCTGATATTACAATCTTCTCTCAGTTAAGAATTAATCCGTCCATTTCTGCAGTTCCAGAAATGTCTGATTTCTGTACGAGATCTTTTTTATTTTCGGCCATTCCTTTTGAATTATTTCTCGTAAATTGGTCATTTTATTATCACGTTTAGTTAATTTGTATTGCTTCTAACATTATCTGCCATCTGTATATTTGGCATGATCATGTGCACATATCACTCAGTTATACTATCCATGTTCATCTCAGATGTGTTGGTCTGTCCGTATGCTCTCTACAATGTATCTACTGCATTTAACACTTTTCCTGGACAATACATTAAGGCAAGATGTATTTCTGCTGCCTTAAAAACATCCTCTGAAGTCTACGCGGTGCGGCAGATCGAGGTTTCTTGAGAATTGATTCCAGAGGTTTATGATCCGATCAAACTTGTACTTGATGACTATGGGTCTATTGATTTGACTCTTTCACGACCAAACAACAGAGCTTGCAGTTCTTTTCCGATCTGTGCACACCTCATTTCTGCATCTGCCAAAGACCTTGATGCAATGCTATGGATTTTGCCTGACTGCATTAGCACTTATCCAAGTCATGGTTTTGATGCATCACAACTAACAACGAGATGCTTCTTAACATCGAAATAATTTAACATAGGTTCTTTGCTTATAATCTGTTTGATCTCCTTAAATGCATCGTTCTGTGCAGTTTCCCAAACAAATTCAGTGTTCTGATTGATTCTGTCACTTAAAACATATTTGGGATCAAGTTTGCATGGCAGTTGGCTGTACCCAGCAATCTTTAAATTCATGTATTGTCCTTCGAAATTTGTCATTACTGTGATTGCTTTTACTTGTTCTGGGTAAGGGTTAATACCTGATGATGTCAATATGTGTTGCAAGTTGCACATTTCGGTTATTCCAAATATACATTTTTCCAAATTCAGTGCCAGATTTATTTCCTGGCATCTCTTTAAAACATTTTTCATTTTTTCATTATGATCTTCTTTTGAAGTTCACGAAACAGTTGTCATCTATATTAGTCTCCGCCCCAGGCAGGTCATCAAAACATTGTGCCATGCGTTTCTGGAACACTTCCTGAGCTCATTTAAGACCAGATTACATTCACAGGTAGAAATATCTACCTAACGGGGTGTTAAATGCTGTTAATAACTGGCTTTCCTCATCCAGAGGATTTGGTAGTAACCACTATTGTCATCTAGTTTTGGAGCAAACCTAAGCTTCATCCATCCTTGTGGTTATATATTCAATTGTAGGAGGTTAATAATGTTCTCGTTTGATAGATTGATTCAATTTTCTTGGATCTAGACAAATTTGTAGTTTCCTCGATTTGGGTTTTTTCAACAATTACTAATGAACTAACCCATTCTATTTGTACACTACATTGCTTATTACATTTCTGCGTTCCATCTCTTCCAAAGTTGATTTAAGTGGTTCTCGTAAAGCTCTAAGAAACTTGATTAATGACAGGTTCCACTTTCTTGTCAATTGCAATATGATTGGTGGATTAATGACAGGTTCCACTTTCTTGTTAATTGCAATATGATATTTTTGTTTCAAGGATCCTAGACCTTTGAACACACTGGGAAACTATTTCGCGATATGATAGTCCTTATTTCTATGAACATTTCAAACTACTTGTATTAAGTGCAACTCTTGAGACGCTTTGAACCCAAGAATAGGCGGTTGGTTTGTTATAGTAATGTTAAAATCAAGTTCTTCATTCATACAATTTAATTTGCGTTGCCAATGACAATTAGTTTGTCACCAGAGTAACATGTCTGACAGGTCTTGGTTGGTATTACTGCAACGTTGTCAATGTTCATTGTTTCAAAAATGTGGTTTGGAATAATGTTTACTTGCGAGTCAGTATCATTTTTAAAGTTGACATCAGTACAATGAAGAGTCGGAGTGACGTAGCATTCTTTGTCACTAATTTAAGTGTTTGACTTTGTCTTAAGTTCCTACAAAAGATATTTATTCATCTTCATTGGACTGTTCTTGCATACCATGTACCCATTTTTCTTGCATCATTTCAGCAAATGATGTTGTTTTATACGCCCACCTGTAGTAAGTTTTTTTCCATAGGCTAAACACATATATTTTGCATGTAATTTGTCACATTTAACACAGTTGAATAATCTGGAGTCTGATATCATGTATGTCAATTCCTCTTTCATTGGTTGTGCCATTGTCTTTTCTTTTTTCTTTATTTTCATACAATGAACTTCTGATCCAAATGCTTCATTTTGAATCTCTTTTTTTGTGTATTGTCTGTAGATAGCCAGTGCATGCTATTTGTAATGTCAGTTGATCTTCTCGTAAACGTTTTTCTTGTACTTTTTCAGAATTAGCCATTTTTTTTCCATAGGCTAGACACATATCTTTTTCATATAATTTGTCACATTTCACACAGTTGAATAATATGGAGTCTGTTATCATGTATGTCAATTCCGCTGTCATTGGTTATGCCATTGTCTTTTCTTTTTTCTTCATTTTCATGCAATGAACCTCTGATCCAGATGCTTTATTTTGAATCTCTTATTTGTCTTGTCTGTAGACAGCCAGTGCATGCTATTTGTAATGTCAGTTGATCTTCTTGTAAATGTTTTTCTTTTACTTTTCCAGAATTAGCCCCACGGACAATTTTTTCTCTAATCATCCCATCCTGTAGATTTTCAAATTTGCAGTTCTTTGCGATCAATTTAAGTACAGTTACATATTGGTCAATGGTTTCATTCTTTTGTTGGATTCTTTACTTGAATGTTGGCCTTTCTACTTTAATGTTCTGCTTCGGATTGCAATAGTCCTCACACTTCTTGATAAGTTGATCAATTTATTTTCATCTAAATTTGACTCAAATGTAAATGTATTGTAAATGTCCCTGCCCTCCTGACCAATAATGTATAGGAAAGCACTGAATGTTTCTTTGTCTTCTTTATCTCAAAGCGCAACATCTAAGTAACACTGCACAGTCGGTTTCCACCTCCTCCATGTTTCTGCTAGATGGTGGGAATTAAAGTCCATTTCAGGCGGCTGGTTGGATATTTCTATGATGTCACAATTAACACATATAACTGAGTACGCGAATTTCAGTATTGTTATGGAGATATACTTCTTAGTGGTATAATGTTTTGCTAAATAACACAAAACGAAGGTTTGGTTCAACTACTTTAATGGCTAGATTACGACTAAATAAAACAGAAAATATAGGCACGCTAGTTTTTCACATCAATATTATCATAAGGCATATAGGGTTATAACTGAGTGAGGAGCCTGTGGAGGAGCTCGTGTGATTTGCAACTGTCCGACCATTTGTAGCAACATAAATTTAATATCGTATGTTACCACAAGTAATATTTCCTATTTATCTCATTTTTTCCGACCGATCCATCCATCCATCCATCCATCCAACCAGTTTGGCTTCATTTCATTATCCTTTGCAGACGGATTTTATATGCATCTACACTTCTTTGATTACTGTGCTGAGTTATTCAACATAATTATTTAAAGAGTTCAATGTATCAAACGTAATTTCAAAGAGCTAAAATGTTGTTATATTATTCAAGGTATGTTTTCTACTATGATCATACTAAAGTAATCGAAATCCCGCTATGACTTTTCACAACTACTAATATACGGAACTTTCAACATGTAAAACTGAAACAATAAATGAGCAAGCTTCATTGTGTTGGTCCTTGACTTAAGTTAGGTACGTTTAGGCTTGGGTACCGTTTGCGCGTATCTGGTCATTCCGTACCCATCTCGTTTCGTACTCAGATGAGTCGTTTCTTACCCAAATCAATGGTCGTTTCGTACCCAATGTGCTGATCGTTTCGTACCCAATAATATAGTCGTTTCGTACCTAAGGTATAAACATAGCCACCAATATCATATAAAAAAGATATTTCATACGTATTCAAAGTGTTTAAAACTGTTAAATGATTCAAAAGAGGTATTAAAATGTGAGAATGAGTATCTTTGGGTTGCTAAAATGAAGCATTGTACTATAATAACATACGCAATTTTCATTTCATCAGAATAAAAGTTTTCAATATTGCTTTTTTCCATTGTGATAGATAGATAGATAGATAGATAGATAGATGCATACAAAATTACAAAGGTAATTACACGAACGGTCACTGCTACAATGATTATATATGTTAGTGAAGTAACCGATACATATAAATGGATAATAATAATAATAATAATAATAAAGGGATAATAATATACAAATTCTACATGCCCTTGTATACTTTAACGGGAAGCATAATTGAAATGTTAATTTATAAAATGTTAAAATCCACGTATATCTAGTAAATTGAAGCTTTCAACCTCAGTTCAGTTTCACACGTGTTTGATTATTTATTTGTTTCTGTTTCACTTTGAAATAATTAAACGTGCTATCTGTTATCCAACAGTCTTTTGATTCGGAGAAATTTTAATAAATTCCGTGCAAGAATTACTTGACATTAATACTCTATTTACCGCACTTGTTTACTGAGGATTTACTTTATCTTCGGATTTTAAATGTGTTTACTCAGGCACTAATAATTTAGTATAATGATCAGAAGGCAAACTTGGAGTTATATACAATGAATTAAAATTTATCATTAAGCCAACAACACAATATCAATTAGAAAATTCATTCAAAAGTTCTCATGGACGCATACATTGTTACTAATTGTCCCTGCTCTTACTCTCCTTTGTTCGTTACAATATGTTCCACTCCTAATTGTTCGTCGTCAGGTATTTTATCTATTTATATCACTAAATGAGGCCAAAGATTTAATCCTTCTGTGCAAAGAACATTTGACAAGAAAATGTGATACAGATATAAATAATTGAGTTGGTTTAAAAAATAAAGTGTTGTAAGAAGTAATCAGACATCAGCACACACCAATCAAATACAAGCAAGAAATGGGCAACTGCGCACAGTAGTTTGTTTCCAAAGAGTAAGACCACGTCAACATGCTTTACAATGCAATGTTTGCCAAAAGTGGCAGCATCGTACATGTGAGACATGTATTATAATAATATTATTATTACTTCATGTTGTAATGTTGCATAATAAAGTAGCTTATCACAGCCTTCTTCTTTGTTTGTAATTAGGTATTCAACGCGTTGAAGCGACTTCTCCCGTCTCCTCCCTCTGTCAAAGAGATTGTTGCAGACTTTGAAGCAGGTTAGTACACTAGTAGTAAATGTAGTAATAGTAGTGGTGGTTTTAGGTGTTGTTGCTAGTCTCTTAATATTAACATAACGTATTTTTTTATATTCTTCTCCAGTTATTAGCCAACGAAATATATTGTGTATTTTTACAGATGAACTATTTTTCTTAAATCTAGATAGCTGTAGGCATTTTATATGTTCGTATACTCCCTGTTCGTGTTAGCTTTCGGTATTATTTCATATTACCTTTAACTTAAAACACAGTTGCTAATATTTTTTTATTTATATTACTTAACACACTCACATAGTTTTTCTTCATCATCACATTATATTTTTAATTATTTAGGTATCTGGCTAGCTTTCCGGCTTCTCATGGAAGTGCCTATCCACGGCTGTGCATTTCACCTGGGGCACTTCATGTGGCGAAAATTGCAGGAAGTGGGGTTGAGAACAACCTAATTTCAAGAAAAGAGTGTTCATCATTTCTGTCAGAAGATATTAATTAATACAGGCACTCTGATGAAGTTGCTAATTTGTATTTTGATAGTTATCTTTTTCATTGGTCTGGTAACTTTTCATTGCATTATCTCCCATGTTTAATGCTTCCTTTTTATTTATAAAACTTATAATGTGTTATCTTATTAAAACGTTGTTTTAATTATGTGTCTCTTTTTCAGGTGATGGCGCTACCATGTTTTTTGTCTGTAAAACATATAGATTCTGCTTTTGCCAGTCTTAAGGAACAGTCCACAAAGATTCCCTTGTTACACATATGGGTTGATTATGTGGAGTCAACCTGGATTACGAACACCACATTCCCGGTTGAATAATGGTCTGTGTTCAGAAAATCTGTTCCAACCAACAACGATGTAGAGGGTTGGCATCGTAGGATCAACGCAAAAGCCGGCAAACCAATCTTGCTTTCTATATGCAAATTAGCCTCTTATACGACGAAGCCACTTCAGTTGTTACACAGATTCATATGGTATTAGAAAAAATCCGACAAGATACCATATTTTTAAGTTACAAAAACATATAAAAAATGCAGGCGAGAATATTCTCGGTGTGGGAAAAGTATCGGAACGGCGTTATCTCCTCAAAATTACTGAAACGTTGCAGCAGCATATATGGCCCGACAACTGACTGACACGGCAAATTAATTGCATTATTATACAATGATTTTTAAATCTGAAAACAGAAATGCATATAGTAATTATGTTTTCTTCACGTATGTAATAAAACTCTGCAATGTACAATTCGAAATAATGTTGTTAGTCTTTTGTTCCTTAAGAAACCTGTTTATGCTAATATTTTATCTTACTGAGACGTCTCCTTCTATCATTCATTGAATTGTAATTTTTACTGTTCTATTCCGGAAAATAAGTATGCCGTATGACATGGGTGCTGTATTATAAACATTTCAATACTGGCAGAATCAAAGCATATAGAAATATCTTCGAAATCTTAAGTAATTAAATAAATCAGTCTTAAAACACAGAAGTAAATATATATGTAAACTGCAGTGCCAAGTTAAATCATCCTCTCTCTCTCTCTGCGATTATTTATGTGCATTATACATGTATTTATATATTTATGAGGATAACAAGATAAAACAGGTTATGTCGAACAATGAAAACAAATTTTCACTTGTCATGGAAAAGTATTAATATTCATACTTAGTAGTAAACAGAGAAGTTCAATTATGCCACTAACTTGTTAGTTTCTTGTGCTTGGTGAAGGTGTCCAAAATTTTGCATAAGTATGCTAATCCGTCCGGCAGTCTACCAAAAACTGGGTTGGTGGTCCGTATAGCAGGCAACAAAAATTGAAATTAACACCAGCATTGGTCCTTAGAAAAGAGAAACTTAAACAAGCAACACTGTTTTATCTGCGTTATTACATGATCGCAGAATTTCTAGTTTCTTTGAGATGAAAAACATATGTAATTTTTTCAGTCACATTAGTCATTACTAAATAATACCAAGAAATATGACAATGTTTGTTAATTTGAACGATATAATTAAATAAACAAAGATCGGACTTATTCAGTTATATAAACTTGGCCAACGTATACATTTTTTTTTTTGTACTGGCAAGGTGAATTTTTGTTAATTCTTGTTAGTACATAGATGCTATTATACAGTGAACACAGTACGATTTGAGTAATTATTTGTGTTTGGTCAATTTTTTTTCCCGGAAATGCTTTGCCAATGCCATTTTTAAGCCAGAAACAGATTAGGCAGAGGTGATGATATTATTTTATTCCTCCATTTTCTGAAGATTTTAAGACTAAAAAGAAATGCATTTAAATACATAGAATCACAAAATAGTGGATTCGTTACTTATTAAATTATTTCCAATAGCAAACTAATAAATAAATTAAAATCATTACTAAACTAGATAGAGATATATATACGATAGAACATTTGAAAATGTATCCTCACAACAAAAATAGTTAGTTTCCTAATTGCTTTGCAATCCAGTACAAGTATTTCTTTCCTTATATTCGGTGTGAGTTCTCTATTGAATCGAATATATAATAACCTTTATCTTAATGAAAGAGTTGGTAGATAGTCTGATCATATTTATCCATGCCTCAAATTCTAAACGTTCTGATATATCATTTAAACCACCAAGTAGTATAATCAGTATAACATCATCGATCTGATCACAGAAATCACGGTAAATCACTGGAGGCATATACGAAAATAGACTTTCCATCAAGTGGTTTCTGTCGTCTGAGGTTAAGGCACAATTCATCGAAATGTGCAAAATACGGTCATGACTCATTTTGCCACATAGGGGACACAGTCCAGGTCTTGCTTGCATTCCTCCAATACGAATTAATGTCCCATATTCCATTTTTCTGCTTGAGTCAGTGTAAGCTATTTTCCATAGATGATGCATTTTTAGTCCTGGATTAATTTTAAAAAATCTACCGAATCCCTCTGATAGATTTCTGATACTCATTTCATGTTTTCTCTCCTCAGATATCTGTATTCTTGTCCCAATTAAGTTTTTCCATGTTATTTTGTTTGGAAATTTTCCAGTGAAAATAAAGTCGTTGAGATAGTCTTCTAAATCATATTTTTGAGTACAGTATTTATATCATATATAAAAGAGTTGTAGTTATGTTGGGGGTCAAAAATCAAATTTCCAACAGCCCAGGGGAAAACCTTTTTAGCAGTTAAGTTTGCTACTGTTCTACACATGCGACCAAGGAATACGAGTTTTTGCTTATCTATGCGAGCTTCCATTGATATCATCCCCAAGCATGATGTCGTATATCCAATAGGCGATCTCTGAGGGAAATCTTGTAAGTAGTTATGTGGGATAGGATAGCGACAATGGGAATTAGCATTACAGGACCCCTTGGGAACATATAGCGACAATGGAAATTTAACATGGAGAAAAATCGTGGGAACATATAGCGACAAGGGAAATTTAACATGGAGAAAAATCGTGGGAACATATAGCGACAAGGGAAATTTAACATGGAGAAAAATCGTGGGACTGTTGAGCGACAAGGGGATTTGAACATGGAGAAAAATCGTGGGAACATATAGCGACAAAGGAAATTAACATGGGATTTTTTTTTTTAAAAAAAATAAAAAATAAAAAAAGGGGTAGGCAATTCAAAGACTATCTCTTTTCGAGAAATATGGGGGCCCTGAAAAGGGCCTTTGGGTTTTCTTCTGCTTCTAATTTCTTCTTTTTCTCCACCAAGTTCTTATTTTATCTCCTACACTCTTTTTCTTCTTTTTTTCTCCTCCTCTTCTTTCTTCTCTTCCTCTTCTTTCTTCTCTTCCTCCTCCTCTTCTTTCTTCCTCTTCTCATTTTCTTCTTTTTCAATTTTTCGTTTCATTTTGTGACGATCGTCGATAAATACCTATGTATCTAAAATCAGCTGAAATTCCTATGAAATCCCACTATCTATTTATAGCTCCAACTTGTGGGTTTTTCCTTTGGAAAATCCCACTATCTTTTAATAGCCTCAGCTTGAGTGACGTTCCTGTTTATGAATTCTAGTATATATGTATAGCTACAAAATGTGGAAATCCCCAAGTCGATATTTATAGTCTCGAAATTTCCAGCGTCAGTGACGTCACTGTACTGAACACTAGGGATAAAATATCAACAGTGTTGCAAGTGGCTGACCTGAATACGCGCTACTGTAGGTAGGTAGGTAGAGTGTATCTGATAGGGATAAAGTGAGTTTTATACGGACAAACAGAGACCAATAGACACACACAACGTACGCGCGCAGACACATACACACACACACACACACAAACACACAAACACACACACACAACGTACGCGCGCCGACATACTCACACACACACATACTCTCTCACACACACACACACACACAGAAACACACAACGTACGCGCGCAGACATACTCACACACACATAAACACACACACTATAAAATAGATAAAATTAGTAACTACTTACGATATCAACTTCTATGACGATCGTCGATAAATACCTATGTATCTATAATCAGCTGAAATTCCTATGAAATCCCACTATCTATTTATAGCTCCAACTTGTGGGTTTTTCCTTTGGAAAATCCCACTATCTTTTAATAGCCTCAGCTTGAGTGACGTTCCTGTTTATGAATTCTAGTATATATGTATAGCTACAAAATGTGGAAATCCCCAAGTCGATATTTATAGTCTCGAAATTTCCAGCGTCAGTGACGTCACTGTACTGAACACTAGGGATAAAATATCAACAGTGTTGCAAGTGGCTGACCTGAATACGCGCTACTGCAGGCAGGTAGGTAGAGTGTATCTGATAGGGATAAAGTGAGTTTTATACGGACAAACAGAGACCAATAGACACACACAACGTACGCGCGCAGACACACACACACACACACACACACAAACACACAAACACACACACACAACGTACGCGCGCCGACATACTCACACACACACATACTCTCTCTCTCACACACACACACACACACACACACACACACACACACACACACAGAAACACACAACGTACGCGCGCAGACATACTCACACACACACATAAACACACACACTATAAAATAGATAAAATTAGTAACTACTTACAATATCAACTTCTGTGACGATCGTCGATAAATACCTATGTATCTATAATCAGCTGAAATTCCTATGAAATCCCACTATCTATTTATAGCTCCAACTTGTGGGTTTTTCCTTTGGAAAATCCCACTATCTTTTTATAGCCTCAGCTTGAGTGACGTTCCTGTTTATGAATTCTAGTATATATGTATAGCTACAAAATGTGGAAATCCCCAAGTCGATATTTATAGTCTCGAAATTTCCAGTGTCAGTGACGTCACTGTACTGAACACTAGGGATAAATATCAACAGTGTTGCAAGTGGCTGACCTGAATGCACGCTACTGCAGGTAGGTAGGTAGAGTGTATCTGATAGGGATAAAGTGAGTTTTATACGGACAAACAGAGACCAATACACACACCCACACAACGTACGCGCGCAGACACACACACACACACACACACATACACACATACACACACACACACATACAGAGGGAAGAGGAGAAAACAAACCCCAAATATACTATCAACACAGAAGGGAGATGATACAAACCCCAAATAAACTATCCACACAAACGTACGCGAACGAATACAAACCCCAAATATACTATCAACACAGAAGGGAGATGATACAAACCCCAAATAAACTATCCACACAAACGTACGCGAACGCATACAAACCCCAAATATACTATCAACACAGAAGGGAGATGATACAAACCCCAAATAAACTATCCACACAAACGTACGCGAACGAATACAAACCCCAAATATACTATCAACACAGAGTGAAGAAGTAAAAGTTTTTTGAAAGCACCTAAGCCCTCACCTACAATGACCAACTCTGCCAAACACCTACACCCCACCCCACCCCACCCCACCCCACTCCCAACACTACAAAACCCATTTAACCCGTTATTTTATGGCATCAGTGTGTGATTTAGGAAACATCAAGACACAAAATAATGGAGGAATAGACTGACTATTGTTTACCGACTTGCATGCCTAAAGAGCGTGCGTGAAGGAAAACATCCTTCCATTTCAATTCTAACTAAAACATGATCCAGAGGGATAGAGATAGGTGAAAGGGCACAATTTCATAAAGTGTGAGTAGAAAACAAAACACGCCATCCTTATTATACAATGTCAAGACCAAGAGACACGTATGTGTTCTTTCTGGTCTATTCTCTTTTAGAAGATAGTATGAAATTTCACATCAGGGCCAACGCATCGGCTCACATTGTCAATTTTTCCATTTCCATGTCTTTACTGGCACAAGTTCTTCATCATCTTCAATTTCTTCTTCTTCTGAATCCCTCTTCTCTGTTTCGTCTTGTTTTTGTTTATTCTCTTTTCTCGTAGGGCACTCTGAATTCCAGTGTCCTTTCTCCTGACAACGATATTAGGTATCTTGACTTTTGTCTCTCTTTCTTAGACGAAGCAGGTATTCTGGAGACAAATACCCATTTACCTTTGCAGATATAGCAAACTTCATTAGCACTTACACACTTTCGTATGACTCTCATCAAATCAACGACCAAAAGAGTAAGTTTTGTTGCCACTTTCGCATGTGAATTATGCTTTCGTATGACTTTTAGCAAATATTTGACCAGCAGGTCGATCTGTGCTGACTCTTCCATCTTTGATCGTTTGAGAGCGGAATGAATACTCTGACGCTAAGACACTCTCCTTATATACAGAGACCTGCTGCGTATGAAACCTAGTCAAATGTAATTTTGCAATAAGATGAAACGATTTCATTGAGGAAGTAAAAGGCAATGATGTACCGTATCGCCTCACACAAAACCTGAAGTGTTAGTTCAAATCCGTGTCAGCGATTTCGAAGACGACATAACTGGGCTTTAATCAATGCTCTCCATTTCTGCCACAAAACCACGAGTCCTGATTCACGCCAAAAGAAATTTCGTTCGGTCCATAAAAAATAGTATCACATCTGAGAAACGCAAAAACGAACTTCCAGAAAACTGAGAACGACGGCTTACACCTACAACGTAAATGTATGAGTTCAAGTAGTGCGTAAGACTTAGTCAAATTAAATTTTTATAGTCAAGACGAAACGATCTCTTTTCGAAGAAGAAAGCAGACACCAAACGACAATGGCGATCCGTGTCACACAACACTTTTCAAAATGTGTATGATCAGAGGTTTATTTAGCGATCTGCACGGTTAAATTAAATGTTGATGTATTTTGCAATAAGACGGACACAATTTCCATGGGATCGCCCATGGTACGATTGTTCGTGCATTAGTTTAATTTTTAAAAATATTTTTTTTATATAAATCGCCTATAGGATAGACCCAGTAAAGCATGGCCATTCTCGTCACTGTCTGAATAGCTACTCAAGTCAATTCGAAGCGAACGCGGTAAGAAAATAAGTATAGCCAATGAAATGGCTTACAACGGGTGATGCATTGTTTTGTTCTAGGACTGTGTGGCATAATAATCCCTATGTTCTTGCGTTGTTACCATTACAGTGCAGACACTGAAATGTGAACTTACAAGCCCTCTTTGTGTGTGTGTGTGTGTTGTACCATTTCCTCTTACCACATCAAAATACTGAGCGTCACAGTATTGGTTCGCGTTTTCAAGCTGACCATTTTTTTATATCTCACTTAAACATTTCGACATAAACACTCACACTCACATCGGTAGAATCAGAACAGACGTGTTACAGTATTGAGGGGCATGTTATCTTTTTTTTCAAACCAATAAATTTGGGGTTTGTATGAAGTAAAGAACCGAAAGTACAGTGAAACTCAAGGATGATGACCCAATCTGTCTGTCTATTGATGCATGTATTTACTTAAGAAGAAATATGACCTCTAAAACACAAAGAGATACGGCAAGCATGATTAGATTAAACACAACGATGTTTTTCCTTCACGCCTGTGTAATTTAGAGTTTCAATCGTCTTTGAACACAAACTTGGTCTCCTTTTGTAGGGCTTGAAATAATAAAAAAAGCTGAAAAATCTTAAGCACTTTGCTATAGATAATTTCATCAACAGACTAAACAACATAAATACCGTTACAACAATAGAAAGCCTTAAATCTTCTATCAAAAAGAAATGCATGAAAAAAATTAAAGATTAACGATAACTAACCAATGAAACCGAATTTAACAAAGGCAATGACATGTGAAGAAATGCCTCTCACTTTGGAAAGGTAGGCGAATGTACTCTGTCATGCACCATCAACTTGAAAAAAATTATAAACAGAGAGAAACCTGAATTCAAAATTCAGTTGTTTTTTTCTTCAAAATTATTTCGTTTCTTTTTTCTTTTTTTTTTGGAACAAATCTAAGCACTAATATAGAGTGGAAAAGGGAAAATGCACATACAAGCTTTGATATTTCTGAAAAAATGAGGGGATATTCCTAACGTTCATAACCACCTATATATGCTTGGACTTGTCTGTGACTTATCCACAAAACAAGATGTACATATTTCTGGTCAAGCTGCAAGTGTGTGCGTGTTTCTGAAAATGGTAAAAACTTGGATATACAATTTTCTCGTGACACTTATAAAGTGAAGAGTCTGTGCAAGTGTCAAAAGCCAAAGTCATATAAGTTTTGTATTTTGTACGGCTTGTAAAGATTTCCACTTTAGGAAATGTGAAGTATCACAAGTTATTATCACAAACAGAAGTGGAACATAGGGGCTTGCAAGAAAGAAAATAACCCAGACAGTTGGTGTCATCAAGAGTGCTAGAGACGGTACCCGAACTTGCTTGCTTGCTTGCTTACTTGAATTAAAGTGATTTTCGCTCTAATGGAGCATGTATCACTGGTTTAATAACGCACCGCGTGATTTTTAATTACTCCTGGGGAAGGAAAGAGAGCCTCATCCCCCAGGCTTTTATGTACTCACAGACTATTTTTAAATTTAGCCACTCAGGTGTAGGACTAACTAGTCCTTAACAACCTGACTGAAAGGCTTTACACATGAATGGGAATTGTCTCACCACACACTCATTTTTCTGTCCGAGCGTGGTAAAGGAGGAAAAAGGTGCTCAGCAAGACAGCCATGGATGTTAAGTACTCACCAAAACGCTAGCCCGTACTTATTTCAAATCAAGTCGTGTCACCAAAAAAGACGACTTGTACGACATCAAAGGCATTGTCAAACGCAGAATGCCTCAATGCTAACTGGCTAGGTCTGCAGTTCTTGCTCCCGCTGCTGTTGCGTATATTTCTTCCCTCCACACCGAGTTCTGGGCCTAATTATTTTAATTTCGTTGTACCCGAACTTACATTATCCATATTATCACCAACAAAAAAAAAACAAAAAAAAAAAAAAAACGCACAGACCTAAAAGAAACATTCACTCACTTTTTTACAGAATATTACTATTTTTAAAATTTTGATAATCGACGGAAACGAACAACTTAGAGTCACACTTTCTAACCAAGATAAAGAAATCATGTGCTGATAGACTCACTTCTGTATTTTTTCTTCTAACTGACTAACATATCATAGGCAATGGAATGTTATTTCTTTTCGAGAGTATGGGGTAGCCCTGAAATTTTTTGGGAACTTGAAGCTATGGCGATCGCTTAGGTTATAAGATGGCGGCCTCCTCTGACGACAGGCTTTCTCACAGGATAAGGTCTGCTTCTTCGGAAAAGAGAAGAAGAACTCTTTGGTGTCGATACGACAATCGACAAAGCCTCTGTCAGGTTCATGCTGCTGCTGTTGCTGCTCTCTCTCTGCCGTTTATGAAGTCTGTACTTCTCCATCCATTCTTCTTTCTCCTTCTTGAATTCCTCCTTGAAGAGCTCTTCTTTCAGGTCTTCAGTGACTTTCAACATTATGATATTGTCTATCTCTTCAGGTCTCGGTATCAGACTTGTCATGACCCTATGCAAATTCACATAGGCTTCGTTCAACTTGGCTAATCTTGAGCACATCTTCGTAGGAAGATAAGTTAACAATGGATGGGCAGACTGGAGACTTCCCCGTTTGTATTGTCAAAGCGCGGACGTGAAGGAAAACATTGCTACACGGTTTTCGAGCCGGAACGTTCAAATAGTGTTATGGGAGGGATAGAAAGAAGTCAAAGAGCATCAATTCAACATTCCTATAGCCAAACAAACCACAAAGGCATTTTTTTTCTTCAAAACACAACATTTTTTATTCATGCTAACAAACAACTCTAACATCTTTTTAACAATAATCTAACACTATAACATCAAACATTTTTTTCAAATACCAAACGTTTTTTTAATTCACACTCTACTTTAAACAGGGCTGACAACGTTGTGAATGAAATTGTGATTTCCACTGTTGGAAATCATTAGGCCATTGATGGACACTACGTTTCCTAGCTTGAGACAAAAGATAAGCATAATGGTCACAAAACCATCGATCTACTTTCACATCGTTTCTAGCAGAAGAACGAGGATCGAAATGAGTCACTAAATGTTCTAAGGAATAGCCCAGGCTGCGATGATGCAGAAAATACACACAGTACTGTCCACACACCAAGGAATCTGTGCCTTGTAATTTCACATTATTGAATCGGGTGGTTTGAGCATTTCTTCTCATAAAGTCGATGATATCGTCTTCCAAAGGGGGCAATCCGTACGAATCGAATTATTCCACACATCCTTCTTAAGGAAAGTAGACGGCTACCCAGTGGGTTCCTGGGAGATGACTGTCGTCCGTGTTGATCACGTAAGCTTGATGGTCTTTAGGTTTGCGATGAGGGAGTTCATCTTTAGCACAGACGACAGGATTCCAAGAAGCCGTATACGAACTGTGGTTCAAAAGGTAATAAAGTTCTCAGGTATCCATTTTTTGTTTTTTTTCTTAAGTCATCAATTCGATCCTGACTTTCTGCTTGAAAATGTCTGACAAGTAATCGTTTTCTTCGCCTTGTCTCCCAACTCTGATCCAACAGAGCTTCGATGCGATGGATCTCTTGAGTTGTTAATGGAGGACAATAATGTTCACGCAAGCCTTTATACCACTGTTGTAACACGTCTTCTTCCGAGATGAGACTCCAAGCTTCGTCCAGATATTCGTCCAATTTTTCTTCTTGACTCAGCATTAGCATTTATCGTGTTGAATTTGACTGGGATGATCGTTATGACATCCATAGCAATCTTTCTTGATCAATTCCTTAATTTTTTTTCTGTCAAGACTATAGCATAACAGGAAACTATATGTGATTCTTGTTCTGGCCATCTAGACTTCATCATGATGACTTCTTCGTCTTTGTCTTGGGGTTCTCCTTCCTCAGGATCTTCACATTCCATGTCCAAAGAATCCCTACTATACAAACATTGATAAAAGTCTTCCATGACTTCTAATAGTGTAGAATGACTTCTCTCAAACTGTTGGCTTATATCGTATTGTCCAATTCAGCATACAGGAGGACGTTCACCGTATTATCTGCGCGTAGATTTTCTGCAAACTGAAATTCCACACGGATCTGGCCGGATTTTATAGGGTGAAAATGTCACTCGTCGCTGTCTTGACTTACAATTCGTTAGAGAACCGTTTTCGAAAATGGAGTTTCACTGTAACTTTCCCTTTGGAGAACGGAATATTTTGTCCCAGATCTCCTTTTATAGCAATGTTGACAGTGTCTAAATACGACTTACTGACGGGTAAATAGTGAGGATGTACAAATTCACGGTGTACGTGATAGGTGTTTGCACCTTCCTGGTCATTGTTTGTGGTACTATCCACTTTGAAAGGAATGACACGCAGTAACGGCACAGAGGTGTGTCCCACCACGTTGTACTCCACCACATCGGAATACACAAAGATCAAATTAAGTCCTTGGTTCAGTTCTACCGGGTTTCCAAAAGCTCTGTAAAAATCCATATTACTTTTGATCTTGGGGCTCATATTGTTTGCGACCATTTCTGCATGTCCAGCCAAAATTTCAAACAAACTACCATTGAACCTGAGGGACAATGTGTCCGTATCTTGAAATTTGATCACGAGACGATGAGCCACTTTATGGTACTCAATCTTCACACTTTTTTTGGCTGTGTTCAGTGCTTTGCCAAAGGCTAAGTTGAACCTGTCCGCAATAGTGTCCACCAAATGTTCACCACTAAAATAATAACCTGAAGGAATTTTCAAGGTGTAGATAATGAAGGCTGGATTGCTGGCTGCTCTTGTGTCCCCTAAAAACCCGATTTTGTTGATTTCTTCCTCCAATTGGGCATTCAGGATTTCCACCTCGAAAGTGTTTTGCTTTTCGGTGATGTTTTTGATTTGTGTTGGGTGAATGATTTCCACTAAAGCCACTTCCCAATGGGCTTCGTGATCTAAGGGGATGGCTTGAGGTAATTTGGCCGTGTAACAGCACAACGTGTTGTTGGGAAACACCTCCATGGAACTGTCACTGGGTAAGGTTAAGTAAAATTGGCTGTTATTGCTCATAATTCCAGAGTTTTGTGGCTCTCCGAGGCGATACTGGAAGTCAGAGGAGTGTCTCCGCCCAAAATGGAGTTGTTGTTGGAGTGGTGGCTGGCACTGACACTGGACACAAGGTTCCCGTGGTTCCCGTTCGAGGAGAATTTCAGGGAGGGATTGGGAAGCAGGTAATTGATGTAACTGCTCAATACAATGGTCCACAATTGTTTGTCTCCTTGTTGCAAACTCAAATTGGCGATGGCTGCCCCGATGACACAATACACCACGAAGATTTGGCAGAAAAAGACGATCTGCGTTTTAGGCACACGTTCTCCACACTACACCCACAAGGGTTGTTTTTGTAAATCTTGCAGAGAAGAATTGGGTGAAGGAGTGATCGCAGTAGCTGAATCTGTGTGAAAGGGAATGATGGTCACTTCTTTTTATAGTCGATGACGTGCGAAGCGTCGATCCAAGAATGATAACTGGTCGGATATCCTTTCCAACGTACTTTGACTTCTTTGACGTCGTTTGCCTACTTTACGGTTTCTGCCAGTTAGCACTCCACCCACTTCGAGAACACAAATAACATCTAGTCAACAGCCGACTATACCTAACAAACAACCCGTCCCGGAAAGAGTGGTGGCAAAACAAAGGTCCAATTGTCTTAGACAAACGGTATGGCAAACTCAAATGTAATTATCGGAGGCACTACGTTCTTTTCTCACTCCGATACTACAGGCAATCTCAGCTGAAATAACAACCACAACAACAATGACAGCGACAGACACCATAGCGGCGGATTTGAAACTATCTGAAGAATTAGTATCAGAACCAGAAAAAGAAATTGAGGCGGTTGAGGAGGAGGAGGGGGACGCTGACCCTCGTTGAAAAGTACACCGAAATGGGGCTAGATCAAGCATTGTATGACGTCAACATAGCAGGGCAGTTTATTAGAGCCATACAATACGTTGCCTACAGATCTCTAGACAACTTTAAACCAAGACCTTCTCAATGGGATTAGGGGTCAGAGTTCTTCCCCAATTCTACAGACAAACCTACACTGGATACCCCCCTCAGTCAACTGGTAGAAGCCGCTGCTTACATTACCGCCCATCATGGCTACGCATTTCCTGATATCAAGAATCATGTGACTAGGAGTGCGGGAAAGAACGTGAAAGCAAAAGAGAGACGTGTTACCTTCTAACAGAAAAAACAGACTTTTTTTAGGGCTCCAAAAGATTGCTTTTTATTAAATAGGGAACCATATTTGGCTTGGTATCCCTCCTTGACTAAACTATTCTCGAAACAAACTTGACCCATTGGAACACTGCAACAAACCTAACTTTTTAAATTAGCCACCAGTGACTAAACCTGGTATATGACGCTTAACATAATAATAGATCAGTATGGCTATTTTTCTGTCGAGCGTGTAAAAAAAAATAAGACAGATATGTTAGAACTTTCACCAAGACGCTACCCGTTACTGATTTCGAAATTAATTGCACAGGTGGTTAACACATTATTGGTACTTAGATTAGCAAAAAACAGAACTTAATTTGAAATAAGTACGGGCTAGCGTTTTGGTGAGTACTTAACATCCATGGCTGTCTTGCTGAGCACCTTTTTCCTCCTTTACCACGCTCGGACAGAAAAATGAGTGTGTGGTGAGACAATTCCCATTCATGTGTAAAGCCTTTCAGTCAGGTTGTTAAGGACTAGTTAGTCCTACACCTGAGTGGCTAAATTTAAAAATAGTCTGTGAGTACATAAAAGCCTGGGGGATGAGGCTCTCTTTCCTTCCCCAGGAGTAATTAAAAATCACGCGGTGCGTTATTAAACCAGTGATACATGCTCCATTAGAGCGAAAATCACTTTAATTCAAGTAAGCAAGCAAGCAAGCAAGTTCGGGTACCGTCTCTAGCACTCTTGATGACACCAACTGTCTGGGTTATTTTCTTTCTTGCAAGCCCCTATGTTCCACTTCTGTTTGTGATAATAACTTGTGATACTTCACATTTCCTAAAGTGGAAATCTTTACAAGCCGTACAAAATACAAAACTTATATGACTTTGGCTTTTGACACTTGCACAGACTCTTCACTTTATAAGTGTCACGAGAAAATTGTATATCCAAGTTTTTACCATTTTCAGAAACACGCACACACTTGCAGCTTGACCAGAAATATGTACATCTTGTTTTGTGGATAAGTCACAGACAAGTCCAAGCATATATAGGTGGTTATGAACGTTAGGAATATCCCCTCATTTTTTCAGAAATATCAAAGCTTGTATGTGCATTTTCCCTTTTCCACTCTATATTAGTGCTTAGATTTGTTCCAAAAAAAAAAGAAAAAAGAAACGAAATAATTTTGAAGAAAAAAACAACTGAATTTTGAATTCAGGTTTCTCTCTGTTTATAATTTTTTTCAAGTTGATGGTGCATGACAGAGTACATTCGCCTACCTTTCCAAAGTGAGAGGCATTTCTTCACATGTCATTGCCTTTGTTAAATTCGGTTTCATTGGTTAGTTATCGTTAATCTTTAATTTTTTTCATGCATTTCTTTTTGATAGAAGATTTAAGGCTTTCTATTGTTGTAACGGTATTTATGTTGTTTAGTCTGTTGATGAAATTATCTATAGCAAAGTGCTTAAGATTTTTCAGCTTTTTTTATTATTTCAAGCCCTACAAAAGGAGACCAAGTTTGTGTTCAAAGACGATTGAAACTCTAAATTACACAGGCGTGAAGGAAAAACATCGTTGTGTTTAATCTAATCATGCTTGCCGTATCTCTTTGTGTTTTAGAGGTCATATTTCTTCTTAAGTAAATACATGCATCAATAGACAGACAGATTGGGTCATCATCCTTGAGTTTCACTGTACTTTCGGTTCTTTACTTCATACAAACCCCAAATTTATTGGTTTGAAAAAAAAGATAACATGCCCCTCAATACTGTAACACGTCTGTTCTGATTCTACCGATGTGAGTGTGAGTGTTTATGTCGAAATGTTTAAGTGAGATATAAAAAAATGGTCAGCTTGAAAACGCGAACCAATACTGTGACGCTCAGTATTTTGATGTGGTAAGAGGAAATGGTACAACACACACACACACACAAAGAGGGCTTGTAAGTTCACATTTCAGTGTCTGCACTGTAATGGTAACAACGCAAGAACATAGGGATTATTATGCCACACAGTCCTAGAACAAAACAATGCATCACCCGTTGTAAGCCATTTCATTGGCTATACTTATTTTCTTACCGCGTTCGCTTCGAATTGACTTGAGTAGCTATTCAGACAGTGACGAGAATGGCCATGCTTTACTGGGTCTATCCTATAGGCGATTTATATAAAAAAAATATTTTTAAAAATTAAACTAATGCACGAACAATCGTACCATGGGCGATCCCATGGAAATTGTGTCCGTCTTATTGCAAAATACATCAACATTTAATTTAACCGTGCAGATCGCTAAATAAACCTCTGATCATACACATTTTGAAAAGTGTTGTGTGACACGGATCGCCATTGTCGTTTGGTGTCTGCTTTCTTCTTCGAAAAGAGATCGTTTCGTCTTGACTATAAAAATTTAATTTGACTAAGTCTTACGCACTACTTGAACTCATACATTTACGTTGTAGGTGTAAGCCGTCGTTCTCAGTTTTCTGGAAGTTCGTTTTTGCGTTTCTCAGATGTGATACTATTTTTTATGGACCGAACGAAATTTCTTTTGGCGTGAATCAGGACTCGTGGTTTTGTGGCAGAAATGGAGAGCATTGATTAAAGCCCAGTTATGTCGTCTTCGAAATCGCTGACACGGATTTGAACTAACACTTCAGGTTTTGTGTGAGGCGATACGGTACATCATTGCCTTTTACTTCCTCAATGAAATCGTTTCATCTTATTGCAAAATTACATTTGACTAGGTTTCATACGCAGCAGGTCTCTGTATATAAGGAGAGTGTCTTAGCGTCAGAGTATTCATTCCGCTCTCAAACGATCAAAGATGGAAGAGTCAGCACAGATCGACCTGCTGGTCAAATATTTGCTAAAAGTCATACGAAAGCATAATTCACATGCGAAAGTGGCAACAAAACTTACTCTTTTGGTCGTTGATTTGATGAGAGTCATACGAAAGTGTGTAAGTGCTAATGAAGTTTGCTATATCTGCAAAGGTAAATGGGTATTTGTCTCCAGAATACCTGCTTCGTCTAAGAAAGAGAGACAAAAGTCAAGATACCTAATATCGTTGTCAGGAGAAAGGACACTGGAATTCAGAGTGCCCTACGAGAAAAGAGAATAAACAAAAACAAGACGAAACAGAGAAGAGGGATTCAGAAGAAGAAGAAATTGAAGATGATGAAGAACTTGTGCCAGTAAAGACATGGAAATGGAAAAATTGACAATGTGAGCCGATGCGTTGGCCCTGATGTGAAATTTCATACTATCTTCTAAAAGAGAATAGACCAGAAAGAACACATACGTGTCTCTTGGTCTTGACATTGTATAATAAGGATGGCGTGTTTTGTTTTCTACTCACACTTTATGAAATTGTGCCCTTTCACCTATCTCTATCCCTCTGGATCATGTTTTAGTTAGAATTGAAATGGAAGGATGTTTTCCTTCACGCACGCTCTTTAGGCATGCAAGTCGGTAAACAATAGTCAGTCTATTCCTCCATTATTTTGTGTCTTGATGTTTCCTAAATCACACACTGATGCCATAAAATAACGGGTTAAATGGGTTTTGTAGTGTTGGGAGTGGGGTGGGGTGGGGTGGGGTGGGGTGTAGGTGTTTGGCAGAGTTGGTCATTGCAGGTGAGGGCTTAGGTGCTTTCAAAAAACTTTTACTTCTTCACTCTGTGTTGATAGTATATTTGGGGTTTGTATTCGTTCGCGTACGTTTGTGTGGATAGTTTATTTGGGGTTTGTATCATCTCCCTTCTGTGTTGATAGTATATTTGGGGTTTGTATGCGTTCGCGTACGTTTGTGTGGATAGTTTATTTGGGGTTTGTATCATCTCCCTTCTGTGTTGATAGTATATTTGGGGTTTGTATTCGTTCGCGTACGTTTGTGTGGATAGTTTATTTGGGGTTTGTATCATCTCCCTTCTGTGTTGATAGTATATTTGGGGTTTGTTTTCTCCTCTTCCCTCTGTATGTGTGTGTGTGTGTATGTGTGTATGTGTGTGTGTGTGTGTGTGTCTGCGCGCGTACGTTGTGTGGGTGTGTGTATTGGTCTCTGTTTGTCCGTATAAAACTCACTTTATCCCTATCAGATACACTCTACCTACCTACCTGCAGTAGCGTGCATTCAGGTCAGCCACTTGCAACACTGTTGATATTTATCCCTAGTGTTCAGTACAGTGACGTCACTGACACTGGAAATTTCGAGACTATAAATATCGACTTGGGGATTTCCACATTTTGTAGCTATACATATATACTAGAATTCATAAACAGGAACGTCACTCAAGCTGAGGCTATAAAAAGATAGTGGGATTTTCCAAAGGAAAAACCCACAAGTTGGAGCTATAAATAGATAGTGGGATTTCATAGGAATTTCAGCTGATTATAGATACATAGGTATTTATCGACGATCGTCACAGAAGTTGATATTGTAAGTAGTTACTAATTTTATCTATTTTATAGTGTGTGTGTTTATGTGTGTGTGTGAGTATGTCTGCGCGCGTACGTTGTGTGTTTCTGTGTGTGTGTGTGTGTGTGTGTGTGTGTGTGTGAGAGAGAGAGTATGTGTGTGTGTGAGTATGTCGGCGCGCGTACGTTGTGTGTGTGTGTTTGTGTGTTTGTGTGTGTGTGTGTGTGTGTGTGTCTGCGCGCGTACGTTGTGTGTGTCTATTGGTCTCTGTTTGTCCGTATAAAACTCACTTTATCCCTATCAGATACACTCTACCTACCTGCCTGCAGTAGCGCGTATTCAGGTCAGCCACTTGCAACACTGTTGATATTTTATCCCTAGTGTTCAGTACAGTGACGTCACTGACGCTGGAAATTTCGAGACTATAAATATCGACTTGGGGATTTCCACATTTTGTAGCTATACATATATACTAGAATTCATAAACAGGAACGTCACTCAAGCTGAGGCTATTAAAAGATAGTGGGATTTTCCAAAGGAAAAACCCACAAGTTGGAGCTATAAATAGATAGTGGGATTTCATAGGAATTTCAGCTGATTATAGATACATAGGTATTTATCGACGATCGTCATAGAAGTTGATATCGTAAGTAGTTACTAATTTTATCTATTTTATAGTGTGTGTGTTTATGTGTGTGTGAGTATGTCTGCGCGCGTACGTTGTGTGTTTCTGTGTGTGTGTGTGTGTGTGAGAGAGTATGTGTGTGTGTGAGTATGTCGGCGCGCGTACGTTGTGTGTGTGTGTTTGTGTGTTTGTGTGTGTGTGTGTGTGTATGTGTCTGCGCGCGTACGTTGTGTGTGTCTATTGGTCTCTGTTTGTCCGTATAAAACTCACTTTATCCCTATCAGATACACTCTACCTACCTACCTACAGTAGCGCGTATTCAGGTCAGCCACTTGCAACACTGTTGATATTTTATCCCTAGTGTTCAGTACAGTGACGTCACTGACGCTGGAAATTTCGAGACTATAAATATCGACTTGGGGATTTCCACATTTTGTAGCTATACATATATACTAGAATTCATAAACAGGAACGTCACTCAAGCTGAGGCTATTAAAAGATAGTGGGATTTTCCAAAGGAAAAACCCACAAGTTGGAGCTATAAATAGATAGTGGGATTTCATAGGAATTTCAGCTGATTTTAGATACATAGGTATTTATCGACGATCGTCACAAAATGAAACGAAAAATTGAAAAAGAAGAAAATGAGAAGAGGAAGAAAGAAGAGGAGGAGGAAGAGAAGAAAGAAGAGGAAGAGAAGAAAGAAGAGGAGGAGAAAAAAAGAAGAAAAAGAGTGTAGGAGATAAAATAAGAACTTGGTGGAGAAAAAGAAGAAATTAGAAGCAGAAGAAAACCCAAAGGCCCTTTTCAGGGCCCCCATATTTCTCGAAAAGAGATAGTCTTTGAATTGCCTACCCCTTTTTTTATTTTTTATTTTTTTTAAAAAAAAAAATCCCATGTTAATTTCCTTTGTCGCTATATGTTCCCACGATTTTTCTCCATGTTCAAATCCCCTTGTCGCTCAACAGTCCCACGATTTTTCTCCATGTTAAATTTCCCTTGTCGCTATATGTTCCCACGATTTTTCTCCATGTTAAATTTCCCTTGTCGCTATATGTTCCCACGATTTTTCTCCATGTTAAATTTCCATTGTCGCTATATGTTCCCAAGGGGTCCTGTAATGCTAATTCCCATTGTCGCTATCCTATCCCACATAACTACTCTTGTACTCTTTGGGCGAAATATCGTTGTATTTTCTCCATTGATTCAATGCCCTGATATGACATATTAAACCAGAGTTCTGAGCCATACAAAGCAGACGGCAATATAACTTTTTCCCAGACCTTCACAGAAACTATAGGATTCATCCCATTTGCGTTTAATCCAATTGAGTATAGTGAGTTTGTTACACGTTTAGCTTTATCGTAGGAATAGACTATACGATCATTAGTTTTCATTGATTGTGAAAAGGTAACTCCTACATATTTCACTTTTTTTGCTCTAGGAATATTCTGTGATCCCAGAGTAATTCCATTTGATGAGTACACTTCATTCTTTTTACTAAATATCATCCAATTACTCTTGTTAGAGTTATATTTCAATTTCCACTTCTGTGCATACTGATAAGCTGTATTCACGAGTATTTGCAATCCATTCAGCGTAGAGCTTAGTAGAGTAGTGTCGTCTGCCAAAAGCATGCCAGGTATGTTCATCTGATTCACTGTTATCCCGCAATTAGTCATTACTAGTTCATTTAATAGGTCATTTATGTACACGAGAAATAAAAAAGCCGACATTACACGCCCTTGACCAACGCCTCTCCGTAATGGAAATGTGTTCGATATACATCCTCTACACGCTAAACAGGCACTTGACTGTGTGTAGGAATGGGCGATTATTCTCCATATTTTTGCATTAATTCCTAATATTTTTAGTTTTTTTAGTAGTCCACAATGCCACAGTCTATCGAATGCCTTTTCATTATCCAGAAAAACAGCACATACATTAGAGTTATGATTATTAAAGGACATCAAACATTCTTGAAGAGTAAATGTAGCGGTGATAGCTCCAGCCTCCTTACGAAATCCAAATTGATAAGGATGTGGAAAGCCTATTTTGTCTAAATACTTTTGAATTCTGGTCATCAATATTTTTTCAAACAATTTTCCCAGACAAGATGTCAATGTTATACCGCGATAATTCACCCGATCCTTTTTATCTTTACCATTTTGTTTGTATATCGGTATAATCATCCCACATTAGGTAAATACTCATACTGGATCATGTAATTAAAAAAGGCAGTTAAATGTCTGATTAAATATTTTCCACCATGCTTTAAGTGCTCATTCGATACGCAATCAATGCCTGGTGATTTTTTTTGTTTTTAGAGACTTGATATGCTGCAACACTTCTTCCTTTGTAATATTATTACATTTTATGTTATCAGTCTCTAGTTTGCTTTCCTCGTACATATTCTTCATTTTGACACAATCATTATGTTCCTCATCTGTTGTACCACTTAATTCAGAAAAATATAGTTTCCATAGATTGACACATTCATCCAAAGTATTAGATTCTACTCCTCGAAATGCAATATTACCAATGTCCGATTTATCTTTTCTTTTTCCCCGTATGACTGCATAGAATTCGTCTATTCCCATTTCTGCACTCTTTTCTATCTCTTCAAATATGCACTCTTGTACTGGCAAGGTGAATTTTTGTTAATTCTTGTTAGTACATAGATGCTATTATACAGTAAACACAGTACGATTTGAGTAATTATTTGTGTTTGGTCAATTTTTTTCCCGGAAATGCTTTGCCAATGCCATTTTTAAGCCAGAAACAGATTAGGCAGAGAGAGAGAGAGAGAGAGAGATGACAACACTGTATGTTTGCCATTGTAAATGAATGGTACGAAACAACCACCACCTCTGGTACGAAACGACCAGCACATTTGATAAGAAACAACTAGCATCTTGGGTACGAAACAACCAATTTCCGCTGGGTACGAAACTACCAAATTCCACTGGGATCGAAGCGACTTGAGTACCATGACCCCTTTTGAGCTGCTTCCGGATCTAGTCATCGGAATAATTACGTGAGATGCATACTGAAGATAAACCATTCAGTTGTAAAATCTGTAATAAAATGTTTGCATATACTAGTAATTTGAAGAGTCATATGAGGATACATACTGGAGATAAACCATTCAAATGTGAATTTTGTGATAAAATGTTTGGATTTAGTAACGATTTGAAGAAGCATACGCGGATCCATACTGGAGAAAAACCATTCAGATGTGAACTATGTGATAAAATGTTCGGACAGAGTAGTCATTTGAAGATCCACATGATAATTCACACTGGAGATAAACCATTCAAATGTGAACTTTGTAATAAAATGTTTACATATAGTAGCCACTTGAAGATCCACATGAGGATACATACTGGAGATAAACCATTCAAATGTGAAGCTTGCGATAAAATGTTTAGGCATTGTAGTGCTTTGAAGACCCACATGAGAATACATACTGGAGATAAACCATTTAAATGTGAAGTGTGTAATAAAATGTTTAGGCATTGTACTGCTCTGAAGACCCACCTGAAGATACATACTGGAGACAAACCATTCACATGTGAACTTTGTAATCAAATGTTTGGACGGAGAAGTCATTTGAATTGCCACATGAGAACACATACTGGAGATAAACCATTCAAATGTGAAGTTTGTGATAAATTGTTTGGACAGAGTGGTCATTTGAAGAAGCACATAAGAATTCATACTGCACATGCACAAAAACAATTCAAGTGTTTAGTTTGTGACAAAATGTTTGGACAGAGCAGTCATTTGAAGAACCACATGAGAATTCATGCTGGAGATGAACAAACACAGCCCAAATGTGCAGTTTGTGATAAAATTTTTGGGGATAGTAGCGCTTTAAAGATGCACATGAGGATACATACAGGAGATGAACCATTCAAATGTGGACTTTGTAATAAAATGTTTACATATAGTAGTCATTTGAAAATGCACATGAGGATACATACCGGTGATAAACCATTCAGATGTGAACTTTGTGATAAAATGTTTACATACAGCAGTCATTTGAAGAGTCACATGAGCATTCATACTGGAGATAAACCGTTCAAATGTGAAGCTTGCAATAAAATGTTTAGAGAACGCGCTTTTTTGAAGAAGCACATGAATATACATTCCTGAAGTAAACCACTCAAATGTGAAGTTTTTGATGTTCAGGCAGAGTGGTGAATTAAAGATGCACATGTCGATCCTTACTGGAGTTCAACCATTGTTAAGTCTTTGATAGAAGTTTTAAATGCGGATTAGACATTGGAAAACAAACTGGATATTGACCTTTCAAACATGAAATGTGTGCGAAAAGTAGTGCTTTGCAATGCCACAGAATGACGTATGCATTCAGATGTGAAATTTGTCTTAAAATGCTGAAGCAGATAGTTAATATAAAATTGTCCAATTCAGCAAATGTCGTACAATTGAGAGTGGCTATTTGAACATACACTTGAGAATACATACTGGACATTATGTATTGAAATTTGATGGCTTGTATATATATGCAGGAGAAAAAATATTAAAGGGTGTATTGTTTCAATTGTTAGTTTAATAGATTTGTTTATGTTTTTAGTTGCTTTCGGTTCATTACTTTTACCTATAACTTTAAGTAACTTGTATCCATCTCAGGCACCATTGGTGCTAAGTAAGTGCCTCTGCCACATGTCATATACCATTCAGTTTTGGATGTTATCCTCATGCAAGTTCGTTTAGCAAATATGGATGTGTTTAGAATCTAAGAAAATAGTTTAAAATACTTGGCTCCTTTACATCTTTAGTTGTGCTAACTTACTAAAATTAACCTAATAAAAATACTGATTTTATTTGAACTAGTTAAGATTCTTAACTAGAACAAAAAAGAAAGCAAGTTATGTGAAATAAAAATGCTGAAGGGGACATAAATTTAATGTGTACATGAAGACAAACAACATCTGAGAACAAACTAATAGAATTGCTGCTCCATGATAGTCAAAAGAACTTTCTTAAAATTCATATGAACCACATAAAAGGAACAGTACCAAACAATCTGTGTAAAATGTTCACAAAATTTTACGCTGAAGAGTATCATTCATTGTTTGATAAATAAAAGCAGAAATTCCAAATACCCTTTTGTAAAATTAATTCATGATTATTGTGCAGAAACTTCTGTATTAATCCAGGCATTTGTAGTTTGTCAAAAGAGGTCAGATGTTAACAGCCTTTGAATTTAAAACACATAGATTGCACTTTTTCTCATCTGTTTCAATGCTCTATAAAACTGGTAATTTTCTTTAAGTACTTTCTGCATTTAACTATAAAGTAAATCTCATGTATCTTGCTCATCTAAATATTTACTCCATAAACTTAAAAACAAACAATACAAAAACAAGATCCTCCTGATAGTACTCAGAACTAAGTACTTCCTACTCAGAACCGAGTACTTGTCCCACTGCAATGTTCCCTCTGATGGCTGCCCATTTCCTTCCAAATCAAGCATAAATGCTGTTCACTACATTAGATTTTGCTGTGATCCAGTCAAAGTTACCTTTGTGACCTCACCAGTGTGTACACCCCATCTCAAAAATTGCTGTCCTCTTCTGACACTCACATTCTCATCAAAACCAAGTCATATTGACAATATTATTTTTGATACAAACAATGGCCCAACTACTTGGAACAAATTGCTCTAATAAGTTTTTCAACAATAATTTGTTTCATCGTGGTTTTATCTGCAATCTCAGTGTTTGTTTCTGTATTCTACTTTTTCCTTCTTTATATATATATATATATATATATATATATATATATATATATATATATATATATATAGTGCAATTTTTGTTAATGATTGTAAATTGTTTTGATTATCTATAATCTATAGCTCATATTTGCAAATGGGAATAGATTCTATTTTAAAGCCCCTGTGACACCATATAGCAAATTTCACCATTCTTCCAGTGTAGCTAAAGTTTGAAAGGATGAAATGTTTTGTTAACAAGATATTGGACAGTAGTGATGTGAGACATTTGACAGATTCCATTAGTGACTAATGTAATAACAAAAACAGTGGGATGTGGCACGCAGAATTATTGGAGAGGGAACAAAGAGAAGCAGGCCTCCTATTTTTAAGTGGATCTGAGAACAAAAAAAGCATGCATTAAATACAAATAAGACTCGTGTGAATATTGGTGATCAGCTTGAGCAATAAAATGTCCATATTATCTAATTCTAGTGGAATCAAATGATAGTTTGGTCCATTAAGATTAAATTTCACTCATACTGCAGATAAGACTGATAAGAAATCCTTATCTCTTCATATGTGCATTTATTGTGAGAAATTAGGGTACATTATTCTGATTGTTGTATAGTTAAAAAAATGGCAAGAGAATAAAGGCAGAACTATTTTAAATGTTATTTCTATGGGGTCAATGTCACAGTCATGTATTGGAAACAATACATTTCTTGGGTCAAACAAACCCAAGTCTGATTTTATTATGAAGAATTATTAACCATTCATAACAAAAGGTTCCATATCCATTATTGGTGATTCAGCTAATCCCATAACTACTAAAATCTTAAAGGAAAGAGGAGCTTCTCAGTCTTTTGTCATCGGATTACCCGTTACTTTGCCTTTTTCTGAGAAGTCTTCTTCTGAAAGTGTTATTGTGCAGGGAGTAGAGTGAGGTTTTATTCCTCTCCATATTGCTAACCTGACATCACATTCAGGTAGTAGGAAGCGCCTTTGTTAATGTTCCTCTCCATTGTGTAAATGTGGTATCAGACTTGGGGGAGTGGGGCATGCCTTTGTTAATATTCCTTTCCATTGCGTAAATTTGGCATCAGACTTCAGGAAGTCTGGAGTGCCTTTGTTAACATTCCTCTTCATTGTGCAAATTTGGCATCAGACTTCAGGGAGTAGGGAGTGCTTTTGTTAATGTTCCTTTCCATTGTATACAACATTTGGCATCAGTTTTTGTTTCAGGACCTGTCACAGTTGGAGTTTTAACTTCATTGCCAATTGTGGGTGTTCATTTATTGTTAGTCATTGATTTCACTGGTAGACATAAGGTTGTGATTAATACACTTGTAACTGACAGGCCTTGTTTGGATTAAAAAGTTGATCGTGTTGTAAAGGAAATCCCTGATTTATACACTGATTGTGCAGTTACTAGAGCCATAGCGAACGGAGCTCTTGAGATTGAAGTTAGCCAATAAAGTATTCCTTTAGCTGACGCATCAAAATGTGATTGTGGTGCTCTTATTACAGCTCGTGCTTTTAAGTAATATTTTGGACACAACCATTAATTGGGTATTATTTTGAATTCATGCAAAAACATCTTGGATTATATTACTTTGATTAATTGCAAGACTGAATGTACATCATCACACTTAGGCTATTAGTATAAATAGTACATTCAGGACCACAGGTACGACAACGCCTGTGTAATTCTTGGAAATAAGTATTTATCGAATATTACAATACTTTTTGTTTTTTACCGTTTTCTATTATTTAATATATATATATATATATATATATATAACAATGAATACTCGGCGGGCGGGGGTAGTATTCTGCCGACACCAATGCCGTAGATAAAGATTGACAATGAATAATCGGGCGGGGGTTGGAGTCTGTCGACACCAATGCCGTAGATAAAGATGTTTTAAAGTTTTAGTTGTTCTATATTTTGTTCTTTTACTATTGATCATAAATTTATAGCATACGCGGTCCTGCCACTCATTGGTTTCCAAAGTGTCCCTTATGCTAAAATATTCATCCACTAATTGATATTGGTGTGAACATTTATCTTGTAAAAAATATTTGATACGGAAATCTGAATATTTGGCATATTTACCATTCAAGATAGCGATTCAACATCACATCATTCAGGATCTGATAACTATGTAGATTTCCTTCTTGTTATGAATACATGGAATTACTTTTCCACAACATTTAGATATTTTGTTTTCAGAAATGTTGTTATGCAAATGTTCAGTAATTATGCTATATTAAATCTCCAAGATGCCTACCCATAACGTTAAATGGTAGGTCGACAATATGCAATTGTCAATCTCAGGAAACATGGAAGTGATTTTATTATATTTGTTTTTGGGAGAATGGTTGCAGGTTAAGTAGATGTAAGGATATAATTTGAACCATCAACATTGCATTTGATTGATTTAAATAAATTTTAATTTTTTAGGCAAAAGAATAATCCATCAATATTTTAATTCAACACAAATGCCAATTGACTTCTAGACAAATGTTGATTTGTATCTATTATATTTCGTGTACCCAAAAATCAAACCCTTTGTGAAAGTTATTCTTAGACTTTGTAACTGCTTTGAATATTCGTAAAAGAAGTTTAAATTTGTAAATTACTTTGGAAAGATTGATTATTATAAACTAAATGATAATCAACATTCAACAAAAAGTTAGGATACTGGCAGCGTCATGGAATCGCCAGTCATAATCAGAAGTTGCCTATAGTTAACTGGATTCTTAGATGGATTAATACAAGTGTGAACTAACATTTTTCCAGTTCATTTTTTCGCTATATAATTAATCTAATTAGTACTAAAAGTTTATAGAGATAAGGGGATTTTAATGCTGCGAAATATTTTTATATTGCCTCTTAAAATTACTCTTATTTTAACAAATGGATATCCAAAAAGAAATGATCACTGATGATTCGGCTGATTAGCTGCATATTCATCGATTCAAGGAATAACTGGTCCAGATCATTATGTTTGACTTTATGCATGTGGAAATACTTTTTTCCTTTTTTATTTAGTGTCTTATCTGCACAACCTACTATAATTTATTTTGTAATGGATCGCAGAAATCAGTAATAGTTTGGTATGGTAACGTTTGGATTTGATGAGTACGTTTGATTTTGGTACGTTTCGGTAATTTAATGTACGTTTTGACTCGAGTAAGTTTTGACACTTGGGTACGTTTCAGTCCCCCGCTCCGGTGGCCTAGTGGTTAGAACGTCCGCCTCGGATGCGGGAGGTCGTGGGTTCGATCCCCGGCCGAGTCATACCAAAGACTTACAAAAATAGCGTTCAGCATTAAGAGGTTAGTTTTAGGACTGGTCAGTCTGGTGTCAGGATAATGCGACTAGGTGGGACATCATGCTACATGTCTGCGGCATGATGCCCCAGTGCTAGACATCACTTTAAGCTGCCACATTGCAGACATCGTAGCGATATGACTGAAAAATTGTTAAAGCTATGTTAAAAATCAAAATCACATCACCTCACGTTTCAGTCCAGGTACGTTTTGACTTTAATACTTTTTGATTTGGGTCCATTGCTTTCATGGTACGCTTAGACTTGGGTAAGATTAAATTGCAAATGTTAGAAACTAAATGTATTTAATGATGTTCTCAGTAACTTGAATTCAGTCTGGTGAAGCTTTAGAGCGGGACCCACCACATACTTTACGTGATGGTGTTGATTATTTTAATAATACATACACCATGATACATAATAGCGATAAACCATTCATATGTGATATTTGTGATGAAGTATTTATTCACAACTGGCGAGGATGCTCATTGGAGACTAACCATTGAAATATCGAGGGTGTGATGAAATATATTTGGACGAAACGAGAGCCTGCAGTTAGAAGAAGAGTCACATGAAGACGCACTATGAAGATAATGTATTTAGATTCGAGGCTTGTGATACCAAGTTGGTATATAATAGTAATTTGAAGAATCGCATCATGATAAAAAATGGAAATACACCATTCATACGCGAAGTTTGTGATAAAATGTTTAGACGAAGTAGTCATTTGGAAGAGTCAAACTGTATCTATACTCAGGGTATTTTTTATTTAAAAAAAGCATTTTCAAGTAATATTATCTTATTGGGATTTATTATTACATATTTATATTTTTCCGCATTAAGTCCTAGGTTATTACTCCAGTAGCTATCCAAAAACAGAAATTCTAAAAATAACCTCTCAAACAATTTTAGTTCTGGAGATCGACAGTTTTCTCCTCAGCAAAGGGGATTATCGAAAAATGTACAACATGTACATATTTAAACAGTACCTTAAACTGAAAAGAAACGTTAATATATTCGCACATTTGTACAAGTAAATAAAAAAGACATGCGAAACATGTATTAAAATTATTTCCTAAGTAATTTTAGGAAATCGTCTCCGATTGTGGAGTAGAATTCACGTCATTTCTATTTTCTCCCAAATAGATGAGCAATCCTGGCGAAGCCAAAAAGCAAATGCGAGTTAATATCCACTGTTTCAAAAATCTCACGCGTCTATCTTCATAAAAGCTTAGTAGTAAATTAAATATTGATACTATACTGAATGACACTTTGTCAAGATGGCGAAGGGTGAAGTCGCATTTATAACTCTGATGGTTGGCAATACCATTCGCTAAAGTAGCAGCAACATAGTTTATATTTCTTAAAGTGGCGACCGGTTCGTCAGAAATTACATATGTGGTGATTAACAAGTTATGAATATGTTACATGGCGTGCAGGATTCGGTATAAATGTTGTCCTTTTACATGTAACATATATTACTTCCGTCGAGCTGACAAAGCAACTTCCAATTTGTATTACAGGCCCGATCCACTTAATTCTAAGATCAATTTCGGGGAAAGCGCATCAGCTAAACTTTTCAGAAATACGATAAAATTTATGTTATGAGCACGTCGTTGACGGACACAATTCAATTAAAACTTTTCGTCGTGCATTGATGCAATTTACAATGCGTGTTAAAATTAAATATGTCAGATGGACAAGATTTGGGCTTTCAACTTTACACAAAAACTTTACACATAATTCCATCCAAGACGTTATCACGGGAACACGGGGTATGGTGCAAAGAACTATCAGTTCGATCTCCGGGTCCAATGCTTATTTGTAAAAGATTCTTAGAGTTATCACCCCTAACTTTATTAACTACGCAACAGGAAACATACTGGATATAAGCCATTTATATGCGGTTTCCCTAAATACATTACTGTACAGTCATGGTCAGTAATGGACAGTAATGGGGAGTAATGGACGATACAGTTTACTAATTGCTGCTATTTGCAATAAGCACACTACTTCAGGTGCTATGAGATGTGAAAGGACAATATATAAGAAGCGATTACAATAATATATATCCTGTTTTGTAATGTTAGCAGCATTAAATGTAATAAAAAAATTAATTAATAACAGTACCGTTTATTGATTGGTAATAAATCGATTCAATTCAGTTATTTGATCCACACCTAATATGTTCGTTCCTGCGTACAACAAATCGTCAGCACAAAATATACAATACAATTCGCTCGTAACTAAATGTCAATATTTTGTGCTGACAATTTGTTGATATTTAGTTACGAGCGAAATGCATTGTATTATTGTATGGGTTTCTGCACCTGTTTGTAAAGTGCGATCTTTATAAAATAGCATACAGTTATATTTCACAGATATATAAATTTTATCTCCATATATTTTAGTGGAAAATTATTTTCAATATAATTTAATACAATTTAGAGTAAATTTCAATCGTAATACTTTTACTTAAAAGTTCTGTCCTAATAGACGTAATAGAAAAGAGAGAACTCGTGCTGTTTAGTCTAATCCTAAGGTCAATGATAAATTTTCACTTATTAATCATTAGTGAGGTATGTAAATACAATGTAATAATGTTCCCCGTTTCCTAAATGAATTTACCATGGTACACAATTTTTAATCTCGATCTCTTCTTTTTCTGTTTTTCCCTCCCCTCACATTCAAAAGGGACAAAATATGTAGAAATCTGGGGTGATAGAGAAAAGGAAATTGGGCTGGATAGAAAACATTGAAATTGAAATTGACAAACTAACCTACGATATCGTTTTTCATAACTATGTTTGCACTTCTGTTGGGACCTATCTAAAGTTTCTGTGTAATCAATGATGCAAAGTTGCAATGCCGGTCGACACAGTAAGTTAAATGTATTGGTTATGGGGCACATATATGTAATGTAAGGCTTTCTTTATGTTGTTGTTTCTTAAACCTTTTATAAGGTTCTGAAAATCGATTATTATTATTTAAACATAAAAATATCCAAAAAGGTCTCTCTCTCTCTCTCTCTCGTTTGACCATCGTATCAAGATAAAGGCGAAAATCTATGAAAAGACGAGAATAGAGGATTTTCGCTTATGTAAAACCACAACGTCTCTGAACCTATGAAGAATGATGGCAAATGTTAAGTCAAACCGACCAAGAGAGAGAGAGAATTTATTGTTGGTAGTAATGTTAATTAAAGCATAAAATTTACTGAGATCAATTTTAAATATGTTATAATATTTTAATTACCTCTTATTACTTCGTCGTTTCGCTTTGATTATATTCCATGCTAATACGTTTATGCATTGATAAGAGTTCAGTATTCAAGAATCATTGTGTCTGTAGGCCTACCGTAGCGCTCTACTTTCGTCATTAAAACCCTCATTCGTATATAAACCATAAGTGTAACTTATATTGATTTAATCAAGGTGCTTAAAAATAGAAGCACAAAAAATGAAAACAATCAACTTATCATTATGAAAAGGTGATTTTGAATAGACACAAAAAGGCAAAACTAGATTTTGTAGCGGACACACTCGGCAGGGATGTGAGTTCATTCACCCAGTTAATACAAAGTTGCCTCTCGTCAATCTAACTCCTCTCAAAAGACAAGAATATGTATTTGCATGTGTTATAAATACAAATTATGTATATTATGTACGCTATATCAATGATATGTCACTCGTTGTAAAAAAAACAAATCATGAAAAGAAAACTCGGCAAGCCTCGCTTTCTTTTAATGAAAAATGTATACCTCTCGTGGTATATCATTGGTACAGCGTACATACTATACTCGGCTCTACCATCACCAGCATCCTCTCGGTCAATGCTGAGCTCAACAAGCGTATCAGAAAGGCATCAACAACTCTCTCTAGGTTGTTGCAGAGAATGTGGAACAACAGCATGCTGACCGTGAACACTAAGATCACCGTGTATCGTGCCTGCGTGCTAAGCACTCTCATGCACGCCAGTGAAACCTGGACTCTGTACGCATCAAAAGAGAAAAGACGGAGAGCCTTTCACATGCTATGCCTCTGATGCATACTCGGGATCACCTGGAGCGATCGAATAACAAACAACGAGGTGCTCGAGAGTGCCAAAATTCTCAGCATGGTCACACTCCTCCGCCAACATCGCATCAGATGGCTGGGCCATGTACGTCGGATGGATGACGGACGGATCCCCAAAGCCATTCTTTATTCGGAACACGCCTCTGGCAAAAGGTCGATCGGACGGCTACATCTCCGCTTCAAGGATGTCTGCAAGCACGACATGAAAGCCCTTGACGTCGATGTCAACACCTGAGAAGAGCTCGCTCTGGACAGATCAACCTGGCGACATGCTCTGATTACTGGTATGAAAGCCGACGAGGACAAGCTACGCTTGCTAGCTGATGAAAGACGATCGCAAAGGAAAAAGAATAATCTCCAACCAACACAAGACGCAACTTTCATGTGCAGCAAGTGCAGCAAGGACTGCCACTCCAGCGTTGGACTACATAGTCACAGCAGTCGCTGCACAACCACCAACCGGGACATCTCTCTTTGGCGCAGTTACATCGTCTCTCGAGACTAATGGTTGCCAACACACACACACACACACACACACACACATACATACATACATACATACTAGACCAGCAAGTTGTTCTCCACCTTTTTTATTTTTGTTTGACTGGCGGCGGAGACCAACGTTATTATGCACTACTTGTGCTGAAGCCTTCTGCAGATGTATCTGCGGATGATCGGACCGCGCGCTATTAATTAATACATTTATTTAGACTAACCTTTGTATCCAGACGGTAAGTATAATCCCTCTTGTAATGATCCACAGCGTTAAATCCTTTAGAACACACACTTTTTTAGTATAAATCCCTGTCAGAACAGAACACCTGTGTATTCATCGGCTGTTGACTTCAGATTTGAATTACCCACGCATGCGTGTAAAGCAGCATCACCACAAGGTAAGAGTAACGCGTGAAAACCGTCTGGCGAGGTATTTATCACTGGGAACTTACTGATGCTTTGCTTGGGTGGGAGCTGTATCGTTACGGCATAAATTGTGAATGATAAATAAATTGTAAAAAGACCACAAACTGTATTCAGATGTGAAAATAAGCTACACATTAATAATAATAATAATAATAATAATAATAATAATTTATTATTATTACCAGTGGTAGTATATTCAATCATATTTAATAACATTTACAATGGTATAAATGGAAAGTTGACATACATACATATCTACATAGTAATACTTTACATTACTTATAAGAAGAACATGATTATTATGATGAACATTATTAATAAAATTTGCAATGGTATTTATGAATACATACATACGTACATACATACATACATACATGTTAATACTTAACATTACTTATAACATGATTAGTATGATGAACTTTGTGGTCTTTTTACAATTTATTTATCATTCACTCTATCTCACATTTCTGACATGACCTCTCTCTCTCTCTCTCTCTCTCTCTCTCTCTGTGTCTCTCTCCTAAATTTATGCCGTAACGACACAGCTCCCACCCAAGCATCAGTAAGTTCCCAGTGATAAATGCCTCGCCAGACGGTTTTCACGCATTCCTCTTTCCTTGTGGTGATGCTGCTTTACACGCACGCGTGGGTAATTCAAATCTGAGGCCACAGCCGATGAATACACATGTGTTCTGTTCTGACAGGGATTTATACTAAAAAAAAGTATGTGTTCTAAAGGATTTGACGCTGTGGATCATTACAAGAGGGATTATACTTACCGTCTGGATACAAAGGTTAGTCTAAATAAATGTATTAATTAATAGCGCGTGGTCCGATCATCCGCAGATACATCTGCAGAAGGCTTCAGCACGAGTAGTGCATAATAACGTTGGTCTCCGCAGCCAAACAAAAAAAAAAAAAAAGAAGAAAAAAAAGGTGGAGAACAACTTGCTGGTCTAACATACATACATACATACATATGAATACATGTTTCGTTTTGTGTGTAAACTGCATAAACTGTTACAAGTTATTTTGTAATAAGTCACAAAAGATGGTTAAATTTTGGTTTGGTAAGATTTTAACTTCATTGGTACGTTTAACTTTGTAACGTTTCGGCATTTAATGGTCCGTTTTGATTAGAGTCCATTTTGACTTTAGTAAGAGATTTTATTTTTGTATTTTCTTTGAAAGTGTCATGGCTATATAAAAAAAAAATACAGTAAACATTCATGTATTAGTCTAAAACTTCTAACCTGTTCAACGGCAGCATGTTCCTTACACTATCGGCTAGTTGGCGTTTCAGCCTAAACGAAATCATTCGATATATCAAAATATCAACCAATTCTGCGCGTCGGGTAATTCTGCGCAAAGATACGTCATTTCTGTAAACATTGGATCACGTGTTATTTTGGTTCAATAATCCATTTTGTATCAAGAAAAAACGATAGTACTTTAATTAAGAAAATTTGATATTCATAAAGTGTTAAAAAATATCCCACATTTAGACTCGAAATGGAAATGTGATTTCTAAATGGCAACGTTAAGACACACCCCATGACATTCTTGAACGTGTAACCCAGAAAATCCGATTCAGTCTGCATCTTTTGGAATCATACAAATAAATACATTATGTAAAAGATGGAAATATGTACCTTTTAAAACAATACTGCATTTTAATCCAAGTTTCAAATTTTGCAAGAAGTTGTCGCACACGTATAAAATTGTCTGCTACCCAACAGGTCAACTTGCCGCTAGACTATAAATTTTCAAGAAATTGCAAAGGGGTATAGTCTGTTTCTAAATTTTGTAGCAATTTTCCCAATCAACAAGACGTTGTAAACACATTGCATCCTATTCATCGTTGTCTTTCTTCCACATAATAGCTTACTCTTGATAAAATTTTGAACTTTACTAACTTATTTACAATATCATTTAAGTTTGCTTAATATATGTTGCCAGCATTTTTACGCTGAATTTTGTAAAACTAACTAACTATAAACCTGACCTAATTACTCGACTGAACTGCTGACAGAAACAGTCCAAAGTAATATATTTCATTTCTATAGCCCAATGGATAAACATTACATCATTTCAAAGCCGTGCGCTGAATAGGGCGACATATCGCGAGTCAGGAAAACACAGGTGGTATGCCATGTGTCCAAAATTAACATTATTTTGAACAGAATATTCTGGTGACAATTGCATCTTTTCAATAGGTAACATTGGTTTATTTAATTTTCGTAAATCGGTCTAATTTGGTATGCGTTTTGCTTCATTATTGAAGACGGAAACCTTTGCTGCGCAAAAATGCCCGATAGCATTGTAAACAAGGAGACAGACTGTTTAATGTCCTCTGGTTTCTTGAATAGTTCATTTGAGTAAAAAAAAAAAAAATATGTATCAACTACTGTACATGTATGATCAAAGGGATGTAACTCCTAAATTTACGGGAATTACTGATATTATCTAATACGGAACACTAGGGTGGGTATTCTGGTGATACTCCGACCACTGAGGTATTTGACATGAGATCTATAACTTCTATATTAAAGCCGACTACTGTACGCCTAACTACGATACGAGAAACGGTCAACGAGGCTTCTTGCAAAAAGGGGTCAGATTGTGACCGGCGAGAGTTACAGTTATAGTCTGACTATACATCCCCGTTTGGTTGTACCCCCTACCGATTTCAATAACAAAAACGTTTAATGTGATAAAAAGTCCACAGAACCAAGTAAATTGAATCCTTGATTTATAATTTCTAACTTGACTGTGACCTGAATGGCACTAATGCTCGCATCCCCTGCACCCTTTCATGCTCCTTTTGCACACATAAACATAGAAATTAAACCGCTTGTTAAATCCACGTGAAAAGCAAATTTGTTGCTATTATTTTCCTTTACTTGATGCGACATCGTAAATATCGGAAGCAGACGACTTATGTATGTGGATCTATAGTGGTGACACACCCTTTGCTGAAAATGGACTTATCCAAGAACTGGAAATGGATCCGAGCATATCCGTCTATTACATTGAAAACTTCCGTTAAGCATGAAACGCACAGCAGAAGTTCACGGTATTAGGGCCACTCTACTCACAGTCAAGTTAGAAACTATACATCAATGAATAAATTGAATAAGTTCCTTACACTTTTTATCACATTAAAGGTTTCCATTATTTAAATCGGTAGGGGGTACAAACAAACGGGTTTGTATTGTCAGACTATAGTTACCTTGTGTTAATTGGTGAGTGTACACATTAATTTACCTCAGAATCATGTGCCTTTGACCCCTGGCGAGAATCAAATTATACATTGTAAATAATTGGAAATTATAAATTGATGAAGGAAATAATTAAGTTTCGCGTACTTTTTTATTTACTTAATGTTGTGGGGTTTTTTAATGTAGGGAGGTATAAAACAGACGACAAAGTGTACGAATACTATAAAAAAAAAAAAGTCTGACTCTGCATCCCATTTGTTTGTATCCCCCTACCCATTTCAAAAACGAGAACGTTTAATGTGATAACAAGTGCACAGAACTAAGTCAATTGAATCATTGATTTTTAATTTCTAATCTGACTGTGACCAGAATGGAAATAATGCTAGCATCCCCTGCACCTTTTTATATTTAACAGACTTTCCATACTGACACGGCGCCATATTGCGTACACTATAGGCTAGTTTATATCCATCAAAAAGCATAATGATGTAGTTCATCCTGTTCGGCAACAGCCGGGTAATTCCGTAAATTACATAACGTTGAGAGTTTGGAATTATATGCCTTTGCATATATGAACATAGAAAATAAACCGCTTGTTATATCCACACAAAAAGCAAATTTGTAGTTGCCATTTTTTATTTTCCTTTGCTTGATTCGACATTGTAAATATCGGCAGCAGACGACTTATGTATGTAATCTGTAGTCGTGGCACACCCCTTTGCTGAATATGGACTGATCCAGAAAATGGAAATGGATCCGAGCATATCCGTCTATTACACTGTAACTTCCGTTAAACATGAAACGCGCATTTGATGACGGTATTAGGGCCTCTCTACTCCGAGTCAGGTTAGAAAATATAAATCAATGAATGAATTGACTAAGTTCCTTGCACTTTATATCACATTAAAGGTTTTCATTATTTAAATCGGTAAGGGGGAACAAACAAACGAGATTGTATTGTATTTTTTATAGGCCTAATTTTTAAAATAAAAATTAAAGTGTCAAATTGTGAAGTTTAACGACGGGAATTTAAAGAGACAAATGAGGATGCACTCTGGAGATGAAACATTCAGGTGTAAAATTTGTGATGAAATGTTCATGCTGGAGGATAATTATAAGGTCCACATGAGGATACATACTGGATATAAACCATTCAAATGTGAAGTTTGTGATAAAATGTTCAGAGGAAGTAGCCATTTGAAGGACCACATGAGGATACACACTGGAGAGAAACCATTCAAATGTGAAGTTTGTGATAAAATGTTTAGCCACGGAAGTCATTTAAAGAGACACACGAGGATACACACTGGAGAGAAACCATTCAAATGTGAACTTTGTGATAAAATGTTTACAGGAAGTAGTCATTTGAAAGTTCACATGAGGATACATACTGGAGAAGAACCGTTCAAATGTGAAGTTTGTGATAAAATGTTTAAACACAGCAGTAATTTGAAAAGACACATGAGAACACATGCTGGATATAAACCATTCAAATGTGAAGCTTGTAATAAAATGTTTAGTGAGAGTGGTATTTTGAAGAAACACGCGAGAATACATACGGGAGAGAAACCATTTAAATGTGGAGTTTGTCATAAAATGTTTATGCAGCATAGTGTCATAAAGGGTCACATGAGGATACATACTGGAGTTAAACCATTCAGATGTGAAGTTTGTCTTAAAACGTTTGGAAACAGCAATCATTTAAAGGTACACATGAGGATACATACTGGGGATAAACCATTCAAATGTGAAGTCTGTGATAAGATGTTCAGGCAAACTTCTACGCTGAATGTGCACATGAGATTACATACTGGAGACAAACCATTCAAATGTGAAATTTGTGATAAAATGTTTAGACGAAGTAGTCATTTGATGGATCACATGAAAATACATACAGGAGACAAAGCCATTCACAAGTGAAGTTTATGATAAAATGTTTAAGCAGAGTAGTGTTTTAAAGGATCAGATGGTGATTTATACTCGACATATTTAAATGTTACACATTGAACATTACCCACTCTTTTTGCAGAAATTAGAAGTGGATATATTCATTATATTTAAATTTGCATATTTAAAAAATTCATATCATTTTCGAAGCTTTCTATGAAACTTGACATAAAGATGTAATTTGACATATAATGAACTTGTATAATTGGACACCATTAATCGTATTTGCAGAACAAAGACAAGATTTACTTTTTCCTACTTAAATTTTCTAATAACATTTTATTTTTTAGTCTGCTTTGTGTTATTTGCCAATATTCATTAGTCCGGTATGCATGTGTGGAAAAAAAAATATGTTCATGTGTTAAATTAACAATATTTTGTTTAAAAACTACATTTATTACTCATGTAACTTGGACACCGGGACACCAAATCCCAACTAAGATGTCAAATGATCTATAAATATTCAAAGAAATTAAAATAAAACAATAGATGTTCATGTAAATTATTTTTGCTGTATATTCTAAATAGAGACAGTGGCCGAGTGGTTAAGACTCACAGACAGTCTGTCGATCAACCTTCAGAAACTTAGTTAATGTGTTCAATCGCAGATCGCGACTGACATATTGTCAGCATTTTAAAAAATATTAAAGGGTATGGCATGCCTTCTCAGCTGCTTTGAAAAAGATGATACATTGTTGAATGGGTAATTGTAAATTTATAAAACATAAAATTATAAAACAGATAAAATTGACTGGGCCCTCCGAACCCAAATAAGGGTGTTCATGTTAGAGAGGCCAAGGTTCACGTACTGTGTGCTTGATTACAAAATAATTAAATTAAAATTCAATCTATACAGAGCTCTGAATTGATAGAATTTTGTTTTGCACTTAGCTATTCATTAGAGGTGTGCTTAAAAATAATTGAAACAAACTATAGCAATTACCCAAGAAAGTCATTCAACAGATATTTAACATCTGTCAACCTGGTCACTGTTATTTCCATTTATCTGATTAATAAATCAGCAATGTCACAAGTAAAATCAACATTGTTACAGTTTTGCCTTGGTGGTGAGGTGAGTTCCCATTCCAGGTTGATGCCACTTTATCAATAGTAAACAAGCATCGGATTGGCCATTGGATAATTTAATAAGTCAACATTGTTTAACTTAAATAGCATTTTTTTGTGCCCCTGTTTTGCAAAATGGGGCCTTGATGACCCTCAAAGGTCGTTGTCACTTTTTCTGGGGTTGTCCACCCCCTCCTGCTCCTAGTTCCATCTGTGGACACAACATCATTAGGGTTCATTTTCCCAGAATTATTGAATTTGATAAATAAATAATGAAAATATTTCTTTTTACACGTATTTCTTCCTCTCACAAGCCTAATTACATACCACAATATGAACTGACTGGTTGTAGGACCAAAATGCCAGGAAAATCCATTTTTTAAATAAACTAGTCAGTGTGTTTTGTCAATATCATTCATTTGTAAAAAAATATATATGAATAAATAAATAACGAGCTCTTATTGGACTTGCTTCTTACTTCACGAAAAGAATTTCTTTTCGTACTTTAGTGCTACCCATTTTCATGGTCATTTGTTTTCGCTATCCACACAGCTTTTGATATCAGAAAATGTCTTTGACTGTCCCTCAGTCTATATGTTTGTTTTAAAATATCTGAAAATAATGATTTGCTTGGAAATGTAATCGGGATAATGTATCCAGTTTCATATATAAATGAATGCTCAATCAAGTGATCAGTTTATAAATTATATTTTTTCCTTGAAGAAAAAACTCTCATGGATCTGTGGTCAGGTTTATTTTACAAATAAACCTGTTTCAGATACATCAAAAACATCTCACCAAAGTACTTTGTGATTTTCGACTATTTATCTTTATTCCCCATTATTTTCATTTTTTTTTCCGATTTTCAATTTGTTCCTCATTGTTCCGGTTAATAGCCGGCCCGTACAAACACTATTTTTAAAAAAAAAATGAAGAATCAAATTGAAGACTCTTGCTGAAGATAAAACAAATCAGAGGTGAATTTTGTGCTGGAGCGCTCTACAGATATTATGAAGTTCTGAGAGAGTGGAGGGTGTAAGGTGGAGTTGTTTACATTTGCAACATGCACAATGGACAGAATGTTGGAATACCTGTTTCATGTACTGTAGCTGAAATGTCATTGGATATTGTACTTGTGCAAATTGCAAATGATCTAAGCACACAGTTAACTAAATTGATTGATCCCTTGTGCTAAAAAATTAAGCCTGAATTAGTCTAAATACACTATCTTTAGCATTTGTATAAATAGGGAAAATGAATTTTGTCAGACTAGACAATAACAGCTTCTGAAAATGCAATGAATAAATTAACAAATGTATAAAATGTAAAAAAAGTTATCGGCTCTTTTTTTCTTCAATTTACCTCAGAACTCCGGGAAGTGAAAATGACCAAGTGGAGCAAGCAGTTTTTGGAGAGGTGCACATCTGGAGTTGTTGTTGTTGTTGTTGTAGGGTTTAACGCCATTTTTCAGCACAAGATCGGCTATACATGGCGGCCAGTATAATTTTTGGAGGAAGAACCCTGAAAAAACCCTGGGAAGAACCACCGACCCACGAGAAGCTACTGGCAGGCTTTCTCACGTAGCAACGTTAGCCGAGGCTGAGACTCGAACTCACGCAGACAGAGGTGAGATGTCAGTGATCCGTAACGGTGAGCGCTTTAGACCACTCGGCCACTGGGGGCCCCCACATGTGGAGTAAGGTCAAGCTTAATACTATATTACCCATATTAAACCCAACAAACATATACCAAAATAAACGGTGTTAAAGGTTCGTGAAATAATACAATAGTCATACAAGGTCCTTTTTTAAATAGACATCATAAGCAGTGAGTACACCCAGGAAAAAAAAAAATTCTTTCAAATTTTAACCCTATGCAAAATATGAAACTGGTGAGCACCACCAGTGATATCAGGGGTCATGCAGTCACGTGATATCAACAATAAACCATTTCTAGTATTGCTGTAGGAAAACAAATCGAACATATAAATGAAAGTCATGTAATATTTATAGAGAAATGAAAAAAAAACATAATCTTCTCAAAATATTTATTGTGAAAACAACGACCGAAAATCAGTAATTTAAAGAAAACCAGATTCACTATTCAGAAAACTTACGTCAGTGTGGTAGTCACGTGACACCAACAAAAACATCGCTGACATGTGCTCGGTACTTATTGAAAATGGTTTTCTCCACCCTGCTGTGATATCGACAGGTTTCTGGTCATTGTTCTCAGAATAAATATGTTGAGAATTAAGTGTGCATTATATTTATTTACAAACATTAAGTGACTTCTATAAAAAAATATATCCAAATTCTATGTACAACTTTGAAAATTTGTTTATTGTCGATATCACGTGACTATATGACCTATGATATCCTTGACATGTAGGTTGCAAGAATAATATAGTCATGTGACTCGGAATGCAGATAGCCAGATCCAGGACATAATTTAGCAATGACATACTTTCATTCCGTCTATTACCGGATTAGAGATATGGCGAATTATATGCTCACGATTTTTGAGGGAAAAAAAATCATATTTCTATATCTCGATGAAAGTTGCTTCAAGTTTGCTGGGCTGCCTAGTAAGCGGCTATCCGATGCCGACACCAAATTGTTGGAAAATTACAACTTTTCGATAGGGAATGGACTCTGACCCTACACCCCAACACATGTCTAAATATCCAAAATGGGTTGGCATGGGTCAGAGGAAACTCGGACTAGGAATAACGCAAGGCATACAATTGAGCGAACATAAATTCTTATTTTATTGTGTGACAAGAGTGTGAATAAAATAATAGTTTTTCATGCTAATCACTTCAAAACCTTTTTTTTCTGACTCTTTTTTTTTTTTTGGTGCGGTACTATACGGTTCGAACATCCTGTTTCTGCAAATGATCTGACAGTTACAGGTCATATAAGGTCAACTCCAGGCTCCACATTAAGTGTGTCTTATGATAACATTAACGTTAGAAACTGGTGTGCATGTGTTTCCTCTGTCTGGGGGAGTTGTGACCTAGCCTAGACGAAATATTTGTACTTTTCTTACGTGCTATTTACAGCAACTGTATATGACCCATTTCCAGGTAAACGGGTTTCTTCAACAGTGAACTTTGACTCACACATTCGTTTTAGTGATAAGCTAGTTAAGTTGTCAGCCAGTCAGTACTTTTAAAGAAAATGGCACCAAATGTTAAGTGTGATGCTTTAGGGTGTGAGTTGCTGATGTTTTATGATGGAAAGTATTTGAGCAAATGGACCTTTTTAACCTTAAAAGAAGTTAATCAGGTTAGAAAAAATGGCAAATCAACAGTGCTTTGCAAACTTTAAAATAAATATCCACAAATAAAACATAATACAGCAATCTGAGCCCCTGACGTCACTGCAAATGTCAGTTCACGATCATGTAGAATAGTTATTGAGTGCAGAGTTGACATTAATTTTTCAGTATATTTTGTGCTTGTGTTGTGGTTCTAACTGATATGGAGTTTGCTCTTTGTGGCAAGAATATTGACCAGCTGCAGAACCAGGTTATCATCAATAATTGATCTTATTCATACATGCTGTAATTCTGGCATGTAATATAGAGATTACACTTGTAACACCCAAATTTACACTTTTTTGCCACATATATGTCATTACTTTAAATGTGCACTATAAAATAGAACATCTGGCTTCGCTTGGTGATTTTGTTCCTCCTATATATCTAAGGTAAATTGTACAAACACCTGAACCGACAACAGTTTAATTTGTCTACGTTTGTAACTCATTCATTGCGTTTTAAGAAGGTGGCATTGACCACTCTGGAAAGATTCGTTTTGCCTATTTTAAAGCTGCTAAGGTTAACGTACCTAAAAATAGTTCAGGCTGATTTTCCGAGCACACTGGAGCAGGTATTATTGTTATGAGTGTGATTGTATCACGTACAATTTCCATGCGTATAACAAAGCAAGAAAGTTCGGCCAAGTACATGAAAGTAGCATAGAGGTGTGCCAACATTATATCCATTGTGCATGTTTCAAATGCAAACAACTTAATCTTATACTTGTTACTGTCTAAAATACATATTATGTGTAGAGATCCACCTTTATCAAAATGGGAAGATAGCCACCCTTATCAAAATGGGAAGAGAGCCACCCTTATCAAAATGGGAATCGTTTTTATATTCCAACGTTATTAATTTCGATTACTCATGTGAATCAGATTTCTTGAAATAAACATGATTTTATTTGATATTCAATTTGAAATGAGTTTGTATATTTTGCTGCCAGATTATCAGACTAATAGCTTTAATATCGCTCCACGACGTTCCAGAAAACGTATTGCATTAATTTGGATAACAATCCGATTCCCTATGAAAACTGCTAGAAGATCTTCAGAAGATTTCTTTGGAAAATGCAAGAAACGTTATTGAAACGTGCACAAGAGTTGATGTTGTTGCAGCTTTTATTATGTTTTATTTGTTTTTGTTTTTCGTACATTTTAATTGTAAACATGTATTGATTTGGGAAGTAAAACAAATTTTGTTGAAAAACTGTATATGACGACCAACCATCAGTCTGGCTTCTCCAAGACATGTACTTGAATTTTGTGTATGCCTATCTATAAGTCACTTTGAAATAGTAGTAAGATAACGTCTTGTGAAATGGGCGAGGTACCAATCTTGAGAATGTGAAACATTTGTTACCGTGCGTACATGGGATACTCTGAAATGGAGCTATCGAGTAAGACTAATGTAACGACGTACATTTCTGTTTTCAAAGTCTATACCTTTCTTTCGTTGCATTTGTTGTTCTCTTCTTTTTGTACTATGTATCTTGTACATCTAATTGATATGCTTCTTTTCTTCAAATGCGTTTCACTCTGATTTCATGCTAAATATATTTGACTTACAAGCAGGGCCGGCGCCAGACCCGGCCAGACTATCTGGCGCTCCCCCACCCCCCCAGGAAAATATCAATTTCAAAATTTATAAATAATAAAATAATTTTAAAAAATGCGCCCCCTGAAATCAACGCCCTACGCGGCTGCCTAGTTTGCCTATACGGTAGATCCGGCCCTGCTTACAAGGGGTTTTTCAGTCCAGCAACCAGTAAAGCATGGTTACGATTGAAGAGACTGGTAACATAAATTTCATATTGGTATCAACTGCTGGTAACGAAGTTGACAGTAACATCGACCATAAAGAAAACAATACGAGGAAATTAGAAAATCTCCGTACTAATATATCTTACAAATAATGGTTTGCTTGTTTTCTGTAGTGATAATATAGTGGAGGAGGAGGAGAATGGGATTGTATAAGTATTTAAAATATTGTATTGACGATGACTCGCATATTTTGCTCGAAGTTTACCATGTATTGGCAAACATTTTACTCTGCAATGAATATTAATTGTTGTCCTAAATTAATAAATTAGTGTGTGTTTTTGGAAAAGGTTATTCCTTAGGCTTTCTATTAATGTGGTATAGCCAAAGGTTATTACTAACGCGTTTTCCATGGTTTTGGTTATGTGTAGAGATAATTTCCTCTCCAGTTACCTATTAATAAGATCTCTATTTTATCGTGACTTATTTTTGACACTGATGCTCTTCCGAAATCTAAGGATTCCTTTTATTAAGTGTTTCATATTGTTCATGTCGGTTGTAAAGTTTGATAAGCCTTGAATATGTTGAATCTTGTTCAGTTCTTTCTTTCAGATTCGGTATTTTTATCCACTTACTATTGCTGTTGTTTCTAATTTTGGAGCATACGATTTATGTTGCTATTGTGTACAATAGCGTTGACATTGGCATACCTGTCTAACCGATCTCTCAATTTAATTACTTCGGTTCTGGTGCTGTTCTCCTATACTTTGGAGCAGATATTTTGTATACAGATTTTTGTCCATCGTCGGAAGACATCTCCCCATCCAAATGTTTCCAAAACATTTTCCATCTAGTTAATTTCCTATCTATCGGAAGCTTTTTTTGATTGAATAGTCATTCCTCCTTTTTTTCCTTTAAGGTTGAAAAACTTAACTGAGGTCTGAATGCATAGCATATTATTCTGTATATCTCAACCCTTTTCTCCGCCACTTTGATTCTCGTTTATTATTATGGAATTCACATTTGTATTCTCCTTGCTAAAATCCTAATGAGAAATTTATAATCAACATCAAGCAAGGAGATCGGTCTCAACATTTTACTTCCTCCTGCTGTCCCTTCCCTTTGTGTATTATTGTTACAAGCCTTTTCCTCTTGGTTTTAGCTTCTGCAATTTTCTTCATTGTTATAAACTCTTTACAGCTAGCTTTTTGTTAATTTGTTATTTGTTTAAAATTACCACTACGTATATCAGACTTTATTTCCTCGACATGTATCTTTTGTGATATCTCTCTCTCTCTGTCATTAATTTCATATTTTCCTTTCCCCTCGTTATCTACACTCCTATCCATCATCCTGTTGCCTTATCGTCAAGGTAATCGCATTATCCAGCTCTTACTTTGATGCCGTAATTTTCCTAATTTGGTAAATGAAAGCTGTCGATATAAATAAGCAGATAGACTGTTCTCTATCGTTTCTGGTTTCTTAAATGGCCCATTAGAGTAAAAGAAAATATGGCTGAATACTTGTATATGTGTGTTCAAAGAGTTGTAACTCCAAAATTTGAGGAATTACTGATATTATCTCATACGGAAAACTACATCAGGTATTCTGCTTGAAAATACAGACTCGCCCATGCAAATATGCCGACCATATTACTAAGGAAACTTCCTTTTGATTCGAAGCGCTAATAGCTGTACAGACTTGGCGACCGCTGGCGACAATATATTCAAAAATTATAAGTTTTTGATTTCCTTAATGCTGTTTTTCTTTAATGGTAGAGAGGTGCAAACCAAACGGCAAAGTGTACGAACACGAATCAGTCTATTAACCCAAACAAACCGGAATAAACGAAAATACCGGAACACAAAGTGTGTGTGTGTGTGTGTGTGTGTGATTTGGATTTTTAACGTAGCTTTAACAATTTAAAGACCTTACACTAACCTCTTAATGCTAAACGCCCAGCGATGCAGCTGTTAGTACAATTTTTGTAAGTGTTTGGTATAACTCGGCTGGGAATCGAACCCACGACCTTCAGCACAAAGTAGATAATAACGGATCAAATACTATGAAAGAAACTGCTTACTTCTATGACTAGTTGTATCTTATTTCCATTAATTTCGATCAAGTTTATACTGACGATTATATTACTCTATTTTATGTTAACAAACGAAACAACCGGAAAAAGAATGCGTGTGTGTCTGTGTGTCAGTGTGTTTGTGTGATTGCGGATTCTTAACGTAGCTTTATAACTTTTTCAATCATACCCCTACGATGACAGCAGTAATTCAGTTTTTAGTGATCTCTAGCAATTGTTGCATCATGCTCCTACCTCAGTTCGAGGTGGTCTGAATGGCGAATTTTTCTGGCGTTAAAATATATCTCCAGGTAATGATACTTTTCTAGCTTCTTTGCCCTGTTTCTAAAATTCTTCAAATTTTTCCTTATATTCACCACTGATTTGATTTATACCATGGTATTTGGAAACACGAAACAATGCCATTTTTTAACATCAGTGATCTCTGTATCGAATAGGTCACGACGAGCTTCATATCCTATTGCAGCAACCGCAATACAGTTTTCTCGAAGTAGTTTATGACCTTCTTTGGAAAATTGTGCAGGTTTTTTTTTTTTTTTAAAGACTCTGATTCTGGTACTGGTTCCGGTGCAGCAAGATCCCTTATATCACCGATCTCATCGCTGGTTTGGTGGATACTCTCAATTGTTTGTTGTTTTCCTTCCCGTATTTTTCAGAAATTGCGAATATTAAAATCGTTATGTTTTTAATCTGCTGAAAGACAATAAAACTACTGCATTGATGAAATTTGAGCTGGTACTAGCGATTTCGATCGTTAGTCGCACGAGCACATATAATCTCACAACCGTCATTTTCAAATACTAGTATTGTAGAAAGCAAAATTCTTAATGAAAGATTTATACTGGTTGCATTAAAAATACAAAAAACGAAAGAACACAACCTTTTCTATATTTATTCCGAGACCAACTTCCAGAGATTCGTTGTACCACGTTGACATGCTCTCTCTCTCTCTCTCTCTCTCTCTCTCTCTCTCGATCGACCGCTCCGGTGGCCTAGTGGTTAGAGCGTCCCCCTCGGATGCGGGAGGTCGTGGGTTCGATCCCCGGCCGAGTCATAACAAAGACTTACAAAAATGGTACTAAACAGCTGCCTCGCTTGGCGCTCAGCATTAAGAGGTTAGTGTTAGGACTGGTCGGCCCGGTGTCAGGATAATGTGACTGGGTGGGACGTCATGCTACATGTCTGCGGCATGATGCCCCAGTGCTAGACATCACTATAAACTGCCACATTGCAGACATCGTAGCGATATGACTGAAAAATTGTTAAAGCTACGTTAAAAATCCAAATCACATCACATCACTCTCTCTCTCTCTCTCTCTCTCTCTCACGCAGGGAGCATACGAAGCAGGGAACCAAACTACTCTGCTTGATCAATCAGACTGGCCATGTTTCTTGTACTTGTTCTCGAAAAAATATATTGAAAATTATATGTTCTTTCATTTTTATACAAAAGGTATCAGACTTTGATTTAATATATAAATTGGAAATTTTATACAACGACATTAAAAAAGGAGTTGGTTGTTTATATCACGTGACTATTGGACTTCTGACGTTGTGTGAGAGTTGTGAAGTCATGTGACTATTAACGCAAATGGAGAGGTACGGTTTCATCTATGCCGAATGTCGTCTAGTCTGTCAGTGGATTAAAGACATAACGATTATAATACTTGCCATTTTTGAGAAAATAAATATTTTTCCTATCGATTTCATGCAGGAATAAGTCGATATAATAGATTAAATTTGCTAGGCCCACTGATAAGCTATCTTACGGTGGCGACAAATTCCACATATTTTATATATAATTGCTCAGAACCCACACTCCATCCTCAATGTCCAAATGTGAAAAATGGGGTTGGAATATTCGGAGGAAACACGGAATAGCAAATTTCGAATCTCTGAGCTGAACTTTGGTGCGAAACTATTACACAGTGACATGTAAGTAGTAAATGGGGGCACCCTAGCGACAATGGGAATTAGCATTACAAGACCCCTTGGGCAACTCTAGCGACAATGGAAAATTAACATGGAGAAAAATCGTGGGTCAGATTAGCTTCAAGGGAAATTAACATGGAGAAAAATCGTGGGACGGTTTAGCGCCAAAGGAATTTAAACAGGGTGGGACTTTATAGCGTCAAGGGAAATTGAACATGGGAATAGAGTGTGGGTCTATCTAGGGACTAGGGGAATTTAACATATGGAAATTGAACATGGTGGGTCTGTATAGCGTCAAGGGGAATTGAACATGGTGGGATTGTCTAGGGACAATGATGGTAGAGGGTCAAACACAACAGAGACAGAAACATACATACACTAGTACAAGCGTGAGATTTATATATAAAGCATTACCAAGACCTGAAATCTTGCTGGGGTGTTCAAAAATTTGCATAATTGTAATGATGCTATAAATAGCTATAATCAAGGAAATGCTCAACGACAAAATGGATGTGACTAAAAGTAACGCTAAAATGACGAAATTGTCCCAGAATTTAAAGGAAAATAAACATATCCCCGAAAATTAAGTTACAATGGTTTAGACTAAAATGGATAAAATTAGTAACTACTTACAATATCAACTTCTGTGACGATCGTGAATAAATACCTATGTATCTATAATCAGCTGAAATTCCTATGAAATCCCACTATCTATTTATAGCTCCAACTTGTGGGTTTTTCCTTTGGAAAATCCCACTATCTTTTTATAGCCTCAGCTTGAGTGACGTTCCTGTTTATGAATTCTAGTATATATGTATAGCTACAAAATGTGGAAATCCCCAAGTCGATATTTATAGTCTCAAAATTTCCAGCGTCAGTGACGTCACTGTACTGAACACTAGGGGATGAATGGCAACAGTGTTGCAAGTGGCTGACCTGAATACACGCTACTGCAGGTAGGTAGGTAGAGTGTATCTGATAGGGATAAAGTGAGTTTTTATAGGGACAGACAGAGACCAATACACACACACACACACACACACACACAAACACACACACACAACGTACGCGCGCAGACACACACACACACACACACACAGAGACACACAGAGGGAAGAGGAAAAAACAAATCCCAAATATACTATCAACACAGAAGGGAGATAATACAAACCCCAAATAAACTATCCACGCAAACGTACGCGAACGCATACAAACCCCAAATATACTATCAACACAGAAGGGAGATAATACAAACCCCAAATAAACTATCCACACAAACGTACGCGAACGCATACAAACCCCAAATATGCTATCCACACTCGGGAGGAAGAAGAAAAAAACAACCAAATATACGATCAACACAACGTACGCGAACACACACACACACACACACACATACACACACAGAGGGAAGAGGAAAAAACAAACCCCAAATATACTATCAATACAGAAGGGAGATAATACAAACCCCAAATAAACTATCCACACAAACGTACGCGAACACATACAAACCCCAAATATACTATCAACACAGAAGGGACATAAAACAAACCCCAAATAAACTATCCACACAAACGTACGCGAACGCATACAAACCCCAAATATACTATTCACACAACGTCGCTAACGCATACAAACCCCAAATATGCTATCCACACTCGGGAGGAAGAAGAAAAAAACAACCAAATATACGATCTACACAACGTACGCGAACACACACACACACACACACACACACACACACACACACACACACACATATACACACAGAGGGAAGAGGAAAAACAAACCCCAAATATACTATCAACACAGAAGGGAGATAATACAAACCCCAAATAAACTATCCACACAAACGTACGCGAACGCATACAAACCCCAAATATACTATTCACACAACGTCGCTAACGCATACAAACCCCAAATATGCTATCCACACTCGGGAGGAAGAAGAAAAAATCAACCAAATATACGATCTACACAACGTACGCGAACAAACACACACACACACACACATACACACACAGAGGGAAGAGTCAAAAACAAACCCCAAATATACTATCAACACAGCAGGGAGATAATACAAACCCCAAATAAACTATCCACACAAACGTACGCGAACGCATACAAACCCCAAATATACTATTCACACAACGTCGCTAACGCATACAAACCCCAAATATGCTATCCACACTCGGGAGGAAGAAGAAAAAATCAACCAAATATACGATCTACACAACGTACGCGAACAAACACACACACACACACACACATACACACACAGAGGGAAGAGTCAAAAACAAACCCCAAATATACTATCAACACAGAAGGGAGATAATACAAACCCCAAATAAACTATCCACACAAACGTACGCGAACGCATACAAACCCCAAATATACTATCAACACATAAGGGAGATAATACAAACCCCAAATAAACTATCCACACAAACGTACGCGAACGCATACAAACCCCAAATATACTATCAACACAGAGTGAAGAAGAAAAAGTTTTTTGAAAGCACCTAAGCCCTCACCTGCAATGACCAACTCTGCCAAACACCTACACCCCACTCCCCACTCCCAACACTACAAAACCCATTTAACCCGTTATTTTATGGCATCAGTGTGTGATTTAGGAAACATCAAGACACAAAATGATGGATGAATAGACTGACTATTGTTTACCGACTTGCATGCCTAAAGAGCGTGCGTGAAGGAAAACATCCTTCCATTTCAATTCTAACTAAAACATGATCCAGAGGGATAGAGAGAGGTGAAAGAGCACAATTTCATAAAGTGTGAGTAAAAACAAAACACGCCATCCTTATTATACAATGTCAAGACGAAGAGACACCTACGTTTTCTTTCTGGTCTATTCTCTTTTAGAAGGTAGTATGAAATTTCACATCAGGGCCAACGCATCGGCTCACATTGTCAATTTTTCCATTTCCATGTCTTTACTGGCACAAGTTCTTCATCATCTTCAATTTTTTCTTCTTCTGAATCCCTCTTCTCTGTTTCGTCTTGTTTTTGTTTCTTCTCTTTTCTCGTAGGGCACTCTGAATTCCAGTGTCCTTTCTCCTGACAACGATATTAGGTATCTTGACTTTTGTCTCTCTTTCGTAGACGAAGCAGGTATTCTGGAGACAAATACCCATTTACCTTTGCAGATATAGCAAACTTCATTAGCACTTACACACTTTCGTATGACTCTCATCAAATCAACGATCAAAAGAGTAAGTTTTGTTGCCACTTTCGCATGTGAATTATGCTTTCGTATGACTTTTAGCAAATATTTGACCAGCAGGTCGATCTGTGCTGACTCTTCCATCTTCTTGATCGTTTGAGAGCGGATTGAATACTCTGACGCTAAGACACTCTCCTTATATACAGGGACCTGCTGCATATGAAACCTAGTCAAATGTAATTTTGCAATAAGATGAAACGATTTCATTGAGGAAGTAAAAAGCAATGATGTACCGTATCGCCTCACACAAAACCTGAAGTGTTAGTTCAAATCCGTGTCAGCGATTTGGAAGACGACATAACTGAGCTTTAATAAATGCTCGCCAATTATGCCACAAAACCACGAGTCCTGATTCACGCCAAACGAAATTTCGTTCGGTCCATAAAAAAATAGTATCATATCTGAGAAACGCAAAAAGGAACTTCCAGAAAACTGAGAAAGACGGCTTACACCTACAACGTAAATGTATGAGTTCAAGTAGTGCGTAAAACTTAGTCAAATTAAATTTTTATAGTCAAGACGAAACGATCTCTTTTCAAACAAGAAAGCAGACACCAAGCGACAATGGCGATCCGTGTCACACAACACTTTTCAAAATGTATATTATCAGAGGTTTGTTCTAGCGATCTGCACGGTTAAATTAAATGTTGATGTATTTTGCAATAAGACGGACACAATTTCCATGGGATCGCCCATGGTACGAATGTTCGTGCATTAGTTTAATTTTTTAAAATATTTTTTTTATATAAATCGCCTATAGGATAGACCCAGTAAAGCATGGCCATTCTCGTCACTGTCTGAATAGCTACTCAAGTCAATTCGAAGCGAACGCGGTAAGAAAATAAGTATAGCCAATGAAATGGCTTACAACGGGTGATGCATTGTTTTGTTCTAGGACTGTGTGGCATAATAATCCCTATGTTCTTGCGTTGTTACCATTACAGTGCAGACAGACTGAAATGTGAACTTACAAGCCTTCTTTGTGTGTGTTGTACCATTTCCTCTTACCACATCAAATACTGAGCGTCACAGTATTGGTTCGCGTTTTCAAACTGACCATTTTTTTATATCTCACTTAAACATTTCGATATAAACACTCACACTCACATCGGTAGAGTCAGAACAGACGTGTTACAGTATTGAGGGGCATGTTATCTTTTCGTTTTCAAACTAATAAATTTGGGGCTTGTATGAAGTAAAGAACCGAAAGTACAGTGAAACTCAAGGATGATGACCCAATCTGTCTGTCTATTGATGCGTGCATTTACTTAAGAAGAAATATGACCTCTAAAACACAAAGAGATACGGCAAGCATGATTAGATCAAACACAACGATGTTTTCCTTCACGCCCGTGTAATTTAGAGTTTCAATCGTCTTTGAAGACAAACTTGGTCTCCTTTTGTAGGGCTTGAAATAATAAAAGAAACTGAAAAATCTTAAGCACTTTGCTATAGATAATTTCATCAACAGACTAAACAACATAAATACCGTTACAATAATAGAAAGCCTTAAATCTTCTATCAAAAAGAAATGCATGAAGAAAATTAAAGATTAACGATAACTAACTAATGAAACCGAATTTAACAAAGGCAATGACATGTGAAGAAATGCCTCTCACTTTGGAAAGGTAGGCGAATGTACTCTGTCATGTACCATCAACTTGAAAAAAATTATAAACAGAGAGAAACCTGAATTCAAAATTCAGTTGTTTTTTTTTTTTTCTTCAAAATTATTTCGTTTCTTTTTTCTTTTTTTTTTGGAACAAATCTAAGCACTAATATAGAGTGGAAAAGGGAAAATGCACATACAAGCTTTGATATTTCTGAAAAAATGAGGGGATATTCCTAACGTTCATAACCACCTATATATGCTTGGACTTGTCTGTGACTTATCCACAAAACAAGATGTACATATTTCTGGTCAAGCTGCAAGTGTGTGCGTGTTTTTTGAAAATGGTAAAAATGGGATATACAATTTTCTCGTGACACTTATAAAGTGAAGAGTCTGTGCAAGTGTCAAAAGCCAAAGTCATATAAGTTTTGTATTTTGTACGGCTTGTAAAGATTTCCACTTTAGAAAATGTGAAGTATCACAAGTTATTATCACAAACAGAAGTGGAACATAGGGGCTTGCAAGAAAGAAAATAACCCAGACAGTTGGTGTCATCAAGAGTGCTAGAGGCGGTACCCGAACTTGCTTGCTTGCTTACTTGAATTAAAGTGATTTTCGCTCTAATGGAGAATGTATCACTGGTTTAATAACGCACCGCGTGATTTTTAATTACTCCTGGGGAAGGAAAGAGAGCCTCATCCCCCCAGGCTTTTATGTACTCACAGACTACTTTTAAATTTAGCCAATCAGGTGTAGGACTAACTAATCCTTAACAACCTGACTGAAAGGCTTTAAACATGAGTGGGAATTGTCTCACCACACACTCATTTTTCTGTCCGAGCGTGGTAAAGGAGGAAAAAGGTGCTCAGCAAGACAGCCATGGATGTTAAGTACTCACCAAAACGCTAGCCCGTACTTATTTCAAATCAAGTCGTGTCACCAAAAAAGACGACGTGTACGACATCAAAGGCATTGTCAAACGCAGAATGCCTCAGTGCTAACTGGCTAGGTCTGCATTTCTTGCTCCCGCTGCTGTTGCGTATATTTCTTCCCTCCACACCGAGTTCTGGGCCTAATTCTTTAAATTTCGTTGTACCCGAACTTACATTATCCATATTATCACCAACAAAAAAAAAACAAAAAACGCACAGACCTAAAAGAAACACTCACTCACTTTTTACAGAACATTACTATTTTTAAAATTTTGATAAGCGACGGAAACGAACAACTTAGAGTCACACTTTCTAACCAAGATAAAGAAATCATGTGCTGATAGACTCACTTCTGTATTTTTTCTTCTAACTGACTAACATATCATAGGCAATGGAATGTTATTTCTTTTCGAGAGTATGGGGTAGCCCTGAAATTATTTTTGGGAACATGAAGCTATGGCGATCGCTTCAAGTTCCCCCAAAAATTTTTAGGGCTACCCCATACTCTCGAAAAGAAATAACATTCCATTGCCTATGATATGTTAGTCAGTTAGAAGAAAAAATACAGAAGTGAGTCTATCAGCACATGATTTCTTTATCTTGGTTAGAAAGTGTGACTCTAAGTTGTTCGTTTCCGTCGCTTATCAAAATTTTAAAAATAGTAATGTTCTGTAAAATGTGAGTGAGTGTTTATTTTAGGTCTGTGCGATTTTTTTTTTTGTTTTTTTTTGTTGATGATAATATGGATAATGTAAGTTCGGGTACAACGAAATTTAAAGAATTAGGCCCAGAACTCGGTGTGGAGGGAAGAAATATACGCAACAGCAGCGGGAGCAAGAAATGCAGACCTAGCCAGTTAGCACTGAGGCATTCTGCGTTTGACAATGCCTTTGATGTCGAACACGTCGTCTTTTTTGGTGACAAGACTTGATTTGAAATAAGTACGGGCTAGCGTTTTGGTGAGTACTTAACATCCATGGCTGTCTTGCTGAGCACCTTTTTCCTCCTTTACCACGCTCGGACAGAAAAATGAGTGTGTGGTGAGACAATTCCCACTCATGTTTAAAGCCTTTCAGTCAGGTTGTTAAGGGCTAGTTAGTCCTACACCTGATTGGCTAAATTTAAAAGTAGTCTGTGAGTACATAAAAGCCTGGGGGGATGAGGCTCTCTTTCCTTCCCCAGGAGTAATTAAAAATCACGCGGTGCGTTATTAAACCAGTGATACATGCTCCATTAGAGCGAAAATCACTTTAATTCAAGTAAGCAAGCAAGCAAGTTCGGGTACCGTCTCTGGCACTCTTGATGACACCAACTGTCTGGGTTATTTTCTTTCTTGCAAGCCCCTATGTTCCACTTCTGTTTGTGATAATAACTTGTGATACTTCACATTTTCTAAAGTGGAAATCTTTACAAGCCGTACAAAATACAAAACTTATATGACTTTGGCTTTTAACACTTGCACAGACTTTTCACTTTATAAGTGTCACGAGAAAATTGTATATCCCATTTTTACCATTTTCAAAAAACACGCACACACTTGCAGCTTGACCAGAAATATGTACATCTTGTTTTGTGGATAAGTCACAGACAAGTCTAAGCATATATAGGTGGTTATGAACGTTAGGAATATCCCCTCATTTTTTCAGAAATATCAAAGCTTGTATGTGCATTTTCCCTTTTCCACTCTATATTAGTGCTTAGATTTGTTCCAAAAAAAAAAAAGAAAAAAGAAACGAAACAATTTTGAAGAAAAAGAAACAACTGAATTTTGAATTCAGGTTTCTCTCTGTTTATAATTTTTTCAAGTTGATGGTGCATGACAGAGTACATTCGCCTACCTTTCCAAAGTGAGAAGCATTTCTTCACATGTCATTGCCTTTGCTGAATTCGGTTTCATTGGTTAGTTATCGTTAATCTTTAATTTTTTTCATGCATTTCTTTTTGATAGAAGATTTAAGGCTTTCTATTGTTGTAACGGTATTTATGTTGTTTAGTCTGTTGATGAAATTATCTATAGCAAAGTGCTTAAGATTTTTCAGTTTCTTTTATTATTTCAAGCCCTACAAAAGGAGACCAAGTTTGTCTTCAAAGACGATTGAAACTCTAAATTACACGGGCGTGAAGGAAAACATCGTTGTGTTTGATCTAATCATGCTTGCCGTATCTCTTTGTGTTTTAGAGGTCATATTTCTTCTTAAGTAAATACACGCATCAATAGACAGACAGATTGGGTCATCATCCTTAAGTTTCACTGTACTTTCGGTTCTTTACTTCATACAAGCCCCAAATTTATTAGTTTGAAAACGAAAAGATAACATGCCCCTCAATACTGTAACACGTCTGTTCTGACTCTACCGATGTGAGTGTAAGTGTTTATATCGAAATGTTTAAGTGAGATATAAAAAAAGTGGTCAGTTTGAAAACGCGAACCAATACTGTGACGCTCAGTATTTTGATGTGGTAAGAGGAAATGGTACAACACACACAAAGAGGGCTTGTAAGTTCACATTTCAGTCTGTCTGCACTGTAATGGTAACAACGCAAGAACATAGGGATTATTATGCCACACAGTCCTAGAACAAAACAATGCATCACCCGTTGTAAGCCATTTCATTGGCTATACTTATTTTCTTACCGCGTTCGCTTCGAATTGACTTGAGTAGCTATTCAGACAGTGACGAGAATGGCCATGCTTTACTGGGTCTATCCTATAGGCGATTTATATAAAAAAAATATTTTAAAAAATTAAACTAATGCACGAACATTCGTACCATGGGCGATCCCATGGAAATTGTGTCCGTCTTATTGCAAAATACATCAACATTTAATTTAACCGTGCAGATCGCTAGAACAAACCTCTGATAATATACATTTTGAAAAGTGTTGTGTGACACGGATCGCCATTGTCGCTTGGTGTCTGCTTTCTTGTTCGAAAAGAGATCGTTTCGTCTTGACTATAAAAATTTAATTTGACTAAGTTTTACGCACTACTTGAACTCATACATTTACGTTGTAGGTGTAAGCAGTCTTTCTCAGTTTTCTGGAAGTTCCTTTTTGCGTTTCTCAGATATGATACTATTTTTTATGGACCGAACGAAATTTCGTTTGGCGTGAATCAGGACTCGTGGTTTTGTGGCATAATTGGCGAGCATTGATTAAAGCTCAGTTATGTTGTCTTCGAAATCGCTGACACGGATTTGAACTAACACTTCAGGTTTTGTGTGAGGCGATACGGTACATCATTGCTTTTTACTTCCTCAATGAAATCGTTTCATCTTATTGCAAAATTACATTTGACTAGGTTTCATACGCAGCAGGTCCCTGTATATAAGGAGAGTGTCTTAGCGTCAGAGTATTCATTCCGCTCTCAAACGATCAAGAAGATGGAAGAGTCAGCACAGATCGACCTGCTGGTCAAATATTTGCTAAAAGTCATACGAAAGCATAATTCACATGCGAAAGTGGCAACAAAACTTACTCTTTTGATCGTTGATTTGATGAGAGTCATACGAAAGTGTGTAAGTGCTAATGAAGTTTGCTATATCTGCAAAGGTAAATGGGTATTTGTCTCCAGAATACCTGCTTCGTCTAAGAAAGAGAGACAAAAGTCAAGATACCTAATATCGTTGTCAGGAGAAAGGACACTGGAATTCAGAGTGCCCTACGAGAAAAGAGAAGAAACAAAAACAAGACGAAACAGAGAAGAGGGATTCAGAAGAAGAAGAAATTGAAGATGATGAAGAACTTGTGCCAGTAAAGACATGGAAATGGAAAAATTGACAATGTGAGCCGATGCGTTGGCCCTGATCTGAAATTTCATGCTACCTTCTAAAAGAGAATAGACCAGAAAGAAAACGTAAGTGTCTCTTGGTCTTGACATTGTATAATAAGGATGGCGTGTTTTGTTTTTACTCACACTTTATGAAATTGTGCTCTTTCACCTCTCTCTATCCCTCTGGATCATGTTTTAGTTAGAATTGAAATGGAAGGATGTTTTCCTTCACGCACGCTCTTTAGGCATGCAAGTCGGTAAACAATAGTCAGTCTATTCATCCATCATTTTGTGTCTTGATGTTTCCTAAATCACACACTGATGCCATAAAATAACGGGTTAAATGGGTTTTGTAGTGTTGGGAGTGGGGAGTGGGGTGTAGGTGTTTGGCAGAGTTGGTCATTGCAGGTGAGGGCTTAGGTGCTTTCAAAAAACTTTTTCTTCTTCACTCTGTGTTGATAGTATATTTGGGGTTTGTATGCGTTCGCGTACGTTTGTGTGGATAGTTTATTTGGGGTTTGTATTATCTCCCTTATGTGTTGATAGTATATTTGGGGTTTGTATGCGTTCGCGTACGTTTGTGTGGATAGTTTATTTGGGGTTTGTATTATCTCCCTTCTGTGTTGATAGTATATTTGGGGTTTGTTTTTGCCTCTTCCCTCTGTGTGTGTGTGTGTGTGTGTGTGTGTGTTTGTTCGCGTACGTTGTGTAGATCGTATATTTGGTTGTTTTTTCTTCTTCCTCCCGAGTGTGGATAGCATATTTGGGGTTTGTATGCGTTAGCGACGTTGTGTGAATAGTATATTTGGGGTTTGTATGCGTTCGCGTACGTTTGTGTGGATAGTTTATTTGGGGTTTGTATTATCTCCCTTCTGTGTTGATAGTATATTTGGGGTTTGTTTTTGACTCTTCCCTCTGTGTGTGTGTGTATGTGTGTGTGTGTGTTTGTTCGCGTACGTTGTGTAGATCGTATATTTGGTTGTTTTTTTCTTCTTCCTCCCGAGTGTGGATAGCATATTTGGGGTTTGTATGCGTTCGCGTACGTTTGTGTGGATAGTTTATTTGGGGTTTGTATTATCTCCCTTCTGTGTTGATAGTATATTTGGGGTTTGTATGCGTTCGCGTACGTTTGTGTGGATAGTTTATTTGGGGTTTGTATTATCTCCCTTCTGTGTTGATAGTATATTTGGGGTTTGTTTTTGACTCTTCCCTCTGTGTGTGTGTGTGTGTGTGTGTGTGTGTGTTTGTTCGCGTACGTTGTGTAGATCGTATATTTGGTTGTTTTTTCTTCTTCCTCCCGAGTGTGGATAGCATATTTGGGGTTTGTATGCGTTAGCGACGTTGTGTGAATAGTATATTTGGGGTTTGTATGCGTTCGCGTACGTTTGTGTGGATAGTTTATTTGGGGTTTGTATTATCTCCCTTCTGTGTTGATAGTATATTTGGGATTTGTTTTTTCCTCTTCCCTCTGTGTGTCTCTGTGTGTGTTTGTGTGTGTGTGTCTGCGCGCGTACGTTGTGTGTGTGTGTTTGTGTGTGTGTGTGTGTGTGTGTATTGGTCTCTGTCTGTCCCTATAAAAACTCACTTTATCCCTATCAGATACACTCTACCTACCTACCTGCAGTAGCGTGTATTCAGGTCAGCCACTTGCAACACTGTTGCCATTCATCCCCTAGTGTTCAGTACAGTGACGTCACTGACGCTGGAAATTTTGAGACTATAAATATCGACTTGGGGATTTCCACATTTTGTAGCTATACATATATACTAGAATTCATAAACAGGAACGTCACTCAAGCTGAGGCTATAAAAAGATAGTGGGATTTTCCAAAGGAAAAACCCACAAGTTGGAGCTATAAATAGATAGTGGGATTTCATAGGAATTTCAGCTGATTATAGATACATAGGTATTTATTCACGATCGTCACAGAAGTTGATATTGTAAGTAGTTACTAATTTTATCCATTTTAGTCTAAACCATTGTAACTTAATTTTCGGGGATATGTTTGTTTTTCTTTAAATTCTGGGACAATTTCGTCATTTTAGCGTTACTTTTAGTCACATCCATTTTGTCGTTGAGCATTTCCTTGATTATAGCTATTTATAGCATCATTACAATTATGCAAATTTTTTAACACTCCAGCAAGATTTCAGGTCTTGGTAATGCTTTATATATAAATTTCACGCTTGTAGTAGTGTATGTATGTTTCTGTCTCTGTTGTGTTTGACCCTCTACCATCATTGTCCCTAGACAATCCCACCATGTTCAATTCCCCTTGACGCTATACAGACCCACCATGTTCAATTTCCATATGTACAATTCCCCTTGTCCCTAGACAGACCCAAACTCTATTCCCATGTTAATTTCCCCTTGTCGCTAGACAGACCCACACTATAGTTCCATGTTAAATTCCCCTTGTCGGTAGAGTGACCCACGATTTTTCTCCATGTTAATTTCCCTTGTCGCCAGATTGTCCCACGATTTTTCTCCATGTTAATTTTCCATTGTCGCTAGAGTTGCCCAAGGGGTCTTGTAATGCTAATTCCCATTGTCGCTAGGGTGCCCCCATTTACTACTCATGTAGCTTGAAGCATCGGGTTTTACATCTTAAATAGAACGCAGGAGAAATGGGAAATTGTCGTCCCTTTTATTATATATTAAGAAACGATAAGAGCACATGTATCAATACAGGTTTTGGGACTGGTTTATTGAACTACAAGAAGACAAGTTGATTTTTCCAGAAAATTCAGCTATTGTTTATACAACAATATATAATTTTGAAGGTGTTTTGTTAAAATTTAAATCAACCCTTTTGTAAATGTCTTTAAATGATTGAATGTTTTAACCAAATCGTCTTAAGGAGTCTATGCTGGTTGAAAACTTTTGTTTGAGATTATATTAACACACATAGATTCAGGGTTAAACGTTTATCGTTACAAGATAAGATTCTAATACTTTGCTTTTATTGGGTTTCTTCATATTGTGATAGGAAATTTTTACTTTGTATGACATGCACACGTATTGCTGTAAAATTCTTTAGAATTAAAGATTTGAAATAAAATAATTTATGCTCATTATGTTGTTTCCGCGTAGCAATACAATACCGGCAATCAAAGTTAGGATTTGTATTCTGTACATTGAAATGGCTTTAAATGTCAATTTATAGGAATATATTCAGATTTGTTTCGTGTGACTCATTTTGTGGTTTTCTACATGATCACCTTTACTGACATATATATTTTGAAGAGTCTTGAAAGAGAAACATCTTCAGATTTGGAAAATGCATGTTTTATAATCTAAAATGTTCTTAATTTAATTATGTAATAGTCATATGTTAACCTTGAAAAAATGAATTTCTTTATGTAATGGTTATATGTTAACCTTGAAATAATGAATTTCATAATGAAATGGTCATATGTTAACCTTGAAAAAAAGAATTTCATTATGTAATGGTCATATATTAACCTGGAAAAAATTAATTTCATCTTTTAAAAAACCCTGGAAAAGACCTGGAAATTTATATTTAGAAAAGCGTGGGAACCATGCCCAAGGTAATGGCTCTTTTCTATCTTCGTTGACCTGTTTCGCACATTCTTCAAATTTATCCTTACATTTACCACTGTTTTGATTTAAACCATGGTATTTTAGAAACACAAAACGAGTCCAGTTTTTTGTTGTCTTTTTAAAATCAGTGGTATGTGAATCTAATAGGTCATGGCGTGCTTTTTATCCTGTTTCAGCAGCCGCTATATTGTTTTTTCGAAGTATTTTATGACTTTCTTTGGTAAATTGGGCAGGTGGTTGTTTTGAAGGTTCTGGTTTTGGTTCTGGTGCAACAAGATCCATTATATCACCAATCACATCACCGAGTTGATTGCTACCCTCATTTGCTTGCCGTATGTTTTTCCTGTAATTAAGGTTGAACTGCAACTATTCCAGGTAGATAGAAAGTCATTCTAATGATTTTCAACATCTATCAACCTGGTCGCAGTCATTTTCTTTGCTCTGATTAAAAATTCAGCATTGACGCAGGTAATACCGACATTCTCGCAATGGGGCATTGACGGGAGCAGTATACTACTGACGGAATTTCTAGTTTGTTTCTAATTGATACGGTATAGAGTCGGACCGTACGAACATTATTATTAGTTGTTTTAATTGAAGAGTCAAATGGAAGACGCTTGCCAGGTGCGGAAGATTTGTCTTGTGCTAAAATATTTGCATATAGTAGTAATTTGAAGAGTCATGTAAAGATAAATACTGGATAGGAATCATTCAAATGCTAATCTTGTGATGAAATGTTTAGTGAGATTGGTGTTTTGAATAAAGACATGAAGTTACATACTGGAGATAAACCATTCAAATGTGAACTTTGTGATAAAATGTTTGGAGAAAGTAGTCATTTGAAGATCCACATGAGGCTACATACTGGAGATAAACCATTCAAATGTGGACTTTGTGATATAATGTTTAAAGAAAGTGGTCATTTGAAGGTCCACATGAGGATACATACTGGAGATAAACCATTCAAATGTGAAGTTTGTGATAAAATGTTTAAAGAGAGCAGTCATTTATCGTACCACATGAGGATACACACTGGGGAAAAACCATTCAAATGTAAATTTTGTGATAAAATGTTTAGAGGAAGTAGTAATTTGAATGTCCACATGAGGATACATACTGGAGATGAACCATTCAAATGTGAACATTGTGATAAAATGTTTAAAGACAGCAGTAATTTGAAGTACCACATGAGGATACATTCTGGAGAAAAACCATTCAAATGTAAAGTTTGTGATAAAATGTTTAGAGGAAGTAGTAATTTGAATGTCCACATGAGGATACATACTGGAGATGAACCATTCAAATGTGAACATTGTGATAAAATGTTTAATCAAAAGGTTAATTTGAAGAGACACCTGAGGACACATACTGGAGCAAAAGCATTCAAATGTGAAGCTTGTGATTAAACGTTTAGTGTGAGTACTCTTTTGAATAATCACCTAAGGACACATACCGGATATAAAACGTTCAAATGTGAGGTTTGTGATAAAATGTTTAGACGAAGTAGTAATTTGAAGGTCCACATGAGGATACATACTGGAGATAAACCATTCAAATGTGAACTTTGTAAGAAAATGTTTAGAGAAAGTAGTCATTTGAAGGTCCATATGAAGATACATACTGGCGATAAACCACTCAGATGTGAAGTTTGTGATAAAATGTTTAAAGACAGCAGTAATTTGATGAGACACATGAGGATACATACTGGAGATGAACCATTCAAATGTGAAGATTGTGATAAAATGTTTAAAGACCGAAGTGATTTGAAGGTCCACCAGAGGATGCATACTGGAGAGAAACCATTCAAATGTCAAGTTTGTGATAAAATGTTCACACGAAGTATTTATTTGAAGGTCCATTTGAGGATACATACTGGAGATGAACCATTCAAATGTGAACATTGTGAGAAAATATTTAATCAAAACATTAATTTGAAGAGACACCTGAGGACACATACTTGATATAAACCAGTCAAATGTGAAGCTTGTGATAAAAGGGAAAAGTATAGAAGTATCAAAAGTATTTGCCGACATTATATTATATATTTACTATAACTTTTAATGATATAGTTTTTGACAAATAAAAAACATTTAATTTATTTTTTTTTTAAAAGATTTCCAAATATTTGGCATATATATACTGGTTATGATAATATGACAGTTTGCAAGGATGTTAACAAAAGTATTCTTCTTGGAAGTATGTGAACGGGGGATAGTCATACATGTTTGAATAACAATAAAATGCAAAATAATTTAAATTTATATGAATTATTTATTCTTTACTTGATTTGACATATTTATGATAAACGGCGAATTGAAATACATACACAAAGTGAAAGTGAAATGTAACAAAGTACCAAAAGTGTATTCGATAGTATATATGCAAGAGTGAGATTAATATTGTGATCGTAACAAGCCACGATACATAATGATAGAAAAAGACAATTCAGGTAAGCATTTTTGTAAAAAAATGTATTATTCATTATTTGGCAGAATTTAATATTTACGTTTAATTACACACATAATGTATCAGGTTTGAACAAATGCATAATTTGAGCACGCAGATGAATTAATTAATCCAACAGTATTCAGGATTATGTTCCTCTTGAAAATCTAACTAAAAGCCATATTGCACAAGACAAGGTAAAAGAAACCTAACCGAACGCAATAAAATATAGCACATTATGATGAAATCTCTGGTTCATGTTTAAATTTTTTAGCTGTAATTGTCACAGTTCGTTCATTAATTTTTCTTTTCCTTTGTCCAGGTTTTCGTCCATTAGTCGTTGGTGCAGCAACAGTTGTCTGACCGTCAATCGAAATCATGTAATTTGTGTCTTTGTCGATGTGGCGTCTGAAGCGTTTGAATAAGTTTGTGCGCTGTTGCTCTGTCATCTTTATCCAGTCTGTTTTTCTCGACTCTAATTTTTGATGACTGTCAGCAAGCCGGAATTCTCCAGTGCATACTAGAGCACTCCTCAGATTTCTGAATTGTCCAGTTGCTAATTAATGTGTTAGTTGTACAAATTCCGTCAGCGTTTTCGTCTTCTAGTCAACTGTCTGTTTTAAAACGTGGTTCATGGACTCAAAATTATTTTTTTCCACATGCGGTCTATTTGATAGATTCTTAATGGATTATTGACTTTTAGTTTGATATTTGTCTTTATTTTTTTCCGAAAGTAATTAAGAAATTTTCCTGTCATTTTTGTAATCTCGTCTAAAACAAGGTCAGGAGTCCGCAAATACTCTGTCGTCTGTCGCGAGTTTCCATGTGGCGTTAACCCAGGAAATTTCTCTACATATTCAACCAGTGCCAAATTACTTGCCAGACCCCCCTTCCGTAGCCATGTGACCCTCTTTTTAAACATATTGTCCTGTTCTAACTGAGTATAGTACCTGTGGATCACAACAACTTGATCTTTGCCAAGTTGCGGATCAAAAGGTCGATACTCAGTTTTCAGCTGGACTTGTCTTTTTAAACGACACTTCCCATTTTTTTAAAATATCATGGTCAGATTACCGTTGTCAGACAGCAAACAGTAGGATTTAGGGGATGCATCAGCAGATGTATCCCATACACCACAGTCGTCTGAAATAGAACTTTTGCCATTAGTTGACCTCTTTTCAACGTTTTTTTCGCATTATTCACAATGAAATATACATTTTCTTTCAAACCACATGGAATGCATTCTACGCTAGATTCTGATTTTAACAACAACCACTGCTTTTTCCGTGTCAAGAAAATGACACTGGTCAAATTTTCCTTTTGCTGGATACCTGTATGTGTCATTTCCGTCTTTTACCTCGTTGTGTAAGTCAGTTACGTCGTCGATTGTATCAGTATGTGATTCGTTACTAACGTGTTTTGCCGTCAAGTCAGAATTAACAGAAATAGCATCCAATGAGTCATCTATTGAATCATCTACTGAGTCATCTACATTTACAATGACCATATGCTCCTTGTTTTCATATAACAGAGGCACAAAGTGATTGGGAATAAACGCGTTTGTTCTTTCTGGGCCCGACATTTGAGTCCACATTATGCATGCTGCGGGAGATGCGTCCTCCACAAGCTTTGAATAGTCACTAACAACAATGCGATTATCACAAATCAAATCAACAAAACTGTTGGACCTTTCATCATAGTACATAGGATTCGATATCAGTTCTATTGCAGTTCGTAGTCGCAGAAGTTCGTGAAAGTTTTCTGAACCAGTCAGTGCTCTAGAAACTGCTCTATGTAAACAGTTACCATCACCATAAACAGACATTGCTGAAATTGCTGGATTATACAATTTTAAAATTTCCACAGTAACTGTATCATTCTCTCCATTGAAAGACATGTGCTCTGATTCTGGAATCAAAATCCCATAGATGATAAGAAGCTTACTTTCTGACTTTGCAGCATTGGTCAGGGCATTAATTTTCTTCAAATGGAAAGCTGTCTGCAGCCTGGAAATATATTTGTACAGTGTCATTTAAATATAAGTGAAATTCTTGTTATATTTAAATGGCACTGTAAAAATATATTTCCAGGCTGCAGACAGCTTTCAATTTGAAGAAAATGAATGCTTGTTTGCTTTATCTTATAACTTACGTATACATAACCACACCCGCTATCAAAATCGGAGCCGTTTCTTTAATGTACTCGACATTGTTATCTTAGTTTGAATAAGCAACGAGATCACGGGGAAGACAATAAAGGGTGTGCAGTCAAATAAAAATGAATAATAGAACGTGTGCAGGACAAATCGAGAAAAGAAAATAAAAGCATTAAGTATGACCAGAGGGCTAGAATGGCCAGATATAGGTTAGGTACATATAAATTAAATCATTTATTTTAAGAAACTTTGTCAATTGCAATTACAAACGGGGACTTAGTAGAAGGCATGAGCATATTGCTCTCCCCCCAAATAGTAAGAGCAAATAAAAACAAAGAATAGGAACTACATAAATATGTGAATTAAATCAATACATTCAATATTTTTGTCGTCCTCGCGAAGTTTTTTCGCAGACAATAATAACATTAAGTGATTTCTTGTTCTCGACTGAAGTACGCTTTGAAATAAGTAAGTCAATCAATTCAATAGTATATAACATTAATAATGTATTGAATGGACAGAATATATAGATGGATACATAGAGAGATACAGGAAAAGTATGTAATTGTCGCAAACATGTACATACATTTCAACGAGAAAAGCGGCACGAATATAATCTTATTTAATTCTTTGAATATCAAGATCAAAATATATATTTGAAGAATAATAACGACAAACAATATGTAATTCATCAAGGTATCTATTTATCTATTTATAGAGAGAACATAAATTTGTATTACCTTTGTAAGGCCTGTCCAGCATCATATACATCCCCATTGAAAGAACGCGTCGTGCAAAGAAACTCCAAGTAATCGCGAGACCATGATCTCAAGTATTTTGCACTCATGGAAATACAATCACAGTGGACCCATTGTCGGCAATTTTTGCATTGCAAAGCGTCGGTTTTACAGTCACCGGAACAAATAACACATGTATATTGATCCATCCTTGCTGCGCATGTATGTGTATATGATATCAATATTGTATAACGCTTTTATATCAAAACATTTACTTCTCATTTTCGGAGATTAAGTTCGTTCAGGAACGATCAGTCGTTATCATACTACCTCCGTTCCGGAAAAAGTAAATAATTCGTATCAAAATCACATAAATCATATTTTATTTTGCATTGTATTATTATTCACACAAAATCAAATAATAATTTGTGCGTGGAAACCGATATATAAAGAGAGAACATGTAAATACATGTGTATTTCGGTGTATTTCGTATTTTCAGTGTATTTCGGTGTTTCTAGTAACCCTTGTTTTTCTTCAACTTAACCCTTTACCTCAGAGAATAGCTACAAAGTGCAGCATGCTATAAATAGAACACCTGTTACTTATTCGACTCCACACACATAGGCCTGCCTGTTAACTGTTAAGCAATGTAGTGTATGTTACGTTTAACACATTAACCCCTGGAGCTTTTTGCCATTTTTGCCTGAAAATCGAGTAGAAAACACATTTTAAAAGCTATTTCTGAATAGACTCGAAAACACCAAATCCCCGGTCATCTTTCAATAACATACTGCCTAGTTGTGTTAGAAACATCATTTTTTCGTTGTCTATTTGACTCGCGCATGAGCAGGAGGACAAATGTTGGATTTTTTTGTTGTTGCTAAACGGAGCCATTAATTTTCTATGGAGACCACTCTTTATTCCAAATGCCCATCTTGTCCTACTTTTTGCAAAGGCTCATCTGTCTGCTTGCAGTTCAAACCGGTTTACCTTAGATCTGAGACCAAAAATTCTAAAATCCGGACACAAAATGCGATTCCGACCACGGACGAATTTTGTGTAAGAAAAGGTCGGGTCCAAAAAATGAGGTTTTTCTACCTGTATTTTGTATTGCAAGTAGATATTCCAGATTATTTGGTATCATTGTAAGTAGTGAAAGGGGTCACTTTACGGACAATGGGAATTAGCATTACAGGGACCCCTGGGTCACTTTACGGACAATGGAAATTTAACATGGCGAAAAATCGTGGGTCACTTTACGGACAAGGGGAATTAACATGGGAATAAATCGTGGGTCACTCTACGGACAAGGGGAATTTAACATGGCGATAAATCGTGGGTCACTCAACGGACAAGGGGAATTTAACATGGGATTTTTATTTTTTAAATTATTTTTAAAAAAGGGGTAGGCAATTCAAAGACTATCTCTTTTCGAGAAATATGGCTGGCCCTGAAAAGGGCCTTTGGGTTTTCTTCTTCTAATTTCTTCTTTTCCTCCACCAAGTTCTTATTTTATCTCCTACACTCTTCTTCTCTTTCTTTTTTTTCTTCTCCTCCTCCTCTTCTTTCTTCTTCTCTTCCTCCTCTTCTTTCTTCCTCTTTTCATTTTCTTCTTCTTTTTCAATTTTTTCGTTCCAATTGCGTATTCTTATTCTTTCCTCTTCATCCTCCTTCTCCTCCTTGATCTCTTTCATTACACCACTAATCTTGTCCTTTGCTTTCCTTAAATTATTAATTTCCATCTTCACACGATGGGGACTATAGGAATAATGGTCTTCAACCAGTCTTAATAGCATCTGTTCCATTATTCCTAAGTTGTCTAAAACGTCTTGCAAGGTTTGTATTTTGTCCATTTGGTTTGACGCCATCTTCTTTTTATTCTTTGCAGAATGGTTTGAACGACGAATACTGTGGGTTATTATAGTGAAAGCGCGGACGTGATGGAAAACATCCCCTAAAAACATAAAATTCATCTTACCTAGATCATGACCCATCAACGCGCGTACGTGAAGGAAAACATCCCCCTACTTTTTCATTTCATATAATATAACCCTAACTATACTCTTCAGACACGCTAAGAAACCCATAATCTACTATTCACACAAACATACCTTAGCTGTTACAAACACAAACACACAAACTCATACCCTCACATTTGTTTAAAAGAGTTAGTGTTTATATACACACTACTCTACCTACACACATTGGCAAATTGATCGTTATTTCTTTTCTAGAGTATTGGGTAGCCCTGAAAAGGGCTGTTTTTTGAACTCCTGATGCACCTATCTAATGGTTGCACCGTCCTGGCCTTGCGCCACACACGCATCTTCTTCCCCAGTCTTCTTTCACCTTTCTTCTGGGGAGCGCAGAGGGAGGATGAATCGCTTCAACACCCCAATCCTCTGTCTCGGGAATATTGAACGACATCCTCTCTTCTCTTTTCTTTTCCTCTTCTTCCCTCTCTCTTCTCTCCTCCTCTTCCTTCTTTACTCTTGCTTCTTCTACTATAGCCTCCGCTGATAGTTCGTTTACTATGCGCCTGGCATATTCCAGGTGCATCTGGAGTTCTAACAGTTTCACTATTCTGCTAGTCATTCTTCTGGCTGTGATGATCAATCAACAAGGGTAGCTGGACTGCCGAACGAGTTTCAATTTATACTGAAAGCGCGGACGTGATGGAAAACATCCCCCTAATAACATAAAATTCATCTTACCTAGATCATGACCAAAAAAAACAACAACGCGCGGACCTAAAAGAAACACTCACTCACTTTTTATGCTACCCATCACTATTGTAAAATTTTTATAAATCACTTCAATAGACTATCCACATACTCAAAGCAATTCAATCTAACTCCAAATATACACCTCAAACACCAAAAAACATCATTTTAATCTACTATCCACACCAACTTACTTGAGCTCTTACAAGCACAAACACACCAACACATACCCTCACATTTTAAAAGGAAGAGTTAGTGTTTATTTTCACACTACTCTACCTACACACATTGGCAAATTAATCGTTATTTCTTTTCTAGAGTATTGGATAGCCCTGAAAAGGGCTGTTTTTTTTTGTTTTGCTATGGCATTCTTTTTTTAGTTTCTAAGAATGCGATGTCCTCTGAGGATAGACTTTCTGGCGATAGGTCTGCTTCTTCGGAAAGAGAAGAAGAACTCTTTGGTGTCGATACGACAATCGACAAAGCCTCTGTCAGGTTCAGGTTGCTGCTGCTGTTGTTGTTGTTGCTGCTGTCTCTGAAGTCTGTACTTCTCTGTCCATTCTTCTTTTTCCCTGTTCATTTCTTCTCTGAAGAGCTCTTCTATCAGGTCTTCAGTGACTTTTAACATTCTCACATTCTTTATTTCTTCTGGCTTCGGTATCAGACTGTGTCTGACCCTATGCAAATTCACGTAGGCTTCGTTGAGCTTAGCTAGTTTGGAGCGTATCTTCTTAGGAGGATGAGTCGACAATGAATGGTTAGACTGGGAACAAACCGGTTCTTAAAGTTAAAGCGCGGACGTGAAGGAAAACATCCCCCACACGGTTTTTTCGAGCCGCAACGTTCATGAGAGGGATAGTAAGAAATGAAAGAGCATCAATCCAACATTCTTATAGCTAAACAAACCACAAAAGCATTTTTTCAAAACACAACATTTTTTATTCAAAAATCACTTAACACTAAACAATAACATTTCTAACATTTTTTAACAATAATCCAACACTATAACATCAAACAATTTTTTTTCAAAACACAAACATTTTTTTCTCAATAGACAATCTACTTTGAACAGGGCTGACAACGTTGTGAATGAAATTGTGATTTCCACTGTTGGAAATCATTAGGCCATTGATGGACACTACGTTTCCTAGCTTGAGACAAAAGATAAGCATAATGGTCACAAAACCATCGATCTACTTTCACATCGTTTCTGGCAGAAGAACGAGGATCGAAATGAGTCACTAAATGTTCTAAGGAATAGCCCAGGCTGCGATGATGCAGAAAATACACACAGTACTGTCCACACACCAAGGAATCTGTGCCTTGTAATTTCACGTTATTGAATCGGGTGGTTTGAGCATTTCTTCTCATAAAGTCGATGATATCGTCTTCCAAAGGGGGCAATCCGTACGAATCGAAATATTCCACACATCCTTCTTGAGGAAAGTAGACGGCTACCCAGTGGGTTCCTGGGAGATGACTGTCGTCCGTGTTGATCACGTAAGCTTGATGGTCTTTAGGTTTGCGATGAGGGAGTTCATCTTTAGCACAGACGACAGGATTCCAAGAAGCCGTATATGAACTGTGGTTCAAAAGGTAATAAAGTTCCCAGGTATCCATTGATTTGTTTTTTTTTCTTCACAGGTAATAATACGTTGTCAATTCGATCCTGACTTTTTGCTTGAAAATGTCTGACGAATAAACGGTTATTCGTTCTGTTTCCTCACTCTGATTCAGGAGAGCTTCGATACGATGGATCTCTTGAGTGGTTAATGGTGGACAAGAATGTTCACGCAAGTCTTTATACCACTGGTGCAACACGTCTTTGTCCGAGATGAGACTCCAAGCTTCGTCCAGATACTCGTCCAATTTTTCTTCTTGACTTAACATTAGGCATTTATCGTGTTGAATTTGACTAGGATGATCGTTTTGACATCCATAGCAATTTTTCTTGATCAATTCCGTCATTTTGTCGACCAAGTGTTTGGCAAAACAGGAGACTAAATGGGCTTCTTGTTCTGGCCATCTCGACTTCATTATGATATCTTCTTCGTCTTTGTCTTGAGATTCTTCTCCTTCCACGGTCTCCTCACATTCCATCTCCAAAGTTTCTCCACTAGGTAATGAGGGATAACAGTCTTCCATGGCTTTCTAATAATCTAGAATGACTTCTCTCAAACTGTTGATTTCTATCGTATTATCGAATTCTGCATACAGGATGACGTTCACTGTCTGTTTCAGTTCATCTGCAAACTGAAGTTCCACACGAATCTGGCCAGATTTTATAGGGTGGAAATGTCCCTCGTCGCTGCCTTGGTCTGGAGTGAAATCGAAAGCCCACAAAGCATAGCCTTCTGCATAATCGTCGTACGTAATGCCGTGACTGGTGTTGGTTCCTAACTGGCCGGTGGCTTCGTACAGGGACAAGTACGATCTCAAGTAATTTTTGTTGGCAAAGTCAGGTTCGAAAGGTCAGGTACACAAGGTCTTGCCATCGCGACTGACTTCGACTTTCTTCACAAAAAAGTGTTGAAAGTTGAAAGGATTTTCTTTGAAGGCTCCGTTGAAGGCTGAATTCGAGACCATACCAAGGATTAAACGCTTGGGTAACTGTCCTTGAAACAGATGATCTTCGATCATAGAATGCTGTCCCTTGGGAATGGTGAACGTTTTCACTTCCACACGTCGGATGGGATACTTGGCGGTCGTTCTGCTCAACGTTTGACTGATGTCGTTACCTACTTTAGGTAACACTTCCACGCGTCGTACGTAGAGTTTGGCCTCTAAAATTTGGCTTTTAGGAGCCTTAGCAGGATCAGCAGCCAACAAATGGAAAGTGGTACTGCTGCGATTCAGTCTCAAGCGGACATTGACCCCGTTCAGCAAATATTTCTCTTGCAACCACATGTCCAAATGCAAACGATCCATCAGTTCTAAACTCTTCTTGTCTAAGATTTTTTCTTCTCTTGCCTCAAAGCCGGAATTGCTTCCATCTACTGCGTCGAACTTCTTCGCTTCGTCAGGTTCCCACAGCACGCAGGCATTGAGATGAGTATCCTTGGCATCTATTCCGTACGTCAAGAGATTTTCCAGGTAGGCACGGTAAGGGTATGTATCCATGCTGCTGCTGACTAGTTTGTTATTCAAGTACAAATCCACTGAGCTGAACAAGGAATGCATGAAATTGTTGACGGGAGCTATTTGTTCAGTGTCTTCTACTCCACTACCATCCTTTTCTACAACTTGGTCTTTCAAGTACAAGTAACTGCTATTCAGATCGATGTAATCTTCGGGCTGTCCTTTGATTTCAAACTCGATGGGAGCGGAATCGGTCAATGAGGAGACGGGATGAAATTCCACCCATTGGGATTCTTGCATCGTCATCATGGTAGGGGGCATGGCAAACAGATCCAGTTCCGTCTTGGAACAGGCGCAAGACTCTCGGTGCATCATTTTGTTCTGTGTTTCAATAATCGAAAACGTCTAAGTCTCGAACGGTTCTTCTTTTCTTGGCCTTTCTCGCTTGAAGTCTGGTGAAAGGGTGTTTTCTTCTTCGTCGTCTCTTTCTGCCTTGTCCTTGCTGAATGCTTGACTCGGTAGCGTGCAGGGCATTTATAGGTGTGTCTCGTCGGCCTAAAATGTCTTTGCCCGTTTGCAGCAAGACATTTTTGCCTGCCCTCATGAAGGCTTCTTTAGGGTTTTGTTTGTCGATGATGACATTTTGGAGAAATTCTTTGCCTTGCGTCAGTGCCGCATCTTTCAAGGCGTGCAATCCTCGTGTCACCATCGGTTTCAACACTGGGGCCACCGAACGAAAGGCCGATTTTAACATGTCTCCTAAACCGTGTCCTCGTTGTCGAGCCACCCCTCGGTACACTGGATACATGACTTACTTACTTACGAGTCGTGAGAGAACCGTTTTCGAAAATGGAGTTTCACCGTGACTTTTCCTTTGGTGAATGGAATATTTTGTCCCAAATCTCCTTTTATAGTAATGTTGACCGTGTCCAAATACGACTTGCTGACCGGCAAATAGTGAGGATGGACAAATTCACGGTGAACGTGGCAAGTGTTTCCACCTTCCTCGTCAGCGTTCGCGGCAGAATCCACTTTGAAAGAAATGACACGCAGTAACGGCACGGAGGTGTGTCCCACCACGTTGTACTCCACCACATCGGAGTACACGAACATCAAATTCAGTCCTTGGTTCAGTTCTACTGGGGTACGAAATAACTTGCTAAAAGAGTCGTTGTCGTAAACGCTGGGTGATTCGTTGTTCTTGAGTATGGTCATTCTCATGTTCATGTCTCCGCCCAACATGTCAAACAATTCAGGACAAAATAAAATGGACAGGATTTTAGTCCGTTCAAATTTTATTAAGAAGCGACGAGCTACTTTGTGGTACTCCATGGTGACACTTTTGTTCTTGACAATGTCAAAAGCTTTCCCAAACACGCCATTAAACTTGGCAGCTATGCTGTTGACCAAATGTTGACCACTGAAATAATAGCCTGGGAGAATGGACAAGTGGTAGGTGGTCGTTTTAGTTTTCTCATTATATGTTTTAATGTCAGATATGGTTCTCTTATCCAACTCCTGTTGCAAATGATCGTCAAGAACTTCCACCGTAAAAAAATTTTGATTGGAAAGGACATTGAGGACTTGGGTCGGGTGAATCATTTCTACTAAAGCCACTTCCCAATGGGCTTCGTGATCTAAGGGGATGGCTTGAGGTAATTTGGCCGTGTAACAGCACAACGTGTTATTGGGAAACACCTCCATGGAACTGTCACTGGGTAAGGTTAAGTAAAATTGGTTTTGGTGACTCATAATTCCAGAGTTCTGTGGCTGTCCGAGGGGTTAGTGGACGTCAGAGGCGTGTCTCCGCCCAAAATGGGGTTCTGGTTGTTATTGGAGTGGTGACTGACACTGGCACTGGACACAAGGTTCCCGTTCGAGGAGAATTTCAGGGAGGGATTGGGAAGCAGGTAACCGATGCAACTGCTCAATAAAATGGTCCACAATTGTTTGTCTCCTTGTTGCAAACTCAAATTGGCAATGGCTGCCCCGATGACACAATACACCACGAAGATTTGGCAGAAAAAGACGATTTGCGTTTTAGGCACACGATCTCCACACCACACCCACAAAGGTTGTTTTTGTAAATCTTGCACAGAAGAACTAGGGGAAGAAGGAGTGGTCGACGTAGCTGCGTCTGCTGAGTGAAAGGGCATGATGGTCACTTCTTCTTTTTATAGTCGATGACTTGCGAAGCGTCGATCCAAGAATCGAAACTGGGTGGATATCCTTTCCAACGTACTTTGACTTCTTTGACACGTCGTTTGCCCACTTTACGGGTTCTGCGTTCGAGAATGCTTTCGATGTCGTACACGTTGTCTTCTTTTTTGGTGACACGTTGTAACTCGGGCAAATAAAACGTTCCTTTGAGTACTTCTCCGTTCATGTCTTCCAATTTATAGACGGTAGGATGACGGCCATGCACTCGTCCAGTGACGCGAAACAGTTCGGTCGTCGAGTTAGGTAAGTAACCTTTGTCGAAAGTGCGTTTGGTTTTGCCAATGCGCACCCAATCTCCTACGGTCAACTCTCCACTTTTCTTGGGGACAGCCCTCGTCGGGGACGTACCGAACAGACGCTCAAACACCAGCACTTCGTTGTCGGGAGTCACGTCTTGCGGGGCACGTCCGATGCTTCGATGGTAAGATTGGTTGTACGCTTGCACCAGGTGCGGTAAGATGTCGATGTACTTCAGAGTGTGGTGATGCGTAAAATATTTCCACATGCGTTCTTTCAAAGTACGTTGAAAACGTTCCACGATGCTGGCTTTGGTTTCGGGATTCTCGGTGGTAAAAAAATGAATGTCACGTTTCTTTAATTCTTTTTGGAAAGCTTGATTCAGAAATTCGGTGCCTTTGTCCGTTTGCCATCGAAGAGGGCGACGACCGCTTTGTTTCAACACCCGTTGCAGGGCTCGCACTAACTCGCTGCTCGATTTGGAAGTCAAGGGCACGACCCAGGCAAATTTGGAAAAGACGTCGATGACACAAAACAAATATTTGTAGCCGCGATTGTAGCTGGCCAAATGAGAGACATCGGCTAAATCGGCTTGCCATTGATGATCGATGCCTTCCACTCGGGTGCGACTTCTGGCAAACTTGCGTCGAATGGGTTTGTGTAAAGTGTAGGTAGCTTGTTCTTGTAACCATCGTTGCACTTGAGGTAAACGGAGACTTTTCAGTCGAGTTTTGGCAGCACGATACAATTTTTGAACTCCTGCGTAACCTGCAGGATGGGAGGGATCGTAGTAAATGCTGGCTAAGACTTTTTCCATTTTTTTTTGTGTTGGTTGGTGTGTTAATAAGTCACCCACTCTTCGGTGATGCTACTTTGGGTGGGTCGAAAGGGTGGTTTGGAAACGGATTTACGTGTCCGATGGGCTACGGGAGTAGAAGTCGAAGGTAGTGGTGGTGGTGGAGGTGGCAATGGAATGGCTTTGGTTTTCTTTTCTTTTTTCGCTTCTGGTTTCCCTTCTTTCTTTTTCACTTCTGTCGAAGGAGGTGTGGACATCATCTTTTTAACCCAAGCTTTCATTTCTTCTCGTTGGGGTGTGGGGGACGGGGTCAACAAGGATGCTGCAATCTTACTAGAAATGGGAGCTGCTGACGGTGTTTGAAACACTTCGCGCGTCTCTTCTTCCTCAGGTCTTTGTGGGGTAGCATCTCTGGTGACGGTTGGGGATGACAGTAGTGGTGGTGGTGGTGGTAATGATGATGATGGTGCTGGACTTTTCATCAAGGTCTTAAAATCTTTCAGAGTGGGTAAAGCTGTTTCGTCTAAAGCTTTCTGGTGAAAGAGTTGCAGTCTTTGCAAGAGTTGACCGTACTTTTGCGATTTTTCTGTTTCGGACAAATCTTGGCGACCCATCAAGGACTGCAATTCGTGTTGTAACTGGGACATCTCGCTCAAATTGGGATTGGGAGGTAAATGCGGGGTGCGTTGTTCTTGCCACCGATGGTATTCCATCCATCGTTTGTAAGGCACTAAAGCTAGTTTTCGTCCTTCCATGGGGTTGTCAGGGGTCGATTCTGAGATTTTGGGACTTCCGAGGGCCTTTTTATCTTGCTCCCACCAGTCCTTCCAACATGGTTCCCAAGACTCCTTTCAGTATGGGGCCTAACAAGAGAGGTAAAATGCCTCCACGTTGGACCAACATCTTCTTTTTTTGACGAATGGGAATTTTCTTTTGAACCATTTTCCGAAGAACGTGACGATGTTTGCCTAAGCATTGTTTCTGGTGTTTGGACAAAGGGATCGTGCCTTTCAAGACGTTCAAACAACATTCGCACACGGTATCGATGACCTCTTTGGAGGCCGTTTGAATGAGTTTTTTTCGTAGGGGTGGAGAAGCTTTGGACAGGACAGATAACAGGTCCCCATGTTTGGCTAAACGTGGTGGCAGTCCTTTCCTTTTCTTTCCTTGGGGTTTTCTGGAGGGTGACATCTTTGAGTCTTCAGGAGCACCAAAAAACACTGATATCCTACTCGGTCACAGGCCTTTTTTATACTGGAACGCGTCGCCATTGATTGTCTTTACGTCGTATCAGTTTGAGGACAGGCATGACACGTCGTGCAGGGGTACGTAACGGACTAAATCGAGCCAGTTCTTGCTTGGACAAATCCAGTAAACTTTGTAACATGCCCGATCTTTCATGGACTTTGATTTTGGGAGAAGGTACTTTGTGAGCAGCAGCCACTGCCGCTAAATTGGAAGGTCCTGCCACTGGGGAAGTTCTTTTGGGGGTCATCAACGGAGAAGTTCTTGGTGTGATCAACGTCTCCAAGTACTCTTCAGTTCCTGGTGACATCAACGGAGAAGTGGACAAACGTGAGGCTGTCGGAGACGCTGTGGCAGGTCGTGGTTTGCGAGTGTAAGGCTGCGTCCTGGCCGCAGTGCCTCTTTTGCGACTAGTTTTCTTCTGTGGACTTTTCTTTTTCTGAGGACTTTTTTTCTGTTTCTTTTTCTGGGGGCTTCTTTTCTTTTTTCGGGGTGGTGTCTGGTAAGAGGAGGGTCCCGCCACTGGAGAAGTTCTTCTCTTTGGGGACCTGGTCTTTTTCTTCTTGGGGCTTCGTTGAACTTTTGTCTTAGGGATAACTTTGGGGGCATTAGGATCCCATCTTAAGAGTGAGCGAATGATGACCCCTCCTAGAGTACCGCTCCCTCCAGGTTTCAAAATGATTTGTTTTTTGGTTTGAGTGTCGATGCGGGGATCGGCCAGTTGGACCAAAGCGACTTTGTTTCGATCGAAAAAGCGTTGGGTTTGATGAGGAATCTGAATGATTCCTTGGAGTAATTGACGTGCCGTCACCGTGAACCATCGTAAGACTTCTTTGAGACTAGCTTCTAAGACACGGGCTCGTGTTTGTGGATCTTTTTCTCGACTGATGCCATACAAGGCACGAATCAATTTGACGGGAAGATGCGACTGACGGGACGTCATGTTCACACTGTGTGAGACAGACGAAAAAGGGTCTGAGGTTTTTATAGATTTTTTTCATGGGAGGAGTGAAATGAAGTCGAGGACGGAGACGTGTACAGGACAGGCCCTCCGTCTTGGCACCAGTGGTGAAACAAGTGGGTACGAAATCACAAATCCTCGGGGGTCGTAGGTTTCAAATCGACGAGTAAATAGGCGTGTGGCGTTTGAGTGGCATCGTCGTACGCCTGAGTCAGCCAAGGCGTTCCTAACTGTTTGGCTAAGACTTGCACTTGCGATTTATCTCGAGGGCTTTTAAACAAGACCACGTAATGCGCATTGAGACTGATGGTGCGATGGGCTTTACTTTGTTGAAACAAATTTTGGGTGATGTAAACGACACTGGCATTACGGTGATGCCCTTTGCGCGTGAACCACAATTTAATTTCTTCTTCGTCTTCTCCTAACATGTCGTCGAAAATGACCAAATGGGTTTGACGGGAGTCAGAGACGATGCCGTCGTCTTCTTTAGGAATGCCTTCCACAAACACGATGGAATCGCCTTGACTTTCTCGCAAGAGGCTGTACGCCGATTGCCACTCTTTGTAACACCACACGATCCGTTGAGGGGGCCGATCGATCAAATGATGTTTATGTTCAATCAAACGTTTGACGAATTCGGTTTTGCCTGAACCGCTAGGTCCAGCAATGAGCATGTTAAAGGGATGGCGAAGATACAAAGCCTCCCAACTGGCACGATCTAAATGTTCGTCGATGACTTTGACAGTAGAGGAAGAGGGAGCAGAGACAGCAGAGGTAGCCATGGTATGAGAAATGTCACTTGTGACACGAAAAACAAACAAGACAAGAGTTTATATACTTTTTTCAGAACACGTTTATTGAATGTTTCAAATATGAACACGAAAGACAAAAATACATACAACCCAAATAGTGATGTACAGGAATATAAAACACAGCAAAGCGATCAAAGTGGAATATAAACAAGTGTCTGTACAACATGTTTTGGTTAACCAAGATGTCCTAGGGACAGTGTGTAATGTTCTTACAGTCTCTACATGAGCAGCAGAGGGGGCGAATCCTACAAAGGTCTAGAGACCACCAAATGATAAAATAAGCCTTAAAAAAAAGCTAATCCTACAACAAAACGAGACTTCCAAATGCTAAAATAAGCCTTCAGAAAGGGGGGGGGATTCTACAACAGCAACGAGACAAAAAAACGCGACCCCCCCCCCCCAACTTGTTGTCGCCGCCCGGGGCTGCTCTCTTCGAGTTTCTCACGTTAACCATACAATGTATCAAGTCCGATACGGTATCGTGTTTTCGGGTCGTGTAAATTTATTGTCACAAATCCATGCGGGGTTCTTTGAGCGCGACTAAAGAAATTTTTAAATTTATTTATGTCCATATCGCCGCTACACCAGGTTTGATGAATGTTTCTCAGCGTGTGAACATCAACTCCATTAAACACAGCAAGAAGATTACAGTTGTCTCTGATCACTTTTGGTATCTGTGTGTAACGCTGCGTAACATAAATCACATCTGTGTTTTTATGACGACCCCGGGAAAATATTCTTGCAGGATTTTTTTGCTTGTCCAGCATCACATCATCATACACTACTAGGTTATTTATTTCCCCGTCGAGGTCCTCAACGCTGGGAGCTTCTTCGATATCAGTGATAAATTCAACTACTTCCTCGCCGTCTTCACTCAGCGCTTTTGCACTCTCATTAAAATCTTTTATAACATCATAACAACGTTGATCATCCACAGACGGAGCTATCAAGTATAGTTTGTCCCATTTCATCCACTTCATTATCATGTTCAGTAGCAGTTGCGTTTTACCCGATCCTGACGGTCCTATGATGATCATTCTGATAGAATTTGGTAGCACGGAATTATGCTTGACTGGCTCCTTTCTTCGCGTCGCAGAAAAATCAGTGATCTCCATTTGTATATAAGGAATAATAATTATGGATTTATATTGTGTGAAGTGTAAGGCACGAACCCCTACAAACGACATAACAACCATTACAACAAAAAATAACAGACAAGCACTTTCTGGTAAGTGTGCGCGATGTGGCACAAAAAAATTTAGATTTCAAAAAAAAAGCCTGACAAAGTCAGCGGAGGTGACATTGCAGCAACCCTCGGACGACTTCCAGGTACCCCTTGGGCTAAATATCCCGGAGAAAAGCATCTCCCAGGATACAATTACTGCGGTCCAGGGACACGACTAGATATCAGACTTGATGAACAGTCTAAACCAAAACCGGGAGAGTATCCGATAAACGCTATCGACGCAGCGTGTCACATACATGATGTTGCTTATCGAAGTAAAGATCTACAAGACAGGCATATCGCGGATGTGAAATTAATTCATGCACTAAGCGCCATAAAAAATAAATCATTTAAGGAGTCACTCGCTAATTGGTTAGTAAGATCAGCGATGAAATCTAAATTAGCATTAGGCGCTGGATAATTAAATAAAAATGCAAGCGATTTATTATTCCCCAATCGGATACTGGAGAGGTAACTCAGCGATTAATAAACTCGCCAACGCGGCATCAGTAACACGCGAGGTTGCCAAAAAATGGCTGTCAAAACAAGCAATATGGCAAATCTACTTACCACCACCTCGACAAATCAACTTTGCACATTTTGATGTTAGTACCCCCAATGAAGTTCATCAGGCTGACATACTATTCCTGCCTCATGATACTGTCCGTAGAAAAACATACAAATACGCGCTAACAGTAGTTGATGTTGCTAGTAGATACAAAGAAGCAGAACCGTTAGCGACTAAAACAGCCGCTGAAGTTGCCTCTGCGTTTAAACGAATTTATCAGCGAGGACCTCTAAGCTGGCCCCGATTATTACAAGTTGATCCTGGTAAAGAATTTCAGGGCGCGGTATCATCACTGACAAAGCAGCATAACGTTGTTATACGACGAGGGCATACTGAAATTCATCGGGATCAGGCAATTGTTGAGCGATTTAATAGAACACTCGCTGAGAGATTATTCGGATACCAGTACGCGAGGGAATTCATTTACGATACGAGATCTCGTGAATGGGTTGCAAGACTGCCAAACGTGATAGCCGCGCTGAATAATGAAATTACCAGAACAACAAACATGAGACCTGTAAATGCAATCACAAAAAAATATATACCCCCCGTCAGTACACGCAGATATGTTTCAACGCAGCCAGGTACGCTAGCGTCCCCACTGCTGGGTAATGTCACCGTTAGGTATTTATACGAACCCGGCGAACTCGAAGGAGGAAAAAAAAGGGCAACTGATCCTATATGGAGCGTTACAACACACAAGATATCTAGCATAACCAGATCAACTGGGAGAAACGCAATCTACAGATTAGATTCAACTGCTCCTCAGCGTGGATTTACACGCGAGCAACTTCAGGTGATTCCCACGGATACACAATTACCACCCCGATCACTTAAATAACTGCAGCAGCACCTCTGCGTCGATTACACTCAAGACAGGTCAGCATTACATTTTCACGCGTATGACCGCGATTACTATCTATTCTATCTACGGTAAATTGCCTTGGATTATTTTTCGAATACTGCCACAGCAATAAACAATTACAACTCGCGCAGTGATTATTCTGCTGTTGTTGTAATTGTATAATAAATGCTTCGTCGAGATCAAACTCGTTACCATTTTTTTTGTCGCTCTGTTTGTAACCGGCTAATTTCTTTCTTATTGTATCATCAGCGATTGATCTGTTGATGCTGTCGTTGACAACATCATCTAATACAATTCTTTGTAACTGAGCTATCCTTCTTACTCTTGACACGGCTAAATAAACTAAATTTGACCACTCGATGCGATCATCAACAATCCAAACTGTTGTATCTGAAATAGTTAGTCCCTGCGAACTGTGGATGGTCATAGCGTATCCTAGCGTCCACGGGGATTTGCTCATTTTCAGTGCCTGTTCGACAGCATCAACATCAACTGTGACAATATCATTTAATACTAAATTCTGTTTCTCCGGACCCGACGCAGATACGCGCGTTGGAATATCAACATCAATATTCTGCAATCGCGTATCAGCTGGTCTATAACACAACGGGACGCCCAACATGGGAAATTTCTTCTGATGTAACTGAAATAACCGCTGCTGAAGTGTGTCCCTGACTATCTTTCTACTTGCCACTATGAGATCACTTGGTTTCCACGTTTCCCAAAAGTCGCTCAGCTCCGTCTGTGGAATTATTTCACGCATTATCTCACACTGGACTTTATTGGTTTGTAGCCTGATCAACGCCTTAAACTCTTTCAGCGTTTCATCGAGTGCTCTAACATCGTTAGTTATTTCCTCATAATAATCTACAAAAGTTTTCAGCCACGTGTGTGGAGATTCACCTGTAAATGGCGGTGGTTGACCATGATCGCCGCACATCACCACTGCGGTATTTTTCTTTAGCAACCAATCCAGAAACTGTTTTAATATATCTAACGGCACAGTGTCTATCTCATCCCAGATTATTTTCTCGGGAATATATTTCGTTCCCATCCGCGATGGTGTCCACGTGCCGCCGCTGTATTTGAAAAAACTGTGATACGTGCACGCGTTAACATCCCGTTGTCTCATCTCCCTGGCAAGTCTGTGTGTGGGAGTCAGCACGACCAAGTCAGAACCGCGAAATAATTCAATCGCCCGAGTTGTTTTACCAGAACCACCAGGGCCGTTTAGATAAACTGTTTTGTGTCTTGTAACAGGATCGTGCACCGGCGGCAACAACGAAGTTGTCCCCGACGAAACCGTCGAAGACATTTCTGCGCTGCGATACTCATCCACGATTTCAACGTCAGCTGATTCACAATATCCGTGTAACATTTCATTCTTTATTCTCCACGAGCCCCACGATGGATCATCCGATATAACATTATTCAACACCGCTAAGTGTTTTTTATTAATATAAAATGAATCCGTTGCAACTCTTACTGCGTCAACGGGAAATCTATTAATCATCGACAACAAATTTATGGATACATAAGCGAGCATCGAAGATCTCAAATGTGTGTACTGAGATGATTCTCCGTCGATATAACTAAAAACAGTTCCTAGTTTTTCCCCGTTTGACAGAAACACATCTTCGCGTTTACAGAACATGTTGTTCGTGGCTGCATCAGCGACAATAAGATTCAATTCAGTCTTGTCCATGATTAATCGACTGTGATGTTGTTTATGATCATACGCTCCACCTTGAGTGAATTTTCCTATTATTTTTCGTCCTAGATCTTTTGCTGTGCTTGCATCATTTTTGATAATATCGTCGATAGAAGCTTCTGGATATTCTCGTGACCAATCTTCGATGACTTCTTGTGACGTAACCGGAGTTGGCAACCAAACTTCGGTTTGACGAGAATAACATATAATCGCTTCGCTGACCGTCAGTGACAACAGTATTCGACTGTCAAGCATGTATTGCAATAACACTATCGGTGCCCATCGCTGTTCAACGAAATGTCTGCCAAACCAAACATAACACACAGGATGTAAATCCTTAGCGAATTTAAACGACGACACACAAGCAAATCCGGTCAAGTCAAAATCAGGCAATGGTCCGTTTACAGCAACTCTTGTCATCAAGTTTGTAACGTGGCCAAACCGTTTAAAATATTCGCTGCATTCTCCACGCCCAAGGAAACTTCCTGGATAACACGCCGTCATGTCCACGGATATCATATCGCGGTAATCATACCAAGTATTCCACAAACCGCCGTGTCCGTATTCGACACAGCTCTGCTGGATATCCCCAAGGAAACTTTTCGGAGTTGGTCTCCATGAATTTCGTTCCCGGGCTACATGCGCGGAAACACCCGGGACAGTAAAACAGTGTCGCAGTAACGTATCAGTGTCCGTCGCATGATATTTTTCTGCGAGTTTTTTCATTTCGTGCTGTAACGCCGCCGTTCTGTATATTTCCCCGTCGGGTCTCACAAACTGATTATATTCTCCATCTTCGCTCGAGAATAACCACACCGACACTGGATCGGTTTTACTTATCCGATGAATACAATCAAACATATTTCCCGAGTAATACTTCACAACACGGTCTCGCGGAAATATTCTAACCTGGTCAGTCCAAGCGTGACTGTTATGATCGATAATATTTATTGAAGCTCCATTGCGATTATATTTTGACTCGTACAATACCGTACCGGTTAACGATGAAACCGTTATAGGAAATCTCAGCGAGCGTTCCAACGCGGCAACATCATTTATTGACGCTCCTGTATCCGCTACTCGTTTAGCCCATTCTGTTATTTTATTTTTTCTGATCTCGGTTAGACCATTTCCACGTGGTGCATTTTTAAAATGTTCCATTACTCGCTCAGCTACACAATTCATCCTTGACTCTGTCAACGGCGACACCCTCATCGGGGCGAGTTTATCGACACTTGGTTTCTTTATCGGATAAATTCCATAAACGACCGCGGTCACAGGATACGCTCTGGCATAATACGGTTTATCAATCCCAACAAGTACTCCCGGGTTTGAGTCTTTGCTCAACAAAATGGTTTTTCCGCGCGGATCAAGAACAGGGTCTAGTTTGTCTCTGATAATCCACTTTCGGGTTCCCTCGTCGTCGACTCCAACAATAAATTTTATCTGCACGAAATATCTTCTCGTGTCGAGATACTCAATTATATTACGCGCGATTGTATCGTTGATGGTACCATCAATGATGAAACTCAAGGAGTTTTCACGGGAAACTCTTCGAGTTTCGCGGATAATTTTATACGAAGACCACGTGTGTGCGGCACCATCACGACGAAACTCCTCTTTGGCATCCTTGATAACACCAATTACCGTTGCTAACTCTCTTCGTCGACGATCAGTGGTTAACCGGTCAAGATCGAATCGAGAACCTGCGGGTTTTATTCTGGATAGTCTTTCAAATTCCTCCATATTATAATTAAGACAAGTATTTAAATAGGTAAAAATATTATATATAATGAACGGAAACTCAAAGAGTTTCTCATGCAAGTGGATTAAACTAAATTCATCAGCGCCGTGTAGCAGACGTTGCAGAGGCGAATACTGTGGACAACATGCTCAACAGGTCCGCGGTGGGAGTCTAGGACCGATACCGTGTATCAGATGCGGCATTGGAGTACGAGGAAAAACGCAATTATGTTCAGCGTGTGGTGGAAAACGCTATCGAGAACTAAAACGGTATTATGATAAAAAAAATCCAGACTCGAACACTCTCTCGGAGCGTGATTACATAAATAAGTTTTCAGACAAATTATGAATTAGACAAATGATTTTGCTTATAGTATAATGAATCAAGAATTCGTCCCCGAACAAGAATTTGTTCCACATCCAACTATTCGAAATTATGAGGCAAACCGAGATGGCATAGTGAGAAACTACAAGCTGAGGAAACAAGTTGGTACAGTTGATAATGCTGGTTATTTAAGATTTACTGTTGGGAAAGGGAGATATTTATGTCATCGTTTCGTCTATGAGGTTTTTAACGGAGAGATCCCTAAAGGCCTTGTCATTGATCATATTAACGGGAACAGACTTGATAACAGTATTGAAAACCTTCAAGCGATCACTCAGAGCAAGAATACCATACGAGGAAGAGTTAAATGTAAAACAGCTATAAGAAGAGCAGTGAAATCTGTGAATGTTGAGACTCGTGAAGAAATAATATTTCAATCAATGAACGCAGCCGGTAGGTATTTCGGTATTTGTCCACCTTCTGTACAGCATGTCGCAGATGGGATCTGCAAAACAGCATTTTCAAAGAAGCTCAAACAGAAGATTTCATTCTGTTATATAACTCTTATCGTTGACACAAACGACGATAACTCCTCCGAGAGTGTGTAACGCTTTGCAGAGTTGTCGTTGGGTCAGAGGATTTGCTCCCCCTAAGAAAGCCACCTTGATAAAATATTTTATCGAGTTCATAACATGTAATCATTTATTTACCGTAGAATATATATTTTTTTACAAACAATATCCTCGTTTTACTGAATATATCCGACTGTTTTGCTCTTCTGTGCTTGTTATATGACCGCGCTTAAGAAAACATGCAATTAAAATATTTTAAACAAGTCCCGCCCACTGCTAGAGCGAATTTCCAACTCGCAAGTAACAGTTGGGTTATATACGAAATCGCTCCCTAAGACCTTTGGGTCGATCGAAAGTCAGCACGCGCAAGCAAAACCATAAATTTAATCCGCCAATGGCGGGTGTCTTTTGTGCACCATCCAATGGTCGATTCAATGGATGGTTTTGCTCTGCTGCTGACCGTAGAAAATGACCCACCTGTGTATGTTTGTGTCGTCATAGGATAAGGTCTTAGGATAAGTTAGGATAAGATTACATGTTCATTGTACCTTTGCTTGCTGTGATACTCGAATCAGAGGTAAAGGTTGTTTGTGTTGTCAAATAAATGTTTGCCGGGCCTGCTAGAGAACTCGATCCTAGAAGCCAGGGTTGTCTCGTTTTGTTTTTGGCGATGCTAGCATCGCTCACGCTAGCGTTTCTCATGCAAAGTGTTTCTATTAAAAATATAAAAATATATAATAATATGAATCACGAAAATATAAATACCATACTTGTTGAAATTAAAGAATTACAACAGCGAGGTTTTAATATTTTACTAGACACTGAAACAATTATGTCAGATTTTGAATCCTTGAATGAGCTATCACGGTTGGGGAAGAACAATCTCCCTGCCAGATATAGGTTCATTAAGGGTTTGCAAGATCGCATTTACAGATCACTTGCCGGGATAACTGAAAATCAGGTATCTGAATTTATTCCACTGTGCCGTGCAGTTGAGAAGATTCGTCTTGTATTGTCAAGCGAGTATGAGACTCGAAAATTAATTAGCACCAGGGTGAGACGGTTAAAAGGTTATATAAAGAATCTAGACACGGAAATGCCTTGCATTTCTGACGAAAATACTAGTGTTTCTGACTACGAGGCCGACAAGGAAGTATAAACCGCATAGCGTGTGACTCACAGCACAAAGTGAAAGTAGAACCTGAGAAACACTAGCGTTCCCCCCGCTTGGAGTGTAAAGCACATTTCCACGGGTAAAAAAAAAGTGTATTATTTTTTTTGCCCTTGAAAACTCAAAGCATTTCTCTGGAAGTCCAAAGGACTTCTCAAGGGCGTTTTCAGATTTGAAAATGTTTTACATTTTCAGGATTTGCTCGAGCGTTTCAACATCAATACAACAATGAGAATAGTTCATAATCTGTTCTCGTTGACACCAAACTATGATCATATGATTTTGCTGTAGCTGTGTTAATTGTGACGACGTTAACAAGAAGTCTTCGTCACCATTCACGTCAACGATTATTTTAACGGGGAAATACTGTTCCGGGGGCTGTCCCGAGAAACTCTTTGAGTTTCCAAATGCGGTTTTTATTGCCTCGTAAAGAATTTGCTTATCATGAATATGAACTCGTGCATGAATGTACTCGGGTTGATACATTATACACAACCGTTTTTTTTAAATGCGTGCTAGCACGAGAAGTCCCTTGGACTTCCAGAGAAACTCTTCGAGTTTCCAACGATGCTGGTTTTGATGGGGTATTTGCACGCGATGACGAAAGTGGACCACTGCAGAAAAAAAACTATTATTATGGATCCGTTGACTTGTCCTTGTCCTCGAAGAGTTTCTCATGCAGAGCATTTTAGGACTTCACCAGTAAGTTTATACTAACAGTCTCGCCACGCAGGTCCAACAAATTTCCCCGTTGGTCGGCAAGTTTGAAATTTATCGTTGACAACCACACGGTATGACACCGCAGATAGACCACATTGATTGGTTCTTGCACAATCAGAAAACCAGGGGGGTCTTTTGGTGTGAACGTATACAGAATAAACCCCTGCGTCGCCGTAGTATTATCTGATGCGCTGTAACTGCCATCGATGACGTCACATACAAGATTGACCGCGATAACATCTGTGATATTTACGATCCCGGGTGAGATGTGTCTGCCATCGGATGCTGTACTGTTGTCGTGCTTGAGAATAACCGGCTGCGGTTTTGTTCGCGTGTACGTGGCAGAAATATCTTCGAAAGATTCCGCGACAAGATCAAGACTGATTTTCTCAGCATGTGCGCGTTATATCCAGGAAGTGTAAATTCTGAAATATTCTCCACGGGAATACCAAATTGGGATGCGAACTTGGATCTTTTTTCGTTTCCGTAATCGCCCTTGAGATTCAGTAGATGCTGAATTATTTTTTGATTTATAATTTCCATCGCGGATGCGAGTTTGTTTAGTTTTTCTATGGCTGTGATAATTTTATCGCGCGAACTTGTTAAATCAGAAATATAATCTTGAAAATATACTCGCAACAGTTCTAGCTGTTGTTTATGTGCTTGTTTGATCGGATTAAAAAAATGAGCTTCTATATCTTCTGGCCGGTATTGACGGTATTCCCCCCCCCCCCCGTGAAAGCTGCCCCTATTATATCTACGGGAATTCTAGGTGATGTTGAAAACCAGGCTTCTCCGGATATTAATTTATCCACAAATAATAAATAATCCCCGACGAGGTCGTGTGGGTCTTGCTTAACGGTCTCGAAATCTGATTTTTTAGGTTTTGGTGGACCCGGTTCAGGTTCGGGTCGGGATCGTGGCCATCCTAATACGGTCCGAATTGAGCTGTTGTAAATATCCACGGCGTATCCCGGTGTTGAGATTTCAATGACCGCAGACAGCGTTGGTTCGTGCGCGGTCACATATATTTTGGCTTCCTTGCCGGTGATTCGTTTTATTTGGCGTTGTATCTCATTGTTGATTTCTTCGATCTGATAACTCCCAGTGGGTAGCGTAATTGTATCCCAGTCGAATTCGTCAGAGTCGGCTTTGCTTTTCCCGAACACGAACGAATTATTCGGCTGCAGATCACCAAATGATGCCGACCTGATATTGGGCCAGCTGTGATACACACTGAGCTTTGCTAATGCGATTTCACTCACTGGAATTGGAGTTGGAAAATTAATGCTGAATTCTGGTGTCGTCGAGGACACTGAGATCATTGTGGTCCTTACCGGTGTTGTGTTTGTGACTATTTGCTGAAGCAGTTCTATTGACATTATTTATTTGTTTAGTTTTCAAATAGTCATTGTACGCATCTGACATTAGTTTGAATTCAGAATCTGATATCAACGCAGCATCGCTACTTTGCACGTCTAACGATGATGATATCAGCGATGATAATTTCTGATATGCGGTTGTGGCTGTATTTAATTTTGTCGTGTAATCGTGTAATTTTGTGTTAGCACACGAGGATATTTTTTTTTGCTATGATGCCGAAAACTCCTGCTGTTGCTGTAGCAGCGGAAACACAGATCGTGGCAGCGACTACTGCTGTTACCGGAGTGACCGCTGATAGTATTACTCCCGCGGATGCAACAACGGCGGATACTGAATAAACCATAACGTCTAACACTGTTATGCGTCTGCGGTATTTTTTTACTTTTCGACTGGTTACTTCGATGACAGTTTTTAACTCAGATTGCCACTCACGGACTTGATTGTATCTATACGCGGATGCTTCCATTATTACTTTACCCGGTGACCAATTAAGGTGTTTCGGCGACAAATTCCAGACAATACCAGTAATTGACTGTGGCTAATCCTTCCGGATTTTCGGCTTCCAGCGTAAAAGTTTCTTCGGTTCTTTTGTTTATCACCACAGACGCAACTCGGGAAAACTTGCTAGTTAAATCATGTCTGGTAGATATCTTAAATTCTACAGCAGAGAGTACTGTCAGTCTGTATATTCCAGTAACATCTGCAGTATGTGTAATAGTCTTGTTTTGTTGTGACCATGTTTCCCTTCCTGATTTTATCGTACACACAAGGTTTTTTGGGGTTACTCCGGCAGGAATTTTAATTAAATTAAATTTTTCCATTATCTGCGGAATTCCATTTACTACGTTATCTAATGTTTCCTTAATTTCGGTGAGTTTCATACTGACGGCATTAGGTTTCCCGAAGAACTCATCTACGGTGTTAAGAACGTTTCTGCGAAGTCTTCCAAACTGGGTCACATGAACATCATACTCAGCTCGTAACGTGGATAATTTGGTATCTATGACGCTGTCGGCTGTGTCCACATACTGTTTGTTTGCTGCATCGTCGTTCGAGGCTGGATCTCTGAGTACGGTTATTTTGTTTCCATTCATGCTGAGTTCGCCTGTCATCGTGTCACCGGCTTTTTTCACACATTTATCAACACCTTTATCAATACTGTCTTTGATGCTTGCGATTGATATGTTCGAGTCCTTGATCCGGCCGCCATCACTAAATGCAACGAAGTTATCCTTGGTAGCTCCAAGAACTCTGCGAATTATATCATTCCACTTGATGTTGCTCGTTCTTAGTTTTCCTTGCCTGTCCTGAAAAATAGCAACTTCATCTGGGTCAACTCCAGCTATATTCAAAAGATTATCGACTTCATCTCGGGTCGCATATTTTGAGAGATCAGCATCTGTGCTTGGTTTACCTCTTCGTGTGAAAGGTCTTCCGTAAATATCCACCATTATTCTTATTGCTGTTTTTCAAATGCGAGCATGAAAATGCTAAGCATTTCTCGATGCGGTATATTCATACACTACTTTATGAGGAGGAGTTGCTGGATTTCTTGAGATTGCATCAAGAACATTTAAAACCTCGTTCCCACAAATGGGCGGATCAACTAATGTTTGTGTTGGTAACGTCGACTGCCACACTGGAACATTAGAAAATCTGCTGTTGAGAGTGCGAGGCACTCCGCGGACATACCTGAGAAACTCAGTTGGCGGTGCTAAACCGTACGAATCGAAATAGATAATTCCACGTGGATCGATCGCGTAAGCAACCCAGTGAGTTCCCGGACCATCTTTGTTGTCGAGATTGATAATGCCAGTTTCTGGATTATTCGGTTGTTGCGGTAATTGATCTCGCATAAATACTCCTCTGAAATGTTTTATGCGCAATTTTTTAACAGCATCGAGTAAATCAAAATTGCTCAACGGCGTTAGAATTTTTTTGGATACCATGATGGTGGAGTTCCTGGTAGTCTTAGACCGCGTCCCTTTTTTTTCTTGTATCCTTTTCCCGTTGCCTTTTTTAGTGCCATTCCAGCTGCAGTTCCAACTGCACCGAGTGCTGCGGCTTTTGCTACGGCTGGTGCTGCCGCGGCAATCAACGCCGGTATTGCTGCGAGAAGAGGAAATATTCCACCGGTTTTAGTCATGTCCTTGATAGCTGCAGCAGAGAAATTAAGTCGGACACCGGTTTTTGCTGTTAGTGCCTTATTAAAATGTTTAATCTGAGTATTAGTCAACGACAGCTTGTCTGGACCACCAACAAGTTGATCTCGTTTTAGTGTTATTGATGTCCCGCACGTAATTGCGTTCTTCGATTGCAATTTCTTTGTCTGACCGGAAGTCAAGGTGACATTAACGTGACTGTATGACATTATATTTCAGAAACTAATCTAATTGTTACATGTTTTCTACTGGAGCGTCAATAACTCTCATTCGTCCGCCAACACCTTCAAGCAGCATTGCTTTATCGGAGAGTATAACCGCGACAGCTCTAAACCCAGCAGGGCCTGCAATTGTAGTTGGAACTAGAGGGGGACCTACGACTTGATTTGCATTAACGATTGCCGGGGGAAACACACCGACGTTAGCTCGAAAGTAAATATCAACGACAGTTTGTTTGGCTAGATCAAGATGTTCCAACGAAAAGTAATAAATCGGGTACAGCGTTGTGAAATCCAACTGTGATATTTGCAGACCAGTGTCGACATTCTGATCGCGCCCCATAAATGTCATCAAACGATGATACGCGCGTGCAACTTGATTATTCCTAAAACTTATTGTTATGTCTTCGGATGGTTCTTGATGACCGTTTATCCGCAGCGAAACATTAGTGACTCCAAGATTGTCAAATATCATGTGACTTCTTACTTGCGAACCCGTTCTGCTACTATTTTGAAGTGCGATAAAAATGTGACGCGGTGCTGATACACCCTGTTGTGATGATATATGCCAAGTAAATTGTCCAACTCCAGAACCTTGAATAGAATCTGTTGTTGTTGTTAACCATGATATTAATGATTTGCCGCCTTGGTCCATAAAAGAGAGAAGTCGTTGTTCCTCAGCGAGCGATGGTGTCATTGTTGGCATCCACAATGCAAGTTTTGATAATATTACCTTACCGTGAAGTGCTTCCGTGTTAGCAACTGTATCAGCTACTTGATGCCAGAGAGCGTCGTTGTCGTCACCTTTTCGGGTAAATACAACTGAATGCTTGGCTCCAAAAATAACCTTTCGGACATTTCTGCAGAACCCAAAAATGTGAGACAGCGGAATTGCGCATGAAAAATCTCTGCGAGCTCCTGTTAGCATTAATTTACGCGTAGAAAACCCAAGATTATAATCAGGATTTGTTGATATTACTGCGGTTGTATCTGCTGCTCCTCCTCCTGCTCTTACAGGACCTATAATAACGTTTCTTTGATCGGGAAATTGACTATTATCCTTAGCGAACATCATTGTTGGGCCAGCTGATCTAGTGTAATCATCTGAATATCGTGCTAATCCAAGAATAGTTGTAGCAACGTCAACATTATCCTGAATTGTTTCAATCTCCCTCCCATCAATGCTATATGAAGCATTTTTAAATAGCGCCATGATGCCATTATTAACAAAACCAACTTGGGTATTAATGTCGTAGTCGGTATCATCATTTTTCAAAATAATACCTTCGACTTCAAGAAATGCTTCCGCGGGCAAGAAATATCTACTTGTGTCTTGGACTTGCAATTCAATTCGACCCCGTTGATTAGGTGTTCGTGCTTCGTAAGAATAATACTGATAATCGCGCACAGACTCATCCTTGAGTGTTGGTGCATCCATGTCGAACGCTGGGTCAGATACACGTTTGAACATTATATAAAATTATTGTCTTCTAAAACGAAATCCGCTTCCTGATATCAGGCTTGTATTTATTTGTTCGGGTGTTTGGGTTACAAGCTCTGCAAGTTTTTGATTGGCAGCCTGATTTATTACTTTACTGACGTCCGCGGGCATAAGTTCAGTACTGGCCAGTTTCACCGGTGGCGGTTTTTTTGATCTACGAGTTAACCGTAACAGTCTATCCTTGATTGACGCGAATGCCTTCCCGGCGAGATCACCAACAGATCCAAGGGCTTTATCCTTGACAACATCAATAGCTTTCATCGACAATTGTTTTGCAATCGGTAACATCTTAGGGGCTATTCTTGAAAACAAACCAGTAACTGTATCACCGAGACCATCTCCGTAGGTTGCTCTGTAGACTGGTAATCGCGAGTTCACTACGCGGACTGGTAACACGCTAGCGTGTCTAGGTTGAGAATTGTGCACGATCATTTTATTTAATTATTGTTTCTCTAACTAAATTTGCTAGTCGCTGTAGTAACCATCCGCAAGTTCATCAATGAGTCCCCGGTAAACGCCAATATCCATAATGCCACGCTGAAATAGTCTCTGACAGATATCTGCGGCTTCATTTATAATTTCCGGAGAGTTGTTTCCGGCACGTTTTCCTCCTATGAGAACTTCTAGCCGAGACACATCGTTGATGACGCTATCAGGACAGATGTGGTTATTATATCCGTGACCGGTGTAACCTTTTCCCATTTTCTTTAGTTTTTCTCTTGTTTTAACAAATTCATTAAATACAAATTTTCTATTTTTTTCTGCCTTTTCTAACTTAGCTTGAGCACCCTTATTCCTCATTTCTTTTAAATTTTGTATTTCCTCGTTTAAATTTTTTAATTCATTTCTTAATTCGATTAGTTGCTCTTTCAGTATTTCCTCTTCTGATATATCGGGGGGAATGGGCGACGAAACAGGAGTGGAAAAATCATCATCGGGAGCGCTAGCGCCCATTTGTTCAGGCGATAAAAATTCAGGCACTGGATCGGGCAGTGTCATTTGCGGGGTCTGTTTTAGAACTTGTGTTTTCTTCGCCGGTATTCTTGCCTGCTTTTTCATTTCCCTTTCCCGTATTTTTGCCTGCCTTTCCTCCTCCCTTGCCTTCATTCGTTGGTCTCTTAGTTCCTTATTAACCCCAATTACGCCAGTTTTTATAAAATTATAGGTATCATCAGTGCTAGATATTCGAGGAATGTCTCGGTTTACTTTGTAAACATAATCCCGCCACTCACCCTGGGTCATACCCAAGCCAGCTCCTGGAGTTAGAAAATCATGCCGGTTAGGATAATTTAAGACAATCCAAGTAGAAAATTCCCTAAGCTCATTCACGCTAGTAAGCGGAATATTTCTTATTTCAGTAATACCATCTTCGGTAAATTTATCAATAAATGTTTTCTTAGCAACTGTCACTACTCCGGCGGCACCTGGATCAGCTGCGGCACCTGCATCTGCCTGTTGCTGTTTAAGTTCTTCTATTGCTTGAAGTAACCCTTGTTTTGTTTTGGTAGGGTCAGCAGGATCAGGTTTTCCTATAATTGCAGTTTTAACTTCACCAGTAGCTGCTGTAATAGGCTTAAATAATTCCTCCGCAGATGTTGCAAACTCAACTCGCGATTCTTGTCTTGCTTTTAATTTTTCTTTAACGGAATCACGAACCGGAATAAATTTTTTAATCGCGGCTAGTCGTTGTCGTGCCAATCTAGTTGTGAGTGCTTCTCCGATATTTGCCATTATTTGATAACCTGCGATTTAATTATCGGGCATGGATTTGTGACAATAAATTTACACGACCCGAAAACACGATACCGTATCGGACTTGATACATTGTATGGTTAACGTGAGAAACTCGAAGAGAGCAGCCCCGGGCGGCGACAACAAGTTGGGGGGGGGGGGTCGCGTTTTTTTGTCTCGTTGCTGTTGTAGAATCCCCCCCCCCCTTTCTGAAGGCTTATTTTAGCATTTGGAAGTCTCGTTTTGTTGTAGGATTAGCTTTTTTTTTAAGGCTTATTTTATCATTTGGTGGTCTCTAGACCTTTGTAGGATTCGCCCCCTCTGCTGCTACATGAGGTATTGTCACACAAGTGTCCTCCCGGAATGACCTTTCAGGAATGTCCATGACAGTCCTGTCCTGAAGCGAGTGGTTGTTCTCGGTGACGGGTTCTTCTGGCACCGTCACTAACACAGGTTGAAAAGTAACTTTTTTCCTTGAACAACTCTTGTGCATACTGGGCCACTTCTTGGGTCCAAGCCTCAAAACCCCCCTTTTTCCAGTCACGAGCATCTGTCCAATGAGGGTGTAAGTCACAAGCTACACACACATCGTCATACACGTCTTGGGTAGCTAAAAGTTGACGAATCTTTTTTTCCTGTTGAGGTCGAGAAGTATCCAGATGAAACCGCAAGGCTTTGAGCAAAAGGAGTTTTTCGTGACCATTTAAGGCCATTTGGGTGGTAAGTACTGATCGTAAAGAGTCCACAAAGAATCGGCTGGTAAACGAAATCCCAGAAAACAAGTCACTAAGACACACACCACTTGTCGTCCCAAATTGAATGGATAAAGTTCTTGTAATAATCGATGGTAATGATCCACGGTTTGAATATGGTCATTGAGTTCCTTCCACGGAATCTGTTGGATGACATGTGACATAAGTCGTGGCATGGCAGCCTGTTTTTATAGTCTCTTTGTTTCGGAAACAATACACGTACTTTCTAGACAGAGATCTTCGTTCTCCAGTAGGGAATCTAAATCTTGCATACTGTAACCGAAACTTCAGAGTTCGTTTAGAAGTTTCCTCTTCCGCTAAGTAGATTCCACGTAAAATATGCTGATAATCCTTTAACTTGTCTTCCTCAATGTATTGCTGTAGGTGAATCTCGAAGTAACCAAAATAATGAACATTTCGATCATTCACTAACTCAAAGTGTTGAACAAGGTCTGACCACTGAAACAATTTCTGACGAATCAGTTCTCTTATACCATTCAGGTACCAGTGGTTAAAGATCTGGTGACGTAACGGATGCAATTGTTCTTTACGTTTGACTTGTATTTTCACCAGCTCTCGGTAAATGCGTTCTCTCAACTCCACAGGCAAAGCACGAATGTTCTCTAGCAAAGTATCCATGAATAGGTCATGCTAAATCCTCTTTGGTCTGACACAAGAAATGTACTGTTTGCACAAACATGGTTTCACTTCAGTGTCGAATTTAAATCGTTGAGTCACTAATCTACACATTACAATTCGTTCAGAAGTTTCCTCTTTCACTAAGTTGACATTGTGTTCAAGATGTTGGTAATTCGTTAACTCTTCCTCTGGAATTCGATGCAGTACGTTTACAATGATGTAGGTAGAATCGTCCATACCAAACCAATCCTTTTTAAAACTAGAGGATCGTTGATCAATGTCTGTCCGATGGAACACTTTCAATTGAATCAATCCTTGTATAGCCTTCAGGTACCAGTGGTTCAAACACCGGTGACGTAACGGATGCAATTGTTCTTTACGTTTCACTTGTATTTTGACCAGCTCTCGGTAAATGCGTTCTCTCAACTCCACAGGCAAAGCACGAATGTTCTCTTGTAAAGTATCCATGAACAGATTATTATGGTAAGAAGTTACTTCAATGTCTCGGTCCCACTAAAGGTAAGTAATGACAATTCGGTGACCATCGAGCATGTTCAACGTAGGCCGAATCTTGCGGTTCCCAGTGGTGAAGTGACACACCGCAACTGAAGCACTTGACTTTATCTCCTTCGCCCAAGTAGAAAAATCCGGCTCTGGCTAATTCCTCAGGGGTCGGTCCTCCCAGATACTTTGGCCATTTTCCTTTGAACGATTGAAGACGATTTTCAAAGTCGCAGTATTCCGACAAACGCACAGGGAACGAATATTCGTCTTTCACAGGTTCGTTTCGATGAGGGTTGGGTGACAGGAACAGGAGTTTGCTCAGGGCTGGATGACATCCGTAGGGAGGTAAACGTGAAGGTCGACATTCCCCTTTAAACCCGGTAAAATGTCTAAGAGGACGAGCGGCATCGCTTTCACATCCCTCAGGTTTGACACGCACAGCATCACTTTCCATGACAGGGGCAGTGAGAACAAAGTTCCCATGATGCTTTACGCCATCGCTCAGGTCACAACGTACAGCATCGGTCCCATCGCAAGGCTCACAATCGCACTCGTCTGCAAACTCCGTTACGCAATTACAATGGTAACCACATGGACAATCGCAGTTTCCTTCCGGACATTTTCCGTCGCAATGCCTGGGTCTTATCCATCCAATATTAGTCACACTAGAGGAAGATACAACTTTTTTACAATCCCCAAACTGAAACGATGTCTCTTTCAAAGTATTCATCTTGTTCGCTCGGTCTTGGTAGTCCCAATGAACTATCGATCTTGCCTAGGGTTCCTTTTTATATACAGACCAATACCGACGTGACCGTACGGTAAGGTGAAATGATTGGGAAGTCGCACTCGCTTCTGGTACACGATTTGATAGACTTTTTCCAAGGGTCGACTGACGATGTGGTGAGTGGGTAAACGTACAATCTTGTTCGGTTGATAGGTGGTCACTTTAAAGTTTCCATCCTCTCCCGATTGCAAGGCTTCTTTCAATACCCCAAAGTTGACCACTCGACTGGTACGATAATTCAGAGTCAGTCCTTTCACTTTGCACGTCGTGTGCACTTCTCCTTGTTTGTCCCGGTATTCGTAGCCGTAATTTTTGGGACCACCACTGACGAAACTTAGAATCTTGTCGTCGGGATGCTCGTCTGTCCAGGCTCCTAAACGGTCTCCTTCGATGTTAGGGTGATGTTGAATCGGGTGATGGATGTAAATGCAACTGTCCGTGTCAAAGTACAGGACGCGTTCTTCTAACAGTTCTAAAGCTTCGTACAATTTTAAGCGAGCATGGGCTGTCACGTAAGCCGCAATGATGACATTTCCAAAAGGGTCGTCTTGTACAAAGTCCAGATCTTCTTCGTAATTGACCAAGATCAAATTCTCTCGAACGACGTCCACGTGTTTCATGTATTTGGTTTTGTCGTGAATCATCTGGAAGTAGCGGGAAGGTTCTGTCAAATATTCCGTCTTGGGTAAACACGGTCGTTGTGCCATTTTACCCCACAAGCAATTTAACATCACTTTGGCAAACGATCGCCTGCCTTCGTTTTTCTCGATGTGGTCTAAACGGATGCCTTCTTGTTCGTAGTATTTCTCTTTGAATTGTATTTGGTCTTCGGGAGTGTGACACCAGGAAGGATAGCCGCTGGCTTCTTGCTTCAGTTTCAAAAAGGCATCCACGTAGTCGGCAAAAATGCCTTTCTGAGTAGGGTCACCCTTGGGGTATTGTTGTGTCTTGGGAAAGTGGCAAATTTCGTACACTTCTAACAGTTGGTATCCCATGTCCAGAGCTTTGAACAATTCTACGCTGACCCAGGTTCAGGTCAAGGCCCGTTCTTCCTGGCTGTGATGACAAGGCTGGTCTTGGTTGCACGTTTCGGCACAAGTACGGCACAATGGAAACATCAGTTTGCCTTGACAATGGTGAGGTAAGACGGGATGGTATAGGTTCGTGGGAGGCAAAACTTTACACTTGATCAAGCCTTCGTATTGTCGAATGTTTTTCAGGTCGATGTGTTCCGTTAACAATTGCGGGTGCCCTACAGGAAAGCGACAATATTTGCACACGTAGGGATACAGCGAACACACGTCCAAGTATTTGATTTCTTCTCCTTTCTCTTCGTCGGCTTGGTACAGCAAACAGGTGGCATTGGTCCTTCCTCCGTACAAACTATCCCTCGGGTTCAACGGGTCCATGAACTGGTAACTTTCCACGAGGCGTTTAAACTCGGGATCGGTTTTCATACGGTGATCGTACTCGTGTTCCCACATTTCCACCACTTGGTATCCTTGCTGTTCTAACTTTAGGCGTCGCTGACAAGTGTCCTGGTACAAGTCTTCCATGGTTCGTTGTAAAAACTGATTCTTGGTGCCACGGTCAGGGTAACAGACGGGACATCCGTGAAATAAGCAACCGTTAAACTCGTACACGATCTTGGGGTTTTCTAAGTCCCAGCCATCGACCGAATGCGTTCCGATGGTCTTTTCGCCCCCTCCGTTGCGGGCATGTTGAATCCACTTGTCTTCCTTGTCGCACAAGTAATGTAACCAACGTAGGGCTTTGACCGAGTATTGACGTTTGACAAAGTGGGTCGTTTGAGGGCTGATGACAGCCACGGTGTTTTCAGGCATGCATCGTTGGCGGTACACTAAGGAACACGCTTTGGCAATGGTGCAAGCTTCTTTCAAAGGATCGACCCCTCCGTGTTCCATGAACAGTTCTCGAAATTTTCCACAGCAACGCCGTAAAATGTCCACGTCGGAACGACAATACTTTAGCATTTCTTCCTGAAAGTCGAAAGGGTCCGAGGCGTAGGCCTGGTACCAAGCGTAGAAAGCTTCTCGTTGTTCGGTACGCATGTTGTCGGGGTCGTAATAGTGAGCCTCAGGCAAATGGGGTAGAACGGGGTGTTGATTGGCTTCCGTATTGAAAAAGTGTGGAAAGTACCCTTTAGCCATTTCTGTCATTCCAAACGTTTTAGGCATTCGACTCAAAGGCATGGCCAAATAGCTCATCGAATCTTTAAACTGTACTTGTCCCACTTGCATGAAAATGATTTTGGCTCCGTTCAAAGTCACTTTAGGACGCTCGGTGCCTTGTTCCGTATAGTATCTGAGAAGAAACTGTCCATCGTATCCGGAAAAATTGTGAGCCATCACTGTGGCATGACGATGACAATCTCAGTAACGTTCGATGTCCTCTTGGCTCCACGTCTTGTCGACGGGGTCTAAGACCCATTGGGCAAAATCGGCTAACGTGTTGGGTCCCCGAAAGATTTTTTCACGTCCTCCGGGAATCTTGCTGCAGTGAGGGCAATGACTGAAGATAGGTTCTTGAATACACTTCTCGCACGCTCGATGAGCCACGCAGAAATTAGGAATGTGAATGCCAGTCTCTTGCATGCATTCGAAATCGAAAAAGATGAAATTGCCTTTCTTCTTGTGACCGTCCTCTTTCTCTGGTGGGGGTTGGTATTTTTTCACGTAACATTGGTGTTCCAAGTCCACGATGTGGTGACAAATGTGACATTTTTTCTTTCCTGAACATACGTGTGCCTTGGTATTATTGGTACGTATGCCTTGTCCACACGTAGGGCACAATCTCAGCAGTTGACAAGCGCATTTCTTCTGTGAACCTTGCGTCTTCAAATGTTGCTGGTAACAGGTAGGGCTGACAAACGTGCACAGACAAGTGGAACAAGGCACTGGTTCTTCGCTCAGACAGGGTGGAGAGGCCAAACATCCTGAGCATTTCCATCCACAATGTTTGTGTTGCTCTCGATTATTATAACCATAGTCACATTTCTCACAATAATAAACATATCTCAGGAATCCAGTGATACTGGTAATGGTATCGAAATGGTCATCGTGATGATAAAGGTGAATGTATTTTCCGTCCTTAAAATCTTGGCCTCGAAACAAAAGAGGTCCGCGCACTTCTTGAGGGTGCACTTTCAAGGTGTAGCGTGGAGCTAGGGCATCTTGCAATTTTTGCATCTCAGGAATGCCACAGGGTGTGTCTTTGGGCAGTCCGGCTTGTTGAAACAGGAGTTCTGCTTCGTTTCGTTGTTTGGCTCGGTCGGAACGTTGAATAGTGTCCCAGGTTCTTTTCCATTCTACCGTGTCGTTCTTGTTGGCATAGGTTCGTCCCACCACGATGGCACGGGCTAAACACATCTGGTCATGAGGGTTGTTAATTCGGACGAGACTCTTTTTGGTGTTGCGAAGGTCGTCCACCAATAACATCTTTTTGCGTCCTGTCCCTTGAGGAGGAGAGACGTGGGTCATGTCCAGTGTGGCTTTACCATCGGTGATGTCAAACTGATCATTAGATTGTTGTACGTGTTGAATCTTGTCCATGACTTTGGAAGCAGTCAATTCTGCAGGGGTGCTAAACTCGATCCAAACAGGGGATTTCAAACCGTCGTGTTGTATGGAAAGTCTCAAGCGATCGTCTTCTTTGGGTTGACATTGTCGCTTGAGTGCAGTGAGCAAAGAATCCCACACCTCGGTGATGAACACTTCTGCTTTCTCTAACGGCACTTCAGCCTTGAAATCTTTAAACTTCACCGTGTATTTGTAAGCCGTGGTTCTAAATTTTCTAGAGGAGCGCTTTTCCGTCTCTCGAATGGAATAGTACTTTTCAGGGTTGACTAAGGGTGGTGAACTTGGTTTAGAGAGTTGGGATTCTGGTTCACTCATGTCCTCTTCAAAATCACTAGCATGAATTTGTGCCAAGATTTCAGCCCTGGTACGAGGCGATAGATCACGTTTCTGCCTCTTACTTTCTTCTTCTTCTTTCTTCTCGAATGAATGGGATCGTTTCATCTTGAAAGCAAAAAGTCAAATGACTCAAGTTCAAACACCATAAACTACTTTATAGTCATAGCAGACCAGCGTATATAAAAGGGTGTGTGTCTTGTCCTTTCACTATTCATTTCACTCTCAAGCCGAGCACAACGATGGAAGAGACTAACCAGATGGAACGTTTCGTCAGAGCTTTGCGAGGGGTCATTAGAAAATTCTCTTCAGACCAGCCTACGGACTACTCTCCTTCCTTTAGAGATAAAAGTCAAGATACTTGCTATATCTGTCAGAAGAAAGGGCATTGGTCTTCAGAGTGTCCAGACCGTCAAAAAAGAAAAAAAACAGGGGATAAAAAAGACAAAAGTCAAGATACCTGTTATTATTGTCAAGAAAAAGGACATTGGTCTCCAGATTGCCCAAAAAAGAAACAAGAGGAGTCAGAAGAAAAGAGGAATTCTTCAGAAGAAGAGAGGGATTCTTCAGAGGAAGAGAGGGATTCTTCTGAGGAAGAAAGAAGACAGGTGAAGAAAAAGAAACAGGAGAAAAAAAGAAGAAGGGAAGAAAGCAAGGAAGAAGAAGAAGAGGAAAAGAGTGTGACGGTGAAGAAATTAAAAAAACAGAGAGACTAAACAAGGAGGAAAAAGGGATCAATGAACTTTTGATTAAAGTGTTGTGTTGTGAATTGTGAATTGGATTGTAAAAAATGGAGAAAAGAATAAATGAATGATATAAGGTAAGAGTCTTTGAGTTTTGATTTTAAAATAAGAAGCTACACTCACGCACTCATACACAGACACGTACTATAAGGGTAAAATGGGTGAGTTATTTTTTTTTTTTTTTTTTTTTTTGAGTTATTGGCAAATTGAAATTGTATTTCTTTTCGAGAAATGTGGGTGGCCCTGAAAAGGGCCTTTTTTCTTTATGGTGCAGGGGTGAGTTTAAGCAATCAATTTTAACTGCCTTAAGCCTTTGCCACGGCCAAGGCCTACTTCTGGACTGCGTAATGATGATAATGATTGGGTTGAAATCACTAAGGGTGGTACGGTAGGCTTAGTCACAGGGTTGACATGTTTGGCTCGGGAAGGTCGTATTCTCTTCGGTCGTGATAAAGAAGTCTGATACATTTGTTTCAGACTTCTTAACTCCGCTAAAATGTCCAACAGTACCGTGACCGTTTGATTTTCACCCTCTTGTTTCTTTGCTGCTACTTCTTCTTGCTGTTGTTTTTTTCTTACCTCTTCTTCTTGTTGCTGTTGCTGTAGGAGAAAAGCCTGTTCCGCTTCCTTTTGTCGTTGTATAAATTTCTCCAATTCTTCTTTCTGTCTCTGTCTAAAATTCTCCACTTGCGGTAATGAAGAAGGTAACGAAGGTTCCGGAACAAATTCTTGCGAGGAGAGAAAATCCACAAAATCCCAATTTACCTCTTCTGAAAGTAAGTCCGGGTTCCCTTGGGCGGTCTCCCCTGCTGGTGTACCCCATTGGATCGTTTTCTGAGTTTCCGTCATGTTGAATCACTGTCGCATAGATTGACTGCACACAAGCGCTAGCGAATCTATATTGACTACGTGACGTCACAGACTGCTCTCTTCGGATTGGATGCGGGCTGACTGAATTCTGTAACGCGTGTTCGGATTGGTGAATGAACTCAATCCGTTTCAATCCTTTCTGTCCCTATAAATAAGCGCAGTTCACTGCATTGATTCACCTATTCTCGGAGCCTCAACATGTGGACCGACGTTGAATCTTCAACCCTTGTGTCAACAATGATGTTCAGGACGGACATGCTCATGTATGTCCGATCCAAGTGGACCGTTGTCTACAGGACCAACAGCAGCCTGTGGATAAGAAGAGTCTATATAGAGAGACAAGGTTGCCTCAAGAGGACTCTGATGTATGGCCCTGCTGTAAGACGAAGTTTGAGGACAAGAAGATGTCGCAAATGCCCTTTATGTTAAGGGCATATTAACATAAACCAAAGGCCCTTTTCAGGGCCAGCCATATTTCTCGAAAAGAGATAGTCTTTGAATTGCCTACCCCTTTTTTTAAAAAAATTTAAAAAAAAAAAAATCCCATGTTAAATTCCCCTTGTCCGTAGAGTGACCCACGATTTATCGCCATGTTAAATTCCCCTTGTCCGTAGAGTGACCCACGATTTATTCCCATGTTAATTCCCCTTGTCCGTAAAGTGACCCACGATTTTTCGCCATGTTAAATTTCCATTGTCCGTAAAGTGACCCAGGGGTCCCTGTAATGCTAATTCCCATTGTCCGTAAAGTGACCCCTTTCACTACTATTGTAGAGATACATATGTCTACCTTTCTATAATACCACCCACTCTAGTGCATCATGCATGACCATGACGCTACAGAGCTCGGCAGTAGGCTACTACCTCCTGCCCCGTAAAGTCGTCGCTAGGGGTTAATGTTTTAACAGCAATTTTAACCATTTTACGTTTTTGGTACACATTTATTATGTGTGGAAAAATTTAAGAGTAAAGCCTGAGTGTTATAGCTGCGTAATTATTTTTCACAGAAGGATCTTTTATTTTCTTTAAAATCTTGAGAGAACTCGTTCACCGTCAAGTCAGTGAGACCGTGTGACCAACCGTAGCTGCCATTTCTCATACTCAAAATTTACAATTTTTTTTGTCTGCGTCTACATCACTAAGTCATCTGAATTTGATAATTTATAAAAACTAATTGCTGCCTACATCAATATCAGAGCCATTACCTAAGTTATTGAAGCTTTCATAGTTTTGATTCTTATCGTGAAAACTTCGTAAGTACTGAATGAAATCCGCGACCTCCATTTTGGAGAGTGGAGATTACGAACCAGTTACTTTAAATAGCAGATATCGACCAGAGCATTAACAGTGACCACGTGATCTGACGTACTTGTCATTCGCAGAAATGAATGTTGTATTTAATAGGTGTTTTTCACGAAGGTGGCACTTCGAAAACTGGCTTAAAATAGCTGATGTTTACAGCAGACATCAAAAGGCGCTTCCATGCGAATGGAGTAGAGACGTCAAAAGACACTTCCATGCGAATGGAGTAGAGGTGTCCAAAGGCACTTGCATGCGAATGGAGTAGAGATGTTCAAAGGCGCTTGCATGAAGTAAAGGGTTAATAGCTTATTAAATCTATAAATTTGCAACTTTAAAACTTTTCCATTTGTTCAATTCTGCTTCTGTACTTAACGAAAAAGATGTCCCTTTTGCTCTGCTCTTCAAATCATTAGAGCATTTTATTTGGAAAAATAGAGCGGGTGTAAGCATGATGTAGCATCTGCAATTTCATACATGTATATGAAAGGGTACCAGCCTATTTACCAAAGTCATCCTGATATGACTCTATGGCATTGACCTCTATAACCCGATATCGACTGAATTAGTGCTGACTGTCAATAAACCAAAGGGTTAAATTATCATCACTCAAACTGAACAATTTATTCTGATTTTCAGAGTTCAACATCATGGATAATGAGCAAAATTCGGAATGTTTCTGAAAGTTCACATGTACTACACCCATCATTTAGTTTATTTCTTCTTTTTTGTGATTGTAATTTTACTATGTCTCAATAAAAACAGACTATTTAAAGTTGAAAGAGAAGTTTAAAAAATCTCACTTCTAAATTGCTGATGCAAAATAAACAGGATGACGTGTTTATATTATACATACCATTGTCCCAGAGGTCTCGGAAACGTTTAATCACGTGTATTTGGACGCAGTTGTTTTACCTGTGACACAGAAGATCACTTATGCAGGAGTCCTCCATACGCACACATTTAGCTGTAGCTGAAAGACCCCCAGATGTACATGTTTTCATTGTAAGAGTACATCTGAAGAACATGACCCAATAGCTTGGTGGCAAGTTCAAAGACTTGACTAGCTGCAGAGTGGTGGCAAAATGTACGGATATTTACAAGGACTTAATTCAGAGGTTTTAAGACCCAGTGATATACATTTGTGTAAGAATACATCAAATGAACAACTTTACCGTTCATTGTTGTGTTCATTTCTAAGTGTAGCTGAATAAGCAGTACACATGACCTCGAAATCAAGATTTGTTGAGTTAGACAAAATGCTGTTTGTATATTTGGATAAGTATTTTGTGGCGAATTGGCGAAGATTGTAATGAACCAACCATATATTCCTTCTTCAAATATATGCAATATGTATTTATGTATCTATAATAAACAAATGGCAAATAAAGCGGAATATGAGTGAGGTATTCCCTCACCTGCCTGAATTATATCTTGTCAGGAAGGTCACAATCTGAAACAGACAACTGAAAATTATTAACGGAGTCAAGACCTATGCAAACTAACGTTCCTGCTACACCTACCGGGTAATCCAATAATCCCACTTCTGACACCATTTGTCACAGGATGAAGCCGGGTTGGGACTGGATTAGTGAAGACACCCAAAGCAACTGTCATAATAAGATGTTTATTTATAAACGCAAATTAAATATTAACAAATCTGACACCCATTATAAACAAAAATATAAGGAAAATTACAAAGTTACTAACATGGAAATATCAACAACAAGTAACTCAACGAGTAAACTCAAACATGAATTTAACAAATGGAATTTCAAACAAACATGAATTAAGTCCTATCACCGATCAACAAATAAAAGTATATGATATACACGCCAATATAAACAAGGTCTTATTAATTAAACACCAAGGGATATAGGGATATGTATGAAATTATGAATCTATCGCTCATATAACGATATTGAAATGGGAAAGCATGCATTTTGCTCAGATAGCAATAGTGGAAATGACATGGAAATGTTATATATATATATATATATATATATATATATATATATATATATATATATATATATATATATATATATATATATATGCTATCGTGTGCTCATTTGACGACCAAGATGTATCTCCGGTTCCACTCGCTCTAGTCAATGGTCAGAGAAACGCCCCCTCTTGGTCAGCCCCTCTCAGTCTCTTGAAGGATCCCTCGAGAACCCTCACATTCAATACAGACCCGATGGTCGCGAAGCTTTGGTCCATCGCATCGAGAACACCAGTACACTCTTCCGATCCAGTGTCACCAGACAGTGTACACATCACAAGAAACCACACAGAGTTATGTGACTCCACATCAAACCATGTATAAAGCAGCTCTACAGCTGGAGACTTGCTACCGTAAAGAGGTAAGCTTCCTGACAAGACTCGTCGTAATGTAATTTGGATATAGAGAATTTGCTGTATATGTACATCATAGATGATAAAAACGTTTTTTACGCTTTTTATTTAACCTCGAAAAAAGCGTTTTTTTACTTTTTTTTATTTTTTTGCGTTTTTTATATTTGGTACTTCCATTTTTTTATCATTGACCATACAGGCGGTCCTCTGTCATACTCTAGATAACAAATATCGATCAATAATGAATATATGATGCTAGCCTACGATACTTTACGTAAACTTTAAAACTTGTATGTAGCGTGTAAATAAGTAAAATATTGATTTTTGGTTTACCTAAAGACTACTGGAACGTTTTCTTTTTTCGTTTTTTATTTATTGAGAAAAAAATGCGTTTTTTTACGTTTTTTATTTTAATGTTAACGTTTTCAACATGTACATTGTACATGTATACTAGTTGTGACATATATGCGCAGCTAGGTACTTAGCTTTTTGCTGCAGGCAATTTGCACATGCTACATGAGTTGAGTTTCGCTCAGTATTTCGAAATGACTCAAGCCGAAAAAATATATCACCCTCGGGTGACGCTGTACGTGGCAACGAAACCCGAGTACAAAATGATCACACATACATATTGATATACATCATACACAATTCCAAGACGGCAAGAAATCGAACAAGTTTATATGAATACACAGACTTTCAATTATAAGTGATTTATTTTTCTATTATCAACATTACACAAACAAGGTGAATGCAGAATGGAAAGGAAGGGTTTATTATACAGTGAGTGGAAAACAACACTTGAACGTAAGTGTGGTAGAAAATTCATATTCATCCGATGCAGTTACTTACAAAATCAAAGGTGCATAATAAATTGATGTTGGAAAAATTGAATGAAAAAGCGTAAAAATGTCTTTAATGTTATTTCATTTGTTAGATAATTTCTTACTTTTCATTTATGGTGAAAGAAAAGAGTAAAAATATTGAGGACTGTTCCAGTACACATGTTAATATAATTTCACAATATAAATATATTATTATTCAAATAATGTGGTAACCACCATGTGGCGACATCTTTGTTGCTAACAGTATTGTTCTAAGGTACACATTTCTATCTTTTAAATAATTTATTTATTTCAAAGAGAAATATTAAATAGGTTTTCTGGATAACAAGTTTTAGGATGACTTCTCCAACCATTTGGGGCAATTTCTCAAACCACTCTTGGGTGATTTCTCCAGATACGTTGGGGCGAATTCTCCATATAACATTTTAAAGGCTCACAAGGTGAATTATACTGAAGATAAACCATTCAAATGTTACAAGCTGGATATTACCCATTCATATGTGAAGTTTCTGTTAAAATGTTTGGGAAAAGTGATGTAAAGAGCCACATGATGTGGTATACTGGTGATAAAACAGTTAATAGAAATGCTGAAAACTGAAAAGAATCAAAGTTAACATCAAAATACACATTAATATATATATATATATACATACATACATATATATATATATATATATATATATATATATATATATATATATATATATATATATATATATATATATATATATATATATATATATATATATATATATATATATATATATATATATATATATATATATATATATATTGGGTGTATATATTGGTGTATACCATGATATTATGATTTATAATTGTTTTGATCATAGTAATAATAAGCAAAATAAACTTTTCTAAGTGCTTGGCTGAAATCATTGGTCCCAAAAGTGTTACATATATGCCAGAAATTGAATATATATATATATATATATATATATATATATATATATATATATATATATATTGTATGCACTAGTTGCATACCTTTGAAGTTACATTTATGAATATTTGTATAACTGACGTTAAAGATTCCTATGTTGACTTAAACATGACGAGAATAACAACACATTGAAAAAGTTGTGCTTATAGTTTGGTGTCCTCTTTCTGCACAATTTACAAGTGGATATGTGCATATGGGAGCATAATCTGATTTCACAACATTTTTAACTGAAGCTTTCTGTGAAATTGACTTAGAGGAGTAGCTTGGCATATGGACATATAATTGGACAATGTTATCTGCAAGAACAAATACTAGACTAACTTTCTCCTACTTAAAAATATTGAAAACTTTTGAGTATTTAATCTGATCCGTACTATTTGCCAGGAGTCAGATATGCAGATGATCTATAAATATTCAAAGAAATTAAAATTAAACATTACATGTGATGTTCTAAAATCCATAACTGTGTAAAAAATGTAAATAGAAGCAAAATAAATAAATGGGTGCAGAGATAATATGTATTTGTCAAACAGTTCTGCATGTAACATGAGATAACTTAAAGAATTTTTATGTCTTAGTTATTAACGTTACCCAAAAAATAGTCTAGTAGATATGGACAAAGCAGTATAGGGCTTGCTGATTCATCTTCTATCTTGTCCATTCTAATGCACATATGTGTTATCAAATTTAAACAACGTACATTGCTTGTACATGCTGCTTTAGTACAAATACATCTGATGTATGTTAATTCTTTATATGAGGATCATGTAATTGTTTCAAGTACTCAGTGTAGGATCCTATATTTTATTTAATACACAAACACTTCCCCAAAAATAAATATTTTGTGCACATTATTTTTGGTACTTTTGGAGAAGAATTTTCCATAAGGAAATATGATAAAGCTTTTTTTGGATGACATGTCGATATTCAAGTCTATTTGGACAAAGTAAGATTTTCGGTAAAAAGGTTTCATCTTATCGGCTGGCAAATATGGTACATATTGTCACGGAATGGTGTAAATGTTGTTAATTAAATACATGTACTCGGGTTTCGTTTCTTTTTCTCTGTACAACGATACCCGAGGGTGATTATAATATGGTCTATGTATTTCGAAATCGTGAGTACGATTCGTCCTGTGCCACACGTGCAAGGTGCCTTTGATAAAGAATAACGAAAATTCTAAAGGTATAAATACGTTACTACATGTAAAGGACCTTTACAATACTAATGGTTTTGTCAGCAAGCGGCCTGCTTAAAGGATTCGCACAACTCCAGCTGTAGGGGTAGGTAATTTTTGGGTTTTAAGTGATGACTAGTGTATTACCATATTTGCCTTTGCATGTTTGTTATAGTTTTCTTTACATACCATAATGCGTGCATTTTTTATTCTTGTTGCGACGTAGTGCAGGATTTATATTGGTAATGTAAAGCTACATTTTTTTTAAAAAGAATTGGTTACTATTGTCTTATCAAGCAGGGTTAGGTTTACTATTGAACCTGTTTTGTAATTGCCATAATATAATCTTTTTAACTTACCATGTATAACGTCCTTACGTTATGTCTGTATCAAGTGTAGTACACTGTATCGGGTATATTTTCAGCTGAGTGAGTGAGTTTTTGATGGTAGGAATATCCGGGGTGTCCGGTGTTGTCAGAGGGTAGAAACGTCCGTGTGTCCGGAGCGTTTAAGGTGCCGGAGCGTCTAATGTCTAGCGTCCGGAGTGTCCAGAGGGACTAAGGTGACCCAGCTGTAGAGCCGTCAAAGGACCAGGGGGTCCGGAGGGTCTAATATTTCAAGTATCCGGAGGGTCTAATATTTCAAGTGATCATAGTATTCCGAGGGTCCGGAGTCTATATTGGTTGTGAAATTGATTCGGAGGAGCTGTGGAGCGGATATGGTGCACCGGTGACGGAGTGCATCTCCACACATGTATTTTTAGCTGTATGCTAATTTTGGGTTAGTGAGACCCAGTGTATTATTCAGGACTGGAAGGATAGATTGTATATCCGTTCTTGTTTAGTGACATAATTTCGCTACCTGAGCGAATACATTTTTTTACTATGTGTAAAGACTTACATTGTTTACTATTTGAGTGAACTATATTCATCTTTCCATTATTGAATCATCTGTGAAATCATTTATCCTGTATTTTAGGGTTACTGAACTAAATTTATTTGTATATTTTTTCCATCTTTGAAACTGTGCGTTTTTTATGTTAAATAGATCCAATATTTGGATTATAAATACGCACACATCTTCATAATCCACTATTCATACAAATCGCCACATTAAATCATATATATGTGTCGTCATTACGTGTACTGTTGTTAATCCGAAATATCCCACCCGGTTATCTTGTTACACATATGTGTTTTAAAGCAAATGAAGCTGTCCAGTCAAGTACAGCCAGGTAACTTCATTTCACAAATGGAGGTATAAATATAAAAATTAAAATAATCCCATAAAATCATTATTTCTGTTGATTTTTTCATCATTTGAAATCATAATATATTTATTTCAATGAGTCGTATGGTACAAAATATGAGTATATAGCATACATACAAGCCATTATGCATTTTGCATAACCAATGCGTTTCACCCCCCCCCCCCCGTCACATCAAATTATGCATTACATTAGACTGTAAATGGATAATGCTTGACTGGCTCTTGCTTTCCTGTCACTGAGAAATCAACATTATCCATGTTTTACAAATATAATAAATAATATACATTTATATTTTGTTCAATGTAGAGCATCCACCTCCACAAGCAGATTAACAACAGTAATAACAAAAAATAAAAACCGTGCACTTACAGGCAAGTGTGTGAAATGTGGCATAAATAAATATAAATTTATTTCATCTTGTATGAAGACAGGTGGTGATATCAATACTTCGTTATGAAAATTAACAGGAACACAATGGGCTAAATACCCAGAAGAAAAACATCTTCCAGGATATAATTATTGTGGTCCTGAACCTGACTTGATATCCAACTTGATGAGCGAGATCAACCAAGACCTGTAGAGTATCCAATAAATGCTATTGGTCACATTCATGATTTTGCCTATACAAATCCTGATCTGTAACAATGACATATTGCAGATATGAAGTTGATTCACTTGTTATATTCCATAAAAAATACATCCTTCCAAGAATCATTAGCTAATTGGTTGGTGAGATTTGCGACGAAAGGTAAACTAGTATTAGGAGCTGGTAATTAATCAACTGATTATTATACAATAATGGAATTGATTTATTATAGCTTAAGAGGTTCTTGGAGGGGTAGAGCAGCCATTAGTAAATTCGCTGATGCGGCAAATGTTACACGTTCTGTTGCTGCAAATTCGTTAGCGCGACAAGCAATATGGCAAATTTATTTACCATCTAAAAAAATTCAGCTTGCACATTTTAATGTCAACACTCCTAATGAAGTTCATCAAGCAAATATTATATTATTTGCCACAATATACTATCAAAATTGGTAGACGTCAATCACGTGCATAAAAATAAGCATTGACTGTCGTTGACTTTGCAAGTAGATATAAGGAATCAGAGCCGTTATGAACTAAAACAGCAACTGAAGTTTCTTCTGCTTTTGAACGATTTTATCAACAAGGGCCTTTGCGTTGGCCACAGTTACTACAAGTTGATCCTGGCCAAGAATTTCTTGGTGTAGTATCATCTTTTACGAAAAAGCATAATGTCAAAATCAGACAAGGACATACTGCAATTCATCATGATCAGGTAATTGTTGAACAATTTATTAGAACACTTGCTGGGCGGTTACTTGGTTATCAATATGTGAAGGAAATAATTCAGAATGATACAAGATCTCGTGACTGGGTTGCAATATTACCAAGTGTGATAGCTGCGTTAAATAATGAAATTACTTGAACAATGCCATGAAACCCATCAATGAAATTACAAAAATACATGATTTTTCAAAAACAAACAGTATTAAGTGATGTGACTGTAAGCTATTTATTTGAACCCAGTGATCTTGAAGGTGGCAAAAGAAGAACTGAAACTATATGGAGTATTATGACACATACAATTTCTTGTGTGGTCAGATTTACGGGTAGACCTGCAAAATACAGATTAGATTCAACTGCTCCTCACCATGCTTTTTACACGAGCAATTACAGGTATTTCCTGAAGACACACAATTACCACCGCATTTACTATTGTAAACTAGCACCTCGACGTCGATTACATTCAAGATAGATCAGCATCATATTTTTGCGTGTATGACCAAAATTACTAATAATTCTGTATACGGTAAATTGTCTTGGATTACTTTTTGAATATTGCCTCAACATTACTGTGTTGCAGCTCGCACAATGATTATTCTGTCCTTGTTTCAATGTCACGATAAATTCATCATCAAGATCAAAGTCGTACTTTTTTGTTGTCACAATGTTTATAACTAACTTGTTTCTTAATATATCTTGTCAATAGCATTGCTATTACCAGCAGTTTCTGAAAAGTCTATAACAACCCTCTGCAGCTGAGTTATTCTTTTGACTCGAGACACTGTGAGATAAACGAAATTTGTCCATTTTATATGATTATCGACGTTCCAAACATTTGTATCAGAGATGGGTAATCCTTGTGATGAATGAATCGTCACTGCGTATCATAGCATCAATGGAGTTTTGTCCAGAGTTAACATGCTCTCAACAACACTGACAGTAACTAAAACAGTATAATTTAACAGAAGATTTTGTTTCTTTGACGATCCTGGTATATCAATGTCAATATTTTGTCGTACGTATCTGCTAGTCGATAACACAATGGTATGGGTAGATTTGAAACTTTTTCTTTTTTCTAACATAAATAATTGTTGAAGTGTATCTTGAACTATCTTTCTACTTGCCAAAATCAAATCATTTGGTCTCCCTAAGTTCCAAAAATTGTTATTATGAGTTTCTAAGATATTTCAAATGGCTTATGATAGGCTCTACACCTTGTAACAAAGCTTGCGTAAATAAATTCTCCGGATATCATTTACAAAGTATGTGGAGAGGGAGTTTAGGACCTAATCCGTGTTTCAGAGGTTGTTTCTGGGTTAGAGGAATCATGCAGGTGTGTGTGTGTGTGTGCAATATGGGAGTAAAAAATACAGAGAACTGAAAATGTATTATGATAAAAACAACACTGATAATAATGACAAAGTTATAAGAAATCCTGAAGACTACCTCGCTAGATTTTTAAGTAATGATTTAGACAAATCATTATTTAAACAACTGATATTATTATATAAATGGAACAAAAGAATTTTTGAAACATCTGTCATCAAGAAGTAAGAGGCATGTCGAGTTGGTTTCATCAGTCACTGTCGACTTATATAAAAAAAAAAACAAACAGTCGGTTATTTCATTAAGATAGGTTATTTCATATCTAGTATCGGTGTTTTGAATAACAAGATGGCCGATTAAGCGATAGCGGTCATCTTTTTTTTTTGATCGCTAATAATAACATACGGAGTTTCCCAAAAGATAATACCTGTAATGATGATAGAACAGGAATGATTTAAAATGTGCAGATACTAAAAAGTAAAAGATCTATGTTAAATACGTGTACACTAATTTTTGATCCATAAGTACGAATGTACTGATATAGTTTATGTAAATTATTTTAGCCGTATATTCTTAAGAGACACCGTGTCCGAGTAGTTAATACGCACAAACAATCTTTCGACCGACCTGTGTAGGAACTTCACGTGTCAATCACAGAGCGCGACTAACATGTTGTCGGCGTTAAAGCAACGCCCCCCCCCAAAAAAAAAACCCCAACAATAAACACTAAAGGGTGGAAGGTGCCTGGGATGCATTGAAAAAAGAATAAATGTTGTTGGTTGGCTAATTGTAAACTAGTGTAACTTAACCCAGGTGCATTTGCTTGGGCCTCCCAAACCCAAATAATGGTGTTCATTTTATGGCACCAAGGGTTCACCGGACGGTGTGTGCGCTTGATTACAAAATTAAATTTCCACCTGGACAGACCTCTGAATCTCTAGAATTTCGTTTCGCACTTAGCTATTGATGTAGGGGTGTGTCGGTGTGTCTCCACAAATAATTGAAAACAAAATATAATGATTGCCCAAGTTAGTCATTTAACGTATATTCAGCATATATTCATCTGATCGCAGTAATAAGCTTTTTGCTGTAATTAATGAATCTGCATTGCCACGGGTAAATCAACATTGTTACAATGGGGTCCTAATTGGTGGGGGTGGGTGAGGTCCCCTTTAATATCAACGTCACTTCACGGATAGTAAACAAACCTTGGATATGCCTATGGATAATTTAACGAGTCATCTTTTTTTGGCTAAATTAGCATTTTTTTACCCCCCCCCCCCCCGTTTTGCGAAATGCCCCACTCTCCCTACCTCCAAATTTTTTTTTTTTTTTTTTTTTTTTTTTTGGTGCTCTCATCCTGCATCTAGTTCCATCCGTAGACATAACATCAATATGGATCATTTTCCCAGAATTATTGAATTTTGTAAATAAATAAAGAAAATACGAGTTCTTTTCGCACTTATTTCTTATTATTGCAAACAAATTGACATGCCGGAGTAGAAACTGACCAAAATGTGACGAGAAAACTTGTTTTAAATATGTCAACGTGCTTTGTCTTTATCTTTCGTTTTAAATTTTACATATTTTGATAAAGTAGTAAATAAAATACGACTTCTTTGCCAATTTATTTCTTCTTTCTCGAAAAGAAATTCGTTTCGCACTTTATTACTTCTCTTTGTCATGTTCATTTGTTTTCGCTATCCACATTTCTTTAGAAATCGGGAAATGTCTGTGACTGTCCCTTAGTCAATATGTGGCGTATGTTTGTTTCACCATATCTGAAAAGGAGGACTTGGAAATATTATCGAGATATTTTATCCAGTTTCATATATAAATGAATGCTTGAAAAAGAGATCAGTTTATAAATTATACTTTCCTTGAAGAAGAAAAAAAGCTCAGGGATCTGTGGTAATTGTTTTATTTGTTTGTTTACACATATACCTGTTTCGAATAGGTCGCAAAAATCTCGCCAAACTGCTTTGAGATTTTCGACTATTTATGTTTTTGTTTCGGTGTTTTCTTTTTTTTTTCTTCCGGAATTTTCAGTTTGTTCCGTGTTGCTCCGGTAAATAGTCGGATGGTATGAACACTGCTTTTGAAACTGAAGAGTCAAATTGAAGACGCTTGCTGAAATTAAGCAAATCAGTGTTGCTGTTTGTGCTAAAATGTTTGCATATAGTAGTAATTTGAAGACTCACATAAATATTCATACTGAAGTTAAAAAGTTAAAATGTGAAGTTTGTGATAAAATGTTTAGTGAGAGCGGTATTTTGAATAATCACACGAGGATACATAATGGAGAGAAACCACTCAAATGTGAAGTTTGTGATAAAATGTTTACACGAAGTAGTGATTTGAAGGTCCACATGAGGATACATACTGGAGTAAAACCATTCAAATGTGAAGTTTGTGATAAAATGTTTAGACAAATGAGTCATTTGAAGGTCCACATGAGGATACATAGTGGAGCAAAACCATTCAAATGTGAAGCTTGTGATAAAATGTTTAATGAGAGTAATGTTTTGAATAATCACATGAGGATACATACTGGAGAGAAACCATTCAGATGTGAAGTTTGTGATAAAATGTTTAGAGAAAAAAGTAATTTGAAGGTCCACATGAGGATACATACTGGAGAGAAACCATTCAAATGTGAAGTTTGTGATAAACTGTTCAGAGGAAGTAGTCATTTGAAGGTTCACATGAGGATACATACTGGAGATGAACCATTCCAATGTGAACTTTGTAAGAAAATGTTTAAAGACAGCAGTTGTTTCAGGAGACACCTGAGTGCACATACTGGATATAAGCCATTCAAATGTGATGCTTGCGATAAAACGTTTAGTGAGATTGGTGTTTTGAACAATCACATGAGGATACATGCTGGAGAGAAACCATTCAGATGTGAAGTTTGTAATAAAATGTTCAGACGAAGTAGTCATTTAAAGGTCCACATGAGGATACATACTGGAGATGAACCATTCCAATGTGAATTTTGTAATAAAATGTTTAAGGACAGCAGTTCTTTGAGGAAACACCTGATTGCACATACTGGATATAAGCCATTCAAATGTGATGCTTGCAATAAGATGTTTAGTGAGATTAGTGTTTTGAATAATCACATGAGGATACATACTGGAGAGAAACCATTCAAATGTGAAGCTTGTGAGAAAACCTTTAGACAAAGCAGTCATTTGAAGGTCCATACGAGGTTACATACTGGAGATTAACCATTCATATGTGAAGGTTATGATAAATGTTTAGAGGAAGTAGTTCTTTGAAGGTCCAAATGAGGATACATACTGGAGACAAACCATTCAAATGTGAAGTTTTGTAATAAAATGTTTAAACAAAGTAGTAATTTGAAGGTCCATTTGATGTTAGATACTAGCAATCCCAGATAGTGCCTATTCTATATAAAACTAAACTGGGGGAAAATTGACTTTGTTTTGGTACTGTGTACACTAAATTTGTATTAAAATCAATACTGATAACAACATTTGTATGAAATAAACTTTATTTAAAAGAGCTTTCAGTTATCTACAAATGCATATGAATTTCATTAGCGTGTAATTTTTTTTTTGTATAACCATCATCATCATCATCATTGGCGACTCAGTCTCAAGAGACCATGTGAATAGCGGTCTTGGGCTGTTTTCTGACTCGTGGGTATTGGTATAATCTGCTGTGGCTGTGCAGGTCTATACGTGAGTGACAGTCCCTATTGCAGTTGGTGCAGACATACTGGGAGTTACTGTGGTTTCTGCCGCGTTCTTCCTTCTCTCACTTTTCTCTTCTGCCAACTGGCTTCTCCTTGCATCAGCGACTGATATGCCCTTGTTTACTGTCAGGCTCCAGGTGCCTCAGTCCTTGGCCAGCACTTCCCAGCCATAAGGTAAAATGTCGCATGCCTTTATGACCGTCTTGCATAAATCTTTGAAACGAGTGAGGGGTGGCTGACAATTCTCATGCCAGTGTCCAGCTGTCCATATAGGATGTCCTTTGGCAGATTTCCATCCTCCATGCATCGGATGTGTGTCCCAGCCATCGCTCAGCTGGGGGTACTTGCATGCTGCAGGATCTCATTGCCAGCTGATTTTCATGATGTGTTTTAGGCACCATATATGGAAGGAGTTGAGTCAGAGCTTTTGCCACATGTAGGTACTCCTGGTCTCACTTCCATATAGAAGGGTGCTGAGAACGCTGGCCTGGTAAACTTGGACCTTGATGTGCTCTGTGATTGCATTGTTTTCCCACACCCTGTTCATGCTGCGGAGTTTTGGGGGGCAACCAATCTTACTGAGAAGTTCAAAAAGGCCCTTCCTGCTGATCAAGTCAAAGGCCTTGGTGAGGTCGATGAACATCATATAGAGTGGTTGACCTTGCTCTTTGCTCTTCTGTTGGAGTTGTTGTAGGGAGATCATGTATGTCATCGACCTGCCTGCCCTGAAGCCACACTAGGTTTCCTGGTACCCACGGTCCGCCAGCAGCTGCAGCCTGTTGAGTATGATGCGGGCATACACTTTACCAATGATGCTCAGGAGCGAGATTCCTCTGTAATTATGACAGTCACCACGGTCGCCCTTGTTTTTATAAGGAGTCACAATTCTGGCATCGCATATGTCTTGTGGGGGGGACTGCTCCTTTCTCAAAGTAAAGTAAAGTAGCTCATGCAGTGGTTGAAGCAATGATGGTTTCCCACTTTTGATAGCTTAGGGCGGGATGCTGTCATTACCTGGTGCTTTGTTGTTTGGGAGGGAGTCGATCGCTTTGCTGAGTTCCTCTAAGGTTGGCACTTTGTCGAGCTCCTCCATGGTGGGCAGATTCTTTAAGTTGCTTAGGGCTGCATCGGTGACCGACGTTTCTCGGGAGTATAGCTCAGAGTAGTGCTCCACCCATCTGACCATCTGTTGCGCATGGTTTGTGATCTTCTCTCCCATCAGAGATTTCAGAGGAGCGATGCCTTTCACTGTAAGTCCAAGAGACTTCTTGATGCCACTGTACATACCTTGGATGTTTCTGGACTTGGCACTGTGCTGGACCCCTTCACACAGTTGTTGCCAGTACTCATTTGCACACTGTCAACCGATGCGTTGGGTGTTACTTCGAGCACATCTGAGCGCAGCAAGCGTCCGTTCATTAATGCAGTTTTTGTAAGCTTTTCTTTTCTCCTCGATTTTTGGTAACCTCATTAATAAGTGTGCATTGAACCAGTCCTGGCTGGGTCGTTCCTTCTTGCCAAACGTGGACATAGCTGTACTGTAGATGGCACCCTTCATGGCGTTCTACTTGGCTGTAGCATCGTGCTCTGACAGGTCCTGGAGAGCCTTGTCCAGGGTGGACATATACTAGTAGTGAAGGGGGATACCCTACGGACAATGGGAATTAGCATTACAGAACCCCTTGGGACAATCTACGGACAATGGAAATTTAACATGGCGAAAAATCGTGGGACAATCTATGGACAAGGGGAATTAACATGGGAATAAATCGTGGGACAATCTACGTACAAGGGGAATTTAACATGGGAATAAATCGTGGGACAATCTACGTACAAGGGGAATTGAACATGGGATTTTTTTTTTTAAATTTTAAAAAAAGGGGTAGGCAATGGAAAGGCTATCTCTTTTCTAGAAATATGGGGGCCCTGAAAAGGGCCTTTGGGTTTTCTTCTGCTTCTAACTTCTTCTTTTCCTCCACCAACTTCTTATTTTATCTCCAACACTCTTTCTCTTCTTTTTTTTCTCCTTCTCTTCTTTCTTCTCTTCCTCCTCTTCTTCTTTCTTCCTCTTCTCATTTTCTTCTTCTTTTTCAATTTTTTCATTCCATGTTCTTATTCTTATCTTTTCCTCTTCATCCTCCTTCTCCTCCTTTATTTCCTTCATCACACCACTAATCTTGTCCTTTGCTTTTCTTAAGTTGTTAATTTCCATCTTTACACGATGGGGACTATAGGAATAATGGTCTTCAACCAGTCTTATTAGCATCTGTTCCATTATTCCTAAGTTGTCTAAAACGTCTTGCAAGGTTTGTATTTTGTCCATTTGGTTTGACGCCATCTTCTTTTTATTCCTTGCAGAATGGTTTGAACGACGAACACTGTGGGTTCTTATAGTGAAAGCGCGAACGTGAAGGAAAACATCCCCCTAAAAAACATAAAATGGATCTTACCTAGATCATGACCCAACAACGCGCGGACGTGAAGGAAAACATCCCCCTACTTTTTTCATATAATAAAACCCTAACTATACTCTTCACATACGCTAAGAAACCCATAATCTACTATTCACACAAACATACCTCAGCTCTTACTAACACAAACACACAAACACATACACTTCCACTATTAATAAAGAGTTAGTGTTTATTTTCACACTACTCTACCTACACGCATTGGCAAATTAATAGTCATTTCTTTTCTAGAGTATTGGGTAGCCCTGAAAAGGGCTGTTTTTTGAACTCCTGATGCACCTATCTAATGGTTGCACCTTCCTGGCCTGGCGCCGCACACGCATCTTCTTCCCCAGTCTTCTTTCACCTTTCTTTTGGGGAGCGCAGAGGGAGGATGATTCGCTTCAACACCCCAATCCTCTGTTTCGGGAATATTGAACGACATCCTCTCTTCTCTTTTCTTTTCCTCTTCTTCCCTCTCTCTTCTCTCCTCCTCTTCTTTCTTCATTCTTGCTTCTTCTATGATAGCCTCCGCTGATAGTTTGTTTACTATGCGCCTGGCATATTCCAGGTGCATCTGGAGTTCTAACAGTTTCACTATTCTGCTATTCATTCTTCTGGCTGTGTTGATCAATCAACAAGGGTAGCTAGACTGCCCAGCGAGTTTCAATTTATAGTGAAAGCGCGGACGTGATGGAAAACATCCCCCTAATAACATAAAATTGATCTTACCTAGATCATGACCCAAAACAACGCGCGGACCTAAAAGAAACACTCGCTCACTTTTTTATGCTACCCATCACTTCAATGGACTATCCACATACGCAAAGCAATCCAATCTAACCCCAAATCTACACCTCAAACAACCCAAAACAGAAAAAACCAGACATCATTTTAATCCACTATCCACACCAACCTACTTTATCACTTACAAACACAAACACATACCCTCACATTTTTTTAAAAAGAGTTAGTGTTTATTTTCACACTACTCTACCTACTCACATTGGCAAATCGATCGTTATTTCTTTTCTAGAGTATTGGGTAGCCCTGAAAAGGGCTGTTTTTTTTGTTTTGCTATGGCATTCTTTTTTTAGTTTCTAAGAATGCGATGTCCTCTGAGGATAGACTTTCTGGCGATAGGTCTGCTTCTTCGGAAAGAGAAGAAGAACTCTTTAGTGTCGATACGACAATCGACAAAGCCTCTCAGCTTCAGGTTGCTGCTGCTGTTGTTGCTGCTGTTGCTGCTGTTGCTGTTGTCTCTGAAGTCTGTACTTCTCTGTCCATTCTTCTTTTTCCCTGTTCATTTCTTCTCTGAAGAGCTCTTCTATCAGGTCTTCAGTGATTTTTAACATTCTCACATTCTCTATTTCTTCTGGCTTCGGTATCAGACTGTGTCTGACCCTATGCAAATTCACGTAGGCTTCGTTGAGCTTAGCTAGTTTGGAGCACATCTTCTTAGGAGGATGAGTCGACAATGGATGGTTAGACTGGAAACAAGCCCGGTTCTTAAAGTCAAAGCGCGGACGTGAAGGAAAACATCCCCCACACGGTTTTCGAGCCGCAACGTTCAGTGAATGTCATGAGAGGGATAGTAAGAAATGAAAGAGCATCAATCCAACAGTCTTATAGCTAAACAAACCACAAAGGCATTTTTTTCAAAACACAACATTTTTATTCAAAAATCACTTAACACTAAAAAACAACAGCTCTAACATTTTTTAACAATAATATAACACTATAACATCAAACATTTTTTTTTCAATTAACAATCTACTTAGAACAGGGCTGACAACGTTGTGAATGAAATTGTGATTTCCACTGTTGGAAATCATTAGGCCATTGATGGACACTACGTTTCCTAGCTTGAGACAAAAGATAAGCATAATGGTCACAAAACCAGCGATCTACTTTCACATCGTTTCTAGCAGAAGAACGAGGATCGAAATGAGTCACTAAATGTTGTAAAGAATAGCCCAGGCTGCGATGATGCAGAAAATACACACAGTACTGTCCACACACCAAGGAATCTGTTCCTTGTAATTTCACGTTATTGAATCGGGTGGTTTGAGCATTTCTTCTCATAAAGTCGATGATATCGTCTTCCAAAGGGGGCAATCCGTACGAATCGAAATATTCCACACATCCTTCTTGAGGAAAGTAGACGGCTACCCAGTGGGTTCCTGGGAGATGACTGTCGTCCGTGTTGATCACGTAAGCTTGATGGTCTTTAGGTTTGCGATGAGGGAGTTCATCTTTAGCACAGACGACAGGATTCCAAGAAGCCGTATACGAACTGTGGTTCAAAAGGTAATAAAGTTCCCAGGTATCCATTGTTTTGTGTTTTTTCTTCACAGGTAATAATAAGTTGTCAATTCGATCCTGACTTTTTGCTTGAAAATGTCTGACGAATAAACGGTTATTCGTTCTGTTTCCTCACTCTGATTCAGGAGAGCTTCGATGCGATGGATCTCTTGAGTGGTTAATGGTGGACAAGAATGTTCACGCAAGTCTTTATACCACTGGTGCAACACGTCTTTGTTCGAGATGAGGCTCCAAGCTTCGTCCAGATACTCGTTCAATTTTTCTTCTTGACTCAACATCAGGCATTTATCGTGTTGAATTTGACTGGGATGATCGTTTTGACATCCATAACAATTTTTCTTGATCAATTCCGTCATTTTGTCGACCAAGTGTTTGGCAAAACAGCAGACTAAATGGGCTTCTTGTTCTGGCCATCTCGACTTCATTATGATATCTTCTTCGTCTTTGTCTTGAGATTCTTCTTTTTCCACGGTCTCCTCACATTCCATCTCCAAAGTTTCTCCACTAGGTAAAGAGGGATAACAGTCTTCCATGATTTCTAGTAATCTAGAATGGCTTCTCTCAAACTGTTGATTTCTATGGTATTATCGAATTCTGCATACAGGATGACGTTCACTGTCTGGTCCAGTGGATTTGCAAACTGAAGTTCCACACGAATCTGGCCAGATTTTATAGGGTGGAAATGTCCCTCGTCGCTGCCTTGGTCTGGAGTGAAATCGAAAGCCCACAAAGCATAGCCTCCGTCATAATCGTCGTACGTAATGCAGTGACTGGTGTTGGTTACTAACTGTCCCGTGGCTTCGTACAGGGACAAGTACGATCTCAAGTAATTCTTCTGGGCAAAGTCAGGTTCGAAAGGTCGGGTACACAAGGTCTTGCCATCGCGACTGACTTCGATCTTGGACACGCCAAAGTGATGAAAGTTGAAAGGATTTTTAGCGAAGGCTCCGTTGAAGGCTTCATTCTCGACTATACCAAGGATCAAACGTTTGGGTAACTGTCCTTGGAACAGATGATCTTCGATTATGGATTGATTGTTACGGGGAATGGTGAACGTTTTCACTTCCACACGTCGGATGGGATACTTGGCGGTCGTTCTGCTCAACGTTTGACTGATGTCGTTACCTACTTTGGGTAACACTTCTACGCGTCGTACGTAGAGTTTGGCCTCCTCGATTTTGCTTTTGGGATTGCCACCACTAGTAGCATCCTCATGAGCCAACAAATGGAAAGCGGCACTGCTACGATTCAGTCTCAGGCGAACATTCACTCCGTTTAGCAAATATTTCTCTTGCAACCACATGTCCAAATGCAAACGATCCATCAGTTCTAAACTCTGTCCATCTTTGATTCTGTTTCTTCGTTCTACAAATTCCGCATTGGTGGTTGTTTTTGATTTAGGGTCAGGGTCAAGACCTGTTTGATCAAATTCGCCCGCTTCGTCAGGTTGCCACAGCACACAGGCATTGAGATGAGTATCCTTGGCATCTATTCCGTACGTCAAGAGATTTTCAGGTAGGCACGGTAAGGGTAAGTATCCATGCTGCTGCTAACCAGTTTGTTGTTCAAGTACAAGTCCACTGAGCTGAACAAGGAATGCATGAAATTGTTGATGGGAGCTACTTTCTCTTTGCCGTTTATAGTATCTCCTACCTTATCTAGAACTTTGACTTTCAAGTACAAGTAACTGCTATTCAAATCGATGTAATCTTCGGGTTGTCCTTTGATTTCAAACTCGATGGGAGCGGAATCGATCAGTGAGGAGACGGGGTAAAATTCCACCCATTGGGATTCTTGCATGGTCATCATGGTGGGGGGCATGGCAAACAGATCCAGTTCCGTCTTGGAACAGGCGCAAGACTCTCGGTGCATCATTTTTCTGTGTTTCAATAATCGAAAACGTCTAAGTCTCGAACGGTTCTTCTTTTCTTGGCCTTTCTCGCTTGAAGTCTGGTGAAAGGGTGTTTTCTTCGTCGTCTCTTTCTGCCTTGTCCTTGCTGAATGCCTGACTCGGTAGCGTGCAGGGCATTTATAGGTGTGTCTCGTCGGCCTAAAATGTCTTTGCCCGTTTGCAGCAAGATATTTTTGCCTGCCCTCATGAAGGCTTCTTTAGGGTTTTGTTTGTCGATGATGACATTTTGAAGAAATTCTTTGCCTTGCGTCAGTGCCGCATCTTTCAAGGCGTGCAATCCGCGTGTCACCATCGGTTTCAACACCGGGGCCACCGAACGAAAGGCCGATTTTAACATGTCTCCTAAACCGTGTCCTCGTTGTTGAGCCACCCCTCGGTACACTGGATACATGACTTGCTTACGAGTCGTAAGAGAACCGTTTTCGAAAATGGAGTTTCACCGTGACTTTTCCTTTGGTGAATGGAATATTTTGTCCCAAATCTCCTTTTATAGTAATGTTGACCGTGTCCAAATACGACTTGCTGACAGGTAAATAGTGAGGATGGACAAATTCGCGGTGGACGTGATAAGTGTTTCCACCTTCCTCGTCAGCGTTTGTGGCAGAATCCACTTTGAAAGGAATGACACGCAGTAACGGCACGGAGGTGTGTCCCACCACGTTGTACTCCACCACATCGGATTACACAAAGATCAAATTCAGTCCTTGGTTCAGTTCTACCGGGAAACGAAAATACCTCGCAAAAGAGTCGTTGTCAGAAATGACTGGTAATTCGGGTTTTTTTTTTGTTCTCCTATCTTCCTCAGCTCCGTGTCACCGCCCAATATGTCAAACAATTCAGGACAAAATAAGAAAGACATGAATTTTTTGGACCCCTCAGAAATTTTCATCAGAAAGCGACGAGCTATTTTGTGGTATTCCAGGGTGACACTTTTTTGGACATTCCCCAAAGCTTTATGGAACACGCCATTAAACTTGGAGGCTATGGCGCTGACCAAATGATGACCACTGAAATAACAGCCTGGGAGAATGAACAAGTTGTAGGTAAACGTTTTAGTGTTTTGATCATAGGTTTTGTTGGTATATGTGCTACTAGTCTTATCCAACTCATCTTGCAATTGTTTGTCATGAACTTCCACCTTAAAATAATTTTGATTGGGAAGGACATTGTGGACTTGGGTTGGGTGAATCATTTCCACTAAAGCCACTTCCCAATGGGCTTCGTGATCTAAGGGGATGGCTTGAGGTAATTTGGCCGTGTAACAGCACAACGTGTTCTTGGGAAACACCTCCATGGAACTGTCACTGGGTAAGGTTAAGTAAAATTGGTTTTGGTGACTCATAATTCCAGAGTTCTGTGGCTGTCCGAGGGGTTAGTGGACGTCAGAGGCGTGTCTCCGCCCAAAATGGGGTTCTGGTTGTGATTGAAGTGGTGACTGGCACTGGCACTGGACACAAGGTTCCCGTGGTTCCCGTTCGAGGTGAATTTCAGGGAGGGATTAGGAAGCAGGTAACCGATGCAACTGCTCAATAAAATGGTCCACAATTGTTTGTCTCCTTGTTGCAAACTCAAATTGGAGATGGCTGCCCCGATGACACAATACGCCACGAAGATTTGGCAGAAAAAGACGATTTGCGTTTTAGGCACACGTTCTCCACACCACACCCACAAGGGTTGTTTTTGTAAATCTTGCACAGAAGAACTGGGTGAAGGAGGAGTGGTCGACGTAGCTGCGTCTGCTGCTGTGTGAAAGGGCATGATGGTCACTTCTTCTTTTTATAGTCGATGACTTGCGAAGCGTCGATCCAAGAATCGAAACTGGGTGGATATCCTTTCCAACGTACTTTGACTTCTTTGACACGTCGTTTGCCCACTTTACGGGTTCTGCGTTCGAGAATGCTTTCGATGTCGTACACGTCGTCTTCTTTTTTGGTGACACGTTGTAACTCGGGCAAATAAAACGTTCCTTTGAGTACTTCTCCGTTCATGTCTTCCAATTTATAGACGGCAGGATGACGGCCATGCACTCGTCCAGTGACGCGAAACAATTCGGTCGTCCAGTTAGGTAAGTAACCTTTGTCGAAAGTGCGTTTGGTTTTGCCAATGCGCACCCAATCTCCTACGGTCAACTCTCCACTTTTCTTGGGGACAGCCCTCGTCGGGGACGTACCGAACAGACGCTCAAACACCAGCACTTCGTTGTCGGGAGTCACGTCTTGCGGGGCACGTCCGATGCTTCGATGGTAAGATTGGTTGTACGCTTGCACCAGGTGCGGTAAGATGTCGATGTACTTCAGAGTGTGGTGATGCGTAAAATATTTCCACATGCGTTCTTTCAAAGTGCGTTGAAAACGTTCCACGATGCTGGCTTTGGTTTCGGGATTCTCGGTGGTAAAAAAATGAATGTCACGTTTCTTTAATTCTTTTTGGAAAGCTTGGTTCAGAAATTCGGTGCCTTTGTCCGTTTGCCATCGAAGAGGGCGACGACCGCTTTGTTTCAACACCCGTTGCAGGGCTCGCACTAACTCGCTGCTCGATTTGGAAGTCAAGGGCACGACCCAGGCAAATTTGGAAAAGACGTCGATGACACAAAACAAATATTTGTAACCACGATTGTAGCTGGCCAAATGAGAGACATCGGCTAAATCGGCTTGCCATTGATGATCGATGCCTTCCACTCGGGTGCGACTTCTGGCAAACTTGCGTCGAATGGGTTTGTGCAAAGTGTAGGTAGCTTGTTCTTGTAACCATCGTTGCACTTGAGGTAAACGGAGACTTTTCAGTCGCGTTTTGGCAGCACGATACAATTTTTGAACTCCTGCGTAACCTGCAGGATGGGAGGGATCGTAGTAAATGCTGGCTAAGACTTTTTCCATTTTTTATTTTGTGTTGGTGTGTTAATAAGTCACCCACTCTTCGGTGATGCTACTTTGGGTGGGTCGAAAGGGTGGTTTGGAAACGGATTTACGTGTCCGATGGGCTACGGGAGTAGAAGTCGAAGGTAGTGGTGGTGGAGGTGTAGGCGGCAATGGAATTTCTTTGGTTTTCTTTTCTTTTTTCGCTTCTGGTTTCCCTTCTTTCTTTTTCACTTCTGTCGAAGGAGGCGTGGACATCATCTTTTTAACCCAAGCTTTCATTTCTTCTCGTTGGGGTGTGGGGGACGGGGTCAATAAGGATGCTGCAATCTTACTCGAAATGGGAGCTGCTGACGGTGTTTGAAAAAACTTCGCGCGTCTCTTCTTCCTCAGGTCTTTGTGGGGTAGCATCTCTGGTGACGGTTGGGGATGACAGTAGTGGTGGTGGTGGTGGTGGTGGTAATGATGATGATGGTGCTGGACTTTTCATCAAGGTCTTAAAATCTTTCAGAGTGGGTAAAGCTGTTTCGTCTAAAGCTTTCTGGTGAAAGCGTTGCAGTCTTTGCAAGAGTTGACCGTACTTTTGCGATTTTTCTGTTTCGGACAAATCTTGGCGATCCATCAAGGATTGCAATTCGTGTTGTAACTGGGACATCTCGCTCAAATTGGGATTGGGAGGTAAATGCGGGGTGCGTTGTTCTTGCCACCGATGGTATTCCATCCATCGTTTGTAAGGCACTAAAGCTAGTTTTCGTCCTTCCATGGGGTTGTCAGGGGTGAATTCTGAGATCTTGGGACTTCCGAAAGCCTTTTTATCTTGCTCCCACCAGTCCTCCCAACATGGTTCCCAAGACTCCTTTCAGTATGGGGCCTAACAAGAGAGGTAAAATGCCTCCACGTTGGACCAACATCTTCTTTTTTTGACGAATGGGAATTTTCTTTTGAACCATTTTCCGAAGAACGTGACGATGTTTGCCTAAGCATTGTTTCTGGTGTTTGGACAAAGGGATCGTGCCTTTCAAAACGTTCAAACAACATTCGCACACGGTATCGATGACCTCTTTGGAGGCCGTTTGAATGAGTTTTTTTCGTAGGGGTGGAGAAGCTTTGGACAGGACAGATAACATGTCCCCATGTTTGGCTAAACGTGGTGGCAGTCCTTTCCTTTTTTTTTCCTTGGGGTTTTCTCGAGGGTGACATTTTTGCTTGTGGGTTCCGGGACATTCACCGAACAGACACTAACGTCGATGACTTAACACACACCCTTTTATCTTTTTTTCTGGGACTATCGCTTTGTCATAAAGGTGACAATGTTTTTCCCAAAATTCCCAAGGAATCCTCCCCTTTGTTGACGCCTCTTTTTCTTGGAACGACTGTGTCTTTTTTAGGGTAACGTCGATGCTTGGCTAAGCGCTTTGTCGGATGACGCGTCTGCCTTTGTCTCTTTCTTTTGTGGCTTCTTGGAGGTGACATCTTTTACAAGTTCACTGATACCCCGACTTGGTCACAGGTCTTTTTATACTGGAACGCGTCGCCACTGATTGTCTTTACGTTTTATCAGTTTGAGGACAGGCATGACACGTCGTGCAGGGGTACGTAACGGACTAAGTCGAGCCAGTTCTTGCTTGGACAAATCCAGTAAACTTTGTAACATGCCCGATCTTTCATGGACTTTGATTTTGGGAGAAGGTACTTTGTGAGCAGCAGCCACTGCCACTAATTTGGAGGGTCCTGCCACTGGGGAAGTTCTTTTGGGGGTCATCAACGGAGATGTTCTTGGTGTGATCAACGTCTCCAAGTACTCTTCAGTTCTGGGTGTCATCAACGGAGAAGTGGATGAACGTGAGGATGCCGGTGACCGTGTCACTGCCGTGGCAGGTCGTGGTTTGCGAGTGTAAGGTTGCGTCCTGGCCGAAGTGCCTCTCTTGCGACTAGTTTTCTTCTGTGGACTTTTCTTTTTCTGGGGACTTTTTCTCTGTTTCTTTTTCTGGGGGCTTCTTTTCTTTTTCCGGGGTGGTGGTGTCTGGTAAGAGGAGGGTCCTGCCACTGGAGAAGTTATTCTTCTTGGGGACCTGGTCTTTTTCTTTTTCTTCTTGGGGCTTCGTTGGACTTTTGTCTTGGGGATAACTTTGGGGGCATTAGGATCCCATCTTAAGAGTGAGCGAATGATGACCCCTCCTAGAGTACCGCTCCCTCCAGGTTTCAAAATGATTTGTTTTTTGGTTTGAGTGTCAATGCGGGGATCGGCCAGTTGGACCAAAGCGACTTTGTTTCGATCGAAAAAGCGTTTGGTTTGATGAGGAATCTGAATGATTCCTTGGAGTAATTGACGTGCCGTCACCGTGAACCATCGTAAGACTTCTTTGAGACTAGCTTCTAAGACACGGGCTCGTGTTTGTGGATCTTTTTCTCGACTGATGCCATACAAGGCACGAATCAATTTGACGGGAAGATGCGACTGAAGGGACGTCATGTTCACATTGTGTGAGACAGACGAAAAAGGGTCTGAGGTTTTTATAGATTTTTTCATGGGGAGTGAAATGAAGTCGAGGACGGAGACGTGTACAGGACAGGCCCTCCGTCTTGGCACCAGTGGTGAAACAAGCGGGTACGAAATCGCAAATCCTCGGGAGTCGTAGGTTTCAAATCGACGAGTAAATAGGCGTGTGGAGTTTGAGTGGCATCGTCGTACGCCTGAGTCAGCCAAGGCGTTCCTAACTGTTTGGCTAAGACTTGCACTTGCGATTTATCTCGAGGGCTTTTAAACAAGACCACGTAATGCGCATTGAGACTGATGGTGCGATGGGCTTTACTTTGTTGAAACAAATTTTGGGTGATGTAAACGACACTGGCATTACGGTGATGCCCTTTGCGCGTAAACCACAATTTAATTTCTTCTTCGTCTTCTCCTAACATGTCGTCGACAATGACCAAATGGGTTAGACGGGAGTCAGAGACGATGCCATCGTCTTCTTTAGGAATGCCTTCCACAAACACGATGGAATCGCCTTGACTTTCTCGCAAGAGGCTGTACGCCGATTGCCACTCTTTGTAACACCACACGATCCGTTGAGGGGGCCGATCGATCAAATGATGTTTATGTTCGATCAAACGTTTGACGAATTCGGTTTTGCCTGAACCGCTAGGTCCAGCAATGAGCATGTTAAAGGGATTGCGAAGATACAAAGCCTCCCAACTGGCACGATCTAAGTGTTCGTCGATGACTTTGACAGTAGAGGAAGAGGGAGCAGAGACAGTAGAGGTAGCCATGGTGTGAGAAATGTCACTTGTGACACGAAAAACAACCAAGACAAGAGTTTATATACTTTTTTTCAGAACACGTTTATTGAATGTTTTTTTTCAAACATGAATACGAAAGACAAAAATACATAAAAGCCAAAGGCTTAAGTACAAGGATAAAAGGCACATGATAACGATGAACGTGGAATAAACACAAGTGTCTGTACAACAATCACATGTTTTGGGTAATGTTCTAATCAGTTCAACAGGGGGTAAGGTCACACAAGTGTCCTCCCGAAAGGGTCTTTCAGGTCTGTCCACGACAGTCCTGTCCTGGGTGACGGGTTCTTCTGGCACCGTCACTAACACGGGTTGAAAAGTAACTTTTTTCCTTGAACAACTCTCGTGCATACTGGGCCACTTCTTGGGTCCAAGCCTCAAAACCCCATTCTTTCCAGGCACGGACATCTGTCCAATGGGGATGTAAGTCACAAGCTACACACACATCGTCATACACGTCTTGGGTAGCTAAAAGTTGACGAATCTTTTTTTCCTGTTGAGGTTGAGAAGTATCCAGATGAAAACGCAAGGCTTTGAGCAAAAGGAGTTTTTCGTGACCATTTAAGGCCATGGAGGTGGTAAGTACTGATCGTAAAGAGTCCACAAGGAATCGGCTGGTAAACGAAATCCCAGAAAACAAGTCACTAAGACACACACCACTTGTCGTCCCAAATTGAATGGATATAGTTCTTGTAATAATTGATGGTAATGATCCACGGTTTGAATATGGTCATTGAGTTCCTTCCACGGAATCTGTTGGATGACATGTGACATAAACCGTGGCATGGCAGCCTGTTTTTATATTCTCTTTTTTTCGGATGCAATAGACGTACTTTCTAGCCAGAGATCTTCGTTCTCCAGTAGGGAATCTAAATCTTGCATACTGTAACCGAAACGTCAGAGTTCGTTTAGGTGTTTCCTCTTCCTCTAAGTAGATTCCACTTAAAATATGTTGGTAATCCTTTAACTTGTCTTCCTCAATGCGTTGCACTAGGTGAATCTCGAAGTAACCATAATCATGAACATGTCGATCATTAGCGACCTCAAAGTTTTGAACAATGTCTGACCATTGAAAGAATTTCTAACGAATCAGTTCTCTTATACCATTCAGGTACCAGTGGTTAAAGATCTGGTGACGTATCGGATGCAATTGTTCTTTACGTTTGACTTGTATTTTGACCAGCTCTCGGTAAATGCATTCTCTCAATTCCACAGGCAAGGCACGAATGTTCTCTAGCAAAGTATCCATGAATAGGTCATACTAAATCCTCTTTGGTCTGACACAAGAAATGTACTGTTTGCACAAACATGGTTTTACTTCAGTGTCGAATTTAAATCGTTGAGTCACTAATCTACACATTACAATTCGTTCAGAAGTTTCCTCTTTCACCACGTTGACATTGTGTTCAAGATGTTGGTAATTCGTTAACTCTTCCTCTGGAATTCGATGCAGTACGTTTACAATGATGTAGGTAGAATCGTCCATACCAAACCAATCCTTTTTAAAACTAGAGGATCGTTCATCAATGTCTGTCCAATGGAACACTTTCAATTGAATCAATCCTTGTATAGCCTTCAGGTACCAGTGGTTCAAACACCGGTGACGTAACGGATGCAATTGTTCTTTACGTTTCTCTTGTATTTTGACCAGCTCTCGATAAATGCGTTCTCTCAACTCCACAGGCAAAGCACGAATGTTCTCTTGTAAAGTATTCATGAATAGGTCAGTCCGTACAATTCACAAAAGTAATCCACATAGTGAGTAATTTCTGACCACTGCCATTCAGGGTAACGTCCAAGAATGTCACTGAACTCTTTTGATGTAAATGGTCTAAAGCGAGGAATGCACCCTTGACCCAAAGAAATCTAACACACTGGTTGACTTTTTTCACTTTCCTCTTATGAATTTCTCGACACAAAAGTTCTACAGTGACCCATTGAGATTTCACTCTGGCAAACCCTGCCAAACTTGCTTGTAAATCTTCTCTTGCAGTTCTTTAGGTAATGATTCAATATCGTTTTTGAAATGAAGTTTAAATACTGGTCTCGGTGATGTCCAACATTTGACTCCTAACCAATCTGGTTTCTTCTTCGTCAACGACATGGTAAGTTACTTCAATGTCTCGGTCCCACTAAGGGTAAGTAATGACAATTCGGTGACCATCGAGCATGTTCTACGTAGCCCGAATCTTGCGGTTCCCAGTGGTGAAGTGACACACCGCAACTGAAGCACTTGACTTTATCTCCTTCGCCCAAGTAGAAAAATCCGGCTCTGGCTAATTCTTCAGGGGTCGGTCCTCCCAGATACTTTGGCCATTTTCCTTTGAACGATTGAAGACGATTTTCAAAGTCGCAGTATTCCGACAAACGCACAGGGAACGAATATTCGTCTTTCACAGGTTCGTTTCGATGAGGGCTGGGTGACATGAACAGGAGTTTGCTCAGGGCTGGATGACATCCGTAGGGAGGTAAACGTGAAGGTCGACATTCCCCTTTAAACCCGGTAAAATGTCTAAGAGGACGAGCGGCATCGCTTTCGCATCCCTCAGGTTTGACACGCACAGCATCACTTTCCATGATAGGGGCAGTGAGAAAAAAGTTCCCATGATGCTTTACGGCATCGCTCAGGTCACAAGGTACAGCATCGTATCCATCGCAAGGCTCACAATCGCACTCGTCTGCAAACTCCGTTACGCAATTACAATGGTAACCACATGGACAATCGCAGTTTCCTTCCGGACATTTTCCGTCGCAATGTCTGGGTCTTATCCATCCAGTATTAGTCACACTAGAGGAAGATACAACTTTTTTACAATCCCCAAACTGGAACGATGTCTCTTTCAAAGTATTCATCTTGTTCGCTCGGTCTTGGTAGTCCCAATGAACTATCGATCTTGTCTAGGGTTCCTTTTTTATATACAGACCAATACCGACGTGACCGTACGGTAAGGTGAAATGATTGGGAAGTCGCACTCGCTTCTGGTATACAATTTGATAGACTTTTTCCAAGGGTCGACTGACGATGTGGTGAGTGGGTAAACGTACAATTTTGTTCGGTTGGTAGGTGGTCACTTTAAAGTTTCCATCCTCTCCCGATTGCAAGGCTTCTTTCAATACCCCAAAGTTGACCACTCGACTGGTACGATAATTCAGAGTCAGTCCTTTCACTTTGCACGTCGTGTGCACTTCTCCTTGTTTGTCACGGTATTCGTAGCCGTAATTTTTGGGACCGCCACTGACAAAACTTAGAATCTTGTCGTCGGGATGCTCGTCTGTCCAGGCTCCTAAACGGTCTCCTTCGATGTTAGGGTGATGTTGAATCGGGTGATGGATGTAAATGCAACTGTCCGTGTCAAAGTACAGGACGCGTTCTTCTAACAGTTCTAAAGCTTCGTACAATTTTAAGCGAGCATGGGCTGTCACGTAAGCCGCAATGATGACATTTCCAAAAGGGTCGTCTTGTACAAAGTCCAGATCTTCTTCGTAATTGACCAAGATCAAATTCTCTCGAACGACGTCCACGTGTTTCATGTATTTGGTTTTGTCGTGAATCATCTGGAAGTAGCGGGAAGGTTCTGTCAAATATTCCGTCTTGGGTAAACACGGTCGTTGTGCCATTTTACCCCACAAGCAATTTAACATCACTTTGGCAAACGATCGCCTGCCTTCGTTTTTCTCGATGTGGTCTAAAGTGATGCCTTCTTGTTCGTAATATTTCTCTTTGAATTTTATTTGGTCTTCGGTAGTGTAACACCAGGAAGGATAGCCGCTGGCTTCTTGCTTCAGTTTCAAAAAGGCATCCACGTAGTCGGCGAAAATGCCTTTCTGAGCAGGGTCACCCTTGTGGTACTGTTGTGTCTTGGGAAAGTGGCAAATTTCGTATACTTCTAACAGTTCGTATCCCATGTCCAGAGCTTTGAACAATTCTACGCTGACCCAGGTTCCCGTCAAGGCCCGTTCTTCCTGGCTGTGATGACAAGGCTGGTCTTGGTTACACGTTTCGGCACAAGTACGGCACAAGGGAAACATCAGTTTGCCTTGACAATGGTGAGGTAAGACGGGATGGTATAGGTTCGTGGGAGGCAAAACTTTACACTTGATCAAGCCTTCGTATTGTCGAATGTTTTTCAGGTCGATGTGTTCCGTTAACAATTGCGGGTGCCCTACAGGAAAGCGACAATATTTGCACACGTAGGGATACAGCGAACACACGTCCAAGTATTTGATTTCTTCTCCTTTCTCTTCGTCGGCTTGGTACAGCAAACAGGTGGCATTGGTCCTTCCTCCGTACAAACTATCCCTCGGGTTCAGCGGGTCCATGAACTAGTAACTTTCCACGGCACGTTTAAACTCGGGATCGGTTTTCATACGGTGATCGTACTCGTGTTCCCACATTTCCACCACTTGGTATCCTTGCTGTTCTAACTTTAGGCGTCGCTGACAAGTGTCCTGGTACAAGTCTTCCATGGTTCGTTGCAAAAACTGATTTTTAGTGCCACGGTCAGGGTAACAGACGGGACATCCGAGAAATAAGCAACCGTTAAACTCGTACACGATCTTGGGGTTTTCTAAGTCCCAGGCATCGACCGAATACGTTCCGATGGTCTTTTCGCCCCCTCCGTTGCGGGCATGCTGAATCCACTTGTCTTCCTTGTCGCACAAGTAATGTAACCAACGTAGGGCTTTGACCGAGTATTGACGTTTGACAAAGTGGGTCGTTTGAGGACTGATGACAGCCACGGTCTTTTCAGGCATAAATCGTTGTCGATACACTAAGGAACACGCTTTGGCAATGGTGCAAGCTTCTTTCAAAGGATCGACCCCTCCGTGTTCCATGAACAGTTCTCGAAATTTTCCACAGCAACGCCGTAAAATGTCCACGTCGGAACGACAATACTTTAGCATTTCTTCCTGAAAGTCGAAAGGGTCCGAGGCGTGAATCTGGTACCAAGCGTAGAAAGCTTCTCGTTGTTCGGTACGCATGTTGTCGGGGTCGTAATAGTGAGCCTCTGGTAAATGGGGTAGAACGGCATGTTGATTGGCTTCCGTATTGAAAAAGTGTGGAAAGTACCCTTTAGCCATTTCTGTCATTCCAAACGTTTTAGGCATTCGACTCAAAGGCATGGCCAAATAGCTCATCGAATCTTTAAACTGTACTTGTCCCACTTGCATGAAAATGATTTTGGCTCCGTTCAAAGTCACTTTAGGACGCTCGGTGCCTTGTTCCGTATAGTATCTGAGAAGAAACTGTCCATCGTATCCGGAGAAATTGTGAGCCATCACCGTGGCATGACGATGACAATCTCCGTAACGTTCGATGTCCTCTTGGCTCCACGTCTTGTCGACGGGGTCTAAGACCCATTGGGCAAAATCGGCTAACGTGTTTGGTCCCCGAAAGATTTTTTCACGCCCTCCGGGAATCTTGCTGCAGTGAGGGCAATGACTGAAGATAGGTTCTTGAATGCACTTTTCGCACGCTCGATGAGCCACGCAGAAATTAGGAATGTGAATGCCAGTCTCTTGCATGCATTCGAAATCGAAAAAGATGAAATTGCCTTTCTTCTTGTGGCCGTCCTCTTTCTCTGTTGGGGGTTGGTATTTTTGCACGTAACATTGGTGTTCCAAGTCCACGATGTGGTGACAAATGTGACATTTTTTCTTTCCTGAACATACGTGTGCCTTGGTATTATTGGTACGTATGACTTGTTCACACGTAGAGCACAATCTCAGCAGATGACAAGCGCATTTCTTCTGTGAACCTTGCGTTTTCAGATGTTGTTGGTAACAGGTAGGGCTGACAAACGTGCGCAGACAAGTTGAACAAGGCACTGGTTCTTCGCTCAGACAGGGTGAAGAGGCCAAACATCCTGTGCATTTAGATCCACAATACTTGTGTTGCTCTCGATTGTTATAACCATGGTCACATTTCTCACAGTAATAACCGTATCCCAGGAATCCGGTGATACTGGTAATGGTATCGAAATGGTCATCGTGATGATAAACATGAATGTATTTTCCGTCCTTAAAATCTTGGCCTCGAAACAATAGAGGCCCGCGCATTTCTTGAGGGTGCACTTTCAAGGTGTATCGTGGAGCTAGGACATCTTGCAATTTTTGCATCTCAGGAATGCCACAGGGTGTGTCTTTGGGCAGTCCAGCTTGTTGTAACAGGAGTTCTGCTTCGTTTCGTTGTTTGGCTCGGTCGGAACGTTGAATAGTGTCCCAGGTTCTTTTCCATTCTACCGTGTCGTTCTTGTTGGCATAAGTTCGTCCCACCACGATGGCACGGGCTAAACACATCTGGTCATGAGGGTTGTTAATTCGGACGAGACTCGTTTTGGTGTTGCGAAGGTCGTCCACCAATAACATCTTTTTGCGTCCTGTCCCTTGAGGAGGAGAGACGTGGGTCATGTCCAGTGTGGCTTTACCATCGGTGATGTCAAACTGATCATTAGATTGTTGTACGTGTTGAATCTTGTCCATGACTTTGGAAGCAGTCAATTCTGCAGGGGTGCTAAACTCGATCCAAACAGGGGATTTCAAACCGTCGTGTTGTATGGAAAGTCTCAAGCGATCGTCTTCTTTGGGTTGACATTGTCGCTTGAGTGCAGTGAGCAAAGAATCCCACACCTCAGTGATGAACACTTCTGCTTTCTCTAACGGCACTTCAGCCTTGAAATCTTTAAACTTCACCGTGTATTTGTAAGCCGTGGTTCTAAATTTTCTAGAGGAGCGCTTTTCCGTCTCTCGAATGGAATAGTACTTTTCAGGGTTGACAAAGGGTGGTGAACTTGGTTTAGAGGGTTCGGATTCTGGTTCACTCATGTCCTCTTCAAAATCACTGGCATGAATTTGTGCCAAGATTTCAGCCCTGGTACGAGGCGATAGATCACGTTTCTGCCTCTTACTTTCTTCTTCTTTCTTCTCGAATGAATGGGATCGTTTCATCTTGAAAGCAAAAAGTCAAATGACTCAAGTTCAAACACCATAAACTACTTTATAGTCATAGCAGACCAGCGTATATAAAAGGGTGTGTGTCTTGTCCTTTCACTATTCATTTCACTCTCAAGCCGAGCACAACGATGGAAGAGACTAACCAGATGGAACGTTTCGTCAGAGCTTTGCGAGGGGTCATTAGAAAATTCTCTTCAGACCAGCCTACGGACTACTCTCCTTCCTTTAGAGATAAAAGTCAAGATACTTGCTATATCTGTCAGAAGAAAGGGCATTGGTCTTCAGAGTGTCCAGACCGTCAAAAAAGAAAAAAAACAGCGGATAAAAAAGACAAAAGTCAAGATACCTGTTATTATTGTAAAGAAAAAGGACATTGGTCTCCAGATTGCCCAAAAAAGAAACAAGAGGAGTCAGAAGAAAAGAGGAATTCTTCAGAAGAAGAGAGGGATTCTTCAGAGGAAGAGAGGGATTCTTCTGAGGAAGAAGAGGAAGAAAAAAGACAATTCTATTTACAAGAGGCAAAGAAACAGGAGAAGAAGAAAAGAAGAAGGGAAGAAAATGAGGAAAAGACGGTGAAGAAATTTAAAAAACAGAGAGAGTAAACAAGGAGAAAGAAGAAGTCAATGAACTTTTAATTAAAGTGTTGTGTTGTAAATTGAGAATTGGATTGTAAAAAAATGGAGAAAAGAATAAATGAATGATAAAAGGTAAGTGTCTTTGAGTTGTGATTTTAAAATAAGAAGCTACACTCACGCACTCATACACAGACACGTACTATAAGGGTAAAATGGGTGGGTTTTTTTTTTGAGTTATTGGCTAATTGAAATTGTATTTCTTTTCGAGAAATGTGGGTGGCCCTGAAAAGGGCCTTTTTCTTCATGGTGAAGGGGTGAGTTTAAGCAATCAACTTTAACTGCCTTATGCCTTTGCCACGGCCAAGGCCTACTTCTGGACTGCGTAATGTTGATGATGATTGGGTTGAAATCACTAAGGGTGGTACGGTAGGCTTAGTCACAGGGTTGACTTGTTTAGCTCGGGAAGGTCGTATTCTCTTCGGTCGTGATAAAGAAGTCTGATACATTTGTTTCAGACTTCTTAACTCCGCTAAAATGTCCAACAGTACCGTGACCGTTTGATTTTCACCCTCTTGTTTCTTTGCTGCTACTTCTTCTTGCTGTTGTTTTTTTCTTACCTCTTCTTCTTGTTGCTGTTGCTGTAGGAGAAAAGCCTGTTCCGCTTCCTTTTGTCGTTGTATAAATTTCTCCAATTCTTCTTTCTGTCTCTGTCTAAAATTCTCCACTTGCGGTAATGAAGAAGGTAACGAAGGTTCCGGAACAAATTCTTGCGAGGAGAGAAAATCCACAAAATCCCAATTCACCTCTTCTGAAAGTAAGTCCGAGTTCCCTTGGGCAGTCTCCCCTGCTGGTGCACCCCACTGGATCGTTTTCTGAGTTTCCGTCATGTTGAATCACTGTCGCATAGATTGACTGCACACAAGCGCTAGCGAATCTATATAGACTACGTGACGTCAAAGACTGCACTCTTCGGATTGGATGCGGGCTGACTGAATTCTGTAACGCGTGTTCGGATTGGTGAATGAACTCAATCCGTTTCAATCTTTCCTGTACATATAAATAAGCGCCGTTCACTGCATTGATTTACCTATTCTCGGAGCCTCAACATGTGGACAGACGTTGAATCTTCAACCCTTGTGTCAACAATGATGTTCAGGACGGACATGCTCATGTATGTCCGATCCAAGTGGACCGTTGTCCACAGGACCAACAGCAGCCTGTGGATAAGAAGATTCTATATAGAGAGACAAGGTTGCCTCAAGAGGACTCTGATGTATGGCCCTGCTGTAAGACGAAGTTTGAGGAAAAGAAGATGTCGCAAATGCCCTTTATGTTAAGGGCATATTAACATAAACCAAAGGCCCTTTTCAGGGCCAGCCATATATCTCGAAAAGAGATAGCCTTTCCATTGCCTACCCCTTTTTTTAAAATTTAAAAAAAAAATCCCATGTTCAATTCCCCTTGTACGTAGATTGTCCCACGATTTATTCCCATGTTAAATTCCCCTTGTACGTAGATTGTCCCACGGTTTATTCCCATGTTAATTCCTCTTGTCCGTAGATTGTCCCACGAGTTTTCGCCATGTTAAATTTCCATTGTCCGTAGATTGTCCCAAGGGGTTCTGTAATGCTAATTCCCATTGTCCGTAGGGTATCCCCCTTCACTACTCATACTCCTCGACCTTGGAGTGGACCGACATCTGCACAGTGTTTATGCGAGGGCATCCTTTTGGCTTTGAGCAGTGTAGTGTGTGTGGCTGTAGTCGTACTCTGCTGCTCACGAGGACATGGTTGGAGTCACAGTCTGCACTGTGTTAGGTTCTGGTGGAGAGGACGCTGAGTTGGTGCCAGCGATGAGACCTGGGGTGTTTTCATGACACTTTGTGTTGTGGCTTACACTTGAAGAAGGTGTTTGCGATGCACAGGCCATGGTAGATGCATATCTTCAGCAGTCACTGACCGTTTTCGTTGGTCTTTCCAGTGCCTTGATATCCGAGACAGGTAGGCCACGACTCGTTGTCTGCGCCTAATCTGGCATTAAAGTCGCTGAGGAGGAATAGTGGTTTTTGTTTTGGGGCATCCTTTGATCTGTTTGTCCAGCTGCACATATAACTGATCCTTTGTGTCTTCTGAAGACGTGAGGGTTGGGGCGTAGACACTGATGATGTTGACAGGACTTGCAGCAGTGGTGAGGCGGATGGAAAAGAGACGCTCATTGCCCCTTGTGGGAGGTTCAATCGAGGCCAGGAGATTGTTTTTGATGGAGAAGCCCACTCCGTGCTGGCGGAGCTAATCAGGTTCTCGACCCTTCAAGAAGAAGGTGTAGTTTTCCTCTCTGAGGGAGCCACTAGAGGCGAGCCTGGTTTCCTGGAGGGCAGCTATGCTAATATTTAGTTTGGTTAGTTCTCTATCGATGATGGCCGTCTTTCTGGTGCCATCCACTTCCCTGAGGTCGTCGGAGATGCATGTACACATGGTGCGCACATTCCAGCTTGCGAATCGAAGAGTTGGAGTCTTCTTTATTGGTTTCTTGTTTCTTTTGTCTGGTGTGGAATTTCCGTCTGCTTGTCATGCTGAGCAACACACTGAGCTCCAGACACACACTGAAGCAGGTAGACGATGGGGGGTCAACACCTTATTGACCGGGGGCTGCTCGGCCTGAGGCGGGCGGTAGTCGGCCAGTGGGACACGATGATCCCACCCACCGTCAAAGCTGACCAGTCGACATATTTGTTTCGCGATAAACATAACATCCATGTGAAAAATCGTCGATCACAAGACAAATGCTGTGATTTATGTATACTCTTGGAGTGTTTTCTATCGGTAAGTAATGCTTTTGTAAATTTATTTATTTAGTAAATATTTTGTTAAATATCGCGTAAATGTTATCATAATTGATCATCCTCATGTTGACATCTATGCAGATTTGATTTACTCTTAAGTTATTTTATTTTACTTTTCTTCAAAACTTGCATCTAATTACAAATTAATGCCAATTTATTTGATGCAAATGATGTTTAAACATGTTAATAATAAAATGAAATCTATGTAAACGAAATTCAACCCCTAACTCACGAAGATTGATGGTACGAATATAGTACGAAAACGCGATTTACCGATCGACGTTTTGTACCGTGAGAAAGTACTGCTCTGCTATTTTAGATGATGAAATATATTGTTTGTTTTTTTTTAACTGTAACTAAAACACTTTTTTCATTTTCAGTGTAAAACTATGAGCTTGGAATTTCTTGGTCCTTACTGCCAAAGAGCAGGAATAAATATGGATACAATAGCTTCAAATCTTGTAAAAAAATAGACAAATCGTCAATTGGAATTGTAATTGAAATTTTCAACTTTTATAAGAAAAATAATCAAACATATGCTGAATTTTGCGACACCCTAACCTTACTTAATGATGGGTGTCAGTCAATTAACCAATCTACCTTTTCCAACAGAGCAAATAGTGTACTTGACCAGAAGAAAAAAACATGTGAGTAAAAGGAAAGTGCCAAGTGTTAAAAGCATTGATGAACTTCTAGGGAAGGAATTCAAGACATCATTGCCAATACAAAATTCATATAATGTGACAGAAAAAAAGATGCTGAAATGAGGAAGAGTCAGTCAGAGCATGTCAAAGCAATGAGGTCCAGTTGCCATATATTACATATAGCTCTAAAAATATTGGCAATTGACATGCAAACTGAAAATGAAACAGAAAACGACGTCAGAAAACAGCGGAACATGAAAAAGTATTTGTGCAACAGACAATCAAGAAAACTGCATGTATTAAAAAAAAGGAAGCTTAATACAGACAAAAATTAGACTCAATTAATATTCGAATCGGTAACTATTCTGTAATGTCAACAAAAGAGATTACACATCAAAAATCAATAATTATCGTTTTCGTAAACTTCAGCGACTTACAACCCCCCCCCCCCAAAAAAAAAACAACATCAAAGCTGCACAAAGTGGAAGGTGCCTGTCGCAAACACAGAGGAAATATAATTGTTAAGAAACGAGGTTAAGGAACTTCAAGAGCAGCGTCAGCTGCACACCAAAAAAGTGGACAATGAAAAGTCTCGAAAAGTAACTGCTCAAAGATCAAACATTAAGCTCAGAAGCAAAGTGTCTCTATTGAAACAGTCTATATCTGCAATGAAATATGAAAGCACAATGAAAATTATGCCCTACAAAAAGATACACAGATTTGAAACTAGCTACATTGACTCTTAAGTTATCAGAAAAAGACAATGGTGTGCGAGTTCCAGGATAAAATTGAAGACTTATGGGAAATGAAAGAAAGTCAAATAAAAAAAAATATACAGATGGAACATACAGTGATAAACGAAGGGCGTGTGTGATCCAGCTAGCAGGTCTGGAAGTTGCCATGGAGAAAATGACACCTGTCATTGAAGTTGAACCAGAAATACTTTTTTTGAAAAAAAGTTTGACAAAGAGAAGTTACCAAATAACATCAGGGTGCAAACACTAAAACACGAAGGAGATTTCATTGCGAAAGCAAACATTGCTGAAAACAAAGACAATTGTGAAAATTGGGGTCTTAATCAGGATGAGGCTACCATACGTAAACATAAAATAATTAACACAGCAGTAACACTAGACAACGGTGTGATTGCCTGTCTGCGATTTACCCACATTTCAAGAAACACAGACAAAATCATCACAGATATTACAAAAAATCACCTCATTGAAATAGCCGACATAAGAAGCAAATCATTCAGAAAACAACATAGTGAAGATTTTATTGTTAATTCCGTTGCTAAGCTTGCAGTCACAATGAGTGATCGTGCTATTAATGAGAAGTTGGCTGACAAACCTTTAAATGAGTGGAGGGATGACATGTAAAAAAGTTGTGAGAATGACACTGACAAACAGTCTGTTAAAACCTTTCATTGTGTGGCCTATGTCTTGTTGGGTTTTCATAGATATGTTTGTAATGACATTAAAGTACTGGACAAATCTATGCTATATCAGTATGACCCATTAGGATGCGACAGCTTGCCAATCTTTAAATGTTGGTCCAAGGCGGGTACCATCATTGAGCGAAGTATCCGTATGACATCAGATACTTTTATGCCAGCTGGCAACCACCTTGGACTGCGCATTCGATGGGAAGCCTACTGTACTGAAATTGGTATATTCTTTACTGATCTTAGTTTGTGAAACGTTTTCATTTTAAACTATAATCCACTGTCCATTGTGACCATATTATGCTTGGTGGTACCACAAAACTTTGCAGTGCATTTTAATTTGTTTTCTTCTACTTCAGTCCTTTGAATGGTGACTATTATATAATTTGCAATTTTTGGGTAAATGCAATATCGAAAATTGACATGCTGGGAATAATTGGTATAAATGCTTTTAAATCTTCTTTTTTTGCCATCGGTTCATTTTTTGTTTAGAGATAAAAAATATTTTATTCCAGGAACTAATTTGACAGTTGGGAACTATCGCAACAATAGGTTCAATGGTTTATTCCAAACATCAGTTGAAATTCTAGTACATCGCCTGGATTTCCAGACAGTCTTCAGAACTGTACATACACCTAACAAAATATTATATCTGTAGATGGATTTAAACTCCGACCATATTGTGACTATGTTCCTAGCTCTAGGGCTTATGTATGTTAAAGTGACTGACCCATACTGGGAACTCATTACATCGGGAAAAGTGCCATTCTTATAGTTGTATATACACATTCAAAACTTGCAGAAGTATTTAAAAGAGTGTGCAGAGAAAGCCAAACTGATTGAAAGTGATGAACATTGTTTGGGAAAGGTGTATTACATTGCAGTTGAGCAACGCGTCTATGAAGTGACAAAATCTATCAAGATTGACAGAGAATTACTGAATCAAGTTATTACTTCTATGTGCAAGTCAATGATCTATGTGCAAGACAATGGTAGGAACGTCAAAAACATCTCTCTGATTTCTTGCCTGGTGGGCAGTACAGTGAAGCAGCCGATCCAAAGACAATGATGAAGACACGGTTTGAGCAAGTGATCAATCTTGGCTGTGAACACCACTTTGGTGACCTTGATAGCAGTCAGAAGCATAGACCAAATGCCTCCTTCACCACCACTCATCCATTCAACTATTCAAGAGAAACCATCTCATAATGAAAGAATGGTATGACAATATGGCTCCCACGAAAAAAAGAGTCATTGTGGAAGAGTGCACGCCGTGGTGGAAACGAATTGAGTCCTAAACATAAAGACCACCAGAAATGTGTGTGCAGTGAAATATTGAACCAAATGAGTGAACCACCACCAAAGAAGGGAAAATGAAATTCGAATGATAATGATGAACTTTATGAAAGTGAAATATATGAACTCAGTACAATATGTCAGCGGTTGCTTGTTCCAGACCAGCTTAAGGAAAATGATTATGTTATTATAGCATACCAGGATGCTTGTTACCCTGGATGTGTTCATGAAATTAAAAACACCAATAATAATAATTTGATAGTTAAATTTATGGCACCATGTAGGAAATCGGGAGTTTTCATATGGCCCAGCAGAGACGTTGTTCAGGAAATTAAGCCTGAGTTTATCACAGCGACTGGAATGCTACCAGAATGTCTAAATTCTGGACGTCAGTGGGCATTCTTAGGGCTTAAAAAATTTGATGAACTGTTTACAATGTCTGCCAATGTTTTCGTCTGAATTAAATGACTTGTTAAGAAATATGTTGTCCAGTATCTGAATTGTCTGGTAGAAGAAAAATAAAGATTTTAACTCCTTATTTTCTTCCCTACACTGAAATCAAGTGGACATAGTTTAATTTGCTGTAGATGCTTGAATTATACAGGAAAAATGCTATAAGACTGCCAATGTAAATGGAGATATCCTTTTTAGATAAAAGGTTATGGTGGAAATACTTATTTTATTAAATGTGTCGGGTCCGCGACTTAAATGAATTTAACATGCATTTAATAACGGCAAAGACAATGAAAAGACAATTTTTGCCAATATTCAAATAGTCATAACTTCTGAAATAACAAAATATTTCAAAAATTAAAATTATTCTGAAAAGGTCTGAATGAGCTTCTTCAGAATCAGTCATTAAAATGCAAATATGAAGACTTTGTATTTTTGACTGGGGTTGCTATTCATACTAGAGATAAACCATTCAATTGTGAACTTTGTGATACAATGTTTCAATACATCAGTTGTTTCAAGATACACCTGAATCAACATACTGGATATAAACTATTCAAATGTGAATCTTATAATATAAAACATTTAGTGAGAGTGGTATTTGGAATAATCCCATGAAAATACATGCTGGAGAGAAACCATTTATTGTTGCTGTTGTGGGGTTTAACTTCATTTTTCAGCACAATATAAGCTATACATTGCAGTCAGTATTAATAGTGAAGGAATAACCCAGGTAAACCTCAGAAAGAACCACCAACCCATGAGAAGTTACTGGCAAGCTTTCTCATATACCCACATAGGCCAAACCCAAGACTCGAACACACGCAGACAGGTGAGATTGCAGTGATCCGTAACAGTGAGCGCTTTAAGACCGCTAATCCAATCTGGGCCCCAGAAACCATTTAAATATGGAGTTTGTGATAAAAAGTTTAGGCATAATATGAAGGATCACATGAGGTTATATACTGTTCATATAATGCTCCACTCTTACGGTGCACTTGAGGATATATACTAGAGACAAACTATTCAAAGTTGATATTTGTGATAAAATGCTTAGGCAAATTTGTCATTTGATGATGGATCACATGAGGATACACAGAGGAGACAAAACCATTCACATATGAAGTTTGATAAACTATTTAGGTAGAGTTGTTGTTTTAAAGGCTCATATGGTGAATTATACTGGAGATAAACCATCTAAATGTTACAAGCTGGATAGTAACCCATTCAGATGTGAAGTTTCTGCTAAAATGTGTGGGAAAACTGATGTCAAAGTGGCACATGATGTGTTATACTGGTGGTAAGGTCGTTAATTGAAATGCCAAAAACCAAACCGAACCACAATGCACATTTAAAGACACAATAATTTACATAGTTTGGGTGTATATATTGGTGTACTCCTGATATTATGATTTATAATTGTTTTAGTTATAATAATAATAATAAGGAAAACAAACTTTGTATCTAGGTTCTTGGCTGAGATCATGGGTCATTGTTTGCTTTACTATTTCTTGTTGCGTAGTTTAAGTCTCTGGATTCATAACACGGGATTCGTGGCAAAGGTAAAGATCAATGAGCAAAATTAACATATTACTTACCACACCTGGATGCACGTTTGGTGACACCCTTTTTATTCAAAATATCACGACCAGTTGTAAACGAATTGACGACTTGTTCCTTGATATATATCACATAACATCTGCTTTAACATTTAACATACATCAGCCACTGGCGCCCAAGGTTTCAGCTGTCGATAAATTTTTAGGGAACTTTTGATTTGTTCATCATGATGTGATGTTGCACTTGAAGCAATGCTACCATTGCTGCATGTAATTGATTTTGGACTGTCGGGTATGCCATAAGGTTCAGTGACTGTTGTCTGGTGAATTTGCACTAAATCCAAATGTTGTTAATTTTGTTAACTTACTCTTAGGATGAGACGGTGATCAAGCAACGGTAAACGTTTGCTTACCCATGATAAAGTTGCACTGTTGACATTATATCATTCTGATTGATAATCTGTTCCATTTGCATGTATTTATACACAGCACACCGTATTGCAAGGATAATCAGTTTTCTCTGAAGTTTCAGCAGAATTTTTTTATTGGTACATTAAAAAAAGATTAGTAAATTATTCTCATTTTTCTGCCATAGCTCATTGTCGGATGAAAATTCAACAGATCAACAGTCAAGTGAGACCTTTTTGTCGCTTGACTGAGTCAAGGAATATCTTAGAAAGAGCGCAACAAATCGGGTTTCTGAATTGTCGCGGTATAGCAAGATGGAGTCTAATATAGATAAGCCATTAACTCATTAACCCCTGGAGGTTTTGCCGATTTTGCCTGAAATGGGAGTAGGAAACAAATTTTGGGAGCTATTTCTGAATACATCCTGATATATGGACTTCCTAGAGATTAACCATATGCCTATTTATGTTAGAAACATCGTTTTCCATTGGCTATTTCGCTGGCGCATGAGCAAAAGTATAAATTTGGAGTTCTTTTTTGTGCTTATTGGACCCATCATTTTCATATCGAGACCACTCTTTATTCCAAATGCCCATCTCATCCTACCTTTTGCAAAGGTTCACCTGTCTAGGTGCAACTGAGACTGACCTGTCTTAGATCTGAGGCCAAAAAGTTCAAAATCCGGACACACAATCGGATTCCGACCTCGGGCGAATTTTTGGTGGAATAATCGGGGACACAAAATTATATTTTTCTCCTCTGTATTTTGTAGTGCAGCTAGAACATTCAGATTATTTGGTATCATAGTAGAGCTATTTCAGTCTGCCTCTATATAGTACCACCCAATTTAGTGTATCATGCATGACCTTGAAGCTACAGAGCTCGGGGGTAGACTACTACCTCCTACAGCGTAAACGTGGCGCCAAGGGTTAATGGGTTAAAATGTGAAATTTGTAATGTTTGGACAATGAAGTAATTTAAGTGCCACATGAGGACACATACTGGAAAAAGCCATTCAGGTATGAACGTTTTAATTTAAATTTCAACGTTGTGGTCATCTGGAGAATAACATACGAATTCGCATTGGAGAGATAAAATGTTTAAACATAGTAAAGAGCCACACAATGATTCATACTGAAGATACACATTAAAATGTGAGAATTGTGATGCAATGATTGGACAAAGAATTAAGTTGAAGGTCCACATCAGGATATATACTGGAGATAAACCATTCAAATGTGAAGCTTCTGGTGAAATCTTTAGAGAAATTGGTATTTTATAAAGACACGTTAGAATACATACTAGAAATAAACCATTTTGATGTGACGTTTGTGATGAAATGTTTTTTTTTCTTCAGAAGGCTCACTTGAATAGGCGCATCATGATACATAAAGGAGATACACCATTCAGAGGTGAACTTTGTAATAAACTGTTTAGACATAGTAGTACTTTACCCATGCACATAACGTCACATTTTAGACATAAGCCATTCAAATGTGAAGTTTATGATAAAATGTTTAGGTAGAGTGGTGCTTTAAAAGTGCACATGATGATAAATGCTGAACATAAAGCAGTCAAATGCGCCCTTTGTAATAAACTGTTTAATCAAAATATAAAATATTTAGACAGTAGTATTTAGAAGGACAACATGAGGATATATACTGGAGATAAACCATTTAAATGTCAAGTTTTGTGATAAAACGTTTAGGCACAGTAATAATTTGAAGGAAAACTGACAAACGATTTACGTATGCCCTTTACTAATTAGCATTCTGTATTATCCAACATTTCTTAATTTGTACTAAGTATGTGCAATCGATTAGCTATGATCAACTTGAAGATTGTGCAGGACTTATTACATTGCACCAACATGTCATGAACATATGCAAGGCTGCATATCTTATGCTGAGAAACTTCAAAAAGTTCAAAACACAGCTGCTTGGATCATACTTAGAGTACCACGATCAGAGCCCAGCTCCCCGCTGCTCTGTATCCTACACTGGCTATCCATTCGATCCAGAATCAAACACAAAATTTGTTCGCTGTGCTACATTTCATTGCCGGACTCTAGTCCAACATACCTATCCGATCTCACCCATACGTATACATCATCAAGATACTTACGTTCCTCTTCTGAAAATCGTATACTCCTTATTCCCACCATGAAAATAAAGTCATGTGAACAGCGTTCTTTTGCATACCAGGCCCAGCAACGTGAAATGAATTGCTCACTGAACTTAGACACAAAGACACAGTGATCACATTCAAGAGGGCTCTCAAAACTCATTTATTTCGACTGCAAGAAGAAACTTAAAGACTTAATAATGTTTCGTACCTTAAATATTCTCAACATGTTTTTTAAAAAATGTTTTCTAATTTCATGGTGTTTGTTTTTGTAATCATATCTTTATATGATTTTTTTATTATCTTATAGGTGTTGTCGAATGTTGTAAAGCGCTTAGAGCTTCTAAAGATTAGGCGCTATACAAACTTCTCATTATTATTATTATTATTTTTATATCGATGGTAAGTGGTGTCTCTGATTGCGGTAACAAATTAATTTCGATACGATTACTTTCAGCAATATGTTTTTTTTTTCGATTTGCTAGCAGCGGCATAAAGTAAACACAGAGCAGTATTGGGAAACTGTATTCAATTACAATCTGTTATAGAACATTTAGCATGGCCGAATTCGAAACGGTGTTGGCCGGAAAGGGAAAATCAAATTCCGAGCGTAAGGGATTTGTTGGTAGTAAAAGTTGTTGAAAACGTCTTGTAGTGTGATATGGTTTTGTCTGTTTCTGCTTGTACAAAGTCACTTTCTTTACCTATTAAATCTAAAAATCCACGGGTTGCACAAAGTCTTTGAGCGATTATGTAACAGTCCACAACTTCTATTATGACACTACTGCTATAAACGCAAGTCACCGTTTTTAAAATCTCGAAAATTGACTTAGATTATCCATGCCGGTCTTTTCAGTGTATTTTATGGGGCAAATGTTTGTGTTTTCACAAAGACAATACTCCTTCTGAGATTCCATGATTATTTGTTTAATATTACTCGGTAGAGCTTTAAATGAAAAAAATTTCGGCAGCGTACACCGTTTCGTAACCGTCTATATTAAAGGATGGGTTATGCTTTGCCTGAGATTGGCAGCTAATTAGGTGCATGTTCCATACAAAAAAGTAAAATAGACGATCAACGCAAAATAAGTATGCAGACCAGAACAACACAATATAAGATAGGAATTTTGATGAAGGAAATAATGTAATACAAATAATATGTTCAATAATAATAATAACTGCGATTTCATCTCTCGAAATCCCTTAGACGACAGGGGCATATAGTAGGTCACCGTATTATTTATTAATTGTATTTACTTTTTGTATTACATATTTTTATTAATTTTTTCTTTCTTCTTTATTGATTGAGTGATTGATTTATATTTAGTTTTTTATTTACTTATTTAAAAAACTTAGCACATTTATTTTATTGCTGGATTTCATTTGGTACTTAAAAGCTTTTGAAAGCTTTAGTCTGTCATTGTTGCATCAGCTTTAAAGTTAAATTGCTAGTGATACTAATATCTGGAAGCAGGATAATATTCAAGGATGACTTATGTAGTCTTGGCCTTCATCGTAATGAATTCGTGGCATTTGTATTGTGCGATAAAGATTTATAAATATATATTGTTTGAGCCACTGATTTGTTGTAACCTTGTACCACGTCATCTATGTATGTTATCGGTAACTAGTTTTGCGCTGACGTCAGGAATATCATAATAATTACATATAGTATAGGAAAATATCGTCATGAAGATATGATCTAAATCCATCCATGATCCTCTCGTGGATTCTCATTAACAAGCCTAATAGCGTTCCAAAGAAATTAAATTTTGTTGTTTCATGTAATATTGCAGTTTCCATTAACAAATGTATGACTTCATTGCAAGTAACAACATAAATTAAGTCAAATTAATTGTTATCATAATCTTTACCCATTAGGATTTCCACACACACACACACACACACACACACACATAAATACATGCATACATGCTTGCATACATACACACACACACACAGATATATATATATATATATATATATATATATATATATATATATATATATATATATATATATATATATATATATATATATATATATATATATATATATATATATATATATATAGTTTTCTTTGCATCAGTCTTTATAATACTATGGGAGAGAATTTGTTCAATGTTGCTCAATGAAGCAAGTACAAACAAGACCGAAATTCCCTTCCGTTTAATGAGAATTACATGATACGAATTCTTTCTTTTCTCTAGAAATATTTCAAAGTTCCTTTTACCATAAGAAACCTTTCATTGATAACTGTCAATATCAAAATAACTGTCATATATAGGGGAAGTTTATATTGATGTTCCGTTGGCAGCTTTTAAGAACAACGTTTCAATAAAATAATACAGTTAGCAACCACACTAGGTACATTACAATAAATACTAGCATTTAACGCGTACCCAACTGCACCCCCCCCCCCCAAGAACCATGTACCTCGATCAGCACTGGCAGTTATAATATTATCGGACATTCAAATTAACATATGTGAATGTATTTTTGTTTCTTATATCGAACATTTGGAAATTCATATCCTTGATGGTTTTCAGCCATACGAACTCTGGTCTCTGATATAAGGCTTCGTGATTCGGCCGATGTGCCTCTAATTCTGCTTATATATCAGAGTGCTTAGGTGGCCCTTTTTTTAGAGACCTTTTGAGAATTAAAGTATAGTATCAAATTTGCTTGGAATTTAAATGTTCGGCAACGATGACAAGGAGCCAGCATAATTCTGAATTCCATATAATATAAGATATGAATATGACTCATGTCGTACGATTCAGGTCTTAATATTTTTGTTAGAGACTCGGCAATTGATGTCTTTGAAATGTTCTGTTTGATAGGGAGAGAGATGACATTAAATCCTAGAAAATTAGGAAAAATGATTTTCTCGAATATTTTACCTTCCAAGCACGTGGCATAATTCAGCAAACATGTAATACTTAACCACTCTAGTAATAGTTCTTGACCAAATTCCGCCAATTTAAATTGGCGTGTATAAAAGACGATTATCTTTGAAAATGTTAAAGCCACATATCTACCAAAAACATCTATCTACAATATCAATACTGTTAATACCATATATTTGAAAGAACTAAAACTAAGACTGTTATAATTGCATCCGCATCATCAGATGAAACCATGTCTTAGTGTTGCATAATCCTCTACCCAAATCTAAATGGTGAATAGACCAGTCGTACCATGTATTGGCTTGGTTTATTATGACGCAATGTTTGAAGGAACTAAGTCTAAAGTTGGAAAATATATAGTGAAAACAAACGTTTTACTACACCTTGTAAAACGAGTTATCTGAATAGTATCGCCATGTTGACCCTAACAAGTCCAATCAGCCTTACGGCGTTTCGACTATGTCTATTCATAATATTGACACTGACTACAAACATTAGCCGTGATCGACTGTATTTTTTAAGGGAATACAAACGATTAAAGCCGTCAAGCTTCACATTCTCAACAGAAGTACATATATCAATTTATAAGAAGTTTCATTCGATGAAAGGTAGCACATTTTAAATACGTCCACCAACTAGATACGTTGTTGGTGCACATGTTAGCGTATATAGCCTAACCCATCCAATAAGGAATATTACATTTATCTAATCCAGCTGATTAAACAAAAGCGATAAACAGCTTCGTCTTAAAGTTCATTTAAAGATAACACTATTTTAATTGTTTGTTTGTACATAATACAGTTTTATCATGTTATTATATCTTCTTTGACGCGTTGAATATACATACAAATCTTGGCATTGTCTTATTTTGTAGAATTTTCCCTGAAAATATGTTCCTTGGGCAGCGATATCTGGATGGGTTCGCTTATTGTATTGGGTCCGGTAATATCAACATGACAGTTGTGGTACGTAGCTCGAACACATTTACTGTCCGACTCGGGACCACGGCTCATGTTCATTTGTATATCCGGTCCTGATGTCCTTTCTTCCTCCAATCTCTTCGGGGCAAAGCTCGACTTGAGACTTTTCCTGTAAAGCGAGAAAGGTAAAATTAGCAGTTGGAAATGTTATTAAGAAGATATTGTTTAAAGGAAATAGCTAATGTCCAATGATGTTAATTGATGATTATGTGAAAATATTGTTACCCATCATCAGTAAGACTCACATGCAAAAATTGAGAAAGGCCTTAAAACATAAATTAGAGGCTAATGTAGATACAATTGTCCTATATGGAACAAAGGTTCTTACGAATCTATGGTCTTAAGCTAAGTTGCAGAAAAGAAGCGAAACCAACAAGATCAATAAAATCAACAAATCAATTTATCTATCTTAGTTACAAAGTACATTTAAGAGAAATTTGCATTTAATATAAACTTACAGATCTAAAGGTATAGATAATGACGATGAGTTCCTGTATCGAATGTGCCGATGTACAATATCCATGAATAGGCTGATGTGCCACTAATCAGGATGCATTGCAATGACATATTGCAGAATGTTTTTGATTAAATTCACAATAATCTCAAAAGAGTGTTTTTTCCTAAATATCAATAAGTAACTTGCAATTCAAATTAAAACATTTTAAGTAAATTTTTCTGTAAAGTTATGTTTTAAGAGAACAGCAAATAACAAAAATGACAATATTTAATGGATGAATGACATAATTTTGTTTACTTCACAAAAAAACCTAGAAGAAATAACCATCTTGTGGGTCAAAAGCGATATTTCGATCACATTGTTAATACATAAAGCTTGAACTTGAACTAAAACTAAAATATAAGTAATCAAACATAAAATGAAATCATAAAAAACCGGTACGCGATAATACATTTACCCTAAATTACGGACAAAGGTCAAACACACAGGAACTATTAAATATATACAGAAATAAGTATCATTAATCAACACCAACCTCCTTAACTCTAATTATCTTGATAGCAACGGTGAAATTCAAAAATACGTCTTGCAAATAATATATACCTAGAACTTGAAGGAAATCAAGCCAATACACTTTAATAACGGAAGTAAGTTTTCTGTCTATTGTCTTCACTTTGTATAAATTATAAAGGTGTCTTATTTATATAATTGTCGTGTATACGGACAAATTTGCTTCTAAAATGTTAACACGTGTTGCATAGAAAATGCATACAGATGTCGAAAACGTAAACAATTAGCAATCTTTACAGATCAAGTGCGATCACACCCACATATACATACATAAAATATATGTATTTTATGTACGCTGTATCAGTGATATACAACGAGATGTACTCAATTTTAAATGAAACATTTATCTAACGAGTTTTTTTTTTGATACATCGTACATACTGTACATATAATTTATTTATATCACATACAAATACATGTATTTACCTTTTGAACGGAGTTAAAATTTATTACAGACTACTGACCGATTAAATGAACTCCTCACATCCCCGTGTGTGTCCGCTACAAAATGTAGTTCTATGTCTTTTGTGGCTTTTCACAATCAGATTTGCATTGATGGGTTGATTATATTGTTTTATAGTTTCCGGTTTTGTTCAGAATGATTAATTTAATATGCACTAATAATTTAAACACGAAAGCTGGCTTTAATGATAATTGTTGTTGTTGTGGGGTTTAACGCCATTTTTCAGCACATGATAGGCTATACATGGCGAGCAGTATTAATGGTGGAGGAAGAACCCGGGAAAAACCCGGAAAGAACCACCGACCCACGAGAAGCTACTGGCAGGCTTTCTCGCATAGGCTTTAATGATAAATGTAGAACACGACAAACATATGGTTAGCTACGCCATTCACATATAAACTTAGCCATTCATGTAGCGGTGCATGGAAATTAATGTGGAATAGACGAAATGAGGAAACAAGAAGAGGTAAGTAACATATTTTAATATATTTACAGTTGACCTAAGTCAGGTTTCTGCTTTAGTAACATTATTAACGATAATGAAACTCTCTGGTCTGTCTGTGTCTCTCTATCTCTCTTTGTTCGGTGTGACAACTTTTATTATCATTCATATGTCCAGAGACAACCTGCGATGACACAAGCGAACACCTTCAACGCTATGTGTCTGTGTGTATGTATTGAACCAAGTGGTTTAATCTAAGACGACTAGAAAATACAGCCATGCACAAATAAAATTATATTTTGCAGCCGACACATTTTCTTTTAAATAATTTTGTAAATTTGATTAATATAATATTATGACTATCTCAACAAAGAAAGACCCGGAATATAACGTGTGTTTATTTAAATTTACATAAAAGAACACATGTATTCAAGTCATTAATGAATGAGTAGAAAATCATCAGAGATCTACAGGCCTGTGGTTGAAAGAATATTTATCTATTCGTATTGTTGCGTCATTGGCGGATCACAATTTGATACACCAGTAGTATTTGTTTATTAATTCTCTGTGTAACAACACTTTAAATGCAATGTTATTTTTAATGTATTTATAAAAATATTATATTCCTTGCACAGGTAGAACTAGCAAGAAGGCACACAAGTACACTTTAAACAGGAACGTTTATTTGGTGTTGATTACTTTCACTTTGCATATATTATGCATGTGCTTTACTAACTGAATTTTCATACACACACATAAATTACGTTTATATCATGTTTTATAACGTTTTGCGAAAAAAGCAAGCATAAGTCGAAAACGAAATGATCGCCAAATGTAAGATATTCATTATCATTTTTATTATTATTATTATAGAAGTCATTTTTTATATTTTAATTTGGAATTATTTATACAATTATATTTTCGTGATATTGCGGACATGAATTATTGTATATTTGACAAGTTCCCGAAACAAATGAAAGATGATAACAATTTGATATGTACAGTATGTTTCAATACTGCGCGAGGAATCTGACTGGTCTAATAGACGAATATACAAGATGACTTTTGTGTTTTCATTGTTTGTTATTTCCTTTCTTCATAAACGCACTGAGCCATTGAAATATATCATGATGCACAAAAGTAACATTTATATCACACAATGTATCAGAGTTGTGTATTGTGTCAAATGCCATTGTCATGACGTCACCTAGGAGTATAGCTAAATATTAGCATGGTGATTCTGTGTGTACTTAATAATGACCTATTGGATATGCCTACCTTCTCATGATGACGGAAATAATGACAATAACAATGCAGACGCCGATCGCACCTCCAGCACCTATGATCCCCGGATGAACTTGGCTCTGATTTGCAGGTGTCACGATATGTGATTCTGAATTGGAATATACATATTTCTGTAGAAATATTTTAATAATCAAACAATTTCATTTCCTAAATTTATTATGAAGCAGAAATCTACCAGGTTAAATAGAAACGTATATTTTATACAAGGGATATAGGTTTTCACATCTAAGATCTAGATTATGTAGATGCATATTAAGTGCAAATTAACTTTCTGTTCAATTTTGTTTAAATAGAACATAATAAGGGACAGGTAGATATAATAGCACATGGGGACAGGTAGTTAAAATAGTGTGAAAACATTGTTATGCTCTTATGTGGGGTATTAAATAAAGACAAAAATATGAGAAGTGCTAAATAGAGAATATTTCAAGTTGAATACTCTCACTCTTGATTGCTACAAATAAAGACGGGGCCCCGAGTGGCCGAGTGGTCTAAAGCGCTCTCCGTTACGGATCACCGCCATCTCACCTCTGTCTGCATGGGTTCGAGTCTCGGATTCGGCCAATGTGAGTATGTGAAAAAGCTTGCCGGTAGCTTCTCGTGGGTCGGTGGTTCTTTCCGGGGTTTTCCCGGGTTCTTCCTCCACCATTAATTCTGGCCGCCATGTATAGCCTATCGTGTGCTGAAAAATGGCGTTAAACCCGACAACAACAAGAACAACAAAAATAAAGACAACGCCAATTGCAAACGTCATAGAAATGCAGAATTAAGCTTTTGATCCCAGCCCTTTAGCAAACACTGTAGATTGTGTACAGTTGGTAACACTGGTCTACAATTTTTTAGAAGTCGTCTGTTTCTGACATAACATGTTCTATTCATCATGGATTGTGATGTGATGAATTCAAATACGAAAACTGTGTTTAATATATTTAAGGTTTTACATGTTGGGTCTATGTTATTGTGTATTATTGTAAGCTCACATTACAAACCTAGGTCTATCTCTGTGCTACTGATTTCTTTATCTGATAATATTACACCTGCACTATTTATTTAACACATTAAAACAGTAAAAGAGTCAAATAAATACAAGTTATTATGAAGCAAAGAACCAGTATGCATATATAGCACATAATGTATTTCTTACTCTGTATATACTTGGCGCTTCTTGGATTGTCTCTTGTTTTCATTAAATGGAGCATCTCTTGTTGCTGTCCATCAACGAGGACCAACAAAGACTCTTTCCTTTATTTTAGATTCACTTAACCTTGGAGATATACCAATGAGTTACTTTAAAGCTGCTTGTGTTTCGTCCATGACCTTGACATCAGACCCTGCATGTATGTACAAGTGTGGTAAAAAGATCTACCTTGATTTAACAAGTGGTGGATGCTGAGCTCTTTTCCTCCCAGGCTCAAATGATTGTTGGAGTGGCCAATCCCTCTTAATGTAGCTTGAATCTCTCGCGCGACTATCACATTCGAAGAGAAAAACATCAGCACATTGTGTATCCAGTTGAAACAAAAAGTTTCAAAGCGCCACAAAGCTGCCACTGACGTTGGTAATAGTTATACACCTCAAATGTTTTTTCATGATTTCATTGGTTTCCTTCATATGGACTGCATGAGCAACTAGAATTGATGACAAAACATTGCAATTATGTAGCAAAACAGATTTATTTCTCGTCTTCGATGAATCAATGAACAGTCTCCAGCCATTTTGATATCAATAATGTTGAGGGCTGCCATCACACCATCGATGATGTAGCAGGGTAGAAGAGCACCCACTATGAAGAAGAATGAAACAAGATCTTTTTGACGGTCACGGAACATGGAAAACCTAACATCACTTGCCAGGAGATTCCACTGCTTTAGTATGGAGTCCAACAGCTTTGCCTTACCTTCGAATAGTTCAAAATCCATAATAAGGTCATTCAATTTACCTTGTTTTAGGAGGTGTGGTTCAGAGGAGGAGCTAAAAAATATTGGTCATGTGACATCGATAGTTCAGAACTATAAGTTTTATCCTATTCCTCCTCATCTGACCCATGTAAGAATGATTCTGGTGCACCAGGAACCAGCCGTCATTCTCCGTTAGGCACTGGACGTATAGTTGATGGAATGTTTTGGATATTGCACTGTCCACATTCTCTTCTCTGCATCACCTTGTCCAGCTTGAGGCATACTACCGAAGAAACAATTGTTGATTTGAACTGTTGGCTTTTCCCAAATAATTGGCACTGAAAAATACATTAATTTCCTTTTCCTGTTCAACCACTGACGAGAAGTTGTTGCACAAGTGTTGCAGCATATGTGTGGGGACCACATCTTGTTCTGATCTCCAATATTGCATGCAAAATAAAAGTGATTGGCCTTTTTAAACATAGTGATTATACTGCGCTTTTGTGATTCAAAAGTCACTTCATTACAAAGAAAGGAAACTTTATTTGCATTGTTCACGCAAGTATGATGCATCTCGAATCCTTTTGGCTAAACAGAAACATGTCCTTTCGAAAATCAAACACTGATAAATAAGAGAAGACGACACCGCATGTTATTCATAGATCCAGTCGAACATGCATTTTTAATCATTTCTGGTTTAAATTTAGATACTTTCCCTTTATAACTCACTTTTCCACCATTCCCAAGTCAACGGCTGTATATATTGACCCATTACCATATCTTTCGTTCTCAGGGTCCCATAAATAGTAAAGTTTGACTACTTCTATTTCGGAAGTATTTTGGCTGCAGACCAATGTAATGTAACAAAGACATTATTTCACTCAAAATCACATCGAGACCCCACTGATGTGGAACACATTCGTTCATTAGAAGCCATTAGTTGAGTTCCCTTTGGAATCTCCGTTGGACAAATTATGTCTGAAATTTAATTTATGGTACAAGTTATACTCTCGATGTCGTTTTCAGACTGTTACTGATATAGTTATACACAGATTTTATGTGAATGTATATAATGCGAATTCAACACTATTGCTATAAAAAAACCTATGGTCCGAATATTACATACAAATGGAAGGAAAAACAATTTGTGGGTCTCGTATGACAGCGGACCGTCTATAAGGATTCTCGCGACAACGACAATCAAATATCCCAAATGGACACTCACACACACACACACACACACACACACACACACATATATATATGTAGTTTGAGTTTTCATGTTATGTCATTACCCCCTCCCAGACTGACTTGTTGTATTTACGCCTTTGATTACTTCGAGACAAGCTCTCTTCATTGTCCATGTCTGTTGGTCACTTGGGCTTTGCAAAGTCCATGCCTGTCCACTCATTGATGCTATCTTCTCATTTGTTTTTCTGACTGCCTCTTTTGCTATTTACTCTCGTACCCGTATTATTATATTAGCTTTGCCTGCTCTGGACAGTCTTGATATGGTCTGATTGCACAATTGATTATAATGCGCAACTTCTCGTTCGATATATGGTCTATGTATGAGCTGTTCAGGATCTTTCGATGTTATCCTATCTCTAAAGTATGTATTCGACTATCTAGTTGTGATGCTAGGTTCTATGTCTCACATGCACAAATTGCTATGGACATGATGATGGAGCGCATAAGCTTTATGTCATGCCCAATCGACATGTCTGCTCTTCCAAATGAGCTTCATGTTAACCACCGCCTGAACATAACCTTTGGTTTGAAACTTCATCATAGATGGTAACGCCTAGGTCCTTCAAGCTTGTCACTGTGACCAATGTCTCTCCATTCACTCGCATTTCCTTTGGATGCCACTCGGGTCGTATATTATTAGCTTTGTTTTCTTAGTGCTTACTGCCATCTGACAACTTAATTAAATATTGATTGGACGGTTTACTAAGATTTCCAGGTCTTGTTCATTTCCTGCTAAATCGTCGATAACATCAGTTTAGCACAGGTTCGTGATTGTTTTGCATCCACCACTGCTTCTGTCTTCATGCTCTTCCAAGGGACTGTGTGGGAGGAGACCCCCTCCCTATAACTCCGACTGTGGCGCTGAACCAATCTATTATTTAGAAATTGATGGGAAAAGAGCTATTTGCCTTTTTATACATTTCTTATTTGGTGCTGAATAAGTTTTCATTTATGTTGTATATCGGCACGGTGGCTCACAATACCACAATTAAATAACTTGAGGAAAGCCTTCTTAAAGTTAATGAATACATGATAGTGGTCATGGTGATTCTGCAGATACTTATCACATAGGATTTTAAGGTTAGTGATCTGTTTTCTAGTGATACGTCCTGCTATGGAAAGAACATGATCTTCAGCAGTGATGTGCTGTGCTTGAATGTACAGTCTATTGATAATCATCCTAAACATAATCCTGCTTGGATGACTCATGATGTTGATTGATTGGTAGTTTTGGCTAACTTGCAGATCAAATTTCTTTGCAAGAGGACTGATGGTAAGAGAATGGGTCTATGGTTCGGGCTATTATATTGTTTGCCAGACTTTATTATAATGAGTTGTATTAAATATGTTTCTCCTGCTTGTAAAAGTTATACTGTTATATTGTCTGACCGAACTGACTTTCCTTTCTGTAGTGCCTTTATTGCAGTGTCTTCTTCGTCGGCGAGGATCTGATGGTCAAATTCGTTTGCGGTCAGCTGGACGTTCAGTGCAGCTAGGTCTCGGGAGGTCTTATGGTTGTAAACTTCTGACCATTATTCGGTCCATCTGTTAATAATCCCTTTCTTCGGATCTATACTTTTTCTCTGCTTTCATTTGTTTTCCCAACTGGTACACCTTTAACAGTTTTCATGGTTCAGATATTTCTTGATCTCCTTACTTTGGTCATCTAACCTTCCTTCGCTCACTCTGTGTAAACTCGTTTTAATCATGATGTTAATCTGTCTGTAGTTTTCTGTTTCTTCAATGTTTCCTTCTTCCTCATCAGTTTTATTCTCACATACGTGAGGTAGAGACTATCTCCTGCTAACCGCATCTTATTTGTTCTAAGATGCTTGAGATATGATCTCACTTGCTGAGCCTGTACTGCAGTGTGAAAGGCGGTGACCAATCTAACTATGTTTATGGATTCAGCACCCATAGCTGTATATGGTGCAAACTTGCCTCCTTTCGATGACTCTGATGCTTGTGACAAGCTTGCACGTTGAAGAGTTTAAAATTCAAACTTGACCCTGGACGGTTTGACCTTTTGGTTCACCAGAGACGAAGTTTGATTGACATGATTAATATGTCATGGTCGCTTTCTATATCAGCTCTTGCGAAACTACCTATTCTGGTAATGTTGGCGTTAGACTCGAAGCATCACCTAACCAAGATATAGTCGCTCTGGTTGTTATGCTTTCGGTATGGACAATGGCAAGCTCACCTTCTACATGATCGATGGAGACCAATGATGTTGGCTCTAGGTTATTGTATTAACGAAGTCCATGAGCTTCACCTCTTTTTTATTGGTCTGTCCATTACTTTATGGACCACATAGGTATATCATGTACGTCTTGCCACACCGTGACATTCCAGTCTAATTGAATAACTAGAATATCCTTCATGTGTGTTTGGTGAAAGAGAGTTTGAAACCTGTTGTAAAACATATCAGCTGACTCGTTATCATGGCTAGATGTAGGGGCTTCTATGTTGGCGATGATGAAGGGAGATGCCCTCCAATATAGGCACGAGCATCCTAGCTGAGCTCGTCGCATCTCTTGTCATGCATATCTTGGAAGCTCTCCGCTCTCTCTGTATATATATATATATATATATATATATATATATATATATATATATATATATATGTATGCGTGTGTGTGTGTGTGTGTGTGTGTGTGTGTTTGTGTTTGTGTGTGTTTGTGTGTCTGTGTCTCTCTGTGTCCTATACCTAAACTAACAGATCGAATGATCTAATAATTTTCACTACACACAATTCTTAATATTACTGAACTGAACTGAATTATTTCATATAATCAGCGGATGGTGCAGTTTATTGGCACCTCTACCAAATGCAGTTGAAGAGTTCCCGATACAGTGCTTATTGAACTGAATGGATTGAATCAAACACGTGTATATATCGCATTGTACTCGTAATTCACCAAACAGCATATAATTTTATCAGCTACACATATGTTGATACATACAGAGGACATCTTGTCATTTGATTGGGTTTTGGTACTGGGGCAGAAACAATTTTGATGGCGATGTTGAAGTGAGATGCCTTCAATCCTGGGCAGCTGCAACGTTATGGTGTCCATCTCATTTACACCCTGAAGACCACATCCGATATATATGCTACCGTATTGCTTGCCCGGTGCTCTAACATGTTCATCTTGGAACCCCTCAGCCGTTGATTTTAACTTGGAAGGATATTGCCCGGTGATGTCACGCTGCTTCCACCCTAAATCTCCTTTAGATAGAAGGACTAGTGTCTTAAATTATGTCGTGAAATATTTATCAAGCCCACTGCCTGTCCAGTGCAACAATGTACTTACTCCTAAGGTTCAATCTAGGTAGCTCTTGATGCCATTTTATAAATGTTAGGATGGCTTGGTCGGGATTCAAACCCGGGACGTCATGCAAACAAGGCCGACCCGCTGACCTCTATAACACTGTACTGAACATACATTTTTGAATATTTCATGATTGGCATATTTTATTTGCAGTTATTATTCATGTAAAATTCCTTGTCTAACATTGAAGAAACATGCATGTGCCACTGCTAACGTTTACAAACGTTGTGTGTGTTACCTAAATTCAGTTCATATAACATTCCGCTTTGGTCACTGCTTTATTCCGTGTGTAACATTAGTTACATGTATACTTACAAACGTTATAATTATCCCCATTTCTCATTTGCAATTATAGCAGGACAAGTAATCTTGTAAAAGTACAGTTTTCATTTTGTACAGCTTTAAAAAGTTTATTCGTCAGTGTTGAAATGACACACTATAAGATTAAAGCGGTTTTTAAAATAAAATATTTACAGTGCGAAAAATGGATACTCTTTAAATTATGTATACATTTAAAAGGACACCCTTCTAGTTTAGTATTCTTTTAACAGTATATTATTTAAGTACGTCATAGTGTATAAATTTTCTGGGAATATGTAATAGAAAGAACATTATTGTAACATTGCAATGCATAGCTCTCATTCTGCCAGGAAAACATGATGCAAATTGTTGCATAACGTCTGCACCTCTAACTAGAACAAAAACAAATTTATATACACACCTTCACATGGATCTGCCGGTATGTACGTTTCCCCATTACATGCCACTTTATCAACACCTGGTCTCGCTTTATAGCCTTGAATGCAAGTAAAGTTGCAGCTGCTCCCTTTCACACGCTGGCAACCGGTAGACACAATAATTTGATTTATTAACTCCGGACATTGAGGAACTAGGATGAAAGAGAGACAAAATCTATATAAATCAGTTTTTGAAGTTTAGCAGGCCGGCGTTTAGTTTAATCGTTATGTTCTAGTTATTATTTGATTCTTTCAAGAATTCCGGTAAATTGTTTGCGTCATAATAGTCGTCATTATGCAATGGAACCACAATTGAACAGAAAAGTCTCCGTCCCAGTCGAAATGAACCAGGCCTCAAAGTACTATGAATGAGAAGCAAGATGCGTTCTGGTTTCTGAGATTCATTTTAGGGATGGGATAATATTTATCTGCGTTGATAGCTTATATTGCACATACTTCATGTGAGAGTTACAGAGATTGTTAATGTAATAAGATTGCATACTGTTGGAACAGACTGTGCTACTTCCTTCCCTCAGTTCTATACCATCTTCACAACCGCATGTGACACCAGCCGGGATTGGGAAGCAAAATGTGGAACAACCTCCATTACTTACAGAACAGAATGCATTTTCTGAAAAGGGATACTATTAATTATGCGAAAGTATTCACCATTCGTAGGTTGGAACCTTAATTTAGTATATGTACATCATAAGGATACATGTGATTTGTATTGAGATATTCATATATTTCATGCCATTTAAGTAAAGTTGTAGTGAAGCGATTACATAGTATTGCTAGTTTTACATAAACGATTGCTATGTAATCTTATCAGGATACAAATAAAGAATGCATTGTACACTGTTGGATGTTTCTTACGTTAAGTTAATTATCAACTGTTTTTATTAAAAGATCATAATTACACGATAAGACTCAGACATATTGATCGTATAGTCTTATTAAGTGTGAAATTAGTGCATAGGTAGATGTATAATAAATTACCTCATTCCGTGTGTGTTTCACTTACTGTTCTCGATCCTGGATGAATAAATGCTAATGCCACGAATTATCCCCATCTCTCCTTGGGCAGCAAACTCTATCGTTTCATTTGTATTTGATATATTCACTCTGATCAAACGACCCATCCTTAGAAATGAAACAACGTGCACATAGTATTAATTAAGCACAAACCGCATCGTGTGTCAAGCATACACCTTTAATAAAGTTATGTTTGTAATCTGTAACTAATAATAATTGAGCTAATGAAAATCAGATAAAGAATTTTAAACATAAACAAAGAACATATTATGCGAGACAGTCATCAAAACAAACGACATCAGCATTACATCAATGCATACATGACGTTTTGTAATCGAAATTGAATTAAGGTCTATGGGTATTTCAAGAAGTGATATAACACACATATGATGAGTGTTGTAAGTCATCGTCATGATACGCACATTAAAGGCCTTCAAGAACGAGATGACGTTTTTCTCGAAGCATTCCATTTAATAGAAGGAAGCACTGAAACCAGCAAAATATATGTAATTGATTTATTCAATACAGTACATTGTCAGTTCTTAACCTTTAATGTATAGCGAATACAGGATAAAACTATACAATCCAAGAGTACGAAGTGAAAGAAGACATACAAATTAGACAATGAAATAAAGATCTGAAGCTTTAATCTAGATATTTCAAAGAAAGTGACTGTTCCGCGTCAAGACATTCACACATTTACCTATGCATATTTGCCTTTTAAGTGCACTAGGTATATTATATTTATTAGTCTAGATTTACCTCCCATGGTGGATACAATGCACCGATACGCATTCTAATTAGAGATTACATTTACATGGAGGAGACACATTAGTTCATATCCACGCAATACGTACGTACGCCCCATTGTGGAAATGAACAGGTAGTCCTGGTATAGAGCTAAACTATTTAGAGTGGTGTCAGGATACTGGGTCAATGTGTTGTAATTTGTTCCATCCAGCTTGCAGTATTTTATACTGCTGTCCCAGTAACTGATCCAGTATAAGTAGTCGCCTGAAACCATCGCAAAAGTCATGCTAAGATACAAAATGCATGTCATTTTCTCCCTACAACAACAAGATGCAACACTGAGAATATTATGTATGAATTCTTTATATTGTGTTTACTGTGAAAGTACACGAGACTAAAACTCTGTTTGAAAACAGATCTTGTTACAGCCACACACAAGCTCTCTCTCCCTTTCATTTTTTCCCTCTCTGTGTCTGTCTCTTTCTTTATATATATATATATATATATATATATATATATATATATATATATATATATATACTTGAAAATGAAAAAAATAATTTCAACCATTCGTACATATAGAGTACTCATTATGAGTAAGATAATTGAGACACATAAAGGAATTAGATTGTATTTTATTTTTTTACATATTCTGTTCCCAAATTAAGTCATGCTATTGTCAGGTGACATTTGTATAATACCCATATGAATGTGACATCCATGCTAGAGATCATTGTATGAATATTGGATAAATCTAAAATTCGCTTACTTTTGTAATCGACCATGAGCTCGGCTGCCAAGTCGCCATACATGTTCATGAGAACTGTGGACTGACTGCCGTCCATATTGGCCTGGTTGAGATGTGAATGGTCATCTTTATCAATGTAAAACAACAGTCTGAAAATGAAAAGCAAAACAGGTTCGTACATGTATCTGGTTAATAGAGTTTAATCGGATAGAATATTATAGTCTTTCCGGTTTTCTAACTCGTACAAATATACAAAAGGCGAGTTGATGCCGACGAAGGCGTCAGTTACTGAAAATGAATGCATCATCTTGCTGAAAAAGAGGGAATCAGACATAGGTGTCGTCCTAAAGTGAGCATAACATGTGTACCTACCCTTTTGATGGATAGACTACCAGGCCAGTGGGATAATTCAGTCCCGTAGCAAGGACTCGTTGCTTTCCGTTCGGCGACAGTACTCTAATGAAATTCGTGGTTGTCCTGGCAAAATGTACGAGGTTGACTGCTGTGTAGTAAATGTTCCCAGTTGAATAGTCCACAGCAAATCGAGTGGCTACGTAATAGCTGTCGTCAATGAATGCTGAAACAATATGCTGAATGATCTGAAAGTGCGTTTGAGTTCTTAAAGTGTTTCGCATAATGTTTTCTATATACTGGTGCATTGGTAAAACGTTTGATCCGTATTACAGGATATAATTTCATGTGAAACAGTATATAGTAAGAACACTAGATATACATCAAAGTTACCACACAAAGGATCATTATACAAAATTTCAGTTCATGGAAAATATGATATACCACGAATAAGTGAATCACATAATCAAATTGTTTTCTCCACTATCATGATATGGGATTGAGCCATAGTGGTATGCATAGCGTTTGCCAGGCAGTCACTGGCAATAAGGAAAAGTTTAATGAATTTCATCTGTAGGAACAATGTCACACACGTATAAGGAATTCCAATTAATTTCGTTTATGGCCCCAATCGCTTGAGTGTTTTTATAGGCTGAGACATACATCATTACACGATGTACTTTGTGACCTGTACTTTTCATATGCATTTTCAATTGGTCAGAATTGAACGTGTACGTGACTACTTATATTTAACTTGAAAATAAATATTCAAACTGCCATCTTTATTTTGACTAACATATGTGGGTCTAACTTCATAAAGTATGTTTTCTTAAATTATATCCATGAATTTGCTCTACAGTATTTGTTCACTGAATTGACGTTTTAACAGAAAAATATTATTTACTCGTCGATATTTGTATCAATAACTTCATCATGATACCTACAGACTGTCTTTCCTGTGCCGTTAAGGTGCATGATGGACAATTCAGCGTAATCTGTGCCCCATATGACCACATCGTCAACGGGGCTATATGCAATACAGGCCAGAGGGTTTATTGGTTTGGCTTTGATTCCTTGAATGTTCTGATCCATCAGGTTGATTTGGTAGATGACGTCATGTGTAGAATCGGCAAGCAGCATGAAATTGTCCTTGACAAGGTCTTATAAATAGATTAAAGAATTCTCAGGAATGAAACAACATCTTTACATGGATTACAGCAACATAGCTATGTTTAAAAGCAACCTTTACTTTGCAGCTAAGTGACCGATTGCCAAAAAGCGTAATTGTATACTAAAACTGCCCAGTTAATTTGTTAAGACTGAATTAAAGAGTTTACTAGTCACATGTGTATAATATCGTTTTAAAAAAGTTATATTTATAAGTCATTTTACGTCTTCGTTGAAATGATCATAAATTACGTCATGCTATGCAAGTTTACCGATCTCCTACCACGTTAACTGGGCGGGGGCTATCATTCATAATAGTGCAGAGTCAGTATTATATAGGTTCGGGAATGCTAGCAAATGGTATGAATGTATTCAAAAAGAAAATAGTGGCAATATTTACTAAGCTGTCATCAAGTTTATAAAAAGATGGCTTGATTATTGTAAACCGATTTGTATTGCTCTTTTGAAAGAATAAATATTAATTAACCATAGCATGGTTGCAGTGTACCACTAGCAAAACTAAATATAAAATATGTTCTTTTTGATTCCAGGAAATTACTTGTGACAGAAATTATTTGGGACAGAAAATTTTAGGAACGCAAGTGGTAATATTTCCTTCATTAATTATATAAATTTCATTTGCAAAGATTTTGCTTTTTTTCTCAAAAATATGTTTAAGTATTATACAGAAGTTATGTATGCCTCTCTCTATACATGTCAACTACCACCACAATCATGTTTTCATTTGCCTTTCATTCTACCTACCTGATGTACACGTTTTACCATTGGGCTCCAGCCTAAAGCCAAAGGTACATTCACAAATCCTCGACTTTCCGTTAGATATGCAAATCTGTTCACACTCTCCGTTCAAGTTGAAACAAGGACCTAAGAAACATTTATGAAAAAAACAAATAAGATGTCGACATTGCAAAACGTATTTAAAAAACCCGTCCCAGTGTAACGATGTCACCTCTTTGTCCCCTTGAAGCTATATCCGCTGCCACCCAATAACACCATCCTTTAATACTTAAGATAACCCGATAGCCCTGCGGTAGGAAGGTTATACATAGTGAGATACGTCTTTAATGTAAATATAATCGCCGTAAATTGATAAACAACACTAAGATAAAGGGAAGAAAAATTTAATTATACATGGAACCGATAAAGTAAATAATATTTGCCTGTTTCATTTTGACGAAATGTTTCATCAAAAACCTTAATAGCTGTCATATATCCCGTGCTAGGAAATATACCAGATGTTGTACTTTGCCTAATGGCTATGGAATAAGTCATCATTAATGTCCCGTGGGCATCCTTGGCTGTCACCAGCAAGTGTCCCTGAAACACAATGCCATATGAGGTTGAGATCAATAATTTATCAATAAATGCATACACAGAGAAAAACGGTTTACAAAGATTAAATCAAAAAAATATCCTTCTAGTGCATTGCGACCAATTAATTGTCAGTATCAAACGTATAGGAAGAAAGATACCAGAATTAAATGTAAATAAATAAATTGTACCATTTTCATTGTAAGGACAGATTGACTGTTTACAAATACACTAAGATGGTTGATTTATATCAAATTTTATTCTTGGCGACCAGGTTCGCTCTGCTAAAAGAGACCGCCGTAAAGCTGAGAGGATTTTCCTTTCCATCAGATTCACAATTGATAAGCAAATCTATGAAGCCGCTGAGTGGAAAGGCACAAACATTGTCCATGCAGCAAAATCAGCCGACTACAATACTAAGATCATAATTCCAGCAACAAAGAGGTCTTCGAGATTACTAACAAGCTCATATCAAGGATTAAATGTACACCACTTCAAACTACATTCTCTCTAGTCGAAGTTCCTAACCAGTTTTTAACTTTATTTTCTGGCAAAGTACAAACCATTAGAGATAAGCTTGACAACACAATTTCAGTTCACTCGTCGTCACCATACAATTGGGATAAATAATTTCAGCGGCAACCATTAGCAGCATTTGAACCAATCTCTCTGGATTTAGTACGTACAATCATGACGATGAGTACATCAAAGTCATGTGAATTTGATCCAATTCCGTCATCACTGCTGCTTGAGTGCTTAGACCCAGTATTGCCTTCACTAACTGATGTTATTAATACCTCTCTCTTCCGGGAAATTTCAATCAGTTTTCATAAATAATAATGTAAAGCCTCTGCTGAAGAAACCATCCCTCGATCATAACGATTTAAAAAACTACCACCCAGTTTCTAGTCTCCCATTCATAAAAAAAAATTCATAGAAAAGGTTGTTCTATCCCAGCTTGTTTCTCATCTGAATTCAAACAATCTTTTCAGCCATGTAAAACCTGCATATCGCCCTTGCAACAGTACTAAAACTAATCTATTAAAAGCAGTTAATGGCATTCTATCTGCTTTGGATAGTGGAAATATTACAATCATCCACCTCCCTGATTTGTCTGCATCATTTGACACAATAGACCATGATATATTACCTCACCGTCTCCAGCATGTATTTGGCATTCATGATACAGCCTTACTGTTGTTCAAATCATACTTGGTCAACAGGACCAAATTGTGTCTGCAAATGGAATACACTTCAGCCAATGGCCAGTTAATCTATGTTGTGATTTACAGGGGTCTGATCTTGGATACGTTCCCTTCATTCTATATACTCAGCCGCTCTCAAGTGTCATAGATCATCATGCAGTATGTCACCAATTATACGCTGACGACTTCCAAATATACAAATTTAGCCACCCAAGTGAAGTAGCTGATACCATCCAAAGTGTAGAGAGGTGCATTTCTGATGTGTCATCATGAGTGATATGGAACAATCTGCAGACTAAAGATGGTAAAACTGAGGCAATTCTGATCACAATACAAAGACATTCTCAGTCACGTCATGTACGTCAAACAATACATATGAGTAACACCAAAATTAAATTCACACAGTTAGTACGAAACCTGGGTATCGTTCCGGACAGTACTCATACGTTTCAACTACATGTCAAGAACATAGGCATGCCTGCATATCTTGAGCTGAGACACATCAGCTCCCTTCACAAATATATTTCAGTTGATGCCACTAAAACACTCGTATGTTCATTAGTACTTTCTAGACTGGACAATTGTAACTGAATTATGGCTGATTCATCTCATTATTTACTTCAGAAACTTGAAAAGATCAAATCATAACTGCTTGGATCATACTTAGAGTACAACAATCGGAGCACACCTCAACGCGGTTCTGCATCCTAAAATGTCTATCCGTTTGACCCAGAATCAAACACAAACATTGTTCTATGTGTTACGCTTATCTGACGGACTTCAGTCCAACATACCTATCCGACCTCACCCATGTTTAAACACCGGTAAAATACTTACGCTCATCTTCTGACAATCTTATACTGATTAACCCCACTACGAAAACGAAGTTATATGGCCACCGTTCTTTGCATACCAGGGCCCAGCAGCCTGGAATGAATTGCCCACTGAACTTAGATATAAAGACAAAGTGATTCCATTCAAATGTTCTCTAAAACGCACCTATTTCGACTGCAAGAAAAAGCATAAAAGACCTAATAATGTTCCGTACCGTAACTATTTTCAGTATCTATATGTTTCATTTTAATTCCATGGTGTTTGTTCTTTTGGTAATAATATCATTATATATGCTTTGTATGTTATAGGTGTTGTCTAATGTCGTAAAGCAATTAGAGTTTCTAAAGATTAGGCGCTATACAAAGTCCTCATTACATACATATATATATATATATATATATATATATATATATATATATATATATATATATATATATATATATATAATATATATATATATATATAACTTAGAAGACTCGATTGACTATAATACTTCGTCCAATAATAATAATAATAATAATAATAATAGTAATAATGGTAATTGCAGCAGCAATAGTAATAGCATCATATGCTTTGAAGACAACAGTAGCAACTAGCGGATATACCCCAGCACAAGCTCCACAGCAGGTTAGACATTTACCCTGTAGATGGCAAGCTTTTCAAGGCTTTTATTAGCTAAAATGAAAGGATTCAGGTCTGAGCCATCCAATTTGCAGGACATTACATTGCTGCGGTCTATATGTGCGGCGTCCAAAAAGTAGATCCTGCAAGGAGAATAAAATTTTGAAACAATATTTCAAACATTTCGAAAGATGTATTACATGTTTACATGCGAAGAAAGAAACTAGAAAATGACAAATAAATTATGTACTGCTTTTATTATTTATTTAATTCTAAATTGCTTAAGCTAGAATGTATGCTTATTAAAATAGGGTTATGCTTATATTGTCAGTTTGGGTTTTAATGCCATTATTCTACACACGATGACCAAAATAAATGGAAGAGCACGTGGTAACCCTGGAAAATGCCATCGACAACTGGAAACTACTGGCCCTCTTGCTCACATACCCACATTATGGAGAACCCAATATTGAAACAAAGACGAAGACAGAGGTGATGTTGTTTCGATCGGTAATTGCAAGCGCATTAGGCCACTCTGCTACCCGGAGCCCTGTTAAGCTTGTGATTTACAAAAAGTAAGTATAACCGAATAAAATGTTCACATGAATAAGTTAATATGTACTGCAATAAGTAATCCGAAATGTTTATGTATCATAACTAATATGACTTAATTCATAGTTTGAGAGGAAGTAGTCTGTACAACGAGCTGTAGAGACATTACTTATGTAGATAAAATGGTCTACTGGTTACATAGAGGTAAAATAATACCTAAAAGGCTTAAATTGTGACTGGTTTAATTGGAATATAAAATAGGGCTCATTTAATAGATGTATACAGTTTCTAATTCTGAAATATATCTCCTCAGGCGTTCAATCTATTAAAGTATATTTAGTTTATACTACTAGTTTGGTTTGTCTTTATACAGAAGTAGAAATGGATTTGATATGTCAAAAGAGGCTAAATCAGCGTGTAACGGAATGGCTATAGAACAAAAACAAGTTAAACGTTGGAGTGGAATAAAATGTGAAGTTAACCTGTTGTTGCATGCATACACAAAGTCATGATTTTGAAGTGGAATATGAGGTTTAATAAATATGATACACCATGGATAATAAAAACAAGTTAGGCTTGGAGTATCAAACGATATGCAATCAGCATAATAGGGCATGAATACAAAAGGAATATCCGATTTAAAGTGGAACAACGGATTACATTATTGATATATCGAACGGAAACACCTTTGTATATCATGATTTAGGGTGGAAAAAAAATGAAGGCAACAAAATAATGTATGGATACACAGACATAATCTTGATTTTGTTTGGCATAAAATTTGTTTATTCATGTTGCAAGAGAGTACGTTAGTTATTGCTTACGTTTTAGGCGGTGATAGTTTGCAGGTAATTTCATGCTATTTATCAGAAAAATTATATCGTTTACTAATATGAGATGGATTTTCATTTTATTTATATATTGCATGACATTTTACGAATAACGGTATTTAACTTTATGTGGCCGATTGATATTTACCAAATGAAAACGAACTGCTTAGCTTTGCAATTTCTGCTATATTTAACATGATTGATGATGGACTCATTTTCCGACGAACGAACTTCATCAAACGCTTGCTGTAGGCAGGGGCAAAATCATATCTTAGTGCCGGGTAGGAAATAAACTTTAATGATACATTTGGTTTACTAGCTATATGACTACAGTTAAATAATATTTATTATTATACATGCAACGATAAAGCAGAGTTGGGATACCTTTTCCGAACTTTGTTTTGCGTTTCATCAGCTTTAAATATATGGTTAGCTTTGCCTCTCGACCATACCAAAAGAATGCATAAAACAGCTACATCGTGATATGTTGCGTGTATTTGTAAATGTTTAATATAGCTTTCTTACTGTTTTCTATAGTGTTATTGCTTTACGTTTAAGGGTTCCGCTTTCGTCAGTTTTACATTTCCGGTCTGCGGTTTCTATCAGTTGGACCGAGATCAATACTATATGGACCATTTGTCTTTGTCAATCATTATTATCATATTATTAAGCATATATTATCATTGTAAAGGATTATTAAGAAACAAACATATTATTGAGAAAAAATTTCCATTTTAAATTGTAATATGTCTTGGAATTGAATTTAGAATTAAATTTGAACAATATTTCAACTCAATGATAAAATGTTGCATTGAATCGTGAAAAAACTAATAAAAAATATTCTCATGTTGAGTAGGCAGATCATATGTTATGCCTAGTCCAGGGCTTCTCTTTATATAGAAACGCAGAGATGAATACACATATTTAATTTCAACAGTAAAGCTGATTAAATAATATCGTGAAAGGTCACATTTGTATTCAAATATAGTTTGTGCCTATATACCATTTTACCTCCAAGACATGTGAAATTATTTCTGAATTTCTTTGCCCAATATTTTAAGCGTCTGTAATGTTATTTTAATCTTCTTCATTTTGGATATCCTTACCTATGTGTTATTAGCAATTTCTGATTTTTCCTCAAGTGCCTTTTTAACGTCTGCAGCTGACTTGGTTTGGTTTCTTTCACAGCAAACAATGTGATTTGCATCATTTGTTGGCACATTTTAATTAAGTTTAGACTTTGATTAAATACACTGTGATGTAATGAGATGAACCACATATAGTTTATCCTACTTCAAATTACAATGGTCCTATTTTGCGAAAATATGTTGATACTAATCTGCTATATCCTAATGATGTTATATCTCGGGGTCTATTTTGATAATTCATCTTATTAATACTACCAAACCGCATAGACCCACCAAGAAATATGGCACGTGATATAAACGCTACCAGAGAGGAAATACCGAAGTATTATGGCGTATGGACATGTTGAGTCAATAAACAGATGTTTCATAAATACATGTCCTTTGATAAATAAATATTTTGTATTCACCAATCAGTGTTCTATTTCGCCACACAAAGCACGCGGTTGACAAACATATACAATAATTTATCTATACAAATCAAATTTGTGTAGTGTGAAATGCTATCTAACATATTTCATACAGCATTTGAAGTATTCTCCTGGATCTTGACAAACAGACTCCACAACAATCTTTCCAATAAAAATCTTTTTAAAAATGTCACGAGCAGCTCTCTTTATCTCTGTCTCTTATTTTCAAACAGTTCACTATAAATTGTGTTAATTAGATTGAAACAAAAAGTCCAACGGACTCATTCCAACAAGAGTCATTTTAAATATGTCATGAGAAACTCTCTAATTTGCAAACTTTCCGCTATAAATTGACTTTAATATATTTGAAAGCAATAGGTTTTAAGGATGTAAGTGATATGTAGACATAGCATTCTCCTGACAAACCTCTTTCCATATGGATCAAAGCTGAGTGATTTTGGATCCACCAAATTGCTAGAGTTCAGGATGATCATATGGTCAGTGCCATCTATTTTCGATGATTCTATTGTGCTCCCATTCCTGTCTGATATCCAATAAATCAGGCTGTAAAGTTAATACATACAAGTGTAGTTACATTTTATTTCACAGAAACATGTATTTATTTATAAACTGTGTAAGACTAAGATACTAATCTTAAAACAAATCAGTTATAGAGTTTGAAATGTACGCTAGGACTCTGGATTCAGAAAATAGGTACCACGTTTCGCCATGTGGTATTTAACATACTCGTCTTTACCGATCTTTGACGTTTTATCCATGTCTGCTTGAATGCGTGTCTCGGTGGCTCTTATCAGGGTAAACCTAAATCAACAAGAACAACATTCATCAAATACACGTAAATAATCATAAGATAACAAATATGAGAATTATATATGTGTACCCTTTGGCAGATCCATGTGTATTTACTAGACATCATTAGCGATAGGTATTGTTGAAATTGTTTTCTGTATGATGCTAGGTCAATTATCAACAGCAGGCAAAGTATAACCACCCACCATATATGCAAATATTTCCACCTAGAATTGATTCCTTGCATATGAGTAGTGACATTTGTTTTATATGGACATGATGTGGGTATCGAAGGTAGTCCAAACTGTTTCACAAACCTAGTGTGTATGAATATAAACATGTTGTTTAAACGGCATACCGCTCATGAGGCAGAATTAGGATATCACGTGGTTTATTAAGATCTTGCATGGAAACTTGTACGATTTCAGATTGTCTAGATAGTCTCCAAATGGAACCCTCATCCACTTCAGTCCAGTAGACGTATCTGTCGTATCCATCCCACGCCAGGCCTTAAAAATACAGAGTTGGACACATATCTGTTATTACGTTTACACTAACATCGTGGACGCACACGTGTGAATCTTTTCTTAAATAACCGTTCCGTCATTTAAGGTGTACACATATTTATGATTTTCTCTCTCATCAAAATTGACAAGGGACTCTGAATATCAAGTGCCTCCATTGAAAACTGGGCGTCACTAAAGGTAAAACTTCACAGATGTATACTTAATTTTATTACATTATTGAAATCTCGAATGTTCAGGAAATGGTACATTATACCGCTGTTTCAATCCTGGTGCAGGATCGTAGTCACTGTCCTCGTAGTCTTCAAATCATCAGGCTCCTTTACTTTATCAAACCAACCTTCATTTATCTTGAAGTATGATGAAGATATTATTTTCTAGATCTCGAAGATGCATCCTAAAACCTGCTAATTTTGTCAGATGCCTGTGGGTTTTACCTTTATTACGATGCAAACAATAGCAGGGGTAAACAAATAGCTTGTACTTGCCAAAATATAATTTGGGACAATGATGTTTCAGAATAAAAACCAGGATTAGAAAGAAAATACTTGTGTTAGACATTAGGTCATACAATGTCATGATTTATATTTTCAAGTGGCAAACATTTGTTCAATTAATTGTCCCTCTGGGTATTTATAGCAAGGTGTCCAAATTACGTCCCTCTAGGAGGATACACATGCCTGCTAATAATTATATCAATAAGTGGAATATTAATGAATTGTATAAATTCTTTTATTTATTAAATACATGTACTTGGGTGTCGTTTTGTGTATAAAATGATACTCGAAGGTAAGTTATGTAAAGTGTTGTATTTCGAAATAGTGAGTTCAGTTGATTCCATGCTGCACGTGCAAAGTGCTTTGGATGGGAAGAACATAATGACTTCAGTGCACAGACGATATTTGTGTATAAATACCTCACCGTAGTTAAAACTGTTTACATTACGGATATGCTTGTCATTCAGCGGTCTACTTTAAGGACTTGTACATCTTCAGCTGTAGCGGTATGTAAGTTTATTAATTTCCTGCTTATAAAAATATAACTATTGTACTACCAAGTTTATTGTTGTATGTTTCAAATGTAGCTTTGGTTTACGCAGTATATTGCACACATTTCTGTTCTTGTTTGCAACTTAGCAAGGGAATTATATTAGTACTATAGGATACATTAAAAATTGTATAGCATAGTAGGATACTTATCGAGCAGGGTTAGGTTTACTTCTGAACCTGTTGTTTTGTAATCAGTAGGCCGATACTGTAATATGTATAACCTACCGTGCATAACGTCATTACGTTTTACCTTATATGATCGTGTCATGTATAGTACACATTATTGGATATATTTTCAGCTGTGTAGATCCGTGTAGAGTTATGTAGAGTGGTCCAGAGTATCTGGAGTGCCTATGTCTGGAGTGTTTAGAGTGTCCGGAGAGTCCAGAGTGTTCGGTGTGTCCGGAGTGATTAGAGTGTTTGTAGCGTTTGAAGTGTTTAGAGTGACCCGAGTGACCCGAAGGCTCAAAGTTATCGGGATCGGCGAGGTGAAGCTGTAAAGGTGAACTGTATCAGCCGTGGAGCTGAAATAAAGTGTGCTGATGACGGAGTGTATCTCCTTACATATACTCTTTTAGCCGTGGGCTAATTTTGGGGTTCGTAAAACACGTTATGTCGTTCGGGACTGTAAAGATAATTTGTATATCGGTCCCTTTTTGATTGCATAATTTCATTATCCGAGTGAATTCATTTTACTCCATGAGTAAAATTATACGTCTACTAGCTGAGTAAACTATATCCATCTTTTCACGGTTAACCATTCACCCATTGACTTTGTATTTTGAAAAGTAATTTATTTGTGTTTTTCATTATTAAATATGTGCGTTCTTACGTTAATTAATCCAATATGTGGATTATAGACACACGTTCATATTCATAATTAATTGGATATTCAAGTCATTAACTATTAAACGATGTATTTAAACCATCGTCAAAAGGAAAATACGGTTTGTTGAAATAGTAATTACGCATTTTGTATAATTTTGCATTTTAAGATGGTCACACCAAACTTTTGAAATGTCATCAATGAACGAACTTGTAGAACTGGGGAAACAGTTCGGCTATGATTGAGAGTCACTTAGAAATTTCATTTATGAAGAACAGTCTAGGGAAAAGATACAAAGGTTAAATGAAATTGAAGGTGAAATGGAGGCTGAAGAAAGGAAACGGGCTTCCGAGAGGGAGAAGATATAAATTGAAACAAACACCGAAAAGAAAAGGATAATGGGAAAGGGAAGCAAAGAGGGAGAAGATTGAATTAAGGAAGGGGAAAATATAATTGCTAAAAGAAGTAGAAGATAGGAAGTTAGAGAGGGAAAATTGTTTTAGGTTTGAAGTTTTGGAGATAGAATACAGAAATAGAGATATGGGTATCAAATAAATACTAAGCTATAGTAAACTAGAAAGGATGTGGAACATGACATTAAACCGAGAAGTCCAAAACTGCCCACATTTGTAGACGACAAAGATATCATGGATAGCCTTTCTGAACAGGTTCGAAAGGTACGCCACGGTACATAAATGGAAGAAAGAAAATTGATCGCTTCATCTTAGCGCATTTTTGAACGGTAAAGAGTTAGACTTGTATTCGTGTTTATCCACGGCCGATTCTCTGAATTACCTTGCTTTGAAAGATGCACTTCTGAAGAAATGCGAGCTAACCGAGCAAGGGTTCTTGTACAATGTTCAAGCATAGCAAACCCGAGAGGGGCGAGACATTCACAATTCGTCAGTAGGACGTGCAATTACTAGCAGGGATGGGTGGAATGTGGTAAAGTCGTTAAGACATTTGAGGGTCTTATTGATTTCTTGCTTCGAGACCAACAACTGACAACTTGTGGCACGCAGTTATATTTGTTTTTGAGCGAAAAGTCCTTCACGACTATATTCGACATGGCCACGCAGACACATTTATTCGATGAAGCTCGGGCAGGTTCACAGAACGTCATCTCGCGAGACAATAAAGGTGAGAATCAGGTCAAGGACCAGAAACTCAGGGTACCTGTAAAATCTGGTAGGGATAACCAGGGAATGCATAAAGACAAGCAATGTTTCACTTGCAAGGGGTGGGGTCATATCTACCGCTATCGTCCTAAGCGGAAGGGACCAGTCCATAGATTCGCGGTAGCCATTGAAGGCAGACGGTCGGTAGATAGAAAACTCGATGTTTCCCAGAAAGCGAAGGGGAAGCGGTGCACGAACCAGTGGTGAGTGCAGAGATCGGTCGCGATGCGATCCATTTGAACGGCACGTGTATTTTCCCCGAGCACGGGTACCGACGGCAAATGGCACTGTCAATGGACAAGAAGTGACTGTTTTTCGAGACACATGGTTCACTACTATAGTCGTGAAACAGCGCCTACTCCGCAATGATCAATTGCTTTGGTTTAAATCTCCTTGTATGCTACTAGACCAAACAACCGACCACGTTCCTGTCGCAAGGACACTTATCGAAACAGCTTTATTGACCAGAACCGTGTAAGCTTTGTGCATAGCCAACCCGATGTATGAACTTACGATTGGCAATGTATAAGCATCTAGACTCCCAACCATGTCTGACTTCCGACTCCCGATCATCCACGCTGTGCAAACTAGGGCTCAGGTAAAGGAAGATAACAAACCTTTACGTAAATTAAATGTACCGGAAGCCATTACTGACATCTCCTGCGAAGAATTTCAGAATGAGCAAAGAACGTGACTAGTTTCTACGTGCAACCGAAGAGAAAGCATTGTCGGGTAACGTGAGAGAGTGTAAGACCGGGGGTTCCTCTAAATTCCTTACTCGAAAGGTTTAATGTATTGGGAGTACTCTAAACTTGGAAGTTTTTGCAACTTGTGGTACCCCATAATTTCAGGTCGCATGTACTTAAGGTCTCGCACGAGTCGAGTATTGTGGGTCATTTAGGTATGAAGAAAACAATGTATGGGCTATTTAGGGAATTTTACTGGCCTGGTGTCAATAGATACGTAGCGCAGTGTTGTTTCTCGTTCGATGTTTGGCAGAAGATTGTCTCTAAGAGCAGGGTAACCAGAGTATCTTTAGGGTCAGGTGCCCTTGACTCATACTCCGTTTAAAAGAGTAACCGTTAAAATTGTATGACCTATATTTCCACAAACAGATCGGATAAACCGATACATCTTGATGCTGGTAGATTACGCTACTAGATACCCAGAAGCCATACCTTTGCCATCGATCGAATCCGAACGTGTAGCCAAAGCGCTCGTAGACATGTTTAGAAGGATCGGAGTGCCCGAAGCTGTTCTTACAGATTGTGAAGCGCAATTCACATTATATCTCATGGCACAAATTAGTAGGTTGTTATCCTTGAAACAGTTGCGCACGACACCTTTCTACCCTAAGTACAATGTGTTGGTCGATACATTCAACGGGGCGTTGCAGTAAAGTTGCAACGGATGTGGGCGGAAAGATATAAGGATTGGGATAGGCATATGAACGCAATTAGGTCTACGTACCGTGAGGTTCCGTATGAAAGTTTAGGATTCTGATCGTTTGAACTGTGTTACCGTAGGACAGTTCGTGGTCCTATGCGTATTATACTCGTATTATACGCAAACTCTGGTCAGAAGAGGTCGCGAATGTAGAAGTTAAGACCACTTACCAAAACGAACAAGCTTGTAGTCCAATGGAAAGGTCCATACGAAGTCAAACGGATGAAAGGCAAAATGGACTATATCATCGACGTGTAGGGTAAGTCCAAAATAGTTCACGCCAATATGCTTAAACTCTACGTAAAAAAGACCCAGACAAACAAATGATAAAGGGGTCTTGAATGTAGTATGTGTAGCCGTGATAGAGGATACGTCGTGTGACGAATCAGAATTCGTCTCCAGTACAAAAATGCCCATTAAATACCCCATTGATGTAGGGAAAAAGGTATTGCCTAGATAAATGAATGCCCGGATTTATTAGAGGGTCAGCGTGCACATATCTAGGAGGTTTTGTCCCAATAACCTGATGTGTTTGCGGACAAACCGGGCTGTACTGGATTGATTTAACACGAAATCAAGTTGAATACCTCTGAACCGATTTGGATTAAAGGATTATTAAAGTTTTTTTTTTTAATTATTGTATATAATATATAACTATTGTACTACTACGTTTATTTTTTTATGTTTGCTATCTAGCTTTGGCTTATGCAATATAATTCACATATTTGTATTCTGTTTGTTTTTTTTGTCTACTTCTGAACCTGCTGTTTTGGAATTGTGCCAATAATGTAATCTGTATATCCTACCGGGAATAACGTCATTACGTTTTACCTTATATGCCCTTGTCATATATAGTCCATGGTATTGGATATATTTTCAGCTGTATAGAGGTGTCCAGAGTGTCTGGAGTGTCCGTATCGACTAGAGTGTCCGGATCATCTAAAGTGTGTAGACTATCTAGAGTGTCCTGATCATCTAGAGTATCCGGATCGTCTAGAGTGTCCAGAGTGTGTAGAGTGTCTAGAGTTTCCGGATCGTCTAGAGTATTTAGAGTGTCCGAACTCTTGCAGCCGTGGCGCTGGAATAAAGTGTGCTGATGACCTAGTGTATCTCCTTATATATAATATTTTAGCAGTGGGCTACTTATGGAGTTCGTTAAACACATTGCATCTTTCGGGACTTTAAACATAATTTGAATATATGTCCCTTTTTATTTGCATAATTTCACTAAGTGAACTCACTTTACTACATGAGTACAATTCTACATTGTTTGCTAGCTGAATAAGCCATATCTATCTTTCCGTCGTGAAATCACCGAGAATTATTCACCCCTTGACTTTGTATTTTGTAAAGTAATTTATTTGTATTTTTCATTATTAAACCTGTAAGTTCTTATGTTAATTAATTCAACATTTGGATTATATATACACGCACATATTCATAATTAATTTCCTATTCACGTCGTTCATTATTAAACGAATTTAAATCATCGTCAAAAGTGCTCTTCAGTGCATCCGAAAATCCCTCCCGGTTATCTTGTTGCAAGTATATTATACACAGGTCGCAATACGCAGTCAAGTAATCATTTTATACTACCAGTCCCTCAGGGAAATATTTGCAAGAAATAAGACTCGTAAATATCTGTCTTTCGTCCGCACACCAGGTTTCCGTAGTCTGTGTCTTTACGTACTCAGTATCTATGATCTAGAACATTAATTACTCTTTCTAACAGGTCAATTGAAAAGATCGAAACTCGCTGTAGAATATGTGGAATTCGCTTCAATTTGTTAAAATTAGCTCAAAGGCCTATAAGGAAAGTCAAAATAATCACCCGAATGAGATCAGTTGTTACAAGCCACATTTGCGTTTTCGGTGATGCATACAGGATGATTCCCTGACAGGTTAGACCGGGATTTCATAGTGTCAGAATACCCATCAATTAAAACGCAATCATGTATACTTGGATAAGCATAAGTACGAATAAGTTTCTAATGAACAAGAGAACACTGGTAAGAAATGTTTTCGAGCATTCTTTATTTGTGGATTCAATATAGGCAAATGATGTGTATATACATGTGTGGCAAAGCAAATTTGGAAACCGTATGATGTAAACCCGTTTATATCGTGAATATGTACTATTACAACTTATTATATTGCATTTATACCTTACAAAGGTCATCATCTATCTTGTGCAATGACCATACGGTCATCGGATCAATCAAGAACTTCAACCAAAGGGCTACAACTCTTTCTATGCCTGTAGAAAGAGTTGCCTTTCTCAGACCCTGTTAACTGTCCATCATCAAAGTCACACATAACAGTTCATACATTTCTAAAAATAATTGACAATTGTTTGAATTAAGAATATATCTGCAATCGATATGAAGTGTAATGTTAAATATAACTGCTCACGAGTAACGTTAACATTGGCTTTTCAAACAAACGACTAGTATGCGATGAGTTGTAGGGAATCATTTCCAGATAGGAACATAAATAACAGCCTTTCTTGTCACATATGCAAGTAACAGCCTACAAAAAGTGAACAAATTATGTGAATGAGTAATTAACATTTTAATATTTAAACCAAACTGTAGAGAACAAACGTAAGGATGGTGAGACTTGAGTGGACTCTTCTGAGTTACAATGCAGATCTCGCACTTAATTTGCATAGCAAATTCCACTGTGACATTTACAAAATGGACTCTACTAACAATAGAAAAACGGATTAATAGTATATCCGATATATATTGATTAAAACAAATATTTTAAACGTAAACTGAATCCATTAAATTAAATGTTACCTTACCACTAACTATTCCGGATAATTCAGTCAGTCGATGCGATTCGGGGTTGTCTAGCATTGCCCAGTAAATAGCAGTGTCGTTGGCGAAGATAATTTGTCTCTGATCCGTGTCTAGAATCATGTGTTTAGTGCCATTAGTTTTCAGAACGCACTTGGGATCGAAGGCAACATGCGTCAAAACTCTAATATCCACGATACAAATGCTGCTTTCATTACTGAACATCACTCCTCGATGAAAGTATCCAGTATTTACTGAAAATATTTAGAAGGAGTGGATTTAACTATGAAAGTAAAAGGCGATTAAGAAGATTACATTTATTTGTCTTATTAATTACCCAGTCAAAGAATCTTCCTCTTTTTCACTGTATTGAATGTCGCACACATTCGATATTAAATAGCTTCCTTAACATTAATGGAAATAAAATATTGCTAAGTCGGGTAAACATCAAGAAAAGCATTTATAGAAAATGTACACAAACTCTACGACATGTATACTTTATGCGATACTTCATATTTTTTGTTATACACTTCCTCACCTCTTTTATTTTCAGAAATGTAATAATGAAATGGTTTCAATAAAGACAGGTAAATTGCATATCATAAAACACAACTGTATGGTAGGACACACGCCTATGCAGTATGATTTATTGAATCAGATCTACTTAATATATTTACATGAACATGATTTCATATCTTGATCGAGTGTATATCCATCTTTACATAAGCAGATAGCGCCATCCTTTTCCATCACACAGATATGCTCACAACTGTAGTTCATACAGTGATCTGCAAGTATAAGAACTTTTATGGTTCAAGTTTCTATCGCAAAACACACAATGGCGACAGCAAACACTAAACTAGGAAAATATATGGAGAGAGATATGAAAATAATGTTTTAGGAAGAGTAAATGCAATCTTGACGAACCGCCCCTAGGCCAGATTGCTGGACAAACATAGAGTGAGACTGACAGACAGACATACATAAAAAAGATAAATAAACAGATGGACCTGTGGAAGATGTGGGCTGGGCATCAGGATGGAAGACAGCTACTCCCAAGTAAGTTTCGTCTTCTCTGGAATATTTCTCGTGCAACTCTTTCCCATTCGTCTTATTCAAGAAATAAATTTCATCATTGTGTATGTCTGTCACATATAAATAGTCCTGTGAAGAAACATAATTTATATTTGAAGGCAACACTGTATATTTCTCTGATTTGGGGGTTAAAGACATAAAATAGTATTCATTACATCCTAGAAAGTTTCAACAAAGCAGTCTGAATAATTTGCATTCATATTTTAAAAATATTTAATACTAGGAAAGAAAGACTGATGTAATCATATTTTTTTATATCTGAAGAACATATAATTCTATATACCACACTTTGTCAGAAGGAATAAGGTGCACTGGGTTTTTCATCATGTAAGCATTCAAAGGAAGAGAGAACATGGGCAGAATGAACTGTTCTAAGTATAAAATAATTAGGCATACCTACAAAGTTTTGTCAAAACGGGTGCAAACATCATTTCATTTATTATCTAGAACGACTAAGAACCTATATAATTAAGGGATGGAAACGCTAGAGTGTGGAATTTAAATTAATTTATAATTGTAGTGCATATACAATATTAGTACGGCCTGGCAATGCACGATAAGATAAATGCATTACCCACCTATTAACGTGACACTCTGCAGATATAATATGTTGATTCTAATTTTGAAGATACGTTTTTGCACAAACATAAAATATTATGTACCTGATAAACTGCTATATCAAATAAGAAGCTACTGGTTCCCCTGAACAATATTTTCCTTTCCTTGCCCTCGTAAGTGACGGTTTCCACTGTTTCTCGACCAGCGTCATTGAAGTAGAGGCGTCTGGCAAAGTGGTCGGCAGCCAGACTGAATGGACGCATTAGATTAGAAAATAACAGGGACTTTCGGTTCCTACCCGATAAACTGGATACTTCAATCTTGATGACAGTTCCAATATCACTCCAGAAGAGTAAACTGTAGCATAAGGCATAAACGTTGTTAGACATTGATAAACTGTGTTTCTTCGTAAGGAATTAAATATTTATCTCTTTTCCGACATCTTGTTCATCAGCAACGATAAATACTTGCATAATTAATGCTAATGACACATACAATTATTCCGATAATTGTTCAACATTGTATAATTTATTTAAAATGTTCTCGTCTCTTTCTTTATGTTTAGCTCCACAATTGGTACGCGCAGTTGACAAATTAGTTTCAGTTCTCGTCTTCTAACGGACGGTAATGTTTTGACTTCATACTATATAGGCATATGGGTTTCTTTCATCGTACGTGGATACGCATGTTATCAAATATCATCAATACAATTTTGTGACACATTATTTCCGAGTTTGTTTCTCACCTCAGCTTTTCATTAAAGAGGCGATATGATTCTAACTACTACCTACCTACTACTAGTACTACTACTACCTACTACTACTACTACTACTAATAATAATAATAGCAGCAGCAATTCTAACAATGGCCATGACATAACCATCTGCCATCTGGTTCTAAATTTTGTAACATGCTACTAAAAATATCACTTATTCTCACTTCAATGTGTTAACAAGCATACTAAGATCTAAAAAGCATTAATATATGTAGCTATAGTGGTCAACAGGTACATAAATAAGCAATATACTATCTATCAATATAAATATAAATAAATAAATATAAATATATGCTTATATATATATATATATATATATATATATATATATATATATATATATATATATATATATATATATATATATATATATAAGCATAGTACTATATTGTAACGTTTAAAACTTTATTTGTTCTGTGCACACAGTGCTACCACCACGTTTTATTCAACTTGTAAATAATTAGATTGCGTCCTAAAACTTAACTAGTGTGTGATTCTCTATTTCTCTATCACCCCCTCTCTTTTCCAAATCTGCCTATGTTCAGTTTTAAAGGTTTTCATGTAACCCAGAAGTACTATACCTATTTCACTTAAACTGAACTCGATAATTTAGCAACCGCAAAAAATAATAATGTCTACATAGTCCTGAAATACCCCCACACAAAATGAAATCTTATAACTTTACATGTTTTGCACTTACGCTTCCTTCGGGTCAAGAGCCAAGGCGTGTGGTCCCTCCAAATTTTCATGAATGAGAACTCGGGTCATAGATGTGTCATTATCTAAAAGTGACTGAACCATGATCCACTTGTATTGCGGATCGGTCCAGTATATGTTATGACTGATCCAGTCCACCGCTAATTTTACATAAGCCCTTGAAAGTCCCCTATGAAGAATCAACCATTCATTATCTTCAGAGAGTCCCATAGAGAAGTTAGTGTTTTTGTAAACTGATTTTGTGTAAAAGTCGTACACGTAAGCCTGCTTTAATATATAGTCTACATCTACACTGATAAGCCGAACGTCAAACGAGAATCGGAATGAACGAATGTTATCCAGGCTTGGGGTCCCGTCCGGAGCAGTCGGCAGTGCATATATATGCTTAGTAGTGGTCGACGAAGCAATCAAACCTCGGTTATTTGCTGCAACATAAAAAGTTAAGTAACACAATTGGCCACAATATGCATTTTTGTGATTTTTTTATATAAAGAATCACTTGGAAATTAATTTTTACTACACAGTGCCTTTAATGAAAGCAATTATGTAAAATCCTGAACAGAAAGAGGTAGCAAAAGTTGAAATTTTCGTAACATAGATAAGACTGTATATCTTTGAAATACAAATGTATATACTAAAGCAAAGTCAGACCTAGGTTATCCTTCAGCGATATATCGAAATAAGGGGCAGAGTGAAACTAAATATCTATATTAAACGTTACAGACTTTATAAGTTTTAAATCAACATAGCCTTCACACAGAATATACATTATTAACTTACATGTGATGTTTCCACTAATGTTTGGAATTTTGTCCAAAACTTCATCACCCCCGAATGCATATGTCTCGTTAGCCTCAAAGTAACAGGACTTTGCCCATTTTCCACTCTTTAAAAGAATGATGCATAGTCCCTTGTCTGTCATAACCTTGCTTTACTGCATGAAGCATCACAATTTAGAGGCGTTGTATCTGTACTTAATTGTTTATCCTTTAGCCCACTCTCTTTGAAATGTTCTGCCAAGGAACACTGGCAGTATGAACTTATCAAGTATATCTTCTGGCTGACTTAAACATGATAATCGTAAGACGTAGTATCATAAAAGAGGTTTTGCTTTTTTAAGTTCCTGTTATCCCTGATACACGTCATTGCCTCCATCTCATAATGTATTCCCATTTTAGGATATTATGTACACATGTTGTGTAAATCCTTTATTATTATCATTACGAATCCAAACAAGTGAAACAAATCCAAGCACAACCAATATTGTCACTCTAATCCCGTTCAGAACCGTAATAAACGTCCTATTTTACCAAGCCCATCAAGCATTGTTTCTGTTGGCGGTAATGTTGCCGCTTTTAGTGGTGCTCGTGTCACTAATTACCGTAGTCGATTTCGCATACAAACTTGTTTAGGGAGTGGGTTAGGGCCTCAGGACCAATTGATACGCTCGAGAACAATTCCCCGGAACGAACCATATTCCAGTTCCGTAACAATTACTAGTCTTACTCAAGAAACGTACTACTTTAATTATATTAAATATCAGGTCGATCTCTAATGTACATTTGTACATCATTAATGCTTCACTTTAATGGCCCACAACGTACCCGTCTTGATCCAATAAGAGAAAACGAATATGTATCAACCGACCATGAACACAAGAGAGACATACTGTCGCTAAAGAAGTAAGTAATATTAAATCGATGAAATCCACAGTTGATTAAAACATAAACATTTTATAACCATGGCAGGCTATCACTGGTGTATCATAATTGGTTTCATAACTACCACTAATTCCGCTACAGGATATCGACTATGACGACTAGTGATGCAACAACCGAAAACAGCTGATCGTTTACGTCCACTGACAGGAAACCCCTCAGAAACACACCCACCCACCCACAAAAATATCAACATGAAGCGAATCATGTACGTCTTGTGCAATATATTATTAAACAATAATGTACCTATCATGGCTGAATTCAGAAATATTTGCTATCCTGCAATAGCCATGTGTTTCAAGATCGAAGCACAGCAAAATTAGAGGTATTTGCCAATACGAGGCTAGCATTACGGACGCACAATGGCTAACAATGGCGATGCATTCTTGGATGTAAATGAAATGCTTGGAGTCGATAATAACGCTCCACACAGTGCAAATGGTAATGTCTGAATTATATACGATGGCATCGTGGTGTATTTCAAAAGCGATCGTTACTTAAACGGCGGAAAAGAAATAGACAGGAAACCGTCTGATTTCACCTTGTGTAGCAATGCCAGCGCTAAGCTAGCTCAAAATTGATGCATTATCACGCAGAAATGCCGATCACTGCATCCATAAGTAGTTGTGAAAGTACTCGTGATTTGTCTCGACAACGACTAGGAAAAAATCACCTACAAAAATAAACCCATTTGCGTTTTTAGTTGACTATCTTCAATCAATACTGATTCAACTATGAATGAACACATCGCGACTGATATTCAACAACGACGCTCGTTTCGGACGACAATTAGGGGCACAATCAATACAGATTAAGGTGAAAATCGTAATAGGCCGGGGGCTTAAATGTTTCCCAGGTTTATTGTCTCTATCATCGTATAGGATTTGTAGGAGTAATAACGATAGTTGGTTAGAAGTTTTTGCGCGCATATGCACCTGGAGATGTCCAGATTGCCAAAAAACTATGCATCCCGTTATAAATTGGATACCTATCATAGGCACTCCAAGTGGCCGATGCGAGAAATTATTCAAAGCAGAAAAACATATGCAAGATTGAATTTACAAGTCTCTGGTTTATTTATGAAATAAAAGAGCCTGCGCTTGGTTGCAAAATCAAAGACTGCTTCACATGGTATTGCTGAAATTTGGGCTTGGGAAACGCGAACTCACACCTATTTTATGTGATGTAAAGGCCATATGAATAACGAGCAGGTTTTGATTGAGGTATTAGTAAAGATAATTTCGTTACAGTTACATCCATGAATGCGTATTAATTTGAAATTTCTGGTAGCGTCATCAAGTACCTTCACTACAATCATTAAACCGTATTCAATGGATATTGTGGTTTAAATGATTACAATAGCTGCGTTCGATATCCTGTTTGGCGAAAATATACACCTATGGCACTCTGTTTGCATATAAGCAGTTCAAGGTGAAGAGGCTTAGACACAAAAATCAAGGTACAGGAAGTGAAAATCATGTTATTTATTTTCCAGTTTATATTGATCTGCTCAGCAGTGTACTAGCCTAACTTTGGAACCTCATAGAAGCAAATCTGAATCGGACTGTCTTTATGGCACAATAAACGGAATGGTCAATAATAAATATTTTCATTGGCATATAATAAAGAGATTATGACGTTCTTTGACATACCAATACACACTTTCTTTCTGACCCATTGTCCGTTATTGCCACAAATGACACTTGTAACGCCGAGTTCGGGAGAAAATCCTGCATCACAAGTGAAGTTGCAAATGTCACCGGGATGCCGCGAGCATGACGTCACAACACCGCTACCAACTGTCACTGGGCACCGTCCTGTTTCATATAAAAGAAACGAAGAATAAAAGATGAGTTAGAAACCAAACATATAAACGATTTTTTAAAACCGGAATTGCAGTTGTTTCAGTATGTTCTGTCGATAGATAATTACTCGAAAATTTAATTCATAGATACGTACTTAAGTAGTTAATTAGGTTTGTAGATAGATAAGTAGCTATACAATAATAATTAAGATACAATCGTGGATAAATATATGCAATTTAATTAATTGATTTATAAAAATCAAGAACATTTTAAAGTTGACACTTACTGAGAAGCAAGTACTTCTGGAGTCTAGTTTCCCTCACTTCGGCACGTTCGCTATTTGCTACTCATGTAAAGAGAAAAATACAGCATTATACGTCCGCTTCGTGTCTGGTACACCATGTCACTTAGCAGTTCATTATTGATGTTGGGCACTTTAGGATTGCTAGCGCATTTAATATAAACTAAATGTATAACAACTTTGTTAAAAAACGATGGCACACAATCGCATCGTAAACACTTGGAACCTATTTCTTAAGATTAGAAACGAAAAAAAGCACATCCACCATATTTAGGCCCCCACACTCGAGTGACCAATTTACCCATGACCAGAGCAATTCGTCGATCTTACCGTTTTAGCTCTTCATACAATATTTAACTGAAAAGACATAAATAACACAAAACAAGGTACCATACATAGATCACATCTGATACCATTTATATCATTATAATTTTATCTGCCACATACCTGATATTTCATCCTTTGGTAGTTTTCAATTACTATGAACATGTCATGACAAAATGGTATACGTTTGTTTTAACACATATGATCTCGTGGTTTATCAATGTCTTGTTTCAACACTTTGAAAACCTACAAAATTGTTACATACGTTATATAATTTTAGATGCTTATAAAATATTTTTAAAAGAGATAAACGGCAACTGTATTTTATTGTCTTATCATTCGTGCACAAAAGTGACTTGGAAGAAATGGAAACTTGATGCCTACCCAATTATATTACAACAATCATAAAAACTGAATCGTTTTTTTTCCGTATGCGACAAACATATACTCTAAACGTAATGTCCATGGAACTAAGGGTGCTATGCTACCAGTGTAATATATTACAATCCCCTTGGTGATCAAGTAGACTGCGAGAAGTGTAAACTCCTCCTTACTGGGGATCCATCTGTCAATTAGAGAACAAGTCCACTCCAATGTTGATCCTGCTGATAGCGAGTGAATTCAACTCCACTCCATGCTAAACTGATATCAAGAACAATTCCCTCTCAGGAATAAAGGTATCGGACCACTAATTTATTAAATATTTCGAGATGTACCCATTGGCGCCTAAATAAATTAAATTATTTGAATCATACATTTCACAGCCTTCGTCTATAAACTGTAGCTAACAAAACACAATACCTACTTTCATTGTGATATCGTGTATATAAGTTCGGACTGAATCTATATTGTGTGTACCATTTGTGCGTGGCTATGCTATTAATTGCAGACAAACAGGTCTCATGTTTAGCAGCATGGTGAGCAGGAAAATACTGTGAAGCACATGCTTTTCAAGAATAAAAACCCAACATATTTTGCTATAATGAATGAAGCGGGTGTGGTTTGTATACCAATCACATTGATGACATTAATTTTCATTTGTTTCTATAGTAACAACTATTTATATGGGGTAGGAATTAGTGGTTCCATACATATTAGGGTGGGGTACTGTGTTTATTCTTGAAAAATGTGTACATTTCTGCATTTGTTTCAGAGGCATTAGTTGATTGATGAAAACGTAATATAAAACAAATCATTGCAAGATTAAGTACAATATGCATACGGTTATAGAAACCAAGCATCGCAAAGCTTTATAGTAGTTACTAGGATGTATTGTTTCATAGTTATATTCCTGTGAGTCTAAATTAACAGGTTCTCCGTTCATCATGACTTTTCATAACCAATGTCCAGTTGTGCTTGCACTATATACACATATACACATATACCCATAAGGTCGGTGTGTTGGTTTGGTCAGAACATTATTTACCTTCTTGGTTTTAGTTAAATTGTCTACCATAATGCAACGGGACACAGCTGTAGTTTGAGTAGTGTTTTTCTACCTTCAATAGTCATTGCGTTATTGCACATGTTTTATCAAATTATACTATTTCTTCGTTTATCACTGTACCCACAATTTACTTGTCTTATTTTAATCCAGTTCTTTGCCACATCGTTCCTTCTATCACAGGACATGGTATAACATATATGAATGATATAATATTTGTGTCACACAGAAGTAGGATATACAGTATATTATTTTGCACGGTGCTTTTCAAATGATTAATTCTGATCGATTTTCAAATGACAGCACTAGGGTATTAGTTACAGTGTTTTGGTATTTGTGTCCTTTAATCATCTGTCTGAAGTTTAAACTTGCGCATGTCTGTTCTCCTTTTTTAATTAGTCATGATCTGTGTCAAGAATAATGTCTTTTTTGATGAAATATAATATATGCAATAGTTTGTCATTTGTATTTTAAGTGATTTTGTTTCTAATTATTCATTGTATCTTTGAATGTTGTTATTATTTTGTTTTCAATTCGGCTTACACTGTAGTGCAAGCAAACAAATACTAATACGATTTAACCATGATTACTTTCTAATTAACTCCTTTGTCGTCAGTAGCAAATCGTATTAGTTGATGAAACTTTCGAATTTAAAATGTACTAAAACCTTTTTGCGATTTGTAAGGCCTGAAACGCTTTTCTTTTCGTTCTTGCCTCTGTGTTTGTAATTTCACGCCAAAACTATTATATATTTTTGTTTGTTTGTATTTTTGTTATTTTGGACTGTGGTATAACTTTAGGATACTATTTTGATTTTGAAGTGAGATTGAATATCTATTTTATGGTGTTAGAATTATAGTTTGCGCCATTTTTACATATTATATGCATTAAATTTAAGATAGTATCAGGTGACAGTGATCATATATTTTTACCCTGCCTTTAAAACTTTTAGTTCACTCATTTCTTATGTGACACGTAATGCAAACCAAACAGAGCATCTTTGCTGTCATTGACACTTACAGGCTTTAGGAATAAAACATAACAAATATATTTTCATTGACCACCAGTATAATTGACGTATATTTTACAATATATTAGATTAATAAAATATTAGTAATATTCATTTTCAAATAGACTAAAGGATATACATTATTCTGGCAAATATTATTAATGTACGCCCCAAAACAATGTACTCTGTAGTTAACAATTTTGTGTAGTCTTTCGGATTTTTTTCTCTAAAGTCACAGACAAGGATTTGGCAAATACTTTGCTTGCCAATTAAACAAACTAGTAGGTATAGTTAAAAAGGAACTTTATTTTGCAACTATTGAAAAAATCATTTCAATATTTGTTGAAAATACATTGCAATTTCGAAAGCAGAAAGAGAATGTCGTAGTGAAATGGACGACTTTGATGATTAAAGTACATGTGAGCGTATGACAATATTATAGTTGAAATTTACTAACCTACACACGTGGCAGATGTAAAGGTCCAATATCCATCTTCGCCGCACGTAACATTCCTGATCTCTCTCGCCGACGTGTAACCAGAGTTGCATGTGAAATTACAGATGGTCCCAGGCTGACGGGAACACGATGACATCACCATTCCGTTGGGTACCTCTGTAGAACACAACTGGGTTTGAACTGAAAATTAGATATATTGTTACAGCTATGCCTATGCTTCGTACATTCTGTTCATAGTTGGTTTATCTTCCAAATATTATATTAGATAATAATATACCTGTTTGGTTTGATATAGAGTAAACTTCCATGTCCCAAACTTTAAATCCCACTGCATATTCTCTCCTCTTTGTAAAACAAGACAGTCTCGAATAACTATATCAAAATAAATGCATACTCAAGATCCAGTATCCCTTTTAGTCTTTCATTCTTCATCCACAGCAGTTCCACCCTCAAATATTCCATTTTCCGACACCATATTGAGACCACAACGTTTTGAGTATTTGTATCATCGGATCGGTGGCATCATCATCATTATCATCATCATCATGTGGTTTATGCATCTTGATGCCTATGCAATTAGATCATAGGCGTCTTTTGTACTATACATTGTCTGAAACTTGTTAAAAGGAGTCAGACAGCTTGAAAAGCAGCGTAAAATTAATTTAAATAATGTGATGTCACAACTCACAAATCTGTTTGGAACCAAAACGAGTTAATGGAGCTACCTATGAAAACTATACTTCTTACTTATATTTCTCAAAAAAGAAACAATAACTCACCTACCCAAAATGACAATGATGAGAGCAGCATCGGGAACACGCCATGAATTGGTGGTTAGCAGCAGGGAAGTTGAACAGACCATCGTTTCCAACCAAACTAAACGCTCCTACGGGAACTTTCTCCGTAGAAGCCTCAGAAATAAAAAATAAAGCCTTCTACGGGAACCAATTTTCGTGCGATACAGACCCGATGCATCGGGTGTGTGCGCCGGGTGTGTCAATAAATATAGCATCCGAGACAGGAAATAAACTAGGCGGGATAATTATTTTGATTATTATTTTTTGTTGCAACGCGGGGCTGCTTTGGTCCATTTTACGTTACATTAAAATGATATAATCAAAAATAATATGAGTCGGAAAATTAGTACAGTTGGAGAGCCGCATTCTGCTAGAATAGTGCGAGAACAATTAGCGGCAATAAAGAAACTTATCCCCACGAAAGAATTATTCAAGAAAAAAGTTCGCGAGCACGAAGACGCGGAGCAGGGATTTACCGAATTATCGTCGAAATTGTTGAAGCCGGTTACCGAAACAACCGAGCGAGTCTTACTTGGTGATATAAAAGATCCGGATATCAGAAAACGCGGAATTTTTCCTGTGTTGAGAGACATTGAGGAACATACTCGATTAGTGCCAGATCGGCTGGAACAATTGCAACAAGCACAATTGCAGCAAGCACAAGCGCTGCAAGCACAAGCACAAGCACAAGCGCGGCAGGAACCGCAGCAAGCAGAATGGTTGGAAGAAGAAGAAGAATTCTTGGAAAAGGAGGAGAAGGAAGAAGAGGAGGAGGAGGAAGATGAGCTGAAAGATCCTATCGGTAAATTAATGAAAAATTTTACCCCTGGAGGTTGGGCCGCGATTTATTCTGAAATTAAAGAAAAAAACATTAAGGAACTTGGAGAATTTGCGGAAGATTCTTTCGCCTATAGAGGAATAAATTATTTAACGAATGAGGGACTAAAAAAAAAATCGGGGACGAGATGCTTGGTATAAAACGATATATCGGGCTAAATTTAGATTACCCCGGATAGACACCAATGAATCGAGGTATATTCAATTTCGGATATTTGCGCGTAACAAAAAAGTACCTAAGGGGAGAGAAATAAAGATAGATAGACCTTCAGGATTTTCCCCTGAAGTAAAAGAAAAATTACCGGAAACGACATCCGAAGTTGAAAAACCTAAATTTCATGTTAGTAGTTATTTTACCGAGGAAGCTCTTAAAAAACTCGAAGACGAGGATAAATTAGTCGATATTGCCGCAAATTTTGATGAAAGGAATGAATATTTAAAACCAAGACTTCACAAAAAAGATATCGAAAAATCAAAGTGGGCCACTTGGGTATATTTTGCCGCAAAAGATCCTCCTTTCATTTATGATTCTAAATATAATGAATTTATAGAAAAAGTAAAACAAAGAGAAAGAGAGAAGGAGGAGGAGGAGGAGGAGAGAGACGTAATGACGCGATGGTTTAGTGAACCATCAACACCAGTACCAAAGACAGGAAGCGGATATACTATTTGTCCTGACAGCGTCATTAACGACGTATCTCGCCTCGAGGTATTAATCGGAGGAAAACGAGCCGGAAATAACTCTTCTGAAATAATCAACGAAGCCTCCGATATTTGTCAGCGATTATTTCGCGGCGGTGTTATTAATTCCTACATTTACAAAGAGCTCGGTGACGAACTCATCGATTAAAACAATCGCATTTAGATAATATGATAGTTCACAAGTATCAGCGCAGACTTAGACAGGTCCGCGTAGCTAATTCTCGATTACCCGTATATAAATATATTCACGGCAATGGATTAGGCGACATCGTGAAAAGTCTCGTTACAAGAGTAATACCTAAAATTGGACCTATGGCCAAACAAATTGCATCAAGGGCAATAGGAAAAATTGGCGAGACTGTTATTTCTGGCGTTGGTAATTTGGCCAGTAAAGGCTTCGATGTTGTCAAAAGCAAAATATCAAACTTATTTCTTAAAAAAATCAGCCTGTCAAATTACCTAGCACCAGTGAAATGCCCGCTGATGTCAGTAAAGCTATAAACGACGCAGCAAACAAAAAAATAAATGACCTAGCACAGGAAGTTGCAAATACAAGTTTCATATCGGGTAGCGGTCTTCGTTTTAGATGAAATTCTTAATAATAATGTTCGCACAAGTGTCAAACGAAGTGTTCGACATGGACGAGCCTGTAGGCAGGGACACATCCGTGCGTGATTTCCAGTATTTCTCGTAGGACGCAGTGATACCAAATGCACCTAATCGCGTTGAAATTCAAGTTCACGATACAACGAGATATTTTCTTCCATCTGAGGCATATATCGAGTTTGTTGGTGAAATCCTGAAACAAGATAATACCACCTACGGAGCAGATTTTAAAGTCGGATTCGTTAACAACGGCATTATGGCATTATTCAAGAGAGCCACTTACATGATTGATGGAAGAGAAATCGAATCAATTACAGGTAACGTTGATTTAGCAACGACGATAGTAGGTCTAGCCAGATACTCGGATGATTTTACTAGATCAGCTGGCCCTAGCATGATGTTCGCCAAAGATAATTCCGACCATGCTGATCATGTCCAGTATAACATCGGGAGACCGAGAAATCACCTTAATAATGCTGACGCCGAAGTTGGAAACATAATGATTAACACTAATAACAATTATAATCTTGGATTTGCCACGCGGACAGCCATGTTGACTGGCAATGAACGAAGATTCTCCTGTGCAATTCCGTTATCTCACATTTTTGGATTTTGCAGGCACTTCAGGAAAGTTATTTATGGAGCGAAACACACGATTTCCTTCGTTCGAGATGACACAGGTAATAACCGAGCCATCTGGCGAGAAGCAGGTGATCAAGGTAAGGTGTTACTAACTAAATTTACATTGTGGATGCCAGCGATAGTTCCATCGATGCTTGAAGAAGAAAAATTACTGTCATTCATGAATCAAGGTGGTAAGTCTGTTATGTCCTGGCTGACAACTACTACTGACTCTATCGACGTTAATATCGATGGAATATTTACCTGGCGAATTGCGTCACAACAAGGCGTCTCGGCACCTAGGCACATCTTTGTGGCTCTTCATGCCGCAAACAGATGTGATCAAACTCACAGTCACATGATATTCGATACATTTAACGCAACAAACGTGTCGTTAAGGATAAACGGGCAACAACAACCATCCGAGGAAATATCAATTAATTTTGCCAACTATTCGACGGCTCGTGCGTATCATCGCTTGCTAAGTTTTATGGGTCGCGATCAAAATATCGATACCGGATTACAAATATCGCAGCTGGATTTTAATACTCGCTACCCTATCTATTACTTTTCCCTGGAGCATCTTGATTTAGTAAAACAATCCGTCGTTGATATCCATTTCAAAGCCAGAATTAACACAGCTGGACCAGCAAGAGCAATTGCGGTAATTCTCAGCGATAGAACAATGATCTTGGAAGGCATCAGCGGCAGAATGAGAGTCATCGACGCGCCTGTCGAGAAAATGTAACAAAAATCTAGATTTTCTAAACTTAGATTAAAACGATATTAATATGCCATACGAACACGTCAGCGTAACTCTGACCCAGGGTCAGATGAAAAAACTCCAGTCAGCGATAGCAAAGCAATGCGGTGTGAAATTAACCCTGAAAAATGATCAAATTCAGGGCGGGCCTAACAAACTATCGCTAACTAAGAATCAACATGGACGTTTTACCAAAGCCAAATCAGCAAATTCCGGAGTTCATGTGAATCTTAGTATAGGTGCCATCAGAGACATGGTCAAAACAGGTGGATTTTTCCCTCTACTAGCTGCTATTCCCGGATTATTAGCCGCAATTGCTCCGTCGATAGCAACCGGTCTAGCATCAAGCGCGGCTGGATACGCAGGTAAAAAACTACTAGAAAAAATAGGAGGGCGATGCGGTAAAAAAAGGGAAGCGGCCTTTATCTAAGACGCCCCCCATACGGATCCGGCCTAAGATGAGCACGCCCTATTCAAATTTAGATTTATTCAGCGAAGCAAAAAATAAAAAAATAAAATTTTTCAGAGGTGTATTTATGCGGGATCAACTACCAGAAAAACCAAATTCCACCGAGACAGGAATAATAAATCTCGATTCAAATACTGGCCCTGGTACACATTGGGTCGCCTACGCGATTAATCCTCGCGAAGTCATTTATTTTGACTCGTACGGACTAGCTCCGCCAAAAGAATTTATCAATTACGTGTCAAAGCTAAATATTCCGATTTGGTATTCAACACTTCCAACGCAGACGTTAATGGATCCACCGATATGCGGTCCTGAATCAATTAACGTCCTCGATGGGATTTCAAAATCATCTGGTCCGTATAACAGAATTGTATTTGAATATGCCGTAGATAAGTATCATGGTTGATATTTACGGAAGATTCCTCTACAGGAAGAAGGAAGTAGCCGACGTCGATCTATCAAAGTTCGCCACAAGGGATGATATTAATAATCTTCTGTCGTTGTCAGAAGTAGATCCTGGCGAAGTTGCCATTTTTCAAAGCAAGGAAGGAAGATTACAAACAAGTAACGTCAAAATAACCGATATAATCAGGCGGGACGAATATAACGATCGCATTGATCAATTTACTCGCCTATCAGAATCGGTATCAAAATCCATAGCTGATATCTCCGATTTTGTAGCGAAGTTACCCCTGAAGGCCGATATCGCAGATGTGGAACGAAGAGATAGCGAATTATCAGCAACGTTGCTTCTGAAGGCCGGTAAAGCATTACACGACGATCTTCAGGACAGAGTGACAAAAAGACTTAACAGGCTAAACAACGATCTTAAAAAACTCGACGATGCCTTAGCTAAATTTAGTAAAAAAATTGACGAGGACATAAAAACATCCGGCGATAATTCTTCTGCCGCACACGAGCTAGCAAAGAAAAAAGTCGATCAAGCATCGCACGATGATCTTAGCGATAAGGTAGGAAAAATCAACAAAGACATCACTAACGTTTTTGCCGATATTACCGAGATAAAAACCGTAATGAGTCAGAAAAGCGATAAAACATCACACGACGATCTTAGCGAGAAAACAAAAAAAATCAACGAGGATATTGCTAAAATTAACGAGGAAATTAACGTGATACGCCAAATCACAAGTCAAAAGACCGATAAAACATCACACGACGATCTCAGCGAAAATGTGAGAAAAATTAACGAGGATATTGCTAAAATTAACGAGGAAATTTCCACGACGCGTGATTTGGCGCGTCAAAAGATTGATGTATCGTCGTACAACGAAGAGATTCGAAATTTGAACGCGAAACTTCTCTTCATAGTTGCAAAAATTAACGATATTAGCACAAAAATATCGTCAGCGAATCTTGAAAAATTAGCGCGTATTATTGTGCCAGCGGAGGTAGAAACAAAAAAAATTGATTGTTATATGCAATTTGTGGTAAAAACGTACAGAAATAGGTGGTACCCCGATGATAACACATTTAGCTTTACCTCGTCGATTATTGGTGCCTATCGAATACATGTTATCTCCGAGACGAAATTCAGTGTAAAAACTAGTACTCGTTACTCCTATGAATATCACACTGGATTTTTGATTATTCTGATGTTCGAAGAATACACGGAAACATTTACACTAGAACCACCAGATAGAACCTCCACAAGACCAGTTGAATATATTGTAATTATCGAATATTTATCCGGAATACCCGCAATTGGTTAGATAGATTAACTAATAAATGACCGCATCGGACTACCGATACAATCAAGCGCGTTCATGGCAGGATTCGCTAAAAAAACTTCTCGACGAGTATCAGATAAAAATAAAGAAATATCAGCGCAGATTAGTTGCCATCGATGTTGCCGTGTATGCGGTAAGCGCAATAGTCGCCGGTGCGGGAATAATCTTATCCGCGGTAACAACAATCGCGCCGATCGTAGCAACGATAATAATCTCGTCGACAACGACAATCGCGGGTATTCTCAACATTATCGCAAAAAAAATATCCTCATGCACGAGTGAAAAATTATACCTGTACACGAGCAAACTATCCCAGGTCAACGAGGCGTATTCGAAATTATCATCGCTGCTTTCCGAGAGTCTCAACGACGGAGTTATATCCGATCTCGAATTTTCCGTGATGGTAAATATCTATTCTGAGATTGAACAAATGAATATCAATAATGTCCGAACTAGCTCAAATCGCGACAAACACAACACCGCCGATAACAACGCTGATATCGGCAAGCTCAACCAGGCCAGAATTTAGTATCGATTTTCCAATTCCAATTAGCGTCAAGGAAATTGCGCTGTCACAGTTACGCGTCTATAATAGCTGGCCCAATATTAGATCAAAATCATTCGGTAGATTATTATCGAATAATTCGCTTGTTTTTGCTAATAAAATCCGTCCCGATGGAACTCCCGATTGGATCGTCGTTGGTATACCAACAGGCAGCTACGAAATTGAGCAAATCGATAAGGAACTCACCGGTAGAATATCGAATATAACCGGCGATGCTACACCAGGAATAAAAATATTAGCACACGAACCAACAATGTCGTCGATGATCGAAGTAAAATCGCCGTATATCGTTGATATTTATCAGTCGTCGATTAGGACAGTGCTAGGTTGGCCCGAAATCGCACCTCTGGCAAAACCAGAAAAATCTGATTTTATTATTCCAGGTTGGCACGAAGAAGCTCCTCCAGAGCTACCGGAACCAAAAAAGTCTGATTTTACCACCGATGAAGGATGGTACGGAACTATCAGACACAAGCCTCTAATCAGCAGTGCCATCAATCTCATGAACAGCTACAAATTTGACTTAACGATGTTCGCTTTTACTTTTAGGGACGAAAGAATTCTCTCGTGGTTGCCTCTTCCCAAAATTCCCCCTGGTGTGGAAATCTTCGACGCTACCAACATTAACAGAATAATATTCCCCATAGATGGTATCTTGATAAGAAAAACCATCGACGAATTTAATCAAGAACATAAATTACAATTAAATTTATTGCGGGGATCCTTTCATGAATGTATCTTAAATAAATCAGGCTCATGCTGAGAAATTATCGAACGCGTGAAGATCTTAAATCAACTTGCGAATGATGTTGAATATTATCACGATATGTTCATTCGGGCGATAATTGATGATATATCAATTGCCGATTATGTTCTTCCTATTAGCAGCTTCAAGTTGATCAAAAATTCAGGAGAAAAACAAAAATTCATGACAGTATTCAAATTAACCGAGGAAACGCTACCAAATTTCAAATTTCCTGATTATGACGTTGATGAAATGAGAAAATCCGTCGTTGATACCATCGTTGATTTATTTCCGAAATTACATGCCGCGTGGACTAAAAAAATACAATCAGAATCAATTCTTAAACACAATAATGATCCAGCCGGGCAGGGGCGGCATATCTCGCCGGGTATCGTTAACATAACGGAAGTTATCGCGATTTATCTTCACGCGGATGTCGTTGAAGGTAGCTACAACGCAGATGCGTCTACGTCAGAACAGGCACAGCAGGGATTTATCTTATATTCGTTTTCACCTAGCGCATCTCCTGGTTTTTTTAATAATAAAAGAGCCAGTAAATCCGTTTTATCTGCGATGTCACAATCGATTATTGTCGAGGATAAATTTCAAACTGACGGACCAGAATGGAAATTTGCTTGATATACGTGGGGAAACGTTGAGTATCAATTTACTAGTGAGGTCGTAAAATTAGAATCGAAGATTTTCAAAATTAGAATCTTAAAAATCTGTCCGCCAGAAAAAAATAGCAAAAAAAAAAAAATAAATAAAAATCGGAGAAATTTTCAAAATTAGTAAAATTTCTTAATTTTGATGGGTTAAATACCCGTCAAATTGAGTAATTTATATGATTTAGTAAATCTGTTGGGGTAAATACCCGTCAAATTGAGTAATTTATATGATTTCGTAAATTTGTTGGGGTAAATGGTAGTCAGAAACAAGAAAATTGCACAATTTCAGTTAAATAAATAAAAAATCAGGAAAATTTGTTTTTTTTTTGTTATAGAAATTTTTAAGAATCTTAAGAATCTTAAGAATCTTCGATTCTAATTTTACTTTCATCGACCAGCTTTTTTAGCTGCCTGACGCGCGAGCTGGTAATTTTTCTCGATTCATATTCATCAGATAAACTCGATCTAACTTTTCCTACTTGCGTCGATAATTTAACAAAATCCTCGATTTGATCATCACTGACAGATGCGAGAGATTAATACATCGCAATCTGGATTTTCTTTATGAACTTATATTCGGATGGAAGCGTGTACCTGTATTCGAGTTTTCCCTGGACGATCGTCTCAAATTCGGACCGGATTTTACCTGCGTCCAAATCAGAAGATAAATTTATATTTTTATTTTTTAAATCCTCGATGGCTTCGATGATGTTGTTTATGTTTTCCTCGTTCATTATACAAATTTGTAATATTTAATTAATTTTCCAAGTCTGAAATTATCGGAATATAATAAAACTCGATCCATTCGCCGAATTTATAGGAAAATGCTGCGCTGATTATTTTTTCTGCCGCATATCGTACCGAGGCTGAATGAATACCAAAGTACCTTGCAGCGGCACTCATCGACGTAAACACAATTTCCTCGTTTGTTTCTTTGTTTATCGATTTAACCGCCTTAGCTGGTCGATATCCGCAGCCGTTACTAAATTTAGAATTTTCCTTCTGAGTAACCGCCCGAAGATTTAATAGTTTATTGTTAGTTTTATTTCCGTCAATGTGGTCGATAACAAGACCGATTTTTATTGGTCCGTGAAAACATTCGTATACGAACCTATGACAGAAATACGTATTTCTTCGTTTTTTGTTTTTGTTGACAGCAAATTTGAGATAACCAAATTTATCAACGTTGCCGACATGTTTCTTTGTTTTGATATGCCTGACGATACCGTCGGACGACGACTCGTATCCCGCGATCGTAGGATGAGATTTAAACTCGTATGTCATTTCCTCTGGGGATGTTGATTCAGGAATCGTTGATTTTGGATTCATATATGATAATCTATTTGTCTAAATCGTTATTTGCTTTGATTCGATTAATATAATCTTCTTCGCAAGTTATAACCGACGAGGATCTTTTTTCATAATATCGCCGCAATTCTCGATAATTCTTTCCTCCACACGCCAGACACAATCGAGTTTTTCCTCGCGTGCCAACCTGGCAGCGTAGGCATCGCTGTGGTCCTTTACTGCCACGCCGAATCGCATGTATATGAGCACCGCAATAATCGCCTCTGCAAGATTTGTCACAGAAATTTGTTGAACCGATTAATAGCCATTTGCATTGATTCATATTATTTAAACATTTGTCTAAAATATAATCAATGGATACGTTTGATCTTGATGAGGCAGAATCTATTATTCCTGAAGTTGACCGAGCGAAGAAAGAATTTTTCGATGATGGAGCGGTTGACACTTGGTCGACATGGAAAACAAATTCCATCGATGCTACAATGAACCTGGAGCGAGCCAAGAAAATAATCGAGCACATAAAGATCGAGCATCCCGGGGAGCGATTTATTTTTGGAATAAAATTTATCGCACAAATGCCTGATGATACTTGGATTATTCGCGATAAACGAGATCCAGTGCGTGCCGGTAAGAAAAACGTTATTCTTGATAAGAATTCTAAACCTGGATTGTTATTGGGAATCGATGGCCCTTATTATGCTAGATCTTATCCAGCCAGCGCTGTTGTTTATGGAATCTATCGGCTAAATAATGATCCGGATGTGAAAAACCTACCTGCGATGAAAGAATCACCGATGATAAATTGCGTGGCTGAACGTGTGATCGAACACATGAAAAACGCTCGACGTGGATCTGGTTTGACTCAATTGAGGTTGGATAAGATTAATGCGTGGGCAAAGACCGTCGCTGATGGTGCATCGGTGGACGACGTGGCTGCGTTGAGTAAAAAACTAAAATTTCCTATCACGGTGAAAACGTTATCGGGAGAAATATTATACTCGTCGCCGTATAGATCCCGAGGAGCACCAATCGAGATTATCGACCATAATTCCCATGCGTGGTCGCATTCGGTAATAATATTTCCGCTGGATCGTGTGGTTAAATTTTATCCCACAGACAGTAAATCTGCGGAAATTCCACGGAGAATGATAATTCCGATGCCGTGTTCAAATTTATCAAAAAATTAAGCGCATCTGATCCGATATCGATATGGTTATTCTCGAGCGAAGAAAGATACGATCAATTTATCCTGCCATGTGGCGATATTTACAGGAACGAAATATTACATGAATCGATGAGAAATCTCGCGGTAAAATATTCGTCGAATCCTGATCAATTATTAACAAATTGCTTTACAATTTCGTCTGTTGCTGCTCACGCCGCTAGAGAGAAAAACTCGTGGAGGCCGACAAGAAACGAATATCTCGCCGATATTCAACTTAGCTGTATCGAGTATGGCCATGGCGGATTGTGGAATACCAGGTACGATTTCGAAGATATGATTTCCGTCGACATGAGCGCATGTTATCCTGGAATTTTCCTTGGATATGGCGATTGTTCCGAGTATTTTGCTAAATTCGGCCATCCTACCAGCGAAATGACAAGAGTAGCAATTAACGGACCGTTGCCTGATTTTGTCATGACCGGATTCGCTTGTGTCACGTCGTTTGAATTTGCTGAAAATCTGCATAAAATTTGCTATATTTGGTTTGGAGGCATTTCTCTCAACGTCGTTGGGTTCCTACAGTGTTATTGAGATATATGCTAGATTCGTCGATGTTAGTGTCGTTGACGGTGAGTGAGGCGATTATATCGTATAGAAAACAGACCGACGTGTGGCTACCGACGGATTGCGATAACGCGAAAGATATAGGAAGAAAAATAATTGGTAAATTTACTCAAGGTGGATCCGTTGATCACAAGCATCGGCACGCTAGATTATTTATCAACGACGCCGAGATGTATTTTATAATCGCCGATACGGTATCACGAGGAATATTTTGCAATAGAGAGAATATTATTATTGATGGAGAAAAGTTAGGTACCGTAATTAGCTACCTTGACGGAGAATCAGCACAATATACGCATTTACGATCGTCGATGCTCGCTTATGTTAGTATAAATTTGCTGTCGATGATAAACAAATTTTCTGATATCGCGGTAAGAGTCGCGACGGATTCATTTTATATCGATAAAAAATACCAGTGTAGGCTGGAAAATTTAATCACCGATGGTAGCTCCTGGGGAACTTGGAGGATAAAAAACGAGGATATTCTAGATTATTGCGAAGACGCCGATGTTGAAGATCGCGATGAATTTCATCGAGGTAAATTTGGAGAATCTTCGACAGCCGCATCTGCATTTGACCCAATTTCACGCAGCAAATTCGTCTACCTAAATGGACCTGGCGGTAGCGGTAAAACAACGCGAGTAATAAACTTATTTGCGAACTCCGATATGATTGTGTTGACTCCGACGCATAGATTAGCGCGAGAAATAAAGCAACGTGTCGTTAATTCTTGCACGTACCATAGCTATTTCAAATACAGCGGTGGATCATGGGACTCAGTGCGAATGGGAGACAAATATATCAACAGGATCATAATATTTGATGAGATTTGCACGGTAAATTTAGATATTTTAAAATCGATATTAGCTTGGCTGGGGCAGAAAAACACCGCCGTGATAATGTGCGGCGATCATGGCCAACCTAATCCGATTGATGGTGAATCGCCTCACGAGTGGCTTAGAAGCTTCGTTGATTATTACGAGGAAATCGACGCTGATTATAGATCGACAGATATTTTGTTGACCGAATTCAAAAAAATAATTCGATTGCAACCGAATAAGATTCAATGTGACGTCATGAGAAAAATAATCGACGAGACTCCGATGAGCGATTTTGTAAATTTGTGGCGTCCCGATCATCTGATCGTTGCTAGTAGAAAAATTATTCGTGATATTATTCAGGAAATGTTATTCAAGCTGCATTGTGAGAAATTTCCAACGCTGCAGGTACCGTTATGCTATAGGCCCACTGATACTAGGCGACAAAATATTAATGTTACTTTGCCATGCAGAGAAGAAAGGAACTTGGTCCTGAATGATATTATCTTTGTTGATATTAATCTTGTTAATGACGCGCTAAATGCAGAAAAATCGCCATGGAAATTAGGTTACGCAACAACGATACACTCGTCGCAAGGATTGACCGTAGATGGCCAAGTTTGGATTGTCGATGATAGAATATCTTGGTCAAATTTGGTATATTTGGCCGTGTCGAGAGTAAGAAAATTATCTCAGCTAGGACGAATTCGAGTAAACTACATTAGTGACGCTGGCGGTAGTTGAGTATCTTCGGGTACTATCTGTAATTCTTCTTTGGTAAATCCGCGTTGTGGCGCTAACGAATCTAGGATATAAATTGCCGGTCTTCCAGATGATCTTGTTACGGCGGATATTTTATGTGTTGTAACGCTCCAGGTTGGGTCGGTTGCTCTTTTTCTTCCTCCTTCGGCTTCACATTCCTTATATAAATACCTGACTGTGACGCTACCTAGTACAGGCTGAATTGTGGAATCTCGCTTTTGTGGTATATTTGATTTTGTAATTGCAATTGCGGGCTTCATTGATATTGTTCGAGTCGTCTCGTTATTTAACGCGCTGATTACATGAGACAATCTTGATGCCCAGTCGTGAGATCGATTATTCTGAATAAACTCACGCGCGTATTGGTATCCGAATAATCGTTCTGCGAGAGTTTTATTGAATCTTTCAACGATAGCTTGATTGCGATGAACACCTACGATACCGCGACGGATTTTAACGTTGTTCTTTTTCATTAATGAAGTAACCGCGCCAAGAAATTCTCGACCTGGATCAACCTGGAGAAGATTTGGCCATGTTAATGGGGATCGAGAATAAATTTCGTTAAATGCCTTAGCGATCTCCGTTGCTGTTTTATTTGATAATGGCTCTACTTCTTTATACCTGCTAGCGATATCGACAATGGTCAGAACATATTTGTATGTGACTCCGTCGACGGTATCGTGAGGAAGAAACATCAGATCCGCTTGATGGACCTCATTGGGGACGCTGACGGTAAAACTCGCGTATGGTATTTTCTTAGGTGGAGGGAGATATATTTGCCAAATTGCCTGTTTTGATAACCACGATTCAGCGACGGATTGTTTTACCGATGCGGCTTTAGCGAGTTTGGCAATCGCTGATTTTCCTCGCCAGAATCCTCGCGGAGAATAATATATCTGCTCCATATTATTTACCAGCGCCGAACACTAATTTGCCTTTCATCGCGCCTTTTATCAGCCAGGATGCCAATTTTTCTTTGAAATTTTTATTAGGAATTGCGTTTAGTGCGTGAATTAGCTTGATATCAGCAAGATTCCTCTGTTGTAAATCTCCACTGTAATACGCGAGATCGTGATCATAACAAGCTCCATCGATGGCGTTTACGGGATTTTCGCCTTGCTTTGGTTGTTTATTATTGTCGAGTCTGATATCGAGTCTTGTTCCGGGTCCACAATAATTGTACCCTGGTAGATGCTTTTCTCCGGGATATTTTGCCCAGGGCAATCCAGGTAGATTTGTCAAGGAGGCTGCGATATCTCCTCCGGTTCTTCTACTTTTTATTTTTACAAATCTAAATTTACGCGTCTTGCAAACTTCGCATTCTCCCGCAATTGCGTTCCTGTTGTTACGTGTAACGATTTCGGTAGGATTTATCGTAGCTGTGTGAGTGCGACACTTAACACAATATAGATCCATGTATTTTATTAACATGAATGTAATTGATTTTTCAGCCACGAAACGACGCGAGCAAGTGAAACATCATGCGGCATTACCAAATTCGATCAGAATGATAATTATCGGCCCGTCAGGATCGGGTAAAACGCAATTGTTATTGAATTTGATTATGCGATGGCTGAAATGGGATAAATTATATTTGGTTGCACCATCCGTCGATGATCAGCGTTGTTACCAAGTGTTAAAAGAATTTAGCAACAACACCGATGAGGGCACAATCGAATTCATCACAGACATCAACGAAGCTCCATCCGTGGATGATTTGGATGGTGATACTAATAATCTTGTTGTGTTCGATGATGTTATGCTGGAAAAGCAGACCAACCCGGCTAGGATATTCTCGCGTGGCAGACACAAAAACACCGATGTTATTTACGTAACACAGAGAAATACGCAGATTCCAAAGGTGATCAGGGACAATTGCAATATTTTATCTGTGTTCAATGGCGTGGACACGCACACGTTGAGAAATATCCATCAGACCTGGTGCAACGGTGACATGGATATAAATAAATTTAAAAATTTGTTCAGCCGCGCTCAGATGACGCCGCACGGTTTCATCACGATAAATCTTCATGATCCACGTAGTCGGTATCGCATCGGTCTTGATCAAATTTATTCATGAGAATGCAGCCGGACAATGCAACAAAAAGTAATAACCAAAATAATTATCCCGCCTAGTTTATTTCCTGTCTCGGATGCTATATTTATTGACACACCCGGCGCACACACCTGATGCATCGGGTCTGTATCGCACGAAAATTGGTTCCCGTAGAAGGCTTTATTTTTGATTTCTGAGGCTTCTACGGAGAAAGTTCCCGTAGGAGCGTTTATTTTGGTTGGAAACGATGGTCTGTTCAACTTCCCTGCTGCTGGTGGTTTCATCAATTTTGACAGGAAACACGTTTGATCGTATCAAAAATCAATTAACTGACATGCTTGATACTCACACGTTCTTCAAAGTTTCAATTTCATTTTTAGAAACATAAAAGCTTTATTTTAACTTATTATTTAAAACATTAAGACTTAGTTTGACGTACTACATATAAATGAACAGTATTATATAGGTAGAAGCCGCACGTATAGAGGAACAACAAATACTGTGAACTGGATATTCAAGGACTATAAATATAGTCATTATATCCTAAATTGGTATCAATTGAAACTGTAAGCGGGCAAAATGTGTTTATATATGAAGGAAACTGAAAGTATAGGTATAACTTTATGTGATGTATGCGATTGTATGTGGTGAATTTCGCTATACGTTAAGTGTGAAAATTTTGCATGTATTTGTTAACAAATATGACCTACATAAGTATAAATGTTGACATTCGTAGGATTAAGTCTGTTAAAGCGAACAGAGGGGAGATATGGTTGCTTGAAAGAAGAACTTGACAAAAATGCAATACACATCAATTTTCGTGCTTTACAGATGATATCATTCTCAATTCAGTAATGTTCGCATATCTGTAATAATGTCCTAAAACGCGTGATATGAACCATAATAATCACGTGTGACTGATAGCGTCATTAGTGTAGAATCAACACATTTAATCTTGTAATGGAACACTAATTTTGATCCTATGGTAATATGTTTTGGAAGGACACTTAAAATTTTAAGATGGAAGGTGTCACAAATAATTGAGTAGGATGATGATTTTACTAATGCTGTGATGTGATTGACTTGTATGATGCAATATTTGTGAAGTCATGTGACACAGAATGCAAATGGTGCAATCCAGGTCAAATTTCAGAATGATGTAATTTCGTCTAGTCTGTCAGCAGATTATGGAACCAACGAATAACATGCTCACAATTTCTGAGAAAATGAATCCTATTTATGTCGAATTCATCTAGGTATATCTCAATGAAAGGTCGTTGTAATTTGCTAGGCTGGCTAGTAAATGGCTACTATATTCCAACACAAAATGGCGAGTTCTAACGTTTCGATAGCAGTGGACTCTATTCCCAGAGCTCAACATAAGTGTCCATATGTAATAAAAATGGAATGGAAAGGGTCATTGGAATCTCGGTCTAGCTAGAAATAAATAACGTAGTAATGCATTCGCAACTGGAAAAATCGTTAGTGTGCACACTTGTACAAACTTCACAATGTAAGATTATATGATAATAGTTGTTTACAAATATTTGACAGAAAAGAAAAGAATACAATTTCATCGCTAAAGAGCTTGACCTTTACTAATGGTTGGTTGCGTTTGAGAGATTGTGTCAGTGGATTATAGACTCTATTATACAGAGGAGACAGTGACTAAAACATTTAACCAAGAGTCAGCCGACAGGGACACTGAACCCGTGGCTCGGAGAATATTTGCCGAACTACAACGGTCATTACGACCTCTTATAAAGGGTGAAGCTCGCTTTGCAAAAGCAAAACACAGACCTTCGCACCCAGTTTTGGTGTTTGAAGTTCAAAGTTCAGGTGTTTATATAGCTCTTGATTGACAATAGTTAAATCATGTTTAGAAGTGAGAAGGGACCTGTTTTTTAAAATGTAAACGAAATATTAGTCATTAAATCTTTAGCGCATATATATTGAAAATCTTAATTAAATGTATGCTAGAGTTGATAACGATTGGGACAAATGTACAACATGGACTAGACATTTATGTCTGTATTTGTGATCAAATTATATCTTAGCTGTTATATTTGATATTTAATTGTAAAAATTCAAAATTTGAAGTAAATTTATTATAGTTGAATTGTTAAATGGGATATGAAGGGTTAAATGAAAGAGAACTCAAAAATATGTATGAAAAACGTTTAAAATCATCAATGTAACCATTAAAGTCATCAATGTAACCATTACAGTCATCAATGTAACCTTTTTATTTTACTAGCAGTTCCTTCTTTTAAAACTATCTGCAGTTATGTATCTCAAATATACTTTTTGACCATGGAAAGGTTTACGTCTACAGTTTTAATCTCCAGCTAAGTAAATATTATTTAAATCCGAATTTCGATGAATGCTGTTCTTCTACTGAGGGTTGTAAGTAAAATTACATAATTTAATATTTGTATAGTCTAAATACCCTTTAATATCAGTAACATCAAGTGCCATATCATGTCTTGTTTAATCTAATATTTTAACAGGTGAAGGAAAGTGGAATTATAAACCACATCATTCAAAGTTTGTTTTTCTCCATGTAGGAGATTTAGAAACGAGTTGGTGATATGGTCAATTTCTAGGGATAATTTCTACATGAAACTAACGGTGCCAAAATTAATGTTAAAAACTTCTATATAAAAATGATAATATGCTAATACTAGTAAATCTTTAGCAACACGATAATCAGCGAATTCTAATTCACAGAATCAAATCAATACCTCCAGTGATCAGTCCAGACCCTTTATAGTTGCCAAAAAATGCAGTACCTACTACGATGAATCGTATTTGGAAGCTAACGGTAGTAACCGAACTGCATGTAAAGGCAAATTTATAATATTAGTACTGGATCTATTCTAGGAAATGCAGCATGATAAATCATTTATCAACGAAAATATTTAACTCACCGTTCGTTATTCCTATCAGTATCCTTATGAATACCAATAAACACGTCTTTTCTATGAATGCTAACATTTTTTAGTAAATACTGTTTTCAGAATATATTCATCCCAAAACAGAAAACCGAGCACAGCTAATCTCACAACACCCGTATCCACCTAACATAATGTGAATCGATTGACTGAAAGCCGTTGGAAGGTAATCAAGCTGTCTGGAGCGATAGACACAAAAAGCCCGCCGACACGCTTCGCTGGTTTCCAGCAGGTATGACGCGACCCGTGTATTGTATATATTTTAGTATAGTTTTTTCATCTTTAAACATTCACACTGTTTACAACCTTAACGTAAATATATCTTAATTAGTTAGCGATATATGCAATTAATTAATTTGTATATAAATAGTGTTGGGAACTAGCAAACAAAACCTGAAACAATTAATGCATTATTATGTAACTTAATTTAATTTGTGTACCAAATTATGTGCAGGTTAATGTATTTGTATGGGAAAATATAAATAAGGTTTTGAGCAGTACTGCATGCTCATTGCGTGCAATATTACTCCGAAAAAACGAGTTGAAAACCTCTTCTTAAAATGACATAATATTGTTATCATGTATTTATTTTGTTTTCCACCTAAGGTGTAATAATGTAATAATAATAAGAAGAAACTCCTAAAATAAACCCCAAAGAAAACTTGCATTTATGCCATTTATGGTATGTTACCAATATATACACAACCGTTTAGCTCGGGGGCCCTACTGGCCGAGTGGTCTAAAGCGCACTCCGTTACGGATCACTGCCATCTCACCTCTGTCTGCGTGGGTTCGAGTCTCGGATTCAGCCTATATGGGTATGTGAGAAAGCTTGCCAGTAGCTTCTCGTTAGTCGGTGGTTCTTTCCGGGCTTTTCCCGGGTTCTTCCTCCACCGTTAATAATGGCCGCCATGTATAGCCTATCATGTGCTGAAAAATGGCGTTAAACCCTACAACAGCAACAACCGTTTAGCTCATAGTCAAAATAGGATGCATGCAATTTATTTAAATACTATCTAGAATCATGAACTTTGCTTTCTGATTAGCATTACACCATTATTTCAGTAGTATCTTACTTTTGCACGATGAACTGACAAATTAGTTTGTATTGTGTGCACGCTAGTATTGCAAATTTGATGTCTATAATTATCTATGTTAGTGCCATACCCTCATAACAAAATCTGGTCTATCGACATATATATTATGCTTCAATAGCAGAATATTTATTATATAATGTTGAGCATTATATATCCTGTTAAGTGGTAATTTCCTTGGCAATACAGTTACAGCTAGCAATACATATCTTTATTTCTTGGCAAACATTCATTGTTGATGATTATACATTTAATGTTGCAGTAACGTACCCAGGTTAACTGTGTAATGAACATTCGAATTAGTGCAGTCAAGGTATACATTGGCTATATACTGTATGCGTGTTATGTGAGATCTTAGCTTTCGTGCCCTAACAACATATATTCTGATGAAGTAACTATGCTTGTAACACTAGCTGTCAATCAAATGTTATCCACAACTTGGGTTTTTACCCTGTACAACATGATTTTATAACGTGTAGAATTTATAATTGATACATAAAACGACTTTGAAGAGAAATGACTTAAAAGTTATATTAATTAATCCTTGGTTTTTTAAAAAACAAATCCCGCTTTAATTTGTTCGTCTTTATCAACTTATTATAGTACCTCTAGTTCTATATCATACAATATAACTTACTTTTAATGTGTAATAATTTTCAGACCAATATGTATGTGTGTACGTAGGTACGCACATACTCACGCACACATGTATGTATGTATGTATGTATGTGGATGGATGGATGGATAGATGGACGTACGTACGTATGTATGCATGTATATATGTATGTATGTATGTATGTACGTATTTATACAGGTAGGTAGGGATGGATGGTCAGATGGATATGTTGTTTAGCTGCATGTGATCACAGTTCTGGCATATAATAATGATTGCAATGTACGTTCTCCAAGTCTGCTTCATCACACTATGATAGCCACGAACTCACGAAGAAAGGGTTAGCGAAACTTACTGTATCAGGTCAGATGTAATGTATCACGTATGATCTGATACGTAAATGTCTTATGTACATTTTGAAAAAGTTGATATACAAATATATGAAACTTTTATTTAATACAGTTATGATGCGTCCAGTTTAAATTAGTCCAGTTTATAAGAGTTTATTTTCTAAAGTACAAAATAAGAAAATATCGTCGTGCTATAAATATACTCAAATGAAAGATATAAATATTGATCTATGTAATCTTATACACATATGATATTTGTCTTTCTTAATATTAATGTTCAATGCGTTCAAGGAACAAATCATATATGTATCAGATTTAACTATGTGAATTTGTTTTGTTATGGCCATTATACGTTATAAACTGACGCTAAACACCGTTTTTTTGAAAATGTGTGAAATGTAGTATAAAATGTTTCCTTGCACCTTAACTTCTTTATCGAGGTTCAAAGCGATAAAATTGAAAACATTTCACTCTCTTTGAACCTTTGAAATGGCCTTTACCTGACCTGTGACCACCATATGCACCCTACCGTATCTTGTAAATCTAAAGGGACAAGGTCAAATACTTGTTTTGTATTCAACCCTAACGCCAAGCGTGGATTGCCTTTGACAATATTTGTGAGATAGGCGATAGGAGGTCAATGAACCTCGAGGAAGCACAATGTACAATGTTTAAAACCTGGTACTAAATTATGAAAACAAACATAAGTTTATGTTCTGTATGGGTTGTTTACGACGTATAACTACATTCAAAACATGTAATACTCATTAGTTCTGTATGGGTTGTTTACGACGTAAAACTACATTAGCAGCAGGGAAGTTCTACAGACCAGACGTTCCAGACCAAATAAAGCTTCCTACGAGAACTTTCTCCGTAGAAGCCTCAGATTTCAAAAATAAGCCTTCCTACGAAAATTAATTTGCGTAAATTCACTCCCGATTGCAATTTTTTGTGTGCAAATTCAATGATTCTAGACAAGGAAAAAAGGGGGGGGGGGGAATTTATTCCGTCGACGAAGTTTGCAAAGTTTGGCTGCTGATCCTAATTTTACCTCGCATTAAAACAATATAGTTGAAAATAATATGAGTCCGAAAGCTAGTACAGTTGGAGAGCCTCATTCTGCCAGATTAGCACGAGAGCAATTAGCGGCATTAAAGAAGCTTATCCCGACAAAACAATTATTTAAGAGAAATGTTCGTGGTTACGAAGATGTACAACATGGAATTGCCGAGGCATCATCGAAATGGTTAAAGCCAGTTACCGGAACAATCGAGCAAGTTGTATTTGGCGACGAAAAAGATCCAGATACGAAGAAAAAGGGAATTTTTCCTATGTTGAAAGGTATTGAGGAACAATCACGAACATTACCCGAGCGATTAGCAATAGCAGCAGCAGCACAAGGGCGACAACCTGCAATTGCTTATAAAACAGGTAGTAAGGGAAAAACCGTATTAGGAAAACCGGGAGTAAAAAAAAGGGAAGTTTAATATCGAGAATTTAAGAGAAAATTTCACCGATGAGGGATGGGAAATAATATCACGACCGCTCTCGACACTGTATTCCATAGATCGAATTGGTCAATTTGCGGAAGATATGTTTAGTGTTCGAAATGAATATTTGACTGAAATAGGAAAGGGAAAATATAAAACCCGTAATAGTTGGTATGGTATGTTATATAAAGTTTATGCGGAAAAAACACAGGCGAGTGAAAGGGATCCATTTTTTAGAAGATTTTTAGAAGCAGCAGACGATAGATATAATTATAATAAGCAATTAGCGGAAGATATAAAACAGCAAGCGAAGGAAAGAAAACAACAGGAGAAGGAAGAAAAAGCTAAAACACGAAGGAGAAAAGTAATACCACAGGAAGATATTCAACCACAGGAAGATATTCAACCACAGGAAGAAGATATTCAACCACAGGAATTAGGAGCTAGACCAAAAGAAAAAATTCCACCTCAGAAAAGGGAGAGAAAATCAAAAAAGAAAAAAGATCAGAGTGATCAAGAACAAGTAACTCAACCAAGCGAATATAAACCATCTGCGGATAATGGTTCGTTTGCAATTGATCCTAATATATCCGCTGATAATTATTTGAACAAGAATTTGTTGTACTTACTCAGTAACTATGATTCAAGAATTCAGATGGCTGCGGATAATTCTCTGGAAAATAAAAGATTTTTTTTGAATAAGGATATTGCCGATAAAATTGAAGAAATTGATTGGCTAGCGATAATTTATTTTGGTGGTTTAGGAAAACCAGTAAAATATAATGATGAAAATTTTGGAAAATTTTCATCAGATGTTATTAAATATAGATTTACGAGTATGAAAAAGACAATTTCGTCATCTAAGAGTGATAGTTCTTCTTCCTCCTCTTTTGATCTTTACCATCCCTCCCTTTCTCCTACAATATATCCAAGGGGGAGTCCTGCAGAGCGCCCCATTTGGCGCCCCCCACCTCCAGAACCAACATCGACAAACTGGAAACCACAGGAACTTTCACCCAAAGGAAAATGGAATATTCCGAAAGGTGAGGCTTCTTGGCCACTTGGTTTACCCATAACTCCACCAGAAATATATTCGCCACTAACGTCGTCAGGGACATCGTCAGGAGAAGTATTCGAGGAAGTGTTATCGCCATCGAAATTTCCAAAACCAAAGACAGGAAGCGGATATACCGTTTGCCCTGACAGCGTTGTCAACGATGTATCTCGCCTCGAGATATTAATCGGAGGAAAACGAGCCGGAAATAACTCTCGCGAAATAATCAACGAAGCCTCGGATATTTGTCAGCGATTATTCCGCGGTGGTGTCATCGACTCTCACATTTACAAGGAACTTGTCGATGAGCTCATCGATTAAAACAACACAATTGAAATAACATGATTGTTCACAAACATCAGCGCAGACCCAAACAGGTCCGCGTAGTAAACTCTCGATTGCCCGTATACAGATATATCCACGGTAATGGATTCGGCGATATTATTGGAAGTCTTTTTACGCGAATAATACCTAAAATCGGACCCATGATCAAACAGCTCGGGTTAAAAGCAATAGGAAAGATCGGCGAGACTGCCGTTTCTGGTATCGGTAATTTGGCCAGCAAGGGTTTCAATGCTGTCAAAAGTAAAATATTAAATTTAGTGCGCAAAAAACAACTCGTCAAATTGCCTATCACCAGAGAAATGCCACCCGAAATCAGCAAAGCCATAAACGACGCGGCAAATAAAAAAATAAACGATCTAGCGCAGGAAGTCGCTAAGACAAATTTAGCGCAGGAAGTCGCTAAGACAAATTTAGCGCAGGAAGTCGCTAACACAAATCTCGCAAAGGAAGTTGCTAAGACAAACCTAGCAAATACAAGCTTCATTTCAGGCAGTGGTCTTCGTTTTAGATGATATTCTTAATAATAAATGTTCGCACAAGTGTCAAATGAAGTGTTCGACATGGACGAGCCTGTGGGCAGAGACACATCCGTGCGAGATTTCCAGTATTTCTCGTACGATGCAGTTGACCCAAATACAAATAATCGCTTGGAAATTCAAGTTCACGATACAACAAGATATTTTCTTCCATCTGAGGCATATATCGAGGTTGTTGGGAGAATTGTGAAAAACGATGATACCAACTATGCCGATGATTTTGCTGTTGGGTTTGTCAACAACGGCATCATGGCATTATTCAAGAGTGCCACTTACATGATCGACGGAAGAGAGATCGAATCAATTACGGACAACGTTGATATAGCAACGACGATTATAGGCCTAGCGAAATACTCGGATGATTTTACCAGGTCAGCCGGTCCTAGTATGATGTTCGCCAAAGATAACTCCGATGACCCTGAGCATTCCCCGTATGATATCGGCAGACCGGTAACCGTCGCTGGCGCTCCCGCTGATATTCGTTCAGTGATGATCACCCCCAATAACAATTACAATCTTGGATTTGCCACGAGAAGAGCTATGCTAAAGGGAGTTGAACGAAGATTTTCCTGCGCAATTCCGCTATCTCACATTTTTGGATTTTGCAGGCATTTCAGAAAAGTTATTTACGGAGCAAAACACACGATAACTTTCGTTCGAGACGCCGCTGGCAGTGACAAAGCCATCTGGCGAGATCCTGGTGATGCAGGCAAGGTAATCCTAAACAAATTTACCTTGTGGATGCCAGCGATAGTTCCATCGATGCTTGAGGAAGAAAAATTATTATCATTCATGAATCAAGGCGGAAAATCCGTCATGTCCTGGTTGACAACGATGACCGACTCCTGCGATGTTAATATCAACGGAATATTTACCTGGCGAATTGCGTCACAACAGGGCGTTTCGGCACCTAGACACATCTTTGTTGCTCTTCATGCTGCAGATAGATATAATCAAAATCGCAGTCACATGATATTTGATAATTTCGATGCAACAAACGTTTCACTGAGAATAAACGGCCAGCAAGAACCATCCGAGGAAATATCGATTGATTTTGACAACTATTCGACTGCCCGCGCATATCATCGCTTGCTAAGTTTCATGGGACGCGATCAAAATATCGACACAGGATTGCAAATATCACAGCTAGATTTTAATACTCGCTATCCTATCTATTACTTTTCCCTGGAACATCTCGATTTGGTAAAACAATCCGTTGTCGATATCCATTTCAAAGCTAGAATTAACACAGCCGGAGCAGCAAGAGCCATCGCGGTTATTCTCAGCGATAGAACAATGATCTTGGAAGGCATTAGCGGCAGAATGAGAGTCATCGATGCTCCTGTCGAGAATATGTGATAAATTCCAAATTTAGACTAAGCGATTATTAATATGCCATACGAACACGTCAGTGTAACTCTGACCCCAGGTCAGATGAAAAAACTCCAAACAGCGATATCAAAGCGATGCGGTATGAAATTAACCCTGAAAAATGATCAAATTCACGGTGGGCCTAACAAACTGTCGCTAACTAGAGGTCAACGTGAACGATTTACCAAGGCCAAATCAGCAAATTCTGGCGTTCATGTGAGCCTTTCCATAGGCGCCATCAGAGATATGGTCAAAACAGGCGGATTTCTTCCTTTTCTTCCTCTGATAAAAATGGCTCTTCCGATGATTGCAAAAACAGTAGGATTAGGCGCGCTAACAGGCATAGGTTCCAAATTAGGAGAAAGGGTGGTGGGAGGAAGATACGGTAAAAAAAGGGAGGGTTACTTCCCGCCCTCTCTCCGCTAATCGAGAGAATGTTGCAAAAACGACAAAAAGGATCCGGCCTTTATCTAAGACGACCCCCATACGGATCCGGCCTAAGTCGAGCCTACCAGCCTCAAATTTAGATCTAATCAACGAAGTAAAGAAAAAAAAAATAAAATTTTTCAGAGGTGTATTTATGCGAGATCAACTACCAGACAAACCAAACTCTACCGAGACAGGAATAATTAATCTCGATAAAAATACCGGCCCTGGCACGCACTGGGTTGCATACGCGATTAATCCTCGCGAAGTTATTTACTTTGACTCTTATGGATTAGCACCGCCAAATGAATTTATCAGCTATGTGTCAAAACTAAATCTTCCGATTTGGTATTCGACTCTTCCAACACAAACATTAGCTGATCCACCAATATGCGGTCCAGAGTCAATTAATGTTCTTGACGCAATTTCAAAATCATCCGGTCCGTATCACAAAATTGTATTTGAATACGCCGTAGATAAATATCATGGTTGATATTTACGGTAGATTTATCTACAGGAAGGAAAAAACAGAAGTGACTGACGTCGATCTATCAAAGTTCGCAACCAAGAGCGATATTAACAATCTTCTATCGCTGTCAGAGGTGGACCCTGGTGAAGTTGCTGTTTTTCAAAATACCGAAGGGCGATTACACACCAGCAACGTGAAAATAACTGATAAAATCAAGCGAGACGAATACCGCGATCATATTAGTCAATTTACTCGTCAATCGGAGATGGTATTAAAATCTATTGCTGATATCGCCGATATTATAGCGAAGTTACCCCTGAAGGCCAATATCGCGGATGTAGAAAAATCCGACAAGGAGCTATCAGCGGCGATGCTTCTAAAGGCCGATAAAGCATTACACGACGATCTTCAGGACCGAGTGACAAAAAGATTTACCAAGCTAACTAACGATCTTAAAAAACTAGACGATACATCAAAAAATCTCAGTAAAAAACTCGACGAGGATATAAAAAAATTCATCGAAACCTCCTCAACTACACACAGCGATCTTACCGAGAAAACAAAATCCATCAACGAGAATATCGCCCAAATCAACAGAGAGATTGAATCGGCACGCGCATTAATATTTCAAAAAGCTGATAGAACATCACATAACGATCTCATCGAGAAAACAAAATCCATCAACGAGAATATCGCCCAAATCAACAGAGAGATTGAATCGGCGCGCGCATTAATATTTCAAAAAGCCGATAGAACATCACATAACGACCTCAGCGAGAAAACAAGAAAAATCGACGAGGATATTACTAAAATTAACGATGATATTAACGCGGTACGCGCATTAGTAAATGATAAGGTCGACGGATTCGTTTACCTCGGTGAAATATCAAAATTGAGCGGGGATCTTATCAATGCGACTAAAAAAATTGACGAAATCAACACAAAAATATCATCGTTGGATATTCCAAAATTAGAGCGTATTTCGATACCAGCGGATGTAGAAACAAAAAATCTTCCCTGTTATGTACCATTTGTGCTGAAGACAAAATATTACCTGGGCACCCGATAATGATTCTTTTAACTTTACCGCGCCAATTCAGGGTGTATATCGGGTATATATTATTTCGAAGTTAACAAAATTTAACGTGACGAACGATCGCCATGAAATTTATGAATACTATCCTGGATTTTTCGTTATTTCCATGGATAAAAATAACACTGAAACTTTTAAACTAACGCCACCGGATAGAACCAACATGGGACCAGTGTATTATTTTATAATTTTCGAATATTTATCTGATTGGGACATAACTGGCAACCACGAGCCGGTCAAAGTTGCCGAGATAGAGAATCCCCAATCAATTGGCTAGATAAATAATTAATAAATGACCGCATCGGATTATCGTTATAATCAGGCGCGATCATGGCAGGATTCGATAAAAAAACTACTAGACGAATATCAAACAAAAATAAAAAAATACCAGCGTAGATTAGTTATCATCGATGTTGCTGTGTACGCGGTATCTGCGGTAGTCGCCGGTGCTGGAATAATTTTATCCGCGGTAACAACAATCGCGCCAATCGTTGCAACAATAATAATCTCGTCAACAACGACAATCGCTGGTGTTCTCAATATCGTAGCGAAAAAAATATCCTCGTGCATGAGTGAGAAATTATCGTTGTACAAAAACAAACTAATCAAGATCAATGACGCGTATTCGAAATTATCATCGCTGCTTTCGGAGAGTCTCAACGACGGCGTTATCTCCGATCTAGAATTTTCGGCAATGATCGGTATTTACTCCGAGATTGAACAAATGAATATTAATAATGTCCGAACTAGCCCAGATCGTGACAAACACGACACCACCGACAACAACACTAATATCGTTAAGCTCAACCAAGCCTGAATTTAGCATCAATTTTCCAACACCAATTAGCGTCAAAGAAATTGCGTTAACACAATTGCGTGTCTACAATAGCTGGCCCAATGTTAGATCGACGTCATTCGGTAAATTATTGTCAAATAATTCACTTGTTTTTGCCAACAAAAACAAATCCGATGGAACACCTGATTGGATACATGTTGGTATACCAACAGGCAGTTACGAAATTGATCAGCTGGATAAGGAATTTACCACCAGAATATCAAATATAACCGGCGATGCTACTCCGGGAATAAAAATATCTGCGCACGAACCAACGCTATCATCGATGATAGAGGTGAAATCGCCGTATATTGTTGATATTTACCAATCATCGATTAGGACCATATTAGGTTGGCCTGAAATCGCACCTCTAGCAAAACCAAAAAAATCAGATTTTATTATTCCAGGTTGGTACGAGGAAGCTCCTCCAGAACAACCGGAACCAAAAAAAGAAGATTTTACCACCGACGAAGGATGGTATGGAGATATCAAACACAAACCTCTGATCGATAGCGCCATCAACCTCATGAATAACCACAAAATTAACCTGGTAATATTCGCTTTTACTTTTATTAACGAAAGAATTCTCTCGTGGTTGCCTCTTCCTAAAATTCCCCCCGGTGTGAAAATCTTCGACGCTACCCACATTTACAGGATAATAGCCCCCATAGATGGTATCTTGGTAAGAAGAACCCTCGACGAATTTATTCAAGATCATACAATACAATTAAATTTATTGCGGGAATCCTTTCATGAATGCATCTTAAATAAATCAGGCTCATGTAGCGAAATTATCAAACGCGTGAAGATTTTAAATCAACTCGCGAATGATGTTGAATATTATCATGGTATGTTTATTCAGGCGATAGTCGACGATATATCAATTGCCGATTATGTTCTTCCTATTAGCAAATTCGAGTTGATCAGAAATTCAGGAGAAAAACAAAAATTCATGAGAGTATTTGGATTAACCGAGGAAACGCTACCAAATTTCAAATTTCCCGATTATGATGTTGATAAAATGAGAAAATCTGTTACTGATACCATCGATGATTTATTTCCGAAGTTACATGCCGCGTGGACTAAAAAAATACAATCAGAATCGATTCTCAAACACAATAACGATCCCGCCGGGCAAGGTCGGCATATCTCGCCAGGTATCGTTAATATAACGGAAGTTATCGCGATTTATCTTCACGCGGATGTTGTCGAGGGTAGCTACAATGTTGATTCGTCAGAGTCAAATCAGGCGCAGCAGGGATTTATCTTGTATTCATTTTCACCTAGCGCCTCTCCGGGTTATTTGATAATAAAGGAGCCGGTGAATCCGTTTTATCTGCGATGTCATAATCGATTGTTGTCAAGGATAAATTTCAAACTAACGGATCAGAATGGAAATTTACTTGATATCCGCGGGGAAACTGTTAGCATCAATCTGCTGGTGAAATCGTAAATCCGTCCGCCAGGGAAAACAGGCCAAAAAAAATAAATAAAATCCAGGGAATTTTTTAAAATTAATATATTTTTTTAATTTTTGTTTTTTTTTTGTTGTTTGCGGAAATATTCAGGAAAATTCAAGAGTCTGCGATTTCCTTGGCCTTGCTCTCATCGACAAGTTTTTTCAACTGTCTGATGCGTGAACTTGTAATTTTTTTTGACTCGTATGCTTCTGATAAAATCAACCTAGCTTTTTCCACTAGCGTAGATAATTTAACAAAATCCTCGACGCGATCATCGCTGACTGTCGCAAGTGATTGATACATCGCGATTTGGATTTTCTTTATTAATTTGTATTCGGATGGTAGCGTGTATTTATATTCGAGTTTCCCTTGAACAATCGCCTCGAATTCGGATCGGATTTTATTCGTGTCCAACTCCGATGGAAGATTTATTTTTTTCCTTAGATCATCGATGGCTTCGATGATGTTATTTATATTTTCTTCGTCCATTATATAATCTGTAATATTCAATTATTCTTCGTCGCTTTCTGAGTCTGATATTATCGGAATATAAGAAAATTCGATCCATTCGCCGAGATTGTAGGAGAACGTCGCATGTTGAATTCCCTCTGCCGCTCGCCGCACCGATGCTGGATTAATATCATAATATTTTGCAGCGGCGCTCATCGACGTGAATATAATTTCTTCATTTGTTTCTTGATTTATCGATTTGACGGCCTTGGCATACTTCGGATATTTACCGGTATTGCCGGATATGCAATTTTCACTCGGAGTTACCGCGCGAAGATTGGTTATCTTGTTGTTGAGTTTGTTTCCGTCGATGTGATCGATAACAAGTCCAATCTCTATTGGTCCGTGATAGCACTCATATACGAACCGATGGTTAAAATAATTCGTTTTTTTTCTTTTTTTATTCTCACCGACAGTAAATTTGAGATATCCAAATTTATTAACCCTACCAACATTTTTCCTCGTTCTGATATGTCTGACGGTACCATCCGATGATGCTTCGTACCCCTCAATGATTGGATGAGATTTATACTCGTGCGTGATTTTCATTGCAGGAATCGTCGATTTCATTTCCATTATATAATATTTATCTGTCTAAATCGTAATTTGCCTTGAATCGATTAATATAATCTTCTTCGCAGGTTATTATCGACGAGGATCTTTTTTCGTAATACCGGCGCAATTCTCGATAATTTTTCCCTCCACAGGATAAACACAATCGAGTTTTTCCTCGCGTGCCAACTTGGCAAACTAAACACCGTTGTGGTCCTTTACTGCCTCGTCGAATCGCGTATATATGAGCGCCACAATAATCGCCTCTGCAGGATTTGTCGCATGATTTTGTTGATCCGATTGGTATCCATTTGCACTGCATATTATAATTTAAATATTTGTCTAAAATATAATAATGGATACATTTGATCTTGATGAGGCAGAATATATCATTCCTGAGGTCGATCGTGCCAAAAAAGAATTTTTCGATGATGGGGGGATTCATGTTTGGTCGACATGGAAAACTAACTCTGTTGATGCTACGATGAATCTGGAACGGGCCAAGAAGATAATCGAGCATATAAAAAACTCGCATTCCGAGGAGCGATTTATCTTTGGAATAAAATTTATTGCACAAATGCCTGACGACACTTGGATTATTCGCGATAAACGAGATCCCGTGCGTGGCGGTAAGAAAAACGTCGTTCTTGATAAAAATTCGAAGCCAGGATTATTATTGGGAATTGACGGTCCTTATTATGCTAGGGCGTATCCATCTAGCGCTGTTGTTTATGGAATTTATCGGCTAAATAATAATCCTGACATGAAAAATCTACCTGCGATGAAAGAATCACCGATGATAAATTGCGTTGCCGAGCGCGTTATCGAGCATATGAAAAACGCTCGTCGTGGATCTGGATTGACACAATTGAGGTTGGATAAAATTAACGCGTGGGCGAAGACTGTTGTTGATGGCGCATCGATTGACGATGTTGCTGTGTTGAGCAAGAAACTTAAATTTCCTATCACGGTGAAAACGCTATCGGGAGAAATATTATATTCGTCGCCGTATAGATATCGAGGAGTACCAATCGAAATTGTTGATCATAATCCACATGCGTGGTCGCAGTCGGTAATGATATTCCCGCGAAATAGTGCTGTTAAATTTTATCCCGTGGAAGGCGCTGATGCCATGTTCCGATATATCAAAATATTAGCCGCATCTGATCCAATATCAGTTTGGTTATTCTCGAGCGAAGAAAAATATGATCAGTTTATATTGCCGCGAGGAGATATTTACCGCGATGAAAAATTGCATGAATCGATGAGAAATATCGCGGTGAAATATTCGTCAAATCCTGATCAGTTATTAACGAACTGCTTTACTGTTCCGTCTGTTGCCGCTCACGCTGCCAGAGAGAGAAATTCGTGGAAACCTACAAGGAACGAATTTCTCACTGATATTCAACTTAGCTGTATCGAATACGGCCATGGCGGATTGTGGAATACCAAATATTATTTCGAAGACATGATATCCGTTGATATGAGCGCGTGCTATCCTGGAAGTTTCCTCGGATATGGCGATTGTGCGGATTATTTTGCTAAATTTGGCCATCCCACCAACGAAATGACAAGGGTAGCAATTAACGGGCCGTTGCCAGATTTTGTTATGACCGGATTCGCTTGTGTTACTTCATTCGAGTTTGCTGAAAATTTACATAAAATTTGTTATATTTGGTTTGGTCGGCATTTATCGCAGCGTCGTTGGGTCCCTACGGTGTTGTTGAGATATATGCTGGATTCGTCGATGTTGGTATCGTTGACAGTGAGCGAGGCAATTATATCGTATAGAAAACAAACTAAGGTGTGGCTACCGACGGACTGTGAAAACGCGAAAGATATTGGAAGAAAAATAATTGGCAAATTTACTCAAGGAGGATCCGTTGATCATAAACATCGACACGCTAGGTTATTTATCAACGACGCCGAAATGGACTTTATTATTGCCGATACGGTATCGCGAGGAATATTCTGCAACAGAGAAAATATTATCATTGACGGAGTAAAGTTGGGTACCGTAATTAGCTATCTCGATGGAGAATCAGCGCAGTATACGCATTTGAGATCATCGATGCTCGCTTATGTGAGTATAAATTTACTGTCGATGATAAATAAATTTTCTGATATCGCGGTAAGGGTCGCAACGGATTCGTTTTATCTCGATAAGAAATATCAGTATAGGCTGGAGAATTTAATCGCCGATGGTTCTTGGGGAACTTGGAGGATAAAAAACGAGGATATCCTAGATTACTGTGAGGACGCTGATGTCGAAGATTGCGATAAATTTCATCGAGATAAATTTGAGGAAATATCAACGGCTGCATCTGCATTTGACCCAATTTCACGTAGCAAATTCGTTTACCTAAATGGTCCTGGTGGTAGTGGTAAAACAACGAGAGCGATAAATTTATTTGCGAAATCTGATATGATAGTATTGACTCCAACTCACAGATTAGCGCGAGAAATAAGGCAACGCGGTGTTGATTCTGGTACTTATCACAGTTATTTCAAATACAGCGGTGGATTATGGGATTCGGCTCGCATGGGAAATAAATATATCAACAAAATTATAATATTTGATGAAATTTGCACAGTAAATTTAGTTGTATTAAAATCGTTCCTAACCTGGCTGGAGGAGAAAAATACAGCCGTGATAATGTGCGGAGATCATGGCCAACCTGATCCGATTGATGGTGAATCTCCTCACGAATGGCTCAGGAATTTCGTTGACTATTATGAGGAAATCGACGCCGATTATAGATCCGATGATATTTTACTAACCGAATTTAAGAAAATAATTCGATTACAACCGAATGAGATTCAATGCGATGTGATGAGAAGAATAATCGACGAGACTCCGATGGATATTTTTCTAAATTTGTGGCGTCCCGATCATCTGATCGTTGCTAGTAGGAAAATTATTCGTGATATTATTCAGGAAATGTTATTTAAGGTTCATTGCGAGAAATTTCCAACATTACAGGTGCCGTTGTGTTACAGGCCCGCTGATACCAGGAAACAAAATATCAGTGTTACTTTACCCTGCGGAGAGGAAACAATTTTGGTACTGAACGATATTATTCTTGTTGATATTAATCTTGTTAATGACGCGATAAACGCAGAAAGATCGCCATGGAAACTTGGATACGCAACAACGATACATTCATCACAGGGATTGACCGTGGATGGCCAAGTTTGGATCGTCGATGATAGAATTTCCTGGTCAAATTTAGTTTATTTAGCCGTGTCAAGAGTAAGAAAATTATCTCAGTTAGGTAGAATTCGGTTTCACATTAATGACGCTGGCGGTAGTTGAGTATCTTTCGGTATTATTTGTAATTCCTCCTTGGTAAATCCGCGTTGTGGCGCTAGCAAATCTAGGAAATAAATTGCCGGTCTTCCTGACGATCTTGTTACGGCTGATATTTTATGTGTTGTTACGCTCCAGGTTGGATCGGTTGCTCTTTTTCTTCCTCCTTCAGCCTCGCCTTCTTTATATAAATACCTGACCGTGACGCTACCTAGCACAGGCGGAATAGTAGAATCTCGCTTTAGGGGTATTTTCATTTTTGTAATCGCAATTGCAGGCTTCATTGCTATTGTTCTCGTTGTCTCGTTATTTAGTGCGTTAATCACCTGAGGCAACCTCGATACCCAATCATGAGATCGATTATCTTGAATAAATTCACGCGCGTACTGGTATCCGAATAATCGTTCTGCAAGAGTTTTATTGAATCTTTCGACGATAGCCTGATTGTGATGAACACCTACAATACCGCGACGGATTTTAACATTATTCTTTTTCATCAATGAAGTAACCGCGCCAAGAAATTCTCGACCTGGATCAACCTGGAGAAGCTTCGGCCATGTTAATGGAGATCGTGAATAAATTTCGCTAAACGCCTTAGCAATCTCTGTTGCTGTTTTATTCGATAACGGTTCCGCTTCCTTGTATCTGCTAGCGATATCAACAACCGTCAACACATACTTGTATGTGACTCCGTCGACGGTATCGTGAGGAAGAAACATAAGATCAGCCTGATGGACTTCATTAGGGACACTGACGGTGAAACTCGCGTACGGTATTTTCTTAGGTGGAGGGAGATATATTTGCCAGACCGCCTGTTTCGATAGCCACGATTCAGCAACGGACTGTTTTACTTTTGCTGCCTTGGCGAGTTTGGCAATTGCTGATTTTCCTCGCCAAAAACCTCGCGGAGAATAATATATTTGCTCCATTATTATTTACCAGCACCGAATACTAATTTACCTTTCATTGCGCCTTTTATCAACCAAGTTGCCAATTTTTCTTTGAAACTTTTGTCAGGAATTGCGTCTATTGCATGAATTAGCCTAATATCAGCGAGATGCCTTTGTTGTAAATCCCCGCTGCGATACGCAAGATCGTGATAGTAACACGCGTTATCGATGGCGTTTACTGGATCTTCGCCGGGATTTGGTTGATTATTATCGTTGAGTCTTATATCAAGCCTCGTGCCGGGTCCGCAGTAATTGTATCCTGGCAGATGCTTCTCTCCCGGATATTTCGCCCAGGGCAACCCGGGTAGATTTTTCATGGAGGCGGTAATGTCTCCTCCGGTTCTTCTATTTTTTTTTTTACAAATTTAAACTTTCGCGTGCTACAAACTTCGCATTCTCCTGCAATTGCGTTCCTGTTATTGCGTGTGACGATTTCGGTTGGATTTATCGTAGCTGTGCGCGTGCGACACTTAACACAATATAGATCCATGTATTCTAGTAACATGAATGTAATTGATTTTTCCGCCACGAAGAAACGCGAGCAAGCGAAACACAACGCGGTGTTACCGAATTCGATAAGGATGATAATTATTGGCCCATCCGGTTCTGGAAAAACTCAATTGTTGTTAAATTTGATAATGCGATGGTTAAAATGGGACAAATTGTATTTGGTTGCACCGTCCGTTGATGATCAGCGTTGTTATCAAGTGCTAAAGGAATTCAGCGACAATACCGACGAAGGCACAATCGAATTCATCACAGACATCAATGAAACCCCATCTGTGGAAAATTTAGACGGCGATGTTAATAATCTTGTTGTTTTCGATGATGTTATGCTGGATAAGCAAATTAATCCGGCTAGGATATTCTCGCGTGGCCGACACAAGAATACCGATGTTATTTACGTGACGCAGCGATATACGCAAATTCCTAAAGTAATTAGGGACAATTGTAATATCTTATCGGTGTTCAATGGCGTCGATACTCACACGCTAAGAAATATTCATCAGACTTGGTGCAACGGTGATATGGACATAAACAAATTCAAAAATTTCTTCAGCCGCGCCCAGGCAACACCGCATGGTTTCATCACGATTAATCTTCATGATCCGCGTAGTAGATATCGAATCGGTCTTGATCAAATTTATTCATAAATTTGCACCCAAATCTTCGCAAACTTCGTCGACGGAATAAATTCCCCCCCCCCCTTTTTTCCTTGTCTAGAATCATTGAATTTGCACACAAAAAATTGCAATCGGGAGTGAATTTACGCAAATTAATTTTCGTAGGAAGGCTTATTTTTGAAATCTGAGGCTTCTACGGAGAAAGTTCTCGTAGGAAGCTTTATTTGGTCTGGAACGTCTGGTCTGTAGAACTTCCCTGCTGCTCTACATTCGAAAAATGTAATACTAATACAGGCATATCCTCATAAAGGGTACGATCAATTGTGGTTGAAAGGCAGGAAAGAGGTTGTAGAAGGTCTTGCCTAGATACATTTCTCAGGTGCATAAATAAATACATGCAGTGTGAAGGAATAGCTAAATTTGGATTACATGTGGTTACATCATCATTTATTATTCGGTGTTTTTCACATGTGGGTCAAACCTACACTGTGAAGGGATGTGTACTTTCCGCTTTGCTTTGCCTAACTTTCAACCACTAAAGCTAAGCTCCTAAGATTTAAAAGGATTAACTGTTCTAAACAAATTAGACAATAGATTGGCAACGTTTTCCTTAGAGCTATCTCGATTGTAAAGGATACTTTAGCAACATTGAAGGTTTGAAATTGGTAAACATACAAATATTATTACTAGGTACGTTACCTCATTTGAATGATCCTGACGTCGATAATGTACTGATGATTAAACGCTAGAATGCTCGTATGCTGTCATTCGATTTTGTTGTTCAACGTGTATTTCCTTCGTGTTATTTTACAAAGAATACCACATTTTCGTTGAATAGATCTAAAATTGAGAAACGATGACTATGATAATAACGGTAAAATGATGATGATTGACTCTACTACTACATCTACTACAGCTACTACTACTGCTACTACAAATGTTGCCCAGAGTAGCCGAGTCGTCTAAAGCGTTCACCGTTCCAGATCACTGCCATCTCACCTCTGATTGCGTGTGTTCGAGTCCAAGGCTTGGCTTGTGTGGGTACGTGGGAAAGCGTGCTAGTAGCTTCTCGTGGGTCGGTGGTTCTTCCCTGGATTTTCCAGGGTTCTTCCTCCACCAGTTATACTGGCCGCCATGTATAGCCTATCTTGTGCTACAAAATAGCGTTAAACCCTAGAACAACAACAACAACAACTACTACTACTAATAATGGGGCCAAGAGTGGCCGAGTGGTATAATGCGCTCACCGTTACGGATCACTGCCGTCTCACCACTGTCTGCATGGGTTCGAAGCTGGCCAGAGTAGCTTCTCATGGGTCGGCGGTTTTTTCGGGGTTTTCCCGGGTTCTTCCTACACCAGGTATACTAGACGCCGTGTATAACCTATCTTGTGCTACAAAATGGCGTCAAACCCTACAACAGATACTACTACTACTACTACTACTACTGCTACTACTACTACTAATCATCATCATCATCATCATCATCGCAATTTCAGGTCAGGATATAACCAGTTCTGCATAACTAGACGTGCATTTGCATGATTGGACATTTCTATCTTGAGGCCATGTTTTAGCTAGAAGGAAGAAACTGTCATGCGTGATTTATCGGAAACGCCTTCGGAATTTCAACACATCAATGGGCCAGTTAAACTGTTCAGATAGTGTACAATGCATGCATTAAATGTTATGTCTTCCTTCGTTCAACATCATCGCTCGGATTTATCCATTACTATAAACTATACATATACTAACTGAACCAACTAATCAGTTATTTAACGTTATACAGACATTGGCTGCTTTTCTGCTGATTAGGTTCCGTGTTCTGAAATTGTGTACATTTATTTGTTTACATATCATTTAGTATAGAATGTACTCGGGTGTAATACAATGTATTCAGGTTTTGTTTCTGTGTAAAGTGTTACCTGGATGTGATTTATCTTTATCACGCATTATTTTGATGAAGTGAGATCGATTCACTCCGTGCTGTACGACGAGCGCTTACGCTGTAACGACTGATTTAAGTTGCGCGCACACGCGGTGCATTGCAACATAGACTGTTTACATATGGGAAGCAGCAGGGAAGTTGTACAGACCAGTGGTTCCAGACCAAATAAGCCTTCCTACGAGAACTTTCTCCGTAGAAGCCTCGGATTTCAAAAATAAGCCTTCCTACGAGAATTAATTTGCGTAAATTCACTCCCGACTGCAATTTTTTGTGTGCAAATTCAATGATTCCAAACAAGTATTTTAGGGGGGGGGGGAAATTTATTCCGTCGATGAAGTTTGCAAAGTTTGGCTGCGAGTCTCATGAATAAATTTGATCAAGACCGATTCGATATCTACTACGCGGATCATGAAGATTAATCGTGATGAAACCATGCGGTGTTGCCTGGGCGCAGCTGAAGAAATTTTTAAATTTGTTTATGTCCATATCGCCGTTACACCAAGTCTGATGAATATTTCTCAACGTGTGAGTATCAACGCCATTGAAAACCGACAAAATGTTACAATTGTCCCTAATTACCTTTGGAATTTGCGTATATCGCTGCGTCACGTAAATAACATCGGTGTTCTTGTGTCGGCCACGCGAGAATATCCTAGCCGGATTAGTTTGTTTATCCAGCATAACATCATCGAAAACAACAAGATTATTAACGCCGCCATCTAAATTTTCCACGGATGGGGTTTCATTGATGTCTGTGATGAATTCGATTGTGCCTTCGTCGGTATTGTCGCTGAATTCCTTTAGCACTTGATAACAACGCTGATCATCAACGGACGGTGCAACCAAATACAACTTATCCCATTTTAGCCATCGCATTATCAAATTTAGCAACAACTGCGTCTTTCCAGAACCAGACGGGCCAATAATTATCATCCTTATCGAATTCGGTAACACCGCGTTGTGTTTCGCTTGCTCGCGTCGCTTCGTGGCCGAAAAATCAATTACATTCATGTTACTAAAATACATGGATCTATATTGTGTTAAGTGTCGCACTCACACAGCTACGATAAATCCAATCGAAATTGTCACACGCAATAACAGGAACGCAATTGCAGGAGAATGCGAAGTTTGTAAGACACGCAAGTTCAGATTTGTAAAAAAAAAAATAGAAGAACCGGAGGAGACATTACCGCCTCCATGAAAAATCTACCCGGGTTGCCTTGGGCGAAATATCCCGGAGAAAAACATCTGCCAGGATACAATTACTGCGGACCCGGCACAAGGCTCGATATAAGACTCAACGATAAAAATCAACCAAATCCCGGCGAAGATCCAGTAAACGCCATCGATAACGCGTGTTACTATCACGATCTCGCATACCGCAGCGGAGATTTACAACAAAGACATCTCGCTGATATTAGGCTAATTCATGCAATAGACGCGATTCCTGACAAAAGTTTCAAAGAAAAATTGGCAACTTGGCTGGTAAAAGTCGCGATGAAAGGTAAATTAGTATTCGGTGCTGGTAAATAATAATGGAGCAGATATATTATTCTCCGCGAGGATTCTGGCGAGGAAAATCAGCAATAGCCAAACTCGCCAAGGCAGCAAAAGTAAAACAATCCACCGCTGAATCGTGGTTATCGAAACAGGCAGTCTGGCAAATTTATCTTCCCCCACCTAAGAAAATATCATATGCGAGTTTCTCTGTCAGCGTCTCTAATGAAGTTCATCAGGCTGATTTAATGTTTCTTCCTTACGATACCGTCGACGGAGTCACATATAAATATGTCTTGACAGTCGTTGATATCGCAAGCAGATACAAGGAAGCGGAGCCGTTATCGAATAAAACAGCAACGGAGATCGCTAAGGCGTTTAGCGAAATTTATTCACGATCTCCATTAACATGGCCGAAGCTTCTTCAGGTTGATCCAGGTCGAGAATTTCTTGGCGCGGTTACTTCATTGATGAAAAAGAATAATGTTAAAATCCGTCGCGGTATTGTAGGTGTTCATCACAATCAAGCTATCGTCGAAAGATTCAATAAAACGCTTGCAGAACGATTATTCGGATACCAGTACGCGCGTGAATTTATTCAAGATAATCGATCTCATGATTGGGTATCGAGGTTGCCTCATGTGATTAACGCACTAAATAACGAGACAACGAGAACAATAGCAATGAAACCCGCAATTGCGATTACAAAACCGAATATACCCCTAAAGCGAGATTCCACAATTTCGCCTGTGCTAGGTAGCGTCACGGTCCGGTATTTATATAAAGAAGGCGAGGCCGAAGGAGGAAGAAAAAGAGCAACCGATCCAACCTGGAGCGTAACAACACATAAAATATCAGCCGTAACAAGATCATCGGGAAGACCGGCAATTTATTTCCTAGATTTGCTAGCGCCACAACGCGGATTTACCAAGGAGGAATTACAAATAATACCGAAAGATACTCAACTACCGCCAGCGTCATTAATGTGAAACCGAATTCTACCTAACTGAGATAATTTTCTTACTCTTGACACGGCTAAATAAACTAAATTTGACCAGGAAATTCTATCATCGACGATCCAAACTTGGCCATCCACGGTCAATCCCTGTGATGAATGTATCGTTGTTGCATAGCCTAATTTCCATGGTGATCTTTCTGCGTTTATCGCGTCATTGACAAGATTAATATCAACGAGAATAATATCGTTCAAGACCAGGATCTTTTCCTCTCCGCAAGGTAAAGTAACACTGATATTTTGTTTCCTGGTATCAGCGGGCCTGTAACACAACGGCACCTGCAATGTTGGAAATTTCTCGCAATGCAGCTTAAATAACATTTCCTGAATAACATCACGAACAATTTTCCTACTAGCAACAATCAAATGATCGGGACGCCACAAATTAAGAAAAATATCCATCGGAGTCTCGTCGATTATTTTTCTCATCACATCGCATTGAATTTTATTCGGTTGTAATCGAATTATTTTCTTAAATTTAGTCAGTAAAATATCATCGGATCTATAATCGGCGTCGATTTCCTCATAATAGTCAACAAAGTTCCTGAGCCATTCGTGAGGAGATTCACCATCAATCGGATCAGGTTGGCCATGATCTCCGCACATTATCACGGCGGTATTTTTCCCCTCCAGCCAGATCAGGAACGATTTTAATACAACTAAATTTACTGTGCAAATTTCATCAAATATTATAATTTTGTTGATATATTTATTTCCCATACGAGCCGAATCCCATAATCCACCGCTGTATTTGAAATAACTATGATACGTACCAGAATCAACGCCGCGTTGCCTTATTTCTCGCGCTAATCTGTGAGTTGGAGTCAACACTATCATATCAGATTTCGCAAATAAATTTATCGCTCGCGTTGTTTTACCGCTACCACCAGGACCATTTAGGTAAACAAATTTGTTACGTGAAATCGGGTCAAATGCGGATGCAGCCGTCGATATTTCCTCGCATTTATCCCGATGAAATTTATCGCAATCTTCGACATCGGCGTCCTCACAGTAATCTAGGATATCTTCGTTTTTTATCCTCCAAGTGCCCCAAGAACCATCAGCGATTAAATTATCCAGCCTATACTGATATTTCTTATCGAGATAAAACGAATCCGTTGCGACCCTTACCGCGATATCAGAAAATTTATTTATCATCGACAGTAAATTTATGCTCACATAAGCGAGCATCGATGATCTCAAATGCGTATACTGCGCTGATTCTCCGTCAAGGTAACTAATTACGGTACCTAACTTTACTCCGTCAATGATAATATTCTCTCTGTTGCAGAATATCCCTCGCGATACCGTATCGGCTATAATAAAGTCCATCTCAGCATCGTTGATAAACAACCTAGCGTGTCGGTGTTTATGATCAACGGATCCTCGTTGAGTAAATTTGCCAATTATTTTTCTTCCGATATCTTTCGCGTTTTCACAATCCGTCGGCAACCACACTTCAGTTTGTTTCCTGTATGATATAATCGCCTCACTCACCGTCAACGATACTAACATTGATGAATCCAGCATATACCTCAACAACACTATAGGGACCCAACGACGCTGCGATAAATGCCGACCAAACCAAATATAACAAATTTTATGTAAATTTTCAGCAAACTCGAATGAAGTAACATAAGCGAATCCGGTCATAACAAAATCAGGCAACGGTCCGTTAATTGCAACTCTCGTCATCTCGCTGGTGGGATGGCCAAATTTAGCAAAATAATCCGCACAATCACCATATCCAAGGAAACTTCCAGGATAACACGCGCTCATATCAACGGAGATCATATCTTCGAAATAATATTTGGTATTCCACAATCCGCCATGGCCGTATTCGATACAGCTAAGTTGAATATCAGCGAGAAATTCGTTCCTTGTAGGTTTCCACGAATTTCTTTCTCTGGCAGCGTGAGCAGCAACATATGGAACAGTAAAACAATTTGTCAGTAATTGATCAGGATTTGACGAATATTTCACCGCGATATTTTTCATAGATTCATGTAATTTTTCATCTCGATAAATATCCCCTCGAGGCAAGATAAACTGATCATATTTTTCTTCGCTCGAGAATAACCAAACCGATATCGGATCAGATGCGGCTAATATTTTGATATATCGAAACATGGCATCGGAATTGTCTTTTGCGTCTTCCACGGGATAAAATTTAACAGCGCGATCTCGCGGGAATATCATTACCGACTGCGACCACGCATGTGAATTATGATCAACAATCTCGATTGGTACTCCTCGAGATTTATACGGCGACGAGTATAATATTTCTCCCGATAGCGTTTTCACCGTGATAGGAAATTTAAGTTTCTTGCTCAACACAGCAACATCGTCAATCGATGCGCCATCAACAACAGTCTTTGCCCATGAATTAATTTTATTCAATCTCAACTGAGTCAATCCAGATCCACGACGAGCGTTTTTCATATGCTCGATAACGCGTTCGGCAACGCAATTTATCATCGGTGATTCTTTCATCGCAGGTAGATTTTTCATGTCAGGATTATTATTTAGCCGATAAATTCCATAAACAACAGCGCTAGATGGATATGCCCTGGTATAATAAGGACCGTCAATTCCCAATAATAATCCTGGCTTCGAATTTTTATCAAGAACGACGTTTTTCTTACCGCCACGTATTGGATCTCGTTTATCGCGAATAATCCAAGTGTCGTCAGGCATTTGTGCGATGAATTTTATTCCAAAGATAAATCGCTCTTCCTTGTGTTCGGATTTTATGTGCTCGATTATATTCTTGGCCCGTTCCAGATTCATCGTAGCATCAACAGCGTTAGTTTTCCATGTCGACCAAACATGAATCGCTCCATCATCGAGGAATTCTCTCTTGGCGCGATCGACCTCAGGTATGATATATTCTGCCTCATCAAGATCAAAAATATCCATTATTATATTTTAGACAAATATTTAAATTATAATGAATAAATGTTCGTGGATACCAATCGGATCAACAAAATCATGCGACAAATCCTGCAGAGGATATTATGAAAAAAGATCCTCGTCGGTGATAACATGCGAAGAAGATTATATTAATCGATTCAAGGCAAATTACGATTTAAACAAACAGAATATTGTATATGGAAATGAAATCAACGATTCCTGCAATGAAAATGACATGCGAGTATAAATCTCACCCAACCATCGAGGGATACGAGGCGTCATCAGATGGTATTGTCAGAAATGCTAAAACAAAGAAACGTGTTGGTAAAGTTATTAATTCCGGTTATCTCATGTTCACAGTCGGTAAGAATAAAAAACAAAGAAAAACGAATTATTTATGTCATCGGTTTGTATTCGAAGTTTTCAACGGACCAATAAAAATTGGACTTGTTATCGATCATATTGACGGAAATAAACTCAACAATAAACTTTCCAATCTTCGGGTTGTAACTTCGAGCGAAAATTCAAGATCCGGCAATACCGGCAAACATCCGAAATACGCCAAGGCCGTCAAGTCGATAAATCAAGAAACGGGCGAGGATATGATATTCGAATCGATGAGCGCAGCTGCGAAATATTATGAAATTAACTCACGATCGGTGCAATTTGCGGCAGAGGGAATTCAACATGCGACATTTTCATATAATCTCGGCGCGTGGATCAAATTCTCCTATATACCAATAATATTTGATTCGGAGAGCGACGAAGAATAATTAAATATTACAAAATTAATATAACATGAACGAACAAACCATAAGCAACATCATCGAAGCTATCGATGACCTGAGAAATAAAAATATAAATCTTCCCTCGGAGTTGGACGCGAATAAAATCCGATCCGAATTCGAGACAATTGTTCAAGGAAAACTTGAATACAAATACACGCTACCATCCGAATACAAATTAATAAAGAAAATCCAAATCGCGATGTATCAATCACTTTCGACAGTCAGCGATGATCGCGTCGAGGATTTTGTTAAATTATCTACGCTAGTGGAAAAAGCTAGATTGATTTTATCAGACGCATACGAGTCAAAAAAAATTACAAGCTCGCGTGTCAGGCAGCTAAAAAAACTTGTCGATGAAAGTAAGGCCAAGGAAATATCTTCCTGAAGATTTCTGCAACAAAAAAAAAACAAAAATTAAAAAAATATATTAATTTTGAAAATTTCCCTGGATTTTATTTATTTTTTTGGCCTATTTTACTGAAATTATGCAATTTTCTTTATTTTGACGGGTATTTACCCCACCAAAAAAAATAAAATTATATAAATTGCACAATTTGACGGGTAATTACCCCAGTAGATTCACGAAATTATATAAATTACTCGATTTGACGGGTATTTACCCCATAAAAAACATAAAATTACGCAAATTTCTTAATTTTTCTGATTTTTATTAATTTTTTTTTATTATTTACCAAAATAATTTATTTACTGAAATTATCCAATTTTCTTTATTTTGATGGGGTATTTACCCAGCAGATTCACGAAATTATATAAATTGCACAATTTGACGGGTATTTACCCTAACGGATTTACGAAATTATATAAATTGCACAATTTGACGGGTATTTACCCCCCATCAAAAACATAAAATTATGCAATTTTCTTTACCAAAATAATTTATTTACTGAAATTATGCAATTTTTTACTAATTTTGAAAATTTCCCGGATTTTATTTATTTTTCCCTGGTAGATAGATTTACGATTTGAAAATCTATGATTTTACCAGTAGATTGATACTAACAGTTTCCCCGCGGATATCAAGCAAATTTCCTTTCTGATCCGTCAGTTTGAAATTTATCCTTGACAACAATCGATTATGACATCTCAGATAAAACGGATTCACCGGCTCCTTTATTATCAAATAACCCGGAGATGCGCTAGGTGAAAACGAATACAAGATAAATCCCTGCTGCGCTTGATTTGACTCTGACGAATCAACATTGTAGCTGCCTTCGACAACATCCGCGTGAAGATAAATCGCGATAACTTCCGTTATATTAACGATACCTGGCGAGATATGCCGACCTTGCCCGGCGGGATCGTTATTGTGTTTGAGAATCAATTCCAATTGTACTTTTTTAGTCCACGCGGCATGTAACTTCGGAAATAAATCATCGATGGTATCAGTGACGGATTTTCTCATTTTATCAACATCATAATCGGGAAATTTGAAATTTGGTAGCGTTTCCTCGGTTAAACCAAATACTCTCATGAATTTTTGTTTTTCTCCTGAATTTCTGATCAACTCGAATTTGCTAATAGGAAGAACATAATCGGCAATTGATATATCGTCGACTATCGCCTGAATAAACATACCATGATAATATTCAACATCATTCGCGAGTTGATTTAAAATCTTCACGCGTTTGATAATTTCGCTACATGAGCCTGATTTATTTAAGATGCATTCATGAAAGGATTCCCGCAATAAATTTAATTGTATTGTATGTTCTTGAATAAATTCGTCGAGGGTTCTTCTTACCAAGATACCATCTATGGGGGCTATTATCCTGTAAATGTGGGTAGCGTCGAAGATTTTCACACCGGGGGGAATTTTAGGAAGAGGCAACCACGAGAGAATTCTTTCGTTAATAAAAGTAAAAGCGAATATTACCAGGTTAATTTTGTGGTTATTCATGAGGTTGATGGCGCTATCGATCAGAAGTTTGTGTTTGATATCTCCATACCATCCTTCGTCGGTGGTAAAATCTTCTTTTTTTGGTTCCGGTAGTTCTGGAGGAGCTTCCTCGTACCAACCTGGAATAATAAAATCTGATTTTTTTGGTTTTGCTAGAGGTGCGATTTCGGGCCAACCTAATATGGTCCTAATCGATGATTGGTAAATATCTACCATGTACGGCGATTTCACTTCTATCATCGATGACAGTGTTGGTTCATGCGCAGATATCCTTATTCCCGGAGTAGCATCGCCGGTTATATTTGATATTCTGGTAGTAAATTCCTTATCCAGCTGATCAATTTCGTAACTGCCTGTTGGTATGCCAACGACGATCCAATCAGGTGTTCCATCGGGTTTGTTTTTGTTGGCAAAAACAAGTGAATTGTTTGATAATAATCTGCCAAATGATTTCGATCTAACATTAGGCCAGCTGTTGTAGACACGCAATTGTGTTAACGCAATTTCTTTGACGCTGATTGGTGTTGGAAAATTAATGCTAAATTCTGGATTGGTTGAGCTTAACGATATTAACGTCGTTGTCGGCGGTGTCGTGTTTGTCACGATCTGGGCTAGTTCGGACATTATTGATATTCATTTGTTCAATCTCCGAGTAAATACCAATCATTACCGAAAATTCTAGATCGGAGATAACGCCGTCATTGAGACTCTCCGAAAGCAACGATGATAATTTCGAATACGCGTCGTTGACCTTGGATAGTTTGTTTTTGTACAATGATAATTTTTCATTCGCGCATGATGAGATTTTTTTCGCTACGATATTGAGAACACCAGCGCTTGTCGTTGTTGACGAGATTATTATTGTTGCAACGATCGGCGCTATCGTTGTTACCGCGGATAAAATTATTCCAGCACCAGCGACTACCGCGGATACCGTGTACACAGTAACGTCAATGATAACTAATCTACGCTGGTATTTTTTTATTTTTGTTTGATACTCGTCTAGTAGTTTTTTTAGTGAATCCTGCCATGATCGCGCCTGATTATAACGATAATCCGATGCGGTCATTTATTAGTTATTTATCTAGCCAATTGATTGGGGATTCTCTATCTCGGCAACTTTAAATGACTCGGGATCCTCTTCGGCAACACTGACCGTCTTGGGGGGATTGGTCATAACCCAACCAAATAAATATTCGAAAATTACAAAATAATGCACTGGTCCCATGTTGGTTCTATCCGATGGTGTTAATTTAAAAGTTTCAGTTTTATTCTCGTTTATAGAAATAACGAAAAATCCAGGATGGTATTCATAAATTTCACGAAGAAGAGCCGTCACGTTAAATTTTATTAATGACTTCGAGATAATATATACTCGATATACACCTTGAATTGGTGCGGTAAAATTAAAAGAATCATTATCGGGTGTCCAGGTAAAATATTCTGACCTCAGCACAAATGGTATATTGAGAAGAAGATTTGTTGTATATACCTCCGGTGGTACCGCAATAAGTCCCAACGCAGTAATATCCAACGGTAACATTTCTACTTTGATTTCGTCGACGCTTGTTGTTACGGCGAGAAGTTTCTCGTTGATTTCTTGAATTTTTCCATCATACACTGATGTATCGACCTTTTGACGCGATAATTCACGTACCGCGTTAATTTCATTGTTAATTTTAGTAATATCCTCGTCGATTTTTCTTGTTTTCTCATCTGTCGATTCACGTATCGCGTTAAACCCCTTGGTAAATTCGGGAACAACAAGATCGTTGAGTTTATTAATTTCCTCGCTGATTTTTTTGTTGAGATCGTCGATTGTTGCTCTCTGACCTAACGAGATATTTATTTTGGTAATTTCCTCGTTAATGGATTTTACTCTCTCGATGAGATCGCTGTGTGATGTTCTATCGGCTTTTTGAAATATTAGTGCACGTGCCGATTCAATATCTTTGTTGATTTGGGCGATATCTTCGTTGATTTTTCTTGTTTTCTCGGTAAGATCGTTATGTGATGTTCTATCGGCTTTTTGAAATATTAATGCACGTGCCGATTCAATATCTTTGTTGATTTGGGCAATATCTTCGTTTATTTTCTTTGTTTTCTCGGTAAGATCGTTATGTGATGTTCTATCGGCTTTTTGAAATATTAATGCACGTGCCGATTCAATATCTTTGTTGATTTGGGCGATATCTTCGTTGATTTTTCTTGTTTTCTCGGTAAGATCGTTATGTGATGTTCTATCGATTTTCTGACCCATCGCGGTATTTATTTTGGTAATTTCCTCGTTGATGGATTTTACTTTCTCGCTGAGATCGTTATGTGATGTTCTATCGGCTTTTTGAAATATTAATGCGCGTGCCGAGTCAATATCTTTGTTGATTTGGGCGATATCTTCGTTTATTTTCTTTGTTTTCTCGGTCAGATCGTTATGTGTAGTTGAGGAAGTTTCGATGAATTTTTTTATATCCTCGTCGAGTTTTTTACTGAGATTTTTTGATGTATCGTCTAGTTTTTTAAGATCGTTAGTTAGCTTGGTAAATCTTTTTGTCACTCGGTCCTGAAGATCGTCGTGTAATGCTTTATCAGCCTTCAGAAGCAACGTTGCTGATAACTCCTTGTCGGATTTTTCCACATCCGCGATATTGGCCTTTAGTGGTAATACCGCGATAATATCGGTAATATCAGCAATAGATTTTAATACCATCTCCGATTGACGAGTAAACTGACTAATATGATCATTATATTCGTCTCGCTTGATTATATCAGTTATTTTCACGTTGCTGGTGTGTAATCGCCCTTCGGTATTTTGAAAAACAGCAACTTCGCCAGGGTCCACCTCTGACAGCGATAGAAGATTGTTAATATCGCTCTTGGTTGCGAACTTTGATAGATCGACGTCAGTCACTTCTGCTTTTTCCTTCCTGTAGATAAATCTACCGTAAATGTCAACCATGATATTTATCTACGGCGTATTCAAATACAATTTTGTGATACGGACCGGATGATTTTGAAATTGCATCGAGGACGTTAATTGATTCAGGGCCGCATATTGGCGGATCCGCTAATGTCTGCGTTGGAAGTGTCGAATACCAAACCGGAAGATTTAGTTTTGACACATAGCTGATAAATTCATTTGGCGGTGCTAATCCATAAGAGTCTAAGTAAATAACTTCGCGAGGATTAATCGCGTATGCAACCCAGTGTGTGCCAGGGCCGGTATTTTTATCGAGATTTATTATTCCCGTCTCGGTAGGGTTTGGTTTTTCTGGTAGTTGATCTCGCATAAATACGCCTCTGAAAAATTTTATTTTTTTTTTCTTTGCTTCGCTAAGTAAATCTAAATTTGAATAGGCCGTGCTAATCTTAGGCCGGATCCGTATGGGGGGCGTCTTAGATAAAGGCCTGATCCTTTTTGTTGTTTTTGCAACAGGAGAGAGAGGATGGAAGTAACCCTCCCTTTTTTTTACCGTATCGTCCTCCCACCACTTTTTCTCCTAATTTGGAACCTATACCCGAGAGCGCGCCTAATCCTAATGTCTTTCCAATAATCGGAAGGGCCATTTTTATCAGGGGAAGAAAAGGAAGAAATCCGCCTGTTTTGACCATATCTCTGATGGCGCCTATGGAAAGGCTCACATGAACGCCAGAATTTGCTGATTTGGCCTTGGAAAATCGTTCACGCTGACCTCTAGTTAGCGATAGTTTGTTAGGTCCACCGTGAATTTGATCATTTTTCAGTGTTAATTTCATACCGCATCGCTTTGATATCGCTGATTGGAGCTTTTTCATCTGACCCGGGGTCAGAGTTACACTGACGTGTTCGTATGGCATATTAATAATCGCTTAGTCTAAATTTGGAATTTGTCACATGTTCTCGACAGGAGCATCGATGACTCTCATTCTGCCGCTAATGCCTTCCAAGATCATTGTTCTATCGCTGAGGATTACCGCGATGGCTCTTGCTGCTCCGGCTGTGTTAATTCTAGCTTTGAAATGGATATCGACAACGGATTGTTTTACCAAATCGAGATGCTCCAGGGAAAAGTAATAGATAGGATAGCGAATATTAAAATCTAGCTGTGATATTTGCAATCCGGTATCGATATTTTGATCGCGGCCCATGAAACTTAGCAATCGATGATACGCGCGAGCAGTCGAATAGTTGTCAAAATCGATGGCTATTTCCTCCGATGGCTCTTGCTGGCCGTTTATCCTTAGTGAAACGTTTGTTGCATCGAAATTTTCAAATATCATATGACTGTGAAGTTGATCGTATCTGCTTGCGTTTTGAAGAGCAACAAAGATGTGTCTAGGTGCCGAAACACCTTGTTGTGACGCAATTCGCCAGGTAAATATTCCGTTGATATTAACATCGCAGGAGTCTGTCATCGTTGTCAACCAGGACATGACGGATTTTCCGCCTTGATTCATGAATGATAATAATTTTTCTTCCTCAAGCATCGATGGGGTTATCGCTGGCATCCACAAGGTAAATTTAGTTAGGATTACCTTGCCTGCATCACCGGGATCTCGCCAGATGGCTTTGTCATTGCCAGCGGCGTCTCGAACGAAAGTTATCGTGTGTTTTGCTCCGTAAATAACTTTTCTGAAATGCCTGCAAAATCCAAAAATGTGAGATAGCGGAATTGCACAGGAAAATCTTCGTTCAACTCCACTTAACATAGCTCTTCTCGTGGCAAATCCAAGGTTGTAATTGTCATTGGGGGTGATCATCACTGAACGAATATCAGCGGGAGCGCCAGCGACGGTTACCGGTCTGCCGATATCATACGGGGAATGCTCAGGGTCATCGGAGTTATCTTTGGCGAACATCATACTAGGACCAGCTGACCTGGTAAAATCATCCGAGTATCTCGCTAAGCCTATAATCGTCGTTGCTATATCAACGTTGTCCGTAATTGATTCGATCTCTCTTCCGTCGATCATATAAGTGGCGCTCTTGAATAATGCCATAATACCGTTGTTGACAAACCCAATACTAAAATCTGCTTCATAGTTGGTATTATTTTCTTTTACAATTCTCCCAACAACCTCGATATATGCCTCAGATGGAAGAAAATACCTTGTTGTATCGTGGACTTGAATTTCCAAGCGATTATTTGTATTTGGGTCAACTGCATCGTACGAGAAATACTGGAAATCTCGCACGGATGTATCCCTACCTACAGGCTCGTCCATGTCAAACACTTCATTTGACACTTGTGCGAACATTTATTATTAAGAATATCATCTAAAACGAAGACCGCTACCTGAAATGAAGCTTGTATTTGCTAGATTTGTCTTAGCAATTTCCTTTGCTAGATTTGTGTTAGCGACTTCCTGCGCTAAATTTGTCTTAGCGACTTCCTGCGCTAAATTTGTCTTAGCGACTTCCTGCGCTAGATCGTTTATTTTTTTATTTGCCGCGTCGTTTATGACTTTGCTGATTTCGGGTGGCATTTCTCTGGTGATAGGCAATTTGACGGGTTGTTTTTTGCGCATTAAATTTAATATTTTACTTTTGACAACATTGAAGCCTTTACTGGCCAAATTACTGATACCAGAAACGGCAGTCTCGCCGATTTTTCCTATTGCTTTTAACCCGAGCTGTTTGATCATGGGTCCAATTTTAGGTATTGTTCGCGTGAAGAGACTTCCAATAATATCGCCGAATCCATTGCCGTGAATATATCTGTATACGGGCAATCGAGAGTTTACTACGCGGACCTGTTTGGGTCTGCGCTGATGTTTGTGAACAATCATGTTATTTCAATTGTGTTGTTTTAATCGATGAGTTCATCGACAAGTTCCTTGTAAATGTGAGAGTCGATGACACCACCGCGGAATAATCGCTGACAAATATCCGAGGCTTCGTTGATTATTTCACGGGAGTTATTTCCAGCTCGTTTTCCTCCGATTAATACCTCGAGGCGAGATACATCGTTGACAACACTGTCAGGGCAAATTGTATATCCGCTTCCTGTTTTTGGTTTTTGTGTTGATGGTTCTTTAAACCACTCCGTTAACACGTCCTTCTCTTCCTTTTCTTTTTCTTTTTGGTTTACTTTTTCCATAAATTTAAAATATTCGTCATCACGTTTGTAAGGAGGTTTTTTACTAGCAAAATATATCCATTCGATATATTTGCTTTTTTCAAGAGGTTTTCCACGAACACTGGGGTTTAAATATTTATCCCTATCATTATAATCCGCGGCAATATCTGCTAAATTTTCTCCCCTTGCGATTTGTTCATGCACATCACGGGTAAAAACATATCCGATAGCTTTATGAAGATTTTCATAGTCGGACTTCGCAGTTTCTTTCTCTTGTTGAGTTGATTTTTGCGATATCCCCGAAGATTTTTTTTCCTCTTTTCTTGCTTTTGCGAGATCCAGAAAATCACTATAAAGAAAATTTGTTTTCTTCGCCTCAGGTAAATTATATTTAGCTCGAAATAAATTATTATACCAAGATTCACGCGATTTAATTTTTTTCAATCCGTCTTCCGTTAAAAACATCTTTCTATTGTCAAAGGAATCTTCGGCAAATATAGCAAATATTTTAGTATCTTTGCCAAAAAGGTCAAATTGTTCTTGCAATGTTTTCCAACCATTCTCGGTAAATTTTTTTTCTATTATATCTCGAGGTTGAATATCTTTATCTTCCTCTTTTTTTTCTTCTTCTTCTTCCTCTTGCTCTTGTTCTTCTTCTTGCGCTTGTTCTTGCCGTAATTTTTGATCTTCATCTAATTCTTCAGGAATTTGCCCCGTCCTCAATTCTGCTTGTGCTCGTGCTTGTGCTTGTGCTCGTGCTTGTGCTTGTGCTTGTTCTTGTTGTGCTTGTGCTTGTGCTTGTGCTTGTGCTCGTGCTCGTGCTCGTGCTTGTGCTTGTGTTTGTGTTTGTACTATTCGCTCCGGCAATAATCGAGTGTGTTGCTCGATATTCTGTGTCATAGGAATAAGCCCCTTCTTCCTAAGTTCCTTATCTTCCTTTTTGTCGCCGTATGCGACTTGCTCGATTGCTCCAGTGACTGGACTCAACAACTTTGACGATATCTCAGTAATTCCATATTGCGAATCTTCGTAATCACGAAGTTTTTTCTTAAATAATTGTTTTGCCGGGATGAGTTTCTTTACTGCCGCTAATTCTTCTCGCGCTAATCTGGCAGAATGAGGCTCTCCAACTGTACTAGCTTTCGGACTCATATTATTTTCAACTATATTGTTTTAATGCGAGGTAAAATTAGGATCAGCAGCCAAACTTTGCAAACTTCATCGACGGAATAAATTCCCCCCCCCCCCCAAAATACTTGTTTGGAATCATTGAATTTGCACACAAAAAATTGCAGTCGGGAGTGAATTTACGCAAATTAATTCTCGTAGGAAGGCTTATTTTTGAAATCCGAGGCTTCTACGGAGAAAGTTCTCGTAGGAAGGCTTATTTGGTCTGGAACCACTGGTCTGTACAACTTCCCTGCTGCTTATGGGATCATGACACTCAAACATTACATTTCAGAAAGTCTTGTCAGTGAATGGTCCGCTTTACAAAACAATGTGTCCAGATATAGAAATATTTGAATTGTGAAATGAATTTACTATTTGTATGATAGGATAGAACTGTTTCATTTAAATATTTAGTCTGTGTTTTAGGTAATTCCGACTTGTCTCATATCATGCAATTCTATTAGAATTGTCATAGCATGTTTGCTAGTTCACCTGCATGCAAATGGGCAGAACGATTGCATTTACATAAATGTTGCAAATATATAAAGAGACAAAATAATTTTGCTTTTTTAATAAATAAATTACGTCAGATTCTGATCACTTACGAAACTGATTATGATAATCTTGTACAGTTGACCCGAGGATAGGCCCTGAGTGGCCGAGTGGTCTAAAGCGCTCACCGTTACGGATCACTGTCATTTCGCCTCTCTCTGCGTGTGTTCGAGTCTCGGATTCGGCCAATGTGGGTATGCGAGAAAGCTTGCCAGTAGCTTCTCGTGGGTCGTGGGTTCTTTCTGGGGTTTTCTCGGGTTCTTCCGCCACCACTAATACTTGCCGCTATGTATAGCCTATCATGTACCGAAAAAAGGCGTTACAATCTACAACAACAACAAGAAAAATACCCGACGGTATGATTCCTTTAAAACAGACAACTCCAATGTGGGCATGTGAGAAAGCTTGCCAGTAGCTTCTCGTGGGTCGGTGGTTCTTTCCGGAGTTTTCCGGGTTCTTCCTCCACCATTAATACTGGCCGTAATGTATAGCCTATCGTGTGCTGAAATATGGCGTTAAACCCCACAACAACAACAACAACAAAACAGACAACTCCACTTGCGTCACATATATAATTATATGTTAATCACGATCGAGCTACATATATTGTACGGATTTAGATGGGATGTCAGTAGTAAATGGGGTGAGATTAGCGACAATGGGAATTAGCATTACAGAGACCCCTGGGTCAGATTAGCGACAATGGAAATTTAACATGGCGAAAAATCGTGGGTCAGATTAGCGACAAGGGAAATCAACATGGGAATAAATCGTGGGTCACTCTAGCGACAAGGGGAATTTAACATGGAACTATAGTGTGGGTCTGTCTAGCGACAAGGGGAAATTAACATGGGGAATAGAGTTTGGGCTTTTGGGATTTTTTTTTTAAAATTTAAATTTAAATTTAAATTTAAAAAAGGGGTAGGCAATGGAAAGGCTATCTCTTTTCGAGAAATATGGCTGGCCCTGAAAAGGGCCTTTGGGTTTATGGTTATGTATTCATTAACATAAATGGTACCGCGTTGGTCTTCTTCTTGTCCTTAGGCTACGTCTCACTGTTGGTACGTAAATCAGCACTCTTTTCAGGCATCCTTGTCTTTCAACGTAGATCTTACGTATCCACAGGCTGGTGTTTGTCCTGTGGACAACGGTCCACTTGGATCGGACATACATGAGCATGTCCGTCCTAAACATCATGGAAGACACAAGCGTAGAAGATTGCACATCGGTCCACATCTTGAAGCGACGAGAACAAGTGAATCAATGCAGTGAACTGCGCTTATTTATAGGTACAGGAAGGATTGAAACGGATTGAATTCATTCACCAATCCGAACACGCGTTACAAAATTCAGTCAGCTCGCATCCAATCCGAAGAGAGCAGTCAGTGACGTCACGTGGTCTATATAGATTCGTTAGGGCTTGTGTGCAGTCAATCTATGCGACAGTGATTCAACATGACGGAAACTCAGAAAACGATCCATTGGGGTGCACCAGCAGGGGAGACTGCCCAAGGGAACCCGGACTTGCTTTCAGAAGAGGTACATTGGGATTTTGTGGATTTTCTTACCTCGCAAGAATTTGTTCCGGAACCTTCGTTACCTTCTTCATTACCGCAAGTGGAGAATTTTAGACAGAGACAGAAAGAAGAACTGGAGAAATTTATGCAACGACAAAAGGAAGCGGAACAAGCTTTTCTCCTACAGCAACAGCAACAGCAACAAGAAGAGGTAAGAAAAAAAACAACAGCAACAACAGCAAGAAGAAGTAGCAGCAAAGAAACAAGAGGGTGAAAATCAAACGGCTACGGTACTGTTGGACATTTTAGCGGAGTTAAGAAAACTGAAACAAATGTATCAGACTTCTTTATCACGACCGAAGAGAATACGACCTTCCCGAGCTAAACACGCCAACCCTGTGACTAAGCCTGTCGTACCACCCTTAGTGATTTCAAACCAATCATCAGAAGTAGGCCTTGGCCGTGGCAAAGGCTTAAGGCAGTTAAAGTTGATTGGTTAAACTCACTCCTACACCATAAAGAAAAAAGGCCCTTTTCAGGGCCACCCACATTTCTCGAAAAGAAATACAATTTCAATTTGCCAATAACTCAAAAATAAACCCCACCCATTTTACCCTTATAGTACGTGTCTGTGTATGAGTGCTTGAGTGTAGCTTCTTATTTTAAAATCAAAACTCAAAGACACTTACCTTATATCATTCATGTATTCTTTTATCCATTTTTTACAATCCAATTCACAATTCACCACAGAACACTTTAAAAAGTTCTTACACTTCTTCTTTCTCCTTATTTAGTCTCTCTGTTTTTTCAATTTCTTCACCGTTTTTTCCTCATTTTCTTCCCTTCTTCTTTTCTTCTCCTGTTTCTTTGCCTCTTTTAAATAGAATTGTCTTCTTTCTTCCTCTTCTTCCTCTAAAGAATCCCTCTCTTCTTTCGAAGAATCCCTCTCTTCTTCTGAAGAATCCTTCTTTTCTTCTGACTCCTCTTGTTTCTTTTTTGGGCAATCTGGAAACCAATGTCCTTTTTCTTTACAATAATAACAGGTATCTTGACTTTTGTCTTTTTTAGGCCCTGTTTTTTTTTCTTTTTTGACGGTCTGGACACTCTGAAGACCAATGCCCTTTCTTCTGACAGATATAGCAAGTATCTTGACTTTTATCTCGAAAGGAAGGAGAGTAGTCCGTCGGCTGGTCTGAAGAGAATTTTCTAATGACCCCTCGCAAAGCTCTGACGAAACGTTCCATCTGGGTATTCTCTTCCATCGTTGTGCTCGGCTTGAAAGTGAAATGAATAGTGAAAGGACAAGACACACACCCTTTTTATATACGCTGGTTTGCCAAGACTATAAATTAGTCTATGGTGTTTAAACTTGAGTCATTTGACGTTTTGCACTCAAGATGAAACGATCCCATTCATTCGAGAAGAAAGAAGAAGAGGAAGAAAGTAAGAGGCAGAAACGTGATCTATCTCCTCGTACCAGGGATGAAATCTTGGCACAAATTCATGCCAGTGATTTTGAAGAGGACATGAGTGAACCAGAATCCGAACCCTCTAAACCAAGTTCACCACCCTTAGTCAACCCTGAAAAGTACTATTCCATTCGAGAGACTGAAAAGCGCTCCTCTAGAAAATTTAGAACCACGGCTTACACCTACACGGTGAAGTTTAAAGATTTTAAGGCCGACGTACCCTTGGAGAAAGCAGAAGGGTTTATCACCGAGATGTGGGATTTTTTGCACACCGCACTCAAGCGACAATGTCAAGCCAAAGAAGACGATCGCTTGACACTATCCATAGATCACGACGGTTTGAAATCCCCTGTTTGGATCGAGTTTAGCAGACCCGCAGAACTGACCCCTTCCAAAGTCATGGACAAGATACAACAGGTGCAACAATCTAATGACCAGTTTGACATCACCGATGGTAAAGCCACACTGAAAATGGCCCACGTCTCTCCTCCTCAAGGAACTGGATGCAAAAAGATGTTATTGGTGGACGACCTTCGCAACACCAAAAAGAGTCTCGTCCGAATTAACAACCGTCAAGACCAGATGTGTTTAGCCCGTGCCATCGTGGTGGGACGAACCTATGCCAACAAGAACGACACGGTAGAATGGAAAAGAACCTGGAAAACTATTCAACGATGCGATCGAGCCAAACAACGAAACGAAGCAGAACTCCTGTTACAACAAGCCGGACTGTCCAAAGACACACCAAGTGGCATTCCTGAGATGCAAAAATTGCAAGATGCCCTAGCTCCACGCTACACCTTGAAAGTGCACCCTCAAGAAATGCGTGGAACTCTGTTGTTTCGAGGCCAAGATTTTAAGGACGGAAAATACATTCATGTCTATCATCACGATGACCATTTCGATACCATTACCAGTATCACTGGATTCCTGGGATACAGTTATTATTGTGAGAAATGTGACTATGGTTATAACAATCGAGAGCAACACAAGCATTGTGGAATGAAATGCCCAGGATGTTTGGCCTCTCCACCCTGTCTGATCGAAGGACCAGTGCCTTGTTCGACTTGTTTGCGCACGTTTGTCAGTCCTACCTGTTACCAACAACATCTGAAGACGCAAGGTTCACAGCAGAAATGTGCTTGTCAACTCTTGAGATTGTGCCCTACGTGTAGACAAGGCATACGTACCAATAGTACCAAGGCACACGTATGTTCAGGAAAAAAAAATGTCACATTTGTCACCGCATCGTGGACTTGGAACACCAATGCTACGTGCAAAAATACCAACCCCCACCAGAGAAAGAGGACGGTCACAAGAAGAAAGGCAATTTCATCTTTTTCGATTTCGAATGTATGCAAGAGACCGGCATTCACATTCCTAATTTCTACGTGGCTCATCGAGCGTGCGAGAAGTGATTCAAGAACCTATCTTGAGTTATTGCCCTCACTGCAGTAAGATTCCTGGAGGGCGTGAAAAAATCTTTCAAGGACCGAACACACTAGCCGATTTCACACAATGGGTCTTAGACCCCATCGACAAGACGTGGAGCCAAGAGGACATCGAACATTATTATGGAGATTGTCATTGTCATGCCACGGTGATGGCTCACAATTTCTCCGGATATGATGGACAGTTTCTTTTGAGATGTTATACGGAACGTGGCATCGAGCGTCCTAAAATCACTTTGAACGGAGCCAAAATCATTTTCATGCAAGTGGGACAAGTGCAGTTTAAAGATTCGATGAGCTACTTAGCCATGCCTTTGAGTCGAATGCCTAAAATATCAGTACTTCAGTCACTACACAATAGAAAACTGGAGAACCCATTATTGAAAAACATACTCGTAAAAAATACCGAGCTGAGTGTCTCCCACAATATAATATACTGTTGGTTACCTAGCCACATTGGTATTAAAGGTAACGAAAAAGCAGATCGCGCTGCTAAAATGGCCCTTTCTCAAGAACCATCTGATTTTAAAATACCATATACAGATTTTAAACCTTGTATCAGAAAGTTCTTACGTCAGAAGTGGCAGGCATCATGGAATGATGCTGTAAATAACAAACTTCATGCAATCAAACCAACTCTAGGAGAATGGACTCCTTCCTACAGAACCATTCGTAGGGAGGAGGTAGTCATTGCAAGAATCCGAATTGGTCATACTTATATCACCCACACCCACATACTAAAAGGTGAAGACCCACCAGAGTGCGTTTCTTGCAATGAACCATTCACTGTCAAGCACTTTATGATAGAATGCTTTGACCTACAACCTACGCGCGATCGTTATTACGTTGTGCATGATATGAAAGAACTTTTTGATAATATAAACATCACTCGTATTATCGAGTTCTTGAAAGCCGTAAATATTTACTCTAAACTCTGACTTTTATGCTATCACCTTGTGCAGTTTTATGCAATATACATTCCGTCCCATTTTAATACCTATTCATCTTTTTTACATCTCCCGTTGATCGGGAAGCTTTATTTTGCACCGTTACCATCTTACCGTTTTTAATTTCAACCATTTGTTCTTTTATATCGCTGGTCGATGTAGAACCTTTTATAAGTTTTAAAAGATTATACAAATAACACTTTGTTTGGCGCTAAATAGCCTAAGAGTGCTGATGCGCCGTTAAAAAAAAACAATCAATCAATCAATCAATCAATCAATCATTCCTAATTTCTGCGTGGCTCATCGAGCGTGCGAGAAGTGCATTCAAGAACCTATCTTCAGTCATTGCCCTCACTGCAGCAAGATTCCCGGAGGGCGTGAAAAAATCTTTCGGGGACCAAATACGTTAGCCGATTTTGCCCAATGGGTCTTAGACCCCATCGACAAGACGTGGAGCCAAGAGGACATCGAACGTTACGGAGATTGCCATCGTCATGCCACGGTGATGGCTCACAATTTCTCCGGATACGATGGACAGTTTCTTTTGAGGTACTATGCGGAACAAGGCACCGAGCGTCCTAAAGTCACTTTGAACGGAGCCAAAATCATTTTCATGCAAGTGGGACAAGTACAGTTTAAAGATTCGATGAGTTACTTGGCCATGCCTTTGAGTCGAATGCCTAAAACGTTTGGAATGACAGAAATGGCTAAAGGGTACTTTCCACACTTTTTCAATACGGAAGCCAATCAACATGCCGTTCTACCCCATTTGCCTGATGCTCACTATTACGACCCCGACAACATGCGTACCGGACAACGAGAAGCTTTCTACGCTTGGTACCAGGCTCATGCCTCGGACCCTTTCGACTTTCAGGAAGAAATGCTAAAGTATTGTCGTTCCGACGTGGACATTTTACGACGTTGCTGTAGAAAATTTCGAGAACTGTTCATGGAACACGGAGGGGTCGATCCTTTGAAAGAAGCTTGCACCATTGCCAAAGCGTGTTCCTTAGTGTACCGCCAACGATTCATGCCTGAAAACACCGTGGCTGTCATCAGTCCTCAAACGACCCACTATGTCAAGCGTCAATACTCGGTCAAAGCCCTACGTTGGTTACATTACTTGTGTGACAAGGAAGACAAATGGATTCAGCATGCCCGCAACGAAGGAGGCGAAAAGACCATCGGAACGTATTCGGTAGATGGCTGGGACTTAGAAAACCCCAAGATCGTGTACGAGTTTAACGGTTGCTTATTTCACGGATGTTCCGTCTGTTACCCTGACCGTGACACTAAAAATCAGTTTTTGCAACGAACCATGGAAGACTTGTACCAGGACACTTGTCAGCGACGCCTAAAGTTAGAACAGCAAGGATACCAAGTGGTGGAAATGTGGGAACACGAGTACGATCACCGTTTGAAAACCGATCCCGAGTTTAAACGCCTGGTGGAAAGTTACCAGTTCATGGACCCGCTGAACCCGAGGGATAGTTTGTACGGAGGAAGGACCAATGCCACCTGTTTGCTGTACCAAGGCGACGAAGAGAAAGGAGAAGAAATCAAATACTTGGACGTGTGTTCGCTGTATCCCTACGTGTGCAAATATTGTCGCTTTCCTGTAGGGCACCCGCAATTGTTGACGGAACACATTGACCTGAAAAACATTCGACAATACGAAGGCTTGATCAAGTGTAAAATTTTGCCTCCCACGAACCTATACCATCCCGTCTTACCTCACCATTGTCAAGGCAAACTGATGTTTCCCTTGTGCCGTACTTGTGCCGAAACGTGCAACCAGGACCAACCTTGCCATCACAGCCAGGAAGAACGTGCCTTGACGGGAACCTGGGTCAGCGTGGAATTGTTCAAAGCTCTGGACATGGGATACCAACTGTTAGAAGTGTACGAAATTTGCCACTTTCCCAAGACACAACAGTACCACAAGGGTGACCCTACTCAGAAAGGCATTTTCGCCGACTACGTGGATGCCTTTTTGAAACTGAAACAAGAAGCCAGCGGCTATCCTTCCTGGTGTCACACTCCCGAAGACCAAATACAATTCAAAGAGAAATACTACGCACAAGAAGGCATCTCTTTAGACCACATCGAAAAAAAAACGAAGGCAGGCGATCGTTTGCCAAACTGATGTTAAATTGCTTGTGGGGTAAAATGGCACAACGACCGTGTTTACCCAAGACGGAATATTTGACAGAACCTTCCCGCTACTTCCAGATGATTCACGACAAAACCAAATACATGAAACACGTGGACGTCGTTCGAGAGGATTTGATTTTGGTCAATTACGAAGAAGATCTGGACTTTGTACAAGACGACCCTTTTGGAAATGTCATCATTGCGGCTTACGTGACAGCCCATGCTCGCTTAAAATTGTACGAAGCTTTAGAACTGTTAGAAGAACGCGTCCTGTACTTTGACACGGACAGTTGCATTTACATCCATCACCCGATTCAACAGCACCCTGACATTGAAGGAGACCGTTTAGGAGCCTGGACAGACGAGCATCCCGACGACAAGATTCTAAGTTTCGTCAGTGGTGGTCCCAAAAATTACGGCTACGAATACCGGGACAAACAAGGAGAAGTGCACACGACGTGCAAAGTGAAAGGACTGACTCTGAATCATCGTACCAGTCGAGTGGTCAACTTTGGGGTATTGAAAGAAGCCTTGCAATCGGGAGAGGATGGAAACTTTAAAGTGACCACCTATCAACCGAACAAGATTGTACGTTTACCCACTCACCACATCGTCAGTCGACCCTTGGAAAAAGTCTATCAAATTGTATACCAGAAGCGAGTGCGACTTCCCAATCACTTCACCTTACCGTACGGTCACGTCGGTATTGGTCTGTATATGAAAAGGAACCCTAGGCAAGATCGATAGTTCATTGTTCATTGAAGTAACTTACCATGTCGTTGACGAAGAAGAAACCAGATTGGTTAGGAGTCAAATGTTGGACATCACCGAGACCAGGGTTTTGAGGCTTGGACACAAGAGGTGGCCCAGTATGCACGAGAGTTATTCAAGGAAAAAAGTTACTTTTCAACCTGTGTTAGTGACGGTGCCAGAAGAACCCGTCACCCAGGACAGGACAGTCGTGGACATGCCTGAAAGACCCTTTCGGGAGGACACTTGTGTGACCTTACCCCTACTATAGAACTGGTTAGAACTTTACTCAAAACATGTTGTACAGACACTTGTGTTTATTCCACGTTCATGGTTATCATGTGCCTTTTATTCTTGTACTTAATCCTTTGGCTTTTATGCATTTTTGTCTTTCGTATTTATGTTTGAAACATTCAATAAACGTGTTGGGAAAAGTATATAAACTCTTGTCTTGTTTGTTTTTCGTGTCACAAGTGACATTTCTCACACCATGGCTACCTCTGCTGTCTCTGCTCCCTCTTCCTCTACTGTCAAAGTCATCGACGAACACTTAGATCGTGCCAGTTGGGAGGCTTTGTATCTTCGCCATCCCTTTAACATGCTCATTGCTGGACCTAGCGGTTCAGGCAAAACCGAATTCGTCAAACGTTTGATCGAACATAAACATCATTTGATCGATCGACCCCCTCAACGAATCGTGTGGTGTTACAAAGAGTGGCAATCGGCGTACAGCCTCTTGCGAGAAAGTCAAGGCGATTCCATCGTGTTTGTGGAAGGCATTCCTAAAGAAGACGACGGCATCGTCTCTGACTCCCGTCAAACCCATTTGGTCATTTTCGACGACATGTTAGGAGAAGACGAAGAAGAAATTAAACTGTGGTTCACGCGCAAAGGGCATCACCGTAATGCCAGTGTCGTTTACATCACCCAAAATTTGTTTCAACAAAGTAAAGCCCATCGCACCATCAGTCTCAATGCGCATTACGTGGTCTTGTTTAAAAGCCCTCGAGATAAATCGCAAGTGCAAGTCTTAGCCAAACAGTTAGGAACGCCTTGGCTGACTCAGGCGTACGACGATGCCACTCAAACGCCACACGCCTATTTACTCGTCGATTTGAAACCTACGGCTCCCGAGGATTTGCGATTTCGTACCCACTTGTTTCACTACTGGTGCCAAGACGGAGGGCCTGTCCTGTACACGTCTCCGTACTCGACTTCATTTCACTCCCCATAAAAAAATCTATAAAAACCTCAGACCCTTTTTCGTCTGTCTCACACAGTGCGAACATGACGTCCCTTCAGTCGCATCTTCCCGTCAAATTGATTCGTGCCTTGTATGGCATCAGTCGAGAAAAAGATCCACAAACACGAGCTCGTGTCTTAGAAGCTAGTCTCAAAGAAGTCTTACGATGGTTCACGTTGACGGCACGTCAATTACTCCAAGGAATCATTCAGATTCCTCATCAAACCAAACGCTTTTTCGATCGAAACAAAGTCGCTTTGGTCCAACTGGCCGATCCCCGCATCGACACTCAAACCAAAAAACAAATCATTTTGAAACCTGGAGGGAGCGGTACTCTAGGAGGGGTCATCATTCGCTCACTCTTAAGATGGGATTCTAATGCCCCCAAAGTTATACCCAAGACAAAAGTCCAACGAAGCCCCAAGAAGAAAAAGACCAGGTCCCCAAGGAGAACTTCTCCAGTGGCAGGACCCTCTTCTGACCAGACACCACCACCACCCCGGAAAAAGAAAAGAAGCCCCTAGAAAAAGAAAAGTCCACAGAAAACTAGTCGCAAGAGAGGCACTTCGGCCAGGACGCAACCTTACACTCGCAAACCACGACCTGCCATTGCAGTGACTGCGTCTCCGGCAGCTTCACGTTTGTCCACTTCTCCGTTAATGACACCCAGAACTGAAGAGTACTTGGAGACGTTGATCACACCAAGAACTTCTCCGTTGATGACCCCCAAAAGAACTTCCCCAGTGGCAGGACCTTCCAATTTAGTGGCAGTGGCTGCTGCTCACAAAGTACCTTCTCCCAAAATCAAAGTTCAAGAAAGATCGGGCATGTTACAAAGTTTACTGGATTTGTCCAAGCAAGAACTGGCTCGATTTAGTCCGTTACGTACCCCTGCAAGACGTGTCATGCCTGTCCTCAAACTAATACGACGTAAAGACAATCAGTGGCGACGCGTTCCAGTATAAAAAAGGCCTGTGACCAAGTCGGGTATCAGTGTTTTTTGGTGCTCCTGAAGACTCAAAGATGTCACCCTACAGAAAACCCCAAGGAAAGAAAAGGAAAGGACTGCCACCACGTTTAGCCAAACATGGGGACATGTTATCTGTCCTGTCCAAAGCTTCTCCACCCCTACGAAAAAAACTCATTCAAACAGCCTCCAAAGAGGTCATCGATACCGTGTGCGAATGTTGTTTGAACGTTTTGAAAGGCACGATCCCTTTGTCCAAACACCAGAAACAATGCTTAGGCAAACATCGTCACGTTCTTCGCCAAATGGTTCAAAAGAAAATTCCCATTCGTCAAAAAAAGAAGATGTTAGTGCAACGTGGAGGTATTTTACCTCTCTTGTTAGGCCCCATACAGAAAGGAGTCTTGGGAACCATGTTGGGAGGACTGGTGGGAGCAAGATAAAAAGGCCTCGGAAGTTCCAAGATCTCAGAATCGACCCCTGACAACCCCATGGAAGGACTAAAACTAGCTTTAGTGCCTTACAAACGATGGATGGAATACCATCGGTGGCAAGAACAACACACCCCGCATTTACCTCCCAATCCCCATTTGAGCGAGATGTCCCAGTTACAACACGAATTGCAGTCCTTGATGGATCGCCAAGATTTGTCCGAAACAGAAAAATCGCAAAAGTACGGTCAACTCTTGCAACGACTGCAACTCTTTCACCAGAAAGCTTTAGACGAAACAGCTCTACCCACTCTGAAAGATTTTAAGACCTTGATGAAAAGTCCAGCACCATCACCAGTACCAGTACCAGTACCACCAGTACCCGTGACCAAGACAGAAAAAGGAGAAGAAGAGGAAGGGTTTCAAACTCCACCAGAAAAAGTACGCAAGTTAACAACAGCACCTACCTCCAGAATCGGATGGATTAAAAAGATGATGGCCACCCCTTCTTCCTCACAAGAGAAAAAGAAAGTGAAGACAGAAGTGAAGACAGAAGTGAAACAAGAACCGATATCCCCCGCTCAGACATCCTTCTCCTCTTCGACACCTATTGCTGGCCGCACACGCAAAGCATTGCAATCCAAGAAAATACCCCAAGAGAAAAAGAGTAGCATCCTCCAAGAGTGGGTGTCTTATTAACACACCAATAACACAAAAAAAATGGAAAAAGTCTTAGCCAGCATTTACTACGATCCCTCCCATCCTGCAGGTTACGCAGGAGTTCAAAAATTGTATCGTGCTGCCAAAACGCGACTGAAAAGTCTCCGTTTACCTCAAGTGCAACGATGGTTACAAGAACAAGCTACCTACACTTTACACAAACCCATTCGACGCAAGTTTGCCAGAAGTCGCACCTGAGTGGAAGGCATCGATCATCAATGGCAAGCCGATTTAGCCGATGTCTCTCATTTGGCCAGCTACAATCGTGGCTACAAATATTTGTTTTGTGTCATCGACGTCTTTTCCAAATTTGCCTGGGTCGTGCCCTTGACTTCCAAATCGAGCAGCTAGTTAGTGTGAGCCCTGCAACGGGTGTTGAAACAAAGCGGTCGTCACCCTCTTCGATGGCAAACGGACAAAGGCACCGAATTTCTGAACCAAGCTTTCCAAAAAGAATTAAAAAAACGTGACATTCATTTTTTTACCACCGAGAATCCCGAAACCAAAGCCAGCATCGTGGAACGTTTTCAACGCACTTTGAAAGAACGCATGTGGAAATATTTTACGCATCACCACACTCTGAAGTACATCGACATCTTACCGCACCTGGTGCAAGCGTACAACCAATCTTACCATCGAAGCATCGGACGTGCCCCGCAAGACGTGACTCCCGACAACGAAGTGTTGGTGTTTGAGCACCTATTTGGTACATCCCCGACGAGGGCTGTCCCCAAGAGAAGTGGAGAGTTGGCCGTAGGAGATTGGGTGCGCATTGGCAAAACCAAACGCACTTTCGACAAAGGTTACTTACCTAACTGGACGACCGAATTGTTTCGCGTCACTGGACTAGTGCATGGCCGTCATCCTGCCGTCTATAAATTGGAACACATGAACGGAGAAGTGCTCAAAGGAACGTTTTATTTGCCCGAGTTACAACGTGTCACCAAAAAAAGAAGACGACGTGTACGACATCGAAAGCATTCTCGAACGCAGAACCCGTAAAGTGGGCAAACGACGTGTCAAAGAAGTCAAAGTACGTTGGAAAGGATATCCACCCAGTTTTGATTCTTGGATCGACGCTTCGCAAGTCATCGACTATAAAAAGAAGTGACCATCATGCCCTTTCACACAGCAGACGCAGCTACGTCGACCACTCCTCCTTCACCTAGTTCTTCTGTGCAAGATTTACAAAAACAACCCTTGTGGGTGTGGTGTGGAGAACGTGTGCCTAAAACTCAAATCGTCTTTTTCTGCCAAATCTTCGTGGTGTATTGTGTCATCGGGGCAGCCATCGCTAATTTGAGTTTGCAACAAGGAGACAAACAATTGTGGACCATTTTATTGAGCAGTTGCATCGGTTACCTGCTTCCTAATCCCTCCCTGAAATTCACCTCGAACGGGAACCCCGGGAACCTTGTGTCCAGTGCCAGTGCCAGTCACCACTTCAATCACAACCAGAACCCCATTTTAGACGGAGACACGACTCTGACGTCCAGTAACCCCTCGGACAGCCACATAACTCTGGAATTATGAGTCACCAAAACCAATTTTACTTAACTTTACCCAGTGACAGTTCCATGGAGGTGTTTCCCAAGAACACGTTGTGCTGTTACACGGCCAAATTACCTCAGGCCATCCAGTTAGATCACGAAGCCCATTGGGAAGTGGCTTTAGTAGAAATGATTCACCCGACCCAAGTCCTCAAAGTCCTTCCCAATCAAAATTTTTTTGATGTGGAAGTTCATGACGAGCAAATGCAACAGTGGATGGATAGCAATGTCAAATATGACAAGAAAACCCGTACACAAAAGTACACCACCTATCACTTGTTCATTCCCCCAGGCTATTATTTTAGTGGTCAACATTTGGTCAGCACCATAACCTCCAGGTTTAATGTCGTGTTTCTGAAAGCTTTGAAGCATGTCAACAAAAATGTCACCATGGAGTACCACAAAGCAGCTCGTCGCTTCTTGATGAAATTTGAACGGAGTAAAATCCTGTCCATTTTATTTTGTCCTGAATTGTATGACATGTTGGGCGGAGACATGGACATGAGAAAGACCATGATCAAGAAAAACGAATTACCCATCGTTTACGACAACGAGTCTTTTAGCAAGTTATTTTGTGCCCCGGTAGAACTGAACCAAGGACTGAATTTGATGTTCGTGTATTCCGATGTGGTGAGTACAACGTGGTGGGACACACCTCCGTACCGTTACTGCGTGTCATTCCTTTCAAAGTGGATTCTGCCACGAACACTGACGAGGAAGGTGGAAACACTTACCACGTCCACCGCGAATTTGTCCATCCTCACTATTTGCCTGTCAGTAAGTCGTATTTGGACACGGTCAACATTGCTATAAAAGGAGATCTGGGACAAAATATTCCATTCACCAAAGGAAAAGTCACGGTGAAACTCCATTTTCGAAAACGGTTCTCTCACGACTCTTAAGTCATATATCCAGTGTACCGAGGGGTTGCTCAACAGCGAGGACACGGCTTAGGAGATATGTTAAAATCGGCCTTTCGTTCGGTGGCCCCGGTGTTGAAACCGATGGTGACACGCGGATTGCACGCCTTGAAAGATGCGGCACTGACGCAAGGCAAAGAATTTCTCCAAAATGTCATCATCGACAAACAAAACCCTAAAGAGCCTTCATGAGGGCAGGCAAAAATGTCTTGCTGCAAACGGGCAAAGACATTTTAGGCCAACGAGAAACACCTATAAATGCCCTGCACGCTACCGAATCAGGCATTCAGCAAGGACGAGGCAGAAAGAGACGACGAAGAAAACACCCTTTCACCAGACTTCAAGCGAGAAAGGCCAAGAAAAGAAGAACCGCTCGAGACTTAGACGTTTTCGATTATTGAGAAAAGAGACAAAAAAAAAAAAAATGATGCACCGAGAATCTTGCGCTTGTTCCAAGACGGAACTGGATCTGTTTGCCATGCCCCCCACGATGATGACGATGCAAGAATCCCAGTGGGTGGAATTTCACCCTGTCTCCCCACTGACCGATTCCGCTCCCATCGAGTTTGAAATCAAAGGACAGCCCGAAGATTACATCGATCTGAATAGCAGTTACTTGTACCTGAAAGTCAAAATTCTAGATAAGACTGGAGGTGCTATAGACGATGAAGCAGTAGCTCCCGTCAACAATTTCATGCATTCCTTGTTCAGTGGAGTGGACTTGTATTTGAATAACAAACTGGTCAGTAGCAGCATGGATACTTACCCTTATCGTGCCTACCTGGAAAATCTCTTGACGTACGGAATAGATGCCAAGAACACTCATCTCAATGCCTGTGTGGTATGGGAAGCTGACGAACCTACCAAGTTTGAAATATTGGAAACTGATGAAAAGAAAGACAACAATGATGGATTTGTAGAACGAAGAAAGAGAATCACGGGAGCCGACACAAGTTTAGAACTGATGGATCGTTTGCATTTGGACATGTGGTTGCAAGAAAAGTATTTGCTGAACGGGGTGGATGTCCGCCTGAGACTGAATCGTAGCAGTGCCGCTTTCCATTTGATGGCTGATAGTGACGGTTACAAAACCAAAATCCTAGAAGCCAGACTCTACGTACACCGTGTGGAAGTGTTACCTAAAGTGGGAAACGACATCAGTCAGACGTTGAGCAGAACGACCGCCAAGTATCCCATACGACGCGTGGAAGTGAAAACCTTCACCATTCCCAAGAGATAGCGATCCATGATCGAAGATCATCTGTTCCAAGGACAGTTACCCAAACGTTTGATCGTTGGTATCGTCGAGAATACAGCCTTCAACGGAGCTGCCGAAAAAAAATCCTTTCTACTTTCAACACTTTGGCGTGTCCAAAATCGAAGTCAGTCGCGATGGCAAGACCTTGTGTACCCGACCTTTCGAACCTGACTTTAAAAAGAAGAATTACTTGAGATCGTACTTGTCCTTGTACGAAGCCATCGGACAGTTAGGAACCAATACCAGTCACGGTATTACGTACGAGGATTATGCAGGAGGCTACGCTTTGTGGGCTTTCGATTTCACTCCAGACCAAGGCAGCGACGAGGGACATTTCCACCCTATAAAATCCGGCCAGATTCATGTGGAAATTCAGTTTAAAGACCGAGACCCTGATGAAACGGTGAACGTCATCCTGTATGCAAAATTCGATAATACCATAGAAATCAACAGTTTGAGAGAAGTCATCCTAGATTACTAGAAACCATGGAAGACTGTTATCCCTCTTTACCTAGTGGAGAAACTTTTAGTGTTGCATTGTTGTTAAAAAATGTTAGAGTTGTTGTTGTTTAGTGTTAAGTGATTTTTGAATAAAAAATGTTGTGTTTTGAAAAAATTGTTTGATGTTATATTGTTGGATTATTGTTAAAAATGTTACAGTTGTTGTTTAGTGTTAAGTGATTTTTGAATAAAAAATGTTGTGTTTTGAAAAAAATGCCTTTGTCTTTTGTTTAGCTATAAGAATGTTGGATTGATGCTCTTTCATTTCTTACTATCCCTCTCATGACACTCACTAAACGTTGCGACTCAAAAACCGTGTGGGGGATGTTTTCCTTCACGTCCGCGCTTTGACTTTAAGAACCGGGTTGTTTCCAGTCTAACCATCCATTGTCGACTCATCCTCCTAAGAAGATGTGCTCCAAACTAGCTAAACTCAACGAAGCCTACGTGAATTTGCATAGGGTCAGACACAGTCTGATACCGAAGCCAGAAGAAATAGAGAATGTGAGAATGTTAAAAATCACTGAAGACCTGATAGAAGAGCTCTTCAGAGAAGAAATGAAAAGGGAAAAAGAAGAATGGACAGAGAAGTACAGACTTCAGAGACAGCAGCAACAACAACAACAAGAGCAGCAGCAGCAACCTGAAGCTGACAGAGGCTTTGTCGATTGTCGTATCGACACCAAAGAGTTCTTCTTCTCTTTCCGAAGAAGCAGACCTATCGCCAGAAAGTCTATCCTCAGAGGACATCGCATTCTTAGAAACTAAAAAGAATGCCATAGCAAACAAAAAAAACAGCCCTTTTCAGGGCTACCCAATACTCTAGAAAAGAAATAACAGTCGATTTGCCAATGTGTGTAGGTAGAGTAGTGTGAAAATAAACACTAACTCTTTTTTAAAAAAATGTGAGGGCATGTGTTTGTGTGTTTGTGTTTGTAAGTGGTTAAGTAAGTTGGTATGGATAGTAGATTAAAATGATGTCTTTTTTTTTTTTGGTGTTTGAGGTGTAAATTTGGGGTTAGATTGGATTGCTTTGCGTATGTGGATAGTCTATTAAAGTGATTTATAAAAAATTTTAAAATAGTGATGGGTAGCATAAAAAGTGAGTGAGTGTTTCTTTTAGGTCCGCGCGTTGTTTTATGGTCATGATGTAGGTAAGATCAATTTTATGTTTTTAGGGGATGTTTTCGTTCACGTCCGCGCTTTCACTATAAATTGAAACTCGTTCGGCAGTCCAGCTACCCTTGTTGATTGATCAACACCAAAAATGAACGCGAGACTGGAGAAACTGTTGGAACTTCATGTGCATCTGGAATATGCCAGGCGCATATTAAATGAACTGGCCGCGGAAGCCATTGTGGAGGAGGGAAGGATAAGAGAGGAGGACGAAAGAAGAAACAAAGAAGAGGAGGAGAGAAGATATAAAGAAGAGGAAAGAAGATACAAAGAGGAGGAGAGAAGATGCAAAGAAGAGGAGGAGGAGAAAAAGGAGAGAAGAAGAAGAAATTTCAGAATCCCAGAGAGCGAAAATTGGGATTCTGAAGCGACATATCCTGCCTCTGCTCTCTCCCCCCAAAAGGTAAAAAGTAATTGGGGGATAAAATGTGTATGCGGCGCCAGGCCTGGAAGGTGCCACCATTAACCAGGTGTCCATGAAGTTCCAAACAACAAAAAATAAACAGCCCTTTTCAGGGCTACCCAATACTCTAGAAAAGAAATAACGATCGATTTGCCAATGTGTGTAGGTAGAGTAGTGTGATTATAAACACTAACTCTTTTTTAAGATAGTGTGAGGGTATGTGTTTGTGTGTTGGTACTTGTAAGAGCTCAGGTATGTTTGTGGGAATAGTAGATTATGGGTTTCTTTATTGTTTCGTAGCGTAGGTGAAGAGTATAGTTAGGGTTCTGTAAGCGCTCACGTACGATTGTGTGGATAGTAGATTATGGATTAGTTTATTGTTCTTAGCGTATGTGTTTGTGTGTTTGTGTTTGTGTGTTTGTGTTTGTGTTTGTACCCGCTCACGTACGATTGTGTGAATAGTAGATTATGGATTTGTTTATTGTTCTTAGCGTATGTGAAGAGTATAGTTTGGGTTTTGTATGCGCTCACGTAAGATTGTGTGGATAGTAGATTATGGATTTTGTTTATTGTTTCTTAGCGTATGTGGAGAGTATAGTTTGGGTTTTTATTATATGAAATGAAAAAGTATAGTTTGGGTTTTATTATATGAAATGAAAAAGTAGGGGGATGTTTTCCTTCACGTTCGCGCGTTGTTTGGTCATGATCTAGGTAAGATCAATTTTACGTTTTAGGGGGATGTTTTCCTTCACGTACGCGCTTTAAGTATAAGAACCCATAGTATTCGTCGTTCAAACCATTCTGCAAAGAATAAAAAAAGAAGATGGCTTCTAACCAAATGGACAAAATACAAACATTACAAGAAGTTTTAGACAACTTAGGAATGATGGAGCAGATGTTAATAAGACTGGTTGAAGACCATTATTCCTATAGTCCCCATCGTGTAAAGATGGAAATTAATAACTTAAAAAAGGTAAAGGACAAGATTAGTGGTGTCATGAAAGAGATAAAGGAGGAGAAGGAGGATGAAGAGGAAAGAATAAGAATAAGCAAATGGAACGAAAAGATTGCAAAAGAAGAAGAAAATGAGAAGAGGAAGAAAGAAGACGAGGAAGAGAAGAAGAAGAAAGAAGAGCAGGAGAAAAAGAAAGAGAAGAAGAGAAAGAGTGTTGGAGATAAAATAAGAACTTGGTGGAGAAAAAGAAGAAATTAGAAGCAGAAGAAGAAGAAAACCCAAAGGCCCTTTTCATGGCCAGCCATATTTCTCGAAAAGAGATAGCCTTTCCATTGCCTACCCCTTTTTTAAATTTAAATTTAAATTTAAATTTAAATTAAAAAAAAAAATCCCAAAAGCCCAAACTCTATTCCCCATGTTAATTTCCCCTTGTCGCTAGACAGACCCACACTATAGTTCCATGTTAAATTCCCCTTGTCGCTAGAGTGACCCACGATTTATTCCCATGTTAATTTCCCTTGTCGCTAATCTGACCCACGATTTTTCGCCATGTTAAATTTCCATTGTCGCTAATCTGACCCAGGGGTCTCTGTAATGCTAATTCCCATTGTCGCTAATCTCACCCCATTTACTACTGATGTCCTTAGCTGTGAAAAGAGGCGAAGGGCTGAATGGTAACAGAGCGAGAGAGTTTTGGTGTATCTTCCTGTTTGAAGGTGTGGTTGTAGACGTAATGTTAATTTGGGTTGGTGTATAGTATGCACTGTATGCTGCTGTAGTGATGTTTTACCCGGAAGAAGAGAGTGATTACCTCTTCGTAAGGATCCAAATCTTCGGGACTAAATGGTCTGCAAGGAACAAGATGTTCTACGGATCCTTATGCAGACCAGGAGAGGCTGACCATTCGTGGTGACTCCTTTACCATCAGCCAGATCATTGGAACTGAAACAACTTGTGGTGATAAATTGGAAGCCGCAATATATATGTCCCTAGTTTTGCAACACGTTATCGTTATTTAAGCGAAAATGTTTCATTTGTCACTGTTTGGAAATAAGAGTAAAGATCTCTATTGCATATCGTCATGAAACATGAATGTCATGACCTTTCCACTTTCTATTCATTCGAAACTTGTATTGGCTCATGCTTTTACTAGTCGTGTATTGGTCTGCTATTATGCATTGTTGAGGCCATCACTGTAGTTTATTACTTTTAGTCCGCATTGCGTGTCCTGTTAGGAATCATTGTTTTAAAACAAAGCATCAGGAAAGAATGAAAATCATCAATTTTTTTAAAACAATACAACACGATGCAAACATGTAAGAAACAACTTTAAGTATTGTGATTTAAATCCCATCTAGTCCTAAGAAAATTAGATTGTAGTGTATCTGACCCAATAAATGTGTTGTTTTCAATGCATGCTAGTGAATCTAACGTCTCAGAAATAAAAGCATTTTAAATAGCTCAGTGTTGATTTTATGTTTTATTTGTTCACTCTGAAGCAATAGAGCTAACTTTGGCCTTTCTTCACCCAACAGGTGCGCCTAGGAAGTGATCAGGATTTCTTATCTGGTGTATTAAAACATGATTCCGACATGTTGTGCCTGATTTAGCTTTTTACCAATCATCTGCTGACGTACTGATAAAGGAAAGCTTTTATTTCATGGAATAGTCGTCACTCGAGGGAACAGCAGTTTCTAAAGTTTCCTCATGATAGGCCTTAACGTTATTTCTTGGCTGTGTATAGCCTATCTCTATTTATCATGCACTTTTGACATTGGTTAATCAGTTTCATTTTAAAAGTTTATAAGCCTCTGCCGATTTGCATCCGGTACCAACTCATAAATTTTCAATATAGGTTCCTTAATATTATTACAATCAGTAATTTGTTTTTCGGACAGAGAAGCCTAGAATTCGCGAGTTTTGCCAAAAAGTACACTTTATAATAATTTAGTCCAAGGCCATCTGAAAATTTCAACATTTGGTTTCAAAATGAGGAAAATCATTATATACATATTTTTCGTTAAATGGCGGTACAAACCTTGAATTTCTGGTAACAATGAGATCTAAAATCGTTTGCATTGATGAAGCTTTCCACTTTCCAGGTCCAGTTCGTTTAATCTAAATTGAAATTTACATTCTTCCTTTACTCTTTCTTTCTGCATCTATTTCCCCGTTTTGTTGACCTGACTTGGACTGGGTAATGTACTTACCAACGGTCTTTTGACACATTCGATTACTATATTCAAAATTGTTTTTGTATGAATTCACTATAATTCCAAATTAACGACTTTCTCCAAGAATATTTTTTATGAGCTCTTTATATTTCAAGTGAAGAAGAATAATCTAAATACATTGAATGCTGAACACAACAAGCAGTATCATTCTGCTAAAGATGTTAATGCAAGAATGTCTAAATTCTAAAATAAAAATCAACATGTATTATAAACTAAATAAGTCGTGGAACATGAATGTGGATCAAACTTCATTTCTTTAAAATTATGTGTTGTCGACAATATATATTATATCTCTCAATTTAAGATAAAAAGCAGGTTAACATAAGATTATCCATAGAATATAATAATGTCCTCGATTCAGATTAAGATATGCACATTTCATTCCGTTGAAAAGTATTGTAATATTTGATGTGTATAATATTCGCACAGATATAATTTGCTATATATTTTCTAAGCTCAATGTTTTGTCGATAGTCTGTATAATAATCTACTTCACCCTGGTTCATAGAATAATTAATTGTAATTACCATATGGCTCGTTTCTATGAAGTTTGCCTTAGGTCTCAGCTGTCGTGAACAAATTACGTTAATGCCAAGATGATCATAACCAGCAAAATGTTGATCTTGAGATAAATCAAATAATTAAGAGTATTCGTTGCCATGATATTAAATAAGAGAAAACACATATAATGGAAATAAAGGAAGGGTTACATATTTTGTCGTACCATTGTTAATAAATCAGCTTCAGACACCATTTTTATTGTCCATCCTGGAAACCAGATTTTACAGGGCACAAATCATATAATGTCATTCTGGATTGACTGGCTATTTAATCACTGTTACAACCGTAATTCATGCATCAGGGATTATATTGATTAGCAAATGCATCTACAACGCATGGAGTCTATTCACCAAATATCTACGTATTTACGTGTGCAATACACACACACACACACACACACACACACACACATATATATATATATATATATATATATATATATATATATATATATATATATATATATATATATATATATATATCATGATTAAAGTTACAATATGAATGTATAGTTAAAATATGGATTGTTTACGATTGCATCAACATACTGTTTTCCTATTTTCAACTGCATTGTAATGTGAAAATTAGCATATGTCTCGCATTCTGAATGCTCTGTCGTTATGATATATGCCAAATATTCAATTATATCCCTATAGCGTAACTTGTAGGTGAACGTGAATCTTGGTTGTTGAATGTGGTACAAAGAAAAGATGCGTTAAATTATTAAGCTTTGTAACCTTAAAGGTAACCGTACAAGACGAAATTAAGATTAAATACAAAATGTTAATACATTCAAAGATGTATGGGTCTCAATTGGCAGTAAGGTGAATTATTTGTCAAGATGCATCCTTTATTACGTATCGTGATCTCTGGTAGCATAATGTAAACATGGCATGCCAAAACTAATGTGGTCATTAGATAGAAACAGCAACATATCGAGAACAAATAATGACGAACCATAGGCAACAATGACTTTTATCTGTCTTCATAGTGGGGTACCAACATTGAAACCAATTATGTGCATGTCATGCAAGGTCTTTCATGATACTCTTGAATTGTCACACTGAGCCGGAAAAATACACGAAGCATTTAGTGTATACACCTACGCCGCTAACGTACGACCTTTCTACCAGGTTGGTGTAAGGTTGTGGTTTGGTTACATGTATATATAAAGCGAAGGCAACTTTAATATGGCATTACAAAAATGCATAATTGTCATCCAATCCTCAAACGCATGATAGCAAAAAGTTATGCACTAAACATAAAGTTGGCACAGAAAATTATATTATGTAAAACATTATTTGTTTTTCAGAACGTTGTACCTGAATGTCATACACACATAAATCGGACGAGGAACCATTAGTTCGAACTTACTACAACGTTATTTACAAAATAAAATAACTGATTGAAGTTTGCTAGTTGTGTTGGAATGTCTTTTGTGAAACGAGCATCCGCCACCAGCCTTTGTTACAACATTCTAAATTGTTGTTACGTATAATGCATACACGCAATTTATTTTAGAAAGTTAAAACCAGTAAATATGTTCATCTTACTATCAGTTGAAAAAGCTTTATTTCCGACCTTTATTGTTTCTATTATAGCTAAATATAAAGCAAGTCAAATAACATTTAATGTATGGCGTAAGAGCAGGAACCCCCAGTGTCTTTGATTTAAAACAACCTCATTGAAAAAGAAGGCAAATACCGGTAACTCTGATAGGGCAAGTAACTCTTATAGGGCAAGTAACTCTTATAGGGCAAATAACTCTTATAGGGCAAGTAAATCTTATAGGGCAAGTAACTCTTATAGGGCAAATAACTCTTATAAGGCAAATAACTCTTACAGGGCAAGACCTTCCTGACTGGACTGCCATTACTGGATTGACAAGCTAATAACACATTATTTGTTTCAAACTGTTATTTAGATGCTATTTAGAATTTAGAGACCTAATAAGTTCAACACAACTGTTATAACATTGTTTTGATGATCAGTGCTTTTTAATTATATTTGGATAAATTATGTTCAGTAAACAAGTACAAGAAAATATAAAAATATATGTTACTATGTTTGACAAAACCAAACCATTTAACTCCTTGACATCTTCCTCTGTGCAACATAAGCCATGAATGACACTAGTTATGCCATATGAAAAATATAACTAAAATAGTAAAAGGAAACGCGTTTTGTGCTTCACTATCTGAAAGGGCTATAGCAGCCTATGATAGGAATCTCGTAATCTCAAGATATGTGGTAAAGGAAGCCGCTATTATTTGTTCTTGTTTCATTTACTAAGGGGTTAACATAATTCTCTTTGGAAACTCATTATTTCATAATATTTTGAACGGTCCTTTCGCGCGTCACTCTCTCAAATGGCTTGGTATAAGTTTGTAAACCGATAGGTCAGGAAAAGAGTCGTTACATGCATACCTCCTAACGTAATTGTACGTTGGTCCTTGTAAATATTATTCTGGCATATCGTACATGATCCTAAGGTACCTGAAGCAATAGCAGGCTCTTTTCCTGTTTCACTCCGGAGTAGTCTTAACGTGATTCTGCTAGCGGATATGCCACAAAAAATAATGATCATTCCTCGTGGTGAAATAATCATAAATCATTTTCCAACAGAGTTGAATCCCTTCCTTTATGTTTGCTCTATGTTAATATATGTATATGTATATGTATATATATATATATATATATATATATATATATATATATATATATATATATATATATATATATATATATATATATATATATATATATATATATATATATATATATATATATATATATATATATATATATATATATATATATATATATATATATATATATATATATATATATATATATATATATAGTATAATTGAGGATCACAATGCAGCAGTCATTCACTGTAGGGTGCTTAACATTATAATGTTAACGGACAAGTAAGGGGAAATAATGTTGTTTCCATTTGTATCTAATAGAGTTCCTTACATACTATATTGTGTTAATGATTATAATGAAAGCAACGGATATACATCGTTCATTTGCTTTTTTGGAGCATAAATTTTGTAATTCGATCAGTGTAATTTTCGAGTAGTAGTCTTAGAGCTAATTAGTAACATCTGCGTGGTGTGCTTCGGCGCAAGGATTAGTCCATGGAGTTTGGTCTTAGAGTCACATTTGGCAGTTTAAGCCGTAGTAATTCATATTTTAGTGTTGTGGATGTAGTAACGCAATGTCAGATTGTATAGTCTGAATATGGCGAAGTACATTTCGGTGTGTATTGTGATGCCCTGGGGGTTTCATTTTTGAGTGAAATGGGGCTTTGGGATATATATATCCTTTATCAAGCGTTATCTATCTGACTTCTTGCCATAGTCAAGAGGTGCTAGCATGTTATTCGTACCCATTCAGAGATATACATAATGAGACGCTGGCATTTTAATACTTCGACCTCTGTATCGACAGACGAATCATCGTAGTCTCGAATACAACTGGTTTATGTGCGATCTGATTCTACATATTCTTGGTATTTATAATCACGATCGATCAAACTGTGCTCTCTAACATGAGGCTTCATACTTTAGCCACATACAGATATAACGTTTATGCAGTTCAGCTTAGATATTCGATAGCGTGCGTATCCTTCTCTTTTCTCACATCTTAAGTAGTGATATAAAACATCGTGACAGTTAATAGTGTAGAGTGTCACGGAATTGGGTAGGAGTTATATCAATATGTATATGTTGTACAAAAATGTACTCGGGTTTCGTTGCCGCGTACAGCGTCAACCGAGGGTGGTATATTTTTTCGGCTTAGTTATTTCGAAATCCTGAGCGAAACTCAGACCATGCTGCACGAACAAATGACTTGCAGCGGGGAAACTAAGTACCTAGCTGCATATCTGTCACAGCTAGTGTACTTATAGAGCAAATTCTCGAAAAACATCACATTAAGTCAAGTCTTGTCAGGACGCTCAACCCTCTACAGGAGCAAATCCCCAGCTGTAGAGGTAATGCAATTCTTTATTATTATACGTCTATATGACAGAATTGATTTTATACTTTAGATGTTTTAGAACCTTAATGTTTCAAAAAGATTTATATCTACAAACATATTCATTGAATGCAGCAGCTAACGAGCAGGGAACATATATGTATTCTAAATTCTACGGAGAGTCAATACCTAGGTTATACAACGCTATATTATAACTACCATGGCCTGGCAGTAGTAAATGGGGGCACCCTAGCCTCAATGGAAATTAGCATTACAGGACCCTTGGGCAAACCTAGCCTCAATGGAAATTTAGCATGGGAAAAAATCATGGGCAAACCTAGCCTCAAGGGGAATTGAACATGGGAAAAATCATGGGCAACTCTAGCCTCAAGGGGAATTGAACATGGAAAAAAAATCTTGGGTCTGTTGAGCGACAAGGGAAAATGGAACAGGGTCGGGACCCTATTTTAATAAGGTCCCGACCTGATGAGTCTATGGAAATGGAACATACGAAAATTGAAACAGGGAGGGGTCTCTATTATTTTTAAACAAAAACAAAATAAAAAATAAAAAGGGGTAGGCAATGAAAGTCAAGATCTTTACGAGACCTATGAATGGCTCTGAAAAGGGCCTTTGGTTTTATGTTAATATATCATTAATATTATATCGTGGATAAACACCCATATATCTATTTATAGCTATAATCAGCTTAAATTCCTATGAAATATCACTATCTATTTATACTAGAACTTGTGGGTTATTCCTTTGGAAAATCCCACTATCTTTTTATAGCCTCAGCTTGAGTGACGTTCTTGTTTATGAACTCTAATACATATGTATAGCTACAACCTGTGGAAATCCCCAAGTCCATATTTATAGTCTTAAAATTTCCAGCGTTAGTGACGTCGCTGTACTGAACACTAGGGGATAAATGTCAACAGTGTTGCAAGTGGCTGACCTGAATACACGCTACTGTAGGTAGGTAGGTAGAGTGTATCTGACAGGGATAAAGTTAGTTTTATAGGGACAAACAGAGACCAATACACACACACACACACACACAAACACACACACACACACACACACATACGAAAGAGGAAAAAAAAAACCAAACATACGATCCACACAACGTCGCTAACGCATAAAAAACAAAATAAACTATCCACACAACGTTGCTAACGCGTACAAACCCCAAATATACTATCCACACAACGTCGCTAACGCGTACAAACCCCAAATATACTATCCACACAACGTCGCTAACGATACAAACACCAAATATACCATCCACACTCGGGACGAAGAAGAAAAAAACCCAAATATACGATCTACACAACGTACGCGAACACACACACACACACACACACACACACACAGAGGGAAGAGGAAAAAATAAACCCAAACATACTATCAACACAGAAGGGAGATAATACAAACCACAAATAAACTATCCACACAAACATACGCAAACGCATACAAACCCCAAATATACTATCCACACAAACGTACGCAAACGCATACAAACCCCAAAATATACTATGCATACAAACGTACGCGAACGCATACAAACCCCAAATACACTTTCCATACAAACGTACCCGAACGCATACAATTCCCAAATATGCTATCCACACAACGTCGCTAACGCGGACAAACCCCAAATATACGATCTACACTCGGGAGGAAGAAGAAAAAGACAACCAAAGATACGATCTACACAACGTACGCGAATACACACACACACACACAGGGAAGAGGAAACAACAAACCCCAAAATATACTATCCACACAGAAGAGAGATAGTACAAACCCCAAATATACTATTTACACATGGAAGAGGAAGAATAAACTTCCTATACCTACTATCCACACGGAGGTGAGATGTAAATAAAATAAACCCCATATCGACAATCTACGCAGAGGGAAGAAATAAATAACCCAATATTCACTATCCTCAAAGAGGGAAGAGGAAAAGGCCATAATATACTAACCACACAGAGGGAAGAAGAAAACCATTATACACTATCCACACGGAGTGAAGAAATAGCCCTTTATATATACTATCAACATAGAATGAAGAAAATAGCCCATTATATTCCATCAACACAGTGAAGAAGAAAACGTTTCTTGAAAGCACCTAAGCCCTTACCTGCAATGACCATCTCGGCCAAGCACTTACACCCCACCCCACCCCAACACTACAAAACCCATTTAACCCGTTATTTTATGGCATCAGTGTGTGATTTAGGAAACATCAAGACACAAAATGATGGATGAATAGACTGACTATTGTTTACCGACTTGCATGCCTAAAGAGCGTGCGTGAAGGAAAATATCCTTTCATTTCAATTCTAACTAAAACATGTTCCAGAGGGATAGAGATAGGTGAAAGAGCACAATTTCATAAAGTGTGAGTAAAAAACAAATCACGCCATCCTTATTATAGAATGTCAAGACTAAGAGACACTTACGTTTTCTTTCTGGTCTATTTTCTTTTAGAAGGTAGTATGAAATTTAAAATCAGGGCCAACGCATCGGCTCACATTGTCAATTTTTCCATTTCCATGTCTTTACTGGCACAAGTTCTTCATCATCTTCAATTTCATCTTCTTCTGAATCCCTCTTCTGTTTCGTTTTGTTGCTGTTTCTTCTCTTTTCTCGTAGGGCACTCTTAATCCCAGTGTCCTTTCTCCTGACAACGATATTAGGTACCTTGACTTTTGTCTCTCTTTCTTAGACGAAGCAGGTATTCTGGAGACAAATACCCATTTACCTTTGTAGATATAGCAAACTTCATTAGCACTTACACTTTCGTACGACTCATCAAATCAACGACCAAAAGAGTAGAGTAAGTTTTGTTGCCACTTTCGCATGTAAATTATGCTTTTGTATGACTTTTAGTAAATATTTGACCAGCAGGTCGATCTGTGCTGACTCTTCCATCTTCTTGATCGTTTGAGAGTGGAATGAATACTCTGACGCTAAGACACTCTCCCTATATACAGGGACCTTCGTATGAAACCTAGTCAAATGTAATTTTGCAATAAGATGAAAGATTTCATTGAGAAAGTAAAAAGCAATGATATACCATATCGCCTCACACAAAACCTGAAGTGTTAGTTCAAATCCGTGTCAGCGATTTCGAAGACGATATAACTGAGCTTTAATCAATGCTCTCCATTTATGCCACAAAACCACGAGTCCTGATTCACGCCAAAAGAAATTTCTTTCGGTCCATAAAAGCTAGTATCACATCTGAGAAACGCAAAAACGAACTTCCAGAAAACTGAGAACGACGGCTTACATCTGCAACGTAAATGTATGAGTTCAAGTAGTGCGTAAAACTTAGTCAAATTAAATTTTTATAGTCAAGACAAAACGATCTCTTTTCGAACAAGAAGGCAGACACCAAGCGACAATGGCGATCCGTGTCACACAACACTTTTCAAAATGTATATTATCAGAGGTTTGTTCTAGCGATCTGCACGGTTAAATTAAATGTTGATGTATTTTGCAGTAAGACGGACACAATTTCCATGGGATCGCCCATGGTACAATTGTTCGTGCATTAGTTTAATTTTTTAAAATATTTTTTTATATGAATCGCCTATAGGATAGACCCAGTAAAGCATGGCCATTCTCGTCACTGTCTGAATAGCTACTCAAGTCAATTCGAAGTGAACGCGGTAAGAAAAGAAAATAAGTATAGCCAATGAAATGGCTTACAACGGGTGATGCATTGTTTTGTTCTAGGACTGTGTGGCATAATAATCCCTATGTTCTTGCGTTGTTACCATTACAGTGCAGACAGTCTGAAATGTGAACTTACAAGCCCTCTTTGTGTGTGTTGTACCATTTCTTCTTACCACATCAAAATACTGAGCGTCACAGTATTGGTTCGCGTTTTCAAGCTGACCATTTTTTTATATCTCACTTAAACATTTAAACATAACCACTCACACTCACATCGGTAGAGTCAGAACAGACGTGTTACAGTATTGAGGGGCATGTTATCTCTTTTTTTTCTTCAAACTAATAAATTTGGGGTTTGTATGAAGTAAAGAACCGAAAGTACAGTGAACCTCTAGGATGATGACCCAATCTGTCTGTCTATTGATGCGTGTATTTACTTAAGAAGAAATATGACCTCTAAAACAGAGATACGGCAAGCATGATTAGAAACAACACAACGATGTTTTCCTTCACGCCCGTGTAATTTAGAGTTTCAATCGTCTTTGAAGACAAACTTGGTCTCCTTTTTGTAGGGCTTGAAATGATAAAAAAAACTGAAATCTTAAGCACTTTGCTATAGATAATTTCATCAACAGACTAAACAACATAAATACCGTTACAACAATAGAAAGCCTTAAATCTTCTATCAAAAAATGCATCAAAAAAATTAAAGATTAACGATAACTAACCAATGAAACCGAATTTAACAAAGGCAATGACATGTGAAGAAATGCCTCTCACTTTGGAAAGGTAGGCAAATGTACTCTGTCATGCACCATCAACTTGAAAAAAATTATAAACAGAGAGAAACCTGAATTCAAAATTCAGTTTTTTTCTTCAAAAATTGTTTCGTTTCTTCTTTTTTTGGAACAAATCTAAGCACTAATATAGAGTGGAAAAGGGAAAATGCACATACAAGCTTTGATATTTCTGAAAAAATGAGGGGATATTCCTAACGTTCATAACCACCTATATATGCTTGGACTTGTCTGTGACTTATCCACAAAACAAGATGTACATATTTCTGGTCAAGCTGCAAGTGTGTGCGTGTTTTTGAAAATGGTAAAAACTTGGATATACAATTTTCTCGTGACACTTATAAAGTGAAGAGTCTGTGCAAGTGTCAAAAGCCAAAGTCATATAAGTTTTGTATTTTGTACGGCTTGTAAAGATTTCCACTTGAGAAAATGTGAAGTATCACAAGTTATTATCACAAACAGAAGTGGAACATAGGGGCTTGCAAGAAAGAAAATAACCCAGAAAGTTTGTCATCAAGAGTGCTAGAGACGGTACCCGAACTTGCTTGCTTGCTTACTTGAATTGAAGTGATTTTCGCTCTAATGGAGCATGTATCACTGGTCTAATAACGCATCGCGTGATTTTTAATTACTCCTGGGGAAGGAAAGAGAGCCTCATCCCCCAGGCTTTTATGTACTCAGACTATTTTTAAATTTAGCCACTCAGGTGTAGGACTAACTAGTCCTTAACAACCTGACTGAAAGGCTTTAAACATGAGTGGGAATTGTCTCACCACACACTCGGTTTTCTGTCCGAGCGTGGTAAAGGAGGAAAAAGGTGCTCAGCAAGACAGCCATGGATGTTAAGTACTCACCAAATCGCTAGCCCGTACTTATTTCAAATCAAGTCTCGTTTTTGCTAATGGACAATAAAAAGTACCAATAATGTGTTAACCACCTTTGCAATTAGTTAAAATCTAACGAGTCTGTTAAATTTCCTACTTCCTAACATCTAATATTAGTACTTAGTGTACATAAAAATAGCTATACTGATCTTATTTAAATTATGTCTAAACGACATATCAGTTTTGTCACTGTTAGGTTTAACAAGTTTAGTTTGTTGTGGTGTTCCAATGGGTCAAGTTTGTTTCGAGAATAGTTTAGTCAAGGAGGATACCAAGCCAACTATGGTTCCCTATTTAATAAAAAGCAATCTCTTGGAGCCCTAAAAAGGCTGTTTTTTTCTGTTAGAAGGTAACACGTCTCTCTTTTGCTTTCACGTTCTTTCCAGCACTCCTAGTCTCCTGACTCTTGATATCAGGAAATGCGTAGCCATGATTTGCGGCAATGTAAACAGCGGCTTCTACCAGTTGACTGAAGGGGTATCCAGCGTAGGCTTGTCTGTAGAAATATGTACATCTTGTTTTGTGGATAAGTCACAGACAAGTCCAAGCATATATAGGTGGTTATGAACGTTAGGAATATCCCCTCATTTTTTCAGAAATATCAAAGCTTGTATGTGCATTTTCCCTTTTTCACTCTATATTAGTGCTTAGATTTGTTCCAAAAAAAAAAAAAAGAAAAAAGAAACGAAACAATTTTGAAGAAAAAACAACTGAATTTTGAATTCAGGTTTCTCTCTGTTTATAATTTTTCGAGTTGATGGTGCATGACAGAGTACATTCGCCTACCTTTCCAAAGTGAGAGGCATTTCTTCACATGTCATTGCCTTTGTTAAATTCGGTTTCATTGGTTAGTTATCGTTAATCTTTAATTTTTTTGATGCATTTCTTTTTGATAGAAGATTTAAGGCTTTCTATTGTTGTAACGGTATTTGTGTTGTTTAGTCTGTTGATGAAATTATCTATAGCAAAGTGCTTAAGATTTTTCAGTTTTTTTATTATTTCAAGCCCTACAAAAAGAGACCAAGTTTGTCTTCAAAGACGATTGAAACTCTAAATTACACGGGCGTGAAGGAAAACATCGTTGTGTTGTTTCTAATCATGCTTGCCGTATCTCTGTTTTAGAGGTCATATTTCTTCTTAAGTAAATACACGCATCAATAGACAGACAGATTGGGTCATCATCCTAGAGGTTCACTGTACTTTCGGTTTTTTACTTCATACAAACCCCAAATTTATTAGTTTGAAGAAAAAAAAGAGATAACATGCCCCTCAATACTGTAGCACGTCTGTTCTGACTCTACCGATGTGAGTGTGAGTGTTTATGTTTTAATGTTTAAGTGAGATATAAAAAAAATGGTCAGCTTGAAAACGCGAACCAATACTGTGACGCTCAGTATTTTGATGTGGTAAGAAGAAATGGTACAACACACACAAAGAGGGCTTGTAAGTTCACATTTCAGACTGTCTGCACTGTAATGGTAACAACGCAAGAACATAGGGATTATTATGCCACACAGTCCTAGAACAAAACAATGCATCACCCGTTGTAAGCCATTTCATTGGCTATACTTATTTTCTTTTCTTACCGCGTTCACTTCGAATTGACTTGAGTAGCTATTCAGACAGTGACGAGAATGGCCATGCTTTACTGGGTCTATCCTATAGGCGATTCATATAAAAAAATATTTTAAAAAATTAAACTAATGCACGAACAATTGTACCATGGGCGATCCCATGGAAATTGTGTCCGTCTTATTGCAAAATACATCAACATTTAATTTAACCGTGCAGATCGCTAGAACAAACCTGATAATATACATTTTGAAAAGTGTTGTGTGACACGGATCGCCATTGTCGCTTGGTGTCTGCCTTCTTGTTCGAAAAGAGATCGTTTTGTCTTGACTATAAAAATTTAATTTGACTAAGTTTTACGCACTACTTGAACTCATACATTTACGTTGCAGGTGTATGCCGTCGTTCTCAGTTTTCTGGAAGTTCGTTTTTGCGTTTCTCACATGTGATACTAGTTTTTATGGACCGAAAGAAATTTCTATGGGCGTGAATCAGGACTCGTGGTTTTGTGGCATAAATGGAGAGCATTGATTAAAGCTCAGTTATATCGTCTTCGAAATCGCTGACACGGATTTGAACACTTCAGGTTTTGTGAGGCGATATGGTATATCATTGCTTTTTACTTTCTCAATGAAATCTTTCATCTTATTGCAAAATTACATTTGACTAGGTTTCATACGAAGGTCCCTGTATATAGGGAGAGTGTCTTAGCGTCAGAGTATTCATTCCACTCTCAAACGATCAAGAAGATGGAAGAGTCAGCACAGATCGACCTGCTGATCAAATATTTACTAAAAGTCATACAAAAGCATAATTTACATGCGAAAGTGGCAACAAAACTTACTCTACTCTTTTGGTCGTTGATTTGATGAGTCGTACGAAAGTGTAAGTGCTAATGAAGTTTGCTATATCTACAAAGGTAAATGGGTATTTGTCTCCAGAATACCTGCTTCGTCTAAGAAAGAGAGACAAAAGTCAAGATACCTAATATCGTTGTCGGGAGAAAGGACACTGGGATTAAGAGTGCCCTACGAGAAAAGAGAAGAAACAGAAACAAAACGAAACAGAAGAGGGATTCAAAAGAAGAAATTGAAGATGATGAAGAACTTGTGCCAGTAAAGACATGGAAATTGAAAAATTGACAATGTGAGCCGATGCGTTGGCCCTGATTTGAAATTTCATACTACCTTCTAAAAGAGAATAGACCAGAAAGAAAACGTAAGTGTCTCTTAGTCTTGACATTCTATAATAAGGATGGCGTGATTTGCTTTTTACTCACACTTTATGAAATTGTGCTCTTTCACCTATCTCTATCCCTCTGGAACATGTTTTAGTTAGAATTGAAATGAAAGGATGTTTTCCTTCACGCACGCTCTTTAGGCATGCAAGTCGGTAAACAATAGTCAGTCTATTCATCCATCATTTTGTGTCTTGATGTTTCCTAAATCACACACTGATGCCATAAAATAACGGGTTAAATGGGTTTTGTAGTGTTGGGGGTGGGGTGGGGTGTAAGTGCTTGGCCGAGATGGTCATTGCAGGTAAGGGCTTAGGTGCTTTCTAAAAACGTTTTCTTCTTCACTGTGTTGATGGAATATAATGGGCTATTTTCTTCATTCTATGTTGATAGTATATATAAAGGGTTATTTCTTCACTCCGTGTGGATAGTGTATAATGGTTTTCTTATGCCCTCTGTGTGGTTAGTATATTATGTCTTTTTCCTCTTCCCTCTTTGAGGATAGTGTATATTGGGTTATTTATTTCTTCCCTCTGCGTAGATTGTAGATATGGGGTTTATTTTATTTACATCTCACCTCCGTGTGGATAGTAGGTATTCCATGTGTAAATAGTATATTTGGTGTTTGTACTATCTCCCTTCTGTGTGGATAGTTTATTTGTGGTTTGTATTATCTCCCTTCTGTGTTGATAGTATATTTGGGGATTGTTTTTTCCTCTTCCCTCTGTGTGTCTGTGTGTGTTCGCGTAAGTTGTGTAGATCGTATATTTGTTTTTTTTTTCTTCTTCGTCCCGAGTGTGGATAGTATATTTGGTGTTTGTATGCGTTAGCGACGTTGTGTGGATAGTATATTTGGGGTTTGTACGCGTTAGCGACGTTGTGTGGATAGTATATTTGGGGTTTGTACGCGTTAGCGACGTTGTGTGGATAGTATATTTGGGGTTTGTACGCGTTAGCGACGTTGTGTGGATAGTATATTTTGGTTTATATGCGTTAGCGACGTTGTGTGGATAGTGTATTTGGGGTTTGTATGCGTTCGCGTACGTTTGTATGGATAGTCAGTTTAGTTTTGTTTTTTCCTCTTTCCTGTGTGGGTTTGTGTGTGTGTGCGCGTATGTCTGCGCGCGTACGTTGTGTGTGTGTGTGTGTGTATTGGTCTCTGTTTGTCCCTATAAAACTAACTTTATCCCTATCATATACTCTCTACCTACCTACCTACAGTAGCGTGTATTCATGTCAGCCACTTGCAACACTGTTGACATTTATCCCCTAGTGTTCAGTACAGTGACGTCACTGACGCTGGAAATTTTCAGACTATAAATATGGACTTGGGGATTTCCACAGGTTGTAGCTATACATATGTATTAGAGTTCATAAACAAGAACGTCACTCAAGCTGAGGCTATAAAAAGATAGTGGGATTTTCCAAAGGAATAACCCACAAGTTCTAGTATAAATAGTGATATTTCATAGGAATTTAAGCTGATTATAGCTATAGATATATGGGTGTTTATCCACGATATAATATTAAGGATATATTAACATAAAACCAAAGGCCCTTTTCAGAGCCATTCATAGGTCTCGTAAAGATCTTGACTTTCATTGCCTACCCCTTTTTATTTTTTATTTTGTTTTTGTTTAAAAATAATAGAGACCCCTCCTTGTCTCAATTTTCGTATGTTCCATTTCCATAGACCCATCAGGTCGGGACTTTATTAAAATAGGGTCCCGACCCTGTTCCATTTTCCCTTGTCGCCCAACAGACCCAAGATTTTTTTCCATGTTCAATTCCCCTTGAGGCTAGGTTTACCCATGATTTTTTCCCATGCTAAATTTCCATTGAGGCTAGGTTTGACCAAGGGTCCTGTAATGCTAATTTCCATTGAGGCTTGGGTGCCCCCATTCACTACGTCTGGTTCGAGTTAGCTATTTGTTGCAACCGAACAACTTGTATTTAATTATACACTGTTTGCATTAAACAATTAATGTATTGGGTAATGAATTCATGTGCGCGCATGCGCTACATTTGACTGAAAAAGTACTTAACCGTATCATGTGTACTATACGGTTTAGTTATCATTTTAGCTGCCTACATGCCATGCCATGTACATCGTTTGATGTGGAGTCACCAGCAGTAGAGCTGCTTTATACATGTGTGCCATGCCTTGTACATCGATTGATGTGGGGGTTACTGTGGCGTATGCGCTGTGTTTGGTGACGTTAGTTTGGAAGAGGGGACTGGTTTTATCGGTGCGAGGGACCAGGTCTATGAGGTGAGGGATCCTTCAGCAGACCGAGAGGAGCGGACCATGCGTGGGTGTTTCTCTGACCATTTACTAGAGCGCGTGGAACCGGTGTTAACAGCTTGGTCGTCAAATGGGCGCCACGATAGTTGTAGGGTTCCATGTTATTTCCACAACTGCATTTATGTCAATTCATCCCTATTATGTCAATTCATCCCTATTGCTATGTCGTTATACGAACGATCGATAGGTTCATGTCATTCATTCCTATTGTAATATGAAAGATAGATTCGTTCATAATTACACGTATTGCTATATCGTTATGTAAACGATCGATAGGCTAATAATTTTATTCATTCATATCGTTATAAGAACAATCGATAGGTTTGTTATTTCCTATTGCAATGCCGTTGTGTGTGTAACAAGATAACCGGGTGGGATATTTCGGATTAACAACAGAACACGTTTTGACGACAGATATATATGGTTTAATGTGATTGATATGAGCAGTAGATTATGAAGATGTGTGCGTATTTATAATCCAAATATTGGATCTATTTAACATAAAAACGCACAGTTTCAAAGATGGAAAAAATATGCAAATAAATTAGTAACACTAAAACACAGGATAAATGATTTCACAAATGATTAATGGAAAGATGAATATAGTTCACTCAAATAGTAAACGATGTACGCTTTTTACACATAGCAAAAATGTATTCGCTCAGGTAGCGAAATTATGTCACTAAACACAAGAACGGATATACCATCTATCCTTCTAGTCCTGAATGATACACTGGGTCTTACTAACCCAAAATTAGCCTATAGCTAATAAAATACATGTATGGAGATACACTCCGTTACCCGTGCACCATATCCGCTCCACAGCTCCTACGAATCAATTTCACAAACTGCTATAGAATCCGGACCCTCGGAATACTATGATCACTCGGAACATTAGACCCTCCGGACACTTGAAATATTAGACCCTCCGGACACCCTGGTCCTTTGACGGCTCTACAACTGGGTCACCTTAATCACTCTTGACATTAGACACTCTGGACGCTAGACATTAGACACTCCGGCACCTTAAACGCTCCGGACAAACGGACGTTAGACACTCCGGCACCTTAAACGCTCCGGACAAACGGACGTTAGACACTCCGGCACCTTAAACGCTCCGGACAAACGGACGTTTCTACACTCGAACACCGGACACCCCGGATATTCCTACCCTCAGACAACACCGGACACCCCGGATATTCCTACTCTCAAAAACAGCTGAAAATATACCCGATACAGTGTACTAATCTTGATACAGACATAACGTAAGGACATTATACATGGTAAGTTATAAACATTATATTATTATGGCAATTACAAAACAGAGGTTCAATAGTAAACCTAACCCTGCTCGATAAGAGAATAGTAAACAATTCTTTAAAAAAATGTAGCTTTACATTACCAATATAAATCCTGTACTACGTCGCAACAAGAATAAAAAATGCACGCATTATGCTGTATAAAGAAAACTCTATAACAAACATGCAAAGGTAAATATGGTAATACACTAGTTATCACTTAAAACCGAAAAATTACCTACCCCTACAGCTGGAGTTGTGCGAATCCTTTAAGCAGGCCGCTTGCTGACAAAACCATTAGTATTGTAAAGACCCTTTACATGCAGTAAAGTATTTATACGATTAGATTATTCGTTTTGCTGTATCGAAAGCACCTTGCACGTGTGGCATAGGACGAATCGTACTCACGATTTCGAAATATAATAGACCATATACATAATCACCCTCGGGTATCGTTATACAGCGAAAAAAAGCGAAACCCGAGTTCATGTATTTAATGAACAACATTTACACCATTCCGTGACAGTGTGAACGATTGATAGGTTTATAATGTTCATTCCTATTGCAATGCCGTTGTGTGAACGATTGATAGGTTTATAATGTTCATTCCTATTGCAATGCCGTTATGTGAACGATTGATAGGTTCATCATTTCATTCATTTCTATTTCAATATAGTTTTACGATCGATAGGTTCGTAATTTGCACTGCTTTTCAATATCGTTTTATGAACGGTAGGTTAGTAATTTACACTTCTTTTCTGAATCGTTATTTTAACGATACATGATTGCATTCTTTTCTGAATCGTTATTTGAACGATACATGATTACATTCTTTTCTGAATCGTTATTTGAACGATACATGATTACATTCTTTTCTGAATCGTTATTTGAACGAGACATGATTACATTTTTTTCTGAATCGTTATTTGAACGATACATAATTAAATTTTCTGAATCGTTGTTTGAACGATACATGATTACATTCTTTTCTGAATCGTTATTTGAACGATACATGATTACATTTTTTTCTGAATCGTTATTTGAACGATACATAATTAAATTTTCTGAATCATTGTTTGAACGATACATAATTACATTCTTTTGTAAATCGTTATTTGAACGATACCTTCAAGACTTTTTATATTGAGGTGTAGGTCACTTTTTATTTTGTTGATCAGTGATAGGAACTCACGTTTGTTTTGAAATTCCATTCGTTAAATTAATGTGGATTTTTTGTTTTCTTCGTTGAGTTAATTGTTGATAGTTCCATGTTAGGAACTTTATAATTTTCCTTATCTTTTGATTATAATGGTGTCAGATTTGTTATATTTAAATTGCATTTATAAATAAACAACTTGTAAATGCAGTTGCTTTTGGTGTCTTCCCTAATCCAGTCCCAACCCGGCTTCATCCTGTGACATAGAGACTAGCATTAAGCTGTCACGTTTTAGCGAATTTATACATGTGTGGGGCTGTATATATACTAGGATATGTATTTATATTCTTAAATCAATGGAGAAAGAAGGAGGGGAGCAAAATTCACAAGTTTTCAGAAATATGTAGTCTCACTGGATTATTATCTAAATTTAATTTAATTATAACCACTTACAGAGTAAGCAACTCATGTTTATAATACCTAAGGGTTATTGTTCTTGTTGCTGCTGATGATGACAAACCTGATGATGATATTCGGCAATGTGATGCCCAACATGAATTATTGCACATGAGACTCGTCCTTTAATTCGATCAAAATATGATACGCTTCAGCTTGGTAAAGGTTACATAGGGTTAAATAAAATTATACCTAAAATGGTCACTTATGTGACATATAAAGAACCTAAGAAATTTGGTTTCAAGAACATGACAGTTTGATTGATATCGTTTTTATGCATCCTGATTAAGTCACAATATTCTGTATATATGTTATTGTGTTGTGACAATGTAACAAAAATATTTATAATTCATTGTTTTTATTTCTAAGGGACATATAATTGACATGTACATGTATATTTAGGGGGATGGTGGATAAGAATATAAAATACAGTCAATAACGAAAGCAATTCGTCTTCACTACACACACTTCACGCTTCAGACTCATCTTACAACAGGCATGTGCGCTCTAACATTGTATTGGAATAGTAGTAATGATGGTACAAATATGATAGTAATATGTGTACTATATATATATATATATATATAAGTATAAAATAAGATTTAGATATAAATATTTTTATAATATATGCTGTTACATAATAGGGAGAACTTCGTCACTCCGTTGTCTGAAGAAGATAGTCGCCCATAGTGTGCACAATATGACACCATGTTAGTATGAAAATCCCTTTAATCTGTTATTTTTCAATTTGTACCATTTTTCTTATAGATACATTCTTGACACATAGGCTGTGTTTAATAACACGATGTTGATGACTTGTAAATTTCTAGGAAGGATCGTTTCAATTAAGATACCTCACAACATTTATGGAAACACAAGGGAAACAGTAAATCTCGTGAACAATTTGCTAATACAAAAACGTTCGTGGTAACACAAGGGAATAAGTAAGAAATATCCAGAATAAGTTACGACATATTACTCCTGGGAGTAGGTGGGGGAAAACATCAAATTACTCCAGGCGTGGAAGAGAAAAATAAAAATCGATTTATAGTACGCAATGCAAAACTGCATACGTATAGTGGATATAAAATAATAAACCTAATTACGTGTATGCCATGTAAAGAACCAAGGGGACATGAGAAGTTAATTAACAGCTTGTTATATGGAAACGCTTGTTGGAGAACAGGGCAACGGGTGAGACAATTACGATCGTCTAAATACTTGTGACACTTCACTGAAAATAAATAATTGGCTCCTTGTGCTTAAACATAATGACACACGTACAGCTTGGATCATTAACAACAGGCTGCTTAAAACTGGAATGGATGCGAACGAATAAGAATCAATAAAAGTACTCAACGTTATAACACTTGGAGCACTCGGGAAAGGGTAAGGACCATTACGAATATGCTGCGTAATAAAACTTGTGAAAACGTCATATAATAGGTACGAACGAATACAAATCGTTTACAATATGCACATCTAACACTGGGAGGAGAGGAAGATTAACAATACTTGTTAGTTGTATACTAAGTCAATCGTCTAGGAATGAAAACGGAAGGGTAAGTATCATTACATGTATGCTGGAGCAGAACACATCTGCATGCTACAAAAGTGAGGAAGAATCATCATGAATGTTTGACTAGAAAAACCTTTGTGAACACTCGTGAGAAAGAATAAGAGTCTGTATAAGTATGCTAAGTAAAAACGGCATTGAAGGAAGACTAGTAAGGCAAGGGTCATCAAGTGCTTGCTGGACACAAACTAAAGCGAAAACACCGATAAAAGTATACTACGTGAAACGCTCAAGAGAGCACAATGGAAAAATTAAGGTTGGTTGCAAAAATGCTCGTGGTGGTGGTTGGAAAAGTTTAATAGTCACCAGAACGCTTATGAGGGTAGATGAGGGAATTCAATCTACGTCCGAACATATATGAGAACAATGGGAATGTGAGGGACATTAACCATATGCAACGTCAAAACACTTGGGTAGATCTGACAAATTAAGGGTTATTACCAGTGTACTAATTCAAGACGTTTATGTGAGTTGAAGAAAACTATTAAGACTCGTTGTGAGTGTACAACGTCATAAAGTTTATGGGACTAGAATATAACCAATTGTGATCAATAACAGTATGCTACATTACTAAATCTTGCGGGAGCAGATTAAAGAACTGTATGTTTGTTTTCCAAACGCATTTGTGTGAACGAAGTAACGAGTCTGTTTTATTAGTGCTTTGTTACGTGCAATCTCTCGAGGGAGCACACGGACAATAATACGAATCATTAATGATTTGCTGCGCTTGTGTGATATGAAGAAAGCAGCAAGAACAATTAAGAGTAAACTACGACAAAATGATTGTGGGAGGAAAAGCAAAAGAGTACATTTAAATAACAGTGTGCGTCGTGAAAACATTTTTTGAACGAAAAGAGAACGAGTTATGATAAATACCAGTATGTACGCGAAAAATGCTTCTGGTAGGAACAGAGAAATGTTAAGAAGCGTTTAACGTATACCTAATCTATCTGAACGAAATAACAATAATTAATATCAATACATTACGTTATAAATCTCAAGAGATCACAAGGAAGAAAGGTACGAAATGCTAGCAATATGGTATGTCAAAATGATTTTGGTAACGCAAAATAAAAAGAGTATTATCTGATCCCAAAGCAGATGCAAACACTTCCAACGTTTCTTAATTAAGATATTAGAAAATATAACCTGATACTGACAAACCTTTTTAGGAAAGCACTTTATTCCTCACATCAGGTGACAAACGTCTCGAATGGTTTGAAATCATCGGAAGAAATTAGTCTCCAAAAACAATCTTTTCAACGAGTGACACTGCTACTATATGAGACACCACCACTTAAACCGAGGTTGAAATTCCGCAAAGCACCATGATTCACGCGACACGTTTACCTGCTAAGGGATAAACCAACGTCGATTTAGTACCATTCGCATATTAATACGTTGCATCATCTGAGGAACAATAGCCTGTTATATCATTACAACAGTGTACGATCATAAATGAAATATGTCAGCTGGGAAATGCGAAGAAATAGCTAAGTGTAGCAGCAATGTCATTTCATGTGAGGGAATTATTTTATCAATCATCAGAACTATCATAGTTTGAGACAACATCACAGCCTAGCAGCAGTGAAATGTAGAAGCACTAGCTGATGTGGTATTACCATATGATAAAATAGTTCCGTTTAGCTGAAGTAGCAACATCATGTGATAATATAGCACAGTGATGCTGACGGGGCAATATCATGTGATGAAATAACTCATTTTCGCAGCAATAAATCAGAGTAAATAGTTTAATGGAACCCTAAATTAAATGTGATTAAATATTGAAATCCCGAAATCCCGCAAGAACGAATCTATCAAAACAAAAGGATGGTTCAATTTAGTAGCACTAATGTGTAAAGATGTAGCCTAGTCTCGCTGAAATGACGTGATTATGTGAAGAAATAGCCCTGGTATCATGCTGGGAAATGGAGCAGTAGAACAGATAAATATGAGCAAAGAAATTGCTGCAATGGCGACATTACGTGAAGGAAACAACTCAATCAAGCGGCAACATAATGTGAAGAAATAGTTCAACCTAGTAGTCATGCCACTATCATCTGCGGTGAAAGTTGAACCAATCAACGTATGCAAGGACGTATCATAGTTCAGTCTATCAGGAACAAAAACATAATCTAGCAGAATAGAAATGGAAAAGAAAATCTGTTTTGTCTAGCAGCAACCAAGCCTGACGCAATAGTGCAATCAAACAGCAGTCATTATCAGAAGTTACAATCGCTAAATCTAACATCAATGACATCATAATGTGAAGAAACTATTCAGTCCAGCAGACGGGAAAAGTGACGATATATCTTAACGAACTGTGAATTCGAGGAAATATCTCAGTGTAGCAACAGTGACATGTCTATGTGACAACTAGCCATGCAATATGGGGAAATAACCATGCACACAATGCATATGTAATTATGCTGGTAATGAGTTGACTAGATCGAAAATAGCTTCGTCCTTGATGCACTATTGCGAAACGGAATTATATACAGCCAGATAACATTCATATGTACTGATTTTGTGTTTATGAAAAGTGCAACACTGGTTACTGCTATGCCAATCCAAATAGATTACTGTGGCTTACCCAAGAGGACACAAAAGTATATTATGTGGGTTGATCCACAGTATGGTTAGCAAACAGAACCATGTAGATTCTTAGACAGGTACATTAACTACATAGACAACCAGGACCTTCCTTCTGATTGGCGATAAGATGATGTTTTATGAACACTCGATAACAAACGTTAAAGGCATTTTGAAGCATTGATAAATTAATCAGCTGTCATATCACACACCATGCATAGGGAAAATAGATCTCGCGTTGGAATGATAAAGTTAAACTACAATACCGACATAACAATAAACACAGAATGAGTCGTCTGAAAATGTGTTGCAAATACCTGCTTACTTACCTATATTTGATAACAATAGTTTGGAAGTTATAGCCTTTAGTGCTCCCATTAATTTTATATTAAACTTATTGTTATCATTAGTTTGTGTATGCTTTCGTACAACTCTTGTCATTTTATAACTAAAGAAAAAGACACAGTGTCAAGACCATTAAATAAGTCGAACCAATTGCTTAGTTCATGATGATATCCATGTGCTTGTACTGCTTCACGATAGTGGGTTTGTAACGGTAGTTTTAGCACAGTTATACCTATAGTAATGCTAGGAGATCTAAGCTAGCTAAGCGGCACTCTCAACGACATAACAAGGCTTCCAATCTCGACTTTACTGGGTTCATTTCGAACTCATGGCTGTGAATTACAGGTCAGACGCCATAGCAACGGAGCTACCGCTAATCATTGAAATTTATGGAACTCCTTGTTTACAGGAATGTACGATTTTCGTAACGGTCTTTTAATTTTGTATTTCAACATGAAGTACTTGGAAATTCGAAGACTTGAAAGCATGATAATATATATGCATTCAGTTTGTGTGGGGTTTGTATATCCTCTTCAAAACCACTTATTCGAATTAGAATATTAGAGGTACTTATATATCAAACGATTCACTTGTTCATTGGGTATTTTTTAGTATGTTACTTTACTGTTTACAATGACCAGATGCATTTAATACTTCAGTGCATTTGTACTATTCTATATTTAAAGATGTCCACTGTATAGGATTAGCCTGAGATTCGCTACTAATTTATGCACCATATAGTCATTTTTTCAAAGACTTAATAAAGGTGTCAGCATCGAAAGATATTGTGCAACCATAAACTGCACAATAAGTCTTGTTTTTTTATATAGACACAATTTGATTTATTAGACAGGATACATTTATACAAGTTTCAGTATATAGTGTCCAGCAGAAACCATGACGATAACAATGAAGAATTGAATGGCGATTTCACATAATATGAAGGACATATTTCGTCTAAATAAGTATGCATGTAGCCATAATAACTGAAAATATTTACTCCTGAATAAATAGTCTGAGCAATGATAACTAAACATTTGCATTATATATTGACCTAAGACGTCCGGGGCATATTAAATGTTTTCCATGTCATGCCATGACATATTTATTTATTTATTTATTTATTTATTTATTTATTTATTTATTTATTTCTTACTTCACCTTTCTTTCACAGTACAATTTATCATTTTATCAATTTAATTTTCATTTCTGATGAGAAGGCATCAGAATCGTATTTGCATGAAAATGACTGTAAATAACCACATTACTCAGATTTCAGGGTCACGTAAAACTCTTCAAATTCCGTATTCTGACATTGATAGATAGATAGATAGATAAATAGATTGATTGATAGATAGATAGATAGATAGATAGATAGATAATATAGATAGACAGATTAATAGATAGATAGATAGATAAAATGATTCAGATCTCAGCACTAGGGGGTCCTGTCTCTGTTGGAGTGTGAGCGGACCACATTGATACAATGTAAGGACTTTTACATATTCAGCTGTCGAGGTATGTACGTTATTTGTCAATGTCTTGTGTATAAATTGTGCCTATCGTGCAATCACGTGTATTGTTGTATATTGTCTATGTAGATTTGGCTTACGTATTATCATGCAAATATTGTAAGGGTTGCTTGTGACTTAGCAAGAGATTTATATTAGCAATAACGTTGCATTTTTAAGAAATATTTTGTACCGTAGAATTCATGTCGGGCACGGTTCGGTTCACTTGTCTACTTGTGTATTGTTTTGTAATTATTGTGTTAATAAAGGAATATGTATAGCTTACCTATATAATCTCATTACGTTTTATCGTATATGCCCGTATCATGCATTTTTCGCGGTGTTAGATGTATTTTCAGCTGATCGGAGTCGACATGGTACCAGCTGTATAGCTAACCATAGAAATTGACCATAGCAGATGTAAATCTGAACCATATCAGTCACATAGCTGAATTGACTGTGTTGCTGGTCGATTGGAAGGCGCTTATTTTTTGACTGACCAAGGAACTGAATGGTGGTTGGCGACTAGATGAGATAAGGACTGCTTGATTTACCAGTGTTACTGTTAACCATGTATGCTGGTGACGGAGTGTGTAATTCCACGCATGTACTATTTGAGGCGTGGCCTAATTTCAGGTTTGTAATATCCAGTGTTTTGTGATTGTAAATATATTCCGTATATTTTACTATTTGAGTAAATTCAAAATTACTCTTTGAGAATACTCATATCATCCTTTTCGTCGTGTAAAATTGCTGTGGATGACTCACCTTGTCTTTGTACTGTGCAAGGTCATTAATTTATATTTCCATTATTAGGTTTGTGCGGATGATGTTAATTTACCCAATATTTTGATCTTGTACAAGTACATATTAATAATATTTTTTTTTCTCATTCAAGTCATTCATCATTAAACAGTGTATCACCAGCTAATGTTCTGTTGTAAATCCAAAATACAACACGATTATTTTGTTATACTGTTTACGATGAGAATATTCGTCTTGCCGACTGATTTCGGACTGAGATTACGATAGTCGCAAACTAAATATAACCAAGCTGTTTGATTTTAGAATGCGATTACTGTCATCAATGACGGAATATGGTCTGTAAGATCTGGTCTCGAATAATTCACACAATGTCAATTTATTGTCTGTGGGTGCAGCCTTTCAGGCAAGTGAGTAATATTGTGACGAAATGTCGGCAGCACTTCCACCAATGCAGCTTATATTAGTTCTTCTCAATCACCTAGTACTAGGACTTAATTTCAGAGATACTAGTAGACTTCAGCGAAACCACTGGATATTGTTTTAGGTACACTTAATGTCTAGTTTTTATGCTGATACATATGTTTGCTGCTACACGGCAGCCACCATGCTACCGTCATTCTCAAGGTGGAATATCCGCTTCCGCTGCATTCACTTCGGTTGCTTGCGTGGTCGTCTCGTCATCGGTTAAACAGTTTCTCACGACCACTGAAGTCTACAATTTCAAAATCAAATTGGCCTGCACCTACGTGTTGCATTTATCATAGTGCTGAAAATGACAGATGTATGCTTATTAACGAAATTACACTTTGCAAGTGTTCTGTAGATTGTCAAGCAACTATTATGAAATCCGCACTATGCTGATATATCTACATACTTTCACCTTGTCTAAATTTCAGTTTGCTTGAGAAGATCCAGTAATTAAATGCAGAATGTTTTCAATACAGGAACGTTTGCGGATTTGCAAACCAAGTCTATCCAGTGTAATATTTGATTTGATTTTATGGTGTGTTATATTTTATTTGTATTTTGTAATACAATGAGAGATTTTGGTTTTTCAGTTTGATGGGAGTGATTAGTAAGGTATGACAAATCGTGTTGATGCCTGCTTCCTGATGAGTAGTCAGTTCTAATTGATTACAAACATCTTTGAAATGTACATATCAGTTTAATCTATCCAACCAATGATATGTAATTTGTTTAGTTATGACATTTGTAGCTTTGAGCAGCAGAGGGGGCGAATCGGACATTTTGTCCAATCGTTATTTGGCTTAATTATTACTTTCTGCACTCAACGATCTAGTGTCGTCAGCGCCTGGTAAAAAAAAAACGACGACGTCGTTGGGGGATCGTCGCGTCGTCATTTGGTTTAATTAACACCTTCTGCGCGCCGATCCCCAGTGTCGTCAGCGTCCGGTAAGCACATCGACGACCGCGTGGATGTCATCGCCCCCTCTGCTGCTAAGTGGTTATTTACAATGAAAGTCTTTATGATCTTACAAACAGAGTGATCACTAACTCCTCCTCTTGCAGATCAATTAGGTTATTTGACTGATCGGTAATTCTAAAATTAATTCTCGTTAAAAACCGATCATGGCATCGCATATAGACCGGATTAATCGGACTCTCAACGATTAAAAATCCCGGAGGGGCTGTTGGTGAAAACGAATAAAGGATATATCCCTGTTGAGCCTGATTTGATTGCTTGGTATCTACCTGGTAACTTCCTTCGATAGCATCACACACTAGATTAATCGCTATCACCGATGCAATATTTACGTTGTATGGAGCAATATGCCTACCACCATCTCCGTTATCGTGTCTGAGGATAGTTGATGGGGGGGTGTCCGCGGGTGGATTCTCAGGCCATCCTAGTATGGTTCTTATTGAACTGTTATAAATATCAACCATATACCCCGGTGTGCTTATTTCAATCGTCGACGATAACGTCGGTTCATGAACCGTAATAGCGATTTTTGATTCCTTTCCTGTGATCGATTTTATCCTGCGTTGAAATTCTTTATTGATTTGTTCTATTTGGTATGACCCAGTTGGTATTGTAACCTCCTCCCAGTCTGGGGTCCCATCGGGTTTATTTGTCCGTGCAAAAACCAGCGAGTTATTAGGTTGTTGTCCGTTAAATGCGTCCGCTCGGATATTAGGCCAACTGTGATATACTCGCAATTTTGCCAGTGCTATTTCCTTTACTGGAACCGGTGATGGAAAGTTTACACTGAATTCGGGTTTCGTTGACGTTATTGATATCACATTTGTTTGTACCGGAGTGGTGTTCTCCGCGATCCGCTGAAGTAATTGAAACCCTTCGGGGTTCAGCGACATTATTATTATTCGTTGTCTTTAGTTTCTAATTTCAACAACCAGGTGGTTTCGGCTTCCAGTTGAAAATCCTCGATTTTTGACATCGCGGAGCTATACAACTGGACCATCGTGGAGAATTCAACATCGGATACGAACAAATTATCAATCGATAACGAGATCAACCCGGATAATTTCGAGTATGCGTCGGATACTATTTGATGTTTTACTGTATACTCGTTGAGTTTTTTCTGAAAACACGATGATATCTTCCTAGTGATTGCGTTGGCAATTCCAGCAACTGTTGTCATCGCGGAGACAGCGATTGGAACAGCGATCGGGGTTATCGTGGTCACCGTGGATAAAATAACACCGGCGCCAGCTACTATACCCGACACCGAGTACACGACCGCGTCGATGGCGGTTATTTTACGACGGTATTTTTTTATTTTTACACGGTATTGTTCGGAAAGCGTTTTCAAGTTCGCGGAAAATTCTTTTGCGGTATCGAATCGATATTGATGTGACGTCGGTGATACCTCTGATTCAACTTCCTTGGTGGTCATTTTTATTTTAAAAGGGTTAGTGTTTTTAATTACTTAGATTCGCTGCAAATTCCACATACCATGTAATGTTTGCCCGGGCTAGATTTCTATCAACGGCATAAATTGTAAACTGTTCAGTTGCGTTCCTGTCTATAATTGTTGATATTGTATTGTTAAACCCGGATGAACTCGACGATAATATATTAAACTGCATCATTGAAACCAGTGTCAATCGATAAATACCCTTAACAGTTGCGGTAATATTTACTGTATTCTGTGTAGGAGTCCAATCGAATGATCCATGCCGAATTGTGTATACTGTGTTGATGATGTTCTCATGAGGGATTTTTATTTTTTCGAATTGCTCTGCTACTCTCGGTAGTCCGTCTTTAATCGCTTCAACATCAGTTTTAATCGTTCCTATTTCCTGTATATGCGTGTCCACATCTTTTTTGTTCGCTGCAACCCTAGTAATGAGTGTATTTATTTCCTGTATATGCGTGTCTATACTTTTTTTGTTCGCTATAACATTAATTTTGAGTACTTCTATTTCCCCTTCATGCACGTCTATACTTTTTTTGCTCGCTATAGCATTAGTGTTAATTGTTTCTATTCTCTGTCTATGCGCGTCTACATTATTTATGATCGTTACAACATTAGTTTTGATTGTTTCTATTTCCCGTGTATTCTCGGTCATACTTTTTTTGTTCGCCGCAACATCAAGTTTGATTGTTTCTATTTCATATGTATGCACGTCTATACCTTTTTTGTTCGCTGCAACATCAGTTTTGATTAATCCTATTCCCCGCCAATACGCGTCTACATTTTTTTGTTCGCTTCAACATCAGTTTTGATTGTTCCTATTTCCTGTGTATGCGCGTCCACACCCTTTTTGTTCGCTTCAATATCAGTTTTGATTATTCCTATTTCCTGTGTATGCGCGTCTATATTATTTATGATCGTTGTAACATCAGTTTTGATTGTTTCTATTTTCCGTCCATGCGAGTCTACATTATTTATGATCGTTGCAACATTAGCGCCGATTATTTCTATTTCCCGTTCATGCGCGTCTACACCCTTTTTGTTTGTTGCAACATCAGTTTTGATTGTTTCTATTTCCTGTCCATACGCAGTGATATCATTTATAGTTATTGTGATTTCATCCGGCTTGGTATTTTTTTTACCAAGGAATTTATCAAAGTTGTCATCGATCCTGTTAACATTTTTTCGTAACGTGTAAAATTGGCCCGACAGCGTCGTAAACTCCAAAATAGTATTTTTTATTGTTGCAAGATTTGGTTCGAATACTATCGGGTACCCAAAAAATCTATCGATAGTTGTTTTCACATGCCCTTCGAGTTCGATTATTGATCTATTCAACCTTATACCACCGTCTCGGATTAATTCTATCATTCTCTCTATCTCCACTATATTTCGACCCGGTTTGAGTCGTCCGTCGCTGGTATACAGCGCGATAGTGTTCTCGTCGGCATCACGCTGTCGTATTAAAACATCATTCAGTGACACATTACCGGATTTCAATTTACCCTGGCGGTCTTGAAATACAACTATTTCATCTGGGTCAACACTGGTTAAGTTCAACGTATCAGCGATTTCATCCTCAATTAGTTTTTTTATGTCATCGGTGGCGGCTGTTTCCGTGGATTCTTTCAGCGCCGAAACCGATCGTCCCCAAATATCAATCATTATTATTGTAAATGTTATTCTCTAAAATCCGTTGAGCTTCTACGACCCCACTAGTGTATTCGTTTACAACCACATGAGGTGGTTTTCGCGATGATGAAATCGCCGCAAGTACGTTCAATACCTCACGGCCACATATCGGTGGGTCACTTAATCGCTGTGTTGGCAGCGTGGAATAAAAAACCCGGGCTGAACACGCCCGGATATACCGCATGAATTCGTTTGGTGGGGCTAACCCGTATGAATCAAAATAGACGATCGCACGCGGATCAATCGCGTACGCAACCCAATGAGTTCCCGCTCCGGAGGATCCATCGAGGTTAATTATGCCGGTTTCAATATTCCTTGGTGCCGCCGGTAATTGATCCCTCATAAAAACACCTCTGAAGTTTTTTATCGCTAGCGCGTTTGCGGCGTCTATTAAATCAAAATTAGACATTGGAGTCATAGACTCAGGAGTCATTGACTCCCGAGTTAATAAACGGTTCCCGGTAGTCTTAGACCCTTTCCCGAGTACCATGAATACGGGGTTCCCGGTAGTCTTAGACCCTTTCCGGCTACGGGTCGTTTTTTTTTGTAGCCTTTCCCGGTTGCCTTCTTCAATGCCATCCCCGCCGCGGTACCAACGGCCCCCAACGCCGCCGCCTTAGCCACTGCTGGTGCGGCCGCGGCAATCAATGCCGGAATCGCAGCTAACAGCGGAAATATCCCACCGGTCTTTTCCATGTTTTTAATTGCTGCGGCCGAAAAATCTATTTGAACACCCTTTTTATTCTTCATCGCATCATTGAAATGTTTTATTTGACGCGCCGTCAACGATATCTTATGATTACCACCCGCCATCTGCGACGGCTTCAGCGTTATTGTGGTTCTGCATTGTTTAGCCGACTTTGATCGTAATTTCTTGACTTGACCATCGGTCAACTCTACACTGACGACACTATACGACATTTTATTGTAAACGCGTTTATGCTTTCAATTACATGTTTTCCACTGGCGCATCAACGATTCTCATTCGTCCACCAACACCTTCTAGCAGCATTGATTTATCGCTGAGAATGACAGCGACCGCTCTGTAATTAACACCAGCTGGGGCTATACGAGCTCGGAAGTGTATATCAACGACGGATTGTCTCGTTAAATCAAGATGTTCCAGCGAAAAATAATAAATCGGATACAGTTTTTTAAAATCAAGTTGTGATATTTGCAAACCAGTGTCGACGTTTTGATCACGACCCATATACGACAGCAATCGATGGTACACACGTGCGATATGGTTGTCGTCGTAATTAAGCTGTATATCCTCGGATGGTTCCTGTTGTCCGTTTATTCTCAGCGAAACCTCCCTGACTCCTAATTTATCAAATATCATATGGCTGTGTTCTTGATTACCCAATCGATTCCTATTCTGCAGCGCTATGAATATATGACGCGGGGCTGAAACACCCTGTTTTGATGCCAGGTGCCATGTAAACGTATCGGCGACGTTATCCTCTTTAGCATCAGTTGTTACCGCTAGCCAACTCAACAACGATTTCCCTCCCTGTTCCATAAATGCTAACAATCGTGCTTCCGTGGTAACTGATGGAGTCAGCACCGGCATCCACAATGCCATTTTAGTTAAAACGACTTTACCGGCAGCGACGCCAGCAGCACGCCATATTGCATTGTTATCATCGCCCCTTCGCGTCAGCGCGATTGTATGCTTAGCCCCATAGATAACCTTCCTGACATTTCTGCAGAATCCAAATATGTGATGGAGTGGAATCGCGCATGAAAACTTTCGGCGTGGTCCTTGCAACATCCCTACTCGTGTTGCGAATCCTAGATTAAAATTATCGTTAGTACTTTTTATAATATTGAAATTAGCGCCTGGTCTTGCTCTGCGGTCTGGGTTAGCTGCTTCAGCCTGTGGGTCAGTTGCGGTATCTCTTTCCGCCAGCACGTTGATGTACTGAATATGGTCAGCGTTATCGTCGGTGTCCTTCGCAAACATCATAGATGGACCCGCCGATCTTGTATAATCATCCGAGTATCTCGCCAACCCAATTATCGTCGTTGCAACATCAACCTCGCGTTCTATTGATTCAATTTCTCGCCCGTCAATAAGATATCTGGCGCTCTCAAATAACGCCATGATACCGTTGTTGACGAAGCCAACTCGAATACGATGGTCATCTGCGTATGGTGCATTATCGGCGGCATTTGTCACGAGTTCTCCCTCAATTTCGATAAACGCTTCACACGGCAGAAAGTATTTACTGGTATCTTGGACCTGAAGTTCAATTCGCGATCGTAGGTCGGGTTGCGCTGCATAATAAGAATAATATTGATAATCACGGACAGAATCATCCCTGCGCACTGGGGCGTCCATATCAAACGCGGGATCAGCGGTTCGCGCAAACATTCTATTATTTATCATGTTGATGTTTTCAATTGAAATCCATCAACGTCGTTTTCGTCGTAAATTCTTCGAATTTAAACCACTCCCCGCTATCGCGTTCATGAGCGCGTTGGTTGCCGCATCGGCTGATGGCGAAGTCGCCAACGACGGAGTCGTCGCCAACGACTGAGTCGTCGCCAACGACTCTAATTTTTCTTCCACGGCGTTATTTATTACTTTACTGATATTTGCAGGCATCACTGTCGTTGATGGCATCTGTTTTCTTTTTGAGAATCTCTTGGATTTCACCAACGACATTAGTTTGTCCCGCGCGGCTGAAAGCGCCTTTCCGGCAACATCTCCAATGGCACTAATACCCTTATCACGAATAACATCAATAGCCTTCATTCCTAATTGTTTGGCTAACGGCGCTACTTTTGGAGCCATTCTTGTAAATAACCCCGCAATGGTGCTACCGAGACCATCTCCATAGTACGCACGGTAAACAGGCAATCGCGAGTTTACCACGTAGACGAGTACTGGTTTATCATGGTTGTAGTGTATGATCATCCTTATTAAAAACACCAGTTTTCCAATTAATCATCCACGAGCTCGTCTATGAGCGTTCGATATGCATTAATGTCCATAATACCGCCTGTAAATAACCGCTTGCAAATATCAGCGGCCTCATTGATTATTTCCGTAGAGTTATTTCCGGCTCGTTTTCCTCCGATTAGTACTTCCAGCCGTGATATATCACTGAGAACACTATTAGGACAGGTAACGCCGTAGGATTCTTTACCAACAGAGTATCCTTTTCCTTTTTTTGGTGTTATACTCTTAACTTCCTTGTGGAATGCGTCGTAATCGGATTTACTACGATGTGGTAATGCATCTTTATGTTTACTTGCTAAATACACTATTCTTGCCCAGTCCTTTAACGACTTTATATTTTTCTCGTAACCGCTATTGATATGCTTCTTATCTCGTATGTTCTTAGCAAAATTGTTGGCAGTAAAATTAATTAATTCTTCCCTGTTGCTGAAGTCTCTAATTTGATCTATTGTGCTCTTCTTGAGTACAATACGGGGTATATTCCCTTCTTTTTCTTCCGGTATTTCTTCTTCCGGTATTTCTTCTTCTGGTATTTCTTCTTCTGGTTCTTTCGCAGTAGCGCCTAGTTCTTCCTCGTCGGCCATTGTAACATAAGGTTCTTGTGGTTCGGTTATAGCGAGTGGTGGTGGCCTCCGTGTTGTAGCAGCCGCTATTTTTGCAGGGAGTGTTTCTAAAGACCTTTTTGTTTGTTTTGTCTCTGCCGCTATCTTTTCAAGCGCACCAAGAACGGGTACAGTTACCGCCGTAACATCCTTAGTCGCTTTAGTTACCGGGGCAAATAACTGTTCACTTCCAACAGCAAAATCAGTTTGCATTTGTTGTCGCGTTTGAAGTTTCTCTCTCACTCTGTCTCGTAACGGTATAAACTTTCTAAGCGCTGCTAGTCGCTCTCTGGCTAGCCGAGTAGTAAGTGATTCACCTACCATTATTGTAAATTGATCCGCAATTTTCTAATTTTCCGCCGAGTGTACCATCGGGGGCTCCACGGAGTTTTCGTCTATAATCCTTCTAATGTTTTTGATCTTACTAGAAATCTCCCGGCGTCGTTCATAAACACGTCCGAGTTTTTTTCGTATTATTTCAACGGCAGTAAATAGTCTAATGAATGCATTTGCGTCATTGTGGTACAGGTTCTCATTAATCGTATGTTGTAATCGTTTTATAAAAAAATACTCGCGGGCCAGGGTAAAACGCCCCCGTTTCGACTGTTCGTTAATAATCTCATAATCGGATAATATTTTTTCACTGTCGAGACCATCAGATAATTCAATTCCTTGATTTTTTAATTTTGAAATCTCGGCTAATATATTATTGATGTCTTCGATATTCATTATTCTTATAAAACATCTTATTTCTAATATCAAAAATTTTAATAAAATTATTGGGGCCATTTTTGACCCCGTTTTTTGTATGGACAGTACAATGCCGTAGATCTCCACTCGAGTGTTGTGGCAGATTGCAGGCATACATGGACAGTACAATGCCGTAGATCTCCACTCGAGTGTTGTGGCAGATTGCAGGCATACATGGACAGTACAATGCCGTAGATCTCCACTCGAGTGTTGTGGCAGATTACAGGCATACATGGACAGTACAATGCCGTAGATCTCCACTCGAGTGTTGTGGCAGATTACAGGCATATACATATACTTAATTAAGGACATTCATATCTTGGAACCCCAAAGCATACATCTCCGAGAGGGAGGCCTAGGGTGACAAACGTCATCGTAGACCGCCCAGAAGATATGCTTGGGGGACATCACTACATGTACTTAATTAAGGATGAATATATTTACAATGAAATGATTGATGGATGATTGGACGGCACAAGACAGCACAAACATAAAACGGCGGGGCGGAACTCTACGGCCAATTCAACCAATCAAAAGCAACCCAATTAAATTAACCCGGTTGCATGATTGTGAACAAAAGACAACCACACGCCCGGGTCAAGAGCGTGGGTTAGTTTTGATTAGTTGAATTGGCTTTCGAAAGCCCCAGGCTTATAACGAGTCATCTTATATATAAAGTGACTAATACAGCGGCGTCAGTCACAAGGTGTGTGTTAATTTGAATTCCCTTGAATCGTTAAATCCTTAAATACTTATTAATGGTGTTTCACGGCATTTAAATGGAACCAAATACTCAAATAAAACATTAAAAAAAAGAATACAGCTGTTAGATAACAGCGTGTATTTCATTAGTTTTCATCGTAAAATGATTAATTAATCGCAACATTAATTGGACTTCAAGGGACGTAACTCTTGTCATGCGACGCTATCACAAAACGAGTTATCTCCCTTTGATGTTATATATGAAAATCGAATTCTATGACCCGTCTTTTTTGAGATCGCTGTTTGATATATTCGTTCTGCAACAAATTGTATTGAGGCGATACAAATGTCAAAATATTTTCCTGCCTCATTCATCGACTGAAATATTTTTTCCTCGTGAGTTGTTGTATCAAATGACTTTACGGGTTTTGCTTTCTTTGAGTATTTACCAGTTTGGCCTTTTTTACTATTTTCACTCTGAGAGATGGCTTGCAGATTACACAGTCTATTATTTTGATAATTAGAATCAATGTGATCAATAACGAGACTATCTTTGATCAATCCGTGGAAACATTCATAGATGATTCTGTGACAGAAATATTTTTTCCCTCCAGCAGTAAACATTAAATACCCGTGATTGTTTTTCCATCCAACCGGCTTCTTCAGTCTACGATTTCTAACAATACCGTCGCGAGATGCCTCGTAATTGACGAGCAGGGGATGCGGCTGAAATTCTTGGTCCATTTGTATAATAATACTACTTGTCTAATTTATTATTTGGTTTAATTATGAATCTTTCAACGTAGTCTTGGGGGGTTTTGATGACGAAGTCGGCGGTGGGGTTGATGACGGCGTTTTTAATTCGCTTGTCATAATAGCGTTTTAGTTCCCTGTATCGCTTTCCGCCACAATTGATACACAACTGTGATTTTCCTCTTACACCGACGTGGCAAACCAAGCACGGGAGGGGGCCAAGAGAACCATTACGAACGCTTTGTAAATGATACCCGCAGAATTCACCTCTACATGATTTATTGCACGGGGTTGTCGACCCAATCATCAACCATTTGCAGTGATTCATTATACTATATTCTTTCATTTAAATACTTGTTTTAATTATATGGATGAGTTCGAGAGATTGGCAGCAATTAAACCCCGGAAAAATATTAGGTTTAATCTCGATAGAGTCCTCAAGGACACACCAAAAGCGTTAATAAACGATAAAACCCTGTTGAGTAAAATACGCGATTGTATCAATGAATTCAAGCGTGATGGCGCATCTCACAGTTGGTCAACATTTCGAATTGATGGCATTGTTGATGCTACCATGAACGACAACCGCGCAGCAATGATAATATCACAACTTGACGGTAAAAGGTATTTCTTCAGAGTAAAATTCATTGTCCGGGTGGAATCAGGCGATTGGATCATGCGTGATAAATTTGAACCAGTTCTCAGCGACAAGAAAACAGTCACTGTCAGCCGCGACTCCAAGCCGGGGTTGTTAACCGGAATTGACAAACCATACTATGAACGAGCGTATCCTGAAACAGCAGTTGTTTATGGAATATACCCGTTAAATAAGAAACCTGATATCGGAAAACTGAAACCGATGAAACAGTCAACTGGGATAAATTGTGTAGCAGAACGAATAATAGAGCATTTTACAAATGCATGTCGAGGAAACAAATTGACTGATTTACGACGTAGCAAAATCAACCAGTGGGAACTAACCGTAAAAGAGCGTGGAGCAACCATCAGCGACATAGCGAGATTAGAAACATCGCTGAGATTTCCAATAACCGTTACAACGATAACCGGTGAAGTATTATACGAATCGAAGTATAAATCGAAGGGAACCCCAATCAAAATTATTGATCATAACGAACACGCATGGACGCCCGTGATCACAATATTTCCACGGGATAGAACAGTAAAGTATATAACCGAAGAATTCCTGGGAGAACAATTCTCCAAGGACGGTTTTCTCGCGGAGAGGAAACTATTTGATGCTATTGCCTACTTGTGTAAAAACGACCCTGTATCAATGTGGTTACTTCGCAGCGCTGAAAACGACATGGATACCTTTGATCAGTTTGTAAGACCAAACGGCGAATTATATCGCACTGAAGCATTTCACAACAGGATGAAAAAAACCGCCATAGAATTTGAAGAGCATGATGAACAACTGCTAACAAATTGTTTTACGATTCCATCGGTTGTAGCTAATGTTGCAGCAAGGAAAAATGCGTGGAGACCAACGCGCAAGGAATTTCTGCCGGATGTACAATCCAGTTGTTTGGAGTATTATCACGGTGGATTATGGAACACTAAATACAACCGCGACGCTATGATCTCGGTTGATATGGTTGCCTGTTATCCAGCGAGTTTTCCCGGGTATGGATCCGCCGCCGAGTATTTCAAACGATTTGGACACCCCAGACATGAAATGACTCGTGTTGCTATTAATGGACCACTGCCTGATTTTGATTTAACCGGATTCGCTCGCATAGTATCATTTGAATTCGCGGCAGGACTCCATCGCTGTTGCTATATTTGGATCGGTAGACACATGGCTGAAAAGAAGTGGCTGCCAATAGCGCTGCTACGGTATATGATTGATTGTAGCATGCTAGTTTCGTTGATTGTCAGTGACGCGATTATATCATACCGGGCACAGACTGAAGTCTGGTTACCAGAACCGGAGCGTCTAGATAGCATAATTGACGAGTCCAGAAAAAACATTGATGCCGACGAGGAATATATCATCGAATGGTCCAGGAGGATATTTAACCAACGAAACCGCGAGGCAAAAGATCTCGGTAGAAGAATAATTGGTAAGTTCACACAAGGTGGAAAAAACCACGACTACAAACGATATTGCTCACGGCTGATTATAGATGACGCAGAATATGATTTCGTAATCAAGGACACAGTGGCAAAAAATAGATACGTGAACTGCAAAACAGCTTTCTTGTCCAATGGAACGAGGTTGGGTACAGTTGTTACCTACAGCGATGGAGACAGCCCGGCGTATCCACATTTGAGGGCGTCTATGCTGGGATATGCCGCTATCAATTTATTCTCGATGATAAATAGATTCCCCGATACCGCGGTTAGAGTAGCCGTTGATTCGTTTTATGTTGACGTAGCGTATAAGGGAAACGTAGCCGAGTTTACTAGTCCGGACGAGAGTTGGGGTACATGGAGAATTAAAAATGAAATACGACGCGATTATTCCCCGTCAGCAGATGTCACCGTTGAGAACAACTACTTACGCGGTGATAAATTGTCAGAATGGTCTAATGCACCATCGTGTTCTGATCCAATTTGTAGACACAAGACGGTTTATTTAAGCGGCTGTGGCGGGTCAGGAAAGACGACTCGGGCAATTGAATTATTTCGAACGCGGGCAAGTATAATCGTGCTTACACCGACTCATAGACTAGCGCGAGAGATAAAACAACGAAATGTTGACGCCGTTACTTATCACAGCTTCTTTCGATACAGCGGCGGTGAGTGGACTCCTGATCGAATGGGTAAAAAATTTATTCCCGACATTATCATCTGGGATGAGATATGTACTGTTTCGTTAGATACTTTACAAATGTTTCTTGAGTGGTTGCTGCGCGCGAATACAGCGGTAATCATGTGTGGGGACCATGGCCAACCACCACCATTTGTCGGCGAGGGTCCACATGATTGGTTAAGGGGTTTTGTGGACTATTATGAAGAAACCGATACTGATTACCGAGCACTTGATGAACAACTGCGCGAGGTTAAGAAATTAATCAGATTACAGCCGGATAGAATTCAGTGTGAAATAATCCGCGAGGTAATTCCGGAAACGCCGTTGAATGAATTCTGGGAAACATGGAGACCAAACGATTTGATTGTAGCGAGTAGAAAGATAGTCAGAGACACACTTCAGCGGAAGTTGTTTACGTTGCATAAGGAAAAGTTTCCAACGCGTCCAGTGCCGTTATGTTATAGACCCGCGGACACACGGCGGCAGAACATTGAAGTTGAAATTCCAGGCCGGACAGAAAAACAAATTCTCGTGCTGAATGATATCGTGCTTGTTGATATCAGTGTCGTTGAGGACGCGCTACGTGCTGATAAATCCCCGTGGACGCTAGGATACGCAACAACAATACATTCCTCGCAGGGACTAACCATCACGGACACAATTGTTTGGATAGTTGATAATCGCATCGAATGGTCGAATCTAGTCTATCTTGCAGTGTCCAGAGTACGAAGGATAAATCAGCTTCGAAGAATTGTTGTTGACGAAGTCAGTGACGAAGCCGGCGACAAGGTCACCATCGATGCAAGCGTCATTGATAGAAAACTCTCGGGTTACCGCCAACAGGATAAAAAAAAACAGCGGCGTTTTGATATTGATGCCGAATTAATAATCTCGCTACGACAACAACAGAATAATCACTGCGCGAGTTGCAATTGTATAATGAGTTGGCGTTATTCGGATAAAGACACTCGCCAATTTACCGTGGATAGGATCGATAACAGTCTCGGTCATGTCAAAAACAATGTGAGGTTGACCTGTCTTGAGTGCAATAGGCGCAACGGCGCTAGTTAAGACCACGTGGGGGTAATTGAGTATCGTTAGGTATCACTTGTAGTTGCTCGCGTGTAAATCCGCGCTGAGGAGCAGTTGAATCCAGTCTATAGATCGGTGGTCTACCAGTTGATCGTGTTATCGTTGATATGTTATGTGTGGTAACACTCCAAATAGGATCGGTAGCCCTTTTTTTACCGCCTTCAAGCTCTCCTGGTTCATATAGATATCTAACAGTGACATCGCCAAGAATCAGCTTAGAAACGCTATTTATTTTTAATTTTCCGGGTATATACTCGTATTTAATCGCGTCGCTGGGTTTCATGTTGATTACTCGGGTAATCTCGTTATTTAACGCTGCAATTACACCTGGCAACCTTTTAACCCATTCACGAGATCGTTTTTCTTGGATGAATTCCTTCGCGTATTGATATCCAAATAACCGTTCAGCGAGAGTCCGATTGAATCGTTCAACAATTGCCTGATCACGATGTAGCGCAGTATGACCTCGTCGTATCGCGACGCTATGATGTTTCAGCGTTGATAAAACAGCGCCGCGAAATTCACTACCAGGATCAACTTGTAATAGATTTGGCCAGCGCAGAGGGCCTCTTCGATAAATTCTTTCAAACGCAGCGGCTACTTGAGTTGCCGACTTTGTTTTTAACGGCTCCGCTTGTTTGTATCGACTCGCAACATCAACTACGGTTAGCGCGTATTTGTAACCGTTGTCATGCGGCAGAAATAGTATATCAGCCTGATGAACTTCATTAGGTACGCTGACATCAAAGCGCGAGAAGTTGATTTGTTTAGGCGGTGGTAGATAGATTTGCCATATAGCCTGTTTGGATAACCAATTAGCCGCAGTGGTCTTTGTTACCTTTGCAGCGCTTGCAAGCTTACCAATTGCGGCCTTCCCCTTCCAGTATCCTCTCGGAGAATAATAGATGGAATCCATCGTTTTTCTTGGATGATTGTTATTAATTACCAGCGCCAATCATTAATTTACCTTTCATAGCCGATTTTACCAACCATGAGGCCAATTTTTCTTTGACGGATTTATCAGGAATAGCATTTAGCGCGTGAATTAATTTTACATCCGCGATATGACGCTGTTGCAGATCGCTACTTTTGTAAGCAACATCATGAGCATGACACGCCTTATCGATAGCGTTTATTGGATACTCACCGGGTTTGGGCTGATTTTGATCATCGAGTCTAATATCTAATCGTGTTCCGGGGCCACAGTAGTTATATCCTGGGAGGTGTTTTTCTCCTGGATACTTTGCCCACGGTGTTCCGGGGAGTTTTGCCAATTTGGTTGCGATGTCACCTCCTCGCTTTTTTTTAAAACATCTCCGGGTCTAATAGAAATAAATCTAAATTTCTTTGTACCGCATTGTACACACTTGCCAGTAAGGGCCGATCTGTTATTTCTTGTTGTAGCGGTTGTCATATCATTTGTGCCAGTACGTACTCTACACTTCACACAATATAGATCCATAATTTATGTATAGAGATATGAATATAATTGATTTTTCGGCGACTAAAACAAGAGAACCAGTTAAGCATGTTGCAGCATTACCAAACTCGATCCGGATGATTATCATCGGACCATCTGGATCCGGCAAGACGCAATTGTTACTCAATTTAATAATGAGATGGATGAAGTGGGATAAGTTGTATTTGGTTGCTCCTAGCGTAGATGATCAACGATGCTACGAGGTGTTGAAAGATTTCAACGAGAATGCATCAGCGATCGCTAAAAAAAATGTTATTGAGTTTATTACGGATATCAATGATGCACCGGGTATTGATGATATTGATGGCGACGTTAACAATCTAGTCGTGTACGATGATGTTATGTTAGACAATCAAAAAAACCCAGCTAGGATATTTTCCAGAGGCAGGCATAAAAACACTGACGTGATATATGTCACTCAACGATACACTCAGATTCCAAAAGTAATCAGAGATAACTGCAATATTCTTGCTGTATTCAACGGCGTTGATACACACACGCTACGAAATATTTGGCAGACATGGTGCGGCGGTGACATGGACTTTAATGTTTTTCGAAACTTTTTTAGTCATGCTCAGTCGACCCCACATGGATTCATAACGATAAATTTACATGATCCTCGGACACGATATCGTATCGGACTTGACCAAATATTCGGTTAGTTGTAAATAATTTTCATTGTAAATAACCACTTAGCAGCAGAGGGGGCGATGACATCGACGCGGTCGTCGATGTGCTTACCGGACGCTGACGACACTGGGGATCGGCGCGCAGAAGGTGTTAATTAAACCAAATGACGTTTGGACGATCCCCCAACGACGTCGTCGTTTTTTTTTTTACCAGGCGCTGACGACACTAGATCGTTGAGTGCAGAAAGTAATAATTAAGCAAAATAACGATTGGACAAAATGTCCGATTCGCCCCCTCTGCTGCTCTTTGTATGTTTACATTATCTGCATTGAAAAGAAACATGTTGTAAGCATTATTTTATTTAAGTGGTCTCTGAATGTATATGCCCTAAGCAAGGTAAGTACACTGTAATGTCAGAAATCATTAATTGTATGAACCAAGCATTGTCACATGGAACAGATACTATATATTTTGTGACTAAACAGCATACACTGGTTTAAATTTCATCTCAGAGGCATACTATATCATACAAAAAATAAAATGGTGTAGTTGTGTAAATGAAGTGTGCTGATTGTTTCAAATCGAATCAGATTTAAACGATTAAACACGACGGAAATTGTCTGGATAAAGATACGAATAACATCCTTATGAAGTGTCTTTCTTGAAGAAACAGCTGATAAAAGGTCCGACATGTACATCAAGGTTTCACCATATACATGGTCAAGAGATACATTGCCACACTTACATGCACCAAGGAAAGTGGAAGCACCCTACATCTAGAAAATATCAATATCGAACAATAAGAACAGATTTATCTCATTGCTAAGTAGGTTCCTTCATAGAGGAATGTTATGCAAATCAAGGTGGAATGCCAGCATCAAAGCATACAAAGATTGACTTCTACTACCAGATGTTTAAGAAAGAAGAATACTAACCTTAGATTAATAAGTGACATGTGTCTATTGAAATAAATACAATGTCTGGTCAATTGAAGTAAAAACAATGACTGGCCTATTAATGTGAATGCAGTGTCTGTTCTATTAAAGTAAATACATTGTCTGGTCTATTAATGTGAATGCAGTGTCTGGCCTATTAATGTGAATGCAGTGTCTGGCCTATTAATGTGAATGCAGTGTCTGGCCTATTAATGTGAATGCAGTGTCTGGTCTATTAAAGTAAATACATTTATTGGCCTATTAAAGTATATACAATGTCTGTAACTTTCATGAGAGGCCAATATTACAAACGGACTACTTCGGTCAATATCTGTTTAGAAGTGAAGATATTTAGCTTAAAAAATATACTGTCCTGCTATCCATGGTAAAATGGTACTGAATAGATCTCACGTTGTTTTAAGGATTAATGATTTACAACAGAAATATAAAGAATCAACAATAATGCAAATCAGTCTTTCAAAGTCGATGACCTTTTTTATTGCAGTTGGGTAAATTTCACAAAACATGATAATTTTAGTGAGTTGTACGAAAACATTAAGTTGACATATGTCAGATAGCACATTAGGCCTCCAGTGATTAAAACTAGTATGTGTATGCATCAAGGGGTTATTAAAGAAACAGGAGCATGACTCTTCAAAATGTATACAGCTCCGTTAAGGCATCAATGTGTCGTTATGACACTCAGATAAACTTCGATGTCGTGTTAAGACGCCTCTCCAGGTTAAACTGAAAGAAAAAAGAAATTTTAGAGTTGAAATATTTTAAAAGAATAATCGATTTTTGAAGCATTCCGGTGTTTCGTTTAAGATTTGTAGTGTTCCACGTTTAGTAATATTATGATATCATTGCCACACTTACGCCAATCTAAACAATTATTATTTTCCCCAAATAAAAATTCACTGGACTACACGGTGTGTTTCTCGAAACAAGAATAGCATTCCGAGAGACAAACAACTATTTCGAAATATATTTTCTACTTTCAAAAAATACCATCAACATACATTACAGCATGCTTGTAGAACCCTGAGAAAAATATGACGAACCTTTTGTCACGATTAAGGTGATTTATTTAACACCACGGCTTTATATGTTCATCACATTATACAGATAACTTCATGAATCGTTTATCTTTTGCATATCTCACGTCACAATCATATAGCCTATATCAGTCGAAAGCTTGCTTACTGTTTGAACAGACATTATCACTTCCTTCTTTAAGTTCTACACCATCTTCACAACCGCATATACCACCGTCAGGGATGGGGAAGCAAAACGTGGAACAACCTCCATTATCAACAGAACAGAATGCGTTTTCTGAAAAACGGATCATTCTAATTTTGCATGAGTTATCCCCCACCATCGGGTATAGAATATTCTTTAATATAAATTCTGTTATTGAGCGATGCAATTTTGGTAGTTACATATGTTATATCTTAGATAGCAAAGAGCATTTAAGTAAATTAATTATGATTTTTATTATGTGTGCATATTAATCTGTTAGATGAACGCTGCTTACAATTCGCTAATCATACAAATTGGTATAAACATTTCAAAAGTGAAGCAATATTTATATAACAAGTCTCTCAGATATTGATTGTACGATCATACAGCTTTTACTATGTAGATTTTAAAGAACTTTCTCTTTTCATGTATATCTACTCACTGTTTTGGTCTGTGGATGAATATATGCTGACGAAATTAATTTTCCCCAGTTCGCCGTGATCAGAAAACTTGACTTTTTCATTCGGGTTGGAAATATGCAGCTTCATAATAGCCCTGGTCATTACAAATAAAACAATTTGCATGCATTTTCAGTTCTGTTCTGCCACTAATCAAACTCGGTAGAACTTGTCAAAAATAAGTAAAACAAAATTGTATTTGATAAGTAAAACATTTTGTAATTAAAACAATAAACATTGGTCGAGGGATTTAAAATAGGAAACACAGACAAGACTTTGAGTGACGTTAGTCAAAACAACGCAATCAATAATAAAACGGTGCGGACATGGCATTTTGTAACTGAATCGGAAGAAAGGTCAATGGGTATTTCAAGGTTTACGATAATTCTCACATACAACGAAGTAGATAGGGTTTTATATTGCAAGCGTTTGTTATCATATCTGTATTACTAAGAGGAACATCGAAAACAAATATACCTAGTGGTTATTTTAACAATGGGGTGTATACTGAAAGGGTTTATTTGAGCTGTTCTACGGATATACCAATAGGAGCTGACATCTTCCTCCAAGGATTTATATGGAGTACGATAATTTCGAATACAACTATATAATATTTGTTGCAGTTCTTGATAGTAACATTATATCTGATCATTGAGTATATTCAATGACAATATGAAAAGAACGAACACAAAACAATTTGTCTATCAGTTAAAGATCTTTGATTGTATCAAGTGATATGAATGTGGATGACTCAGTAGTGTTTTGTATACGATACTTACGAATTTTTATTCGTGGTGATGAACAGATGTTCCTGGTAGAAAAATATAGCCCAAATATCGGTTGTATGATACTTAGTCAATGTCTCGTGACTTGTTCCGTCAATTTTGCAGTATTTGACACTTTTTGTGGACCTCTCGATGTAGTAAAGGTGTTCATCTGAAACCGTAACGTAAGGCTTCGTAATTTACTGTATATCAGGAATTTATTTGTCTGCCAGATAAAACAAGGTATTAGATTGCAAGTGTTACAAAATGAAATGGATTAGAATGTTGGTAATTAAGTATTTAAGCATAAAACTCTCAAAACTCTCAAAACTCATTTAAAAGCAATCAATTTTCGTATGTCAGCAATATATCGTCTGATCGAAACCTTTATTGATTTGTCTCTGTATCTATCTCTTTGTATGTCTGTATATCTCTCTCGTTATATATATATATATATATATATATATATATATATATATATATATATATATATATATATATATATATATATATATATGTGTGTGTGTGTGTGTGTTTGTGTAGGAAAGTGTAATTTGCTTTCTGGTGCTGCACACTCTGTTCTCACGAAAAAGTGAAATAATTGACGAATATAAAGCCAGCGACCTTTGTAATCGATGGTGAGATCGAAGGGATCTTCGTCATTAAGGTTCAGGAGAACTGATGACTGACTTCCGTCCATAGTGGCCTGGCCAATATACGGGTTCTCACGACCTTCAGTATAAAACAAGAATCTGAAACAAAACAATTAACGCTTCATTAAATTTATACCAATTGCTGAAATCGCTTTTAAAACATGACACAGAGACTAATCACAGAGTATAAAACAATTCATCCTGCTTTATAATGTATGTAAGTAAAATACAAACATGATGCTGCGGACGATGTCGTCAGCTAATCAGCGATTAAACACTTTCGTTCTGTTATAAAATACTCTTTTTGTGAACCAACATCATGTATGTTTTATATTAAAGACACCATTACAGATCCACATACCCCTTAGAAGGATAGACGACCAGCCCCAATGGATTACTCAGGCCAGTAACCAAAGTTCGTGTTTGTCCGCCTGGAGATATGACAGCGATGTAACTCGTGTTGCTATTGTAATAGGGGCTTCTGGCTATGTAGTAAATGTTTCCAGTTGAGTAATCGACAGCAAATCGAGAGGGCGTACGTAAAAGATCATCAGATTGGGCTGAAGAAAAGTGCAATTATATTTTTACACGATTACACATTATGTTTTCTGATTCGACAATTAAGTTATATGGGTGCAGGTGCACTAGTTAAACGTATGATCCATATTTCCACTGGTTAGGGTCTGCAGTTTCCTGTGTGAAATTTCGCAGCACGAACATTATATCTGCATGACATTTATTATACAATTGATCCATGCTAACCTCTTCAACTTATCACTAAATATATTCTATGAGGTATACGTGAATCCACGTTCATGAGAGGAGATAAGGGTATGATATATTTATAGAGTTTGACAAATAGTCGGCGACAGAGAGGAATATCGTAAAAAACAACATGCATATGAAAAAATAAAATGTGTAATTAATCCATTTATTCTCTTTTCAAGAGCTTTATGTTTAGAGATTAGCAAAGAATGCGGAAGAAGTCATTACACCATACCATTTATGAATTGTTAAAGTACTATACACTTTCCTTCTCCATACACGATTTTTATTAATTAACCTGAAACCATTTCAACTGAACTGTTAGTTTATTCAACTTGTAAAGGTTCAGTTTTATAACGACCGTTTGTTATAAGTGCAACTTTAGATTTGCTCGTCATTATTTGTTCATTGCAGTATTTATTTAGCACGGTAAGTTTAATATCCTTGTAATTTTCATCTCGAATATTTATTATAATACGTACAGACCGGAAATACTGTTTTCATTGTGCCGTTAAGGTGCATGATGGACAATTCGTTCTTTGCGCCAAATATGAGCACATCATCAACAGGGTTGTATGCAACTCCAGTCAGAGGCTTTGTTGATTTGACGTCGATTCCCTGCACGCTCTGATCCATCAGGCTGATTTGATACATGGTGTTATCCGTAGCGTCCACAACTAGCATAAAGTTGTCCTTGATAGGGTCTTACAATGATAAATAAATTCTGTGACATGAAACCCTATCCTAGCATGCCTGGATTTCAACAATAGAACTAAGTATAAAAAACAAATCCCTATGCTTAACATCCAGAGTTCTGATCGGCTGAATGTTTAGTTGTGACTTAAAATTGACCTGTTACACTTGTAAGTTGCGCTTTCCTTTAAAGTTTAGCTTGTCACGTTTGTGCGACGTGCGTCTTAATAATGTTATCTGTATAAAATATGTTTCGAAGTTCATGGAGTGAGTTATCTTTAAGAATATATATACAGTGTTAATCTTTTAACACGTTAGCTGGGGAATTGAATAATCTCATTTCTGCTATAGGTATATAGTAATGGTTATGAAGATTCGGGAAGGCAAGCTTGTGTTTTGATTTTATTGCAAAACTGTGATGTTAGTAATATGTATGTAACTAGCACCGTTGATCAGTTTCTAAGCAAAGATTATTTGGTGTTTATAAACTGGTCGTTTGCTCGTTAAAAAGTGTAGTCATTATTTACAATGTGGATGATAAGCACATATAGTAAAACTAAATATAAAATGTCCTGTATTTCCTTCGATTCGACAAAACTACGTATGAATGCCACTATTAAAATATTCCTTTAGTTGTATGACATCTCCTTCCAAATATCCCTTAATATTTCCTAGCTTCTGGTGACGAAAGAAAGATTATAAAAACGTAAAGTATGTCTCTATGTATATATGTAAACAAGCCCGAATAGCGAGAATTATCTCTGCCTTTTATTGTACCTACCTGATGTACAAGTTTTTTCGTTGTGTGTCAGTCTAAATCCAAATCGACAGTCACATATCATCGATTGTCCGTGGGATACGCAAATGTCCTCACACCCTCCATTTAGTTTAAAGCACGGCCCTAAAATAACATTTAATCTAATCAATTAGGGGCGTTTAACATTGAAAGATATGTTCAAACCAGTGTCCGAATAGGCCGATAAAACACATTATGACAATTGTTTCCGGCCACAAAATATAACTTGAAACAATCTTTATCACAATCCAATACAGCATATAAATATCTCTCAACATGATTAAGTGAAACCATTTAATATTTATAATGAAAATGGTTCATGTAAATTAATTATTTTACTTTTCAAAAGCCCCCTTACTGAAAAAATAAACTAATCATGCAAATTTTCTGGCTCCAGTGACGTATTCGAAATTGTAATCATGAAGAATTCAGAGTGTGAAAGCAAATGAAGAGAAAACATGTCCAACTATCAGTAGATGATTACTTTGCTGATCAAATGATCATTCAACACATGATAAAATGATTTAAGTTTTAGCATGTTTATTCCGAAATCAAAATCATTTCAAATGCTTGCTTTGCAAAAAGAAATATTTTTTGCATACCGGTTTAACAATGCATACATAAAACTATTCAAGTATAATGGACTGTACTAAAAGATCACGTTTGAGTCAATGACCCAAAAATGACAAAATATCAATAAATGGGCATAGAAAAGAGTCCATACATTTTGGCTGCGGTGTTAAAATTGCGGAATTTGCCGGTTGCTATTTGCGTCGTCTTTCTTTATGATTCGGTAAACATGCACCCGAAAGCTAGTAACTAAGTCTCACCACGATTAGGTGGAATAAATAAACATTGAAATAACAAATGATTGAAGAAAATCGATTATTTTACATTTCTGAAGGCGCATTACTGAAAATCGAATTAAGCTTACACCATTTCTGGTTCAAATAATATATTCAGAATGATAGTACATTCACTTTAAATGGATATATGAAAACGACAGAACGATACAATAATTGTATGATTAAAGTATTATGAAGCGATATAAATTTTGTATTTGCCTGTTTCATTTTGACGAATGTTTTCATCAAAAATCTTTATAGCTGAAATATTTCCCGTGTTATTAAATACGCCAGATGTCGTCTCCTGCCCAGTCTTAATGGAATAAGACATAATTAATGTTCCCTTGGCATCCTTGGCTGTCACCAGCAAGTGTCCCTATAAATGATCAAAAAAGGCTTACAAAATAATTTCTCAGTAAAATTGAACACAGAAAAACATGTCTTAAAGCAGTTCTCATAGACAAAAACTCAGTCCAGAGCATTGCGACCAGTTACTTTTTGCAACAGAAAATGGGAAAAGCAATGAAACATGTATAATAGTATAGAAATATATTTTATAATCTTTTTTTTTTAACAAGAGAAACCATGTGCAGGGAAACACATAACGGATTACATGTTCTCAAATAAACGAGGTGATCCGATTCGGTTAGTTTAAAATAATAATAAAAATAATAATAATAATATGAAGAAGAAGAAGAATAAGTATTATTTTTATTACTACTATTATTATTAAAGTCAATATTACCAGCTAAGAATTCCTCAGCACACATGCTACAAAAGACTGAATATTTACCCTGTATATTTCAAGCTCTTCAAGTATTTTGTCACTCAGAACTAATTTTCTGAGGTTGGAACCATCAAGTTTGACAAAGGTTACAGTGTTGAGTTTTGTACCGAACGTGTCCAGGAAATAGATCCTATAATAAAAAATAATAAAAGAAGTTGCCAAAAAGTTCAAAACTATAATTCAAACGTTTTAACATGCAGTCTTATATGTTTCATATGTTTGTATATGTATTTTTGAATGAATACAATCACGAATGAAAACAAGCAATGAACAGTTTCATTATGTACTTAATATTAATTTAATTATCAAGAGCCTACGCCTCCTTAGAATTGCAATTTAAGTTTATATTTGAAAACATCCAAATAGAGTCGTCGAAGAGGAACACTTAAATTTATGCTATAGTAAATAATATGAATGTAGTATTTATCCTTAACTCTAAATCGGATTTTCTCTCGAATGTAATGGTAGTGAGAGACAAATAGAGGAAATGTCTGAAAATATATTTGTACTTATAAGGCATAAAATACGACGACTATTTGACATGGATAATGTATGGCTGGTTTAGTTGTAAAATAACATACGTAAAACTTGATCAAACGTGATTTCTTTCAATTTTCTACACTATCCCTTTTCGTATAATAGATCTATCAAATTATCCAAAGTATCAGCTAGTAGTTCGCATCATGGTTACTTGCGCGGCTTACTCAAATAACCAATCATATTTTACAATATGAATTACATACTTTTATTTATGACACCATTACAAATAATGACCTATTGCAAATTAATTGAGCACGAAATCGTTTCGTCTACGTAATCAAATATAATGGCCATATCAACATGTATAAGCGTTTCTATATAAACGAATGTAACACGTGTAATAACGTTTTAGTGCAATTGCTGGAAATATTTGTATTACTTTATTAGCCTAACAAATAAAGGAACATATGTGCGATAAAAAATGACATGAAAGGAACAGATCATCAGCATTTTAATTAATGCAACTTGAAGTTTAAAAATCCAAATTACGTACCATTGTTTTTTTTTATTTTGGCTGGTGACGATAATAAACAAGAAAATACTACAACTAAAGAGGTACAATTCCTACCGAAAATCGATGAACAATGTGTTTATTTCAAAACGTATTCATAACTGTAAAGTTCTGTCATTGAAAGAAACAGGCTTCACAAAATTCAGATGGTCGAGGATAAACGGCATTTTTTGTATTCACCTTTTTGTATACGGGTCGTAGCTGAGCGATTTTGGATCCACCAAGCTTCCGGAGTCCAGGACAATATGTTGGTTACTGCCATCTGTACTGGAAGATTCTATTGATCTCCCGTTCCTGTCTGATATCCAATACACAAGGCTGTAAAGTTAAACAAGTAATGAAAGTTTATCTTATCTAAAGTTGTTATCATTATTTCATTAAATTTGTTAAACAATATGATAAAATTCGGAAGAAAATAATTTTAAATTCCGGAACAGGGTTCTTTTGAACATTCGGAAATGATTGTAAACAAAAAGATGGTAAAATGAGAAACTATGCATGTGCCTAAGTTTGTAGATATATGTATGTTTAACAGACATTAAGAGTGACAGGCATATATTTCATCCGTCACCAACTATTTATGTTCACCCTGAAAAGTTCCTGCATTTACTTGTACAGTCGTTCGGATTTTTGAGATATAACTTGATATGATGTCCAATCCGTTTCAGTGATTTAAGTACATATTATTTATGAATATACATATAATGAACATAATAAATGTCTAAAATACCTACCGCTCATGCGGCAGGATAATGATATCACGTGGTTTTTCAAGACCTTGTAGAACAACTTCTTCGATTTTAGTTTTTATTGAGTGTTTCCAAATGGAGCCCGTGTTCTCCTCTATCCAGTACACGTTTCTGTTGTATCCATCCCATGCCAGGCCTTAAACACAAAGGAATGTATGCGGGTTGTCGTAATATCATATACACACTTTCTCCCTCACGTATGTCAGCCTTTGTCTTAAATAATCAATCTGTCATATACGTGTTTAGAACCAAGTGCAACTATCTCTCTCCCACCCTGCATACCTCTCCCTTTTTCTCTCTGACCAACATTAACATGTTCCGTTTTGACGATTCCTAATGTCAAGAACTATATTCAACCTTCAGCATCAGGGAAGATAAAAACTCTATAAATTTAATCTTCGTTTGCTTTCTGACGCTTTTCAGACCTAAACAAATGACGAGCAAACGATAACTAGCTTAGCTCATTCAAGGTCAAAGTGACGTAGATAGTAGACTCCATGTATCCTCACCATAAATAAGGCAACGATGGTTTATTATTTCTGAGGAACTATCATGAAGTACCATAAATTTATGTCAGATGAATGTGGTCTTCACCGTTGTTAATATCTGGTGAATACCATAAGTATAGAAACTGGATTGGATTGCAGCATGGGTCGGTTAATATTTAATTCTGGACAACCAATTGTCCGAATATGAGAATATCATAAATTATTGTATTAATTATATTTCTGCATCGAATTGTCCCTCCCAGTCCATATAAAGGTTTTCATACAGCTCCGTATTTCACTGTAGGATTAATTATGTCGGTAGTAGAACGGACGTATTCGCACATGTATCATTATCATCTGATTAAATAATGACCGTTGAACATTTCTTACATATATGTTGAAATATGCTGCATATCAAGTACACTAACCAGAGTCCATGTTATCATCCCCTATGGAAGATCCAAGAAAGGAACAAAACTCGAGAATGTTTGAGTTGTGCCAACACATCAACATGTGATAGCCTTTGACTACATAATTGTATTATGCTTTATCATGGTCTGTTCAAGAAAATCTACCTCGCTGTGACACACGTAAAATGCTGATGTTACTAAATAATCCATCCACTCCCATGGAATGTCCTTTACACATTTTCGATATATATATATATATATATATATATATATATATATATATATATATATATATATATATATATATATATATATATATATATATATATATATATATATATTTCGATATATATATGTATGTATAAGTTTGTCTCTTTTAGGATCATCGACCGTGAAGTGCTTGCGGCATTTATCCAGATTTAAGTAATCTTTGCAATGCAAATCATGCAATGTTGGATCCCAGTGGCCGTAGCCTTCACTTATTTTAACAGATGAATCAAATGATATGTTGCTGTCTTGTAGAAGAACCTACATCCATCGTTTGGAAATACAAGCTTAGTGAAACTCCCTTTTCATTTAAACTTCGTTTTAAATTATCACATTGAGATTGACAATTCACTTGCAGATCCTCTGATCAATCCAAACCCTTATCAAACCTGGATATAACTCGATATCAGGTTGGTGAATATATGTATCTTTCTCCAATCGCACTGTTCTATAATGTAAAATAATTACATATATGATAGGGTTTCTTTTTCGCTTGAACGGCGACTATTCGACCACGTTTTGATGAACTTATGTGAACAATAAATCAACATTTTGCAAAAAAGCCTAATTTCTAGAGATCGCACAGAAGGACGGAGAGTCAAGAGTGGATAACTATGAGATTCAAAGCGACGAATCAGATCCAGCATTTAACTTTTACCTCACGTTTCGTGTTGACATGTTATAACTTTACTCTCAGTTGAATAGAAAATAGACAAATATCCTATTCAATATAATGTGACTAATATATGTAAAATGTCTACGTTATCCATTAGATAGAATATAAAGTTACCTCTAATTATTCCACATGCTTCAGTCAGAAGATGTAATTCGGGATTATCTACAGAAGACCAGTAAATAGACATCTCTGTGGCGAGGATCATCTGTCGCTGATCGGTATCCATAATCATGTGCTTAACGCCATTAATGTTCAGAACGCACTTGGGATCGAATACAAAATTTGTCACAACTCTAATATCAGCAATGCAAATACTGCTATCATTACTAAACATCAGTCCGCGATGAAAGTACTCAGTTTGCACTGAAAATAAAAGGTCAGGATTAAAGAGTCAAAGTAATGGGAAATTGAAAAGGATAATTTAATTTGTTTTATTATTTACTCGGTAAACATATTTGAGTAAACAAAAATTCATTATTTTAAATGTTACCCACTTCTGATATTATATATATTCAATTGAAATTGATGACATTTGTTGTTTCTAAGTCATATAAAAATCATTAAAAGCGATTTTATTTTAAATATAGGCAAACATGGTACATTCAGTTATTGTTTCCTCAACATAAATGAGTAACGTATTTTAATTCAATAATATTAGACAAATGCCTCCTCACATAATAAATTATATGATAATTCAAACATATATACTATATAACATACATAGGCAGTTGTACTTAGCATATTTACATGAACATGTTTTTGTGTCTTCATTGAGGGTGTATCCATCTTTACAAAGGCAAGCAGCGCCATCCTTCTCCGTCACACAAATATGTCCACAGCCATGGTTCATACAGTGGGCTAGAAGTAGAAATAAATAATATATCTTAAAGAACCAAATGGTGATTTCCAACAATAACTCACTGACAAGATATGAGGGAGTAGAACGACAAATGGGAATAAATACCAGTAGTTGAAATCCAAAGAAACTATTCTACATTCAAACAAATATAGGTAATGACATACGAAAAGACGAACCCTTAGAATAAGTGGGGTGAGCATCCGGACGGAACACAGATAGTCCTAGGAAAGCTTGGTCGTTTTTGTACAAACTTGGGCGTAACCCGATCCCATTTGTTTTATTCCAGAAATAGAGCTCCCTGGTTGATTTGTCTGTCATGTACAAATACTCCTGGAAAAAATCATAATTATTATTTTAATAAAATAATTCTATAATATCCTTCTCTGGTTTAAAATATAAAGGCACAAATGTACAGTTGTATAGATACATAATCCTATTTAACTAAGATAATGTATAAAATTATAGTTTAGTTTCTTTACTTATTGGCTTAATGATGGGACATATATCACAAACGTCGGTCTTTTTAACCGAATGAATATTTATTTGTATAGACCACACAACATTTGGACAAAATGATGAAACATATAAGGTGCATTGTTAATAGCACTAAAGGTCAGCAAGGGCATGCTTTATTAATGCTAATGATAGTTTTACTATATTAACTCTTTTTTATAAAGCACATGTTTCGTTACTGACTTTGTTTTCTTTGTTTTCTGGTGTGTGTGTGTGTGTGTGTGTGTGTGTGTGTGTGTGTGTGTTCGTGTGTGTGTGTGTGTAGGTAGAGAGCAATGTTCCAAGTACAACATAATCAGAATATATGCTTTGGTATTCAAAACAAGGACCAACATTATTTTCTAAATTCTCACCGATTACGAATCATGTTGGGCGGAAAACTATATTTTAAGGGAATTAAATTTATATATAATGTCAGTGTATGCCTTAACACCGCATGTTAATATACAAATGCATTTATGTTATTTCTAATCCTGAGGATACACATTTCAAGGACTATAAATAAAATTAGAAATGCAATACCAACATCCTAATTGACATTATCGGCACTCAGGAACATCACTAAATCCGACGATTATATATCGAAGATATTGAGAAATTCGCGAAACAATCTGAATCAGAAACATTTACACTGCTGATGAACTATAGGCTTACCTTATATACAGCTATACCATAGATATCGGCGGATACTTGTCTGTGCAAGAGTTTCCTATCCTCGCCCTCGTAAGTGCAGGTTTCGAGGGTATGTCGACCTGAGTCATAGAAATAGAGACGTCGTGCAGCGTAATCAGCAGTCAGACTGTATGGATACCTTAGTTTCGATGATATAAGCGACTTCCGGTTTCTACCTGATAAGCTGGATGCCTCAATCTTTGTCACAATTCCAATATCACTCCAGAAGAGTAGGCTGTTTTATAAGGAATGAATGTCTTTAGACTATGTTAAGGTTAGATGTTTCACATGTAACGACATGTTTAACGATTTTTCGAAAACTTTGTCTTCAACAAACTAACACTAATTGTATATTTTAAGCTAATATGACATATACCAATATGATAAATGTTGAATATTTAGATCATTTGTTTAATACGCCTTTATCTCCTTAGTATATATTAGCACACGGGTTTGTACCTTCAGTTTACAAGGTTGGGTCAGTTCACATCATTCAGCTGTCAAGCGTGACTACCTTTACAACCCTGATGTCTTATATTAAGTAATTTAATGTAGTGAAAACCATAACGTTTTGTAAACTTAAATACACGTTGTCCTATTTCCATAGAACTTAATGTGAACACTTATAAACAAAGTATGAATGGTAAATGATATGCAAATACTTATAAAAGTTATATTACAAGTACAAAAATATCGACTGTTCAAAGTGAGTTTCAATAATATTTCGAATGAAACTGAAGCTGTTGTACTGATGGGTCAATATAATTGATGAATTACAATAATATAATATAAAACCGAATTAACTATAATTTCAAAATAGTTACTCCAGGTTTGTGAGCAACACATATATTTGGCCAATAAATAAAACTAATAAATAACATTCTCACAAATAATAATTGACAACATCTATTCCGTTTTCAAATATCAAGCTTGGAATATTTAATTTCAAGATTAACATCTCTTATATCAATAACTAAGACGCAATACCAAATTCAAAAACAATATTCATCTGTTGTGTTGAAGTCGCTAACCTCTCAAAAGAGCCAAGAACTTTAACGGCCAGCGAATCAGAAATTAATTATTTTTTTGTTATTTTACGAAACTCATGCCCTGAACTCAGATTTAATGAACGTGTTCGCTCCAGTTAATAGTACACCATACTATCTTGCAATAACGAGCATTGTTAAAGAATGATATCATCTTAAGTACAAAATGGTGTTATTCACATGTACTAAATAATCATAACAATCTATAAATCATTAACAATTAACACTCATGAAATAGGTATACATAACACATCCTACTAAATAGTTATATGATTTTGTGTCATGGTAATGTATAATGTGCATTGTGACAGATTCCACGCAACTGGCATAATATAATGTTTGTGGAATCTCTATAACCGAACAAATTTAACTGCTATAAAAGAGATTGTAATGTCTCGGTATGAAGTCTGATATTCAATTATTTCAAATAGTTCGAGGTGATGAATATTGTACAAACACTGACTCCACAAAACAAAACAAATTAAGACCAAATCTTAATGAACATAGAGGAAAGACAGAAACACTCCTCAATTCTATGAGAATGTCTGTTTTTAGTGAAATTCACTTTTTAGAATGTATGGGTAGAATCTAAGATATGTATATTCTATTTATTTACAACGAAACTATAAAACATTTCTGATAATGGAACATTAATGCTTAATTTATATGTTTTACTAACAAAAATCAAGACATTCATGTCTCACGGAGATAACCTTATTAGGAACTGTTTTGGCGGATGGGAATGTGTCCAGAGGTTCACGTTTGATTTATAGGTGGAGGCGGAGGGTTTTATGGACCTCAAGAAAGAACTACGTTCATATTATGAACTCAGTTCAAACAAAGGCACCGAAACATCCAAGTGGATAGTTGAGAAGAGTCATTCATGACCAAGTCTTCAAAATACACTTTGGGCCTTACAGTAGATTTAGACCATAATTAAATATTCCGAGTGGAATTTCATTCCGATGTTTACGTACAAAGCAACTTAAGTTCACTGTCAGTGTCATATATGTCAACAAATTAGAATATATTTCATTAGCGTGGACTCCAATCTGTATATTTCTGAATCTAGTGCATTTTTGTATGGTTTTCTTATATTCGAATAAACATAAATATGTTAAGTCATTTTATGTTTGCAAGCAGAGTTAGTAAAGATGAAGATAAAGACATGCGAAATGCTGGAAACGTGATGTTTAAAACAAAATTATATCTTGAAGACCCCGTGAAACCGGACAGGAATCTAATATATATCATGGCAGTAATAAGTGGGAGAGTAAATTTGGCTTTTAAAAAAGCTTCTAAGAATTCAAATGGCATACCAGACGTATGTACATTTAGTTTTATCACACGATAAGTGTGTATAGAATTGGATAGAAAACAACTATCAGTTTCTATCCTGTTAAAGAAGAGTTTAGACAAATTTTGAAAAGTGATTTTTAGTTATTAATTACTTGACGACACACACACACTAATTTATAATTCGAGTGTCATTATGCAGTTGAACCCTGTCAACAGAGACGTTACTCTTAACAAACGTAACAGTATCGTCAAGTAGAAGTTCACAATCATTCGCAAACATATGCATTATTTAATTTTAGTGTATTTGTTTTGTTTGTTAGTTTTCTGATAACAAATCTAATGTATCTTCATAACAAATGTATAAAGGTACTGAAGCATCCTGTTATGTCTGACCATTCAGTAGTGATAAAAAAGCGCAGTTTATATTACAGTAGTTACAGGAAACCTGCAACACAAAGAGTACTTCAATATTCGATGCATCAAATGCAACCTGAATAAAATATATACAACCTAGCTTAATACTTCTTTTGTTAGATCGAAATAAATAAGATCATGAGACAGAATTGAATGAGGTGAAACGAATCAACTTTAATAATAATAATAATAATAATAATAATAGTAATATTACAGGCAGATCGATACAATAATGGCTTATATACCAATTGAAGAGAACTCTAATGTGTGAAGGTTTGAATTGTGTGCGAAAATAAAAATTACATGATTATTAAATGATATTGAGCCAGATTTGAAAATCAGCATTTGAAACATTCGATGATTTAGTCTCGTTCAAACTCATTATGACTTAAGGACCAAACTGATGCTACCATCTGTTCGGGAAGAAAATGTAACAGAGAAAAATTGTTTGTACTGAAATAAAAATGTATAAACATACCGAGTAAGTATTAAGGGTAGTAATAATAGAGACATTGTTTGAAATAGTACGTGTACTATTTGTTTAGGTGTACATAGAAGCATTATGTACACGTTTAACATGAAAGAATAGTCAACGATATACACATACAAACATCAACCGCTCAAGAAGGTTTGGCTAATTCAGTTGGCAGTAAAATGTTACAAATAGAAAGAAGACGATGTTTTGCGCAAGATTGTGTGTGTGTGTTTGTGTGTATGTCTGTAGAATCGATTTAAATATTATTCTTACAAGAATATTTAGCCGAGAAATATTCAAACATTTATTTCCCTCGAAAATTTAACCTTGAACTTGATACATCAGCCATGTTTTATGCCACAGCCTTATGGTGTTCCCTTAAAAGGTATTTTAATCAAAATAGCCATTTATTCATATCTATTCTTTGTGTACCTTATGTCATAATGACTATAAAGAGTTAAGGTACAATTCCTTCGAGTAAACAATTTTTCTAGATTGTTGTCACCTCACATGAAGAAATCTTTGACAAATTCGTCTTCATTAAAAAAATGCAAGAGTTGTTCTTTATATTGCATGAATTATTTCAAAGCAAAACCTAAGTAATAGTATATACATCTAACAGACAAATATAACAAAATTACACATTCAGTACAAAGTTCTGAAGTATATTGTTGAGTTTTCCTTCGTAACCCTTTATTTGTTAAATCTGACTTCTGTGTTTCTATTCTTTAAATTATTAATGTTCAACGGGAATAATACTTCATAGTGCGTAGCACGGATCTCTATAATCTAATCAACATTATACATATCATGGACAATCAAAACGTTGAAGGACGGTACGTCAGGCATCTTACTTATCTCAAATCAATCCACTAGTGTTATAAACAATCACGGACTGAAAGGATATATTTTGCAATGCCTTGGGTGACGTTTCAAACATATTTATAAATAATGATTACCGTAAATAGACTAACCTTGATATATAGAGATGACGAGTAATGACATCTAAAGTCGAAAAACAACAAGGAAAAGACATTTAAAAAGACGCAAAATAACCAGATTATCAAATCGTTCTATTGTCATCAAGACGCAGTTAAAGATGTCCAGCGCGTAACGAGTATAATTTAAATTTCCACTACCTAGACCACGGACTATTTCAATCATATCCTGTCCAAATGAAACATTCATACGCTAACAAGAAATGATGAAGATCAAGATTTTAAAATCATGTCAAACTTCAATGACATATAAGTTACCTTTAATTTCAACAAGGAAGTGAACAATGTTAGATTATTGGACAAACTGTAGAAATTGTGGAAGATATACGTTACTGATGAAACATTTACTTAAATATATAAAGAGTTTTCCATATGAATGAATGGAAAGCTTTCAAATTGTTTCATATCCTGCAAGACCATGGTGGGACCTGTGGATGAAATAGCATGGTAATGTATATATATGCCAAATAAATCAAGACTATAACTTGGAAAAAGATGGTAAAGGTAGTAATGATGGTATGTAGGAAAATTAACGTTGCACTTTGTGTACCTAAATTACAACAATCTTACAAACTTTACATCTAAAGAATACCTGCCTTCTAAAACAGGAATTAACAGAGGAACAGCATTTTTGGAACATAAGATGGCTATAAAACTGGTTGTATATCATAATTTAATTTAAAGATTATGTTAAAATCATATGATTATTGCAAAAATTATTTCTCAATTCACATACAAATTAAGTGCACATACAAATTTATTGGCACATACAACTTTACTGTTTATCACCTTTTTAGTTATTTATTTTTCCCTTAAGAAAGAGGTTGACTAATGATCACAAGTTTGCCAAACTCTACTATATTTAGAATATTAGAAAACAAACATAAATATTTAGCTCACAAAATAAACTGTAATTGAGTATGAACTTAAAAAAGATAATCGTAGTTGTTTCGTTTGATGACAACATTTGCTAAGTCCTAATAAAACTGAATCGAATTAGGAAGTAAAATGAAAACATGGGTTTGATAAATGCTTACATTTTCAAACTTATGAATAATGCTGTATACGATTAAGATACAGAAAGGTTGAAGCAAAGAACAAATGTTTAAAATTATGTTAATGAAATGATTTTAAAAGTTAGAAAGCTTATTTGCCAACAGTACAATGATTATCGATAGCGGAGTGTTAGTAACTCTAAATATAACACCACCACTACGACCACCCTGAACTGAAAACGAAACAAAATAAAATATAACAATAGCCCAAAACATTTTGCAGCAGATTTGCAATGGCATATAAGTGACTAATTCATGAATTGAATTGTGATATAGGTAATTGCAAAACAAATGTTAATAACATTAGGTATAGTGGCAGTAATACCTATAAAATGAACAACTTATCTAGGTTACCACAATACATTACAAAGTAATTTACCTATCGTTTAAAACGTACGCGATAAACGGAAGTCATATGGGATATAGTGTGGATATTTGTTCAATTAAACGGAAACTTTTATGAAATTATTTCACTCAGAATATGCAGTCGTGCTACTCATAGCCTCAATATGCATACAGTTGCTTTGAACTTTTACTAATAGGATGGTTGACTATGTATCTGAATTACCTAATGGACATGTACATACTTTATTTCCAACACATGATGGTTACAGCGAGACTAAGTAATCAAACGGATAGTGAAGAAAGTATGAAGCTGTACCTCCAACGTAAGGGTATATATCCAAAGAAATTCTTCAAGACCGTTGAAATCTTGAAGCAACAACTATATGCAAACGAGAACGGTAAGTTAGTCTTTTTAGGGCAATCATTATTTATAACACCTTCAGCTCTATCATTATAAATTAAAGCTGCCGACATACAAGTATATCATGAAACTTCCAACATTAAATGATTTGGTGCGATACACAACTACTGTTTGTAAAAAGACAAAAATGCACATTTCAATTCTTATTAATACTATCAACGAATTATAAACTTTAGAACATTAGAAATTAAAAACGTCGAATATATCCAGATATTCATTAGGCTTTTTCCTCAAATTCCTATTCGCTATAACTCTGTTTAAAAGATACTAATCAAATGTGTACCGTACTCTTCCTATCTAAACAATTTTCAAATTACAATTCACCAGTCTTATATATCAAAGTGTTAACTCGTCTTTTTAAGCAAGTGTTCAACACGTCAAACACTAACTTGACAGAATTACTCACCTTTGTTATAAGGCTAGATTTTGGGCCTGTATCATTACAATTTGATTCAGCCATTAATGTAGGTAGGTTACATTATGTCTCCAGGGTTACTGTTTCTGTTTCAATTTGTGCTTAAGGTGTACTTAAGACTCTATAATGTCTCACGGTTATTATTGATTTGCTACTACGCGTGAGCTTTATAATTTACATTTCATGGAAAGCATTGTAAGATACACAAAGGAAATCCTAATATTTTTCATTTGTATCAGTTGTTCTGATATTCATTATATTATGTCTGCCCTTCTAAAACTTGTTATAATTATGAATATCATATTATACAGCAAAGACAGCAGACAAAAGTTATTTAAATGCAATATATTTACAGTTAGAACAATATTTTGTTACTGATTAGGACAATACAAATGTCCTTACAAAAATAAAGCTTTATAATTGGTTTTAAAATAAGTTGTGAAATAAACAATAATGCCAAAGTGATTTTATTTCCATCTTCAGCGCAGTCACAAATACCAATCTTGTAAAATCCTCAGGAATAAATGCACCAGTAGTATGTATCCAACTTATAACCCAATGGCTATAATATGAACAGCACCTGAGACTATTTCCGTGCTAACATCCCCCAGTTCAAACTTTCTATGTTACTTCTTTTATAGCTGCTTAACAGATTGCTTGAGTTCAATCCCCCTCACTGGAGCATTTTTCAAAGTGTGACATTTCTGAAATAAAAAGGTGTTCTGATTTTCTCTCACAAAGAGCGTGTTAAATAAGATTGAATAAAATCGTACTTTTTCATGACTATATTTTGTTCGAAGCTTTTAGTTTGGAGAGATGTTCATATATAAACTGTGTTGCCTTAAATGACATAACTCGTGTTTTTAATAGGTATAGAGTCGGTTTGTGCTATCGTAATCTATGATTTCCGAGAATCTTGCTTTAGGACATGTTACATACTTATTTAAAGGAATGTAGTCCATTTAAAAAAAAATGTCTTGTAATTTTCAGTTAGGTGTAGCTGATTTTGATTATTACAAGTTCCCATATTTATGTGCTTGCTGCCATGTAGACCAATCATCTGATCCATAGTTTTCACTTGTTTGATTACTTCATTTCTTCAACCAGCGTCACGTTTATTGGTCAGTTAGGAGTGTTTCTGTCTCAATTACACTAGAAATCCCGGCAAATATTTTCTGGCAACATGCATAATGAAATAATTCACCTTCAAATGTATAAGCTTCTTCCAAAGATACGTTATATATGCTTCGAAAAAGCGCATCTTAAAAAGTATCAATTTCTCTATTTAAGCCAGAAAACAATAATGTTCATATTTCCACTTCAGCGATGAATTTGTTTGGATTTTTGCAACTTGTACTTCAAAAACATATCGCACATTGCATCTGTCATTTTCATTTTCTTTTTTTGTGCCCAAGCGGACTAAGAACAAATATATACGGATGTCAAAGCAAATTCATATGTTTCCATTTCAGCAACATCAACCGCTAATTAATTACTCTAACTTTATGCATGCAAATGTTGTGAATAACACATTTCTACATTTCTAGCGAGCATTTACATGAGTACATGGATTCATCGGATAACCAGTCTTCCATCTTCCATGTCAGTGAAGTGATATATATATATATATATATATATATATATATATATATATATATATATATATATATATATACTCTTTATTTAAAGAGCATAATGCTTAAGATTAAGTCACTTGTCTTGAAGTACAAAAATACAAAAGGAATTAAGCTTTGTAATTTTTCTTTGATTTCTATGGATATATATATATATATATATATATATATATATATATATATATATATATATATATATATATATATAAGATGTTCTGAACAAACAGTGATGAACTCTACTAATCTGCAGTTTAAGATGCGCTTTATATAATAAAGTCAATACGTTCCTGACGCTATAAACACATTAAAAAACCAATAACCTGACAATATACGGACTTACCCTTCCAATGGGTCCAGAGTCAATGCACGGGGTTCTTCTAGATTCTCATAAATGAGAACACGGTGCATGGACGTGTCATTGCTTTGAAGGGATTTAACCATGATCCACTTGTATTGTGGATCTGTCCAGTAAATGTTATGGCTGATCGAGTCCAACGCCAAATTGACATAATCACTTGAAAGCCCGCTATGGAAAATCGTCAATGCATTGACTCCAGATAAATCTATAGAGAAGTTGGCATCTCTGTATATGGCATGTGAGTTGTAATCGTACATGTATGCGTGATGTAAAATGTAATCTCCTGCTACGCTTGTAAACAGTGCGCCTTTGGGAAATGGATATGACCGCTTGTATTCCTTGTCTGGCTTTCCGTCGGGAGTTATCGACAGTGTATATATATATTCAGTAATCGATCTGTTGCTCGAGGTAATTATCAAACCCAGATCTTTCTCTGAAAAGTAAATATATTCAATAAGAAAAGTATGCAACAGATGAGCATTTTAGGCACGTGGTTATAAAGTATCACTTTCACATTAACTGTGACTTCATAGTACCGCAAAATATAATGATTACTTATCCAGCAAACACCGAAACATCAAAAGCTTAAAATAGCGTAATGGAATTATGATTGTACTAGCTTAAAATTAAACATAATTCAGCTACGTAGGTATCGGTGTACCTGTCAGAGATAGAAGCAGAGCTCACATTAAAGCTTAATAACAATAATAATGTTTCAGATTCGCCCAACCACCAATTAGTAGAAACATGGACAGCTGTTGGTGCTTATAATACCTTTAGGTGACTGTGCAGAACCTGGAAATAGTTCTTGTGAATTCTAGCAGATTCAACTCACTTACTTTCTAGAATTAAGAAGTGATATTTGACAGGTCAGTTCAACATACATAAAGGTTTACAATACAATAGCCCTCTTTCTTTTTTTTTGTAAGAAGTAGAGGATACAATTTTTCACCTGAATTTGTTTTTCCTTATTGTACTTATTTTTGATACACTAACCCGTTGTTCCCGGAATAGAATAGGTTAGTTTCATGCGAGTTTACATAGCGTTTTGTCAGTGTAATAATAATAGTGGTTTTCTTCTGATAAGCCCAGTCTCTAGGATTTAGAGCATCTGGAACGATTGTTATTTGAACTACAAAGTCAAAGTTCATGTTTCAGAAATGTTTTCCAACACTACCTGTTGCAATGTACCGGAGATATGAAGATGTACAATATATTGAACGCACAATGCAGATATATTATAAGTCTTTAGTAGTTTAGATTCTGTACAAAACATATATCCTAGTTTGCTTTATGACCATCTCCTTTATGATATTATAGATTATAAATAAATCCTTATTATGCTGTTTCGGCCAAAGTACAAGTAACACAGTTTAATCTCATCAGATGTAACATGTACATAAGTAATATGTAGTGTACATCATCAACGTGGTTTATATTATTCCTGTCAAAATGGACAACGTTGTTGAAAATAAATAGGCTTGAAATGCCCTCAAATTTATATGAAATGTTCTCGTGAAAAAAACGGCATGTATGCACTGAGAGAAACTTGATAAATTGGAGAATGACATGGCAACATTATAATCATATTTGAATTATAATAATGAAGACGCGATTAATTGTTTTTAAAACAATTTAAATATAGGCTTAATCACACATAAATCCCCGTCATGGACATTTGTAAAAACTGCTTAGAAATTTCCAGTATATCCAAAGAATAGTCACTACAAAAATGCTTATGCGGTAATGTTGATGACTAGGATGTTATGACGCCTTCAGTTAAAATTTTCATTTGATAGATATTTCGATTTCAAAAGTATTTCCAATCTTCAAAGACAACTCGCACTGTTAGTATGTGCTGTATTTTATTCTGACATGTTTGATACTTTAATACATATACAACTCAAACTTTGAATGTATACTATATTTTTTCACGCTATTAACAGTTGCATGTTCAAGTTCCGGCTATGCCAATTCCACTACGTTTCTCGTTTTTTCTTCTGCTCGCTAAATTGTAGTTCTGCTTTGCTCCATATGAAATTTAATCGGTAAGTATCATATCCATTAGTCCAGCTATGCTGATATATAAAACGCACACATTTTTTTTAAAATAAAGAATATTGGAAATCGGAATTGTAAATAACATCCATCGGGGATAAAGAAATTATTGATAAAGACATGCTTGGACCAACTTACTAGTGAAATCATTCGCTCGGATTGTGGATTCATCCTCATTTGTATGTTACCGAGGTACGTCTGCATACAAATTTTACGGTGTACATATATATTATTTGAGATAAAAATGTTTTAGCTTTTGGTATTTTCAGTTGAAATGGAAAGTACTCGTTATTTAGGCTATACTATATTTCTAGTATTGTTGTTAATAATCTAGTAAGTTTCCGGTTTTGAAATTTATACAGAACATTTCGTTCATTAAGACTGTCATATAATTCTATCAGGATTACTTTGTATTCATTTCACTACACTGTAAGTACTATCTGAATTTTTATTTATGACTTTGATATAATGTTTTGTATTAAAGTGTTCAAAATTTGTTAGTTTTGTTTCATTCTTTCAATTAGATTGTGGCCATTGAGTACTAATAATACATGGAACCACCAAACTGATCTGTTTAAACGGCATATGCTATATCATGATGTTCACATATAAAGATTCATATGCAAAGATTCATCAACTATGATATTAATAATCTAGCAGTGTAAAACATTTGAAATCATCAGATGTAGTTAAACAAACAGCTGTCAATTACGAATAGGAGTAGTTCCTCATTCATAAATATAAATTTCAATGTAATCATCGACCAACGTCCTTGGTACAAATGTGATTACCTTGATATCCCATCCTCCAAATTAAGAAATTGCTACCAGATTCAGAAAAAAAAAAATAGATGAGACAGGGCGATAAAGCCAAGAATGTAAACTCTTAGCAAGGAATCGTTCCGGTGTATATTAAAGCGATCGACATTACATCCAAATATACTAGACAACAGTTCCTCTCACAAAGACATGATTGTGACCAGTGATGACTTTCGTGGATTTTCTAATGTCACTAATCATTTGATGGTCCCTTTCTGACTATTACTAAAGTTCTTATTCATTGTACACTCTCTGTTACGTACAAAGAAGTCTACGCATCAAATGCAGTCTCAAGTTCTGAATTTAGCACGGTAAGACAAACACCGGTGATATTTGTATAATTAATAGCAGCGGCTGATGTCTCATTGAAATTAGATAACAACTAAGAACCCACCAAAACCAATCATGTCGCTTTTATCTATTATTAGTGGTTGTAATACACGACCAAGACCAACATCCTGACAAAAGCTGGTTAATTTCTCAGTAATATTTTACTTGGCTGTAACAAAATTAGCACTTTTATTTCGAGAATCAGAACCAGCTTAAGCAGTCTCTGGTGGACATAAACACAAAAGAGCTTTTATGATGAGCCTCTGACATTGGTTATACATGCATTCCTGAGACCCCTTTCATTAAGTTTCTGCGTTTAATGGCTTCATGTGTCAAACGAGTGTCAATAACACGCATAGAGATAATTAACGTAATTAAATACTATTAAATAAAACGTTTTAACGATTGCATCCAAAATAGTATTGAACGCAGGAAAAATAAATTATCCACGTAAGAGGTGAAAAAATTGCAAAAGTCTGGTAGAATATCTTCTTTCCTCACATTCTTTATAGCCTTGTTAGTGGCTGCGGCTCCCGGATATTCAAAAACAACTGCTTTAGATTCTTTTTGCAAATGCATCTAGCATTGCTCTGATAAAATGGATCATGGCTTGGACAACTAGCAGAAACCAAAGCTATCTTCAGTTGTAGCCTTAACGTTGGTGAAGCAATACGTTCATTGACTAACTTAAAGCACTGGTTATGACAAAATCAGTTAAAACTTTCCAAGGTGTTTTTATGCAGATCGAACTCAAAGCCATTATTCCAATATTTATGTAACCGGCATCATCCACCTGGAATTAGCAACATGACTTTGGACTCATTTTGAGATATACAAGGTAGATTTATGCTCAACAATGACACGGAAAGATTAATGTTTTGTTTTTAGCACCAAATTTTTTAAACTTAGCTGGATGGTTCCACAAGTGGATATTTTATTCCAAACGCATCGCATGCACTTGAGCGTTAACCAACACCATGCGCCCTTAATTGTTTTTAAGTTGGTACTTACAACCTCCACTTAATAGTACTTGAATGCCTATTTATAAGTTACCGTCCGTAGGTCATTTCGCTATGCGTGTGAATCTGACCACATTTGCCACCGAAGCGGAATTGATTCAATTTACTAGTTCAGACTGGAAAACTTAAAACACCTAACGTGGCCATCAAATATATTTGTTATTTTGGAGCAGCAACCACATTAGTACCATGAGTTATATAGGACTGATGACCGACGAAGGAGAGAAACAAACCACTATAATAAAATAAATATTAAACATTTTTTACTGACACATATCGGCTTTGTGGTCAAACTCATTTCTCAATGGCTTTCGTAACCACGTCGTATTTGTGTATCGTACCTGGTTGTCATAGTGGATAGAGCCAACTGACTCCATTCATGAATCGTCCTGCTATAGGAGTAAGTAGTACATAAAGAACCCGACGCGGGCCTTATAAACTATTTCATATAAAATATATCAGTATCGTTGTTAGCTAGATATAAAAAAGCATATCGAATTATTCTACAACTTTCAAAAAGGTTAATTGACTGAGTTTAGCGTTTGTGTCTAAGATTTATTATTACATAAAATCAATGCTTCTCGAAGTCGTGATGCGATCGTGCAATTTTCCGATGGGGTGTTTGACTGGAATGTAACGGAAGCTGACATTTAATTGCCATTTCATTCCACTTCTAGATTATGCCTGTGTTAAGTGATGGTCATAACAAAACATTGTATTCACTTAAATTCAAGATTGTTCAGGTCAACAAAAAAACCGACATGTGATTATTAATACCACATGGAAGCCAACTCAGAACCATTGCATTAACGCGCAAGAACATGAGTATATCCATGAAATGTCTCCTGAACAAGGAACATTAATTCACAGACAAATTCGCCCAGGTTTCATCTGCTGTTTTCAACAAAATTGACTCGGATTACAGATCTTAATGGATATAGAACAAGGACGTACCTGTCCGTATAACGGTTCCTGGATGAAAAACTATTGTTTTGACACCATTCATTGTCGTGATAAATATGGTTGAACGGGAATGTGGTGCTAGGCCTCACCAATGTGTACAATCGTGGCAGACAAGAGCTTCCCAGGTAAATGTGTGTTGTGGCTGCTTGGCAAATGCAGAAGTAAAACAAAATTATCTGGTTAGAAATGCATATGTTTGTTGCACTTGGATAGGTCAGATTATCCAGGAATGAATCGTGTCCATTCCACCATTAAATGACTGTGTGTGATTGTCCCTCAATGTTACGGTGAGGAAAAATTAATCGAAGTTGAACAACACTTGCAAGCTGGAATCGTCCAGAACGTGTTCTTGCTCATGAAATAATAATGCACGTTTGTGATTTGTGTATATCATTTGCAGGATCACCGACGTGACAGTTGTTAGCAAAGGTGTTGGTGAAATTGTGACCACAAATGTATATATGTGGACTTGCTGTACGGTTGTATCAATTGATGATGGTTTGGATGCCATTTCATGTTTACATGGTGCTTTATTAACGGTTAGTTCTAACTTAATTGACAACTCACTTTGCCAAGTTACAAGGTGAAGTGTACTGGCTACTTTACCTAAATAATCAGAAGTTAAAGATTGCACATGTCTTTTCCGATATTTATTTACCATTCGGAACGACATGAGTATCCCTGTCCATCTGGATAAATACTGTCTTGTGCAATATCCCGTCAACCGCATTGTTTTGAATAAAGTTGTTCTTATCTTTCGTAGCTTCTTTCGTTTATTTTTGATGCTTTGTACTTTAAATGTTACTGTATTTGTACTGGAAAATTTGAACATTTGTTTGGAATAATACAACACGAATGTTGTTATACAAATGCGGTAACCATTTTGCATAATCATTTTCTTATTCAACCTAAGGCTTAAGTATACCCAATGTATTACAATAGATAATGTAATTGAATTTATGTTGTATTCCATAGAAATGCACAACGTTTGATTCAAGAGTAAACAATACTAATATTAATGCGCACATAACACCGCCCATATACTTTCAAACTATTTGGATCACTGGACATTAGTTTAAAAAAGAAATGTCCTTTTGGATCTACATAAATTGAATTTAGAGCCAAGTTGTGGATGCATGCCCAAGGCCACAACTTGTCCAGTCGGATTAAAGTTAATAAATTTTGGTTCGCTTTGTCCAGTTTACTAAATTTATCTGATTACAGAGTTAATTAAGGTGTGTCAGTTACACATGAAATACATATCATTAGAGCAGGGGTATTTGTGTCTTGACTCAGTTGCATCTGTGTTTCCGTTCTGTCAGTTAGTATTTGGAATCATGTTTTGGGAACAAAATATTTATTTGACATTATCTAAAAGACACCAAGGACTGTTATGGACATTTAATAATGAGAACATTGCTGCAGTTGAACATGGGATCGGAATCCCATTACAATTTGGCAGTGTGCATTGAGGTTTTAGAACACCTGATATGATTTATGTAATTCGGATTTGTAGAATTAGCTAAAAAGGTACAGTTTTGGGGAAATTCAAGATTCAAAATTGTAACTATATATTTTGATATGCTTATACCTACTAATGAAGACATGCTACATCTTTTACTTTTCTACCTTCAGTTTTATTTGTTCCCACGAATTTAGTCCATGGATTTATAAAATGTTACGTCTCTGATAAATATGGATAGTTCTTGGCCTCAGGTTTTTTTAATTGATGTTTTCGTATACACAGAGAGCACTGGTCATAGTCAGAACCATGCCATTTACGAACATTTCTCCTAAAAATGTGCAAATGATCAGAAGGATATATCAATACTGCGCCTATTCATTTTGTTGTGGAAATTGCAAATACCACGCCCGTTTGAATTCTTCTTTGAAAGCTTCATTTGTGAATCAGCAAACTCATCCATATTGTTCTCTTTATCACCTTTAAGTTCAAATAGACGACACACCTTTTTTTTAGTTCATACCGAACACATATAATAAACTAAAACCTAAATCCTCTACTTCAAGACTTTACGTGCTTTGTTTACAAAGTTGTTCCTAATACACTATACTATTTTAAGACGCAATTGTCGTGCAAAATTAAAGTGTTTAGTGTAGCAAAGTAATGATCATATTGACACTGTAAGTTATCTGACAAAATGTTTACATGACAATAACGTGTAGTCGATGCCTGTTTTGTATAAACCCATTGTCTTATCTAAAGTCAAACGTTTGCGGAATAGAAATACACCAATGCTTCGTGCACACATGTACGCATTCGGGTTCGTAACGGCAGAATACAAGCAACTTATTCATAATCAGTGAAAAGCAACTGTTTATATTATTATGCCGAGTGATTATTGTCTCAATTGTGTTATTGCACACATTACATTTAATTGCCGATGATATGTTTTGTATCATATCTCTAATAAGTCCGTCTTTATTGTTTCATTTCAGATCGTTGTCACATATTGCCTGCATCTGCTCATATCACAGAATATGGCATTATATTTAATAATGTGGTACTTTCTTATATTGTTCGCAATATGTGTCACATCTTCATTATAATTATATCGTTTTGCAAGGTTCTTTATAAACGGTGACTTTCTGATCTAATTTATATTTCAATCTGACGAGGAGAGGGTGTGTGTGGGCACATCCCTTAGATAATATCTTCAACATAAAAAATAGCACATGAATGTTCCGACTTTTAATTACAATAAGGAACTGCGTGAAGATCCCTGTCTCTAAGGAAAAATTCTATTTTGTACAATATCCTGTCAGCCTTATTATTTTCAAATTTCTTGTTATCGTTCATAGTTGGTTTTGTTTGAACTGATATTACTTTGTTTTCAATTGTGTTTATATTGTTACTCGTTTACCTCAAGAATCAGTACATGGACGTGAATCAGAAAGATTTTCCTTGCAGGACTGAATAACAATGTATTTCCATTTACCTCCAGTTTCAACAATATTTTACCTCCAAAAGTCTCTTAGATTTTACTAATGTGATGTCCTGCTTTTTACACACTTTCTTAACTGTTAGATGATTACATCTCCTGGTCCGATATGGAATTGTCCAGTATTAAAATAAATATTTCTTAATTTTTTCCCATTTGATATTTTGGAATATTTCTGCATTGTATTGTTTCAGTTTCATTGCGTTACTGCATTATTTACATCGTGCTATTGTTATGTTAGGTTGTACAACGTGCAATTTAATTCGATCAAGGGATATGTTCACAACTTTTTGAACCTTTGGTAGGTAATATAAAATCAAATAAACTACTTAGCAACCATACCCACTTCTTAGTACATGATTTAATAAAACTAAATATTTACGTTATAAGTTGCAGGAATTCAAAATATTACATTAGCACCAGATAGTGTTGAAAACAATGGGTTGTGTAATTGTACACCTTTTATTTTATTATGCCCATTGGTGCATAATTTATGCATGCGCACAGTGATGTCAAACACAAATGGAATTAATACAAATATGAGAACAACTACTAAAATACCTACATTTATACAGTTATTATGGATGAATATTCAAAATTCTTCATGCAAAGCAACGTTATACATATAAATTTTCTTGCAATACAAAAGTGTCGACTAACATCAATTTATATGCTTAGCATACCCCCCTCCGCGATTGGTATACTCTATACTTCTTGTCTGCGGTTATCACCTTTCAAACAATGTCTTAAATTGACGTTCACATTAACTTTCGACCAGTACATATATTTCAGAGAACCAGTCTAATAGTGTGGGAATAAATAAGAAGAGTACTCGCTATTTTGAAATATTTCCATTGCCTTTAAAATGAGAATTTTGTTTCCATTATTCTTCCAATAAAAATCAAATTTATATTGTATAGCGGCCAACCAAATATTTATTTTATTTTGATATCGTGTATTTAATGTCCAATTGAAATTGCATCGTATTAAGCCTTTCTACGAGGCTATCATTTTAGATGCCGACCTGTTCAGCAACAAAGAGGCGTATGAAGATGCTGCGAAGAAAGTGATATTCAATGGTGCAGTAAATATACTCGAATGATTAGAAGCAGGCATGGATTATATGCAGATCAAATGAAGATCTTAATGTTATTGTTGTGATAAAGTAACATTGATAATCGATTAATCATCTAATCCCTAAATGTCTTTTCGTTGTGCTTTCTCTAACGGCTCGTGGCGCACCTGACCCCTTTCCAATATATCCTGGTGCGATCAATGAATAATGCGTAACATGCCTGATATGTCTTCAGTCATTCAAAACATATGTCAATAACGTAAAATGGAAATCATCATCAAGATGGATGGAAAAGACAATTTAATGTATTATCATTGACTCAAACTTAGTTCTACGTGTCTCCTGTGATCTTCAAATATTGGAATACCTGAGTGCAAGTCAATACTCTACAGGCTGATCATATGCCAAGTTCCACAAAAGATCTTGAAAGATGAAACTATATTGGTGTTAATAAAACAACATACGTTCCAACAGACAAATGCGTTAAAAATATTACTTCTAGTGTTATAGTTTAACAATAAATACAATCATAACATGTTCGTAATAAACCTTTAACAAATTGCATACGAAACCTGTTATTATTCGGAACAGAATTGTTTCTGTCCTAATAAATATGAGACTTTTCATTATATAGGTCATCATATTTATACGATAAGCTTTCTATTATATGCACCATCATTATCATCTTGTGTGTCATGTTAGTATACAGGCTAATACGATCATCTTGTTATACACGTGAGACATTTAATTATACAAACCAGAAGGATCATATTGTTATACACCTGATACATGCCAAAAGTATCATCTTGTTCTGTTACAATTCATGTGAAACATGTTACGATATAATAAGATGATAATTGTGTTTATTTTAGACGTCGTGGTCTTTGTCGAAAGATCACATAGTTTTAATGTACAAAGAATTTAGTTAATGAGTTTATAAGAATCTGAAATATCTCAAATCGTAAACGACATACACTATTTATCTTTGAAAATAACAAGATTTGGTAATGATATAATACATGCTTATATACAAATGTTCGAATTAAGGCTGACTTACCTACACACGCGGTAGAGGTGAAGGTCCAACTTCCGTCATGGCCACACGTTACATTCTTGACATCTTTTGACTGCTTGTAACTAGAGTCACATGTGAAATTACACACACTGTCATGTTGACGTGAGCAATCTGACGTCACTTTTCCATTTGGCACTTCTGTAGGACACAACTGGCCCTGAGCTGAAAATCAGACATATTAATAAATCTATTGTTGAGTTTTATAAAATCTGTTCCAACACTGAGTTTACACGCAACGTTCGGTATGTTTAGGAACAGGAGTTTTTGTTAATTATCTCATCATATTTGCAATCTCCTCTGTTCACTTCCACAATCCTTTTGTATCGTACATTCCACACCACCTAAAATCATCGCCTTGAAACTTTCCTCTTCATGCCTTCATAGTGACATCATACGTATTTCTGTACATTTGCATCATCAGCATGTGTTATATGTAATATCATTAAAATAAAATTGGGTCATACACATATTCACTGTTGGTGATTATGTGTGTCGAGTCTAATATAGTGTGATATATTGATAGGCAATGTACATACAATGTCAATAATGTAATTCAATATAGTTCAACCTTATTTTAAACAATACATAAGTTAATGGGACGGGAATAACGTACCATAAGGGTTCGCAACACAACCTAAACAACACAAAAACCTCTCTGGACAGGAGAATAAGAAAACAACATAAGTGTATATCCATACCACATTTTATGTAACTTATAACAATCACATGTTCCAAATTGTTTTTGGATACGTATAGCATAGCTACAATAGCTCGCCTTCCCCAAACCACAACGAAAATAGCAGCGGAAGACCATTGTTATGGATTGATATCAGTCATTTCGTCAGATGTGAAAGATTGTCATCGTCCCGAAAGCTATGAAACACACATTTCTGATTTACATATTCTTTTGCTTTTCAATTTAAAATTGTCACAATGGTAATGTAGAGATTAGAATACTAAGATGGTTTTGATCACTGTCTTACAATATTAAATATGTCCCATATTTCGGACCGAACCGGTGGCCAAATGGTTGAATCATCCGCCTCGGATGATGGAGATTGCGGATTCAAATCTCGGCCGAGTCATATCAAATACTTTAAAAAATGGCACTAACAGCTTCCTCGCATAGCTCTCAGCATTAAGAGGTTTGTGTTAGGACTGGTCAGCCTGGTGTCAGAATAACGTGACCTTGTGCAACATCATGCAACACATATGTGGCATGATGCACAGTGCTATACACCACTATAAAATGTCAAAATGTAAAATTATTAAAGCTACGTTACATATCAAAATCACACAGACATCAAACTGTGTAGAAGGTAATTAGTTTAGAATATTATTTTTGTGATCTCAGACACATACAGCGATTTCTGCGTTGGGAACTATGTTCACTTATTTATATTCAAATTCAAAACATAAACACTACTGAGTCATTTGAGACTAGCATATTGCTATATAATATAAATACTACTGAGTCATTTGAGACAAGCATATTAATATATAAGCAACGAAAACATATTTTAAAGAAAGAAGACTATGATAGAGAGCGAGAGCAAGACAATAAAAGTCTTAACATGTTTAATGCTCTATTTGTCGTAAATTTATACTGTGATCTAGACAACCAGTACCTGATGGGTCACAAACGGTGCAGTAACTAGCTTATTTTGTGTAAATGTTTGTTTTTCTTTTACAAAAGGAAAAGGTTATGTTCCATTCCTAAACATTTTTGTTTCCATCATCCATCGAAACCAACACCTTTTTGCCATTCTATGTAATTTCGGACCCAAGCGTACAAACGCAACGGCAGAATTAAATAGTTTTGACCCCATTAATCAAATTTGCATGGATCATAATTAACAATGCATATTTTAGACTATGTGCCATATCATTGAACCGTCTCTGGGAAAAAGCATTGATAACGCTTCCATTGTCCTACTGGATATATTAATGTATAAATATGACACTGTACCCAATTTACTACTTAGTAATTTACGTTGTAATGTTTTTGCATCTCAGGAAATTGATAAGTTGCACATATGCACTGAACTAGCTAACTCCACAATGTAAGATGATTACAGTTCTTTACAAATATTTGACATCCGTAGGTATTTATAATAACGGACATCTCTGATAACTCCTGAGGTCAGAAAATGTTAAGATAAAAGATACTTTATTTTTTGAATAAGAAACAGGATTGGAGAACAAATTGATTAACTGATAAGCGTAAGTTTTTACCTGACTGTGGAAGTGGACATATATCTGTTCAGTTATTAGACTGATTGCTTCATTAGTATCTCTGGCATAACCTAAACAGTCATAACATTACGTTTCGAAATATTCCAACAGAATGCACAGTTATGAAACGCAAACCTGGACGCGTTTTTCTTTAAAGTGCTCGACCTTTGTTAATGTTTGGTTTGGAGTTATCGATATTTTCAGCACGACCCACAAAGTAAAACCAGAACAGGGAGCCGCCACGTGGTATCCAGCTATGGTGACTTTAATTGCAGTCTTGAGATGTTTATATAGATCTTGATTGAAAAGAAATATTAGTACGTTTAGCTTGATGGAAGGATTCAAGCTATGAATTGTGTTTAACGATATAGCACGTACATTCCCAAATTTACCCAAATTAACACCACATGTGTTAAGTCACATTTAATGGTTAAGGTGGATCTTCATGTAGAGTTTACATATATCCAGCTCAATGGAAGGATCTACACTATCAATTATGTTTAACGTATGGTCATGTCAATCGATAGAGCATGTATATTCCCAAATTTACCCAAATTAACACTACATGGGTTATATCACGCTTGATGGATATAGAGCACGTATATTCCCAAATGTACCCAAATTAACACTACATTTGTTTGGTCACACTTAATCGTTAAGATGGATCTGCATCGTAGACTAGATTTATATCCAAGTAAGTATCCTCAACGTATATCTCTGATTTCGTAAAATAATAGTTATTGTGAAGGAACATTTACGAAAGACATTTAAGTATAGTGACCTTATTTTGCTTGAATATTAGCTTGGTTCTATATGCGATAATTAATGAGCACTCCCAATACTTCCATGTCCAATATTCGAAGTCATCAGTTTCATTTTAAGTTTGCTTATCATTATAGCTTGTAATTATAGCCTTAAATTTGGACACATCAGTCTAAATTATTTGGCAATTGTTAAATAGTCACAAAACATTTCTTATATAGGAGTTGGCATAAATAATTATGTCTGTATTATACAAATCAATTGTATCTTGTTGATTTGTTTAAAACAAAATTGAATTAATATTTCATCCGTACTAAACGGGACATGAGTTCAATGCAATGAAAGTTCATGAACGTATTATTTCTGTGTGTTTTCAGCTGTGATATCGGCATAACACTCACCCACATCCAATACGAAAATGTTTAAATTGATTTCAAACAAACTCATGTGTTTTCCTTTTGAATTTATTCAAAATGTTTTCAGACATATTTCTAAAGTATGAATTTCTAGCATGGAAAGATTTTCTGACGTAGTAGTCTTTGAATAAGTGAAGAATAATTAAATCGCAAATCTGGATGAATGTTATCCTTAAACTCGGCATTTGTATAAACATTTTTTCATTTAATATAGTTTTTAGTCTAGATACCCATTAATTTCCTTCCAAATAAGCCCCATATACTTTATTGCATATTCTAATTATCGAATAAGTTTAGCAGTAAAGATTGAATTGTTCACCATGTAATCCAATGAGTGCATTTTATCTTCATTTATTTGTTTTAAACATCGTTGTATATCTACATGGGCTGATGTGCTAAAGTGTTTGCCGATTCCGAAGAAACTTTCTAAATGCAGTAAAAGCTATCAACTATAAGTTCAATTTTATAGAGATAGATGATAATATTGATAGTGATACAACCTTATTAACAGGAGAGCTGGGGGTGTCTAATTCACAAGAATTAAGTCAAAACTTATTTGCATAACGCAGTATCTACTTTTACAAAAATATTTGGAATCTGTGGACCGTAACCGAATTGCAAGACATCAAAGATAACATTACTATTGTAGGTCTAGGTATAGTTTTAATATATGCAACACGATAATATAATCCATCAATAAAAAAAATTGACTCACCGACTGCTGTCCCACACAGAATCCACCAGGTTGCCAAGAGAAAGATATTTTCTTTGTATACGAGAAGCATTATGTTGACAGAAAAGACTTTGATATGTTCTAATCTATCCAAAATAAAGATTGAAATTGATCTCACTACAGCACAACTTTGTTCTCCAAGCAACAGTAAGTCAACTGTTGCTAGCTGCCGAAAGACAACAAGGCAGTCTGGAGCATCAAATTTAAAGGTATCGACACGCATCGTTGCTCAGCAGTAGGTAAAACTAAATCCATGTTATTTATTTGTCAGCATTCCTGTTTCCACGTTCAATATACCTCAACTTTATAACCTTAATGTGAACTGTGTTCAGATATTGTGATTATGAAATAAACGAGATGCAATAATTTATTTGTCTACACCAGAAGAATTCTGAAAGAGAAAGCAAAAAACAGAGATATCAACGCTATAATCTGTATTTCTATTCAATGACAAAATATATATAGCAGATTTGATACTTTTTTATTTAGTGTCATGAAAGACAGGCCTTTTGCGAAATATATGAAAAACAAATGCTTACATGTCAATGTTTTTTTCAAAGAACACGATGCAGAGAAAAAACTAGAAAAACGACAGATTTTAATCCTATTTTATTTACATTATACACAAACCTTCTCTCACTTGATATATTTCATTTACGACATAATACACAAAACCTCTCGTGCCCTGATATGTGTATTTAAGGACCTATATTTACCGTAATATTGTTTGATACGGTTGTAAAACTAGTATGAAAAGCTCAATGTTTTATCATTTGTGATTTATATAGGAATGAATTGAAATAAAAATATATTATGTATATAGAAGAATACGTCCATGTACTAGAAGCTTCTATTTGAAAAGAATGGTTTAAATAGCAGTATATTAATTTAACATGTCTGCAATATAATGACAATGAACACTATACAAAGACTTGCCAAAAGTACTGCGCGAAGAGTGGAACTAATATTTATTTTAGTATATATATAACTTTTGCCACCACCCACCTTGAGTGTGAATGCATTGTATGTAATATTTTGGAAGTTTCTGAAACTTGTTAGATACTGTTCCTGCATACTTCCGAAATAGCATTAAAAACTCAAAGGTCTTGTTTTAAACTATTCCAGAGATTTGTTATGCATGTTTGTGAATTAGGGTTAAACAAAATTAAAGACTTAGTCCACCGAAAAATGGTCAACGATTTCTGCGTTTAGCTATATACAAATGAGTTTGTATATATTCATTGAACAATCGCATCTTTTTATTTCTAAAGTCAATGTTCAGAGACAAATAACTGATATAAAGAATTATTACGTTTGTTTACAAATAAACTGCCCCTGATACCGTAGTTCATGAACTTTTAATTCATCCGAATTGTTTAAAGCAACCACTATGTTTATGAAAACAATCCACTTTATATTCATTGTTTACTACCAGACTGTCAGTTCTGACTTTTGACTGGTCAAATTGGTTTGATTATATTGTAGTCATAACCTGTAAGGTCAAATATATGTTGCACTTTTTCTTGTCGCTTGACTTCCTTCTGGAAATAAACCTTGGTCCCCAAAGATAATCACCTTTAAAGATATATTTATTGTATGCATTATTCGAAGTACTAATCCAATTCGACATGAAGAAAATCTTTAGGTATGCTTGGCGATATCAGGTAGTTAACATTTACAGTTATGGGTTTCAATTTCCGGATTATTATCAACGACAAAGAATATTGACCCTTGGTCCACATTTTCCTCCTTATTCGGCACCAATTTTTCTTACCATTTCAATTAACGAAGTACAATCTTATCATCTAGACATTGCCATGACTAGCCGTGACAAATGACTAGACTTTTCAATGATTGTCTCAATATAGGAGGAGATACGGAAGATATTATAGCATGATCTGCACGTGCTTAACACTGATTAAATGATCTTGTTTAGATCTGCATTCAACATAAGGTTTAGACCACCGTACAAATATATCTGATTTTCTGTTTTAGGACAAGTTATCCGCACATTATAGTCAAGATATTATGCAATACTCTATGGTTTTAGAAACTATGATTCATCCGAAATCACGCTTATTTAGACTTTCGTTAACGGTACTGGTCCAGCAATGCATAATTGCAGCAATCGTTTCCTTCCACGGAGATCTAATGTACGTACCTTCACCAAACGCTCAAGTTAGCCTGCCTTAAGGTAATTAAAATTCTTGATTTTATCCTGTAGATATTACGCTTACATTTGATGATTGTGTTACCCTTTTGGGATGAAGAGCATGAAAATAAGAGAATGGAGAAAAAGAATAAGCTCGAATTTAAATAATTCAGAAATGTTCTAAAGTGGCATACGTTTGACAGGAGTTATAGTCAGTCTAGGAAGAATGGTACTCATTTAAAAGTAATTCTGAATTTTATCCTCAGTCCAATCTCACTACACTAGATGCCACAGCGACATTCAAGAGGAAAATAAATCCACCCCTCGTTAATACTTATGAACTTTTGACCGTAAGTGTTTGAGGTAGTAGGAGGAAAATATCAGTTTAAACGTAACTAATCGATAATCTCATTTTACTGGGTTTGCAATGTATTTTGATGATAATAGACCTACGTTAGGGTATTTATTGATATTATATCATGCTCTACTGGAAGTAATCCTATGATAGATGATATATTAATATAATACTGGGTAAAATGTTTTATTTTGATTTAGTCAAATCCATGTGGATATATTAATATGATATCGTACCGAATTTGCAACTTAGAGGTGACACGAAGAATGTCACATACATTGACGTCTTCTACGGACTAAATTACGTTGGGATACTTTTGAATCTAAGACAGCAAGTAACGTGGACGTATGTATTAAAACACATAACCACACAATGTATGGTCACATGTTAACATTAATTTACTAATAATTGGCATGGGTCGGTGCCATAAAAAAAATCACAACTAAGATAAATCCTTTTCGACATTGAGGGAGTCATGTAAGTAAAATTAAACGCTTGTTGGATATTTTGAATCAGACACGGGGTTTGGGAACAAAATATCGATTAACTGATTAGTGTCTTTGTCTACCTGACTGTGGAAATGGACATATTTCTGTTCGGCACTTGATTGCTCAGTTACGTGACCGATTGCTTCATTAGCAAATCCTCTCATGACCATAATAATTATAACCGTTACGCTTCAACATTCTCCGTTTAATATATTTTAGTGCAATGTAGTTTTCAAGCCAGATCTGGATACGTTTGATGTCATTCTAAAGAGTGTGACCTTTTCAATGTTTGCTTGGGTGTTTACGATTCGTTCAACACATAAATGACGAAACATAATCTAAAACACTTGTTGTCATCGCGAAAGAAGGTGCCCTTTAATAATCGATGAGCAGGATGTAGTGATACAATCAGCGGAATATGTACTATATCTAGTTGCAGTAAAAGTATCTACTATCGTGTCTAATGAAAGCAGCCACTGGATTACCATCCCACTTTGTAAACCCGGAACAGGGAGCCGAGTAGTGTTTCATGTTTCATTTACATTCTAATATTTAACTATGGAAACGGTAGCAGTTGGTTAGTTTGCCAAATCATCTTTGTTAATAGGTTATAGTTAGGGACACCATAAGCTTTTGTCACGTCTGCAATTGCTAATAGCCCAATGTCCAACATTTATTACATACGAGTTGTCCTTGATCGGTCCTGATTATTGCACTTGTCTAAAAAACAAATATAATTATTTTTGCATCTTTACGAAGGAAGGAATGATTTCATTTTAGCGAAAGTACATGATCTTATTATTATTGCATCTTTCAGTCTGGAGTTCGTCACGCAAACAGGATCACGTCCAGACACTCACCCAGGATTAATGAAGCTAGGGGTCAAATGTTTTCACAAACAAACATCTTTGTTTTTCCGTTTGTATCTTGTCAATATGTTTTCATTTATTGTTCTCCAGTATTACTCTTCATCAAGGAAAGATTTGAGAGAACAAATAATATTGAAATGAGTAAAGATTAATTAAATCGCAGATCATATTGGTTGCTATTCTTCTACAAACAAGTCTCATCAATGATATGTTTCTTCAGCGATATAATGCACACAACGTTTCACGTCTTGGTATATGTATATATATATATATATATATATATATATATATATATATATATATATATATATATATATATATATATATATATATAAGGTGCTAACGTTACTGTAAGATTATTTGATACTGTTGTAAGATAAGTAGAAGAGATGCTTCCATTGGTAAAATAAAATTTCATTGTCATTATCCTGGATTCGATAAATGTACACATATATGTCAATATTTTTTGTTACTGGCAGAATCTGATTTATTACCATTTGCGAGAGATGTATTTCTTGCATATTAATGTATCACTCCTGTAATATAATGACAATACAGAATATACAACAGAATGTGACACATGTACCGAGCGAGTAGCAAACTTAACATTTTATTTCTATTTATCAAAATGATGACACCTTCTATATTCAGTGGGAAAGCAACGAATCCATGTACGGAACTTTCTAATGCTAATTCGATAATTTGTCCGCATACTTGTGAAATACTGTTCAAAACTTAAAGATTCAGTTTAAAACAGATCCGGCAGCTTATTCTTGTACAGGTATTTGAAACATTAGAATGACACATTTGTGTATATTGATTTGTATATCTCGTTTTGACTGATTTCTAAATTCAAATATCTGAGGTGAATAACTGATATAGTAAAAATTATTATTAATTATGTTTACAGAAAAACTGTCATTTCAGCGACGGTCACAAGCTTTTAATTCGTCTGATCTATCAAGTATATTTAAAAAAATCCATTATATTTATAAAAACAATCAACCGTATAACCATTGTTTCGTAACAACGGTTGGTTCTGACCTTTAACTAGCCAAGCTGGTTTGATTATATTATTGCATCATATCCAGTCAAGTGAAGCATGTGTCGCACTTGTTCATGGTGTTTGCGTTCACCCTGTAAATAAATCTTGGTCTCATTAGATAATCACCTTTTAATGTAGAGGTCTTGGTTCTATAAATAGCTACTGGAGTGATATGAAGTACAAAATGTTTTTATAATCGCTTTGTTTTTTTTGTATCAGCATACTCCTAAATGTGTTGTGTCACGCTTAATAATTCAGACAGATTTTCAACGCATACTAGAAGTATAAAGCCGTATTAATCTTGAACGTTTACCACTGATTTTAGAAATAATAATTAAATGTGAAAGATGCTTCATCCGAGAAATTTAAATGCAGTGAATTAATTTAATTATGGTTGAATATTAAAATGTATCTATATGCAAGAATTAAAGATTACTCACGATAATTGCATGAGCAATATTCCAAGTCATCGATCCTGTTGTAACTTTGGTTGCCATTCGGATCTCTAATTAGGAAAAAAGAAGTAGATGTTGAGTTTTTCAGCTCCTCTATGTTAATACATTCGTTAGGGATTTAAAAAGAGGTAGCCATGGTCGAAATTGAAAATAGCCCGAGACCATCATTTATTTCTTACATACGAGATGCTATTGACAGGTAGCTCGATATTATGCAAATCAATTATCTGTTCAGACTATCGTCTTTGTTTAAAACAAATAAGGGAATTCATCTTGTATTCCTACCTAGCGAGAAATGAGTTCATTCAGTGAACGTTCATGAACGTATTATTGCTGATTTATTTCAGTATGGAGTTTCATACGCAGTTGCAATCACGCCCAGACACTAAACCAGAATTCATGAAAATAGCGTTCAAATGTCATTGCAATTAAGCAGGTTTATTTTTATATTTCTAATTTATCAGTACTTTGTCAGTTATATTTCTAAAGTATGACCATTTACCATGGAAAAATTTGTCTGAAGGAGTAGTTTTCAAATAAGTAAAGAATAATTCAGTTCCAAATCCTACCTAACAATGTTGATATAATTCATTTCAAAATCCTACCGAACAATGTTGATATAATCTTGCAATTAATATGTTTTAAATCCTCATACCCATTAATGATTTTGTAATTAAGTTCAATATCATTTCAGTACGACGTTTGTGTAATGTATGAAAAAAGCAAATGAATCTAGATAAATATCTGTTTCAAATGAACACGACCCAGATAACTAACTAGGAAAAAGAAAAGATCTAATCGTATTTTAAGTATATTATACACAGAAAAGTATCTTGCTGGATATATTCTGTCAAAGACATAAACACACAAAACGCCTCATACCTTGGTATGTATATATAAGGACCTAACGTTGCTCTAAGATTAGTTGATACTTTTGTCAGAGATGTATGAAGAGCTCCGTGGTTTATCATTTGTAAATTGCATATAAATGGATTGAAATAAAAATTTAATCTTTTAATAGAAAAAAATGTCAATGTACAGGAAACTTCAATTCATTCCTTAGATTCATTAAATATAAAATGTCAAAATTGGACATGTATTTACTCGCATAATCTAACCTATTCATATTTTATAGGACCTATTTTACTTGTATATTAACGTATTATTCCTGCAGTAAATTAACATTCAATAATATAACGAAGACGATTCATGTACCGCGCGAGTAGCAAAATGTATTTTGTTCTTCAGTTATATAAAACTTTTGCCACACTCCAGCTTTAGTGGGAAAGCAATGAAACATGTTTGGAACTTTCTTAAATGTGTTCGATACTTTGTCTGCATACTTGTGAAATATGGTTCAAGAGTGAAATATTTAGTTTTAAAATTTCCAGAGGTTTTTCATTTTTTAAGTATACAAACCATCAATGATCAGTTTGTAAATATTGATTTTTCAATCCCTATTTGAATTATTTCGAAAGATAATCATCAGAAATGAATAAAATATATAATCATAAAGAAGTAATACTTTTAGTTACACATTAACTGCTCTTGATACCAAAGGTCATATACATTTTATTCATCCGATTTGGTCGTAGTTTAAAATAACAACTATGTTTATGGAAAGATTGCACTGTATAACCATTGTTTGATACCAAACGGGGTTCTGACCTTTTACCGGTCTAGTTGTTTTGATAATAGTGTTGCAGTCATAACCTGTTTAGTGAAGTGCCTGTAGCACTTTTTCATGACATTTGTGTTCGCAGTGGAAATATAAATTGGTCCCATGAGATAATCACCCATTAAGATAAAGTACTTCTGCAAATTATTCGCAGGTACCTGAGTGATATGATGGAAATAATGGTTTTGGAATAGTTTCTTTGTATTCGCATATTCCTTCGGAATGCAGCCGCTCTGAATATGTAACTACAATAATCTCTTACAACAAGAAAGAAATATTTAGATAGAATTTGCGAGACTACACATTATTTGTTTATAGCTATAATCACGATTATCTTTACCATTACCCAAGACAAAATATTGATCCCTTGACCAAAATGTCCTTCCTATCAGACAGAACCTATATTTATCATATAGGTTCAACCTCTGGATATTGCCATGACTTGCCTTAACAAATAGCCAGGTTTTTGATTGAATATATCCGTATAGGTGGATAAAGGAAAGACTGCTATCACAGTATCTATACGCGAAGTGCGTGGTTAAAAATGATTGAAACATCTACATTATGACTCGATAAAGCAGTAGGTATAGACCACTGCAAGGTACAGTCAAACAATGGAAAATGGAACAATCATTTCCTTCATCGGGAAAAATTAACTTTGCATCTGCACCATAGAATTGAAGGTAGCATTCATAAACAGGATTTAAGTTGTGGATTTTAATATATAGCTATTATCGGTAACAATTAATGATTGTGATATAGGTTTTCGATACCGAACACATCAGTAGGAGCATATAGATAATGAACAAAGCTTGAATATATTTAATTCAAACAGTATTCCATGAGTCAGAGAAGATATACCGTCAGTCCAGGTATAATATTATTCTTCCAAGTGTATTTATGATGGTTATCTTCAGACCAATCTTGCTACTAGAGGTGGCCAGTGTACATTTCCATGAAGAGGTAACACCACAAATCAAAACGATATTAGTTAGACGCGATTGGCCACAATCTCTCTACCATAGATGTCCATGATACATTTCTACGGGGACTTAATAACACATGACCAATATTTATTAATTGTAAATGATTGGCAAAAATCGAATGAATTAGTAGAAAGACGATCTCAATTTAAAAAATTACCAATCAATAACCTCAGCACAACTGGCTAGGAAATAGTTTATTTTTGATAATATGTTGTTGTTGTTGTTTTTGTTGTAGGATTTAATGCGTGTTTCAGCACACGATAGGCTGTATATGGTGGCCAGCATTATTGGTGGATGGAGAACCCGGGAAACCCCCGGTAAGAACCACCGACCCACAATAAGCTACTGGCAAGCTTTCTCACATATCCTCATTGGCTGAATCTGAGACTCCATCCGGCGCAGAATCTGATAATATAACTAAGTGTATTGAATGTAATAATATCATATCGTGCTCTGCAAACTTAATTATGCGATTGAGGATATATTATTATAACGCTGAGTGAAATGCTCTATTGAAAACAGTTAGAAGTTACTGAATGTATTGATCTGATAATTGCCATATGTATCAACACCCGCTATTAATTATGTTTATTGCGATACCTTTACGACTACGATAATATGTAGTACGCACGTTATGCACTGCAAAACATAACCTCACAACGTAAGATGAAATGATTGCAGATTTTAACCACTATTTGACAGTGCCCGGTGCTAAATTTAACGGACAACACTGATGAATCCTTTTCATAATCAAGCTGCCTATGTAACGTCACGTATAAGTTTGACTTTATGAATCTATTTAATGGATTGGAATAAGATAATGTTTAGCTGATTAATGTAATTTCCTACCCGACTGTGGAAGTGGACAGATCTTTTGCGGCACTTGACTTGTTAAATATGTGACTGATTGCTTAATTATCAATTCTTCCCTGTTGTCGATACCTTCAGCAAATAATTGACGAAACGGAAGCTACGATCCTTTGTTATCATTGCGAACGAAAGTGCCATTCAATATCGGATGGACGGATTGAATGTATACCATCAGCAGAATGTTGACTATCTCATTGAAATAATTGTAGCTAGGAGCCTTGTATAATGAACGCACCCAATCCATAGTACTGGATGGAAATGAATAAGCAGCCCGGGGATTAACAAACCACGTTTTAAACCCGGAACACGAGTCGCGTCTTGGTACCCATCTATCGTGGAATTAATTACAAATTTGGTTTTTAATATAGCGCTTGATTCACAATAAATAATATGCTTTATTGCGTGGACGAATTCAAGCAATTGCGTGTGATTACCATATAGGCATATCAATTTACACGTGTTAAGTCACGCTAAACCATGTTTTCATCATAGCTTAGAAATATATCATTGTATTTTCATCTTCCAAGTTTATCGGTGATTTCGTAAATACAATAATTAAACGTGATGGGATATTAAGAGAAGAAATTAAAATGCAGTGCATGTTTATGGTTGAATAACAAATTACATATGCTTGCTATAATATACTAACCATACTTACATGTAAACTGTTCAAAATGATAAGTCTTGTTTTAAGTTTGCTTAGCATTATAATAACTAATTATGGAAAAAAGTAGATGTTGAGTGTGCCAGTTCCTCTCCAGTGCCTATTTCGTTAAGGAAATTATACGTGTTAATTATTGTCCTCGACTACTGTATTTATTTCAAACATATCTGAATTAATCTTTCATCCGTACAGAACAAAACATGAATTAAATTTAGTGAAAATTTATAAAGGTATTATTGTATATGTATTTCTGTATGGAGTTAGTCACGCACCTGGGTTCACGTCCGGATACTCACCAATGTCCCACGAATATAGGATACAAATGTTATTGCAGACAAACGTGCTTGTTTTTCCTTTAGTATTTCTTCAAAATCTTTTCAATTATATATCTCATTCATGAATATCGACCCTGTAAAGATTTGTCTGAAGAAGTACTTTTCAAATAAGTAAATAAGAATTACATTGCAAATCCAAGTCATTTGTTCTACTGTGTATTGTTATCTTTTATCATTTTAAAAGATTTTGTAGTCAACATATCCATTAATGACCTTGCAATTAAGATACATATCATTTCTTGTTTATTCAAATTGATTAATTTAAATAACAAAAACAGCGAATTATTCATCATACCATCCAATTTGTGGATTTTTATTTGCATTTATTTATTATAATCATTGTACAGTCGGACAAGGGCTGATGCCATAAAATGTTTTCCGATTCTGAGGAGGCTTTCTGAATGGAAGTAAAACCGTCAACCTTAAAGTACAACCTTAAAGAGAAGGATGGTAATATACTAACAGTAATATGACCGTATTAACAGGAGTGTCAGGGGCTTCTAGTTCAAAAACATCAAGTCATAAATTTATTTGCAGGACCTATTTTGATACAAAGAGTTCTCAATCTGTGGAAGGTAAAATAATTGCAAGACAGAAAATGCATCCCTATTATGGTAGTTCCAGGTTTAATTTAGGACAGGCTTCAATATAACATCATTTATCAATGAGAACTATTGACTCTTCGATTTTGTTACAAACGGAATCCACCAGGTTGCCAATAAAACGTGTTTCCTATTAATACCAGGAACATTTTAAATACTTAATACAGCTATAATATGTTCCAACCTATCGAGATAACATAATTTATCAACGAAACTTATTGCCTCCGATTTTGTCCCAAGCAGAATCAACCAGGCTTCCAATATAAACGTTCGTCTTTTTTAACATTTATCCTAAACGTCATTAAAGCTGTTTGATGATAGCCGAAGAAAGATAATAAGGGCCTATGGAGCGATACAGATAAAGATAAAACATGGACACTCTTCGCTGCTCACCAGATGGAAGTACTACAGCCGTATTATTTATATTAGCGTTGATCTCTCCTCTTGCATCATGCATAGCATTTATATCCTTCATGTGACCCGTATTAACACACTGCGATCATATAACAGGCGTGATACAAAGAACTGGTATATCTATAAAGGAAGATGTCTGAAACAGCAAGCAAACACGGTCACGGTAACCTTATTAATATTTATCTTATTATAATGACAATAATGGATATAGCAGGTTTCATTCAATTTAGTTGATCTTGTGACATTAGTGTTTCAATTTATGTGTAATGCATGAAAAAAGCTAATTTTTCAAAGTCAATATTTATTTCAAAATAGCACAATGCAGAAAACAAACTCTGAAGGAGAAGACTTTTAACCATCTTTTGGTTACATTATACGCACACTTTATCTTGCTGGCTATGTTGCTTTAAAAATATACTCACAACGTATCAATGCATTAGGAGTATACATAATTGAACAAGTATTCAGTCAGATTATTTGATAGTGTTGTAAGAATAGTATGAATAGCTATATGTTTTATCATTTACATAGGAAAAGATCGAAATCAAAATGTTTCATTGATATAGAAGAATAAGTGCATTGGAAAGGAATGGTTTAAATATCATTTATTTGATTCAATATTTGTGCACATGTATGTCAACATTTTTACAAGTAGTTACTCGCAGAATCGGATGTATTAACATTTGTGAGATACTTCGATCTCTTAGATTAATGTATTACTTCTGCAATATACTGACAATGAACAATATACAAAAATGTGCATACTTTTGAAATATGGTTAACAACGGAAATATTTAGTTGAAAAGCTGCTAACATTTGTTTCTTTATTGGTATCAAAAATAATAGAATGATATGATTGTATATATTGATGTTTGCATCTCACTTTGACTGATTTCTAAAGACAATAATCAGGGATGAATGATTAACGATAAATATTGTGCACTTTCGCTTCCTGAAAAACTGTTCTTGCTGCCGTAGGTCATATTCTATTAATTCTTTTCATTTGTCAAATAGTTTAAAACAACTGTTATGTTTAAGAAAACTATTTTGTGTTTGCATTGTATTGTACCAAACTAAAGGTTTTGACCCTTGACTGACTAAGCTGTTTTGATTTTAGTCTGGCAGTTAAAAAGTGTCAATTAACGTGACTGTTGAACCTTTTTCTTGGCGTGTTCGTTTTCTCTGGAAATAACCATTGGTTCCATCAAATAGTTACATTTTAAGGTAGAGGTCTTGGGTCTATACATTATACAACTCCGCTTGACTGATATGAAGTACATAATGCTAATGGAATCGTTTAATAATATTAGCATATTCATTCTAAATATTGCCCCTGTGAACATGGAAACATATAAATCCAATACGAAAATAAGGAATTATTTAGGTATGATTGGTACTACGAGACAGTATATTTATTGACATGTCACACCCCATTTCGTAAGTATTAATACTGACAAAAAATAGTGAACCTTGGATGAAATTTTCCCTCCTATCATATTTCGGCACACAATATTTGTACCATCTAATCTGACGAAAAACAATCAAAGTATGTGGAGAGAAGATTGGTATGACAGAAAGTCTACGTGAATAGCGTGGTTAAAAAAGATTAAATCACCTTCAATACGTCTGCGTTAAACAAATGGGATATACTAGTAAAAAAAGTAACTTACTTCTTGCATTTCTAACTTCTATATCAGGTCATTTTTCAAAATTGAATAATTTTAAAATCTATAATCCCCTCTGAACCAGTTTCCCAAGTTAACTTTACGGATAAAGCAGTGGATAATGGCAACAATCTTTCTCGTCTGTGGACAAAATTATCTACCATAATTTTCCATCGGAAAATTATCTATTAGAAGCTTCCATTGGTAAATAACGTTATTAATATCAGTTCCTGGATTCAAACAATAAAGTGTATGTTAAAATGTCTACATTTAGTTACTCGCAGAATCTAAAGTATTAATGTTTTAGAGAAGTATTACTTATCTATGAATGTATTCATTCTATAATATATTGACAATGAACGATATTCTAACACTTGACAAAAGTCTTCTGCATGAATAAAATGTTCTTTCAGATATACAAACATTTTGCCACCTTCCAGGTTTATATGGAATCCAATGTGTCGATATTTTGAAGTTTCTGAAACGTGCTCGATATTTCTTATGCATGCTTGTGAAATGGGCTTGAAATTCGGAATGATTTGGTTAACAAATGTTCAACAATTTTAGATTGTAATAGGTAATAAAATGACTAGAATGATACGTTTGTTTTAATGTTTAATCTCAATTTTACTGATTTCTAAAGATTATCATCAGAGGTGAACAACTATATAACCATAAGGAATGAATAGTTTTGTTTGTTTATACATAAACTGCACTTTATGCCAAAGGTCAAAACCTTTTAAGTCATCCGATTTGTCAGTAGTTTAAAACAACCTCTAAGTTTATGAAAACAGTGCATTGTATAACCTTTGCTTAATTCCGAACTGGGTTTGACCTTTACTGGGTAATGTTGTTGTGATTATAGTCTTATGGTCATAACCTATGAAAAGAAGTGCCTGTATCACATGGTCACGGCGCTTGTTGTTCGCCCTGGAAATAAACCTTAGTCCAATGCGTTAATCACCTTTTAAGATAGACTTCTTCTGTGAATCGTTCGTAGCTACTTGTTTGGCATGCAGCCAATAATGATTTTTAAATCCTTTCTTAGCATCATCATATTCCTTCAGAATGCAGCCACTGTGAATATGCAAATATATTAATCAAATACGAAAGAAGTACATTCAGGAATAATTGGCGATATCAGACATTAAATTTTTTTTAGCTATGGCAACCATTTTCCTTTTTATTTCCCTTGACAGAAATATTGACCTAATGAACAAACTTTCCTAATATCATATTCGGCACCAGTGACTATTGAAATCTAATTTGACAAAACATAGATCTTACACTCTGGACTGTGCAATACTACCATGACTAGCCTTGACAAACAACCAGGCTTTTAATGAAATGTATTAATATAGGTGGAGAGAATAGAAACTGGTTACGCGGAGTGCGTGGTTAACAAAAGATTAAATCATCTTAACTACTTATGCATTAAGCAAAATGTATATTTTGGTTAAGGACATAAGAGGCTGTTTTCATGGACGCCATTGCTAATAGTCAAATATCAGTATATGTTATATACGAGTTATTATTGATTTTATACAAATCAAGAGTCTTTCGCTACTATTTTATTTGTTTCAAACATATTTGAATTAATATTTCATCCCTACGTAGCGAGAAATGAGTTCATTTAGGGAAACTTCGCAAACATATTATTGCCGATTTATTATAGTCAGGAGTTTGATACGAAGCTGGAGTCATGCCCGGACACTCAACTTGGATTCATGAAGCTGGCAATCAAATGTCATTGTAATCAAGCAAGTTTGTTTTTCCGTTTCTATTTCATCGATATCTTTTCAGCTATTTTTCTCAAGTATGACTATCTACCCTGGAAACGTTTGTCTGAAAAGGATTTTTACGCGACATGTGTGGTAAATAAAACTATTAAATCACCTTCAATATGTTTGCGTTAAACACAAGGTATAGACCACTTCAACAATTTAACCTGTTTTCTTATTCAGGGAGGGCTAACTTTACTTTTACCTCAGGACAGTTTTCAATATTGAATAATTTTAGAAACTATAATCCCTTCTAAACGAGTTTCCTTAGTTCACGCAACAGGCAAAACAATGGATAATGGCCGAAAAAATTCCATCTTTGTTAAAATAAATATTATACATATTCAACATAGGACTGAATGTAGAATTCCGGAACAGGACTCATGTTGTTGATTTCATTCTGTAGATATTTTCGCTAAAACGTGATGACTGTGCTACAGACGTGCGAGGAAGAACACGAAAATAAGAGAATAGCTAAGCAAAAGTGACCAGCAAAGTATATTTTTATGATATAGGTACGTTTAGTGAATTTATTAATATCATATCCTGCTCTGCTGAAATTAGTTATATCCTAGAGAATAGATCAATATAATTCTGAGTGAAATGTTCTATAGGAAATTTGTATAACTTAGCTGTTGTATTAATACCATACCATAACCTATTTACTATTTGAGTAAGATTGTCAAATGAATCAAGTTCTCCCTTGGAATGAACTCTGTAGTAATAATCAATATTATGCACTACAAAACACAACCTCACACTGTAAGGTGATATGATAACAATTAGTTTATAATATTTGACAGTAATCGATGCTAACAATAACGAACAACTCTATTAATCTTTTCCGACAACAAAGCTGTTCATGTAACGTTGAGCATAGGAATGTTTGATTTGGTCACATATGAGGCTGATCGCTTCATTAGCATATATTGGCATAACCAAAACAGTTATAACAGTTACCTTTCAAAAAGTTATGTTTAATACATTCTTAAAAAATTGGAGTTATCATCTCAGATTTGGACATATCTATTATCATTGGTAAGAAAAACGCAATCTTTTGTAATTTTTGGTTGCGTGCCACCAGATACGTTCAGCACATGATGTATGTTTGAACTAGATATCGACTGAACAGGTAATCTGCAAATGGACCTTGTTACAACTATGATATATTAATCTCCAGCTTCCATCAAATCGGGTCGACGAGTTTTCTTTAAACGTTTTCAACAGTTACAAGAAGTCCCTAGCTAGATATTATCCGAGAGGCGTTTAAATCAATATATTCTAATTATGGGTTCTACAATTACAATCTAATCAATCGATCCAAATCGTGCATTGTTTTCATACCTGGTGCCATTTTTCCGGATTTCGCATATTCCCTTGATGAGATTCATCAGGACTTCTTTCTTGGCTCGATACTATTCCCTAGAGACAAAATGTCAGTGAAAGTCCAATGTCAAAACTCTTTAAAGATCAGAGGCATAGGCCTACCTGAATAAGTGAAATGTTATTGTAACATAATTGTGTCCGGGTGGAATTTGGATTAAATGAATAAAACAAACACATTGTGATGGACGATGGAAATTTATGAAATGAATTAATAAAGAAAAATTATATGTGTATACATACAATGATTCTCTCACGCTCTCAACATACGGTTTATCCTATCATTCTACGCAAAAATTCACAAATTGAAAAACGAAAGTATGATTCACGTAATCATGCGTATAGAAAATAAGATTCAAATAACCTCATGGACAACAAACACGTTTCAAATGCTCTTATGCAATGTAAGAGAGATTCAAATAATCTCCTATATTATGTATTGTAAGTGAGATTCACATAATCTCCTGGAATACAAATAAGATTCAACGTAATGTCATGTAATTGAAAATGTACTCTATTTGAAACGTCAGTTGGAACACACATATGCCTCTTGACACTTGTGCAGTCGTATGATTCATAAACTGATGACCCGCACAGTTTCACCGAATCCTTGGGTTGGTCCACACTTGTATCGGCCGCTCACACCCTTCACGGATCCACCACATGTACACATACGTCCATACAGCATACATTTCCTTTATATTGGCTACGCCTACATTCGTGGCTCCACCACATGCACATATATACGTATACACATACGTATAGACAGCACGCAGCATTAAACAGCTACAGTGAACCCTACACAGCTACAATCAGCCCTAAACAGCTACGATAAAACCAAACTGGTCATGATACTATGTTCTGAATCAAAATCTTTAGATCTAACTTTTAACTCTAATAGCAACTTGTTATTTAAAGTTCACAACGTTTTATACCCGCGTAGCAGTGAATGCATCGTTACACGATGTGACATTAAAATCGGAATAAGGTTCACATATCAAATAAAATATAAATTTATCACTTACCCCAATGACTGGAGAACACAATGGATAACGTTCATTCCTTGACAAGATCTAAAACGAACAGTGTGTTGGTTAGAAATGGAATCTACCTTAAATCCAAAAAAACAGCGAGTAATTAGGTACAATACCGGTGCATATCGTGTTTTTAATGTAATTTTCGACGAGATACATGCTAGTACACTCGCGTACCTGGAAAAATAATTATTCACCCTAGGTAAAATCAACGTATGTACAACACAAAATGATCAAATAGTTATATGGCAAAACCAAGTTATTTATTGTATTATTATGTGTCAATTATCTTCTTGCCGCATATGTTTTCCTCCCCAGTAGACACTTGAAATAATTTTTCTCTAAGCACATTATGACCACATAAGAGAAATCTCCAATTTTAAATTTGTATGGGTTTTGTGGTTTCACATTTAAATGAATCGTTAGTAAGCTTTTCGAATACAAATAATAATATTTCGCACCATGAACAACACGACGCGACCCAAACATCTTCCACAACTAATTAATCCTATATCGAATTACCAATTATGTATACCCACCAATATCCTCATTCATTCATTCGCATAGTCCGTGATTTGTCTCTAGCTTTATACAGCTGACACAAAAGAACACTCTTATTCCTCTAACTGTTTTAAAATAACACCAATAAGTGCCCTGAAGGGCTTTTAATCTTCAATAAGTAAGTAGTAACCAATTACTTATATAACTGTAAATAAAGAATGAATACCCAACTTGATGTGAATAAGGAATAAGTAACCAAACGTATGTATAAATAGTTGAATTCGGAATAAGTAACGGGTTACTTATTACTTATTCAATCGGTAACTGGTTACTTATTCTTTATTCTTGATGTCAATGCGGAACGAATTATGTTTGTGGCATCCTCCTTGCAGTCTGCACATTGACAATATTGCAACATAAGTTAGTGAACGAATCTAGAAAACAATATTCAAAAGGAGTTGAAATTTATAAAGAAATTAAGTACGCTTTAAATGTTAGTCTTTAAATCAGTGCACAGGTATGTGTTAATACTGATGGGGGATTTGAGGAGATACTGTTATGTACCCGTCAAAATACATCATACAAATCGGTCCGAAATATACCAGCATATAGTATAGCAAATGTTCCCGCATTTGGTAACAGCAGTTTTTTGCCCTATAATTTTAAATGGCCACAGGACAAATGGTGGTGTTATTCTACGTGGTTGATGAAGAAATAGTCTATGTATCTCCAAGGTCCATCCAAACTCCTCAACTGACATTTTTCGATTGATGCTAGAAATACGTTATATTATGTACACCTGTGTTGTGCAAAGTGGTGTCTGCAAACCATTCCCCGATTTTAAAATTAGGTAAATCCAGATCCACAAGTCGTCCATATATATATATATATATATATATATATATATATATATATATATATATATATATATATATATATATATATATATATATATATATATATATATATATATATATATATATATATATATAAAGAAACCGAAAGGCAAATGAGTACATATAAGGAAAAATAAACTGGGACCGAATAGGGACAAAGGAAATTTAACATGGGGAAATTTAGCATGGGTGGGACTATAACCGGACAAGGGAAAGATTAATATAGGCTAGGAGTTTATGGGACAGTGGGAATTGAACATATGATTTAGACTTTCTCGTAAAAAGGAGAATTGAACAAGGGACTATCTAGGGACATGGGTACATTTAACATGGATGGGCCTGTCTAGGGACAATGGGGGAATTGTATAGGGTCTGTCTAGGGAAACTGTTGTTAGAGAGCCAAACAAAACAAAGATAGGAACATGCATATACTCATACAGCCCGAGATTTATATATAAAGCATTACCTAGACCTGAAATTATGTTGACGTTGTTCATATATTTTCATCATTGTAATGATGCTATAAATAGATATAATAAAGTAAAAGATCAACGACAAAATGTATATAAATAAACGTAACGCTAAAATTACGATATTATCATAGAAATTAAAGGGGGATAAACATACACACAAACATTATATTACATTGGAATACACTAAAATGGGTAAAACTAGTAAATATTTATATTCTCAACTTGCGTGACAATCGTAGATGAACACCCATGTATCTGTTTATAGCTATAACCTGTTGATAGTTCTATGAAATCCCCCTATCTATTTACACTTCCACCTTGTGGGAAATTTCTTTGGAATAAAAACACTATATATTTATAGCCTCAACGTTTGTGACGTTCCTGTTTAGAAACCTATGCATTTATTTATAGAAACTACCTGTGGGAAAACCCAAGTCTATATTTATGGTCTCAACATTTCCGACCGCTCCGATGGCCTAGTGGTTAGAGCGTCCGCCTCGGAAGCGGGGATTCGTTGGTTCGATCCCCATCCGAATCATACCAAAGACTTTCAAACATGATGATAGCAGTTGCATTGGTTGGTGCACAGCATTGGGAGGTTAGCGTAGTGATAGGAATGGTAGGCCAGGTGTCAAGATAATGTGACTGGGTGGGACATGACGCTACATGTCTGCGGCATTATGCTCCAGTGCAAGAAATCACTCTACAGAGCCACACTGCAATACACACACACACTTCAATCGTTATGTATTCGCTTAGAATATAAGAGAAGGAGATGACATATAAATTGCTTACACCTCAAAAATAATATGCATTACATCCAATGTACAATCGTTTACATCATACTTACTATCCAAACGCCCTCTGTTAGCTTAAAATGTAATAGAAGACGATACAATCTCTTACACTACCAAAAATACTTTGTCGAAAAACGCTACAATCTATTTATAGTCACCACTGGTAGGAAATTCCTTTGGAAAAAAAATAGTATTTGTATTTAACTACAACCTGTGGAGAAATTCTCGAGAAAAAATACACTACCTATTTATAGTCACACCTTAAGTGACAATTGTCTTTGTGTACCCTAGTATCTATTTTCCTATGGAAAACCCTCAAGTGTACATTTCTAGCTTCAGTGACATGAATGCACGGGACACTGGGGGAATAGTGGCAACAGTGGTTGATCTGAAAACATGCTATCTTAGGTAAGCACATATATAACACTAAAAATATGTTTTAGTCAAGAAAGCTAATATTTTAGAGGCAGTAGTTGCCCAGATAAACGATTTTTTTTATAACATCAATAAGTTAACACAGAAGGCATTGCCTATATCTTTCTCTGTTCCTCAAACTTGTTCTGACTACTGGACCATGCTCGCTTCAGACAGCCTTGTCTCTCCAAATAAATTCTTATTTTACCTCTCGTATCGGTAAAACTGATGATTGTCAGGATGATCCATATACAGGTGAACAACATAACGATACGAGGGTAGATAATTCAACGTTAGTCCACATCTTGTGACGAGAACCAGTGAAACGAATGTAGTGAACCACTGTTATTATAGTGGAAAGGTGGATCGGTACGGATTGTAGTTTTTACCCCAATCCCAATACGAGTTATAAAATTCAGTGACAGTGTGGAGTCTGTCTTCGAATCTGTAGAGTGCTGCATGATACGTCACATTCGCTATATAGACGTGCTAGCGTCTGTGCGCAGTAAATCAATGCGACAAAATTTTAAAAAAGACGGAAAATAAGAAGACGATGAATAGGGTGCACCAGTTTTTGAGACGAGAAGAGATGGCATTTCAGCGGCTAACAAAATCAACAAATACCATCTTCCAAAAGAGACCGAATTCAATTGGAATTTAGTGGAATTTCTCTCTTCTTCGCAAATACTTGTTCCGCTATCAGCACCTTCGCCCCATTCACCTTCTTTACTACACGTGGAGGACTTTAAAAGAGGCATAAATAAGAATTGGAGAAATTGTAATGCAGTAGAAAGAAGCGAAACAAACTTCTCTCCATCAACAGCATGAGCAAGAAAAGGCAAGAAGAAAGAAACTAAATGATGAAGAAACAGCAGAAAAGAACACAATTAGGTCCAGCAGAGAATGATGACAGTGAAAGTCAAACTGTGACGGAACTCTTAGACATTTTGGCACAGTTAAGGAGTCTGAAACAAATATATCAGACTTCTTTAGTACGATCCAAAATAAAAAGACCTTCGCTAGCCAAACAGCACAACCCTGTTACTATACCTGAGAAACCCCCATATTGATTTATTTCAAATCATCATCAACAGGAGCACGTCCAGACGTAGTCCTTGTCCGTGGCAAAGGCTTAAAGAAGTTAAATCTGATTACGTCCCGCTCCTGAAATTTTATTAAAAAAACAAACATCGAACGGCAATGTTTAGCGCCTCCAACCACTCTCTAAAAGATATAGCATTCAATTTTGCAAACATCAATTCAAAATCAAATCCTTCTTTTGCCCAAGATGTACGTGTGTGGGTTTGAGGGTGGGGGTGGGGTATGCCCATATTCTAAAAACCAAGACCAATAGACACGTTTTATAACTGGTATTTTCTGTTGCATTTCAATTTACAACACAACACTTTAAAAAGTTTATTAACTGCTTCGGTGGGTTTTTTGAACACTGTTTTTCGCATTTCTTTACTTTCAAGGGGTTTTCCTCTTCTTTCTCGCTTTCTTTTCGCCTTTTTTCATTCTCTTATTTTCTCTTTCTGGACGTGTATGTGTTCTTCCTTTTGGGAGAGTCCTTCTGCTTCTTATTGGTCGAACCCATCTCTTCTTTTCCTACTGTTGTTTCATAGGGCAGACGAAGACCAATGTACTTTATCTTGATAATGATAAAATGTATCTTGAATTTTGTTTCTTCTGGCACCAGTCTTCATTTTTTTACGGTCTGGACACTCTGTAGCCAAATGCCCTTTCTTCATACACTTAAAGCATTAATCTTGACTTTAGTCTCGTAAGGAGTTGGAGAAATCTGTCGGCTTGTCTGAAGAAAACTTTTGTATGGATCCTCGCAAAGCTCTGCTCAGATGTTCGATCTGTGTTTGGCTCTACAAAGGTACTGGTCGGTTTAAGAGTTAAATGAATACTGGAAGGGAAGACACTTACCATCTATACCGGGAAGACAATGGTCTAATATGCATCTGAGGACCCATGGTGTTGAAAAGGTAGCCATTTTAGATTTTGCATTCAAGATGAAACGATCGTATCATTTCGTGAAGAAAGGAGACGAAGGACAGAGGCAGAAACGTAATTTATCGCCTCACACAGTAGCTAAAGTCTTGGCTCAAATTCATGCCTGCGATTTTGAATATGACATGAGTGAACCCGAAAACAATTCCAGAGAGTTTACACCCAACCAACGTCAATCAGTAAACCCTGAAAAGTAAAAATGCATTCGAAAGACAGAAAAGCGCTCCTCTTGAAAATGTATAACTACTGCTTACACGTACACGGTGACGTTTAAAATTGTCTTGTCCGACGTACTGCTGGATAATTCATATAGTTCATCACTGAGTTGAAGGATTATTTGTTAACCACACTAAAACGACAATGTGAAGCCAAATAAGACGATCGCTTGAGACGTTCCTTTCATCACGAGAGTTTGAAATCTCCCGCTTGTATCGATCTTAACAGACTAGCAGAATTAACACCTTTCAAAGTCATCGACAAGATTCAACGCGTGCAATAATCAAGTGACACGTTATTATGGATATTCATATTATAATATTATTCATATTATGGATGAAAATGCAACACTGCTCATGAACCGCGTGTCTATTCTCCAAGGGATCGGACGCGAATATATGTTATTGATGGACGAATTTCTCAGCACCAAAATAGCATAGATCATATTAACAACCTTCAAGACCACAAGTGTTTAGCCCTTGCCAACCTGGTGGGACCTAACCTATACTATATGAAATGTGAATATGGCTCTAACAATGGAGTTAAACACAAGCATTGTGGATTGAAATGCTCAGGACGTTCAGATTATAAACCCTGTATCGCCGAAGGACACCAATAAATATTTGCCCTGCTAGTCAGCGCACGTTTGTCAGCCCTGCCTGTTACCAGCTAAATCTGAAGACGCAAGGTTCATAAACGAAAAGTGCTTGTCAGCTCCTGAGATTCTGTCCTACTTGTGGACAAGGCATACATACCAATAATTGCAATGTGTACGTATGCCCATTAAAGAAACGATATCACATTTCTAACTAAATAGTGGACTTGGAACACGACTGCTTCATCAAAACTTTCCAAAAAGAGGAGGAGGATGACTAGAAGAAATTCAATTTCATCTTTTTCTGTGTCATTGCCATCACTGCAGCAAGATTCCTGGAGGACGTGCAAAATTATTTCGAGAGCCAAACACCTAGCTGATTTCGAAAATGGGTCTTAGATCCCATCGATGAGACATGGAGCCAATAGGACATCGAAGGTTACAGAGACTGTTATTTGCCATGGCACGGTAATGGTTCACAATTTTCTAGGGATACAATGGACAGTTTTATGACATACTATACTGAAGGACAGAACGTCTGGAACTGACTTTGAACGGAGCGAAAATCATTCGATGCAAGTGGGACGAGTGCAGTTTAACGATTCGATAATTTACTTGTCAATGAGATTGAGTCGAATAACTAAAACGTTTGGAATGACAGAAATGACCAATGTTTTTTCCCTTGCTTTTTGAACACAGAGGCAAATCAAGATACCGTTCTACCCCATATGCCCGATGCTCACTATTATGACACCTAACAACGAGAAGCTTTCTACGCTTGATACCAGGCTCAAGCCTCAGGCCCTTGCGACTTTTAGGAAATTATGTTAAAGTATTGTCGCACCGACGTGGTCATTTTACAGCGTTCCTGTGGAAAAGTTCGAGAATTATTCATGGAACACAGAGGGATCGATCCTCCGAAACCAACCTGCACAATCGCCAAAGCGTGTTCCTTAGTATACCGCCAATGATTCATGCACGAAACCTGTTTGCTATACCACGCTGCCGAGAACAAATAAAATACTTGGACGTTTGTTCGCTGTATCCTTACATGTGCAAATATCGTCATTTTTTAGCAGGGCATCCTCAATTGCTTATCATACAAATCGACCTGGACAACATTCGATAATACGAAGGGTTGATTAAATGCAACGTAATGCCTCCCACGGACTTTTACAATTCTGATTAACCTCACCATTGCCAAGGAAAACTGATGTTTCGATTGTGCTGTACTTCTGCTGACACGTGCAACCAAGATCGGCCTTGTCAGCATGTCTAGAAAGAACGCGCATTAACGGGAACATAGGTCAGCGTGGAATTGTTTAAAGCTCTGAACTTGGGATACCAGTGTTTAGAAGTATACGAAATTTAACACTTTACAAGACACAATAATACCACAAGGACAACGAATCTCAGAAAGGCAAGCGGTCAAACAATGAATCGCTACTTGTGGGCGAGAAGGATTACTGATTGCATTTACTACAAGGTAGCCATATTGGAACGAATTCCAGAGGAAGAGTGAAGTGATTTCCAAAGATCTTTTACACAACGTAAACTTAGTTCAAGAGGAATTTTTGAACGGAGTTTGATGTGTAAGTTAGTGACTAAAACGTTTAGATTCGCCACTGGAGTACAATTATATCCATGCTGAAAGTACACTTATTGCCTCTGGCAAAACGAGGTATTAAAAATGGGTTTCCATGCCATGGCCTTTATCAGAAGTGATACAACAAATTCCGTAGAATGGAATGGAAGGAAGTATTCAGAAGGTGGAGGATTACCAACACTTATTTCGAGAACTGTGTCCCCTGAATTGAGGTATATCTGAGTGTGAGTTTTTAGAGTTTTGGTTATTGTCCGGTTAGCTTCCTTGGAAATAACTTGGACTGGATTGGAGTGAAAGTTCTATTACGTGATAGGACTGTAACTAGTGATCTAAAACATATCAAAGGGAAATACAATATTATATGTACAAGTTTAATTACAAGTAAAGGGGAGAGGAGAACAGCAAGCGAGTGAATAAAGATTATCTTGGCCAAGAGTTGCATATGAGTAAGGTAGATCAAGTGAACAAATATATTGCATTACAATTTGTTAGAACTTTCTTTTAGACCCTGTACTTGTCAGGAGTTGATTAGACAGCTCAATAACAGCATTATATTCTCTCCAGGAATACCATTGAATTTAATGTAGAACTTTGTATATATATATTATGTTCTTTGAAGATTTACTTCAACGTGCGCGTAATGAGGTAGTAGCATAATAAAGCTGAGTATTTTTGTGAATAAGATGAGAAAGTTGATGTTAGACTTTTAGGTCAATTCAGTAATTGTATCAGAGTTTAACAGTTCCGTTTGTGATTTGAAGTTGAGTGAATCTAAAGGGATTTCAATTGAAAAATGGAAGAGAAGAGAGATAAAGTTTACTGTTTTACATATGCCTACAAATAGTGGAAATGAAATATGTATATACTTTACAAGGGTAAACGTGAGGAACATAGGAATGCTACAAGTGATTTGTATATGGACTCTGAAGTATAGACAGATCATGATGTAAATGCGATTTGGGAGTTTGTAAAATTAAGCATATTGAATAATGAGAAATGTGTGAAGTATAGGGATATATATATGAATATGTACATCAAATTTAAATATGTTAGTTAGCTGTCCATTTGTTATGTATTACATGGATAATGCTTAGGCCAAGATACGGGTCGTATAGCTCGTGTATGTCTTTAAATAATTGTTTTTGTACCATACAATACAATTTTCTTTTAGGAGTCACTACTCTTTCCCTGAGTCTTTTTCTGAAATGTCTCTATCTTTTTCTGTGCCTTACTATATTCTGTGACTTGGAAGTTGATATTATTTTGATTAAAAACCTACCACGAAAGAGAAAGGATGGAAGACAAAAACAACATACAATTTGTTTCATCAAGAGTGCTAGAGATTGTACTGTGCCGTTATGACAAGAACGTACTTCAGAAAACCTCGCTACTGGACATCGATATCTCATTCTTTCTGTCACGTTTACTTTGTCATTGGCCACGTTACCGACCAACCCTGATTTATTTCGCGTCTGCACTTGAACCATAAAGAGCGAGATAGTCTCTGGTCTGGACATACGTTGTTGACTCATCATCTTGTGAAGATGTGTTCAAGAATAGTGAGCTAAACGAAGCTTACGTGAATTTACATCGTGTCAGGCAAAGCCTGATAACGACGTCGGTAGAGATTGGGAATGTTAGAATGCTGAAAGTGACCGAAGACCTGATCGAAGCGCTCTTCAGAGAGGAAATCAAAAAAGAGAAAGACGAATGGACGGAGATGTACATACTTCAGAAGCAAACAGATCGAAGATAACATCAGAACAGCAACAGGAACCAGATATAGGCTTATCGACTGCCGTGTAGACACTAATTAGTTCTCTTTCTCTTTCCGAAAAAGCGCACACTATCCTGTGGGAAAGCATGCCGTCAGACGGGTAAGCATTCTTAGACGAAAACAAATTGCCATAACTCCCCGTCCACAAGAATAACGATACTATTTATATTGAGTTATTATTACGTGTGTCTATAAGCACTTCCTTTCGTTGTTTTACGTTTTATGGCAGAAGTGCGTCTATCAACACATCCGTTCCATGTCTTATCAAATAGTTTGTTTTGTTTGTGGTTTGTGAATGTAGTTGAAATGTTGAGTGATTTCTTATTTTATGTCCGGGCTTTCGATATTTGTTTTGGCATATATATGGTAATGATATGGGTCTTACAAATTTTAGTATCAGGGTATGTTTTCCTTCACGCATGTGCTTGGCAAATATAAAGAGAGGCGCTCGTCGCACATTAACATTCACCTGGATAGTTTATTTACACATGTCTTAACTCAAAGTATGCCACTGTAAGATTCACGGTTACGGATAATCTAACACCTCTAAATTCCACTAGTATTCCCACTATTGTCTGCTAAAACCTAACAACTCCCTAGTGAGTAAACTCGGAAAACAGGTACTAGTAAACACACTAGTAAACACCTTGACCGTGTCCTTACACATTTCTAAGCTCGTACGAAATCACTGTAAGATTCACGGTTATCGGATAATCTAACACCACTAAATTCCACTATTATTCCCACCGTTTTCTGTTAAAACCTAACCCCTCTGGCGAAAAAAACCCTCCGAAAACAGGCATTACAAAACATACGAATACACAACTGGGCAGAATCCGTGGACTATTCTATGATCTCACATACCTCTGCGTAGATTTTCTGCCATCTTCTAACATGCCTAACACTAAAACATTTGCTAAAAATAAAAGAAATTAGTGAAACATTCATACAAAACTTAATCTGTACTATTAACAAATCAAGCACAACTATCCCAACATAATTCCTCCCCCCCCCCCCCCGAAAAAAAACTGGTTTTTAACCAAAGACAAAACGTAAGTAGAAAATAAAACACCCTCCCAAAGCGATTGGCTAACTGTAACCTTCAGTCTCAGGGTACCACATATCCTTGAACTCAACCTCAGGGCACCAGTAGCCCCCCCCCCCCCACCGCCCAAATAACAATAGTCAATGTTAAACAGTACAACATCCCATCCATCAAAGAAATAGTTCAAAAGCCACTAAAATGCATAATTAGGACCTCAATTAGCCCCAAACAAGTTACCCAAACTAAACAAAACACTTAATGTATACTATCACTAGTCTACTTCAAAGACCCAGATGCATCATACACATATTAAGAACTAGACAACACTCTACCCATATTATAAAATGAAATCTTTTACAGAGACTTTACCACAAGCTGCCCAAAATCAGGAATAAACATAGGCTCCATTGCAAAAGAACAATTAAACATGGAAAAACCAAGTACTTCCAAATGATGTAACCCCCACTCACCACAAAATCAAATCAAGCCAAACCAAACGAAACCCACACCAACTCCAAATAAGGCACCAACTACAAAAGCTATGCACAAAACACAGCATCTACCCCAATAATTCAAAGAAAGGTAATCCATGATAGTAAAATGCCTGGCCCATCAGGGATCACAACCAAGAAGCGAAGAAATTCTCAACACAACCAAATCAATTCTACCAAATCTGACAACCCCCCACATTAAGGACCATCCCAAGAAACCAAACATTTCAAAACCCCTCCGCTTAAACATAATTAACAAAGCTAACTCAAATAGACAGTATGTCCCCCAGATCCCAAAAAGCAAGTAATATATGACAGTCAAATCCCAGGTCCATCAGGGACTCACCCTGGGAGTGAAAAACCTCTTAAACATAATATTAGAAACCTAACTAATATGACCAACCCTTTATTCAGGACAGCCCCAACGGAAAGGAAAAATACATAGGGAAAGGAAAGGGCCCTACGAAATAAAAAAACTCGACGCAACCTTAGCCACATTGGAACGAAGAACACATGGACAATCCGACCGTAGCACCACTATCAAGACAATAAACCCTCATTCCACTGACTTGAGCACACTCTTTATATCAGCAGCAAATTCAGCCAACTACTAAATCTAAGTATCAACATTATCATTGCAGCCATATTAAGTGTTTCCCAGGGACGGGTTAGATTATTAAGGCCAAAAGCAAAAACTTTCAGCTAAGTAGAAAACTACTACAAATTGAAAATATAGGACATATCAAAATTAAAATAAAAAGGCACTACAAGATCTAAAAAGATCGCACAACTCTGTCACTTCTAAATCAACACTACCCAAACAAGCAACGAAAACAAACCCTTGCAATTAACTTACCAAGCGACCACCATACACAAACTTCAAATGAGTATTAAAACTCAAAGGCTACGACAAAGACCATGACAATGAAAAATTAATTAAAAAAACCTCAAAGAAAATGGTACCAAAGTCTAAACAAGATATCTACTAAAAACATAAATAATAAAGCACCTCAAAATCTGTTTTAGAATCTACCGAACCACTAACACCATTGGTCAAGCTACGCCAATACGGGGTAAAACACTTAAACCCTTTATTAACAAACATCGGTTCTGCACAACATGTCAACATTGGATACACTATGCCCTCAAATGCTGATATAAATACATATGTGAGCACTTGTGGTCAGCACAAGGGCGCATGTCACTCATATAACATAAAATGCCCTAACTGCAGGGACCCTCACCATCCCAAAGTAGCAGAATGTCCTACACAATTAAAGAAAGGTTCATCAATGATCACATGAACACCCAACATCTTACATACAATGCATCAATAAATATAGTGAAAAAAAACAAAAACCCCTCAAACATCCTGAGGCTAGTAAAACATCTAATCTCCCAAATAGAACTATGCCAAACCCAAATCCCACCCCGCAAATCAGAACTCTGTCCAAAACAAAACCATAACTAACTCAAATCCAACAACCACAAAAACAGATCGTACACAGGAAAAACCACTACCATATCAATATCACAGTCACTCAAGCGGTAACAAAACATAAACCCATCACCAAATGATATTACAACCCCATTAACATGGCCCATCCTCTCAGACATTATCTGAATTCGATAGAAACAATCCACCATATCTAGTAACCATAGTAACAACACTAAATCCTATAGTAACCAAGAACTTTTAATTTTTATTTGCAATTGCTCCCGTGACCACCAATATAGCAGAAACATATAATACCTACCATGGATAACACAACAAAACGAGAATGTATAGTCTAGTAATGGAACTGTACGGGATTAATTTAAAAAAACCCTTGAACTACCATTTAAACTTGACAAAACAATCAACAAACCACATATATGTTTTGCCTAAAAGAAACATTTCTATCACACAACGTACAACGTTTTCATATAATTCAGGGTACTCACCAGGCACAATCAAACACCGTAATAATGGACAAACGGGAGGAGGCATGGCAATATATTTAATAAAAACTTTAATATATTCAGAAACTCTACCAGTCCCAATTGCCAATGATACTAACAACATCCTTGAAATAAAATCATTCATAACAAGTACTGGCTCAACTACTAGCTAAATTACAAACATATATGACCCAGGAGGCAACAAGTGTCATGTAAACGACCAACTAATTAAACAAATCTAACAAACAACTTAATCATCTGTGGTGATTTGCACACAACAAATTATGGGGAGATATTAGGAATGACAAAATTGGAAAGCTGGTCGAAGATTGGATAACAAAATGTAATCTAATCATTTTCAATGACGGATCTCAGCCATCGACATAACCATACCTAAACTTGCATAAATAACTAACTGGTGTGTAGACCAATAAAATACATTAGGTAGTGACCACTTCCCCATCATCAGCTCCCTCCAAAATTGCAACTCAACATATCCCATTGAAGTCCCCCGCCAAATGGAAATATGACAAAACAGACTGGAATACATTCAAAAACATCTTAGCCACCATAGATACTAAGGACTTAGAAAACCCAGATACCAACATCTTTCACGACAATATTATTAAATCCATTCACAATGCAGCTTGCTCAAGTATAACAAAAACTGCAAGATCCCCAACAAAACCATCAATACTCTGGTGGAATGATCTATGCAGCACAGCACATAAGGAAATAAAGAGAATTCAACAAATATAAATACACAGAAAACATAGACTTCACCCACTTCAAAGATAAGGTAAAAAAGCTTAAACACATATAACAAATAGCTAAAGAAAAGTCCTGACAAACCTTTTGATCTAAAGTAAATCTAAATTCCAGTTCCAAACAAGTCTGGGACAAAATAAAAACGATTAGTGGGAAATCAAACTACTCAATTTTCAAACTAATACGTGCTACCACCAATCAAAAAAAATGCCGATACGCTCGCTAATCACTTTTCCGACATGACGAACCTAAGATTCAAACTTGAACAGTAAAATCGCCTCATACGAATGGGACATATCATTAGAGTCAAAAAAAGAAACATCACCTGGAAAAGATCAAATTGGGTATATAATATATAATTAAATCTACAGCATTATAACAACAGCTATTATCAAACTAATCAACCAATCTGGAATAATGGAAAACTACCAGAGAGCTTGAAACAAGCCATTGTTATACCCATCCCCAAACCAGACAAAGACGCTAACAACATAACATCATATAGATCCATCTCCCTCACCAGTAATATCTGCAAACTTACGGAGATTATACTCTCAGAAGATTAAAACATCAATTCGAAAGCAACAATTTACTATAAGAAAACAATTGTGGCTTTCGAAACAATTGTTCCAGCACTGACCAGTTATTACGATTAGAAACGAACATTAAACTATCATTCAACTCAATGAGAAAATCAAACAAAACCTCACAACGGTTTTTCTTCACCTAGAAAATTCTTTTGAACTGGTATGGACAAAGGATTCATTGCGAAACTCAACAACTTCGGAATTATTGAACGCATGTTTAACTGGATTAAAAACATTCTAACAGGTAAAATTATAACCATAGTAGTCAACAACCACTACAAAGAATTCTCTCATGAAAATAGTACACTACAAGGGAGCGTACTCAGTCCAATACTCTTCACCCTTATGATCAGCGACCTTAACAGTAACCTAGCCTCCACTAAAGTTAATATCTCACTATTCGCCAATGACAGCGGCATCTGGAGAACAGTAAACACCAGCAGCAAACCAGTCATTTCTGAAATACAAAATAGCTAAGATAACATAGGGAGATGGGCGGAATAATGGGGGTTGTATTTACCCCAAACGAAATAACATATTAGCCTACCCTAACCTCTATTTTCAAAATCATCTAATCAAATATATTATGGTAATTAGATTCATAGGAATGTATTTTGACAGCTACCTAAACTGGGAACACCACACAGATCTTATACAAAACATTTGCAAATGTAATATTTATTTTACCCACAAACTAGTTCCAAATATACCAGGTAACAAACTAATCCTATAATTTAGGGAACAACTACTAATACTTGAACAACATGAATAATATATCAAACCACCTGACCATACCCTCGTACACAAATCAAACCAAGGATAAACACCATGGCCACAGAATACGGAAACAAATTAGAACAAGAAAATAAACTAAAATCCATAATCGCAAATGACATCCATTACATATACCCTGGTGTTATTACAATGTACACAGACGGGTCCAAAACAGCTGAGCCACCCAGAATGGCAGCTGCAACAGAACAGTAATCCCTGAATATAAATTCGAAATGGGAACCAGGCTATCTGACCATTGCTCTATATACACAACATCATTCTGGGCGATTAGTGAATCACTTCATTGGATCAAAATAATAACATCCCAAAAAAGCCAATATTAGCAACTCCGTTAGTGTCATCAACTCAATTAGAACCCGTAAAACTAAATCAAGACAGCTGTTCCTTGCCGGGACCTTCCATACGCTTAAAGATTTATCAACAAGAGATCCAGTAGTTGAGTTGAAGTGGGAGCCATTACATACAGGAATTCCCGGTAATGAACAAGATTGATAAAGTCGCAAAAAGTAATATATGAGACCCCAATCCAGCCACCCTTAGATATAGCATTAGAGAAGGTCAATGCTTTCTATAAACCTATATCAATCAGAAATGAAAGGTAGAAAACTACATTCCATCCTAACAGCAATTCACATTCATCCCATCAAGTGAAACAGGTTTTAATTTTCGAAACATGAGAGTGTGTCTGGTCCATTTCCACTCTTCTCAGCCCTCCATTCAAGCCGCTAACAACCTATATGGGCCCACGGTCTGAGGGTAAATTAAAAATACCCATTAGGCACATAAATACCTGGGGGATAAGGCACTTCTTCCTTCCCCACAGGAACAATTAACAGGCCGCGGTGCGATCATTAATCCGAGGTAAATGTACTTAATTCAATAAGTCATTCATTCATTCAGTCGTTCTACCCAGCGTTCACTCGTTAACATTGAATATGAGTATAATCAGCACATTATTGCAGCTCCAGATGAACACGGATTATGCCAGGCGCGATCTGGATGAGCTGGCCAAGGAGTCAATCTAGGAAAGTGCGATGCTTAAAGAAGAGAAGAACAAAAAGGAGGAAGAGGAGAAGGAAAACAAATATTCTATCATGCCTCACCTGATACCTGGATAGAGCTTTGACGTGAAAAGGATTTTGTGATGACACCTCCACAGTGACAAGCACCACATCCACTAACAACAGAGACCCGTTGTCCCAGCAATAGAGAACAGGGACCAATAATTGGAGAGGCAGAGGCAAAAGTGGAAGCCTCAGCGTCCGCAGGAAGTAAGGAGGCAGCATCCACGGGTGTGGAATAGGAGAAGTGGGAAGTCTTCACTATCCCTAAAAGTGAAAACTGGGGAGGTGAAGCCGCTCGAGCTGTCTATACGTTCCCAAGAACGACTGTGAACTGGGGGCAAAATTGGAGACGCCGTTGAATCTGTGGTGCCCGGCCTCGGAGATGTCACCATTAACCGGGTGCATTTGAAATTCAAGAAAAATCAGTCCTTCTAAGGGCTACTCAGAACGTTAGGAAAGAGACTATTCAAGTTGCCAATTTATGTGAGTATGAGGACTAACTCCTTCACTGATAGTTGTGTGTGTGTGTGTTTGTGTTTGCATGAGTTCACGTACGTATTGTTATGCGTCTCTGTGTGTTTGTGTGTGTGTGTGTTTGTGTGTGTATGTGTGTGTGTGTGTTTGTATTCGTTCGCTTACGTTTGTGTGGATAGTATAAAAGTTTTTCTTGTCCCATGTATGGATAGTATATTTTTTTGTTTCTTTTCTTGTCCCCTTTGTGGCGAGGTGGGACGGGTGGTTTCGTATCCGTTCACGTACGTTTGTGTGGATATCATATTTGGGGTTTGTATGCACCCGCGTAAGTTTTTGTGGATATTATATTTGTTTTTCTTCCTCTTCCCTCTGTTAGGATAGTATATTTTGGGTTAGCTTTTCTTTTTCCCTCTGCTGTGTGTGTGTGTGGATGTGTATGTGTGTGTTTGTATGCGTTCCCGTTTGTGTGGATATATTCTGGGTTTTGGACTCGTGCGCGTAAGTTTGTGTGCATATTAGAGTGTGTTCTTTTATACGTGCGCATATGTTTGTGCGAATATAATATGTTGTGCTTTTTCAAAGGAAAATATTTGGGGTATTATTTATAGTACATATTTGGTTTTTTGCCCTCCCCTTCTGAATGGATAGTAAAGCGTATGCTTGCATGAGCGCGCGTACGTTTGTGTGGATAGTATATATTTGGCTTTTTGATAGTAAATATTGGGATATTGTTATAATATATATTGGGATTTTTACCCATCCCTTCCGTGTGTATAGTAGGTCAACCACTTGCAACATCATTGCCACTGTCCACTACCATAACGTCAAATCCTTGTGAATCTAAACAGGCCCATGTTCAGTTCCAGTATATATTGGGATTTTTACTCATCCCTTTTAAACACATCTTTGATGCTATGGTACCCCCTACACTACTAATGACTAGTTGGAAAATCCGGTTCTTTGTTTATTTGCTTGTTTGTGTTTACCATTTTGGACTCAGGAGTCGGCTAAGGCGAACCTTATCGTCAGCGACAATTTAAAATGAGATCGAAATGGCATGCCCGTAAAACCACCGCTGAACCCGAATCAACATACATTTTAATTTTCCATCGAAACTATGACAAGATAAAAGCTGACCCGACATACAAAAAGAGAGTGTCGTGGTTTACATCTTGCAACGATCCTAGCTTGGAAAACAAATATGACTTATTAGATCAAGGACTTTTCCCTAATCATATTTCAATTTATTTGTTTAATACGATAAACATTAAACATAAACCTGTATATACAGACGATTTCGTTAATAGAGACTCTCCACTAGTGCAGACAAATATAAAAAAAAGAAAATTAGAAAAATACAATATCGAAAGCCTAATAAGAGAAAATAAAACACGGCGCTATAATATCTCAGATTAAATACTGCAAGCTATTGCAATATAAATGAAAACTCCATTTGTGCAAGAAAACATCTTTCCGAAGATTACGTGCCATATATTGATTGTTTGCTTTACAGAAGAACAACTTAGTGCTTAAGACAAATGTCGAAGTCAAAGTATAATTTAAATAGACAGAAGGTTCAACTCGGGGCTTTATTACGTCACAACATTTGTTTATAAAAACAATGCGGATTAATTAATACAGAGACCATTGATCATCCTCTGTTTTTAAGTCCAGTATATCGTTAATATTTAATAGAATATATTACATGTACTTAGAAGACACTACGGTATTCATTAATCAGCTTAGAACCTATCATAACATTTAATTGAAGACTGTGATCAACCTGATGAAGATAAAAAATATGCTTTGATTTTGCCAACTTTCCGGACGGGTTGTTGCAGAAACATGAAACATCATTAAGTTTCTCATCAAGCATATAAAATACATTTTCTATGTGGGAAGATAATGCCCTGCATAGAACCTTCAAAAATTAAGACCAAACATTATCTCGGTTCTGCAGGAAAGAGTTTCAAAATGAAGGCCTCTTTCCGTCAGATGTATATAGCCTTCACCAGGTCAGTGAACTTGTCACATTGTTTGGCCTAAAAATTGTTATTTGATGTTATAAATGAGTTAGAATCAGTTTGGCAATTTGTCAAGAACCCTTAAAAAATAAAGTATCTTTGTGAAAAAATCTCGAAAACAGACTGTTTTTATTCATAAAATTACTATTAACATCATTTTTCTAAATGAATTAAAGATGGTGAGGAATTGCACCCGCATCTTCTTTTCTCCCCTCCTCTCTCTCTGTCTCTCATGCATTTGGGAGAGAATAGGGGAAATATGTCGAGTGAGACATGAAACGAAACTGAACTTGCACCAAATAACCTGCAATAACCTAGGACATGATAAACGTTTGATGGAATTTTAAAACAACGTTCACAATACCAATGATACAAACTTGCAATAGGATGTCAAGACTTATATGGTTCATATGTGTGTAAGGAGGAATAAACACACTGTAATACATTTAATGGTTTGTTTATTTTTTCTTTTTCTTCATGTTTTGTAAAACCTAATCGATCAATAAAGACACAGATGGGCAGTGAATAAATGCCTTTATAAAGAAAGTCTCCTTTATCCCACCACTTCAGATCTCTCTCTCTCTCTCTCTCTCTCTCTCTCTCTCTCTCTCTCTCGATTGACCTTCGTTGAATGATACCCTCGGAAATCTATCATGGCGTGTTTTTACCTGTGACATTCACTGATGTCCCTGGACCGTTGTATGTTCTACGGGTGCGTTATTTACTTAAGTACAACCGAATAGGTTCAAAATACGTCATGTTATTTTTCTTTTTAAACAAATACTATTACTATATTTTAGACCGTTTCATTAATCATATAATTATAGGTGTAGTTGAATCCGACTTAACTGCTTTCAGTACTTTGCTTTTTTCTGCATGCTAAATATATATATTCTTTATTGTCATCAGCAAATTGTCATTATATAGTTCCATTTAAGTTATTGTATGTATGTATGTATGTATGTATGTATGTATGTATGTATGTATGCATGCACGCATGCATACATACATATGCATGGATGCATGTATGGATGTATGGATGGATTGATGTTGATGAATTGATGGATAGACGGATGGATGGATATATGTATGAATGAATGGATGGATATATATATATATATATATATATATATATATATATATATATATATATATATATGTTCCAAAATCGGCTACTTTTGCTCACCATGAAAGCCTTAAGAACCATTAGTATGATTACATGTTAAGGCATTATTTATGTGTCCACTTAGATAAGCCATCTTACCTTACAACAAAAGTACTAATACACGATTAGTTCGATAAGTAGTCCCCTATTCATAACATATAAAGTATTCATAATGCCATTATTAAATGAGCATCATAACATCTACAAATAATTCCTATTTTGATATAAATACACGTATAATGTACAATTAGTGAATGCTTCAGTTGTTATTAGTATTTTATAAAAAACATTAAAAACTGATCTGTTTAACGTATTGTTTAAAACTTATCCAGAATATAAATTGATGTACATGATTTTGATGTGAACTTCTAGATGGGACGTGATGGTAAAATACCATTTAGTGTACCGTTCCAACACTGATCAGAACCATCCTCTCACCACACAAACTCGAAGTCCTTTCTGAACAGATATTCAGAGCTGTAAGGAATCCATGTATGTCAGGTATCATACACGACATAATTAGTTAAGACAAGCTACTGTCATTCTTCACATTACCTTCTTGATACTCTTATTCATGTTGTGACGAAACATTTTAAGAGAAGTCGGAGAGAGTTGTTTCGAGAACAATATGAAAGAGAAACTTTTATGTTCGATCACACACCAAATTTACTGCGTATTAAAAGCTAACCTGTTAAATACGTGTTGCGGACAGTATTACTATAAAACAAAATTATCCATTTCATGCATTAGTGAATGCAGACACACAAATCGTCCATCTTGATCAATACAGATCTAGTGGAGGGGGGGGGTGGCGTGAATTTATCCTACTCATTAGATGCATATTTGAAGTATTACTGTCCAAACAAAATTAATTGATAACCAATGCAAGGCGTAAAACTCTCATAGATGTTTAAACAAATAAAATCTAAATATACCAATATAAATTGTTTGAAGTGTTAAACTTCCAGTGTTCAGTGCTACAGAATTACAGAATAGTTTTACTAAAACTACTGTCTAATTTTTAAATATAGTTCCTCATTTCCAATTCAGAAGTCTGGCCTAATTATACAAACTATTTCAAGAATTTAATGTTTTTAAAAAGATAATTGTATACCTTTCTAAGAATTGTCATGACAGTAGAACAAATGTTCGGCTATAACTCCTTTTCTATTTTGTAATTCATTTCTCTCTTTGTGCATTAAACTCTATAATTGTCGACCGGGGGGGGGGTATATTTGAGCACCAAACCTATAAATTTCCAGCCTTAGGATAGCTTTTAAAATATATATCTTACTGTTGGAATAATGACACATTATACCTTGTTTTTCTCGTAGAAATGAATGAACAATCATGAGGTAAAAGAGAATCAGATATTTCTGATTTGAAAATAAATCAATGGTACCCTTCGTCTCAGCCACAATGGTTTGTTCCTTAGCATACATTAGTTTACTCTCGATACAAACACAAACTGTATACAATCGCAATGATATTTATTTCATTTTCGAAGTTTGCCTTTTTTGCCACGATATATTTGAACATTATTAAAAGAAGTTTATATCCGGCTGGTGCTTGGCTGATATGGTACCAAGTGAAACAGCATTAACTAAAACATATCATGTTCAAAATGTCCTGGCAGTATCACAACATTAAATGAAGTGACTTTAAATATGTAAATATTACATTTCACACCTGGTTGACATGGTGACCAACATGTTTGCTAAGACATACTATTTCATTAATACTAATGTTAGCAGTGTATGTTAGGTTAAATGTGAAAACATTTACTACCTGGAATATGTAGACTTTCAATGGTTGCTATGGAAGCTGTCATACATAATACTTGCCTAAAAGTACCTTTCGAATGTTTTGCCAAATCTATTTTGTTTTATGGTGTCTTATGCTCTTTTGTTCCGATTGTTATATGGTAAGAAACTCTGGTCTGTGCTGGATATATATCTCATTTTGTTTCATTTTCCCCTTTAAAGGTATCGACATTTTTTGCTTGAATAAAATAACAGTTTCAAAGGAATGTCCTAAGTCTCCATCCACTGAGTCTGTACTGGTAATGTGTATTTGATGTCCTTCAAAAAGTATATAGTTAGAAGGTGTTGATCTTTATTGTTTCCATGTTATGATTCAGTGGCAAGTCCTCAACCTAAAGGCCATAACCCACGGTCTGTTTAGGGTATCGGGGTATGTCTAGTTCTGTCGTACCTCCTTCAGACACATCTAATAAGTTTTGTTAACAGAAAACTAAACCCATTCTTTAGAAGCACTAAACGTAAAGTATTGATCTGGACAGGGTCAACTTGTACACAGAATCCTTCACAACAACACATTCATTTATATCAGTGTAAGCTAATCGCACAAAGAGTCTTGTTACGAGTCTATGCCCTTAAAATATCAGAAAGGAGCGAATTACAACAAGCTTTGCATAATTATCAAATAATTTATATAACTAGAATATAAAGTGAACAGGAGAAAAATATAAATTACGGCATTACGAGTTAAATCCCAAACTAATCAAAGAATTACATACATAAGTACTAGTAAGTTAATGTCCTGATTATAGTTCAGAAAATAGTCCCGAATAAATCCAAACACTCACGTCGATGATGAGTCTGTGGTAGCTATTCAAGTGTTGATTTGTCAACAGTCTTTCATTGCATCATAGTAACATAATTCCAGATTCGCATTTATTATACATTCCAATGAATGTCTTCATCCAAACATTTTATCAGAGCACTTTTGTATTTCCAAAAAAAATAATCAGTTGAATTAAATAGGTTAAAAAAAATAAAATTTCAGTTCAACTGGTCATAACATAATACAGCTTCCAAGTGCTAGATGTTAAATAAAGAATAACCATTCATCATGATCACAAGATTATATAGTTATATTCGTTACCTAAGGTCACAGTTATCATTTTCGTAAGAAAACCATTACCTAATGGGGAAATAACCTTCTTGAATGATCTTCACGTTGACAAAACAATAACCTGGATAATGTGCAGTTCACTTAGGATACTCCAAAACATTGACCCAAATAAACATATCCTCTAATATTAATAATGACCTGGAAGAACTGGTGCACTCTTAAATAAGGCCTTTAAGTTATCAAATGTCTACTGACATTTCCAGACCATGACAAGTTTGTTTTCTTGCTGAATAATATTGTAAAGTGTTCAGCAATTATGGAAAAATTGGAACTGAATTTCCTATAGTATCCAACCATACCCACAAAACGCATTAGCTGAGTTTTACTGACAGAAACATTGACTTTAGAGATAATCTTACCATAGCATATATAGGTTTAACTTTTCCATGTCCCACGATATGTCCTAGGAATGTTACACAAGCACGGCAAAACTCATGTTTGGATAAAGAGTGAAATTTGCATCAGTGAGTCTGTCAAAGAATTGTCGAATTGTCGATAAATGTTTTTTCCAGGTGTGGTTGCAAATGATGACGTCATGTATGTAATTACCACAACTATCTAGACCAGGTATAATCATGTTCATTCATTAAAAGTTGAAAATACAAGGCGAAAAATTCATCCCAAACGGTACCACTTTATATTGATAAAGTCCATCTTGAGTCAAGAATGACGAAATTGTCTTTGTCCTTTCCGTGACGTGAAATTTGCTAAAGTCCTTTCAGAAGGTCAAATGTGGTGACATTATTTGTATTTCCAATTGTATCAAGGTAGTCACCGATTCTTGATAATTGAAATAAATCTGATTTAGTCACACTGTTCAGCTTTATGTAATTAGCGGACATGCGGAAAGTATAATTTGGTTTCGTAAGAAGTATAATGGTTAACTCAAATCACTTTTACTCGGGTTTATGAAAGCATTCAGCAGGAAATACTGAATTTCTTTCTTGTTTTAGATGGTTTGTCCTGTTTGGGCGTTCTTTAACGGGTTTGGAATCTACAATTTTAACGTCATAGCATACTTTATTTGTTATTGCATGAACATCTGGAAATAAATGCTCACATTCAATTAATAGCTGTTTTAGGTCATCCTGTTCATGTTACTGAAAATGTGAAAGCTTCTGGTCCAGATTATTCATAATTTCTGAATTTTGAAGACTTCCTACTCCAAAATCAAAATCCGATTGCGTTCCATCGCTTAAATCCTCACTGTGTGGGACTATTAGAACTAAATAAATTGCATGATCAAAATTGCTATCTCTTTCAAACTGCTGGTACTCTTTTAATGTATTTACATCACAGGAGTACTATTACTTTTATTTAACTATATCATTTACTTTTTAACGTTGTAAGGGCTAATAATAACCAATGAGAAAGAGACATAACTCAATCACCAAACTGAAAAAGAATTCTCCATTGTAGCTCTGTCAAACTTTAATTTTAATGTTGCCTAAACATGCTGATGGATGCCAAATTTGACAAATAATTGAATGAAAAATTCCATACAAAATTTTACCTTTGATCAGATTTGATAAATTTCGAACAGCCAAATTTAGTATAAACACTTTATCAAAGCTTTTACAATCGTTTTTTGATTTAATTTTCCTCAAAGTACTTGCCTCTGGGAACCTTGTTCACGTACACATTATGTCAACAAATATTGGTTACCTGGCCTGGTGATTGCTAATCTACCATTGTTCTGCTAAATGGTTCGTCCAGGCATACGTTTCAGATGAGCCTTACGTATCTTATGATTTTGTGTTACTACCTTTTGACATATATGACAAAATATGCGGTATTTACAAATATCACTTTTAATTTATGGCAAATAGAAGTGAATCAGGATCTTGCGATAGGTCTTATTAATCCCTAAATTACCAGGCAAAGCAGTTTCAAGGGCCAAACTAAGCATTTCCTGTCTGTTCGATTTTATAAATACACCTTGATATTTCCCTGACAAATCGTCTCCAGCAGGTATTTCATGTGGTCTCCAACCAATTGTAAATTTCATAACAAATATGTACTTCTGTTGCTTCCGTTTTACTAATGGCCCTTGACACAAACATGAGATCCCAAGATACAAAATTGTTTTCCTATTCGACCCGATTAGATGTGTCACATAAGGGAATACTTTCCTGATCAACATCATTCTGAAATGCTTTCTTTGCCATATTTCTAGAAACTGCACGAGCTGGATATACATCGGGGATTTCTTTTTCAATAAGATCGACTTTCTTATTCATACAAGGCTTGTCAATAACAAGTGGATAAACCAAACTCATTGCCTAGTAATAAATAATTGCCCTCAATGGGTAAAGATGACACTGTTCGAAGAAGTCGTTTAACAATTGCCAGATCACAATGAACTGCAATGTGTCCTCGTCTGATTTCGACATTATGTTTTTCATCAGAGATGATACCGCACCAAGAAACTCCTTGCCAGGATCAACCTGTAATAGCTACGGCCACCGCAAGGGTCGTCGTTGATAAATTCATTCAAAGACAGATTCAACTTCAGCATATGTTTTAATCGATAGTGGTTCTGCTTCTTTATATCTACTTGCAACGCATATGTGTATGTCAATTGTCGTTTTCCAATTTTAATAATATAATATGGTAAAATAAAATATCAGCCTGATGAACTTCATTAGGAGTGCTGACATGAAAATGTGCATGCTGAATTGGTTTAGGTGGTGGTTGTTAATTTTGCCATATTGCCTGTCGTACTAACCATTTTTCAGCATTATAACGTGTATTAATTGCTGCATCAGCGAGTTTACTAATTGCTACTCTACCTATAATAATTTGATTCCATTATTTCAATAACTGGTTGATTAATTAACGGCTCATAACAATAACTGATCTTTTATTGCAGACCTTATTATCAATCTAGCTAAGTTTTTTTTTAAATATAAATATTTTATCTTTATAATTAATTCCACATCTCCTTTTGTAAATCATTAATTATATAAACTACATCATGAGCGTGATATGTTTCATCAGTATCATTTATTGGATACTCTGTAGGTCTTGGTTGATCTTGTTTATCAAGTGGAATATCAAATAGGGTACCAGGAACACAATCATTATACCCAGGAAGATGTTTTTTTCTTTCTCCTGGGTATTTAGCCCATGGTGTGCCTGGTAATTTTCCTAACAAAGTAGCAATACCACCACAGATTGTAATGGCATATATACATTTATATTTACTTGTACTATATTTTATACATTTACCTGTAAGTGCACGCTTCTTTTTTTAAATAATGTTGTCACCATAGTCGAACATAATATATATTCAAATTACTTATTATACTTGTACAACATAGATGTCATTGATTTCTCAGCGACACGAAAGCAAGAGCCAGTAAAACATATTTCAGTATTACCGAATTATATCAGAATGATTATACTAGGTCCATCTGGGTCTGGTAAAACACAATTATTACTTAATTTGATAAGGAGATGGTTAAAGTGGTACAAGTTATATTTATTGCACCACCAGTTGATGATCAGAGATGCTATGATGTATTTAAATATTTTAATGAAAACGCAAAATTGCCAAATGAACATAGTGACGACATTTTATATTTTGTATTGATGAAGCACCGTCCGTAGATGAATTATATGGATTTATTAATAATCTCGCATTATACGACGACGTAATGCTGGACAAGCAATCAAATCAAGCTAGAATATTTTCACGAGGTAGGCATAAAATACTGATGTGTTTTATGTTACTCTACGATATACACACATACCTAAAGTGGTGAGAGATAACTTTAATATTCAGTGGTATTTAATGGAGTTAATACACATACTCTGCGAAATATGCATCAAACTTGGTGCAGCGGAGATATGGATATAATAAGATTTATACATTTACTTTTATAAGCTTAAACTGCCCCACACGGATTTATAACAATACAATTACATGATCCATGATCGCGATATCGTATTGGTCTTGATAGAAAATTTGGTTGATCTAATTATAGCAGCAGAGAGGATACGACCTCAATGAATCGTCCGGTTGATAAACGAAAACGCGTATACTTTTTGAAAAGTACTAACGACAACTATAAGGTAACAAATTAAACTAACCCAATTAGTGTAACTCTCGGTACGTTAGAGGCTTTCTTTTAGCGTTAGTGACCTTATTTTTCAGTTTCGTGAGAAGCTTTATTTTTTCAAAAATTACGTTCCAGCAAAAGGTCTGTTCACCCTCTCTACTGCTCAGACACAGACAAAATAAGTATATCCTTCCAAAGATTTATACTCTCTAGGTTCAGGTAAAGTATAACTCTCTGCGTTTATCCTAAATTAGTTCATAATATACATTATGTAAGAGTTATACTTTCTGTTAGGCTTTAAAAAAGCTGAGCCCCTTGGCAACATGTGAGATTATGTCAATTCATATGTAGGTCATATTTGTATTTTTATGATTTGTTTTAAATGTGGTACTCATGGCTGAAAATGTGTCTGTTGTGACTAGCTATCTCTATTCACTGTCTAGTTCAATAAGAGTGATCTATCTTAAATGCAATGAAGTACTTGGTTTTGGCTCATGGTCATTCCGTACCCAGGTAGTCTCGTACCCACTGGAAATTGGTCGTATCGCATCCAAGGTGCTGGTCGTTTCGTACCCAAGGTGCTTGTCGTTTCCCACCAATTAATTTACGTCAAATATAAAGTATTGCCATATTTACAGTTCACTCGCTAGGCCTAATCTTTTTCCTAAATTAAAAATTGCATGAGCAAATCGATTCCGATTGTGACTAAGCACTAAACATTACAGTAATTGTATTGTTTTCACTTTATAATATCATAAATGTACAAAACGGAATTTAAAACAATCCACATTAACAATAAAAAAGGCCTTGGACAGGTTTAAATATCTGAATAAGTCCATCATTTTTGTATAGTTCCAATTGAAAAAACACTTGTCATATTTCTTGGTATTATTTAGTAATGACTAATGTGACTGAAAAATTACAACTGTTTATCTTCTCAAAGCAACTATAAATTTTGCGATCTTTCATTGAGGCTTAATGCAGATAAAACTTTGTTGTTTGTTTAAGTTTATCTTCTCCAAGGCCCAATACAGGTGAAAATTTCAATTTGTGTTGCCTGCTTTTAAAGGTGTCGAACGTGGTATACTATATGGGCCGCCAATCCATTTTTGGGGAGACTGCTGGCCGCAGTTGTGGTCACTTTTGTTATCCTACACATAAATAATCGCAGAGAGAAAGAGAGAGAGAGATTTAATTCGGCATTGCATTTTACATATATTGACTTCGTTGTTTTAAAACAGATTTAATTATTTAAATAATCGAAGATATTTCTACACCCTTTGATTCTGCCAGTATTGAAACGTTTATAATACAGCACCCCATGTAATACGGCCTATATTTCTTTCAAGAATAGAACAGTAAAAATTACAGTCCAATGAATGATTGAAGGAGATATCTCAGTAAGACTATTGGATAGCTCGAAAAGGTTTCATAAAGAACAAAAGACTAACAACATTATTCCGAAATGTACACTTCAGAGTTTTATTACATACATGAGGAAAACACAATTACAATATGCATTTCTGTTTTAGGATTTAAAAATCATTGTATAATAATCCAATTAAATTGCGTTGTCAGTCAGTTGTCGGGCCGTAAATGCTGCTGCGATGTTTCAGTAATTTTGAGGAGGAGATAACGCCGTTCTGTTACTCATTCCACACCGAGAATATTCTCGCCTGCATTTTTTATATATTTTTTTTCTGGCATCGTCTCAGCTTTTTGTCTGATGCCAGTTGAATCTGTGTAACAACTGAAGTGGCTTCGTTGTATGAGAGACTAACTAGCACATATACAGGAAGATTTGCTTTGCCGGTTTTTGCGTTGATCCTACGATGCCAACCCTCTACATCGTTGTTGGTTCTAACATATTTTCTGGACACAGACCATGAGTCAGCCGGGAATGTGATGTTCGCAATCCAGGTTGACTCTACATAGTCAACCCAACTGTATAACAATAGACTCATCTTGGACTGAGCCTTAAGACGGGCAAAGGCAGTGGCTATATGTTCTGCAGGTAAAAATGGTAGCTCCATCCCCTGAAAAAGAGATACATAATGAAAGCAATTTATTAATAAGATAACACATTATAATGGCAAATGTATCATTCAAAATGCAAATTAGCAAATTAATTAGAGTATTTGTGTTAATTATTAACTTCCTGCAAAACTGACGAACATTCTTTTCTTGAATGTAGATTGTTCTCAACCGCAAATCTTTGAACTTGTATGCCACACATGCAAGCGAATTGGTGGTATTCATATGTAACTTGTGTACTCTTATGGCTTTTGTCTGTATTACTTTTAGCCATTTCTATTCACACACCAGAACACAACATTTATTTGCCTGATTCTGGTGCTAATGCAAAACATATGTCAGCTGTAACTGAAGTATAAAGAATTTTTCCTGATGCTGAGGCCTACTGTGTAGACAGTATAGCTGTTAGTCATCAAATCAAATGGAAGACAACATGGTGCAGTTGAAGAAAATGACATATACCCAGTACCATTTAGAATTATCTTAAAAAAGTCATAATGCACACTGATTGAAGTGTTGAAAATGCAAACTATTCTTCTCAAAGCCAAGCCCATGACAAGTGGTTTTAGAAAATGCATTTGTTCCGCCTACATTTTAACTTAACCCAAAAGTTCAGTCTTTTGCCTAAAATTCAATCTTATATATGCATTTATTCCATAAAACACAAAGAAATAATATACCAAATCATTTTCATTATTGATTTTTTTTTTCCATTTCATTCTCATTTATTATGAAATGACATTTCTTAGTGGCGTGCTAGCAACTGTAACTTGAGGAATATTTTGTACATGCTGGCCTAAGTGTCACGAATATACTGTGCTACATTTTGCTTTATTATGTATAAAACTATCATGAGACTTGTTTGATTAAATCCTGCATTTGTCAGTTACACTTACAAGCCCACTGGTAGAATTTAAAAGTTGTGACAGTTTGGGATCTTTTTTGCAGTAACCGCAAATCACTTTGCCTTCATAGTCAACGAATTCAAGCCATTTGATAATTGTCAAACCATTGTGGCTGAAAATGTGATTATCTCTTACTTGTGTCCTATTTGATAATTTTGCTGCCACAGAGGCTGGATTATGTATCTGAAGAAATAGTCAATCTAGACTCTGTTGCAGTCTTACATTTTATATGTTCAATTCAATGAACTTTCTTTCTTTGACTCATCCTTATGTCATAACTTGCGAAAATAGTTTAGTTAACAATATTTATTCTAACAGAAAAGATCACCTCACTTGAGAACTCCTCCTACTAAATTGATTATGGCATACATTTTATCTTTGAAATTCAAATATAGCCCGCTCCTTAATTAGTATAACTAAATCATATTGCACATTGAAGGTGATCCTATGTATAATCAGTTAAAAAATAAAGACTCAATGCTATCATTTCATCACTGCATACAGGTAACAGACCTTGTGTCTGTAAAGTGCCTTTCATTGGATTACTTTGGTTTATTAAAACCAAACAGCGATCCACTCAGGATTTTCTAGGGTAGATACAGAGAATATAATATGGTCATTCAGAACACTATCAATACATCAGAACAGATTGGTTTTGTTATTATTTAGCCAAAATAACTTAGTCAGATGGCAAACATGATGATGGTCATAGGTTATGTGGAATTTGCATTGAATCATCTGATCCCAGAAGATTTGATACAATGTCACTGGCTGTGGTAATCATCAAGTGCATTTGCACGGCACCATAAGACTGATCAAGATACCATAAGCTGGAAAGATGAAGAAAAAGAAAACCGATGACCCAAAGACAAATCCTGCAAACTGTGTGCAAAAACGATTCCACAGATTACATATGAAAACTTTACTATATTTAGCTTGAATATATTAATCAATTCTTCCTCCAGTCTGCTACAGTAATTCATGCCCATTGCACTCATAACTAATCCTTGCAGTATTTTGTGTGGGCCACACTATCTTAATTGATGCAGCTGATGCTCCATTCTTCAGTTCAGTGTTGATTCAAACATAGCATTGATTCAAACATAGCAATGTCCTTTTGGGATGTGTGCATAAATAAAGAATGCCTGTCCCTTCATTACTTCACTTGTTGAATGTATCGTGTCTCTCTGACAACGGTACCTTGTGAGAAAGAATTTTATAAACAAACTGGACATACAGTATTGCTAGACATATACTCAGACCTGAGACTGTATAAAAGACTGCTTACTTGTGAGGCATTATCAGTGCTAGGGCTTGAGGTAATAACTTGATATATGTTTGTTAAGGCAAAATAAGGGGCCTTATGACTTCAATTGAAACTGTGAAAAAACAAAAGGTTCAAATTCAATAAACTTTTGTTTTTCCTCATTTGTTATATTACAGTTCCAAGAATGGTCATTTCTTTTATCTGTTTAATCTCTTGCCAATTTTAAGTCATCATCACTAACCAAGTCTCTAAATCAATTCTTGGCATATTTAGCTAAAATGGATTCTACTGTTCCATTACATCATTGATTGTTTTGCTTGCAGTATGGAGCTTAACACCATTTTTTCAGGACATCATAGGCTTTATATGGCAGCCAGTATATTTATTGGAGGAAATCAACACACATAACGCTACTGGCAAGCTTTCTCTTATACAAACATTGGTTGGACTAGAGAGAGTTGATTAGTTTGAGTGATGTGTGTGCCTAGACCATTCTGTAACTCAGGGCCCCATGACTGAATACGGCTTATAGAAATTAACCCTAATTCAAATTCCTTGTTGCATTTAAATCATAACACCCACCATACAAAATGACACATGTCTCAAGATCTTCCAATTTGTATATTTGTTGCAAGTTTTAATTCTGAGTTGATGCATGTGGATGTGGAAAGTCAGTTACTGAATACTTAGCTACTTATACATGTATAAGGAACTCTCACATTGGTAAAAGCTTGCAATTGGGATTTTATTTGCAAGAGGGCAATTAATTGTTCAAAACACTGTTTTAGCTAACTACATATGCCAAGGGTTGACTTATAAAAAGGAGGATCAATAAATCCTAGCTGGTGAAGATAATTGTATCCAAACTTGGTAGAAAGCGAGAAGGCCTTTTAATTTTGTACAGCAGTTTCATTAAGGAACCAACTATAATATCATTAGCAGTCTATGAGCAAAACCCACATTTAGGACCAACTAGACATCAAAACCATATGCAGAGTTCCATTTACGGCCAACTAGACATCACATAGGTCATCTAGTGAAAGCACAATTTCAAAATGACCAGCCATTTAGGAGAAGTAGCAATGACAGGGCTTTCCAGATGCCCATTAAACAGCCATATTGGAGGTTAGATTGGCACTATATTCACTAACGTCCAACTAGACATAAGAAGTATTTCATTGATATGACGATTCATTCAGGAGAAGTAGTGATAACAAGATTTTCAGGATGGCCACGTTGGTGGCCTTATAGGATGTCTGTACAGCACCATAATTCTCATTCAGGACCTGCTAGACATCAACATACGTATTCTGTACACATGTTGACAAGCTGACACAATCATCCATTCGGAAATAGCGATAACAAGTTTCTTAATATGGCCACTGTGGCAACCGCATTGTATGTGTCAGTGGCACCATCCTGTTTTTCCTTCCAGATATTTTCACACAAATATCATATTTAAAGATAGCATTAATACATACAAGATCTTGTCGGTTTATTTCATAACAGATTTTCCCCCCATATTAACATAATCTTTTGAGGACAGTTATACATTATAGTTCTAGAAATTTTTCATATTGCCAGAAACTATTAAAATCACATCAGAAAGTGTTCTGTTATATATTTATTCAACACTGAAAAATATCTATGAACTCTTAGAGTTTTTCCCCTATATTAACTTAATTTAATGAAGATTTTCAGACTATAACCTTTCCATTGGATTTTTTTTCTAACATGGGGTAAAAAGTATATTTTATAGTAACCAATATTTACATTGCCTTCACCATCGCAGAAATCTATATTGTCAATTTCCTAGTAAAGAAAGCCAAGATAATCAATGGACAGTTAATACTCATTTCAGGGTCACATACCTGAGGCAAATTTTTCATTGTTAAATCAAACATTTATATCGTGTTTCCTTTGACCTAAATATATATATATATATATATATATATATATATATATATATATATATATATATATATATATATATATATACTTGCTGTTACTCTAAAAGAATGCTGGTGACCAAGTTGATAACATAAGGATTTCAAAACAAGTGTGAGAAAATGAGAAATATGGCCAAAGCAAACGCATACTAAGGTTCTACTTTGTAATTATTATGTACTTCAAACCAGCAGGGACAGGGGTAAACAAGCCTCGTAAAATGCCGATCTGAGCCTTGTATCCACCAGACGGGTTGGCATGAACTGACCTTTTTGGGGTTTTAAGGGTCAGTCTTTAAAATTGAGGCCTTAAAAATGTTGAGATCTTATATTAAAATGACAATTTGAGCCTTGCAGATTCATGTCCACAGGTGCCCAAATAAAAAGGGGGTTGCAAGGGACAAGCGTGTCGATGTGTTATAAAATAACTGACTTATCATTAGTGTGCTGACAGGTGATGTGTAATTAAATCACTGTTGCAATGTTAATAATGAGTGCGTCTGCACTATGGAATTTCGTACAGATAAATTAGCTCAACAACTAGAGGCAATTAAGAAATATATCCACGTTCGTGATTCTGTCAAATGGCAGCTAAAACAGCATCAGGAAGCTCAAGTGGCATTTATAGAAGGTAAAGAGCAGTTATATATGTTATCTTTTTAGGGACGTGTATGGATTTTGCCCTCATGCTGGAGCATTCAATGGATATATAAATCGCCATGGTCTGAATTTACCCTCAAGCTGGGGTAATCGATGGGAAAAGTCTTATCAAAATTCGGGGTTTTATTCAAGCTTCAGGTGCAAGTTTTTGTGCATGTCCACGTCCTTGCATAAAACACAGTTAGCCATTTTTTCATACAGATAATTTTCAGTTGTGGACAGGAATAATAAGTATTTGCGAGTGTCTGAATGGAATTGGTTCATTATTAATCGAGATTCACTACATTTAAAAAGCAAAATTGGATTGAAATGCAAGAATTGTAGTACGGAATTATTGTCGGTTCTGGATCGTAGGATGGAATTGTGTGTGTGTGATTGGATTTTTAACGTAGCTTGAGTAATTGTTCAGTCATATTTTGCTACGATGTCTTCAGTGTGGCAGTTTATAGTGATGTCTAGCACTGGGGCATCATGCTGCAGACATGTAGTATGATGTCGCACCCAGTCACATTATCCGGACACCAGGCCGACAAGTCCTAACACTAACCGCTTAATGCTGAACGTTTAGCGAGGCAGCTGTTAATACCATATTTGTAAGTTTTTGGTATGACTTGGCCGGGGTTTGAACCCATGACCTCACGCTTCTGAGGCGGACGCTTTGACCACTAGGTCACCGGAACGGTCAGAATGGAATTGTAACAATTACAATGGAAGCAATTTGTATTATGTTTGTTGGGGCATTCCTCACTGATCATAAAAGTATGTTGGGCTCCATCCATGATGTATAATGCTGTCTGACATTTCTACGCACCTAAGGTTTCCATCTCCAATATTGAAGCAAAATGCATACCGAATTCGACCGATTGACGAAAATAAAGTCAAGCAATTCTTACCATTTGAAATGAGGTAATTTTAACTAGTAAATTCTATTCAGAATGATATTAATTTTGAACATAGGGGATACCACCCCCATGTTTTCCTGACTCGCGATATGTCGGCGTATTCTGTGCACAGATTTGAAAAGATGTAATGTTTATCCATGGAGCTATATAAATGAAATACATTACTGTAGACTGTTTTTGTCAGCAGTTAAGTTGAGTTATTAGGTCAGGTTTATAGCTAGTTTTACAAAATTCAATGTAGAATGCCAATAAATGACAAGATATATTTTTTGCAAACTAAAGTGTTCTTGTATAAAAACTAGTAAAGTTTAACATTTTATAAAAAATACGTGGAAGAGAAAAAACAGTTAATAGGATGCAATGTGCTTACGTCATGTTGATGGGGGAAAATTACTAAATAATTTAGAAACTGACTATATGCCGGAGAATTTTTTGAGAATGTATGTTCTTGAGACAAGTTCACATTTTGGGTAGCAGACGATTTAGTACGTGTGGGACAACTTCTTGCAAACGTGGAAACTTGGATTAAAATGCAGTATTGTTATAAGTTATACATTTCCATATTTTATATAATGTATTGTATGATTCTAAAAGATGCATAGTTAATCGGAATTTCTGGGTTACAGATTCAAGAAGGTCATGGAGTGGGTCTACATGTTGACTAATAAATTACTATTTGATCCCCTAGGTGATATTTCAATTCTAAATTAAAACCAATAATACTTAATGTATAATCGAAAATGCGACAACCTGGTGGAGAGGCAAAAATGGAGATAAAAAACTTCCATATAGCCTCAGCAAATTTAGACTGAATAGATAGGGAACAAATAATTAAACTAAACAACAAGACAAATTATGATATGATTTTCATACAAGAAACACATAATAAGTTGAGTAGAGAACTAACAATTTATGTGAGGTAAAATTAAATGGGTTATAATTGTGAATTATTATAAAGGAGATGTAAGGGAAGGGGTACCTACTTCTATCAAGAATAAAATGGGAGTAACTTGGGAGCAAGAAAACAAGGGAAACTTTTTTGGGGGAAGATTGATACATATTGTGATAGAGGACACTCATTTTATAAATGTATAAATACCTGCTAATAGAAAGAAAAAGCAACAATTCATTGAAAACCTGTTTAAATATTTAGAAACAATTTCAATGGCCCCCACTGCTTGGATGACTCATGATGTTGGTTGATTGGTAGTTTTGGCTAACTGGCAGATCAATTTTCTTAGGAAGAAGACTGATGGTAAGAGAATGGGTCTATGGTTCGGGCTATTATATTGTTTGCCAGACTTTGTTATGAGGACTTGTATTAAATAGGTTTCTCCTGCTTGTAAAAGTTCTACTGTTATATTGTCTGACCGAACTGACATTCCCTTATGTAGTGCCTTTATTGCGGTGTCTTCTTCGTCGGCAACGATCTGATGGTCAAATTCATTTGTGGTCAGCTGGACGTTCAGCTAGGTCTCGGGAAGTCTTATGGTTGTAAACGTCTGACCATTATTCGGTCCATCTGTTAATAATCCATTGCTTCGTAGTACATCTCTACTGTTTCTCTGCTTTCATTTGTTTTAACAACTGGTACACATTTAACAGTTTTCCTGGTTCAGACTTTTCTTGAGTTTCTTACTTTGGTCATCTGACCTGCCTTCGCTGACTGTGGAAACTCGTCTTAATCATAATGTTAATCTCTCTGTAGTTTTCTGTTTCTTCAATGGTTCCTTCTTCCTCCTCAGTTTTATTCTCACATACGTGAGGTAGAGATTATCTCCTGCGAACCGCATCTTATTTGTTCTAAGATGCTTGCGAGATGATCTCGCTTGCTGAGCCTGTACTGCAGTGTTGAAGGCGGTAACCAATGGGAATATGCTTATGGATGCAGCACCCAGAAATGTATATGGTGCAAACATGCCTCCTTTCGATGCTTCTAATGCTTGTGACAAGCATGTATCTAGAATAGTTTAAAATTCAAACATGACCCTGGACTGTTTGGCCTTTTGTTTCACCAGAAAAGAAGTTTGATTGACATTATTAATATGTTATGGTCGCTTTCTATATCAGCACTTGTCAAGCTACGTATTTTGGTACTGTTGACGTCAGACTCGAAGCATCTCCTAACCAAGATGTAGTCGCTCTGGTTGTTATGCTTTCGGTATGGACGATGGGAAGCTCACCTTAATCATGATCGATGGAGGCCAAGGATGTTGGCTCTAGGTGATTGCATTTATCGAAGTCATTGAGCTTCACCTCTTTCTTATTGGTCTGTCCATTACAGCATGGACCACATACGTATCTCTTGTATGCATGTACGTATTCTCGCACCGTGGCATTCCAGTCTAATTGAATAACTAGACTATCCTTAATGTGTGTTTGGTCAATGAGAGTTTGATACTTGTTGTAAAATATCAGTTGACTCGTTATCATTGCTAGATGTAGGGGCCTCTATGTTGGCGATGGTGAAGGGAGATGCCCTCTAATATAGGCATGAGCATCGTAATTGAGCCCGTCGCATTTCCAGAATGTAGACCAAACCCAACAGCTATGTTACCGTATGACTTGACAGGGTCTCAAACATCTAGCTGTCGGATATATATTGGACGCTCTCCGCTCTCTCTCTCTCTTTCTATCTCTCTCTCTCTCTCTATCTTTCTATGTATCTATCTATGCATCTATCTATCTATATATATATATATATATATATATATATATATATATATATATATATATATATATATATATATATATATATATATATATATATATATATATATATATATATATATATATATGTATGTATGTGTGTATGTGTGTGTGTCCCATACTTAAACTAACAGGTCGAAGGATCTAATAATTTGCACTATGCACAATTCTTAATATTACTGAACTGAACTGAATTATTTCATATAATCAGTGGCTGGAGCAGTTTATTTGCACCACTACAAAACGCAGATCAACAGTTCCGGATACAGTGCTTCATCGAACTGAATGGTTTGATCAAAAACTTGCACATTTCTCTGAATAATGCAGTAATTTATTTAATTAATATCGCATAATTTGTACTCGCAATTCACCAAGCAGCATATAATTTTATCAGCTACACAGATGTAGATACATACAGAGGACATATTGCCATTTGATTGGGTTTTGGTACTGGGGCAGAAACATTTTTGATGGCGATGTTGAAGTGAGATATCTTCAAGCCTGGGCAGCTGCAACGTAATGGTGTCCATCTCATTTACACCCTGAAGACCATATCCGATATATATGTTACCGTATTGCTTGCGCGGTGCTCTAACACTGCTAACGTTTACAAAGGTTGTGTGTTACCTAAATTCAGTTCATATAACATTCCGCTTTGGTCACTGCTTTATTCCGTATGTAACATTAGTTACATGTATACTTACAAACGTTATCATTATCCCCATTTCTCATTTGCAATTATAGCAGGACAAGTAATCTTGTAAAAGTACAGTTTTTATTTTGTACAACTTTAAAAAGTTTATTCGTCAGTGTTAAAATGACACACTTTATGATTAATGCGGTTTTTAAAATAAAATATTTACAGTGCGAACAATGGATACTCTTTAAATTATGTATAAATTTAAAAGGACACCTTCCAGTTTAGTATTCTTTTAACAGTATATTATTTAAGTACGTCAAAGTGTATGCAGAAATTCTCTGGGGATATGTAATAGAAAGAACATTATTGTAACATTGTAATGCATAGCTCTCACTCTGCCAGGAAACATGACCAGAACACAAATTCTTTCATAACTTCTGCACTCCTAACTAGAACAAAAACAAACTTATATACACACGTTCACATGGATCTGCCGGTATGCTTAATCAACGAACTATGAATTCGAGGAAATATCACAGTGTATCAACAGTGTCATGACTATGTGACAACTAGCCATGCAATATGGGGAAATACTGCAATCGTGCACACAATTATATATGTAATTATGCTGGTAATGAGTTGACTAGATCGAAAATAGCTTCGTCATTGATGCACTATTGCGATACGGAATTTTCTACAGCCAGATAACGTTCAGAGGTACTGATTTTATGTTTATGAAAAGTGCAACACTGATTACTGTAGTGCCAATCCAAATAGATTAATGTGGCTCACCCATGAGAACACACGAGTAGATTATGTGGGTTGATCCACGGTATGGTTAGAAAATGGAACCATGTTGATTCTTAGATAGGAAAATTAACTACATAGTCAACCATGCCCTTCCTTCTGATTGGCAATAAGATGATATTTTATGAACACTCGATAACAAACTTTACAGGGGTTTTGAAGCATTGATGAATTAATCAGCTATCATATCACACACCATGCATTGGGAAAATCGATCTCGAGTAGGAAATATAAAGTTAAACAGCAATACGACATAAAATAAACACAGAATCAGTCGTTTCAAAACGTGTTGTAAATACCTACGTTTTTACCTATATTTGATAACAATAGTTTGGAGGTTATAGCTTTTGGTGCTCCAATTAATTGTATATTAAACTTATTATCATTATTTTGCGTATGCTTTCGTACAACTCGTCATTATATAACTAAAGAAGAAGACACAGTGTCAAGACCATTAAGTAAGTCGAACCAATTGCTTTGTTCATGATGATATCCATATGCTTGTACTACTTCACGATAGTGGGTTTGAAACAGTAGTTTTATCACAATTATAACTATAGCAATGCGAGGAGGTCTGGGCTAGCTAAGCGCCTTTCTCAAAGACATAATAAGGCTTGCAATCTCGACTTTACTGGGTTCATGTTGAACTCATGGCTGTGAATTACAGTTCAGACGCCATAACAAGGGAGCTACCGCTAATCATTGAAACTTATTGAACGCCTTGTTGACAGGAATATACAATTTTCGTAACGGTTTTTTAATTTTGTACTTCAACATGGAGTACCTGGGATTTCGAAGACTTGAAAGCACGATAAAATATAAGCATTCAGTTTTTGGGGGTTTTGTATATCCTCTTGAAAACCACTCGAATTAGAATATTAGAGGTACCTATGTATATATACATTTACTTGTTCATTGGCTATTTATTACAGTATACTACGTTACTGTTTACAATGACCAGATGCATTTAATACTTCAGTACATTTGTACTATTCTATATTTAAAGATGTCCACTGTATAGGACATGATTTGCCTGAGATTCGCTACTAATCGTATTTATACACCATATAGTCATTTTTTCAAAGAAATAAATAAACCTGTCAGCATCGAAATATATTGTGTTGACCATAAACTGCACAATATGTCTTGGTTTTTTATATAGACACAATTGGATTTGTTAGACGGAGTACATTTATAAAATTTTAGTATCTAGGGTCCAGCAGAAACCATGATGATAACAATGAAAAATTGAATGGCGATGTCACACGATAGGAAGGACATATTTCTTCTAAATAAGTATGCATGTAGTCACACTGACTGAAGTAATTTCCTCCTGAATAAATAGTTGAAGCAATAATAACTAAACATTTGCATTATACATTGACTTAAGACGTCCGGGGCATATTACATTTTTTTCCATATCATGACATATTTATTTATTTATTTACTTATTATTTATTTCACCTTTATTTCACAGCACAATTTATCATTTTATCAATTTAATTTTCATTTCTAATCAGAAGGCATCATGATCGTATTGGCATGAAAATGACTGTAAATGACCACGTTACTCAAATTTCAGGGTCACGTAAAACTCTTCAAATTCAGTAGTCTGACATTGTTAATTCATTGATAACCAGTATTTTGTGTGCAATGATGGTGTTTATATTAAACATTGTTAGGATTGCATATGTAGTCGTTGCTTTCATCATAATACATTTTGTATGCAGCCATGTTTCATCATAATATGTTAGGCATAATCACAATGTCTACGTCTGTAATTGTGAAATCGTATATTCCCATTTCTTCTAGATTGTATGTATGTATTATTTACACTACCGACATCACTATCGATATATGGTCGAGTTCATTTTGCAAAGGCTATGACTACGGTTATGACTAACGATATTTATTTGGAACTGCAATTACTGTTTGTTACGGAATTGTTTATGTCCTTTTATGTATTGAATACATGTCATCGGGTTTCGTTTTCGTGCACAACGATACCCGATGGTGATTTATGTATATTGTACAATATTTCGAAACAGTGAGTTCGGATCATCCTATAACGCACGTGCTAAGTGCTTTCGATGGGAAGAACCGAATACTTCTGGCGCATAGACGATGTTGGTGATATCGTCTGTATGTAAATGCCTCACCGTAAGACTAAATCGACACCTTACCGAACGTCTTGTCAGTGAGCGGTCCATTTTAAGTACTTGCTCATTTATTTTTCTCAGTACATCATACTACCATGCCGCCTAAGCAAGCAAGTGGGAGCATATGAAACAGTGTACTACAAAGGAAACGACTCTGATCGGATATGGACTAGGATTCAATACAACGGATACAGGAATTATTTATAAAGGAAACAACTCTGAACGAGCATGGACTAGGATATAAGACGATGTAAATATAATTAACACTACACTAAAATGATTACAACATGAAATGAGCACGGACTGGGATTCAAGACAACGGATACAGGAATAATTATTCTGATACTCAGTCTTGTGGGGTGGAGTCTTGCCACCATTCTCGCGATTGATTAACATCTCCCGATTATTCTTGCGATAGACATTGCTTAACCTTGAACGTCACGTAAAATGAATCGTAATATTTAAACAGTGTATTACAATTTATAGATGACTACAACTCGATATAAATACTGAAACAGGAAACCACTCCGACTAAACATGGGCTATAATTCAGGATAAAGGATAAAAGACGTTTCATATTTCTAAATGTGTACTACTATGGAAATGACTAAATGTACAGGGCTATGATTCAGTAACGTTATTACAAGATGAATAAATTAATAACTGAGAAAGGGATACAACTCGATAACAAAACTAAATATTAAAGGATGTATATTATAAGTATACTGTAATACTAGAAATTAATACAAGTTGGGGATGAAACTCGAAAACACAATTAACACTATATTCTGGTGTATATGATAAGATTCAGATAATGGAACAAAACGTCTTAATGACCAACATACAGACTTACAAGCTTCTCTACTTCTTTACTTTTTACTGAACCACACACTTCAACTTTTCTAGTCTATTTGCAAACATGCAAACCCCATACAAAATAACAAATTCAAGACATCATATGTTAGTATTAGAATTATTTTAAAGTTTCTTCAATGTTCTCAACATAAAAGATCTGTAACCGAATTGCCATAACTTGTAACTTAAATTTAACAAATGGACTACACCACAAAGAGGCAATCTGCCAGAATTTTCACTAATGTTATACTAACCACTAACATACAAACAAACAAACTTTTACGATATAAACATTATTTACTTATTTACTTATTTGTAGTTAAGAAACGCTTTCAAAAATGAAACATACTATCGCGGAATTCTATAACTTGAACTTCTTGTATTCATATTTATATATAATTAGCAACGCTAGAACATGAAACTTCTTGAATTATTAATGGACATCAAACCTGCAGAATATGTACTAGCATGAACAGCGACGAGCTCATGCAGGACGCAAGTTCTACAAGTGCATTAACTAATGAACTCTAAGCTGAACGCGTGCGCCATGCAATCCCAGGTGACCGTAATATGAACTCATTTAAGTATTTTGTTACTTCCCTCTATGCACAACAAATACATATACTTAATACTACTGTACTTACACTAAACTGCTTCAAACAAATTAAATTTAATATAACTAAATAATAACTCAAAAGACATTTGATCTTTACAAGACAGCCCAAGCAGAAATACAAGGATAATGTACAGAACAACATAGCACTCACATAGTTATCACCGAACAGTAGTGATCCCTTGCAAGGATCACTTATGTAAATAACTTTAAGATCAGTCAAGGCCAAGAAGTAGCTATTGCAGTAGTTAGGAAGCAGCATAAAGCCTTGAATAAAATTTAATAAAATATTTAACATTGATTATACAACACAATTTGGGTAAACTACAAAACACATTAACATCCTTTAATTTTAGACACTAGGGGGTCTCTTCTGAGAGGGTCCACACAATCAAACTTCAAAGACTTTCCCTTCTTCATATGTAGAGGTATGTAAGTATTAATTTATTTTGTATAAGTTGCAACTATTGTACACCATGCATACATTTGTATACTTTCTATGTAGCTTAAGCTTAAGTAGTATAAATCAAATATTTTCCATTATTGTTCGTGACATAGCAAGAGATTTATATTAGCAACATAAAGTTGCATTTTTAAGGACATGTCGATGTAGTAACAAAATGCTTGATGTTAATATGACAACTATTTGACCATAAACCAGCGATACTAGAATTAACGATCATTAATACAGTCTAAAGGGACAAGGACTGTGGAAGATGAACGATGCTCACATGCTCGACGAGTAGGTGGACATTGTTCATCTACACTTGAAAGAACTCACTTCGAAATTGGGAAATTATATAAAAGGGAATATAACAAACTTCAAAATATTACAATAAAATTAAGGTAATATAGAAATAATGGGTAAATGAGAAATATAGTGAAATACAGTGGAGAAATGGTCCTAAAACAGAACAAGAGGAAAAACATATCAAAGAACGGAACACATTAGAACAAAATACCACTCAATGTATCAAACTAAGGGCGGGACAAGTTGGGGACGTGTACAAAAAAGGTAGTGGACTTTTCAAAATGATAGAACTAAACTGAGGTAGAGAAAAAAATAGTGTATACAAATAAATAATACAACCCACAAAGACAAGAAAGATATTTTAAAAGCCATTAAAGAGTATTATGCAGACATTTATAAGGCTCAAAATATAGATATAGATATTATAAACAGCCAAATAGGGAAAACTAATTACCAAAAGTACCAGAACAAGGTAATGAACACTGACAAGTGTATTACTGAAAATTAAATTCGTATAGCAATTAACAGTTTGGAGAAAGGAAAATCGTCACGGTTAGATGGTATTACATCTGACTTTTCTATTAAATTTCAAAATAAATTAATTGACGTACTAGAATTGCTATATAATAACATATTCTTAAGATGGAAATGCTAAACACTTTCAGAGAAAGGACAATTACATTTATATATAAATGGAGGGGAGATAGGAACAAAATGAAAATCTGGCGACCTATTACACTATTAAATAATTGCTATACAAAATTATCACCAACATAATACAAACCCGCCTAGATACAATAATAAATGTAAACCAATGCTGTGGGGTAATGGGTAGAAATATTTAAAATGATACACTATCGATTGGATAATAAGTGACTTTTTAGCTAGACCGGGATAAAATAGTCATGCTTCTATTCGGTTCTATCAAAAGATAGCTTTTGATCGAATAGACCATGACTTCGTCATTAAAGCACTGAAATCCTGTGGTGTTGGCATTAATATCATTAATTAGATAAAAGCCATGTACAAAAATATAACATCTAAAACAACAGTAAATAGTGCAGTAACAGAGGAATTTATGATACAGTGATCAGTAAGACAGGGTTGTCCCCTGACATGGATACTCAATATTATAGCAATACAATCTTTAAATATAAACATTAATAAAAACATTAATATTTTTAGGAAATAAAATACCTAATTTGAAAGTGGAATTTATAACTATGCTACATGCTGACGACTGCACAAACTTCACCAGAGACGAATTCTATTTTAAGTATTTACAATATGAATTCACACAATTTGGAAAGCCTCTGGGTCAGCAATTAAACATGATAAGACGTATATATTACTGACAAGTAACTGGAGATCTAATCGCCATGTTCTACCTCCTAACATAATTTAAAAGCATGTAAGGGCATTATTCATATTATATGGGAGGAAACCATAAGCTGCTAATCAAGACAGAAGAGCAGCTGAATTGACTGTGTTGCTGGTCGAGAGGCAGGTGATCGGGCGTTGCTGACCGATTGAAAGGCGCTTATTTCTTGATTGACGAAGGAATTGAATGGTGGTCGGCAACTAGATGGATAATGGCTGCTTGATTTACCAGTGTGACTGGTAACCATGTATGCTGGTGACGGAGTGTGTAATCCACATATGTAATATTTGAGCCGTGGCCTAATTTCGGGTTTGTAATACCCAGTGTTTGGGATTCTAAATATATTTCGTATATTTTACTATTTGAGTAAAATACTTTATTTGTCACTATTTGAGTATATTCAATTTTACTATATAAAAAACACATCCTTTTCGTCGTGCAAAATTGCTGTGGATGATTCACCTTGTCGTTGTACAGTGTAAGGTCATTTATTTATATTTCCATTAGTTGTATTATTAGGTTCGTGCGGATCATGTTAATTGATCCAATATTTTGATCTTATACAAGTACATATTAATCATAATCTTTTCTCATTCAAGTCATCGAGATTACGATAGTCGCGAACTAAATATAACCAAACTGTTTGATTTTAGTCTGCGATTACTGTCATCAATGACGGAATATGGTCTGTAAGATCTGGTCTCGAATAGTTCACACAATGTCAATTTATTGTCTGTGGGTGCAACCTCTCCGTCAAGTGAGTAATATTGTGATGAAATGTCGGCAGCACTTCCACCAATGCAGCTTATATTAGTTCTTCTCAATCACCTTGCACTAGGACTTAATTTGAAAGATACTAGTAGACTTCAGCGAAACTACTTTATAGTGTTTTAGGTACACTTAATGTCTAGTTTTTGTGCTGATACATATGTTTGCTGCTACACGGCAGCCACCATGCTGCCGTCTTGCTCAATGTGGAATATCCGCTTCCGTTGCATTCACTTCGGTTGCTTAAGCGGTTTTATCGTCATCGGGTAAACAGTTTCTTACGAGCACTCAAGTCAACAATTTCAAAGTCAAATCCGCCTTCACCTAAGTTTTGCCATTATTATAGTGCTGAAAATGACCGATGTGTGCTTATAAACGAAAGTACATTTTGCAAGAGTTAACATCGGTAGATTATCAAGCAAATGTTATGAAATCCGCATTATGCTGATGTATCTATATACTTTCATCTTCCTTTAAATTTCAGTTTGCTTGAGAAGATCCAGAAATTAAATTCAGTATGTTTTCAATACAGGAACGTTTGCGACTTTGCGAACCAAATCTGTCCAGTGTAATGTTTGATTTGATGTTATGGTGTGTTATCTTTTATACCTATTTTGTAATACAATGAGAGATTTTGGTTTTTTAGTTTGATGGGATTGATTAGTAAGGTATCACAAACCGTGTTGATGCCTGCTTCGTGAAGAGTAGTCAGTTCTAATTGATTACAAACATCTTTGAAATGTACATAACAGTGTAATCTATCAAACCAATGATATGTAATTTGTTTAGTTATGACATTTGTAGCTTTGTATGTTTACATTAATTGCCTTGAAAGTAAACATGTAGCAAGCATTGTTTTATTTTTCTGGTCTCTAAACGTACATGCCCTAAGCAAGGTAAGTACACTCTAATGTAAGTAATCATGAATTGAATGAACCAGGTCATTGTCAAATGGAACATATAGTATATATTTTGTGACAAAAGTGTTAAAAAGAAGACACTGGTTTATGTTTGATCTCAGAGGCACACTACATCATGCAAAAAATAAAATTGCGTAGTTGTGTCAATGAAGTGTGCTGATTATTTCGAATCGAATTTACTTCCAGATTTGTTTTGTCAAAAACTGAAAGATATCACCAGATTTAAACGAATAAACATGACAAAAATTGTTTGGATACAGATAAGAAAAACATCCTTATGAACTGTGTTTCTTGGAGAAACAGTTGATAAAAAGTCCGATATGTACATCAAAGTTTCACCATATACAAGGTCATAGTATTCATTGCCACACTTACATGCACCAAGTGAATTGGAAGCACCCTACATCAAGAAAATACCAATATCGAAGAATAAGAACAGATTTATCTCATTGCCAAGTCGATTCGTTCATAGAGGAATATTATGCAAACGAAGGCGGAATGCCAGCATCAAAGGATACAAAGACTGACTTCCACTGCCAGATGTTTAAGAAAGAAGAATACTAAACTGACGATGAATAAGTGACGTGTGTCTATTGAAATAAATACAATGTTTGACCTATTGAAATAAATACAATGTCTGGTCTATTGAAATAAATACAATGTCTGGCCTATTAATGTGAATGCAGCGTCTGGTCTATTAAAGTAAATACAGTGTCTAGCCTATTAAAGTAAATATAATATCTGTAGCTTTCATGAACAACTAATATTACAAACGGACTATTTCAGTCACTATCTGTTTAGAAGTGCAAGATATTTAGATTAAAAAACATACTGTTCTGATATCCGGAACAAAATCAGGAACATAAATTTGAATTGTATTCGTAGTGTATGGCTCTCGCGTTGTTTTAACGACTAATGATTTACAACAGAAATATAATAAATCAACAATAATGCAAATCAATCTTTCAAAGTCGATGATCTTTTTTATTGCAGTTGGGTAAATTTCACAAAACATGATAATTTTAGAGACTTGTACCAAAACATTAAGTTGCCATATGCCAGATAGCACATTGGGCCTCCAGTGATTTAAACTAGTATGTGTATGCATCAAGGTGTTATTAAAGAAACAGGAGCATGACTCTTCAAAATGTATACAGTTCCTTTAAGGCATCAATGTGTCGTTATGACACGCAGATAAACTTCGTTGTCGTGTTAAGACGCATCTGCAGGTTAATCTGAAAGGAAGGAGAAATTTCAATGTTGAAATATTTTTAAAGAAGAAACGATTTTTGAGGTATTCCGATGTTTCGTTTAAGATTTGTGTTGTTCCACGTTTAGTAACATTACGATATTATTGTCACACTTATGCCAATCTGAGCAATTATTATTTTTCCCCAGAAAAAACTCACTGGGCTAAACGGTGTGTTCACGAAACAAGAATTGCATCCGAGAGACAAATATAAATATTTTTAAAAAGATATTTATAAATATTTCGAGTTTTATTTTCTGCTTTCAAAATATCATCACCGTAAATTATAGTAAGCTTGCAGAACCCTGAGGAAAATATGACGAATTTTGGTCAGGATTAAGGTGGCGGATTTTAAATTACGGCTTAAGATACCTGGAAGTTTCTGTAATTCGTTTACAGGTGATAGTATTTTCATCACACTATATAGATAACTTCATGAATCGTTTATCTTATACATATCTCACGTGACAATGATATAGCCCATTTCAGTCGAAAGCTTGCTTACTGTTTGAAGAGACATTATCACTTCCTTCTTTACCTTCTACATCATCTTCCCAACCGCATATACCACCATCAGGGATTGGGAAGCAAAACGTGGAACAACCTCCATTATCAACAGAACAGAATGTATTTTCTGAAAAACGCATCATAATAATTTTGCATGAGTTAGCCCCAACCATCCGGTATAGAATATTCATTTAATATAAATTCTGTTATTGAGCGATGCAATTTTTGGTATTTATATATTTATGTATTAGATCGCAACGAGCATTTAAGGAAATTAGTTATGTTGTATTATTATGTGTGCATATTAAACTGTTAGATGAACGCTCCTTACAATTCGCGAATCATACAAATTGGTATAAACATTTCAAATGTAAAGCAATATTTATATAACAAGTCTCTTAGATATTGATTGTACGATCATACAGCTTTTAATATGGAGATTTTAAAGAACTTTCTCTTTTCATGTATGTCTACTCACTGTTTTGGTCTGTGGATGAATATATGCTGATGAAATTAATTTTCCCCAGTTCGCCGTGATCAGAAAACTTGATTTTTTTATTCAGGTTGGATATATGCAGCTTCATAATAGCCCTGTTTATTACAAATAAAACAATTTGCATGCATTTTCAGTTCTGTTTTGCCACTAATCGAAACCGGTAGAACTTGTCAAAAATAAGAATAACAAAATTGTATTTGATAAGTAAAACATGTTGTAATTAAAACAATAACCATTGGATGAGGAATTTAAAATAGGAAACAAAGACTAGACTTTGAGTGATGTTCGTCATAACAACGAAATCAATAATAAAACGGTGCGGACATGGCATTTTGTAACTGAATCGGAAGAAAGGTCAATGGGTTTTTCAAGGTTTACGATAATTCTCACATACAACGAAGTAGATAGGGTTTTATATTGCAAGCGTTTGTTATCATATCTGTATTACTACGAGGAAACATCGAAAACAAATATACCTAGTAGTTATTTTAACATTGGGTTGTATACTGAAAGGCTTTATTTTAACTGTTCTACGGATATACCAATACGAGGTGACATCTTTCTCCAAGAATTTATATGGAGTATGATAAATCGAATACAACTATACAATATTTGTTTCAGTTATTGATGGTAACATTATATATGATGCATGATAAACCCATATAATCAATGAGCATATGAAACAAACGAATACAAAACAATTTGACCATCAGATAATGCTCTTTGATTGTATCAAACGATATGAATGTGGATGACGCAGTAGTTTTTGTATACGATACTTACGAATTTTTATTCGTGGTGATGAACAGCTGTTCCTGGTAGAAAAATATAGCCCCAATATCGGTTGTATGATACTGAGTCAATGTCTCGTGACTTGTTCCGTCAATTTTGCAGTATTTGACACTTTTTGTGGACCTCTCGATGTAGTAAAGGTGTTCATCTGAAACCATAGCGTAAGGCTTCGTAATGTACTGTATATCAGGAATTTATTTGTCTACCAGATAAAACAAGGTAAGAGACTGCGAGTGTTACAAAATGAAACAGATTGTACTGTGGGTACTTAAGCATAAAACACATTTCAATTTTCGTATGTTAGCAATGTATCATCTGATCGAAACCTTTATTCATTTGTCTCTGTATCTGTCTCTTTTCTGTATATCTGTATATCTCTCTTGTTATATATATATATATATATATATATATATATATATATATATATATATATATATATATATATATGTGTGTGTGTGTGTGTGTGTGTGTGTGTGTGTGTGTGTGAAAGTGTAATTTGCTTTCTGGTGCTGCACACTCTGTTCTCACGATAAATTGAAATAATTTACGAATATAAAGCCAAATACTTTTGTAATCGATGGTGAGGTCGATGGGATCTTCATCATTAAGGTTCAGGAGAATTGATGAATGACTTCCGTCCATAGTGGCCTGGCCAAGATACGGGTTGTCACGACCTTCAGTATAAAACAACAATCTGAAACAAAAGAATTAACGCTTCATTAAAGTTATACCAATTGCTGAAATCGCCTTTAAAGCATGAAATAGAGAGTAATCACATAGTATAAAACAGTTTTTCCTGCCTTATAATGTATGTAAGTAAAATAAAAACATGATGCTGCGGACGATGTCGTCAGCTAATCAGCGTTTAAACATTTTCGTGCTGCTATAAAAGACTCCTTTGAACCAACATGATGCATGTTTTATACTAAAACCACGGTAACGGATCTACCTACCCCTTTGAAGGATAGACGACCAGCCCCAAGGGATTACTCAGGCCAGTAACCAAAGTTCGTTTTTTTTCCGTTTGGAGATATGACACCGATGTAATTCGTGTTCATATTGAAATAGTTGCCTCTGGCTATGTAGTACATGTTTCCAGTTGAATAATCGATAGCAAATCGATTGGGCGTACGTAAAATATCGTCAGATTGGGCTGAAAAAAAGTGCAATTATTTTTTTACAAGATTTCACATTATGTTCTCTGAATCGAGGATTACGTTATATGGGTGCACTAGCAAAACGTATGGTCCATATTTACACAGCTTAATAGACATTTATTCCACCATTTATTCTACCATTGATCAATGTTAACCTCTTCAGCTTATCACTAAATATATTCTATCAGGAATACGTGAATCCAAGAGGAGATAAGGGTACGATATATTTATAGCGTTTGATAAATAGTCGGTGACATAGAGGAAGATCGTAAAAACCAACATTTATTTGAAAAAAATAAAATGTGTAATGAATTCCATTTAGTGTCTTTTCAAGTGCTTTATGTTCAGCGATTAGCACGGAAGGAGGAATAAGTCATTAAACCATGCCATTAATGACCTTTTTTAAGTAATATACACTTTCCTTCTGCATAAACGAATTTTTTTAAATTAACATGAAACCATTTAAACTGAATTGTTAGTTTGATCAACGTGTAAAGGTTCAGTTTTATAACGACCTTTTGTTATAAATGCAGCTTTGGATTTGCTCGTCATTATTTGTTCATTGCAGTATTTTTTTTAGCACGGTATGCTTTATATCCTCACAAGTTTCATCTCGAATATTTATTATAATACGTACAGACTGGAAATACTGTTTTCATTGTGCCGTTAAGGTGCATGATGGACAATTCGTTCTTTGCGCCAAATATGAGCACATCATCAACAGGGTTGTATGCAACTCCAGTCAGAGGCTTTGTTGATTTGACGTCGATTCCCTGCACGCTCTGATCCATCAGGCTGATTTGATACATGGTGTTATCCGTAGCGTCCACAACTAGCATGAAGTTGTCCTTGATAGGGTCTTAGAATGATAAATAAGTTCTGTGACATGAAACCCTATCCTAGCATGCCTGGATTTCAACAATAGAACTAAGTACAAAAAACAAATCCCTATGCTTAACATCCAGAGTTCTGATCGGCTGAATGTTTAGTTGTGACTTAAAATTGACCTGTTACACTTGTAAGTTGCGCTTTCCTTTAAAGTTTATCTTGTCACGTTTGTGCGACGTGCGTCTTAATAATGTTATCTGTATAAAATATGTTTCGAAGTTCATGGAGTGAGTTATCTTTAAGTAGATATATACAGTGTTAATCTTTTAACACGTTAGCTGGGGAATTGAATGATCTCATTTCTGCTATAGGTATATAGTAATGGTTATGAAGATTCGGGAAGGCAAGCTTGTGTTTTGATTGTATTTCAAAACTGTGATGTTAGTAATATGTATGTAACTAGCACCATTGATCGGTTTCTAAACAAAGATTGTTTGGTGATTATAAACTGGTCTTTTGCTCATTAAAAAATGGTAGTCATTATTTACAATGTGGGTGATAAGCACATATAGTAAAACTAAATATAAAATGTCCTGTATTTCCTTTGATTCGACAAAGCTAGGTCTGACACAATTTCTAAGAATGCCACTATTAAGATAATCCTTTAGCTATATGACATCTTCCAAATTTCTCTCAATATTTCCTAGCTTCTAGTGACAATCTATAAATAATATACAAACTTAGGGTATGTCTCTATGTATATATGTAAACAAGACCGAAAAGCCAGATTTATCACTGCCTTTAATTGTACCTACCTGATGTACAGGTTTTTTCGTTGTGTGTCAGTCTAAATCCAAATCGGCAGTCACATATCCTCGATTGTCCGTGGGATACGCAAATGTCCTCACACTCTCCATTTAGTTTAAAGCACGGCCCTAAAATAACATTTAATCAAATCAATTTGGGAGTTTAACATTGAAACATATTTGCAAAGGCAGTGTCCGAATGAGCCAATAAAGCACCTTTAGCCTGTTGTTTCCGGCCTCAAAATATGACTTGAAACAAATTTTATCACAATCCCATTATAGCCAAGATGCATACAGCATGTACATATCTCTCACCATGATTAAGTGAAAACCATTTAAGATTTATAATGAAAATGGTTCTTGTAAATCAATTATTGTACTTTTCGAAAGCTCCCTTACTGAAAATTAAACTAAACATATGCAAATGTTTTGGCTCCAATGGCGTATTCGAAGTTATAATCGTGAAGAATTCAGAGTGTGAAAGAAAATGAAGAGAAAACATGTCCAACGATCACTAGATGATTACAGTACTGATCAAATGATCATTCAACCCATGATAAATTGATTTAAGTTTTAGCATGTTAAAAAAGAAATATTTTTTGTATACCGGGTTGACAATGTATAAATCAAAATATCCAGCTATAATGGACTGTACTAAAAGATCACTTTTGAGTCAATGATCCAAAATGACAAAATATCAATAAATGGGCATAGAAAAGAGTCCAGACATTTAGGCTGCTGGTGTTAATTGCGGAATTTGCCGGTTGCTATTTGCGGCGTCTTTCTTATGATTCGGTAACCCTGCAGCCGAAAGCTAGTACCTAAGTCTCATCAAGATTAAGTGAATAAATGAACATTGAAATAACTAATCATTGAAGTAAATCGATTTTTTTACATTTCTGAAGGCGCATTACTGAAAATCGAATTAAGCATGCACCATTTCTGGCTCAAATAATTTATTCTAAATGATAGTGCGTTCACTTTAAATCGATATATTTAAACGAGAGAACGACAAAATAATTCGATGATTAAAGAATTATGAAGCGATATAAATTTTATATTTGCCTGTTTCATTTTGACGAATGTTTTCATCAAAAACCTTTAGAGCTGAAATATTTCCTGTGCTATTAAATACGCCAGATGTCGTCTCGTGCCCAGTTTTTATGGAATAAGACATAATTAATGTCCCCTTGGCATCCTTGGCTGTCACCAGCAAGTGTCCCTATAAATGATCAAAAAAGGCTTGCAAAAATAATTTCTCAGTAAAAGTGAACACAGAAAAAAGTATCTCAAGGCAGTTCTCATAGAAGAAAACTCATTCCAGAGCATTGCGACCAGTTACTTTTTGCAACAGATAATGGAAAAAGCACAGAACCATGTATAATTGCATATAAATATATTTTATTATATTTATTTTAACAAGAGAAACCATATGCGGGGAAACACCTAACGGATGAAATGATCTCAGATAATCGAGGTGACCAGATTGGCATAGTTTATAATAATAATAATAATAATACAATACGAAGAAGAAGAATAAGTATTATTATTATTATTATTAATGTCAATATAACCTGCTAGGAATTTCGCAGCACACACGCTACAAAAGACTGGATGTTTACCCTGTATATTTCAAGCTCTTCAAGGCTTTTATCACTCAAAAGGAATTTTCCGAGGTTGGAACCATCAAGTTCGACATAGGTTACAGTGTTGAGGTCTGTACCGAACTTGTCCAGGAAATAGATCCTATAATAAAAAATATGAAATATTGACTAAAAGTTCAAAATTACAATTCAAACGTTTTAACATGCCATCTTATATGTTTCATATGTTTGTATATGTATTTTTGAATCAAGGCAAGCACGAATGAAAAACAAGCAATGAACAGTTTCATTATGTACTTAATATTAATTTGATTATCAAGAGCGGATGCCTCCTCAGAATTGCAATTTAAGTTTATATTTGAAAACATCCAAATGAGTCGTCGAAGAGGAACACTTAAATGTATGCTATAGTATATAATCTGAAAGCATTATGTATCATTAACTCTAAATCGGATTTTCTCCTATATGTAATGGGAAGTATTTGGTAGTGAGAGACAAACAGAGAAATGTTTTAATATGCAAATAGACTTTTGTACTTATAAGGCATAACAGAAGACGAATATTTGACATGGATAATATATGGCTGGTTTATTTGTAATATAACATACGTAAAATTTGATCAAACGTGATTTCTTTTAATTTTGTACACTATCCCTTTTCGTGTAATAGATCTATCCAATTATCCAAGTATCAGCTAGTAGTTCGTGTCATGGTTACTTTCGTGGCTTACTGAAATAATCAATCATATTTTACAAAAGGAATTACATACGTTTATTTATGACACCATTTCAAATAATGACATATTGCAAATGAATTGAGCATGAAATCTTGTTATCTCCAAAATCAAATATAATGGTCATATCAGCATGTTTAAGCGTACTTATATAAATGAATGTAAAACGTGTAATAACGTGTTAGTGCAATTGTTGGAAATATTTGTATTACATTATTAGCCTAATAAATAAAGGAACATGTGTGCGATAAAAAATGAAATGAAAGTAAAAGATAATCAGCACTTAAATTAATGCAACTTGAAGTTTAAAAATCCAAAATACGTACCATTGTTCTTTTTGATTTTGATTTTGGCTGGTGATGATATTAAATAAAATAATACAACTAAAGAGGTACAGGTCATACCGAAAATCGGTGAACAATGTGTTTATTTCAAAATGTATTTATAACTTTAAAGTTCTGTCATTGAAAGAAACAGTCTTCAAAAAATTTAGATGGTCGAGGATAAACGGCATTTGTTTGATTCGCCTTTTTGTATACGGGTACAAGTTCCTTTTTCACTTTTGTTTTCCTACACAGTCATTTCTATCTTTAAATTTCCTACATTATAAAAGTCGTCATCAACGTGCTTTCCAGATCATACAATTATAGCACGTAATTTGTCATGATTGTATAACTTATTATAAATTATTTCAGTATCAATGAGAGGTGTTCATTTTGCTTAGGAAGCAAAATATGGTTCCAGAGTATTTGCAAAGAACGTTTAAAAATGTCAAGTTTAATACCACAGACAAGAGAGGCAATATCAAGCTTCAAGCTTAGACATAATTGGAATTATAGCTTTTCAGATATCTCTAACAGAGTTGCACGTTTATATCTTTTGAAAATATAGATCATGCAAAAGAAAATCGTCAACAGTACCTTTAAAAATGTAATAAATCGCTCTTCCTTGTATGTCTCAAAGTTCTACCATGAATTGATCAAGCTGTCGTTGAAAGAAACGGGCTTCAATAAAAAGTGTAAATGGTGGAGGAAAAACGGCATCTTTTTGATTTACCTCCTTGTATAAGGGTCATAGCTGAGTGATTTTGGATCCACCAAGTTTCCGGAGTCCAGGACAATATGATGGTTACTGCCATCTATACTGGAAGATTCTATTGCTCTCCCGTTCCTGTCTGATATCCAATACACCAGGCTGTGAAGTTAAACAAATAATGAAAATTTATATTATCTAAAGTTGTTATCATTATTTCATTAAATTTGTTAAACAATATGATAAAATTCGTACGAAAATAAATTTAAATTCAGGAAATGGCGTCTTTGAACATTCGGAAATAATTATGAACACAAGATGGTAAATAGTGAAACTATGCATATGCATACGTTTGTAAACATATGTGTGTTTAACATACATTATGAGTGACACGGCATACATTTCATCAGTCACTACATACTTACGTTCACCTAGAAAAGTTATTGCATATAATTGTAGAGTTGTTCCCGTTCTTGAGACATACCTTGATATGATGTCCAATCCGTTTCAGTGATTTAAGTACCTAGTATTTATGAATATACATATAATGAACATAATAAATGTCTAAATACCTACCGCTCATGGGGCAGGATAAGGATATCACGTGGTTTTACAAGACCTTGTAGAAAAACGTCTTCGATATTAGTTTTTCTTGAGTGTCTCCAAATGGTGCCTGTGTTCTCCTCTATCCAGTACACGTTTCTGTTGTATCCATCCCATGCCAGGCCTTAAACACAAAGGAATGTATGCGGGCTGTTATTACTGCTGTCTTAATATCATAGACACATTTTCTTCCGCACGTATGTCAGCCTTTGGCTTAAATAATCAATCTGTCAAATACGTGTTTAAAACCAAGTGCAACTATCTCTCTCCCACCCTGCATATATCTCTCTCTTTCTCTCTGACCAAGCTTAACATGTTCCGTTTTGACGATTCCTAATGTCAAGAGCTATATTCAACCTTCAGCATCAGGGAAGATAAAAGCTCTATCAATTTAAACTTCGTTTGCTTTCTGACGCTTTTCAAACGTAAACAAATGACCAGCAAACGATAACTATACCCCACAAGCTTAGCTCATGCAAGGTCAAGGTGACGTAGATAGTAAACTCCATGTATATTCACCATAACGAAGGCAACAATGGTTTATTATTTTTGAGAAACTATCATGCAGTACCATACATTTTTGTCAGATGACTGTGGTCTTCACCGTTGTTGATATGTAGTCAATAGCATAAGTACAGCAATCGGATTGGATTACAGCCTGGGTCGGTTAATATTTAATTCTGGACAACCAATTGTCCGAATATGTTGTTGTTGTTGTGGGGTTTAACGCCATTTTTCTGCACACTATAGGCTATACATGGCGGCCAGTATTAATGGTGGAGGAACCCAGGAAAACCCCGGGAAGAACCACCGACCCACGAGAAGCTACTGGCAAGCTTTCTCACATACCCACATTAGCCGAATCCTAGACTCGAACCCACGCAGACAGAGGTGAGATGGCAGTGATCCGTAACGGAGAGCGCTTTAGACCACTCGGCCACTGTCCGAATATGAGAATGTCATAAATTATTGTATTAATTATATAATGACAATTGTTATATATATTCTTGTTTCATGGTTTTCTGCATTTAATTGTCCCTCCCGGTCCATATAAAGTTTTCATACAGCTCCGTATTTGATTGTAGGATTAATTATGTCGGTAGTAGAACGGACGTATTCGCACATGTATCAATATCATCTTATTAAATAATGATAGTTGAATATTTCTTACATATATGATGAAATATGCAGCATATCAAGTACACTAAACAGATTCCATCCCCTATGGAAGATCCAAGAAAGGAACAAAACTCGAGAATGTTTGAGTTGTGTCAACACATCAACATGTGATAGCTGTTTAGTTTTGTCCAAGGCATGACACTGTCATAGCCTTTGACTACATAATTGTATTATGCTTTATCATGGTCTGGTCAAGAAACACTCCCTCGCTGTGACACACGTTACAATTGCTGATATTACTTATATGAAACCACCAGGATATGTAGCAAGTCTAAATAATCCAACCACTCCCATACGATGTTGAGTTACACATTTTCGATAATGAGTAAAGCATGATTGCACATTATATGTCTATCTATCTATCTATCTATCTATCTAAATATATATATATATATATATATATATATATATATATATATATATATATATATATATATATAAAGTAATGGACATCTATAACATCAAAACTTGTTGCCAAGGGACGAGCATGGATTCTCAAATTCGTTCAAATTAGGCTTCTTGGTATCAGCAAATGAAACAAATAAACTGGTTTTCACAAAAAAGTCTGTTTCTTGAAACTCTTGCTGCTGCACGGTAATATTTCCATTTCTGCAAATCCCTGTAAACACCGGTAACAAAAGTATTTTTGATATCCCGTACAGAAAACATCAACAACGGTTGATGTAAGTTTGTAACGTTATTGCATCAGAATTACATTGACATTTTCTACCTGAGCGATCTGTCCTTTTGACCTCTATATATATATATATATATATATCGATAGAGATAGGTATATATATATATATATATATATATATATATATATATATATATATATATATATATATATATATATATATATATAGACATATAGATAAATAGACTGATATATAACGATAGATAGATAGATAGATAGATATATAGATAGATAGATAGATGGATGTATGGATGGATGGATATATGGATGGATTCATGGATGGATTGATGGATAGATAGATAGATAGATATATAGATAGATAGACATATATATAGGTAGATAGACATATATATATATATATATATATATATATATACAGATATACAGAAAGATAGATAGATACAGATAGATATATAGATATATAGATAGATACATACATACATAGATAGATAGATTGATAGAAAGATAGACAGATATGGTTGTCTCTAATAGGAACATCAACCTTCAACTTCTTGCGGTATTTATCCAGATTTAAGTAATCTTTGCAATGCAAATCATGGAATGTCGGATCCCAGTGGCCGTAGCCTTCACTTATTTTAACAGATGAATCAATAGAGTTGTTGCTGTCTTGTAGAGGAACATACATCGATCGCATGGAAATACAAGCTTAGTAAAACTCATATTTCTTTTAAACTTTGTTTTAAATTACCACATTGAGATTGACAATTCACCTTCAGATCCACTGATCAATCCAAACCCTTAACAAGCGGGGATATACCTCGATATCAAGTGGGTGAAAATAATTGGCTTTCACCCATCGCTCTGTTCCATAATGTGAAATAATTAAATATATGATAGGGTTTCTTTGTCGCTTGAACGGCGACTATTCGACCACGTTTGATGAACGTATGTGAATAATAAATCAACATTTAGCATGAAAGCCTAATTTCTAGAGATCGCACAGAAGGACGGAGAGTCATGAGTGGATAAGTATGAGATTCTAAGCTACGAATCAGATCCAGCATTTAACTTTTATCTCACATTTCGAGTTGACATGTTATAAGTTTACTTTCTGTTGAATAGAAAATAGACAAATATCCTATTCAATATAATGTAATTAATATATGTCATCATCATCATCATCTTTATTTCCTTCCATGGAAGATTACATGATATAAGAATAAATCATCTGAATACAATCAATAAATATTTAAAAAAAAAAAAATGTTCTATATTGGAATACAAATTCTTACGCAATATCAATCAACAAAGTGTTCGTCAACTCATAAGTTGCAAGTTTCAGTACCTTATTTACAGAAGATAGCTGCACACTGCATGACAAAGTATGCTGCATACAGGACGAATAGCTTGGAGTTTTCTTTGTCGATTACTCCTGATGGTAACCTTTTACCTAAAAGATATTGTAGTTGCAGCTCATCTTCTGCATTAAATAACGTAATGTGCAGGCTCAGGGGAAATTTATCAGTAAGGAAATCCCAGAAAGAATTTCGAAAGTTCGACATATAAGGACAACTAACACAACAATGAAGTATCAAGTCTGTATAAACATTCCCACATCTAATACACATATCAAGCTGTGTTTGTGGAACAGCAGCCCATAGTTTAGCTACATATGTAAATACCTTAGTGTGTTGTCTAGTTTTAGCCGACCGCCACACTGAGGCAGGTCGTAAGTATTCGTGTATCGAAGAGAATCTATCAAAATCTGCTTGATTAGACATACGAACTCTCCAGAGGCTATTTTCAAGACCAACAATGTTTGACCTTACAATTTCTTTCCAATTATGTTTATCTGGAATTTCAGAATGATGTAAATAATCAGTTAGATACCCGAGCAAGTCAAACTTCTTTGAGGTATAATATAAATTTGAAATTAACCCGCTGCTTGACATGCATCCGCTCAGAATTAAGTGAAATAACGCAACGTTAAACACACGTTTAGTATGTACATTGTTAGGCATCAAACACAATCTGTGTAAAAACATCAATTTTCTTCTATCAATTTCGGACTGCGCTGATGTCCATCCTAGCACGTAATCCATTATATAGAATATAACATTACCTCTAATTATTCTGCATGCTTCAGTCAGAAGATGTATCTCGGGATTATCTACAGAAGACCAGTAAATTGACTTGTCTGTGGCGAGGATCATCTGTCGCTGATCCGTATCAAGAATGATGTGCTTAATGCCGCTAATGTTCAGAACGCACTTGGGATCGAATACAAAATTTGTCACAACTCTAATATCAGCAATGCAAATACTGCTATCATTACTAAACATCAGTCCGCGATGAAAGTACTCAGTTTGCACTGAAAATAAAAGAAGGTCAGGATTAAAGGTTGACAGTAATGGGACATTAAAAAGGATAATTTAATTTGTTTTAAGTCATATAAAAATCATGAAAAACGAATTTATTTTAAATATAAACAAACATGATACATTCTGTTATTGTTTCCGTAATATTGTTTCTTCAACAATATTCACATTTTGCCTTAAATAAGACAATAGTTTCTTTCAGAAATGAGTAACGTAACTTAATTCAATAATATTACGCAAATGCCTCCTCAAATAATAAATTATATCATAATAAAAACGTATATACTATATGACATACATAGGCTTTTTTACTTAGTATACTTACGTGAACATGTTTTTGTGTCTTCATTGATGGTGTATCCATCTTTACAAAGACAAGCAACGCCATCCTTCTCCGTCACACAAATATGTTCACAACTTTGGTTCATACAGTGGGCTACAAATAGAAAAAATTAATATGACTCTAGGATATATCTTAAAGAACCAAATGGTGATTTCCCGCAATAAATCACTGACAAGATATGAGGAATTAGAACGACAAATGGGAATAAATACAGGTAGTTGAAATCATAAGACACTATTCTACATTCAAGCAAACATAGGTGATGACATATAAAAAAGACGAACCCTTAGAATAAGTGGGCAGAGCATCCGGACGGAACACAGATAGTCCATGGAAATCTTGGTCGTTTCTGGACAAACTTGGGTATAATCCTATCCCATTCGTTTTATTCAAGAAATAAAGCTCTCGGTAGGACTTATCTGTCACATACAAATACTCCTGGAAATAATCATAAGTAATATTTCAATAAAATCAGTGTATAATATCCTTTTCTGATTTAAAACATGTACAGTTTTAAAGATACATAATCAGATTTAACTAAAATAAAGTATAAAATTATAGTTTAGTTTTTTTACTCATTGGCTTAATGATGGGACATATATCGGAAACGTCAGTCTTTTTTAACCGAAGGAATATTTATTTGTATAGACCACAAACAATGTTAACGATAGTTTTATTCTATTAACTTTTTATATGAAGTAAATGTTTTTGCTACTGATTTGTACAGTTTTTCTTTGTTTTCTGGTGGTATATATTTATCTCGATTTTTATATTGAAGCAACTAAACAAGAAATTTTAAATAGCAGTCCTAAAAGAAAACATTTTACAAACATATCTAAAGAAGAACTAAATTCTTTACGTAGCTTATCTCAAGATGAAAGTATTATTATTAAAAAAATGAATAAGTCTAGCACCATAGTAATAATGAATAAGGAGGATTATATTAAAGAAGTAGAAAGACAATTAAACGATGAAGAATATTACACAAAACATTCCTATAATCCTTCTGAATGTTGAATATTCTTCATGCCATCCTAAATCATGTAAAAATGGGATCCCATATAGTCAAGCAAAAATATACAGAAGAATTATTTCGGATGATGCTGTTTTTAAATCATCTTTGACAGAGCTAGGTCAGCATTTTTTAAATAGAAATTACCCTATTGAAATCATTAATACTGCTTTCCAAAAAGTATCTTCTCTTACACAGCTTGAATCTTTACAAAATAAAATCAAAAGTAGAAATGAAGATATCATTCCTTTTGTTATTGAATATCCAAGTTTGCTTAATATAGGTAAGATTATCAATAAGTATTGGGATTTATTAAACTTATCATGTAAAGCAAGTGTTAAATCGCTACACGAAAGCAAACCCACACTTGCTTATAAAAGAACTAAAACTCTTAAAGATTTCCTAACTAATTCCAAATTAGAAAAACCATCATATAAAATAGGATCATCAACTAAATGTAATAGACCTAGATGTTCACACTGTTCTTTTATTAATGAAAATACTTCTTTCAATATTAATAATACGAAAGAAACTTTTAATATGCATTGCAATATTAATTATGTAACATCAAATGTTATTTATTTGATAACATGCAAAAACTGTGGCATCCAATATGTTGGACAAACCAGTCAACAAATATCTAAACGTATGAACCAACATAGATCAGATATAAAAAATTATATCGATCAATCATTTTTATCTCATGTTACCGCACATTTTAAAAAAAATTCCCATACATTGCAAGATTTCTCCTTCCAACCTATTGTTAAAGCTGATTCTGAAATCGAACGTCTGCTAAAGGAAACCTATTGGATTCACCGTCTTAATACGGTATATCCAAAAGGTCTAAATTCAAAAATACTATATGGCATTTAGTAATTTTTTTTTAATTATGTCCCCTGTTTACAATTAGATATGAATATTTCATATTATTTTACTTTGCAGAGCATATTAATTGTAAAAGTCTAATCTAATAACATAAACATAAGTTTACTAATTCTTTAAAAGTGAAAGTAATTTGTAAATTAATTTTTGATAAAATATGATTAATTATTTATAAAATACTTCATAGTAAGCGTTATGCACACCATATTATTTATTATATAAATTGAGTTGTGATAACTTCTTTAAAGGTTGTAAAGATTATATTAGTATATATATATATATATATATATATATATATATATATATATATATATATATATATATATATATATATATATATATATCTTTATAATATTTTTTACTTTTCTAATTTTTTTTTACCCTTTTCGATCTTTTTTTTTCTATACCTCCAAATAGTGTGCATTAGACATAATACAAATATTGCTAAAACTGTTTATCTCTATTTATTAATAAATTATATATATATATATATATATATATATATATATATATATATATATATATATATATATATATATATATATATATATATATATATATATATATATATATATATATATATATATATATATATATATATATATATATATAGATATAGATATGCGTGCGTGTGTGTGTAGGCAGAAAGTAATGTTCCAAGTACAACATAATCAGCATATATGCCTTTGTATTCAAAACAAGAACCAACATTGTTTTCTAAATTCTTACCGATTACGAATCAATACATGTCGGGCAGAAAACTGTATTTTAAAGGAATGAAATTCATATATAATGTCTATGTATGCCTCAACACCGTATGTTAATACGCAAATATATTTTCTGTTTATTAACGTAATAATTGAGAAATTTCAGATGGAAGTAAATTATGTTATTTTTAATCCTGAGGATACACATTGGCACGGCGAATGCATACACGTCAAGGACTATGAATACAATTAAAAATGCAATACCAATATCCTAATTGACATTATCGGCACTCAGTCACGTCACTAAATCTGACGATTATATCTTTAACATATTGAGAAATTTGCGTGCAATCTGAATCAGAAATATTTACTCTGCTGAGTTACTATAGGCTTACCTTATATACAGCTGAACCATATATATCGGGGTATAATATACTGAGAAAGATTTTCCTCCTATCCTCGCCCTCATAAGTGCAGGTTTCCAAGGTGCGTCGACCTGAGTCATATAGGTAGAGACGTCGTGCAGCGTAATCAGCAGCCAGACTGTATGGATATATTAGTTTCGATGATATAAGCAACTTCCGGTTTGTACCTGATAAGCTGGACACCTCGATCTTTTTCAAACTCCCAATATCACTCCAGAACAGTAGGCTGTTGGATAAGGGAGATATGTCATTTAGACTATGTTAAGGTTATATGTTTCACATGTATGTCTATAAGCAGCAGGGAAGTTCTACAGACCAGACGTTCCAGACCAAATAAAGCTTCCTACGCGAACTTTCACCGTAGAAGACTCAGATTCCCAAAATAAGCCTTCCCACGAAAATTAATTTGCGTAAATTCACCCCCGAGTGCAATTTTTGTGAGCAAATTCGATGATTCTGGACAAGGAAAAAACAAAGATTTTGGGGGGGGGGGGGGGAAATTTATTCTGGTGTCGACGAAGTTTGTCAAGATTTGGCTGCAAGTCTCATGAATAAATTTGATCAAGACCGATTCGATATCTACTACGCGGATCATGAAGATTAATCGTGATGAAACCGTGCGGTGTTGCCTGGGCTCGGCTGAAGAAATTTTTGAATTTGTTTATGTCCATATCGCCGTTGCACCAGGTCTGATGAATATTTCTCAGCGTGTGAGTATCAACGCCATTGAAAACTGATAAGATATTGCAATTGTCTCTAATGACTTTAGGAATTTGCGTATATCGCTGCGTCACGTAAATAACATCGGTATTCTTGTGTCGGCCACGCGAGAATATCCTAGCCGGATTAGTTTGCTTATCCAGCATAACATCCTCGAAAACAACAAGATTATTAACATCGCCATCTAAATTTTCCACTGATGGAGCTTCATTGATGTCTGTGATGAATTCGATTGTGCCTTCGTCGGTATTGTCGCTAAATTCCTTTAGCACTTGATAACAACGCTGATCATCAACGGACGGTGCAACCAAATACAACTTATCCCATTTTAGCCATCGCATTATCAAATTTAGCAACAACTGCGTCTTTCCAGAACCAGACGGGCCAATAATTATCATCCTTATCGAATTTGGTAACACCGCGTTGTGTTTCACCTGCTCGCGTCGCTTCGTGGCTGAAAAATCAATTACATTCATGTTACTAGAATACATGGATCTATATTGTGTTAAGTGTCGCACTCACACAGCTACGATAAATCCAATCGAAATCGTCACACGCAATAACAGGAACGCAATTGCAGGAGAATGCGAAGTTTGTAAGACACGCAAGTTCAGATTTGTAAAAAAAAAAAATAGAAGAACCGGAGGAGACATTACCGCCTCCATGAAAAATCTACCCGGGTTGCCCTGGGCGAAATATCCCGGAGAAAAGCATCTGCCAGGATACAATTACTGCGGACCTGGTACGAGGCTCGATATAAGACTCAACGATAATAATCAACCAAATCCCGGTGAAGATCCAGTAAACGCCATCGATAACGCGTGTTACTATCACGATCTTGCGTATCGTAGCGGAGATTTACAACAAAGACATCTCGCTGATATTAGGCTAATTCATGCAATAGACGCGATTCCTGACAAAAGTTTCAAAGAAAAATTGGCAACTTGGTTGATAAAAGGCGCAATGAAAGGTAAATTAGTACTCGGCGCTGGTAAATAATAATGGAGCAGATATATTATTCTCCGCGAGGTTTTTGGCGAGGAAAATCAGCAATAGCCAAACTCGCCAAGGCAGCAAAAGTAAAACAATCTGTTGCTGAATCGTGGCTATCGAAACAGGCAGTCTGGCAAATATATCTTCCTCCGCCTAAGAAAATACCATATGCGAGTTTCACCGTCAGCGTCCCTAATGAAGTTCATCAGGCTGATCTCATGTTTCTTCCTCACGATACCGTCGACGGAGTCACATACAAATACGTGTTGACGGTTGTTGATATTGCTAGCAGATACAAGGAAGCGGAACCGTTATCGAATAAAACAGCAACGGAAATTTCAAAGACATTTGAGAAAATTTACTCGCGATCTCCGCTGACCTGGCCGAAGCTTCTTCAGATTGATCCAGGACGAGAATTCCTCGGCGCGGTTACTGCATTGATGAAAAAGAACAATGTTAAAATCCGACGCGGTATAGTTGGTGTTCATCGTAATCAAGCTATCGTCGAAAGATTCAACAAAACTCTTGCAGAACGATTATTCGGATATCAGTACGCGCGTGAATTCATCCAAGATAATCGATCTCATGATTGGGTATCAAGATTGCCTCATGTGATTAACGCGCTAAATAACGAAGTAACTCGAACAATAGCAATGAAACCCGCAATTGCAATTACAAAACCGAATATACCCCTAAAGCGAGATTCCACAATTCCGCCTGTGCTAGGTAGCGTCACGGTCAGGTATTTATATAAAGAAGGCGAGGCCGAAGGAGGCAGAAAAAGAGCAACCGATCCAAACTGGAGCGTAACAACACACAAAATATCCGCCGTAACAAGATCATCGGGAAGACCAGCAATTTATTTCCTAGATTCGCTAGCGCCACAACGCGGATTTACAAATAATACCGAAAGATACTCAACTACCGCCAGCGTCATTAATGTGAAACCGAATTCTACCTAACTGAGATAATTTTCTTACTCTTGACACGGCTAAATACACTAGATTTGACCAGGAAATTCTATCATCGACGATCTAAACTTGGCCATCCACGGTTAATCCCTGCGACGAGTGTATCGTTGTTGCATATCCTAGTTTCCATGGCGATCTTTCTGCGTTTATCGCGTCATTAACAAGATTAATATCAACAAGAATAATATCGTTCAAGACCAAGATCTTTTCCTCTCCTCAGGGTAAAGTAACACTGATATTTTGTTTCCTGGTATCAGCGGGCCTGTAACATAACGGCACCTGCAATGTTGGAAATTTCTCGCAATGAAGCTTGAATAACATATCCTGAATAACATCGCGAACAATTTTCCTACTAGCAACGATCAAATGATCGGGCCGCCACAAATTTAGAAAAATATCCATCGGAGTCTCGTCGATTATTCTTCTCATCACGTCACATTGAAACTTATTCGGTTGTAATCGAATTATTTTCTTAAATTCAGTCAGTAAAATATCATCGGATCTATAATCGGCGTCGATTTCCTCATAATAGTCAACAAAGTTCCTGAGCCATTCGTGAGGAGATTCTCCATCAATAGGATCAGGCTGGCCATGATCTCCGCACATTACCACGGCGGTATTTTTCCCCTCCAGCCAGATCAGGAACGATTTTAATACAACTAAATTTACTGTGCAAATTTCATCAAATATTATAATTTTGTTGATATATTTGTTTCCCATGCGAGCTGAATCCCATAATCCACCGCTGTATTTGAAATAACTATGATATGTGCAAGAATCAACGTCGCGTTGCCTTATTTCTCGCGCTAATCTGTGAGTTGGAGTCAACACGATCATATCAGATTTCGCAAATAAATTTATCGCTCGCGTTGTTTTACCGCTACCGCCAGGTCCATTCATGTAAACGAATTTGTTACGTGAAATCGGGTCAAATGCAGATGCAGCCATCGATATTTCCTCAAATTTATCTCGATGAAATTTATCGCAATCTTCGACATCGGCGTCCTCACAGTAATCTAGGATATCCTCGTTTTTTATCCTCCAAGTTCCCCAAGAGCCATCGGCGATTAAATTATCCAGCCTATACTGGTATTTCTTATCGATATAAAACGAGTCCGTTGCGACCCTTACCGCGATATCAGAAAATTTATTTATCATCGACAGTAAATTTATACTCACATAAGCTAGCATCGAAGACCTCAAATGCGTATACTGCGCTGATTCTCCATCGAGATAGCTAATTACGGTACCCAACTTTACTCCATCAATAATAATATTCTCTCTGTTGCAAAATATCCCTCGCGACACTGTATCGGCGATAATAAAATCCATCTCGGCATCGTTGATAAATAACCTAGCGTGTCGGTGTTTATGATCAATGGATCCTCCTTGAGTAAATTTGCCAATTATTTTTCTTCCGATATCTTTCGCGTTTTCACAATCCGTCGGCAACCACACTTCAGTTTGTTTCCTGTATGATATAATTGCCTCGCTCACCGTCAACGATACTAACATTGACGAATCCAGCATATATCTCAACAACACCGTAGGGACCCAACGACGCTGCGATAAATGCCGACCAAACCAAATATAACAAATTTTATGTAAATTTTCAGCAAACTCAAATGAAGTAACATAAGCGAATCCGGTCATGACAAAATCAGGTAACGGTCCGTTAATTGCTACCCTTGTCATTTCGTTGGTGGGATGGCCAAATTTAGCAAAATAATCCGCACAATCGCCATATCCAAGGAAACTTCCAGGATAGCACGCGCTCATATCAACGGAGATCATGTCTTCGAAATAATACTTGGTATTCCACAATCCGCCATGGCCATACTCGATACAACTAAGTTGAATATCAGTGAGAAATTCATTCCTTGTAGGTTTCCACGAGTTTCTTTCTCTGGCAGCGTGAGCAGCAACAGATGGAACCGTAAAACAATTCGTTAATAACTGATCGGGATTTGACGAATATTTCACCGCGATATTTTTCATAGATTCATGTAATTTTTCATCACGGTAAATATCTCCTCGCGGCAATATAAACTGATCGTAATTTTCTTCGCTCGAGAATAACCAAACCGATATCGGATCAGACGCGGCTAATATTTTGATATATCTGAACATAACGTCAGAATTGTCCTTTGCGCCTTCCACGGGATAAAATTTAACAACCCGATCTCGCGGGAATATCATTACCGACTGCGACCACGCATGTGAATTATGATCAATAATTTCGATTGGTACTCCTCGAGATCTATACGGCGACGAATATAATATTTCTCCCGATAAAGTTTTCACGGTAATAGGAAATTTAAGTTTCTTGCTCAACACAGCAACATCGTCAATCGATGCGCCATCAACAACAGTCTTTGCCCATGAGTTAATTTTATTCAATCTCAACTGGGTTAAACCAGATCCACGACGAGCGTTTTTCATATGCTCGATAACACGCTCAGCCACGCAGTTTATCATCGGTGATTCTTTCATCGCAGGTAGATTTTTCATGTCAGGATTATTATTTAGCCGATAAATTCCATAAACAACAGCGCTAGATGGATACGCCCTGGCATAATAAGGACCGTCAATTCCCAATAATAATCCTGGCTTCGAATTTTTATCAAGGATGACGTTTTTCTTACCGCCACGCACGGGATCTCGTTTATCGCGAATAATCCAAGTGTCGTCAGGCATTTGTGCAATAAATTTTATTCCAAAGATAAATCGTTCTTCTTTGTGTTCGGATTTTATATGCTCGATTATCTTCTTGGCTCGCTCCAGGTTCATCGTAGCATCAACAGAGTTAGTTTTCCATGTCGACCAAGTGTGAATCGCCCCATCATCGAAAAATTCCTTCTTGGCACGATCGACCTCAGGTATAATATATTCTGCCTCATCAAGATCAAATGCATCCATTATTATATTTTAGACAAATGTTTAAATTATATAATGCAATGCAAATGGATACCAATCGGATCAACAAAATCATGCGACAAATCCTGCAGAGGCGATTATTGTGGTGCTCATATATATGCAATTCGACGAGGCAGCAAAGGACCACAGCGATGTTTGGTTTGTCAAGTTGGCACGCGAGGAAAAACTCGATTGTGTCTATCCTGTGGAGGGAAAAATTATCGAGAATTGCGGCGATATTACGAAAAAAGATCCTCGTCGGTGATAACCTGTGAAGAAGATTATATTAATCGATTCAAGGCAAATTACGATTTAGACAGATAATTATTATATAATGGAACTGAAATCGACGATTCCTGCAATGACAATCACACACGAGTATAGATCACACCCAACCATCGAGGGATACGAGGCGTCATCGGATGGTGTTGTCAGAAATGCAAAAACGAAGAAAAATGTTGGTAGTTTTAATAAATTTGGATATCTCAGATTTACTGTCAACAAAAAAAAAAGAAGATGCACAAATTATTTATGTCACAGATTCGTATACGAGTGCTATCACGGACCAATAAAAATCGGTCTTGTTATCGACCACATTGACGGAAATAAAGCTAATAATAAATTATTTAATCTTCGAGCGGTAACTCAGAGTGAAAACTCTAAAGGTAACGGCTGCGGATATCGATCAGCTAAAGCAGTAAAATCAGTAAATCAAGAAACAAATGAGGAAATCGTATTCACATCGATAAACGCCGCTGCAAGATACTTCGGTATTCATCCGAATTCCGTGCAATGTGTGGCAGAAAAAATAAGCAACGCAGCATTTTCCTACAAATTTGGCGAGTGGATCGAGTTTTACTATATTCCGATAATATCCGAAGAAAATTAATTGAATATTACAAAATTAATATAATATGGACGAAGAAAATATAAATAACATCATCGAAGCCATCGATGATCTAAGGAAAAAAATAAATCTTCCATCGGATCTAGACACGAATAAAATCCGATCCGAATTCGAGACGATTGTTCAGGGGAAACTCGAATATAAATACACGCTGCCGTCAGAATACAAATTAATAAAAAGATCCAAATCGCGATGTATCAATCACTTGCGACAGTCAGCGATGATCAAATCGAGGATTTTGTTAAATTATCGACGCTGGTAGAAAAAGCTAGGTTGATTTTATCGGATGCATATGAATCAAAAAAAATTACAAGCTCGCGTGTCAGACAACTGAAAAAACTTGTCGATGAAAGTAGAATCAAAGATCTTGAATCTTCCTGAAGATCTCCACGAAAAAACAAAAATTAAAAAAATATATTAATTTTGAAAATTTCCTTGGTTTTTATTTATTTTTTTGGCCTGTTTTTCCCTGGCAGACAGATTTGAAAATCTATGATTTTACCAGCAGATTGATACTTATCGTTTCCCCGCGTATATCAAGCAAATTTCCTTTCTGATCTGTTAGTTTGAAATTTATCCTCGACAATAATCGATTGTGGCATCGCAGGTAAAACGGATTCACTGGTTCTTTTATTATCAAATAACCAGGAGATGCGCTAGGTGAAAACGAATACAAAATAAAACCCTGCTGCGCCTGATTTGACTCTGACGAATCAACATTGTAGCTGCCCTCGACAACATCCGCGTGAAGATAAATCGCGATAACCCCCGTTATATTGACGATACCCGGCGAGATATGCCGCCCCTGCCCGGCGGGATCGTTATTGTGTTTGAGAATCGATTCTGATTGTATTTTTTTAGTCCACGCGGCATGTAACTTCGGAAATAAATCATCGATGGTATCAGTAACAGATTTTCTCATTTTATCAACATCATAATCGGGAAATTTGAAATTTGGTAGCGTTTCCTCGGTTAAACCAAATACTCTCATGAATTTTTGTTTTTCTCCTTAATTTCTGATCAACTCGAATTTGCTAATAGGAAGAACATAATCGGCAATTGATATATCGTCGACTATCGCCTGAATAAACATACCATGATAATATTCAACATCATTCGCGAGTTGATTTAAAATTTTCACGCGTCCGATAATTTCGCTACATGAGCCTGATTTATTTAAGATGCATTCATGAAAGGATTCCCGCAATAAATTTAAATGTAATTTATGTTCTTGATTAAATTCGTTGATGGTTCTTCTTATCGAGATGCCTTCTATGGGGAATATTTTCCTGTTAATGTGGGTAGCGTCGAAGATTTTCACACCGGGGAGAATTTTGGGAAGAACCAACCACGAGAGAATTTTTTCGTCCCTAAAAGTGAAAGCGAACATTAACATGTTAAATTTGTGGATGTTCACGAAGCTGATGGCAGTGTGGATTAGAGACTTGTGTTTGATATCTCCGTACCATCCTTCGTCGGTGGTAAAATCTGATTTTTTTGGCTCCGGTTGCTCTGGAGGAGCTTCCTCGTACCAACCTGGAATAATAAAATCAGATTTTTCTGGTTTTGCCAGAGGTGCGATTTCAGGCCAACCTAATATGGTCCTAATCGATGATTGGTAAATATCTACCATGTACGGTGATTTCACTTCTATCATCGATGACAGTGTTGGATCGTGCGCAGATATCTTTATTCCCGGAGTAGCATCGCCGGTTATATTTGATATTCTACTGGTAAATTCCTTACCTAGTTGCTCAATTTCGTAACTGCCTGTTGGTATACCGACATGTATCCAATTAGGTGTTCCATCGGGTTTGTTTTTGTTGGCAAAAACAAGTGAATTGTTTGATAATAATTTGCCAAATGATTTCGATCTAACATTGGGCCAGCTATTGTAGACACGCAATTGTGTTAACGCAATTTCTTTGACGCTGATTGGTGTTGGAAAATTGATGCTAAATTCAGGTTTGGTGGAGCTTAACGATATTAGTGTTGTTGTCGGCGGTGTCGTGTTTGTCACGATCTGGGCTAGTTCGGACATTATTAATATTCATTTGTTCAATCTCCGAGTAAATACTGATCATTGCCGAAAATTCTGGATCGGAGATAACGCCATCGTTGAGACTTTCAGAAAGAAGCGATGATAATCTCGAATACGCGTCGTTGACCTGGGATAATTTATTCTTGTACAATGATAACTTTTCACTCGTGCACGAGGAGATTTTTTTCGCTACGATATTGAGAACACCAGCGATTGTCGTTGTTGACGAGATTATTATCGTTGCTACGATCGGCGCTATCGTTGTTACCGCGGATAAAATTATTCCAGCACCAGCGACTACCGCGGATACCGCGTACACGGCGACGTCAATGGTAACTAATCTACGCTGGTATTTCTTTATTTTTATCTGATACTCGTCTAGGAGTTTTTTTAGCGAATCCTGCCATGACCTCGCCTGATTGTAACGGTAGTCAGATGCGGTCATTTATTAGTATCTACGATAACAATTACGGATAATATGGCGTATGTTCGGATAAAAATTCGAAAATTACAGAATAATACACTGATCTCATGGTGGTTCTGTCTGGCGGTTCTAGCGTGAATGTTATATTGTTATATTCACTTAACGAAATAATAATAAAAAATCCAGGGCAGAATTCATAAATTTTATAATTCTGTTCCGGTTGTACCTTAAATTTTATATCGGAGATAATATGTACTCGATATGAGCCAGCAATTGGCGCGGTAAAGCTAAATGTGTTATTCTCGGGTGTCCAGATAAAATCATTCATGGTAAACGCAAATGTTAGATTGTATCGCATAATTCTGTCTATCAATTTATTTGGCACATAAATTTTCGCCAATCTTGGGATATTCATTGACGATATTTTTGTGTTGATATCGTTAATTTTTGTAGTTGCGTCGAGAAGATCCGAGCTCAATTTTGGTATATCAGTGGCGTAAACGAATTTATCGATCTTTTGGTCAATAGCTCTGTCGTACACTGATGTATCGACCTTTTGACGCGCTAATTCACGTACCACGTTAATTTCATCGTTAATTTTTTTCGTTTTCTCATCTATCGATTCACGTATCGCGTTAACCCCCTTGGTAAATTCGGGAACAACAACATCGCTGAGTTTATTAATTTCCTCGCTGATTTTTTTGTTGAGATCGTCGATTGTTGTTCTCTGACCCAACGAGATATTTATTTTGGTAATTTCCTCGTTGATGGATTTTACTCTCTCGATGAGATCGCTGTGTGTAGTTGAGGAGGTATCGATGAACTTTTTTATATCCTCGTCGAGTTTTTTATTGAGATTTTTTGATACCTCCTCGAGTTTTTTAAGATCATTATTTAGCTTGTTAAATCTTTTTGTTATTTTTTCCTGGAAATCATCCTGTGATGCCTTATCGGACTTTAGAAGCATCGCCGCTAATAACTCGCTATTTTTTTGTTTTATATCCGCGATATCAGTCTTCGGGGGGAACTCCGCGATAATATCGGTAATATCAGCTATAGATTTCAACACTAATTCTGATTGACGAGTAAATTGACTGATATGATCGTTATATTCTTCTCGCTTGATTATATCAGCTATTTTGACATTGCTGGTGTGTAATCTTCCCTCGGTATTTTGAAAAACAGCAACCTCGCCAGGATCTATCTCCGATAACGATAGAAGATTGTTAATATCGCTCTTGGTTGCGAAATTTGATGTATCGATGTCGCTTATTTCTGTTTTTTCCTTCCTAAAGAGCGATCTACCGTAAATGTCAACCATGATATTTATCTACGGTATATTCAAATAAAATTTTGTTATAAGGGCCGGATGATTTTGAAATTGCGTCAAGAACATTAATTGACTCTGGACCGCATATTGGTGGATCCGCTAATGTTTGTGTTGGAAGAGTCGAATACCAAACCGGAAGTCTCAGCGAAGACACGTAGTTGATAAATTCTTTCGGTGGTGCTAATCCATATGAGTCAAAATAAATAACTTCGCGAGGATTAATCGCGTAGGCAAGCCAGTGCGTACCAGGGCCGGTATTTTCATCGAGATTTATTATTCCCGTCTCGGTAGGGTTTGGTTTTTCTGGTAGTTGATCCCGCATAAATACGCCTCTGAAAAATTTTATTTTTTTATTCTTTGCTTCGCTAAGTAGATCTAAATTTGAATAGGCCGTGCTAATCTTAGGCCGGAGCCGTACAAAGGGGGTCGTCCTAGTCTTAGGCCGGATCCGCGATGATATTTTTTTTTACCGTATCGTCCTCCTGTAACTTTTTCTATTATTTTTTTACCCGCGAATCCTAATATCGGCGATGCAATAGCAGATAATAAAGGCAATAGTAAAGGAAGAAATCCACCTGTTTTGACCATATCTCTGATTGCGCCTATGGAGAGACTCACATGAACACCGGAATTTACTGATTTGGCCTTGGAAAAACGTTCACGTTGACCTTTAGTTAGCGATAGTTTGTTAGGCCCGCCCTGAATTTGATCATTTTTCAGGGTTAATTTCAAACCGCATCGCTTTGATATCGCTGATTGGAGCTTTTTTATCTGACCCGGGGTCAGAGTTACGCTGACGTGTTCGTATGGCATATTAATAATCGCTTAATCTAAATTTGGAATTTGTCACATGTTCTCGACAGGAGCGTCAATAATTCTCATTCTGCCGCTGATGCCTTCCAAGATCATTGTTCTATCGCCGAGAATCACCGCGATGGCTCTTGCTACTTGTCCACCTGTGTTAATTCTGGCTTTGAAATGGATATCGACAACGGATTGTTTTACCAGGTCGAGATGTTCCAAGGAGAAGTAATAGATAGGATAGCGAGTATTAAAATCTATCTGTGATATTTGTAATCCTGTATCGATATTTTGATCGCGTCCCATGAAACTTAGCAAGCGATGATATGCACGGGCCGTCGAATTGGTGGGAAAATCAATTGATATTTCCTCGGATGGTTCTTGTTGGCCGTTTATTCTCAGTGATACATTTGTTGCTGCGAAATTGTCAAATATCATATGACTGTGAGTTTGATCGTATCTATTTGTGTTTTGGAGAACTATAAAGATATGCCTAGGTGCCGAAAAGCCCTGCTGTGATGCAATTCGCCAGGTAAATATTCCGTTGATATTAATATCGGTAAAGTCGGTTGTTGTTGTTAACCAGGACATAACGGATTTACCACCTTGATTCATGAATGATAATAATTTTTCTTCCTCGAATATCGATGGAGTTATCGCTGGCATCCACAAGGTAAATTTGTTTAGGATTACCTTGCCTGCATCAGGAACAGTATTATTGTCTCTCCAGATAGCTCTATCATTACTCGCGGGGTCTCGAACGAAGGAAATTGTGTGTTTCGCCCCGTAGATAACTTTTCTGAAGTGTCTACAAAATCCAAAAATGTGGGATAGTGGAATTGCACAGGAGAATCTTAAACTAGGACCAACCAGCATTGTTTTCCGCGTGGCAAATCCGAGATTGTAATTGCCATTGGCGTCGGTCATTACCGCCATCAGGGTGGCTGGATTAACACCACCTGGATCAGTCGGTATAGCGATATTATACTGTTTATGATCGGCGCTGTCGTTAGTATCCTTGGCGAACATCATACTAGGACCAGCTGACCTGGTAAAATCATCCGAGTATCTGGCCATACCTATCACCGTCGTTGCGACATCAGCGTTATCTGTAATTGATTCAATTTCTCTTCCATCAATCGTGTAGGTGACGCTCTTGAATAAAGCCATAATTCCGTTATTGACAAATCCAACTTTGGAATCTACTGGATAATCGGTATCATTAGCTCTCCTTAGTTCGCCACCAAATTCGATATATGCCTCTGATGGAAGAAAATATCTCGTTGTGTCGTGAACTTGAATTTCAATGCGATTAGGTGCATTTGGTGTCACTGCGTCGTATGAAAAATACTGGAAATCTCGCACGGATGTGTCTCTACCTACAGGCTCGTCCATGTCGAACACTTCGTTTGACACTTGTGCGAACATTTATTATTAAGAATATCATCTAAAACGAAGACCGCTGCCTGAAATAAAACTTGTATTTACAAGATTTGTGTTAGCAACTTCCTTTGCTAGATTTGTCTTAGCAACTTCCTGCGCTATATTTGTCTTAGCAACTTCCTGTGCTAGATTTGTCTTAGCAATTTCCTGCGCTAGATCGTTTATTTTTTTATTTGCTGCGTCGTTTATGGCTTTGCTGATTTCAGGTGGCATTTCTCTGGTGCTAGGTAATTTGACGGGTTGTTTTTTGCGCATTAAATTTAATATTTTACTTTTGACAACATTGAAGCCCTTGCTGGCCAAATTACCGACACCAGAGATAGCAGTCTCGCCGATCTTTCCTATTGCTTTTAACCCGAACTGTTTGATCACGGGTCCGATTTTAGGTATTATTCGCGTAACGAGACTTCCAATGATATCGCCGAATCCATTGCCGTGTATATATTTGTACACGGGCAATCTAGAGTTTACTATGCGGACCTGTTTGGGTCTGCGCTGATGTTTGTGAACAATCATGTTATTTCAATTATGTTGTTTTAATCGATGAGTTCATCGACAAGTTCCTTGTAAATGTGAGAATTAATAATGCCACCGCGGAATAACCGCTGACAAATATCTGAGGCTTCGTTGATTATTTCGCGAGAGTTATTTCCTGCTCGTTTTCCTCCGATTAATACCTCGAGGCGAGATACATCGTTGACAACACTGTCAGGGCAAATGGTATATCCGCTACCTGTTTTTGGTTCTGTTTCATCTGACGATGGACCTGGCGAATCAGACGACAGTGGTGAATAATCTTGTGGAGGTGAAGGGGTACCCCTAAGTGCCTTACCCTCGGGATGAATACCCCATCTTAATTTGGGGGAAAGTACGGGACCCTTCCAGTTTGTCGGGCTATACGGTTTTGAAAGGTGTGGGAAGGGAAAGGGGTGGGGGTCGAAGGGTGATGGTTCTGAAGGGAGGGGGGGTGATGGGTCTGATTAACGTATAAACATCTCTCGTAGATGGTGGACTTTTTGCCGCTGCCGCTTTTGTTGATTTGTATTGATCAACCTTCAATAAAAATTTTGCAAAATTTTCATCATTGTAAATTATCGGTTTTCCTAAACTACCAAAATAAATTATCGCCTGCCAATCAATTTCTCCGACTTTATCAGCAATATTTTTTTTCAAAAATAAATTTTTAGTTTCCGGAGAATCATCCGCAGCAACTACCATTTTTTTAATATCGTCATCGATTAAATTCATGTGTTCTTTGTTCAAATAATTATCTGCGGGTAATTTAGGATCAATTATTAATGAGCCATTGTACACAGATGGTTTATATTCGCTTGGTTGAGTTACTGGTTCCTGGTCACTCTGATCTTTTTTCTTTTTTGATTTTCTCTCCCTTTTCTGAGGTGGAATTTTTTCTTTTGGTCTAGTTCCTAATTCCTGTGGTTGAATATCTTCTTCCTGTGGTTGAATTATTGGTTCCTGTGGTATTACTTTTCTTCTCCGTGTTTTAGCTTTTTCTTCCTTCTCCTGTTGTCTTCTTTCTTTCGCTTGCTTCTTTTCTTCTTTCGCTTGTTGTTTTTTTTTCTTCCGCTTGTTGCTTATTATATTTTTGTGTACTTCTTGCTTCTGATAAAAATCTTCTGTAAAGTGGATCCGTTACCTCACTCGCATGTGTTTTTTCCGCATAAATTTTATATAACATAGCATACCAACTGTCACGAGTTGCATATCTTTTTCTTCCTATTGCAGTCAAATATTCATTTCGAGAGACAAAATAATCTTCCGCAAATTGGCCAAACTCATCTATGTTATACAGTGTCGAGAGCGGTTGTGATATTATTTCCCATCCCTCATCGGTGAAATTTTCTCTTAAATTATCGATATTATACTTCCCTTTTATCATTACAGGTTTTCCTACTTTAGGTTTTCCCTTACTTGCTCCAGAATCAATTGCAAGTTGCCCCTGTTGTGCTGCTGCTGCTATTGCTAATCGCTCGGGTAATGTTCGTGATTGTTCCTCAATACCTTTCAACATGGGAAAAATTCCCCTTTTCCTGGTATCTGGATCTTTTTCGTCACCAAATACAACTTGCTCGATTGTTCCGGTAACTGGCTTCAACCATTTCGACGATACCTCGGAGATTCCATGTTGCACATCTTCGTAACCACGAACATTTCTCTTAAATAATTGTTTTGTCGGGATAAGCTTCTTTAATGCCGCTAATTGCTCTCGCGCTAATCTGGCAGAATGAGGCTCTCCAACTGTACTAGCTTTCGGACTCATATTATTTTCAACTATATTGTTTTAATGCGAGGTAAAATTAGGATCAGCAGCCAAATCTTGACAAACTTCGTCGACACCAGAATAATTTCCCCCCCCCCCCTAAAATCTTCGTTTTTTCCTTGTCCAGAATCATCGAATTTGCTCACAAAAATTGCACTCGGGGGTGAATTTACGCAAATTAATTTTCGTGGGAAGGCTTATTTTTGGAATCTGAGTCTTCTACGGAGAAAGTTCGCGTAGGAAGCTTTATTTGGTCTGGAACGTCTGGTCTGTAGAACTTCCCTGCTGCTTCTATATCATGTGTGTTAATTCACATGATTTATTGATTGTTGTGATCATTTAGTATATAAGCATAACACCTTTTGTATTTAAGATGATATCATTCTTTAACAATGCTCGTTATTGCAATATACTGGGGTGTACTATTAACTGGAGCAAACACGTTGATTAAATCTGAGTTCAGGGCATGAGTTTCGTGAAACAACAAAGATGAATTAATTTCTGATTTGCTGGCCTTTAAAGTTCTTGGCCCTTTGAGTGGTTAGCGACTACAAAACAACAGATGAATATTGTTTTTGAATTGGTATTGCGTCTTAGTTATTGATATTAAGATATGTCAATCTTGAAATTAAATAGTCCAAGCTTGATATTTGAAACATTCAAGTGAATAGTTGAGAAGAGTCATTCATGACCAAGTCTTCAAAATACACTTTGGGCCTTACAGTAGGTTTAGACCATAATTAAATATTCCGAGTGGAATTTCATTCCGATATTTACGTACAAGGCAACTTAATTTCACTGTCAGTGTCATATCTGTCAACAAATTAGAATATATTTCATTAGTGTAGACTCCAATCTGTATATTTCTGAATATAGTACATATTTTTGTATCGTTTTCTTATATTCGAATAAACACAAATATGTTAAGTCATTTTATGTTTCCAAGCAGAGTTAGTAAAGATGAAGATAAAGACAAGCGAAATTATGGAAACGCAATGTGTAAAACAAAATTATATTTTTAAGACCCCGTGAAACCGTATAGGAATCTTATAAACATCATGGAAGAGCAAATGTAGCTTTTAAAAAAGCGTCTAAGAATTCAGATAGCATAATAGACGTATGTACATTTAGTTTTATCCCATCATACGTCTGTATAGAATTGGATAGAAAACAACTATCATCTTCTAATCTGTTAAAGAAGAGTTAAGACAAATTTTGAAATGAGATTTTTAGCTATTAATTACTTGACGGCACAAACACTAATTTATAATTCTAGTGCCATCATGCACTTGAACCTTGTCAACAGGGAGGTTACTCTTAACACACGTAACAATATCATCAAGTAGAAGTTCACAATCATTCACAAACATATGCATTATTTAATTTTAGTGTATTTGTTTTGTTTGTAGTTTTCCGATAACAAATCTAATATATCTTCATATTGTCATTCCTGACAAATGTATAAAGGTAGTAAAACATCTTGCTCCGTTTGACCATTCAATATTGATATAATAAAGTTCAGTTTATAATAAAATAGTTACAGAAAAACTGCAATACAAAGAGCACTTCAATATACGATGCACCAAAAGCAACCTGTATAAAAAATATACAACCCGGTTTAATTCTTATTTGTTAGATCGAAACAAATAAGAGGATCATGAGACATAATTTAAAGACAAGTGAAACGAATCTACTTAAATAATAATAATAATAATAATACTAGTGATAAACGGTTATTACAGGCAGGTCTATACAGGAATGGCTTAGATACCCATTGAAGAGAACCCTAATATGTGCAGGTTTGAAGTGTGTCCCAAAATAAAAATTGCATGATTTTTAAATGATATTGAGCGAGATTTGAAAATCAGCATTTGAAACATTCGATGATTTGGTCTCGTTCAAACTCATTCAGACTTAACGAACAAACTGATGCTACCATCTATTCGGGAAGAAAATATCACAGATAAAAATTGCTTGTACTGCAATAAAAATGTATAAACATACTGAGTAGCTATTAAGGGTAGTAATAATAGAGACATTGCTTGAAATATTACGTGCACTATTTGTTTACGTGTAAATAGAAGCATTAATACACGTTTAACATGAAAGATTAGTTAACGATACACACATACAACCATCAACCGCTCAAGATGGTTTGGCTAATTGTGCTGACAGTAAAATGATACAAAAAGGGATAGAAAGAAGACGATGTTTTGCGCAAGATTGTGTGTGTGTTTGCGTGTATGTCTGTAGAATCGATTTAAATATTATTCTTACAATAATGTTTAGCCGAGAAATGTTCAAACATTTATTTCCCGTGAAATGTGACCTTGAACTTGATACATCAGCAATGTTTTATGCCACATCCTTATTATGTTAAATTAAACTGTTTATTATAATCAAAATGGCAACTTATTGCATATTTATTCTTTGTCTACCTTGACTCATAATGACTATAAAGACATAAGGTACAATTCCTTGGAGTAAATGATTTTTCTAGATTGTTGTCAACTCACATGAAAAAATCTGTGACAAAGTCGTCTTCATTAAAAAATGCAAGAGTTGTTCTTTATATTACATGAATTATTTCAAAGCAAAAATCTAAGTAATGGTATATACATCTAACAGACAAATAGAAAACAATTACACATTAAATACAAAGTTCTGAAGTATATTGTTGTGCTTTCCTGCGTAGTTGTTCATTTCTTTTATCTGTCTTCTTTGATGCGATTCTTTAAAATTATTAATGATCCACTGGAATAATACTTTGATAGTGCGTGGCACAGATCTCTATAATACAATCAACATTATACATATCATGGGCAATCAAAACGTACAAAGAAGGTACGTCAGGCACCTTACTACACCTCAAGCCAATCCACTAGTGTTATCAACAATTACAGACTGAATGAATCTATTTTGCAATGCCTTGGGTGACGTTTCAAACATAGTTATAAATAATGATTACCATAAAAGACTAATCTTGATATTTAGGCATGACAAGTAAAGACATCTAAAATCGAAAAACGACAAGGAAAAAACATTTAAAAAGACGCAAAACAACCAGAATATCAAACTTTGCTATTGTGAGCAAGATGCAGTTATAGATGTCTAGCGCGTAACGAATATAATTTAAATTTCAAATACCTAGACCACAGACCATTTTCAATTAAATCCTGTCCAAATAAAACAATCATATGCTAACAAGAAATGATGAAGATCAAGATCTTAAAATCATGTTAAACTATGATGACATATAAGTTACCTTTAATTTCAACACAGACGTGAATAATTTTAGATTATTGGACAAACTGTAGCACTTGTGGAAAAAATACGTTATTGATTAAACATTTATTTAAATATATAAAGAGTTTTCAAATAATTTTGGAAATAAAAGTAGACCTTTCCATACGAATGAATGGAAAGCTTTCAAATATTTTCATATCCAGCCAAGCCATAGTGGGACCTGTGGATGAAATAGCATGGTAATGCAGATATATGCCAAATTAATCAAGAATATTACTTGGACAAAGATGGTAAAGGTAGTAATGATGGTATGTAGGAAACATCAACGTTGTACTTTGTGTACCTAAATGACAACAATCTGAGAATCTTTACGGCTAAAGAATTCCTGCCTCCTAAAAGAGGAATTAACAGAGGAACACCAGCTTTGGAACATCAGATGACCATAAAACTGGTTGTATATCATAAATATTGCACAAATTATTTCTCAATTCACATAAAAATTAATTGCACATGCAAATTTAATTGCACATACAAATTTACTATATATTACTGTTTTAGTTATTTAATTTTTCCGTTACGAAAGAGGTTGACTATTGATGACAAGTGAGCCAAACTATGTTTACAATATTTAGAATATTTCCAAGCAAATATAAATATTTAGCTCACAAAATAAATTTAAATTTTGTCATACCATTGAGTATGAACTTAAAAAAGAAAAATGTAGCTGTTTCTTCTGATCAACAACATGTGATAAGTCCTGATAAAACTGAATCGAATTAGTAAGTAAAATGAAAACTTGATTTTGATAAATGCTTACATTTTCAAACTAATGAACACTGATGCATACGATTAAGATAAAGAAAGGTTGAAGCAAAGGTAAACTTTTTAAATATATATGCTAATGAAATGGCTTTAAATGTCAGGAAACTCATTTGCCAAGAGAACAATGATTATCGATGGAGGAGTGTTAGTAATACTAAATATAACACCACCACTACCACCTCCCAAAACTGAAAACGAAACCAAAGAAAATATCAACAATAGCCCAAAATGCAACAAAACTACAACAAGGGAAAAACGTAATCACATTATAATATTCTACCAAACATTTTACAGCAGATTTGCAATGGTATATAAGTGACTAATTCATGAATTGAATTATGACATAAGTAATTGCTAAACAAATGTTAATAACATTAGGTATAGTGACTGTAATACCTATAAAATGAACAACGTATCTAGGTTACAACAATACACTAAAAAGTTATTTACCTATCGTTTAAAACGTATGGAATAGACATAAGTCATATTATGAGATATAGTGTGGATATTTGTTTAATTAAACGGAAATCCTTAGGAAATTATTTAACTCAGATGCAGTTGTGCTACTCAGAGCATCAATATGAATAAAGCTACTTTCAACGTGTACTAAAGGGAAGGTTGACTATGGATCTGAATTACTTAATGGACAAGGATAAACTTTATTTCCAACACATGTTGATTACAGCGAGACTAAGTAATCAAACGGATACTGAAGAAAGTAGGAAGCTGTAGCTATACCTCCAACCCAAAGAAATATTTCAAAAGTGTTGAAATCTTCAAACAACAAATCTATGCAACTGACAACAGTAAGTATTCAGCACCTTCAACTCTACCATTATAAATTATAGCTGCCGACATACAAGTATGTCATGAAACATTCCGACATCAAATGATTTGGTGCGATACACAACTACTGCGTGAAAAAGACATAAAAATGAACATTTCAATTTCATATTCATATTAATGCCATCAACGAATTATAAACTTTGGAACATTAGAAATTAAAAACGTCGAATATATCCAGACATGCATTCGTCTTTTTTCATCAAATTTCTATTCGCTAGAACTATGTTTAAAATATTCTAATCAATTGTGTACCGTACTCTTCCCGTCTAAACATCTTTCAAATTACAATTCACCACAATCGTAGATATTAAAGTATTAACTCATCTTTTTATGTAAGTGTTCAACAATTCAAACACTAACTTGACAGAACGACCCATATTTGTTATACGGCTAGATTTTGGGCATGTATCATTACAATTTGATTCAGCCATTAATGTAGGTAGGTTACATTATGTCTCCAGGGTTACTGTTTCTGTTTCAATTTGTTCTTAAGGTGTACTTAAGACTCTATAATGTCTCACGGTTATTATTGATTTGCTACTACGCGTGAGCTTTATAATTTACATTTCATGGAAGGCATTGTAAGATTCACAAAGCAAATCCTAATATTTTTCATTTGTATCAGTTGTTCTGATATTCATTATATTATGTCTGTCCTTCTAAGAGTTGTTATAATTATCAATATCATAGTATACAGCAAAGACAGCAGACAAAAGGTATTAAAGTGCAATTTCTTTACGGTTAGGATCGTTTTGTTACTGATTAGAGCAATACAAATGTACTTGCAAAAATAAAGCTTTATAATTGGTTTTAAAATAAGGTGTGAAATAAACAATAATGCCAAAGTGATTTTATCTCCATCTTCAGCGCAGACACAAATACCAATCTTGTAAAATCCTCAGAAAAAAAAGCATCAGTAGTATTTATGCATATACTCCAATGGCTGAATATGAACAGCACTTTAGACTATTTCCGTGCTAACATCCACTCGTTCAAACTTTCTATGTACTTATGTTATTGCTGCTTAACACGTTTCTATAGTTCATTACCTCTCACCAGATCATTTTTAAAAGTGTGACATTTCTGAAGTAAAAATGTGTTCAGATTTTCTCTCACAAAGAGTGTGTTAAATAACATTGAATAAAATCGTACTTTTTCATGCACCTATTTTTGTTCGAAGCTTATAGTTTCGAAAGATGTTCACATATAAACTGTGTTGCCTTAAATGATGTAGCTCGTGTTTTTAATCGGTATAGAGTCGGTTTGTACTATCGAAATCTATGATTTCCGAAAATCTTGCTTTAAGACATAGTACATACTTCTTGAAAGGAATGTAGTCCATTTTAAAAATGTCTTGTAATTTTCAGTTAGGTATAGCTGATGTTAATTATAAGTTCCCATAGTTATGTGCTGCCAGGTAGGCCAATCACCTGATCCATAGTTTTCACTTGTTTGATTACTTAATTTATTCAATGATCGTCACGTGTATTGGTCAATTAGGAGTGTTTGTGTCTCAATTACATTAGAAATCCCGACAAATCTTTTCTGGCAACATGTATAATGAAATAATTCACATTTAAATGTATAAGCTTCTTTCAAAGATACGTTAGATATGCTTCAAAAAAGAGCATGTTAAAAAGTATCCATTTCTCTATTTAAGCCAGAAAACAATAATGTTCATATTTCCCCTTCATAGATGAATATTTTCTGGGTGTTTGCAACTTGTACTTCAAAAGCATTTCGCACATTGCATCTGTCATTTTCATTTTCTCTTTTAAAGCCCAAGCGGACTAAAAAAAAATATATACGGATGTCAAAGCAAATTCATGTTTCCATTTCAATAACATCAACTGCTAATTAATTACTCGAACTTTATACATGCAAATGTTATGAATAACATTTATTTCTAGCGAACGTTTACATGAGTACATGGATTCACCGGATAACCAGTCTTTCATCTTTCATGTCAGTGAAGGTTTATATATATATATATATATATATATATATATATATATATATATATATATATATATATATATATATATAATATTTATTCAACGAGCATAATGATTAAGATTAAGTCACCTGTCATGAAGTACAAAAATTAAAAATGAACTAAGACTTGTAATCTATGATTTCTATGCATAGATATAACATGTTCTGAACAAACAGTGATGAACTCTATTAATCTGCAGTTTAAAATGCGCGATATGTAATAATGTCAATACATTCCTGACGGTATCAACACGTTGAAAATCTAATGACCTGACAATGTACGGACTTACCCTTCCATCGGGTCCAGAGTCAATGCACGGGGTTCTTCTAGATTCTCATAAATGAGAACACGGTGCATGGACGTGTCAATGCTTTGAAGGGATTTAACCATGATCCACTTGTATTGTGGATCTGTCCAGTAAATGTTATGGCTGATCGAGTCCAACGCCAAATTGACATGATCACTTGAAAGCCCGCTATGGAAAATCGTCAATGCATTGACACCAGATAAATCTATAGAGAAGTTGGTATCTCTGTATATGGCACGTGTGTTGTAATCGTACATGTATGCGTGATGTAACTTGTAGTCTCCTGCAACGCTTGTAAACAGTGCGCCTTTGGGAAAGGGATATGACCGTTTGTATTCCTTGTCTGGCATTCCGTCTGGAGTAATCGACAGTGTATATATATATTGAGTAACTGACCTGTTGCTCGACGTAATTATCAAACCCAGATCTTTCTCTGAAAAGTAAATATATTCAATAAGAAGAGTAGGCAACAGATAAGCATTTCAGGCAGGCGGTTATAAAGTATCACTTTTACATTAACTGTGACTTGATAGTACCCTAAAAATAACAATTACTTATCCAGCAAACGCCAAAACATCAAAAGCTTAAAATGGCGTAATGGAAATATGATTGTACTAGCTTAAAATAAAACATAATTCAGCTACGTAGGAATCGGCTTACCTGTCAGATATAGAAGTAGGGGTATATTATATTAAAGCTGAATAACACTAATAATGTTTCAGGTTTGCCCAACCACCAATTAGTAGAAACTTGGACAGCTGTTGGTGCTTATAATACCTTTAGGTGACTGTGCAGAAACTGGAAACAGTCCTTGTGAATTCTAGCAGATTCAACTCATTTACTATCTAGAATTAAGACGTGATATTTGACAGGTCAGTTCAATGTATAGAAAGATTTATAATATATTGCTCTCTTTCTTTTTCATTTGAAGAAGTAGAATTGTGTAGAGGATACAATTTTTCACTTGGATTTTTTCCTTATTGTACTTACTTTTGATAAACTACCCGTTGTTCCCGGAAAAGATAAGGTTAGTTTCATGCGAGTTTACATAGTGTTTTGTCAGTGTAATAACAATATTGATTTTATTCTGATAAACCCAGTCTCTAGGATTTAGAGCATCTGGAACGATTGTTACTTGAACTACAAAGTATAAGTTCATGTTTAAGAAATGTTTTCCAAACACATCCTGTTGGAATGTACCCAAGATATGAAGATGTACAATATATCGAACGCACAATGCACATATATTATAAGTCTGGAGTAGTTTAGATTTTGTAGAAAACATATATCCTATTTGGCTTTATCACCATGTCCTTTACGACACCACGATATTATAGATTATAAACAGATACTGTTTCGACTGAAGTCCAAGTAGCATAGTTTAGTCCCATCAGGTGTAACAGGTACATAACTAATATTTAGTGTACATCGTCAACGTGGTTTAAATTATTCCTGTCAAAATGGACGACGTTGTTGAAAATAAATAGACTTGACATGCCCTCAAATTTGCATGAAATGTTCTCATGAAAAAACGGCATGTATGAACTGAAAGAAAATGGATAAACTGGACAAAGACATGGCAACATTATAATCATATTTTAATTATAATAATGTAAGGCATCATTAATATTTTATTAATTAATTTAAATATAGGCGTAATCACACATAAATCCCCGTCACGGACATTTGTACAAACTGCTTAGAAATTTTCAGTGTATCAGAAAAATACGCACTACAAAAATGCTTATTCTATAATGTTGATGTCTAGGATGCTATGATGCCAAACTCTCGCATTCAATTGCAATTTCCATTTGAGAGATATTTTGATTTCAAAAGTATTTCCAATCTTTAAAGACAAATCAAACTGTTATTATGTGCTGGACTTTATTCTCACATGTTTGATGTGGTCCAATGCATTAAAAGTCATTATTTACTCTGTATCAATCTGAAATTAGATATTCTATTTAACGTTGGAGTAGTTAAGATCACAGTACGATTTAATGATAGTACAGCTATGTTCTCAATAATTAAACGATTTCACATATACAACGCACACCTTGGATGTATAATATATTTTTTCACGCCATTACCAGTTGCATGTTCAAGTTCCGGCTCTGCCAATTCCACTAAGTTTCTCGTTTTTTCTTCTGCTCTCTAAATTGTAGCTGTGCTTTGATCAATATAAACTTGCAACGGTAATTATGCTATCCATTAGTCCAGCTATGCTGATATACAACAAACACATTTTCTTAAATGCAGAGCATATGAAATCGGAATTGTAAATGACCTCCAGAGGAGATAAAGAAATGATTGGTAAAGACAATTTGGACCAAATGACTACTGAAATGATTCGTTCCGATTTTGAAGTCATCCTCATTTTTGTGTTACCGTGTTACTTTTGTAAGTCTGCAGACGAGTGTTACGTTGTAAATATATACTATTTGAGAGGAAAAATGTTTTTAGTCTTTAGTATGTTCAGTTGAAATGGAAAGTGCTCGTTATTTAGGCTATACTATATTTCTAGTACCGTTGTTAATAATCCAGTAAGTTTCCGGTTTTAAAATTTATACGGAACTTTTCATTCATTAAGACTTTCATAAAATGTTATCAGGATTACTATGTATTCAATTCATAACACTGTAAGTACTTCTCTTATTTCTATTTATGAATTTGATATAATATTTTGTATTAAAGTTTTCAAAATTTGTTAGTTTTGTGTCTTTCTTTCAATTGGGTTGTGGCCATTGAGTCGTATCATAATACATGGAACCACCAAAAGTACTTAAAAATAAGTATGTGATAAACCGATCACTGATGTTTTTAAACGGCAGATGATATATCTAGTGGTTCACAAATAAAGATTCGTATACAAAGATTCATAAACTATGATATAAATATACTAGCAAAGAAATATATTTGAAATCACCAGATGTAGCTCGACAAGTGGCTGTCAATTACGAATAGGATTAGTTCTTTATTCCTGCCCGTGTGCGTCGATTTGGCCAAATGCTAGTTTAAAGAGAACGATATCTAAGCGGTAAGCCAAATTTCAATGTAATCATCGTCCAACGTCCCTGGTACAAATGTGGTTACTTTGAGCTCCCCTCCTCCAAATTAGGAAATCACTACCAGAGACACAAAAATAGATGCGACAGGTCGATAAAGCCACGAATGTTGCCTCTTATCAAGGAACAGTTCCGGGTGTTTATTAAAGCGATCGATATACTACACAACAGTTCCTCTCCCATACACATGATTGTGACCAGTGATGACATTCGTGGATTTTTCGATGTCACTAATTGCTTGATGGTCCCTTTGTGACTAGTGCCAAAGTTCGCATTCACTGTACACTCTCCGATACGTACAAAGGAGTCTACACATCAAATGCAATCTCAAGTTCTGAATTTAGAACGGTTGATCAAACACCAATGTGGTACTTCATAAATGGCATATGTTGAATAGCCATCATATTACGCTAGTAGTCGCAACAGGATTGAATCTTCGTAAGCCCCATCAACATAAAAATACATGACGTTTAGCCTGGCAAAGAAACTGTTCATTGACTAATGTCCAATTTTCCATCTTATCATGGACAAACTAGTCAGCCGTATTGCACGCTAATAGAGGCTTGCACCTGGGCACGTTTTAGTATCATTTATCAAGTCTTCTTCAATCTGAACACGATTTATGTATCGTACCTGGTTGTCATAGTGGATGGACTCAACTGTCTCCATTCATGAAGAATCGGCCTGCTATAGGAGTAACTAGTACATGAAGAATCCTACATGCGCTTTACAAAATATTTCATATCGAATATATCAATATCGTTGTTAGCTAGACATAAAAAGCATTTCGAATTATTCTACAACTTTCAAGAAAGTTACTATACTGAGTTTAGCGTTTGTGTCTAAGATTTATTATTACATAAAATCAATGCTTCTGGAATTTGTGATGCGATCGTGAAATTTTCCGATGGGGTATTGGACTGGCTGATAACAGATACTGACATTTAATAGCCATTTCATTCCACTTCTAGATTAATGCATGCGTTGAGTGGTGGCGATAACAAAACATCATATTCACTTAAATTCAAGATAGTTCTGGTCACCAAAAAAACGACAGGTGATTATTAATACCACCTGGAAGCCAACTTAGAACCATTGCATTAGCGTGCTAGAACGTGAGCACATTCAGGAAATGTCTCTCGAACAAGGAACATTAACTCACCGACAAATTCACCCAGGTTGCATTTGCTGTTTTAAACAAAATTGACTCGTATTACAGAAATTAAGGGGTATAGGACTAGGACGTACCTGTCCGTATAACAGTTATTGGAGTGAAAACGAAAGCTATCGTTTTGACACCATTCATTGCCGCAATAAATTTCGTTGAAATGGAATGTGGTGCTAGGCCGCACCAAGTGTGTACAATCGTGGCAGACAAGAGCTTCCCAGGTAAAAATGTGTTGTTGTTGCTCGGCAAATGCAGAAGTAAAACAAAATTATTTAGTTAGAAATTCATATGTATGTTGCACCTGGAGAGGTCGGATTATGCAGCACTGATTCTTGTCCATCCTACCATTAAATGAATATATATGATTGGAACTCAATGTTACGGTCAGGAAAAATTAATCGAAGTTGAACATCACCTGCAAGATGGAATCGTCAAGAAAGTGTTCTTGCTCATGAAATAATAATGCAAGTTTGTGGTTTGTGTTTACTATTTGTAGCATCATCGACGTGACCATTGTTAGCCAAGGTTTTGCTGAAATTGTGACCACAAATGTATACATGTACTACATTTGGACGTGATGTCCGGTTGTATCAATTGCTGATGGTCTGGCTGGAAAAAGTAATTTGTACTCTATTACATTCAGTAGTAGTTGATCATTCGGAACTTTTTGCGGTGGTACAGAGCATTCTTATTTAAACTGCCATGGTATAGTTTTTGTCCATTTTGGAAACAAACATAGGCATGGCTAAAGTCGAAATCGTGTTGGCGGAAATTAAAATCCACCCGTGCTCCGTGCACATATACGCAAACAAGGTCTCAGCGACAAAAAAAGGTAACTTGTTGATAGACGGTGAAAATCAAGCAGATTGTTTGAGTTTATATTATTCTACCATGTGGTGTATGGACCTGACAGACTTAACTCGTGAAAAGTGCGCTTAGGGGCACCAGTTGGTGATTCTTTTGAACGGGAATCAACAGGGGCTATTGCACTTATCTGTGATGTAACATGACTAAGTTGTATGGTATACCGTGTTCTCCTAACTGCTAAAAAATACTTGCGATATTGCACTTATTAAAATTAAAAACCAAATATACGTTTTGTAACATCTCTCTAATAATTAGATAAAGCTGACATAACATTGAATAATGTATTACTTTTCTTGTCATATTGAAAGTAACCTATGCCCTATCATTTTTACATGGTGCTTTATTAACGGTTACTTCTAACTTAATTGACAACTCACTTTGCCAAGTTAAAAGGTGAAGTGTACTGGAAACTTTCCCTAGATAATCAGAAGTTAAAAATTGCACATGTATTTTCCGATGCTTAGTTACCATTCGGAACGACACGAGTATCCCTGTCCCTCAGGATAAATACTGTTATGTGCAATATCCCGTCAACCGCATTGTTTTGAATTAAGTTGTTCTTACACATGAAGTACATATCATTAGAGCAGGGGTATTCGTGTCTTGACTCAGCTGCATCTGTGTTTCTGTTCTGTCATTGAATATTTGGAATCATATTTTTGGGAACAAAATATTTATTTGAAATTATCTAAAAGACACTAAGGACTGTTACGGTTATTTAATTTTTAGTGCAATAATGAGAACATTACTGCAGTTGAAAATGGAATCGGAATCCCACTACAATTTTGCAGTTTGCATTCAAGATTTAGAACCCCTGACAAAATTTATGTAATCTGTATTTCCAGAATTAGCTAAGAAGGTACAGTTTGGGGAAATTAATGATTCAAAAATTGTAAGTATATATTTTGATATTTTTATTACCATCTAATGAAGACATGCTGCACCTTTTAATTTTCTACCTTCAGTTGTATTTGTTCCCACGAATTTAGTCCATGGATGGTCATAGTCTGAACCACGCCACTTACGAATATTTCTCCTAAAAAATGTTTAAATGATCAGAATGATATTTCAATACTGCGCCTATTACATTTGTTGTGGAAATTGAAAATATCACGTCCGTTCGAATTCTTCTTTGAAAGCTTGATTTGTGAATCAGTAAACTCATCCATATTGTTCTCTTTATCACCTTTAAGTTCAAATAGACGACACACCTTTTTTAGTTCATCCCGTACACACATAATAAACTAAAAACCTTACTCCTCTACTTCAAGACTTTACGTGTTTTGTTTAGAAAGTAGTTCCTAATACAATATACTATTTTAAGATGCGATTGTCGTGCAATATTAAGGTGTTTAGTGTAGCAAAATAATAAACATTTTGACACTCACTGTAAGTTATCTGACAAAAAATGTTTGCATAATAACAAAGTGTAGTCGATGTCTATTTGTACAAAACCTTTGTCATATCTTAAGTCAAACGTTGGCGGAATTGAAATGCACCAATGCACACATATACGCATTCGGGGACATAACGGCAGAATACATGTAACTTATTCATAGACAGTGAAAACCAAGGAACTGTTTATATTATTATGCCCAGTGATTATTGACCCGATTGTGTTATTGCGCATATTACAAAAAATTGCCGATAATATGTTCTGTATCAAATCTCTAATATGTCCGTCTTTATTGTTTCATTTGAGATCGTTGTCACATCTTGCCTGCATCTGCTCATATCACAGAATCTGGCATAATATTTAATAATGTGGTACTTTTTATACTGTTCGCAATATGTGTCACAACTTCATCGTAATCATATCGTTTTGCAAGGTTCTTTATAAACGTTTACTTTCTGATCTAATTTATATTTCAATCTGCCGAGGAGAGGTAGTGTATGGCGCACCTCCCTTAGATAATATCTTCGAAAGGTAAAATAGCACATGAATTTTCCGACTTTTAATTACAATAAGGAACTGCGCGAAGATCCCTGTCTCTAAGGATAAATGATCTTTTTTGAAATATCCTGTCAACCTTATTATTTATAAATTTCTTCTTATCGTTCATAGTTAGTTTTGTTTGTATTGATGATACTTTGTTTTCAATTGTGGTTGTATTGTTACTCGTTTACTTAAAGAATCAGTACTTGCAAGTGAATAATAATGAATTTCCTTGCACGACTGAATAATAATGTATTTATATTTACCTCCAGTTTCAACAATATTGTACATTCCCTCCAAAAGTCTCTTAGATTTTACTCATGTGATGTCCTGCTCTACACACTTTCCTAACTGTTAGATGATTACATCTCCTGGTCCGATATGGAATTGTCCAGTATTAAAATAAATTTTGGTTTTCCGTTTCTTAACTTTTCCTGTAGTATTTACATTGTACTATTATTATGTTAGGTTGTACAATTTGCAATTTAATTCCATCAAGAGACATGTTCACATCTTTTTTAGCCTTTGTCTACGGACTCCTACCGTCAAACGTGTATCATATGATAGGTGATATACAATCAACTGAACCACTTTGCTACCATACACACTTCTTAGCACATGATTTAATAAAACTAAATATATACGTTATAATTTTTCAGGCATCCAAAATATTACATTAGCACCAGATAGTGTTGTAAACAATGGGTTGTGTAATTGTACACCTTTTATTATATTATGCCCATTGGTGCATATTTTATGCATGCACACAGTGATGTCAGACACAAATGGAATTAATAAAAATATGAGACCATCTACTAACATATCTGCATTTATACAGTTATTATGTATGAATATTCAAAACGCTTCATGCAAAGCAACATTATACATATCATCTGCTTGCATTACAAAAGTGTCGACTAACATCATTGTATATGCTTAGAATACCCCTCCCCCCAGATTAGTCTACTCTATACTTCTTGTCTGCGGTTATCAATGTTCAAACAATGTATTAAATTGATGTTCGCTTTAAGTTTCTGACCAGTACATATATTTCAGAGAACCAATCTAATAGTGTGGGAATAAACACTAAGAGTACTAGTTATTCTGAGATACTTCCAATGCCTTTGAAACGAGAATTTTGTTTCCATTATTCTTCCAATAAACATCAATTTATATTCTATAGCTGCCAACCAAATATTTATTTTATTTTTATATCCTGTATTTAATGTCCTATTGAAATTGCATCGTATGAAACCTTTCTGCTAGGCTATCATTTTAAGTACAGACCTGTTCAGCAACAAGAGGCGTATGAAGATGCTGCGAAACAAATGATATTCAATGGTGAAATAAATATACTCGAATGATTGGAAGCAGGTATTGATTACATGCAGATCAAATGAAGAGATTAATGTTATTGTTTTGATAAAGTAACATTGAAAATTGATTAATCGTCTAATCCCTAAATGTCTTTTCGTTGTGCTTTTTCTAGAGGAGGGTAGCGCACCTGACCCCCTTTCGAATATATCCTGGTGCGATCATTGAATAATACGTTACATGCCGGATACGTATTCAGTCATTCAAGACATATGTCAATAACGTTGAAAGGAAATCATATTCAGGAGAGATGGAAAAGATAATTTAATGTACTACCATTGACTCAAACTCAGTTCAACGTGTCTCCTGAGGCACCTGTGATCTCCAAATATCGGAATACCTGAGTGCAAGTCTACAGTCTACATGCTAATCATATGCCAAGTTCGACAAAAGATCTTGAAATATGAAAATATGTTAGTGTTATGCGTTATAAATATTACTTTTAGTGTTACGGTTTAACAATAAATACAATCATAAAATGTTTGTAATAAACCTTTTACAAATTGCATACGAGACCCGTTATTATTCGGAACATAATATAATTGTTTCTGTCCTAATAAATATGAGACTTTTCATTGTATGGGTCAGCATATTTCTACTGTAAATCTTTTATTCTACGGATCATCAGTATCATCTTGTGTGTCACGTTGTTATACGGGCTAATAAGATCATCTTGTTATACACCTGAGACATGCCATTATGCGGGTCAAAAGGATCATCTTGTTCTGTTAGCATTGATGTGAAACATGTTACTTTAGGATAAGATGATAATTACGTTTATTTTAGACGTCGTGGTCTTTGCCGAAAGATCACATATGCTTAATGTTCAAAAAAGTTAGCTAATGAGTTTATAAGAATCTGACAAATCTCAAATCGTAAGCGACATACACTATTCATCTTTGAAAATAACAAGATTTGATAATCATATAATATATGCTTATATAAAAATGTTCGAATTAAAGGCTGACTTACCTACACACGCGTTAGAGGTAAAGGTCCAACTTCCGTCATTGCCACACGTTACACTCTTGACATCTGCCGACGGCTTGTAACCAGAGTCACATATGAAATTACAGACACTCTCATGCTGACGTGAGCAATCCGACGTCACTTTTCCATTTGGAACTTCCGTAGGACACAACTGGTCTTGAGCTGAAAATCAGACATATTGATAAATCTATTGTTGAGATTTATAAAATGTGTTCCAACACTGAGATTACACGCAACGTTCGGTATGTTTAGGAACATTAGTTTTTGTTAACTATCTCATAATATTTGCAATCTCCTCTGTCCACTTCCAGAATCCTTGTGTGTCGTACATTCCACACCACCTAAAATCCCCACCTTAAAACTTTCCCCTTTCTGCCTTCATAGTGACATCATACTTATTTCTGTATATTTGCATCATCAGCATGTATTATATGTAATGTCATTAAAAAATTGGGTCATACACATATTCTGTGTTGGTCATTTTGTGTGACGAGTCTAATATAGTGTGATGGCTTGATGGGCAATGCAAATACAATGTCAATAATGTAATTAAATATAGTTCAACCTTGTTTTAAACAATAAATAAGTTAATGGGACGCGAAAAACGTACCACAAGGGTTCGCAACACAACCTAAACAACAACTAAACCTCTTTCGACAGCAGAATAAGAAAACTCAATACGTGTATATCCCTACCGCATTTTAGGTCACTCATAACAATTACAGGTTACACTTCTTTTTGGATACGTATAACATATCTACAATAGCTCGCCTTCCCAAACGACAACGGCAATAGCAGCGTCAGACCATTGCTATGGATTGATATCAGTCGTTTTGTCAGATGTGAAAGATTTTCATCCTCCCGAAAGCTATAAAACATACATTTCTGATTTTCATATTATTTTGCTTTTCAATTTTAAAATTGTCACAATGTTAATGTAGAGATAAGAATACTAAGATGGTTTTGAGCATTGTCTTACAATATTAATTATATCCCATATTTCGGAGCCTCAATATTAAACGGTGCGACCGCTCCGGTAGCCAAATGGTTAAATCATCCGCCTCGGATGATGGAGGTTGCGGATTCGAATCTCGGCCGAGTCATACCAAAGACTTAAAAAATGGTACTAAGATGTTGGTGTTAGGACTGGTCAGCCTGGTGTCAGAATAATGTGACCGTGTACAACATCATGCAACATGTCTGTGGCATGATGCCACAGTGCTATACGTCAGTATAAACTGTCACAATGCAAAATTGTTAAAGCTACGTTACAGATCTAAATGACACAGACATCAAACTGTGTAGAAGGTAATTAGTTTAGAATATTATTTTTGTGATCTCAGACACATACAGCGGTTTCAGCGTTGGGAACTAGGTTCACTTATTTATATTCAAATTCAAAACATAAACACTACTGAGTCATTGGAGACAAGCATATTACTGTATAAGCAACAAAAACGTATTTTAAAGAAAGAAGGATATGAGAGAGAGATATATAGAGAGCAAGACAATAAAAGTCAAAACAATTTTAATGCTCTATTGATCGTGAATTTATATTGTGATCTTGACAATCGATAACTGCTAGGTCACAAACGGTACAGTTGCCAGCTTACTTTGCGTAAATGTTTTTCTACAAAAGGAAAAGGTTATGTCCGATTTGTAAATTTCTTTGTTTCCATCATTCATCGAAGTCAACACCTTTTTTGCTGATTTAGGTAATTTCTGACCCAAGCGTACACACGCAACGGCACAATTAAATAGTTTTGACCCCATTCAACAAATTTGCATGGATCATAATTAGCAATGTATATTTTAGAGTATGTGCCATATCATTCAACCGTCTCTGGAAGAAAGGATTGATAACGCTTCCATTGTCAGAGTACAGCCCAATAATATACATGTTCTGAAACACCCTCTTCATTAATATGATAGCTGATGAAGGTTAAAAGAACGTTTTATTTCCAAAATATTACTGCCCTTCTTAACCATCGTTGTTTTGTGTTGGTTTCAGAAAGTTCACAAAGACAAGGTAGAAAGACAGACAGATAGATATTGTGATAAGCATGTGTGATATAGATGATGCAGTGAGAAGAAGGAAAATACACATAATGTTTACGAGTTTCTTCGGAAAAGAATGATCTAAATATCAGTGTTTGACTTACTAAATATGAAAATGTATGTCAACATTTGTGACTTTTTAACATTTATATATTTTTTGAAGATTTCGATCGTATATATTATTTTATTATTCTTGCAATAAATTGACAGTGACAAATGTACAAAACTGTTACATATGTACCGTGTATCTTCATCTATATCAGACCGTTGCAACATCCTTTTCCAGTGGGAAACCAATGAATCCATGTTTGGATCTGTCTTACAATTGTTCGATATTCATGTTGTATACTTTTGAAAATGGGTACAGATTGAATAACGTATTTTAAGATATGTCCAACAAAACGTTCTACTTTATAGATATCAAAATACTAGAATGCCAAGTATGTATATATTAATTTTAAGTCTCATTTAGACTATTTCAGATATTCAGATATTGTGACAATTGTCTTTCTAAAGACAATCTTCAGAACTGAATATCTGAATAACTAGACATTAATAATATATATGATTATCGAAACAAACTAAGCTAGTTGGATGATTTCAATTCACCTGATTTGTCATTTAGTTTAAACAAAACACTGTGTATGAAAACTATCTCTGCATTCCCATTCTTTCTTACTGAAGTGTTAGTTTTGACATTTAACTGGCCGATTTAGTTTGATTACAGCCTTGCAGTCATCACCTGTCGAATGAATTATTTTTAATGAATTTTGTAATGAAATGTTTTCGATGAATTTATTAAATAATGTTTTAACCGTCACCACAGGATCGATGGCAGCTTCCCCAGCCATATATATACATATATATCCTAGTGGATGTATTAGTGTATCAATATGATATCGTACCCAATTTACTACTTAGTAAATTACGTAGCAATGCTTTTGCATCTCAGGAAATCGATATTTTGCACGTATGCACTGAAATAGGTAAATCCACAAAGTAAGTTGATGACAGTTATTTACAAATATTTGACATCGGTAGGTATTAACAATAACGGACAACTCTGATAACTCCTGAGGTCAGATACGGTCAAGATAGAAGATACTTTATTTTTTGAATAAGAAACAGGATTGCAGAACAAGATGATTAACTGATAAGTGTAAATTTTTACCTGACTGTGGAATTGGACATATCTCTGGTCGGCACTAGCCTGGCCAGTTATTAGGCTGATTGCTTCATTAGTATCTCTGGCATAACCTAAACAGTTATAACATTACGTTTCCAAATATTCCAACAGAATGTAGGGTTATCAAACTCAAATCTGGACCCGCTTTTCTTAACGTGCGCGACCTTTGTTAATGGTTGGTTGGACGTTATCGATATTTTCAGCACAACCCACATAGTAAAACGGGAACAGGGAGCAGCGACGTTGTACCCAGCTATGGTGATTTTAATTGCAATCATGAGATGTTTATATAGATCTTGATTGAAAGAAATATTATGATGTTTAGCTGGTAGGAAGGATCCACGCTATTAATTGTGCTTAACGACAGAGCACGTACATTCCCAAATTTGCCCAAATTAACACCACATGTGTTATGTCACGCTTAATAGTTAAGGTGGATCTTCATGTAGACTTTACACATATCCCAGTAAGTATCCTCAACGTATATCTATGATTTTGTAAATAATAATTACTGTGAAGAAACATTTACTTGAGAAATTTAGGTGTAGTGACCTTATTTTGCTTGAATATTAGCTTGGTTCCATATGCGAGAATTAATGAGTACTCCCAATACTTCCATGTCCAATATTCGAAGTCATCAGTTTCGTTTTAAGTTTGCTTAGCATTATAACCTTAAATTATAGCCTTAAATTATGGACACATGCGTCTTAATAATTTGTCAATTGTTAAATAGCCACAAAACAACATTTCTTATATAGGAGTTGGTATTAATAATTATGTCTGTATTATACAAATCAATTGTATCTTGCGATTGTTGATTTGTTTAAAACAAAATTGAATTAATATTTCATCCTTACTAAACGGGGTATAAGTTCAATGTATTGAAAGTTCACGAGCGTATTATTTCTATGGTTTTTCAGCTGGAATCACGCCCTAACACTCACCAACATCCAATACGAAAATGTTTAAATTTGATTGCAAACAAATTTATTCAAATTGGTTTCAGATATATTTCTAGAGTATGACGTTCTACCATGGAAAGATTTCTCTGACGAAGTAGTCTTCGAATATGTGAAGAATAATTAAATCGCAAATCTGGATGAATGTTATCCTTAACCTCAGCATTTTTATAAACATGTATCATTTAATATAGTTTTTAGTCTAGATACCTATAAATTTCCTTCCAAATAAGCCCCATATAATTTATTGCTTATTCTAATTATCGAATTAGATTAGCCGTAAAGAGTGCATTGTTCACCATGTAATCCAATGTGTGCATTTTATCTTCATTTATTTATTTAAATCATTGCTGTATATCTACACGGGTTGATGAGATAAAGTATTTGCCGATTCTGAAGACATTTTCTACATGCAGGTAAGAACTCTCTACTAGAAGTTCAATTTTAAAGAGATATATGATAATGTTAATAGTGATACAACTTTATTAACAGGAGAGCAGGGGAGTCTAATTCGCAAGAATCAAGCCAAAACTTATTTGCAGAACGCAGCATCTACTTTAACAAAACATATTTGGAATCTGTGGACCGTAACCGAATTGCTAGACATAAAAGACAACTTTAGTATAGTAGGTCTAGGTACCGTTTTAATATAGGTAACAAGATAATATCATTCATCAACTAGAAAAAAGTTTGACTCACCGACTGCTGTCCCAAACAAAATCCACCAGGTTGCCAAGAGAAAGATATTTTCTGTGTATACGAGAAGCATTATGTTGATAGTAAAGACTTTGATAATGTTTGAATCTATCCAAAATAAAGATTGAATTTGATCTCAGTACATTCTTGTTCTCCAACACGACAGTAAGTCGACTGTTGCTAGCTGAAGAAAGGTAATAAGGCAGTCTGGAGCATCCAATTTAAAGGCATTGACACGCTTCGTTGCTCAGCAGTAGGTGGAACTAAATCCGTGTTATTTATGTGTCAGCATTTCTGTTTCCTCATTCAGCATGCCTCAAGTTTATTACTTTAATGTGAACTGTACTAAGATATTGTGATTATGCAACAAATGAGATGCAAGAATTTATTTGTCTACACAAGAAGAACAATGAAAGAGCAAGCAAAGACAGAGATAATAACGCTATAATCTTTATTTCAATTTAATGACAAAATATATATAACAGGTACGATACCTTTTTCTCTAGTGTTATGAGAGACAGGCCTTTTGCGAAATATATAAAAAAAGCAAATGCTTACATGTCAATGTTTTTCTTTTCCAAAGAACACGATGCAGAGAAATAACTAAGAAGACGAAAACGTTTAATCATGATTTATTTCCATTATACACAAACCTTCTCTCGCTCGATATATTTCGTTAACGACATAATACACAAAACCTCCCGTGCCCTGATATTTATATTTAAGGAACTAAATTTACAGTAAGATTATTTGATACGGTTGTAATGCTAGTATGAAAAGCTCAATGTTTTATCATTTTTGATTTATTTATATAGAAGAATACGTCCATGTACTAGAAGCTTTTATTTGAAAAGAATGGTTTAAATAGCAGTATATTAATGTAATATTTCTGCAATATAATGACAATGAATACTATACAAAGACTTGACAAAAGTACTGCGCAAAGAGCGAAACTAATATTTGTTTTCATATATATATATTTGTAATACATTTGTAAATGACGAAACAGAATCTAACACATTTGGTGTCATCGTGAAAGAAGGCGCCTTTTAATAATCGATGAGCAGGTTGTAGTGATACAATCAGTGGAATGTGTACGTTATTCATTGAAGTAAAATTAGCTATTATCGTGTCCTCTCCCTTGCGAAGTTCGTTAAGGACACAAAAACAATTCTCATCGCTTGAAGTGCCTCAGGCCAGCATTTATTACATACGAGTTGTTATTGATAGATACATCGATATTATACGTGTTAATTATTTTCATCGACTACTGTATTTATTTCAAACATATTTGAAATAATCTTTCATCCCTACCGAGTGAAACATGAATTCAATTTAGTGAAAGTTTATGAAGGTATTATTGTAGATTTATTTCTGTCTCTAGATTTATTTCTGTCTGAAGTTAGTAACGCACCTGGGTTCACGTACGGACACTCACCTGTCATCCATGAATCTAGAATACAAATGTCATTGCAGCTACACGTGCTTGTTTTTCCATTAGTATTTCTTCAAAATCTTTACAATTATATTTCTCATTCATGATTATCTACCCTGGATAGATTTGTTGTTGTGGGATTAAACGCCATTTTTCAGCACACGATAGGCTATGCATGGCGGCCAGTATTAATGGTGGAGGAAGAACCCGGCAAAATACCGAGAAGAACCACCGACCCACGAGAAGCTACTGGCAAGCTTTCTCACATACCCACATTGGCCGAATCCTGGACTCGAATCCACGCAGACAGAGGTGAGATGGCAGTGATCCGTGACGGAGAGCGCTTTAGACCACTCGGCCACTCGGGGCCCCTGGATAGATTTGTCTGAAGAAGTACTTTACAAATAAGTAAATAAGAATTACATCGCAAATCCTTGCCATTTCTTTTTACTGTGTATTATTAAAATATTGTATCATTTTAAACGATTTTGTAGTCAACATATCCATTAATGACCTGCTATTAAGATCCACATCATTTCTTGTTTATTCAAATTGATTAATGTAAATAACAAAAATAGAGAATTATTCACCATGCCATCCAATTATTGGATTTTTATTTTCATTTATTTATTTTAATCATTGTACAGTCGGACAAAGGTTGATGCGATAAAATGTCTTCCGTTTCTGAGGAGGCTTTTTAAATGGAAGTAAAACCGTCAACCTTAAAGTACAACCTTAAAAAGAAGGATGGTAATATACTAACAGTAATAATACCGTATTAACAGGAGTGTCAGGGACTTCTAGTTCAAAAGATTCAAGTTATAAATTTATTTGCAGAAAACAGGACCTACTTTGATACAAAATTATTGCAATCTGTGCAATGTAACATAATTGCAAGATGGAAAATATATCTTTGTTATATTAGTTCCAGGTTTTAATTTAGGACAGGCATCAAGATAACAGCATTTATCAATGAGAGCTATTGACTCTTCGATTTTGTTACCAACAGAATCCACCAGGTTGCCAATACAAACGTGTTTCCTATGAATACCAGGAACGTGTTTAATGCTCAATACAGTTATAATATGTTCCAACCTATTCAAAGCAATAATTGAACTTGATCTCAGAACAGATGTAGTCTCCTAAAAGTCATTAAAGCTGCTTGTTGATAGCCGAAGAAAGATAATAAGGGTCTCTGGAGCGACACAAATAAAACTATTGACACTCTTCATTGCTGACCAGTAGGAATTACTACAGCAGTGTTATTTATATTAGAGTTGATCATTCCTCTTGCATCATGCATATCATTTATAACCTTCATGTGACCCGCATTAGCACACTGCGATTATATAGCAGACATGATACAAAGAACTGATATATCTATAAATAAAGATGTATGAAAGAGCAAGCAAACACAGCGACGATAACTCTGTTAATTTGTATCTTATTATAATGATAATAATGAATATAGCAGGTTTCATTCAATTTAGTTGATTTTGTGACATGAGTGTTTCAATTTGTGTGTAATGTATGAAACAAACTAATGTTTCAAAGTCAATATTTGTTTCGAAATAACACAGTGCAGAAAACAAACTAGGAAAGAGACTACTTTTGATCATCTTTTGGTTACATTATACGCACACCTTTTCTTGCTGGGTATGTTGCCTTAAAGACTTAATACTCACAACGTCGCATTCCTTTGTATTATACATAAATGAACAAATCTTCAGTAAGATTATTTAATAATGTTGTAAGACTAGTATGAATAGCTTTATGTTGTATCATTTGTTTCTTTGGTTTTAGAAACTATAATCCATTCTAAAACACGTTTCCTTAAGACTTTTGTTAACGGTACTGGCCCAACAATGCTTATTGGTAACAATCGTTTCCTTCCATTGAAATCTAATATACTTACCTTCACCATACGCTCAAGTTAGCCTGATCTAATATAATTCAAATTGTTGATTTGATGCTGTAGATATTACACTTATATTTGATGATTGTAGTACCCTTTTGCGATGACGGACATGAAAAGAAGAGAATGGAGAAAAAGAAAAAGCTCGAATCTAAATAATTCAAAAACGTTTAAAAGTGGCATAAGTTTGAGAGGAGGTAGCGTCAGTCTAGGAAGAATGGTAATCATTTAAAAGTAATTCTGATTTTTATCCTCAGTCCAATCTCACTACAATAGATGCCAAAGGGACATTCCAGGGGGAAATAACTTCACCCCATGTTAATACTTATACACTATTGACCGTAATCGTTTGAGGTAGTAGGAAGATAATAAGTGGCTTACAAAGTGATTTCTTGATAACTAGACCTACGTTAGTGAATTTATTGCAATCATATCATGCTCTAATGGAATTAATCAGATAATATATGATATATTAATATAATACTTGGTGAAATGTTGTCTTTTGAAAAGTCAAATCCAAGTGGACGTATTAATATGATATCCTACCTAATTTACAACTTAGCGGTGAGATGAAGAATGTCACATGCATTAACTTGTCCTACGGAATAATTTACATTGGGATACTTGTGAATCTAAGACAACAAGTAATGTGAACACATGTATTTCAATACATAACCACATAATGTAAGGTGACATGTTAGCAGTTATTTACTTATATTTGACATGGGTCGGTGCTATCACAAAAGGACAACTCCGATAAATTCTTTTCGACATCGAGAGGTCATGTAAGTAGCATTGAACACTTGTTGGGTATTTTGAATCAGACATGGGGTTTGGGAACAAAATAACGATTAACTGATTAGTGTCTTTGTCTACCTGACTGTGGAAATGGACAGATCTGTGTTCGGCACTTGACTGCTCAGTTACGTGACCGATTGCTTCATAGGAATCTCCTCTCATAACCATAACAGTAATAACCGTGACAGTTCGAAATTCACCGTTTAATATGTTTTAAAGTAATGTAGAGTTTTCATACCAGATATGGTTACATTTGCTGCCATTCTGAAGAGTGTGACCTTTCCAATGGTTGGTTGGGTGTTAACGATAATATCAACACATAAACGACGAAACAGAATCGTACATATTTGATGTCATCGTGAAAGAAGGCGCCTTTTAATAATCGATAAGCAGGTTGTAGTTATACAAGCAGTGGAATGTGTACTTTATCTCATTGAAGTAAAATTAGCTATTATCGTGTCTAATGGAAGCACCCAAACCGCTTGCACTGGCGGGTAATGAACCCGCAACCACTGGATTAGCATCCCACTTTGTAAACCCGCAAAATGCAGCTACGTCGAGTTTCATGTTTCATTTACATTCTAATCAATAGTTATGGAAAAATAAGCAGATGTTGAGTTTGCCAAATCCTCTTTGTTGATATGTTATAGTTAAGTACACTAGAGGCTTTTGTCAGGGCTGCAATTGCTAATAGCCAATGTCCAGCATTTATTACAGACGAGTTGTTATTGATCGGGTTCGACCACTGAACTTGTTTAAAATATAATATTATTTTTGCATCCATACCAAGGAAGGAATGACTTCAGTGTAGTGAAAGTACATGATCTTATTATTGCATTTTTCAGTCTGGAGTTCGTCACGCAAACAGGATCACGTCCAGACACTCACCGAGGATCAATGAAGATAGGGGTCAAATGTATTCGCAAACCAGTATATTTATTTTTCCGTTTGTATTTTGTCAAGATGTTTTCATTTATTTTTCTCCAGTATTACTCTCCGTCATGGAAGGATTTGTATGAACAAATAATATTCAAATAAGTAAAGATTAATTAAATCGCAAATCATATTTGTTGCTATTCTTCTTCTGAACATTGCTGGAACAATCTAAGGATTTAATATTTTTTAATCTACATATCCATTAATGGCCCTACAATTAATTCATTAATTCAATTATCACTTCAGTATAAGTTTTGTATGATGCTTGAGAAAGGCAAGTATTTCAATATTGATATTTCTTTCAAAAGAACTCAACGCAGAGAACAAACTAAGACGCAGAAAACATATAATCATATTTTAATTACAGTACTCAAAAATGTCTCATCCATAATGTGTTTCTTCAGAGATATAATACACCCAAGGTATCACGTCTTGGTATAAATATATATATAAGGTGATAACGTTACTGTAAGATTTATTGCTGCTGTTGTAAGACAAGTAGAATAATAAATCCATGAACATGATTCTTCCATTGGTAAAATAAGGTTTCAATGTCAGTTCCTGGATTCAATAAATGTAGACATGTATGTCAACATTTCACATTTGATTACTCGCATAATCTGATGTATTAATATTTGCGAGGGATGTATATCTTGCATATTAATGTATTACTCCTGTAATATAATGACAATAAAGAATATACAACAGAAGGTGACAAATGTACTGAGCGAGTAGCACAATTAACATTTTCTTTCAGCTTTATAACAAATTTTGACACCCTCCATTTTCAGTGGGAAAGCAACAAATCCATATTTGGAACGTTCTAACGCTAGTCCGACAATTTTTCTGCATACTTGTGAAATACGGTTCAAAACTTAAAGATTTAGTTTTACAAATATCTGGCAATTTCTTCTTGAATTGGTATCTGAAACATTAGAATGACACATTTGCTTATATTGATTTTTATATCTCCTTTTGATTCATTTCTAAATTCAAATATCTGAGGTGAATAACTGATATAGTAATAATTATTATTAATTATTTTTTCAAAAAAAAACTGCCATTTCAGCGATGGTCACAAGGTTTTAATTCGTCTGATCTATCAAGTAGATTTTAAAAAAACATTATGTTTAAGAAAACAAACTACCGTATAACCATTGTTTCGTAACAACTGTGGGTTCTGACATTTAACTAGCCAACCTGTTTAGATTATAGTATTGCATCATATCCAGTCAAGTGAAGTATGTGTCGCACTTTTTCGTCGTGTTTGCGTTCACCCTGTAAATAAATCTTGGTCTCATTAGATAATAACCTTTTAATGTAGAGGTCTTGGTTCTATAAATAGCTACTGGAGTGATATGAAGTACAAAATGTTTAAATAATTGTTTGGTTCTTTGTATGAGCATACTCCTAAATGTGTTGTGTCACGCTTAATAATTCAGATAGATTTTCAACGTAGACTAGAAGTATAAGGCCGTATTAATCTTACACGTTTACCACTGATTTCAGAAATAGTAATTAAATGTGAAAGATACTTCACCGGAGACATTTAAATGCATTGACTTAATTATGGTTGAATATTAAAATGTATCTCTATGCGAGAATTAAAGATTACTCACGATAATTGCATGAGCAATATTCAAAGTCATCAATCATGTTTTAACTTTGGTTATCATTCGGATCTCTAATTAGGAAAAAGGAAGTAGATGTTGCGTTTTACAGCTCCTCTCTGTTAATAAATTCGTTACGGACTTAAAAAGAGGTAGTCTTGGCCGAAATTGAAAACAGCCAGAGACCATCATTTATATCTTACATACAAGATGCTATTGACAGGTAGCTCGATATTATACAAATCAAATATCTGTCCAGACTGTCTTCTTTGTTTAAAACAAATAAGTGAATTAATCTTGTATTCCTACCTTGCGAGAAATGAGTTCATTCAATGAAAGTTCATGAACGTATTATTGCTGATTTATTTCAGTATGGAGTTTCATACGCATCTGTAATTATGCCCGGGCACTCAACCATGATTCATGAAGCTGGCGTTCAATGTCATTTCAATTAAGCTTGCTTATTTTTCTATCTTGCTAGATACATTTTGTGAACGACATAAACACACAAAACGCCTCATACTTTGATATGTATATAAAAGTACCTAACGTTGCTCTAAGATTATTTGATAGTGTAGTAAGAGATGTATGAACAGCTTTGTGGTTTATCATTCGTAATTTGCATAGAAATGAATTGAAATTAAAAGGTAATATTTTAATAGAATAAAGTGTCATCCTATCTGAAGCTGACATTCAACAATAGAACGAAGACGATTCATGTAGCGTGCGAATAGTAAAATTAAAATGTTTTCAGTTATCTAAAAGTTTGCCACACTCCAGGTTCATGGGGAAAGCAATGAATCATGTTTGGAACTTTCTAAAATGTGCTTGATACTTTTCTGCATAATTGAGAAATATGGTTCAAAAGAGAAATAGTTACTTTTAAATTGTCCAGAGAGTTTTCATTTTATAGGTACACAAACCATTCGAATGAGCAGTTTGTAAATATTGATTTTTCACTCTAAAGATAATCGTCAGGGATGTATAAGATATATAACCATACAGATTTAATACTTTTAGTTACACATAAACTGCCCTTGATACCGAAGGTCATATACATTTTATTCATCCGATTTGGCCGTAGTTTAACACGACTACTATGTTTATGGAAACATTGCACTGTATAACCATTGCTTGATACCAAACTGGGTTCTGACTTTTAACCGGTCCAGATGTTTTGATAATAGTGTTGCAGTCATAACCTGTTTAGTGAAGTGCCTGTAGCACTTTTTCATGACTTTTGTGCTCGCCATGGAAATAGTAATTAGTCCCATGAGATAATCACCTTTTAAGATAAAGTTCTTCTGTAAATCATTTGCAGGTACCTGCGTGATATGATGGAAAGAATGGTTTTGGAATCGTTTCTTAGTATTCGCATATTCCTTTAGAATGCAGCCGCTGTGAATACGTAACTAAAATAATCTCTTACAACAAGAACGGAATATTTAGATAGAATTTGCGATACCAGACATTATTTTTTCATAGCTATATCCACAATTTTCTTTACTATTACCCACGACAAAATATTGACCCCTGGATCAAATTTTCCATCTTAACAGTCGGAACCTATGTTTAGCATACATATTTAACCTCTGCATAGTACCATGACTTGCCTTGACAAATAGCCAATGAGTGAATGATAAAGGAAAGACTGCTATCACAGGATCACTACGCGATGTGCGTGGTTAAAAAAGTGAATCATCTACATTACGTCTCAATAAAGCAGCAGGTATAGACCACTGCAAGGTACAGTCAAAAATATGGAAAATGGAACAATCATTTCCTTCATTGGAAAAAATTAACTTTGCATCTGCACCCTATAATTGAAGGTAGCATTCACAAACATGATTTAAGTTGTGGATTTTCATATGTAGCTATTATCGGTAACAATTGATGATTGTGATACAGGCGTTCGATGACGAACACAACAGTAGGAGAATATAGATGATGAACAAAGCTAGAATATATTTAATTCAAACAGTATTATATAAGTCAGAGAAGATATAGCGACAGTCTAGGAGGATTATTATTCTTCCAAAATGTTTTCTGATGATTATCCTGAGACCAATCTCGCTACCAGTGTACATTTCCATCAAGACGTAACACGGCAAATCAAACAGATATTAGTTAGAAGAGATTGGCCCCAATCTCTCTATCAGAGATGCCCGTGACACATTTCTACCGGGACGTAATAACACAGGACCAATATATACTAATTACAAACGATTGGCAAAAATCGAATTAACAGAAAAAATTAAAATGCAGTGTCTGTTTATGGTTGAATAAAAATTTAGATTTAATTGCTATAATGAAAGGGTACTAGCAATAACTGCATGTAAAATATTCAAAATGATCAGTCTTGTCTTAAGTTTGCTGAACATTATGATAACTAATAATGGAAAAAAGTAGATGTTGAGTTTGCCAGTCCTCTCCCTTGCGAAGTTCGTTAAGGACACAAAAACAATTCTCATCGCTTGAAGTGCCTCAGGCCAGCATTTATTACATACGAGTTGTTATTGATAGATACATCGATATTATACGTGTTAATTATTTTCATCGACTACTGTATTTATTTCAAACATATTTGAAATAATCTTTCATCCCTACCGAGTGAAACATGAATTCAATTTAGTGAAAGTTTATGAAGGTATTATTGTAGATTTATTTCTGTCTCTAGATTTATTTCTGTCTGAAGTTAGTAACGCACCTGGGTTCACGTACGGACACTCACCTGTCATCCATGAATCTAGAATACAAATGTCATTGCAGCTACACGTGCTTGTTTTTCCATTAGTATTTCTTCAAAATCTTTACAATTATATTTCTCATTCATGATTATCTACCCTGGATAGATTTGTTGTTGTGGGATTAAACGCCATTTTTCAGCACACGATAGGCTATGCATGGCGGCCAGTATTAATGGTGGAGGAAGAACCCGGCAAAATACCGAGAAGAACCACCGACCCACGAGAAGCTACTGGCAAGCTTTCTCACATACCCACATTGGCCGAATCCTGGACTCGAATCCACGCAGACAGAGGTGAGATGGCAGTGATCCGTGACGGAGAGCGCTTTAGACCACTCGGCCACTCGGGGCCCCTGGATAGATTTGTCTGAAGAAGTACTTTACAAATAAGTAAATAAGAATTACATCGCAAATCCTTGCCATTTCTTTTTACTGTGTATTATTAAAATATTGTATCATTTTAAACGATTTTGTAGTCAACATATCCATTAATGACCTGCTATTAAGATCCACATCATTTCTTGTTTATTCAAATTGATTAATGTAAATAACAAAAATAGAGAATTATTCACCATGCCATCCAATTATTGGATTTTTATTTTCATTTATTTATTTTAATCATTGTACAGTCGGACAAAGGTTGATGCGATAAAATGTCTTCCGTTTCTGAGGAGGCTTTTTAAATGGAAGTAAAACCGTCAACCTTAAAGTACAACCTTAAAAAGAAGGATGGTAATATACTAACAGTAATAATACCGTATTAACAGGAGTGTCAGGGACTTCTAGTTCAAAAGATTCAAGTTATAAATTTATTTGCAGAAAACAGGACCTACTTTGATACAAAATTATTGCAATCTGTGCAATGTAACATAATTGCAAGATGGAAAATATATCTTTGTTATATTAGTTCCAGGTTTTAATTTAGGACAGGCATCAAGATAACAGCATTTATCAATGAGAGCTATTGACTCTTCGATTTTGTTACCAACAGAATCCACCAGGTTGCCAATACAAACGTGTTTCCTATGAATACCAGGAACGTGTTTAATGCTCAATACAGTTATAATATGTTCCAACCTATTCAAAGCAATAATTGAACTTGATCTCAGAACAGATGTAGTCTCCTAAAAGTCATTAAAGCTGCTTGTTGATAGCCGAAGAAAGATAATAAGGGTCTCTGGAGCGACACAAATAAAACTATTGACACTCTTCATTGCTGACCAGTAGGAATTACTACAGCAGTGTTATTTATATTAGAGTTGATCATTCCTCTTGCATCATGCATATCATTTATAACCTTCATGTGACCCGCATTAGCACACTGCGATTATATAGCAGACATGATACAAAGAACTGATATATCTATAAATAAAGATGTATGAAAGAGCAAGCAAACACAGCGACGATAACTCTGTTAATTTGTATCTTATTATAATGATAATAATGAATATAGCAGGTTTCATTCAATTTAGTTGATTTTGTGACATGAGTGTTTCAATTTGTGTGTAATGTATGAAACAAACTAATGTTTCAAAGTCAATATTTGTTTCGAAATAACACAGTGCAGAAAACAAACTAGGAAAGAGACTACTTTTAATCATCTTTTGGTTACATTATACGCACACCTTTTCTTGCTGGGTATGTTGCTTTAAAGACAATACTCACAACGTCGCATTCCTTTGTATTATACATAAATGAACAAATCTTCAGTAAGATTATTTAATAATGTTGTAAGACTAGTATGAATAGCTTTATGTTGTATCATTTGTTTCTTTGGTTTTAGAAACTATAATCCATTCTAAACGACGTTTCCTTAGACTTTTGTTAACGGTACTGGCCCAACAATGCTTATTGGCAACAATCGTTTCCTTCCATTGAAATCTAATATACTTACCTTCACCATACGCTCAAGTTAGCCTGATCTAATATAATTCAAATTGTTGATTTTATGCTGTAGATATTACACTTACATTTGATGATTGTGGTACCCTTTTGCGATGACGGACATGAAAAGAAGAGAATGGAGAAAAAGAAAAAGCTCGAATCTAAATAATTCAAAATCGTTTAAAAGTGGCATAAGTTTGAGAGGAGGTAGCGTCAGTCTAGGAAGAATGGTAATCATTTAAAAGTAATTCTGATTTTTATCCTCAGTCCAATCTCACTACAATAGATGCCAAAGGGACATTCCAGGGGGAAATAACTTCACCCATGTTAATACTTATTCACTATTGACCGTAATCTTTTGAGGTAGTAGGAAGATAATAAGTGACTTACAAAGTGATTTCTTAATAACTAGACCTACGTTAGTGAATTTATTGCAATCATATCATGCTCTAATGGAATTAATCAGATAATATATGATATATTAATATAATACTGGGTGAAATGTTGTCTTTTGAAAAGTCAAATCCAAGTGGATGTATTAATATGATATCCTACCTAATTTACAACTTAGCGGTGAGATGAAGAATGTCACATGCATTAACTTGTCCTACGGAATAATTTACATTGGGATACTTGTGAATCTAAGACAACAAGTAATGTGCACACATGTCTTTCAATACATAACCACATAATGTAAGGTGACATGTTAGCAGTTATTTACTTATATTTGACATGGGTCGGTGCTATCACAAAAGGACAACTCCGATAAATTCTTTTCGACATCGAGAGGTCATGTAAGTAACATTGAACACTTGTTGGGTATTTTGAATCAGACATGAGGTTTGGGAACAAAATAACGATTAACTGATTAGTGTCTTTGTCTACCTGACTGTGGAAATGGACAGATCTGTTACGTGACCGATTGCTTCATAGGAATCTCCTCTCATAACCATAACAGTAATAACCTTTACAGTTCGAAATTCACCCTTTAATATGTTTTAAAGTAATGTAGAGTTTTCATACCAGATATGGTTACATTTGCTGCCATTCTAAAGAGTGTGACCTTTCCAACGGTTGGATGGGTGTTAACGATAATATCAACACATAAACGACGAAACAGAATCGTACATATTTGGTGTCATCGTGAAAGAAGGCGCCTTTTAATAATCGATAAGCAGGTTGTAGTTATACAAGCAGTGGAATGTGTACGCTATCTCACTGAAGTAAAATTAGCTATTATCGTGTCTAATGGAAGCACCCAAACCGCTTGCACTGGCGGGTAATGAACCCGCAACCATTTTATTAGCATCCCACTTTGCAAACACGCAAAATGCAGCTACGTCGAGTTTCATGTTTCATTTGCATTCTAATCAATAGTTATGGAAAAATAAGCAGATGTTGAGTTTGCCAAATCCTCTTTGTTGATATGTTATAGTTAAGTACACTAGAGGCTTTTGTCAGGGCTGCAATTGCTAATAGCCAATGTCCAGCATTTATTACAGACGAGTTGTTATTGATCGGGTTCGACCACTGAACTTGTTTAAAATATAATATTATTTTTGCATCCATACCAAGGAAGGAATGACTTCAGTGTAGTGAAAGTACATGATCTTATTATTGCATTTTCAGTCTGGAGTTCGTCACGCAACCAGGATCACGTCCAGACACTCACCGAGGATCAATGAAGATAGGGGTCAAATGTATTCGCAAACCAGTATATTTATTTTTCCGTTTGTATTTTGTCAAGATGTTTTCATTTATTTTTCTCCAGTATTACTCTCCGTCATGGAAGGATTTGTATGAACAAATAATATTCAAATAAGTAAAGATTAATTAAATCGCAAATCATATTTGTTGCTATTTTCTTCTGAACATTGCTGGAACAATCTAAGGATTTAATATTTTTTTAGTCTACATATCCATTAATGGCCCTGCAATTAATTCATTAATTTAATTATCACTTCAGTATAAGTTTTGTATGATGCTTGAAAACGGCAAGTATTTCAATATTTATATTTCTTTCAAAAGAACTCAACGCAGAGAACAAACTAAGACGCAGAAAACATAATCATATTTTAATTACAGTACGCAAAAATGATATGTTTCTTCAGCGATATAATGCACACAAGGTCTCACGTCTTGGTATATATATATATATATATATATATATATATATATATATATATATATATATATATATATATATATATATATATATATATATATATAAGGTGCTAACGTTACTGTAAGATTTATTGCTACTGTTGTAAGACAAGTAGAATAATAAATCCATGAACATGATTCTTCCATTGGTAAAATAAGGTTTCAATGTCAGTTCCTGGATTCAATAAATGTAGACGTGTATGTCAACATTTTGCATTTGGTTACTCGCATAATCTGATGTATTAATATTTGCGAGAGATGTATTTCTAGTATATTAATGTATTACTCCTGTAATATAATGACAATAAAGAATATACAACAGAAGGTGACACATGTACCGAGCGAGTAGTGCAATTAACATTTTCTTTCAGTTTTATAACAAATTTTGACACCCTCCATTTTCAGTGGGAAAGATTCAAATCCATATTTGCAACGTTCTAACGCTAGTCCGAGAATTTTTCTGCATACTTGTGAAATACGGTTCAAAACTTAAAGATTTAGTTTTAAAAATATCCGGGAATTTCTTCTTGAATAGGTACCTGAAACGTTAGAGTGACAAATTTGCTAATATTGATTTTTATCTCTCCTTTTGATTCATTTCTAAATTCAAATATCTGAGGTGAATAACTGATATAGTAATATTTATTATTAATTATGTTTACAAAAAAAAAACTGCCATTTTAGCGATGGTCACAATCTTTTAATTCGTCTGATCTATCAAGTAGATTTTAAAAAAACTTTATGTTTAAGAAAACAATCTAGCGTATAACCATTGTTTCGTAACAACTGTGGGTTCTGACATTTAACTAGCCAAGCTGTTTTGATTATAGCATTGCATCATATCCAGTCAAGTGAAGTATGTGTCGCACTTTTCGTCGTGTTTGCGTTCACCCTGTAAATAAATCTTGGTCTCATTAGATAATAACCTTTTAATGTAGAGGTCTTGCTTCTATAAATTGCTACTTGAGTGATATTAAGTACAAAATGTTTTTATAATTGTTTGGTTCTTTGTATGAGCATACTCCTAAATGTGTTGTGTCACGCTTAATAATTCAGACAGATTTTCAACGTTGACTAGAAGTATATGGCCGTATTAATGTTACTTGTTTACCACTGATTTCAGAAATAATAATTAAATGTGAAAGATACTTCACCCGAGACATTTAAATGCATTGACTTAATTATGGTTGAATATTTAAATGTATCTCTATGCGAGAATTAAAGATTATTCACAATAATTGCATGAGCAATATTCAAAGTCATCAATCCTATTTTAACTTTGCTTATCATTTGGATCTCTAATTAGGAAAAAAGAAGTAGATGTTGCGTTTTACAGCTCAACTCTGTTAATAAATTCGTTACGGACTTAAAAAGAGGTAGTCTTGGCCGAAATTGAAAATAGCCAGAGACCATCATTTATATCTTACATACAAGATGCTATTGACAGGTAGCTCGATATTATACAAATCAAATATCTGTCCAGACTGTCTTCTTTGTTTAAAACAAATAAGTGAATTAATCTTGTATCCCTACCAAGCGAGAAATGAGTTCATTCAGTGAAAGTTCCTGAACGTATTATTGCTGATTTGTTTCAGTATGGAGTTTATACGCATCTGCAATCACGCCCGGGCACGCAACCATGATTCATGAAGCTGGCGTTCAATGTCATTTCAATTAAGCTTGCTTATTTTTTTATCTTTCTAGATACATTTTGTGAACGACATAAACACACAAAACGCCTCATACTTTGATATGTATATATCAGTACCTAACGTTGCTCTAAGATTATTTGATAGTGTAGTAAGAGATGTATGAACAGCTTTGTGTTTTATCATTCGTAATTTGCATAGAAATGGATTGAAATAAAAAGGTAATATTTTAATAGAAGAAAGTGTCATCCTATCTGAAGCTGACATTCAACAATAGAACGAAGACAATTCATGTAGCGTGCGAATAAAATTAAAATTTTTTCAGTTATATAAAACGTTTGCCACACTCCAGGTTCATGGGGAAAGCAATGAATCATGTTTGGACCTTTCTAAAACGTGCTTGATACGTTTCTGCATAATTGAAAAGTATGGTTCAAAAGTGAAATATTTACTTTTAAAATGTCCAGAGATTTTTCATTTTATAGGTACACAAACCATTCGAATGAGCAGTTTGTAAATATTGATTTTTCACTCTAAAGATAATCAGAGATGTATAAGATATATAACCATACAGATTTAATACTTTTAGTTACACATAAACTGCCCTTGATACCGAAGGTCATATACATTTGATTCATCCGATTTGGCCGTAGTTTAACACGACTACTATATTTATGGAAACATTGCACTATATAACCATTGCTTGATACCAAACTGGGTTCTGACTTTTAACCGGTCCAGTTGTTTTGATAATAGTGTTGCAGTCATAACCTGTTTAGTGAAGTGCCTGTAGCACTTTTTCATGACTTTTGTGCTCGCCATGGAAATAGTAATTAGTCCCATGAGATAATCACCTTTTAAGATAAAGTTCTTCTGTAAATCATTTGCAGGTACCTGCGTGATATGATGGAAAGAATGGTTTTGGAATCTTTTCTTAGTATTCGCATATTCCTTTAGAATGCAGCCGCTGTGAATACGTAACTAAAATAAACTCTTACAACAAGAACGGAATATTTAGATAGAATTTGCGATACCAGACATTATTTTTTCATAGCTATATCCACGATTTTCTTTACTATTACCCACGACAAAATATTGACCCGTGGATCAAATTTTCCATCTTAATAGTCGGAACCTATGTTTAGCATACAGATATAATCGCTGGATAGTACCATGACTTGCCTTGACAAGTAGCCAATGATTGAATGATAAAGGAAAGACTGCTATCACAGGATCACTACGCGATGTGCGTGGTTAAAAAGGAGTATCCTCTACATTACGTCTCAATAAAGCAGCAGGTATTGACCACTGCAAGGTACAGTAAAACAATGGAAAATGGAACAATCATTTCCTTCATTGGAAAAAATTAACTTTGCATCTGCACCATATAATTGAAGGTAGCATTCAAAAATATTGAATTAAGTTGTGGATTTTAATATGTAGCTATTATCGGTACCAATTGATGATTGTGACACAGTCGTTCGATGCCGAACACAACATTAGGAGAATATAGATGATGAACAAATCTAGAATATATTTAATTCAAACATTAGTATACAAGTCAGAGAAGATATAGCGTCAGTCTACTAGGAATATTATTCTCCCAAACTGATTTCTGATGATTATCCTGAGACCAATATCGCTACCAGAGGTGGCCAGTGAACAATATCTTTAGACATTTCACGTCTTGGTATATATATAAAAGGTGCTAACGTTACTGTAAGATTTATTGATACTGTTATAAGACAAGAAGAAGAATAAGTCCATGAACACGATGCTTCCATTGCTAAAATAATGTTTCAATGACAGTTTCTGGATGCAATACATATACACGTGTATGTCAACATTTTACCTTTGGTTACTCGCATAATCTGATGTATTACTATTTGCGAGAGATGTATTTCTTGTATATTAATGTATTACGCCTGCAATATAATGAAAATACAGAATATACAACAGAAGGTGACAAATGTACTGAGCGAGTGGCACAATTAACATTTTCTTTCAGTTTTATAAAAAAGTTTGACACCTTCCATTTTTAGTGGGAAAGCAGCAAATCCATGTTTGGAACTTTCTAACGCTAGTCCGAGAATTTTTCTGCATACTTTCGAAATACGGTTCAAAATTTAAAGATTTAGTTTTAAAAATATCCGGCAATTTCTTCTTGAATAGGTATCTGAAACATTAGAATGATAAATTTGCGTGTCTTGATTTTTAAATCTCATTTACACTGGTTTCTAAATTCAAATATCTGAGGTGAATAACTGATATAGTAATAATTATTGTTAATTTTGTTTACAAAAAAAAAAAAAACTGCCACTTCAGCGATGGTCACAAGATTTTAACTCGTCTGATCAATCAAGTAGATTTTTAAAAAAAACATTGTGTCTAAGAAAACAAACTACCGTATAACCATTGTTTCGTAACAACTGTGGGTTCTGACATTTAGCTAGCCAAGCTGTTTTGATTATAGCATTGCATCATATCCAGTCAAGTGAAGTATGTGTCGCACTTTTTCATGGTGTTTGCGTTCACCCTGTAAATAAATCTTGGTCTCATTAGATAATAACCTTTTAATGTAGAGGTCTTGCTTCTATAAAAAGCTACTGGAGTTATATGAAGTACAAAATGTTTTTAAAATCGCTTTGTTTTTTTTTGTATCAGCATACTCCTAAATGTGTTGTGTCACGCTTAATAATTCAGACAGATTTTCAAAGTAGACTAGAAGTATATGGCCGTATTAATCTTACACGTTTACCACTGATTTCAGAAATAATAATTAAATGTGAAAGATACTTCACCCGAGACATTTAAATGCATTGACTTAATTATGGTTGAATATTTAAATGTATCTCTATGCGAGAATTAAAGATTATTCACAATAATTGCATGAGCAATATTCAAAGTCATCAATCCTGTTTTAACTTTGCTTATCATTTGGATCTCTAATCAGGAAAAAAGAAGTAGATGTTGCTTATTAAGCTCCTCTCTGTTAATAAATACGTTAGGGACTTAAAAAGAGGTAGTCATGCACGAAATTGAAAATAGCCTGAGAGCCTGAGACCATCGTTTCTATCTTACATACAAGATGCTATTGACAGGTAGCTCGATATTATACAAATCACATATCTGTCCAGACTGTCGTCTTTGTTTAAAACAAATAAGTGAATTAATCTTGTATCCCTACCAAGCGAGAAATGAGTTCATTCAGTGAAAGTTCATGAACGTATTATTGCTGATTTGTTTCAGAAGGTGACAAATATACTGTGCGAGTAGCACAATTAACATTTTCTTTCAGTTTTATGAAAAAGTTTGACACCTTCCATTTTTAGTGGGAAAGCAGCGAATCCATGTTTGGAACTTTCTAACGCTAGTCCGAGAATTTTTCTGCATACTTTTGAAATACGGTTCAAAATTTAAAGATTTAGTTTTAAAAATATCCGGCAATTTCTTCTTGAATAGGTATCTGAAACATTAGAATGACAAATTTGCGTGTATTGATTTTTAAATCTCATTTACACTGATTTCTAAATTCAAATATCTGAGGAGAATAACTGATATAGTAATAATTATTATTAATTATGTTTACAAAAATACTGCCATTTCAGCGATGGTCATAAGCTTTTAATTCGTCTGATCTATCAAGTAGATTTTAAAAAAAACATTATGTTTAAGAAAACAAACTACCGTATAACCATTGTTTCGTAACAACTGTTCGTTCTGACATTTAGCTAGCCAAACTGTTTTGATTATAGTATTGCATCATATCCAGTCAAGTGAAGTATGTGTCGCACTTTTTCATGGTGTTTGCGTTCACCCTGTAAATAAATCTTGGTCTCATTAGATAATAACCTTTTAATGTAGAGGTCTTGCTTCTATAAAAAGCTACTGGAGTTATATGAAGTACAAAATGTTTTTATAATCGCTTTGTTTTTTTTTTGTATCAGCATACTCCTAAATGTGTTGTGTCAAGCTTAATAATTCAGACAGATTTTCAAAGTAGACTAGAAGTATATGGCCGTATTAATCTTACACGTTTACCACTGATTTCAGAAATAATAATTAAATGTGAAAGATACTTCACCCGAGACATTTAAATGCATTGACTTAATTATGGTTGAATGTTTAAATGTATCTCTATGCGAGAATTAAAGATTGTTCACAATGATTGCATGAGCAATATTCAAAGTCATCAGTCCTGTTTTAACTTTGCTTATCATTTGGATCTCTAATTAGGAAAAAAGAAGTAGATGTTGCGTATTAAGCTCCTCTCTGTTAATAAGTCCGTTAGGGACTTAAAAAGAGGTAGTCTTGGCCGAAATTGAAAATAGCCTGAGACCATCGTTTATATCTTACATACAAGATGCTATTGACAGGTAGCTCGATATTATACAAATCAAATATCTGTCCAGACTGTCGTCTTTGTTTAAAACAAATAAGTGAATTAATCTTGTATCCCTACCAAGCGAGAAATGAGTTCATTCAATAAAAGTTCATGAACGTATTATCGCTGATTTGTTTCAGTATGGAGTTTTATACGCATCTGCAATCACGCCCAGGCACTCAACCATGATTCATGAAGCTGGCGTTCAAATGTCATTGCAATTAAGCTTATTTTTCTATTTCTAATTTATCAGTATCTTGTCGGTTATATTTCGAAAGTATGACTATCTACCCTGGAAGCATTTGTCTCAAGAAGTAGTTTTCAAATAAGTAAAGAATAATTCAGTCGAAAATCCTGATGAATTGTATTCTTCTACCGAACAATGTTGATATAATCTCGCAATTAATAGGTTATTAGTCTTCATACCCATTAATGACCTTGCAATTAAGTCCCATATCATTTCAGTACGACGTTTGAGTAATGTATGAATAAAGCAAATGAATTAAAATAAATATTTGTTTCAAACGAACACGATCCAGAGAACAAATTAGGAAGAAGAAAACAACTAATCGTATTTTACGTATATTATACACAAAAGGTATCTTGCTGCATATATTTTGTGAACGACATAACACAAAACGCCTCATACCTTGGTATGTATATATAAGTACCTAACGTTGCTCTAAGATTATTTAATAGTGTAGTAAGAGATGTATGAACATCTTTATGTTTTATCATTTGTAATTTGCATGGAAATGGATTGAAATAAAAATGTAATATTTTGATAGAAGAAAATGTCAACCTATCTGAAGCTAACATTCAACAATATAACGAAGACGATTCATGTACCGTGCACTTTTTCGTGACTTTTGTGTTCGCCATGGAAATAGTCATTAGTCCCATAAGATAATCACCTTATAAGATAAAGTTCTCCTGTAAATGATTTGCAGGGATCTGAGTGATATGATGGAAAGAATGGTTTTGGAATCGTTTCTTAGTATTCGCATATTCCTTTAGAATGCAGCCGCTGTGAATACGTTACTACAATAATCTCTTACATCAAGAACGGAATATTTAGATAGAATTTGCGATACCTGATATTATTTTTTCATAGCTATATTCACGATTTTCTTTTCTATTACCCACGACAAAATATTGACCCCTGGACCAAATTTTCCTTCCTTTCAGTCGGAACCTATGTTTAGCATACAGGTTAATATGCAACTAACATGCTTTGAGGAAGATGTTCTCTGTTTGAAACAAATGTTAATTAAATAATGAAATCTTACTTACATATGATTTTTAAACGTCATAATAAACAAAATGTGTCTTGCTTGTGTATATTTATATAACGACGTAAGTTAAATGCGTAGCATTCAAATACAGGTAAGAACAATTATACGTTAACAATTTTTTACTTGAATATAGTTATGGCTTTAACTAGAAATGTTATTCCTTTAATTGTAAAATAAGTTGATGTGCTCTAAGTCGAGAGGAACCCCAAAGACGATTTGACGTGTTATAAATTGAGAGTTTTTACCATTCATGCTAATATCATTCAATTAGTGAATATATTTATTCTACTAGTATGAAAAATGTAGAAAAAACATTTGCCCTACATATCTAATTTTGCTGGCTTGGCTTCATTTTTCCCTTAAGCTTTTAACAAAATAAGATTTTATTTTACTACCAATGTTCTATCGAGAATCAGGAAATTTGGTCTAAGGTGCTTCTGAATTGGCTATGCACCCTCATTTCAATAATAGGTCACGATACCTCATATTTAACGTTTCTCAAAAGTATATCTGTTATTAGGTTCTTTTCAAAGACACTGCTCATCCTATTATTTTAAAATGAATGAAGATAATCAGTGTTAGTGATTATATTACTCATAGGTTCATTTAAAAAGTAAATATGTATGTATGTATGTATGTATGTATGTATGTATGCCTGTATGCCTGTATGTATGCCTGTATGCCTGCATGTATGTCTGTATGCATGTATGCATGCAAAAATGTAAGAAAGAAAGTTGTATGGACTGGAAACCGGAAACTAGCGGTAGAGTGGGAATGGCCTATGGTGTTGGATATACGAAAGTATGTGTGATGCATGAGACATGATGCACGTACTGTGAGAGCTGCATACATTAAGGTATGAACATATAAGCCAGGCATGTGTGATGCATGAGACAATGAGGTATGAGATATTATATATGATATAAGATGTAATAAGTGACGAATGAGATAATACGAACGTGAGGTATCTGTGATGAATAAGACAATGATGTACGAGTTATGAGATAGGAAATATGATGAATAAAGTCAGGTATGGGCATAAACACATGCGTATGACAGAATGACAGATCTTGTTTATTTTTGCTATCGCTTTCGTGTGGTCATTTTTAACCTTTACAAAATATATGCAGATAGAATGTAGATTCAAATGATTAACAAATAATGATCTATATCCGTGTCCAGCAACACAATTATGTTTCGGTTAATTTCTGGTATTGTACAAGCATTTGGAAATATATTTATTATACGTGATATAAATTATTCAGATGCAAAACCTTATTGTGCTCACCGAGATCAGCAAAAGACCAAATTCTGCGACATAGATTTTTTTTCACTCCTACTGAGGTCTGATTTAGAGGTTTAGTCGTGTGTGGACGTAATGGCCCACACGTATATACTCCTACGGCGTGTGTTCTTATCGACTTCGTTTATTTTATCGCGAATTTCTCGAAATCGGCTCCACTATTTTTTTTTTCAAAACGTTTTCTGCTGTTAGAAAGAGGCCTTATTTCGAAACAGTATACGAGAAGCTGAAATTAAAATCCTTTAAGTAAGGATCCCATGCGTACAAACTATTGATAGTTTATTAACATTTGAGTATTTTTCATACCAGGTACCTCATAAGACCCCCCTTATTTCGTCTCCACGAAAATTGTCAGGAGTTCCTTCGTAAGTGAACTCTATCTCCTAGAGATAAAATATCCATGGAGGGATCATTTTGACTCCACAACTTCACAACTGCACGATGTCTCCTCATTCCACTTCCTTAACTTACTTCAAACACCATATGCAAGGAACTGTTTTACCTGTGCTATCTCAGGCCAATCAAATCACGCTTTTAAGCCTTATTTATCCTGTAACACTGCACCATATATACCATCATAATAACAACACAGTGGTTCTCCAGGCAACGGAATAGTCACTTCTGGATTACACTATTGTACAATTTATCCGTCACGTATCACGAATACTGCACATGGATTCGCATAATCGTTACTTACAAGCAGGTTTTAATAGAGAGTACTCAGCTCCAGGTACACTTACATGACTCTGATCTGAACTCACTATAAAATTAAACCACGCCATCCTGGAATCTCAGCACCACTGCAATCTCTGAGGTTTTCCCCTAGCAACTGGCTATTTCGTATGGCTGATCACACCGACCTTCCAAAAATCAACTAAGTGATCACTAAAATCTATGAAATCCTTCAAACTGAGAGCTATAGCAAATGGCGGATATTTCAAGTTATTACAATATCAAATATGGGTACATGTACAAACTGTATAAACAGGGAGCATATTAGCTCAAAGGTAAACGTTATAAAAAGTCTTACGTCATGTGTTGTGTTCGGCACACTTTATCTAGGAAGGAATTTCTCGAAATTGGCTCGTAGTGTTTTCTTCCACGTTTTCTTTCTGTTATTTAGATAACATTCAAGGGGCGTTGTTATCAAAATTATCTTAGAGGTTCAGTTAGAGCAAACTTTTGAAACAATCTATCGACATTATGGTGTTTTCATACCCGGTGCCATTCGTTGTTTCCTATAGACGATATTCGTCAGGACTGCCTTTGTAAGTGGACTATGTCGCATAGACAGAAAATGTCAAAGAAGGTCCATTGTCAGGAGACGTATAGGCCCAACTATATAAGTAATGTATGATCCTCTGATTGATGTTTTGTGCCGACCTCTTTCGACTAATCGCATATTCTTCGAAATCGTCTCGACCAAATTTTTTTGGCATTGGTTACTCTCTGCTGACTTTCAAACAGGGCTTGAAATCAAGGTTTTCTTATTAAGGGTTTAAGCATGGCAAAAAATGGCTGCAATTTGTTTATAGATTTCATTGGTTATAAATACTGCTGGTATCCGTAAAGACCCTCTTAGTTTCCTTCTTGCATTTGATAAGCACAGTCATAAATGCGTTTGGGTGTCGAATATATATTTGTTTAGAAGACATCTTACAATAATAAATGTTAAGATCATTTTAGTGGTTAATTGTAGGAACCAGATATGTACTAAAGAGGTAATCTGCTAATGGACCTTGTTACAACTAGAATATATTAATCTCCAGCTTACAACAAATCGGGTCGACGAGTTTTCTTTAAACTTTTCCAACAGTTAGAAGAAGTCCCAAACTATATATTGTCCGAGAGGCGTTTAAATCGATATATTCTAATTAAGGATTCAAAAATTACAATCTAATCAATCGAACCAAATTGTGCATTCTTTTTAATACCCGGTGCTCACAGATTGCCATTTTCCGCATTTTTTTCGCATATTCCCCTTGATGAGAATCATCAGGACTTCTTTCTTGGCTCAGTACTATTCCCTAGAGACAAAATATCAGTGAAAGTTCAATTTCAAAACTCTTTAAAGAGATTAGGTATTGGCCTACCTGTACAAGTAAGATATTATTGTAACATAATTGTAAACGAGTGGATTTTGGATTAAATGAATAACAAACACAATGTGACGGACGATGAAAATTTATGAAATGAAGAAATAATATTTTTGGTGTATACATACAATGATTCTCTCATCCTCTCCACATACGATTGGTCCAATTACTCCGCACAAACATTCACAAATTGAAAAACGACAATATGATTGATGTAATCGTACGTATAGAAAATGAGATTCAAATAAACTCATGGACAACAAATACGTTTCAAATGCTCTTATGCAATGCAAGAGAGATTAAAATAATCTCCTATATTATGCATTGTAAGTGAGATTCACATAATCTCCTGGAATACAAATAAGATTCAAAATAATCTCATGTAATTGAAAATGTACTCGATTGAAACGTCAGTTGGAATAAACATAACTTTTGACACGTGTGCAGTCGAATGATTTATAAACTGATGAACCGCACAGTTTCACCTATTCCTTGGGTTGGCCCACACTTTTATCGGTCGCTGAACCCTTCACGGATCCAACACATGTACCGACATACGTATACACATACGTACATACAGTATATAACACCCTTGTATTGGCTACGCCTACATTTGTGGCTCCACCACATGTACATACATACGTATGCACATACGTATAGACAGCAAGCATCACTAAACAGCTACAGTCAGCCCTACACAGCTACGATACAACCAAACTGATCATAATAATATGTTCTAAATCAAAATCTTTAGATATATGTTAATAAATTTAACTCTAATAGCAACTTGTAATTCAAAGTTCACAACGTTTCATATATGCGTAGTAGTGAATGAATCGTTACACGATATGACATTAAAATCTGAATAAGCTTCACATTGACCTAAAGCGCTCCCCGTTACGGATCATTGCCATCTCACCTCTATCTGCGCCGGTTCGAGTCTCGGATTCAGCCAATGTGGGTATGTGTGAGAGCTTTCCAGTAGCTTCTCGTGGGTCCGCGGTTATTTCCGGGGGTTTTCCCGGGTTCATCCTCAACCATTAATACTGGTCGCCTATCGTTTGCTGAAAAATGGCGCTAAACCCCACAACAACAACAACATATATCAAATAAAATATAAATTTATCACTTACCCCTATGGCTGAAGAACACAATAGAGAACGTTCACTCCTTGATAACATCTAAAACGACCAATGTTTCGGTTAGAAATGGAATCTACCTTAAATCCATAAGAGAGCGAGTAATTGGGTAAAATACCCGTGCATATCGTGTTTTTAATGTCTCTCATCGCAAGTAATATTCCACGATATACATGCTATTACACTCGCGTACCTGGAAAAACAATTATTCACCCTCGGTTACGTTGTACGCATGTACAAAGAAAAATGGTCAAATAGTTCTAAGGCAAAACCAATTGATTTCTTGCCATATTCTGTGACAATTATAATCGTGCCGCATATATTGTACTCCCCAGTAGATACTTGAAATAATTTTTATCTAAGCACATTATGACCACATAAGAGAAATCTCCAATTTTAGATTTGTATGGATTTTGTGGTTCCACGTTTACATGAATCATTAGTAAGCTTTTCGAATACAAATACTAATATTTTACACCACGAACAACACGACGCGACCCAAACATCTTGCACAAGTAATTAATCCTTTATCAAATTACTAATTATGTATACCCACCAATATCCTAACTCCTTCATCCGCATAGTCCGTGATTTGTCTCTAGCTTTATATAGTTGACACCAAAGAACACTCTTATTCCTCTACCTGGGTTAACATAACACCAATCCGAGTGCTGAAGGGCTTTTAATCTTCAATAAGTAAGTTGCAAGCAATTACTTATAGAAATGTAAATAAAGAATGAATACCCAACTGGATGTGAATAGAGAATAAGTAACCAAATGTAAATGTATGTAGAAATAGTTGAATTCGGAATAGGTAACTGGTTACTTATTTCTTATTCAATCGGTAACTGGTTACTTATTCTTTATTCAATCGGGAATAAGGAATAAATAACCAACTTGATGTCAATGCGGAACGAACTATGTTTGTGGCATCCTCCTTGCAGTCTCCGCATTGCCAATATTGCAACAGAAGTTAGTGAACGAACCTAGAAATCAACATTCAAAAGGAGTTAAAATTTATAAGCCAAATAAAGCATGCATTAAATGCTAGTCTTTTAAATCCGTGCACATGTATGCGTTAATTCTGATGGGCGATTTGAGGGGATGATGATATGTACCCATTAAAATGTGCAATTTTACAACATACAAATCGGTCCGAAATATAGCAGCATATAGTATAGCACATTTTCCCGCATTTGATAACAGCAGTTTCATGCCCTATAATTTAAAATGGCTACATGACAAATGGTGGTTTTATTATACGTGGTGTATACGCCAACAAACTTTTGAATTGATGAAGAAATAATCTATGTATGTCAAATGTCCCCCAAAACTCCTCAACTGAATTTTTCCGATTGACGTTTGAAACACGTTATATTATGTACACCAATATGTTGTGCATAGTAGTGTCTGCAAACCATTTCCCGATTTTGTAATTAGGTAAATCCAGAACCCCAAGTCGTCCAGCAGGACCAATACGTTTTTTTTTATAGAAATACCGATAAGAGTCAAATGTACCACAGTGTGTTAGGCAGAGGAATGTCTGAAAACAATTATTCAGTTTTATCATAAAGTGAATTCAAACCCCAACATCGTACATAATGATCAATACAGATGGGGGGGGGGAAGGGGCCTGATCAATCTGACTCATTTACGGCTTATATAATGTATTTGTCCAAAAATGAATAAATATCAAACGAAATATGTCAAGCCCTTTCACTAGATCGACGCAAAGACAAGCAAAACTCTGAAATCTACATTCAAAATTGCCGGAAGTGCTAAACTTCAACCATTCAATGTAATGAGTTAAAAAATGGAAATAATAGTTTCTTTTAATATGTTATTTCCCCGTGCTGCTTATCCATCTAAGACTAACTAGAGCGTTTCAGATATAGAACTAAGCAGTTCAATATGTTCTCAAAAATCATCAAGAGAAACATATCTTGCTCATGGAAATGATTCAGATAATTTGGAACGACGGCCAACTCCAGGAACTTGCAATGAATCAAATACATATAGGGTACATAATACTGTCTTGAACAAAAACAAACCCCTAGAAAATGTGGAATTATCAAAAGTGTACCTCGTGGTAAGGTCCTAAATAACGGAAGATAGCTGTCATCGGAGGATGTTTACGATGAAATGATATGCAATAATCCGGCTTTATCTTCTGTTCCAAGCGGAAACAAGGATATGAACAATCATGTGAATAGCATGTCTGTAGCGCAGGGGGCACTTTAGCCTCACGTTTATGTTGAAAATGGTCCCGGCACTAAAGCCTCAAACTGGAAATGAGCATGGGCCTGTTTAGACTCAGATGGAATTGACGATACTTTAGTGGACGCTGGTAACAATGTTGCAAGTGGCTGACCTCAATTTTGTGGAACACTGGCAACCTGAATATGCTCTACCCTAGGTAGAGACAAATGCAGAGACATAGTCATATATAGCACATATATATAGAAAGCAACCGAAGGGCAAATGAGGACATATAAGGAAAAGCACCCGGGACCGCATAGGGACAAAGGAAATTTAACATGGGGAACTTTAACATGGGTGGGACCATAGTGGGACAAGAGAAAGATTAACATAGGCTGGGACTGTATGGGACAGTGGGAATTGAACATAGGAATGTATAGCGACAATGGATTTAGACTGTCTCGGAAAAAAGGGAATTGAACTTGGGACTATCTAGGGACAAAGGCATCTTGAACATGGATGGTCTGTCTAGGGACAATGGGGAGATTGTATATGGCCTGTCTAGGGAAATGATGCTAGAGAGCCAAACAAAACAGAGACAGGAACAAACATACTCATACAAGCCCGAGATTTATATATAAAGCAATACCTAGACCTGAAATTATGTTGGCGTTGTTCATAAATTTCCATTATTGTAATGATGCTATAAATATATATAAAAAAAGTAAAAGACCAACGCCAAAATGTATGTGACTAAACGTAACGCTAAAATTACGATATTATCATATAATTTAAAGTGTAATAAACATGCACCCAAACATTAGATTACATTGGTTTACACTAAAATGGATAAAACTGGTAAATATTTGTAGTCTTAACTTGTGTGACGATCGTGGATGAACACCCATGCATCTGTTTATAGCTATAACCTGTTGAAATTCCTATGAAGTCCCACTATCTATTTAAACTTCCAACTTGTGGGAAATTTCTTTGGAAAAAAACACTATATATGTATAGCCTCAACTTTTGTGACCTTCCTGTTTAGAAACCCAATCATTTATTTATAGAAACTAACTGTGGAAAAACCCAAGTCTATATTTATTGTCTCAACATTTCCGCTCCGGTGGCCTAGTGGTTACAGCGTCCGCATCGGAAACAGGAGGTCGTGACTTCGAACTCCATCCAAATCATGCCAAAGACTTTCAAAAATGATAATAACAGTTGCCTCGGTTGGTGCTCAGCATTGGGAGGTTAGCGCAGTGTTAGGAATGGTCGGCCAGGTGTCAGGATAATGTGACTGTGTGGGACATGACGCTACATGCCTGCAGCATTATGCCTCAGTGCAAGAAATCACTATAAACAGCCACACTAAGTTAAAATCAAAATCAAACACACACTTAAAAGTTGAAGCTTCAATGACGTTACTGTAATGGAAATTAGGGAATAATGCTGACCTGAATATGCGCTGCTGTAGGTAGGTAGCTGCATTGAATTGGATAGGGATAAAGGGAGTTTAACATGGACAAACGAAGCCCAATACATACATACAAACAAACGTGCAGAAGCACACATACAAACAAAAACCACACACATACACACACACGTACGCGCACAAATACAAAGGTCAATACACACACACACTTCAATCGTTATGTATTCGCTTAGAATATAAGAGAAGGAGATGAAATATATATCCCTTACACCACAACAATACTATCCATTACACCCAATATACAATCATTCATATCATACTTACTATCCAAACGCCCTGTGTTAGGTTAAAATGTAAGAGAAGACGATACAATCTCTTGCACTGCCAGAAATACTATGTAGAAAAATGCTACAATCTATTTATAGTCACCACTGGTAGGAAATTCCTTTGGAAAAAAACTAGTATTTGTATTTAAATATAACCTGTGGAGAAATTCTCTGGAAAACCCACAATCTATTTATAGTCACAACTTGTGTGACAATTTTCTTTGTATATCCTAGTATCTATTTTCCCATGGAAAACCCCAAGTTTACAATTCTAGCTTCAGTGACGTCAATGCACTGGACACTATTAGAATAATGGCAACAGTGGTTGATCTGAAAACGTGCTATCTTAGGTAAACACATTAACAGCACATATATAACACCAAAAATATGTTTTAGGCAAGAAAGCTAATATTTTAGTAGCAGTAGTTGCACAGAAAAACGCCGTTGTTTTTTTTATAACATCAATACGTTAACACAAAAGGCATTGCATAGATCTTTCTCTATTCCTCAAACATCTTCTCACTCCTGGACCGTGGATGAGGACTCGCTTCATACAGCCTTGTCTCTCCACATAAATTCGTCTTTTCCAAACTCTCGTATCGGTAAAACGGATGATTGTCAGGATGATTCATATACATGGGAACAGCATCGACGATACGAGAGTAGATGATTCAACGTTAGTCCACATCTTGTGACGAGAACAGGTGAAACGAATGCAGTGAACCACTGTTATTATAGTGGAAAAGTGGATCGATACGGATTGGAGTTTTTACACAAATCCCTATACGCGTTACAAAAATCAGTCGCAGTGTGGAGTCTCTCTTCCAATCTGTAGAGTGCTGCATGTGGCGTCACATTCGCTATATAGATGCGCTAGCGTCTGTGCGCAGTAAATCAATGCGACAAAGTTTTCATAAAAAAACGGAAATAAAGAAGACGATGAATAGGGGTGCACCGGTTGTGGAGACGAGAAACGATGGCATTTCAGCGGCTATCAAAACCAACACATACCTACTTCCAGAAGAGACCGAATTCAATTGGTATTTAGTGAATTTCTCTCTTCTTCGCAAGAATTTGTTCCGCTATCAGCACCTTCGCCACCTTCACCTTCTTTACTACACGTGGGGGACTTTAAAAGAGACAGAAATAAGAATTGGAGAAATTTTATTGCAGAAGAAAGAAGCGAAAAAAACTTTTCTCCTTCAACAGCAAGAACAAGAAGAGGCAAGAAGAAAGAAACTAAAGGACGAAGAAACAGCATACAAGAATACAATTAGGTCTTGCAGAGAAGGGGGACAGTGAAAGTCAAACTGTGACGGTACTCTTAGACATTTTGTCACAGTTAAGGAGTCTGAAACAAATGTTTCAGACTTCTTTATTACGACCCATCAGAAAAAGACCTTTCCTAGCCGAACAACACAACCCTGTTACTATACCTGATAAACCCCAATACTGATTTATATCACATCATCACCGACAGGCGCAAGTCCAGACGTAGTCCTTGTCCGTGGCAAAGGCTTAAGGCAGTTAAATCTGATTACATCCCGTTCCAAACTTCGAACGGTAATGTTTAGGGCCGCCCACCTCTCTCGAAAAGGTATAGTATTCATTTCTGCCAACATCAATTAAAAATCAATATCTCTTTATTGCTTAAGATATACATGTGTGTGTGTGTGTGTGTGTGTGTGTGTGTGTGTGTATGTGTGTGTGTGTGTGTGTGTGTGTGTGCGTGTGTGCGTGCGTGTGTGTGTGGGTATGCCCATATTCTAAAAAATCAAGACCAAGAGACCCGTTTTATGTCTGGTCTTTTCTGTTACAAATATTACAATTCAATTTACAACACAACACTTTAAAAAGTTCATAAACTGCTTCTGTGTTTTTTGTTAACACTGTTTTTTGCATTTCTTTACTTTAAAGGGTTTTCCTCCTCTTCTTAGCTTTCTTCTTGCTTTCTTTCATTCTGTTCTTTTTTCTTTCTGGACGTGTATGGATTCTTCATTTTGGGAGAGTACTTCTGCTTCTTCTTGGTCGAACCCTTCTCTTCTTTTCCCTACTGTTGTTTCATAGGGCAGACTGAAGACCAATGTCGTTTCACTTGACAATCATAACAAGTATCTTGAATTTTGTCTCTTCTGACACCTGTCTTCCTTTTTGTACGGTCTGGACACTCTCTAGCCAAATGCACTTTCTTCTTACACTTATGGCATGAATCATGACTTTAATTTCATAAGGAGTTGAAGTAATCCGTCGGCTTGTCTGAATCAAACTTTCGTATGACTCTTCGCAAAGCTCTGGTCAGATGTTCTATCTGTTTTTTGCTCTGCAAACGTTCTGGGAGATTTGAGAGTGAAAGGAATACTAGGAGGGAATACACTTACCATTTATATTGTCTGACATGCATCTGAGGACCCACGGTGTTTAAAATGTAGTCATTGGAGGTTTCGCAGTCAAGATGAAACGATCGTATAATTTCGTGAAGAAAGAAGAAGCCAGAAAGAGGCAGAAACGTAATTTATCACCTCGCATATTAGCTGAAGTCTTGGCTCAAATTCATGCCTGAGATTTTGAAGATGACATTAGTGAGCCCGAAAACAATCCCAGAGAGTTTACACCCAACCAATGCCAACCAGTCAACCCTGAAAACTAATACTACATTCGAAAGACAGAAAAGCGCTTCTCTTGAAAATTTAGAACTACGGCTTACACGTAAATGGTGCAGTTTAAAATTGTCAAATCTGACGTACCGCTGGAGAAAGCTCAAGAGTTCATCACTGAGGTGAGGGATTCTTTGTTAACCACACTAAAACGACAATGTGAAGCCAAAGAAGACGATCGCTTTAGACTTTCCTTTCACGACAGTTTGAAACCCCCGTTTGTATCGATCTTAACAGACCAGCAGAATTGACACCTTTGAAAGTCATCGACAAGATTCAACACGTGCAACAATCAAGCGACACGTTTCATATCATGGACGAAAACGCAACACTGCTCATGAACCGCGTGTCTATTCCCCAAAGGACCGTACGCGAACAGGTGTTATTGGTGGACGACCTTCTAAGCACCAAAACGAGCCTAGATCATATTAACAATCCAAAAGACCACAAGTGTTTAGCCCGTGCCATTGTGTTGGGACGAACCTATGCCGACAAGAACGACACGTATGAATGGAAAAGAGCAGTGACAATTATTCGACTATTGGACCGATCCAAACAACACAGAGAAGCATAAGTCGTTTACGGCAAGTGGGGCTATCCAAAGACACACTCTGTGGCATACCTAAAATGCAAACATTTCAACACGTCTTGGCTCCACGCTACGCCTTGTAATTGCATCCTCAAGAAGTGCATGAACCTTTGTTGTTTCGAGGCAAAGATTTTAAAGACGGAAAACACATTCATGTCTATCATCATGATGAACATTTTGATGCCATTACCAGTATTAACTGATTCCTGGGATACAGTTATTACTGTGTGAAATGTGAATATGGCTATAACAATGGAGGGAAACACAAACATGTAGATTGAAATGCTCAGGATGTTTGGATTCTAAACCCTGTCTTGCCGAAGGACAACAATGACTGCTAGTCAGGGCACGTTTGTCAGCCCTTCCTGTTACCAACTAAATCTGAAGACGCAAGGTTCACAGAGGAAAAGTGCTTGTCCTCTCCTGAGATTGTGTCCTACTTGTGGACAAGGCATACATACCAATAATTTTAAAGCGTACGCATGTCCATGAAATAAACGATGTCACATTTGTAACTATATCGTCGAAATGGAACACGATTGCTTCATCAAAAAAGAGGAGGAGGATGACCAGAAGAAATGGAATTTCATCTTTTTCTGCGTCATTGTCCTCAGTGCAGCAAGATTCCTGGAGGTTGCAATACAATTATTTCGAGGACCGAACACCTAGCTGATTTCGCCCAATGGGTCTTAGACCCCATCGATGAGACGTGGATCCAATAGGACATCAAAGGTAGCAGAGACTGTTAATCGCCATGCCATGGTAATGGTTCACAACTTCTAGGAATACAATGGACAGTTTTATGACATACTATATGGAAGTTCAGAACGTCCGAAACTGACTTTGAACGGAGCGAAAATCATTTCGATGGAACTGGGACAAGTGCAGTTTAAAGATTCGATGAGTTACTTGTCAATGTGTTTGAGTCGAATACCTAAAACGCTTGGAATGACAGAAATGACCAAAGGTTTTTTCCTCACGTTTTGAATACAGAGGCCAATCAAGATGCCGTTCTACCCCATATACACGAGGCTCACTATTATGACCCCAATAACATCAGCACCTAACAAAGCTTTCTACTTTTGGTAGCAGGCTCAAGCCTCAGACCCTTGCAATTTTCAGGAAAAAATATTAAAGTATTGTCGTTCCGACGTGGTCGTTTTACAGCGATGCTGTGGAAAAGTTCGAGAATTATTCATGGAACACGAAAGGATCGATCCTCTGAAACCAACCTGCACCATCGCCAAAGCGTGTTCCTTAGTATACCGCCAATGATTCATGCCCGAAAATACTCTGGATGTCATCAGCCCTAAAACGACGAACTGTATTGATTGCGATGCTCGGTCAAATCCTTATGCTGGTTACATTACTTGTGCGACAAAGTAGACAAATTGATTCAGCACGCTCGAATCGGAGGAGGCGAAAAGAAGACCGGACTGTATTCGGTTGATAGTTGGGACATAGATAAACAGTAGATTGTATACAAGTTTAACGAGTGCTTATTTCACGGATGTCCCATCTGCTACCCTCAACGTGACACTTAAACTCAGTTTTAACAACGTACCATGAATGACTTGTACGAGGACACCTGTCAGCGACGCTTGAAGTTAGAAAAGCAAGGATACAAAGTGGTGAAACTATGGAACACAAGCATGATCACCGTTTGAAAACCGATCCCGAGATTAAACGCATCATGGAAAATTGCAAGCTGGTTGACCCTCTAAACCAAAGGAATAGTTTGTATGGAGGACAGACGAATGCCACCTGTTTGCTATACCAAGCTGACGAGAAGAAATCAAATACTTCGACTTGTGCTCGCTGTATCCTTACATGTGCAAATATCGTCATTTTACAGCAGGGCATACGCAATTACTTACCGCACACATCGACCTGGACAACATTCGATAATACGAAGGGTTGATTAAATGCAAAGTCTTGCCTCCCACGGACTTTTACCATTCAGATTGACCTCACCATTGCCAAAGAAAACTGATGATTCGTTTGTGCTGTACTTCTGCTGACACATGCAACCAAGATCGGCCTTGTCAGCACACCTAGAAAGAACGCGCATTGACGGGAGCATGGGTCAGCGTGGAATTATTTAAAGCTCTGGACCTGGGATGCCACGTTTTGGAAGTGTACGAAATTTACCACTTTACAAGACACCAAGATACCACAAGGACAACGAAACTCAGAAAGGCAATCGTCGGTACCATTGGAAAAGATGTATCAACTCGTGTACCAGAAGTGAGTACGGATTACCAACCACTTCACTTTGCCATACGAACACGCCAATATTGGCCAGCATATAAAGGGTAAAATGTCCAAGGCCGATATTTCATTGTAACTACCAAAATCAATCGAGAAAGATAAATACTTGTAAACAGACAGCATTCAAATTCCGAGATTCTCAAGTGGAGTGTGATGCTGTGCCTTGCCATGAGAGCGATGCCGTAGGATGAGACCTCAACGATTCAGTACCACATCATGGGATCTTTTTTATGACTACTACTATCACTACTACCATACCTACCACGGAAAGTGTTTTGCGTCTTAAACCTAACGGATGCGAAAACGATGCCACTCGTTATCGTGGACTCTATACTGAATATCATGGTGTATGTCAACCTCCACTAGAGACCATGCATCTACCACCCTATTGATTTCATCCAGTACTAAGTAAATTTCTGAGGATTTCACCGTACCCTCATCAAAATGAGCCCGTGAAAGATGAATATTCGTTCCCTGTGCGTTTGCCTGAATACTGTGACTTTGAAAGTTGTTCTCTAGCGATCCAAGCAAAGTAACCTAAATATATAAAAGGACCTACCCACGAAGAATTAGCTAGATCCAGATTTTCCTAATTGGACAAAGGGGATAAAGTCATGTGCTCCAGTCGCAGAGTGTCACTTCACGAGTGGGGGCAGAACGATTCGACTACCTGGAACATGCACGATGGTCTCCGCATTATTTCTACCTACCTTTAGTGGGTCAACCTCAGTAATATCTGATATATTTACCGAGAGTTGGTCAAAATACAAGTTCAACGCAAAGAACACTTGCATCCGTGACGTCTCAGATGTTAAACCCACTGGTACTTGAATGCTATAAGAGGACTGATTCAGATTAAAGTGTTCGAGTGGTCAAGCAATGAATAGCTACTTGTGGATGAGAACGATTAGTTTGTTACTGATTGCATTTACTACAAGGTAGACATACTGTAACGAATTCCAGAGGAAGGGTGAGATGTTTTCCGAAATCTTGTACACAACGTAAACTTAGTTTAAGAGGAACGTTTGATCGGAGTGTGATGGGTAAGTTAGTGACTAAAACGTTTAGATTCGCCACTGGAGTACGATAATCTCTGTGCAGAAAGTACACGTATTGCCTCTGACAAAAGTGGTATTAAAAACGGGCTTCCATGCCAGAGCCTTTATCAGAAGTGATACAACAAATTCCGTAGAATGGAATCAATGAAAGTATTCAGAAGGTGGAGGATTACCAACACTTATTACGAGAAATATGTCCCATGAATTGAGGTATATCTGAGTGGGAGATTTTAGTCTTTTGTTTATTACCCGGTTAGCTTCCTTGGAATTAACTTGGACTGGATTGGAGTGAAAATTCTATTACGTGATAGGACTGTAACAAGTTATCTAAAAAACATACCAATGGAAATACAATATTATATTTGCAAGTTTCATTACAAGTAAAGGGGAGATGAGACAATCAAGCTAGTGAATAAAGATGATCTTGGCCAATAATTGCATAGGAGTAAGGTAGATCAAGTGAACAAATATATTTCATTAAAATTTGTTAGAACTTTCTTTTTGGATACTCTGCTTGTCAGGAATTGATTAGACAGCTCAACAACAGCATGTTTTTCTCTCCAGGTATACCATTGAATTTAATGGAGAAGTTTATATATATTATATATCAATTTCTTTGAAGATTTACTTCAATGCGTAATGAAGTAGAAGCAGAATAAGGCTGAGTATTTGTTTTGTGCATAAGATGAGGAAGTAGATGATGGAATTTGAGGTCAATTCAGTAATTGTATCAGAGATTAACAGTTCCGTTTGTGATTTGAAGTTGAGTGAATCTAAAGGGTTTTAAATTAAAAAATGGAAGAGAAGAGACGGCTAAAGTTTATGGTTTTACATATGCCGAAAAGGTGTGCATGGAAAGGAAATATGTACAAACTTTACACGGATAAACGTGAGGAACATAGGAATGATACAAATGATTTGTACAAGGACTCTGAATATGGAGAGATCATGATTTAAGTGGGATTTGGGAGTTTGTAAAATTAAATATGTTGAAAAATAAAAAATGTGAAAAGTACTTTGCCTTGGGATATACAGATGAATATGTACATAACATTTAAATATGTTAGTGAGCTGTCCAATTGTTATGCATTAAATGGATAATGCTTAAACCAAGTCACGGGTCGTAGAGCTGGTGTATGTCATTAAATAAATGTTTTGTTCCCTACAAGAACATTTTCTTTTTGGTGTTACTACTCTTTCTGTGAGTCTTTCATTGAAAAATATCTGTCTTTTTCTGTGCCTTATTATATTCTGTGACTTGGAAGTTGATCTCATTTCGATTCAAAACCTACCACAAATGAGAAACAATGGAAGAAAAAAACATACACTTAGTATCATCAATAGTGCTAGAGATTGTATTGTGTTGTTAGGACACATACGTACTTCAGAAAGCCACGCTACTCGACTGCGATATCTCATTCTTTCTGTCACGTTTACTTTGTCATTGACCTCGATGTCGACCAACCCTGATTTATATCGCGTCTGCGCTTGAACGATATAAAGCGAGACAGTATCCGGTCTGACCATCCGTTGTTGACTCTTCATCCTATAAAGATGTTCAAGACTAGCCAAGCTGAACTAAGCTTACGTGAAATTACATCGTGTCAGGCAAAGCCTGATACCGAAGTCTGAAGAGACTGAGAATGTCAGAATGTTGAAAGAGACCGAAGACCTGATAGAAGAACTCTTCAGAAAGGAAATCAAAAAGGAGAAAGACGAATGGACGGATAAGTATAGATTTCAGAAGCAAATAGAGCTAAGAGAACATCATGAACAGCAAAATGAATCATATATAGGTTTTGTCGACTGCCGTTTAGTTCTCTTTCTCTTTCCGAAAAAGCTCATCTTATCCTGTGGAAAAGCATGCCGCCAGATGGGGAAGAAATCTTAGACGATAAAAGATTTCCATAACGCCCCGTCCACAAAAACAGTCATTTGCAGGGCTACCGCAATAATCTTGAAAAGAGATACTAGTTATATTGCCATATGATTTTGTGTGTTTGTAAGCACTTCGTTTCGTTGTTTTACGTCCAAAACAAACAACATAAGTGCGTCTATCAACACATCCGTTCCATGTCTTATCAAATAGTATATTTTGTTTGTGGTAGGTGAAAGGTTGAGTGGGTGTTTATTTTATGTCCGGGCTTTGATATTTGTTTCGGCAATGCTATGGGTCTTGCAAATTATAGCATCAATGGATGTTTTCCTTCACGTCTGTGCTTGGCAAATATAAAGGGATGCGATCGTCGCACACTAGCATTCACCTTACACATTTCTAAGCTCAATGTAAGATTCACGGTTATGGGATAATCTAACACCTCTAAATTCCACCTGTTTCTGTTAAAACCTAACCCCTCTCTGGCGAAAAATCTCCGAAAACAGGCAATAGGAAACACACTAGTAAACAACTGGGCAGAATACGTACAATTTTTCAAGCTCTCACATACCTCTGCTTACATTTTCTGCCATCTTCTAACATACCTAACCCTAAAACATCTACTAAAAATAAAAGAAATTAGTAAAACATTCATACAAAACTTAATATATACTATTAACAACTCAAGCTCAACTATCCCAACAAAATGTCCCAAAACACTGGCATTAACAGAGCTGCATTTAACCAAAGACAAAACATAAGTAGAAAACAAAAACACCCTCACAAAGCGATTGGCCAACTGTAACCTTCAGTCCCAGGGTACCACACAGCCTCAACCTCAGCCTCAGAGCACCACTAGCCGCCCTCCCCAAATAGCAATAGGCAATGTTAAACAGTACAACATCCCATCCATCAAACAATTAATTCAAAAAACACTAAAATGCATAATTAGGACCCCCCCCCCCCATTAGCCCCAAACATGTAACCAAAACTAACCAAAACACAGAATGTATACTATCAACAATCTACTTCAAAGACCCAGATGCGTCATATACATATTAAGAACTAGACGACACTCACCCCATGTTATCAAATTAAATCTTTTACAGAGACTTTACCACAAGCTGCCCACAATCAGGAATAAACATAGGCTCCAAAATATCTCTGCAGCCATTGCAAAAACAAATTAAACAAGGAAAAACCAAGTACTTCCAAATGATGTAACCCCCACTCACCACAAAATCAAATCAAGCCACAACCAAGCAAAACCCACACCAAATCCAAATAAGGCACCAACTACAAGAGCAAAACACAAAACACAACATCTGCCCCAAGAATTCAAAGGAAGGTAATCCATGAGAGTAAAATATCTGACCCATCAGGGATCACAACCAAGAAGCGAACAAATTACCAAAACAACCAAAACAATTCTACCAAAACTGACAACCTCCCCAAGAAACCAGAAATTTCAAAAAACCCTCCACAAAAACACAACTAACAAAACTAACTCAAATAGACAGTATGTCCCCCCAGATCCCCCCAAAAAACAATAATATATAACAGTCAGATCCCAGGTCCATCAGGGAATCACCCTGGGAGTGAAAAACCTCTTAAATTTAGCATTAGAAACCTAACAAATATGACGACCCTCTATTCATGACAGCCCATCAAAAAGGTAAAATACATAGGGAACATAAAGGGCCCCATGAAATCCAAAACTCAACCCAACCCTAGCCAAATTAGAACTAAGAACACACGGATAATGCAACCACAGCACCACTATCAAGACAATAAACCAACATTCCTTTCACTTGAACACACTCTTTTTATCAGCAGCAAATCCAACCAACTACTAAATCTAAGTACCAACTGTATCATTGTTGCCCTATTAAGAGTTCACCTGAGACAGTTTAGATGATTAAGGCCAAGAACAAACTACTTAATTTTCCACGGTAATACTTTCAACTAAGTAGATAAACTACTACAAATTGAAAATATAGGACATATCAAAATTAAAATGGAAAGGTACTACAAGATGTAAAAAGATCACACAACCCTGCCACTTCTAAATCAACACTACCCAAACAAGCAACTAAAACAAACCCTTGCAATGAACTTACAAAATCACCCCCACAAACAAACTTCAAAGGAGTATTAACACTCATAGGCTACAACAAAGACCAGGACAATGAAACATTAATCAAAAAACTCCAAGAAAATGGTATCAAGGTCCAAAAAATATATCGACTAAAAAACCATAAATAACAAAACACCTCAAAATCTGTTTTAGAATCTACTGAACCACTAACACCATTGGTCAAGCTATGCCCATACGGGGTGAAACACTTGAACCCTTTATTAACAAACCTCGGTTCTGCACAACATGTCAACATTGGGGACACTATGCCCAGAAATGCCGATATAAACACATATGTGAACACTGGTGGTCAGCACAAGGGCGCATGTCACTCATATAATATAAAATGCCCTAACTGCAGGGACCCTCACCATCCCAAAGCAGCAGAATGTCCTACACAATTAAAGAAAGGTTCATCATTGATCTTATGAACACCCAACAAACATACTTTGCAGCAAAAAATATAGTGAACAAAACCAAAACACCCCTCAAACATCCTGAGGCTAGTAATAGATCTAATCTCCCAAATCGAACTATGCCAAACCCAAATCCCACCCAGCAAATCACAGCTCTCCCCAAAACAAAATCATAACTAACTCAAATACAACAACTACTAAAACAGATCATACACAGGAAAGACCACAACCAAATCAATATCACAGTCACTCTAGCTACAACAAAACATAAACCTACCACCAAATGATATTACAACCACATTAACAGACATACTAAAGAAATTATCCGAATTCGATAGAAACAATCCACCAGATCTAGTAACCATAGTAACAACACTAAATCTTATAATAACCAATAACTTTAAATTATTGCTTTCAATTACTCCTCTGACCGCCAATACAGCAGAAAAATATAATACCTAACATGGATAACACAACAAAAAGAGAACTTATAGTCTAGCAATGGAACTGTATGGGATTAATTAAAAACCTCACAGAACTACTATTTAAACTTAACAAAACAATCAGCAAACAATTTATCATTTGCCTAAAAGAATTACTTCTATCACAAAACGTAAAACGCTCTCCTAAGATTCAGGGTACTCACCAGGCATATTCAAACACCGTACTAATGGACAAAAGGGAGGAGGCCTGGCGATATTTTTAATAGAAACTTTAATATGTTCAGGAGCTATATCAGTCCCAATTGCCAATGATACTAACAACATCCTTGCAATAAAATCAATACTGATAAGTACTGGCACAACTACTAGCCAAATTACCAACATATATGACCCAGGAGACAACAACTATCAAGTAAACTACAACCTAATTACAACAAAATATAACAAACAACTTAATCATCTATGGTGACTTGCACACAACAAATTATGGGGAGATAATAGGAATGACAAAAGAGGAAAGCTGGTCGGAGATTGGATAACAAAATGACGGATCTCAGCTATCGACAAACCATATGCACATTTAAACTTGCACAAATAACTAACTGGTGTGTAGACCAAGAAAATACGTTAGGTAGTGACCACTTCCCCATCATCAGCTCCCTCCAAATTGCAACTCAACACATCCCATTGAAGTCCCCCCGCCAGATGGAAATATGACAAAGCAGACTAGAATACATTCCAAAACATCTTAGCAACTATATATACTAAGGATTTAGAAAACCCAGATACCAACATCCATTCACAATGCAGCTTGCTTAAGTATACAAAAAACTGTAAAATCTCCAACAAAACCACCAATACTCTGGTGGAGTGACCTATGCAGCAAAGCACATAAGGAAAGAAAGAGCATTCAACAAATATAAACACACAGGAAACTCCATAGATTTCACCCACTTCAAAGATAGGGAAAAAAGCTTAAACACATCATAAAATTAGCTAACGAAAAGTCCTGACAAACATTTTGCTCTAAATTAAATCTAAACTCCAATTCCAAACAAGTCTGGGACAAAATAAAAACTATTAGGGGGAAATCAAACTTCTCAACTTCCAAACTAATAGTTGCTACCATCAAACAATTATAGGCCGATACGCTAGCTAATCACTTTTCCGACATGAGCAGCAAGAAGAACCATTCCAAGACCTTTCAAGACCAATGACATATAGCAGAAAACACCCGTCGTCGCCTCTTTCAAAACAGAGGAACCATAGGTTCAAACTTAAACAGCGAAATCACCTTATACGAATGGGACATATCATTAGGGTCAAAGAAAGAAACATCACCTAGAAAAGATCAAATTGGGTATATAATATATAAATATCTATACCACAATATAATAACAACCATTATCAAACTACTCAACCAATCTGGAATAATGGAAGACTTCCAAATAGCTGGAAACAAACCATTGTTATTCCCATTCCCAAACCAGGCAAAGATGCTAACAACATAACATCATTTAGACCCATCTCCCTCATCAGTAATATCTGCAAACTTATGGAGATTATACTCTCAAAAAGATTAAAACATCAACTCGAAAGCATCAATCTTCTATCAGAAAACCAATGTGACTTTCGAAACAATTGTTTCACCACTGGCCAATTATCACGATTAGAAACGGACATTAAACTAGCGTTCAACTCCATGAAAAAATCAGACAGAAACCTCATAGCGGTTTTTCTTCACCTAGAAGTCTTTTGAACAAGTATGGACAAAAGGATTGATTGCGAAACTCAACAACTTCGGAATTAGTGGACACATGCTTAACTGGATTGAAAACTTTCTAACAGGTCGTAAAAGTATAACAATAGTAGGCAAAACCCACTCCAATGAATTCTCCCTTGAAAATGGAACACTACAAGGGAGCGTAGTCAGTCCAATACTCTTCAACCTTATTATCAGCGACTTTGACCGTAACCTAGCCTCCACTAATGATAATATCTTACAATTCGCCGATGACAGCGGCATCTGGAGAACAGGAAACACCGCCAGCAAACCAATCATTACTGAAATACAAAACAGTTTAGATAACATATGGAGATGGGCGGAAGAATGGGGGTTGTAAAATCTCACATGAGAAAACAGTAGCAATACTATTTACCCCAAACGAAGCAACAAATTAGCCTACCCTAACCTCTTTTTTCAAAATCAACTAATCAAATATGTTATAGTAATTATATTCATAGGAAAGTATTTTGACAGCCACCTAAACCGGGAACACCATACAGATATCCTTATACAAAGCTGTAATAAAGACTTAAACCTCCTAAGAAACTTAAAAGTACCACATGGGGTTCCAACGAAGAAACTGTGCTTGCCATCTACAAAGCCCTTGTAAGATCTAAATTAGACTACTGTTCTCACGTGTATAACTCAGCAAAACATCCACTCCTAACCAAACTAGATGCCATCCAAAGAAAAGCTGTAAACGTTTGCACAAGCACACTTTCATCCACCTCACTGGACGAGCTTCAAGTCCCCACTGAGAAGCTACTGCTAAAGCTGAGACGACAGGAAATGCTACTCAGATACTCCATATAATTAGCCAACCATCCCATCACGCATCCCACTAAAATTGACATTTGCAAATGTAACATTTATTTTAGCCACAAACTAGTTCCAAATATACCAGGTGGCAAACTAATCCTAGAATTTAGGGAACAACTACAAATAATTGAACAACAGGAAGAATATATCAAACCACCTGACCAAACCCCTCGTACACAAACCAAACCAAGGATAAACACCCATGACCACATAATACGGAAACAAATTGGAACAAGAAAATAAACTAAAATCCATAATCGCAAATGACATAAAGGACACCTACCCTGGTTTTATCAAAATGTACACAGACGGATCCAAAACAGCTGAGCCACCTAGAATGGCAGCTGCAACATTAATCCCTGAATATAACATCCTCATGGGAACCAAGCTACCGGGCCATTGCTTTATATACACAACACAATTCTCGGCAATTATTGAATCACCTCATTTGATCAAAATAATAACAGCCAAAAAGGAGCCAATATTAACAACTCCCTTAGTGTCATAAACTCAATTAAAACCCCTAGAACTAAATCAAGACAGATGTTTCTTGCAGGACCTTCCATTTGATTAAAGAATTATCCACAAGAGATCAAATAGCCGAGTTGATGCCATCACTATAGGAATCCCGTGAACGAGCAGGCTGATAAAGTCGTAAAAAGATAGGAGACCCCAATCCAGACACCCTTAGATATAGCATTACAGAAGCTCAATGCTTTGTAAAAACCCGTATCAATCAAAAATGACAGGTGCACTGGAATTCCACCCCTAAAGGTAGGAAGCTACATTCCATCCTTACAACAGTTAACAGGTCCATTAAACCACCCAAAATGTAACAGTGTTGACCAAAAATGAACCCAATAATGATAGGTAAAACCAAATTATCAGGCAGTTTTGGTAAATACATAGGTCCGAAACCTATAAACAAACTGCTACCATTGTCACACCATAGAAGACCTGCAACATGTATTAAATAGTTGCACCAAATGCCAGCTAGCAAGAACCAACTTCCAAAAAGCACAACATGCAATTTGAACTCCTTAAACATTTCCAGAAATTCTAGACTTAAAAAACCCTGACATGCAATTAACATCCTATAATATATTAAAGTTCTTAGAAAAAAAAACTGAAATTAAAAACAGAATTTAACCAGACACAAACAACCTTGTCAGCAAGATAACAAAAGACGGGCGACTTTGATATGTCTAACGAGACCTGAGTATTTAGCAACGAAACCCGTCTTCCATTAACAAATACCAAATAACCCCCTCCTCAGTAAACTTACTTAAAATTACCAAAAACGATTACTTTAATTAAAAACCAAAAACCTACCATAACTATTAGTCAGGCTAACAAACTTAAAGTTAGGGAATAAATAAGTTCAGATGTCTTTGACACGTCTTAGCGATCCGAGTATTCGACAAAGATATCTGTCTTATTAAAATAAAGTTAGCCTGAAATAAAATAACAACACATTAATAAAACAAAATAAATACAACTAACATAACTAGTAAACAGGCTAATAAAGTTAAAAAACTAGGGAATAAATAAGATCAGATGTCCTTGACATGTCTTAGCGACCCTAGTATTCGGAAAAGATATATGTCTTAATAAAATAGACGTAGCCTGGGAAATAACAATATACTAATAGTTTCATCAATAAAATTAAGAAAATATATCAAACAACCTTAAAAATCCACACATAAAGGAACAATAAACTGCAATAACCCTTAGGCTATTTTTTAAAACAAATTAATTTATTTTATGCAACTTCACTTTCTCTATTTGCATGCTCCATACTAACCAAATTAAACAGCACAGAATATTTTTTCCAAAATCGAACAATCAAACAAAATCTCAAATTTCCTGCATACCAGAACCTTAGACCAACAAATTGACCTAGAAACAACGGACACCACTACTGTGGAGAGCCGTAAACCTTCCATCATTTTTCCTCCCTTGCCTCGGTCGGACACCAATTATCAGCGTGCAATGCGCTCATAAATGTTTCCTAATAATCACATGAGTGACTGAGCGCAGTGCACACTCATCACATCAAGTGAAACAGTTTTTTATTTTCGAAACATGAGAGTGTGTTTGGTCCATTTCCACTCTTGTCAGCCCTCCATTCAAGCCGTTAGGGACCTATATGGATCCACGATCTGTGGGTAAATTAACAATGTCCTTTGGGCACATAAATACATGAGGGATGAGGCACTGACTCCCTCCCCCAGGAACAATTAACAGGCCGCAGTGAGATCATTAATCCGAGGTACATGTACTTAATGTGCACACACCTCGTTAAGTCAATAAATCATTCATTCAGTCTTTCTACCCAGCGTTCACTCGTTAACAATGAAGATGAGTAGAATCAGCACATTACTGGAGCGTCAGATGAGCACGAATTATGCCAGGCGTCATCTGGATGAGCTGGTCATGGAGGCAATCCAGGAAAGTGAGAGGCTTAAAGAAGAGGAGAAAAACAAAAAAAAAGAGAAGGAAAATAAACCTTGTTGTTGTTGTTTTTGCAGGGTTTGACGCCATGTTTCAGCACACGATAGGCTATACTTGGCGGCCAGTATTAATGGTGGATGAAGAACCCGGGAAAACCACCGACCCACGAGAAGTTACTGGCAAGCTTTCTCACATACCCACATTGGCTGAATCCGAGACTCGAACCCACGCAGACAGAGGTGAGATGGCAGTGATCCGTAACGGAGAGCGCTTTAGACCACTCGGCCACTCGGGGCCCCGATTCAGATTCCTAAATAATCCTGCCTCACCTGATGCTAAGATAGAGCATTTACGTGAAAATGATGGTGAGGACATCTCCACAGAGACAAGCACCACATCCACTACCAGCAGAGACCCTTGGTCCCAGCAATAGAGAACAGGGATCAAGAATTGGAGAGGCAGAGGCAAGAGTGGGAGCCTCAGCGTCCGCAGGAAGTAAAGAGGCAGCATCCACGGGCGTGGAATAGGAGAAGGAGGAAGTCTTCACTATCCCTAAAAGTGAAAACTGGGAAGATGAAGCCGCTCAAGCAGCCTATGCGCTCCCAAGAACAACTGTGAACTGGGGGCAAGACTGGAGCGGCCGTTGTATCTGTGGTGCCCGGCCTGGGAGATGTCACCATTAACCGGGTGCATCTGAAGTTCAAGAAAAAACAGTCCTTCTAAGGGCTAATCCGAACGCTAGACTATTCAAGTTGCCAATTTGTGTGAATACGGAAAAGTGTGACTATGAGCACTAACTACTTTACTGATATTTGTGTGTGTGTGTTTGTGTTTGCATGAGTTCACGTACGTATTGTTGTGTGTGTGTGTGTGTGTGTGTGTGTGTGTGTATTCGTTCGCATACGTTTGTGTGGATATTATAGTTGTTTTTTTTTCCCGTGTATGGATAGTATAAATTGGTTTTTTTTTTACTTCCCTTTGTGGCGTGGGGGGAGAGGTGGTTTTGTATGCGTTCAGGTACGTCTGTATGGATAGTATATTTGGGGATAGTATGCGTTCGCGTACGTTTGTGTGGATAGTATATTTGTTTTTCTTCCTCTACCCTCAATTAGGAAGGTATAATTTGCGTCAGCTTTTTCTTCTTCACTCTGTGGTGTGTGTGTGTGTTTGTGTGTGTGTGTGTGTGTGTTTGTATGCGTTCGCGTACATTTGTGTGGATACATTTTGGGGCTTATATTCGTGCACGTACGTTTGTGTGCATATTAGAGTATGTGCTTGTATACATGCTCATATGTTTGTTCGAATAGTATATTGCGGTTTTTTTAAAGTAAATATTGGGGTATCATTTATAGTACATATTCGTTTTTTTACCCTTCCCTTCTGTATGGATAGTAAATATTGGATTTTTGATAGCAAATATTGGGATACTTTTTATAGTAGATATTGAGAGTTTTACCCATCCCTTCTGTTTGTATATTAGTTCAGTCACTTGCAGCAGTATTGCCAGTGTCCACTACCGTAACGTCAATTCCTTGTGAATCTAAACAGGCCCATGTTCAATTCCAGTAGATACTGAGACTTTTACCCATCCCTTTTTAACACGTCGGTTGATGCAATAGTACTTCCCTACACTACTAATGACTAGGTGGAAAATCTGGTTCTTTATTTATTTGCTTGTTTGTTTTTTACCATTGAGGACTTTGGTGTCTGCTAAGACGAACCATCTCGTGAGCGACAATTTAAAATGCTATAAAATCGAAATGGTGTGCCTGTAACATTACAGCCGAACCCGAATCAACATATATTTTAATTTTACATCGAAACTATGCCAATAAAAAAGCTAACCCGACATACAAAAAGAGAGTGTTGGGGTTTACATATTGCAACTTTCCTAGCTTGGAAAACAAATGTGAAATATTACATCAAGAACATTTCATATTTCAATTATTTTTTTTTTAATAGGACAAACATGAAACATAAAACTGTATATACAGACTATTTCATTAATAGCGCAAACAAATACAAAAAATACGAAAATCCGAAAGTTACAATATCGAACGCATGATATACAAAAATAAAACACGGCAATATAACATATGAGATTAAATATATCTAATTATTCCAATGAAAAGCAAACCTCCTATTTGTGCAAGAAAACAACTTTTTTTAAGATGAAGTGTCATGTATTGATTCTTTGCTTTAAAGAAGAACAACTTCTTGACTTAATACCTTTGTGAAATAAAAGTAAAAGTGGAATAGATAGAAGGTACAACTTGGGATTTTACTACGTCACAGTGATTATTTATAATAATTGCATATTAATTAATACAGAGACCATTGAGTTTCCTGTTTTAGGTCCAATATATCATTAATAATTGTATACAATATAACAATTGTGCTTAAAAGACACTATTCATTATTCTGCTTAGAACCTTAGAACCTATCTTAACAAATAAATTGAAAATTGATGAAAGTGACTATAAAAAACACCTTACCTTGTGCTTTAATTTTGCCAGATTTTCGAACGGATTGTTGCAGAAACATGAAACATTTTTAAGTTTCCCATCAAGCATATAAAATACATTATTGATTTATATGTCGTCTTATTATTCATGCATTTTTCCCTGGTAAATTTTCAAATCGGTCACCATTGTAAACTTACTAATGAAACTATGAAACTGTAAAACCAGCCGATTGAACTACCTTTATTTACAGGAATATTTACTTGTAACCTCACGGCCACGCAATTTCTACAGAAAGACCGCAACATCTCGGGATTCCGAATGATTGTGTTATTCCAAGTTGGAGCCCCAACAGTAGTGATTAGAGGTCACATAAATATACATGCTGGAGATACGATATTCAGATGTGAACTTAGTGACAGGTTATTCAGGGTGAGAAATTGAAGAGTCACATGAGGATGGAATGGAGCAGGGTTGAGTTGTTGGGTTTTACGCCATTTGTATGTACACGATACGCTATGCATGGCGGCCAGTTTTAATGGTGGAGGAGGAACCCTGGAAAACCCCGGGAAGAACCACCGGCTTATAGACAATTCGGCCCGAACACAATTCGGCCCAAGACAATTCGGTCCATCTTGAACCAAAATTAAGACAATTCATCCCAGCTTGGAAGACATTTCGGACCAAATCGAAAGACAAATCGACCCAACTTTGCAATAGCTGTATCAAGTTCTTTTTTTTCAAACAGCAAGCAGATACTATGTAAGATATATATAATTTAAGTTGGACAAAATGTTTTTGACAATTTCTATAGGTTGTAAATAGAATATGTTTTAGGGGAAAAAATGGAACAAATTTTAACAAACTAAGCTATCTAGATATTCTTTAAAAGAAAATGGTCATACTTCGTTTTATATATATATATATATATATATATATATATATATATATATATATATATATATATATATATATATAACAGTGAAAACACAAACTACCATATATTGCGCATTCTATTCAAGAATGCTTAAATACATTTATTTTTTATGCTAAAAAAATATTTGGATCTGCACAACGACATTTTCGATTTAAGTCGACCGGTCGAATTATCTATATTGATTTATAAAACATAATACTTAGGTATTATTCTACAGAATACGATTACATTTTTCTAAAAGTAGCGACACCGTACGTGATAAATTATAACAAATATATTTGATTTTAGGCTTCAGATTGTAACACTGCTTTATATATGACACACTCGATTTCACATGGCTTTATAAAATAGAAACGATATATTGTTACATATTAGTGACAAGACTAGAGGCCAGGTATACCTCTTGAAAACACTAATCCGACATTGAGAGGGATACTTAAAAGGCTTTCTTACCTTTTAATGAATACTTATTTGTTTTGTTAGATGATCTGTTATTTTATTAATCGGAGAATATAGTAGAAAATCAAGGACCCTTGGTTCCCATGACATATGTTTCACCCAGGCTTCATAGATGTACTTCAAACAGGCTATAGTAATTGTTATTGCATCTTTTAATTGATTCTCCTTCGAATTCTTTGTTTGAGTAACATGTGTTTAGGGTAGGCCTATTTATACATGTAGAACCAGTCGAATGCATATTTATTATTTATAGTTATAGTGTTGTAGCTATATAGTGCTATACTGTGTGTCTGTACCTTGTATATTCCAAGTTGAGATTGATCACATCTGACTGTAAGCACCTTTGCACCTTTACACCTTTGTTTCATTTGTTTCATGTGTTTCCTTTTTCCCCTTGTGGGATTTTCTATGTATTTTTGTATTTTGATCATTTTTTGCATTTTTTGTGTTTTGATACTTTATCTCCAAAGTGGGTTTAGTCTATTGTGATTGTTGATAAATCTTTTCATTATTACATGTACATATCTAGGGCATTAACCCCTTTCTGAATTAGCTAGCTCAGTGAGGAAAGTATATAGCAGTGTGAGACCCACATAGTGAGAAATACTCAGTCAAAAGGATTAGAATGGAGCAGGAGCTGGGAATTATCAACAGTCAGCCCAAAGGGACAAAATTATGTACATATTTTAAAACCCAGGTAGTAGATAGGGTATGGCATACCACCCCAAGGATGCCAGGCTTTAGACTTTAGCACAGCGCCAAATGTCCCCAGGCAGGGGGAAATACTCTCATTATTAAATGCAATGGGGATAGATATACGAATGATAGAAGGCTTACAAAACGCGGGATACAACAAGTATGTTGTGTATCCCCGCCAACACGACACACCCCTACTGATAGTGGACTCAATAGAGGTTAAAGGGGTGGTGGCCCAAATTAGGAAGGCCCCCCTTTACTAGGGAAATAGAGGCGAAATTAGTATAAATACATGTGTCATGACACACCCTAGAAGTAGAAACTCAAGAGTTAATAAGGAAAGTAGAAAACAAACTGAAGGCAAAAGTAACCACGCACAAAATGGCGACTGTCTGGGGCTTTAGCCGCTTAAAGTCAGGGGTGCGGATCTTAATTACGTCATGAGAAGAAGCCATGAAATTACCTACCTTGCTTTATGTAATGGGGTTTCGTTTGAAGAGCTGGTATAAGGGAAGTGAAAATGATAGGAAATGCCCGATATGTAATCAAACAGGTCATGCCCCAAAAGATTGTAAACACCAGCCTGCTGACCAACCAACAGCAACAGCTGCAGCAACATATGCAAGTAAGGCTGCATCAAGCAAAAATATGTCCCCCAAAACGATTGAAATTGATACACCGTGCAAGAAGTTTCTAAACAAGGGGAAGAGCAAATACAGGCAACACCAACAACACAACAGGACCAAAATGTCACAATTGTTGATGAATCTCAAATATATCAGGAGTGCGGTCAATTCTTGAGCCCAAATAAAACAGGGAAAATGAAGACCCCTGGCAAAGAAACTTTGGCAACAAGTAAAAAATATACCCTCCGACAGGAGGAGGGAGAGTCCATACAGGAGAAGGAAAGAGAAGAAAAGGAGGGGAAAAGACAGATATGCCTGGTTTGGCCCCTTTAACATGCTCCACACCCCTACCTAACAAAAAATTGAAAATGAGGAAAGCTGCATCGGGGTCTCCATCATCGCAAAAGGAAACTCTTGTTGAGACAAAAAATGACACCCCGAAAACTGCACATGATAGAAATGAAGTCAATCTAATGAAATGAAGGATAAAAAAGAAACTACTGGAACACAATGATAAATCTGACAATACGAGCGATGACGAAAACACAACGGATAAAAGTGACGACGGGAACGACGGCGACAGTGAAGACTTTGAAAAAGTGACGGAATACGACAGTGCTACGGACGATACAAAACGAACAATGGAAAACGGAGGAACGAAAACGGAAACGGAAATGGAAACCGAAATGAAAACTGAGAACTTGACTGATCAAACAATCAAAACCGATAAAGAAATGTTAGAGACTCCGACAGAAAGCATAACAGGGTGAGACCCAGTGCCCCCGCCCCCCATTGATTTAAATTAACTAACCGGAAATACTTACAACCATTATTTTAATATATTTAGCATTTACCTCACTAAATTATAATGTATATACAACCAAAATAGCGGCAACCTGGGGAAACGACAAAAATTTAAGGAAAAAACTTCCGTCTTTTGTCAATAAATGTTAATGGAATTAATAGGGATAACATTTTAAATTTGAGCACTTTAACCCAATATGATATGATTTTTATACAGGAGTCACACAGTGGTTTCGCAAAGGAATTAATATCCTTATGTGAATAGAAAATGAATGGGATTGTGATTTTAAATAATTATCTAGGAATAAACACAAGCGGGGGGGGGGCGGTAGTGATAAATAGTAAAAAAAGGTGTAAATAGGAGAGAAGAGAGGTGTACATTTTATTAATGTTTATATACCAGCAAATAAGTATCAAAAACTGTAATTTATAGAAAAAACTATCTAAATATTTAGAGAAATATACTATGGAGGATCTTGTTTTGGGGGTAGATTTCAATTGGGTGGAGCATTCAATTGACAGGATAGGCACTTAACAACAAATTACATGAGATTTAGACCTGAAATGGAATTGTTTTTGAAAAATCATAAATTTACAGATATATATAGGAAACTGAATATGCCTAAAAGGGAATTTATCTATGAATACAAAATAGGAAATGGGAGCTGATCGGACACATTTTATGGAAAACACTTTGAGAAACATATATATAAAGATACAGGTATCTTTAATTACAAAATATCAGATCATAAACTTATTTACTTGGACTTAGAGATTAAAAATAGAACTAAATGGGGTAAGGGGGAGTGGAAATTAAATAACAAATTTTAGAAGAGCCAGAATTTATTGAGGAAATTAAAGACGATATACAAAAAATAATGAACAAGGGGAACCAGGACATACTTGAAGAATGGGATGATTTAAAGAATATCATTAAAAGAAAGGCTATTATATTCCCAAGAATGGGGATAGATAGAATTAAAATTGAAAAAGAATGAATATAATTTTTTTTTTTTTAAAAGGGTCTGACGTCAGAAAGAGAAAACAATTTAAAAGAGAAGATAAGTAAGATATGAAAGGAAAGGAAGAGAAATAAAAGCTGGGAAATTTACCCAAATTTATAAAAAGCAGATGGACTGTAGACAAGAGAGGAATTGAGGAGGGGAGGGGGCAAAAGCTTTGACAGTTTAAAATTAGGAAATAACGAGAAATCATCCAACAAAAATAAAATTTTAAATCACATTAAGCAATACTACACCTAATTGTACCAATCTCAAGAATTTGACAACACTACGATAGATAAATATTTACAAGGAATAGAATGCGAGATGATATCATCAGAACATAAAAACTTATGTGATGATTTCATCTTTACACATGAAATTACAGGTGTAATTAAAGATTTATCTACAGGGAAATCACCAGGTAGAGATGGACTCACCGCAGAATTCTATATTAAGTTCTGCAGGGAGTTGTCGCCCATACTAGAATGAGTGTATAATAATATACTACTAAGAAACGATACAGTGACAAACAGTATGAGGGAGGGGATAATTAAATTGATATATAAAGGGAAAGGAGACGGGGAAGATTTAAAAAACTGCAGACCCATCTCCCTTTTAAACACAGATTATAAGATATTAAGTAAGATATTAGCAGATCGCGTAAAGAAAGAGAAATGGCTAAAATAATCAACATAAATCAGACATGTGGGGGAAAAGGGAGGGACATTCAAAATAATATCTTAAGCATTAAGACAATAATAAACTATATAAATGATTCTGGACAGAAAGGTGCTATGGTACTTTTCGACCAGGAAAAAGCTTTTGATAGATTAGAAGACAACTATATACAGAATGTCTTCGAGAAATTTGGATTTGGAAATAAGTTCCAAAAATGGACTAAAATCCTGTACAGCGGAATAACTTTAAGAATACAGGTAAATGGAGCCAATAAAGGGAAATTCGATATTAAAAGATCGGCGAGGCAAGGGTGCCCCCTATCAATGCCATTATGTGTAATAGCAATTTAAATTCTAAGTATAAAAATAAGACTAAACAACAAAATTGAAGGTATCAAAGTTCCAAACATCAGAGAAGAGGTGAAAATACTACAGCACGTAGACGATTGCACAAGCTTTATCAAGTATCCCAATTCCTTTAAACACCTTGTGAAGGAATTCGAATAATTCGGTAAGGCCTCAGGATCCCAAATCAACCATGACAAAACGGAAATTTTAAAAAATAGGGAACTGTCGAGGGAACCACTCTGGTTTACACCACAACAAATTAAGGAAAAGGTTAAAGCTTTAGGAATATACGTTGGTAAAGATGAAGAAAAGGACAAATGAAACCAAATGAAAATTAAAGTAAATGAAAATGTGAACATCTGGACGCTTACGCCACTATGCCTCATGGAACGGGCCCAGGTGGCCAAAACATACATCTATGCTAAATTACCTATAGTTTTTAAAATCTATAGACATTAAAAACGAGACATGCACAAAATTGATAGCCGTATTATTGACTATGTATGGGATTTTAAAACCCACTATGTTAATAATAGAACAATTTATAGAGCAAGAGAAGGGGGGGGGGGGCTAGCAATACCTAGCCACTTAATTATTAAATGTGCAAAAATATAATTAACATGTTTAAAACGATACAAGCAGAGCCAAAATACCATTGGAGGGATTGTAAATATATATCGGTTTGGGTTTTCAATGAGACAAAAGAGATATATAAAAAAATAAACTAGCAAAAGAACTAGAAACACCAAGAAGATTTAGGAGTATCAAATACCTATTAGTTAAAGATAGAGACAAGAAAGAATTATGGGAATATGATGGAAAAAAAACACCTGCAAATGGATAAGAGAAGAAATTATTAGTAAGATAAAAGCAATGTAGAGATGTAGAAAATACATGTGATTTGGAAATGAGCGTGGGGGCACTGGGTAAAACTAGGCTCCCTGCTTCAAGTACATGCATGATGAGTGGTTGACAGGAGAGATAGCAGTGAGGCGGCATATGGTCAAAGTATCGCAGCAATGCCCACTGTGCCAAGAAATTACATTTACCAAAGTTCACTCCATAACCCAATGCGAAAGTAGGAAGACAGAAAGATTAAGAACAAATAATGAAATAAGTAAAAAAGAGATATACAAACCGCAAAACATCCTATACTTAGACGGGAATTATGATACGAAAAAGTTTATACCAAATTACGAATTTCATAGTAGATACGATGAAAGCGTATGGACAGGCAATTGCTATTGGACGGGACTGACGAATGGGTGAAAAGAAGAGGGATGAGTTGGGGGAGGCAAAGGAAGATCACCCCTTAAGGGTAAATTTAGCGTAAATATATCTTTACTTTCAAAGAAACATAACATAGGGAATTTAGAGGGAGAAACAGGGGATCTACATGGGGTAAGTACAGGTCGAGGACGTCATGGGGCTATGTCACAGGGCGCTACGCGAAGTGAACAGGCGCATGAAAGAGCTTGGAAACCATCCCATATAGAACACTTAATAGGCACACACGAAACTAGGGTTAGCATATAAGGAAATATGATTTTAATTTCTAAATATCTTCTACCTCTTCTACCTTTTCCTAAATATACAGCTGTAATTGTAAAGCTTCTGGTGAAGAAACCAACACTAGACTATAACGATTTAAAGAACTACCGCCCAGTTTCTAATCTCCCATTCATATCAAAAATCTTAGAAACGGTTGTTCTATCCCAGCTTGTATCTCATCTAAATTCAAACAGTCTTTTTAGCAATGTACAATCTGCATATCGCCCTTGCCATAGTACTGGAACTACTCTTCTAAAAGTAGTTAATGACATTCTCTCTGCGTTGGATAGCGGAAAGATTACAGTCCTCACCCTCCTTGATTTGTCTGCACCACTTGACACAATAGACCATGATATTCTATTTCACCGTCTCCAGCATGTATTTGGCATTCATGATGCAGCCTTACTGCGGTTCAAGTTCTACTTGGTCAACAGGACATGAATTGTATCGGCAAATGGAATACACTCCAGTCCAGTTGATCTATATTGTGGTGTTCCACAGGGGTTTGTTCTTGGACCTGTTCACTTCATGCTGTACACTCAGTCGCTCTCAAGTGTCATAGATTCTCATCCAGTGTCTCACCAATTGTACGCTGATGACACCCAAATGTACAAATCTAGCCACCCAACTGAAGTTGATGCTACCATCCAAGGTGTAGATAGGTGCATTTCTGATGTGAAATCATGGATGACATGTAACAAGCTGCAAATGAATGATGATAAAACTGAGACCATTCTGATCACAACACAAAGACTTTCTCATTCACATCCTTTACCTCAAATAATAAATATCAGTAACACCAATTTTAAATTCACACAATCAGTACGAAACCCAGGTGTTACTCTGGACAGTACTCTCACATTGCACCAACATGTCATGAACATATGCAAGGCTGCATATCTTGAGCTGAGACGCATCAGATCAATTCGCAAATATCTTTCAGTTGATGCCACTAAAACACTTGTGTGTTCATTAGTACTTTCAAGACTGGACTATTGTAATTCAATTATGTCTGGTTCATCTCAATATCTAACCCGGACACTTCAGAAAGTTCAAAACACAGCTGCTCGGATCACATTTAGAGTACCACGATCAGAGCAAACCTCTCGCTGCTCTGCACCTTACAATGCCTATCCATTCGATCCAGAATCAAACACAAAATTAGTTCTCTGTGCTACGTTTCACTGTCGGACTCTAGTCCAACTTACCTATCTGACCTCACCCATACACACCAGCAAGATACTTACGCTCCTCTTCTGACAAGCGTATACTCGTTATTCCCACTATGAAAACAAAGTCATATGGACAGCGTTTTTCTACATACCAGGGCCCAGCAACGTGGAATAAATTGCCCACTGAACGTAGACACAAAGATACAGTAATCACATTCAAGAGGGCTTTCAAAACTCACTTATTTCGACTGTAAGAACAAACTTAAAGACCTAATAATGTTTCCTGCCTGAAATATTCTCAGGATGTTTTCTTTGTTTTTGAATAGTTTTTCTAATTTAATGGTGTTTGTTTTTGCAATAATATTATGATATGTTATCTATCTTAATGGTGTTGACTAATGTTGTAAAGTTCTTCGAGCTTCTAAAGATTAGGCGCTATACAAAGTCCTTATTAATAGTGTTATTATTATAATACTGCTCCAGCACTGTATATTTACTAAACCTCACTCTCGAGGGATGCTTTAAAATATGTTGGTAACATTGGCTGCTAAATAATTAAGAGAAGACCTGTTCTAGATGGGGGAAATACATGCAAATAAAGAAAGTATGTACCCCATTTCGAATACAGTCAATCTCACCCAAATAATGCGAGGAAAAGACACAGTAGACACACATTATATACTAAGGATTTTATTTTTTATCATAATTATTACACCGTTATACTCGCCACAATTCAAAATAAAAATTAAAATTTAAACATAAATCATTGGAGATTTTACCCAATGGAAAATGATAGGGCAACTAGGTCAATAACTTTAATATCTAAATACTGTCCCAACACGAAAACAATATATAACATACACACATATAGCACATATACATAGCACACACGGGACGTAGGTGACCTCTAGCAAAGGTCAACTATGGAAACTAGGGAAGGAATTCTGAGAAGGTGAGAGAAACCTAACCCGGATGAACAACCCTATATAAGCACAAGGGAACTTCAGAAATACCCCAACTAAAATATTTCTAAATAAATTTTAATTCAAAATTCTTTTTTTTAAAATTAAACAAACAACAGATCTTTGGGGATACAGAAACACATACAACAACTTTTATTTTTGCATGCATACATGCAGACTTACATTAATACATACATACATACATCCATACATACATACATACATGCATACATGCATACATATTGTGCTTGACTAAAATGTTCTTTTTGCAGGAAGCTTTGGTCACGTTATATATATATATATATATATATATATATATATATATATATATATATATATATATATATATATATATATATATATATATATATATATATATATATATATATATATACTTTGCATACGTCACATTTTAGAATATATTTCTCAAGTCTGGAACAATTGATCTACTGAATACATGGACATATTGTAGAAACAATTACATTGGAAGATGCGCCAATTAATTGCTATCGAGAGTCTTTTTATACAGAAACTGGTTGATAAAACTCTTGCGCAAGGAAGGAAGAAGAAGATATAATGCATATTTATATAGTTATAAATGCTCAAGTACCTAAAACAATCGACCTTCTTCCACGGGAGATATGATGCATCTCATTGTCATCTTTGTAACTCACTATCAACACGTCCATCTCTACTATACTTATTTTATTCCGACGTATAATATATATTTCTCCCATGTAATACTTGCCTTTGGGAACGGTTGTCCAAAATATATCAGAAAGCTCATAATCTTTATAACTTCGAAAAACATTTATCTAATTCAACAAATGTTTCAAATTTTATTCTCAACCTATTCTATTTTACCAACTAATTAAATTGCGAATGAAACGGTGTTCTCAAACCAAAGCACACGTTCACAGGTAGCAACTAATTATTGTACATGTTTGATATTCATTCTGACTTTGAAAAACAAAATAAGTACTAGAAAGGAAAAGGTGACCTCCCTTATTTCATTTATTACACTTATTATATACCAAACGAAAAACAATAATTAAGTTACCTAAAGCAAGGATTTTGAACATTACGGTAAAAAATACAAACATATATAAGAATTGTCAAAGAATATTTTGTCTTAGTGAACTTACGCATATGTAAGTTATAAATTACTGAGTATTTCTTACTTAGCAATTCCTTTTAAAAATAAACACTTGTTAAAACTATTGTCATTTATATTATAAAGTTGGGCCAAACTGTCTTTCGAGTTGGGCCGAATTGTCTTTTAAGTTGGGGCGAATTGGCATATGTTCGGTCCAAGATGAGCCGAATTGTCTTGGGCCGAATTGTCTTGGGCCGAATTGTCCAATAGCCGAACCACCGACCCACGAGAAGCTACTAGCAAGATTTCTCACATACCCCTATATTTCCGAATCCTAGACTCGAACCACGCCGACAGAGGTGAGATGGCAGTGATCCGTAACGGAGAGTGCTTTAGACCACTCGGCCAATCGGGGCCCGGATGGAATGGAAATAAACCCTTCAAATGTGAAGATTCTGATAAAATGTTTGGACAAAGAAGTACTTTTTGTTTGAAATGCCACACGAGAACACATTCTGGACTTAAACCTTTCAAATGTGAAGTTTGCAATAAATTGTTTGTATAGAGCAGTAATTTGAAGGTCCACATGATGATACATACTGGAAATAGACCTGAAGTCTGTGATAAATTGTTTAGGCAGAGTGGTACCTTGAAGAAGCACTTGATGATACATACTGGAGATAAACTATGTAAATGTTAAAATTTTAATTAAATGCAGACTTAACATTAACTTGACAATACATAATGAACTGGAATCACCCATCAAAAATGAGTGTGTGATAAAATGTTTGGACTGAGTATCCACTTGCAGAGCCACTGGATGGTATACTGTAGATAGCGCATTCAAATGTGAAGTTTGTGGTAAAATATTTAAGCAGAATACTAAAATCAAATAGTCCAATGCCACAACATAACATAAGGTTCAGATTAATTATTTGAAGGTACTATTAAGAATAGATACTGGACATTAAAATGTGAAGTTACTTATGAGATGTGTTGGCAGAGTAGTATTACCATGTGGTATGAATTGATGGCAAATAAGCATGAAAGGCTTCAGTGCTTTGTTTTTCAGTTGAATAGGTTTATTAATGTATTTATTTGCTTTCAGTTCAATAGTATTGATGTTTTGCTGTAGCTTCAGCTACTTTATATTCATCTCTGCACCTTTGCTTCTGCCACGGGGTTAACTTTCCCATTTCGGATATTATACCCATATAGATCAGCTTGGCTGACACTGATATATGTTAAAATACTAAAAAAGTAATTTTAAATACTTGGCTCCTTTATGATGTAATCTGTAAGGAGTTACTAAATTTAAATCTACTAAATGTGTTGATTTTAATTTACACTAAGTAAAATTCTTTTAACAAAAAGAAAGAAAGCGGTTTATATGAAATAAGAACAAAGAAATGGACATAAAGATATGTTCTCCAAAAGATACCAAATGTTGTTGTTGTTGTTGTGGGGTTTAACGCTATTTTTCAGCACGATAGGCTATACATGGCGGCCAGTATTAATGGTGGAGGAAGAACCCGGAAAACCCCGGAAAGAACCACCGACCCACGAGAAGCTACTGGCAGGCTTACCAAATGTAAACACAAGCTCATATCATGGCCACTGCCATGATATTACCTAGAACTTTGTTAAATGTATAAAAGGAACATGATTTAAATGAATTTTGCACACATCCTCTCATTATTCTCAATAATTTGTATTTTTTCTTATATTAAACTTACAGTAGACTCGAATGTGACCATCTTAAAAAAAACTAGGTTCTGGAATTGTGGAAAAGTTCTTAAATTTGAAAGTTCTTTTCTATGTCTTGAAATTGTTTGGAAAAAAATTGAAAAACGACATTAAAATGTCTTGAAAAAGTTTTACGTTTCCATTATTTCAGGAACTGGTAACGCAATTTGTCTCTTCCATTTGGGACAAATAAATGCATATGTCAACAGAACATTTTGTTTGGTTCTCCAGAGTTGCTCTTTGATGGCAGCTTCAACAGAACATGTAGTCTTCATCAGAGTAAGTCAGCATCAATCTTCAATAAAAGCAATACATCTATTATCAAAGGAAGTTGTCACTAGAGTTGGATAAAGGCAATGGAATCTGTATATTATTGCATTTTCCAAAGTGCCGGGAGAATGAATATTGCACCTTGAAAGTTTCCTCTTTGCAGAAACAATAATATATTGCTTACAATGGCTATAATGGCCACATAAACACAATCCAATTCCAATCGTTTGTAACTAGATATCTGGCCCTCAATTTAACTGAAGGTAAGACATCAGACAAAGATGTTTGTGCAACATTTTATTTGGTCACATATTTTGATTTACCTAAGAATGGCCTCAGCAAAATTGTAGCCCCAGCAAGCTGATAGTTGTCTCAGCCAGACCAAACTCTACACCAATTTAAGGTCTGGAACAAGAAGCATATAAACAACAACAATATAGCTATGTTCTAGCGGTAACAATGAATATAGTGTTGAGTGAGCGTTTATTGACAATAGGATGTAGATCAAATGAGGACTACCATTTTATGTGATATATGTGTTTGCTAATTTGATTTGGATTTTTTAACGTAGCTTTACCAATGTTTCAGTTATATTGCTACGATGTCTGCAGTGTGGCAGATTATAGTGATGTCTAGCACTGGGGCATCATGCCACATACATGTAGCATGATGACCCACCCAGTCACATTATCCTGCCACCAGGCCAACCAATCCTAACACCAATCTCTTAATGCTGAGCGCCAAGCAAGGCAGCTATTAGTACCATTTTTGTAAGTCTTTGGTATGACTCAGCCGGAGATCAAACCCACGACCTCCCACATGCGTTCTAATTTGATGACATGTGACTGCTACATGAATTTTCTAACAATGTGACCTATATTCCCATTCTTGGGCTTTTCATATACATGTACAGTAATTAATGCATTGTGAATTTTATTTCATAAATGCAATTTGTATATATACAAGTTTATTTCAGAGAAGTTTTGACTTCATGAAAACATGAAACCACAATTTCTAGTTATTTTCTCTCATTGTAATTCTTACGTATGCCTGGTCTCCTCATGCAAATTTCACTTGTATGTGAAATTTGATTTTTGTCGCTGCTCCTCCACATATCGCAATTTTATTTTATGTAGACAATATTTCCTTGGTGTAAAGGCTGTCCAGTTGAAAGTGTAGGACTGTAGCTGTTAAATGTGTGGGAGATTTTCATGTAATCATTATAACTTAAAATTGTGCAGCCATCGAGAATTAGTCTGTATTTGTATTTATTTGATTATTCAATTAAGTTTTAGTGTTGCGTTAATGTGATGCATGAGTAAAAAGAAGTCCTGAATGAAACTGACTTCGAATCCCATTGAAATCCGAAATGGAAGACGTTGACGTCATTAAAAGTCAGTGAAGAGCTTCAATGTTAACTGTGTCTTGTTGAATGATATAAAATATTATTCCAGTTTTTGAATTCTGTATAAATTTCGATAAATGTCCTTGTCCAAGAATTAATTTAGAGCACTAGTATTTCCAGGGATAATAATCACTTGAAATCCAATAATTTGAAGAAGATAAAATCTCAGCCAAAACTGTTCACAACAAACAACTTTAAAAGTTTAAAGCGCATTGACTACTTCTATACAAAACTTTAGGTATAAGGCTAACTTAAGACGCAAAAGAGATTCCAGGATAGGGGTTAAGAGTTCAACATTCCAGAAGAAATGGAAGTTTGTTACCTGAAAATTATCACGTCACCCAGGTATGGCCTTGACGTAATTCTTATACTTGAGAAAGAACAAGCAACAAACAGAAAACGTTATGTACTAAAACTGTCACTCATTTTGAAACAAGGTCAGGAACTAGGTTAGCATTAAATACAATGTCTCTATTGTTGTTTATGTAAAAAATATTTTTTTAAATCAGTCAGAACTGAACTCTATTCCAGACAATATCAAATCCATAAAACAAAGTTACATTATGAAAGCAATTAATAGAATTAAAAAAATTAAAAACTAAGAAACAAACAATCAAATTAAATCAAATATATATGGCAGTATATTCATTTCAATTTTCTGGGATATGATTTAATTTGCCATTATTGGACCGATTTTTGTGTGTCTTTCTTTGGGCCTAATATTATTTATATAATGTCTAGATATGGTGTTTATAACCTTTATGTGGGAAGATAATGGCGCCTTTAAAGCCTGCATAGGACCTTCAACAATTAAGAACAAACTTCATCTCGGCTCTGCAGGAAAGAGTTTTGAAAAGAAGGCCTCTTTCCCTCAGATTTCTAAAGCCTCATCAAGACACACCAGTTTGCAGACTACATAGTTTACCCTGTTTTGTAACAGCCACAGAATTGAAAACTATCATTGGACATCGGCTTTACCTACTCTGCGTTGTTAACAAAACGTGAAACATAGGAATTGCTGCAGAGAAATACGTCTTCTAAATCGATGTTGCTAGAGTGACGCGAGAAATATAGCAACCTCTAACATTTGCATCGATGTGTTGTGGATAGTAGTACTGTAAAACAAAATAATCCATTTCATGCATTAGTGAATGCAGACTCACAAATCATCCATCTGGATCAATACAGATTTAGTGGGGGGAGGGGGAATGTATCTTACGCAATAGATGCATATTTGATTTATTACTGTCCAAACAATTTGAATAAAAAAACCAATGTAATGCGTAAAACTCTCAGAGATGTTTAAACAAATAAAATCTAAATTTACCAATATAAATTGTTTTCAGTGCTAAACTTCTAATATTCAGTGCAATGAATTACAGAATAGTTTTACTAAAACTACTGTCCATTTTTTAAATTTACTTCCTCATTTACAAATCAGAAGTCAAGAATGTAATGTTATATACTTATATACCTTTGTAAGAATTGTCATGACAGTAGAACACATTTTCGTCTATAACTCTATTTCTTTTTTGTAATTCATTTCTGTTTTTGTGCATTACACTATATGACTGTCCAATAATTTTCGACAGGGAGAGGGAGATATTTGAGCAACAAAGCTATAAATTCCCAGCCTTTGGATAGCTTTTAAAAATATCTATCTTACTGATGGAAAAATAACACATTATACCTTGTTTTTTCTCGTTGAAATGAATGAACAATCATGAGGTAAAAGGAAATCAAATATTTCTGATTTGAAAATAAATCCAAGGTACCCACTAATCTCAGCCAAAATGGTTTGTTCCTTAGCATAAATTAGTTTACTCTCGATACAACTCAAACTGTATACAATCTCAATGATATTTATTTCATTTTCAAAGTTTGCCTTTTTTTGCCATGATATATTTGAACATTACTAAAACAAGTTTCCATCCGGCTGGTGTCAAGGATGCTTCGTTGTTATGGTAACAAGTGAAACATCATTATCTAAAACATATCATATTCAAAATTTCCTGGCAGTACAGCAACATTAAATGAACTGACTTTAAAGATGTAAGCATTACATTTCACACCTGGTTGACATGGTGACCAATGTGTTTGTTAAGATATACTATTTCATTAATACTAAAGTTAGCAGTGTATGTTAGGTTAAATGTGAAATTATTTGCTACCTGGAATATCTAGACTTTTAATGGCTGCTATGGAAGGTGTCATACCGTTCGAATGTTTAGCCAAACATAATTATTTTTTAGGTGTCATATGCTCTTTTGTTCCGATTGTTATATGGTAAGAAACTCTGGTCTGTGCTGGATATATATCTCATTTTGTTTCATCCTTCCCTTTAAACCTATGCACATTTATAGGTTGTATAAAATAACAGTTTCCAAGGAATGTCCTAAGTCTCCATCCACAGATTCTGTACTGGTATTTTTATTTGATTTCGTCTTATGTCCTTCAACAAGTATATAGTTACAAAGTGTTGATCTTTATTGTTTCCATGTTATGACTCGGTGGCAAGTCCTCAACCTAAAGGCCATAACCCACGGTCTGTTTTGGGTATCGGGGTATGTCTAGTTATTCGTACGTCCTTCAGACACATCTAATATATTTTGTTAAAAGAACACTAAACCCATTCTTTGGAAGCACTAAACGTAAAGTATTGATCTGGATAGGGAAAACCTGTACACATAATCCTTCACAACAACACATTCATTTATATCAGTGTAAGCTAAGCTCACATAGTCTTGTTACGAGTCTATGCTCTTAAAATAACATAAAACAGCGAATGACAACAAGCTTAGTAGAATTGTCAAACAATTTATTTAACGAGAATATAAAGGGAACAAGATACAAATATAACTTACGGTACTGCGAGTTAAATTCCAAAATAATCAAAGAATTACAGACACAAGTCCCAGTAATTTAATGTCCTGAATAAAATTCAGAAAAAAAGTCCCGAAAAAATCCAAACACTTAAGTCGATGACGTGTCTTTGGTAGCTATTAAAGTGTTTATGTGTCAATAGTCTTTCATTGATTTACAGTAACATAATTCCAGATTCGCATTTAGTATACATTCCACTGTCTTTATCCAAGTATTTTATCAGAGCACCTTTGTATTTCCAAGGAAAAGAATCAGTTGAATTCAATAAGTTGAAGAAAGAAAATAAAATATTCGTTACCTCAGATCACAGTTATCATTTTCGTAAGAAAACCATTACCTAATGGGAAATAACTTTCTAGAATGATCTTGACGTTTACAAAATAATAACCTGGATAATGTGCAGTTCACTTAGGAAACTCCATAACATTGACCCAAATAAACATATTAAGCTCTAATATTAATAATGATCGTGATAGTAAGCACAGTCATTTAGCGATGTATTAGCTGTTTACAATGAGTTTAGAAAAAGTAAATCAAATCAAGTAGAAATCAACTCAAATTTGGTCAAGATGATGTGTTGATATACTGTTATATTGCAATAATATGTAATGAAATTAAATAAAATAAAAGTAACAAACAATGTAAATTAAATAGACATAACAATACCCCTTATCAAGAAAAAGAAAGGTTTACGCGATACAGATTTCTATTTACTCCGAGTCCAACATATATTTAACACAAATTACCCAAGATGAAATCTTATGAAAGACACAAAGTATACATGAAACAATATATTTCTTTATACATGAAAGTAAATATTGCATTAAATTTTATTTTCTCCTGATGTGCTTAATGACAAAATTTGTATTTCTGCAACATGAAACTCCACTTAATCTCTGATTTCTCTTTTTTATCTTGCCGATGAAAGTAACAGGGCTGTGATCACTACACAGACTAATTGGAGAAGGAGCTGAACTAATGTAGACTTGAAAGTGTTGCAATGCCAATGTCAAATCCAAACATTCATTCTCGACTGTGGATCAATTCAGCTTGTGCTTATTTAATTTCTTAGAAAAATTGCATACTGAAATGATCCACAACATTTTTGTCTTCTTCAATCAATACTGCTCCAATCACAACATTACTTGCATCAACAGAGAGTTTACATGATTGACTGAAATTTAGAGCTGTAAGAACTGGTGCACTCTTAAATATGGCCTTTAAGTTATCAAAAGCCTCCTGACATTTGTAGACCAAGAAAAGTTTTGTTTTCTTGCTCAATACATTTGTAAAGTGTTCATCAATTATGGAAAATTTGGAACTGGATTTCCGATAGTAGCAAACCATACCCAAAATACGCATCAGTTGCGTTTTACTGATAGAAACATTGAAGTTAGAGATAATTTTGACCATATCATATATAGGTTTAACTTTTACATGTCCCACGATATGTCCTAGGAATGTTATACAAGCACTGCAAAACTCATGTTTGGATAAACTGTGAAATTTGCATCAGTGAGTCTGTCAAAGTATTGTCGAATTTTCGTTAAATGTTCTTTCCTGGTGTCGTTGCAGATGATGACGTCATCTTTGTAAGTACCACAATTATCTAGACCAGGTGTAATCATGTTCATTAAAAGTTGAAAGTACAAAGCGAAACATTCATCCCAAACGGTACCACTTTATGTTGATAAAGTCCATCTGGAGTCATGAATGACGAAATTGTCTTTGTCCTTTCCGTGACGTGGAATTTACTAAAGTCCATTCAGAAGGTCAAATTTGGTGACATTGTTTGTTTTCCCAATTTTATCAAGGCAGACATCGATTCTTGATAATTGAAATGAATCTGATTTAGTCACACTGTTCAGCTTTATATAATCAGCGGGCGTTAGGAAAGTATAATTTGGTTTTGGAAGAAGTATACATGGTGAACTCAAGTCACTTGTACTCGGGTTTATGAAAGCATTCTGCAGGAAATACTGAATTTCCTTCTTGTTTTAGAGGGTGTATTCTGTACGGGTGTTGTTTCACAGGTGTGGAAAGTACACTTTTAGCTTCATGGTATACTTTAGTTGTTATAGTATGAACATCTGGAAGTGATTACTCACATTCAAGTAATAACTCCTTTTAGGTCATCCTTTTCATGTTGCTAAAAATGTGAAAGGTTCTGGTCCAGATTATTCATAATTTCTGACTTTTGAAGATTTCTTACTCCTAAATCAAAGTCCGATTGCGTTCCATCTCTTAAATCCTCACTGTGTGGGACTGGTAGAACTAAATAAATTGCATCTCTTTCAAAATGCTGGTACTCATTTTATTTATTTACATCCCAGGAGTACTATTATTTTTATTTAGCTATATCATTTACTTTTTAACTTTGAAAGGGCCATACTAGCTAATGACAAAGAGACAGAACTCAATCACCAAAGTGAAAAATTATCTCCATTGTAGCTCTGTCAAGCCTTAATTTCAATTTTGACTAAACAAACTGCTGGGTGCCAAATTTCAAGAATAATTGAATGAAACATTCCATAAAAAATTTGACCATTGATCAGATTTGATAAATTTGGGACAGCCAAATTTAATATAAAAACTTTATCAAAGCTTTTACAATCGTTTTTTGATTTAATATTCCTCAAAGTATTTGCCTCTGGGAATCTTGTTGACGTACACATTATGTCAACAAATATTGGTTCCCTGGCCTGGTCTTACGTAATGGACTGGCACAATCTAACATTATTCTGCTAAATGGTTCGTCCAGGAATAAGGTTCATATTATCGTTATGTATCTTCTGATTTGGTGTTACTACCTTTTGACAGGTATTACAAGATCTGCTGTATTTACCCAGGATGACTTATTTCAGTGTAAAACATTTACTGAAAAAGATGACTTCCAAGAGGAAGAGCAAGCACTGGATGATGATTTCAATCAGATAATTGCTAACTTACCACTTGAAGAAGATGATACAGATGTGACAATGATTCCTGTTGATTTTGACATAAGGCAATGTATTCGTGAATTGATGAAGGACAATGTTCAAACTCCCATGCAGAAAGATATTAATGACCTTGCAATGCATCTATTAAAGGATGAAAATTTTAAGAGAGTCCAGATATTCATCAGTAAACAGTTTCAAGCTATTATGAAGTTAACTGAAAACCTGCAGATGAATAAAGATGCTATAAATGCTGTCAAACCAGAATTCATATCTGAATTATACAAAAAGTGTCACACATACCAACCAAGTGATGAGTACAAACTTTCATGCTTTTTGCTGGTTGCTGATAAACCTGTACATTCACAGGCTGCTTTGTACCACGGGTGTTTTAATTTAACAGTAGATGTTAGAAAATACTTGTTGAAGGAAAAGGAGAAACTTGTACCCATTTCGTCAAGAAAGATTTCAGAAAGACAGTGTTCTTCATCTGTTACAGGTAGTGCCAGAAGTAAGATTCGGTATGTTGGTGGTTATTGTCTGGCCAAGCTGCGATTCAAGTATAATAGTATCCAGCAGTCAAATTGCTTCAACACATCAGAACAAGGCCAGTCATGTTATGCAGAGGCCAAGTGCAAAATGACAATTTTGGATGGATTGAAGCCGATGGAGCATCATCTCAAAGAGTCGACAGATCACCCTGAAAGTTTGACAGAAACCGAAAGATAACAGTGCCTCACAAGAGGATTGACTAATATTTCTGATGACCTGTTTAAATTATTCATGGAACTGTGTTCCCAGTGTCTCAAATTATTAATTGATAAAACATTAATATGTATGGGTCAAATTTGCACCAGTTTTGTATAAGTGAATTATTGGGCTCAGGTGCACTGTATGATCTCTGGACTGGAATGGAATGATATGCAAAAGATGTTTTGAGGAAATTTCTACTTACAGTTCAGTTGAAGATCTGGTTTATGATTTATCACTGAAAGCTTCATGCATAAAAGAACTTTTCGATGAGATAATTCAAAAATTTCTTTCTGTCATGCCGAATCAATTTAGAAAGGACTTTCTGCAGGCAATGTCAGTTGAAAAGAAAATGGCACATCGAAAACAAATAAGAATTTCAAAACAGGCTTGTACCAAATTATTACCTATTTCCTACAAAAACATCATTGAGGATAAGTCAAAAGACAAGGTTGTTTCTCATCACTTGCTGAAATCTTGTATTTTGGAAGACAAGTCGTTTCTTATGTCCTTCAAGAGAGAAGAACTGAAAAATGTGTGTAAAGCATATGGGATTAAATGTCGTGCTGCTGATGGAAAGAAAAAAAATGTCAGAAAAGTTGATTGAAGGAATAATCCAGTTGGAGAAGATGGCAAACCCTGAATTTCTTAGAAGAACCACATCTGTTGAAAGACAGCATGTACAAGAAAATGTGTCAGATCATATGGGTCATGTCATGCATAAATCAGATGATGACACAGATACAGAAAATAAAGTAACTGAGCAGCAAGTGAAAAAACAAGCATCACTGAGAGATCAGTGTAAGGAAACAGTAGCAAGTATCACTGAGCCTGTAGCAGGAACAAGTTATATCAGGCGTGAAGGCCAGAAAGAAAAAGAAAAGGAGTTCAGTAACATACCACATGAATCAGACAAAGAAGATGCTAATGAATGTGATGAAAGAGAGTCAGAAGTGAAGAGTAATGAAAATTGCAAACTCTGCCAAAAGGTATATGTGGAATGGGAATTCTGGATACAGTGTGATGATTGTTCTGGCTGGTATCATAGAAAATGTGCAAGGTTAAGTAATATTAAGAGATGGCAAAAATTCAGTAAGACTGGAATAAAATTCACATGTTTGGGGTGTCAGTAAATAAGTATGTATGTCACGGACACTCACTAATATTGATTAGTATGATTTATTTAGCGTACTGTATATTGATTTTACATTCATGTGACACTATCTTCTGCATGCACCCTATCACATGTGATTAATCCATACCCATTATTTAAGCCCGTGTTAAACATTAAGGTATTGCACTGGCAATGAACATTTCTTTTAGTAAATACATTTATTATTACAATGCACAATAATTTTATGTTCCAATGTGTAGCTCATATTGTGTTTTTTACAAGTTTGTTGACCTTTGGGGTTTCTTGTAAACATTTTATATCATTATTTTTAGGATACTATGAACAAACTTCATGCATATGTATTTTGTTGGAGGCAGCATATATCAGTTAGTATTGTCCTTGAGGATGAGACACTTTAGACTATCTTGTAATGTGCAAGCCTATAGAAGGAAAAACCAACAAAATCATAGTTTTAAATGGCAAGTATCATGAACCTAAGGAATGTGACTGTTACCAGTCATGAGTGAAATAAGCTTTATTCCATGTACTTTCAGGTGTGCTCTGACTTAAGATCAAAGAACACACTGCTTTTCTATAAAAGTGAATATAATTTTAGCACTTAGAAGTTTTGCACAATATTTTCATGTTTGATAGTTTAGTGATTCCCTCTAGATATCCTCATATAAATCATTCATTGTCAACATACTATTAGTGCCGCATTTCTGTATTTTAACATACAATAGTATGACATCATTTCATAACTTTTTTGCAAACATAGTTGTAACTGGCTGTTATACATGAAGAAGTAACAGTGATTGCATTTATATTTTGTGAAGCTTGTGCACAATGGAGTGTTAAGACCAATATTGTCATTCCTTATCAATTTTCATATTACCACACAGTGCCATTCTGGTGACAAGCATGAGTATCCCAAAGCTATTAAAATCCTTGGCGAAAGAGAAACCAAACTAAACCCACTGGTCTGCAAAAATTTACACTACATGTATTTTGAGTGAGAGCAAGGGAGGGTATTTTGGATCATCACTATAAAACTTGGAATAAATTTGGAATATCAGTTAGTTTTACATATAAAATTTGAGTAAGAATTGAAGAATATTTTTTCTGGTTACAGGCCAACATTAACAAATTTGTACATGACTATGGGACACTGTGCATTTATATATGGCTAGGGACATGTGATCTCACTAATAAAAGTGGAAGGATTTTATATTTAAAGAATGGAGACTATAGAAAAGTTGTGCAGCATTTTGAATCACAGTATGGTAGACTCATCAGACTCTGCAGAAACAAAAACTGTAAAATTGTATTTCTTGAGATGCCTCCTATCTCAGTCCATGAATGGAACAGGACTAAAGGACATGATGACCCTAATCTATTCAAGGAGCAGGATATTCAGCTTCAGGAGCAAATTGATTTTGTAAATGAGGTAATACTGCATTTAAATGAGCAACAAGATTCATTTTCACCTAGATTTAGACTGGACATATACCACTATGGGAAAAGAGCAAATAACAAGAAGAGACAGAGCTATAATTTCAGTTTATACCTTGGATGGTGTGTATGCATGAGAAGTAATACCTAAAGTGTGGTGGAACAGACTTCATTCTAACATCTTTAAGCTCTGCTTTTCTCAGTACAAAACAATACCGGGTTAATTGAATTCTTTTAGGGAGCATGTTATGTGCTACATGTAAAATGCCCAATTATATTTTTTCAGTGTAACAGTATCATGTACTTCAGCTAGGCACTACTAACATAATGAAGATTTACTTTGTCAAAGAGAAGGCACAGTCCGTTCAGTGTTTAAAGTGTTTTGCTGTTCTCTCTCTCTCTCTCTCTCTCTCTCTCTCTCTCTCTCTCTCTCTCTCTATATATATATATATATATATATATATATATATATATATATATATATATATATATATATATATTGATGTTCAAAAATACGTTGACTATACAAGGATTGGACAGACCCTATATTTGGTACTGGCTTTGCAAATAACATAACAACATCATTCAGTTATTTGTCTAACATAACATGGAAATGTGTGGCTGGGGTTACCAAATCATAAGACTGTAGAAGTTTGGGGCAGACCTAATCTCTCAGTCACTGCTTTGGAAATACCCAGTACAGTAATAGCAATACTCCATTATTTGTCTAGCATAACATGGAATTCTGGATGGTGTCACCAAATCACTTGGCTGTAGAAGGTTGGGACAGACCCTTCTCTTAGTCACTTGGTTTGAAAATGCTAACAGGTACTAGTGACATGTAATTATATACCTAGCATTAAAATATAAATTTATCCCTGAGGTTTTCAAATCGCTTTATTTTGAATGATTGTGATAGACAAAATCATTCAGTGACATGTTTCAAAATACTAGCTATCTGAAATTTTATATAAATGTACTTTCATATTAGTAAATCAACAACTGTGCATTTCTTATTTTATGATCATTCTGGTTTTGTACATGTAAGCCATGTTTCGAACAAAGAACATTTTTCTATGTATATAAACCACCACTCCCTTATTTACAAAATCACCCATGCAAGTATGGTCTTATCTTGGAAAAAGTAGTTTATGTTTTGTATTACTTAAAATATATGTTCCTTTTGTTTTATGTTTGTTCTCTTCTATGCACAATGAACAAAGTATGAAAAATAGTATAAATTATGGTTTGTGAGAGGTCATATATATTTTTTTCTTAAAATAAAATCATTAAGTTTTGGTAACACTAGTATTAATTAATCAGAGCAAGGTTGACAACATTTCAGATTTGAACAGGTTTCAAAGAGTCTTGTCAAGTACGTATAAAAATTGCTGTACAATACACATTGAGTAAAGTTTTCACTTGTGTATTTCTTGTCTTGTTGTACTTGCTGGCATAACTATTTTATTTACATTCTTGATATTATGTAACCAGTTTTTTCCCCAAAGTTGTAATATTATCATATGTTGTATATCATACTTCTTAATAAGAATCCAGTTCAATACTGTATTTGTTTTATACATTTCATGAAAGAATATGAATCTCCCTAACTTACAAAACCAGTAGACCATTGTGATGGGAAAATGTCCTGCTGTCTTGCATAAAAAAATGCAAATTTCAGAGTGAGTGACTTTTCTATATTAAATTTTAAACTAATATACACCAATTGTAATAATTTTTTTTATAACACTAACTTTTAATTCTTTATTATAATAATGTAGGCGTAATAATAATAATAATAATAATAATATTAATAATAATAATAATAATAAATTATTATTTTATTATTATTATTATTATTATTATTATTATTATTATTATTATTATTATTATATAGCCATTAGTTTCCCATTTGTTCCAATGTTTGGCAAAGAGTATTACAAGTTCAAATTATTTTCATTTCTTGTTATATATGTAACTTATACAAAGTCTAACTTGCCAAGTCACAACAGCCATGATAAACAATCATCAATAACCAATTTAAGAAATTTCTTTTCAGCCGTTTCTCTTCCACATCTGCAACTGACCCAGTTCAAAATTTGAATGTCGTGCAGTTAATTGGCAGAGAAATTGGGTCATTCCAGAGGAGTTAATTAAGCTGTGCATACTACCTATTATACAATAAATAAATTAATAACGATTGCACAACAGTAAATTCAAATTTCCAGAAATATGTTAGATAATGACTGAAAATATTTATTTCTCTGATGCATGGATGTTATTTAAGTATAATCTTTCGAGCCAATCATATTTCGGCGTTGGCGCGTGTGCCGCATAGTTTACCTATTTTGAAAATATAGTGTGATGTATACAACGTATGTGCAGTGAAGAAGACAATGTCTAATTCTTGCATGGAACAGATTCCTAAAGTTGAATCGAGTTAATGGTAAGTAAAAAACTTACTTTTGCATCTACCGCTGTTCTGTAATTCAAGAAGGGATGCCCCATAGCGTTGAAAACATTGTCCATATCGTTCTTGTCACTGGTTTTCAGATGAGCACGGAAGTGTCCACAAACGAAAACTTCGCGAAAATCGCACGTTTCGGAGCCAGTAACTTCAGTTTGGTACAACGCAGAAAAGTCAATGATGGCTTCATGGATAAAAAAATATCTCAGAAGTAAAACAATCCATAAAGTATGGTCGCGTGCCTTTAAAGACGGAAATAGCAGAAGGAAATCGAGGGTCAAGGGTGGAACGAAGTATTTAGAAGTTCCGTACTTTCTCTCTTATATATTATGATAGAGAGGGTCCTTTGTCAGAACAGGTCATGGGGGTAATAAAGGTATTTTTGTCACTCTGTATGATTTTTTTCCTTTAGATTATTATTTTTGTTAACATCAAGCTCGCGTCAAGCACCTGTGTACGTATCCAAATGTGGCCTTTCAAATGACTGCTGTATGCAAACATTTTATTGCAAAGTTCACATTTGAATGGTTTATGTCCAGTATTTATCCTCATGTGGCACTTCAAATGACTATTCTTTCTAAACATTTTATCACATAGTTTACAACTAAATGGTTCATATCCAGTATGTTTTTGCGTGTGATTCTTAAAACTGCAACACCCAAGCCGTTTACTACCCACATGAATAGTTTCGTACCCAAAGCAATGGTCGCTTCGTACACAATGATATAGTCGTTTCAAATGTAACCACTAATATTATAAAAGGATATTTCATTATTTCATACGTTTTTCTATGTTGCTCTTTATCCTTTGTGATATATATATATACACATATATATATATATATATATATATATATATATATATATATATATATATATATATGTATAGCTACATAGAGGCATACAAAATTACTACATGTTAGTGACGTAACGGCTATATATAAATGGATAATGATAATAATAATAATAATAATAATAATAATAATAAGTAAGGGATATTTTATATGCTCATTTTTTTCCCCGTTAACTTTACATTGTCAGAATCGTTCATTATTACCATACACTGAACTCGCGCGACCATACACTTACGGCATTCACGTGCATAAAGGAACTACTTTCTATTGTAAATAAGCAATGGACGCAGACGCTAGCACTTTTGATTTGTACACAAATCATGTACACTTGCATAAGAGGCTCTTTACGTTATGGTTTTATAAATTTGTTTCTGAATGAACTAAAACAGATGTTTCGTGGACTGCCACATACCAGTTGTTTTGGCACATTCCGCGTTGATACAATGTTACAGATTTAGGCTAGCTACAGTATATAACAGACGCAAGATAATGTTCTTACAAATAACATACAAGTGACAAGCATAATTGAAATGTTAAGTTATCAAATGCTATAATCCACAGATATCTAGTAAATTTAAGTTTCCAGACTTAATTCAATTTCACACGTATTTGATTATTAATTTTATTTTTTTTTTAATTTTTATTTTTTGTTTTATTTTTGAAATAATTTCAATAGGTCTCTGTTTTTCAGCAGTATTTAGATTCATAGAAATTTTACTAAATTCTGTGCCAGAATTACTTGACATTAATACTGCATTTACCTCACTGTTTACTGGGGATTTACTTTATCTTCGAAATTTTAAATTTGTTTACCCAGGCACTTATACTTTAGTATAATGAGCATAATGCAAACTTGGAGATGTATACAATGAATTCAAATTTATCATTAAGCCAAAAATTATAAATTACCAAATTCATTCATTTGTTCTCATGTACGCATGCATTGTTACTAATTGTCCCTGCTCTTACTCTCCTTTGTCGGATACAATTGACACATGTAGCATGATGTCAAACCCAGGCACATTATCCTGACTCCACGCCTATTAGTCATAACACTAACCTCTTGATGATGAGTGCCTAGACATGCAATTGTTAGTACCATTTTTATAAGTCTTTGGTATGACTTGGTTGGGGTTCAAACCAACGAACTTCTGCGTGCGAGGCGGGCACTCTAACCACTAGGACACAGGAGCAGTGATGTCCTGTGGTTAGAGTGCCGACTAACTTATATTGATAAAACATGTCACGCTCATGACGTAGCTTACAAAACTAATGATTTACAAAAGGAGACATATTGCAGATGTGGAATTAATGTATGCATTAAAATGCATAAAATATTTATATTTTAGAGAAACATTAGCCAGATTGGTAATACAGTCTCCAAGGAAAGGTAAATTATTGTTCGGAGCCAGAATATTAATGAACCAGTTATTGAAACAATGGAATCGAATTATTATTGCCAAAGAGGATATTGTAAAGGTAGAGTAGCAATTAGTAAACTCGCTGACGCAGCAAATAATACACGTTATACTGCTGAAAAATGGTTAGTACGGCAGGCAATATGGAAAAATTAATTACCACCACGTAAACCAATTCAGCATGCACATTTTTATGTCAGCACTCCTAATGAAGTTCATCAGGCTGATATTGTATTTTTACCGTTGATGTTATATATAAAGAAGCAGAACCACTATCGACTAAAACAGCTGCTGAAGTTGTATATGTTTCTGAACGAATTTATCAACGAGGACCCTTGCGATGGTTGCAGCTATTGCAGGTTGATCCTGGAAAGGAATTTCTTGGTGCGGTATCATCTCTGATGAAAAACATAATGTAGAAATCAGACGAGGACATACTGCAATTCATCGGGATCAGGCAATTGTTAAACGATTTCGTTGAACAGTGTCATCTTTACCAATTGAGGGTAATTTTGTATTACTAGGCAATGACCTAGCGGGACAAAATATTGTGGTTTATCCACTTGTAATTGACATGCCTTGTTTGGATAAGAAGTCGATCCTATCAAACGAAATCGCCAATTTATACCCAGCTCGTGCAGTTTCTAGAGCTATGGCAAAAAAAAGCATTTCAGAATGATGTTGATCAGGAAAGTATTCGCTTACGTGACACATCTAATCAGGGTGACAAACGACAATCACTTGTCGTCGAACAGGAAAAATAATTTGGATCTTGGGATCTCATGTCTGTGTCAAGGGCCATTAGTTAAACGGAAGCCACATAAGTACCTGTTTGTTATGCCATTTACAATTCTATGGGTTGGGGACCATCTGAAGTACCTGCTGTAGACGAGTTGGCAGTGAAATATCAAGGTGTATTTCGAAAATCGAACAGACAGGAAATTCTTAGTTAGGCCCATGTAACTGCTTTGCCTGGTAATTTAATGATCAATAAGACATATCACAAGATCCTGACTCACTTCTATTGGTCAGAAATTAAAAGTGATATTTGTAACTTCAGCAGATCTTGTAATACCTGTCAAAAGGTAGTAACACCAAATCAGAAGATACATAACGATAATATGAAACTTATTCCTGGACGAACCATTTAGCAGAATAATGTTAAATTGTGCCAGTCCATTACGTAAGACCAGGCCAGGGAACCAATATTTGTTGACATAATGTGTACGTCAACAAGATTCCCAGAGGCAAATACTTTGAGGAATATTAAATCAAAAAACGATTGCAAAAGCTTTGATAAAGTTTTTATATTAAATTTGGCTGTCCCAAATTTATCAAATCTGATCAATGGTCAAATTTTTTATGGAATGTTTCATTCAATTATTCTTGAAATTTGGCACCCAGCAGTTTGTTTAGTCAAAATTGAAATTAAGGCTTGACAGAGCTACAATGGAGATAATTTTTCACTTTGGTGATTGAGTTCTGTCTCTTTGTCATTAGCTAGTATGGCCCTTTCAAAGTTAAAAAGTAAATGATATAGCTAAATAAAAATAATAGTACTCCTGGGATGTAAATAAATTAAAAGAGTACCAACATTTTGAAAGAGATGCAATTTATTTAGTTCTACCAGTCCCACACAGTGAGGATTTTAGAGCTGGAACGCAATCGGATTTTGATTTAGGAGTAAGAAATCTTCAAAAGTCAGAATTTATGAATAATCTGGACCAGAAGCTTTCACATTTTCAGCAACATGAAAAGGATGACCTAAAAGAAATTATTACTTGAATGTGAGTAATCACTTCCAGATGTTCATGCTATAACAAATAAAGTATACCATGAAGCTAAAAGTGTACTTTCCACACCTGTGAAACAACACCCGTACAGGATACACCCTCTAAAACAAGAAGGAAATTCAGTATTTCCTGCAGAATGCTTTCATAAACCCGAGTACAAGTGACTTGAGTTCACCATGTATACTTCTTCCAAAACCAAATTATACTTTCCTAACGCCCGCTGATTATATAAAGCTGAACAGTGTGACTAAATCAGATTCATTTCAATTATCAAGAATCGATGACTGCCTTGATAAAATTGGGAAAACAAACAATGTCACCAAATTTGACCTTCTGAATGGACTTTAGTAAATTCCACGTCACGGAAAGGACAAAGACAATTTCGTCATTCATGACTCCAGAAGGACTTTATCAATATAAAGTGGTACCGTTTGGGATGAATGTTTCGCTTTGTACTTTCAACTTTTAATGAACATGATTACACCTGGTCTAGATAATTGTGGTACTTACAAAGATGACGTCATCATCTGCAACGACACCAGGAGAGAACATTTAACGAAAATTCGACAATACTTTGACAGACTCACTGATGCAAATTTCACAGTTTATCCAAACATGAGTTTTGCAGTGCTTGTATAACATTCCTAGGACATATCGTGGGACATGTAAAAGTTAAACCTATATATGATATGGTCAAAATTATCTCTAACTTCAATGTTTCTATCAGTAAAACGCAACTGATGCGTATTTTGAGTATGGTTGGCTACTATCGGAAATCCAGTTCCAATTTTTCCATAATTGATGAACACTTTACAAATGTATTGAGAAAGAAAACAAAACTGTCAGGAGGCTTTTGATAACTTAAAGGCCATATTTAAGAGTGCACCAGTTCTTACAGCTCTAAATTTCAGTCAATCATGTAAACTCTCTGTTGATGCAAGTAATGTTGTGATTGGAGCAGTATTGATTGAAGAAGACAAAAATGTTGTGGATCATTTCAGTATGCAATTTTTCTAAGAAATTAAATAAGTACAAGCTGAATTGATCCACAGTCGAGAATGAATGTTTGGATTTGACATTGGCATTGCAACACTTTCAAGTCTACATTAGTTCAGCTCCTTCTCCAATTAGTCTGTGTAGTGATCACAGCCCTGTTACTTTCATCGGCAAGATAAAAAAGAAAAATCAGAGATTAAGTGGAGTTTCATGTTGCAGAAATACAAATTTTGTCATTAAGCACATCAGGAGAAAATAAAATTTAATGCAATATTTACTTTCATGTATAAAGAAATATATTGTTTCATGTATACTTTGTGTCTTTCATAAGATTTCATCTTGGGTAATTTGTGTTAAATATATGTTGGACTCGGAGTAAATAGAAATCTGTATCGCGTAAACCTTTCTTTTTCTTGATAAGGGGTATTGTTATGTCTATTTAATTTACATTGTTTGTTACTTTTATTTTATTTAATTTCATTACATATTATTGCAATATAACAGTATATCAACACATCATCTTGACCAAATTTGAGTTGATTTCTACTTGATTTGATTTACTTTTTCTAAACTCATTGTAAACAGCTAATACATCGCTAAATGACTGTGCTTACTATCACGATCATTATTAATATTAGAGCTTAATATGTTTATTTGGGTCAATGTTATGGAGTTTCCTAAGTGAACTGCACATTATCCAGGTTATTATTTTGTAAACGTCAAGATCATTCTAGAAAGTTATTTCCCATTAGGTAATGGTTTTCTTACGAAAATGATAACTGTGATCTGAGGTAACGAATATTTTATTTTCTTTCTTCAACTTATTGAATTCAACTGATTCTTTTCCTTGGAAATACAAAGGTGCTCTGATAAAATACTTGGATAAAGACAGTGGAATGTATACTAAATGCGAATCTGGAATTATGTTACTGTAATTCAATGAAAGACTATTGACAAATCAACACTTTAATAGCTACCAAAGACACGTCATCGACTTAAGTGTTTGGATTTTTTCGGGACTTTTTTTCTGAATTTTATTCAGGACATTAAATTACTGGGACTTGTGTCTGTAATTCTTTGATTATTTTGGAATTTAACTCGCAGTACCGTAAGTTATATTTGTATCTTGTTCCCTTTATATTCTAGTTAAATAAATTATTTGATAATTCTACTAAGCTTGTTGTCATTCGCTGTTTTATGTTATTTTAAGAGCATAGACTCGTAACAAGACTATGTGAGCTTAGCTTACACTGATATAAATGAATGTGTTGTTGTGAAGGATTATGTGTACAGGTTTTCCCTATCCAGATCAATACTTTACGTTTAGTGCTTCCAAAGAATGGGTTTAGTGTTTTTTTAACAAAATATATTAGATGTGTCTGAAGGACGTACGAATAACTAGACATACCCCGATACCCAAAACAGACCGTGGGTTATGGCCTTTAGGTTGAGGACTTGCCACCGAGTCATAACATGGAAACAATAAAGATCAACACTTTGTAACTATATACTTGTTGAAGGACATAAGACGAAATCAAATAAAAATACCAGTACAGAATCTGTGGATGGAGACTTAGGACATTCCTTGGAAACTGTTATTTTATACAACCTATAAATGTGCATAGGTTTAAAGGGAAGGATGAAACAAAATGAGATATATATCCAGCACAGACCAGAGTTTCTTACCATATAACAATCGGAACAAAAGAGCATATGACACCTAAAAAATAACTATGTTTGGCTAAACATTCGAACGGTATGACATCTTCCATAGCAGCCATTAAAAGTCTAGATATTCCAGGTAGTAAATATTTTCACATTTGACCTAACATACACTGCTAACTTTAGTATTAATGAAATAGTATATCTTAACAAACACATTGGTCACCATGTCAACCAGGTGTGAAATGTAATGCTTACATCTTAAAGTCACTTCATTTAATGTTGCTGTACTGCCAGGAAAGTTTGAATATGATATGTTTTAGATAATGATGTTTCACTTGTTACCATAACAACGAAGCATCCTTGACACCAGCCGGATGAAAACTTGTTTTAGTAATGTTCAAATATATCATGGCAAAAAAAGGCAAACTTTGAAAATGAAATAAATATCATTGAGATTGTATACAGTTTGAGTTGTATCGAGAGTAAACTAATTTATGCTAAGGAACAAACCATTTTGGCTGAGATTAGTGGGTACCTTGGATTTATTTTCAAATCAGAAATATTTGATTTCCTTTTACCTCATGATTGTTCATTCATTTCAACGAGAAAAAACAAGGTATAATGTGTTATTTTTCCATCAGTAAGATAGATATTTTTAAAAGCTATCCAAAGGCTGGGAATTTATAGCTTTGTTGCTCAAATATCTCCCTCTCCCTGTCGAAAATTATTGGAGAGTCATATAGTATAATGCACAAAAAGAGAAATGAATTACAAAAAAGAAATAGAGTTATAGACGAAAATGTATTCTACTGTCATGACAATTCTTATAAAGGTATATAAGTATGTAACATTACATTCTTGACTTCTGATTTGTAAATGAGGAAGTAAATTTAAAAAATGGACAGTAGTTTTAGTAAAACTATTCTGTAATTCATTGCACTGAATATTAGAAGTTTAGCACTGAAAACAATTTATATTGGTAAATTTAGATTTTATTTGTTTAAACATCTCTGAGAGTTTTACGCATTACATTGGTTTTTTATTTAAATTGTTTGGACAGTAATAAATCAAATATGCATCTATTGCGTAAGATAAATTCCCCCCTCCCCCCCCCCCCACTAAATCTGCATTGATCCAGATGGATGATTTGTGAGTCTGCATTCACTAATGCATGAAATGGATTATTTTGTTTTACAGTACTACTATCCACAACACATCGATGCAAATGTTAGAGGTTGCTATATTTCTCGCGTCACTCTAGCAACATCGATTTAGAAGACGTATTTCTCTGCAGCAATTCCTATGTTTCACGTTTTGTTAACAACGCAGAGTAGGTAAAGCCGATGTCCAATGATAGTTTTCAATTATGTGGCTGTTACAAAACAGGGTAAACTATGTAGTCTGCAAACTGGTGTGTCTTGATGAGGCTTTAGAAATCTGAGGGAAAGAGGCCTTCTTTTCAAAACTCTTTCCTGCAGAACCGAGATGAAGTTTGTTCTTAATTGTTGAAGGTCCTATGCAGGCTTTAAAGGCGCCATTATCTTCCCACATAAAGGTTATAAACACCATATCTAGACATTATATAAATAATATTAGGCCCAAAGAAAGACACACAAAAATCGGTCCAATAATGGCAAATTAAATCATATCCCAGAAAATTGATATGAATATACTGCCATATATATTTGATTTAATTTGATTGTTTGTTTCTTAGTTTTTAATTTTTTTAATTCTATTAATTGCTTTCATAATGTAACTTTGTTTTATGGATTTGATATTGTCTGGAATAGAGTTCAGTTCTGACTGATTTAAAAAATATTTTTTACATAAACAACAATAGAGACATTGTATTTAATGCTAACCTAGTTCCTGACCTTGTTTCAAAATGAGTGACAGTTTTAGTACATAACGTTTTCTGTTTGTTGCTTGTTCTTTCTCAAGTATAAGAATTACGTCAAGGCCATACCTGGGTGACGTGATAATTTTCAGGTAACAAACTTCCATTTCTTCTGGAATGTTGAACTCTTAACCCCTATCCTGGAATCTCTTTTGCGTCTTAAGTTAGCCTTATACCTAAAGTTTTGTATAGAAGTAGTCAATGCGCTTTAAACTTTTAAAGTTGTTTGTTGTGAACAGTTTTGGCTGAGATTTTATCTTCTTCAAATTATTGGATTTCAAGTGATTATTATCCCTGGAAATACTAGTGCTCTAAATTAATTCTTGGACAAGGACATTTATCGATATTTATACAGAATTCAAAAACTGGAATAATATTTTATATCATTCAACAAGACACAGTTAACATTAAAGCTCTTCACTGACTATTAATGACGTCAACGTCTTCCATTTCGGATTTCAATTGGATTCGAAGTCAGTTTCATTCAGGACTTGTTTTTACTTATGCATCACATTAACGCAACACTAAAACTTAATTGAATAATCAAATAAATACAAATACAGACTAATTCTCGATGGCTGCACAATTTTAAGTTATAATGATTACATGAAAATCTCCCACACATTTAACAGCTACAGTCCTACACTTTCAACTGGACAGCCTTTACACCAAGGAAATATTGTCTACATAAATAAAATTGCGATATGTGGAGGAGCAGCGACAAAAATCAAATTTCGCATACAAGTGAAATTTGCATGAGGAGACCAGGCATACGTAAGAATTACAATGAGAGAAAATAACTAGAAATTGTGGTTTCATGTTTTCATGAAGTCAAAACTTCTCTGAAATAAACTTGTATATATACAAATTGCATTTATGAAATAAAATTCACAATGCATTAATTACTGTACATGTATATGAAAAACCCAAGAATGGGAATATAGGTCACATTGTTAGAAAATTCATGTAGCAGTCACATGTCATCAAATTAGAACGCATGTGGGAGGTCGTGGGTTCGATATCCGGCTGAGTCATACCAAAGACTTACAAAAATGGTACTAATAGCTGCCTTGCTTGGCGCTCAGCATTAAGAGATTGGTGTTAGGATTGGTTGGCCTGGTGGCAGGATAATGTGACTGGGTGGGTCATCATGCTACATGTATGTGGCATGATGCCCCAGTGCTAGACATCACTATAATCTGCCACACTGCAGACATCGTAGTAATATAACTGAAACATTGGTAAAGCTACGTTAAAAAATCCAAATCAAATTAGCAAACACATATATCATATAAAATGGTAGTCCTCATTTGATCTACATCCTATTGTCAATAAACGCTCACTCAACACTATATTCATTGTTACCGCTAGAACATAGCTATATTGTTGTTGTTTATATGCTTCGTGTTCCAGACCTTAAATTGGTGTAGAGTTTGGTCTGGCTGAGACAACTATCAGCTTGCTGGGGCTACATATTTGCTGAGGCCATTCTTAGGTAAATCAAAATATGTGACCAAATAAAATGTTGCACAAACATCTTTGTCTGATGTCTTACCTTCAGTTAAATTGAGGGCCAGATATCTAGTTACAAACGATTGGAATTGGATTGTGTTTATGTGGCCATTATAGCCATTGTAAGCAATATATTATTGTTTCTGCAAAGAGGAAACTTTCAAGGTGCAATATTCATTCTCCCGGCACTTTGGAAAATGCAATAATATACAGATTCCATTGCCTTTATCCAACTCTAGTGACAACTTCCTTTGATAATAGATGTATTGCTTTTATTGAAGATTGATGCTGACTTACTCTGATGAAGACTACATGTTCTGTTGAAGCTGCCATCAAAGAGCAACTCTGGAGAACCAAACAAAATGGCTCTGTGATATTGCAGTGATAACATCAATTAATTGTAGAACAGAATGAGTCTGAACTGGTTGCTTTTTAATTTACTTTATTAAAAATGCAGGATTCATTCAATTTGGGACTTTAGTGTTCTGTTGACATATGCATTTATTTGTCCCAAATGCAAGAGACAAATTGCGTTACCAGTTCCTGAAATAATGGAAACGTAAAACTTTTTCAAGACATTTTAATGTCGTTTTCAATTTTTTTCGAAACAATTTCAAGACATAAAAAAGAACTTTCAAATTTAAGAACTTTTCCACAATTCCAGAACCTAGTTTTTTTAAGATGGTCACATTCGAGTCTAATGTAAGTTTAATATAAGAAAAAATACAAATTATTGAGAATAATGAGAGGATGTGTGCAAAATTCATTTAAATCATGTTCCTTTTATACATTTAACAAAGTTCTAGGTAATATCATGGAAGTGGCCATGATATGAGCTTGTGTTTACATTTGGTATCTTTTGAAGAACATATCTTTATGTCCATTTCTTTGTTCTTATTTCATATAAACCGCTTTCTTTCTTTTTGTTAAAAGAATTTTACTTAGTGTAAATTAAAATCAACACATTTAGTAGATTTAAATTTAGTAACCCCTTACAGATTACATCATAAAGGAGCCAAGTATTTAAAACTACTTTTTTAGTATTTTAACATATATCAGTGTCAGCCAAGCTGATCTATATGGGTATAATATCCGAAATGGGAAAGTTAACCCCGTGGCAGAAGCAAAGGTGCAGAGATGAATATAAAGTAGCTGAAGCTACAGCAAAACATCAATACTATTGAACTGAAAGCAAATAAATACATTAATAAACATATTCAACTGAAAACCAAAGCACTAAACCCTTTCATGCTTATTCGCCATCAATTCATGCCACATGGTAGTACTACTCTGCCAACACATCTCATAAGTAACTTCACATTTTAATGTCCAGTATCTATTCTTAATAGTACCTTCAAATAATTAATCTGAACCTTATGTTATTTTGTGGCATTGAACTATTTGATTTTAGTATTCTGCTTAAATATTTTACCACAAACTTCACATTTGAATGCGCTATCTACAGTATACCATCCAGTGGCTCTGCAAGTGGATACTCAGTCCAAACATTTTATCACACACTCATTTTTGATGGGTGATTCCAGTTCATTATGTATTGTCATGTTAAGTCTGCATTTAATTAAAATTTTAACATTTACATAGTTTATCTCCAGTATGTATCATCAAGTGCTTCTTCAAGGTACCACTCTGCCTAAACAATTTATCACAAACTTCTGATCTATTTCCAGTATGTATCATCATGTGGACCTTCAAATTGCTGCTCTCTACAAACAATTTATTGCAAACTTCACATTTGAAAGGTTTAAGTCCAGAATGTGTTCTCGTGTGGCATTTAAAACAAAAGGTACTTCTTTGTCCAAACATTTTATCAGAATCTTCACATTTGAAGGGTTTATTTCCATTCCATCCGGGCCCCGATTGGCCTAGTGGTCTAAAGCACTCTCCGTTACGGATCACTGCCATCTCACCTCTGTCGGCGTGGGTTCGAGTCTAGGATTCGGAAATATAGGGGTATGTGAGAAATCTTGCTAGTAGCTTCTCGTGGGTCGGTGGTTCGGCTATTGGACAATTCGGCCTAAAGACAATTCGGCCCAAGACAATTCGGCTCATCTTGGACCGAACATATGCCAATTCGACCCAACTTAAAAGACAATTCGGCCCAACTCGAAAGACAGTTTGGCCCAACTTTATAATATAAATGACAATAGTTTTAACAAGTGTTTATTTTTAAAAGGAATTACTAAGTAAGAAATACTCAGTAATTTATAACTTACATATGCGTAAGTTCACTAAGACAAAATATTCTTTGACAATTCTTATATATGTTTGTATTTTTTACCGTAATGTTCAAAATCCTTGCTTTAGGTAACTTAATTATTGTTTTTCGTTTGGTATATAATAAGTGTAATAAATGAAATAAGGGAGGTCACCTTTTCCTTTCTAGTACTTATTTTGTTTTTCAAAGTCAGAATGAATATCAAACATGTACAATAATTAGTTGCTACCTGTGAACGTGTGCTTTGGTTTGAGAACACCGTTTCATTCGCAATTTAATTAGTTGGTAAAATAGAATAGGTTGAGAATAAAATTTGAAACATTTGTTGAATTAGATAAATGTTTTTCGAAGTTATAAAGGTTATGAGCTTTCTGATATATTTTGGACAGCCGTCCCCAAAGGCAAATATTACATGGGAGAAATATATATTATACGTCGGAATAAAATAAGTATAGTAGAGATGGACGTGTTGATTGTGAGTTACAAAGATGATAATGAGATGCATCATATCTCCCGTGGAAGAAGGTCGATTGTTTTAGGTACTTGAGCATTTATAACTATACAAATATGCATTATCTCTTCTTCTTCCTTCCTTGCGCAAGAGGTTTATCAATCAGTTTCTGTATGAAAAGACTCTCGATAGCAATTAATTGGCGCATCTTCCAATGTAATTGTTTCTACAATCTGTCCATGTATTCAGTAGATCAATTGTTCCAGACTTGAGAAATATATTCTAAAATGTGACGTATGCAAAGTATATAAATATATATATATATATATATATATATATATATATATATATATATATATATATATATATATATATATATATATATATAACTTGACCGAAGCTTACTGCAAAAAGAACATTTTAGTCAAGCACAATATGTATGCATGTATGCATGTATGCATGTATGTATGTATGGATGTATGTATGTATGTATTAATGTAAGTCTGCATGTATGCATGCAAAAATAAAAGTTGTTGTATGTGTTTCTGTATCCCCAAAGATCTGTTGTTTGTTTAATTTTAAAAAAAGAATTTTGAATTAAAATTTATTTAGAAATATTTTAGCTGGGGTATTTCTGAAGTTCCCTTGTGCTTATATAGGGTTGTTCATCCGGGTTAGGTTTCTCTCACCTACTCGGAATTCCTTCCCTAGTTTCCATAGTTGACCTTTGCTAGAGGTCACCTACGTCCCGTGTGTGCTATGTATATGTGCTATATGTGTGTATGTTATATATTGTTTTCGTGTTGGGACAGTATTTAGATATTAAAGTTATTGACCTAGTTGCCCTATCATTTTCCATTGGGTAAAATCTCCAATGATTTATGTTTTAATTTTAATTTTTATTTTGAATTATGGCGAGTATAACGGTGTAATAATTATGATAAAAAATAAAATCCTTAGTATATAATGTGTGTCTACTGTGTCTTTTCCTCGCATTATTTGGGTGAGATTGACTGTATTCGAAATGGGGTTCATACTTTCTTTATTTGCATGTATTTCCCCCATCTCGAACAGGTCTTCTCATAATTATTTAGCAGCAAATGTTACCAAAATATTTTAAAGCATCCCTCGAGAGTGAGGTTTAGTAAATATAAAGTGCTGGGGCAGTATTATAATAGTAATACTATTAATAAGGACTTTGTATAGCGCCTAATCTTTAGAAGCTCTAAGCGCTTTACAAAATTAGGCAACACCATTAAGATAGATAACATATCATAATATTATTGCAAAAACAAACACCATTAAATTAGAAAAACATTCAAAAACAAAGAAAACATCCTGAGAATATTTCAGGCAGGAAACATTATTAGGTCTTTAAGTTTGTTCTTACAGTCGAAATAAGTGAGTTTTGAAAGCCCTCTTGAATGTGATTACTGTATCTTTGTGTCTACGTTCAGTGGGCAATTTATTCCACGTTGCTGGGCCCTGGTATGTAGAAAAACGCTGTCCATATGATTTTGTTTTCATAGTGGGAATAACGAGTATACGCTTGTCAGAAGAGGAGCGTAAGTATCTTGCTGGTGTGTATGGGTGAGGTCAGATAGGTAAGTTGGACTAGAGTCCGACAGTGAAACGTAGCACAGAGAACTAATTTTATGTTTGATTCTGGATCGAATGGATAGGCATTGTAAGGTGCAGAACAGCGGGAGGTGTGCTCTGATCGTGGTACTCTAAGTATGATCCGAGCAGCTGTGTTTTGAACTTTCGGAAGTGTCCGGGTTAGATATTGAGATGAACCAGACATAATTGAATTACAATAGTCCAGTCTTGAAAGTACTAATGAACACACAAGTGTTTTAATGGCATCAACTGAAAGATATTTGCGAATTGATCTGATGCGTCTCAGCTCAAGATATGCAACCTTTCATATGTTCATGACATGTTGGTGCAATGTGAGAGTACTGTCCAGAGTAACACCTGGGTTTCGTACTGATTGTGTGAATTTAAAATTGGTGTTACTGATATTTATTATTTGAGGTAAAGGATGTGAATGAGAAAGTCTTTGTGTTGTGATCAGAATGGTCTCAGTTTTATCATCATTCATCTGCAGCTTGTTACATGTCATCCATGATTTCACATCAGAAATGCACCTATCTACACCTTGGATGGTAGCATCAGCTTCAGTTGGGTGGCTAGATTTGTACATTTGGGTGTCATCAGCGTACAATTGGTGAGACACTGGATGAGAATCTATGACACTTGAGAGCGACTGAGTGTACAGCATGAAGTGAACAGGTCCAAGAACAAATCCCTGTGGAACACCACAATATAGATCAACTGGACTGGAGTGTATTCCATTTGCCGATACAATTCATGTCCTGTTGACCAAGTAGAACTTGAACCGCAGTAAGGCTGCATCATGAATGCCAAATACATGCTGGAGACGGTGAAATAGAATATCATGGTCTATTGTGTCAAGTGCTGCAGACAAATCAAGGTGGGTGAGGACTGTAATCTTTCCGCTATCCAACGCAGAGAGAATGTCATTAACTACTTTTAGAAGAGTAGTTCCAGTACTGTGGCAAGGGCGATATGCAGATTGTACATTGCTAAAAAGACTGTTTGAATTTAGATGAGATACAAGCTGGGATAGAACAACCGTTTCTAAGATTTTTTATATGAATGGGAGATTAGAAACTTGGCGGTAGTTCTTTAAATCGTTATAGTCTAGTGTTGGTTTCTTCACCAGAAGCTTTACAATTACAGCTGTATATTTAGGAAAAGGTAGAAGAGGTAGAAGATATTTAGAAATTAAAATCATATTTCCTTATATGCTAACCCTAGTTTCGTGTGTGCCTATTAAGTGTTCTATATGGGATGGTTTCCAAGCTCTTTCATGCGCCTGTTCACTTCGCGTAGCGCCCTGTGACATAGCCCCATGACGTCCTCGACTTGTACTTACTCCATGTAGATCCCCTGTTTCTCCCTCTAAATTCCCTATGTTATGTTTCTTTGAAAGTAAAGATATATTTACGCTAAATTTAGAAATCATAAAATGGAGGCAAGGCACTGTCCGCTGCGGGATCCATGCCGGGGGTCGAGTATGAGAGCAAAGATCCGGTTTCGGTAATCTACCCTTAAGGGGTGATCTTCCTTTGCTTCCCCCCATTCATCCCCTCTTCTTTTCACCCTTTCGTCAGTCCCGTCCAGTAGCAATTAAATGTCCATACGCTTTCATCGTATCTACTATGAAATTCGTAATTTGGTATAAACTTTTTCGTATCATAATTCCCGTCTAAGTATAGGATGTTTTGCGGTTTGTATATCTCTTTTTTACTTATTTCATTATTTGTTATTAATCTTTCTGTCTTCCTACTTTCGCATTGGGTTATGGAGTGAACTTTGGTAAATGTAATTTCTTGGCACAGTGGGCATTGCTGCGATACTCTGACCATATGCCGCCCCACTGCTATATCTCCTGTCAACCACTCATCATGCATGTACTTGAAGCAGGGAGCCTAGTTTTACCCAGTGCCCCCACGCTCATTTCCAAATCACATGTATTTTCTACATCTCTACATTGCTTTTATCTTACTAATAATTTATTCTCTTATCCATTTGTAGGTGGGTTTTTTTCCATCATATTCCCATAATTCTTTCTTGTCTCTATCTTTAACTAATAGGTATTTGGTACTCCTAAATCTTCTTGGTGTTTCTAGTTATTTTGCTAGTTTATTTTTTTTATATATCTCATTAGTCTCATTGAAAACTCAAACCAATATATATTTACAATCCCTCCAATGGTATTTTGGCTCTGCTTGTATCGTTTTAAACATGTTAATTATATTTTTGCACATTTAATAATTAAGTGGCTAGGTATTGCTAGCCCCCCCCCCCCCACCTTCTCTTGCTCTATAAATTGTTCTATTATTAACATAGTGGGTTTTAAAATCCCATACATTTTGTGCATGTCTCGTTTTTAATGTCTATAGATGTTAAAAGCTATAGGTAATTTAGCATAGATGTATGTTTTGGCCACCTGGGCCCGTTCCATGAGGCATAGTGGCCTAAGCGTCCAGATGTTCACATTTTCATTTACTTTAATTTTCATTTGGTTTCATTTGTCCTTTTCTTCATCTTTACCAACGTATATTCCTAAAGCTTTAACCTTTTCCTTAATTTGTTGTGGTGTAAACCAGAGTGGTTCCCTCGACAGTTCCCTATTTTTTAAAATTTCCGTTTTGTCATGGTTGATTTGGGATCCTGAGGCCTTACCGAATTATTCGAATTCCTTCACAAGGTGTTTAAAGGAATTGGGATACTTGATAAAGCTTGTGCAATCGTCTACGTGCTGTAGTATTTTCACCTCTTCTCTGATGTTTGGAACTTTGATACCTTCAATTTTGTTGTTTAGTCTTATTTTTATACTTAGAATTTGTATTGCTATTACACATAATGGCATTGATAAGGGGCACCCTTGCCTCGCCGATCTTTTAATATCGAATTTCCCTTTATTGGCTCCATTTACCTGTATTCTTAAAGTTATTCCGCTGTACAGGATTTTAGTCCATTTTTGGAACTTATTTCCAAATCCAAATTTCTCGAAGACATTCTGTGTATAGTTGTGTTCTAATCTATCAAAAGCTTTTTCCTGGTCGAAAAGTACCATAGCACCTTTCTGTCCAGAATCATTTATATAGTTTATTATTGTCTTAATGCTTAAGATATTATTTTGAATGTCCCTCCCTTTTCCCCCACATGTCTGATTTATGTTGATTATTTTAGCCATTTCTCCTTCTTTACGCGATCTGCTAATATCTTACTTAATATCTTATAATCTGTGTTTAAAAGGGAGATGGGTCTGCAATTTTGTAAATCTTCCCCGTCTCCTTTCCCTTTATATATCAATTTAATTATCCCCTCCCTCATACTGTTTGTCACTGTATCGTTTCTTAGTAGTATATTATTATACACTCATTCTAGTATGGGCGACAACTCCCTGCAGAACTTAATATAGAATTCCGCGGTGAGTCCATCTCTACCTGGTGATTTTCCTGTAGATAAATCTTTAATTACACCTGTAATTTCATGTGTAAAGATGAAATCATCACATAAGTTTTTATGTTCTGATGATATCATCTCGCATTCTATTCCTTGTAAATATTTATCTATCGTAGTGTTGTCAATTTCTTGAGATTGGTACAATTAGGTGTAGTATTGCTTAATGTGATTTAAAATTTTATTTTTGTTGGATGATTTCTCGTTATTTCCTAATTTTAAACTGTCAAAACGTTTGCCCCCTCCCCTCCTCAATTCCTCTCTTGTCTACAGTCCATCTGCTTTTTATAAATTTGGGTAAATTTCCCAGCTTTTATTTCTCTTCCTTTTCTTTCATATCTTACTTATCTTCTCTTTTAAATTGTTTTCTCTTTCTGACGTCAGACCCTTTTTAAAAAAAAAAATTATGTTCATTCTTTTTCAATTTTAATTCTATCTATCCCCATTCTTGGGAATATAATAGCCTTTCTTTTAATGATATTCTTTAAATCATCCCATTCTTCAAGTATGTCCTGATTCGCCTTGTTCATAATTTTTTGTATATCGTCTTTAAGTTCCTCAATAAATTCTGGCTCTTCTAAAATTTGTTATTTAATTTCCACTCCCCCTTACCCCATTTAGTTCTATTTTTAATCTCTAAGTCCAAGTAAATAAGTTTATGATCTGATATTTTGTAATTAAAGATACCTGTATCTGTATATATATGTTTCTCAAAGTGTTTTCCATAAAATGTGTCCGATCAGCTCCCATTTCCTATTTTGTATTCATAGATAAATTCCCTTTTAGGCATATTCAGTTTCCTATATATATATCTGTAAATTTATGATTTTTCAAAAACAATTCCATTTCAGGTCTAAATCTCATGTAATTTGTTGTTAAGCGCCTATCCTGTCAATTGAATGCTCCACCCAATTGAAATCTCCCCCCAAAACAAGATCCTCCATAGTATATTTCTCTAAATATTTAGATAGTTTTTCTATAAATTACAGTTTCTGATACTTATTTGCTGGTATATAAACATTAATAAAATGTACACCTCCCTTCTCTCCTATTTACACCTTTTTTTACTATTTATCACTACCGCCCCCGCCCCTCGCTTGTGTTTATTCCTAGATAATTATTTAAAATCACAATCCCATTCATTTTCTATTCACATAAGGATATTAATTCCTTTGCGAAACCATTGTGTGACTCCTGTATAAAAATCATATCACATTGGGTTAAAGTGCTCAAATTTAAAATGTTATCCCTATTAATTCCATTAACACTTATTGACAAAAGACGGAAGTTTTTTCCTTAAATTTTTGTCGTTTCCCCAGGTTGCCGCTATTTTGGTTGTATATACATTATAATTTAGTGAGGTAAATGCTAAATATATTAAAATAATGGTTGTAAGTATTTCCGGTTAGTTAATTTAAATCAATGGGGGGGGGGGGCACTGGGTCTCACCCTGTTATGCTTTCTGTCGGAGTCTCTAACATTTCTTTATCGGTTTTGTTTGTTTGATCAGTCAAGTTCTCAGTTTTCATTTCGGTTTCCATTTCCGTTTCCGTTTTCGTTCCTCCGTTTTCCATTGTTCGTTTTGTATCGTCCGTAGCACTGTCGTATTCCGTCACTTTCTCAAAGTCTTCACTGTCGCCGTCGTTCCCGTCGTCACTTTTATCCGTTGTGTTTTCGTCATCGCTCGTATTGTCAGATTTATCACTGTGTTCCAGTAGTTTCTTTTTCATCCTTCATTTCATTAGATTGACTTCATTTCTATCATGTGCAGTTTCGGGGTGTCATTTTTTGTCTCATCAAGAGTTTCCTTTTGCGATGATGAAGACCCCGATGCAGCTTTCCTCATTTTCAATTTTTTGTTAGGTAGGGGTGTGGAGCATGTTAAAGGGGCCAGACCAGGCATATCTGTATTTTCCCCTCCTCTTCTTCTCTTTCCTACTCCTGTATGGACTCTCCCTCCTCCTGTCGGAGGGTATATGTGTTACTTGTTGCCAAAGTTTCTTTGCCAGGGGTCTTCATTTTCCCTGTTTTATTTGGGCTCAAGAATTGACCGCACTCCTGATATATTTGAGATTCATCAACAATTGTGACATTTTGGTCCTGTTGTGTTGTTGGTGTTGCCTGTATTTGCTCTTCCCCTTGTTTAGAAACTTCTTGCACGGTGTATCAATTTCAATCGTTTTGGGGGACATATTTTTGCTTGATGCAGCCTTACTTGCATATGTTGCTGCAGCTGTTGCTGTTGGTTGGTCAGCAGGCTGGTGTTTACAATCTTTTGGGGCATGACCTGTTTGATTACATATCGGGCATTTCCTATCATTTTCACTTCCCTTATACCAGCTCTTCAAACGAAACCCCATTACATAAAAGAAGGTAGGTAACTTCTTGGCTTCTTCTCATGACGTAATTAAGATCCGCACCCCTGACTTTAAGCGGCTAAAGCCCCAGACAGTCGCCATTTTGTGCGTGGTTACTTTTGCCTTCAGTTTGTTTTCTACTTTCCTTATTAACTCTTGAGTTTCTACTTCTAGGGTGTGTCCTGACACATGTACTTATACTAATTTCGCCTCTATTTCCCTAGTAAAGGGGGGCCTTCCTAATTTGGGCCACCACCCCTTTAACCTCTATTGAGTCCACTATCAGTAGGGGTGTGTCGTGTTGGCGGGGATACAGAATATACTTGTTGCATCCCGCGTTTTGCAAGCCTTCTATCATTCGTATATCTATCCCCATTGCATTTAATAATGAGAGCATTTCCCCCTGCCTGGGGACATTTGGCGCTGTGCTAAAGTCTAAAGCCTGGCATCCTTGGGGTGGTATGCCATACCCTATCTACTACCTGGGTTTTAAAATATGTACATAATTTTGTCCCTTTGGGCTGACTGTTGATAATTCCCAGCTCCTGCTCCATTCTAATCCATTTGACTGAGTATTTCTCACTATGTGGGTCTCACACTGCTATATACTTTCCTCCCTGAGCTAGCTAATTCAGAAAGGGGTTAATCCCCTAGATATGTACATGTAATAATGAAAATATCTATCAACAATCACAATAGACTAAACCCACTTTGGAGATAAAGTATCAAAACACAAAAAATGCAAAAAATGATCAAAATACAAAAATACATAGAAAATCCCACAAGGGGAAAAAGGAAACACATGAAACAAATGAAACAAAGGTGTAAAGGTGCAAAGGTGCTTACAGTCAGATGTGATCAATCTCAACTTGGAATATACAAGGTACAGACACACAGTATAGCACTATATAGCTACAACACTATAACCTTAAATAATAAATATGCATTCGACTGGTTCTACATGTATAAATAGGCCTACCCTAAACACATGTTACTCAAACAAAGAATTCGAAGAAGAGTCAATTAAAAGATGCAATAACAATTACTATAGCCTGTTTGAAGTACATCTATGAAGCCTGGGTGAAACATATGTCATGGGAATCAAGGGTCCTTGATTTTCTACTATATTCTCCGATTAATAAAATAACAGATCATCTAACAAAACAAATAAGTATTCATTAAAAGGTAAGAAAGCCTTTTAAGTATCCCTCTCAATGTCGGATTAGTGTTTTCAAGAGGTATACCTGGCCTCTAGTCTTGTCACTAATATGTAACAATATATCGTTTCTATTTTATAAAGCCATGTGAAATCGAGTGTGTCATATATAAAGCAGTGCTACAATCTGAAGCCTAAAATCAAATATATTTGTTATAATTTATCATGTACGGTGTCGCTACTTTTAGAAAAATGTAATCGTATTCTGTAGAATAATACCTAAGTGTTATGTTTTATAAATCAATATAGATAATTCGACCGGTCGACTTAAATCGAAAATGTCGTTGTGAAGATCCAACTATTTTTTTAACATAAAATATAAATGTATTTAAGTATTTTTGAATAGAATGCGCAATATATGTTAGTTTGTGTTTTCTCTTACATACATATATATATATATATATATATATATATATATATATATATATATATATATATATATATATATATATAACGAAGTATGACCATTTTCTTTTAAAGAATATCTAGATAGTTTAGTTTGTTAAAATTTGTTCCATTTTTTCCCCTAAAACATATTCTATTTACAACCTATACAAATTGTCAAAAACATTTTGTCCAACTTAAATTATATATATCTTACATAGTATCTGCTTGCTGTTTGAAGAAAAAGAACTTCATACAACTATTGCAAAGTTGGGTCGATTTGTCTTTCGATTTGGTCCGAAATGTCTTCCAAGCTGGGATGAATTGTCTTAATTTTGGTCCAAGATGGGCCGAATTATCTTGGGAAGAATTGTGTTCGGGCCGAATTGTCTATAAGCCGGTGGTTCTTCCCGGGGTTTTCCAGGGTTCCTCCTCCACCATTAAAACTGGCCGCCATGCATAGCGTATCGTGTACATAAAATGGCGTTAAACCCAACAACTCAACCCTGCTCCATTCCATCCTCATGTGACTCTTCAAATTCTCACCCTGAATAACCTGTCACTAAGTTCACGTCTGAATATTGTATCTCCAGCATGTATATTTATGTGACCTCTAATCACTACTGTTGGGGCTCCAACTTGGAATAACACAATCATTTGGAATCCCGAGATGTTGCGGTCTTTCTGTAGAAATTGCGTGACCGTGAGGTTACAAGTAAATATTCCTGTAAATACAGGTAGTTCAATCGGCTGGTTTTACAGTTTCATAGTTTCATTAGTAAGTTTACAATGGTGACCGATTTGAAAATTTACCAGGGAAAAATACATGAATAATAAGACGACATATAAATCAATAATGTATTTTATATGCTTGATGGGAAACTTAAAAATGTTTCATGTTTCTGCAACAATCCGTTCGAAAATCTGGCAAAATTAAAGCACAAGGTAAGGTGTTTTTTATAGTCACTTTCATCAATTTTCAATTTATTTGTTAAGATAGGTTCCAAGGTTCTAAGCAGAATAATGAATAGTGTCTTTTAAGCACAATTGTTATATTGTATAAAATTATTAATGATATATTGGACCAAAAACAGGAAACTCAATGGTCTCTGTATTAATTAATATGCAATTATTATAAATAATCACTGTGACGTAGTAAAATCCCAAGCTGTACCTTCTATCTATTCCACTTTTACTTTTATTTCACAAAGGTATTAAGTCAAGAAGTTGTTCTTCTTTAAAGCAAAGAATCAATACATGACACTTCATCTTAAAAATGTTGTTTTCTTGCACAAATAGGAGGTTTGCTTTACATTGGAATAATTAGATATATTTAATCTCATATGTTATATTGCCGTGTTTTATTTTTGTATATCATGCGTTTGATATTGTAACTTTCGGATTTTCGTATTTTTTGTATTTGTTTGCGCTATTAATGAAATAGTCTGTATATACAGTTTTATGTTTCATGTTTGTCCTATTAAAAAAATAATTGAAATATGAAATGTTCTTGATGTAACATTTCACATTTGTTTTCCAAGCTAGGAAAGTTGCAATATGTAAACCCCAACACTCTCTTTTTGTATGTCGGGTTAGCTTTTTTACTGGCATAGTTTCGATGTAAAATTAAAATATATGTTGATTCGGGTTCGGCTGTAATGTTACAGGCACACCATTTCGATTTTATAGCATTTTAAATTGTCGCTCACGAGATGGTTCGTCTTAGCAGACACCAAAGTCCTCAATGGTAAAAACAAACAAGAAAATAAATAAAGAACCAGAATTTCCACCTAGTCATTAGTAGTGTAGGGAAGTACTATTGCATCAACCGACGTGTTAAAAAGGGATGGGTAAAAGTCTCAGTATCTACTGGAATTGAACATGGGCCTGTTTAGATTCACAAGGAATTGACGTTACGGTAGTGGACACTGGCAATACTGCTGCAAGTGACTGAACTAATATACAAACAGAAGGGATGGGTAAAACTCTCAATATCTACTATAAAAAGTATCCCAATATTTGCTATCAAAAATCCAATATTTACTATCCATACAGAAGGGAAGGGTAAAAAAACGAATATGTACTATAAATGATGCCCCAATATTTACTTTAAAAAAAAACACAACATACTATTCGAACAAACATGTGCGCACGTATACAAGCACATACTCTAATATGCACACAAACGTACGTGCACGAATATAAACCCCAAAATGTATCCACACAAATGTACGCGAACGCATACAAACACACACACACACACAAAAACACACACACACACACCACAGAGTGAAGAAGAAAAAGCTAACCCAAATTATACCTTCCTAATTGAGGGTAGAGGAAGAAAAACAAATATACTATCCACACAAACGTACGCGAACGCATACTATCCCCAAATATACTATCCATACAGACGTACCTGAACGCATACAAAACCACCCCCTCCCCCCACGCCACAAAGGGAAGTTAAAAAAAAACCAATTTATACTATCCATACAGGGGAAAAATAAACAACTATAATATCCACACAAACGTATGCGAACGAATACAGATACAACGGCCGCTCCAGTCTTGCCCCCAGTTCACAGTTGTTTTTGGGAGCGCATAGGCTGCTTGAGCGGCTTCATCTTCCCAGTTTTCACTTTTAGGGATAGTGAAGACTTCCTCCTTCTCCTATTCCACGCCCGTGGATGCTGCCTCTTTACTTCCTGCAGACGCTGAGGCTCCCACTCTTGCCTCTGCCTCTCCAATTCTTGATCCCTGTTCTCTATTGTTGGGACCAAAGGTCTCTGCTGGTAGTGGATGTGGTGCTTGTCTCTGTGGAGATGTCCTCACCATCATTTTCACGTAAATGCTCTATCTTAGCATCAGGTGAGGCAGGATTATTTAGGAATCTGAATCGGGGCCCCGAGTGGCCGAGTGGTCTAAAGCGCTCTCCGTTACGGATCACTGCCATCTCACTCTGTCTGCGTGGGTTCGAGTCTCGGATTCAGCCAATGTGGGTATGTGAGAAAGCTTGCCAGTAACTTCTCGTGGGTCGGTGGTTTTCCCGGGTTCTTCATCCACCATTAATACTGGTCGCCAAGTATAGCCTATCGTGTGCTGAAACATGGCGTCAAACCCTGCAAAAACAAGAACAACAAGGATTATTTTCCTTCTCTTTCTTTTTGTTTTACACCTCTTCTTTAAGCCTCTCACTTTCCTGGATTGCCTCCATGACCAGCTCATCCAGATGGCGCCTGGCATAATTCGTGCTCATCTGACGCTCCAATAATGTGCTGATTCTACTCATCTTCATTGTTAACGAGTGAACTCTGGGTAGAAAGACTGAATGAATGATTTATTGACTTAACGAGGTGTGTGCACATTAAGTACATGTACCTCGGATTAATGATCTCACTGCGGCCTGTTAATTGTTCCTGGGGGAGGGAATCAGTGCCTCATCCCTCATGTATTTATGTGCCCAAAGGACATTGTTAATTTACCCACAGATCGTGGATCCATATAGGTCCCTAACGGCTTGAATGGAGGGCTGACAAGAGTGGAAATGGACCAAACACACTCTCATGTCTCGAAAATAAAAAACTGTTTCACTTGATGTGATGAGTGTGCACTGCGCTCAGTCACTCATGTGATTATTAGGAAACATTTATGAGCGCATTGCACGCTGATAATTGGTGTCCGACCGAGGCAAGGGAGGAAAAATGATGGAAGGTTGACGGCTCTCCACAGTAGTGGTGTCCGTTGTTTCTAGGTCAATTTGTTGGTCTAAGGTTCTGGTATGCAGGAAATTTGAGATTTTGTTTGATTGTTCGATTTTGGAAAAAATATTCTGTGCTGTTTAATTTGGTTAGTATGGAGCATGCAAATAGAGAAAGTGAAGTTGTATAAAATAAATTAATTTGTTTTAAAAAATAGCCTAAGGGTTATTGCAGTTTATTGTTCCTTTATCTGTGGATTTTTAAGGTTGTTTGATTTATTTTCTTAGTTTTATTGATGAAACTATTAGTATATTGTTATTTCCCAGGCTACGTCTATTTTATTAAGACATATATCTTTTCCGAATACTAGGGTCGCTAAGACATGTCAAGGACATCTGATCTTATTTATTCCCTAGTTTTTTAACTTTATTAGCCTGTTTACTAGTTATGTTAGTTGTATTTATTTTGTTTTATTAATGTGTTGTTATTTTATTTCAGGCTAACTCTATTTTAATAAGACAGATATCTTTGTCGAATACTCGGATCGCTAAGACGTGTCAAAGACATCTGAACTTATTTATTCCCTAACTTTAAGTTTGTTAGCCTGACTAATAGTTATAGTAGGTTTTTGGTTTTTAATTGAAGTAATCGTTTTTGGTAATTTTAAGTAAGTTTACTGAGGAGGGGGTTATTTGGTATTTGTTAATGGAAGACGGGTTTCGTTGCTAAATACTCAGGTCTCGTTAGACATATCAAAGTCGCCCGTCTTTTGTTATCTTGCTGACAAGGTTGTTTGTGTCTGGTTAAATTCTGTTTTTAATTTCAGTTTTTTTCTAAGAACTTTAATATATTATAGGATGTTAATTGCATGTCAGGGTTTTTTAAGTCTAGAATTTCTGGAAATGTTTAAGGAGTTCAAATTGCATGTTGTGCTGTTTGGAAGTTGGTTCTTGCTAGCTGGCATTTGGTGCAACTATTTAATACATGTTGCAGGTCTTCTATGGTGTGACAATGGTAGCAGTTTGTTTATAGGTTTCGGACCTATGTATTTACCAAAACTGCCTGATAATTTGGTTTTACCTATCAATATTGGGTTAATGTTTGGTCAACACTGTTACATTTTGGGTGGTTTAATGGACCTGTTAACTGTTGTAAGGATGGAATGTAGCTTCATACCTTTAGGGGTGGAATTCAAGTGCACCTGTCATTTTTGATAGATATAGGTTTTTACAAAGCATTGAGCTTCTGTAATGCTATATCTAAGGGTGTCTGGACTGGGGTCTCCTATCTTTTTACGACTTTATCAGCCTGCCCGTTCACCGGATTCCTATAGTGATGGCATCACCTCGGCTATTTGATCTATTGTGGATAATTCTTTAATCAAATGGAAGGTCCTGCAAGAAACATCTGTCTTGATTTAGCTCTAGGGGTTTTAATTGAGTTTATGACACTAATAGAGTTGTTAATATTGGCTCCTTTTTGGATGTTATTATTTTGATCCAATGAGGTGATTCAATAATTGCCGAGAATTATGTTGTGTATATAAAGCAATGGCCCGGTAGCTTGGTTCCCATGAGGATGTTATATTCAGGGATTACTGTTGCAGCTGCCATTCTAGGTGGCTCAGCTGTTTTGGATCCGTCTGTGTACATTTTGATAAAACCAGGGTAGGTGTCCCTTATGTCATTTGCGATTATGGATTTTAGTTTATTTTCTTGTTCCAGTTTGTTTCCGTATTATGTGGTCATGGTGTTTATCCTTGGTTTGGTTTGTGTACGAGGGGTTTGGTCAGGTGGTTTGATATATTCTTCCTGTTGTTCAATTATTTGTAGTTGTTCCCTAAATTCTAGGATTAGTTTGCCACCTGGTATATTTGGAACTAGTTTGTGGCTAAAATAAATGTTACATTTGCAAATGGCAATTTTAGTGGGATGCGTGTTGGGATGGTTGGCTAATTAAATGGAGTATCTGAGTAGCATTTCCTGTCGTCTCAGCTTTAGCAGTAGCTTCTTAGTGGGGACTTGAAGCTCGTCCAGTGAGGTGGATGAAAGTGTGCTTGTGCAAACGATTACAGCTTTTCTTTGGATGGCATCTAGTTTGGTTAGGAGTGGATGTTTTGCTGAGTTATACACGTGAGAACAGTAGTCTAATTTAGATCTTACAAGGGCTTTGTAGATGGTAAGCACAGTTTCTTCGTTGGAACCCCATGTGGTACTTTTAAGTTTCTTAGGAGGTTTAAGTCTTTATTACATCTTTGTATAAGGATATCTGTATGGTGTTCCCAGTTTATGTGGCTGTCAAAATACTTTCCTATGAATATAATTACTATAACATATTTGATTAGTTGATTTTGAAAAAAGAGGTTAGGGTAGGCTAATTTGTTGCTTCGTTTGGGGTAAATAGTATGGCTACTGTTTTCTCATGTGAGATTTTACAACCCCCATTCTTCCGCCCATCTCCATATGTTATCTAAACTGTTTTGTATTTCAGTAATGATTGGTTTGCTGGCGGTGTTTCCTGTTCTCCAGATGCCGCTGTATAAGGTGATTTCGCTGATTAAGTTTGAACCTATGGTTCCTCTGTTTTGAAAGAGGCGACGACGGGTGTTTTCTGCTATATGTCATTGGTCTTGAAAGGTCTTGGAATGGTTCTTCTTGCTGCTCATGTCGGAAAAGTGATTAGCTAGCGTATCGGCCTATTATTGATTGGTGGTAGCAACTATTAGTTTGGAAGTTGAGAAGTTTGATTTCCCCCTAATAGTTTTTATTTTGTCCCAGACTTGTTTGGAATTGGAGTTTAGATTTAATTTAGAACAAAATATTTGTCAGGACTTTTCGTTAGCTATTTTTATGATGTGTTTAAGCTTTTTTCCTTATCTTTGAAGTGGGTGAAATCTATGGAGTTTTCTGTGTGTTTATATTTGTTGAATGCTCTTTCTTTCCTTATGTGCTTTGCTGCATAGGTCAATCCACCAGAGTATTGGTGGTTTTGTTGGAGATTTTACAGTTTTTTGTATGCTTAAGCAAGCTGCATTGTGAATGGATGTTAGTATCTGGGTTTTCTAAATCCTTAGTATATATGGTTGCTAAGATGTTTTGGAATGTATTCCAGTCTGCTTTGTCATATTTCCATCTGGCGGGGGGACTTCAATGGGATATGTTGAGTTGCAGTTTGGAGGGAGCTGATGATGGGGAAGTGGTCACTACCTAATGAATTTTCTTGGTCTACACACCAGTTAGTTATTTGTGCAAGTTTAAATGTGCATATGGTTTGTCGATAGCTGAGATCCGTCATTTTGTTATCCAATCTCCGACCAGCTTTCCTCTTTTGTCATTCCTATTATCTCCCCATAATTTGTTGTGTGCAAGTCACCATAGATGATTAAGTTGTTTGTTATATTTTGTTGTAATTAGGTTGTAGTTTACTTGATAGTTGTTGTCTCCTGGGTCATATATGTTGGTAATTTGGCTAGTAGTTGTGCCAGTACTTATCAGGATTGATTTTATTGCAAGGATGTTGTTAGTATCATTGGCAATTGGGACTGATATAGCTCCTGAATATATTAAAGTTTCTATTAAAAATATCGTCAGGACTCCTCCCTTTTGTCCATTAGTACGGTGTTTGAATATGCCTGGTGAGTACCCTGAATCTTAGGAGAGCGTTTTACGTTTTGTGATAGAAGTAATTCTTTTAGGCAAATGATAAATTGTTTGTTGATTGTTTTGTTAAGTTTAAATAGTAGTTCTGTGAGGTTTTTAATTAATCCCATACAGTTCCATTGCTAGACTATAAGTTCTCTTTTTGTTGTGTTATCCATGTTAGGTATTATATATTTCTGCTGTATTGGTGGTCAGAGGAGTAATTGAAAGCAATAATTTAAAGTTATTGGTTATTATAGGATTTAGTGTTGTTGCTATGGTTACTAGATCTGGTGGATTGTTTCTATCGAATTCGGATAATTTCTTTAGTATGTCTGTTAATGTGGTTGTAATATCATTTGGTGGTAGGTTTATGTTTTGTTGTAGCTAGAGTGACTGTGATATTGATTTGATTGTGGTCTTTCCTGTGTACGATCTGTTTTTGTAGTTGTTGTATTTGAGTTAGTTATGGTTTTGTTTTGGGGAGAGTTATGATTTGCTGGGTGGGATTTGGGTTTGGCATAGTTCGATTTGGGAGATTAGATCTATTACTAGCCTCTGGATGTTTGAGGGGTGTTTTGGTTTTGTTCACTATATTTTTTGCTGCAAAGTATGTTTGTTGGGTGTTCATAAGATCAATGATGAACCTTTCTTTAATTGTGTAGGACATTCTGCTGCTTTGGGATGGTGAGGGTCCCTGCAGTTAGGGCATTTTATGTTATATGAGTGACATGCGCCCTTGTGCTGACCACCAGTGTTCACATTATATCGGCATTTCTGGGCATAGTGTCCCCAATGTTGACATGTTGTGCAGAACCGAGGTTTGTTAATAAAGGGTTCAAGTGTTTCACCCCGTATGGGCATAGCTTGACCAATGGTGTTAGTTGTTCAGTAGATTCTAAAACAGATTTTGAGGTGTTTTGTTATTTATGGTTTTTTAGTCGATATATTTTTTGGACCTTGATACCATTTTCTTGGAGTTTTTTGATTAATGTTTCATTGTCCTGGTCTTTGTTGTAGCCTTTGAGTGTTAATACTCCTTTGAAGTTTGTTTGTGGGGGTGGCTTTGTAAGATCATTGCAAGGGTTTGTTTTAGTTGCTTGTTTGGGTAGTGTTGATTTAGAAGTGGCAGGGTTGTGTGATCTTTTTACATCTTGTAGTACCTTTCGATTTTAATTTTGATATGTCCTATATTTTCAATTTGTAGTAGTTTATCTACTTAGTTGAAAGTATTACCGTGGAAAATTAAGTAGTTTGTTCTTGGCCTTAATAATCTAAACTGTCTCAGGTGAACTCTTAATAGGGCAACAATGATACTGTTGGTACTTAGATTTAGTAGTTGGTTGGATTTGCTGCTGATAAAAGGAGTGTGTTCAAGTGAGAGGAATGTTGGTTTATTGTCTTGATAGTGGTGCTGTGGTTGCATTATCCGTGTGTTCTTAGTTCTAATTTGGCTAGGGTTGGGTTGAGTTTTGGATTTCATGGGGCCCTTTATGTTCCCTATGTATTTTACCTTTTTGATGGGCTGTCATGAATAGAGGGTCGTCATATTTGTTATGTTTCTAATGCTAAATTTAAGAGGTTTTTCACTCCCAGGGTGATTCCCTGATGGACCTGGGATTTGACTGTTATATATTACTTGTTTTTTGGGGGGATCTGGGGGGACATACTGTCTATTTGAGTTAGTTTTGTTAGTTATGTTTTTGTGGAGGGTTTTTTGAAATTTCTGGTTTCTTGGGGAGGTTGTCAGTTTTGGTAGAATTGTTTTGGTTGTGTTGGTAATTTGTTCGCTTCTTGGTTGTGATCCCTGATGGGTCAGATATTTTACTCTCATGGATTACCTTCCTTTGAATTCTTGGGGTAGATGTTGTGTTTTGTGGTTTTGCTTTTGTAGTTGGTGCCTTATTTGGATTTGGTGTGGGTTTTGCTTGGTTGTGGCTTGATTTGATTTTGTGGTGAGTGGGGGTTACATCATTTGGAAGTACTTGGTTTTTCCTTGTTTTATTTGTTTTTGCAATGGCTGTGGATATATTTTGGAGCCTATGTTTATTCCTGATTGTGGGCAGCTTGTGGTAAAGTCTCTGTAAAAGATTTAATTTGATAACATGGGGAGAGTGTCGTCTAGTTCTTAATATGTGTATGACGCATCTGGGTCTTTGAAGTAGATTGTTGATAGTATACATTCTGTGTTTTCGTTAGTTTTGGTTACTTGTTGCGGGCTAATTGGGGGGGGGGGTCCTAATTATGCATTTTAGTGTTTTTTGAACTAATTGTTCGATGGATGGGATGTTGTACTGTTTAACTTTGCCTATTGCTATTTGGGGAGGTCGGCTAGTGGTGCCCTGAGGCTGATGTTGAGGCTGTGTGGTACCCTGGGACTGAAGGTTACAGTTGGCCAATCGCTTTGTGAGGGTGTTTTTGTTTTCTACTTATGTTTTGTCTTTGGTTAAATGCAGCTCTGTTAATGCCAGTGTTTTGGGACATTTTGTTGGGATAGTTGAGCTTGAGTTGTTAATAGTATATATTAAGTTCTGTATGAATATTTTACTAATTTCTTTTATTTTTAGTAGATGTTTTAGTGTTAGGTATGTTAGAAGATGGCAGAAAATCTAAGCAGAAGTATGTGAGAGCCTGAAAAATTGTACGGATTCTGCCCAGTTGTTTACTAGTGTGTTTCCTATTGCCTGTTTTCGGAGATTTTTCGCCAGAGAGGGGTTAGGTTTTAACAGAAACAGGTGGAATTTAGAGGTGTTAGATTATCCCATAACCGTGAATCTTACATTGAGCTTAGAAATGTGTAAGTACACGGTCCAGGTGAATGCTAGTGTGCGACGAACGCATCCCTTTATATTTGCCAAGCACAGACGTGAAGGAAAACATCCATTGATGCTATAATTTGCAAGACCCATAGCATTGCCGAAACAAATGTCAAAGCCCGGACATAAAATAAACACCCACTCAACCTTTCACCTACCACAAACAAAATATACTATTTGATAAGACATGGAACGGATGTGTTGATAGACGCACTTATGTTGTTTGTTTTGGACGTAAAACAACGAAACGAAGTGCTTACAAACACACAAAATCATATGGCAATATAACTAGTATCTCTTTTCAAGATTATTGCGGTAGCCCTGCAAATGACTGTTTTTGTGGACGGGGCGTTATGGAAATCTTTTATCGTCTAAGATTTCTTCCCCATCTGGCGGCATGCTTTTCCACAGGATAAGATGAGCTTTTTCGGAAAGAGAAAGAGAACTAAACGGCAGTCGACAAAACCTATATATGATTCATTTTGCTGTTCATGATGTTCTCTTAGCTCTATTTGCTTCTGAAATCTATACTTATCCGTCCATTCGTCTTTCTCCTTTTTGATTTCCTTTCTGAAGAGTTCTTCTATCAGGTCTTCGGTCTCTTTCAACATTCTGACATTCTCAGTCTCTTCAGACTTCGGTATCAGGCTTTGCCTGACACGATGTAATTTCACGTAAGCTTAGTTCAGCTTGGCTAGTCTTGAACATCTTTATAGGATGAAGAGTCAACAACGGATGGTCAGACCGGATACTGTCTCGCTTTATATCGTTCAAGCGCAGACGCGATATAAATCAGGGTTGGTCGACATCGAGGTCAATGACAAAGTAAACGTGACAGAAAGAATGAGATATCGCAGTCGAGTAGCGTGGCTTTCTGAAGTACGTATGTGTCCTAACAACACAATACAATCTCTAGCACTATTGATGATACTAAGTGTATGTTTTTTTCTTCCATTGTTTCTCATTTGTGGTAGGTTTTGAATCGAAATGAGATCAACTTCCAAGTCACAGAATATAATAAGGCACAGAAAAAGACAGATATTTTTCAATGAAAGACTCACAGAAAGAGTAGTAACACCAAAAAGAAAATGTTCTTGTAGGGAACAAAACATTTATTTAATGACATACACCAGCTCTACGACCCGTGACTTGGTTTAAGCATTATCCATTTAATGCATAACAATTGGACAGCTCACTAACATATTTAAATGTTATGTACATATTCATCTGTATATCCCAAGGCAAAGTACTTTTCACATTTTTTATTTTTCAACATATTTAATTTTACAAACTCCCAAATCCCACGTAAATCATGATCTCTCCATATTCAGAGTCCTTGTACAAATCATTTGTATCATTCCTATGTTCCTCACGTTTATCCGTGTAAAGTTTGTACATATTTCCTTTCCATGCACACCTTTTCGGCATATGTAAAACCATAAACTTTAGCCGTCTCTTCTCTTCCATTTTTTAATTTAAAACCCTTTAGATTCACTCAACTTCAGATCACAAACGGAACTGTTAATCTCTGATACATTTACTGAATTGACCTCAAATTCCGTCATTTACTTCCTCATCTTATGCACAAAACAAATACTCAGCCTTATTCTGCTTCTACTTCATTACGCGCACGTTGAAGTAAATCTTCAAAGAAATGATATATATTATATATAAACTTCTCCATTAAATTCAATGGCATACCTGGAGAGAAAAACATGCTGTTGTTGAGCTGTCTAATCAATTCCTGACAAGTAGAGGGTCCAAAAAGAAAGTTCTAACAAATTTTAATGAAATATATTTGTTCACTTGATCTACCTTACTCCTATGCAATTATTGGCCAAGATCATCTTTATTCACTAGCTTGATTGTCTCATCTCCCCTTTACTTGTAATGAAACTTGCAAATATAATATTGTATTTCCATTGGTATGTTTTTTAGATAACTTGTTACAGTCCTATCACGTAATAGAATTTTCACTCCAATCCAGTCCAAGTTAATTCCAAGGAAACTAACCGGGTAATAAACAAAAGACTAAAAACTCCCACTCAGATATACCTCAATTCATGGGACATATTTCTCGTAATAAGTGTTGGTAATCCTCCACCTTCTGAATACTTTCATTGATTCCATTCTACGGAATGTGTTGTATCACTTCTGATAAAGGCTCTGGCATGGAAGCCCGTTTTTAATACCACTTTTGTCAGAGGCAATACGTGTACTTTCTGCACAGAGATTATCGTACTCCAGTGGCGAATCTAAACGTTTTAGTCACTAACTTACACATCACACTCCGATCAAACGTTCCTCTTGAACTAAGTTTACGTTGTGTACAAGATTTCGGAAAACATCTCACCCTTCCTCTGGAATTCGTTACAGTATGTCTACCTTGTAGTAAATGCAATCAGTAACAAACTAATCGTTCTCACCCACAAGTAGCTATTCATTGTTTGACAACTCGAACACTTTCATCTGAATCAGTCATCTTATAGCATTCAAGTACCAGTGGGTTTAACATCTGAGACGTCACGGATGCAAGTGTTCTTTGCGTTGAACTTGTATTTTGACCAACTCTCGGTAAATATATCAGATATTACTGAGGTTGACCCACTAAAGGTAGGTAGAAATAATGCGGAGACCATCGTGCATGTTCCAGGTAGTCGAATCGTTCTGCCCCCACTCGTGAAGTGACACTCTGCGACTGGAGCACATGACTTTATCCCCTTTGTCCAATTAGGAAAATCTGGATCTAGCTAATTCTTCGTGGGTAGGTCCTTTTATATATTTAGGTTACTTTGCTTGGATCGCTAGAGAACAACTTTCAAAGTCACAGTATTCAGGCAAACGCACAGGGAACGAATATTCATCTTTCACGGGCTCATTTTGATGAAGGTACGGTGAAATCCTCAGAAGTTTACTTAGTACTGGATGAAATCAATAGGGTGGTAGATGCATGGTCTCTAGTGGAGGTTGACATACACCATGATATTCAGTATAGAGTCCACGATAACGAGTGGCATCGTTTTCGCATCCGTTAGGTTTAAGACGCAAAACACTTTCCGTGGTAGGTATGGTAGTAGTGATAGTAGTAGTCATAAAAAAGATCCCATGATGTGGTACTGAATCGTTGAGGTCTCATCCTACGGCATCGCTCTCATGGCAAGGCACAGCATCACACTCCACTTGAGAATCTCGGAATTTGAATGCTGTCTGTTTACAAGTATTTATCTTTCTCGATTGATTTTGGTAGTTACAATGAAATATCGGCCTTGGACATTTTACCCTTTATATGCTGGCCAATATTGGCGTGTTCGTATGGCAAAGTGAAGTGGTTGGTAATCCGTACTCACTTCTGGTACACGAGTTGATACATCTTTTCCAATGGTACCGACGATTGCCTTTCTGAGTTTCGTTGTCCTTGTGGTATCTTGGTGTCTTGTAAAGTGGTAAATTTCGTACACTTCTAAAACGTGGTATCCCAGGTCCAGACCTTTAAACAATTCCACGCTGACCCATGCTCCCGTCAATGCGCGTTCTTTCTAGGTGTGCTGACAAGGCCGATCTTGGTTCCACGTGTCGGCAGAAGTACAGCACAAACGAATCATCAGTTTTCTTTGGCAATGGTGAGGTCAATCTGAATGGTAAAAGTCCGTGGGAGGCAAGACTTTGCATTTAATCAACCCTTCGTATTATCGAATGTTGTCCAGGTCGATGTGTGCGGTAAGTAATTGCGTATGCCCTGCTGAAAAATGACGATATTTGCACATGTAAGGATACAGCGAGCACAAGTCGAAGTATTTGATTTGTTCTCGTCAGCTTGGTATAGCAAACAGGTGGCATTCGTCTGTCCTCCATACAAGCTATTCCTTTGGTTTAGAGGGTCCACCAGCTTGTAATTTTCCATGATGCGTTTAATCTCGGGATCGGTTTTCAAACGTGATCATGCTTGTGTTCCATAGTTTCACCACTTTGTATCCTTGCTTTTCTAACTTCAAGCGTCGCTGACAGGTGTCCTCGTACAAGTCATCCATGGTACGTTGTTAAAGCTGAGTTTAAGTGTCACGTTGAGGGTAGCAGATGGGACATCCGTGAAATAAGCACTCGTTAAACTTGTATACAATCTACGGTTTATCTATGTCCCAACTATCAACCGAATACAGTCCGATCTTCTTTTCGCCTCCTCCGATTCGAGCGTGCTGAATCAATTTGTCTACTTTGTCGCACAAGTAATGTAACCAGCATAAGGATTTGACCGAGCATCGCAATCAATACAGTTCGTCGTTTTAGGGCTGATGACATCCAGGGTATTTTCGGGCATGAATCATTGGCGGTATACTAAGGAACACGCTTTGGCGATGGTGCAGGTTGGTTTCAGAGGATCGATCCTTTCGTGTTCCATGAATAATTCTCGAACTTTTCCACAGCATCGCTGTAAAACGACCACGTCGGAACGACAATACTTTAACATTTTTTCCTGAAAATTGCAAGGGTCTGAGGCTTGAGCCTGCTACCAAGAGTAGAATGCTTTTCTTGTTAGGTGCTCATGTTATTGGGGTCATAATAGTGAGCCTCATGTATATGGGGTAGAACGGCATCTTGATTGGCCTCTGTATTCAAAACGTGAGGAGAAAACCTTTGGTCATTTCTGTCATTCCAAGCGTTTTAGGTATTCGACTCAAACTCATTGACAAGTAACTCATCGAATCTTTAAACTACACTTGTCCCAGTTCCATCGAAACGATTTTCGCTCCGTTCAAAGTCAGTTTCCGACGTTCTGAACTTCCATACAGTATGTCATAAAACTGTTCATTGTATTCCTAGAAGTTGTGAACCATTACCGTGGCATGGCGATTAACAGTCTATGCTACCTTTGATGTCCTATTGGATCCACATCTCATCGATGGGGTCTAAGACCCATTGGGCGAAATCAGCTAGGTGTTCGGTCCTCGAAATAATTGTATTGCAACCTCCAGGAATCTTGCTGCACTGAGGACAATGACGCAGAAAAAGATGAAATTCCATTTCTTCTGGTCATCCTCCTCCTCTTTTTTGATGAAGCAATCGTGTTCCATTTCGACGATATAGTTACAAATGTGACATCGTTTATTTCATGGACATGTGTACGCCTTGAAATTATTGGTATGTATGCCTTGTCCACAAGTAGGACACAATCTCAGGAGAGGACAAGCACTTTTCCTCTGTGAACCTTGCGTCTTCAGATTTAGTTGGTAACAGGAAAGGCTGACAAACGTGCCCTGACTAGCAGTCATTGTTGTCCTTCGGCAAGACAGGGTTTAGAATCCAAACATCCTGAGCATTTCAATCTACATGTTTGTGTTTCCCTCCATTGTTATAGCCATATTCACATTTCACACAGTAATAACTGTATCCCAGGAATCAGTTAATACTGGTAATGGCATCAAACTGTTCATCGTGATGACAGACATGAATGTGTTTTCCGTCTTTAAAATCTTTGCCTCGAAACAACAAAGGTTCATGCACTTCTTGAGGATGCAATTTCAAGGCGTAGCGTGGAGCCAAGACGTATTGAACTTTTTGCATTTTAGCTATGCCACAGAGTGTGTCTTTGGATAGCCCCACTTGCCGTAAATTACTTATGCTTCTCTGTGTTGTTTGGATCGGTCCAATAGTCGAATAATTGTCACTGCTCTTTTCCATTCATACGTGTCGTTCTTGTCGGCATAGGTTCGTCCCACCACAATGGCACGGGCTAAACACTTGTGGTCTTTTGGATTGTTAATATGATCTAGGCTCGTTTTGGTGCTTAGAAGGTCGTCCACCAATAACACCTATTCGCGTCCGGTCCTTTGGGGAATAGACACGCGGTTCATGAGCAGTGTTGCGTTGTCGTCCATGATATGAAACATGTCGCTTGATTGTTGCACGTGTTGAATCTTGTCGATGACTTTCAAAGGTGTCAGTTCTGCTGGTCTTTTAAGATCGATACAAACGGGGGTTTCAAACTGTCGTGAAAGGAAAGTCTCAAGCGATCGTCTTCTTTGGCTTCACATTGTCGTTTTAGTGTGGTTAACAAAGAATCCCTCACCTCAGTGATGAACTCTTCTGCTTTCTCCAGCGGTACGTCGGACTTGACAATTTTAAACTGCACCATTTACGTGTAAGCCCTAGTTCTAAATTTTCAAGAGAAGCGCTTTTCTGTCTCTCGAATGTAGTATTAGTTTTCAGGGTTGACTGGTTGGCATTGGTTGGGTGTAAACTCTCTGGGATTGTTTTCGGGCTCACTAATGTCATCTTCAAAATCTCAGGCATGAATTTGAGCCAAGACTTCAGCTACTATGCGAGGCGATAAATTACGTTTCTGCCTCTTTCTGGCTTCTTCTTTCTTCATGAAATTATACGATCGTTTCATCTTGACTGCGAAACCTCCAATGACTACATTGTAAACACCGTGGGTCCTCAGATGCATGTCAGACAATATAAATGGTAAGTGTATTCCCTCCTAGTATTCATTTCACTCTCAAACCTTCCAGAACGTTTGCAGAGCCAAAAAACAGATAGAACATCTGACCAGAGCTTTGCGAAGAGTCATACGAAAGTTTTATTCAGACAAGCCGACGGATTACTCCAACTCCTTATGAAATTAAAGACAAGATTCATGTCATAAGTGTAAGAAGAAAGTGCATTTGGCTACAGAGTGTCCAGACCGTACAAAAAGGAAGACAGGTGTCAGAAGAGACAAAATTCAAGATACTTGTTATGATTGTCAAGTGAAACGACATTGGTCTTCAGTCTGCCCTATGAAACAACAGTAAGGAAAAGAAGAGAGGGGTTCGACCAAGAAGAAGCAGAAGTACTCTCCCAAAATGAAGAATCCATACACGTCCAGAAAGAAAAAAGAACGGAATGAAAGAAAGCAAGAAGAAAGCTAAGAAGAGGAGGAAAACCCTTGAAAGTAAAGAAATGCAAAAAACAGTGTTAACAAAAAACACAGAAGCAGTTTATGAACTTTTTAAAGTGTTGTGTTGTAAATTGAATTGTAAAATTTGTAACAGAAAAGACCAGACATAAAACGTGTCTCTTAGTCTTGATTTTTTAGAATATGGGCATACCCACACACACGCATACACACACACACACACACACACACACACACACGCGTACATCTTAAGCAATAAAGAGATATTGATTTTTAATTGATGTTGGCAGAAATGAATGCTATACCTTTTCGCGAGAGGTGGGCGGCCCTAAACATTACCGTTCGAAGTTTGGAACGGGATGTAATCAGATTTAACTGCCTTAAGCCTTTGCCACGGACAAGGACTACGTCTGGACTTGCGCCCGTCGGTGATGATGTGATATAAATCAGTATTGGGGTTTATCAGGTATAGTAACAGGGTTGTGTTGCTTGGCTAGGAAAGGTCTTTTTCTGATGGGTCGTAATAAAGAAGTCTGAAACATTTGTTTCAGACTCCTTAACTGTGACAAAATGTCTAAGAGTACCGTCACAGTTTGACTTTCACTGTCCTCCTTCTCTGCAAGACCTAATTGTATTCTTGTATGCTGTTTCTTCGTCCTTTAGTTTCTTTCTTCTTGCCGCAACAATGACCTTTTTATATCTTCATAGTGGAGTACCAACATTGAAGCCAATTATGTGCATGTCATGCAAGGTCTTTCATGATACTCTTGAACTGTCACATTGAGCCGAAAAAGTACACGAAGCAATTAGTGCCTACACCTACGCCGCTAACACACGACCTTTCTACCAGGTTGGTGTAAGGTTGTGGTTTGGTTACATGTATATATAAAGCGAAGGCAACTTTAATATGACATTACAAAAACGCACCATTGTCATCCAATCCTCAAATGCATGATAGCAATACGTTATGCACTAAACATACCAGTTGGCACAGAAAATTATATTATGTAAAACATTATTTGTTTTTTGAACGTTGTACCTGAATGCCATAAAGACATAAGTCGGACGAGGAACCATCATTAGTTCGAACTTACTGCAATATTATTTACAAAATAAAATAACTGATTAAAGTTTGCTAGTTGTGTAGGAATGTCTTTTGTGAAACGAGAATCCGCCACCAGTCTTTGTTACAAAATTCTAAATTGTTGTTACGTATAATGCAGACACGCAATTAATTTTAGAAAGTTAAAATCAGTAAATGTGTTCATCTTACTATTATTTGGAAAAGTTTTATTTTCGACCTTCATGGTTTCTGTTCTAGTTAAAGACAAATCAAGTCACATAATATTTAATGTTGGATGTAGGACCAGGAACCCCCAGTGTCTTGGTTTTAAAACAACCTCATTGAAAAAGAAGGCAAGTAACTCTTATAGGGCAAGACCTCCTTGACTGGACTGGCATTACTGGATTGACAAGCTGATAATACAGTATTTGTTTCAAACTATTATTTAGATGCTATTTAGAATTTAGAGACCTAATAAGTTCAACAAAACTGTTATACCATTGTTTTGATGTTCAGTGTTTTTTAATTATATTTTGGATAAATTATGTTCAGTAAACAAGTATAAGAAAATATAAAAATATATGTTATTATGTTTGACAAAACCAAACCATTTAACTCCTTGACATGTTCCTCTGTGCAACACAAATGATAATAGTAATGCCATATGAAAAATATAACTGAAATAGTAAAAGGAAATGCGTTTTGTGTTCTACTATCTGAAAGGGCTATACCAGCCTATGTGAGGAATCTCGTAATCTCAAGATATGTGGTAAAAGAAGCCGCTATTATTTGTTCTTGTTTCATTTACTAAGGGGTTAACATAATTATCTTTGGACACTCATGATTTCATAATATTTGAACAAGAAGAAACATTGGTCCTTTCGCGCGTCACTCTCTCAAATGGTTGGCATAAGTTTGTTAACCGATAGGTCAGGAAAAGAATCGTTACATGCATACCTCCTAACATAATTGTACTTTGGTCCTTGTAAATATTATTGTGGCAAATCGTACATGATCCTAATGTACCTGAAGCATTAGCATGCTCTTTTCCTGTCCTGATACGACACAAAATAATGATCATTCCTCGTGGTGAAATAATCATAAATCATTTTTCAACAGAGTTGAATCACTTCCTTTATGTTTGCTCTATGTTAAGAATACGTATATAAATAGTATAATTGAGGAGCACAATGCAGCAGTCATTCACTGTAGGGTGCTTAACATTATAATGTTAACGGACAAGTAAAGGGAAATAATGATGTTTCCATTTGTATCTTTTAGAGTTCCTTACATAAAAAATTGTGTTAATGATTATATTGAAAGCAACGGATATGCATCGTTCGTTTGCTTTTTTGGAGCATACACTTTGTAATTCGGTCAGTGTATTTTTCGAGTAGTAGTCTTAGAGCTAATTAGTAACATCTGCATGGTGTGTTTTGGCGCAAGAATTAGTCCATGGAGTTTGGTCCTAGAGTCACATTTGACAGTTTAAGCTGTAGTAATTCACGTGTTAGTGAACAGCTTTATGTCTGCAACGCATTCATATATGTTGTGTTGAGAATGTACTAACACAATGTCAGATTGTATAGTCTTAATATGGCGAAGTACATTTCGGTGTGTATTGCAATGCCCTGACGGTTTAATTTTTGAGCGACTTGTGGCTTTGGTATATATATATATATATATATATATATATATATATATATATATATATATATATATTTATCAGGCGTTATCTGTCTGACTTCTTGCCATTGTCAAGAGGTGCTAGCGTGTTATTCGTACCCATTCAGAAATATGCATGATGAGACGCTGGGTTTTACTACTTCGACCTCTATTACCTGTTATCGTTTGCTTATGTCTCCAGGAACCAGCTTGTGAATGTCAAATTGTAGTGTAAAATTACTGAAAGACCTTTCGTAATACAGAGACTTCGTTAGAGCATCCACAGATGAATCATCACAGTCACGAATACAACTCGCTTATGTGCGATATGATATAGGTGATACTACATATTCTTGTTATTTATAATCACGATTTTATATTTATCAGACTGTGATCTCTAATATGAGGCTTCATACTTAGCCACATACAGATATAACGTTTATGCAGTTCAGCTTAGATACTCGATAGCGTGCGTATCCCTAACCTGTCACGTTTGAGCGAATTTATACATGTGTGGGGCTGTACATATACTAGGATATGTATTTATATTCTTAAATCAATGGAGAAAGGAGATGAGTAAAAATCACAAGTTTTCAGAAATATGTAGTCTCACTGGATTATTATCTAAATTTACTTATAACTTCTTACCGAGTAAGCAGTTTGCTTGGGATCACTCGTGTTTATAATACCTAAGGGCTATTGTTCTTGTTGTTGCTGCTGCTGTTGAAAAACCTGATGATGATATTCGGCAATGTGATCCCCAACATGAATTATAGCACACGAGAATCATCCTTTAATTCGATCAAATAATATAATGATACGCTATAGTTTGATATAGGTTACAAAGAGTTAAATAAAACGGTACCTAAAATGGTCACTTATGTGACATACAAAAACCCTAAGAAATCTTGTTTCAAGAACATGACAGTTTGATATCGTTTTTGATGCACCCTGATTAAGTCACAATATTCTGTATATATATATATATATATATATATATATATATATATATATATATATATATATATATATATATATATATATATATGCACAAATCCGACCTTTAGGCGACAGCGTCTAAATTGCAACCTTTCGGCGACATGGTTGTATGCTGAATATGTGTAGGTCATGATTGTGCCTATATAGTGAATACTGTATAGAATACTGAATGAAATAAGAAAACACACGAAAAAGTAGTAAAATAAAATAAATGACAAACATACATTTTTTATCGCCCATTTACTGTCGCCAAAAGGTAAAACTATGTACGCTCGTGCAAAAAACCAATCTTTGGGCGACCGGTCGCTGAATGGTTCATGTGTCGCCCAAAATTTTAGTATATATCTCGCTGATGTAAAATGTATATGTGCCACCTAACAGTATTATATACAGTGTATTTAGCTATTACGATTACCAGCGAGACGGTAATAAAGTGATCGCAAGGGTTGGACCGTCTGAATATCGAGGTTATTCTGTCGGCATCCATACAATATTGGCTTATGTGATCACTTCTCGTAATCAGGCGACTGTTTTAGTATAATTATTAAACGGGACTGGAATAACTGGCCGTAATCCGGAATAGCGTAATGGTTTTAATTCGGACTGTATAAAATTTTAATCTTAAAGATAGGCGTGGTTATTTAGATAAAGATCGATTTTGCAAATATTTTTTGGGAGAGATTGTTGTTTAATCTTTATATTTTTTTACTGTATATAGCAATCATTATGTACTTTAATTTCAGATGATTATACGTATTTTTGTTATATGCTAGTCTGCGAATCAGTCGATTTTCCATTTAATTTTTTTTTTCATAATTCACTGGAGTCATTTATGAATGGGGTCACGGGTGGCCGAGTGGTCTAATACGCTCACCTTTATTATATCACTGTCACTACCCTCCGTCCGCATGAGTTCGAGTCTTGACTCTACCTACGTGGGCATGCGAGAAAGCTTGCCAGTAGCTTCATGTGGGTCAGTGGTTCCTCTCTGGTTCTTTTTCAAATGTAGTCGTCACCGTCCAATTCATATACAGTTTTGCTAGCTGTTACAAAAATACCCTATAATAGCTAGCGAAAGTTTGAATTTTATTTTCATCAGTACGTGTACTGATCGCAGCCGTTTCAGGCATCCTGAAATTCAGATTCGTATAATGCAGTCAAAACTGCAAAAAAAATACAAGAAAACTGAATTATTCCACCGCTAATTTATCTACGATTTACCCGTTACCAAGTGAAGCTGGGCAGGATTGGGTCAGAACCTATAGCAATTAAACAACTCAGTTGTAGATGACGAAGAATACAAAGCCATACTTAAAGTACTGTTAGAAACCTTTTTAAAAATGGAATATTACAACCTAATGGAAGAGTTGGGGAGGGGAATTAAGAATAAAATTAAATCAATAACCAAAACATATTGTCAAGTCAAACAAAACATAAGACGGGAAGACAAGGAGAGTGCAATACAATAATAAATATTTAAATAAAAAAAGAAGAGGATAAAATAAAAGTGATGAAAGTACGAAGCTTTATAAGATTACAAATTAACTGGCACAAAATAATGGCAGGAAAATTCTCCAATTTACATATAAAAGCAAGAAGGATGCAAATCATGGAAGAAATAAGAAAAGGAAATAGCAGGCATATGGAAAAACTAAAAAAGATAACGTTACCATAACTAAACCAACACACATAATGGAAGACATATACAGCTTTTAAAATGAACTGAACGCTACACAAATATATCACTGGGGGGGATATAAGAATACGCTGGGAATATAGAATTATTGCAAATCCCACAGGACTCGAGGTCTCTATGCGAGAAACGTATAATATCAAATGAAATAATTGCAGCATTCAAGCAACTCCATAATGGAAAATCAATTGTTGGTTGTGGCTTAACGACATATTTATATATTACCTTGCAATATCTCTTAATTCCAATATTAAATATACGATATGTTAATATTCTATTAAATCATGAATTGACGTCCACGATGAAAGAAGGGGTAGAAACATTTATGTATAAGGGGAAAGGAGACGTAAAGGACATAACGAGTTGGATATCGATATCGTTTCTAAATACAGACTATAAAATACATAGTAAGATCCTTTCTAACAGAATTAAAACATGTGTCGGAAACATAATTAACCTTATAGTCATAACAAAGTTATAACTTTAAAAACAGCGATTGAATTTTTGGAAACTAAAGAGAGGAGAGGTCTTGATCTTATATATCAAGAAAAGGCTTTTGACAGAATATAGTATAGTTACATAGATATAGTTTCTTATATATGCACGATGAAATTTAATATAGAACGTTCCGCGAGACAGGATTGTTCCTTATCGATATTATTTGTAATAGCAATAGAAGCCCTCCGAATAAAAATACATAACAATAAAAATATAACGGAAATTTAAGTCCCAAACTTAGAAAAGAAACTATTATTGATACAGCTTGTTCGTGACTAATACAAATTTTACATCCAATGCCTACACCTTCAAACATTTAGAAAAGGAATTTATGGACTTCGGGAAAGCAATCGAATCTAAAATTAATCACGTAAAACAAACGAAATTCTTTTAATAAGTAACTGGCGGGAGAACAAACCTGGACTCGAACCAGAACTTGTAACGACACGTGTAATAGGTTTAGGAGTGACTTGTGTGTATGTGCGGGGGGTGGGGTGGGGGTATAAGAGTATACAAATTCAACATAATTGAGAAAAACTACGAACTAACTTACAAATGTAGGCACATGCAAATTTGAATATAATGGATCGAATGCAGGTCGCCCAGACATATGTATATTAACATATGTATATGTTTAACTAGGTAGATTTAAAGGACAGTCTGATAGATAACTCTGACAAAGAAAGAATCCTGTTGATATAGGGAAGGAAGTTACATTACCTCCGCAGCGAAACTCATAAAGTAGGGATGACTAAATAATCAAACATCTTAGACATTATAAATTGGAAAATATTTGAACAAGCATTAAAAGACAAACTAGATAAAGGGGAGTCTGTGTAAAAGATATATATTTCTTTGTGTATACGTTGAAACAAATGCATGGGATATACAGAAACAATAATATAACCAAATTAATAGAACCACCAACAAAAACGAGATAAATAAAAACTATAGTTCTTAATATAAAGTCAGATCAAGAAAATATGGACTAAAAAAAAATATTTGTTTGGCTAACTGGAGATGTATCATTTAGAAGATATTTTAAAAAAATACCAGTATATCACTTTTTGTAAAACCAAGTTTATACGCCGAAAAGTCATTCGATATTGAACTGAAAAACAAATAGAGAGAGAAAGAAATTAATTGCAAAAATAAAAACTAAGCATCGTACCATTCAGACAGAAAGCGTACTATACACAACGGATAAAAATAGCAAAGAGCTATACAAAGAAATAATAAATTGCATTACAGATGTCTTGATCAGATGTGGTAGAACATCTTTTCCGACTTGAAAGAAAGAAAGAAAAACAACAACGCCACGGCATTGTAGAAAACCTGGTATATCTTATACATACAAAAAACATATTTGTCTTTCTATGTGTTCCGGCTGCCAAACAAAAGGTCACGGGTTTGAAACTCGTAGCGGCATTCGCACTATATTTTTTAATTACCTTTTTATATTTATCTTCAGACTTCTTTTAAACTCTCTCCCCCAGTTTATTTATTTTATTTTTTAAATTCCCGTCCTAGGACCGGCAATCAAAATAGTCATATAAAAACACCCACATTTGTCTTACTGTGAAATCCAGGCTGCCAAACAAGCGGTCACGAGTTCGAAACGAGTGGCGGCATCACAATTCTTTCAAAACTTTATTTGTATTTGTATGTTTAAACCTTTTTTTAAAGTCGCTGATCCCAAAATAATTTACTTTTTTTTATTCCCGTCCAAGGACGGGCAATTGACCTAGTAAATTAGAAATTCGCATAAAAAACATAAGGGGGTGGGGAGAATGAGGGTAGGGGTTGGTGCATTTCCAGAAAGGGCAGTCATACCTCTTGCAGTAGAAGAGAGGAGCTCTAAGATATGAACTGCACGGCTTCCCCGCCAGGAATGGGAGGAAAGAAACATACTGAAAAACAATTTAACAAATAGAAAAGGAAAATCAATGGCTCAGATACCCGAGTGATCTAAGATGCTCGCGTTTAAAATCACAAAATATTCTCATCTCGCTCGCTTTGGGTGACTCTAATTTCGGGCTAGAATTTACGAAAACATATCCATCGTTAAGTCCGCCAACGCGTCGAATCCGATAGACAATAACAACAACAACAACAACAAAACAAACAAATAAACAAAGTACTTTAACATGCGTTAATGCTCGGGGTTCCTTTCCTAATTGACTCTTGCATTATGTATGAGAGAAACTTTTGTTACGTCAAAATACCATAACACTCAGACGTGATCTTCGATTTGTAACTTTGATGAAATATAGAAATGGTATGAATGGTTATCAGCAGAGTTTAGACATCAATGGAGGTAACCTCACTGTGTGTAAATTCCTAATTATCAACCATTCTGAAGTTACGAATGTTGTTGATTAACACACTTGGCCAACGTGGTTCTCATGTTATACACTACAGCAATGTTAAATCTATGACCAAAATATAATGGGGAGGTCGAGGTGGGTGGGTGGATTATATGTTCTATTAAACGTTACTACAAACAATCCAGTTTTAAACTGGATGGTCTTCCGTCAAAAGAGATTCAACTCAAACTCGGATAGAAGGGGATGGGGTTGGAAGGTTTTGTGTTGGGGGTGGAGGACGTGATTATAAAAATCGATTACACCTAAACTCGATCCTTACTCGTACCTAATCACATTTCACTACACCCTAACCAAACCGGAGCAGACAAACATGGCCATTTCACCAGTCAAATATATCTGGATAAAACGTAACGAAATTATATGCAATGTTTGTCTTGATGTCTAGGTACTTCTATACAGAAATAATATCCATTGAATATGGTCACTTAGGGAAGATATTTTGAAAATTATATTGTCTCTACCATCCGAAGATAATAGTCGTATCGACATGTTTCTTTCTAACACGGCTGACATTAACAATACTTATGTATAGACTATTTCTTCGCTCATTGATCTTTATTTCCTCCATTAAGAGATTTTGCATCAGGTATCGAGTTAGGTACATGACAAAAAATGTTTCATAGTTACATAAAAGAATGGTTTCATGTATACAAAATATACACAGCACCTCCACGCACCAACAGAAAACAACAAGTAAACACAAGGCGTTTCCCTTTATACATGTAGCTATCGGAGTGTACTTTTCAAACATACTCAGGGGCCCCGAGTGGTCTAAAGCGCTAGCCATTATGGATCACTGCAATACCACGTCTCTCTGCGTGGGTTCGAGTCTCGGGTTCGGCCAATGTGGGTATGTGAGAAAGCTTGCCAGTAGCATCTCGTGGGTCGGTGATTCTTTCCAGGGTTCTCCCTTTACCATTAATACTGGCCGCCATGTATAGCCTCTCTTGTGCTGAAAAATGGCGTTAAACCCTACAACAACAACAACATAAAATGTTGAACTTTACTAACTTTTTACAAGATCGGTTTAGTTTGCTTAATATCTCTTGTCATTTATTGGCATTTTTACGTTTAATTTTGTAAAACACACTATAATCCTGACCTAATTACTCGACTGAACTGCTGACAGAAACAGTCCAAAGTAATACATTTCATTTCTATAGCAAGATGGATAAACATTACATCTTTTCAAAGCTATGCGCAGAATAGGCCAACATATCGCAAGTCAGGAAAACAGGGGGGTGGTATCCCCTGCCTCCAAAATGAATATTATTTTGAACAGAATATTCTGGTGACAATTGCATCTCTTCAAATGGTAAGTATTGCTGTATCCGTTGTTTTCACGTGACGTCACAAAACTTGTGTACATCCATATCCGCCATTTTGAGTCCCTAGCCCTGCAAGCCGGCACCTAATAGCATTGTTTTTTCCCGCATAAATATGAAGACACATCTCATTTTGTGCGTAAGATTATAACAATACATCACATTCTGTTGTGCATGTCAACCACGTGAGACTGAATGCGTGACTGTTCTATTTGTTTTCTTCAGGTAAAACATTTAAATTTCAACCATCCTTGTTATTCTTTCATAAACAACATAGATCGATCAATAAACCAACGCATAAACAAATGGAGACACAAACAAGTAGAAACATGTAATGATTTGTAATTGTCATGGGCTGAAATCAATCATTTGGTTATCGTCCAAGTTGAAAGGATAATTGTTAATATATAATTTCATATTTCTAAAAGCATTTCACGAATACTTCTTTTTTTACATTCGACACAAAGTCATGTTCCGTTTGGCACGTGTTTCGTTTGAATACACTGAAGATCAAACTTCTTTGAACGGTTATTGCTTTCATTCAGTATCATCCTACGTCCAACATCTCCGTCACAAATACAATATTTGACTATACTAATTAAATTGATTTGTCAACTGTCTTTGGCACAAACACTGTTGTCGCGAAAAGTATTTATACATAAAAGTTCTGACATAAAACATGTTACGAAATGTTAATTCGTAACTGATATTGTATCCCGAAAATCATTGTTCGGAACCATTATTGTAAGATGACAAGCCTAGGGATATGATGAGAAACACTTTTAAAAAATGTCAATATTGTCTGTTTGTAAAAAAAATAAAAAAATAACTGCATTTCTATTTGATAGGAATATGCACGATTACGGTTCAACTTCACTATTCTGTCTTTCGATGTAAGCAAGGGAACTTCCAGCTTTATTTTTATTTTCGTGCTATAGGGCACTTAATTTCAAGTATAATCTTTGTATCGTTTCGATGAAGTAAATGTCCTTATCGACTGTTAAATCAGATTATTATCTTGAATATACATTATGACTAATGTTGACAAAGGTTTGTCAGGGACTCAAAATGGCGGCGCAACGTGCACTCACGTTGCATTGTGTGTTTGTGTGTACTCAATCGTGACGTCTGTGAAAACAACCCATTTTATTTTTGTCAATCGCTCGATTTCGGTATGCGTTTTGCTTCAGTATTGTAAACAAAAACCTTAGGTGCGCAGAAATGACCGACAGCATGTATATATATTGTGTTGGTTAAAAAAAGTTTAAAAGGGGATAAACTTGTACTGGGGGAGGGAATTATGCCTTGTCTCTTATTTTTAAGAGGTGGGAGGTGCGTGTTGTTCTGGGGTTATTTTATCTGTACCCGATATTCTTTATAGGTAATCGTCGTGCATGTCCTGTCGGGCGAAAACGACGTTACTCCAAATAGTTTGTCATTAATAGGTAAACTACCCTAAGCAGCGATACGAGACAGCCCCCCCCCCCCCCATAATGGTGTGGCATTGTGTAGTATCTCCGGCACCTAAATTGCATGTAGATTAAATCAATAGCCAATCTTTAACCTACAGTATGCACTATATCTAAGAATGATGCAAGTCACTGCGAGGTATTTTGGCCCAGTTTGCAACTGGAGTTATTGACGGAATAAACAAGCAACAGTCACATTCAGTCAAACTGCATGATCAACCAACCTCTTCTATACTTTGGAATATTCTTCCTACTGGCTACACTGCTAGATCCCTGTCACATCTACAAATCCCTGCATTGCATTTGCAGTAATTACAATGCGCTTTGTGTAAGGTAACTGCAAACCGCGATTATTTTTGAAAATTTAAAGACAGCTTTTCCGGAAGCTGACTAGGCCAATATATAAGCATGTGCATTACGCTCGAAGGTATCACTTCGAAGTTAAACCTAGAAGTGGGCAAAATATTTAGATAATATGCGGGGCTATGGTATTTTATTATATATGCTAACGGTGCGATATGTGAAACGATGATGATCAAAAATAAACTTAAAATCTATCTTAGTGATATAAACATACACGCTACCAACAAAAGATATTCGTAATATACATGATGTCGCCGAAAGGTTGCACCGCGAATATATATACAAAATTTAAAATTGAAATATCTAAGCATCCTTTTAAATAAAGTTGACTTAAAAATAAGTTTCAACTTTATTACTATCTCATTTATATATATCAAGTGACCAATACAGTTTTATTTTCACAGAAACAGTAGAAAATACCGTCTGACTTTTCGGCGACACTAGATATATCCTTTAGGCGACCGGGGTCGCCTAAAGGTTGCGCGTATGTCGACCAAAGATCGCATTTTGGCCAAGATATATATATATATATATATATATATATATATATATATATATATATATATATATATATATATATATGTACATACATACATTTATATATATATATATATATATATGTACATACATACATATATATATATATATATGTTATTGTGTTGTCACAATGTGACAAAAATATATATAATTCATTGTTTTCATTTCTATGGGACATATAAGTGACAATATATAGGTAGATTTAGGGACATGGTGGATAAGAATATAAAATACAGTCAATAACGAAAACCATTTATCTTCACTCCACACACTTCACGCTTCAGAATCATCTTACAACATGCGCTCTAACATAGTATTGGAGTAGTAGTAATGGTACAAATATGATAGTAATATGTGTACTACATATATAAAAATAAGTATAACATAAAAAAAATTTAGATATAAATATTTCTCTAATATATGCTGTTACCGAATATGGCGAACTTCGTCACTCCGTTGTCTGAAGAAAATCAACTCACCCACAGTGTGCACAATATGGCACCATGTTAGTGTGAAAATTCCTTTAATCTATTATTTTTCATTTGTACCATTTGTCTTATAGATACATTCTTGACACATAGGCTGTGTTTAATAACATGATGTTGATGTCTTGTAAATTTCGAGGAAGGATAGTTTCAATTAAGATACCTCACAACATTTATGGAAACATAAGGGAAAGAGTAAATCTCGTGAACAATTTGCTAAGACATAAACGTTCGTGGTAATTTAATGGAACGATTTACATTCATTAAGGGTATGCAAAGCCAAAACGTTTGTGGTAGCACAAGGGAATAAGTAAGAAATATCCAGAATAAGTTACGACATATATACCCCTGGAAGTAGATGGGGGCAAAAATGAAGATACTGCTTGGTGTGGAAGAGAAAAATAAAAATCGATTTATAGTACGCAATGCAACACTGCATACATATAGTGGATATCAAATAATAAAACTCAGTACGTGTATGCCATGTAAAGAGCTTATACGAACCAAGGGGACAATGGAAGTTAATTAACAGCTTGTTATATGGAAAGGCTTGTTGGAGAACAGTGCAACGGGTGAGAAAAGTACGATTGTCTAAATACTTGTGAAACATAATGACACACATACAGCTTGGATCATTAACAACAGGCTGCTTAAAACTGGGATGGAGGCGAACGAATACGAATCAATACAAGTACGCAACGTCATAACACTTGTAGCACTCGGGAAAGGGTAAGAATCGTTACGAATATGCTGCGTAATAAAACCTGTGAAAACGTCATATAATTGGTACGAACGAATACAAATCGTTTACAATATGCACATCTAACACTGTGGGAGAAGACGACGATTAACGATACTTGTTAATTGTACACTAAGTCAATCGTCTAAGAATGAAAACGGAATGGTAATTATTATTACATGTATGCTGAGTCAGAACACATCTGCATTCTACAAACGTGGGGAAGAATCAACATAAATATTCTACTAGAAAAACCTTTGTGAACACACGTGATAAAGAATAAGAACCTGTATAAGTATGCTAAATAACAACGGCTGTGAAGGAAGACTAGTAAGGCAAGGGTCATCAAGTACTTGCTGGACACAAACGAAAGCGAAAAAATCGATAAAAGTATACTACGTGAAACGCTCAAGAGAGCACAATGGAAAAATTAAGATTGGTTGCAAAAATGCTCGTGGTGGTGGTTGGAAAAGTTTAAGAATCACCATAATGATTATGAGGGTAGATGAGGGAATTAAATCTACGTCCGAACATATATCAGAACAATGGGAATGTGAGGGACATTAGCCATATGCAACGTCAAAACATTCGGGTAGAACTGACAAATTAAGGGTTATTACCAGTGTACTAATTCAAGACGTTTATGTGAGTTGAAGAAAAATATTAAGACTCATTGAGAATGTACGTCATAAAGTTTCAGGGACTAGAATACAACCAATTGTGGTCAATAACAGTATGCTACGTTAATAAAGCTTGCGGGAGGAGAAAAAGAACAGTACGTTTGTTTTCCAAATGTGTTTGAGTGAACGAAGTAACGAGTTTGTTTTATTAATGCTGTGTTACGTGCAATATCTCGAGGGAGCACACGGACAATAATACGAATCATTAATAATTTGCTACGCTTGTGCGATTTGAAGAAAGCAGCAAGAGTAATTAAGAGTACAGAATGCTTGTGGGAGGAAAAGCAACAGAGTACATTTAAATAACAGTGTGCATCGTGAAAACATTTTTTGAACGAAAAGAGAACTAGATATAATAAATACCAGTAGGTAGGTGAAAATGCTTCTGGTAGGAACAGGGAAAGGTTAAGAAACGTTTAACGTATATATCTGAACGAAATAACAATAATTAATATCAATACATTACGACACAAATCTCAAGAGATCATAAGGAAGTAAGGTACGAATTGCTAGCCATCTGGAATATCAAAATGATTATGGCAGCGCAAAGAAAAGATATAATATTATCTGATCTCAAAGCAGATGCAAACACTTCCAACGTATTTTAATTAAGATTTTAGAAAATAGAACCTGATACTGACAAACCTTTTTAGGAAAGCACTTTATTTCTCACATCAGGTGACAAACGTCTCTAATGGTTTGATACGGTTACAAATCATCGGACGAAATTAGTCTCCAATAACAATCTTTTCAACGAGTGACACTGCGACTATATGAGACACCGCTACTTAAACCGAGGTTGAAATTCAACAAAGCACCATGATTCGCGCGACACGTTTACCCGCTAAGGGATCAACCAACATCGATTTAGTAGAATTTGCATATGAATACGTTGCAACATCATCTGAGGAACAATAGCTTGTTGTATCAGTACAACAGTGTACGATCATAAATGAAATATGTCAGCTGGGAAATGCGAGGAAATAGCTCAGCGTAGCAGCAGTGTCATTTCATGTGAGGGAACCGTTTTATCAATCATCAGAAATATCATGGTTTGAGACAATAGCACAGCCTAGCAGCAGTGAAAGGTAGAAGCACTAGCTGATGTAGTAATACCATATGATAAAATAGCCCAGTCTAGCTGAAGTAGCAAAATCATGTGATAATATAGCACAGTCAAGCTGACGTGGCAATATGATGTGATGAAATAACTCATTTTCGCAGCAATAAATCAGAGGAAATAGTTTAATGGAGCCCTAAATTAAATGTGATTACGTGTCGAAATCCCACAAGAATGAATCTATCAAAACATAGTTAAGGATGGTTCAATTTAGCAGCACTAATGTGTAAAGATGTTGCCCAGTCTCGCTGAAATGACGTGATTATGTGAAGAAATAGCCCTGGTATCATGCTGGGAAATGGAGCAGCAGAACAGATAAATATGAGCAAATAACTTAACATAGCTGCAATGGCAATATTACTTGAAGAAGCAACATTATGTGAAGAAACAACCTAGTAGTCGTGCCACTATCATCTGCGGTGAAAGTTGAACCAAACAACGTATACAAGTACGTTACATAGTTCAGTCTAGCAGGAACAAAAACATAATCAAGCATAATCGAAATGGAAAAGAAAACCAATTTTGTCTAGCAGCAACCAAGCCTGAATCAATAGTACAATCAAACAACAATCATTATCAGAAACTACAATCGCTAAATCTAACATCAATAACATCATAATGTGAAGAAACTGTTCAATCCAGCAGACGGGAAAGGTGATGATATATCTTAACGAACTGTGAATTCGAGGAACTATTTCAGTGTAGCAACAGTGACATGTCTATGTGACAACTAGCCATGCAATATTGGGAAATACTTAATCATGCACACAATTCTATATGTAATTATGCTAACAATGAGTTGACTATATCGAAAATAGCTTCGTCCTTGGTGCACTATTATGAAACGGAATTATATACAGCCAGATAACGTTCAGAGGTACTGATTTTGTGTTTATGAAAAGTGCAACACTGATTACTGTAGTGCCAATCCAAATAGATTAATGTGGCTTACCGAAGAGGACACACGAGTAGATTATGTAGGTTGATCAACGGTATGGTTAGCAAACTGAACCATGGTGATTCTTAGACATGTACATTAACTACATAGTCAACCAGGCCATTCCTTCCGATTGGCGATAAGATGATGTTTAATGAACGCTTGATAACAAACTTTACAGGGATATTGAAGCATTGATGAATTAATCAGCTATCATATCACACACCATGCATAGGGAAAATAGATCTAGCGTAGGAATGATGAAGTTAAACTACAATACCGACATAACAATAAACACAGAATGAGTCGTCTGAAAATATGTTGCAAATACCTACTTATTTACCTATATTTGATAGCAATAGTTTGGAGGTTATAGCATTTGGTGCTCCCATTAATTTTATATTAAACTTATTGTTATCATTAGTTTGCGCATGCTTTCGTACAACTCTTGTCATTATATAACTAAAGAAGATGACACAGTGTAAAGACCATTAAATAAGTAGAACCAATTGCTTAGTTCATGATGATATCCATATGCTTGTACGACTTCACGATATTGGGTTTGTATCGGTATTTTTAGCACAATTATACCTATAGCAATGCGAGGAGATCTGGGCTAGCTAAGCGCCACTCTCAAAGACATAATAACGCTTCTAATCTCGACTTTACTAGGTTTATGTCGAACTCATGGCTGTGAATTACAGGTCAGACGGAGCTATCGCTAATAATTGAAACTTATGGAATGCTTTGTTTATAGGAATGTACGATTTTCGTAACGGTCTTTTAATTTTGTATTTCATTATGGAGTACTTGGGATTTCGAAGACTTGAAAGCATGATAAAATATATGAATTCCGTTTGTGTGGGGTTTGTATATCCTCTTCAAAACCACTTATTCCAATTAGAATATTAGAGGTACTTATGTATCAAACGATTCATTTGTTCATTGGCTATTTATTACAGTATGTTACTTTACTGTTTACAATGACCAGATGCATTTAATGCTTCAGTACATGTGCACTATTCTATATTTAAAGATGTCCACATTTGCCTGAGATTCGCTACTAATTTATGCACGATATAGTCATTTTTCAAAGAAATAAATAAATGTGTCAGCATCGAAAGATATTGTGCTAACCATAAACTGCACAATAAGTCTTGGTTTTTTATATAGACACAATTGGATTTATTAGACAGAATACATTTATAAAAAATTCAGTATCTAGTGTCCAGCAGAAACCATGATGATGACAATGAATAATTGAATAGCGATGTCACACAATAAGAAGGACATATTTCTTCTAAATAAGTATGCATGTAGCCATAATAACTGAGAATATTTACTCATGAATAAATAGTCTGAGCATTCATAACAAAACATTTGCATTATATATTGACCTAAGACGTCCGGGGCATATTACATTTTTCCATGTCATGTCATGACATATTTATTTATTTATTAATTATTTCACCTTTCTTTCGCAGCTCAATTTATCATTTTATCAATTTAATTTTAATTTCTGATCAGAAGGCATCAGGATCGTATTTGCATGAAAACGACTGTAAATAACCACATTACTAAAATTTCAGGGTCACGTAAAAATCTTCAAATTCCTTAGTCTGACATTGTTATTTCATTGATAACCAGTCTTTTGTGTGCAATGGTGGTGTTTATGTTAGACATTATAATGATTGTACATATAGTTGTTGCTTTCATCATAATACATTTTATGTGCAGCCATGTCTCATCATAATATGTTGGGCATAATCACAAGGTCTACGTCTGTAATTGTGAAATCATATATTCCCATTTCTTCTAGATTGTATGTATCTATTATTTACACTACCGACATCACTATCGATATATGGTCGAGTTAATTTCGCAAAGGCTATGACTATGGTGATAACTAAAGATATTTATTTGGAACTGCCATTACTGTTTGTCACGGAATTGTTTAAATCTTTTTATTAATAAATGCATGTCCTCGGGCATCGTTTTTTGTGCACAAAGATACCCGATGGTGATTTATGCATATTGTACAACACTTCGAAACAGTGAGTTCGGATCATCCTATAACGCACGTGCGAAGTGCTTTCGATGGGAAGAACCGAATACTTCTAGCGCATAGACGATGTTGGTGATATCGTCTGTATGTAAATGCCTCACCGTAAGACTAAATCGATACATTATCGAACGTCTTGTCAGTGGGCGGTATATTTTAAGTACTTGCTCATTTATTGTTCTCAGTACAGCACAATACCATGCCGCCTAAGCAAACAAGTGGGAGCATATTAAACAGTGTAGTACAAAGGAAACGACTCTGAACGGATATGGACTAGGATTCAATACAACGGATACAGGAATTATTTATAAAGGAAACGACTCTGAACGAACATGGACTAGGATATAAGATGATGCAAAATATAATTAACACTACACTAAAATGATTACAACATGAAATGAGCACGGACTAGGATTCAAGACAATGGGAACAGGAATAATTATTCTCATACACATTCTTGTGCGGTGGAGTCTTGCTACCATTCTCGCGATTGATTAACATCTCCCGATTATTCTTCCGATATACACCGTTTAACCTTGAACGTCACGAAAAATGAATCGTAATATTTAAACGGTATGTTATAATTTATATATGATTACAACTCGATATAAATACTGAAACAGAAAACCACTCCGAATGAACATAGGCTATACTTCAGGATAAAGGTTAAAATACGTTTCATATTTTTTAAATGTATACTACTATGAAAATAACACTAAATGTACTGGGCTATGATTCAGTAACGTTATTACACGATGTAGAAATGAATAACTGATCAAGGGATACAACTCGATAACAAAACTAACAATATAAAAGGATGTATATTATAAGCATACTGTAATACCAAATAAATTCTGATGTATATGATAATATTCAGATAAAGGAAAAAAATCCTAATGACCAACATACAGACTTACAAGCTTCCCTACTTAATTAAGACAGAAGATCAGGTTGAAATTTGGTCGAACAAAACATTCAATATAATGGAGTGTATCCAGGTTGCTAAAGACTACATGTATAGTCAACATAACTATATTAAAATCAAATGCACCTAACTGAAGCAATCATTATAGACTATATATGGAATAATATTATTCATTTTATATATATATATATATATATATATATATATGTGTGTGTGTGTATATATATATATATATATATATATATATATAGAGAGAGAGAGAGAGAGATAGTTTGATAGATAGATATATAGATAGATAGATAGACAGATAGATATATAGATAGATAGATAGATGTATTCATAAAATGATTCAAATCTCGGCACTAGGGTTTCCTGTCTCTGTTGGAGTCTGAGAGGACCACATCGGTACAATTTAAGGACTTGCATATATTCAGCTGTCGAGGTATGTATGTTATTTGTCAATGTCTTGTGTATAAATGCCTATCGTACTGCCATGTTTATTGTTGTATATTGTCTATGTAGATTTGACTTACGTATTATCATGCAAATATTGTATAGCATTGTTTGTGACTTAGCAACAGATTTATCTTAGCAATAAGGTTGCATTTTTAAGAAATATTTTGTACCGTAGTATTCATGTCGGACACGGTTAAGGTAAATCTGAACCATAGCAGTCCTATAGCTGAATTGACTGTGTTGCTGGTCGAGAGGCAGGTGATCGCTCGTTGCTCACCGATTGGAAGGCGCTTATTTATTGACTGACAAGGAACTGAATGGTGGTCGGCGACTACATGAGAAAATGACTGATTGATTTACCAGTGTGACTGGTAACCATGTATGCTGGTGACGGTGTGTGTAACTCCACACATGTACTATATGAGCCGTGGCCTGATTTCGGGTTTGTAATATCCAGTGTTTTGTTATTGTAAGTATATTTCGTATATTTTACTATTTGAGTAAATTCAAAATTACTAATTGAGAATACTCATATCATCCTTTTCGTCACGTAAAATTGCTGCGGATGACTCACCTTGTCCTTGTACTGTGCAAGGTCATTTATTTATATTTCCATTATTAGGTTTGTGCGGATGATGTTAATTTATCCAATATTTTAATCTTATACAAGTAGATATTAATCATAATTCTTTTCTCATCTAAGTCATTCATCATTAAACATTGTATCACCATCAAGTGTTCTGTTGTAAATCCTCAATACAACACGATTATTTTGTTATAATGTTTACCATGAGAATATACGTCTTGCTGACTGATTTCGGACCGAGATTACGATAGTCGCAAACTAAATATAACCAAGCTGTTTGATTTTAGAATGCGATTACTGTCATCAATGACGGAATATGGTCTGTAAGATATGTTCTCGAATAGATCACACAATGTAAATTTATTGTCGGTGGGTGCAGCCTCTCCGTCAAGTGAGTAATATTGTGACGAAATGTCGGCATCACTTCCACCAAAGCAGCTTATATTAGTTCTTCTCAATCACCTTGTAGTAGGACTTAATTTCAAAGATACTGGTAGACTTCGGCGAAACTACTGGATAGTGTTTTAGGTACAATTAATGTCTAGTTTTTATGCTGATACATATGTTTGCTGCTACACGGCAGCCACCATGCTGCCGTCATGCTCAAGGTGGAATATCCGCTTCCGTGGCATTCACTTCGGTTGCTTACGTGGTTTTATCGTCATCGGTTAAACAGTTTCTCACGACCACTGAAGTCTACAATTTCAAAGTCAAATCTGCCTTCACATACGTGTTGCATTTATCATAGTGCTGAAAATGACAGACGTGCGCTTATTAACGAAAGTACATTTTGCAAGAGTTAATTCGGTAGATTGTCAAGCAACTGTTATGAAATCCGCACTATGCTGATGTATCTATATAGTTTCAACTTCCTTTACATTTCAGTTTGCTAGAGAAGATCCAGTAATTAAATGCAGAATGTTTTCAATACAGGTACATTTGCGGCTTTGCGACCCAAATCTGTCCAGTGTAATGTTTGATTTGATTTTAGGGTGTGTTATATTTTATACGTATTTTGTAATACAATGAGAGATTTTGGTTTTTCAGTTTGATGGGAGTGATTAGTAAGGTATGACAAACCGTGTTGATGCCTGCTTCGTGATGAGTAGTCAGTTCTAATTTATCACAAACATCTTTGAAATGTACATTTCAGTTTAATCTATCAAACCAATGATATGTAATTTGTTTAGTTATGACATTTGTAGCTTTGTATGTTTACATTATCTGCATTGAAAGGAAGCATGTAGTAAGCATTATTTTATTTAACTGGCTCTGAATGTATATGCCCTAAGCAAGGTAAGTACACTCTAATGTCAGAAATCATTAATTGTATGAACCAAGCGATTGACAAATGGAACAGATATTATATATTTGGAGACTAAACAGGAGACACTGGTTTAAATTTCATCTCAGAGGCATACTATATCATACAAAAAATAAAATTGTGTAGTTGTGTCATTGAAGTGTGCTGATTGTTTCAAATCGAATTTACTTCCAAATTTGTTTTGTCAAAAACTGAAAGACAGTACCAGATTTAAACGATTAAACACGACGGAAATTGTCTAGATACAGATAAGAACAACATCCTTATGAACTGTGTTTCTTGAAGAAACAGTTGATAAAAGGTCTGACATGTACATCAAGGTTTCAACATATACAAGGTCAAGGGATACATTGCCACACTTACATGCACCAAGTGAATTGGAAGAACCCTATATCTAGAAAATACCAGTATCGAACAATAAGAACATATTTATCTCATTGCCAAGTAGATTCCTTCATAGAGGAATATTATGCAAATCAAGGCGGCATGCCAGCATTAAAACATACAAAGACTGACTTCTACTGCCAGATGTTTAAGAAACAAGAATACTAATCTGAGATGAATAAGTGACGTGTGTCTATTGAAATAAATACAATGTCTGGTCAATTGAAATAAAAACAATGTCTGGACTATTAATGTGAATGCAGTGTCTGGCATATTAATGTGAATGCAGTGTCTGGCCTATTAATGTGAATGCAGTGTCTGGCCTATTAATGTGAATGCAGTGTCTGCTCTATTAATGTGAATGCAGTGTCTGTTCTATTAAAGTAAATACATTTATTGGCCTATTAAAGTATGTACAATGTCTGTAACTTTCATGAGAGGCCAATATTACAAACGGACTACTTCGGTCCATATATGTTTAGAAGTGAAGATATTTAGATTAAAAATCATACTGTCCTCATATCCATGGTAAAATGGTAGTGTATAGCTCTCACGTTGTTTTAAGGATTAATGATTTACAACACAAAGATAATAAATCAACAATAATGCAAATCAAACTTTCAAAGTCGATGATCTTTTTTATTGCAGTTGGGTAAATTTCACAAAACATGATAATTTTAGAGACTTGTACCAAATCATTAAGTTGACATATGCCAGATAGCACATTAGAGCTCCAGTGATTTAAACTATATGTATGTGTATGCATCAAGGTGTTATTAAAGAAACAGGAGCATGACTTCAAAATGCATCAATTTGTCGCTATGACCCAAATTAACTTCGTTGTCGTGTTAAGACGCCTCTCAAGGTTAAACTGGAAGGAAAGAGAAATTTCAGTGTTGAAATATTTTAAAAGAAGAAACGATTTTTGAAGCATTCTGGTGTTTCGTTTAAGATTTGTAGTGTTCCACCTTTAGTAATATTATGATATTATTGTCACACGTATGCCAATCTGAACAATTATTATTTTCTCCCAGTAAAAACTCACTGGACTAAACGGTGTGTTCACGAAACAAGAATAGCATTCCTAGAGAAAAATATAACTATTTCGAGTTATATTTTATACTTTCAAAATACCATAACCATATATTATAGTATGCTTGTAGGACCCTGAGGAAAATATGACGAACTATTAGTCACGATTAAGGTGATGGATTTTAAACTACGGCTTTATATGTTCATCACATTATATAGATAACTTCATGAATCGTTTATCTTTTGCATATCTCACTTCACAATGATATAGCCTATTTCAGTCGAAAGCTTGCTTACTTTTTGAACAGACATTATTACTTCCTTCTTTAAGTTCTACACCATCTTCACAACCGCATATACCACCACCAGGGATTGGGAAGCAAAACGTGGAACAACCTCCATTATCAACAGAACAGACTGCGTTTTCTGAAAAACGGATCATATCAATTTTGCATGAGTTAGCCCCCACCATCAGGTACAGAATATTCATTTAATACAAATTATGTTATTGAGCGATGCAATTTATGGGAGATATATATTTATATCTTAGATCGTAAAGAGCATTTAAGTAAATTATGTTTTTTATTATGTGTGCATATTAAGCTGGTAGATGAAAGCTCCTGACAAATCGCGAATCATACAAATTGGTATAAACATTTCAAAAGTTAAGCAATATTTATATAATAAGTCTCTCAGATATTGATTGTACGATCATACAGCTTTTACTATGTAGATTTTAAAAAACTTTCTCTTTTCATGTATGTCTACTCACTGTTTTGGTCTGTGGATGAATAGATGCTGATGAAATTTATTTTTCCCAGTTCGCCGTGATCAGAAAACTTGATTTTTTCATTCGGGTTGGATATATGCAGCTTCATAATAGCCCTGGTCATTACAAATAAAACAATTTGCATGCATTTTCAGTTCTGTTCTGCCACTAATCAAACTCGGTAGAACTTGTCAAAAATAAGTATAACAAAATTGTATTTGATAAGTAAAACATTTTGTAATTAAAAGAATAAACATTAGATGAGGGATTTAAAATAGGAAACACAGACTAGACTTTCAGTGACGTTAGTCAAAACAACGCAATTAATAATAAAACAGTGCCGACATGGCATGTTGTAACCGAATCGGAGGGAAGGTCAATTTGTATTTCAAGTTTTACGATAATTCTCACATAAAACCAAGTGGATATGGTTGTATACTGCAAGCGTTTGTTATCATATCTGTATTACTAAGAAGAAACATCGAAAACAAATATACCTAGTAGTTATTTTAACAATGGGGTTAATGATTAAAGGGTTTATGTTAACTGTTCTACGGATATACCAATATGAGCTGACATCTTCCTCCAAGGATTTGTATGGAGTACGATAAATCGAATACAACTATACAAGATTTGTTGCAGTTCTTGATGGTAACATTATATATGATCATTGATAAACCGGTATAATCAATGAGAATATGAAAATAAACGCACACAAAACAATTTGTCTATCAGATAAAGATCTTTGATTGTATCAAAGGATATGAATGTGGATGACTCAGTAGAGTTTTGTATACGATACTTACGAATTTTTATTCGTGGTGATGAACAGATATTCCTGGTAGAAAAATATAGCCCAAATATCGGTTGTATGATACTTAGTCAATGTATCGTGACTTGTTCCGTCAATTTTGCAGTATTTGACACTTTTTGTGGACCTCTCGATGTAGTAAAGGTGTTCATCTGAAACCGTAACGTAAGGCTTCGTAATTTACTGTATATCAGGAATTATTTGTCTACCAGATAAAACAAGGTATTAGATTGCAAGTGTTACAAAATGAAATGGATTGTAATATGGGTAATTAAGTATTTAAGCATAAAACTCTCAAAACTCATTTAAAGGCAATCAATTTTCGTATGTCAGCAATGTATCGTCTGATCGAAACCTTATTGAATTGTCTCTGTATCTGTCTCTTTGTCTGTATGTCTGCATATCTCTCTCGTTATATATATATATATATATATATATATATATATATATATATATATATATATATATCTTTGTGTGTGTGTGTGTTTGTGTGGGAAAGTGTAATTTGCTTTCTGGTGCTGCACACTCTGTTCTCACGATAAATTGAAATAATTTGCGAATATAAAGTCAATTACTTTTGTAATCGATGGTGAGGTCGATGGGATCTTCGTCATTAAGGTTCAGGAGAATTGATGACTGACTTCCGTCCATAGTTGCCTGGCCAATGTACGGGTTCTCACGACCTTCAGTATAAAACAAGAATCTGAAACAAAACAATTAACGCTTCATTAAATTTATACCAATTGCTGAAATCGCTTTTAAATCATGATATAGAGACTAATCACAGAGCATAAAACAGTTTATCCTGCCTTATAATGTATGGAAGTAAAATACAAACATGATGCTGTGGACGATGTCGTCAGCTAATCAGCGTTTAAACACTTTCGTTCTGCTATAAAATACTCTTTTGAACCAACATCATGTATGTTTTATATTAAAGACACCATTACAGATCCACATACCCCTTCGAAGGATAGACGACCAGCCCCAAGGGATTACTCAAGCCAGTAACCAAAGTTCGTTTTTGTCCGTTTGGAGATAGGACACCGATGTAACTCGTGTTGCTATTGGAAGAGTGGCCTCTGGCTATGTAGTAAATGTTTCCAGTTGAATAATCGACAGCAAATCGAGAGAGCGTACGTAAAATATCGTCAGATTGGGCTGAAAAAAAGTTCATTTATATTTTTACAAGATTACACATTATGTTCTCTGAATCGAGGATTACGTTATATGGGTGCACTGGTAAAACGTATGATCCATATTTCCACAGGTTAAGGTCTATAGTTTCCTGTGTGAAATTTCGCAGCACGAACATTATATCTGCATGATATTTAATATACAATTGATCAATGCTAACCTCTTCAGCTTATCACTAAATATATTCTATGAGGTATACATGAATCCACGTTCATGAGAGGAGATAAGGGTACTATATATTTATAGCGTTTGATAAATAGTCGGTGACAGAGAGGAAGATCGTAAAAAACAACATTTATATGAAAAGATAAAATGTGTAATTAATCCATTTATTCTGTTTTCAAGAGCTTTATGTTTAGAGATTAGCACAGAATGCGGAAGAAGTCATTACACCATACCATTTATGAATTGTTAAAGTACTATACACTTTCCTTCTCCATACACGATTTTTATTAATTAACCTGAAACCATTTCAACTGAACTGTTAGTTTATTCAACTTGTAAGGGTTCAGTTTTATAACGACCTTTTGTTATAAGTGAAACCTTGGATTTGCTCGTCATTATTTGTGCATTGCAGTATTTTTTTTAGCACGGAATGTTTTATATCCTCGTAATTTTCATCTCGAATATTTATTATAATACGTACAGGCTGGAAATACTGTTTTCATTGTGCCGTTAAGATGCATGATGGACAATTCGTTCCATGCGCCAAATATGAGCACATCATCAACAGGGCTGTATGTAACTCCTGTCAGAGTCTTTGTTGATTTGTCGCCGATTCCCTGCACGCTCTGATCCATCAGGCTGATTTGGTATATAGTGTAATCCGTAGAGTCGACAACTAGCATGAAGTTGTCCTTGATAGGGTCTTACAATAATAAATGAATTCTTTGACATTAAACACTGTTTTAACATGCATGAATTTCAACAATAGAACTAAGTACTAGAAAACAACCCGATGTTTAACATCCAGAGATCTGATCGGCTGAAAGTTTTGTTGTCACTTAAAATTAACCTGTTACATTTGTAAGTTGCACTTTCCTTTAAAGTTTAGCTGGTCACGCTTGTGCGACGTTCGTCTTAATAATGTGATCTGTATAAAATATGTTACGAAGTTAATGGAGTGAGTTACATTTAAGTAGATATATACTTTGTTACTTAATCTTTTAACACGTTACCTGGGGAATAGCATGAACTAATTACTACTATGGGTATATAGTAATGGTTATGAAGATTCGGGAAGGCAAGCTTGTGTTTTGATTGAATTTCAAAACTGTGATGTTAGTAATATGTATGTAAACTAGCACCATTAATCAGTTTCTAAACAAAGATTGTTTGGTGATTATAAACTGGCATTTTGCGCATTAAAAAAGTGTAGTCATTATTTACAATGTGGATGATAAACACATATAGCAAAACTAAATATAAAATATCCTGTATTTCCTTCGATTCGACAAAACTACGTATGAATGCCACTATTAAAATATTCCTTTAGTTGTATGACATCTCCTTCCAAATATCCTTTAATATTTCCTAGCTTCTAGTGACGATAGAAAGATTATAAAAACTTAAGGTATGTCTCTATGTATATATGTAAACAAGACCGAATAGCGAGAATTATCTCTGCCTTTAATTGTACCTACCTGATGTACAAGTTTTTTCGTTGTGTGTCAGTCTAAATCCAAATCGGCAGTCACATATCCTCGATTGTCCGTGGGATACGCAAATGTCCTCGCACTCTCCATTTAGTTTAAAGCACGGCCCTGAAATAACATTTAATCTAATCAATTAGGGGCGTTTAACATTGGAACATATGTTCAAACCAGTGTCCGAATAGGCCGATAAAGCACATTAAGCCAATTGTTTCCGGCCACAAAATATAATTTGAAACAAAGTTTATCACAATCCCATTATAGCCAAGCTGCATACCGCATGTACATATTTTTCAACATGATTAAGTGAAAACCATTTAATATTTATAATGAAAATGGTTCATGTAAATTAATTATTTTACTTTTCAAAAGCCCCTTTACTGAAAAAATAAACTAAACATGCAAATTTTCTGGCTCCAATGACGTATTCGAAATTATAACCGTGAAGAATTCAGAGTGTGAAAGCAAATGAAGAGAAAACATGTCCAACGATCAGTAGATGATTACTTTACTGATCAAATGATCATTCAACACATGATAAAATGATTTAAGTTTTAGCATGTTTATTCCGAAATCAAAATCATTTCAAATGCTTGCTTTGCAAAAAGAAATATTTTTTGCATACCGGTTTAACAATGCATACATAAAACTATTCAAGCATAATGGACTGTACTAAAAGATCACGTTTGAGTCAATGACCCAAAAATGACAAAATATCAATAAATGGGCATAGAAAAAAGTCCAGACATTTTGGCTGCGGTGTTAATTGCGGAATTTGCCGGTTGCTATTTGCGTCGTCTTTCCTTATGATTCGGTAAACATGTACCCGAAAGCTAGTAACTAAGTCTCACCACGATTAGGTGGAATAAATGAACATTGAAATAACAAATGATTGAACTAAATCGATTATTTTACATTTCTGAAGGCGCATTACTTAAAATCGAATTAAGCTTGCACCATTTCTGGTTCAAATAATATATTCAAAATGATAGTACATTCACTTTAAATCGATATATGAAAACGACAGAACGATACAATAATTGTATGATTAAAGTATTATGAAGCGATATAAATTTTGTATTTGCCTGTTTCATTTTGACGAATGTTTTCATCAAAAATCTTTATAGCTGAAATATTTCCCGTGCTATTAAATACGCCAGATGTCGTCTCCTGCCCAGTCTTAATGGAATAAGACATAATTAATGTTCCCTTGGCATCCTTGGCTGTCACCAGCAAGTGTCCCTATAAATGATCAAACGAGGTTTACAAAAATAATTTCTCAGTAAAAGTGAACACAGAAAAACATGTCTTAAAGCAGTTCTCATAGACAAAAACTCAGTCCAGAGCATTGCGACCAGTTACTTTTTGCAACAGAAGATGGGAAAAGCAATGAAACATATATAATAGTATAGAAATATATTTTATAATCTTTATTTTAATAAGAGAAACCATGGGCAGGGAAACACCTAACGGATTAAATGATCGCAAATAATCGAGGAGATCAGAATCGCATAGTTTAAAATAATAATAATAATAATAATAATAATAATAATAACAATAACAATAATTATAATAATAATAATAATAATAATAATAATAATAAAATACGAAGAAGAAGAATAAGTATTATTTTTATTATTACTATTATTATTAAATTCAATATTACCAACTAAGAAATCCGCAGCACACATGCTACAAAAGGCTGAATATTTACCCTGTATATTTCAAGCTCTTCAAGTATTTTGTCACTCAAAAGGAATTTTTCGAGGTTGGAACCATTAAGTTCGACAAAGGTTACTGTGGTGAGGTTTGTACCGAACGTGTCCAGGAAATAGATCCTATAATAAAAAATAATAACAAAATTGGCAAAACGTTCAAAACCATAATTCAAACGTTTTAACATGCAATCTAATATGTTTCATATGTTTGTATATATATTTTTGAATGAATACAATCACGAATGAAAACAAGCAATGAACAGTTTCATTATGTACTTAATATTAATTTGATTATCAAGAGCCTACACCTCCTCAGAATTGCAATGTAAGTTTATATTTGAAAACATCCAAATAGAGTCCTCGAAGAGGAACACTTAGATTTATGCTTTCATAAATAATATGAATGTATTATTTATCCTTAACTCTAAATCGGATTTTCTCTCGAATGTAATGGTAGTGAGAGACAAATAGAGGAAATGTTTAAATATATATTTATACTTATAAGGCATAAAAAACGACGAATATTTGACATGGATAATGTATGGCAGGTTTAGTTGTAAAATAACATACGTAAAACTTGATTAAACGTGATTTCTTTCAATTTTCTACACTATCCCTTTTCGTATAATAGATATATCAAATTATCCAAAGTATCAGCTAGTAATTCGCATCATGGTTACTTTCGCGGCTTACTCAAATAACCAATCATATTTTACAATAGGAATTACATTCTTTTACTTATGACACCATTACAAATATTGACCTATTGCAAATTAATTGAGCACGAAATCGTTTCGTCTACGTAATCAAATATAATGGCCATATCAACATGTGTAAGCCTTTCTATATAAACGAATGTAACACGTGTAATAACGTTTTAGTGCAATTGCTGGAAATATTTGTATTACTTTATTAGCCTAACAAATAAAGGAACATATGTGCGATAAAAAAATGAAATGAAAGTAACAGATCATCAGCATTTTAATTAATGCAACTTGAAGTTTAAAAATCCAAATTACCCCCCTGCGGGTCCGGGGTTGTAGAATTGGCCCGACGTGCCTCGCTACGTGTCGTAAAAGGCGACTAAGTAGAGGCAACCTGGTTGCCGTGGGTTGCGTCCCGTGTCGGAGGAGGAAAGGATCCTGGTAGTTGAGCAGAGGCTTTCCCTGCAACACACTACTTTAGCCTCTACTTCTCTTAGACGGGTGGTCGGGATGGGCCCGGTTCGGACAAATCGGCTGGTCACGCCGAGCCCTAGGAGGTCTTTATTTACTCTCTCACCTTATTTATCTGTCTCCTTGTATCTCTCTTGATACCACCATTGCGCCCCTAAATTCTCTTCCTTTATCTTTCCCTTTTCCAAGTCTTAGAAGACTTCCTAGAAGGCGGTGGCTTAACGGGTCAATCGGGGGGGGGGGGGGGGTAATTTTACCGACCTTAGAAATTGGCGACTTCTGGGTCAACCAAAGGTAATTTTATCAACTGAGTATGGCATCTGTGTATCCCTGGCACTTGAAAAGTGCCCCCTTGTTGGGTTCCTTGGTGGGTGGGGAGCACGGGTGCTGAATTTTTATTCAAGCCAAAATGGAAAATCAAAAAAATCAAAATAAGCGTACCAAAACGGGAACTGACTCAGATGATGAACCATGTAGTGTGGAATCGTTTCCTCGCTTCATGGTCATCAAATCAAAAGATGAAACCAAACCCCTAGCCGCACTATCGCCATTTATAATCGAAAAGACTATACTTGGATTAGTCGGCAAACCAAAAAGCGTTAAAAAGATTAAATCAGGTGGTCTGCTTGTGGAGTGCGAACGTAAAGCACACACTGAGAACATTCAAAAAATTAAGGTATTTCATGACATCCCAGTGACTTGTTTCGCACACACATCTCTAAATGTATCAAAAGGCGTCATTCGTTGCCGTGACTTGGCTGGAGTCAGCGACAAAGACATCGTAGAGGGGATGAAAAGTGAAGGTGTCACTGCAGTTCGTAGGATTCGTATCAAACGAAACAACGATCTGCAAGACACCAACACCATTATACTCACCTTCAACAGACCAACGGTACCTAAAGTTGTCAAAGTTGGGTTCTTACAAGTTAGGGTTGAGGTATACATACCAAATCCCCTCCGATGCTACAAATGTCAAAAATACGGTCACCATGAAGACCGCTGTTCCAGAAACCAAGTATGTGGACGATGTGGAGACCCTTCTCATCGGGAATCCGAGTGCAAAGCCACTCCGCATTGCGTCAACTGGGGCAAGGAACACCATGCAAATTCAAAAGATTGCGATATATGGTAACAGGAGAAGGAAATCCAAAGGATCAAATACACATCCAACATCCCGTATCCAGAGACCAGGAAGCTTGTACAAATTAGAACATCACTCCCCGGCCCATCCTTCTCAACCATAGAAAAGAGCAATCAAAAAGCAACGAAAGACGCCCAAACCCAAACAGACCCACCTGAATCCCCTTCCGTCTCGAACATATCGCATTACAAACCCCCAAAAAACTCAACATCGACGCAAACAACGTTCAGCAATCCTCCACCATCAAAATCACCAAACAGTAAGAAAAAGTCGACAGCAAAAAGGGTCTGATGACCCAATAAAACTGCACAATAGGTCTGGAGACTTTGAGGATATGGATGCAGAAGAATCTGCTCCATGTCCTCAACGTGGCTCCAGACCTAACAACAAAAAATTCACCCCCGTACTTCCTCCAGATAAATAACCAAAGACATTGCCTCCGCGAAAGGTCTAACCTAGCTCCAGAATCTTCAATATAAACTTGTAATGAAGAATACCATCATACAATGGAACTGTAGAGGACTTAAAGCCAACTACAATGATATTCTTTTGCTCTTAAAAGAACGTGATCCTGCAGTACTATGTCTTCAGGAAACATTTTTGAAAGATACAGATAACATCACACTTAAAAACTACTCCCTGTTTAACAACTACTCTCATAATGTTGACAGAGCCTGACGATAAGTCTCTGTTATTGTGAACAACAGAGCCCCTCATAGCGTCATCCCTCTAAACACAAATTTACAAGCCACTGCTGTGAGCGTCACTCTGCATCGGGTGATTACCTTTTGTTCTATCTACATACCACCAAACACCAATTTAGTAACAAATGAATTAGACGACCTTGTTCAACAACTCCCCGCACCCTTTATTCTACTCGGTGATTTTAATGCCCATAACATTTTATGGGGTTCAAATCACATAAGTGACAGAGGTCACAAAATAGAAGACTTCATTTCCAGACACGATTTGTGTCTATATAATACCAAATCACCGACATACACCCAGGAACTGGTACGTACACGTGTATTGATTTGACAATTTGTACCCCATCGCTGCTTTTGGACTATGAATGGAAGGTCGCTGATGACCTTCACAGCAGTGATCACTTTCCAATCTCTCTTAACAATACCAACGTTACAATTGACGAAGCAGTTCCACATTGGAATTTAAAGAAGGCCGACTGGGCCAAATTTGAAACACTTTGTACAACTAGACTTAATAGGGATACTGTCTTAAACGACAATAACCCTTTTCAATATTTTACTTCTGTTTTAATCGACAATGCAGAAGAATCCATTCCCAAGTCCTCACCAAACGGTAAAAAACTCTCAAAACCATGGTTCACAAAAGAATGTAAAGAGGCCATTAGACAACGCCGAGAAGCACTGAAAAATTTTAACAATCGTCCAACACCCGAAAATTTAACTAAGTACCGTATTATTTGGGTCAATGCTCGCCGCACGATTAAACAAAGTAAAAGAACATCATGGAAAAAATATGTTTCAACTCTAAACTCTCGTTCCTCTATAAAGAAAGTTTGGGACACGATCCGCAAAATCAATGGAAATAGGAAATACAATTCCTTTCGACATCTCAAAGTAAACAACAAGAATATCAATTCCAAACATGACATTGTTAACATACTTGCTGATAGCTTCTCAAAAAATTCCTCATCCTCTAATTACTCAGAAGCATTCACAAGATTTAAAACTCACAAAGAAAAGACACGGTTGAAATTCACATCGAATAACTCAGAAAGTTATAATCAACCGTTTACAATGTATGAGCTGAAGGAATCTCTGAATAAGGCCCACGATACATCACTGGGCCTGACGAAATACATTACCAGTTTTTGAAACACCACCCAGAACCTTCATTAACAGCCCTTCTAGAAATTTTCAACAATTTATGGATTACTGGTAATGTACCTAAAATCTTGAAAGAGGCAACAGTAATACCAGTTCCCAAACCCGGTAAAGATAACGCAGATCCTAACAGCTATCGACCAATTGCACTCACAAGCTGTGTGTGCAAAACAATGGAATGAATGATCAATTCTCGGCTTGTCTGGTACTTGGAAATTAATAATTTAATATCTCCTTTCCAAAGTGGCTTTGGATATGGCCGGAGCACCAACGATCATCTGGTTAGACTAGAAACATTTATTCGAGATGCATTTATCAAGAAAGAACACTTAGTAGCGGTTTTCTTTGATTTAGAAAAGGCCTATGACACGACATGGAAGTACAGGATACTAAATGACCTGCACGATCTAGGTCTAAAAGGCCGTCTGCTCTCTTTCATATCCAACTTTCTCTCCGACAGAGAATTCAAGGTACGAGTGGGCTCTACTCTCTCAGATCTGCACGAGCAAGAGATGGGTGTGCCCCATGGCAGTATTTTATCTGTAACACTTTTCAATATCAAAATTAATAGCATCACCAAGTGCTTGACTCCTAGTGTGGATTGTTCGCTATATGTTGATGATTTTCTCATATGTTATCGATCGAAGCACATGCATACAATTGAAAGACAACTCCAGCAAAATATAAACAAAATTCAAAATTGGGCCAATGCAAACGGTTTCAAATTCTCGAAATCAAAAACGGTATGCATGCATTTCTGTCAGTTACGAAAACATCACGATGAACCTCACCTCACGCTGGATGGAACAATTATTCCAGTTGTTGAGGAAACAAAATTTTTGGGTATTATCTTTGACAGAAAACTGACTTTTATTCCACACCTATAAATCTTGAAAGCCAAATGCTTAAAAGCACTTGACCTACTTAAAGTAGTATCGCACACTGACTGGGGTGCTGATAGAAAAGTCATCCTGAATTTATATAGAACGTTTAGTCGCTCCAAACTAGACTATGGTTGCGTTGTGTATGGTTCAGCCAGAAAATCGTATCTTAAAATGCTTGATCCAATTCATCATCAGGGAATAAGACTGGCTCTGGGAGCATTTAAAACATCCCCGTGTGAAAGCCTTCTAGCTGAGGCGAATGAACCACCGTTATCGCATCGTAGACAAATGCTTTCCGCACAGTACGCTCTCAAATTAAAATCAAACCCTCTGAATCCTGCTTTCTCGGCTGTTTTTCAACCCAAATACAAAACTTTATACGAAAAAAACCAAACGTCATACCTTCCTTTGGCATTAGAATATCATCCAGCCTTGACACTACAAATATAGATCTTTCTAAAATTCAGAAAACGTCCATCTCCGAAACACCACCCTAGCTAATTAAACAAACAAAAGTACGTTTTACGCTACACGATGGGAAAAAATCAGAAATAAACCCTTCTGTCTTACACAACTCTTACCATGAACTCCTCACCGAATTTAAAAACTACACCAGAATTTACACTGATGGATCAAAGGATGAGGAAAAGGCTGCTGCAGCCTTTGTTTGTGGAAATCACACAACGCAAGTTCGCTTGCCAAATGGAGCATCAATTTTTACAGCCGAAATCAGAGCAATAGACCTTGCTCTGCAACATATAGAAAAGAAACACATTTTAAGCAGTATCATCTTCTCCGACTCGCTATCAGTACTCCAGTCACTACACAATAGAAAACTGGAGAACCCATTATTAAAAAACATACTCTTCAAAAATACCTAGCTGAGTGTCTCCCACAATATAATATACTGTTGGTTACCTATCCACATTGGTATTAAAGGTAACGAAAGAGCAGATCGCGCTGCTAAAATGGCCCTTACTCAAGAACCATCTGATTTTAAAATACCATATACTGATTTTAAACCTTGTATCAGAAAGTTCTTTCGTCAGAAGTGACAGGCATCGTGGAATGATGCCGTGAATAACAAACTTCATGCCATCAAGCCAACTCTAGGAGAATGGACTCCTTCCTACAGAACCATTCGTAGGGAGGAGATAGTCATTGCAAGAATCCGAATTGGTCATACTTATATCACCCACACCCACATACTAAAAGGTGAAGACCCTCCAGAGTGCGTTTCTTGCAATCAACCATTCACTGTCAAGCACTTTATGATAGAGTGCTTTGACCTACAACCTACGCGCGATCGTTATTACATTGTGCATGACATGAAAGAACTTTTTGATACTATAAACATCACTCGTATTATAGAGTTCCTGAAAGCCGTAGATATTTACCCTAAACTCTGACTTGTATGCTATCACCTTGTGCAGTTTTATGCAATATATATACCGTCCCATTTTAATACCTATTCATCATTTTTACATCTCCCGTTGATCGGGAAGCTTTATTTTGCACCGTTATCATCTTACCGTTTTTTAATTTCAACCATTTGTTCTTTTATATCGCTGGTCGATATAGGACCTTTTATAAGTTTTAAAAGATTATAGAAATAACACTTTGTTTGGCACTAAATAGCCTAACAGTGCCGATGGGCCGTTAAAAATAAATAAATCAATCAATCAATCAATCAAAATCCAAATTACGTACCATTGTTCTTTTCGATTTTGGCCGGTGACGATAATAAACAAGAAAATACTACAACTAAAGAGGTACAGGTCCTACCGAAAATCGGTGAACAATGTGTGTATTTCAAAACGTATTCATAACTGTCATTGAAAGAAACAGGCTTCACAAAATTCAGATGGTCGAGGATAAACGGCATTTTTTTGTATTCACCTTTTTGTATAAGGGTCGTAGCTGAGTGATTTTGGATCCACCAAGTTTCCGGAGTCCAGGACAATATGTTGGTTACTGCCATCTATACTGGAAGATTCTATTGATCTCCCGTTCCTGTCTGATATCCAATACACAAGGCTGTAAAGTTAAACAAGTAATGAAAGTTTATCTTATCTAAAGTTGTTATCATTATTTCGTTAAATTTGTTAAACAATATGATAAAATTCGTAGGAAAATAATTTTAAATTCCGGAACAGGGTTCTTTTGAACATTCGGAAATGATTGTAAACAAAAAGATGGTAAAATGAGAAACTATGCATGTGCCTAAGTTTGTAGATATATGTATGTTTAACAGACATTAAGAGTGACAGGCATATATTTCATCCGTCATCAACTATTTATGTTCACCCTGAAATGTTCCTGCATTTACTTGCACAGTCGTTCGGATTCTTGATACATAACTTGATATGATGTCCAATCCGTTTCAGTTATTTAAGTACCTATTATTTATGAATATACGTATAATGAACATAATGAATGTCTAAAATACCTACCCTTCATGGGGCAGGATAATGATATCACGTGGTTTTTCAAGACCTTGTAGAACAACTTCATCGATTTGAGTTTTTCTTGAGTGTCTCCAAATGGAGCCCGTGTTCTCCTCTATCCAGTACACATTTCTGTTGTATCCATCCCATGCCAGGCCTTAAACACAAAGGAATGTATGCGGGTTGTCGTTATATCATATACACATTTTCTCCCTCACGTATGTCAGCCTTTGTCTTAAATAATCAATCTGTCATAAACGTGCTTAGAACCAAGTACAACTATCTCATTCCCACCCTGCATATATCTCCCTTTTTCTCTCTGACCAACATTAACCGTTCTGAGGATTCCTAATGTCAAGAACTATACTCAACCTTCACCATCATGGAAGATAAAAACTCTATAAATTTAAACTTCGTTTGTTTTCTGTCGCTTTTCAAACCTAGACAAATGACGAGCTAACGATAACTAGCTTAGCTCATTCAAGGTCAAAGTGACGTAGATAGTAGACTCCATGTATCTTCACTATAAATAAGGCAACGATGGTTTATTATTTCTGAGAAACTATCATGCAGTACCATAAATTTGTGTCAGATGAATGTGGTATTCACCGTGGTTAATATCTAGTGAATAGCATAAGTATAGAAACTGGATTGGATTGCAGCATGGGTCGGTTAATATTTAATTCTGGACAACCAATTGTCCGAATATGAGAATGTCATAAATTATTGTATTAATTATATGCATGCACCCAATTGCCCCTCCCAGTCCATATAAAGTTTTTCATACAGCTCCGTATTTCATTGTAGGATTAATTATGTCGGTAGTAGAACGGACGCATTCGCTCATTTATCATTGTCATCTGATTAAATAATGACCGTTGAATATTTCTTACATATATGTTAAAAAATGCTGCATATCAAGTACACTAACCAGAGTCCATGTTATCATCCACTATGGAAGATCCAAGAAAGGAACAAAACTCGAGAATGTTTGAGTTGTGTCAACACATCAACATGTGACAGCTGTTTATTTTTGTCCATGGCATGACACTGTCATAGCCTTTGACTACATAATTGTATTATGCTTTATCGTGGTCTAGTCAAGAAACTCTACCTCGCTGTGACACACGTAACAATTGCTGATGTTACTTATATGAAGCCAACATGATGTAGTAAGTCAAAATAATCCATCCACTCCCATACGATGTACTTTGCACATTTTCAATAATGTGTAAACCATGATTGTAAATTATATATATATATATATATATATATATATATATATATATATATATATATATATATATATATATATATATATATATATATATATATATATATATATATATATATATATGTATATGTATATATAAGGTGATGGACGTCCAGAGCTTCAAAACTTGTTGCCAAGGGACGAATATGGATTCTCAAATTCGTGCAAATTAGGCTTCTTGGTATCAGCAAATGCAAAGTAATAACTTGATTTTGACAAAAGTCAGTTTCTTGAAACTCTTGCTGCTGCAGGGTAATATTTCCATTTCTGCAAATCGCTGTAAACCGGTTATACAAGTATTGTTGATATCCCGTACAGAAAGCATCAACAACGGTTGATGTAAGTTTGTAAAGTTATTGCATCAGAACTACATTGAAATGTTCGACCTGAGTGATGTTTCCTTTTGACCATATATATATATATATATATATATATATATATATATATATATATATATATATATATATATATATATATATATATATATATATATATATATATATATATATACATAGACAGATAGATTGGTAGATGATTAGATTGATGGATGGTTGGATGAATTAATGAATGGGTGCATAGATAGAAAAATGGATGTATGGATAGATAGATAGATAGATAGATAGATAGATAGATAGATAGATAGATAGATAAGTAATTATATATATACGTTTGTCTCTTTCAGGATCATCGACTTTCAAGTGCTTGAGGCATTTATCCAGATTTAAGTAATCTTTGCAATGCAAATCATGCAATGTCGGATCCCAGTGACCGTAGCCTTCACTTATTTTAACAGATGAATCAAATGATATGTTGCTGTCTTGTAGAGGAACCTACATCCATCGCTTGGAAATACAAGCTTAGTAAAACTCCCTTTTCATTAAACTTCGTTTCAAATTATCACATTGAGATTGACAATTCACTCGCAGATCCTCTGATCATCCAAACCCTTAACAAACGGGGATATAACTCGATATCAAGTGGGTGAATATATTTATCTTTCTCCCATAGCACTGTTCTATAATGTGAAATAATTACATATATGATACGGTTTCTTTCTCGCTTGAACGGCGACTATTCGACCACGTTTTGATGAACGTATGTGAACAACAAATTAACATTTTGCAAAAAGCCTAATTTCTAGCGATCGCACAGAATTACGGAGAGTCAAGAGTGTACAGCTATGAGATTCTAAGCTACGATTCAGATCCAGCATTTAGCATTTACCGCACATTTCGTGTTGACATGTTATAATTTTACTCTCAGTTGAATAGAAAATAGACAAATATCCTATTCAATATAATGTGACTAATATATATAAAATGTCAACGTTATCCATTAGATAAATGTAACATTACCTCTAATTATTCCACATGCTTCAGTCAGAAGATGTAATTCGGGATTATCTACAGAAGACCAGTAAATAGACATATCTGTGGCGAGGATCATCTGTCGCTGATCGGTATCCATAATCATGTGCTTAACGCCATTAATGTTCAGAAGGCACTTCGGATCGAATACAAAATTTGTCACAACTCTAATATCAGCAATGCAAATACTGCTATCATTACTAAACATCAGTCCGCGATGAAAGAACTCAGTTTTCACTGAAAATAAAAGGTCAGGATTAAAGGATCAAAGTAATGGGAAATTGAAAAGGATAATTTAATTTGTTTTATTATTTACTCGGTAAACATATTTGTGTTAAAAAATTCATTACTTTAAATGTTACCCACTTTTGATATTATATATATCTAAATGAAATTGATGACATTTGTTGTTTCTAAGTCATATAAAATCATTAAAAGCGATTTTATTTTAAATATACGCAAACATGGTAAATTCTGTTATTGTTTCCTCAACAGAAATGAGTAACGTATTTTAATTCAATAATATTAGGCAAATGCCTCCTCACATAATAAATTATATGATAATCCAAACGTATATACTATATGACATACATAGGCAATTGTACTTAGCATATTTACATTTACTCTCTCACTTTCTTTGTCTGTCTCCTTGTATCTCTCTTGATACCACCGTTGCCCCTAAATTCTCTTCCTTTATCTTTCCCTTTTCCAAGTCTTTGAAGACTTGATAGAAGGCGGTGGCTTAACGGGTCAATCGGGGGGTAATTTTATCGACCTTAGAAATTGGAGACTTCAGGGTCAATCAAAGGTAATGTTATCAACTGAGTATGGCATCTGTGTATCCCTGACACTTGAAAAGTGTCCCCTTGTTGGACTCCTTGGTGGGTGGGGAGCACGGGTGCTGAATTTTTATTCAAGCCAAAATGGAAAATCAAAAAAATCAAAATAAGCGTACCAAAACGGGAACTGACTCAGTGTGGAATCGTTTCCTCGCTTCATGGTCATCAAATCAAAAGATGAAACCAAACCCCTATCCGCACTATCGCCATTTATAATCGAAAAGACTATACTTGGATTAGTCGGCAAACCAAAAAGCGTTAAAAAGATTAACTCAGGTGGTCTGCTTGTGGAGTGCGAACGTAAAGCACACACTGAGAACATTCAAAAAATTAGGGTATTTCATGACATCCCAGTGACTTGTTTCGCACACACATCTCTAAATACATCAAAAGGCGTCATTCGTTGCCGTGACTTGGCTGGAGTCAGAGACAAAGACATCGTAGAGGGGATGAAAAGTGAAGGTGTCACTGCAGTTCGTAGGATTCGTATCAAACGAAACAACGATCTGCAAGACACCAACACCATTATACTCACCTTCAACAGACCAACGGTACCTAAAGTTGTCAAAGTTGGGTTCTTACAAGTTAGGGTTGAGGTATACATACCAAATCCCCTCCGATGCTACAAATGTCAAAAATACGGTCATCATGAAGACCGCTGTTCCAGACACCAAGTATATGGACGATGTAGAGACCCTTCTCATCGGGAATCCGAGTGCAAAGCCACTCCGCATTGCGTCAACTGCGGCAAGGACCACCATGCAAATTCAAAAGATTGCGATATATGGAAACAGGAGAAGGAAATCCAAAGGATCAAATACACATCCAACATCCCGTATCCAGAGGCCAGGAAGCTTGTACAAACTTGAACATTACTCCCCGGCCCATCCTTCTCAACCATAGTAAAGAGCAATCAAAAAGCAACGAAAGACGCCCAAACCCAAACAGACCCACCTGAATCCCCTTCCGTCTCGAACATATCGCATTACAAACCCCCAAAAAACTCAACATCGACGCAAACAACGTTCAACAATCCTCCACCATCAAAATCACCAAACAGTAAGAAAAAGTCGACAGCAAATAGGCAGCAAAAAGGGTCTGGTGACCCAATAAAACTGCACAATAGGTTTGGAGACTTTGAGGATATGGATGCAGAAGAATCTGCTCCATGTCCTCAACGTGGCTCCAGACCTAACAACAAAAAATTCACCCCCGTACTTCCTCCAGATAAATAACCAAAGACATTGCCTCCGCGAAAGGTCTAACCTAGCTCCAGAATCTTCAATATTAACTTGTAATGAAGAACACCATCATACAATGGAACTGTAGAGGACTTAAAGCCAACTACAGTGATATTATTTTGCTCTTAAACGAACGTGATCCTGCAGTACTATGTCTTCAGGAAACATTTTTGAAAGATACAGATAACATCACACTTAAAAACTACTCCCTGTTTAACAACTACTCTCATAATGTTGACAGAGCCTGACGAGGAGTCTCTGTTATTGTGAACAACAGAGCCCCTCATAGCGTCATCCCTCTAAACACAAATTTACAAGCCACTGCTGTGAGCGTCACTCTGCATCGGGTGATTACCTTTTGTTCTATCTACATACCACCAAACACCAATTTAGTAAAAATGAATTTGACGACCTTGTTCAACAACTCCCCGCACCCTTTATTCTACTCGGTGATTTTAATGCCCATAACATTTTATGGGGTTCAAATCACATAAGTGACAGAGGTCACAAAATAGAAGACTTCATTTCCAGACACGATTTGTGTCTATATAATACCAAATCACCGACATATTTACACCCAGGAACTGGTACATACACGTGTATTGATTTGACAATTTGTACCCCATCGCTGCTTTTGGACTATGAATGGAAGGTCGCTGATGACCTTCACAGCAGTGATCACTTTCCAATCTCTCTTAACAATACCAACGTTACAATTGACGAAGCAGTTCCACATTGGAATTTAAAGAAGGCCGACTGGGCCAAATTTGAAACACTTTGTACAACTAGACTTAATAGGGATACTGTCTTAAACGGCAATAACCCTTTTCAATATTTTACTTCTGTTTTAATCGACAATGCAGAAGAATTCATTCCCAAGTCCTCACCAAACGGTAAAAAACTCTCAAAACCATGGTTCACAAAAGAATGTAAAGAGGCCATTAGACAACGCAAAGAAGCACTGAAAAATTTTAATAATCGTCCAACACCCGAAAATTTAACTAAGTACCGTATTATTCGGGTCAATGCTCGCCGCACGATTAAACAAAGTAAAAGAACATCATGGACAAAATATGTTTCAACTCTAAACTCTCGTTCCTCTATAAAGAAAGTTTGGGACACGATCCGCAAAATCAATGGAAATAGGAAATACAATTCCTTTCGACATCTCAAAGTAAACAACAAGAATATCAATTCCAAACATGACATTGTTAACATACTTGCTGATAGCTTCTCAAAAAATTCCTCATCCTCTAATTACTCAGAAGCATTCAGAAGATTAAAAACTCACAAAGAAAAGACACGGTTGAAATTCACATCGAATAACTCAGAAAGTTATAATCAACCGTTTACAATGTATGAGCTGAAGGAATCTCTGAATAAGACCCACGATACATCCACTGGGCCTGACGAAATACATTACGAGGTTTTGAAACACCACCCAGAACCTTCATTAACAGCCCTTCTAGAAATTTTCAACAATTTATGGATTACTGGTAATGTACCTAAAATCTGGAAAGAGGCAACAGTGATACCAGTTCCCAAACCCGGTAAAGATAGCGCAGAACCTAACAGCTATCGACCAATTGCACCCACAAGATGTGTGTGCAAAACAATGGAACGAATGATCAATTCTCGGCTTGTCTGGTACTTGGAAACTAATAATTTAATATCTCCTTTCCAAAGTGGCTTTGGATATGGCCGGAGCACCAACGATCATCTGGTTAGACTAGAAACATTTATTCGAGATGCATTTATCAAGAAAGAACACTTAGTAGCGGTTTTCTTTGATTTAGAAGAGGCCCACGACCAGACATGGAAGTACGGGATACTAAATGACCTGCACGATCTAGGTCTAAAAGGCCGTCTGCTCTCTTTCATATCCAACTTTCTCTCCGACAGAGAATTCAAAGTACGAGTGGGCTCTACCCTCTCCGATCTGCACGAGCAAGAGATGGGTGTGCCCCAGGGCAGTATTTTATCTGTGACGCTCTTTAACATCAAAATTAATAGCATCACCAAGTGTTTGACTCCTGGTGTGGATTGCTCGTTATACGTTGATGATTTTCTAATATGTTATCAATCAAAGCACATGCATACAATTGAAAGACAACTGCAGCAAAATATAAACAAAATTCAAAATTGGGCCAATGCAAACGGTTTCAAATTCTCGAAATCAAAAACGGTATGCATGCATTTCTGTCAGTTACGAAAACATCATGATGAACCGAACCTCACGCTGGATGGAACACCTATTCCAGTTGTTGAGGAAACCAAATTTTTAGGTATATTCTTTGACAGAAAACTGACCTTTATTCCACACCTAAAGAACTTAAAAGCTAAATGCTTAAAAGCACTTAACCTACTTAAAGTAGTAGCGCACACTGACTGGGGTGCTGATAGAAAAGTCATCCTAAATTTATACAGAACGTTTATTCGCTCCAAACTAGACTATGGTTGCGTTGTGTATGGTTCAGCCAGAAAATCGTATCTTAAAATGCTTGATCCAATTCATCATCAGGGAATAAGACTGGCTCTGGGAGCATTTAAAACATCCCCGTGTGAAAGCCTTCTAGCTGAGGCGAATGAACCACCGTTATCGCATCGTAGACAAATGCTTTCCGCACAGTATGCTCTCAAATTAAAATCAAACCCTCTGAATCCTGCTTTCTCGGCTGTTTTTCAACCCAAATACAAAACTTTATACGAAAATAAACCAAACGCCATACCTTCCTTTGGCATTAGAATATCATCCAGCCTTGACACTACAAATATAGATCTTTCTAAAATTCAGAAAACATCCATCTCCGAAACACCACCCTGGCTAATTAAACAACCAAAAGTATGTTTTACGCTACACGATGGAAAAAAATCCGAAACAAACCCTTCTGTCTTCCACAACTCTTACCATGAACTCCTCACCGAATTTAAAAACTACACCAGAATTTGCACTGATGGATCAAAGGATGAGGAAAAGGCTGCTGCAGCCTTTGTTTGTGGAAATCACACAACGCAAGTTCGCTTACCAAATGGAGCATCAATTTTTACAGCCGATATCAGAGCAATAGACCTTGCTCTGCAACATATAGAAAAGAACCGTATTTCAAACTGTATCTTCTTCTCCGACTCGCTATCAGTACTCCAGTCACTACACAATAGAAAACTGAAGAACCCATTATTGAAAAACATACTTGTAAAAAATACCGAGCTGAGTGTCTCCCACAATATAATATACTGTTGGTTACCTATCCACATTGGTATTAAAGGTAACGAAAAAGCAGATCGCGCTGATAAAATGGCCCTTACTCAAGAACCATCTAATTTTAAAATACCATATACTGATTTTAAACCTTGTATCAGAAAGTTCTTTCGTCAGAAGTGGCAGGCATCATGGAATGATGCTGTAAATAACAAACTTCACGCAATCAAACCGACTCTAGGAGAATGGACTCCTTCCTACAGAACCATTCGTAGGGAGGAGGTAGTCATTGCAAGAATCCGAATTGGTCATACTTATATCACCCACACCCACATACTAAAAGGTGAAGACCCACCAGAGTGCGTTTCTTGCAATCAACCATTCACTGTCAAGCACTTTATGACAGAGTGCTTTGACCTACAACCTACGCGCGAACGTTATTATATTGTGCATGACATGAAAGAACTTTTTGATAATGTAAACATCACTCGTATTATAGAGTTCTTGAAAGCCGTAAATATTTACTCTAAACTCTGACTTTTATGCTATCACCTTGTGCAGTTTTATGCAATATATATACCGTCCCATTTTAATACCTATTCATCATTTTTACATCTCCCGTTGAGCGGGAAGCTTTACTTTGCACCGTTGTCATCTTACCGTTTTTTAATTTCAACCATTTGTTCTTTTATATCGCTGGTCGATATAGGACCTTTTATAAGTTTTAAAAGATTATAGAAATAACACTTTGTTTGGCGCTAAATAGCCTAACAGTGCCGATGCGCCGTTAAAAATAAATCAATCAATCAATCAGTCATATTTACATGAACATGTTTTTGTGTCTTCATTGAGGGTGTATCCATCTTTACAAAGGCAAGCAGCGCCATCCTTCTCCGTCACACAAATATGTTCACAGCCATGGTTCAAACAGTCAGCTAGAAGTAGAAAAAATAATATTACTCAAGGATATATCTTAAAGAACCAAATGGTGATTTCCCACAATAACTCACTGACAAGATATAAGGAAGTAGAACGAGAAATCGGAATAAATGCCAGTAGTTGAAATCCAAAGAAACTATTATACATTCAAACAAATATAGGTAATGACATATAAAAAGACGAACCCTTAGAATAAGTGGGGTGAGCATCCGGACGGAACACAGATAGTCCTAGGAAAGCTTGGTCGTTTTTGTACAAACTTGGTTGTAACCTGATCCCATTCGTTTTATTCCAGAAATAGAGCTCTTTGGTTGACCTGTCTGTCATGTACAAATACTCCTGAAAAAAATCATAATTATTATTTTAATAAAATCATTCTATAACATCTTTCTCTGGTTTACAATATAAAGGCACAAATGTACAGTTGTATAGATACATAATCTGATTTAACTAAAATAATGTATAAAATTATAGTTTAGTTTTTTTATCCTTATTGGCTTAATGATGGGACATATATCGCAAACGTCGGTCTTTTTAACCGAATGAATATTTATTTGTATAGACCACACAACATTTGGACAAAATGATGAAACATATAAGGTGCATTGTTAATAGCACTAAAGGTCAGCAAGGACATGCTTTATTAATGCTAATGATAGTTTTATTATATTGACTTTTTTTAGAAAGTAGATGTTTCGTTACTGACTTTTACAGTTTTTCTTTGTTTTCTGGTGTATGTGTGTGTGTGCGTGTGCGTGTGTGTGTGTGTAGGTAGAGAGTAATGTTCCAAGTACAACATAATCAGAATATATGCTTTGGTATTCAAAACAAGAACCAACATTATTTTCTAAATTCTCACCGATTGCAAATCATGTTGGGCGGAAAACTATATTTTAAGGAAATGAAATTTATATATAAAGTCAGTGTATGCCTTAACACCGCATGTTAATATACAAATGCATTTATGTTATTTCTAATCCTGAGGATACACATTTCAAGGACTATAAATAAAATTAGAAATGCAATACCAACATCCTAATTGACATTATCGGCACTCAGGAACATCACTAAATCCGACGATTATATATCGAAGATATTGAGAAAGTCGCGAAACAATCTGAATCAGAAACATTTACTCTGCTGATGAACTATAGGCTTACCTTGTATACAGCTATACCATAGATATCGGCGGATACTTGTCTGTGCAAGATTTTCCTATCCTCGCCCTCGTAAGTGCAGGTTTCCAGGGTATGTCGACTTGAGTCATAGAAATAGAGACGTCGTGCAGCGTAATCAGCAGTCAGACTGTATGGATAAATTAGTTTCGATGATATAAGCGACTTCCGGTTTCTACCTGATAAGCTGGATGCCTCAATCTTTGTCACAATTCCAATATCACTCCAGAAGAGTAGGCTGTTTGATAAAGAAGAAATGTCTTTAGACTATGTTAAGGTTAGATGTTTCACATGTAACTACATGTTTAACGATTTTTCCAAAACTTAAACAAACTAACACTAATTGTATATGTTAAGCTAATGGCACATATACCAATATGATAAATGTTGAATATTTAGATCATGTATTTAATACGTCTTTATCTCCTTAGTATATGTTAGCACACGGGTGTGTACCTTCAGTTTACAAGGTTGGGTCAGTTCACATCACTCAGCTGTCAAGCGTGACTACCTTTACAACCCTGATGTCTTATATTAAGTAATTTAATATAGTGAAAACCATAACGTTTTGTAAACTTAAATACACGTTGTATTATTTCCATAGAACTTAATGTGAACACTTATAAACAACGTATGAATGGTAAATGATATCCAAATACTTATAAAAGTTATATTACATGTACAAAAATATCGACTGTTCAAAGTGAGTTTCAATAATATTTCGAATGAAACTGAAGCTATTGTACTGATGGGTCAATATAATTGATGAATTACAATAATATAATCTAAAACAGAATTAACTATAATTTCAAAATAGTTATTCCAGGTTTGTGAGCAACACATATATCTGGCCAATAAATAAAACTAATAAATAACATCCTCACAAATAATAATTGACAACATCTATTTCGTCTTCAAGCTTGGAATATTTAATTTCAAGATTAACATCTCTTATATCAATAACTAAGACGCAATACCAAATTCAAAAACAATATTCATCTGTTGTGTTGAAGTCGCTAACCTCTCAAAAGAGCCAAGAACTGTAACGGCCAGCGAACCAGAAATTAATTATTTTTTGTTATTTCATGAAACTCATGCCCTGAACTCGGATTTAATGAACGTGTTCGCTCCAGTTAATGGTACACCATACTATCTTGCAATAACGAGCATTGTTAAAGAATGATATCATCTTAAGTACAAAATGTGTTATTCACATGTACTAAATAATCATAACAATCTATAAATCATTAACAATTAACACACATGATATAGGTATACATAACACATCCTACTAAATAGTTATATGATTTTGTGTCATGGTAATGTATAATGTGCATTGTGACAGATTCCACGCAACTGGCATAATATAATATTTGTGGAATCTCTATAACCGAACAAATTAACTGCTATAAAAGAGATTGTAATGTCTCGGTATGAAGTCTGATATTTAATTATTTCAAATAGTTCGAGGTGATGAATATTGTACAAACACTGTGCTCCACAGAACAAAACAAATTAAGACAAAATCTTAATGATCATAGAGAAAAGTCATAAACACTCCTCCAATTGTATTAGAATGTCTCTTTTTAGTGAAATTCACTTTTTAGGATTTATGGGTATAACTAATATATGTATGTTCTATTTATTTCTCATGAAACTTTAAAACACTTCTGGTAATGGAACTTTAATTTAAATTTATATGTTTTGCTAACAAAAATCAAGACATTCACCCCTCACGGAGATAACCTTATTAGGAACTGTTTTGCTGGATGGGAATGTGTCCAGGGGTTCACGTTTGATTTATAGGTGCAGGCGGAAGGTTTTATGGACCTCAAGAAAGAACTACGTTCATATTATGAACTCAGTTAAAACAAAGGCACCGAAACATCCAAGTGGAGAGTTGAGAGGAGTCATTCTTGGCCATGTCTGCTAAATTCACTTTGGGCCTTACAGTAGATTTAAACCATAATTAAATATTCCGAGTAGAATTTCATTCCGATGTTTACGTACAAATCAACTTAAGTTCACAGTCAGTGTCATATCTGTCAACAAATTAGAATATATTTCATTAGCGTGGACTCCAAGCTGTATATTTCTGAATTTAGTGCATTTTTTATGGTTTTCTTATATTCGAATAAACATAAATATGTTAAGTCATTTTATGTTTCCAAGCAGAGTTAGTAAAGATGAAGATAAAGATGAGCGAAATGCTGGAAACGTGATGTTTAAAACAAAATTATATTTTGAAGATCCCGTGAAACCGGACAGGAATCTAATATATATCATGGCAGTAACAAGTGGGAGAGTAAATTTGGCTTTAAAAAAAGCTTCTAAGAATTCAAATGGCATACCAGACGTATGTACATTTAGTTTTATCACACGATAAGTGTGTATAGAATTGGATAGAAAACAACTATCAGTTTCTAGCCTGTTAAAGAAGAGTTTAGACAAATTTTTAAAAAAAGTGATTTTTAGTTATCAATTACTTGACGACACGCACACTAAGTCGACTGTCATTATGCACTTGAACCCTGTCAATAGAGAAGATACCCTTAACAAACGTAACAGTATCGTCAAGTAGAAGTTCACAATAATTCGCAAACATATGCATTATTTAATTTTAGTGTATTTGTTTTGTTTGCTAGTTTTCTGATAACAAATCTAATGTATTTTCATGACAAATGTATAAAGGTACTGAAACATCCTGTTACGTCTGACCATTCAATAGTGATAAAAAGCTCAGTTTATATTACAATATTTACAGGAAACCTGCAACACAAAAAGTACTTCAATATTCGATGCATCAAATGCAACCTGAATAAAATATATACAACCTAGTTTAATACTTATTTTGTTAGATCGAAATAAATAAGATCATGAGACAGAATTTAATGAGGTGAAACGAATCAACTTTCATAATAAAATAATAATAATAATAATAATAATAATAATAATAATAATAATATAATCTTTATTTAACGAGCATAATGCTTAAGATTAAGTCACCTGCCATGAAGTACAAAAATAAAAACTGAACTAAGATTTGTAATCTATGATTTTTATGTATAGCTATAACATGTTAAGCACAAACAGTGATGAACTCTACTAATCTTCAATTTAAGCTGAGTGTGATGTAATAATGTCAATATATTCCTGACGGTATCAACATATTGAAAATCATATAACTGACAATATACGGACTTACCCTTCCATCGGGTCCAGGGTCAATGCACGGGGTCCCTCTAGATTCTTATAAATGAGAACACGGTGCATGGACGTGTCATTGCCTAGAAGGGATTTAACCATGATCCACTTGTATTGTGGATCTGTCCAGTAAATGTTATGGCTAATCCAGTCCAACGCCAAATTGACATAATCACGTGAAAGCCCGCTATGGAAAATCGTCAATGCATTTACTCCAGATGAATCTATAGCGAAGTTGGTATCTCCGTATATGGATCGTGTGTTGTAATCGTACATGTATGCATGATGTAACGCGTAGTCTCCTGCTACGCTTGTAAACAGTGCGCCTTTGGGAAAGAGATATGATCGTTTGTATTCTTTGACTGGCTTTCCGTCGGGAGTTACTGACAGTGTATATATATATTTAGTAGTTGATCGTATGCCCGACGTAATTATCAAACCCAGATCTTTCTCTGAAAAGTGAATGTATTCAATAAGAAAAGTAGGCAAAAGATGAGCATTTTAGGCACGTGGTTATAAAGTATCACTTTTACATTAACTGTGACTTCATAATACCCTTAAATAAAACGATTACTTATCCAGCAAACACCGAAACATCAAAAGCTTAAAATAGCGTAATGGAACTATGATTGTACTAGTTTAAAATAAAACAGAATTCAGCTAAGTAGGAATCGGCGTACCTGTCAGAGATAGAAGTAGGGCGCATATTAAAGCTGAATAACAATAATAATGTTTCAGGTTTGCCCTAAGACAAATTAGTAGAAACTTGGACATCAGTTGGTGCTTATAATACCTTTAGGTGACTGTGCAGAAACTGGAAATACTCCTTGTGAATTCTAGCAGATTCAACTCATTTACTATCTAGAATTAAGACGTGATATTTGACAGGTCAGTGCAACGTTCATAAAGGTTTATAATACATTGCTCACTTTCTTTTTCATTTGAAGAAGTAGAATTGTGTATAGGATACAATTTTTCACTTGGATTTGTTTTCCTTATTGTACTTACTTTTGATAAACTAACCCGTTGTTCCCGAAAAAGAATAGATTAGTTTCATGCTAGTTTAATCAGTGCAATAACAATATTGATTTTATTCTGATAAACCCAGTCTCTTGGATTTAGAGCATCTGGAACTATTGTTACTTGAACTACAAAGTATAAGTTCATGTTTCAGAAATGTTTTCCAACACAAACTGTTGCAATGTACCGGAGATATGAATATGTACAATATATCGAACGCACAATGCACATTATTAGAAGTCTTTTAGCAGTTTAGATTTTGTAGAAAACAGATATCCTAGTTTGCCTTATCACCATCTCCTTTATGACACCACGATATTATAGATTATAAATAAATCCTTATTATACTGTTTCGACCGAAGTACAAGTAGCATAGTTTAGTCCCACTGGGTGTAACAGGTACATAACTAATATTTAGTGTACGTCAACGTGGTTTAAATCATTCCTGTCAAAATGGACAACATTGTTGAAAATAAATAGGCTTAACATGCCCTCCAATTTGTATGAAATGTTCTCGTGAAAAAGCGGCATGTATGAACTGAGAAAAACTGGATAAACTGGACAAAGATATGGCAACATTGTGATCATATTTGAATTCTAATAATGTAAGGCATCATTGTTTTTAAATCAATTTAAAAATAGGCGTAATCAAACATAAATTCCTGTCACGGACAATTGTAAAAAAACACTTTTCAGTGTATCCGAACAATACTCACTACAAACATGCTTATGCTATAATGTTGATGACTATGATACTATGATGACAAACTCTCGCCGTCAGTTAAAATTTCCATTGATAAATATTTTGATTTCAAAAGTAGTTCCAATCTTTAAAGACAACTCAAAGTGTTATTATGTGCTGGACTTTATTCTGACTTATTTGATGATGTGTAACTCATTAAGCGTCGTTATTAATATATTTGCTCTGTATCAGTATCAAATTAGATACTCTAACGTTGGAGTTGTTAAGATAATACAAATATAAGAAAAGTGTATCTGTGTTCTCTCCAATTAAACGGGTTGATATATACAACTCACACCTTGGATATATAATATATTTGTTCACACTATTACCAGTTGCATGTTCGAGTTCCGGCTCTGCCAATTCCACTAAGTTTCTCGTTTTTTTCTTCTGCTCGCTAATTGTCGCTGTGCTTTGATCAGTATAAACTTGCAACGATAATTATCCTATACATTAGTCCAGCTATGCTGATATACAACAAACACAGTTTCTTAAATGCAGAACATATGAAATCAGAATTGTAAATGACCTCCAGAGGAGATGAAGATATGATTGGTAAAGACAATTTGGACCAAATGACTACTGTAATGATTCATTCCGATTTTGAAGTCATCCTCATTTTTGTAAGTCTGCAGACGAGGTTTACGTTGTACATATATATTATTTGAGAGGAAAAATGTTTTTAGCTTTTAGTATATTCAGTTGAAATGGAAAGTGCCCTTTATTTAGGCTATACTATATTTCTAGTACCGTTGTTAATAATCCAGTAAGTTTCCGGTTTTAAAATGTATACGGAACGTTTCATTCATTCAGACTTTCATATAATTTTATCATGATTACTACGTATTGATTTCATAACACTGTAAGTATTTCTCTTATTTTTATTTATGACTTTGATGTTATATTTTGTCTCAAAGTTTTCAAAATTTGTTAGTTTTCATTCTTTCTTTCAATTGGATTGTGTCCATTGAATCGTATAATAATACCTGGAACCAATAAAAATACTTAATAATAAGCATGTGATAAACCGAGCACTGATGTGTTGAAACGGCAGATGATATATTTAGTGGATCACAAATAAAGATTCTTATGTAAAGATTCATAAACTATGATATAAATATACTAGCAATGACAGATTTTTGAAATCATCAGATGTAGTTAAACATGTGGCTGTCAATTACGAATATGAATAGTTCTTCATTCCTGCCAGTGTGCATCGATTTGGCCAAATGCTGGTTTAAAGAAATTAAATTTAAGCGGTAATACAAATTTCATTGTAATCATCGTCCAACATTCCTCGTACAAATGTGGTTACTTTGAGCTCCCCTCCTCCAAATTAAGAAATCACTACCAGAGACACAAAAATAGATCCAACAGTTCGATAAAGCTACGAATGTTACCTCTTATCAAGGAAATGTTCCGGGTGTTTATTAAAGCGATCGTTATACTATACAACAGTTCCTCTCCCACATATATGATTGTAGCCAGTCATGACATTCGTGGATTTTTCGATGTCACTAATTGTTCGATGGTCCCTTTGTGACTATTGCCAAAACCCGCATTCACTGTACACTCTCTGATACTTACAAAGTAGTCTACGCATCAAATGCAATCTCAAGTTATGTATTTAGAACAGTTGATCAAACACCAATGTGGTACTTCATAAATGGCGTATGTTGAATAGAATATGCTAGTAATCGCAACAGGATTGAATCTTCGTAAGCCCAATCAACATAAAAATACACGACGTTTAGCCTGGCAAAGAAACTGTTCATTGATTAGTGTCCAAGTTTCCATTTTATCATGGACAAACTAGTCAGCTGTATTGCAGCGCTAGTCGAGGCTTGCAACTTGGGACGTTTAGTATCCTTTATCAAGTCTTCGTCAGTCTGAACAAGAAGCTAGAAAGCCCGATGATATTTGAATAACTAATAGCAGTGGGTGATGTCTCATTGAGATTACACAACACCAAGAACCCACCAAAAACAGAGTTCTAAACGTTTACGACAATCACGTTGTTTTTATCTATTATTAGCGGTTGTAATAAACGACCAAGGCCAAAAAACTGACAAAAGCTGGTTAATTTCCCAGTAAGATTTTACTTGGCTTTACCAGAATTAGCACTTTTCTTTCGAGAATCGGGACCAGCTTAAACATTTTCTTGTGGATATAACCATTAAAGCGCTTTTATGATGAGCCTCTGAAAATGACCCTGATTATACATGTATTCCCCAGATCCTCTCCATTAAGTTTCTGCTGTTTATTGACTTCATGTGTCTAATGAATGCCAATAACGCGCATATTGTCAATTAACGCAATTAAATACTACAATTAAATACAATGTTATAACGATTGCATACAAATTAGAGTCGAATTCAGGGAAAACAAATTATTCACGTAAGAGGCAATATTAAAGCAAATGACCGGTAGAATATTTCCTTTCCTCACATTCTTTATAGCGTTGTTAGTGGCTACTGCTCCAGGATATTCAAAAACAACTGCCTTAGATGCTGTGGTAAATGCATCTAGTATGGCTCTGTTAAAAGAGGTTTGGGAACGTATACAATGGACCATGGCTTGGACAACTAGTAGAAACCAATAGTTCGCTAGCTACCTTCAGTTTTAGCCTCACATTTGGTGAAGCAATGCGTTCATTGACTAACGTAAAGAACTGGTTATGACAAAATCAGTTAAAACTTTCCAAGGTGTCTTTATGCGGATCTAACTCAAAGCCATTATCCCAATATTTATGTAACCGGCATCAACCACCTGGAATTAGCAACATGACTTTGGACTCATTGTGAGATATACAAGGTATCTCATTGAAATATATTGTATTTTGACTCGTACAGGCGATGTGAAGTAGTTTTCTGCTCAGCAATGAATGGCGAAACACGAACGTTTTGTTTTCAACACTACCTTTTTAAAACTCAGCTGGATGGTTCCATATGTGTATATTTTGATTCAAACGCAACGCATGCACTCGAGCTTTAACCAACACCATGCGCATTTAATATTTTTTAAGTTGGTACTTACAAACTACACTTAATAGTATTTTAAATAAATATGGATCAATTACAGACGCTAGGTCATCCCGCTACGCGTGTGAATCTGACCACATTTGCCACCAAGCGGAATTGTTTCAATTTACTAGGTCAGACTGGAAAACTTAAAACACCTAACGTGGACATCAAATACATTTATTATTTTGGAGCAGTTACACCATTAGTACCTTGAGTTACAACAAACATAGGACCGATGAGCAACGCACGAGAGAAACTAACCACTATAACATAACAAATGTTAAACATTTTTACCGACACAGATTGGCTTTGTGGTCAAACTCATTTCTCAATGACTTTCGTAACCAAGCCGTATTTATGTATCATACCAGGTTATCATAGTGGATGAAGTCAAATGACTCCATTCATGAAGAATCGGCCTGCAATAGGAGTAAGTAGCACATGAAGAACCTGACATGGGCCTTACAAAATATTTCATATACAATATATTAGTATCGTTGTTAGCTAGATATAAAAAAACATTTCGAATTATTCTATAACTTTCAAGAAGGTTACTAGACTGAGTTTAGCGTTTGTGTCTAAGATTTATTGTTACATAAAATCAATGCTTCTAGAAGTCGTGATGCGATCGTGCAATTTTCTGATGGGGTGTTGGACTGGCTGATATCGGATGCTGACATTTAATAGCCATTTCATTCCATTTCTAGACTAACTTAAGTGTTGGCCGTAACAAAACATCATATTCCACTTAAATTCAAGATAGTTCTCGTCCTAAAGCAACAAACGACAGATGATTATTTATACCATCTGGAAGCCAACTCAGAACCATTGCATTAGCGCTCTACAACGTGAGCACATTCAGGAAATGTCTCTAGAATCAAGGAACATGAACTCACCGACAAAATCACCCAGGTTGCATTTGCTGTTATAAACAAAATTGACTCGTATTACAAATCTTAAGGGGTATAGGACTACGACGTACCTGTCCGTATAACAGTTCTTGGATGAAAACGAAAACTATCATTTTAACAATATTCATTGCCGCAATAAATATGGTTGAAATGGAATGTGGTACTAGGCCGCACCAAGTGTGCACAGTCGTGGCAGACAAGAGCTTCCCAGGTAAGTATGTGTTGTGGTTGCTTGTCAAATGCAGAAGTAAGACATAATTATTTTGTTAGAAATGCATATGTATGTTGCACCTGGAGAGGCCGGATTATCCAGCAATGACTATTGTCCATTCCACAGTTAAATGATTATCTATGATTGTCCCTCAATGTTGCTGTCAGGAAACATTAATCGAAGTTGAGCAACACCTGCAAGATGGAATCGTCACAAAAGTGTTCTGCTCACGAAATAATAATGGACGTTTGTGGTTTGTGTATACTATTTGCAGCATCACCGACATGACCATTGGTAGCCAAGGTGTTGCTGAAATTGTGACCACAAATTATATATATATATATATATATATATATATATATATATATATATATATATATATATATATATATTTATTTATTTATATATATATATATATATATATATATATATATATATATATATATATATATATATATTTATTTATATATATATATATATATATATATATATATATATATATATATATATATATATATATATATATATATATATATATATATATATATATATATATATATATATATATATATATATATATATGTATGTATGTATGTATTACATTTGGACTTGCTGTCCGGTTGTATCAGTTGCTGATGGTTGGGCTGGAAAAAGTAATTCGAACTCTGTTACATTCAATAGTACTTGATCATTCGGATCTTGTTGCGGTGCTACAGATCATTCTCACTGAAACTGCCACGGTGTATTTTATGTCCATTTTGGATAAAACCATCGTCATGGCTAAGGTCGAAACCGTGTTGGCGGAATTTAAAATCCACCCGTGCTGTGCTCCGGGCACATATATGCAATCAAGGCCTCAGCGACATACAATGTATCTTGTTGATAGACGGTGAAAATCAAGCAATTTGTCTGAGTTTATATCATTCTATCATGTGGTGCATGGACCTGACAGACTTAGCTCGTGAACAGTGCTCTTAAAGGCACCAGTTGGTGATTCTTTTGCGCGATAATCAGCAAGGGCTCTTTCACTTATCTGTGATGTAACATGACTGAGTTAGATGGTATACTGTGTTTTCCCAACTGCTAAAAATTACATGCGATATTGCACTTATTAAAATTAAAAGCCAAATATATGTTTTGTAACATCTCTCTAATAATTAGATAAAGCTGACATAACATTGAATAATGCATTACTTTTCTTGTCATATTGAAAGTAACCTATGCCATATCATTTTAACATGGTGCTTTATTAACGGTTACTTCTAATTTAATTGACAACTCAGCTTTGCCAAGTTACAAGGTGAAGTATACTGGCTACTTTCCCTAGATAATCGAAAGTTAAAATTGCACACGTATTTTCCGATACTTAGTCACCATTCGGAACGACATGAGTATCCCTGTGCCTCAGGATAAATACTGTTTTGTGCAATATCCCGTCAACCGCATTGTTTTAAATTAAGTTGTTCTTATCTATCATAGCTTGTTTCGTTTATTTTGATGCTGTTATACTTTAAATGTTACTGTATTTGTATTGGAAAATCTGAACGACATTTGTTTGGAATAATACTGCAAGAACTTTGTGAGTGAAGTATTATTTGGGGAAAAGGGTTCAAATTTTCTTATACAAATGCAGTAACCTTTCTGTATAATCATTTTCTAATTCAACCTAAGGCTTAATTATAACCAATGTACTACAAGAAACGATGTAATTGAACTGATCTTGTATTCCAAATAAATGCACAACGTTTTATTCGTCAGTAAACAATAATAATATTAATGAGCACATAGCACGGCCCAGGTGCTTTTGAATATATCACTCACTGGACATTAGTTTCAAAAAGAATTGTCCTTTATGGTCTACATAAATTGAAATTTAGAGCCATGTTGTGAATGAATGCCCAATGTCACAAATTGTCCAGTCGGTTTAAAGTTAAAGAATTTGGTTCGCTTTGTCCATTATATTCAATTAACTGATTAGAGAGTGGATTTAGGTGTGTCAGTTACACATGAAGTACATATCATTAGAGCAGGGGTATTCGTGTCTTGACTTAGCTGCATCTGTGTTTCTGTTCTGTCATTGAATACTTTGAATCGTACTTTGGGAACAAAATATTTATTTGAAATTATCTAAAAGACACTAAGGACTGTTACGGTAATTTAATTTTTAGTGCAATAATGAGAACATTACTGAAATCGGAATCCAATTAAAATTTTGCAGTGTGCATTCAAGTTGTATAATCCCTGACATAATTTATGTAATTCGTATTTGCAGACTTAGCTAAGAAGGTACAGATTGAGGAAATTAAAGATTCAAAATTGTAAGTATGTATTTTGATGTTCTTATTACCATCTAATGAAGACGTGCTACACCTTTTAATTTTCTACCTTCAATTTTATTTGTTCCCACGAATTTAGTCCATGGAGGTATAAAATTGTACGTCTCTGATAAATATGGATAGTTCTTGTTCTCAGGTTTCTTTTATATGCTATTTACGTATACACAGAGAGCACTAGTCATAGTCTGAACCATTCCACTCCTAAAAAAATTGTTTAAATGATCAGAATGATATTGCAATACTGCGTCTTTTGCATTTATTGTGGAAATTGCAAATGCCATGCCGTTCGAATTCTTCTTTGAAAGCTTCATTTGTGAATCAACTTGTACACGTTGTTCTTTTTATCACCCTTATGTTCAGATCGACGACACACCTTTTTAAGTTCATCCCTAACACATAAAATCAACTAAAACCTTAATCATCTACTTTAAGACTACACGTGTTTTGTTTAGAACGTAGTTCCTAATACAAGATACTATTTTAAGACGCAATTGTCGTGCAATATTAAGGTGCTTAGTGTAGCAAAATAATGAACATTTTGACACTGTAAGTTATTTGAAAAAAAATGTTTACATAATAACAACGTGTAGTCGATGTCTGTTTTGTATCAATTCATTGGCATATATAAAGTCAAACGTTGGCGGAATTGAAATGTACCGTGCGTACATATGCGCAATCGGGGCCTTAACGGCAGAATACAAGTAACTTATTCATAGGCAGTGAAAACCAATGAACTGTTTATATTATTCTGCCGAGTGATTATTGACCGTATTGTGTTATTGAGCATGTTACAATACATTGCCGGTAATATGTTATGTGTCAAATCTCTAATAAGTCCGTCTTTATTGTATGATTTCAGATCGTTATCACATCTTGCCTGCGTCTGCGTATATCACAGAATCTGGCATAATACTTAATAATGTGTTACTCTGTTATATTGTTCGCAATATGTATCACATCTTCATCTTAATCATATCGTTTTGCAAGGTTGTTTATAAACGTTTACTTTCTGATCCAATTTATATTTCAATATGCCGAGGACAGGTAGTGTAAGGGGCACTACCCTTAGATAATATCTTCGAAATTTAAAATAACACATGAATTTTCCGACTTTGAATTACAATAAGGAACTGCGTGACGATCCATGTCTCTAAGGATAAATGATCTTTTGTGGAATATCCAGTCAGCCTTATTATTTTTAAATTTCTTCTTATCGTTCATAGTTAGTTTTGTTTGTATTGATGATACTTTATTTTCAATTGTGTTTGAATTGTTACTCGTTTACTTCAGTAATCTGTACTTGCAAGTGAATGATAATGAATTTCACGACTGAATAATAATGTATTTATATTTACATCCATTTTCAACAATATTGTACTTTCCCTCCAAAAGTCTCTTAGATTTTACTCTTGTGATGTCCTGCTCTACACACTTTCCTACTTGTTATATCCTTACATCTCCTTCTCCGATATGGAATTGTCCAGTATTAAAATAAATTTTGGTTTTCTGTTTCGTAACTTTTCCCATTTGATATTTTGGAATATGGCTGCAGTGTATTGTTTGAGTTTCATTGAGTTACTGCAGCATTTACATTGTACTATTATTATGTTAGGTTGTACTATGTACAACTTAATTCCATCAAGGGATATGTTCGCATGTTTTTTAGCCTTTCAGCTAAGGACTCCTACCGTCAAACGTTTCTCATATGATAGGTGATGCAAAATCAACTGAACTACTTTGCTACCATACAAATTTCTTAGCACACGATTTAATAAAACTAACTATATACGCTATAATTTTTCAGGGATCCAAAATGTTACTTTAGCACCGGATATTGTTGTAAACAATGGGTTGTGTAATTGTACGCCTTTTATTACATTATGCCCATTGGTGCATATTTTATGCATGCACACAGTGGTGTCACACACAAATGGAATTAATAAAAATATGATACCAACTACTAACATACCTGCATTTATGTTATTATGTATGCATATTCAAAATGCTTCATGCAAAGCAACGTTATCCATATAATCTGTCTGCATTATAAAAGTGTCGACTAGCATCATTGTATAATGCTTAGAAGACCCACCCCCACCACCAGTTTAGTCTACACCATACTTTTTGTCTGGGGATATCAATGTTGAAACAATGTATTAAATTGATGTTCGCTTTAGGTTTCGGTACCAGTATATATATATATATTATAGACAACCACTCTAATAGTGTGGGAAAACACACGAAGAGTACTAGTTAATTTAAGATAATTCCATTGCCATTGAAATGATATTTTTGTTGCCAATATTGTACCAATAGACATCAATTTATATTCTATGGCGGCCAACAATTTGTTTATATTATTATTTTGATATTCTGTATTTAATGTCCAATTGAGATTGCATCGTATGAAACCTTTCTGTGAGGCTATCATTTTAGGTGCAGTCCTGTTCAGCAGCAAGATGCGTATGAAAATGCTGCGAAGAAAGTGATTTTCAATGGTGAAATAAATATACTCGACTGATTGTAAGCATGTATTGATTATATGAAGATCAAATTAAGAGATTAATGTTATTATTTTGATATATTAAAATGGAAAATCGATTAATCATCCTATTCCTAAATGTCTTTTTGTTGTGCTTTTTATATAGGGGCGTATGTGCATCTGGTACCTGTCCACAATTTCCTGGTGCGATCAGTGAATGATACGTTACATGCCTGATATGTCTTCAGTCATTCAAGACACATGTCAATAGAGTAAAATGGAAATCATAATCAAGGGGGATGGAAAAGATAATTTAATGTACTATCATTGACTCAAACTCGGGTCTACGTGTCCCCTGGGGCACCCGGGATCTCCAAATATTTTAATACCTGACTGTAAGTCTACACTCTACAGGCTAATCATATGCCATGTTCGACAAAGGAACTTGAAAGATGAAAATATGTTTGTGTTAAGAACAACAATATACTTTCCGAAAGACAAATGCGTTAAAAATATTACCTTTAGTGTTATGGTTTAACAATAAATAAAATCATAAAATGTTCGTGATAAACCTTTTACAAATTGTATACGAGACCTGTTATTATTCGGAAGAGAATTGTTTCTGTCCTAATGAATATGAGACTTTTCAATGTATGGCTCAGCATATTTCTACTGTAAACCGTTTATTCTACGGACCATCAATATCATCATGTGTGTCATGTCATTGTTATACACGTGAGACATTTCATTATACAAACCAGAATGATCATCTTGTTATAAACCTGAGACATGCCATTATGCGGGTCCAAAGGAACATCTTGTTCTGTTACGATTCATGTGAAATATGTTACTATAGGATAAGATGATAATTGTTTTTATTTTAGACGTCGTGGTCTTTGCCGAAAGATAACATTGGTTTAGTTTATAAAGAAGTTATCTAAAGAGTTTATAAGAATGTGAAAAATCTCAAATCGTAAACGACATACATGCATCGTTGAAGATAACAAGATTTGATAATCATAGAATACATGCTTAAATAAAAATATTCGAATTAAAGCTGACTTACCTACACACGCGGCAGAGGTAAAGATCCAACTTCCATCACTGCCACACGTTACACTCTTGACATCTTCCGACGGCTTGTAACCAGAATCACATGTGAAATTACACACACTCTCATGCTGACGTGAGCATTTTGACGTCACTTTTCCATTTGGCACTTCTGTAGGACACAACTGGTCCTGAGCTGAAAATCAGACATATTGACAAACATATTGTTGAGATTTATACAATCTGTTCCAACACTGAGATTACACGCAACGTTCGGTATGTTTAGGAACAGGAGTGTTTGTTAACTATCTCATAATATTTGCAATCTCCTCTGTCCACTTCCAGAATCCTTTTGTGTCGTACATTCCACACCACACAAATCCATGCCTTAAAACTCTCCCCTTTCTGCTTTCATAGTGACATCATACTTATTTCTTCATATTTACATCATCAGCATGTGTTATATGTAATGTCATAAAGAAATTGGGTCATTCACATATTCTGTGTTAGTCAGTATGTGTGATTAGTCTAATAATAGTGTGACTGCTTGATAGGCAATGAAAATACAATGTCAATAATATATTGTAATTCAATATAGTTCATCCTTATTTTAAACAATAAATAAGGTAATTGGACACGTACCACAAGGGTTCGAAACACAACATAAACAACAACAAAAAAAAACTCTTTAGACAGGAGAATAAGAAAACACCATACGAGTATATCCCTCCCACATTTTAAGTAGCTCATAACACACACAGGTTACACTTGTTTCTGGATACGTATAACATATATACAATAGCTCGCTTACTCCAAATGATAACGGTAATAGCAGCGTCAGACCATTGCTATCGATTGATATCAGTCGTTTCGTCATATGCAAAATATGTTCATCCTTCCGAACGCTATGAAACATACATTTCTGATATTCTTATTCTTTTACTTTACGATTTTAAAATTGTCACAATGTTAATGTAGAGTTAAGAATACTAAGATGGTTTTGATCATTGTCTTACAATATTAAATATATCCCATATTTCGGAGCCTCTAGATTAAACGGTGCGACCGCTTCGGTGGCTAAATGGTTAAATCATCCGCCTCGGATGATGGAGGCTGCGGATTCGAATCTCGACAGAGTCACATCAAAGACTTAATAAATGGTACTAACAGCTGCCTGGCATGGCTCTCAGCATTAAAAGGTTGATGTTATGACTAGTCAGCCTGTTTTCAGAATAATGTGACCGTATGCGACATCATGCCACATGTATGTGGTATGATGCAACAGTGCTAGACATCAATATAAACTGTCACAATGTAAAATTGTTAAAGCTACGTTAAAGATCAAAATCACACAGACATTAAACTGTGTAGAAGAAAATTAGTTTAGAATATCATTTATATGATCTCAGACACATACAGCGGTTTAAGCGTTGGGAAATATGTTCACCTATTTATATTCAAATTCAAAACATAAATACTATTGAGTCATTGGAGACAATGATATTACTCTGTTAGCATCACAAAAAAAAATATTTTAAAGAAAGAAGAAAATTAGAGAAAGAGAGAGAGAGAGAGCAAGACAATAAAAGTCAAAACAACTTTAATGCTCTATTGATCGTAAATTTATATTGTGATCTTGACAGTAGATAACTGCTGTGTCACTAACGGTGTAGAAGCCAGCTTATTTTGTGTAAATAGAAAAGGTTATGTCCGATTTCTAAACTTCTTTGTTTCCATCATCCATCGAAACCAGCACCTTTTTGCCGTTTTAGGTAATTTTGGACCCAAGCGTAAAAGACTCAACGGCAGAATTAAATAGTTTTGACCCCATTAAACAAATTTGCATTGATCATAATTAACAATGTATATTTTAGAGTTTGTGCCATGTCGTTGAACCGTCTCTGGAAACAAGCATTGACAACGCTTCCATTGTCATAGTACAGCCTAATAATATACGTGTTCTGAAACTTACATGTCGTTCCATCCAATGAGAATACCGTCTTCATTAATATGATAGCTGATGAAGGTTAAAATAACGTTATATTTGCAAATCATTACTGTCCTTCTTTATCATCTTTGTTTTGTGTTGGTTTCAGAAAGGTCACAAAGACAAGGTAGAAAGACAAATATTGTGATAAGTATGTGTGATATAGAAGATGCAATCTGTAGAATGAAAATACACATAACGTTCTCGAGTTTCTTTGGAAAAGAATAGTTTGAATATCAGTGTTTGAATTATTAAATATGAAAATGTATACCAACATTTGTGCATTTTTAATATTTACATATTAATATTTTTTGAAAATTTGGAAATTATATATTATTTTATTGTTCTTGCAATATATTGACAATGACAAATGTACAAAGAAGTTACATATGTACCGCTTATCTTCAGCTATATCAGACCGATGCTGCCTCCCTTTTTCAGTGGGAAAACAATACATCCATATTTGGAACTGTGTTAAAATGGTTCGGTGTTTATGTTGCATGCTTGTGAACAAGGGTGCAGATTGAAGTAAGCATTTTAAGATATATCCAACAAAAAGTACTCCTTCATATATATCAAAATACTAGAATGCCAACGTTGTATATGTTTATTTTCAAGTATCATTTAGACTATTTCAGATATTCAGTTTTGACAATTGTCTTTCTAAAGACAATCTTCAGAACTGAATATTTGAATAACTAAAAATAATAATATATATGATTCGCGAATCAAACTAAGGTATTCAGAAGATTTCATTTCACCTGAATTGTCATTAAACAAAACACTCTGTGTATGAAAACATGAAAACTATCTCTGCATTCCCATTCTTTCTTACCGAAGTGTTGGTTTTGATATTTAACAGGCCGAATTATTTTGATTACAGCCTTGCAGTCATCACCTGTCGAATGAATTATTTTTAATGAATTTTGTTAATGAAATTTTTTCAATGAATTTATTAAATAAATGTTTTAACCTTCACTATAGGATCGATGGCAGCTTTCCCAGCTAAGATTAAACAAGTTCATATTGTACAGTATATATATTATTGGTAGCACTTCAAAATTGTGGTAAAGGCGTATGATGACGAACAGCAAAAGTGAATAGACAGAAAGACCAAATCTATACCATAATTCATAATGTTTTGAAGTGATATTTTTTCGTCACGAGTCATTGTTAGTCTGCGATGAAAGGTAATAATCCAACAGTATTTCTGATCTTTATCCTCAGTCAGTACAAACTACTCTTGGAGCCTTGGAACACAATACCAAGGAAGCCCTAGATATTACTTATAAATCGTTTGAGGTAGTAGGAAGATATCGTCCTTTCGAAACTTACAAATCTAGAACCTCGGTAAAAGTGGCGCGCAGAGTTTTGTTGATGCTATACCTACGTTAGTGACTGTTACTGTGATATCTTTTTCTAGTTGAACTAATCATATGATAGAGAATGGATTGATAATAAAAACTCTGTAAATTTGCTTTTAAAAATAATTATACACACACACACACACTCACACACACACACACACACACACATATATATATATATATATATATATATATATATATATATATATATATATATATATATATATATATATATATATATATATATATATATATATATTTCCTACTGGATGTATTAATGTATTAATATGATATCGTACCCAATTTATTACTTAGTGAATTATGTAGCAATGCTTTTTTGAATATCATTAAATCGATAATTTGCACGTGTGCACTTAAATAGGTAACACCACAAAGTAATATGATAACAGTTATTTACAAATATTTGACATCGGTAGGTATTGACATTAACGGACAACTCTGATAACTCCTGAGGTCAGATAAGGTCAAGATAAAGGATACTTTATATTTTGAATAAGAAACATGATTGGAGATAAAATGATTAACTGATTAGTGTAATTTTCTACCTGACTGTGGAAGTGGACATATCTCTGGTCGGCACTAGCCTGTTGAGTTATTAGACTGATTGCTTCATTATTTTCTCTGGAATAACCTAAATAGTTATAACATTAATTTTCGAAATAGTCCAACACAATGTACAGTTATAAAGCTCAAAATCTGGACGCGCTCTTCTTTAAAGTTCGCGACCTTTGTTAATGGTTGGTTGGGCGTTATCGATATTTTCAGCACAAGCTACATAGTAAAACGGGAACAGGTGCCGCGACTTGGTATTCAGATATGGTGAATTTAATTTCAATCTTGAGATGTTTATATAGATCTTAATTGAAAAGAAATATTATCATGTTTAACTGGATGGAAGAATCCACGCAATCATTTGTGTTTATCGTACATTCCCAAATTTACCCAAATTAACACCACATGTGTTATGTCACGTTTAATGGTTAAGGTGGATCTTCATGTATACTTTACATATATCCCAGTAAGTATCCTCAACGTATATCTCTGATTTAGTAAATAATAATTACTGTGAAGGAACATTTACGAGAGAAATTTACGTGTCGTGACCTTATTTTGCTTGAATATTAGCTTGGTTCTATACGCGAGAATTAATGAGCACTCCGAATACTTTCGTGTCCAATATTCGAAGTCATCAGATTCGTTTTAAGTTTGCAAAGCATTATAACCTTAAATTATAGACTTAAGTTATGGACACATCCGTCTTAATAATTTGGCATTGTTAAATAGCCACTAAACATTTCTTCTATAGGAGTTGGTATTAATAATTATGTCTGTATTATACAAATCAATAGTATCTTGCGATTGTTGATTTGTTTAAAACAAAATTGAATTAATATTTCATCCTTACTAAACGGGACATGAGTTCAATATACTGACAGTTTATGAACGTATTATTTCTGTGGTTTTTCAGTTGGGATCACGCCATAACACTCACCCACATCCAATACGAAAATGTTTAAATTGATTTCAAACAAACTCATGTGTTTTCCTTTTGAATTTATTCAAAATGTTTTCAGACATATTTCTAAAGTATGAATTTCTACCATGGAAAGATTTTCTGACGTAGTAGTCTTTGAATAAGTGAAGAATAATTAAATCGCAAATCTGGATGAATGTTATCCTTAAACTCGGCATTTGTATAAACATTTTTTCATTTAATATAGTTTTTAGTCTAGATACCCATTAATTTTCTTCCAAATAAGCTCATATAATTTATTGCATATTCTAATTATCGAACAAGTTTATCCGTAAAGAGTGAATTGTTCACCATATAATCCAATGAGTGCATTTTGTCTTCATTTATTTATTTTAATCATTGTTGTATATCTTACACGGGTTGATGTGGTAAAGTATTTGCCGATTTCGAAGAAACTTCCTAAATGAAGTAAAATCTATCAACTATAAGTTCAGTTTTATAGAGATAGATGATGCTATTGATAGTGATACAACCTTATTAACAGGACAGCTGGGGGTGTCTAATTCACAAGAATTAAGTCAAAACTTATTTGCAGAACGCAGTATCTACTTTGACAAAAATATTTGGAATCTGTGGACCTTAAATGAATTGCAAGAGATCAAAGATAACATTATTATAGTAGGTATAGTTTTAATATAGGCAACAAAATAATATAATCCATCAATAAAAAAAGATTGACTCACCGACTGCTGTCCCACACAGAATCCACCAGGTTGCAAAGAGAAAGATATTTTCTATGTATACGAGAAGCATTATTTTCATAGCAAAATCTTTGACATGTTCGGATCTATCCAAAATAAAGATTGAATTTGATCTCAGTACAGCTTTGTTCTCCAAACGACAGTAAGTCGACTGTTGCTAGCTGACGAAAGATAATAAGACAGTCTGGAGCATCACATTTAAAGGTATCGACACGCTTCGGTAAAATTAAATCCGTGTTATTTATGTGTCAACATTCCTGTTTCCTCATTCAACATGCCACAAGTTTATAACCTTAGTGTGAACTGTGTTAAGATATTGTTATTATGTAATAAACGAGATGCAATAATTTATTTGTCTACACAAGAAGAATTCTGAAAGAGCAAGCAAAAATCACAGATTTCAACGCTATAATCCGCATTTCAATTTAATGACAAAATATATATTGCAGGTTTGATATTTTTCTCTCTAGTGTCATGAAAGACAGGCGTTTGCGAAATATATGAAAAACAAATGCTTACATGTTAATGTTTCTTTTTCAAAGAATACGATGCAGAGAAAAAACTAGAAAAACGAAAACTTTTAATCATATTTTATTTACATTATACACAAACCTTCTCTCGCTCAATATATTTCGTTAACCACATAATACACAAAACCTCTCGTGCCCTGATATGTATAGTTAAGGACCTATATTTACCGTAAGATTAATTGATACGGTTGTAATACTAGTATGAAAAGCTCAATGTTGTATTATTTGTGATTTATAAAGGAATGAATCGAAATCAGAATATGTTACGTATATAGAATAATACGTCCATGTACTAGAAGTTTCAATTTGAAAGAATTGTGTAAATAACAGTATATTAATTTAATATTTCTGCAATATAATACAAACACTTGAAAAAATTACTGTGCGAAGAGTGGAACTAATATTTATTTTCATATATATATATATATATATATATATATATATATATATATATATAACTTTTACCACCTTCCACCTTGAGTGTGAATGTATTGCATGTAATATTTTGGAAGTTTCTGAAACTTGTTCGACACTGTTCCTGCATACTTCTGAAATATGATTCAAAACTCAAAGGTATAGATTTAAACAATTCCAGCGATTTGTTATGGATGTTTGTGAATTAGGGTTAAAGAAAATTAAACACTTAGTCCACTAAAACTGTTTAACGATTTCTGCGTTTAGATATATCCAAATAAGTTTGTATATATTCATTGAACAATCGCATCTTTTTATTTCTAAAGTCAATGTTCAAAGACAAATACCTGATATAACCGTAAAGAATTATTACGTTTGTTCACAAATAAACTGCTCCATATACCGTAGTTAATGAAATTTTAATTCCTCCGAATTGTTTAAAGCAACCACTATGTTTATGAAAACAATCCACTTTATATTCATTGTTTACTACCAGACTGTCAGTTTTGACTTTTGACTGGTTAAATTGGTTTGATTATATTGCAGTCATAACCTGTCAGGCCAAGTATATGTTGCACTTTTTCATGGCGCTTGACTTACCTGTGGAAGTAAACCTTGGTCCTGAAAGATAATCACCTTTAAAGATATATTTATTTTATGCGTTATTCGAAGTACTAATCCAATTTGACATGAAGGAAATCTTTAGGTATGCTTGGCGATATCAGGTAGTTAACATTTACAGTTATGACTTTCAATTTCCTTATTATTATCAACGACAAAGAATATTTACCCTTGGTCCACATTTTCTTCCATATCATTCGGAACCAATTTTTCTTACCATTTCATTTGACGAAATACCATCTTATCATCTAGACATTGCCACGACTAGCCGCGACAAATAACTAGGCTTTCAATGAATGTCTCAATATAGGAGGAGATACGGAAAATAGTATAGCATGATCTGTACGCGATGTATGTGCTTAACACTGATTAAATGATCTACTTTACATCTACATTCAACATAGGGTTTAGACCACCGTACAAATATTTCTGATTTTCTGTTTTAGGACAAATTATCCGCACATTATAGTCAGGATATTATGCAATACTCGATGGTTTCAGAAACTGTAATTCATTCTAAACCACGTTTATTTAGACTTTCGTTAACGGTACTGGTCCAGCAATGAATAATGGCAACAATCGTTTCCTTCCATGGAGATCTAATGTACGTATCTTTCACCATACGCTCAAGTTAGCCTGCCCTAAGGTAATTAAAATTCTTGCTTTTATGCTGTAGATATTACGCTTACATTTGATGATTGTGTTACCCTTTTGCGATGAAGAACATGAAAAGAAGAGAATGGAGAAAAAGAATAAGCTCGAATCTAAATAATTCAGAAACGTTTTAATGTGGCATACGTTTGACAGGAGATAGAGTCAGTCTAGGAAGAAAGGTACTCATTTAAAAGTAATTCTGAATTTTATCCTCAGTCCAATCTCACTACACTAGATACCAAAGCGACATTCAAGAGGAAAATAAATTCACCCCTCGTTAATACTTATGAACTTTTGACCGTAATTGTTTGAGGTAGTAGGAGGCGAATATCAGTTTAAAAGTAACTAATCGTGAATCTCATTTTACTGGGTTCGCAATGTCTTTTGGTGATACTAGACCTACGTTAGGGTATTTATTGATATTATATCATGCTCTACTGGAAGTAATCCTATGGTAGATGATATATTAATATAATACTGGCTGAAATGTTTTATTTTGATTTAGTCAGATCCATGTGGATGAATTAATATGATATCGTACCAAACGTGCAACTTACCGGTGACAGGAAGAATGTAACATGCATTTACGTCTTCTACGGAATAAATTACGTTGAGATACTTTTAAATCTAAGACAACAAGTAATGTGGACGTATGTATTAAAATACATGACCACACAATGTATGGTCACATGTTAGCAGTAATTTACTAATAATTGACATGGGTCGGTGCTATCAAAAACAGGACAACTCCGATAAATCCTTTTCGACATTGAGGTGGTCAAGTAAGTAAAATTAAACGCTTGTTGGATATTTTGAATCAGACACGGGGTTTGGGATCAAAATATCGATTAACTGATTAGTGTCTGTATCTACCTGACTGTGGAAATGGACAGATTTATGTTCGGTACTTGATTGCTCAGTTACGTGACCGATTGCTTCATTAGCAAATACTCTCATGACCATAACAGTTATAACCGTTACGCTTCAACATTCTCCGTTTAATATATTTTAGTGCAATGAAGAGTTTTCAAACGAGATCTGGATTTGTTTGATATCATTCTAAAGAGTGTGACCTTTTCAATGGTTGCTTGTGTGTTAACGATTCGTTCAAGACATAAATGACGAAACATATCTAACACACTAGTTGTCATCTCGAAAGAAGGCGACTTTTAATAATCGATGAGCAGGCTGTAGTGATACAATCAGCGGAATATGTCCTCTATCTAGTTGCAGTAAAAGTAGCTAGTATCGTGTCTAATGAAAGCAACCATTGGATTACCATCTCACTTTGTAAACCCGGAACAGGGAGACGCGTCGTATTTCATGTTTCATTTACATTCTAATATTTAACTATGGAAAAGGAAGGAATAAATCCTTGAACACGATGCTTCCATTGGTAAAATAATGTTTCATTGACATTTCCTGGATTCAATAAATATACACATATATGTCAACATTTTTTAACTCGCAGAATCTGATGTATTACCATTTGCGAGAGATGTATTTCTTGCATATTAATGTATCACTCCTGTAATATAATGACAATAAAGAATATACAACAGAATGTGACACGTGTACCGAGCGAGTAGCAAAATTAACATTTTATTTCTGTTTTATCAAAATTATGACACCTTCTGTTTTCAGTGGGAAAGCAACGAATCCATGTTCAGAACTTTCTAACGCTAGTTCGATAATTTTTCCGCATACTTGTGAAATACGGTTGAAAACTTAATGATTCAGTTTAAAACATATCCGGTAATTTATTATTGTACAGGTATCTGAAACATTAGAATGACAAATTTGTGTATATTGATTTTTATATCTCCTTTTGACTGATTTCTAAATTTAAATATCTGAGGTGAATAACTGACATAGTAATAATTATTATCAATTATGTTTACAAAAAAACTGCCATTTCAGCGATGGTCACAAGCTTTTAATTCGTCTGATCTATCAAGTATATTTTTAAAAAAACATTATATTTATGAAAGCAATCAACAGTATAACCATTGTTTCGTAACAACTGTGGGTTCTGACCTTTAACTATCCAAGCTGGTTTGATTATAGTATTGCATCATATCCAGTCAAGTGAAGTATGTGTCGCACTTTTTCATGGTGTTTGTGTTCACCCTGTAAATAAATCTTGGTCTCATTAGACAATCACCTTTTAATGTAGAGGTCTTGGTTCTATAAATAGCTACTGGAGTAATATGAAGTATAAAATGTTTTTGTAATTTGTTTTGTATCAGGATACTCCTAAATGTGTTGTGTCACGCTTAATAAGTCAGACCGATTTTCAGTGCATACTAGAAGTATAAAGCCGTATTAATCTTAAACGTTTACCACTGATTTCATAAATAATAATTAAATGTGAAAGATGCTTCATCCGAGAAATTTAAAGGCCGTGACTTAAATATGGTTGAATATATAAATGTGTATATATGCGAGAATTAAAGATTACTCACAATACTTGCATGAGCAATATTCAAAGTCATCAATCCTATTTTAATTTTGGTTGTCATTCGGATCTCTAATTAGGAAAACAGAAGTAGATGTTGAGTTTTCCAGCTCATCTATGTTAATACATTCGTTAGGGATTTAAAAAGAGGTGGCCATGGTCGAAATTGAAAATAGCCAGAGACCATCATTTATTTCTTACATACGAGATGCTACTGACAGGTAGCTCGATATTATACAAATAAAATATCTGTCCCGACTGTCGTCTTTGTTTAAAACAAATAAGTGAATTCATCTTGTATTCCTACCTAGCGAGAATGAGTTCATTCAGTGAACGTTCATGAACGTATTATTGCTGATTTATTTCAGTATAGAGTTTCATACGCAGCTGCAATCACGCCCAGACACTAAACCAGAAATCATGAAGTTAGCGTTCAAATGTCATTGCAATTAAGCAGGTTTATTTTTCTATTTCTAATTTATCAATATTTTGTCAGTTGTATTTCTAAAGTATGATCATCTACCCTGGAAACATTTGTCTGAAGAAGTAGGTTTCAAATAAGTAAGGAATAATTCAGTTGAAAATCATGATTAATTGTATTCTTCTACCGAACAGTGTTGATACAATCTTGCAATTAATAGGTTTTTAGTCCTCATACACAATAATGACCTTGTAATTAAGTCCAATATCATTTCAGTACGACGTTTGAATAATGTATGAAAAAAGCAAATGAATCTAGGAAAATATCTGTTTCAAATGAACACGACCCAGATAACAACTTAGGAAAAAGAAAACATCTAATCGTATTTTAAATACATTATACACAAAAATTATCTTGCTGGATATATTTTGTCAACGACACAAACACACAAAACGCCTCGTACCTTGGTATGCATATATAAGGACCTAACGTTGCTCTAAGATTATTTGATACGAACAGCTGTCTGGTTTATCATTTGTAATTTGCATAGAAACGGATTGAAATAAAAATGTAATCTTTTGACAGAAGAAAATATCAATGTACCTGAAGCTTCAATTCATTCTTTAGATTCATTAAATATAAAATGTCAAAATTGGACATGTAATTTCTCTCAGAATCTAACCTATTCATATTTTATAGGACACATTTTACTTGTCTATTAACATATTATTCCTGCAGTAAATTACCATTCAACAATATAACGAAGACGATTCATGTACCAAGCAAGTAGCATAATTTTTTTTTTCTGCAGTTATATAAAATTTTTGCCACATTCCAGCATCAGTGGGAAAGCAATGAATCATGATTGGAACTTTCTTAAATGTGTTCGATACTTTTTCTGCATACTTGTGAAATATGGTTCAAAAGTGAAATATTTAGTTTTAAAATTTTCAGAGGTTTCTCATTTTATAAATATACAGACCACATCAATGAGCGATTTGTAAATATTGATTTTTCAATCTCTATCTGACTTATCTCGAAAGATAATCATCAGAAATGAATAAAATATATAACCATAAAGAAATAATACTTTTAGTTACACATAAACCACCCTTGATACGGAAGGTCACATACATTTTATTCATCCGATTTGGCCGTAGTTTAAAACAACAACTATGTTTATGGAAAGATTGCGCTGAATAACCATTGTTTGATACCAAACGGGGTTCTGGCCTTTGACCGGTCCAGTTGTTTTGATAGTAGTGTTGCAGTCATATCCTGTTTAGTGAAGTGCCTGTAGCAATTTGTCATGACTTACTTTGTTCGCCATGGAAATAGACATTAGTCCCATGAGACAATCACCCTTTAAGATGAAGTTCTTCTGTTAATTATTCGCAGGTACCTGAGTGATATGATATAAATAATGGTTTTTGAATCGTTTCTTAGTATTCGTATGTTCCTTCGGAATGCAGCCGATGTGAATATTTAACTACAATAGTCTCTTACAACAAGAACGAAATATTTAGATAGAAGTTGCGATACGATACATTATTTGTTCATAGCTATATCAATGATTATCTTTACTATCACCCACGACAAAATATTGACCCTTGGCCAAAATGTCCTTCCTATCAGTCGCAACCTATGTTTAGCATACAGGTTTAACCTCTGGATAGTACCATGACTTGCCTTGACAAATAGCTAGGCTTTTGATTGAATGTATCCATATAGGTGGATAAAGTAAAGACTGCTATCACAGGATCTCTACGCGAAGTGCGTGGTTAAAAATGATTGAATCATCTACATTGCGACTCAATATAGCAGTAGGTATAGACCACTGCAAGGTACAGTCAAGCAATGGAAAATGGAACAATCATTTCCTTCATTGGAAAAAAATTAACTTTGCATCTGCACCATAGAATTGAAGGTAGCATTCATAAACAGGATTTAAGTTGTGGATTTTAATATGTAGCTATTATTGGTAACAGTTAATGATTGTGATATAGGCGTCCGATGCCGAACACAACAGTAGGAGAATATAGATAATGAACAAAGCTAGAATATATTTAATTCAAACAGTATTCCATAAGTCATTGAAGATATACCGTCAGTCCAGGTATACTATTATTCTTCCAAGAGTATTTATGATGGTTATCCAGAGAACAATCTTGCAACTAGAGGTGGCCAGTGTACATTTCCATGAAAACGTAACACCAGAAATCAAATAGATATTAGAAGCGATTGGCCCCAATCACTGTACCAGAGATGCCCATGACATATTTATACGGGAACTTAATATCACAGGACCAATATATATATATATATATTAATTGTAAACGATTGGCAATAATCGTTTGAATTAGTAGGAAGACGATATCAATTTAAAAATTACCAATCAATAGCCTCAGCACAACTGGCCAGGAAATTTGTTTTTTAATAATATGTTGCTGTTGTTGTTGTTCTTGTTGTTGAGGGTTTAATGCATGTTTCAGCACACGATAGGCAATATATGGTGGCCCGTATTATTGGTGGAGGAAGAACCCGGGAAAACCCCGGTAAGAACAACCGACCCACGAGAAGCTACTGGGAAGCTTTCCCACATATCTACATTGGCTAAATCCGAGACTCGAACCGGCGCAGAATCTGATAATATACCTAAGTGTATTGAATGTACTAATATCATATCGTACTCTGCAAACTTAATTATACGATTCAGGATAGATTATTATAACGCTGAGTGAAATGCTCTATTGAAAACGGTTAGAAGTTAGTGGATGTATTAATCTGATATCTTAGCCAATTTACTTCTTATGCTATAAGGAAGATTGCCATATGCATCAACTTCCCGCTATTAATTGTTTATATAGCGATACCTTTACGTCTATGATAATCTGTAGTCCGCACGTTATGCACTGCAAAACATAACCTCACAATGTAAGGTGAAATAATAGCAGATTTTAACCACTATTTGACAGTGCCTGGTTCTAAATATAACGGAGATTTCTGATGAATTATTTTCGTAATCAAACTGCCTATGTAACGTCAAGTATAAGCATATGTGATTTTATGAATCTGTTACATGGTTTGGAATAAGATAATGCTTAGTTGATTATTGTCATTTTCTACCTGACTGTGGAAGTGGACAGATCTTTTGCCGCACTTGACTGGTTAAATATGTGACTGATTGCTTAATTATCAATTCTTCCCTGTCGATACCTTCAGCAAATAAATGACGAAACGGAAGCTACGATCCTTTGTTATCATTGCGAACGAAAGTGCCATTCAATATCGGATGGACGGATTGAATGTATACCATCAGCAGAATGTTTACTCTATCTCATTGAAATAATAGTAGCAAGGAGCATTGTCTAATGAATGCACCCAATTCATGGCACTGGCCGGAAATTAATAAGCAACCCGGGGATTACCAGACAACTTTGTAAACCTGGTACACGAGGCGCGTCCTGGTACCCATTTTTCGTGGAATTAATTGCAAATTTCAGGTTTTTATATAGCGCTTGATTCACAATAAATAATATGCTTTACTTTGTGGACGGATTCAAGCAAATGCGTATGATTACGATATTGTTACATCAATCCTCATGTGTTAAGTCACGCTAAACCATATTTTCAACGTAGATTAGATATATATGCTTGTGGTTTGATCTTCCAAGTTTATCGCTGATTTCGTAAATAAAATAATTAAATGTGATGGGGTATTAACATAATAAATTAAAATGCAGTGTCTGTTTATGGTGGAATAAAACTTTAGATATGTTTGCCTTAATAAACGGGTGCTAACAATAATTACATGTTAACTATTCAAAATGATAAGTCTTAAGTTTGTTTAGCATTATAATAACTAATTATGGAAAAAAGTAGATGCTGAATGTGCCAGTTCCTGTCCCTTGCCAAGTTCGTTAAGGATATTATACGTGTTAATTATCGTCCTCGACTACTGTATTTATTTCAAACATATCTGAATTAATCTTTCAACCGTACAGAACAAAACATGAATTCAATTTAGTGAACGTTTATCAAGGTATTATTGTAGACGTATTTCTGTCTGGAGTTAGTCACGCACCTGGGTTCACGTCAGGACACTCACCCATGATCCATGAATATAGGATACAAATGCTATTGCAGACAAACGTGCTTGTTTTTCCTTTAGTATTTCGTCATAATCTTTTTAATTATATTTATCTTTCATGACTTTATACCCTGGACAGATTTGTCTGAAGAAGCATTTATCAAAAAAGTAAATAATAACAACATTGCATATCCAAGTTATTTGTTCTGCTGTGTATTGTTAATTGTGTTTATCATTTTAAAACATTTTGTAGTCAACATATCCATTAGTGACCTTGCAATTAAGATCCATATCATTTTTTGTTTATTCAAATTGATTAATTTAATTAACAAAAACAGCGAATTATTCATCATCCCATCCACCTAGTCGATTTTTATTTTCATTTATTTATTTTAATCATTGTACAGTCGGACAAGGGTTGATGCCATAAAATGTTTTCCGATTCTGAGAAGGCTTTCTAAATGTAAGTAAAACCGTCAACCTTAAAGTACAACCTTAAAGATAAGGATGGTATTATACTAACAGTAATAAGACCGTATTAACAGGAGTGTCAGGGTCTTCTACTTCAAAAAATTCAAGTCATAAATTTATTTGCAGAAGCCAGGACCTACTTTGATACAAAGAGTTCGCAATCTGTGGAAGGTAACATAATTGCAAGACAGAAAATACATCTCTATTATAGTAGTTCCAGGTTTTATTTTAGGACAGGCATCAAGATAACATAATTTATCAATGAAAGGTATTGAATCGCCGATTTTGTCCGAAGCAGAATCAACCAGGCTTCCAATGCAAACGTTCTTCTTTTTAACGCCAGGAACATTTATAATACTTTATACATTTATAATATGTTTCAACTTGTTCAAAGCAATGATTGCATTTGATCTCCGAACAGCTGTAGTCTCCTAAACGTCATTAAGGCTGTTTGATGATAGCTGCAGAAAGATAATAAGGGTCTCTGGAACGATACAGATGAAACATGGACACTCTTAGCTGCTCACCAGATGGAATAATTACAGCCGTGTTATTTATATTAGCGTTGATCTCTGCTCTTGCATCATGCATATAATTTATATCCTTCATGTGACCCGCATTAACACACTGCGATCATATAACAGGCGTGATACAAAGAACTGATATATCTATAAAAGAAGATGTCTGATAATGCAAGCAAACACAGTAACGGTAACCCTATTAATATTTATCTTGGTATAACGATAATAATGGATACAAATCCTTTTCGACATTAAGACATTAAGCTGCTTATGTCAGGTCAAGTATAAGCATGTTTGATTTTATGAATCAGTAGCATGGTTGGGAATAAGATAATGTTTAGCTGATTAATGTCATTGCCTACCTGACTGTGTAATCGGACAGGTCGTTTGCGGCAATTGGCTGGTCAGATATGTGACTGATTGTTTCATTAGCAATTATACCCTGTTATCGAAACCTTCAGCAAATAATTGACGAAAAGGAAGCTACGACCACTTGTGATCATTGCGAAAGAAAGTGCCATTTAATATGGAATGGAAGGATTTAATTTATACCATCAGCGGAATGTTGACTATATCTATGAAGTAAACGTATATAGGTACCTTGTCTAATGGAAGCACCCAATCCATGGCCCTGGGTAGAAATGATTACGTAACCCGGGGATTACCAAACCACTTTGTAAAGCAGGAACACGGAGCCGCGTCCTGTTATCCTGCTATCGTGGATATAATTGCAAACTTGTGGTTTTTATAAAAATATTGATTGAGAAAAATTAATATGTTTAACTACCTAGACAGATTCACGCCATTACGCATGATTCCCACATAGTTATATCAATCCACATAGCTCATATATTCACAAGTTTACCCATATTTATCTTACTATTATCTGATAATAATGGATATAGCAGGTTTCATTAATTTAGTTGATCTTGTGACATTATTGTTTCAGTTTGTGTGTAATGCACGAAAAAAGCTAATGTTTCAAAGTTAATATTTATTTCAAAATAACACAATGCCGAAAACAAACCGTGAAGGAGAAGACTTTTAATCATGTTTTGGTTACATTATACGCACACTTTGTCTGGCTGGCTATGCTGCTTTCAAAATATACTCAGAACGTCTAATGCCTTGGTAGTATACATAATTGAACAATTCTTCAGTAAGATTATTTGATAATGTTGTAATACTAGTATGAATAGCTACATGTTTTATCATTTACATAGGAAAAGATCGAAATCAAAATGTATTCATGATATAGAAGAATAAGTGCAATGGAAAGGAATGGTTTAAATATCAGTTATTTGATCAAATACTTGTGCACATGTATGTCAACATTTTTACATTTAGTTACTCGCAGAATAGGATGTATTAACATTTGTGAGATACTTCAATTGTTTAGATTAATGTATTACTTCTGCAATATACTGACAATGAACAATGTACAAAAATATGCATACTTTTGAAATATGGTTAACAACGAAAATATTTAGTTGAAAAGCTGCTAACATTTGCTTCTTTATTGGTATCAAAAATAATATAATGATATGATTGTATATATTGTTGTTTGCATCTCACTTTGACTGATTTCTAAAGACAATCATCAGGGATGAATGATTGATATAACTATAAATATTTTGCACTTTCGCTACCCGAAAAACTGCCCTTGCTGCCGTAGGTCATATTTTATTAATTTTTTTTCCATTTGTCAAGTAGTTTAAAACAACTGCTATGTTTAAGAAAACTATAATGTGTTTGCATTGTATTGTACCAAACTAACGGTTGTGACCTTTGACTGGCTAAGTTGTTTTGATTTTAGTCTGGCAGTTAAAAATTGCAAATTAACGTGTCTGTTGAACTTTTTTCTTGACGTGTTCGTTTTCTCTGGAAATAACCATTGGTTCCATCAAATATTTATATTTTAAGGTACAGGCCTTGGGTCTATGCATTATACAACGCCGCTGGAATGATATGAAGTAAATAATGCTAATGGAATCGCTTAAAAATATTAGCATATTCATTCTAAATACTGCCCTTGTGAACATCGAAACATACCAATCCAATACGAAAAGAAGGAATTAGTTAGGTATGATTGGTAATACCAGGCAGTATATTTATTGACATGTCACACCCCATTTCCTAAGTATTAATCTTGACCAAAATTAGTGAACTTTGGATGAAATGTTTCCTCCTATCATATTTCGGCACACAATATTTGTACCATCTAATCTGACGAAAAACAATCAAAGTATGTGGAGAGAAGATTGGTATGACAGGAAAGCTACGTGTATTCACGTGGTCAAAAAGATTAAATCACCTTCAATACGTCTGCGTTAAACAAATGGGATAGACTAATACAAAAATGTAACTTACTTCTCGCTTTCCTAACTTCTATATCATGTCGTTTTTCAAAACTGAATAATTTTAAAAATCTATAATCCCTTCTGAACCAGTTTCCTACGTTAAATTTACAGATAAAGCAATGGATAATGGCAACAATCTTTGGACAAAATTATCTACCAGAAACGTCCATCGGAAAATTACCTATTAGAAGCTTCCATTGGTAAATAATGTTATTAATATCAGTTCTTGGATCCAAACAATAAATTGTATGTTAAAATGTTTACATTTAGTTACTTGCAGAATCTAAAGTATTAATATGTTTCGGTGAATTATTACTTATCTATGAATGTATTCATTCTACAATATATTGACAATGAACGATATGCAAACACTTGACAAAGGTCCTCTGCAAGTAGCATGAATATAATTTTCTTTCAGATATAGAAACATTTTGCCACTTTCCGTATTTATTTGGAATGCAATGTGTCGATATTTTGAAGTTTCTGAAACGTGTTCGATATTTCTTATGCATGCTTGTGAAATGGGCTTAAAATTCGGAATGATTTGGTTAACAAATATTCAACAATTTTAGATTGTAATAGGTAATAAAATGACTAGAATGATACGTTTGTTTTAATTTTTAATCTCAAGTTTACTGATTTCTAAAGATTATCATCGGAGGTGAACAAATACTTTAACCATAATGAATGAATAGTTTTGATTGTTTACACATAAAGTGCACTTGATGCCAAAGGTCAAAACCTTTTAATTCATCCGTTTTGTCAGTAGTTTAAAAGAAACTCTAAGTTTATGAAAACAGTGCATTGTATAACCTTTGCTCAATTCCAAACTGGGTCTGACCTTGAATTGGTCATGTTGTTGTGATTATAGTCTTATAGTCATAACCTATGAAAAGAAGTGCCTGTATCACATGACAATGGCGCCCTGGAAATAAACCGTAGTTCAATGAGTTAATCACCTTTTAAGATAGACTTCTTCTATAAACTGTTCGCAGCTACTTGATTGGCATGCAGCCAATAATTGTTTTTAAATCTTTTCTTAGCATCATCATATTCCTTCAGGATGCAGCCACTTGAATATGCAAACATATTAATCATATACGAAAGAAGTACATTCAGGTATAATTGGCGATATCAGGCATTATATTTTTATAGCTATGGCAACCATAATCCTTTCCATTTCCCTTGACAGAAATATTGAGCTACTGAACAAACTTTCCCTAATATCATATTCGGCACCATTGACTATTGCCACCTAATTTGACGAAAAATAGACTTTACACTCTAGACTGTACAGTGACTACCATGACTCGCCTTGACAAACAACCATGCTTTTAATGGAATGTTTTCATATAGGTGGAGGTAATAAAAGCTGGTTACGCGGAGTGCGTGGTTAAGAAAAGATTAAATCATCTTAAATACGTATGCATTAAGCAAAATGTATAATTTGGTTAAGGACATAAGAGGTTATTTTCATGGACGCCGTTGCTAATAGTCACATATCAGTATATATTACATACGAATTATTATTGATAGTAAACAAATCAAGAGTCTTTCGCTACTATTTTATTTGTTTCAAACATATTTGAATTAATATTTCATCCCTACGTAGCGAGAAATGAGTTCATTTAGTGAAACTTCGCAAACGTATTATTGCTGATTTATTACAGTCAGGAGTTTGATACGAAGCTGGAATCATGCCCGGACACTCAACCAGGATTCATGAAGCTAGCAATCAAATGTAATTGTAATCAAGCAAGTTTGTTTTTCCGTTTCTACTTCATCGTTATCTTTTCAGCTATTTTTCTCAAGTATGACTAACTACCCTGGAAACATTTGTCTGAAGAGGATTTTTACGCGACGTGTGTGGTAAATAAAATTATTAAATCACCTTCAATAGGTATGCGTTAAACACAAGGTATAGATCACTTCAACAATATAACCTGTTTTCTCATTCAGGGAGGGCTAACCTTACTTTTATCTCAGGACAGTTTTCAATATTTAATAATTTTAGAAACTATAATCCTTTTTAAACCACTTTCCTTAGTTCACGGCACGGGCAAAACAATGGATAATGGCAACAAAAAAAAACTTCCGTCTTTGTTAAAATAACCATCATACATATTCAACATAGGACTGAATGTAGAATTCCGGAACATGACTCATGTTGTTGATTTCATTCTGTAGATATTTTCTCTCAAACTTGATGATTGTGCTACAGACGTGCGAGGAAGGACACGAAAATAAGAGAATAGCTCAGCAAAAGTGACCAGCAAAGTATCTTTTTATTATATAGCTACGTTTAGTGGATTTATTAATATACTATCCTGCTATACCGAAATCAGTTATTTGCTAGAGGATAGATCAATATAATTCTGAGTGAAATGTTCTATAGGAAAGTTGTATAACTTAGTGGATGTATTAATACCATACCATACCCTATTTACTCTTTGCGTAAGATTGTCACATGAATCAAGTTCTCCCTTGGAATAAACTCTGTAGTAATAATCGATAGTATGCACTGCAAAACACAACTTCACATTGTAAGGAGATATGATAACAATTTATTTCTAATATTTAACAGTAATCGGTGCTAACAACAACGAACAACTCTATGAATCTTTTCCGACATCAAGCTGATTAAGTAACGTTGAGTATAAGAATGTTTGATTTTATGAATCAGAAACATGGTTGGGAATGAAATAATGATCAGCTGATTAGTATATTGAATGGTCAGATATGTGGCTGATTGCTTCATTTGCATATCTTGGCATAACCAAAACAGTTATAACCGTAACGTTTCAAAAAGTTCTGTTTAATATATTCTTAAAAAAATGGAGTTATCATCTCAGATGTGGACATACCTATTATCACTGGTAAGAAAAACGTAATCTTTTGTAACTTTTGGTTGCGTGCTACCAGATACTTTCAGCACATGATGTATATTTGAACCAGATATGGACTGAAGAGGTAATCTGATAATGGACCTTGTTACAACTATCATATATTAATCTCCAGCTTCCATCAAAACGGGTCGATGAGTTTTCTTTAAACGTTTCCAACAGTTAGAAGTCCCTAACTAGATATTGTCACGTTTAAATAGATATATTCTAATTATGGGTTCTAAAATTATAATCTAATCAATCGATCCAAATTGTGCATTGCTTTCATACCCGGTGCCAACAGATTGCCATTTTTCCGGATTTATTTCGCATATTCCCTTGATGAGATTCGTCATGACTTCATTCGTGGCTCGATACTATTCCCTAGAGACAAAATGTCAGTGAAAGTCCAATGTCAAAACTCTTTATTGATCACGGGTATTGGCCTACCTGTATAAGTAAAATATTATTGCAACATAATTGTATCCGAGCGGTTTTTGGATTAAACGAATAACACAAACACAATGTGATGGACGATGGAAATTTATGGTGTATATATGCAATGATTCTCTCACGCTCTCGACATACGATTTATCCAATCACTCTACACAAACATTCACAAATTGAAAAACGAAAATGTGATTCATGTAATTGTACGTATAGAAAATGAGATTCAAAAATAATCTCATGGACAGCACATACGTTTCAAATACTCTTATGCAATGTAAGAGAGATTCAAATAATCTCCTATATTATGCATTGTAAGTGAGATCCACATATTCTCCTGGAATACAAATAAGATTCAAAATAATCTCATGTAATTGGAAATGTACTCTTTTGAAACGTCAGTTGGAACAAACATATGCCTCTTGACACTTGTGCAGTCGTATGATTCATAAACTGATGAACCGCATAGTTTCACCGTATCCTTGGGTTGGCCCACACTTGTATCGGCCGCTCACACCCTTCACGGATCCACCACATGTACAGACATACATATACACATACGTCCATACAACATACATCACCCTTGTATTGGCTACGCCTACATTCATGGCTCCACCACATGTATATATATACGTATACACATACGTATAGACAGCACACAACATTAAACAGCTACAGTGAGCCCTACACGGCTACAGTCAGCCCTAAACAGCTACGATAAAACCAAACTGGTCATAATAATATGTTCTAAATCAAAATCTTTAGATATATGCTAATAAATTTAACTCTAATAGCAACTTGTAATTCAAAGTTCACAACGTTTCATATCTGCGTAGTAGTGACTGCATCGTTACACGATATGACATTAAAATCTGAATAAGCTTCATATATCAACTAAAATATGAATTTATCACTTACCCCAATGACTGGAGAACACAATGGATAACGTTCACTCCTTGACAAGATCTAAAACGACCAGTGTGTTGGTTAGAAATGGAATCTACCTTAAATTCAAAAGACAGCGAGTAATTAGGTACAATACCCGTGCATATCGTGTTTTTAATGTCTCTCGTCGCAAGTAATTTTCGACGAGATACACGCTAGTACACTCGCGTACCTGGAAAAATAATTATTCACCCTAGGTAACGTTCTACGCATGTACAACACAAAATGGTCAAATAGTTATATGGTTAAACCAAGTTATTTATTGTATTATTCTGTGACAATTATCTTCTTGCCGCATATGTTTTATTCCCCAGTAGACACTTGAAATAATTTTTCTTTAAGCACATTATGACCACATAAGAGAAATCTCCAATTTTATATTTGTATGGGTTTTTGGTTTCACATTTACATGAATCATTAGTAAGCTTTTCGAATACAAATAATAATATTTCGCACCATGAACAACACGAAGCGACCCAAACATCTTCCATAACTAATTAATCCTATATCAAATTACTAATTATGTATACCCACCAATATCCTAACTCCTTCATTCGCATAGTCCGTGATTTTTCTCTAGCTTTATACAGCTGACACAAAAGAACACTCTTATTCCTCTAACTGGGTTAAAATAACACCAATACGTGCCCTGAAGGGCTTTTAATCTTCAATAAGTAAGTTGTAACCAATTACTTATATAACTGTAAATAAAGAATGAATACCCAACTTGATGTGAATAAGGAATAAGTAACCAAACGTATGTATAAATAGTTGAATTCGGAATAAGTAACGGGTTATTTATTCCTTATTCAATCGGTAACTGGTTACTTATTCCTTATTCAATCGGATATAAGGAATAAATAACCAACCTGATGTCAATGCGGAACGAACTATGTTTGTGGCATCCTCCTTGCAGTCTCCACATTGCCAATATTGCAAAAGAAGTTAAAGAACGAATCTAGAAAACAATATTCAAAGGAGTTGAAATTTATAAAGCAAATTAAGTAAGCATTAAATGCTAGTCTTTTAAATCAGTGCACAGGTATGAGTTAATACTGATGGGCGATTTGAGGGGATAATGTTATGTACCCGTCAAAATGTGCACTTTTACAACATACAAATCGGTCCGAAATATACCAGCATATAGTATTGCAAATTTTCCCGCACTTGCTAACAGCAGTTTCTTGCCCTATAATTTTAAATGGCCACAGGACAAATGGTGGTGTTATTCTACGTGGTTGATGACGAAATAGTCTATGTATCTGCAAAGTCCACCCAAACTCCTCAACTGACATTTTTTCGATTGATGCAAGAAATACGTTATATTATGTACACCTGTGTTGTGCATAGTGGTGTCTGCAAACCATTCCCCGATTTTAAAATTAGGTAAATCCAGAACCACAAGTCGTCCAGCAGGACCAACACGTTTTCGTTTTAGAAATACCGATAAGAGTCAAATGTATAACAGTGTGTTAGGCAGAGGAATGTCTGCAAACAATTCTTCGATTTTATGATAAAGTGAATTCATCCCCCAAAATCGTACATAATGATCACTACAGATAGGGGAGGCAGATCTATCTAACTCATTTACTGCTTATATAATGTATTAGTCCAAAAATGAATAAATATCAAACGAAATATGTCAAGCCCTTTCACTAGATCGGCGCAAGGACAAGCAAACTCAGAAATGTACATTCAAAATTGCCGGAAGTACTAAACTTCAACCATTCAGTGTAATGAGTTAAAAAATGGAAATAAGAGTTTCCTTTAATATGTTATTTCCCTGTGCTGCTTATCCATAAAAGACTAACTAGAGCGTTTCAGATATAGAACTAAGCAGTTCAACATGTTCTCAAAAGTCATCAAGAGAAACATATATTGCTCATGGAAATGATTCAATTGATTTGGAACGACGTCCCTCTTCAGGAACTTGCAATGAACCAAATACATATAATACTATCTTGAACAAAAACAAGCCCCTAGAAAATGTGGAGTTATCAGAAGTGTACCTTCGTGGTAAGGTCCTAAATAACGGAAGGTAGCTGTCATCGGAAGATGTTTTCGCTGAAATAATATGTAATAATCCGGCTTTATATTCTGTTCCAAGAGGAAACAAGGGTATGAACAATCATACGAATAGCATGTCTGTAGTGTAGGGGGTCACTTTAGCTTCACGTTGCCTTTTATGTCGAAAATGGTTCCGGCACTATAGCCTCAAACTGGAAATGAGCATGGGCCTGTTTAGACTCATTAGGAATTGATCATGCTTTAGTGGACACTGGTAACAATGTTGCAAGTGGCTGACCTCAATTTTGCGGAACACTGGCAACCTGAATATACTCTACTCGAGGTAGAGACAGATGCAGAGACATAGTCATATATAACACATTGATATAAAAAGAAACCGAATGATAAATGAGGACATATAAGGAAAAATACACTGGGACCGCATAGGGACAAAGGAAATTTAACATGAGGAAATTTAACATGGGTGGGACTATAACCGGACAAGGGAAAGATTAACATAGGCTAGGACTGTATGGGAGAGTGGGAACTGAACATAGGGACTGTATAGCGACAATGGATTTAAACTGTCTCGGAAAAAGGAGAATTCAAAAAGGGACTATCTAGGGACAAGGGAAGTTGTATAGAGCCTGTCTATGGAAACTTGTGTTAGAGAGCCAAACAAAACAGTGACAGGAACAGGCCCGATATTTACATATACATTACCTAGACCTGAAATTATGTTGGCGTTGTTCATAAATTTCCATCATTGTAATAATGATGCTCTAAATATATATACTAAAGTAAAAGACCAACGCCAAAATGTATGTGACTAAACGTAACGCTAAAATTACGATATTATCACAGAATTTAAAGGGGAATAAACATACACCCAAACATTAGATTACATTGGTTTACACTAAAATGGATATAACTAGTAAATATTTATAGTCTCAACTTGTGTGACGATCGTGGATGAACACCCATGTATCTTTTTAGAGCTATAACCTGTTAAATTCCTACAAAATCCCACTATCTATTTACACTTCCAAACTTGTGGGAAATCTCTTTGAAAAAAAAACACTATCTATTTATAGCCTCAACTTTTGTCACGTTCCTGTTTAGAAACCCAAGCATTTATTTATAGAAATTACCTGTGGAAAAACCCAAGTCTATATTTATAGTTTCAACATTTCCGACAGCTCCGGTGGCCTAGTGATTAGAGCGTCCGCCTCGGAAGCGGAAAGTCGTGGGTTCGCTCCCCATCTGAATCATGCCAAAGACTTTCAAACATGATAATAACAGTTGCCTCGGTTGGTGCACAGCATTGGGAGGTTAAAGTAGTGTTAGGAATGGTCGACGAGGTGTCAAGATAACGTGACTGGGTGGGACATGACGCTACATGTCTGCGGCAGTATGCCCCAGTGCAAGAAATCACTATAAAGAGTCACACTGCAGAAGTCGTAGCAATATGACGGGATGTTTGTTAAAGCTACGTTAAAATCCAAATCACACACACACACCCTCAAAAGTTTAAGGTTCAATGAGGTTACTGTAATGGACATTAGGGGAATAATGCTGACCTGAATATGCGTCGATGTAGGTAAGTAGCTGCATTGAATTTGATAGGGATAAAGGGAGTTTAACACGGACAAACGACGACCAATATATACACACCAACAAACGTACATGCGCACACATACACACACAGGTAAGCACACAATAAAACAAAGGTCAATACTCACACTTATTTGCTTAGAATATAAGAGAAGAAGATGACATATATATCCCTTACACCACAAAAATACTATCCATTACACCCAATATACAATCGTTTATATCATACTTACTATCCAAACGCCCTTTGTTAGCTTAAAATGTAATAGAAGACGATACAATCTCTTACACTACCAAAAATACTATGTCGACAAAGGCTACCTACAATATATTTATAGTCACCACTGGTAGGAAATTCCTTTGGAAAAAAAAACTAGTATTTGTATTTAACTACAACCTGTGGAGAAATTCTCTTTATACACCTTAGTATCTATTTACCCCAAGTTTACATTTCTAGCTTCAGTGACATCAATGCACTGGACACTAGGGGAATAGTGGCAACAGTGGTTGATCTGAAAACATGCTATCTTAGATAAGCACATATATAACACTAAAAATATGTTTTAGGCAAGAAAGCTAATATTTTAGAGGCAGTAGTTGCCCAGAAAAACGATGTTTTTTTTTTTTTTCTTTTTTTTTTCTTTTTTTTGTTTTTTTTTTATAACATCAATACGTTAACACAGAAGGCATTGCATAGATCTTTCTTTATTCCTCAAACTTGTTCTGACTCATGAACCATGGATGAGGGCTCGCTTCAGACAGCCTTGTCTCTCCACATAAATTCTTCTTTTCCAAACTCTCGTATTTGTAAAACGGATGATTGTCAGGATGAATCATATACATGGGAACAACATCGACGATACAAAGGTATATGATTCAATGTTAGTCCATTTCTTGTGACGAGAACAAGTGAAACGAATGCAGTGAACAACTGTTATTATAGTGGAAAAATGGATCGATACGGATTGGAGTTTTTACACCAATCCCAATACGCGTTATAAAATTCAGTCACAGTGTGGAGTCTGTCTTCCAATCTGTAGAGTGCTGCATGTGGCGTCACATTCGCTATATAGATGCGCTAGCGTCTGTGCGCAGTGAATCAATGCGACAAAGGTTTCAAAAAAGACGGAAACTAAGAAGACGATGAATAGGGTGCACCAGTTATGGAGACAAGAAGCGATGGCATTACAGAGGCTACCAAAATCAACACATACCTACTTCCAGAAGAGACCGAATTCAATTGGACTTTAGTGGAATTTCTCTCTTCTTCGCAAGAATTTGTTCCGCTATCAGCACCTTCGCCACCTTCACCTTCTTTACCACACGTGGAGGACTTCAAAAGAGACATATTGCCTGTCGTACTAACCAGTTCTCAGCATTATAACGTGTATTATTCTATGCTCATTTTCCCCCTTTTAACTTTACATTGTCAGAATCGTGCAATATTACCCGATATTGAACCCGCGCGGCTATACACATATAGCATTCACGTGCATAAAGGAACTACTTTCTTTTGTAAACAAGCAATGGACGCGGACGCCAGCACTTTTGATTTTTGTACACATATCATGTACACTCGCGTAATATGTTGTTTACGTTGTGGTTGTTTAAATTTGTTTCTGAATGAACTAAAACAGACGTTTCGTGGACTGCAACATGCCAGCTGCTTTGGCACATTTAGCGTTGACACAATGTTTCGGATTTAGGGTAGCTACATTATATAAAAGACGCAAGATAAGGTCCTTACAAATAACATACAAGTGACAAGTTGTATACTCTCTTCTTTACATGGTGATAAGAATGGCAAAATAAAATATACTTACAGTTTTACATCCTGAATTTCCTCAAAATGTATTTTCTTAATTCTGCAAATCCGAATTACAAGAGCCATGTCATAGGTTTTCAATCTGTATTACACATTTCGAAATTGTACTGTAATTTCGATGATAGGTGCAATTAAATCCTCCTTACTGCACTCAAAATGAAATAAGCATTAGATTTCATAGCGTCCTTTTCATAATTGCAATTTGAAAGACTTCATATTTTTCCCACATTATGATTTCAAACATTCAATGACAGAAACATAAACACATTTGCAGATGTCAACACGCTTCTCCCTAGCTTCTTCAATCTGATGTATTTCATGTGGAATTGTCACATACAAATCTAGTCCATAATCACGAATTTTCCTAGAATCGCGAAAAATACCAAAATCTATACATTCCAGATCAAACAGAACGGTTGGTGCAATGCACATTCATTCACAATATGACTCCAAATTTCAATTTTAACTAGGCACGCTATTTTCTTTCGAAAGTTATGTCGAGCGCGCGACTATGTTCAAATTTATCTGGGCGGAGTTATGTGTGCAGTAATAATGTTGATTTGTGTAATGATGCATATGCGCTTTTGTATTTAGTTTGGCATGCGGTATACATTCATTTACGTTGTTTATTGCAGTGTATTTTGTTTATATAATTAAGCCTTAGGTTGAATAAAAAAGTCAGCATATAAATAAAAGCTTACTGCAGTTGTATGGGAAAATATTAACTCGTTTTGTCGGAAGGATATACCTCACTCCCATGGTCGTGAAGTATTCCATCCAAATAACTGGTTGATTAAGTACCGGCTCCGAACAATAATTTACCTTTCATTGCAGACTTTATTACCAATCTAGCTAATTTTTCTCTAAAATATAAATCTTTTATGGAATTTAATTCATAAATGAATTCCACATCTGAATTTATGTCTCCTTTTGTAAATCATTACTTTTATATGCTACATCGTGAGCGTGACATGATTTATCAGTATCATTTATTGGATACTCTCCAGGTCTTGGTTGATCTTGTTTATCAAGTCGAATTTCAAATCGGGTACAGGACCACAATAGTTATACCCAGGAAGATGTTTTTCCTACTGGGAATTTAGCTCATTGTGTTCCTGGAAATTTTCCTAAGTAGCAATACCACCACTGATTTTACTGGTAGAAATACATTTATATTTACTTGTACCATATTTTGTACATTTACCTGCAAGCGCACGCTTCTTTTTTATTAATATTGTCAACATCCTCGTAGGAGTATGTGCTCTGCATTGAACACACTATAGATTCATATTACTTATTATACTTCTACAACATTGATGTCATTGATTTTTCAGCGACACGAAAGCAAGAGCCAGTAAAATATAGTTCAGTATTACCGAATTCTATCAGAATGATTATACAAGGTCCATCTGGGTCTGGTAAAACACAATTATTACTTAATTTGATAATGAGATGGTTAAAGTGGGACAAGTTATATTTAGTTGCACCACCAGTTAATAATCAGAGATGCTATGATCTACTTAAATATTTTAATGAAAACGCAAAATTGTGAAATGAAAATAGTGACGACATTATCCATTTTATAACTGGTATTGATGAAGCACCGTCAGTGGATGAATTATATGGATTTATTACTAATCTCGTATTATACGACGACGTAATGCTGGACAAACAATCAAATCCAGCTAGAATATGTTCACGAGTGAGGCATAAAACACTGATGTGATTTATGTTATGTTACTCTACGATATACACAAATTCCTAAAGTGATGAGAGATAACTTTAATATTTTAGTTCTGTTTAATGGAGTTGATACACATACTCTGCGAAATATACATCAAACGTGGTACAGCGGAGATATGGATATAATCAGATTTATAAATTTCTTCTTATAAGGTCAAGCACAGGGATTTATAACAGTTCATTTACATGATCCATGATCGCGATATCGTATATGTCTTGATAAAAAATTTGGTTGATCTAATTATAGCAGCAGAGAGGGTACGATGTCAATGAAACGTCCGGCTGGTAAACAAAAACGCGTATACTTTTTGAAAAACACTAACGACAACTATGAAGCAACAAATTAAACTAACCCAATTAGTGTAACACTCGGTAGGTTAGAGGCTTCGTTTTAACGTTAGTGACCTTATTTTTCAGTTTGGTGAGAAGCTTTATTTTTTCAAAAATTACGTTCCAGCAAACGGTCTGTTCACCGTATCTGCTGCTCAGCCACAAACAAAATAAGTATATCCTTCCAAAGATTTATACTCTCTAAGTTCAGGTAAAATATAGTCCTCTGCGTTTATCCTAAATTAGTTCATAATATCGGTATATGTGACCTCCGGCCATGATGGTAATCTTTACTCCATTAGCTTTTCTTTATCTCTTACAGGTCATTGTAGTTCAGTGTCTGAATTTTCTCCATATATCTGGCCTTAGAAACTTTAACTAACATATCTAGATACATTTTCGTTTTCAACCCTAGAGTTATATTTCTTCTCTATAGCCATCGATCGTATTGGTATAACGGTACCAACTGAACAACCCCAGATGGGCGGTGCCTAAGGTGTTGGAACCGTGTATTCAGAAATAAACAAGAAAAACCAGCAGTGCTTGGTGCATTAGGTAAGAGTTATACTTTCTGTTAGGCTTTTAAAAAAGGTTGAGCTCCTTGGCAACATGTGACATTATGTTAATTCATACATAGGTCATATTTGTATTTTTATGATTTGTTTTAAAAGTGGTACTCATGGCTGAAAATGTGTATATTGTGACTAGTTAATTCTTACCACTGTCTAGTTCCATTAGAGTTATCTATCTTAAATGCAATGAAGTACTTGGTTTTGGCTCATGGTCATTCCGTACCCAAGTCGTTTCGTACCCAGTGGAAATTAGTCGTATCGCATCCAACGTGCTGGTCGTTTCGTGCCCAAGGTACTGGTCGTTTCGTATCCAAGGTGTTTGTCGTTTCCCACCAATTAATTTACAAGGTAAAACATACAGTACTGTCATATTTACAGCTCACTCTCTAGCCCTAATCTTTTCCCTAACTTACAAATTGCATGAGCAAAGCATATCCGAGCAAAATGTGACTAAACACAAATAATTACAGTAATTGTATTGTTTTCATTGTATAATATCATCTATGTACAAAACGGAATTTAACAAAAATCCACATTGCCAGTAAAAGGAAAAATCAAACGTTGGACAGGTCTAAATATCTGAATAAGTCCATCATTTTTTAAAGACACTTGTCATATTTCTTGGCATTATTTAGTAATGACTAATGTGACTGAAAAATTACAACTGTTTATCCTCTCAAAACAACTATACATTTTGCGATATTTATTGGGGCTGAATGCAGATAAAACATTGTTGTTTGTTTAAGTTTCTCTTCTCCAAGGCCCAATACTGGTGTAAATTTCAGTTTGTGTTGCCTGCTTTTAAAGGTGTTGAACGTGGTATATTATATGGGCGGCCAAGCCATTTTTGGGGGAGACTGCCGGCCGCATTAACATACTTGTGCAGTTTTGGTCACTTTTGTTATCCTCCACATAAATAATCGGAGAGAGAAAGAGAGAGAGCGAGATTTAATTTGGCATTGCATTTTACATATATTTACTTCGTTGTTTTAAAACAGACTTAATTATTTAAATAATCAAAGATATTTCTACATGCTTTGATTCTGCCAGTATTGAAACGTTTATAATACAGCAACCCATGTAATATGGCCTATCTTTTTTCCAGAATAGAACAGTAAAAATTACAATCCAATGAATGATTGAAGGAGATATCTCAGTAAGACGAAAGAATAGCTCGAAAAGGTTTCTTAAAGAACAAAAGACTAACAATATTATTCCGAAATGTACATTCCAAAGATTTATAACCTACATGAAGAAAACACAATTACAATATGCATTTCTGTTTTCAGATTTGAAATTCATTGTATAATAATGCAATTAAATTGCCTTGTCAGTCAGTTGTCGGGCCGTATGTGCTGCTGCGATGTTTCAGTAATTTTGTGGAGGAGAAAACACCGTTCTGGTACTCTTCCCACACCCAGAATATTCTCGCCTGCATTTTTTATATGTTTTTTTCTGGTATCTTCTCAGTTTTTGTCTGATGCCAGTTGAATCTGTGTAACAACTGAAGTGGCTTCGTCGTATGAGAGACTAACTAGCACATATAAAAGAAGATTTGCTTTGCCGGCTTTTGCGTTGATCCTACGATGCCAACCCTCTACATCGCTGTTGGTTCTAATATATTTTCTGAACACATACCATGAGTCAACCGGGAATGTGATGTTCGTAATCCAGGTTGACTATACATAGTCAACCCAACTGTATAACATAATAATTATCTTGGACTGATCCTTAAGACGGGCAAAGGCAGTGGCTATATGTTCTGCCGGCAAAAATGGTAGCGCCATCGCCTGAAAAAGAGACACATAATGAAAGCAATGTATTAATAAGATAATACATTATAATGACAAATATATCATTCAAAATACAAATTAGCAAATTAATTAGAGTATTTGTATTAATTAATAACTTCCTGCAAAACTGACAAACACTCTTTTCTTGAATGTAGGTTGTTCTCAAACCCCAATTCCTGCAGTTTTCGCCACATTGCTTGCCCCAGGTGAAATGAACAGCAAATTGGATGGGCACGCCTGGATACACACTCCGGAAAGATAGCCAGACACCTAAATAATTGCAAATATAATGTGATGATGAAGAAGAAGTCTGTTCGTGTGTTAAGTAATATACATAAATAATTGTTAGCAACTATGTTTCAATTTAAAGGTACAATGAAATAATACCGAAATCTAATAAGAAAAGAGGATATACAATTGTATAAAATGGCGACAGTTAGCTTGAATCTCGAAAATAGTTCATCGGTAAAAATGCAAAATATAATTCGTTGACTAATAATTGGAGAAGAATAACAAAATTAGTTATATTAATATTACGAGAGTAGCAACAACAACTAAAACCACTACTGCTACTTATTACTTATACTACTAATACTGTACTAACCTGCTTCAAAGTCTGCAACAATCCCTTTGACAGTGGGAGGAGACGGGATAGATCGCTTCAGCGCTTTGAATACCAAATTATAAACAACGAAGAAGACCGAGATAAATTACTTGAATATGTAACATTGCAACATGAAATAATAATAATAATAATAATAATAATATGACAATAAACTGCGTTGAATAAGAAAACAATATTATCATCGTATCCATCCAAAAAAAAACAAAAAAACATTGTAAGCAACATAATAATATAATAATTGACTTAACATTAAATTTTCCTTTAAATAAATCCTTATAAAATCAAAACAAAATAATATTTACCTTCTTGTAATCATTTTTTCTTCGTCCTGACATAAAAGCGAACGCAAATGGTAGCTGCTATGTTTGATGTTCGTCATTTTTGACAAAGGTGTGCTCGGAAAACAACTGCTTAAATGGATCTCTGATTATTTTAAAGGTGGCTTCTACATACCAGATATTGGCTCTCCCAAAAACTTCTAGTCGTTTGTCAGTGGCCAATAAAATGTGACGTTTACTGCCAACATGAATATCTTTCCGAAGAAATTTGTCGGGAACTCAAAAAAGTTAAACAAGAAAATACTACATATTGAAAGGGTCTGGTGCAAAAAAAAAAACAAAAAAAAAACAAGCAATATTAATACAAAATGACTTGTGCTACATACAACAAATTCTAAGTCGCGCGGCTCATTTGACCGCATTTTCATACAATTTTAATTATATTGCTTTGAACGGAAATTTACATTACAACATACTAAAATTCTCAAAGATTATTAAAGAATAAACCTACTCTTCTTCGTCATTTTATGTGACTTTGACTTTGAAGGAGGCGTCTATGTTAAAGGTGCATGTCATTTCTGTATCTTAGGACGCTGTCCAGATATGAGAACTAACGTCTGGTGGCAATCTGGAAAAAAAAAAAAAAAAACAACTATTTCCGTGGTTGCCTAATGTGAAAACGCTGCACATTTATTTCTTACGTTAAGATCAAATAAATTTGGATGAAATAGAAGGATATATATCTTACAGGACTGAATTGTTGTCGATCAGCATGTCAGAATCATTTACACTGATACTGACCTCGGCATTCATTGCCTCTTCTTTAAGATCACCATATGTAGGGTCGTGGACATCATGTATTTCATCAGCAGTCAGATGTGTACTCTCTGCTATTGGCAAAATGTTCATCATATTGTTGAGACTGTCATCTGTCGTAATCAGTGGTGGAGGAAGTCGGAAACAGTCCTTCCAACGCCACCCACTCAGCGTCTCATCACCACGACATAGCTGCAGATACATTATCTGTGATATGCCTTAAAAGAAAAGCAACAACATCAGCATAATAGTAGCTACAACAGTATTATTAATACTATTTCAACAGCCACCAGCAGTACTTTTACTACTGTTACTACTGTTGCTTCTACTACTATTAATATAACCGTTCCGGTGTCCTAGTGGCTAGAGTGTCCGCCTCGCATGCGGGAGTTAGTGCACTAAGAGGTTAGTGTTAGGACTGATAGGTCTGGAGTCAGGATAATGTATATGGGTGGGACATCATGCTACATGTGTCAGTTGTAACCGACAAAGGAGAGTAAGAGCAGGGACACTTAGTAACAATGCATGAGTCAATGAGAACACATTAATGAATTTGCTAATTGATTATTTTTGACTTAATGATAAATTTGAATTCATTGTATATACCTCCAAGTTTGCATTATGCTCATTGTACTAAAGTATAAGTGTCTGAGTAACCACATTTAAAATCCGAAGATAAAGTAAATCCTCAGTAAACAAGTAAGGTAAATAGAGTATTAATGTCAAAAAATTCTTGCACGGAATTTAGTAAAAAACAGAAACCTATTGCAATTATTTCAAAATAAAACAGAAACAAAAAAACAAACAAAAAAATAATAATGAAAAAATAAAGAAATAAATAATCAAACAAGTGTGAAATTCAATTAAGCTTGAAAGCTTAAATTTACTAGATATCCGTGCATTTTAGCATTTGATAACTTAACATTTAAATTATGCTTCCCGTTACAGTATACAAGGTGATGTAGTCTTCATATAATATTATCCCTTTATTATTATAATTATTATTATCCATTTATATATAGCCGTTACTTCACTAACATGTAGTAATTTTGTATGCCTCTATGTAGATATATAAATATATATATATATATATATATATATATATATATATATATATATATATATAGATAGATAGATAGATAGATAGATAGATAGATAGATAGATAGATAGATATCACTATGGAAAAAAGCAACAGAGAAAATACGTATGAAATATCCTTTTATGATATGTGTGGTTACATTTGAAACGACTGTATCATTGGGTACGAAACGACCATTGCTTTGGGTACGAAACGATTCATTTGGTACGAAACCACTTGCGTACGGAATGACCAGGTACCCTTGGCTTTGTCCTTGTCAAATTGACAATCTAACAGTGTTCTCTGTGACCTTGTGTGATATGTAGGCTGAAATAGGATAGAAAGTACGTTTATTTCACAAAACATTTGCATTGAGGTATATGGGGAAACAATTGGTGATAAAATGTTTGGACGAAATATTCATTTGAAGGGTAACATGAGAATACATACTGGGGTTAAAGGGTTCACATGTGAAGTTTGTGACAAAATCTTTTAACGGCGTTGCAGTTTGAAGAATCACACGAAGATACATACTGGAGATGAAGCATTTAGATGTAAACTATGTGATAAAATGTTTAGAAAGAATAGTCATTTGAAGTGCATCTTGGGCATAAATACTGGAGAAAAAACATTCAAATGTGAAGTTTGCGATAAAATGTTTGCATACAGCAGTTATTTGAAAGGCCACATTTTGGATACATACTGGAGATAAACCATTCAAATGTGAACTTTGCGATAAATGTTTGCATACAGTAGTCATTTGAAGCGCCACATGAGGATAAATACTGGAGATAAACCATTTAAATGTGTAGTTGGTGAAAAAATGTTTAGACACAGTAGTCATTTGAAGGACAACATGAGGACACATAATGGAGAAAAAACATTCAAATGTGAACTTTGCGATAAAATGTTTGCATACAGCAGTCATTTGAAGCGCCACATGAGGATACATACTGGAGATAAACCATTTAAATGTGTAGTTTGTGATAAAATGTTTAGACACAGTAGTCATTTAAAGGACCATATGAAGATACATACTGGAGATAAACCATTCAAATGTGAAGTTTGTGATAAACTGTTTTCACACAGTAGTCATTTGAAGGGACACATGAGGATACATACTGGAGATAAACCATTCAAATGTAAAGTTTGTGATAAACTGTTTAGAGACAATAGTCATTTGAAGCGCCACGTGAAGATACATACTGGAGATAAACCATTCAAATGTGAAGTTTGTGATAAAATGTTTAGAAACATTAGTCAGTCAAACAACCACATGAGAATCCATACTGGAGATAAACTATTCAAATGCGACCATTGTAATAAAATGTTTGGACAGTTTAGTAATTTGAAGAGCCACATAAGGATACATACTGGAGTTAAACCATTCAAATGTGAAGTTTGTAATAAAATGTTTAGAGAACATGGTAATTTGAAGAAACACATGAGAATTCATAGTAGAGATATACAAACACAATTCAAAGGTGAAGCACATGATTAAAGCTTTAGACAGAGTGCTGTGTAAAGAGGCATTTCAGATAAACCATTCACATGTGATGTTGGTGAAAGCATTTTAGGACAAAACGCTGTTTTGGAGAACCACAGGAGAATGAATTCCTAAACCAAACCATGGAAATATTAAGTTTGTGATAGAATGTTTATGCAGGGTTGACATGAGAATACATACTGAACATTCAAACATGTTCTTAACTTTTTATGATAAAATATTTGGGACTCTAGTTTTATGTAGTGGCATAGGAAGTCATATACTGTTGATAAAGTGTTCAGAGGTTTTAGGAGAGGAGATAATACAACCATAACATGATAATACATAATGGAGAATAAACATTAAAATGTGTAATGTTTTCAATTTTAGCTTAACACGGTAACCTCTGGTGACGAGTTTAAGTGGCAGGTGGTAGTGGCCTACTGCTGAGCTGTGTAGCATCAAGGTCATGCATGATTCACTAAAGTGTGTAGCTCTACAATGATACCAAATAATCTAGAATTTCTAGTTGCACTACAAAATACAGTGGAAATAACCTAATTTTTTGGACCTGATTTTTACAGCCCAAAATTCGCCAGTGATTGCAATCCGATTTTGTGTCTGGATTTTATACATTTTGGGCCCAGATATAAAGCAAACTGGTATGAACTGCAAACAGACAGATGATCCTTTGCAAAAGTAGAATAAGATGGGCACAATAAAAATATAAACAACACCTTTTATAAGTAAAATAATGATTTATGCAAGCTTTCTTTTATATTTTTGTTAAATAGACATATTATACCATGATAAAAAATTACATGAAGATCTGTTATGTATGACACTTTGCACACATTACACAAAATTGAAACAATAAAGCAGTATAGTGATTGTATACTTGTGAAATTGCATCTGCAATCATATTTTGTTAATGTGCATAATATCAACATTTTATTCATAGAATCATAGAGCATGAAACTCCACTTCATTGATCTCTGATTCTTGTTTTTCATTTTGTTAATGAAATTAAGGGCATTGTGATTACTGAATACAATAGTTGGAGAAGGACCTGAAAAAATACATACTTGAAAATGTTGTAAATCCAAACATTCTTGCTCAATCCTGGAAATGAGTTTTCTTGTGCCTATTTAGTTGTTTATAAAAATAGTATACTGAATGATCCACAGTCTTTATCTTCTTGAATCAACTCTCCAACAGTTACTACATTATTTGCACCAACATACATTTTAAATAATTAGCTACAGTTTGATGCTGAAGGAACATGTGCAGTTATAAGTACAGCCTTTAATTTGTCAACAGATTTATGGCATTTGCAAGGACAATGAAACTTGGATTTCTTACTCAGCCAATTTTTCAGGGGTTTGACTCTTACAATAAATATTTGAACGAAATTTCCGATGATATCCGATCATACCCAAGAATCACATCGGTTGTGTTTTATTAATAGGAACTTGGCATTCAGAGATAGCCTTGACATTAATTTTTACAGGTTTTACTTGATCTTGTCCCATAAAATGTGACACAAGCATGGCAAAACTAACTTTCACCTAAGTTGACCTTCACATTTGTATCACGTAGTCCATAAAATAATTTGGAAATCGTTTCTAAGTGAACTTTCCGTTCTGGTATATAGAGTTATATAAACATGTTTGTCTGAAATCTTGATGGATAATTTTTCATTCCAAATGGCATAATTGTATCCTGATAAGCCCATCTGAAGCTGCAAATGATAAATATGCCTTTGCCTTTTTGATGAATGGAATTTGAAAGAATCATTTTTGAAAGGTCAAACATGGTGACGTGGTTTTCATTTACATTTGTGTCGATGTAATGATCTTTTATTGCCTTTGGAGATGAATCTGATCTGGGACATTTTTGCCTCTTCTATTGTTAGTGCACATGAAGAACGTGTTCTCTGGTTTAGGTACGAGAAAACATGGTGCACTCCAGTTAGTTTACTTGATTGTATAAAATCACTCTCCAGTATATCTTGAAGTTGTTTTTCAAACGTGCCTGCTTGAAAGCAATCATCCTGAAAGAAAGAAAGAATGGCTATATAAACCAAAACGTAGGAGACCATTTTTGGGCCATTTGCATTTTGCAGTATTATTAAACAAAGGTAATAAGGACAACCATACATTATATGTGAGAAATGTTCATTGTTTTCATTCATTGATCAATTTCATAGAAAAAGGTAAGGTGATATTTATTGACGACTGACTGCTTAACATTTTGCTGCATATCCCAAATTTAAGAGATGTCCATTGTTTCGCAGCACACGCTACCAATAATGTTGCAAAGTTTTTATAAATCTAAGGGCGGAAAAATAAACATAACCAAAACGCGCCTTGTTCCATCGACAGTCTAAACTGAGATAATATGGGGGAACATTGTTAAATGTTTTCTGAAAGCATGTTTTGGCTTTAGAACCCAGAGTTAACCATACACATGGTTAAAACGGTAAATTTCATGTTAAAAGAAAAATTCCTTGACATTTTGAAGTCCCAAAACAGGATACAATTAAGATACCTGAATTGTACAAGCTCAAACATTTATTTCATCCAAAGGTTTACTGATGGAAGAAACAAAATCGATATACAATTTTTTTTTTAGAGTCTAAACTATTGAAACAAATGGCATGAGAAACGGAACAGTTCGCGTAATTATTGTGACTACTGATCACAATGTTGGAGAGATAACTTCAAACGGAAACAATTCCATTTGGATTTCAATCAAAACTAGTGACGGAGAGAGAGAAAGAGAGAGAGAGAGAGAACGTTATTCCTACTTTTAAAAAAAAATCACGACACCTACGGGTGCTTTTATGGTACATTTTCCTTATGAAAGTTTCAAAGAAACACTCATTCCACTTATATAATCACATCCATAGAAAAAGATACACCATTAAAAAATGTCACAATAGTGAACTGACCCATGGAATTATAAACTGCCCACATAAATGTACATCCAAAAAGCCGTAATATATTTCGTAATAAGACTGACATAAGTTCCATGAGTCGCCCATGGCGTGATTGTTTGTGTTAGTTGTATTGTTCTATTGTATCATCTTATTGAATTAACGAGGTGTGCGCATATTAAGTGCATTTACCTCGGATTTATGACCGCACTGTGACCTGTTAATTGTTCCTAGGTGAAGGGATCAGTGCCTCATCCACCAGGCATTTATGTGCTCAATGTGCACTGTTAATTTAGCCCCAGGCCGTGGGTCCATACACGTCCCTAACGGCCTGAATGAAGGGCTTACCTGAGTGGGAATGGATCCCTTACACTCTCATGGTTTAATATGTTTCAACAGATGTAATGAGTGGGAATTGTACTCACTCACTCATTTGTTTATTTGGACACATTTATGCGCGCATTGCGTGCTGATAATTGGTGTATGTCCGTGGTAAGGGAGGAGAAGTGCAGGAAGGCAGGCTACTGACCGTTGCTTCCAGGTTGATATAAGGTTCCGCTATGCAGGAATTTTGAAATTTATTTTCTAATTGTTTTTAATATTGAATTTGGAAAAATATTCTGTGCTGTTTAAGGTTAGTAGAGCATGCAAGTATATGTATATTTTGTATGCTGGGATCCTATTGCTTTTTTTGTTGGTTTTTTGGAAATTGGTTCTTGTTAGTTTGAATTTGGTGCAATCATTAAATACACGTTGCAGGTCTACTACTGTGTGACAGTAATAGCAGTTTATGTTTCAGGTTTGGGGCCTAAGTATTTTCCAAATCTGCCTGCTGATTTGGTTTTGCCTATCATTATTCGGTTAATTATTTTCTGGTCAACATTGTTATATTTGGGTAGTTTAATGGGCCTGTTAACTGTTGTTAGGATGGAGTGAAGTTTCCTACCTTTAGGGGTGGAATTCCAGTGTTCTTGCCATTTTTGATTGATATAGGTTTTTACGAAAAAATGGGCTTCTGTGATGCTATATATAAGTGTGGCTGTGTTGGGGTCTCCTAACTTACTTTTTGCGACTTTATCAGCCTGTTCATTTCCAGAGATTCATATATGTGATGGCACCAACATGAACTCGACTATTTGATCTTTTGTGGATAATTATTTGAGCATATGGATGGCCCAGTCAAGGAACAGCTGCCTTGAATTAGTGTTTTAGTTTTTAATTGAGTTTATTACACTAAGGGAGTCGCTAATAATGGCTGCTTTTTGGATGCTATTGTTTTTGATCCAATGAAGTGATTCAATAATTGCCCATTATTCAGTAGTGTATATAGATCAATGGTCTGGTAGTCCGGTTCCTATTTAGATGTTAATTTCAGGGATTGCTATTGCAGCTGCCGTTCTGGATGGCTCGGCTGTTTTGGACCCGTCTGCGACTATTTTAGTGTAACCAGGGTAGGTGTCCTCTATGTCATTTGCGATTATGGATTTTAGTTTATTTTATTGTTCCATTTCGTTTCCGTATTATGCGGCCATTGTGTTTACCCTTAGTTTGGTTTGAGTCCATGGGGTTTGGTCAGGTGGTTTGGTGTATTGTTCCCGTTGTTCAAGTATTAGAAATTGTTCCCCAAGTTCTCGGATTACTTTGCAACCTGGTATGTTTGGAACTAGTTTGTAGCTAAAAGCGATGTTACATATGCCACTTGCAACTTTAATGGGATGCGTGTCTTTTATGGTTAGCCAGTCGAATGGAGTACCCGAGTAACATTTCTTGTCGTATCAGTTTTAGCGGTAGTTCCCCAGCGAGGACTTGAAGCTCATCCGATGAGGTGGACTGGAGTGTGCTTATTCAAACGATAAGGGCTTTTCTTTGGATGGCATCTAGTTTGTTTAGGAGTAGATGTTTTGCTGAGTTATACACTTGACAACTGTAGTCTAATTTGGATCTTACAAGGGCTTTATAGATGGCAAGTAAGGTTTCTTGGTTGGACCAACATGTGCTACCTAGATAGCGCCATGACTAGCCTTGATAATTGACCAGGCTTTTAACAGAATGTATCCGTACAGGCAGAAAGAATAAAGACTTGTTACGCGAAGATGGCGCGGTTAAGAAAAGATTAAGTCATCTTCAACACCTTTGCATTAAGCAAACAATATAGTCCTCTGCATAGATGTTTCTCACGTATCCAATTGCGGATAAGCTTCTTTTACATTTAAATTAGGTCCTTTTGAAATACTCAATCATTTCGAATGATATAATCCTTTCTTAACCAGTTTTCTTGATACTGTGTTATCGGCACAGGTCCAACAATGGATAATGACAACCATCTTTTCCTTTCTTGGCAAAATAATTTACACAACTTCACCATAGATTGAAAGAGTATTACCGAAACAGGATTCAACTTGTTGATTTTATGTTGTAGATATTATCACTAACACATAATTATTGTGGTACAGTAGTGTGATATGACCAAGAAAGAGATTAGAGGAGTAGAATAAAGTAAGAATGTAAATAATTAAACTACTGTTGAAATGCCAGAAGGTAGAGGGGATGTAGCGTCAGGCTCGAAGGAATGCCATAGATCCGACAGTATTTCTGATCTTTAAACTCAGAACAATCACGCTACTAAAGATGCCTTGGGGACTTTGCTGCGCGGAAGTAACACCAAAGAACAAATCAGTTATACTTATAAACGATTGGTCCTAATCGTTTGAGGTAGAGAGAAGCCAATACCCGCTTAACAGTTACCAATTGAAAGACTCACCTCATGTGTTTAGAATATTTTTTTAAAAAAGTTATAGCTACTTTGGCGGATTTAGCGAATTTATCACTTTCATGATATTCTCTACTGGAAATAGTCATATGATATATATTGATATAATACTGAGTGGGAATAGTCACATCCAAGTGGATGCATTAATATGATATCGTACCCAATTTGCTACTTAGAGGTGTATTGAACAAAGACATACATTTACTTCTCCCTATGAATAAATTAAGCAACAATACCTTAGCAACTAATACAATCGATAGTTTGCACGTATGCACTGAAATATCAATGTAAGCAGATATGAAAACAGTCATTTACTAAGATATGGCAGAGGTTGGTGTTTAAAAGAACGGACAACCCTGAAAACTAGTTTTCGACTCAAGGTGTTCATTAAAATTCAAGTAAAAGCAGTTATATTTTACGAATCAGAACCAGGTGAGAGGAACAAAACAATAATTAACTGATTTGTGTCATTTTCTACATAACTGTGGAAGTGAACAAATCTCTTGACTGCTCTGTTATATGACTGACTGCTTACAATAACCAAAACAGCTATAACCGTTACACTTCAAAATTCTCCGTTTTATATATTCAAAGACAATATGGAGTTTTTAAACTCAAACCTCGACATGTTTGCTGTCAGTGCTAAAGAGCTATACCTTTGCTAATGGTTGGTTGGGTGTTATCAATACTTTCAACACATAAATGATGAAGAGGAAGCTTAGGCACTTGTTATCATTTCAAAAGAAAGTGCCCCTTAATAATAGATGGACGGGTTATAATGATATCCTCAGCACAATTTTAAAAGTATCTCTTTGAAATAAACACAGCTAAGTGCCGTCTCCAATGAATGCACTAAAGTACTTGGTTCTGACTTGGTAATGACCCCGCCACCACTGGATTACCAACCCAATTTGTAAATTTGGAACAATGAGCCGCTTCCTGCTACCCATACATCGTAGCTTTACTTGCAACTTGTTTTGGTAGTTTGAGTGGCGGTGGATATTGTAGGCCCTATACAACCAGTCACCGAAATGAACAACCGGTATATTCTCACTCTTGTGGATTACGCAACCAGATAGCCCGAAGCCGTAGCGTTACCAACTATTGAAACGGAATGGGTGGCTGAAGCATTGGTTGACATCTTCAGTAGGGTAGGGGTGCGGGGAAGAAATCCTTACGGATTATGGTGCCCAATTCACATGCGACCTCATGGGTGAAATACGTAGGCTGTTATCCATGAAACAGCTAAACACTACCCCATATCAACCGATGTGCAATGGACTGGTAGAGAAATGTAATGGTACTCTAAAACATATGCGACGAAAAATGTACGCGGAACGTCCGCAAAACTGGGACCGCTATTTGAACGCGGTTCTGTTCGCGTATTGTGAAGTACCGCAATAAAATATATGTTTTTTCACCCTTCGAATTGCCGTACGGAAGAACAGTTAGAGGCCCGATGCGGATACTACGCGAACTATGGACAGGTGACGTCGCGAACGAGGAAATAAAAACTACCTACCAGTATGTGTTAGATCTGCGAGAGAAACTGGAAAGTACATGCCATATGGCGCGTGATTAATTAATGTGAATCGGGACGCAGATATGCCAAGTATTAGGAGATCAGGTTATTTTGCTTCTTCATACTAGCACAAATAAGTTACTACTTGACATAGACGGTAATTTAAAGACATTCCATGCTAAAATGTTTAAGTTGTACATCAAGAGACAGAGCAACAATGTAGAAAAAGGGGTCTTAAATGTCGTTTGTACTGCAGTCATCGACGACGACGTGGGAGAATGAGAACACGAGGTTCCCCTTGAGTGTCCCTTGGGTGTTGCAAGGGAAGGTGTAGATCAAGTCGATTTGAGTGCCGAGTTAACCAAAGACTAGCGTCAACAAATTAATGCGCTTTTGGTTAAATACTCGGATGTATTCACCGACAGACCAGGTTGTACAACCTTGATAGACCTCAAAATTAAATTGAATACATCTGACCCCATTAGAAGCAAAGGTTAGCTGGTTCCATGCAACGCACGAGAAGCTGTGGACGAAGAGGTGAGTAAAATGTTAGATCTGGGGGTGATTGAACCCTCCAACTCGCCATATTCTCCACCCGTAGAGCTGGTCAGAAAAAGGATGGGAAGAACCGATTCAGTATCGACTTCTGACAGTTAAATAAAATCACTCTTCGATGCAGAACCAATGCCAGATATGGAGGGTCTATTTGCTAAGTTGTCGGGCAACCGATGGATTTTCAAATTGGATCTGTCATATTACTTTCAATGCGTGAACTTAGTAACATAGTTGTAGTGGTCTATCCCATTTGTTTAACGCAGACGTATTGAAGGTGATTTAATATTTTTTGACCACGTTATTCACGTAGAGATCCTCTCATACCAGTCTTATCACCACATGCATGGGTTACATTCAAACAAGCTTGTCATGGAACTATCTTAATGTTAAGATTGTTTTTCGTCAGATTAGATGGTACAACTATTGCGTGGCGAAATCTGACACCAAGGAATGTTTCATTAATGGTTCACTATATTTTGTCAAGATTAGTACTTAGGAAAACGGGTATCACAGGTCTATACATAAACTACCTCTTATTCTCGATCATACCTAAATAAGTCCTTCATTTCGTATTGCATTGGGACATTATTTTGAAGGAGTATACTGATATTATTAAACGATTCCATAAGCATTATTTACTTCATATCATTCAAGTGGCGTTTTATAATGTATAGACCCCAGACCTCTATCTTAAAATGTAATTATTTCATGGAACCAAGTGTTATTTCCAGGGCAAACAGATACGCCAAGAAAAACGTTCAACATACACGTCAATTGACACGTTTTAACTGGAAAGAAATATAATATGACCAACGGCAGCAAAGGCAGTTTGTATGTAATCTCAACTGCAAATAATGTATCTCTGCATCAGACATTCTTTCCTGATGATTGTCTTTGAAAATCAGTCAAAATGAGATGCAAAATTCAATATAGATAATCATATCATTCCATTATTTTGGATCCAAAAAAACAAAAGCAAATGTTAGCAGCTTTTCAACTAAATCGTTCCGTTTTAAAACATATTTCACAAGTATTCACATTTTGTATACTTCTCATTGCCATATATTGCAGAATTAATATATAATCTAAAAGTGAGAAGTCTCTCACAATGTTGATAATTCCGATACTGTGAGTAACTAAATGTAATAATGTTGACATACATTTGTGCAAGTATTTAATACAAAAACTGATATTTAATCCATTCTTTTCCACTGCTGTTATTCTTCTATATCAACGATACATTTTGATTTCGATCTTTTCCTATGTACATCACAAAAGATAAAATATATAGCTCTTCATACTAGTCTAACAACATATCAAATAATCTTATATAATCGTTAGTTCAATTATGTATAATATCAAGGCATGATGCGTTGTGAATATTATGTCTTTAAACAAACATAGCCAGTAAGAAAAGGTGTGCGTTTACTGTAACCAAAATGTGATTAAAAGTCTCCTCCTTCCTAGTTTCTTTTCTGCATTGTGTTATCTTAAAACAAATATTGACTTTGAAACATTAGCTTTTGTCATAAATTACACACAAGTTGAAACACTCATCTCACATGATCAACTAATAAAAACGAAACCTGATATATCCATTATTATCATTATAAAAAGATAAATATTAATAGAGTTAAAGCCACTGTGTTTGTTTCCTCTTTCAAACATCTTCCTTTATAGATATATCAGTTTTCCGTATCACGTTTGCTATATAATCTCAGTGTGTTAATGCGGGTCATACATGATGAAACAGGAAAAGCAACACGCCTTCGTACTTCCTACTGGTGCGGAACGAGGTGTATCAATGGTTTTATTTGTGTCGCTCCAGAGATTCTTATTATCTTTCTTCAGCTATCAACAAACAGCTTTAAAGACTTTTTGGAGACGACCTCTGTTCCGAGATCCAATTCAATCATTGCTTTAAATAGGATGGAACATATTATAAATGTATTAAGTATAAAAATTGTTCCCGTTTTTCATAGGAAATACTGTTCATTGGCAACCTGGTGGATTCTGTTCGGAACAAAATCGGAGAGTCAATAGCTCTCATTGATAAATGCTGTAATCTTGCCGCCTGTCCTAAAATAAAACCTGGAATTACTATATTAAAGATTTATTTTATGTCTTGAAATTATGTTACCTTCCACGGATTCCAACCTTTTTGTATCAAACGAGGTCCTGGTTTCGGCAAATAAGTTTATTACTTGAATCTTTGAACTAGAAACCCTTGTGTCTCCTGTGAACACGGTCTTATTATTGTTAATATATTACCATCCTACTCTTTAAGGTTGCACTTTAAGTCCGAATCGGAAAACATTTTATCCCATTATCCTGTGTCCGAATGTACAAGGATTAAAATAAATAAATGAAAATAAAAATACACTTTTTAATGGCATGGTGAATAATTCTCTTTTTTGTTATTTATATTAATCAATTTTAATAAACAAAAAATAATACTGATCTTAATTTCAGGCTATTAATGGATATGTTGACTACAAAATCCTTTCAAACATTACAATTTTATTAACAATACGCAGTAGAAAAAATGACTAGGATTTGCAATGTAATTATTATTTACTTATTTGAAAATTATTTCTTCATGCAAATATATCCAGGGTAGATATTCATCCCTGATAAACATAATTGAAAAGATGTTGAAGAACTATTAAAGGAAATGCAAGTAACTTTGTCTGTAATGACATATGTACACTATATCCATGGATCCTGGGTCAGTGTCAGGACATGAACCCAGGTGCGTGACTAACTCCAGACGGAAATAAATCTACAATAATACCTTCATAAACTTTCACTAAATTGAATTCCTGTTTCGCTGGATACGGATCAAAGACTAATTAAAATATGTTTGAAATAAATACATAAGTAGATGAAGATAATATATACGTATAATATAGATGTATCTATCAATAAAAAGTCGTATGTAATAAATGCTGGTCTGAGGCTCTTGTGACGATGATAATCGTTTTTGTGTCCTTAACGAACTTATCATGGGAGCGGAACTGGCAAACTCAACACCTACTTTTTCCATAATTAGATATTATACTGCTACGCAAACTGAAGAAAATACTTATAATTTTGAATATTTACATGCAATTATTTTTAGTACCCTTTAATTATAGCAATTATCTCTAAATTTTCATTCAACCATAAAGAAACCTGCATTTTGATTTATACGGTTAATCCCCCATCACATTTAGTTAATTTTGTAAGATATCATCGATACATATTGAGGATGAAAATGCAAGGATATATGTCTAATCTACGTTGAAGATCTGTTTTAGCCACTGAGCGTGACTAACACATTTATTGTTTAATATGGGTAAAATTGTGAATATATGAGCTATGTGGATTGATATAACTATGTGGGAATCATACGTAATGGCGTGAATCTGTCCAGGTAGTTAAACATATTATTTTTTCTCAATCAATATTTATATTAAAACCAACGTTTGCAATTATATCCACGATAGCAGGATAATAGGACGCGGCTCCGTGTTCCTGCTTTACAAAATGGTTTGGTAATCCCCGGGTTGAGTAATCATTTCCACCCAGGGCCATGGATTGGGGGCGTCCATTAGACAAGGTACCTAGATACGTTTACTTCAAAGATATAGTCAACATTCTGCTGATGGTATAAATTAAATCCTTCCATTCCATATTAAATGGCACTTTCTTTCGCAATGATCACAAGTGGTCGTAGCTTCCTTTTCGTCGATTATTTGCTGAATGTATCGATAACAGGGTATAATTGCTAATGAAACAATCAGTCACATATCTGACCAGTCAATTGCCGCAAAAGACCTGTCCGGTTACACAGTCAGATAGGCAATGACATTGATCAGCTAAACATTATCTTATTCCCAACCATGCTACTGATTCATAAAATCAAACATGATTATGCTTGACCTTACATAAGCAGCTTAATGTCGAAAAGTATTCATTAGTGTTGTCCGTTTTAGCACCGGGCACTTTCAAGAATTGCTTAAAATCTGCTATCACCTTACGTTGTGAGGTTATGTTTTGCAGTGCATACGTGCGTAGTACTGATTATCGTAGATGTAAAGGTACATAAATAACTCATGGCGAGAAGCTGATGCATATGAAAATAATCTTAACAGCATAAGTAGTAAATTTGTTACGATATCAAATTAATACATACACTAACTTCTAACATTTTCCAGTAGAGCATTTCCCTAAGCGATATATTAATATATCCTCAATCGTATAATTAATATTGCAGAACACGATATGATAGGAGTACATTCAGTAAACGTAGTTATTTTATCATAAAAACACTTTGCTAGCCTTTTGTGCTGAGGCTTTTGATTGGTAACTTTCAAATTGATACCGCATTCGAACTAATTCAAGCGAAATATTACGAAATGAGAGATGAAAGTTGTTGATAACTACAGTGATATTTGTCTAGTCGATGCTGACGACCCGTCTTAACCATTAAGCCTGATATAACACATATAGTGTTTAATTTCGGGTAAACATGGGAGTTCATGCCCTGTATCGCTTGAGATGACCATAGGGAAGTCCGAATTGATGACGTGGAAACGTCTATTCAGCTAATCATGATGTTACTTCTTGTAAATCATGAGGTATATAAACACATCAAGGTTTCGATTAAAGCCACGATAGCCGGGAACGACGACACGTCTCGATATTCCGGGTTTACAAAGTTCATTGGTAATTCAGAGATCGTGGGCTTCCTACGCAGCCAGTGCCGGTTGTTTGGGTGCTTTTAGTGGACATAGCAATTTCTACTTTTACTTCATTGATATATAGATAAACTTATTCTGGTGGTATCACTACATACAGTCCATGCATTATTAAAGCGCGCATTCTTTCGCGATAATAAACAATGATGCTAGCCTCCTTTGGCTGTATCGACAACAACCAGCCAACAATAAACAAAGGTCGCGGATTTTATCAATTACAACAAACATATCCAGATCTGAGTTGATAATTCTACATTGTGTTAGAATATATTAGAGTTTAATTTTCAAACTTCATTATCATAACTGTTATGGTTATGCCTAGACATAATAATGCAGGAATTAGTCACATAACTGACCAGTCAAGTGCTGAGTAGAGATCATTTCACTTTCAGAGCCAGGTAGAAGACACTGCAATTATTTAATCATTATTTTTTTCCCAAAACCTGGTTTTGGTTCCAAAACGTGAACATGTTTATATTTGAACTTAAATGTCCATATTGATTTCAAAAGGATTAATCAAAGTTGACCTTTCTCGTCCGCACCTACACTGTCAAAGTTTTGTAAATAAGTGTTTTCCGATCAGCTTACATTGTGAAATTATATATTAAAATACATACGTGGACATTTACGATTATCTTAGATACTTAGATTATTCCTAGGAGATGTTAATGCAATATCATCATTTCACCACTAAGTAGTAAAATGCTTTCGATATCATATTAATACATTCACTAGGATATGGCTATTAGCAAAAACGCATTTCACCCATTATTATATTAATATCTCCTCTATCGTAAGATTACTGCCAGACAAACATGATATGATAGTAATAAATTCACTAATGTCGGAATAGAATACAAACAATCACTTTGCAAGCCATTTGATCTGTGGATCTCGATTGGTAAATTTTAAAGCGATATTGGCTTCTTACTACCTTAAATGATTAGGACCGATCGTTTATAAATATTTTCGGTGGGTTCTTTGGAGTTATTTCCGGGAAGAAAAGTAAACTGGACATCTATAGTAGCGGGATTGGACTGAGGTTAAACATCATAAATACTGTGAGATGAATGCCATTCATCCTAGACTAACGCTACATCCCGTCTAAATTGTGACACTTCGAAACTATTTGAATTATTTATATTCTTGCTTTGTTTCCATCCTAAAATAGCTTTCTTTCTTGTTCGTCATCTCACGCCTGTAGCGCAGACAATAAGTGTTAGCGATAATGCATACAACATAAAATCAACAACTTAATTCCATTGGTAAATGCTACCTTCAGTCTTATGATGAAGATGCGTAAATGTTTTATTCCAAAGACGGAAAAGATTGTTGCCTTTAAATATTGTCTTACCCGTACCGTACACTAATGAAACTGGTTCAGAATGGGCTATAGTTTATAAAATTATTCAATATTCACAAATGTTCTGATACGAAAGTAATGTTAAACTCCTTGAAAGAGAAAACAAGTTACTTTGTTTCAGAGGTCTATAGTTTTTTTTTTGTTTTTTTTTTAAAGCAGATGTATTGAAGGTGATATAATCATTTGTTTGACTACATACTTCGTGCCGAAATTCTGATACCAGTCTTCTCTCCACCTATATGGAGTATATTCATTGCAAAACCTGGTTATTTGTTAATTGCTCATACATCCGCTAGAACAGTATCAAATAATCTTACATCAACGTTAAATACCAAGGCATATGGTATTTTGTTTAATATGTCGTTAAATAGGTAAATCCAGCAAGATATATATTTTGTATAATGTACTTAATATATGGCTGTACCTTTTCTTCTTCCTAATTTATATTATTGACTGTTTTATTGTGAAACAAATATTAAATTTGAGACATTTGCTTTTTGCCATACATTACTCAACAGTTGTACTGAAATGATATGGGACTTAATTGCAAAGCCATTCATGAGTATGTTTACTAAATATCATTTAAATGGAAAATTATATTAACAATGCTTAGTAGAAGAATACAATTTATCAGTTTCTTCAATTTAATTATACTTTTCTTTTTTGAATTTTACCTTTTCAGACAAATGTTTCCAGGTTGGATAGTTATTCTTGAGAAAAATAATTGAAAAATATACAATATTTGGGACAGATCATTGATTTGTATATTATATATGTAACTATATAGAACAACTCGTAAGCAATAAATGCTGAATGGTGTTAATTAGGAATGGCTGCCAGGACAAAAGCAATTGTGTCTTTAACCAAAGCATTAACATACAAGAACTGCCAAACTCACTATCTGCTTCTGTTTGCATACTTATAGATAAGAATGCTAAGCAAACGTACAACATGATTGATGTCTTTGTATATTGCCCATGCAATTAATGAGATCATCTTTAGTACTCATATATACTTCTAAAATCATACATCAACTAATTGGAGTTAAAATGTCTCTCGTATAGTTTCCTTAACATTAAATTATTATTTGCGAAGTCAGATATAAACATTGATGACAATTGCAGGGATAGATTTATAGTATACGTTGAAGATCTGTCGTAATAATTAAGCGTGCTACTACACATCTTACTGATTACTTTTGGTAAATTTTGGAGTACATGTGCTCTGTCAGTTGAGTTGACCATAATGCTATCCCAATTGAAAGGGTGTTTCCATCCACTCATCTTAATATTATTTGTTTTCAATAAAACAAATACCTAACGCTTCAAGGTTGCAAGTAAAGCCACGATGTCTGGGTAGCAGGAAGCGGCTCACTGTTCCAAATTTACAAATTGGGTTGGTAATCCAGTGGTGGCGGGGTCATTACCAGCCTGAACCAAGTAATTTAGTGCATTCATTGGAGACGGCACTTAGCTGTGTTTATTTCAAAGAGATACTTTTAAAATTGTGCTGAGGATATCATTATAACCCGTCCATCTATTATTAAGGGGCACTTTCTTTTGAAATGATAACAAGTGCCTAAGCTTCCTCTTTGTCATTTATGTGTTGAAAGTATTGATAACACCCAACCAACCATTAGCAAAGGTATAGCTCTTTAGCACTGACAGCAAACTTGTCGAGGTTTGAGTTTAAAACTCCATATTGTCTTTGAATATATAAAACGGAGAATTTTGAAGTGTAACGGTTATAGCTGTTTTGGTTATTGTAAGCAGTCAGTCATATAACACAGCAGTCAAGAGATTTGTTCACTTCCACAGTTATGTAGAAAATGACACAAATCAGTTAATTATTGTTTTGTTCCTCTCACCTGGTTCTGATTCGTAAAATATAACTTGCTTTTACTTGAATTTTAATGAACACCTTGAGTCGAAAACTAGTTTTCAGGGTTGTCCGTTCTTTTAAACACAAACCTCTGCCATATCTTAGTAACCGACTGTTTTCATATCTGAATACATTGATATTTCAGTACATATGTGCAAACTATCGATTGTATTAGTTGCTAAGGTATTGCTGCTTAATTTATTCTTAAGGAGACGTAAATGTATATGTCTTTGTTCAATACAACTCTAAGTAGTAAATTGGGTACGATATCATATTAATGCATCCACTTGGATGTGACTATTCCCACTCAGTATTATATCAATATATAGTATATCATATGATTATTTCCAGTAGAAAATATCATGAAAGTGATAAATTCGCTAAATCCGCCAATGTAGCTATAACTTTAAAAAAAATTATTCTAAACAGATGAGGTGAGTCTTTCGATTGGTTACTGTTTAGCGGGTATTGGCTTCTCACTACCTCAAACGATTAGGACCAATCGTTTATAAGCATAATTGATTTGTTCTTTGTTGTTACTTCCGCGCAGCAATGTCCTATAGGCATCTTTAGTAGCGTGATTGTTCTGAGTTTAAAGATCAGAAATACTGTTGGATCAATGCCATTCCTTCTAGCCTGACGCTACATCCCCTCTACCTTCTGGCATTTCAACAGTAGTTCAATTATTTACATTCTTCCTTTATTCTCCTCCTCTAATCTCTTTCTTCTTCATCATCACACTACTGTACCACAATAATTATGTGTTAGTGATAATATCTACAACATGAAATCAACAAGTTGAATCCTGTTCCGGTAAGACTCTTTCAGTCTATGGTGAAGTTGTGTATATTATTTTGCCACGAATGGAAAAGATGGTTGACTTTATCCATTGTTGGACCTGTGACGTTAACACAGTATCAAGAAAACTAGTTAAGAAGGGATGACATGATTCAAAATGATTGAGTATTGCAAAATGTCCTGATTTGAATGTAAAAGAAACTTGTCCGAAATTGGATACGTGAAAAACATCGATGCAGAGGACTATATTGTTTGCTTAATGCAGAGGTGTTGAAGATGACTTAATCTTTTCTTAACCGCGCATTTCGCGTAACTAGTCTTTATTCTCTCTGCCTGTACGAATACATTCTATTAAAAGCCTGGTCAATTATCAAGGCTAGTCATGGCGCTATCTAGAGTGTAAGGACTATTTTTGTCAAATTAGATGGCAAGAGACACTGGTGCTGAATATGATATTAAGGAAAGTCTGTTCCAGGGTCAATATTTTTGTCAAGGGAAATGAAATGGAAAAGGATTGCCATTGCTGTAACAATATACTGCATGACATCTTCAATCATACCTAAATGTTTCTTTTTTTCGTTTTGGATTAATATGAAGGAATATGCTGATACATATAAACGATTCTAAAACCATTCTTTCGTTGATATCACTAAAGTAGCTTCGAATAATTTATAGAAGAACTGTATCTTAAAAGATGATTATATCATGGGACTAAGGTTTATTACCAGGGCGAAAAACAAACGCCACGAACAAGTGCTACAGGCACCTCTTTTGACAGGTAGTGACTAGAAGACTATAATCACAACAGCTTGACCAAGTAAAGGTCAGACCCAGTTTGGTATTAAGCAAAGGTTATACAGTGCAGTTTTCAATGACATAGTGGTTGTTTTAAACTACTGGCAAATCGGATGAATTTAAAAAGGTTATGACCTTTGGCATCAAGGTCAGCTTATGTCTAAACAAAACTATCAATTCCTTATGGTTATATTAATAGTTCACCTCCAATGATAATCTTTAGAAATCAGTAAACTGGAGATTAATAAATAAATATAACAAACGTATCATTCTAGTGATACCTATAGAGTCTGAAATTGTTGAGCATTTGTGTACTAAATCATTCAGTGTTTCTAAGCCCATTTCTCAAGCATGCAGACATTTCGAACAAGTGTAAGAAAGTTCCCAGTATCGATACATTGCTTTCCCAATAAAAATGAAAGGGGGCAAACTGTTTTTATATCTGAAAGAAAATTCTATTCATGCTACTCGCAGAATAATTTTCTCAAGGATTTTTATATTTTTAATTGTCACTATATTGAAGAAATAATACATTAATACAGAAATAATAATTCTCTAACAATTCTATGAGTAACTACATGTAGACAATTTAAAAATACATCTTTATGCTTTGAATCCAAAAACTTATATTAATAACAGTCTTTACCAGTGGAAGCTTCTAGTACATAATTTCCCAATGAAATTTTTTAGTAGATAACTTTGCCAAAGACGAGAAAGATTGTTGCCATTCTCCATTGCTTTATCCGTACAGTTAACATAGGAAACTAGTTCAGAAGGTATTAAATATTTTACAATTATTCAATATTTAAAAATGACATGATAGAGAAGTTATAAAAGCATACATTCAGTGCGAGAACTGTTACTTAGTTGTAGTGGTCTATCGCATTTGTTTAACGCGGACGTATTGAAGGTGATTTAATATTTTTTGACCACGCTATTCACGTAGAGATCGTCTGATACCAAGCTTATCACGACATACATGGGGTACATTGAAATAAGCTTGCATGGAACTATCTGGATGTTAAGATTTTTTTCGTCAGATTACATGGTACAACTATTGCGTGCCGAAATATGACAGGAAGGAAAGTTTCATTAACGGTTCACTATATTTTGTCAAGATTAGTACTTAGGAAAACGGGTATCACAGGTCTATGCATAAACTACCTCTTATTCTCGATCATACCTAAATAAGTCCTTCATTTCGTATTGCATTGGGATAGTATTTTGAAGGAGTATACTGATATTATTAAACGATTCCATAAGCATTATTTACTTCATATTATTCAAGTGGCGTTTTATAATGTATAGACCCCAGACCTCTATCTTAAAATGTAATTATTTCATGAAACCAAGTGTTATTTCCAGGACAAACAGACACGCCAAGAAAAACGTTCAACATACACGTCAATTGACACGTTTTAACTGCCAGACTAAAATCAAAGCAACTTAACCAGTCATAGGTCAAAAACTTTAGTTTGGTACAAGACAATGAAACCACATTATTGTTTTCTTAAAAATAGTAGTTGTTTTAAACGACCTGACACATGGAAAGAAATATAATATGACCAACGGCAGCAAAGGCAGTTTGTATGTGATCTCAATTGCAAATAATGTATCTCTGCATCAGACATTCATTCCTGATGATTGTCTTTGAAAATCAGTCAAAATGAGATGATAACTTCAATATATACAATCATATAATTCCATTGTTTTGGATACAACAACAAACAAAAAACGAAGCAAATGTTAGCACCTTTTCAGCTAAATCGTTCCCTTTTTAACCATATTTCACAAGTATGCACATTTTGTATACTTTTCACTGCCAGTATATTGCAGAAGTAATATATAATCTAAAAGTGAGAAGTCTCTCACAATGTCAATACATCCGATTCTGCGAGTAACTAAATGTCAAAATGTTGACATACATTTGTGCAAGTATTTAATACAAAAACTGATATTTAATCCATTCTTTTCCATTGCTGTTATTCTTCTATATCAACGATACATTTTAATTTCGATCTTTTTCTATGTACATCACAAATGATAAAATATATAGCTATTAATACTAGTCTTACAACATATCAAATAATCTTATATAATCGTTAGTTCAATTATGTATAATATCAAGGCATGATGCGCTATGAATATTATGTCTTCAAACAAACATAGCCAGCAAGAAAAGGTGTGCGTTTACTGTAACCAAAATGTGATTAAAAGTCTCCTCCTTCCTAGTTTCTTTTCTGCATTGTGTTATCTTAAAACAAATATTGACTTTGAAACATTAGCTTTTGTCATAAATTACACACAAGTTGAAACACTCATGTCACATGATCAACTAAAAAAAACGAAACCTGATATATCCATTATTATCATTATATCAAGATAAATATTAATAGGGTTAAAGCCACTGTGTTTCTTTGCTCTTTCAAACATCTTCATTTATAGTTATATCAGTTCTCTGTATCACGTTTGCTATATAATCTCAGTGTGTTAATGCGGGTCATACATGATGAAACAGGAAAAGCAACACGCCTTCGTACTTCCTACTGGTGCGGAACGAGGTGTATCAATGGTTTTATTTGTGTCGCTCCTTAGATTCTTATTATCATTCTTAAGCTATCAACAAACAGCTTTAATGACTTTTAGGAGACGACATCTGTTCCGAGATCAAATTCTATCCTTGCTTTAAATAGGTTGGAACATATTATAAACGATTTAAGTATAAAAATTGTTCCCGCTATTCATAGGAAATCCTGTTGCAATGGCAACCTGGTGGAGTCTGTTCGGAACAAAATCGGAGAGTCAATAGCTCTCATTGATAAATGCTGTAATCTTGCCGCCTGTCCTAAAATAAAACCTGGAATTACTATATAAAAGATTTATTTTATGTCTTGAAATTATGTTACCTTCCACAGATTCCAACCTTTTTGTATCAAACGAGGTCCTGGTTTCGGCAAATAAGTTTATTACTTGAATCTTTGAACTAGAGACCCCTGTGTCTCCTATGAACACGGTCTTATTACTGTTAATATATTACCATCCTTCTCTTTAAGGTTGTACTTTAAGTCCGAATAGGAAAACATTTTATCGCATTATCCTGTGTCCGAATGTACAAGGATTAAAATAAATAAATGAAAATAAAAATACAATTTTAATGGCATGATGAACAATTCCCTTTTTTGTTATTTATATTAATCAATTTTAATAAACAAAAAATGATCCTGATCTTAATTTCAGGGCTATTAATGGATATGTAGACTACAAAATCCTTTCAAACATCAAAATTGTATTAACAATACACAGTAGAAAAAATGACTAGGATTTGCAATGTAATTATTATTTACTTATTTGAAAATTAATTCTTCATACAAATATATCCAGGGTAGATATTCATCACTGATAAACATAATTGAAAAGATGTTGAAGAATTATTAATGGAAATGCAAGCAAGATTGTCTGCAACGACATCTATATTCATGGATCCTGGGTCAGTGTCAGGACATGAACCCAGGTGCGTGACTAACTCAAGACGGAAATAAATCTACAATAATACCTTCATAAACTTTCACTAAATTGAATTCCTGTTTCGCTCGGTACGGATCAAAGACTAATTAAAATACGTTTGAAATAAATACAGAAGTAGAAGAAGATAATGTACACGTATAATATAGATGTATCTATCAATAACAAGTCGTATGTAATAAATGCTGGTCTGAGGCTCTTGTGACGATGAGAATCGTTCTTGTGTCCTTAACGAACTTATCATGGGAGAGGAACTGGCAAACTCAACATCTACTTTTTCCATAATTAGCTATTATACTGCTACGCAAACTGAAGAAAATACTTATAATTTTGAATATTTACATGCAATTACATGCAATTATTTTTAGTACCCTTTAATTATAGCAATTATATCTAAATTTTAATTTAACCATAATGAAACCTGCATTTTGATTTATACGGTTAATTCCCCATCACATTTAATTATTTCTGGTGGATTCTGTTCAGAACAAACTCAGAGAGTCAATAGCTCTCATTGATAAATGCTGTTATACTGCTGCCTGTCCTAAAATAAAACCTGGAATTACTATAATAAAGATTTATTTTCTGTCTTATAATTATGTTACCTTCCACAGATTCCAACCTTTTGAATCAAACCGAGGTCCTGGTTTCTGTAAATACGTTTTTGACTTGAATCTTTGAACTAGAGACCCCTGTGTCTCCTGTGAACACGGTCTTATTACTGTTAATATATTACCATCCTTCTCTTTAAGGTTGTACTTTAAGTCCGAATCGGAAAACATTTTATCGCATCATCCTGTGTCCGAGTGTACTAACACATTTACTGTTTAATATGGGTAAAATTGTGAATATATGAGCTATGTGGATTTATATAACTATGTGGGATTCATACGTAATGGCATGATTCTGTCCAGGTAGTTAATCATATTAATTATTCTCAATCAATATCTTTATAAAAATCTCAAGTTTGCAATTACATTCACGACAGCAGGGTAACAGGACGCACCTCCGTGTTCCTGCTTTACAAAGTGGTTTGGTAATCCCCGGGTTGCGTAATCATTTCAACCCAGGGGAATGGATTGGGTGCGTCCATTAGACAAGGTACCTAGATACGTTTACTTCATAGATATAGACAACATTCTGCTGATGGTATAAATTAAATCCTTCCATCCGATATTAAATGGCACTTTCTTTCGCAATTATAACAATTGGTCTTAGCTTCCTTTTCTTCAATCATTTGCTGAAGATATCGATAACAGGGAATAATTGTTAATGAAGCAATTAGGCACATATCTGACCAGTCAATTCCCGCAAAAGATCTGTCCGATTACATAGCCAGGTAGGAAATGACATTGATCAGCTAAACATTATCTTATTCGCAACCATGCTACTGATTCATAAAATCAAACATGCTTATGCTTGACCTTGCATAAGCAGTTTAATGTCGAAAAGGATTTATTAGAGTTGTCCGCTTTTCAGCACCGGGAACTGTCAAATATTGCTTAAAATTTGCTATCACCTTACATTGTGAGGTCATGTTTTGCTGTGCATACGTGCGTAGTACTCATGATCGTAGATGTAAAGGTACATAAATAAATCATGCCTCGGAGTTGATGCATATGACAATTTTCTTAACATCAGAAGTAGTAAATTTGTTTTGATATCAAATTAATGTACACACTAACTTCTAACTCTTTCAATAGAACATTTCACTCAGCCTTATATTAATCTACCCCCAATCGAATAATTAATATTACATATCACGATATGATAGGAGTTCATTAACTAAACGTAGTTATATTATTATAAAAACACTTTAGTAGCCTTTTGTGCTGAGGCTTTTGATTGGTAATTTTTAAATTGATACCGCCTTCCTACTGATTCAATCGATTATTGTCTAAATATTTCGTTCTTGTTGCAAGCGATTATTATTGTTACATATTCACAACAGATGCATTCTGAAGGAATATGAGAATACTTGGAAACATTTATAAAACCATTTTGTCTATCATATCACGCAGGTACCTGCGAATAATTTAAAGATGATATATATGTTAAAATGTGATTATCTCATAGGACCAGTGGATATTTCCATGGCGACCACAAACGTCATGAAAAAGTACTACTGGCACTTCACTAGACAGGTTGTGACTACAACACTATTATCAAAACAACTGGACCGGTTGAAGGTCAGATCCCAGTTTGGTATCAAGCAATGGGTATACAGTGCAATGTTTCCATAAACATAGTTGTTGTTTTAAACTACGGCCAAATCGGATGAATGAAATGTATATGACCTTCGGTATCAAGGGCAGTTTATGTGTAACTAAAAGTATTAATTATTCATGGTTATATATGTTATAAGTCAAATGGAGATTGAAAAAATCAATATTTACAAACGTGTCATTCAAGTGGTTTGAATACCTATACATTTTAAAACCCTCTGGACATTTTAAAACTAAACATTTCAGTTTTTGAACCATATTTCACAAGTATGCAGAACAAATATTGATCACGTTTTAGAAAGTTCCAAACATTATTAATTGCTTTCCCACTGAAGTTGGAGTGTGGCAAAAGTTCTATATATCTCAAAGAAAATGTTAATTTTATCGGTTTTTACCATGGTACGAAACATTGGTGCCAAATGATACGAAGGGAAATGTGGTCCAATGGTCAATATTCTCTGTCGTTGACAGTAAGGCAAAAGAGTGTCATATCCTTAAAAGTGTAATACCTGATATCGCCAAGTATACATAAATCTTTCCTTATTGTCGAATTGGATTTGTAGCTTTGAATAATGTATACAAGAACTATATCTTAAAAGGTAATTCTCTTTAGGGACTAAGGCTTATTTCCAGGGAGAAGTAAAGCGCCATGAATAAGTGCAACATATACTTCACCTGACAGGTTATGACTGCAAGATAATCAAACCAGTTTGAACAGTTAAAGGTCAGAACTGACAGTTTAGTTTTAAGCTTTGGGTATATAGTGGATTCTTTTCATAAGCATAGTGGTTGTTTTAAACCAAGCGGATGAATTAAAATGTCATGACCTACGGTATCAAAGGCAGTTCATGTGTAAACAAACGTATTAATTCTTTATGATTATATCTGTAATTTGTATTTGAACATTGTCTTTAGAAATAAATTGAACAATGAACAATGAATATATACGTAGAAATCATTGACCATTGTTTTGGACTAATTGTTTAGTTTTTAAACCGATTTCACAAACATGCAAACAAATCTCTAGACTTTTTTAAAAATAGACATTTGAGTTTTGAACCCTATTTCACAAGTATGCAGAAGCAATATCGAACAAGGTTTAGAAACTTCGAATCATTGATACATTACATTTCCACTCAAGGTGGAGGGTGGCAAAAGTTTAATATATCTGAAAGTAAATGTTAGTTCTGCTCCTCACACATTGCAATTGTCAAGTCTTTGTGTAGTGTTCATTGTCATTATATTGCAGAAATACTAAATTAATATAATGCTATTTAAATCATTCTTTTCAAAATGAAGCTTCTAGTACATGTCTGTATGCTTCTATATAAATAATATATTTTGATTTAAATCCATACATATATAAATTACAAATGATCAAACATTGAGCGTTTCATACTAGTATTACAACCGTATCAAATGATCTTATTGTAACTTTAGGTCCTTAAATATACACGAGAGGTTTCGTTCATTATGTCGTTAACGAAATATATCGAGCGAGAGGAGTTTTGTGTATAATGTAAAGAAATAGGATTAAAAGTTTTCGTCTTTCTAGTTTTTCCTCTGCTTCGTTTTCTTTGGGAACAAAGATTGACATGTAGCCATTTGCTTGTTCATATATTTTGCATAAAAGTATCAAACCTGCTATATATATTTTGTCATTAAGTTGAAAGCAAAGATAATAGCTTTATTGTCTCATTTATTACTTGCTCTTTCAGTATTCTTCGTTTGTAGACAAATAAATTCATTCCATCTCGTTTATTGCATATATCAGAATGTCTTAACACAGTTCACATTAAGGTCATAAACTTGAGGCATGTTGAATGATGAACAGAAACTCAAAAACACATGCATAACACGGATTTAGTTTTGCCTACATCCTAAACAGCGAAGCGTGTCGATGCCTTTATATTTGTTGCTCTAGACCGCCTCATTACCTTTCGTAAGCTAGTAACAGGCAGCTTACAGTCCTGCTGGAGAACAAAGCCTTGCTGGGATCAAATGCAGTTATTGTTTTGGATAGATTCAAACATATTAACAAATTCTTCACTATCAGCACAATGCATCTGTCATACATAGAATATATGTTTCTCTTGGCAACTTGGTGGATTCTGTTTGGGAGGACAATCGGTGAGTCAAACTTTTTCATTGATAAATGATATTATATATTTGCCTATATTAAAACAATACCTCGAACTACTATAATAAAGCTATCGTTGATGTCTTGCAGTTAGGTTACCGTCCACAGATTCCAAATATTTTTGTCAAAGTATATGCTGCATTCTGCAAATAAGTTTTGACTTAATTCTTGTGAATTAGACACCGCCAGCTCTCCTGTTAATAAGGTTGTATCACTATCAATAGTATCATCTATCTCTATAAAACTGAACTTATAGTTGATAGCTTTTACTGCATTTAGAAAGATTCTTCGATATTGGCAAATATGTTGTTGCATCACCCCGTGCCGATCTAAAACAACGATTAAAACAAATAAATAAAGATAAAAAACGCTTATTGGATTACGTGGTGAACAATTCACTCTATACATCTATTCTTATTCCATAATTAGAATACACAATACATTATATGGGCTTAATTGGAAGGAACTTAATCGGAAAATAGACAAAAACTGTATTAAAAAAACAATGTTTATAAAAAAAATGCTTAGTTCAATAATAACATTCATTCAGGTTTGCGATTTAATTATTCTTCACTTATTACTTTATAATTCATACCTTATAAATATATCTGAAAACATATCGAAGAGATAGAAAAAGTAATCAAATTTGAACATTTTCTTCATGAATGTTCGTGAGTGTTATGAAGTGATCCCATCTCCGTGACGAACGGTTTACTGAAAACCCCCATAAATAATACTCTCATGAACTTTCAGTACATCGAACTGATGTTCGGTCGGTACTTATTAAATATCTATTTAATTTTGTTTTAAACAAATCAATAAGCTCAAGAGACGATTGTTTTGTATAATACAGAGATAACTGTTAATACCAGCTCGTATATAATAAATGTTCTTACGTGGCTATTTAACAATTGATAACTTATTAAGACAGATGAACTTCTTTGTCCATAATTTAATGTTATAATGCTAAGTAGGCTTAAAACGAAACTGATGACTTTGAATATTGGACACGGAATTATTTGGAGTGCTCATTAATTCTCGCATATATCACCTAGCAAATATTCAAGCTCAATTAGGTCATTGCAATTAAATTTATCTCGTAAATGTTCCTTCACAGTAATTATTATTTACGAAACCAGAGATATATTTTGAGGATACTTACTTGTATATATATATATATATATATATATATATATATATATATATATATATATATATATATATATATATAGTCTACGATGAAGATCCATCTGAACCATTAAGTGTGACATAACACATGTAGTGTGAATTTGGGTAAATTTGGGAATATAGGTGCTTTATAAAAATTAAGCGTGATATAACACATATAGTGTTATTTTGGGTAATTTGGAAATATACGTGCTCAATCGATTGACATGACCGTAAGTTAAACATAATTGATAGTGTACATCCTTCAATTGAGAAAAACATGACAATATTTATTTTCAATCAAGATCTATATGAACAATGACCAACGAACCATTAACAAAGACAAAAGCGCGTCCAGATTTGAGTTTGATAACTCTACATTGTGTTTGATTATTTTGAAACGTAACGGTATAACCCTTTAAGTTATGCAAAGATATACGAATGAAGCAATCAGTCTAATAACTGACCAGTCTAGTGCCGACCAGAGATGTTTCCTCTTCCACAGTTAGGTAGAAAATTACACTAATCAGTTAATCTACAAAACAGTTTCTTATTTACAAAAATCAAGAATCCATTGTGTTGACTTTTTTGACCTCAGGATCTGTCAGAGTCATCACTTATTGTCAATACCTACCCATGTCAAATATTTTTAAAAAACTGTTATCAACTTACTTTGTGGAGTTACCTATTTAAGTGCATACGTGCAATTTATCGATTGCCTTAGATGCAAAAGCATTACTATGTAATGTGCTAAGTTGTATACTGGGTACGATATCATATTAATACATGCAGTAGGATATATACATACATACATACATACATACAAACATACATACATACATACATACATACATACATACATACATACATACATACATACATACATACATACATACATATACAAAACACCTTGCGCGCCACTTTTGCCAAAGTTCTCGATTTGTAAGTTTAAAAAGGACAGTATCTTCCTACTACCTCAAACGATTTATAAGTAATATCAAGGGGTTCCCTGGTGTTGTATCCAAAGTCTCCAATAGCAGTTTGTACTGACTGAGGATAAAATTAGAATTACTGTTGGATTAGTACCATTCATCCCAGACCCAAAATGCCTCTCATCGAAAAATTATCTCTGCAATACATTATGGATTAGATTATAGCTTTGGCCTTTCTGTCTATTAACTTTTGCTGTTTGTCACCACACGCATGTACCACAATTTTCAAGTGCTATCAATAAAATATACTGCATAATATCATCTTGTTTAATCTTGTCTGGTAAAGGTGCCTTCGATCCTGTGGTGAAGGTTAAACAATTCATTGAAAAATTCTTCACAAATATTTCATTAAAAAATCATTACAAATAATTAATTGGAGTGGTGATGGCTGCAAGACTGTGATCAAAACAATTCGGCCAGTTAAACGCCCAAACAAACATTTTGGTAAGAATGAATGGGAATGCAGATATAGGTTTTATGCACAGTGTTTTGTTTAAACTATTTGACAAATCAGGTGAATTGAAATCTTCTGACTAACTTAGTTTGTTTCGATACTCATATGTATTATTAATTTATAGTTATCTTAGATATTCATTTCTGGCGATTGTCTTTAGAAAGACACTCGTCAGAACTGAATATCTGAGATAGTCTAAATGAGACTTAAAATCAATATATACAAACTTGGCATTCTAGTATTATTATATATATAAAGGGGTACTTTTTGTTGGACATATCTTAAAATACGTATTTCAATCTTTACCCCTTTTCTCAATTATACAACATGAATAAGGAACAATTTTAAGACAGTTCCAATACTTGGATACATTTTTTACCAGTGAAAAAGTGAGGTAGCAACGGTTTCATACATATGAAGATAAATGTTAAGTATGCTACTCGCACGGAACATGTCACATTTTTGTAAATTTGAAAATAATATATAAGTTCGAAGTCTATACAAATATTAATATATAAATATTAAAAAATCATTTCGCAAATATTGACATACATTTTCATATTTAATAATCAAATACTGATATATAAATCATTATTTTCCAATGGAAACTTGTAAACGTTAAGTGTAATTTCCATCAACTCATTGCATAATCTATATCACACATACTTATCACGACATATGTCTTTCTACCGTTGTCTTTGTGACATTTCTGAAACCAACACCATTTATTACATTTAGTGGCACTGAATCAAATGTCTGTTGTTATGCTGATATAGCTATAATCTGCGTTCTATCCCGTTAAAATAAATAGTTATGAAGGGCAGTAATGTTTTGGAAATATAACGTTATTTTAGTCTTCATCAGTTATCTTAGTAATGAAGATGCTATTCCCTTTCGGATGGAAGGACAGGTAAGTTTCAGAACATGTATATTATTGGTCTGTACTCTGACAATGCAAGCATTATCAATGCTTGTTTGCAGAGACGGTAAAATGATATGGCACACACTCTAACATATACATTGCAAATTATGATCCATGCAACTTTTTTAATGGGGTCAAAACTATTTAATTCTTCCATTTCGTTTGTACGATTGGGTCCGAAATTACCCAAAACGGCAAAAAGGTCTTGGTTTCGAAGGATGATGGAAATAAGAATGTTAAGAAATCGGACATAAAGTTTTGCATTTGTATAAAACATAGACACAAAGTAAGCCGGCTACTGCATTGTTTGTGACACAGCAGTTATCTGACGTTTATATAACAATGTAAGTTTACTATCAATCGAGTAATTCTGTGGTTATGACGTTTATTGTCTAGCTCTCTCTTTCTCTCTCTCTAACATATTTTTGTTTCTTTACATGTTTTTGTTTGCTTATGCAGTAATATACTTTTCTCCAAGGACTGGTTAGTATTATTGTTTAGAATTTTATATAGATAGGTGAACCTAGTCCCCAAATCTGAAACCGCTGTATGTGATTGAGATCACAAAAATGATACTCTACAAAAATGCCTTCCACACAGTTTGATGTGTGTGTAACAGTTTTTATCTTTAACGTAGTCTTAACAAGCTTACAGTGTGACAGATTATAGACATGTCTAGTACTGTTTCATTATGCCACAGACATCTTGCATGATGACGCACACGGTCACGTTATTCGGACACCATGGATGACCAGTTCTAACAATAACCTCTTAATCACGTGAGCTGTTAGTAATATTTTTGTAAGTCTTTGGTACGACTCGGCCGAGATTCGAACCCGAAACATCCAGCATCCGTGTCGGATGCTTCAACCATTTGTCCACCGGAGCGGTCGCACCGTTTAATATAGAGGCTCCAGCATAAGATATAATTAATATTTTAAGAAAATGCTCAAAACCAGCTTAGTATTATTATCTCTACACTAACATTGTGACAATTTTAAAACTGAAAATATAACAAATATGAAAATCAGAAATGTATGTTTCACAGCGTTTGGGACGATGACAACCTTTCACATTAGATGAAACGACTGATACCATTCCATAACAATGGCCTGCTGCTGCTATTACCGTTGTCATTTGGGGTAGGCTAACTATTGTATATATGTTATATGTACCCAAAAACAAGTATAACCGTGATTGGAATGCGTAACCAAAGATGTGGTAGGGATATACATGTATGGTGATTTCTTATTATCCTGTCCAAAGTAGTGTTTTTTTGTTTATGTTGTTTTGAGAACCATTCTGGTAGGTTATTCATGTCCCATTAACTTATTCATTATTTCGAAACAAGGTTGCAATATATTGAATAACATTAATGACATTGCATTTTCGTCGCCTCTCAACCTATCACACTACATTAGACTAGTCGCACATAATGACCAACACGGAATATGTGTATGACCCAATTTTATTTTCATTGCATTACATATAACACATGCTGATGATGCAGGTATAAAGACATAAGTATGTTGTTGCTATGAAGGCAGAAAGGGGACAGTTTTAAGGTGGGATTTTGGTAGTGTGGAATGTACGCAACAAAATGATTATGGAAGTGGACAGAGGAGATTGCAAATATTATGCAATAGTTAACAAAATACTCCCTTTACTAAACTTAATGAAAGTTGCGTTTAATTTCAGTGTTGGAACATGTCGTATAAATCTCAACCATATATTTATCAATATGTCTGATTTTCAGCTCAGGACCAGTTATGTTCTACAGAAGTGCCAAATGGAAAAGTGGCGTCTCATTGCTCACGTCAGCCTGGGAGTGTGTGTAATGTTTCATGCGACTCTGGTTACAGGCCGTCGGCAGATGTCGAGAGTGTAACGTGTGGTAATAACGGAATTTGGACCTTTACCTCTACCGCGTGTGTAGGTAAGTCAGCCTTAATTCGAACATTTGCAGAATCATATATTCAATGATTATAAAATATTGTTATTTTCAAAGATGAATAGTTTATAGTGTATGTTGATTACATTTTGAGAATTTTAAAATTCTGATAAACTCTTTATATAACTTCGTTTTACATCAGACCTATGTGATCCTTCGACAAAGACCATGACGTGTAAAATAAACACAATTATTATCTTATCCTATAATAACATGTTTCACATGAATAGTCACATAACACGATGATCCTTTTGACCTGCATAATTAATGACATGTCTCAGGCGTATAACAAGATGACCCTTCTGAGCTGTGTAATGAAATGTCTCACGTGTATAATAGGATGAGCGTGTTGGCCCGTATAATATCATGACAAACAAGATGACAATTATGGCCCGTATGCAATTTTGAAAGGTTTATTACGAATATTTATTTTAAACCATAACACTAAAAATAATATTTCAACGCATTTGTCTGTCGGAACGTATATTGTTTTTCTTAACAAAAATATATTCTCAAATTTTAAGATTTTTTTTGGTCGAACTTGGCATATGATTAGCCTGTAGACTTGCACTCAGGAATTCCAATTTTTAGAGATGCCAGGTGTCCCACGATACATGTAGAACTGAGCTTGGGCCAATGATAGCACATTAAATTATATTTTCCATCCCTCTTGATTATGATTTCCATTTTACTTTATTGACATATTTCTTGAATGACGGAAGACACATCAGACATGTAACGTATTATTCACTGATCGCACCAGGACATTTTGGACAGGGGATTAGATGCACAAAGCCCTATAGAAAAAGCACAAAGAAATTACATTTAGGGATAGGACGATTAATCGATTTTCAATGTTAATATATAACAAAATAATAAAATTAATCTCGTCATTTGATCAGCATATAATCCATACCTGCTTCCGATCATTCCAGTTTTGGAATTTATTTCACCATTGAATATCACTTGTTTCGCAGCATCGTCATACGCCCCTTTCTGTTGAACTGGTCTGCACCTAATTAGATAGCCTCGCAGAAAGGAAATTATAAAACAGGATATCAAGACAAAATATATTTAAAAAATGGCAGCTATAGCATATAAATTGATGTGTATTGCAAGAATAATGGAAACAAAAATCTCATTTCAAAGGCAATGGAAGTATCTCAAAATGGCTATTACTCTTCGTTTATATTTCCACACTAGTACATTGGTTCTCTGAAATGGATGTATTTGTCCGAAACCTAAAGCGAACATCAATTTAATACATTGTTTATACAGTGACAACCCCAGAGAAGAAGTATAGAGTAGACTAATAAGGGGAGGTATTCTAAGCATATACAATAATGCTAGTTGACACTTATATAATGCAAACAGTTAAGTATGATAACCATATAAATGCAGGGATGTTATTATTTGGTCTCATATTTTTTTAAATCACTTTGTGTCTAACATCACTGTGTCCATGCATGAAATGTGTACCAGTGTGCATAATGTAGTAAAAGGTGTACAGTTACACAATCCATTGTTTTCATCAATATATTTTGCAAATGTAATAATTTGGATGCCTGAAATATTCTAACGTGTATATTTAGTTTTATTAAATCATATGTTAATACGTGTGTATGGTAGCTAGGTGACTCAGTTGGCTTTGCATCACTTGGCATATGACAAACCTTGGAGGGTAGGGGTCCGTAGACAAAGGCTAAAACACATGTGAACTGATCCCTTGCTGAAATTGAATTATACATAGTACATTCTAAAATAAGTATAGTACAATGTAAATACTGCAGTAACGCATTTAAACTCAAACGATAGACTTTAAATGATATCCATATTTATCAAATACATACCATTTTATTCGTCAGTGGACTAAATTTGTGGGAACAAATGCAATTGAAGGTAAAAAAGTAAAATGTCTTCATTATCTGGTAATAAGAATAGCAAAATGTATACTTACAATTTTGAATTTCCCCAAACTGAACCTTCTTAAGTAATTCCGCAAATCCAAGGTGCATAAATTATATCATGATTTCTAAAACTTGATTGCACACCCATAAATTATAGTGGAATTCTGACTCCATTTCCAACTGCAGTAACGTTCTCATTATTAAATAATTAAATGAACGTATAGACCTCAGTGTCTTTTAGAGACTTTCAAATAAATAATGTGTACCCAAAGTATGATTCCAAATATTCAGTGACAGAAAAGAATCACAGATGCAGCTGAGTTAGGACACATATACCCCTGCTCTAATCATATGTGATTTGTGTGTAACTGACACATCTAAAACTAGTCTATAATCAGAGGAATTAAGTAAACTGGACAAAAAAAATCAAAATTAATTACCTTTAAATCGACTGGACAAGTCGTGACATTGTGCATTGATTCACACTATTACTCTAAATTCAATTTAAAGTAGACCCTAAAGGACAATTATTTTTTTAAACTAATGTCAAGTGAGCGATATAGCTCAGAAGTATATGGGCGGTGCTATGTGCGCATTAATAATAGTATTGTATATTGATGAATCAAAAGTTATGCATTTATTTGGAATACATCATAAATTCAATTACATTGTTTCTTTTAGTAAATTTGTCATAATTAAGCCTTTAGTTGAATAGGAAAATGATTATACAAGAAAATTACTGCATTTGTATAAGAAAATGTGAACTGTTTTTCCCAGAATAATACTTCACTCTCAAACTTCGTGCAGTATTATTGCAAAATATGTCGCTCATAGTTTCCAATACAAATGCAGTAACCTTTAAACTTCATCAACATTAACGTTAACGAAACAAGCTTCGAAACATAAGAACAAATTAAGAAGAAAATGCGGTTGACGGGAACTTGCACAAAACAGTATTTATCATGAGAGACAGGGATACTTATGTCGTTCCGAATGGTTACTAAAAATCGGAAAATACATGTGCAATTTTTAACTTCTATATATCATGGGGACCTAGCCAGTAGACTTCAACTTGTACCTTGACATAGTGAGCTGTCAATTAGGTAAGAATTAACCGTTAATAAAGTGCCAAGTAAACAAAGATACGGCATAGGTTCTTTCAATGGGACAAGAAGAATAATATATTATTCAATGTTATGTCACCTTTATCTAATTATTAGAGAGATGTTACAAAACATATATTTGGCATTTAATTTGAATATGTGCAATATCGAAGGTAATTGTCAGCAGTTGGTAAAACACAGTATACCCTCTCTGTCCAGTTACATCACATATATGTGCAAGAGCCCCTGTTGATGCTCGCGCAAAGGAATCACTACACGACCTTAACAGGAGTTAAGTCAGTCAGGTCCAAACACCACATGGTAGATTAAAATAAACTCTAAGACTGTTGCATGATTTTCAACGCCTATCAACAAGTTATCGTTTTTGTCGCTAAGGCCTCGATTGCATATATGTGCACGGAGCACGGGTTGATTTGAATTTCAACCAACACGGTTGCGACCTTGGCCATACCAATGGTTTTATCAAAAATGGACATCAAATACACAGTGGCAGTTTAAATAAGATTGCTCCGCACCACCACATGAAGTTCCGAATGGTCAAGTACTACTGGATATAACAGGGAAACAATTCATTTTCCAGCCACACTATCTGCAATTGATAAAATCCGATAACAAGTCCAAATGTAGTACCTATATAAATGTGTGGTCATAATTTCAGCATAACCTTGTTTAAAAATGTTTAAGCCGGTGATGCTGCAAATATTATCCAAAAACCACAACGTGCATTATTATTTCATGAGCAAGGTCTATTTCTTGACGATTCCATCTTGCAGGTGCTGATCAACTTCGATTATATTTTCGTGACCGTAACATTGAGAGCCTATTAAGTTAATGGTGGGACGGACAAGAGTTATTGCTGGATAACCCGACCTCTCCGCGTGCAACACACACATGCAATTAAAACTAAATAATTTTGTTTTACTTCTGCATGTTGCTTACAATGTTGAACAGCAAATCCAACCTGGGTGAATTTGTCGGTGAATTAATGTTCCTCGTTCGAGTGACATTTCCTGAATGCGATTTTGCGTTCTTGCACGCTAATGCAATGGTTCTGAGTTGACTTCCAGTTGATATTAATAATCACATATCGTTTATTATTTTTTTACCAGAACAAACTTGAATTTAAGTGAATGTGAATATGATGTTTATTTACAGCCACCACTTAAAAAGAACATTAGTCTAGAAATGGAATGAAATGGCTATTAAATGTCAGCACCCGATATCATTCAGTCCATCACCCCATCGGAAAAGGGCACGATCGCATCAGGATTTCCAGACTCTATAAATTTATAATAAATCATAGACACATAGGCTAAACTCAGTCTAGTAACCTACTTGAACATTGTAGAATAATTCGAAATTAATTTTATATTTAGCTAGCAATGATATTGATATACTGTATATGAAGTATTTTGTAAGACCCATGTCGGGTTCTTCACGTACTAATTACTCCTATAGCAGGTGATTGTTTAAATACGACCTGGTCACGAAAGCCATTTAAAAATGAGTTTGACCACAAAACCTATATATGTCAGTACAAAATGTGTAACATTTGTTATGTTATTGTTCGTTTGTTTATCTCTTGCGTTGGTCATCAATCCCGTGTATTTTATAACTCAAGGTACTGATGTGGTTAGTTGTGATATCAACTAAATGATCTTTGCATTGAGCAATGTTTTCCAGTCTGACCTAGTAAATACAATCAAATCAGCTTTGGTGGTAAATCTGGTCGGAAGATTCACACGCGTAGCGGATGACTTAGCGTCCGTAACTTATAAATAGGCATTCAGAATAATATTAAGTGAAGTTTGTAATTACCAAAGTAAAAAACAATTAAGAACTCATGGTGTGGTTAACGCTTGAGTGCATGCGATGCTTTAGGAATAAAATATCCACATAATGGAACCGTCCAGCTGAGTTTACAAAATGTAGTGTTGAAAACAAAACATTCGTATTTCGCGGTCCATGGTTGAACAAGAAACGACTTCATGTTGTCTGTACGAGTCAAAATGCAAAAGATGTCGAGGAGAGACATTGTATAACTGTCAGTGAGACCCAAGACATGTTGCTAATTCCAGGCTGATGATGCCGGTTCGATAAATAATGTAATCATGGCTTTCAGTTCGATCCGCATAAAGACACCTTGGAAAGTTTTAACTGATTTTGTCATAACCAGTGCTTTAAGTTGTTAGTCAATGAACTCATTGATTCACCAACAATGAGGCTGCAACTGAAGATTACTCGCGAACAATTGATTTATACTAGTTTTCCAAGTCATGCTCCATTTTTATACGTTCCCAAACCTCCTTTCTCCAAGTGATACTACATGCATTTGCAAAAACATATAACGCAGTTGTATTTTAACAAGCGGGAACCGTAGTCACTAACAACGCTATCAAGAATGTGAATTAAGGAAATATACCGGGCATTAGCATTTAACAACCTCTGACGTGTATAATTTATTTTCCATAAGTTCGTCTCTAATTTTGGATGCAATCGTTATAACATTTTATTTAATTGTAGTATTTAGTTCCGTTAATGATCCATTACGGCGCTATTGAACCTCATTTGGCAACATAAGCCATTAAACAGAAGAAACTTAACGGAGAGGATCTCATGAATACGTGTATATCCAGGGTCATAATCAGAGGCTAATCATAAAAGTGATTTAATGTAAATCTAAACCAGAGACTGTTTAAGCTGGTTCCCAATCTCGAACGAAAAGTGCTAATTCTGATACAGCCAAGTAAACTCTTACTGAGAAATGAATAAGCGTTGGTCAGTATTTTGGTCTTGGTTGTGTATTACAACCGCCAATAATAGATAAAAGCGACTGCTATTCGTTATTTTAATAACATCAGGATTTCCAGCTTCGTGTTGAGATTGATGAATACTTGATGAATGATACTAAATCGTACCTGGGTGCAAGTCTAGACTAGCGCTGCAACATAGCTGACTAGTTTGTCCATGACATAATGGAAAGTTGGCCACTTGTCAACGAACAGTATATTGGCCAGGGAAAACGTGATGTATTTTTTATGTTGATGGGGCTTACGCTGATTGATGCATTCAATCGTGTTGCGACTACTGGAGTAATCAGGTGGCTATTCAACATATGCCATTTATAAAGCTCCAGATATGTGTTTGTTTTACCGTGCTAAATACATAACTTGAGATTGCATTTGATGCGTAGGCTATTTTGAACGTGCCAGGGAGTGTATTAGACACAAAGTGAACATCAAACAATTAGTGACTTCGCTAAACCCACAAAATTGTGATCATTGGTCACAATCATTTCTGTTGGCGAGGAACTGTTGTCTCGTATTTTTTCTGTTACGTCTATCGCTTTACTAAGCACCTGGACCGTCATCTGGCTACGATGCAACATTCGTGGCTTTATAGACCTGTCGCATCTTTTTATTGTCTCTGGTAGTAATTTCTTAATTTGGAGGAGGGGATCTCGAGGTAAACACATTTGTACCAGGAAAGTTGGACGATAATTACATTGACATTGGTATTCCCACCTAAATCTAATTTTCATCATACCAGCTTTTGGCCCAATCATTGCATACTGGTCGGAATGAAGAACTACACCAATTCGTAATTGACAGCTACTTATTTAACTACATCTGATGATTTAAAATATATTACACTACTGGTATATTGATATCATAGTTTATGAATCATTGCATATGAATCTTTATTTGTAAACATATAGATATAGCATCTGACGTTTAAACAGATCATTGATCGGTTTATCACATACTTATTCTTAAGTACTTTTGGTTGTTCAAGGTAATATTATACGCCACAATTACCACAAACCAACTGTAACAAAGAAACAAAACCGACAATTTTGAAGACTTTAATAAAAAAATTTAGTATCACAGTCGTAAATAATAGTAAGAGAAAAACTTACTGTATTAAGAAATGAATCTAAAGTAATCCCGATAAAGTTCTATGAAAGTCCTAATGAATGAAAAGTTACGTATACATTTTAACAACACAAACTTACTAGATTATTAACAACTGTACCATAATATCATAACCTAAATAATGAGCACTTTCCAATTCCACTGAACATGCCAAAGTCTCCAGGCATGCTAGGACAATGTTTCATGACACAGAATACATTTATCATTGCAAGATCCTATCAAGGACAACTTCATGCTTGTTGTCGACTCTACGGATAACACCGTGTACCAAATCAGCCTGATGGATCAGAGTGTGCAGAGAGTCGGCGTCAAATCAACAAAGCGTGTGACTGGAGTTATATACAGCCCTGTTGACGATGTGCTGATATTTGGAGAAGGCCAAGAATTGTCCATCATGCACCTTAACGACACAATAAAAACAGTATTTTCAGTCTGTACGTATTCTAATAAATATTAGAGATACAAATTACGAGGATATAAACCATACCGTGCTAAATAAATACTGCAATGAACAACTGATGTTGCGCAAATACAAGGTTGCATTTTTAACAAAAGTTCGTTATAAACCTGAACCTTTATATGTTGATTAAACTAACAGTTCACTATATATGTTTCAGGCTAGTTAAAAATAAAAGTTATTTTATCCCAGAAGGGAAGTGTATATTACAAAAGAGTAATAAATGACATGGTTTAATGATATATTCAGGGTTCTGCACTTGAAAAGAAACTAAATGGTATTTCATACACATTTTATTGGTTTTCACATAAATGTTGTAATTTAGGAACTGCATCTGTGTCACCGACTATATATCAAACCCAACGAATATGTCGGACCCTAATATCCTCTCATGACCTTGGATATTACATTTTGATCACACAATTCACGTATTCCTGATGGAATATCTTTATTGATAAGATGAAGCGGTTAACACTGATCAATTGTGATACAGATATAATGTTCGTGCTGCAAAATGTCACACAGGAAACTGACCTTAAGCTGTGGAAATATGGATCATATGTTTTACTAGTGCACTCATATAACGTAATCCTTGATTCACAGAACATAATGTGAAATCATGTAAGAAAAAAAAACATGCTCCATCAGAACATTGCAATTTTTTCAGCATATTATGAGGATGCTTCACATACGCCCAATCGATTTGCTGTCGACTATTCAACTGGAAATATCTACTACACAGCCAATATCGATGACATGATCACTAGTCTGAGGAGTTTCATCAATGTTCTATCTCCAAACGGAAAAGACCGAAGTATCCTTGGTGGTCTGAATGATCCAACGGGGCTGGTCGTCTATCCTTCGAAGGGGTAGGTGGATCTGTAATGGTGTCTTTAATATAAAACATACACGATGTTCGGTCACAAAAGTATTTTATAGCAGAACGAAAGTGTTTAAACGCTGATTAGATGACGACATCGTCCACAGCGTCATGTCTTTGATTTACCTGCAATTATAAGGCAGGATAAACTGTTTTCTACTATATGATTACTCTCTATGTCATTATTTAAGTGCGATTTCACCAATTAGTATAAACTTAATGTAGCGTCAATTGTTTTGTTTCAGATTATTGTTTTATACTGAAGGTCGTGACGGCCCGCTTATTGGCCAGGTCACTATGGACGGAATGATGTCATCGATTATCCTGAACCTTAATGACGAACAACCCATCGACCTCACCATCGATTACAAAAGTAACTTGCTCTAAATTCGTTAATTATTTCAATTTCGCGTGAGAACAAAGTGTGCAGCGCTAGAAAGCTAATTACACTTTCCTACACGCACACACACACACACACACACAAACACACACACATATATATATATATATACATATATATATATATATATATATATATATATATATATATATATATATATATATATATATATATATATATATATATATATAGATAGATAGATAGATAGATAGATAGCTAGATAGATAGATAGATAGATAGATAGATAGATAGATAGATAGAGAGAGAGACAGAGAAATAGACTATATAGTCATAGAGACAAAAAGACAGAGACAGAGCAATAAAGGTTTTGTTCAGATAATATCTAGCTGACATACGAAAATTAATTGCGTTTGAAAACATTTTAAGAGTTTTATGCTTAAATACCTACAATCCATTTAATGTTGCAACACTCGCAATCGCTTAGCTTGTTTTATCTGGTAGAAACATAAATTCCTGATATATAGTAAATTACGAAGCCTTACGCTACGGTTTCAGATGAACACCTTTACTACATCGAGGGGTACACACAGAGTGTCAAATACTGCACAATTGACGGATCAAATCACGGGACATTGGTTAGGTATCATGGAAACAGTATTGGCGCTATATTTCTCTACCAGGAACATCTGTATATGACCCTGAATGCAACTTCGTAAGTATTGTATCCAAAAAATGCTACCGCGTCATCCACATTCATAAAATCAGAGACCTTTATCTGATGGTCAAAATGTTTTGTATTCGTTTGTTTCATATGCTCTTTGGGTTTGTCATGCATCAGATGTAATATTACCATAAAGAACTGAAACAAATTTTGTATAGTTGTATTCGATTTATCCTACTCTATATACATTCTTCGATAAAGATCATATCGTCTTGCTATATTCGTAAAGGAGTTAACATAGAATCTTCAATCATACAACCCATTGTTATATAACTGCTAGGTATATTTGTTTTTGATGGTTGTTCTTAGTTTTTCCGTAATACAGTTATGATAACAAAACCTTGCAATATACAACCCTATATATTTGGTTACTGTGAGAATTATCGTAAACCTTGGAATACCCATTGACCTTCCTTCAATTCAGTTGCACAATCCCATGTCAGCACTATTTTATTATTTATTTCTTTGTTCTGACAAACGTCACTCAATATCTAGTTTGTTTCCTTTTAAAATCCCTCATCCAATGCTCATTTTTTAATCACTAAAGGTTTTACTTATCAAATACAGTTTTCTTATTTTATTTTTCACAAGTTATACCGCTTTTGACTAGTGGAAAAATCAGAACTGACAATGCATGCAAATTGCTATATTTGTAATGAACAGGGGAATTATTAAACTAAATATATCCAACCCGAATGACCAAACCAAGTTTGCTGATCACGGAGAACTGGGAAAAATTAATTTCATCAGCATCTATTCATCCACAGACCTCAACAGTGAGTAGACATACATGAAAATAGAAAGTTCATTAAAATCTACTTAAACATGGTACAAGCTGTATAGGATCGTACAATAAATATCTGAGAGAATTGCTATATAAATGTTGATTTTCTTTTGAAATGTTTATACCAATTTGTATGATTCGCGTTTTGTAAGGAGAGTTTATCTAACAATTTAATATGCACAAATAATAATGAAACATAATTGTGACAATACTAATTTACTTAAATGGACCTTGTGATCTAAGATATAAATATCTAAATACCAAGCATTGCTTCGCTTAATAACATAAATTATATTAAATAAATGTTCTGTACCTTATGCTGGAGGCTAACCCTACAAGATAAATATGATACATTTTTCAGAAAATGCATTCTGTTCTGTTGATAATGGAGGTTGTTCGACGTTTTGCCTTCCATCCTCGGATGGTGGTACATGTGGTTGTGAAGATCATGTAGAACTTACAGAAGGAAGTGATAAAGTCTGTTCAGAGAGTAAGCACGATTTAGACCGAAATCGACTATATCATTATCTCGTGAGATATTTAAAATATAAAAAGATTCATGAGGTTATCTATGTAACGTGATGAAAGTACTCTCACCTGTAAGCGATTTACATAAACCACAAGGTATTTCGAGCCGTAGTATAAAAGACGTCACCTTAATTGTGACTAAACATTCGTCATATTTTCCTTAAGTTTCTACATGCATATTATAAATTACGGTTACGATATGTTGAAAGCTGAAAATATAACTCAAAATATGTATACGTCGCTCGGAATACAATTCGTGTTTCGTGAACACACCGTTTATTCCGGTGAGTTTTTACTGTGATACAAAATAATATTTGTTCAGATTGGCATAACATTTGACAATTAGATCATACGTATACTAATCTAAACTCCGAAATGATTCATTTTCAACACTGAAACTTCTCCATCATTTCAGATCAACCTGAAGAGGATTCTTAACATGACAACGAAGTTAATATGTATGTCATAGCGATACATTGATGCATCAGGGTACTATCTACAATTTCACAAGTTATGTTCCTGTTTCTTTAATAACAGCTTGATACACACACATGCTAGTGTAAATCTTTGGAGCACCAATGTGTTATCTGGCATATGCCCACTTGATGTTTTGGTACAACACACTAAATTTATCATGTTTTGTGAAATTTAGCCAACTGCAATAAAATAGATCATCGACTTTGAAAGTTTGATTTGTATTATTGATTTATTATCTTTGTTTGTAAATCACAAATATTAAATACTTAAAACAACTTGGAGGCTGTACACTACCATGTATTTTAAAATATGAGCACATCAATACAATTGAAATGTATGTTCCTGGATGTGTTCCGGATAACATGACATTATGTATTTTAAACTAAATATATTGCCTTATAGACAGATATTAACGATAATAATGCGTTTACAATATTATTTTTTAATGAAAACTACAGTTGCCCTTTAGACACACGTCACTTATTTATCGTCAGTTTATTATTCTTCTTATTTAATCTTCTGGCAGTGGAATACAATCTTTGCATGATTTGATGCTGGTATTCCGCCTTGTTTTCGATAACATTCCTCTATGAAATAATCCACTTGACACTTGAGTTAAGTCTGTTCTTTTTGTTCCATATTGGTATTTTGTATATGTATAGTGCTTCCAATTCACTAGGTGCATATAAGTGTTGCATTGAATCCCTTGACCTTGTATATGAGGAAACTTTAATGTTCATGACAAAACTTGTTTCAGCTGTTTCAACAAAAACCACAGTTCATGGGGATATTTTTCTTGTTATGTATCCAGACAATTTTTGTCTTGTCTATTCATTTAATTCTGATACTGGCATTCATTTATTGACGCAACAATTTTGGAAGTGACTTTGATTTGAAACAATCAGCACACATCAATTATAAAAATACGCAATTTTATTTTTATGCATGATATAGTATGATAGTATGCCTCTGAGATGACACATAGACGAGTGTCTCATTTTTAACACTTTAAATCAAAACATAGATAATATCTGTTCCATTTGACAATCGCCTGGTTGATACAGTTTATGATTACTGACTTTAGAGTGTACTTGCCGTGCTTATGGCATGTACGTTTATAGGCCAGTACAATAAAATATTACTATCACTACATATGTACTTCCAACGTAGTTAATATTATCATACGAAACTACAACTGTTGTCTTAACTAAACAAATTACATATCATTCGTGTGATATATTAAGCGACTATGAATATTTCAAAGCTGTGGTAATAAATAAGAACGACTACTGATCAGCACGGTTTGTGATTCGTAAAGATGATTACAGGAAATAAAGGTAGAGGTTTTACTAATCACTCCCATCAAACTGAAAAACTAGAATTTCTCACAGCATTAAGAAGTATATAAAAGATAACACAATATAAAATCAAATCAAACATTGCATTGGATAGAATTGTTTTGCAAAGCCGCAAACGTTCGTGTATTGAAAACCGAATGCAATGAATTTCGGGATCTTCTCAAGCAAATTGATATTTAAAGGAAGAGGACAATATATAGTTACATCATAAAAGTGCGGATTTCATAACAGTTGCTTGAAATCTACGGAAGTTAACTCTGACAAAATGAACTTTCGTTAATAAGCACACATCTGTCATTGTCAGTACTATGTTGATGGCAAAGCGTATGTGAAGGCGGATTTGACATTGAAATTGTTGACTTTAGCGGTCCTGAGAAATTGTTTATCCAATAAGGACAAAACCACGTAAGCAGCCGAAGCGAATGTAACGGAAGCGGATATTCAACACTGAGCTGACGGTAGCGAGGTGCCTACCGGGTAACAGCAGACATATGTATCAACAGAAAAACTAGACATTAACTTTATCTAAAACACTAGCGAGTAGTTATGCTGAAGTCTACTAGCAACTTTGAAATGAAGTCCTATTACTAAGTGATTGATGCCAGTAATCGCATTCCAAAATCAAACCGTTTGGTCATATTTAGTTCGCGACTACAGTAATCACCGTCCAAAAGTAGTCGGCTAGACGTTTATTCTTATTGAAAACAGTACAACGAGATATCCGGTTTGGATTTCGGATTTACAGCAGAACATTTTTTATGGTGATACAAATAAAATGTTTAATGATGAATGACTTGAATGAAAACAGGATTATGATTAATACGTACTTGTATAAGATCCAAATAATGGATAAATTAACATAATCCGTACGAACCTAATAATGCAAACAATGAAATTGTGCGTTTTTCTCAAATAGTAAAATTAAGTTCACTCAAATAGTAACAAATGAAGTATTTTACTGAAATAGTAAAATGATGAAAACAAAGGACAGATATACGAAATATCTTTACAATCCCCAAACACTGGGTATTACAAACCACAAAATTAGATCACGGCTAAAAGATTACATGTATGGAGATACCCACTCCGTCTACAGCACACATGGCTGCCAGTCACACTGGTCAATCAAGCAGGCATTATTCCATCTAGTCGCCGACCTCCATTCAATTCATTCGTCAATCAAGCAATCAGCGCCCACCAATTGTTCAGCACTACCCGATCACCTGCTAATCGTAAAGCAGAACTGTTAGTTCTGCTATATGACTGCTTTGGATCAGATTTACAGCTGCTATGGTAAACTTCTATGTTTAATTCTACAGCTGGTACCACGTCCACTCCGATCAGTTCTACAGCTTCTACTCCAATCAGCGGAAAATACACGAAACAAGTGTATTATGCACGACACGGGCATATACGATAAAATGTAATGACGTTGTATACGGTAAGCAATATAGATTACATTATCGGCATAATTATTACAAAACAATACACAGTTTCAAAGGTCAATATGTGCCCGATAAGAATCCTATGGTACTAAACATTTCTTACAAATGCAACATTATATTGCTAATATTAATCTCTTGATAAATCACAAATAACAACGGAAAATATTTACATTATACTACATAAGACGGAGCTGCATATAACATATACAACAATAAACGAGGTAGTAAAATAATTACAACTTATACACAAGATATTAACAAATAACCTACATACCTCCACAGATGAAGATGTGCAAGTCCTTTAATTTTACCTTTGTTTCCTCTCAGACACCATCATATAGAGGTCCTCCTAGTGCTGAAATGTGACTGATTTTACGTGTTTGTTTCCCAGATAATATATGTAGTGCATGTATATTCAGTTAGAATTTCGACAGATTAATTAATTAGGTTTTGGGTTTTGTACACCGTCCAACTCTAGCAATTATACAGCACCTTAACCCTGGTTTGTTTCGAAGCTTTAATTATCTTAGTGATCCTTGCCTCGGATCTATGCTGTCCATTGTATGCTATGTGCGTATGGTATATATACTGTATGATACCCGTTTGTTTTTTGTTGTTTTTCTTGTATCAACTGGCTCTATAATCACATTTATGTTTAGAGTTGTCTTTAGTTATGAAGATTCCTATGTAAGAAAACATTAAATACAGCAGCAGCAGAGAGGGTGAACATACCTTTTCCTGAAGCGTTATTTTTGAAAAATAAGAGCTCATACGAAGAAGAAAAAAAATAAGGTCACTAACGCTAAACAAACGCCTCTAACTTTACCGAGAGTTTCTCTGACTGGGTTATTTTGTTACTTTATCTTTGTCCTTTGTGTTTTTTGTAAATTTGTATGTATGTTTTCGTTTACACACCAGACGTTTTATTTAGGCCGCGTCCTCTCTGCTCATATAATTAGATCATTATTATGTCAACCAAAAATTGTATAAAGTTCTAGACCATGTCTTATTCTAGGAACGTGTTCTATGATCGTTTTATGGGATCGCGCACATTTATTGTTATGAATCCGTGTGGAGCAGACTGTGCTTTTAAAAAGACATTTCTGAACTTAATCACGTCCATATCCCCACTACACCAAGTCTGATAAATATGTCTAAGTGTATGTGTATCAACTCCATTAAACACAACTAAAATATTACAGTTATCTCTGATCACCTTTTCTATTTCTGTATATCGTTGAGTAACATAAATCACATCAGTATGTGTATGTCTGCCTCAGAAAATATTCTTTCTGGATTTGATTGTTTGTCCAGCATTATGTCGTCGTGTACTAAAAGATTATTAATCAATCCATCTAATTCAACTACAGACGGTGCTTCATCGATATCTATGATAACATAAGTAATGTATTAAGCATCTTCCTTTAACAATTTTACGTTTTCATTAAAATATTTGAGTACATCGTATCATCTCTGATCATCAACTGATGGTACAATTAAATAAAACATGTCCCACTTTAACCATCTCATTATAAGATTAAGCAGTAATTGTGTTTTACCTGATCCTGACAGGTCTACTCTAAAATATTTCTGATATAATTCGATAGCGCTGGATGATGTTTGACTGATTCTTGTTTTCGTGTCGCTGAGAAATCAATTACATCAATATTATAAATATATATGAACCTATATTGCTAGCGTTGTATGATTAAACCTCCAACCACTGATTTAGATTAGTCCTGGTACCCGACTTCATATTCGACTTGACGATCGGATCAACGAAAATCGAATCACGTTCATGATGTATCATATACAATAAAGATTTACAACAACAACATATTGCAAATGTGAAGTTCATTCATTCGTTAAATTCCATAAACAAAATTAAAAACATATCAGAGAATCATTAGCTAATTGAGTGGTAAGATCCGTAAACTTGCATTAAGTGCTAGTAATTAATCATCCGATTACTAAAATAATGGAATCTATTTATTATAACCCAAGGGTATATTGGAAAGGTATAACAGCAGCAAATGTTAAACGTTATATTGCCGAAAAATGGTTAGCACGACAGGCAATATGGCAAATGTATTTACCACCTACTAAAACAATTCAGCATACACATTTTGAAGTAGCACTCCTAATGAAGTTCATCAAGCATATATTTTAGTTTTACCACACGATACTATCCAAACTGGAAGACGTCAATTGACATACAAATACGCATTGAGTGTTGTTGACATTGCAAGTTGATATAAAGAAGCAAAGCCACTATCAACTAAAACATGTGCTGAAGTTATATCTGCTTTTGGATGAATTTATCAACGAAGACCCTTGCGATGACCACAACTATTACAAGTTAATTCTGGCAAAAACATTATTGGTGTAGTATCATCTCTGATGAAAAAACGTAGTGTCGTAATCAGACGAGGACAAACCGCAATTCATCGTGACCATGCAATTGTTGAACAATTTAATTCAGCACTTGCTGAGCTGTTACTTGGATATCAATATGCTAAGGAAAGATATAAGATCTCGTGAATGGGTTGCACGATTACCAAGTGTAATAGCTGCATTAAATAATGAATTACACGTGCAACTGCCAAGAAACTATTAATGCTATTACGAAAAAAAAACATATAACAATACAACAAAATGATTTTTCAAAACAACCATAATTAGGTAATGATTCTGTCAGGTATTTATATGAAGCCAGTGAAAAAGGAGCAACAGGTCCTATTTGGAGTATTACGACACATACAATTTCTGGCGTGGTAATATCCACGGGTAAACCTGCAATATACAGATTAGATTCAACTGCTCCTCAACGTGGATTTGTACGTAAACAATTACAATTATATCCCGAAGACACACACATACCACCGCATTCACTATTGTAAACTACCATCTCCACGTCTATTACATTCAAGACAAGTCAGCATCGCATTTTCGCGTATATAACCAAACTTAATATTAATTCGTACTTCAGTAAATTGTCTTGGATCATTAGTTGAATACTGCCACAACATTACAGCTCGCACAATGATTATTTTGATGTTGTTTCAGCGTCACGATAAATTCAGTATCCAGATCAATGCCGCGCTTACTTTTGTCACATTGTTTATAACTAACCAATTTGTTTCTTATTATATCATTGTCAATATCATCGTCAGCAACAAGTTTGTTGTTGCCGCCAGTGGTTTCTGTAAAGTTTATGGCAATTCTCCGCAGCTGATATATTTTTCTAACTCTAGACACTGCGTTGCAATCTAAATTCGACCATTCACTACGATCACCGACTATCCAAACAGTTGTATCAGAGATAGTTAATCCTTGTGATGAATGAATCGTCATTGCGTATCCTAGCGTAAATGGAGTTTTGTATATATATATATATATATATATATATATATATATATATATATATATATATATATATATATATATATATATAACGCGCTCTCAACAACGCTGACATCAGCTAAAACAATATCATTTAGAACAATATTTTGTTTTCCTGACAATCCTGCTATATCAACGTCGATATTCTGCCGTAGCGCATTAACCGGTCGATAACATAATGGTACAGGTAGATTTGAAAAAATTTCTTTATGTAATTGTTACTGAAGTGTATCACGAAGTATCTTTCTAAATGCCACTCTCAAATCATTTGGTCTCCACAAATTCCAAACATTGTTTATAGGAGTTTCTGAAATCATTTCACGCGTTATTTCACACTGAACTTTATTCGATTGTAGTCTGATTAATTTCTTAAACTGTCTTAATTCTGGATCAAGTGCTCTATGATTATCAGTTGTTTCTTCATAATAATCAAAAAAATTCCTTAACCATTTATGTAGAGACAATCCAACAAAAGGTGATGCTTGACCGTGATCACCGCATATCATTACAACAGTAGTTTTGGTCAATAACCAATGCAGAAATATTTGAATGTTTCTAACGACACCGTACATATTTCATCCCAAACGATAATCTTTGGAATATATGTATCTCCCATTCGTTCAGAAGTCCATTTATCTCATTTCCACCGAAAGAATTTGTGACAAATACATCATTTAATATTTATTTCTCTCATTTCTTTTGTGAGTCTATGTGTAGGGGTTAAAACAACCATATCAAATTTCTGAATGAGTTCAATCACACAAGCTTTCTACAAGAACCTCCATGTATCGCCTCTTCAGAATTTATGATAAGTGCATGATTTAATATTTATTTCTCTCATTTTTCTTGCGAGTCTGTGTGTAGGGGTTACAACGACCATATCAAAATTCCGAAATAGTTCAATCACACGTGTTGTTTTACCAGAACAACCAGGTCCAATGAGGTAAACTGTTGTATGTCTAGCTACAGGATCATACACAGACGGTGCTGATGACAATTTTGATATTTGATTACTTTTGTGATAAATATCTTAGATTTTAACGTCAGCTGATTCAGAATAATCAAGCGTATTTTCTTGTTCTCTTCTCCATTCACTCCATGACGAATAAGTGCTGATATTCAATTTTTCCACAATCCTGGATATGTTTTATTGATATAAAACGAATCCGAGGCGACTCTGATAGCAAACTTAGAAACTCTATTTATAATCGATAATAGATTTATCCAAACGTACGTGAGCATTGAAGATCTTTAATGAGTAAACTATGGTAAATTACCATCAATATAACCCACAATATTACCTAATTTCAAACGTATTTTTTTCGTTGCATCAGCAATTATAAAATCTAACTCAGCATCGTCTATAATCAATCTTGTACAATGTCGTTTATTATCATATGAACCTTCTTGACTAAATTTATCGATTTTCTTTAGCCGCGGTCTTTTGCAATATTATTTTCGTAATCGGTTATATCATGATTTTCATCATCAGTATATTTATTTTGTTGTGCTAAGCAAGCTTCTTTCTGCGGACGATATTATATAATTCGTGCACTTACTGTCAGAAATATTAGCATTTTTACATCGAGCATATATCGTAACAATACTGTTGATAACAAGTTTTTTTTCTGGAAAATGTTTACCAAACCAGACATAACAAATTGGATGAATATTTTCGTCAAACTACAATGATTCGATACAGGGGAATCCAGTCACGTTAAGATCTAAAAGTCAAGTTTTCGATATCTTGGTCGATTCGTGTGTGTGATGACCAAATTGCTCAAGATATATAGAACACTATCCCATGAAAAGAAAACTTACGGGATAACATGCAACCATATCAACCGAGATAATATCTTAATGATCGTATTTACTATTCCATAATCCACCGTGTCAAGTTTCAACACAACGCGATATTATATCTATCCAGCGAAATGAACCGCAACTGACGGAATCGTAAAACAATTACTGAATAATTGCTCAGTACCATCTGTATATTTTAGCGCAAGATTTTTCATTTCTTCGTGGAGAGATTCTGTCCGATAAATAAGGCCATTAGGTCGTACAATCTGGTCACAGTTTTCATCATCAGAACTCTGAAATAACCATAAGAATACATGATCGTTTTAACATATTTCGATAATAAAATCGAATGTATCTCCTTGTTAAAATTTAACAGTTCCATTTCGTGGAAATATTGTTGCTGCATTACTCCACGCATGCGCATTATGATCAATAATTCCAATCGTATCTCCGTTTGATTTCTATTTTGATTCGTACAAAATCTATTCGATTATCATTTTTAGTCTTATTGGGAATTTTAGTTTCTTTCCTAGCTCAACGACATACTTGACAGACGCTCCGTTATCCTTAAATATTTCTCCCCACTCGTTTATTATCTTACGTCTATTATCAGTTAGACCGTTTCCACGCGTCGAAATGGTAAAATGTTCTATTAATTAAATAATTAACGCTGGGTTAATCATTCATCGGATATAACGCCTAAATAACTGTGGTGTTGCAAATGATTTTAAATGTTCACCACACATGAGATGCGCCATTTTTGAGACATTGTTTCTTGGCGTCATGAATTGTATTAATCAAGGTTTTATTTGTCTGATCTGCTAGAGCATTTACCGGTAAGTCAGGGGATATTCTGTAAAGTCTAATTTTATCTTTAGAAGGCTTAATCTTAGATAATCTCTCGAATTCATCCATTTATAATTAAGACAATATATATATATATATATATATATATATATATATATATATATATATATATATATATATATATATATATATATATATATATATATATATATATATAATGATTCAAGCAAAGGACAAATGCAGATGGCTAATTATAGGTTCTTCGACTCATTGTAACAAAACTTGCGTAAACGAATTATGCGGATATCATTTACAAAGCGTGATTAGTTGAAGTCAAGGACCAAAACCGTGTTTGAAAAGATGTGTTGAATTATGAGGAGAAACGCGGTTGTGCGTGCAATGTTGTGGCGAAAAGTACAGAGAGTTCAAAAGATATAATGATAAAATATAATAATAGTGACAAAGTTATAAAAAGTGCAGAAGATTATCTAGGAAGATATTTCACGTAATGATTAGACAAATTATTGTTTAAACAAATGATATTATTTACAAATGAACCAAGACTTTGTCAGGCATCCAATCATCAAAATTAGGAAGCATTTATTATTTCAGTAATTGCTTGATTAGAACATGTAAGGTCTGACAATATTTGATTTAAATGTTGTTTAGTTTCAGTGACTTTCTTCTTTAGATCGTTAGGAAAATAATCCAGGATATAATTTTTAAATAATTGCACTAATGCTACGGACATAGTTATATGTTCAGTTTTATTTATATCGGCCACTGAACTGAAATTATTTTCTTAAACAATATCAATAGAATTTTTTATAAACAAAATCGATTATTGAAAACGGTGTTATATGAAATATTCTAACAGCAAAAAGTTTAATATGATTGTTCGTGTGGTGACGCCATGCCCACATATCTCGATAATTGTAGTTGTTATAAAAAAAATTTCGCTAGTGGAAAAATCATCTCGTTGGGGTTCTGGTGAGCTTTGATATTCCAGTGAAATTGCAGGCCATCCTCAGAAAAATCTTAATTACGATTGGTAAATATCTACAACGTAATATTTCGAATGTATCTCTATCGCAGCCGATAATGTTGTTGGTTCGTTGATTTTGTTATAGACCTTATTCTGAACGGGAATTCATCATTGATTTGTTCAATGTGATTACTTCCTGTAGGAATGAAAATAACTAACCAGTCTGGGGTTCCATCATCTTTATTTTTATTTGTAAATGCAAGCGAATTATTCGCCTGTTATCCACCAGATGGTTTTTTATCTGATAATTGGCAAAATGTGATATACTCGTGCTAGTGCAATTTCTTTCACTGAATTTGCATTTGGAACGTTAACACTAAATTCTGGATTAGTTGAGCTGACTGATATCATTGGAGTTTTTGACGGAGCTTGGCGATGTCAGTTGAGTTGGCATTATATAAATCCTGATTTTATAAATCAATCACTGTCAATGCTTCCTTATATATTTTAATCATCTCCGTGAACTCAAAATCTGATATTTTTCCATCACAAAAACTTGTTGATAATAACGAGGATAATTTGGAGTATGCTAAAGCCGATGTTTGTAATAAAATGATATAATTATGCAATTTTGTATTTGTGCACATGCATATTATTTTTGCAATGATATTAGTAATACCGGCCATCATTGTTGCAGCTGAAACACAAATTGTTACAACTACTGGTGCCATTACTAGTGATGGTGCTATTGTTGATAATAATACGCCGGTTGCATCAATAACAGTAGACGCTGAATAAATAACTATATCAACAATGACTACACGTCTGCGATATTTCTCTACTTTCACTGTATACCTGTGAACGATATATTTTATTTGTGTTAACCATTCACGCGTTTGATTGTGTCTATAATTTGGGCTGCAACATCATGTTGAACGTTGATCAGAATGCTCATTATTTAATTAGATAGGAATTTAGCTACTAATTCAAGGCACCTATAATAAGCCGAGTTGGGTTTTTCGGTTTCCACAGTAAATGTTTCCTCGTTGTTTTGATCCAATATTAAAACATAAATCCAGGAGATCCAGTTAGTGGATAACGCCGTGAAATGGTGGTAGATATTATAATTGTAACAGCATTAAATATTGAATGCCTGTATATACCAGTAACCTTAGCGGGATGTTTGATGGTTTTATTGAGTGGTGACCATAATGCTTGGTCAGAAGCTACTGTATATACCACATTGATAATCTGCATGTGGGGAATTTAATCAGATTAATTTTTTAACGATCTCAGGAATTCCACTTATAACATCTTCTTGTTTTTTAATAATTCTTTCAATTTCTGATATAGCCGTTTTAATATCCCGAACTTTCTGTTACTATCAGAGAGGTTTACGTCAACCTTCAACCGTGTACCGAATAACTCATCGGCGATTTCATTAAGTTTTTGAAAATTTCTAAGAGTCATGCCCAGCTCGTGGCGTGGATAATTCAGTATATAGTGTATTATAAACGACGTCAACATATATTTATGTTGCGGCATCACTATCTGATGTCGGATCTCTTAACAAAACTATCTTATTTCCGTTCATGCAGAGTTCGTCCGTCATTGTATCACCGGTGTTCCGCAAACGATTATTAACGCTTCTTGCAATTTAATTTATAATAGTCGCGAATGATATATTTCACTCTCTGATTCTACAGACGTCAGTAAATACTGGAATGTTATCCGTAGTAGGACCGAGAACTCTACAAACTATATCATTCCATTTGATGTGCTCGTCTTTTAAACATCGTATTTATCCTGAAAAATAACAAATTCATCTCGGTCAACTCCGGAAAGGTTTTAATATCAGCGAGTTTATCTTTAGATGCGTAATTTGTCAATTCATGGTCATCTTTTTTTTTGCCCTTAGTGGTACCGCTAAGATAAGATGTTCCGTAAATATCAATCATTATACTTTAAGATCTATGTATAAACGATTAACGGATACTTGTGTGGTGATGTTGATTTTGATATAACATTGATCACATTAATTACTTCACGACCACATATTGGCGGATCAGTTAGTGTTTGTGTTGGTAATGTTGAATAGCAAATTGGAATGTTTCTTTCGAATTTTAAAAATTATATCGGCGGAGGAAGGCCGTATGAATTAAAATATATAGAACCACGTGGACCAAAAGCATTTTCGATATTTAATTTCTTAGCAGCATCGAGTAAATCAAAGTTAGACATTGGAATAATTAACGAAGTGTTCCTGGAAGTCTCAGACCATTTTGTTATCGATATGGGGTTCCCGGTAATCTTAGACCCCTTTCCTTTTTATAAATCCGTTCCTGTTATTTTATCAACAAGCATACTACCAACCTTTCCGGCAGCACAGCTTAAAACTGCAGCTCTTTTTGCAATGGTTGGGGCTGCAGTGGCTATTAAACCTGGTATAGCTGCAAGAAGTAGAAATAATCCACCAACTTTAACTATATCTTTAATAGCGCTCGGAGAAAGATGACGATGAACTGGGTTTTTATCCTAAGGCCTTATTATAATATTTAAGTTAAGTTTTGGTTAATGATAATTTGTTTGGATCACCACTAGAAATTTGATCTTTTTTAGTGATATTTGTGTTCAGCATTTATTTGCAAGTTTGATTGAAATTGTTGCACCTGATCGGAAGTCAGAGTGACATTAACGTGACTATACGACATTTTCATAATATGATATGTGATTTAATTACATATTTTGTACTGGTGCGTCAACAACTCGCATTACTCAACCGGCACTTTCAAGTAACATTAATTTATCACTCAGTATAACAGCATTTGCTCTGTAACCATTAGCGCGTACGCCGTTTACGCGAGTTCGGTAGTGTATATCAACGACGAGTAGTGTAAGCCCGAGGGAAAAGTAATAGATTGGATATATTTTTATAAAATCTAATTATGATATTTGTAAACAAGTATCTATATCATGATCACGTCTCATAAATGTCATCAAACGACGATACGCACGTGCTCTATGATTTGTGGTATAATCTAGCAATATATTCTCAGCAGGCCCTTGTTGACCATTTATTTGAGTTGGTCAAATATCATATGACTACGATCTTGCGAGTTTAATCGATTATTATTTTGCAAGCAATAAAAATGAGACCCGGTGCAGAAATACACTGTTGTGATGATAATGCCGTGTAAACATACATCGAACGGTGCTTTGAACGCGATTTGTGGTCACTGTTAAACATTAAAAAAATGAATTACCAGCCTTGACCCATCAACTAAATTATTTTTGTTCTTCAGCAATTGCTGGAGTCATTACTGGCGTCCACAATGAAAGTTCTACTATATTTACTTTATAAGAATAAAATTGATAATCACGTATCGATTCATATTTTGATAACCGGTGCGTACATGTCGAATGCTGGATCAGATATACGTTTAAACATTTTATTATATATTATCATCGTCTAAAACGAAGACCACTTCCTGCTATCAAGTTTTCAATTATATTTTTTTCTGCTTCACAAGCCAACTTTGATAGTTTTTACTGACATTTGCAGGCATAAGTTCAATGCTAGGTAATTGTACTGCTTGTGGGTTGCTTCTGTTTTGTACTAATCGAACTAGTCTATCATTGAATGTCGAGAACGCTTTACAGGCAAGATTACGAAGACCACCGATGCCTTTATCATGAACAGCCTCAATAGCCTTCGTTCCTAGTTGTTTTTCAATCGTTATTGCTTTTGCGGCTATCCTTTTGAATAAACCCAAAACAAAATCACATTTCGGTCCATCTCGGTAAATCGCTTTCTACGTTGGCAATCGTGAGTGTAATATCCTGACCAATACAGGTCCACGTTGTGCATTGTGTAAAATCATTTTTAAATTGCATGATGATTAATTAGTTGTTTTAGTCGCTCTGCTGATCATCAGCATTTTCGTCAATAAGAGAACGTTACGCATTGAAATCCATGATTCCACCTGTAAATAATCTTCGACAAATATCAGATATTTCATTAATAACTTCCGGCGAATTATTTCCATCACGTTTTCCTCCAACCAGAACTTCTAACCTATCTGCTTCAGAAAGAATATTGTTAGGACATGCAATAAGGCAACTTCGTCCTGGCTTAGTTGAGTAAAAACCACTTCCAGTAACCAAATATCCCTGGCGGAAAACACGCCCTGGAGCTCAGGGAGAAATTACCTATCCTTAAACAAAAAGAAGAATACGCAAAACCACCCAAACTAACCACCTGGAAGAAAACTACCACGATGGTTAACACCAAGGCCACTGAATACGGAAACAAACACGAACAATGAAATAATCTTAAACCAATAATAGCAAATGACATCCAACAGTCGTATGAAGGAATCACTGAAGTCTATACAGACTGATCCAAAACAGCTGAACCACCAAGAACGGTGGCTGCAATATTTATCCCAGAATACAACATTCAAATGGGATCCCGATTGCCCGATTATTGCTCAATCTTCACCACTAATTCTGGGCAACCATTGAAGCGCTCATATGGATAAAAGACAATAACATACCGAATACGGTCATAATAAGCGATTCTCTTAGTGTAATCACATCAATCAAAAATCCCCACACTAGGACCAGGGATCATTTCCTTGACAATGCCTTCTTTATGCTCAAAGAACTATCCACAATAAATCAGATAGTCGACTTCATGTGGATACCATCGCATATAGGAATCCCTGGAAACGAACAAGCCGACAAAATCGCAAATTCCAAATTAGGAGACACCAACCCTATCCCATTAAAACACAACCGAAACACAGAGCTTCGCTGTAAACTATATAAACCAAAAATGGCAGAAGCATTGGAATGCCTACACCAAAGGTAGGAGAATATACACTATCCTACCAGAAGTTGACCGATCCATCAGACCACCTAAGGGCTCCAGTGTAGACCAAATACTCATTGACATAATTATGACAGGAAAAACTAGGTTAGCAGGTAGCTTTGGCAGATTTATCGGACCCAAACCAGCTAACATAAACTGTTATATCTATCACACTGTAGAAAACCTAAACCATATATTCAATGATTGCACAAAATACAGGAAAGCAATGAACAACTTCCTGAAAGCTCAAAAGGAAATCAGATCCAGACTTCCTATATACGTCTAATCCAATTAACCACTTAACTACTCAAAATATATTAAGATTTATAGGAATGACATGACTCAAAAGTAAGATATAATCAATGATCAACAGTTTAATTAAATAATCATTCAAACCCCATATCAAACTCAGGTAAATAATTATGACTTCCGACTAGGTCTCGTGGGTTCACAGACCAACACAGCCGTTCACATCACACGGACACTGCTCTTCACATGGGTTCACTGAAGAGCACTCCACTTCGAATGGGTTCATTGAAATCACCCACTTAAAACAATCAGGTAAAATAAATAATTTTAAAAAAATTAAAATTTAGGAAGAAGAAAATAAATAAATAAATAAATAAATGCATCAATAGAAAAGAAAGAAAAAAATAAATACAAATAATAATAAATAAAAGTATTGTAAAAAAATTATATAAAAAATTATATAAAGAATTCTCTAATTCACACTCTCATAACCCAATTATATATCTCTACTAATTATTAATTAAAAAACCACAGGATATTATCCTTTCCATCTCTGGCAACAATAATTATCTAAATTCAAAATTCGACGCAATCACCATCCTGGATTAAGTGGACACCACCACGGACAGCAAATGATAGCATCCCTGCGGTTTTCCTCCCTTGCCACGTCCGGACACAAAAAATTAATTTTCAATATATTAACATAAATCTGAGCGAGTACAAGTAAATTCCCACTCAACCAAACAGGTAAGCAGAAATATTTTAGTAGTATCATGACTGGGTGGGTCCATTCCCTCGCATGGATCAGCACTCCAATCAGACCGCAATGAGAAACAAAATGACCCGCGGCTGAAGGCTAAAATTATCAGTGCACCGTGTGCACATAACCGGCTGGGAGGGGTGAGGCTCTCATTCCTTCTACCAGGAACAATTATCAGGTCGCCGTAGAAGAACGCAGTAGCAGAGGGAACGTAATACATATATGCAGACCCAGCCAGCTAGCACCCAACCAACTAAACTCACTAAAGTGAATAAACTTCAGCAGCCGGATAGACCACCACTACCAGCAACTACCAGCAACAAGGGGTAGGACTAAATATAAGGCTGCACAGGAGAAGACGAATCACGCTCCAGCCCCGCAAAAAATAAATAAAAATAAAATAAAATGGAAAGAGACATTTGCCAACATGGTTACTAAACCTCCACCACCAAAACCACAATCACCTCCGCCATTGAAGAGTGACCACTCCTGGAACAAGCACTCGAATTGCAGTTTCTAGAATGCAACAGGTGCTACAAGAACAAATTCTAGCTGATATCAGAGAAATCCTGCTATCACAACTTGTCACATTACACCCACCACCGGACACAACCTTCAAAGTCACCGTACAGGATGCAGAGGTAGCATCAACACAGGATGAAAGCGACCCAAACATAGAGCGACTAAATGCACTGGGACTTCAAATGGCTCCAGCTGACACCTGGTTAGGGCACGATTTTATGAAAGCAACTATATTTATTGGCTAGAGATCAATTAAGGACAGAAAACCCACGTCGCATCAATTGCAGACAGGACGTCACAACCTCATGGAAAGGTTCAACGTTGCCTACACTCAACATCCTGTGAATACACTGATAGAGGCAGCCGACGTTTTAAGCGGATTCCATAGATTCGAAGGTTTTACAGCCAGAAAGCGAAGGGAAACACGGACAGCGGAAGCAATATGCGAGGAATAAGTTAGTCAAGGCACCTTCCCGCCTGGGTAGAAATAACAGCCCTTCTTAGGGCTACAAATTGCCATTTATCTAAGCGGACCAGTTTGGCTTGGTTTCCCAATTCGATAAAAACCACACAAAACTGACTTGATCGTTTCGATTGCCTGCATCAAAATTTAAACCCAATTACCTAACAGTGACTAAACTTTTATTTGTCGCTTAGACAATTAGAAAAGCAAAATTGTTAGGGCATCTCACTGTGTACACTATGTACTAGTACTATTTCAATTGATAGGAATTAGGAACATTATCAAACTCATTTGAGTTTGACTCAATTGCACAGGTGGCTCACACAATATTTGTTGCTATGGTCCATTTACAAACAACTGGATATAATTTGGCTAAGTACGGGCGGGTTGTCTGATGCCAGAATTCCCCTACACTTCCCACGTCTGGACATTCGTACAAAGGGTGGAGATGTGCAACGATTTCCACCCGCCTAAAATTGGTGTCCTAGTGTGACGTCATTGTCATCAACCAATCGCGACTGACATTCCAACTGCATTGGTCGACACCACAGTGATTGGTAAACAGAACATTTATTTTAGTATCATGAGTGCGTGGGTCCATTCCCACTCATGAAACAGCCCTCCAATCAGACCGCAATCGGAACCAAAAGGACCCGCGGCTGAAGGTTATAATTACCAGTGTACTTTGTACACACAAACGCCTGGGGGAAGAGGTTCTTTTGCCTTCCCCCACGATCAATTATCAGGTCGCTGTGCGACTATTAACAATGGTACATGAACAGCGTGCGCACACCACTATAATCCAACTAATCAATCAATCAATTTATTGTCGTCTCAATTTTAGAGGTACCTTCCCAGCAAGGACTTGAAGCTCATCTGATGAGGTGGACTGGAGTGTGCTTGTACAAGCAATTAAGGCTTTTCTTTGGATGACATCTTTTTTGTTTAGGAGTGGTTGTTTTGTTGAGTTATACAGTTGACAACCTTAGTCTAATTTGGATCTTATAATTGCTATATGGTACCGATGTTTAGCGCAATTATTTGACTTTGTATTACTATCAAAGGTTGACTTAATAGTATTCCTTTAAGGAATGCCAAATCATTTTCCCACGGTACCACTCGACATGTACCCGATCGTGCCCACTTATTATGTAAGAAAACATCGCTGAATGGAATACTGTCCTCTCATTGGTTAGAAGAAACTGACGTCCTGTATTTATTTATAACTTATTTTCAGTTGGCCAGTCAGAAGGTAGTATTCTATTCAGGGCGATCCTTTACGTAAGTACAATCAAATAGGCTCATGCTAAACTTGTGTTAAGCATTAATATATATGTATAATGTGTAATTGATGTGTTAAAAAATATGACATATTTTGTGAAACAGTATTAATAATATTCGGATCTTTTAGACCGTTTTATTTATCATGTATCTATGGGTGTAGTTTTCAAATAAAATCTAGTTTAAAACTGTGGACGAATCCGCCTTAACTGATTTCATTTCTTAGCATTTCTTCTACATGTTTAATAATTATATATTCTTTGTCATCAGTATATTGTCATTACATATTTTCATTTGACCAGTTGTATGTATGTATGTATGTATGTATGTATGTATGTATGTATGTATGTATGTATGTATGTATGTATGTATGAATGCATGCATGTAATGTATGCATGCATGCATGCACGCATGTATGTATGTATGTATGTATGTATGAATGAATGCATGCATGTAATATATGCATGCATGCATGCATGCACGTATGTATGTATGTATGGATGGATGGATGGATGGATGGATGGATGGATGGATCGATGTATGGATATATGTATGTTCCAAAATCGGCTAATTTTGCTCACCATCAAAGCCTTAAAATGCATTAATTTGATTACATGTTAAGGCATTATTTATGTGTCCACTTTTATAAGCCATCTTACCTTAAAACAAAAGTACTAATAAAAGATTAGTTCGAAAAAGACCTAGTAGTCCTGAGTTCATAATATACAACAAAGTAATTTGCAAACATAACATCAACAGTTAACTGTCATTTTGATATAATTACACGAATAATGTAAAATTAGTGAATGCTTAAGTTCTTATTAGTATTTTCTATAAACAGAAAAACTTATCAGTTTAACGTATTATTTAAAAATTATCCAGAATATAAATTTATAGCATATGGTTTTGATGTAAACTTCTAGATGGGACGTGATGGTCCAATATCATTAATGTGCCGTCATACACTGATCTGAACCATCGTCTCACCAACAAATTAAACGTTTTGCTGAACAGATATTGACAGCTGTAGCGAATCCATTTCTGGCAGGCATCAGACACGACACATTTAATTATGACGCCCTACTTTCATTCTTCAAAATACCTTCTTGATACTCTGCATTCATGTTGTGACGAAACATTTTAAGCGAAGTCAGAGAGGTGTTTGGAGAACAATAGGCAAGAGAATGTTTAATGCTCGAATGTAAACAAAATGTACTGCGAATGAAAAGCTAATCTGTTAAATTAGTAGTCCCCTGTGCTGATGCTCATACATAATTTGGAAATGAGGCTGATGCGCTTGTTCAATAAAATATGCAATTATACATCATGTGTCCAGGACACAGGAGTCTGCAGACTACATAGTTTACCCTGTTTACTCCAAAACATTGACCTCCATAAATATATTAATCTGTAATATTAATAATCATCGAAATACTAAGCATAGTAATTTAGCGATGTATTAGTTGTTTCAAATGAATTTAAAAAAGTAAATCAGATTAAGTAGAAATAATTGGTCAAGATCAAGTGCTGAGATATACTGTTACATTACAATAGTATGTAACGAAATGAAATACAATAAAACTAACAAACAATGTAACTTAAATAGACATAACACTACCCCTTATTAAGAAAAATAAAGCTTTACGCAATAAAGCTTTTTAGTTGCTCCCAGTCCAACATACATTTGAGAAAAATACAAAAAGATGAAATCTTATGAAAGACACATAATATACATGAAACAATATATTTCTTTACACGTAAAAGTAAATATTGTATTAAATTTTGTTTTCACTTAATGTACTTGATGACAAAATTTGTATTTTTGCAACATCAAACTCCACTTTATGATCCATGATTTTTGTTTTCCATCTTGCCGATGAAATTAATGGGTTTATGGTCACTACACAGACTAAATGGAGGAGCTGAACTAATGTAGACTTTAAAGTATTGCAATGCCAATATCAAAGCCAAACATTCTTTCTCGACTGTGGAATAATTTATGTGGTGCTTATTTAATTTCCTATAAAAATAGCACACTGAAAGACCCACGCCATTTTTTCCTTCTTGAATCAATACTGCTCCGACCTCAACATTACCTGCACCAGCAGACAGCTTAAATGATTTACTCAAATTTGGAGCTGTAAGAACTGGTGCACTCTTACATATGGGTTTTAACTCATCAAAAGCCTCCTGACATTTTCACACCAAGAAAAGTTTGTTTTCTTGCTGAATAACTTTGTAAAATGTTCAGTAATTATGGAGAAATTGTAACTGAATTTCTGATAGTATCCAACCAAAACTAAAAAACGCACCAGTCATGTTTTCCTGACAGAAACATTGAATTTTAGAGATATCCTTGACCATAGCATCTATAGGTTTAACTTGTCCATCGATAACGTGTCAACTTCGCATCAGCGAGTCTGTCAAATAATTTTTGAATTGTCGCTAAATGTTTTTTCCAGATGTCGTTGTAGATGATATATCATCTTTGTAAGCACCACAATTATCTAGAACAGGTGTAATCATGTTCATTAAAAGTTGAAAATACAAGGCGAAACATTTATACCAAACGGTGCCACTTTATATTGATAAAGTCCCATCTGGAGTCACGAATGAAGATATCTTCTTTGCCCTTTCTGTGCCGATAATTTGCTCAAGTCCTTTCAGAAAGTCAAATTTGGGAACATAATTTGTATTTATCAGGGCAGTCATCGATTCTTGATAATAGAAATGAATCTAATTTAGTTACACCGTTCTCCGTTCAATAATCAGCGGACATGAGGAAAGTATAATTTGGTTCCGGAAGAAGTATACATGGTGAACTAACGTCACTTGTTCTCAGCCGTATGAAAGCATTCTCCAGGAAATACTGAATTTCTTCCTTGTTTAAGATGGTTTATCCTGTATGAATGTTGTTTTATAGATGTTGACTCTACAATTATTTTAGCGTCATGGTATACTTTATTTGTTCTTGCATGAACACCTGGAAATAAGTGCTCACATTCAAGTAATCGCTGCTTTAGGTCATACTTTTAGTGAAAATGTGAAAGCTTCTAGTCCATATTATTCATAATTTCTTAATTGTGAAGATTTCTTACTCCAAAATCAAAATCCAATTGCATTACATCGATTAAAACCTCAGTGTGTAGGACTGGCAGAACTAAATTAATTGCATGATCAGACTTGCTAACTATATCAACCTACTGGCATGCCTTTAATTTATTTACATCCCATGAGTACTTTTATTTTAATTTAGCTCTATCCATTTATAGTTAACTTTATAAGGGACATAATACATAATCTAATGAAAATTTGGAAGAATGAGAAAGAGACAGATCTCAATCCCTAAACTGAAAAAGTATCTCCATTGTAGCTCTCTCAAACCTTAATTTCAATATTGACATAAACAAACTGCTGGTTGCCAAACTTCAGGAATAACTGAATGACAAATTCCAGACAAAATTTAACCCTTGATCAGATTTGATAGATTTGGGAAAGCCAAATTTAATATAAAAACGTTATCAAAGCTTTTACAATTGTTTTATATTTAATATTCCTCAATGTAATTGCCTCTGGAATCTTGCTGACGTGCACATTATGTCAACAAATATTGGTTACCTGACCTGGTCTTAGGTAATAGACTGGCACAGTCTACCATTATTCTGCTAAATGGTTCGTCCAGGAATAGGTTTCAGATGAGCCTTAAGTATCTTCTGATTGGGTGTTACTATCTTTTGACAAGTATGACAAGATCTGCAGTATTTATAAACAGGATCATATGTTAAGTCTAATTAATCCCTAAATGACCATCCAAAGGAGTCTCATGGGATAAACTAAGAATGTCCTGTATGTTCGAGTTTGGAACTTCACCTTGATATTTCAGTTACTACTCCTCCCCAGAAGGTTCCCAGGTGGTCACCAACCCATCATAAATGACCTAACAAACAGGTACTTATGTGGCTTCAGTTTTACTAATGGCCTTTGAAACAAACAGCAGATCGCAAGATCATTTTCCTTTTCTACGACAAGTTAGTCACCCTGATTAGACTACAGAGAATCAGAAGTTAAAAATCATCACTGTGATCAATCACCGTTTGTCACTCTGATTAGATGTGTCACCTAAGGGAATACTTTCCAGATCAACATCATTCTGAAATGCTTTATTCGCCATAGCTCTAGAATCTGCATGAGCTTGGTATAAATCGGGGATTTCTCTTTCAATAGAATCGACCTTCTGATCCAAACAAGGCTTGTCAATTACAAGTGGATTAACCACAATATTTTGTCCGGCTAGATCATTGCCAAGTAATAAATAAATGGCCCAATGGGTAAAGACAACACTATTCTGTCTGCCAAGGGTCCTGAGACTAGGTCTGATGACAAATTTACACGATGGAGAGGAACATAACATAAACAAATCCACACTCTACTCCCTGAATACGAACACTATAACAAGATTTGACCTGAATGAATGCCTGTATTAAATGACAACACATGCACAATGTGATGGAATATGGAAGTTTATGACATGAATGTATATTCTCTACAATGTATACAGTGAGATTCTTTCAAGCTCTAAACATACAATTGATTCAATTACTTCACATAAACTTTTGTCATGTACGAATGAATCTGTGACTTTATAAAACCATATCAAAGAAAACAATAATTAATAAAAATCATTATACAAGGAAGCTATTATGATTATATATTCAAAATTTTGTAGACACGCGATTGTGTAAAACCCGTATGTGATTCATATAATCTCCTGTAAATAGGTCTAACTCAAATTGTACTCAAACGTACTCATTTGAAACACAACATATGTTCCATGTACTCAGTTGATACAAACATGGTAAATTGTAATAAATATAACAATTGGCTCGAACATATGACTCACGAATCGTATGGTCATTTTTACAGCACACATACGATTTATAACAAGTATGGCTCGTTTAAATACTTGTAAATCTTGTTAAGGAGACATTTTGACCTGGTTCACATGTCCATTGTCAAACCTCACCTATTCTGAATTCCTGGGGTAGCCCACATATGTATTGGCCACACACCCCATTTATGGATCCACCATGCACACAAGTTTACAGATCAGCACTTCCGTCCTTGTATGGCCTCGATTGTCGCACATGCTTCCAATCCCATACAGACATATATTCAAACAGCCAGACCGCCTGCCTGATACACACGCAAACACGCAGCTAAGGTAAAGCCAAACTGGTCGTAATAACAGAAAATTCATTAAAATCTACACACGCATGCTACTAAATCAAACCCTTAATAATAACTTGTAACAGTTCAATAGTTGATATCATTTCAAATCCGCTCAGTGATTAAGGCTACAAATCAAATAAAATATAATACTTACCCCTATAGCTGTAGAATAAAATAGAGATCATATACTCCTGGACAAGATCCCAACAGACTAATGTGTAAATTAGAACAGAAAATAGCCTTAAATCTACAGGAAAATGACTATTATCATCCGTGCTTTTTGTGACTTGCCGCAAAAGATATACGACGAATGCATGCCAGCTCAGTCAGCTAGCTAAAAAAGCAAGTATCCACCCTAGGTAACGTTGTACGCATGTACGACGAAAATGATCAAATCGTTCTAAGGCGAAGCCAAGTTATTTCTTGCCTTATTTGGTGACACTGTCATTAGAAGAAGACTTCTCAAAAACGTGCAAAGTATATGATAACAAGTGACTCTGAGAAGCTCCTGTGTCCCTTGAAATTTTAATAGAGCTAGGATTGGCCAAATTACCCAAGAGTGACACAGAACCCTTCAAAATGAATTCTCCATAATAAAATCAGACTGGAGTTTATTAGACCAAAAACAAAAAGGCATTGCTTTCAATACATGACCTTGTGACCTTGATCCGTTAGAAATGATGAGCATTTGGAACAGGTCTGTCTTGATTATGTTGCCCATTTTACAATTTGTATCATTCAGAAATGACGCGTCCTTTCTTCTTGCAATAGGTACACGTAGAAAGATATAAGGACTTCTGATCAATCTTATCAGAAGCTTGATTTCTAAAAGTTGTGTCGCATGATGGGCTCGTATTAGGCTGTAATACTTTTTAAAGAAAGTGACTGAGGGGAAGACTTACTAATAAAAACAACCTTATAAGCCAAGTAATACTCATTAACAGTACGAGCAACATTTTATACATTCTGACCTTATCTCATCAAGATAAATCTTAACGTCTTAACGTCATTTTGGACGCAATTCTTAAACTCTTAGATTTTCTTTATCTTGATCACCTATTTTTGGCTAAGCACCATCTATCAAATAACTGCTCTTTTTCTCTTGCAAATTCCACACTGGTGAGGGATTGCTTTTCACTTGCAAGCTTCATTACTTTTAATCTAAATTGATATTCCCTTCCTTCATTTTCTTCTTCTCTCTGCATTTGGACTTGCATTTGTTTCTCACTGTCATATTTCTCCAAATGCATTTGTATTTGCTTTTCTTCTTTCTATAACTGCAACTGCATTTGTTTTTCTTCTTTTTGTGACTGAATTTGTCTCGCTCTGATCATTCTCCAGCTGTATTTTCCTATATTTCCTTATTATCTAAATTCGTTTGCTTATCCTTCCCCAGCCACATTTCTCTCTCTCCTCTTTATCTAATTGCACTTTTTTCTCTTCTTTCTCTTTCTGAAGATTTCTTAACTCAAATTCTACCTAGTAATTTAATTTTAATTCCCTAGTATAAATTCACACTGTTACGTACCATGTTAATTCCAGTAATGATAATATTATTCATTATATTTAATGCATATCCATTCCCACGTCATTAATGCAAAACATCACTGTGATTTAAACTGTTGTTGACCATCGACTGGAAATTATGGCACTATCGAGATTCTAGAGTAGTGATTTCGGATCCTGTGAAAAAGCTTGGAAAATCAAATTACTATTGACATGCTACATGGCACACTCTAGCGTTTGAATGGTTCAATGAGATTTGAAGATAAAAACAGGACTGTTGTTTATTTATGCATGTTTGAAATAGTAAAAGCTAAATGTTCGAGACTGTTGCGAGTCAGAGATATGTATTTTAAACGCAAAATAATAATATATAAGGAAGATACACGCATTACGTTTATTTACCCTTCAGTTATACATAGCGTTTTAAGAGTCTTAAGAGAGAACTTTTGATTCGTTGATGATATGTTCAATGGATATAGCAGAGTGAATAGTATGTGATGTAAACGGTCACTACTTTGGCATTTGTGATTCTTATTAAAACAATTTAAACAGCTAATTTCTATCGGATTATGTGAAACATTCCAGGACATCTATGATCGCCTACACTCATGAGATTGTTGTTGTTGTTGTTGTTGTTGTCGTTGTTCTTGTTGTAGGGTGCATCGCCATTTTTTTAGCACATGATGTGGTATACATTGCGGTGATTTTAACTGGTAGAGGAAGAACCCTGGAAAACCCTGGGAAGGACCACCGACTGAAGAGAAGCTACTGGCATGCTATTTCATGTACCGACGTTAGCCGAACCTGAGACTCGTACCCACGGAGATAGAGGTGAGATGGCAGTGATCTGGAACGATGAGCGTTTTAGACCAATCGGCCACTCCGGGCCCCTTGTGAATATTGGAAAAATCACCATCAACAGCAGGTGAGTTGTGACAGGAAAGGTAACATATTTCCAGTGGATAAATAACCCCTGTTTACTACTGTAGGTAATTTGCGAGTAGAATGAAACAATTGTTTCTGGTCATGGCACGTGAAGTCTGTGCTCATATCGGGGCATGTCTGTTTGCAGTGGAGATTTCTGTAAAACTACGAAATTGCCTACTCCTGTTCAAAAGGTCAGTACATGTAAACGCTAAAAAGTGAAAAGCAACTTAATATCGTTATGTCAATTATTTGTTTCCTAAAACGCTTGATTAAAGGTTCATTAACCAATCTACTTGGCATGAAATTGAGAGATTAATAATTGCAGATACGTTTTGATCAAAGCATGTTCAAGCTTTCTAACATTACGCTTATATTCATAACACACTATCGTTCCTAACAAAGAAACAAAAATAAAGTATAATGACATGCTTGTACTGACGAAGTCAACAATCAGTTTGTCACATTTTTCCACAGATTTAGAACATAATATTCAGTCAAAATACTAAACAATGACGGCAAATCTATCTGAAAGGACGATTGCCTATTTCTTATCTTTGAATTTAAATGTGGCTTAAATGTATATCGAAATATTTTCATTTGTCTTCAGGATCAATTCAAGACCATCCAGGAGACTGACTTCACTTCAGCTCGAACGAAGAAAAAGCTACCGGACAACGCAGTCTCTGTGACACAGGCAATACTTTTCAATAAGAATATCAAGCTACTCATTGTAGCAGAAACGACAAGTGAAGAATTGTCAGAATTCTTTGCATTACTTGATTTGACATGAAACATGCCTGAGTTTTGTCTCTTGTTCCAGGGTAGGAACACAAATATAGACCAAACCCATTGAGTATAAGGTATTCCAAAGTCCTAACTGAATATTATCAGGAAGAATTTATTAATACGAGAAAGGAAGATTTAATGCAATGCTGTAAAGAAATACGTCAGACATTGTAAGTGACACCAGGAGAAAGTATCAATTGTGAGAAGGACACCAGAGGTCAGAGCAGTAATAAATAGTGATTTAAATTTAGAGCTTTAAAATTGTCGTATAGTCACCTTGTCAATCTGACTCCCGGTCAGGTAAAAAAATTACAATCAAACTTGCAAGTAAATGCGGAACAAAATTATCACTAAAAAAGGATCAAATTTCTGGTGATGCCTCAAACAAATTATCATTTAACCAAAACTCAACTTTTACACTTTAATAAGACTTTAGAATCAAAAACAGGAGTTCAGCTTCATCTTTATCAGAGCGCTATTAAAGACTCAATTCAAACAAGTGATATATTTCCAATTCTTGCAGCTATGCCAGGTTTAATTGCTGCTGCAGCCCCAGCCATTACAAAAACAGCTGCACTTGGTGTCTTAAGCGATAATGCCGGAAAGGTTGGTAGTATGCTTGTTGATAAAATAAAAGGAAAAGGATATAAATAGCGAAGGGGTCCAAGATTACCAAGAACCCCTCATCGGTACGAAAAAGGTTTGAGACTTCCAGGAGCACTTAGCTAATTTTTACTATGTCAAATTTTGATTTACTCGGTACTGCAAACAAATTAAATATAAATGTTTTCAAAGGTGTTTTCATGCGTGACCAATTACCAAAACATCCAAACAATTTTGAAACAGGAATTATTAGTATGGATAAAAGTTCTGATCCAGGAACTCATGGGTTGCATACGCAATTGATCCACGTGAAATTGTTAATTTTGATTCGCATAGGTTGGCACCACCAATTGAATTATTAAGATATACAAACACAATACAAAAATAGTCCAGTCTGGTACTAAAATATTACCAACAAAAACATTACCGACACTATTAATTCTGAAGTCAAAAAATCAATCGACAAAATACAAAATCTGTTTTTGTCGTTATCACAACATTATAACGATGATATAAAACAACAAATCATTGAAACAATACAACATCTAAATCAACTAGAATCAGATTATAATCATGTTAATGACACTTTCATTATGCATTATTCAACCACGCTATTTCTTCCCCCGCCATAGAAAACCATTCATCAATCATTTTAAAATAACATAAAGGGAACATGAAGGACCAGGTTATTTTACATTTAAATTTAATAAGGAGAAACTGTACAAAATTTATCAACGAAACTTTCCGAAAAATTGTTGAGTCATGGAGAAAAATAGCCCCACCAGCATCTCTTCTTAAACATGACAATGATCCTTACGGAGGAGGGAATCATAATGCACCAGGAATCTTTAATATCACTTCAACTATTGCAGTCAATCTTGTATGCGATGTAATTGATGGCAGCTATCAAAAATATCTTGAAAAACAAAATCAGGCTCAGCAAGGATATATTTTATATACATCTGCTCTGCAAGTACCTCCTGGATATCTGAATGTACGAGAACATATTAATCTACGTTGTCATAATAGTGTATTATCACGAATAAATTTCAAACTTACTGACCTGTCCGGACACTTAATTGACTTGCGTGAACAATTTCTTATTATAAATTTATACGAAAGATGTTACCGATTTTCAAGCTCAGCTTGAAATCAGATTTATTTTATTTTGCTGACAAAATTATTGTTTTGCATACAATTGCAAATCTATAAGATTTCGTAACTCTTGAGGGTGCAAACCCCAGCGATCCTCTAATCAATATATCCATACATCTATACTTTTTCAATAAAATCGTTTATAACACACCTAATAATGATATATTTCATGTGCTTTTCTAATACTAATTTTCGAGTACAAAAAGTAACTTTATCGAAAAATTGTCAAAATCAATTAGAGAATTTTGGGGATTTTCGCCTTCAAGAATTACGAAATCTGGTAGATTTACCTTGACAAAAAAGACTAAAATAGGTGAAAAAATGGGCATTTTGACCAATGTTCATGAAAAATAAGAAATTTTAACAAAATTCAGAAACAATAAAATATTCCAGAAAACATAAAAAAATATTATAATAAAAAAATTGTCTATAGATTTTTTGTTCATGATGATATTTTTACAGTGTTTTGCAATTAATCAATATGTATATTATATAATGTACCAACAGGTAAGAGTTTTCATACACGAAAAGGAGGATGTACTTTTAATCGCCATCAGAAAAATAATGACACGGTGTCCAGTCAAGAAAGAACAATTTATTGTTAATATAGTTATAGATGAATACGGCAACGAAGACATTATATTGACGCAAGAACAATTAAATCCACTACGGCGAGAACATATATCTATGATCACGTGTGACAGAGATCATATTCTGAATTATGCACATTCCTGTATTAAATTTGATCAGCTTAATAAAATATTGTCTAATTGTGAATAGAAAATCTGATTTCATTTATTCTATTATTTTTTTTTTTACAAACCTTACTAAACAGAATGTTTATTACTGATTCTCACAAGTGACATTGTTACTGCGATCCCTTTCATAAGTAACAGCGTTTTCGCTTTCAAGATCTGAAATCAACTTTTTCAGTTTTGTTACACGTGAATTATTCATTGTTTTATTCTTATTCTTTAGGTAATTTTTGATCTAACATTCTCAATTGCGATCGAAAGAGAGACGAATTTTTCAACTTCTATAAATTTCACTGTTGATAAAGATTATAACATAATTTGATGAATTGTTTTAATCAATCCATCATCGGCTGATATCCACCATCATATTTACGATTTTGTAATGATTCAAAATCAGTATTAATATTCTCTTGATCAAGTTGAATTTTTATACAATCATGTTTTAATTTTTTAATTGCAGATATAATAGCATTTGTATTTTCAAAATTCATTGTATTGTATATATATATATATATATATATATATATATATATATATATATATATATATATACAGTATACAATACAATGAATTATATATTATAAAATATATAATTAAAAAATATATTAGGTCATCATCGACCGGTTTTGAGGACGACAAAATATATACATTTTTTGTTCTGAGGACGGCACAACATACATTTTTGTTTTGAAGACGGCACAAATACATATAGATGCATATTTACAGCATTGTATAAGCATATGTACAGCGTATAGATACTTAATTCTAAGGACGTCAAATTGAAGATTGTCTAGTGAGAATAGCCAAAGTTTTATTTTTTAGTTTGCCAAATTTATATATTTCTTGTGAGAATAGCCAATGTTATATTTTTCTAGTAAGAATAGCCAAATTATTTTTTTATAATTTGCTAAACGGACGTTTGTCTAGTGGGAATAATTAACCTAAGATTCGGCTAGTGAGAATGGCCAACGTGAGGTTTGTCTAATGAGAATAATCAAAGTGACGTTTCTCAAGTGAGAATAGCCAAAATAAGATTTGTCTAGTAAGTATTTTTAGATATATGTATACAATACAAAGTCTGAGGACGGCACAGCATATAATCTTAGTTCTATAAGTTAATTATAAGGACGGCAAAAATACATATAACTTTTGGTTTAAGGACGGCACAACATATACGGGAGACTTCTCGACGTTCAACATATTGCACACAAAAAATCCATAATCAACCCGGAAAAGTGCAAAAGGTTACCAACCACGTGGTGATATGGTGGTGAGGGTGTTATTTTCTGTTGAAGTTCCAGCTTGGGTTTTTGGACCCCCATCTAATATAGAAAAATCGCAAAATATCGCAACCTTCGATAATTGACAGTCACGGGTCTCGATGGAGGATCAGAATTATATGCTTTAGCAATGAGCTACTGAGACATCTTACAGATATACATTTCAAAAATTATTATAAAGTTACCTATGCTGGATTGCTACAGTTCTGAGTAAAATTACAGCGCTGATTTATTTACTTTTTTTCCAAAAACTGTATTAAAGAAATATATATATATATTTCTGCCGTGTCTAAATCAGGTTTGAAAAATATGTTTCTGTATATATATAATACACATGCATGTTTTTCTGCCTTGATTTCATTTGTAAGTTAAAAACCATAAATTATCCTTCGACTAATTTGAACTCTTATATAATTATGTTACTTCACTGATATTAGTGATTACACAGATAGTTAATTAATTACAATGACAAAATATTAATTACGATCTACGAAGAAACATATACTACAGAGTTGTCTCTTTTTTCAGGTCATTGACGTCAAGGAAGGGAGGTAACTGTTAAATTGTTAGGTTAGGAGAGAAGAGTTATCTCCTTTAAATAATGCTAAAATTTAATTTAGTATTATAAACAAATAATAATTCTATATCGATATTCTCGTGACTGTGGAAAGTGCACCAGATATATATCTATAGTAATTTGGTACATTTTCACAACCGACGATAGAAGCTTCTGAGTGGATAAAACAACTGTTCTATCTTGGTATTTTACTCAACAAAAAATGTCTTATATATCTTGTGCTTGGCGAAACGAGGGATTTACAAATATGTATATATGTAATGTCCCCCGTTTCGCCAGAAAGGAAACAGGACTCAAAATGACAAAATACTTATTATATTTTAATTATTTAACAATGGTTATAAGATGATACAAAATTAAGAATTTAAATAAATAGCTAATAATGTAATATTGTGTAATAACAAGCGGGATAACTACTTAATCAACTCTACCGGAAATATACTAGGGTAATAGTTATCTCCCTTCAACAATAACGAAAAGAAATATGTTGTTTATGCTTTTTAGAAAAAGCCAATCAGGTAATATTGTTTGCGACCAAATGTACTGAAAGCGGTATACATTAAAATATTTACCAGATGAATTCATTGATTCAAATATTACTTCTGCGCCAGTCTCTTCATTTGTAGATATAGCTGGTCATGCAATTTTTTTTATATTTGCTAGAACTTCCAAATATGTTTGTTCTAGCTTTGTGTGATAGCTCTCAGATTAGACAATTTATTATCGATTTTATTACGTTTATATGATCGATCACAAGACCGTCCACGATTAATCGACTGAAACATTCGTAGACAACCCTGATTAACAAAATTTAAGAAAGAATTAAGCAAAGATGGCACATCGCATTTGTGGTCAACAGTTAAAATCAAATGCAATAGCAAAGGTGTCGATGCTACGATGAACGACAAAAGAGCGCCAAATATCACTATTCATCTCGAATATATTTTTTTCAAAGTAATGTTTGTTGTATTAGCTGAAACAGACAATAAAACATGGATTATCCGTGACAAGTATGATCCTGTCCTTTATAATGAAAAACTGCCACACTGAGCAAAAATTATAAGCCAGGAATGTTGACTGGTATCGAAAATCCGTATTATGAAAAAGCTTATACTGTAGCAGCAGTTATATAAGTGTTATATCCAATAAATGCTAAACCCAACGTTAATCATTTCAAACCAATTAAATTTCAAGACTTAATTGTGTAGCCGAACAAATAACGGAACATTTTACTGTTCGACTCGTGGAAACGGTCTACTGGATAAAAGACGGTTAAATAATAACGAGTCTCGGGAGAAGTAGTTAAGGATGCCGGAGCGTCTGTCAAAGATGTTGCTGAGCTAGGAAAGAATCTAAAATTCCCAATAACGATAAAAACGATAACCGCAGAGATTTTGTACGAATCAAAATATAAATCAAAATGAGATTCGATTGAAATTATTGATTATAATGCGCATGCGTGGACTAAAGCAGTAATAATGTTTCCACGAAATCGAACTGTAAAATTCTATAACGATGATATATTCGATTTTTGTAACGAAATAAGTAAAAGCGATCCTGTATCAGTATGGTTATTTCAGAGTTCTGATGATGAATACTGATCAGTTTTTACGACCTAATGGCGTTATTTATCGCACAGAATCTCTCCACGAAGAAATAAAAATCTAGCCTTAAAATATTCCGATGATGCTAGACAATTGCTGAGTAATTGTTTTACTGTTCCGTCAGTTGCTGCTCATTTTGTTAGAGAGAACCTTTCGTGGAAACCGTCACGATTGGATTTTCTCAATGATATAATATGGAGTTGTGTCGAATAATGACACGGTGGATTATGGAATAGTAAAGACGATCATATACATGTTATCTTGGTTGATATGGTTGCATGTTTTCGTCGACGTTTTCTTGGAAGCGGAGAGTGTTCTAAGTATTTAGAGGGATTTGGTCAACCCACACACGAAATTACCTGAAAATCGATAAACAGACCATTGCCAGAATTTGACTTAACTGGATTAGCTTGTATCTACTCATTTAAATTTGCCGAAGGTCTTCATCCAATTTGTTATTTCTGGTTTGGCAAACATTTTTCAGAAAAAAATATGGGTACCAATGGTATTATTGCGGTATATGTTCGATGTAAAAATACTGACATTTCTGACAGTAAATGAAGCAATTATATCATATCGTCCGCAGAAAGAAGTTTGGTCATCACAACATAAGAAATATTCTTATAAAAAAGATCCTGACATAACTGATTACGAAAATAAAATCGCAAAAGATCTCGGCAGAAAAATATTCGGTAAATTTACGCAAGGAGCATCATATGATCATAAACGACATTGTACAAGATTGCTTATAGACGATGCTGAGTTAGATTTTATCATTGCTGATACAACCAAAAAAAATACATTTATAATTCGAAGCATTGCTAACTTATGAGACAGAACTAAATTCGGTAAAATTGTGGGTTATATTGATGGTGATTCACCGCAGTTTACTTATTTAAGATCTTCAATGCTCGCGTACGTTTCTATAAATCTATTGTTGATGATAAATATATTTCCTGATACCGCGGTTAGAGTCGCTACGGACTCATTTTATATCAATACAAAATATTCGGGATTGTTGATAAAATTGAATATCGGTACTTATGAATCATGGGGCATATGGAGAATAAAACAAGAAAATATACCAGATGTTGAAATCAAAAGATATTTATCGCCAAAATAATAAAATTTCAAAATTGTCATCAGCGCCGTCTGTGTATGATCCGTAGCTAGACATAAAACAGTTTATCTCAATGGACCTGGTTATTCTGGTAAAACAACTCGTGCGAGTGAACTATTTCGGAATTTTTATATGGTCGTTTTAACCCCTAAACACAGACTAGCAAGAAAAATGAGAGAAATAAAAATTAAATCATGCACTTATCATAAATTCTGGAGAGGAGATAGATGGACTCCTGAACGAATGGGGGATAAATATATTCCAAGTAGTATCGTTTGGGATGAAATATGTGCAGTATCGTTAGAAACATTAAAAACGTTTCTTGATTGGTTATTGACAAAAAAATACTGATGTAACAATGTACAGCGAGCATGGTCAAACGTCACCTATTGTTGGATGGTCTCCACATCAATGATTAAAAAAGTTTCTTGATTATTATGAAGAAATAGGTGATGATCATAGAGCGCATGATCAAGAATTAAGAGACTTTTAAAGATTAATCAGACTACAACCGAATAAGGTCCGTGTGAAATAATGCGTGAAGTAATTTAAGAAACTCCTATGCCCAGCTTTTGGAATTTGTGCAGACCAAATGATTTGATAGTGGCAATTAGAAAGATAATTCGTGATATACTTCAACAACAATTATTTATGTTGATAACGAACAAATTCAAATCTACCCGTGCCATTATGTTATCGACCAGTTGATACGCGACGGCAGAATATTGAAGTTGATATACCAGGTTCGTCAGAAAAACAAACTCTTATATTAAATGATATTTTTAGTTCCTTTCGATGTTGTTAAGGATGCGCTAAAATTGGACAAGTCTCCGTGGATGCTAGGATAAGCGATGATGATTCATTCATCTAAGGGGTCAACTATTTCTGATACTCGAATTTGGGTCGTCGATGATCGTATCGAATGGTCAAATTTAGTTTATCTCGCAGTGTCTAGAGTTAGAAAAGTATCTGAATTGCGTAGAATTGTTATGGACTTCACAGAAACCATAGGTAATATCGATGCTATTGACAATGATATAATAAGAAAAAAAATAGTTATAAACAATGTGACAAAGAAAAATAATGCGACTTTGATATTGATGCTGAATTTATAATGACGCTGAAACAACAACAGAATAATCATTGTGCGAGCTGTAATACGGTAATTTTTTGGAGCAATATTTTTAATAATCCAAGACTTTTTACTGTAGACCGAATTAGTAGTAAGTTTGGTTATACACGCTAAAATGTAATGCTGACCTGTCTTGAATGTAATCGTCGTCGAGGTGCTAGTTTACAAAAGTGAATGCGGTGGTAATTGTGTGTCTTCGGGAATTACTTGCAATTGATTACGTACAAATCTACGTTGAGGATCAGGATGAATTGCGGTATGTCCTCGTCTGATTTCGACATTATGTTTTTTTCATCAGAGATGATAACGCACCAATAATTTCCTTGCCAGGATCAACCTGTAACAGTTGCGGCCATCGCAAGCGTCATCGTTGGTAAATTCATCCAAAAGCAGATACAACTTCAGCAGCTGTTTTAGTCGATAGTGGTTATGCTTCTTTATATTTACTTGCAAAATCAACGACAGTCAACGCGTATTTGTATTTCCATTGATGTCTTCCAGCTTTGTTAGTATCACGTGGTAAAAATAAAATTTCAGCCGGATGAACTTAGTTATTAGTGCTGACATCAATATGCGCATGCTGAATGGGTTTAGGTGGTGATAGATACATTTGCCATATTGCCTTTTGTCAGCAGTATAACGTGCAACATTCGCTGCATCAGCAAGTTTACTCATTTATACTCCGCCTTTCAAAAAATCATATTCGGTATAATAAATCGATTCCATTAATATCAATATAGCTAATTTTTCTTTAAAATACAAATATTTTATGGAATTTAATGCATGAATTAATTTCACATATGCAATGTCTTTTTTGTAAATCATTGATTTTATACACAACATCATCAACATGACATGTTTTATCAATATCACTTAAAGGACATTCACCAGGTCTTGGTTGATTTTGTTTACCAAGTCGAATATCAAGTCGGTTACCTGGACCTCAATTATTATATCCAGGAACATGTTTTTCTCATGGGTATTTAGCCCATGGTGTTCCTGGTAATTTTCCTAATGAAGTAGCAATATCATGACCGATTTTACTTGTAGAAATAAATTTATATTGAATTGTACCACATTTTATACATATACCTGTAAGTGTACGCTTTTTATTTTTTGTTATTACTGTTGTCAACATACACGCAGGAGTATGTGCTCTGCATCGAACACAATATAGATTTATATTATTTATTATATTCTACAACATATATGTCATTGATTTCTCAGCGACACGAAAGCAAGAGCTAGTAAAACATATTTTTCAGCATTACCAAATTCTATCAGAATTATTATAATAGGTCCATCTGGGTCTGGCAAAACGCAATTATTAATTAATTTGATCATGAGATGGCTCAAATGTTATAAGTTGTATTTAGTTGCACCATCAGTTGATGATCAGAGATGCTACGATGTACTTACAGATTTTAATGAAAACGAAAAAGTCTTAAATGAAGACAGTGACGACTATATTAACTTTATGACTGATACTGATGAAGCACCATCCGTAGATGAATCAGATGAATTTAATAATAATTTCGTAGGATATGACGACGTAATACTCGACAAGCAATCAAATCCAACTAGAATATTTTCACGAGGTAGGCATAAAAATACTGATGTGATTTATGTTACTCAACGATATACACAAATACCGAAGGTGATCAGAGATAACGTTAATATTTAGTTGTATTTAATGGCATTGATACACATACTCTGCGAAATATTCACCAAACCTGGTGCAGCGTAGATATGGATATAATCAGATTTAGAAATTTCTTTTCAAAAGCACAAACTACCGCACACGGATTTATATCAATAAATTTTCAGGATCCTCGATCGCGATATCGTATAGGCCTTGATGACATTTCTGGTTGATCTCATTACAACAGCAGAGAGGATGCGACCTCAATGAAACGTCCGGTGGGTAAACAAAAACGCGTATACTTTTTAAAACACTAAGGACAACGATACAGTAACAAAATAAACTAACCCAATTAGAGAAGCTCTCGGTAGGTTTCAGGCTTCGGTTTAGCGTTAGTTACCTTATTTTTTCATTTTCGTAGGAATCTTCATTTTTTCAAAAATGACTTTCCAGCAAAAGGTCTGTTCACCCTCACTACTGCTCAGACACAGACAAAATAAGTATATCCTTCCAAAGATTTATACTCTCTAAGTTCAGTAATGTATAGCCCTCTGCGTTTATTCTAAAATAATTCATAATATCGATATATGTGACCTCCGGTTATGATGTTATTTTCCTCCTCTATAGCCATCGATAATAATGGTATGACGGTACCAATTTAACAACCCCAAGTGGGCGGAGCCTAAGGTGTAGGAAGATTTTATTCAGAAATAACAACAAAACCAGCTGTGATTGATGCATTATGTAAGTTATACTTTCTGTTAGGCTTTTAAAAAAAGTTGAGCCTCTTGGCAACATGTCAGATTATGTTAATTCATATGTAGGTCATATTTGTATTTGTTATTTTTTTTTTAATGTGGTACACGTGGCTAAAAATGTGTCTTTTGTGACTAGCTATCTACTGCCCCTGTATAGTTCCAGTAGAGTTATCTCTGTTAAATGAAATGGAGTACCTGGTTATGTCCTTGTCAAATTGACAATCTACCAGTATTATCTGTGACAGTGTGTGGTTTGCGTGCTGAAGTGGGATAGAAAGTATATTTATTTTACAAAACATTTGCATTGAGGTATATGGAAACACAACTGGTACCGTGATACCTAATAGCAACGATAAGACAGTGTTTCCACTTACAATATGGCGACTGTTGTGTGGAATGATGGGAAATTCTGCTCAAAGGAAAATCCTCAAATGCGAATGTGGACTATATTTTTAACAATTTGGACATCTTGCACATCACCTAACACGTGTAATCAATATTGCCCTTTACCCAACACTGACTCAAGGTTTGGACGGACCGATTTGAAGGTGAAATTTGTGATAAAATGTTCGGACGAAGTAACATGAGAATAAATACTGGGGATAAAAAGGTTCACTTGTGAAGTTTGTGATAAAATGTTTGAACGGTGTTGCAGTCTGAAGAGTCACATGAAGATACATACTGAAGATAAAGCATTTAGATGTGAAAATGTCTGATAAAATGTTTAGAAATAGTAGAGATTTCAAGTGCCACATGAGGATAAATACTGGGGATAAACCATTCCAATGTGAACTTTGCGATAAAATGTTTGCATACAGCAGTCATTTGAAAGGCCATATGAGGATACATACTGGAGATAAACCATTCAAATGTGAAGTTTGTGATAAAATGTTTGGACAGAGTAGTCACTTGAAAGACCACATGAAGATACATACTGGAGATAAACCATTCAGATGTGAAGTTTGTGATAAACTGTTTGGACAGAGTAGTCATTTGAAGGACCACATGAGAATACATACTGGAGATAAACCATTCAAATGTGAAGTTTGTGATAAACTGTTTAGACACAATAGTCATTTGAAGCGCCATGTGAGGATACATACTGGAGATAAACCATTCAAATGTGAAGTTTGTGATAAAATGTTTAGAAACAGTAGTCAGTCAAAGAACCATATGAGAATTCATACTGGATATAAACCGTTCAAATGTGAAATTTGTGATAAAATGTTTGGACAGAGGAGTTATTTGAAGGACCACATGAGGACACATACAGGAGATAAACCATTCAAATGCGAACATTGTAATAAAATGTTTGGACATATCAGTAATTTAAAGAGCCACATGAGGATACATACTGGAGTTCAACCATTCAAATGTCAATTTTGTGATAAAAAATTTGGACATAGTAGCACTTTGAAGAACCATATAAAAATCCATACAGGAGATAAACCATTAAAATGTGACGTTTGAAATGAAATGTGAAGAAAAAGTCATTTGAAGAAACACGTGATAATTTATGCTGGAGATATACAAACACAATTCGTGGGGCACCGAGTGGCTGAGTGGTCTAAAGTGCTTTCCGTTACGAATCACTGCCATCTCACCTCTGTATGCATCGGTTCGAGTCTCGAATTCAGCCAATGTGGGTATGTGAGAAAGCTTGCCAGTAGCTTCTCGTTGGTCGGTGGTTCTCTCCGGGGTTTTCCCGTGTTTTTCCTCCACCATTAATACTGGCCACCATGTATAGCCTATCGTGTGCTGAAAAGTGGCGTTAAACCCCACAACAACAACAACAACAAACACAATTCAAAGATGAAGTGTGTTGATTTATGGTTTTGAATGAGTGGTTTTAAAGAGGCACTTGAGATAAACCATTCACTTGGGAAGTTGGTGATAGTTTTTAGGGCAAAATACTCCTTATGAGAACCACAGGAGGATGAGTACTGGAAGAAAACCATGGAAATATTAAGTTTGTGATAGAATGTTTATGCAGGGTTGACATGAGAATACATAGTAGACATCTACCATTCAAATGTGTTCTTTATAATAAAATATTTGGGACACTAGTTTTATGTAGTGGCATAGGAAGTTGTATGCTTTTGATAAAGTATTCACAGGTTTTGGGAGAGGATATATACAACCATAACATGATAATACATAATGGAGAATAAACATTAAAGGGTGTAGTGTTTTCATTTTTAGCTTAACACATTAACCCCTGGTGACGAGTTTAAGTGGCAGGAGGTAGTAGCCTACTGCCGAGCTCTGTAGCATCAAAGACATGCATGATACACTAAAGAAAGGTAGACAGATGTAGCTCTACAATGATACTAAATAATCTAGAATTTCTTGTTGCACTACAAAGTACAGTGGGAGAAACCTCATATTTTGGACCCAATTTTTTTCTGCCCAAACTTTGCCCGTGGTAGGAATCCGATTGTGTGTCCAGATTTTAGACGTTTTTGTCTCAGATCTAAGGCAAACTGGTATGAACTGCAAATAATGGGTCTGTTATGCAAGAAAAAAAAACAAAAACTCCAACTTTTGCCCTTCATCTCTTCTGTGAGCCAAATAGCCAATGACAAACGATGTTTCTAACACAACTCGGTACCATTTTATTCAAAGATCACCTGGAACTTGGTGTTTTTGGATGTATTCAGAAATAGCTTTCAAAATGTGTTTCCTACTCTAATTTCAGGCGCAAATGACAAAAGCCTTAGTGGGTTTACAATTTTCATCAGGATTGGACAAGTTTCTGGGAATAGTTATATTGTTTGTTAAAATATGAAGATTTAAGATATCTTCAAGGACCTACTTGATTCTTTCAAAGTTTGTCTCATTAACCCCAATAAATTAACTTCAGTTCTTGAAAAGTAGTCTAGGATTGTGACCTTCTCCAAATATTTTCTTTTGTATTTTCCTGTGAATAAGCTGGCAGTATAAGGAATTTTCTTTTGCCATCTATGTGTGTGGGTTAATCTTTCTTCAGTGTCCATGCTGAAACTCTTATACAGCTTTACTTATTAACATTAAACTTTCACTAAGGGTGAACGTGGGATTAGTATGAGTTTACCATGTAGATAAACAGATAAAGACCTCTCTTTTTTATTGTTTTATTTAGAGAGAGATATGTCATGACAAACTTTCAGTCAGTAGCACTTTGAGATGATCCAATTACATGAGAAATGTTTTACTTGCTTGTCTGCTGCTATGAAACTGAGTATCAATGGTGCTTTATTTCAAGGAGAATATTTGACTAGTATTTAAATGATTTCATCCCATGGAAAACAGCAGTAAATACTTTGTATTACATGTAAATTAATGTGAAAGCATAAACAACTATTTGTACCTTAAATTACAAGTTTGATTTGTCATGTAAACATTTTTAAAATTTATGCAGTAGTGCTCCTTTAAAATATGTATAAAGAAAGTGAAACCAACAATTGCACTAAAATCAACAAGTAATTTACTTCCCATCAGTATAAAGTAAAAAATAATCCCAAATGAATTCCAAGTCTTGAGTGTCCCCAAGTACCGTAATCATGCAATCCAGAATGTCTTGGAATGAATTCACAATCATTCCAAACTAGGGTACTGTATATCCAAAGTCAATGTGCACTTAATTGTTCCAATGAATAATTTAAATTAATAATTCCTCTCAAATTTCAAAACAACTGTAAAGGAATTACACAGAGAATGGGAATAAATTACTTTGTTTTAAAGCCCTATTTATACATAGTTTTACCTGGTGTATATGTGTATCTCTCTGAAAGAAAATTCAGTTTTAATTGTAAACGATACACGCCTAGATTGTTCTGAACTAAAAGCAATATCAACATTTTATTTACAGCTTATAATGATAGACAAACATTAGCTGCCTAACATGTTTGCATTATCTACAACTTAAAGTAATAGTGATAAGTTAAACACACAATAGAAATATACACAACACCTTTCATAAAGTAAAAGAATGATTTATACAATAGGGCTTTCTTTGATATATTTGTCAAATAAACATATGGTACTGTGATAAACAAATTACATAACGAAGATCAGTTATATATGACACTTTGCATACATTACCAAAAATTGAAACAAAATAAAGCAATATAGTGATTCTTTACATGTGAAATTGCATATACAATCATATTCCGTCAATGTCCCCAATATCAACGTTGTATTCATAGAGCATGAAACTCCACTCAGTTATCTCGGATTCTTGTTTTTCATTTTGTTAATGAAAGTAAAGGGATTGTGGTCACTGAATACAATGCTTCCAGAAGGACCTATACATTGCTACTCAATCCTGGAATAATTTTTCTGGTGTGTATTTAGTTGTTTAGTAAAATAGTACACTGAATGATCCACGCTATTTTTATCTTCATGAATCAACACTCCAACAATTACTACATTACTTGCATCAATATACACTTTAAATAATTGGTTACAATTTGACGCTTAAGGGATATGTGCAGTTTTAAGTACAGTCTTTAATTTGTCAACAAATTCCTGGCATTTGCAAGGACAATGAAACTTGGATTTCTTACTCAACCAGTTTTTCAGAGGTTTGACTCCTATGGAAATATTCGTACAAAATTTCTGATAATACTCGACCATACCCAAGAATCACATCAGTTGCTTTTTGGGGACGCTCACCAGTTAGCATGTACTTTTGAGAGAGTGACGTATGTAAGGTGAAGTTGTTTGCATTTTAAACATGCACAGTGCAGATAATGTTGGCATACCTCTATGCTACATTAAGGTAATATGGATGATATTTCTTCGGATATTGTACTTTTGGAAATTGTACACGATCTAAGCACACTGCTAACTAAAATGACTGCTCCCTTGTACTACAAAAATCGGCCTGAATTAGTCTAAATTACACTATTCATAGTAGCTATTAAAATAGGGAAAATGAATTTTGTCAGACTAGACAATACCAGCTTTTGAAAGGGCTGTTAATGAATTACTAAATATATCAAATTTAAAAAAAAAAAATATCAGCTCTTTTTATACAATTTACCTCTGAAGTTCAGGAAGTGAAAATGACCAAGTGGAGCTAGCACTTTTTTGAAAGGTGCACATCTGGAGTAAGGCCAAGCTGTATACTCTATAATCCATATTACACCCATCAATCATACACCAAAATAAAGGGACTTAAAAGTTCTCTGAATTACACCCAAGATATAAAAGGTCTTTTTTTAAATAGCCTGTATCACCAGTAAGAAAACCAGGAGAAATTAGTTTTCTTTAAAATTCTAACCCTATGCAAAATGCAAAACTGTAGAGGGCCACCTTTACTAATAGGAACTGGGCATTCGGAGATAGCCTTGACATTAATTTATACAGGTTTAACTTGACCTTGTCCCATAATATGTCCTCAAATGTGACACGAACACTACAAAACTGACTTTCACCTAAATTAAACTTCAGATTTGTATCACTCAGTCCATCAAAGAATTTGTAACTGGTTTCTATGTGACCTTTCCCTTTCTGGTATCGTTGTAGGTGATGACATCGTCAAAGTACACATCTCAGTTATCTAGTGTTAGTGCATAAGAGGAATGTGTTTTCTGGTGTAGGTACGAAAATACATGGTGCACTCCAGTTGGTTTATTGGATTGTATAAAATAACAACGAAGTAAATCTTGAAGTTGTTTTTCAAACGTTCCTGCTCGAAACCAATTATCCTGAAAGAAAGAAAGAATGGTTATTAAAAAAAAAACAACGTAGGACACCATTTTTGGGCCTGTTATTTTGTCGGCATTATTAAACAATGGTAACAAGGACAACCACACATTCTATGTGAGAAATGTTCATTGTTTTCATTCATTGATCAGTTTTATAGAAAAAGGTAAGGTGATATTTATTGTAGACTGACTGCTTAACATTTTGCTGCATATCCCAAATGTATGAGATGCCCTGTGTTTCGTAGCAAACTCTACCAACAATGTTGCAAAGTTTTCACAAATCTAAGGGCGCGGGGGGGGGGGGGGTCACTAAAACGCGCCTTCTGCTATCGACAGTCTAAACTAAGACGAAAATGGTTACATTTTGTTCCTGAAAGTGTGTTTTGGCTTTAGAATTCAGAGTTAACAATATGCAGGGTTATACAGTGCAATACCACTTGCTCGTTCTTGAAAAAGCCATGTGATTGTTTTTTTTCTTCTGAAAAACGGTAAATCTAATGTTAGAAGAAGAAGAAGAAAATCCATGACATTTTACAGTGCCAAAAATAGGATAAAATTAAGATACCTGGATTGTTCAAACTCAAGTTTTTATTTCATCCAAAGATTTACTGATGGATGAAACAAAATTGATATACATTTTTTTAGAGGATGAACTATTGAAAAAATGACGTGACAAACGGAAAAAGTTCGCGTAATTATTGTGACTACTAATCACAATTTTGGAGAGATATCTTCAAACGGGAACAATTCCATTAGGATTTCAATCAAAACTACAGTCACGGAGAGAGAGAACGTTATTATTACTTTTAAAAAAATATCACGACACGTACGTTTATTTTTATGGTATATTTTCCTTATGAAAGTTTCAAAGAAACACTTATTCAACTTATATAATCACATCCATAGAAAACATACACCATTACAAAACTGTCATAAGATGTATGGAAGAGGAAATATTGAAGCAATAAATCATGCTGATCAAATTTATATAAATTTGTGAAAAGGTCGCATGATATATAACGGGGAAATATTTGATTTCTAACCCAAATTACTTATATAAATGTTACACGAATCTCAATCTTTATTCAGCAGTCACACAGAGCTAACCCTAAAATAATTTCTTAAGAGTGATTTTTAACTGAAGACCCATGGAATTATAAAGTGTCCACATAATAGTACATCCAAACAAGCCGTGATGTGCCAAGGATTCAGCCAATCTGGGTATGTGAGACAGCTTGCCAGTAGCTTCTCGTCGGTAAGTGATTCTTTCCGGGGGTTTTCCGGGTTCTTCCTCCGCCATTAATACTGGCCGCCATGTATAGCCTATCGTATGCTGAAAAATGGCGTTGAACCATACAACAACAACAACATAAAGTGACTAGTGGTCAGGTACAGAAAAACGTGTCTGATCTTTTCTCCGTGCGAAAAACAACTGAAACCAATTTCAAGCTAAGGCGGTGGAAAATATCGGTTAACCAATGCAATCACTTGCAACGAGTAACATTGTTTGGTTCTAAATTCAGGGCATGTAGTGTAGCAGCCAGCCACAAGAGAAGAAAAAAACAACAACAACATAAAATAACACGCCTGATCTTGTCACTGTGCGAGAAGCTGCTGAAGTCAATTCGAAGCGAACGCAGTAAGAAAATAAGCATAGCAAATGAAATCGTATATGATGAGTAATGCATAGTTTGTTCTCAGGTAGTGTGCAAAATAAGGACAACGCTCTTGCGTCGTTACCATTCTAGTGCAGAGAGACTGGTGTGTGAACATACAATCCCTCTTTTGCATATTGTACAATTTCTTCTTGCCGCATCAAAATACTGACCGGCCACAGTATTGGTTCGCGTTTTGAAACTGACAAACTTGTTTAATCTCACTCAAACATTTTGACATTCACGATCACATTAATAGAGACATAAGTGTTACAGCACTGGGTGTCAGTTTTTGTTGTATTTATTCTTCTTCAAACTAGCGAATTTGGATTTGTATGAAGTAAAGAAGATAAAGTTCAGTGAACCTCAAGGATGATGACCCAATCTGCCTGTCCATTGATGCATGTATTTACTTAAGAATTGTGACCTCTAAAATACAAATATATAAAGCACTCGTGATAAGAACGAACACAAAGACAGCAAACTCTACTATGAAAGGTATGTTTTCCTTCAAATCCGCGTAACTTAGAGTTTCAATCCCTTTCAAGACAAACATGGTACATTTTGTCGAGCTTGAAAGAAAACCCTGAATAAACTTAAACAATTTGCTATATATAGTTTTTTCTCTGGAACAGACTAAACAACATAAATACCGTACAAGCAAAAGGAAGTCTTAAATCTTCTATAAAAAAAAATAATTAAATCTTCTATGAAAAGAAATTCATTAATAAATTAAAATTAAAAGTTAACGATGACTAACCAAAAAAACCGAATTAAATAAAGGCAATGACATGTGTAGAAATGCCTTTCACTTTGACAAGGAATGCCAGTGTAAAATGCCATGCACCAACAACTTGAGAAACAAAATTATATACAAAGAGAAATCTCAATTCAAATTTCATTTTTTGTACAAATTATTTATTTTATGGAGCATACCTAAGCACTAATAAAGGGTGGAACATGGGGAAATACACATAAAGCTTTGATATTTCTGACAAAATGAGGGGATATTCCTAACGTTCTTATTCAATTATATATGATTGGACAAGTCTGTGTGATATCCACAAATAAAGAAATACAGATTCGCGGTCACGTTGCAAGTGTGTGCGTATTTTGGAAAATGGTACAAATTGGATATACATTTTTCTAGTGACACTTAAATTGAAGAGTCTGTGCAAGTGTCAAATGCCACAGTTACAAAACTTTGTACGGTTTGTAAACATTTCTACTTTAGATAATGTAAAGTATTGCAAGTCATTGTCACAGCAAGAGGTAGAACATAGGGTGTTTGACAGTTGTGTAGATGTCTCCAGTCAACTTCACAACGCACTTGCCTTGTCTTGTAATTTGGTCTTAGGAAAGATCACCTTTGTAGGTTTAACAATAGTTGGTAAGAGCAGTAGAAGACATCGTCACTGCTGTCAAAACATGGGTAGTTTTGTTAAAAATGGATTTAGTAATGTTTTAAATATATATCAAATGAGGAAACAAGAGTGTTACATCAGGGTTGGCAGATATCTAGGTCAACGACAAAGCAGAAGTGACAGAGAGAAGGAGACATCGTTGCTGAGCAGCATGGTTTTCTGAAGTAAGTACGTGTCTGAACGGCACAGTACCGACTCTAGTTCTCTTGATGACACGAAGTGTCTGGGTGTTTTGGTTTGAATCGAAGGGTCGTCAAGATGGATGATGTGTTTAAGACGCACCATTGTCTTTCACATCAGTCAGCCAGGGTTCCTAAGTGATTTTGTGAAATATACAAAGTCATTGTCACAACAAGACGTAGAGAAGGATATATATATATAGAGAGAACGAACTTGGTTAAATCATTTCTGAATCAGCAATCGAGATGAAACGACCGCACGATCTCAGTGAGAGAGAAGAAGGTAAGAGGCAGCGACGTGATATATCGTCTCACACACGACAAGAAGTGTTCACTCAAATCGAAAACATGAACGAACCTGAACCATCACCTTCCACGACTTCGACTAGACTGACAGAGCCTATTCCAAACCAAAGTCCACCACCACAACTAAACCCTGGAAACTACTACCACACTTGAGAGACGGAAAAGCGCTCCTCTAAAAAATTTAGAACCACCGCCTACACGTACACGGTGAAGTTTTAGGATTTCAAATCCGACGCACCGCTGGATAAAGCAGAAGGGTTCATCACCGAGGTGTGGGATTCTTTGAAACGGCAATGTGAAGCCAAAGAAGACGATCACTTGAGCCTTACATTCATCACGACAGTTTCAGGTCCCCCGTTTCGATCTATTTTTGCAGTCCAGCAGAATCGACACCTTCCAAAGTCATCGACACATGATTCAACACGTTCAACAATCCAATGAGAAGTTTCACATCAACGATGGAAAAGCGACACTGTTCATGACGCACATTTCCCTTCCCCAAGGGACAGGACGCAGAAAGGTGTGTTCGGTTGACGAACTTCACGGCAACAAAAATAACCTTGTTCAAATTAACAACACTCAAGACCAGATGTGTTTAGCCCGTGTCATCGTAGTGGGACGAACGTATGCCGACAAGAACGACTTGGCATAATGGAAAAGAGCCTGGGAGAACATTCGACGATCGGACCGAGCCAAACAACGAAGTGAAGCAGAACTAATGCAAGCGGGATATCCAACGTCTCACGCTGTGGTATTCCTGAAATGCAAAAATTGCAAGACGTATTGGCTCCACGCTAAACCTTGAAAGTGCATCCTCAAGAAATGCACAGACCTTTGTTGTTTCGAGGCAAATATTTCAAAGACGGAAAATACATTCACGTCTATCATCACGATGAACATTTCGATGTCATTACCAGTATCGCCCCATTCCTGGCATACAGCTATTACTGTGAGAAATGTGAATGTGGCTATAACAAATCTATATCAACACAAACATTGTGGATCGAAATGCTCAGGATGTTTGGCCTCTCAAGCCTGTCTAGACGAAGGACAAGAACGAGTGTTTCAGGTCCCCCGTTTGGATCTATTTTAGCAGCCCAGCAGAATCGACACCTTCCAAAGTCATCGACACATGATTCAACACGTTCAACAATCCAATGAGAAGTTTCACATCAACGATGGAAACGCGACACTGTTCATGACGCACATTTCCCTTCCCCAAGGGACAGGACGCAGAAAGGTGTGTTCGGTTGAGAACTTCACGGCAACAAAAATAACCTTGTTCAAATTAACAACACTCAAGACCAGATGTATTTAGCCCGTGTCATCGTAGTGGGACGAACGTATGCCGACAAGAACGACTTGGCATAATGGAAAAGAGCCTGGGAGAACATTCGACGATCGGACCGAGCCAAACAACGAAGTGAAGCAGAACTAATGCAAGCGTGATATCCAATGTCACACGCTGTGGTATTCCTGAAATGCAAAAATTGCAAGACGTATTGGCTCCACGCTAAACCTTGAAAGTGCATCCTCAAGAAATGCGCAGACCTTTGTTGTTTCGAGGCAAATATTTCAAAGACGGAAAATACATTCACGTCTATCATCACGATGAACATTTCGATGTCATTACCAGTATCGCCCCATTCCTGGTATACAGCTATTACTGTGAGAAATGTGAATGTGGCTATAACAAATCTATATCAACACAAACATTGTGGATCGAAATGCTCAGGATGTTTGGCCTCTCAAGCCTGTCTAGACAAAGGACAAGAACGAGTGCATTGCCCTGCTTGTAAAGAATTTTTGTCACCAACAACATGTAAAGACGCAAGGTTCACAGCAGAAAAAGTGCTTGACAACTGCTAAGAGTGTGCCGTCCTTGTGGGCAAGGCATACATACCAATAGTGCAACGTTACACGTTTGTCCAGGAAAGAAGTGATGTCACATTTGTCGCCAAATCATAGACGTGGAACACGACTGCTACATTCAAAAATATCATTCTAAACAAGAGAAGGAAGATGAATAGAAGAAAGGGAATTTCATCTTTTTCGATTTCGGATGCATCCAAGAGACCGGCATTCACATTCTTAATATCTGCGTGGCTCATCGAGTGTGCGAGAAGTGCATCCAAGAGCCTATCATTAGTCATTGCACTCAGTGCATCAAGATTCCTGGAGGACGTGAAAAAATATTCCGGAGAATGAACACACCAATCTCGCCCTATGGATCTTAGACCCCATCAACGAGACGTGGAGCCAACAGGACATCGAACGTTATGGAGATTGTCATCGCCATGCCACAGTGATGGCTCACGATCCGTTGGGATACGATGGGCAATTTCTTCTTAGATACGAAAGTAATTTTGAACTGAGCCAAAATCATTTCCATTCAAGTGGGTGAAGTACAGTGATGTGGTTGATTCAATGCGTTACATGGCCATGCCTTTGAGTCGAATGCCTAAAATGTTTGGAATGACAGAAATGGCCAAATGCTGTTTCTGCACTTTTTCAATACCAAAGCCAATTAACACGCCGCTCTACCCCATTTTCCTGAGGCTCGCTACTACGACCCCGACAACATGTGTACCGAACAACGATAAGCTTTCTACGCTTGGTACCATACTCACGCCTTGGACCCCTTCGACTTTCAGGAAGTAATGTTAACATATTGTCTTTCCGACGTTGACATTTTATGGCGTTGCTGTGGAAAATTTCAAGAATTATTCATAAAACACGGAGGGATCGATACTTTGAAAGAAGCCCGCACCATCGCGAATGCGTGTTCCTTAGTATGCCGCCTATGATTCATGCCTGAAAACACACTGTCTGTCATCAGGCCTTAAACTACCAACTTTGTCTAAACTCAGTATCCGGTCAAAGCCATACGATGGCTACATTACTTGTGCGACAGGGAAGACAAATGCATCCAACATGTCCGCAAGCGAGAAGGCGAAAAGACCATCGGAACGTATTCGGTGGATGTTTGGGACTTAGAAAACCCCAAGATCGTGTACGAATTTAACGGTTGATTATTTCACGCTTGTCCCCTCTGTTACCCTCAACGTCTCACCAAATATCAGTTTATATAACGGACCATGGAGGACTTGTACCAGGCCACGTGTCAGCGACCATTGAAGTTAGAACAGCAAGGATACAAAGTAGTGGAAATGTGGGAACACGAGTACGGTGACCATAGTCCCTAAACAGCCCCACGACTCTTTTCACTCTGATGTCCATAGACCCTTAATAACCCCACGACCTTTTTGACTTTGATTTCCATAGATCCTACGCAGCCTCCTGTTACTACTTATAATTGTAATACCGAAATAAATGAATTTAATCTCAGTATATTTTAATAGAAAATTACTTTCAATATAATTTAGTGGAAAATGACTTTTAATACAAATTAGAGAAAATTTCAGTCTTATTATTTTACTAAAAAACATTATGTCCCAATATTACTGTAATGTGGAAAGGTGTAATTCGTTTGTTCGGACAATGGGGAGTGTTGCGGAAATACTACAGTAACATAGGAGATTACCTTCTTGTATTGTTGTGGTGTTCAGAAGTTTTTTTTTTTTTTTTTGTTTCTTCGTCTATAATGCAGCATTTTACACCCATTTTCGATTTAAGGATATTTCCTACTTGTTTATCTTGGAACTCAACTGACAATTCTTATCGCCTCTATGAATAGTTTCTCATTGTTTTTCGAATATAATCGAACATCCACACCCGAGAAGACATGCATATTTAAAAAAAAAAAAGAACCGGATAGAAGTGGCATAAGGTTAAATAAAAATTTGCCTTCTATGTTTGGGACTGAAATACGGTAACACAATTTTTAATTTTCTTTCCAAGAATATTCCTTTATCATTTAAGAAATTGTAATGATTTTCTCATATTTAATGAATTACACAACTTTATTTGAGAAGCGTAAAAACGGGTTCCTTTGTGTTACATTTGTGTTCTTATGATACATCAACACCATTGATACATCAGCACACACAAGATTACTGGAATTGATTCCGAACGCTGTACACTTATGCTGGGCTCTTTCACATTATTTGGGATTTAATTCACAAAATAGTGTGTCTTTTGAGTTTTCATTTTGTATTATCTCTCTGCACAAACATAATACTGTGATGTTATCAAGGCCTCTAAATTATCTCTACATCAATAAATCACACAAAGATGGTATTGAAACTTGTAATTTGTCCCTACACAAATATAATGCTATATGACTGGTACTGAAGCTTGTAATTCCTCTCTACACAAATATACCACACGGTGATGATGTTGAAGCTTGTTTAGTTACATTACACAAATATACCACAAGGTGATGATGTCGAAGCTTGTTAAGTTACATTACACAAATATACCACACGGTGGTGATGTTGAAGCTTGCATGTTCTCTGCGATCATATACCAATCAGTGATGACATTGAATCTTGTTAAGTTACATTACACAAATATACCACACAGTGACGGTATTGAAGATTTGTAATACTATATGAATAAAGATAAATCAATGGTCCTCCTACCTAATATCGAGATAATACCTGTTTTAACCTTTGTCGCCATTCTGTGGTGGAATACGTCACATTCGTTCCTATTGTGTGGTGGCATACGTCACTATTCTGTGCGTTCTACTTCGAAACATACTATTGGTCCATTAGTATACCTCCGGACAAAGGAAAAAAATTGGAAACTTTAAACCAACGTGTCTTTCAAGTACATTAGTGGCTATACCAGTGAGCTTTTACAAAAGAACCAATGATAATCCGGTGCTTTATCCAGTGCTTGTATATGTTTACTATTATACCTCACGGTGTTGGAGTTTGAAGAGTTGCATGAAGATAAATACTGAATATCAAACATAAAGATGCAAACTTTGTGATAAAAAGTTTAGATAGAGTATTCGTTTCGAGTGCCACATGAGTATACATACTGGAGATAAAGGAATCAAATGTGAAATTTTTAAAAAATGTTTGCCCAAAGTAGTCCTTTGAAGAACCACATGAGAATCAATACTGGAGATCAAGTATTCAAATGTGGAGTTTGTGATAAAATGTTTGGAAATAGTGGTCATTTGAAGAAACACATGAGAATCCATACTGGAGATAAACCATTCAAATGTGAGGTTTGTGATAAAATGTTTAGACAGAGTAGTCATTTGAAGAACCATATGAGGATACATACTGGAGATAAACCATACAAATGTGAAGTATATAACAAAACGTTTGCACAAAGTAGTCCTTTGGAGAACCACATGAGAATCCATACTGGAGATAAACTATTCAAATGTGGAGTTTGTGATAAAATGTTTGGATATGGAAGTAATTTGAAGAAACACATGAGAATCCATGCCGGAGATAAACCATTCAAATGTGAAGTTTGTGATAAACTCTTTAGACAGAGAAGTTATTTGAAGAACCACATGAGAATCCATACTGGAGATAAGCCATTCAGATGTGAAGTATGTGATAAAATGTTTAGACAGAGTACTCATTTGATGACCCACATGAGAATTCATACTGGAGATAAACCATTCAAATGTGAACTTTGTAATAAAATGTTTGGCCGTAGTAGTTATTTCAAGGTCCACATGAGGACACATACTAGAGATCAACCATTTAAATGTGAACTTTGTAATAAAATGTTTCGAGACAGTAGTAATTTGAAGAGGCACATGAGGATACATACTGGAATTAAACCATTCAAATGTGAATTTTGTGATAAAATGTTTGGATATAGTAGTCATTTGAAGGACCACATTAGAATCCATACTGGAGATAAACCATTCAAATGTGAAGTTTGTAATAAAATGTTTAGAGAAAGTGGTAATTTGAAGAAACACATGAGAATTCATAGTAGAGATATACAGACACAATTCAAAGGTGAAGCGCATGATTAAATGTTTAGACAGAGTGCTGTGTAGAGGCATTTGACATAATCCATTCAAATGTGGAATTGGTGAAAGCATCTTAGGGCAAACCACTGCTTTGGAGAACCACAGGAGAAAGTTTATGCAGGGTTGACATGAGAATACATACTAGACATTAACCATTCAAATGTCTTGTTTATGATCAAACATTTGGGGCACTCGTTTTGTGTAATGCCATATGAAGTCGTGTACTGTTGATAAAGTATTCAGTGGCTTTGGATGAGTACATATCCAACCATAACATGACAATACAGTATGGAGAATAAATATTAAATGGTGTAGTGTTTTCATTTTTAGCTTAATAGTGTTTTGAATGTATGTCTTAAAGGAGCAGTACTGTATCATATGAAGAAATACAGAATTACAAAGACCTTCAAGGAATTGTATTCCTTAAAAAACCCAAATATTAGACACATAAATTACTTTTCAAACTTTTAGGTAAACACTGATAATCGAAGTCAAACTTTCTGATTTTGAAAAGCATCATGTACCATTTTTTGGGTTTATAAATAGCTCAGAGTACTAAGGTATACATATTCAAAGAACTGCGACTGTTACTGTCGAAGCTGATGATTCCATGTAAACATTAGCATAATGAAGACCTACATCCCAGAAAAGGAAATGTGCTTTGGTGTAAAAACAGTCTGTACGGATGATGTCTGTTTCATGAAGGAGACTGAAAGAAAAAATCACCGGAACTACAACAGACGCAATGCACTTGTCCAACCCATGGTAAATGACCAAAAGTAAGCTGACACAAGAAAAGTAAGGTTTTTTATGCTTTGCTGAGATAATCCTGGCTTTTAAAAAGTAGTCGCCAAAATAATCGCAGACCTCAATATTTTGTCGCCAAATTTCAAGAAATGTCGCCAGAACAAGTAGTGAATATTTTTCAAAGTGTGTTAATGTAATAGGCAGTGAAAAGCCTAGTAATGTAACAGGCAATGAAAATTGCACAAGATGGGATAGTTATTACTTTATTAATGACAAGCAATACAGCTATAATATTACAAAATAAATCATTACATGACTGTTTTGTACTATTAAAATGTAGAATATCACATGATGATCCAGCGCAATTTTAGGGCTGCCCACTTGTTGAATGAATACGATGTGTGCATATCTACTTTACGGTTGGAGAGTTTGATTGCACCCAGAAATGGAAATAATCATTAATTTTGTATGCTATAAATATTTCATTTATAATTATACATGTTCTGATTTTATATATTTATATATATATATATATATATATATATATATATATATATATATATATATATATATATTTAACAAGAAGTTGGCATTAATGCAGCAATCACAGTGTACTACAGCTGTAACATCATAATAAATATTTTAAGGTCGTACACATGTTTGTCCTTATTTTACTGTCATTTAAATCCATATCATATTTAGTTAACAAGCTAGAATATAATATTTGCAATACCTGTGTGATACACAAGTGACAACTGTTGCAGCTTTGGAATAATTGTGGTGGCAGTAAGCCACAAAGAAAGTGTTCCTCATGGCACTGATAATGGCATTTTCACTTTTTACTATATACCAGCAATCTTCGCTACTTCCATGGTCTTTGCATCCCGCATCACCGTTTGTGCATAGGTATGACTGTTGTCACCTGAAAAAAATGCATTATCAAAAGTAAAATATCTACTTTCCTGACATATACAGTATTTCACTCATTTTCTAAAATAGAAACATCGGATATTAAGCCTATCTATATTGTGTATATTATTTTCCAAGTTATAGTTTTGTAGGGAACTTTACTTAATGACATGTTAATTATTAAAACTTAAGATCGTACTTTGTAATGTAAGATAAGTGATGTATAATTCGACCGTCGATTTCATGCATTCAGTAATTAAATAACCCCACCCCTTATGGCTAGCATCATATTTATATCTCCGTCAACCAGGAGTTTCTTAAATTTATTTTTGCTGCGCTTCACATGCTTTGCTTGTAGTGAATTGCTTTCTAAATCCCAAGAATGACCACTGAATGCTGTAGAATTGTTCTCAACAAGAAAATATGATCTGCATTCCCACCAATGAAACCTAAACGGGTCAACACCTGGCATTAATGTAGCATACATATAAGCATAAATTCACACACCTTTTAGGGATTTTTAGATTAACAAAAAAGTGCATGGATTTTTTGTCAATCAATTGCATGTGCTTTCACATACTGTAGAACAGGCGGTCTCTTTGAAGTATGTTGAATAGGCTTAAGTCTAACCTTCAGCTATTGTACAGAATATGAAATGGGGATACATTGGTGGTAGGGAGGCAAATAAGGCACGCCACAAGGAGAAACAGTGTGTCCTTTTGAAAAGGTAACGTGTATTGGGAAAAGCGGAGAATATTTAGTGGAAATTATGCTTAAATACGCCTCAAAAAATCTTCCCTCTGGTAGGTCCCAGTCTGCTTTTTTTTAATCGAATCTCCTGACTTGGCTTTTGAAAAGATTTATAATTTTTTTTGCTTGACACGGTAGTATTACTGTACTATACTGTACGGTATTAACTAAATTTATTCAACGATTATTTTGAATTCTTTAGATGTTAATTCTTTATGTACATTTGAAACTTCAACACAGAAGAGGCAATTTTCATTTATTGGAAAGTATTCGGATTTCTTGCAACTATTGGAATTTATAGGACTTTTAGGAACTAGGAATTCATTCACCATGCTGTAAGTTAATTTATTTCTTTCTCTCTTGTATTTTGAGAAATAAATTATTTTTAATTATGAAAAAAACTTCTTTGTTTTGCTATTTCTTGTTGCGTAGTTTAAGTCTCTGCAGTCATAACACAGGATTACGGCAGAAGGAAAGATCAATGAGCAAAATTAGCATGTATTGCTTACCCTGCCTGGATTCATGTTCAGTGACACGCTCCCTCTTCCAAATATGACAGCCAGTTGTAAATGAATTGACGACTTGTGCCTTGATACATATACAACAGAACATCTGCTTTAACTTTGTATCATATCTCAGTTTCTAGCTGTCTAGAAATTTTCTGGAACTTTTGACACGTTCATCATGATGTGGTGTTGCACTTGAAGCATTACTACCATCACACTATTTGTAGATGATGATTGACTGCCAGGTTAAATATCAGGTTCAGTGATGGTGTTGTCTGATGAATTTGCATTAAGTCCAAATTATATCCACACAAGGGAATTAGAAGAAGGAAAAAAAACACAATATCTACTATCCACACAAACGTAAGCAGCAGCAGAGGGGGCGAACATACCAACTTTGGAAGCGTCCAAAAACCGAAATAAGCCTTCCTAAAAAAAAGGATTAATAACCTTAAAAATCAAAATAACTAACTACAGAGGCTGCTGCTCTCTCAAAGAGTCCCTAGGTTAGTCCATGTTATTTCTCCACGATGGCGAGTATATTATAAAAAACGAACCAACTTGAGGTCATGGTCCCCTCTGCTGCTATTAATTTATCCAAATATTTTATCAAGTCCAATACGATATCTTGTTCTAGGATCGTGCAAATTTATTGTTATAAATCCTTGTGGAGTAGCTTGCGTTCGTGAAAAGAAGTTTCTGTATTTAATTATATCCATGTCACCGCTGCACCAGGTTTGATGAATATTTTGTAACGTGTGTGTATCAACTCCATTAAACACAACTAAAATATTACAGTTATGTCTGATCACTTTTGGTATTTGTGTGTATCGTTGAATAACATAAATGACATCGGTGTTCTTATGTCTGCCTTGAGAAAAAATCCTAGCTGGATTTGATTGTTTGTCCAGCATCACATCATCGTATACAACTAAATTATTAATAGATCCGTCTATGGAATCAACTGATGGTGCTTTATCAATATCGGTTATAAACTTGATAACATCGTTATCTTTATCTATTCACGCATTTTCATTAAAATCCTTGAGCACATTATAACATCATTGATCATCAACTGACGGGGCTACCAAATACAATTTATCCCACTTTAACCATCTAATTATAAGATTGAGTAACAACTGTGTCTTTCCACTTCCAGATGGTGCTATTATTATCATTCTGATGGAATTTGGTAACGTAGGATGGTGCTTGACAGGTTCTCATTTTCTTGTCGCTGAGAAATCAATTATATCCATGCTGTATAAAATATCGATGGATTTATATTGTGTGAAGTGCAGGACGGATACACTAGCAACTATTACCACAAAAAATAACATCAGTGGTTACGGGTAAGTGTACGCGGTGTGGTACAAAGAAGTTTAAATTTATTCCTGGTGATAATTCAGGGACAAAGTCAGCGTTAAAAAAAAAAGCAACGAGGAGGTGATATTGCAGCAAAATTAACAAAATTACCCGGGACTCCATGGGCTAAATACCCAGGAGAGAAACATCTACCAGGATATAATTATTGCAGTCCTGGTACTCGACTCGATATCAGGCTTGATAATCAGGATCAACCAAAACCAGGCGAGGAACCAATAAACGCTATTGATAAAGCATACCATGCTCATGATGTTGCATATAAAAGCAATGATCTACAACATAGGCATATTGCAGATGTGAAATTAATTCATGTGCTAGATTCTATAAAAAATAAAAATATCAAAGAAAAATTAGCTAATTGGTTAGTAAGATCCACAATGAAAGGTAAATTAGCACTAGGGACTGGTAATATATAAATGGAATCGATTTATTATTCCCCAATTGGATACTGGAAGGGTAAAGCAGCAATTAGTAAACTTGCTGATGCAGCAGCGGTTAAACATTCTGCTGCTAAAGGGTGGTTATCCAAACAGGCAATATGGCAAATTTATCTACTGCCACCTAAGCAAATTCGATTTGCACATTTCAGTGTCAGTGTTCCTAATGAAGTTCATCAAGCTTATATTCTGTTTTTACCACATGATACTGTGTGTAGAAAAACGTACAAATACGCGCTAACCGTTGTTGATGTTGCAAGTAGATATAAAGATGCAGAACCGCTATCAACGGAAACAGCATCTGAAGCAGCCGATGCTTTTAAACGAATTTATCAGCGAGGTGGTCTGCGATGGCCACAGCTGTTACAAGTTGACCCTGGCAAAGAATTTCTTGGTCCAGTATCATCATTAATGAAGCAACATAATACCAAAATATGACAAGGACATGCTACAATTCATCGTGATCAGGCAATTGTTGAACGATTTAATTGAACGCTAGCTGAGCAGTTATTTGGATATCAATACACGAAGGAATTCATTCAAGATAAAAGATCTCGTGAATGGGTGGCAAGATTACCAAATGTGATAACTATATTAAATAATGAGATTACTCGAACAACCAACATGAAACCTATTCACGCAATTACAAGCACGCATATACCAATACAATGACGTGATTTTTCAGCGCAACCATTATCAGGTAATATCACTGTCAGGTATTTATATAAGCCTGGTGAACTTGAAGGTGGTAAAAAAAGAGCGACTGATCCTATTTGGAGTATTACGATGCACAAGATATCCACCGTGACAAGATCCACTTGTAGACCCGCAATCTACAGTCTGGATTCAACTGCTCCTCAACGTGGATTTGTATGCGAGCAATTACAGATAATTCCCGATGACACACAATTACCACCCAAATCACTTAACTAGCTCCGTTACATCGGTTACACTCAAGACAGGTCAACATGATATTTTCTCATGTATGACCAAGATTGTTATTTTTTCTATCTGCGGTAAATTGTCTTGGATCTTTTTTCAGATACCGCCATAACATTATACAATTACAACCTGCACAATGATTATTCTGTTGTTGTTTCAGTGCATTAATAAAATCAACATCAAGATCAAAATCGCGTGGTTTTTTTTGTCACAATGTTTATAACCAGATAATTTTTTTCTTATTATATCGCTTTGACATTCGTCAATATCATCACTAGTCACTGACGAGTCCATGACAATTCGTCTCAATTGAGATATTTTTCTAACTCGAGACACTGCAAGATAAACTAGGTTCGACCATTCGATACGATCATCAACGATCCAAACAACTGTATCAGTAATAGTTAATCCCTGAGATGAATGAATCGTCATCGTGTATCCAAGCGTCCATGGGGATTTATCAGCACGTAGAGCATCTTCATCAACATCAACTGCAACAATATCATTCAACACAAGATTCTGTTTCCTTGACTCTGTCCTGGTATATCACCGTCAATATTTTGCCGTCGCGTGTCTGATGGTCGATAACATAATGGAACTGGCAACGTTGGAAACTTTTCTCATTGTAACTGAAACAACTCCCATTGAAGTGTATCACGAACTATCTTTCTACTTGCAACTATTAAATCGTTTGGTCTCCACGCGCGCAAAAAAGTCTTTCATGGGTGCTTCTGAAATTATCTTGCGCATAACTTCACACTGAATTTTATTCGGTTGTAGTCTGATTAATTTTTTAAATTCCTTCAATGTTGCATCAAGTGCTCTATGATCATCAGCCACTTCTTCGAAGTGGTCAACGAAATTTTTCAGCCAATCATGTGGAGTTGGTCCAGCTATGGGTGGTGGTTGACCGTGATCGCCGCACATTATCACAGCAGTATTTCTTGTTAACAACCAATCTAGAAATGTTTTTAGTGTTTCTAGTGGTACAGTGCATATTTCATCCCATATAATCCTTGGAATGTGTTTCTCGCCCATCCTTAAAGATGTCCATGTATCACCCTTCCATCGGAAAAAGCTGTGATAAGTACATGATTGTACGCCTCGTTGTTTCATTTCTTGCGCGAGTCTGTGTGTAGGTGTTAGCACAATCATATCTGAATTCTGTAATAGTTCGATAGCTCGAGTGGTTTTACCAGAACCGTCAGGTCTGTTTAGATAAACTGTTTTGTGTCTAGTTATTGGATCGTATACCGATGGTGCAGAAGATATCTGATTATTTCTGCCTGATTTTATCAGGTAAATATCTTTAACCGCAACATCAGCGGATTCGGAATAATCGAGTATATATTCCTTTTTTATTCTCCACGAACCCCACGATGCACAAGTGCCTATGCTTAATTTTTCTAACAGTATTGAATATTTTTTACTTATATAAAACAAATCAGTAGCAACTCTGACAGCGAGTGTAGAAACCTTATTTATCATCGATAATAGGTTTATTGAAAAGTACGCGAGCATCGATGATCTTAAATGAGTATACTGAGGTGACTCACCATCCATGTAGCTCACAATTGTACCCAGTTTAGTTCCATTTGACAAGAAAGCTATTTCTCGACTTATAAACGTATTTCTGTTCTTTGTATCAGCGATTATAAAATCTAACTCAGCATCATCCATAATCAATCTTATACAATGTCGTCCTTGGGTAAACTTGCCGATTATTTTTCTACCAAGATCTTTTGTAATATTATTCTCGTAATCGGTTTCATCCGAATACTACTTTTGTTGTGGTAACCAAACTGCGGTTTGTTTCCAGTATGATATAATTGATTCACTTACAATCAACCGTGTTAACATCGCACAATCGAGCATATACCGTAATAGTACTATTGGTGTCCACATTTTTTCAGGAAAATGTTTTCCAAACCAAACATAAAAAATTGGATGAAGTCCTTTAGACATTTCAAATGACTCGATACAAGCAAATCCAGTCAGGTCAAAATCCGGTAATGGTCCATTTATCGATACTCGCGTCATTTCGTGCGTCGGATGACCGAATCTTTTAAAGTATACAGAACAATCTCCGTATCCAAGAACACTTCCGGGATAACACGCGACCATATCAACTGAAATAAAATCTCTGTGATCGTATTTAGTATTCCACAATTCGCCGTGTCCATATTCAACACAACTGGATACTATGTAATCAAGAAAATCAAACCTAGTTGGTTTCCACGAATTTTTCTTTCTAGCAAAATGAGCTGCAACTGACGGAACAGTAAAACAGTTGCTCAGTAGTTCATCAGTATCAACAGTATATTGCAGTGCAAGATTTTTCATTTTCTTGTGAAGAAGATCTGTTCGATAAATAACGCCATTAGGTCATACAAACTGATCAAATTTATTTTTTTCTTCCACGCATGATTCGTCGTTAGAACTCCGAAATAACCATACTGACACAGGATCGTTTTTACTTATTTCGTTAATAAAGTCAAACATATCTCCGCGATAGTATTTAACAGTTCGATCTCGTGGAAATATTGTTACTGCGTTAGTCCACGCGTGTGCGTTATGATCAATAACTTCAATCGAAACTCCTTTTGATCTATATTTTGATTCATACAAAATCTCTTCTGTTATCGTCGCTACGGTTATTGGAAATTTTAATCTTTTTCCTAACTCAGCGACATCTTTGATAGACGCACCGGTATATTTAACCATTTCTCCCCACATGTTTATTATTTTACGTCTTTAATCCGTTAGACCGTTTCCACGAGTCGAAACGGTAAAATGTTCTATTACTCGCTCGGCTACACAGTTTATTTTTGAAAATTTCATTGGCGCCAGTTTATCAACGCTGGGTTTTTCATTTATCACATAGATTCCATAAATAACCGCGGTCACAGGATATGCTCGTTCATAATACGGTTTGTCAGTACCTGTCAATAGACCTGGTTTGGAATCTTTACTTAGTACGACAGTTTATTTTATTACCGTGGACAGGATCATATTTGTCACGGATAATCCAATCATCTGTTTCTGTTAGCACGACAAATTTTATTCTGAAAAGATACTTTCGATTATCAAGATAGTTAATGATAATTGCTGCTCATTTGTCGTTCATCATAGCGTCGATGATATCTTTGTTGCGTATAATCTTGAACGTTGACCAGACATGAGATGCACCATCTGTGCGAACTTCTTTCTTGGCGTCGTGAATTTTATTAATCAGACCTTTGTTTTCGGATCAACCAGATCTTGCATCGGTAGGTTAGGAGATATTCTGTCGAGATTAAATTTATCTCCGCTCAGGGGCTTTATTTGGGATAATCTATCGAATTTGTTCATATTATATTTCAAGCAAATATTTAAATTAAAATAGTATGTATACAATGTCTCAATGCAAATGGCTCATGGTGGGTTCATTGACTCATTGTAATAAATCCTGTAAAAAGGAATTCTGCAGACAACACATGCAAAACGTTCAGCGTGGAAGCTTAGGACCAATGCCATGTCTGTGATGTGGTGCTGGAGTGCGAGGAAAAAGACAGCTTTGTGCGTGTTGTGGTGGTAAACGATACAGAGAGCTTAAAAGAAATTCTGCCCAAAAAAATGATGTCAATAACAACGCTATAAAATCCGTGGAGGATTATCTAAGTTTTCAGACAAATTATGATTTAAACAAATAATATTATTGCATAATGGAGCAAAATAAATTTATTCCACATCCTATAATAACAAACTACGAATCAAATATTGATGGTATGATCAGAAATTGTCAGAAAAAAGTACCAGTTGGTTGTATTAATAATCATGGTTATCTATTGTTTACTGCAGCGAACAAAACTTATCTCTTTCATCGTTTCACATCCGAGTATCACAAGGGGTTGATCAAAGACGGTCTTGTGATCGATCATATCAACGGGGTGAAAATTGACAATAGTTTATCCAATCTTCGAGCTGTTACACAGAGCGAGAATAATACACGTGGTAATACTGGGAGATGTAAAACAATTGTAAGGAGGGTGGTAAAATCCACAAACATAGAAACTGGCGAAGAAATTATATTTCAATTAATGAACGCGGCTGCGAAATATTTTGATATTAATCCACCTTCAGTACAATTTGTCGCGAAAATATATATAAATCCACTCTTTCCAAGAAATATAAACAGAAAATCACCTTCCAATATTGTTAATGAGATAAACTATCATCACTACCTTAAATTGTATATATTTTGTTTGGGGACCCAGTATTGTATAATCGTATACTACTCATTTTTCGATTATGCGAAAGGGAGATAATTCTGTAATATAGATTTCTTCGTAGATTTCCGATTTTTATGGTCGTAATTGGTTAATTAATCATCTACGTCGTAATTAATATCAACAATTATACCAAAGAAAGATATTTATGGTTTCTAACTTACAAAATAGAAAAATAAACGTATTTTACATCGTGCAATATAGCGAGTTATTTTTAGATCTGTTATGAGAAATCGAGGCAAAACATGCTGTTTTTAATGCAGATATTTACAATCTGTTCAGAAATACAGAAATATTTAAACCGATCTGTAGGTAAAAACGTTTGATGGTGCAGTGGTAGTATGTAAATAGACAGAACACGCTGTTAGTGCAAGATATTTACAATCTGTTACGAGAAATCTTGGCAGAAATACGCTGCTCTCATTTGCATCTTCAGAAACCGCTGTTTTAATGCAGAAATATTTAAACCGATCTTGTAGCTATGTAATAACCTCTGAACATATAGTGTTAGATGATTCGATAGCTCAGTTGATAATGTATCTGGCCGTGATACTCGAGTCCGCAGGATTGAATCCCATGACTGACAACTGGTCGATGGTTACGCATATTAGCAATTTTTATAATTAATTGGGGGACCGCCAGCCCCTCTCCGCTCAACAGAACCCTCCAACCACACGTCACTGGTGGTTGATACATGTTTTGTATCACCTACGGGCTGATTATTGGGGGGTGTTCTGTTGAGCGTAGAAAATGGCCTCATATATGTTTGTGCCGTCCTTAATTATTTCATTCATTGAATATATTTCATTTTATTCATTCACTGTATATGTTTCATTTCATTCATTCATTGCATACTTACTGAACTTGCTAAAACGCTCGAATAGAGGTTCATGTCACTCATGTCATTTATATATGTTTCTGCCGTCCTTAATTAAGATTGTCATTCATTCATTGCATACTTACTGAACTTGCTAAAACACTCGAATAGAGATTCATTCCCATGTCATTTATATATGTTTTTGCTGTCCTCACTAAACGCACCCTCTTGGGCCTCTAGACCGTTGTTTGACGGGTTAGGGGTTCTCATAAGGGGTAGTGTTTCTTGTGCCCGTTGAACTTGGTAGAATGCGGTTTCAAGCTACGAGTTCTGCATTGTGCCGTCCTTAATTAAGATTGTCATTCATTCATTGCATACTTACTGAACTTGCTAAAACACTCAGATAGAGGTACAATCATTCATTGTATATGTTGTGCTGTGCCCCTTCCTGAACTTGCTAAAAGACTCGATTAGGGGTTCATAGGGGATATTTTGTTTATTTTAAATATATATATCTATATATACGGTATAATAATGAACTATGAAAATATTAATGATGTAATTGTTGCTATTCAAAAATTAGAAAAAGATGGAATTAATATATCCGATGAACTAAATCCTGAAAAAAATAATTTCTGATTTTGAAATTTTACAAGAACGTAAAAACCAAGGAATACACACACTATCATCTGAATACAAGTTCATAAAACGGATTCAGGCGGCGATGTTCCGGTCACTAGCTACCATAGAAAATGATCAAGTGAGGGAACTCATTCATCTGTCTGCCGCAGTAGAAAAAATTAGATTAGAGTTATCCCACGAATACGAGGCAAAAAAAAATAATTAGTACTCGTATAAGACAATTGAGAAAAATTACGTTAGATCGTGAAACGATCCAAAGTAAATTCGTTGGTGAAGTAGTACAAAATAATTCTGGTGAAAATGAAAATGAGATTTTCGGTAACTGGGGTCCCTGTCAACGCTGACCACGTGTAATATTATCATAGATCTTTGATCTTAATATTTTATTTTATCATAGATCTTTGATCTTAATATCTTATTTTATCATAGATCTTTGATCTTAATATTTTATTTTTTCTGAAATTGATGGGCTAGTTGGTACTCAGAACTATGCAAACCAATCAATTTTGTAATTTTGATTGGCTAGTTGGTACTTGGAACTATGTAAAATGATCAAATTTTCAGAAAAAATAAAATATTCCAATACTTTTTAGTCAAATTTGTTATTTTAGTCGATTTGTCAAGGAAAATTGATGAATTTTCCAATATCATTCGGGTCAAACCTCAAGCGGTTCTCTAATTGATTTATCGAAAAATCGTTAAAAATCAGTAAAATATGCTCAAAAAGTGAGATTTTTCATGCCATTTTTGTTAATTTTTCTGGTAATTTTCGAAAAAAAATGAGGATTTTTAACGATTTATCGATAAATCAATTTGTGAACCGCTTTAGGTTTGACCTGACGAAAAACTGTAATTTGACAAATCGACTAAAATAACAATTTCACTAAAAGTGCTGGAATATTTCTGATAAAATAAAATAAAAATATTTCTGATCAAAGATCTATGATCAAAAATCATTACGATAAAAGTCTTTAAGATTTTACATGTAGATTGACAATCAATTCCTCCACACGCAGGTCAATTAATCGTCCTATGTGGTCTGTGAGTTTAAAATTTATTCGTGTTAACATAGTATTATGACACTGCAGATAAACAGGATTGGTTGCTACTTGCACGATCAGATCCCCAGGGGGTACTTGTGGTGTGAAAGTGTATAAAATGTATCCTTGTTGAGCCTGATTTGATTTTCCAAGATCTATTTGATAGCTGCCATCGATTACGTCACAAACTAGATTAACCGCAATTGTCGATGTTATATTAACGATTCCCGGAGATACATGTCTGCCGCCGTCGTGTGGATCATTATTATATCTAAGAACAGTTGCTGGTGGGGCTATTTTTCTCCACGCAGCTAGTATTTCAGGAAAGTTTTTGTTGATAATATCGTTGAGATTTTTCTTGATTGTTCGGTTGCAAGTGATGGTATTACAAATGCCGGTAATTGTTGCTCGGTTATTTTAAAATAATCAAGAAATACATTATACAATGATTCTCTTTCTCCATAAAGTTTCTAATACTCTTCATTAATTACCGAGTCACGAATTTCTCGATTAATATGTTCGAAATCTTCCACAATTTGATTCACATGCTGAGTTGTTTCGATAATTTGTTGTTTTAGGTCATCAGAATAATACTGCGTAATACCTGCAAATAAATTCTTTAATTTATCAAATGCGCGTGTAAATTCAGGAGTAATTATACCTGAAAGAATATTAAAATATTCTTCTTGGACAACCAGATGAGTCGGCGGTGTTGCGAACTTAAATAGTTTATAAAAGATCTTAATAATGTACCATATTCAGTCAAAAAATAATCATTGGAAAGTTTTTCTCTGTATTCTGGAGTTGTTATAAACTTGGCATCGTCAGTGAGAAATTCATTTAACCTTGGTTCTGGTGGTCCATGATATTCTGGCGCAATATCAGGCCAACCTAGTACGGATCTTATCGTGGACTGATAAATATCAACGACGTAATCAGGCGAGTTCATTTCAATTGCAGAAGACAGCGTTGGTTCATGAACATTAATTGATATTTTTGCTTCTTTTCCTGTTATTGATTTTATTCTACGCGCAAATTCATCATTGATTTGTTCGATCTCATAACTGCCTGTTGGTATTCCAACAACGACCCAATCAAGTGTTCCATCGGGTTTGTTTTTATTAGCAAATACAAGTGAATTATTTGCTAATGTACCATTAAATGATCTCGATCTGACATTTGGCCAACTATGGTATACTCGTAATTGTGCTAGTGCAATTTCATTTGCGCGAATTGCAGTTGGAAAATTGATGTTAAATTCAGGATTAATCGAGCTTACCGAGATCATTGTAGTCTTGTGCGGGGTTGTGTTTGTCACGATCTAATCGTCGTTGATACTTTTTTTATATTTACCGTATATTTTTCGACTCGATCTTTCAACGCTGCCTGCCATTCACGCGCTTGATTGTACCTATAATGTTGCGATGCAACGTCGATTGAGGTACTCATTATATTTTATATAGTAACCAACTGAGGTGTTTCAGCTACAAATTCCAAACACCACCAGTAAGATGTTGCGGTTAATTTCTTATCAGCTGCTTCCAGAATAAATATTTCTTCGTTTCCGCTATTTAATATAACAGATACAACCCCGGAAAACTTATCAGTTGAATGACGCCATGGATACGTTGTTAATATTTCAAATTTTTCAGCACTAAACACAGACAACATGTACACGCCAGTGACTGTTGCGGTATATTTGATGGTTTTATTTTGCTGCGACCATGTTGCAAATCCCGATGATACCGTGTATACGATGTTGCTAATATGCCCGGGAGTAACCCCGCCGGGAATTTTAATCAAACTGGTTTTATTAACGATCTCAGGAATCCCCGCTACGATGTTTTGCTGTGATTGTTTGATCGTGTCGATGTTCGTCTTGATATCAACGAGTTTTACGTCAACGGCGTGCGGATTACCAAAACACTCCTCTGCGGTTTCATTAATTTTTCTAAAGTTTCTGCGAAGATTTGTGAACGCGTTTGTGGGAACGTCATACTCGGCCCGCAACGTGGATAATTTACCATCTACGGTGTTGTAGTTGACGTCAACGTATTTTTTTGTTGCTACGTCTTCGTCGGATGTTGGATCTCTCAAAACTACTATCTTATTTCCGTTCATGCTGAGTTCACCTGTCATTGTGTCACCGGTCTTTTGCACGCGATTAGCAACACTTGCCGTAATTTGATCTCTGATGGTTATAAACGATATTCTTGAAGCCCTGATTCTACCGCTGTCAGTAAACACAGGGATATTATCCGTAACTGCACCCAGTACTCGTCGAATTATATCATTCCATTCGATATTGCTCGTTTTTAGTTTTCCGTATCGATCCTGAAAAATAACAACCTCCAGCAAGATTCATAATATCAGCGAGTTCATCTTTAGTCGCGTACGTCGACAGATCAATGTCATCGGACTTTTTCTTAACGCGTGAAGATCTTCCGTAAATATCAACCATTATAATCTAAGATCTGTTTAAAACGAAGCACGACTTTATGTGGTGGTTTGGATGATTTTGATATAGCGTTAAGTACATTAATTGGTTCACGGCCGCATATTGGCGGATCTGTCATTGTTTGTGTGGGTAGCGTTGAATACCAAACCAGCGCGTGAAGTGGTGCAACATACTTGATAAATTCAACCCGTATGAATCAAAATAAACGATTCCGCGTGGATCAACCGCGTATGATACCCAATGAGTACCGGGTCCTGAATTCGAGTCAAGATTAATAATATCTGTTTCGAGTTTGTTTGGTTGTTTCGGTAATTGATCTCGCATAAAAACACCTCTGAGGCTTTTTATTTTTAATCGTTTAGCAACATCAAGTAAATCAAAATTTGATGCTGGAGCGTCTAACCAAGTGATCCTGGAACCCTCAGACCTCTTCCCCAACGAGATCCCGGTAATCTTAGGCCGCGTGCCATTTTTATATATCCATTTCCTGTTGCTTTCTTTAGAGCCATTCCAGCAGCTGTTCCAACAGCACCTAACGTGGCTGCTTTTGCTACGGCTGGAGCGGCAGCAGCTGTTAACGCTGGAATAGCCGCGAGAAGTGGAAAAATACCGCCTGTTTTAATTTGGTCTTTAACCGTACCCGCAGAGAGATTAAGTTTGAAGCCTGTTTTTGATTATTTTGCGCCGTTCAAATGTTTAAGTTGACGTTCTGATAATGATAGTTTATTTTGACCACCCGTGATCTGATCTCGCTTTAGTGATATTTTCATTCCGCAGTTTTTTGCTGAATTTGATTGAAGGTTTTTAATCTGACCAGGAGTCAGACTGATACTAACGTGATGATATGGCATTTTATGATAACTACTTGCCACGCTCCAAATAATGATTAAAGATTTTCTACTGGTGCATCAACGACTCTCATTCGACCGCTACCACCTTCAAGCAACATGGCTTTATCGCTGAGTATAACCGCGATTGCTCTATAATCAGCACCACCTGTATTTAACATTGCTTTAAGATATATATCAACGACAGATTGTTTTGATAGATCAAGATGCTCCAGTGAAAAATAATAAATCGGATACAAATTTCTGAAATCATACTGTGATATTTGCAACCCAGTATCAACATTTTAATCACGTCCCATGAATGACATCAAACGATGATATGCACGTCCTATATGATTTTGTTCATAATTTAGTTGTATGTTCTCTGTTGGTTCTTGTTGTCCGTTTATCCGTAAAGAAATGTATGTGATACCTAGTTTATCAAATATCATATGAGAGTGAGTTTGTGAGCCTAATCGATCATGGAGCTGAAAAGCAATAAAAAATATGCTGTGGTGCAGAAACACCTTGTTGTGATGCTATATGCCATGTAAACTGACCGTTAACGTCAGTTTGCATACTATCCGTGCTTGTTGTTAACCATGAAAACAAGGATTTACCACCTGTGTCCATGAAAGAAATCAACTTTTGTTCTTCTGCGATCGTTGGAGTCATTACCGGCATCCACAGTGAAAGTTTCGATAATACTACTTTACCAGCATCACCAGGAGGTCTCCATAGAGCATCGTTATCATCACCCTTTCTTACAAAAACAACCGTGTGTCTAGCTCCAAAAATAACCTTTCTAATATTCCTACAAAATCCAAAAATATGCGATAGTGGAATTGTACATGAAAATCTTCTATTGGCTTCTAGCAACATATTTCTACGCGTTGCAAATCCCAAGTTGAAATCTTGGTTAGAACCATGAACAACCGACCACACATCAGCATCAGCGTTAATGGCATTGTTTCCTGGTCGTCTTATATTATACGGATCGCTTTCAGGGTGATTAGAATTATCTTTCACAAACATCATTGTGGGACCTGCTGATCTTGTATAATCATCAGAATATCTTGCCAACCCTATTGTTGTTGTAGCAACGTCGACATCATTCTGAATCGATTCAATATTTTTTCCATCAATCATATACGTGGCGCTACCAAATAATACCATAATACCATTGTTGACAAAACCATCTTTTACTAAATCTCCGTAATTAGTATTATCCGTTTTTATAATTGTACCTTCTACCTCAATAAAAGCGTCAGCGGGTTGAAAATATCTACTAGTGTCATGAACTTGTAGTTCAATTATTCCTCCACGTTGATCTGGTGTTCGTGCGTCATAAGAATAAAACTGATAATCACGTACCGATTCATCTTTAAGGACAGGTGCTTCCATGTCAAATGCTGTGTCGGATACGCGCTTGAACATTTTATTGTAATTATTTTCGTCTAACACTTTGATTACCGCGTTCGTGAAGTTCCACTTCGTGAAGTTCCACTTCCTGATATTAATCTTGAGATATTATTTCCCGATTCACCGAGTCCCCGATCTGCTAACGCTGCTAGTTTTTTATTTGCAGCTTGATTTATTATTTTACTTAAGTCTACGGTCATAATTTCAGTACTTGGTAAGTTTACTTTTTTATGTTTTTTTTAAAAAAAAATATTAGATTTATTAAGTATACCAAATAATATTATTTCGGGTAATTTTTCTCTTTTAGTATTTCTAATATCTTCAACAAACCCTTCGTTAAATTTTGCAATCAATTCTGCGTTTTCTCCTACTGGTTTGGGTTCAGATGCAAGTTCTTTTCTCATGTCGGCGACTTCAGTACGAAGTTTTCCAATATCTTCAAGTATTTCTTCATCGACAGGTGGAGGTTGAGCTGCAGCTATATCAGTTGGAAGATCTCGTAAAATCTTTTTTGTTTGTTTGGTTCTTCTTTCTATTTTTTCAGTCTGAGCTTCAGTTTGTTCTAATACTGGAAAAATACCCTTTTTTCTCTTCTCATCTTCCTCCTCAATATCTCCCCATATAGTTTTTTTCAACAGCCGCTGCAGCTTTCTTAGTAGCTGCAGTGACGGGTTTAAATAGTTTTTCAGTGTCTTCTTCGTACTCAACTTGTGCTTCCTGCTGCGCTTGTAGTTTTTTCTGAATGAATCTCTAACAGGAAGAAATTTTTTGATCGCTTCTAATCGTTCTCGAGCTATCCTTGCAGTATGAGATTCCGGATGTACCATTTTGTTATAACATAATGATTTAATTATAGCAGCAGAGATGGCCATGACCTCAAGTTGGTTCGTTTTTTGAAATATACTCGCCATCGCGGAGAAATAACATGGACTAACCTAGGGACTCTAGGGACTCTTTGAGAGAGCAGCAGCCTCTGTAGTTAGTTATTTTGATTTTTAAGGTTAATAATCCTTTTTTTTAGGAAGGCTTATTTCGGTTTTTGGACGCTTCCGAAGTCGGTCTGTTTGCCCCCTTTGCTGCTTAAGCTAACGCTTACAATACCAAAATATACTATCAAAAACCCAAAATGCACTATCAACATACGGGAAGGAGCTCAAAAATACAACAAATATACTATCCACACACGGGAATGCGCAAGAAAACCCCACCAAATATACTCTCCACACACAGGAAGAGGAGAGAATCAAACACCAAATTTACTATCCACACACGGGAAGGATAAAACTAAACAACAACCAAAAATATACTATCCACACACTGGAAGATGATGAAACAAACAAACCCCAAACATATTCTCCACACAAACGTACGCGAACCCCTACAAAACTCCCAAATACACTATCAAAAACCTCAATATCTACTATCCACACACGGGAAGGAGAAAAAACCACAACATCCATTATCCACACAAACGTACGCGAACGCTAACAAACCCCAAATATACTATCATAAATCCCAATATATACTATTCACACACGGGAAGAAGAACAAACCACAATATATACTATCCACATAAAAGTACGCGAGCTCAAACACACACACACACATACGTACACACAAACTGGAACAAACAAGGAGAAATGTAAAGTGAAAGGATTGACTCTCAATTATCGCACCAGTCGAGTGGTGAACTTTGGCTGCTGAAACAACCTTTGCAGTCTGGACAGGATGGAAACTCTAAAGTGACCACCTATGAACCGCACAAGATCGTACGTTTACCAACATAACAAATTGTCAGTCGGCCTTTGGAAAAAGTGTATCAGTTCGTGTAGCAGAAGCGAATGCGTCTTCCGAACCAGTTCACTTTGCCGTATGGACACGTCGATATTTGCCAGCATATACAAAGGGACAACGTCAAAAACCAATACTTCATTGTTACCACCAAGACCAAGCGAGAAAGATTAATACTTTTCAAAAAATATCATTCATGATCGGGGATTCTCAAGTTGAGTGCGATGCATTCGCCATTACTTTGACATGTTAATTTCCGGACCTAGCGGTTCAGGCAAAACCGAATTTTTCAAACACTTGATCGAACATGAACATCATTAGATCGTGCTGTGTTGCACAAAGTGGCAATCGGCGTACAGCCTCTTGCGAGAAAGTCAAGGCGATTTCATCGTGTTTACGGAAGTCATTCCTGGCGAAGACGACGGGTTCGTGACTGACCCCAGTGAAACTCATCTGGATTTCATCGTGTTTATGGACGTCATTCCTGGCGAAGACGACGGGTTCGTGACTGACCCCAGTGAAACTCATCTAGTCATTATTGACGACATGTTAGGAGAAGAATAAATCAAACTTTTGTTTAAGTGCAAAGGGCATCATCGTAATGCCAGTGCCATTTATATCACTCAAAATTTGTTTCAATAAAGTAATGCCCATCACACCATCAGTCTCAATGCTTAGTACGTGCTCTTGTTTAAAAACAGTAGAGATAAATCGCAAATGCAAGTCATAGCCAAACAGTTAGGAATGCCTGGGCTGATGCCACTCAAACCCCACACGCTTGTTTACTCGTGGATTTAAAACCCAACACCCCCGATTATTTGCAAATTCATACCCATCTGTTTCACCACTGGTGTCAAGACGGAGGGCCTGTCGTGTACACGTTCCCATTGTCGACTTAACAACAACAACAACAATAATCTATAAAAACCTCAAACATGTTAGGTCTGTCTCACACAGCATCAACATGACGTCCCATCAATCTCATCTTCCTGTCAAATTGATTCTCGGCTCATACGACAGTCGCAAAAATAGTCCACAAATACGTGCTCGTGTCATAGAAGCCAGTCTCAAAGAAGTCTTACGATGGTTTACGGTGACAGCAAGTATCATTCTCATTTCACATCAAACCAAATGCTTGCTTGAGAGAAACAACGTAGCCTTGACACAACTGGCTGATCGTTGCATCGACAACCAAACCAAAAAGCAAATCATTTTAAAACCTGGAAGTAGCGGTTCTCGAGGAGTTGTCGTCATTCACTCCCTCTTAAAATGGAATCAGATTGCCCCCATAGTCCTCCTCAAGAAAAAGCCACTCCAAAAAAGTGACTCGTTGCCTACTGATCAAATGTCAGGATGCCGGCACGTTGTCCATCAGTTTCATTGGTAGTTTTTTGAAATTATGGTAGACATCAACAGATGGTAACACATAATCTGAGCCAGAAGATCAACAGTAATATGGAAACAAATACCAAATTTGATCTTTGTTTATTCCGATATGGTGGAGTACAACGTGGTGGGATACACCTCCGTACCGTTACTGTGTGTCATTCATGTCCAAGTGAATTCTATCACAGCCAATGATCAGGAAGATGGAAATATCTATCACGTTCACCGCAAATTTGTACATCCTCACTATTTACTTGTCAGTAAGTCGTACTTTGACACTGTCAACATTACTGTGAAAAGAGATCTGGGGAAAAATATTCCATTCTACAAAGGAAAAGTCACGGTGCAACTCCATTTTCGAAAACGATATTCTGACGAGTTGTAAGTCATGTATACAGTGCACCGATGAGTCTTGCGACAGCGAGGATATGGTTCGGAAGATATTTTGAAATCGGCCTTTCGATCGGTGGCACCGTTTTGAAACCGATGTTGCCATGAGGATTGCACGCCCTTCGAGACGCACCGTTGAGGCACAGTAAAGATTTTCTCTAAAAGGTCATCATCGGCAAACAAAACCCACAGATGCTTTCTTAAGAGCAGGCAAAACTCCTATAAATACTCTGGAAGCTGGTGCCAGGCATTCCTGCTTCCCTGACACCAAAGCAAGGACAAGGCAGAAAGAGACGACGAAGACACCCTTTCAGAGGACTTCACACTCATAAAGCTAGAAAGACTACGGAAAGAAGAACAGCTAGAGACCTAGACGTTTTTGATTATTAAAACAAGCACACAGAAAGACAGAAAATGATGCACCGACAGTCTTGCGCCTGTTCCAAGTCGCAACCGGATATATTTGCCATACCGCCCTCTGTGATGACGATGCAGGTATCCCAATGGGTCGAATTTCATTCCGTCTCCTCTTTGACGGCCGCAGATCCCATTGAGTTTGAACTCAAAGGACAGACTGAAGATTCCATTGATCTGAACGGTAGATACTTGTATATGAATGTCAAAATGAACGATACGAATGGTAACGATCGAGATGCTAAAGAGGCATTAGCTCCTGTCAACAATTTCATGCATTCCTTGTTCAGCAAAGTTGATTTGTACTTGAAAAACAAATTATTCATTAGCAGCATGGATACTTACCCTGATCGAGCGTACCCAGAAAATCTCTTGCCTTACATAAAAGAAGGATAAAACACCCATGTGGTTGCTTTGCGTGGCATGGAAAACTGACACAGCAGGAAAGTTCGATGAGGTGGCAGATACAGAATGCACCAATAAGGCATTCTACGCACGTCAAAAGAAAATTGGTGGAAGCCGAAGTTTAGAACTTATGGACTGCCTGCGTTTGGACATGTAGTTGCAAGATAAGTATTTGCTAAACAGTGTAGATGTTCACCTGAGACTCAATCGTAGCAGTACCAATTTCCTATTTGATGGCTGGTGCTGCCGATTACAAATCTACTTCAAGGAAGCCAAAACTCTACGTGCGACGCGTGGAAGTGTTACCTAAGGTAGGAAACGACATCAGTCATACTATTAGCAGAACGACCGCCAAGTATCCGATACGACGTGTGGAAGTAAAAACATTCACCATTGTCACTGGTCTCCGATTCAAGATCGAAGATCATCTGTTTCAGCGGAGCCCCCAATCAAAGTCCTTTCGAGTTTCGTCACCATGTGTCTAAGATGGAAGTCAGTTGCGATGGCAGGACCTTGTATTCTAGACCCTTCGAACCTGACTTTAATGTCAAAATTAAATACGTGAAATTGTACTTATCCCTGAATGAAGCCACCGAGCAGTTAGGAACCAACACCAGTCATGACATTACGTGCGAAGATTATTCAGGAGGCTACGCTTTGTGGGCTTTTTGTTTCACTCTAGACCAAGGCAGCGACGAGGGATATTTCAACCCTATAATAGTATAGACATGATTTCAGCACAGGATAAGAAGTGATATGGCGATAATGTATCACCCTGCTTAAAGACTCTGGAAAGTTTGATAAACTCTGAAAGAAAGTCATTCATGTATACACAGGAGTAATCGCTTTAAATGACATAATACTTTAACGTGATAAACATATTTCTAAAGACCTCTATTTGGTTTTGTTATTTTTGTATCGCATAATCGGTGTAGTTTTCATATTATATGGATATATTCATATTTTTGCTATTATAAGATGTGAACATAACACTGTATGTGATTTTGATTGGTCTAAATAAGACCATGACATTATAGTGCTGTATTCTCTTTACTGATTGGCTGCGTTCGAGGGAAACATTTTAACTCTCCCTTCTGGAATTTGGTGTGTTCAATGAACATTTTGGACCGCCACTTTCTTTTAATCGACTCGCTAAAGGGAATTGGGGGAAAATGGTATCATCTGTTTCAATATGGAAACAACTAAGATAAACAATGGCTAAAATCTCAAAGACACGAACAATAACAACAAGTAAAACTAAGGGTATTGCTCAGTTGATAGCGTGGGTGGTGTGGGGGTGGCGGGGCGGTATATATGTAGCATGGAGTCCAACCAATATACATGCGTTGCTTAAATGTGAGCTTACAGTAGTAAATAAACTCTCATTTGTTCGCATGAAACATGTAGACATAAACCGGTCTCCACAACTGACAGAACATGATCCAACCACAACATATTTACGTGGTAGATATGCGATGCAAGTCCGACTGAAAAAGAGATTTGCTTTCGTCTTCTGTCAAGTCTAATGTTCAAAATCAAATGCCGCAAATATCAGGTCAGAAACTCATTACAGTAAATATGTTTATGTCTGCATCCAGTAATATTCTTTGCAAAAAACTTTTGCAACAGTGTTTGGTTGTAACGTGGAATTTTACGGTAAACACTAGCACTGTGTTGTTTAGACCACATCAAACCGATAATGTGCACCGTATCAAGCAATGTGATATCACACGCATTTGAATTTAACATTTTGTATTGAAAAATGATTTTGTCTTTTGTAAAAAGTTCATTTTATTTTGATGGATGCTTATTTTTTATTTATAGTTATCTAAAATGTTTAATATACGACTACTGTTTTAACTTTGTTTGGGACATTTATTTACACGTAACAAACATACAGCGTCTGTCAGAATGATCGAAATGATTCATTCTTCTTTCTATCTAAAGAACTTATACTGAAATAAAACTGTGATAGAAAGAACCTCTATTGTGTAATGCTTTAATATTAAATCTATGAAGCACGTTAAATAACATCCAGTACTTGCGAGCTAAGGCTCGCAAAAGATGGACATTATTCAACTTCTTTCATAACTTCAATGTTAGATTTTTGCACATCTGAGATCCTCTATTTATACAACTTTGTTAAATGAAAGCAAGGTTTTGTGCTAAAATCCTTATATTATTGCTTGACATGTCATAATTTGAAGTATAAAAGAACATGGTTTTCTTGTTTGTCCTTATTTCCAAATACTTCAAAGGATTTTTATATATTAACTAAAACAGATCATCAAAATTTATTTAAATTTATTAACTCAACAATTTAACAACAAAATGTAATAATGACTATATATATATATATATATATATATATATATATATATATATATATATGGTACCTCGGGTTACGAACTTAATTCGTTCCAGAACTCGGTTCGTGACCCGAAACGTTCGGAACCCGAAACATTGAAATCAATGAAACAGAGACAATCAGTTTCAAGATGAAAGAATCGTTCTTTTTTATTAACATCCGGTCGTTTACCTGACAAAACGCAAAGAATACGTGTACTTCACGTATTAAATAAAGAGAAAGAAAACAACCAAATAAATTAAATGTAAAATAAAAAAAGATTTAGTCCATCTTTCTTACCAAGAAAACGATCATGGGAAATTTGTCACTTTGTTTGCTATTCTGAATCATTAGTTTCAGGAGTTTCTTGTCGCTAAGCGATGTTAGTACTGCGTGGCCTTCGTTTGTACTGTACGCGATCGTTTGTCTCCAACGTTAAACCTTGCTCTCTCTCTCTCTCTCTCTCTCTCTCTCTCTCTCTCTCTCTCTCTCTCGCCTACGTTCGTAACCCGAGGCACTGTTCGTTACCCGAGACAAAAAATTTTCGAAGTTGTTGTTCGTAACCCGAATTGTTCGTGACCTGAGGCGTTCGTAACCCGAGGTACCACTGTATATATATATATATATATATATATATATATATATATATATATATATATATATATATATATATAAAATATATATATATATATATATTTATTTATTTATTTATATTTATACATACAGACACGTAGCGTCAACCCCTGATAATGGTCACCCAAGTAATGCAGTCACATGGTCACAACAGCCGTTGTTATTTTCACTCCGCAAATTACCTACATAAATGTCATAATCAGCGGTCATATGTCTTCTGCAGTCAATGGTCATGTCTTTATTCACAAAATAGTGGTTTCACCTTCTCTTCCGTCTATAGTATCCATCTGTTTCTTAACTAAGCATTGGTCTCACCCTGCCTTCCACTATGTGTGTGTTTGTGTGTGTGTGTGTGTGTGTGCACAGCAATTTTTAAACGTACCACCATGTAAAGGCTGAATCTTTATCAAAAAGGTTCAATAAAGTAGCAATATCTGATTATACAAATGTTACTCATTCTCAATAATTATTAAGCATTATTTTCCAGTTGTCATAATTCCAGAGACATGCCAATCAGCACAGGAGTTAAAGTGATATAATATACCATTAGAAGATATAAAATAATATGGACAAGGAACGAAATTACCTGAATAAAATGGGTGACATAATTCCAAACATTTGTATCAAGCAGAATTGTCATGGATCATTAAAATTTTCCTTCTCCTACCTACCTTCCTCTCTCAACAGACAGCTTGCAAGGATACGGAGATCATCCTTTGTGTATGTGTCCGGCTCACAAGGATGAAATATTAAAGAAAATGAAAGCAAACAAAATGATAATTCCAAACGATATATAATTCTTGTTTTGGTGGTACAAAAGTCCTTCAACTGCTGTAAATTTCAGCCTTATGCAGATTTGTCTCTATGAAAGTAAGATAATTATTTAAGATCATTTCATCTAACACACAGTAAATATTGATAAGTTATTTTATCTCTTAATATATATATATATATATATATATATATATATATATATATATATATATATATATATATATATATATATATATATCTTAAATGCAGCATGAATCAACATTTGCAAATAATTTGATAAATTCCATCGGGGTCATTTAATGTGAGAAATGAAATAATATCTGAAAACAATTTTGATTGTACAGTAGTCCCCTTTTATATAGGCACCCATTCTGCGCTAGAAAAGTGACTGCATAAGAGAGGTGGTCATCACAGAAAGTGACTAAATTTGTGATATTTGTATGTAGTAACAAAAACTATATGTAACCTCTCTGTGTTCAATATGTTTATCTTAAAGTAACAATAAGTGTTCAAATGTTCTTCTTGTCTTAGGAACAGGCTTATTTCAACTAAACATTCCTTAGAAAGCGTTTGATTCTTAAGCATAATATGCAAGTGGAATATTGTATGCACGTCCATAGCAAAAACATTCAAACACGCCATGTAAATCTTGGTACAAACATCAACTGACATTTAGAATCATTCTCTTTCCATTTACTCCCGTTTAGTCACTACTGTTTAATCTTCTTAAATGGTACAATAATTTTGATTTGAGTCTTTCCAACATCAAAATTGTTCATAATTCTTTAATAAAAACTCTCGAAATATCCCGATTGTTGTAAAGTCAAATAAGTTCAATGTTTGCTCATAAAGTATTGCTTTTCTGTTGACATGATGAAACGTACAAGGTTTGTGATGATTTATTCCTATGTTGCTAATTCTACAGTACCACAATTAAATCGTACAAATGACAGTTTTGTAGAGTAGATGATATGCCTTATTTATAAAGGAAGTCATACCTGTACTGTTATATGACGTTTTTGGTATTTTTTTCTGGTACCCTGTTTTCTTCAAGGATAATTTCTCCTATTGCGTGAATCCACAAAATCTACACATAGCCTAAACTGACCATGTTATTATCTTCACGATTATGTCCAGCTATAATCATCAAAGCAAAAATATTTATAGCTGTGCGAAGCCAAACATTTTATCACAACATTGCTGTAGCAATTCCTGTAAATGTATCTGTTTACACATAATGATATAATTATTTAATAATAACCATTACTGGTTCATGTTTTAATGTAGCTTGGTGAACACTTCTTTCATTAATGAGAAACATACATCAGTATATATAATACTTAACTTACTTTATGCATACACTATTAGTAATTGACACATTTAAATAAAATTTGTCTGCACGTGAGGCATAAATTGTGCCTAAAATGATGACCACGTGATACATCAGGGGAATATTTGTTTACGCAAAATCTTCATTGCTGAGAAACATGGTCTTATAAAGGAGGTGGCCGCTGGTGATAGTGGAGGGCATATATGGATGGAGAGAAACACTGTTTTTCTGTTTCATTTATGAGCTTAATAATATGTATGTCTAGTACAGAATCTAGAGTTAGAAATGTATTTACTTCAGGCCCATTACTTTTTAGCTTCGAGGTGCTTCAACTTCAATGGGCTTTTCGAAAGCCTCGACACACTAACATTGAACCATTGTATCCTCTATGAACTGCTTCATGTTGGACAATCCTGAAGATAGTGTATATGTTGTAGTTTTCAATAAACCAATACCTTCAAAGCTGGTGCAAATGTAATAAAAAATGAATGCAATTTATAGGGTATTTCTTTCCTATATAAGACGGTACTTTTTAACCCAAGATATACATTTGATAACTAAACAAGAAAATCAGTTTAAGATAATTTGTGTTATTTCCAGCAAAATATTCCCTATGTAAGCATCAATAATAATAGAGGGTATATTTCCCCATAACATGTGTAATTTTCTCATTTTCATAAAATATAATGTTTAGATTGTTTTTGTAAAATGTCTCAACACAAAAATGAATATATTGTACATTTTCTCTGCTTTATCACTCCAAGGATGGAAAGTCGTGACTGGATGACTCACACTCTATACAAATTAGGAGTACTATTATTATTAACATAGTTTACAAAATATGTAAACTGTGAAAACTACAACATAAACATTAAAATTGACAATAATTATAACTTTTTTTGTATTTTCATTCTAAAACACATGGTAACTTTTAACACATTAAAACTTGTGATCATTCTTTTTATGGGATGTTGATAATCAGATTTACTCATTGTAATTCATTTAGAAATTGTACAGCATTTAGATGCTAAACTTTGTGACCCTTCAGTAAGATGCGGGTTCATAATAAAGAAAAACAAATATGCCAAGTATGAAACTCTTATAAACGAAACTGGCATGGAATTTGGGTTTTATACGCAAATTTTGAAAGATGATGTAACTCACTGACATACATTAGACCACTAAATATGTAACATTAAATATAATTATAACATAACCAATTACCAAATATTTAATTTGTGGTACTGGTCCTGACTTGCTTGGCCTGGGCAAATAAACATTACAAAGCTAGGTTCATTGTGGAATTTTCCATCCAAATCTTAGGCTGCAAGGCATATTATTAGCATACATCTTTCTGCTATTTTAAAAATATAATCATATAAAACTTCAGCTAGACCGCATTATGTCTCATTTTCATCAGGAGAATAACAAAAGTACAAGTCAGACGGGTTATTTATGTGCATTTACTCATTTTTCAATTAAATATAAATTGATGTTTTAATATTTAAGACTATATTTCTTTAAACCAAAGTCTTTTCAATCCTGATTTTAAAATAATCTGCACGTTTAAGTTAATCAAGAAACTTCCTGATAAAAATGATTGATCTCTACGATTTTTTATAAAACAATTGTGGCCGTGTACTAAACTTTGATATAAAAAAGCACTTTGAGTGGAATCGTCACAATATAGGGTAGCATGAATCTGTTCAATAAGCGTAGCGTTCATTGTGACATCACAGTGTGCGACATTCAACCTGGATCTAGTGTCGTCAGCGCCTGGTAAAAAAAAAACGACGACGACGCTGGGGGATCGTCCAATCGTCATTTGGTTTAATTAACACCTTCTGCGCGCCGATCCCCAGCGTCGTCAGCGTCCGGTAAGCACATCGACGACCGCGTCGATGTCATTGCCCCCTCTGCTGCTAAGTGGTTATTTACAATGAAAATTATTTACAACTAACCGAATATTTGGTCAAGTCCGATACGATATCGTGTCCGAGGATCATGTAAATTTATCGTTACGAATCCATGTGGGGTCGACTGAGCATGACTAAAAAAGTTTCGAAAAACATTAAAGTCCATGTCACCGCCGCACCATGTCTGCCAAATATTTCGTAGCGTGTGTGTATCAACGCCGTTGAACACAGCAAGAATATTACAGTTGTCTCTAATTACTTTTGGAATCTGAGTGTATCGTTGAGTGACATATATCACGTCAGTGTTTTTATGCCTGCCTCTGGAAAATATCCTAGCTGGGTTTTTTTGATTGTCTAACATAACATCATCGTACACGACCAGATTGTTAACGTCGCCATCAATATCATCGATACCTGGTGCATCATTGATATCTGTAATAAACTCGATGACATTTTTTTCAGCGATCGCTGATGCATTCTCGTTGAAATCTTTCAACACCTCGTAGCATCGTTGATCATCTACGCTAGGAGCAACCAAATGCAACTTATCCCACTTCATCCATCTCATTATTAAATTGAGTAACAATTGCGTCTTGCCGGATCCAGATGGTCCGATGATAATCATCCGGATCGAGTTTGGTAACGCTGCAACATGCTTAACTGGTTCTCTTGTTTTAGTCGCCGAAAAATCAATTATATTCATATCTCTATACATAAATTATGGATCTATATTGTGTGAAGTGTAGAGTACGTACTGGCACAAATGATATGACAACCGTTACGACAAGAAATAACAGATCGGCCCTTACTGGCAAGTGTGTACAATGCGGTACAAAGAAATTTAGATTTATTTCTATTAGACCCGGAGATGTTTTAAAAAAAAGCGAGGAGGTGACATCGCAGCCAAATTGGCAAAACTCCCCGGAACACCGTGGGCAAAGTATCCAGGAGAAAAACACCTCCCAGGATATAACTTCTGTGGCCCCGGAACACGATTAGATATTAGACTCGATGATCAAAATCAGCCCAAACCCGGTGAGTATCCAATAAACGCTATCGATAAGGCGTGTCATGCTCATGATGTTGCTTACAAAAGTAGCGATCTGCAACAGCGTCATATCGCGGATGTAAAATTAATTCACGCATTAAATGCTATTCCTGATAAATCCGTCAAAGAAAAATTGGCCTCATGGTTGGTAAAATCGGCTATGAAAGGTAAATTAATGATTGGCGCTGGTAATTAATAACAATCATCCAAGAAAAACGATGGATTCCATCTATTATTCTCCGAGAGGATACTGGAAGGGGAAGGCCGCAATTGGTAAGCTTGCAAGCGCTGCAAAGGTAACAAAGACCACTGCGGCTAATTGGTTATCCAAACAGGCTATATGGCAAATCTATCTATCACCGCCTAAACAAATCAACTTCTCGCGCTTTGATGTCAGCGTACCTAATGAAGTTCATCAGGCTGATATACTATTTTTGCCGCATGACAACGGTTACAAATACGCGCTAACCGTAGTTGATGTTGCGAGTCGATACAAACAAGCGGAGCCGTTAAAATCAAAGTCGGCAACTGAAGTAGCCGCTGCGTTTGAAAGAATTTATCGAAGAGGCCCTCTGCGCTGGCCAAATCTATTACAAGTTGATCCTGGTAGTGAATTTCGCGGGGCTGTTTTATCAACGCTAAAACATCATAGCGTCGCGATACGACGAGGTCATACTGCGCTACATCGTGATCAGGCAATTGTTGAACGATTCAATCGGACTCTCGCTGAACGGTTATTTGGATATCAATACGCGAAGGAATTTATCCAAGAAAAACGATCTCGTGAATGGGTTAAAAGGTTGCCAGGTGTAATTGCAGCGTTAAATAACGAGATTACCCGAGCAATCAACATGAAGCCCAGCGAAGCGATTAAATACGAGTATATACCCGGAAAATCAAAAATAAATAGCGTTTTCAAGCCGATTCTTGGCGATGTCACTGTTAGATATCTATATGAACCAGGAGAGCTTGAAGGCGGTAAAAAAAGAGCTACTGATCCTATTTGGAGTGTTACCACACATAACATATCAACGATAACACGATCAACTGGTAGACTACCGATCTATAGACTGGATTCAACTGCTCCTCAGCGCGGATTTACACGCGAGCAACTACAAGTGATACCTAACGATACTCAATTACCCCCACGTGGTCTTAACTAGCGCCGTTGCGTCTATTGCACTCAAGACAGGTCAATCTCACATTGTTTTTGACATGACCGAGACTGTTATCGATCCTGTCCACGGTAAATTGGCGAGTGTCTTTATCCGAATAACGCCAACTCATTATACAATTGCAACTTGCGCAGTGATTATTCTGTTGTTGTCGTAGCGAGATTATTAATTCGGCATCAATATCAAAACGCCGCTGTTTTTTTTTATCCTGTTGGCGGTAACCCGAGAGTTTTCTATCAATGACGCTTGCATCGATGGTGACCTTGTCGCCGGCTTCGTCACCGGCTCCGTCAATAACAATTCTTCGAAGCTGATTTATCCTTCGTACTCTGGACACTGCAAGATAGACTAGATTCGACCATTCGATGCGATTATCAACTATCCAAACAATTGTGTCCGTGATGGTTAGTCCCTGCGAGGAATGTATTGTTGTTGCGTATCCTAGCGTCCACGGGGATTTATCAGCACGTAGCGCGTCCTCGACGACACCGATATCAACGAGCACGATATCATTCAGCACGAGAATTTGTTTTTCTGTCCGGCCTGGAATTTCAACTTCAATGTTCTGCCGCCGTGTGTCCGCGGGTCTATAACATAACGGCACTGGACGCGTTGGAAACTTTTCCTTATGCAACGTAAACAACTTCCGCTGAAGTGTGTCTCTGACTATCTTTCTACTCGCTACAATTAAATCGTTTGGTCTCCATGTTTCCCAGAATTCATTCAACGGCGTTTCCGGAATCACCTCGCGGATTATTTCACATTGAACTCTATCCGGCTGTAATCTGATTAGTTTTTTAACCTCGCGCAGTTGTTCATCAAGTGCTCGGTAATCAGTATCGGTTTCTTCATAATAGTCCACGAACCCGCTCAACCAATCATGTGGACCCTCGCCGACAAATGGTGGTGGTTGGCCATGGTCCCCACACATGATCACCGCTGTATTCGCGCGCAACAACCACTCAAGAAACATTTGTAAAGTATCTAACGAAACAGTACATATCTCATCCCAGATGATAATGTCGGGAATAAATTTTTCACCCATTCGATCAGGAGTCCACTCACCGCCGCTGTATCGAAAAAAGCTGTGATAAGTAACGGCGTCAACATTTCGTTGTTTTATCTCTCGCGCTAGTCTATGGGTCGGTGTAAGCACGATTATACTTGCCCGCGTTCGAAATAATTCAATTGCCCGAGTCGTCTTTCCCGACCCGCCACAGCCGCTTAAATAAACCGTCTTGTGTCTACAAATTGGATCAGAACACGATGGTGCATTAGACCATTCTGACAATTTATCACCGCGTAAGTAGTTGTTCTCAACGGTGACATCTGCTGACGGGGAATAATCGCGTCGTATTTCATTTTTAATTCTCCATGTACCCCAACTCTCGTCCGGACTAGTAAACTCGGCTACGTTTCCCTTATACGCTACGTCAATATAAAATGAATCAACGGCTACTCTAACCGCGGTGTCAGGAAATCTATTTATCATCGAGAATAAATTAATAGCGGCATAACCCAGCATAGACGCCCTCAAATGCGGGTATGCCGGGCTGTCTCCATCGCTGTAGGTAACAACTGTACCCAACCTTGTTCCATTGGACAAGAAAGCTGTTTTGCAGTTCACGTATCTATTTTTCGCCACTGCGTCCTTGATTACGAAATCATATTCTGCGTCATCTATAATCAGCCGTGAGCAATATCGTTTGTAATCGCAGTTTTTTCCACCTTGTGTAAACTTACCAATTATTCTTCTACCGAGATCTTTTGCCTCGTGGTTTCGTTGGTTGAATATCCTCCTGGACCATTCGATGATATATTCCTCGTCGGCATCAATGTTTTTTCTGGACTCGTCAATTATACTGTCTAGACGCTCCGGTTCTGGTAACCAGACTTCAGTCTGCGCCCGGTATGATATAATCGCGTCACTGACAATCAACGAAACTAGCATGCTACAATCAATCATATACCGTAGCAGCGCTATTGGCAGCCACTTCTTTTCAGCCATGTGTCTACCGATCCAAATATAGCAACAGCGATGGAGTCCTGCCGCGAATTCAAATGATACTATGCGAGCGAATCCGGTTAAATCAAAATCAGGCAGTGGTCCATTAATAGCAACACGAGTCATTTCATGTCTGGGGTGTCCAAATCGTTTGAAATACTCAGCGGCGGATCCATACCCGAGAAAACTCGCTGGATAACAGGCAACCATATCAACCGAGATCATAGCGTCGCGGTTGTATTCAGTGTTCCATAATCCACCGTGATAGTATTCCAAACAACTGGATTGTACATCCGGTAGAAATTCCTTGCGCGTTGGTCTCCACGCATTTTTCCTTGCTGCAACATGAGCTACAACCGATGGAATCGTAAAACAATTTGTTAGCAGTTGTTCATCATGCTCCTCAAATTCTATGGCGGTTTTTTTCATCCTGTTGTGAAATGCTTCAGTGCGATATAATTCGCCGTTTGGTCTTACAAACTGATCAAAGGTATCCGCATCGTTTTCAGCGCTGCGAAGTAACCACACTGATACAGGGTCGTTTTTACACAAGTAGGCAATAGCATCAAATAGTTTCCTCTCCGCGAGAAAACCATCCTTGGAGAATTGTTCTCCCAGGAATTCTTCGGGTATATACTTTACTGTTCTATCCCGTGGAAATATTGTGATCACGGGCGTCCATGCGTGTTCGTTATGATCAATAATTTTGATTGGGGCTCCCTTCGATTTATACTTCGATTCGTATAATACTTCACCGGTTATCGTTGTAACGGTTATTGGAAATCTCAGCGATGTTTCTAATCTCGCTATGTCGCTGATGGTTGCTCCACGCTCTTTTACGGTTAGTTCCCACTGGTTGATTTTGCTACGTCGTAAATCAGTCAATTTGTTTCCTCGACATGCATTTGTAAAATGCTCTATTATTCGTTCTGCTACACAATTTATCCCAGTTGACTGTTTCATCGGTTTCAGTTTTCCGATATCAGGTTTCTTATTTAACGGGTATATTCCATAAACAACTGCTGTTTCAGGATACGCTCGTTCATAGTATGGTCTGTCAATTCCGGTTAACAACCCCGGCTTGGAGTCGCGGCTGACAGTGACTGTTTTCTTGTCGCTGAAAACTGGTTCAAATTTATCACGTATGATCCAATCGCCTGATTCCACCCGGACAATGAATTTTACTCTGAAGAAATACCTTTTACCGTCAAGTTGTGATATTATCATTGCTGCGCGGTTGTCGTTCATGGTAGCATCAACAACACCATCAATTCGAAATGTTGACCAACTATGAGATGCACCATCACGTTTGAATTCATTGATACAATCGCGTATTTTACTCAACAGGGTTTTATCGTTTATTAACGCTTTTGGTGTGTCCTTGAGGACTCTATCGAGATTGAACTTAATATTTTTCCAGGGCTTAATTGCTGCCAATCTCTCGAACTCATCCATATAATTAAAACAAGTATTTAAATGAAAGAATATAGTATAATGAATCACTGCAAATGGTTGATGATTGGGTCGACAACCCCGTGCAATAAATCATGTAGAGGTGAATTCTGCGGGTATCATTTACAAAGCGTTCGTAATGGTTCTCTTGGCCCCCTCCCGTGCTTGGTTTGCCACGTCGGTGTAAGAGGAAAATCACAGTTGTGTATCAATTGTGGCGGAAAGCGATACAGGGAACTAAAACGCTATTACGATAAACGAATAAAAAACGCCGTCATCAACCCCACCGCCGACTTCGTCATCAAAACCCCCCAAGACTACGTTGAAAGATTCATAATTAAACCAAATAATAAATTAGACAAGTAGTATTATTATACAAATGGACCAAGAATTTCAGCCGCATCCCCTGCTCGTCAATTACGAGGCATCTCGCGACGGTATTGTTAGAAATCGTAGACTGAAGAAGCCGGTTGGATGGAAAAACAATCACGGATATTTGATGTTTACTGCTGGAGGGAAAAAATATCTCTGTCACAGAATCATCTATGAATGTTTCCACGGATTGATCAAAGATAGTCTCGTTATTGATCACATTGATTCTAATTATCAAAATAATAGACTGTGTAATCTGCAAGCCATCTCTCAGAGTGAAAATAGTAAAAAAGGCCAAACTGGTAAATACTCAAAGAAAGCAAAACCCGTAAAGTCATTTGATACAACAACTCACGAGGAAAAAATATTTCAGTCGATGAATGAGGCAGGAAAATATTTTGACATTTGTATCGCCTCAATACAATTTGTTGCAGAACGAATATATCAAACAGCGATCTCAAAAAAGACGGGTCATAGAATTCGATTTTCATATATAACATCAAAGGGAGATAACTCGTTTTGTGATGGCGTCGCATGACAAGAGTTACGTCCCTTGAAGTCTAATTAATGTTGCGTCCCTTGAAGTCCAATTAATGTTGCGATTAATTAATCATTTTACGATGAAAACTAATGAAATACACGCTGTTATCTAACAGCTGTATTCTTTTTTTTAATGTTTTATTTGAGTATTTGGTTTTATTTAAATGCCGTGAAACACCATTAATAAGTATTTAAGGATTCAAACGATTCAAGGGAATTCAAATTAACACACACCTTGTGACTGACGCTGCTGTATTAGTCACTTTATATATAAGATGACTCGTTATAAGCCTGAGGCTTTCGAAAGCCAATTCAACTAATCAAAACTAACCCACGCTCTTGACCCGGGCGTGTGGTTGTCTTTTGTTCACAATCATGCAACCGGGTTAATTTAATTGGGTTGCTTTTGATTGGTTGAATTGGCCGTAGAGTTCCGCCCCGTCGTTTTATGTTTGTGCTGTCTTGTGTCGTCCCATCATCCATCAATCATTTCATCCTTAATTAAGTACATGTAGTGATGTCCCCCAAGCATATCTTCTGGGCGGTCTACGATGACGTTTGTCACCCTAGGCCTCCCTCCCGGAGATGTATGCTTTGGGGTTCCAAGATGTGAATGTCCTTAATTAAGTATATGTATATGCCTGTAATCTGCCACAACACTCGAGTGGAGATCTACGGCATTGTACTGTCCATGTATGCCTGCAATCTGCCACAACACTCGAGTGGAGATCTACGGCATTGTACTGTCCATACAAAAAACGGGGTCAAAAATGGCCCCAATAATTTTATTAAAATTTTTGATATTAGAAATAAGATGTTTTATAAGAATATGGATTCCCAAGACATCAATAATATATTAACTGAGATTTCAAAATTAAAAAATCAAGGAATTGAATTATCTGATGGTCTCGACAGTGAAAAAATATTATCCGATTATGAGATTATTAACGAACAGTCGAAACGGGGGCGTTTTACCCTGGCCCGCGAGTACTTTTTTATAAAACGATTACAACATACGATTAATGAGAACCTGTACCACAATGACGCAAATGCATTCATTGGACTATTTACTGCCGTTGAAATAATACGAAAAAAACTCGGACGTGTTTATGAACGACGCCGGGAGATTTCTAGTAAGATCAAAAACATTAGAAGGATTATAGACGAAAACTCCGTGGAGCCCCCGATGGTACACTCGGCGGAAAATTAGAAAATTGCGGATCAATTTACAATAATGGTAGGTGAATCACTTACTACTCGGTTAGCCAGAGAGCGGCTAGCAGCGCTTAAAAAGTTCATACCGTTACGAGACAGAGTGAGAGAGAAACTTCAAACGCGACAACAAATGCAAACCGATTTTACTGTTGGAAGCGAACAGTTATTTGCCCCGGTAACTAAAGCGACTAAGGATGTTACAGCTGCAACAGAACGAGCAATATACGGGGATATTCCTAAGGAGGGCGAACGGAAAGAGGCGCCTCTTCTTCCTGTACTTGAAAAGATAGCAGCAGAGACAGAACAAACACAGCAACGGATAAAACAACTTTCCAGTGATATAAAAACCCAACGAGAGTATGAACGATTAGCTGATATTGATGATTCTGAACAGGGTGATGTTGGTGAACTTCAAAAAATTTCCACTCAAAAGGGAGTCCCCTTTATAGATAAACTCACTGAAGAGGCTATAGCACAAATAAAACGACCTCAATTACTGAAATCCGACGAGTATAGGGTTTTTGGTAATTTTGCCGCTCAAAGCTATCATTCAAGAAAAAACTTTTTAAAAGACGAGTATAAAAACAGTAATATAAAACGAGATGACTGGGTTAATTGGTTGTATAAAACGAATAAAGAGATTGATCGCTTGGATACAAAATAATTGGGATATAAAGAATTTAAAAAAGGAATTGATGATTATGATATACGACAACAACAAGAAATACTACAACAGCAAAAAGAAGAAGTCCGAGAAAAACGTCAAAAAAAAGCTGGTTCTAAAAAAACAAGCGGAGAGGGGTATCCAAGTGGTAGTGGTCTAGTTGAAAACGCTAGTGTTACCTGCCCTAATAGTGTTCTCAGTGATATATCACGGCTAGAGGTATTAATTGGAGGAAAACGAGCCGGAAATAACTCTACGGAAATAATCAATGAGGCTGCTGATATTTGCAAGCGGTTATTTGCAGGCGGTATCATAGACATTAATACATATCGAACGCTCATAGACGAACTCGTGGATGATTAATTGGAAAACTGGTGTTTTTAATAAGGATGATCATACACTACAATCACGATAAACCAGTACTCGTCTACGTGGTAAACTCGCGATTGCCTGTTTACCGTGCGTACTATGGAGATGGTCTCGGTAGCACCATTGCGGGGTTATTTACAAGAATGGCTCCAAAAGTAGCGCCGTTAGCCAAACAATTAGGAATGAAGGCCATTGATGTTATTCGTGATAAGGGTATTAGTGCCATTGGAGATGTTGCCGGAAAGGCGCTTTCAGCCGCGCGGGACAAACTAATGTCGTTGGTGAGGAGAAAAAAACAGAAACCACCGGTGATGCCATCAACGACAGTGATGCCTGCAAATGTCAGTAAAGTAATAAATAACGCCGTGGAAGAAAAATTAGAGTCGTTGGCGACGACTCAGTCGTTGGCGACGACTCCGTCGTTGGCGACTTCGCCATCCGCCGATGCGGCAACCAACGCGCTCATGAACGCGATAGCTGGAAGTGGTCTACGACGAAAAAATCGCAATTGAAAACATCAACATGATAAATAATAGAATGTTTGCGCGTACCGCTGATCCCGCGTTTGATATGGATGCCCCAGTGCGCAGGGATGATTCTGTCCGTGATTATCAATATTATTCTTATTATGCAGCGCAACCCGACCTACGATCGCGAATTGAACTTCAAGTCCAAGATACCAGTAAATACTTTCTGCCGTGTGAAGCGTTTATCGAAATCGAGGGAGAACTCGTGACAAATGCCGCCGATAATGCACCATACGCAGATGACCATCGTGTTCGAGTTGGCTTCGTCAACAACGGTATCATGGCGTTATTTGAGAGCGCCAGATATCTTATTGACGGGCGAGAAATTGAATCAATAGAACGCGAGGTTGATGTTGCAACGACGATAATTGGGTTGGCGAGATACTCGGATGATTATACAAGATCGGCGGGCCCATCTATGATGTTTGCGAAGGACACCGATAATAGCGCTGATCATCTTCAGTACATCAACGTGATGGCGAAAAAAGATATCGCAGGTGATCAGGCTGAAGCAGCCAATCCAGACCGCAGAGCAAAACCGGACGCTGATTTCACTGTTACAAAAAGTCTTAACGATAATTACAATATGGGATTCGCAACACGAGTAGGAATGTTGCAAGGACCACGCCGAAAGTTTTCATGCGCGATTCCACTCCATCACATATTTGGATTCTGCAGAAATGTCAGGAAGGTTATCTATGGGGCTAAGCATACAATCGCGCTGACGCGAAGGGGCGATGATAACAATGCAATATGGCGTGCTGCTGGCGTCGCTGCCGGTAAAGTCATTTTAACTAAAATGGCATTGTGGATGCCGGTGCTGACTCCATCAGTTACCACGGAAGCACGATTGTTAGCATTTATGGAACAGGGAGGGAAATCGTTGTTGAGTTGGCTAGCGGTAACAACTGATGCTAAAGAGGATAACGTCGCCGATACGTTTACATGGCACTTGGCATCAAAACAGGGTGTTTCAGCCCCGCGTCATATATTCATAGCGCTACAGAATAGGGAACGATTGGGCAGTCAAGAACGCAGCCATATGATATTTGATCAATTAGGAGTCAGGGATGTTTCGCTGAGAATAAACGGACGACAGGAACCATCCGAGGACATACAGCTTAATTACGGCGACAACCATATCGCACGTGTGTATCATCGATTGCTGTCATACATGGGTCGTGATCAAAACGTCGACACTGGTTTGCAAATATCACAACTTGATTTTAAAAAACTGTATCCGATTTATTATTTTTCGCTGGAACATCTTGATTTAACGAGACAATCCGTCGTTGATATACACTTCCGAGCTCATATAGCCCCGGGTAATGTTAATTATAGAGCGGTTGCTGTCATTCTCAGCGATAAATCAATGCTGCTAGAAGGTGTTGGTGGACGAATGAGAATCGTTGATGCGCCAGTGGAAAACATGTAATTGAAAGCACAAAACGCGTTTACAATAAAATGTCGTATAGTGTCGTCAGTGTAGAGTTGACTGATGGTCAAGTCAAGAAATTACGATCAAAGTCGGCTAAACAATGCGGGACCACAATAACGCTGAAGCCGTCACAGATGGCGGGTGGTAATCATAAGATATCGTTGACGGCGCGTCAAATAAAACATTTCAATGATGCGATGAAGAATAAAAAGGGTGTTCAAATAGATTTCTCGGCCGCAGCGATTAAAAACATGGAAAAGACCGGTGGGATATTTCCGCTGTTAGCTGCGATTCCAGCGTTGATTGCCGCGGCCGCACCAGCAGTGGCGAAGGCGGCTGCGTTGGGGGCCGTTGGTACCGCGGCGGGAATGGCATTGAAGAAGGCAACCGGGAAAGGCTACAAAAAAAAACGACCCGTGGCCGGAAAGGGTCTAAGACTACCGGGAACCCCGTATTCATGGTACTCGGGAAAGGGTCTAAGACTACCGGGAACCGTTTATTGACTCCAATGTCTAATTTTGATTTATCGCGTTAGCGATAAAAAACTTTAGAGGTGTTTTTATGAGGGATCAATTACCGGCGGCCCCAAGGGATACTGAAACAGGCATAATTAACCTCGATGGGTCCTCCGGAGCGGGAACTCATTGGGTTGCGTACGCGATTGATCCGCGTGCGATCGTCTATTTTGATTCATACGGGTTAGCTCCGCCGAAAGAGTTCATGCGGTATGTCCGGGCGTGTTCAACCCGGGCGTGTTCAGCCCGGGTTTTTTATTCCACGCTGCCAACACAGCGATTAAGTGACCCACCGATATGCGGCCGTGAGGTATTGAACGTACTCGCGGCGATTTCATCATCGCGGAAACCACCTCATGTGGTTGTAAACGAATACACTAGTGGGGTCGTAGAAGCTCAACGGATTTTAGAGAATAACATTTACAATAACGATGATTGATATTTGGGGACGACCGGTTTCGGCGCTGAAAGAATCCACGGAAACGGCCGCCGCCGACATAAAAAAACTAATTGAGGATGAAATCGCTGATACGTTGAATTTAACCAGTGTTGACCCGGACGAAATAGTTGTATTTCAAGACCGCCAGGGTAAATTGAAATCCGGTAATGTGTCACTGAATGATGTTTTAACACGACAGCGTAATGCCACCGAGGGCACTATCGCGTTGTATACCGGCGACGGACGACTCAAACCGGGTGAATCCATCTTGACGATAAATGGAAAAATAAGTACACTTGGCGACAATTATATAACCATGTCAAATTCGTTAAAAGGTTTACGTAGTGAAATTAAATCGTATGAAGAACGGATCGTGTTGACGCTAACGCATTTCGAAGATGTGCGATACATTGTCGATAGTTTTTTTCGGGGACCCCCGACGGCAATTGAACCAAATCTTGTAATAATAACAAATGCTATTTCGGAGCTTACGGCGATGTCGGCCAATTTACCCCCGTTGCGAAAAAATGTTAACAGGATCGATGACAACTTTGATAAATTCTTTGGTAAAAAAAATACCAAGCCGGATGAGATTACAATAACTATAAATGATATCACTGCGTATGGACAGGAAATAAAAACAATCAAAACTGATGTTGCAACAAACAAAATGAGTGTAGACGCGCATGAACGGGAAATAGAAATAATCGGCGCTAATGTTGCAACGATCATAAATAATGTAGACTCGCATGGACGGAAAATAGAAACAATCAAAACTGATGTTACGACGATCATAAATAATATGGACGCGCATACACAGGAAATAGGAATAATCAAAACTGATATTGAAGCGAACAAAAAGAGTGCGGACGCGCATACACAGGAAATAGGAACAATCAAAACTGATATTGAAGCGAACAAAAAAAATGTAGACGCATATTGGCGGGGAATAGGATTAATTAAAACTGATGTTGCAGCGAACAAAAAAGGCATAGACGTGCATACATATGAAATAGAAACAATCAAACTTGATGTTGCAGCGAACAAAAAAAGTATGACCGAGAATACACGGGAAATAGAAACAATCAAAACTAATGTTGCAGCGAACAAGAATAATATAGACGCGCATTGGCGGGAAGTAGGAACGATTAAAACTGATGTTGAAGCGATTAAAGACGGACTACCGAGAGTAGCAGAGCAATTCGAAAAAATAAAAACCCCTCATGAGAACATCATCAACACAGTATACACAATTCGGCATGGATCATTCGATTGGACTCCTACACAGAATACAGTAAATATCACCGCAACTGTTAAGGGTATTTATCGATTGACACTGGTTTCAATGATGCAGTTTAATATATTATCGTCGAGTTCATCCGGGTTTAACAATACAATATCAACAATTATAGACAAGAACGCAACTGAACTGTTTACAATTTATGCCGTTGATAGAAATCTAGCCGGGGCAAACATTACATGGTATGTGGAATTTGTAGCGAATCTAAGTAATTAAAAACACTAGCTCTTTTAAAATAAAAATGACCACCAAGGAAATTGAATCAGAGGTATCACCAACGTCACATCAATATCGATTCGATACCGCAAAAGAATTTTCCGCGAACTTGAAAACGCTTTCCGAACAATACCGTGTAAAAATAAAAAAATACCGCCAAAAAATAACCGCCATCGACGCGGTCGTGTACTCGGTGTCGGGTATAGTAGCTGGCGCCGGTGTTATTTTATCCACGGTAACCACGATAGCCCCGATCGCTGTTCCAATCGCTGTCTCCGCAATGACAACAATTGCTGGAGTCGCCAACGCAATCACTAGGAAGATATCATCGTGTTTTCAGAAAAAACTCGACGAGTACACAGTAAAACATCAAATAGTATCCGACGCGTACTCGAAATTATCCGGGTTGATCTCGTTATCGATTGATAATTTGTTCGTATCCGATGTTGAATTCTCCACGATGGTCCAGTTGTATAGCTCCGCGATGTCAAAAATCGAGGATTTTCAACTGGAAGCCGGAACCACCTCAATGGGCTCTGGTTATTAATATTAAACACTAAAGACAACAAATAATAATAATGTCGCTGAACCCCGAAGGGTTTCAATTACTTCAGCGGATCGCGGAGAACACCACTCCGGTACAAACAAATATGATATCGATAACATCAACGAAACCCGAATTCAGTGTAAACTTTCCATCACCGGTTCCAGTGAAGGAAATAGCGCTGGCAAAATTGCGAGTATATCACAGTTGGCCTAATATCCGAGCGGATGCATTTAACGGACAACAACCTAATAACTCGCTGGTTTTTGCACGGACAAATAAACCCGATGGGACCCCAGACTGGGAGGAGGTTACAATACCAACTGGGTCATACCAAATAGAACAAATCAATAAAGAATTTCAACGCAGGATAAAATCGATCACAGGAAAAGAATCAAAAATCGCTATTACGGTTCATGAACCGACGTTATCGTCGACGATTGAAATAAGCACACCGGGGTATATGGTTGATATTTATAACAGTTCAATAAGAACCATACTAGGATGGCCTAAGAATCCACCTCATAAAACCCCCGCGGACAAGCAATCGTATCATGAGATTAATCCCAATTATCAAAATAAATTGTATAATATAAAAAACGCGTTATTACCCAGTATATTTGCATTTCAAGACAGGAATAACATGCAATGGTATTTTCAGCATGGGGAAACTCCTGAATTGCACACCACATTCGTAATTAGTTTAAAGAATATCACTGATATGTTTGCCGAGATTAATCATTATTACCAATTACAACTAGAACAGCTACGAGAGACAAAAGCACAAAAACACGTTGAGGTGTTAAAACAACTTATATCAGACATGGAATATATCAATGAACGAATCGTTAAAGTAATATCCGATAGCAGCGATGATAATAAACAAAAATTCCTAACCGAGTATAATATCACAGAAGCCGATTTACCTGATTTCAAGTTTCCAGGATACAACGCGCCAGAACTAAGAAAGTCTCTTAATGATTTTATCAGTTCATCAACTCATATCCTCAGACACGATAACGGAGATGATGGTAGGCATATTGCTCCATACAACGTAAATATTGCATCGGTGATAGCAATCAATCTAGTGTGTGATGTTATCGAAGGGAGTTACCAGGTGGATACCAAGCAATCAAATCAAGCTCAACAGGGATATATCCTTTATTCATTTTCACCAACAGCCCCTCCGGGATTTTTAATCGTTGAGAGTCCGATTAATCCGGTCTATATGCGATGCCATGATCGGTTTTTAACGAGAATTAATTTTAGACTTACCGATCAGTCAAATAACCTAATTGATCTACAAGAGGAGGAGTTAGTGATCACTCTGTTTGTAAGATCATAAAGACCCTCATTGTAAGCAGCAGAGGGGGCGATGACATCGACGCGGTCGTCGATGTGCTTACCGGACGCTGACGACGCTGGGGATCGGCGCGCAGAAGGTGTTAATTAAACCAAATGACGATTGGACGATCCCCCAGCGTCGTCGTCGTTTTTTTTTTACCAGGCGCTGACGACACTAGATCGTTGAGTGCAGAAAGTAATAATTAAGCAAAATAACGATTGGACAAAATGTCCGATTCGCCCCCTCTGCTGCTAAAGGAATGTTGATGTATAAGAATCAAAATGAAGTGAACACTTGCCACTGGAAGGTATGTATGCAACCTGTGTGACTTTTACGATACCATAAAACAAGAGTCTGAAAAGCACAGGGGCCCACGAAATATTATTTTAAGCTATAGATTAGGAAGGGGCCTAGTCCTATATATAAGACCTCGATGCTGATATTTATGTTTCGGTTTTCTGGGTAGCAGCATTAAAACATAAATAACATGTGATACGTTTTATAATGTCGGACTAGGAAGGGGACAATGATTATTATTTGCATTGGTGCCCAAATATTCCAGCTCTGCCAATGATTTTAAGGCTCTAATTTGCCACGATAATGATGCAAACAAATTCAACCAATGTCATCGCATGTCTAAACCTATATTATACAAGGCAAAACGATGGTCTTTAGGGATCTGTCAAGGGACAATTGGCATTTTCCTATGTACTTGTCCTTCGGGCGAGTTATCTGAAGAAAAAAAAACTGGGAGAACAGTACATTGGACAGTTACCTTTACATATCCTCTCGGACAGGCATAAAAAGACAAGAAAAAAGCGAAAAAGAAAACAACATATTTTAGTTAATTAATTCATTTGTACAGCATTATTTAGACATTAAAAATATAAATTGATAACTAAGTTTTCTACTACCATTTAATGACAAAAAAACGTTTAATTATATTATGGTAAATATTATTACATATTATCGAGAAGAAAAAATACTACAGTACCTTCTCCAAAGCTCTCCAAAACCTTTCGCAACGGGTTTCCAGAGTAATATTTGTGAAATACTGTCACATACAGCACGTCTACCGCTTGTGATCTCAGTTCATTTGTTATTTGCACTGATATTTCCTGAACACTTATCTCTGAATATGGCCTTTATCAAGCAAAGCAAAAAATGTAAAATTTAAACCGTCTCTTTCAAGTACATGAGCAGCTATGCCAGTCAATTTCCCGCGCACGAGACACTGAGAAATGGGTGCTCTATCCGGTACTTGTATTGGAATTTCTGTAATAGAATCTATCACGGTGTTGCTGTTTGAGGAGTTATATGAAGATATATACTAGAGATAAAACATATAGATGCGAACTTTGTGATAAAATGTTTAGACGTAATAGTAATTTCAAGAGCCCCGTGAGGATACATACTGGAGATAAACAATTTAAATGTGAAGTCTGTGATAAAAAGTTTGGAAATAGTAGTTATTTACAAAAACACACAAGAATCCATACTGGAGATAAACCATACAAATGTGAAGTTTGTGATAAAATGTTTGGATTTAGCAACGATTTGAAGAAGCATACTAGGATCCATACTGGAGAAAAACCATTCAGATGTGAACTGTGTGATAAAATGTTCGGACAGAGTAGTCATTTGAAGATCCACATGATAATTCACACTGGAGATAAACCATTCAAATGTGAACTTTGTGATAAAATGTTTGGACAGAGTTGTAATTTGAAGATCCATATGAGGATACATAATGGAGATAAACCATTCAAATGTGAAATTTGCGATAATATGTTTAGACAGAGCAGTCATTTGAAGAACCACATGAGAATCCATACTGGAGATGAACCATTTAAATGTCAAATTTGCGATGAAATGTTTAGACATGATAATTATTTCAAGGTCCACATGAGGGCACATACAGGAGATCAAACATTCAAATGTGAAATTTGTAATAAAATATTTGGACAGAGTAGTAATTTGAAGAGTCACATGTGGATACATAGCGGAGTTAAACCATTTAAATGTGAAGTTTGTGATAAAATGTTTGCACAAAGTAGTCATTTGAAGAGGCACATGATAACCCATACTGGAGAAAAACCATTCAAATGTAAAATTTGTGATAAAATGTTTGGATATAGTAGTCATTTGTTGAACCACATGAGAATCCATGCTGGAGATAAACCATTCAAATGTGAAGTTTGTGATAAAATGTTTAGACATAGTAGTAATTTAAAGGCCCACATGAGGACACATAATAGAGATCAACCATTTAAATGTGAACTTTGTAATAAATTGTTTGGTGAGATTAATAATTTGAAGAGGCACATGAGAATCCATACTGGAATTAAACCATTCAGATGTGATTTATGTGATAAAATGTTTGCACAAATAAGTTCTTTGAAGAACCATATGAGAATTCATACTGGAGATAAACCATTCAAATGTGAAGTTTGTAATAAAATGTTTAGACAGAGTAGTACTTTGAAGAGCCACCTGAGAATCCATACTGGAGATAAACCATTCAAATGTGAAATTTGTGATAAAACGTTTGGACATAGTAATCTTTTGAAAAACCACTTGAGAATCCATACGAGAGATAAACCATACAAATGTGAGGTTTGTGATAAAATGTTTGGACGGAGTAGTACTTTGAAGATCCACATGAGGATACATACTGGAGTTAAGACATTCAAGTGTGAAGTTTGTAATAAAATGTTTAGAGAAAATTGTCATTTGAAGAAACACATGAGAATTCACACTGGAGATATGCAAACAGAATTCTAAGGTGAAGTGCATGATTAAAGGTTTAGACAGATTGCAGTTTAAAGAGGCACTTGAGATAAACCATTCACATGTGAAGTTGGTGACATCATTCTAAGGCAAAATACTGCTTTGGAGAACCACAGGAGGATGAATACTGGAAAGAAACCATGGACATGTTATGTTTTGTGATAGAATGTTTATGCAGGGTTGACATGAGAATACATACTTGATATAAACCATTTAAATGTGTTGTTTATGATACAGATATGAGTGATGCTAGTTTTATGTAGTGTCACAGGATGGTGTATACTGTTGATAAAATATTCAGAGGTTTTGAGAGAGTAAATATTCAACAATAACATGATAATACATAATGGAGAATAAACATTAAAGGGTGCAGTGTTTTCATTTTTAGCTTAATAGTGTTATGAAAGTAGGTCTTAAAAGAGCAGACTACTGGATCATATGAAGAAATACAGAATTACAGAAACCTTCAGGGAATTGTAGTCCTTAAAAATACACATTTCAGACCCATAAACAACTTTTAAACTTTTAGATAAACATAGATGATCAAAAGTCAAAACTTTCAGAAAATGAAAAGCATTCAAGCTTCATTTTTTAGTCCATAAATAGCTCACTGGAATAAGGTATACATATTCAAATAACTTCTGATGTTACCATTGAAGCTGATGATTCCATGTAAACATTAGCGAAATGAAGACCGGCATCACAGAAAAGGAAATTTGTTTTAGTGTGAAAAGAGCGTACAGATGAAATCTGTTTCATGAAGAAATAAATCTCTGGAACTACAACAGATACAATGCTGATGTCCAACCTATGGTAAATAACCAGAACTAAGTTGATACAAGAAAAAGAAGGACATCACAAACATTTAAATACATATGCTAGATTATTAATGATCTAGTTGATAAACTGAATTCATATTAATGTTTTCAGCAGATTGAAGTCACAGTGAACTTATTACATAAATTAATACTAATAGAGGAATGTATATGTATTCAGTATAATGGATAAAGGATAATGCAATGCACATGTTCAGCCCATGGTAAATGACAAGAAGTAAGTTGATACAAGGAAAACAAAGGCATCTCCAATCAGTTAAGTACATATGCTATATTTTCAATGATCTAGTTGATAAACCAAATTCAAACTGATGCTTGCAGGAGATTGAAGTCACTGTAAATGTATTCAACATAATGGACAAAGAACGTTTTAATGTGAGAATTGGGTTCCCGCACTAACGGGAAATCGGGAAAAGGTCCGGAGAAATAATATTTTTTGTTCCCGACCGTGAAATGTTCTGGAATTTCGCAAATATTGATGCAAGTCGGGAAAAACCCGGGAATTTTCCGCCACCACTTGACGCCCGAAACAATCACGTAATTAAATCGTAACTTAACTGATCACGGGTTCTAACCAGATTATTCAGAGGGTGCAGTATGTATCATTTGGGTGGTTCTAATAAACATATATGCTGAGTCAATTCAAACGCTCGGTAGACTTTTGTTTACAAGGTCAGCACAATATCCACATCTTACCTTACGTGGAAGTTATGAAAACCACTCTAGTGTCACAAAAAGGCAAACATCATAGTGGCAACGAGTAGCCGCTTACCTCAAAGAATAGCCGCCTTGCAATATTTAAACGTTGTTAGATCGAATGAAACATGCATGAAATGAATATGAAAATTACTTATTTTCTCAGATATTGTGAGTATTAAAATCGGAGTTGATGAAATGTGACCTGATACTGATTTGCATTGCAAGTCGTATGAGTACACAAATCTTACAACTCACATTTTCAAATGTTGTAGAGAAAAAATAAATATTAAATGAAATTCATATACTGGTTGTAATAAAAATACAATAATGAAAGAACACAAAATTTCCATATTTATTTATTCCGAGCACAAATTCTGCAGTTTTGTTGTATCAAAGGACTACAACCTTGGCATGTTCTCTCTGCTTGATAAATCAGACTGGCCAGATTGCTGGTTTTTGCAAAAAGTATCTGACTTTCATTTACTGTAATTTAATGCCTATACAACAACATTACAGTGGAGTTTGTTGTTGATATCACGTGACTGATCGACTTCCGATGTCGTCGTTTGAGATTTGTGAAGTGACTAGTAATGCAAAAGGCGAGTCAGGTTTCATCAGTGCCGTAGTTTCGTCTAGTCGGTAAGCAGAATAAAGACAACGATTATAATACTTGACAGTTCTAACAAAGAAAGTCATTTTCCTATCAATTTCATGCAGGAACAAATCGATGTAACATAAGTTTTAATTTTGTGAGCCCGCTTGCAAGCGACTTACATACGTCGTTACTGCACGGTGGCGGCAACTACCCCACACCCCAAACTAAATGTTCAAATATGAAAAATGGGGTGGGAATATTCTGAGCAAACCCGCATTATAAAACGGACTGCTATTCGTTTTATATCAAATGTGTAGCCAAAATTGTTGAATCTTAGAGCTGAAATGATACATTGTCGTCCCTTGTATTATATTAAAAACCGATCCGAGCCTCAGTATCAATACAGATTTAGGGACCGGTTTAACGATTTACAAGTGGACAAGTTGATTTTAGAGTAAAATTTAGTCTTTGTTTAAACTACAGTAAATAATTTTGAAAGTAGTTTGTAAAAATTTTAATCAACCCTTTTGAAATTTTTTTTTTTTTTTTTTTTTTTTGACCAGATCGTCTTACGCAGATTAGGTTGTTTGAAAAATCTTATTTGGGATTTTATTGGCACAGATAAATTTAGGATTAAATTCTCTTCATTACAAAACTTGATTCTACTTTTTTGTCTTTATTGTTTTTATACTCTAATAGACAATATTTACTTCATATAAGATGCACTTTGTAACATAATGCAGGTCAGCAAAATAAAGTTAAAATTTTTATTTTGTACATCGAAATGTCTTTTCATGATATTTTATAGAAATATGATCAAACTTGTTTCATGTGATACATTTTTTTGTTTTGTACATGATCATCTTTTCTGGCTTAGATGTTTTGGAGAGTCTTGAATAAGAACCATCTTTAGATTTAGAAAATGCATGTTTTATTATCTAAAATGTTGTTCCATTCAGTAATGGCCTTGTTTTAACCTTGAAAAAAATAATTTCATCCTGGAAACGGATTGGAAATGACCTGGAAATTTATCTTTAGACGAACGTTGGAACCATGTGAGAAAGGTTGCCGATAGGTTCTCGTCGATCAGTGATTCCTTCCAGGGTTTTCCAGAATTTTTCCTCTACCATTTATAGTGGCTGCCATGTAGGTCATTAAATTTAGAGATATATAATTTATTTTGTGTTTTATGTTTCAAAAATCATATCATTTAAATAAGTAAAATTAAGCATGACTGTGATCCCCATGCAACTTTAAAAAGCATTTGGATGATGTCTTCATGTCGCTCTGTCCCTCCATTTAATTATGGATTTTGTCTCCTAAACTATTAAATACGGCTTGAAATTCTGGAATAAGACCTGGCGTAGTCTTAAGATCTTCTTAGTGGGTTTGTACTTTTCATTGGGGTTGGACAAGTTTCTGTGAATAGCTATTGTTTGTTAAAATCTAAACATTTAATATATCTGAAGTTTGTTTGTGTCATATTCAAGGGTGTACATGATTCTTTCAACGTTTGTCTCATTAACCCCAAACAATTAACTTCAATTCTTGAACAATAGTCAAGCATTGTGACCTACTCAAAATATTTTATTTTGTATTTTCCTGTGAATAAGCTGCCAGTATAAAGAATTTACTTTTCCAATCTGTGTGTGAGTTAATGTTTTCTTCCATGTCCACGCTGAAACTTTTGAACGAGGCATTAGTATGTGCTTACCATGACGATAAACAGCTATATGCCTCATTATTTAATTATTTTATTCAGAGAGAGAGAGATATCATGCCATACAGTTTCATTCAGTAGTACATAGAGATAACCCTCATGATCCAATTACACGAGAAATGTTTTACGTGATTATCAGCTGCTTTGAAACTGAATATCAACGGTGCTTTTTTTTCGAGGAGAATATTTGAGCATTATTTAAATGTTTTCATCCCATGGGGAACAGCAGTAAATACTACTGTATTATTGTGTTACACGTAGATTAATGTAAAAGCATCAACATTCCTTTATGCCTTAAATTGCAAGTTTGATTTGTCAAGTAAACATGTTTAAAATATATGCAGCAGAGCTCCTAAAATATGTAAAAAGAAATTGAAACTAACAATAGCAATACAATCGACAAGTAATTTAATTCCCAACAGTACAAACTGAAGATTAAAGAGATACTTGTCTTGAATTTAATTCAAAATGAATTCCAAGTCCTGAGTGTCCTTAAGTACCCCAATCATGCAATCCCGAATGTCTTTCAATGAATTCACAGTAATTCCAAAGTAGTGTACTTTATATCCAAAGTCAGTGAGTACTTAATTGTTCCAATGAATAACTTCAATGAATAATTCCTCTAGAATTACAAAACAACTGTAAAGTAATTACACTGAGAAAACAGAAATGAAGTGTTTTGCTTTAAAGCCATCTTTATGCATATTTTTCCTGGCCTAGATGTTTATCTTCTGATGGAAAATTCAGTTTTAATTGTAAACTATGCAGGCCTGGATTGTTCTGAACTAAAAGCAATATCAACATCTTATTTACGGTTTATAATGATAGACAAACGTTAGCGGTCTAACATGTTTCCATTATAGTCAACTTACAATTATGGTGAAATGTTAAACACACAATAAAAATATACACAACCACTTTTATAAAGTACAAGAATGTTTTATGCAAAAAAGTCATCTTTTATATATTTGTCATATAAACATATGATAATGTTATATATACAATTACATAAAGAAGATCTCTTATGAATGACACTTCGTGTAAATTACACAAACTCGACACAATATAAAGCAGTATAGTGTTTCTATATATGTGAAAGTGCATCTGCAATCATATATTCCATCGATGTGCCTAATATCAACGTTGTATTCGTGCAGCATGAAATCCACCTCACTGATATCTGATTCTTGCTTTTCATTTTGTTAATGAAAGTAAGAGGATTGTGGTCACGGAATACATCACTTTGATAAGGAGCGGAACTAATATACACTTGAAAATGTTGTAATTCCAAACATTCAAGCTCAATCCTGGATATGAGTTTTATTTTGCCTATTTAGTTGGTTAGAAAAAAGAGTGTACTGAATGATCCACACTATCTTTGTCTTCTTGAATCAACTCTCCAACAATTACTACATTACTTGCATCAACAAGAAGTTAAATACTTAGCTACAGTTTGACGCTTAAGGAACATGTGCAGTTGTAAGTAGAGCCCTTAGTTTGTCAACAGATTCATGGCATTTGCCAGAACAATAAAACTGAGGATTCTTACTCAACTAATTTCTCAGACGTTTGTCTCTGATGTAAAATAATCTAACCTATTTGCCGATAACACCCGGCCATACCCAAGAATCACTCAGTTGCTTTTTACTAATAGGAACTGGGCATTCAGAGATATCCTTCAAATTAATTTCTACAGGTTTTGCTTGACCTTGTCCCATAATATGAAAGAATTGCTTCAGAAGATGATACCAAAGATTCAAAACAGCTAGCAAGAACTAAAGTAGTGTCATCTGAAGACTGTGATAGTAACACTTTTGTTTCATTGAACTTGATATGTGTTAGATTTGTTACTAATTTTAATAATATTGACAAGATTTCTGCACATGATAAGAAGTGTTATGGCGATGACTTAACACCTTGCTTAAAGCCTCTGAAAAGTTTAATAAACTCTGAATAAAAGCCATTCATAAATGTACAGGAGCAATCTCTTTCAATGACATATTTTATCCTGATAAAAATATCTTTTTTGAAAACACTATATTGTGTTTTGTTATTTTTGTTATCACGTACCCGGTATAGTATTCCTACAATATGTACAGTTTCATATTTTTGCTATTGTAAAATGCGAACAAATCACTTTATGGGATTTAGATTGGTCCAAAAAAGACCACGATATTATGGTGCAGTATTCTCATTACTGATTGGCTGCGTTCGAGGGAAAACATTTTAACTCTGCATTCTGAAATTTGGTGTGTTCAATGAACATTTTTGACCGCCATATTTTTTAATCGACTCGCAAAAGATAATTGGGGGAAAATGGTCTCCTCTGCTTCAATATGGAAATTTGATTTGCTATGTAAAATATTAGGTATCATATGATAAACAATGGCTAAAATCCCCTAAGACACGAACAATAACAACAAGTATGACTGAGGGTATTGCTTAGTTGATAGCGGGGGCGGGGTGGGGGTGGAGGTGAGGTATAAAGGTAGCATGGAATCAACCCTATATACAAGCGTGGTTTAAATGTGAACTTACAGAAGTAAAAAACTCACCTTTGTTCACAGAAAAATTTTGATATAAACCGGTCTCCATAACTGACAGAACTTGATCCAACCATAACATAATTATATGGTAAATATGCGATGCAAGTCCGATTCAAAAATAGACTTGTTTACGTCATCTGTAAAGTCTAATGATCCAATTCAAATATCAGATCAGAAACACATTATGGTAAATATCTTTACTTCTGAATCCAGTAATCTTCTTTGCACGAAACTGTTGCAACAATATAATGTTTGGTTGTGACGTGGAATTTGAAGGTAAGCACTAATACTGTATTGTGTAGGCCAACAAAAACAGATACTGTGCACCGTATCAAACAATGTGACATCACACGCATTTAACATTTTGTATTGAAAAATAAAATTTTCTTTTGAAAAGGTTCGTTTTGTTTGGATGGATCTTTATTCTTTAAATTGTGGTTATCAAAAATGTTTGATATACTTCTGCTATCTTAACTTTGTTTGGGAATATATTTTTACACACAACAAATGTCTGTCAGAATGAAAGAAATTATTCATTCTTCTTTCTATCTAAATTTCTACTGAAATAGAAACTATGCGATAAGAAGAATCTCAAATGATTAATATTAAATTTATGAAACTCGTTAAATGGCCTATTTGAGAATCTTTTTTATATACCATTGTTTGATGAAATTATCTTTTATGCATGATCAGTTTTATGTAACTGGAAAACTTGCAATCCCAAAAAAGCCCTTTAGTTAATGAGCAATGCTTGATGTGTCGGTCATTTATAGCATAGAACATGACTTTCTAGTTTGTCATTATTTACAAAGACTTCAAAGGACTTTTATATATAAACTAAAACAAATCATCAAATATGTTTAAATTTATTAACTCAACAATGTAAAAACAAAATCATGTTATATATATATATATATATATATATATATATATATATATATATATATATATATATATATATATATATATATATAGACACACAGAGATAAAACCATCATAAAGGTCACCCAAGTTCTGCATTTAGCCGGTCACAACATTTGTTGTAATTTTCACCCCGCAAATTGCCTACATAAATGTTGTAATCATCGGTCAGGTGTCTTCTGCAGTTAATGGTCATTTCATTCTTAACCAAATAATGGTTTCACCTTGTCTTCCGTCTATGGTAGCCATCTATTTTAAACCAAGAAGTTGTCATTCTGCCTTCCACTCTCACTCTGTGTGTGTGTGTGGGGGGGGGTGTCTTAGTATACTTGCGAAGACCTGAGTTTGAATGCAAACCAGCACACCGACATCTTGAGGACTGGACTACATTTTGAGGACATACACACCAGTCCTCGAAATGTTTCGTCGACAAACGGTTGATAATGATCATAAAAGATGAATTACGCGTTATTGTGAAAGTCCTCACAAAGTCGGTAGTGTCTGAGAGACACTTACACTAAGTGTGTATTGTTTACACAATTTGCGACTCTCTTTGGGCTGTAGACTGGTGGCGCGTGACTTCTGATTGTTTGTCATCGAATGATAACATCGCTACTGTGCAGTTTCACTGTAAATTTCGTATATCTATAAATACGACTCATATAAAAATTATTACTATTATTAGTGATCTTTAAAACGAAATAATTTTGTAAAATGGTACACTAGTAATGCCAGCCGAAAGTGCGTTATTTTAATCCTGATACGGCTGATATAGTGCGGTATTTCTGGCGCGTGATTTGATGTGTAAATGTATTTTACCGCTTCGAGAATTAATGCACCTACATTTGGACGAAGGCAGGACGTACTGGATCAAACTGGTAAGAAACAAATAGATTCTTTATAAAATTGTGTATTATATTCGTCCAAAAGAGATGTTCGTTCTTTCATTAGTTATCATATGTGACAACTTGCTTGTATCCGGTTTCACGCAGAGGGGCTCGTATTGTTGCTTAAAATTGACACGTCTTACATGTACTATATACACGTACTATATAATAACTAAGGTCTTGATTGTTATATTCCCATGTCAAAACAGTTCACATTTATGTCATAAGAGTTGGTAAACGGTTCTCTCTCTCTCTCTCTCTCTCTCTCTCCTTTTCAACTTGATTGTTGAGCGAGAATATGAACTTTATAGTACAAGATAGAATATTGTGCTTTTTCTTGTTTTTTTTTTTAATTCCAAATAAGATCGAAAAAGAAAAAGATTGAAAAAAAAGTTAGATAGGCAATGAAAGCAAAATGAAACACCCCTGTGTCAGTACCTGATACCCTTGAAAAGTAAATGGTTGGTCCCTTTCAAACTTGGACAGGTCTCAGTTGTGATGACATAATATATCCCCCAACAGAAAGTAAAGCTCTGTACATGACAGTCTCGTTGATAAACAAACTTGGTTACTATAGTCTGAATCATCCCTTGGTATCTCACAAGCAGGAGTGTTCCAAAATCACGTTCTAATGAACTAGTCAACTACAAGTAAGACCTAGTGATTCTCAGGACTATGCCGGTTGGAGGTCCTTATGTCATCGCTGCTTTTGTAGCCGCATTGTTCTGAATATCAAGAGATGAAAACATACACTGACACTCTTTTGCTTATTTCTGCCCTTCCTATCGTTACTATTCTGACTGTAACTGTGTCAGCATATTTATAGATACATAGAGCTGCCCGTTTGTTTGTACCCCGTCGATAGCAAATCGATAATGTGATAAGAAGTGCACACAACTTAGTAATTTCATTCATTGAATTTCTAACCTGACTTTGACACGATATGCAATGACATTAGCATCCTCCACACCTTTCAAGCTTAACGGTCTTTCCATACTATCACGGCAGAATATTGCATACACTATGGGTGAATCTCTTTTCCTCAGACAGCATAGTGATGGTGATGTAGTTAATCATATTCGGTAACTGCCGGATAATTCCGTAAATTACCATAACGTTGAGAGTTTAGTTTTATATCTCTTTCCACTCATGAATATTACAATTACACCGCTTGTTAAATCCACGGGAAATGCAAATTTATATTTGACATTTTGTTGTGTGTGTGCTTGAATTGACATTGTAAATATGGGAAGCAGACAACATAGCAATTTCCTTCTATGTACATACATCTGTAGCCCTGTATATACCACTTCAATGAAAATTGACTTGCCCAGGAATCATACATGACTGACATGCATGGTCGTCTATTAAACTGAAAACTTCGTTTGAAGTGAAGTGCTCAGATGATAGCTGCATTTGGGCCAACGTTTGCATAATCAGTTTGAAATTATAAATCACTAAATGAACTGATTAAGTTCTGAGCATCTCTGATCTCATTTGTGCTTTTTGCTTTTTAAATTGGAGGGGGTTACAAACAAATGGGGAAGTATATTTAGACTATAATTTAAGCTCGATTTAGTGGAACTTGCTGTTGTTATTGAATGGGATAGCCATGTCAGCATATGATATGTGAGAGTACTTTCACATCGACACGCATATTCCTGCAGAACATTAATTCTCAAATTTGGAAAACTCTGCATATTGCTATTTATACTTCTATACTTCTATACTAAGCCCTAACGAACTTTATTCGACTTAGGACTATCCCATAACCATATACAGTAGTCAGCAGCATCGCCATTGATTACATCAACGTACAGTGTTGACAACAGCTTTCTTGGGCAAATAAGTCTGTTGTAATATTTGTTTCACTGATGTTCTGTTGCAGTGATACACAGTTATGGACTATTACATGTGCTATCTCTCTGCTATTATTAGCACATGATTAATAGTTGGCCTAGATTCTACATCAGAATACGTCACTGTCCTGTTCCATAAACATGTACACGTATTATAGATACACAGAGCTAGGTGATATTTGACCATAAATATATAGTTCCCACATAGTTCCCACCTACAAATCTTGGTAACGTCATCCATAAATATATGGCTCCCAAACTAACTGAGTTCAAGATTTGTCAAGTTTCGCACCTTCACACAAGTCTACTAGTCTCCATGCTACTGTTGTAATATATGCTCCATGAGAAGACAGTGTTTTAAAGTAACAACAGTAGTACATACAAATGCTCAAATTTACCAGATAAATGAGACAAAAACTCACTTTGATATTCATAAAGATTTTTTTATATTTATTATAATTTTGATTTAGGAGAGATTTTGTTTCGAAAGCAAACTTAATACAATTTGGGGAAAATCATGATGGTATTATAATAAAATTGCTGACTTGTTAGTAAACAAATAATATATACCGCTCCGGCGGCCTAGTCGTTAGAGCGTCCGCATCGGATGCGAGAGGTCGTGGGTTCGATTACCAGCCAAGCCATACCAAAGACTTACAAAAATGGTATTTACAGGTGCCTCGCTTGGCGCTCATCATTAAGAGGTTAGTGTTATGACTGGTCAGCCTGGGGTCAGTATAATGTGACTGGGTGGGACATCGTGCTACATGTATACGGCATGATGCCCCAGTGCTAGACATCACCATAAACTGCCACACTGCAGACATCGTAGCGATGTGACTGAAACATTGTTACAGCTACATTAAAAAATCCAAAATCACACACACACACAATAAAACAAATTAGCCTATCAGATTAAGCCTGTGACCCGTTTCTAAAACAATAAATGGGTAATGTGCATATGCATCCATCATAACCCATTCTTCGAGAAGTGCAGATAATCATAGACAAAAGACAAAGTTGCAGGACAAGATTTTGATTTCAATTTATTATCATTCTTACCATTATTATCTTCAAAGGAACTAAATTATATAGGTCAGATTGAGTTAAATTTCAAGATTATTTAAAAGCATTGTTGGAAATTGATTTTTAAAGTAAAATTGCTTTTATCATAAGATTTAAGGTCATAGTACTTTCATACATAACAAATGTTGTTTTTGAAGGATTTAATGCCATTTTTCAGCACAAGATAGGTTATACATGGCGGCCAGTATAACTGGTGGAGGAAGTACCCTGGAAAACTTTAGGAAGAACCATCGACCCACGAGAAGCTGCTGGCAAGCTATCTCAAGTACCCACGTTAGCCGAGCCTGATAATCAAACCCACGCAGACAGAGGGGCGATGGCAGAGATCAGGAACGGTGAGTGCTTTAGACACTGGCCACTCGGGGCCCATAAAACAAATAGCAAGGACCCTGACACAGCTATGAAATGTATTATAAAGGTATTTACAGTAACAAAGAACCACCTAAGAAAATCGGTTACAACAGCTCCTCATGGAACTTGAGATTTCATTACATTATTCTGAACAGTGTTACTGTTGTAAGTGTCCACTGTCTGTCACATTGCCAATATATGTTTAGTAGCTGACTGTTTTAGGTAGAGGTTGGTTTGCCTCATAGAAATAGTTTATAAGGCCTTTGATGAGAACTTTACTAATTCAAAACATGATTATTAGTGTAATGTATTTTTTATGGCAAGTAAATTTTTGTCATTGAGAGATTCATTCTCATGAGAACTGGGAGTTGTGTGTGATTTGGTTTTGTTAACGTAGCTTTAAAAAATTTTCAGTCATATTGCTAGAACTGGAAGTTTATGACTTTGACTCAAAACAGTGCATCATCAAAATGGGGTAGGATGAAACTGTTATTGTATATACTGACTTTAGACCATGATTTCTTGTGTATAGAGCACATTAATATAGCTGCAATATCGAAACTTATACAACATAGTGTTACGAACGCTTTAAATTACAACATTTGAGAAGACATAAAATAAAATGTCATTGAGATTTTGGAGTTAATTTTCAAAAGACACTTTAGTTTGGAAATATGTCGAGAACCTTGCCTCTGTGTGTAAGGAGGGCATACCTTGTCAAAAGTCTCATGATTGTTTCTATCTTGATATTCCCTACAGAATCAAATGAGTAGTGCATATTTGTTATTACATATGCAGTATTTAATGTGTTTTATGATTAGCGTTATTTGAATCTTAAATAGTGTTTATGAATTAAGTAGTTGTAACATTGAAGGCCCTGTTAAGTGGTCAGTAAAGAATTGAATTTTAAAAGCACTGGCTGCATTACTGCTTCCAAAATAAGAAATTAATGCTTGAATGATAAACTACTATCGGATTAAGGTTGCTAACTGGGCAACATAACACGTTACCCTAGTCTTACTGTGTAAGCTTTCGCCCCTGATAAGTATAGTGGGATTAGGGCTGGTAATTGTCTTACTTCCAGAACAAACCGTGCTGGTGGCCTAGTAGTTAGAGTGTCTGCTTCAGATGAGGGAAATTGTGGGTTTGAACACCGGCCGGGTCATGCGAAAGACATACAAATGGTACTAGCAGCTGTCTCTCTGAGCACTCAGCATTAAGAAGTTAGTGCTAGAACTGGTTGGCCAGGTGTCAGATAATGTGACTGAGGGGTCGGTCTTAGTCTGATGGGACCAATTTTAAGATCAATATCATAAAAATGGAAGTTCAACATCATATAAAACTTGTTTTAAAGATTATTTTTAAATACCTTGTTCACAAGGGGTCGCGTGCATAAATCTAGAGGCCCCACCACAATGATCCGAATTTGGGCCCCACATTTGCCAAGACCAATGCTTTGTGACTGAGTGGGGCAAAATACTGCATGTCTGTAGCATAATGCATATTGCTAGACATCACTATGAATTGTCTCACAGCATACATGATTGTGATATGACTGAAAATATTTTAAAGCCACATTAAAAGTTCAAATCACACACACATGTCCTAAGTAATATCTGCTGCATACATGTTCCGTTGTCTAATTGCTTTGGTCATACTGAAATTACCATTACGCCTTTTTACTTCTGCAAGTAAATCCAGATAGAATCAAGTAGTTTAGGTTTTTTTATAAAATGTTTTTGGACCACCAAGTAGTTTAAATTTTGTTAAATTTTTGGACCAGCAAGAGCTATTAACCACTTTGTTAAAAGAAAATGTAAACTTAGCTTCCATAACTTTTCAATATACTGAAATGATGGTCAGCACATTTTGAAGAACAAAATACCCGATTTTATTTGTAAGGAGAAAGGCATCAGAGTATATTTTGTATGATGAACAGTTAGAAGCAAATTTGAGCACTTTTATCAATATGGACTGTATGAGAGAGATTCTTGAAAACTTGTCCTTGTTGTTGACTGCTGATAGGTTATGTTATAGATCAGTGATTGTTCAGGCAGTACATGGACACTCCACCAAAATGTATCAGGGGAGATGCCCCACATGATATGACTGACTGGTATCCTAGTAGCAGCTTCTTATAGTGCTTCTAATGTCTGTTGCATAATAAAAAAGTAAATGGGTTGTTTATGCAACCAAATACTGATTATCCTGACTCCTTGGAAGATATCAACATTGGGCTGATAAATGGTCCTATAAATAATGAAATGATTTAAAGCACAAAGTTTAGGCATAAATGACATTCAGCTTGAATAAATGGCATTCCAGTTCATTGGTTTAAATATAATCAATTTGATTTTAATGACCTAATTTTACATATTGATAATTTTTTCTTGCCATTGCAATCCAATATTTCTCATTATTGTTAAAAATAGCTAGAAGGATGATGCAGTCATTGTGCTATTCAAAGACTGTTTATTATGCAGTTTTGTTTTATACATTCATATGTCCTTTTGCTGACATTTAACCCAGATCATAAATAGACAGTGTCATGCATATAGAATTGTTTATCTTCTGTCTAATGTGTTTTACATATCCGATAGTTTTTAAGCTTCTTGAAATATGATGATGAACCTACATGCAAATATACATTATAGCTCACCATGTTCACATATTTGATAGAATCGAATTTTAAAGGTCAGATCATAGCAATATAGAAGATATATGCTATTAAGATAAGTAACAATAAAGAGTGAAAAGCAATAAGCTTTGTAATATTCAACAAATATCCCTCCCCCAGGATGCAAAGTGAAAGTGTAATTAAAAGAAACTTATTGTATTATGAACTTAAGCCCAAATAATCATATGATTACAGACACAAGTCCTAATCATTTAAAGGCCTGAATACGTTAAATCCAAAACTGTGTCTGTATTAGCTTGGAGGAGTCATACCAAAGACATAAAAATGGTTTCGCTTCCGCGCTAGGTGCTCAGCATCAAGAGTTTAATGTGGGCAATTGTTATCCTGGTATTAGGATAACCTGTCTTGGTAGGACAGCATCGTGTTACCCCATTGCTAGACATCACTATATACTGCCACGCTGCAGACATTGTAGTGATATGACTGAAAAATTGTTAAGGCTATGATAAATATCAAAATCACACACACACACACGCACACACACACACACACACACACACACACACTACATTTGCATATTCTCTCTATTTCTCTCTTTCTCTTTTTCTTCTCTCTCTCTCGTCTTTCATGTATCGGGGTGAAATAATCCAAAACGTATTAAATCAGTTTAGTACATTTCCAAAACAGTGATTTAGTCTAAGAAGTAAGAATAAGTACCTTGAAATTCCAGTGAATAATTTGAAGAAATGGATCCTATGAAATATTAACTGAAATAAGACCTAAACTGAATCCTCATAATCTGTTGGTAAGACATGCAATAAAGAAGTTCTGTTTCTTCTCCCATTGTTATAAAACCCCAAAATGTTATAATAGAACCAAGATGAATGATTTTTAATGGAGAAAGTTTAAGTTTTAAACAAGGTCAGGTCTCTTACTAAAACTTAAGTTAAGAACTTGTAATGCAGCAAGTACACTTGGAATTACCAAGAGGAACACCACTGTCCTAAATTCAAATTCAAGTAAACGTTTATCTTAAGTAATATTGATCTTAATATATAATCTAAACTCATAGATACATATTAGTCATGTATTATATTAGTTATGTATTATATTGTTTACACAATAATAAGAGTTTTGTCCGTTAGGTATTAAACTCCATTACTGACCAAGGTCATTATCACAATTTAGAGATATGTAACAAATAATCATAAAGGCCAACAAATACAAATTAAATATACATCACAAATGTTGTTACATTTTTTAAAGTTGCGTTTTTATATGTCAGCAGTATATAGAGTCTTGGCTACTTCCCACATTTGTATTGAGAGAAAATCCCTTGCATTGTACCACCTGTATGATACGTACAAGGACAAACCACCACCAATTTTCCTTTTATTGCAAAATACCGCTGTAACAATGGATCTTTTGAGAACAGTGAAAAGGAGCCTGAAGTATACAGCATTATGGGGTTCCCCTGCTACCATTGGTCTAAAAATGTATTTCAAACTGAAATATAGTATGTCTTTAATCAAGTAGAGCTGAGAGAAAGTGAATGGAAATGTACAACTGTACAGAACTCCGCTCCAATCCTTAGTCCAAATATGATTGGTGCATACTTTAGAACAATACGATGGGGAATCCCTAGCTTTTGTCATATTCTTCTCAGGTAATGCCTTATTTCTGTGGTGGTATTTTACAATAACATTCAATGAAATTGTTAAAATATTCACATGCACGATCACTTTAAGTGAACTATGCTCATTGGATTTATCATACAAAAATGTGAAGATAACACATTGTAAAGAAGCATAGTCTACCGTTACGACTCGACCTTGAGGATTGCCATCAAAGTTTACCACACGTAGTCTAATTGGTTCGAAATTAAAAGGATGCCACTTAAACATTCATAATGGCCAACACAGCAGCCATCTTGACAATATTGTTCTCACTACTTCTGAGCGAATTAAAATGGTGCCGATCTGATGTTAAGTATGACCACCATGGTAGACATCTTGAAAATCGTTTTTCTACCCCATGATATAAGGCTATATTGTCGTCGGGTCTTCACGGAAAAGCGTATGATATCTAGTATGTTCTAACAAATGGTGCAGATCTGATGTCTAAGGACACAACAGTGTTGTTTTGGTCCTATTAGTTTGATCTTCTTGGAGGAGAGATCATGAACGTGTTACGATATGTGATCTGAAACTAATTCAGTGCAATATATTACATGTAAACAATTCAATATTGATAATATCAGATGTTCAAAAAGAGGAATAAAAAATAAGTGAATTTGATTGTATGCTCTCCCCCTCACCTATCTCGTACAATTGTTATAGTTGTAAATCTCGTCATCAGTTACTAGCACAAGTCATCAGTTTGATACAAAATATAATAAACACTGGTATTATTGTCATTAGGACTTTCATAATATACTTGCCTGATGCCAGTAAGAAGTTAATATTAGTCTCTGGCATTATCCCGTGGGAAAGGCAAAAAAATTAAGAGAGGTCGTGTACTGTTAGTAATACTTTATGATTTGCAATTTTCATATTATCTGTCTCCCCAAAATACCATCACCTTTGTGTACGATTACATATATCGCAAAATCCTTTCACACAATGGTCCAAAGTTTATGTCTATCCTTGTTAAAGTGTATCCATTTTGTAATCCTTGATATAACATGAATATTGGAAGAAAGGTTTGACAATAGGTACTATATATTTATATTTTATCTTGTCAGTTACACACACACACACACACACACACACACACACACACACACACATATATATATATATACATATATATATATATATATATATATATATATATATATATATATATATATATATATATATATATATATATATATGGTTTACAGCAATTTCATATACCAATACTGTTGATATATCAATTTGTGATCCGCCCATGAAGCAATAATATGCATATACAAACATTCTTGGCTGGTCGGCTTGGTGTCAAGATAATATGAATGGGTGAGATATAATGCTACATGTATGGATGTCACTATAAACTGCCACAAGACAGACGTCATAGAGATACGACTGAAAAACTGTTAAAGCTACCTTAGAAATCACAGACACAATCAGGAAATTGTGATAAGTTACATTCTCGTAGTACCTATATTTTCAATGCAACTGCGGTGTAAGAAATTTCAAAATTTTAATGCTGAACTTTAAAATTTAAATTACATTTAATACAATAGGAACAAGTAGAGAGACCATGGAACATACCTTTTACAAATATATTACTGTTCCATCAAAATCCAGGTAACATAATCATTAACGCCAAGATTAATGTGATACATTTTCAAGTTTAGAAATATGGTATACATACCATGTTAGACGATATTATAGCCCGGTGGGAGTGAAAGAAGAATGAAATTTCAACAGAGAACTGAGCGAGAATACTGGGAAGAAATAAAACAACACGAGCCCCTTTTGACAAGAAAACAACAAATTTTAATTATAACAAATTAATACCGACAATTCCAATTCAAGGTAGATTATATCAATATAACTTAACAGGCCTGTCTAATTTTGATTTATTACATCATCATAACGAGAGGTGAAAAGAGCACAATGTCCTCGATTAATTGCATCACCTTCCTGTCTGACCGTATATTAACGTCTCCTAGTTCATCCTTCCTTAGCTCCTTGTTCTGCCTCTTCATGGACTTCCTCGTCCCTTTATTCTGACCTCGTCCTTCTTTCGTTCTTTTCCCCGTACTCCTGTATTCAGATTGCCTTGTGTTTCTCTCAGAAAGCTGTTCATTATCGCTGTTTCTTTCATGACTTGTGCTTTATAGCACAAAACATGCCTTTCACTTTACACGACGACCACCTGGCTAATTTCTTGTTTCACGAGGAAAGCACTAATGTCTTTATGCCTCCCCGAAGTCCATTAAGTTTCCTCTTATTTGAAATTTCCTGCCTAAAGAGTTTCGACTAAGGGCGTCACTTTAAAGTCAGATTGCTCTAAAGTGTACGTCCATTTTATTCTGCCCAATCGTAGGCGGTGTTCCCTAATCTTTCCCAAAGAAATAATTCCTTTCATCAGGTTTAGACAGCTTTGAATCTGTAAACGACAGTGCGTGACAATTTCCCTTTGAAAATATGATAAGTGGACGTAGGTTCCAACCAAGCGGTTAGGGTTGGTAGCTCAAATGTTTACTTTCTAAGGACCATGTTAAGATACCCTGGTCAATTTCACTGGATCGGAATTCTGTTCCTTGTGATGTTTACACTGACATGGGGAGATGAATGAAGAAAGATCGAAGTGACCATTCACAAAGACTAAAATCTTTAAAATTTTCCGTAATTCAAAATTCGACGCTTTATAATGTTCTTCTTATCTTAAGAAGAGGATTATTTCAACTAACTTACATTTATTTCGAAAGCATGATATGCGATTGGAGTATTGTTTGCACGTACATTGCGAAACCATTCAAACATGGCTTGAAAATCTTGGTACAAATATGAACTGGCATTTAGAATCCTTCTCTTTCCATTTACTCCCTTTTAGTCGCAGCTGCTTAATAGTCTTACATGGTACAATAATGTTTATTTGAGTGTTCCTAATATCAAAATTGTCCATAATTCTTCCACACAAAGAAAAAAACTTACGAGATCTCTCGATTCTTGTAGAGTCAAATAACTTCGATGTCTTCTCTTAAAGTTTTGCTTTTCTGTTGACATGATGAAATGTAAAAATTTGGTGATGATTTATTCCTATGTTGTTAAATGTACAGCACCACAATGTAATCGTACAGATGACACTTTGTAGAGTAGATGTATGCCTTATTTATAAAGGAAGTGAGACATGTACTGTCAGTTGAATGTTTGGTCTATGTACGCTATTTTCTTCAAGGTTAATTTATCTTCTTGCGTGAATCCATAAACTCTATACATAACCTAAGTTAACCATGGTATGGTCTTCACAATTATGTCCACCTATAATCATCAAAGCCAAAATATCCATAGATGTGCGATGCCAAATATTTTATAACTTTGCTGTACAAATTCCTGTAAATTTGTTTACAGATAATGAGATAATAATATAATAACCGGTCCTGTTACATGTTATAATGTAGTTTGGCCAACACTTCTTTCATTAATGAGAACCTGAAAATGGAAAACAGACATCAGTAACTATAATAGGATGACTTAACTTACTTTATGATTTAACTCTTGGTACTGGGCATATTGAAATAAAATTTGGCTGCACGTGAGGTATAAATTATGCCTAAAATGATGACCACGTACTACAACGGGGGCGGGGGGGGGTAATTTTTTGTACACAAAGTCTTCACTGCTGAGAAAACTGGCCTTGTAAAGGAGGTGGCTTCTGGTGATGGTGGATGGCATATATGGAGGTGGGGGAACTACTGTATTTTTCCTTTATAAGCCTAATAATATGTATGTCTAGTACAAAATCTAGTGTTTGTAAGGTATTTATTTCAGACACATTACCTTTTAGCTTTTTAGGTGCTTCAACATTATTGGACTTTTCGAAAGCCTCGACACACTTACATTGAACCATTTTATCCTCTATGAACTGCTTCATGTTGGACAATCCTGAAGATAGTGTATATGTTGTAGTTTTCAATAAACCAATACCTTCAAAGCTGATGCAAATATAACAGAAAATGAATGCAATTTATAGGGTATTTGTTCGCCATATATGACGGTATGTTAACCCAAGATATACCTTTGATAACTGGGGCCCCGAGTGGCCGAGTGGTCTAAAGCGCTCACCGTTCCGGATCACTGCCATCTCACCTCTGTCTGCGTGGGTTTGAGTCCAAGGTTCGGCTAGCGTGGGTATGTGGGAAAGCCTGCCAGTAGCTTCTCGTGGGTCGGTGGTTCTTCCCTGGGTTTTCCAGGGTTCTTCCTCCACCAGTTATACTGGCCGCCATGTATAGCCTATCTTGTGCTGAAAAATGGCGTTAAACCCTAGAACAACAACAACAACAACAACCTTTGATAACTAAACAAGAAAATCAGTTTAAGATAATTTGTGTTATTTCCAGCAAAATAGTTCCTATGTAAGTATCAGTAATGATAGAATGTATATTTTCCCCATAACATGTGTAATTTTCTCATTTTCATACATAATGTTTAGATTGTTTTTCTAGAATGTCTCAACACAAACATGATATCGTGAGTATTTGCTCTGTATTATGACTCCAAGAATGAATAGCCTTGACTGAATTACTAACCCTCTATAAAGAATTAGAAATATTATTATAAACATAGTGTACAACATATGTGAACTGTGAAAACTACAATATAACCATTAAAATTTACGATAATTACAACTTATTTGTATTTTCACTTTAAAACACATTTAATCTTTTAATATATCCATAATTGTGTGCATCCTTTTTTGGGATGGTGATAATCAAATGTACTCACTGCAATTCATTTAGAAATTTTATAGCATTTAGATGCTAAACCTTGGAACCCTTCATTATGATGCGGGTTCATAATAAAGAAAACCAAATATGCCAGGTATGACACTTAGAAACTAAAGTGTCATGGAATTTGACTTTCATACTCTAATTTTCAAAGATGATATAACTGACTGACATATATTAGACCACTAAATATATGACATTGAATATAATCATAGCATAACCACTTGGCCTAAAATTTAATTTGTGGTACTGGTCTTGACTTGCTTGGCCTGGGCAAATAAAACATTACAAAGCATGGTTCATTGTTTGAATTTCCCATCCAAACCTTAGGCTGCAAGGTACATTATTAGCATACATATTTTTGCTATTTTAAAGTATAATCATATAAAAACTCAGACAGACCACATTATGTCTCATTTTAAGAAGGAGCATATCGATAGTACAAGTCACACGGGTCATGTATGTGCACTTACTCATTTTCAATTAAATATAAATTGTTCTTTAAAATTGAGCACTAGCTTTCTTTAACAAAAGTCTTTTCAATCCTGATTTTAGTAAGATCTGCACTTTAAGTGTCGTCAAGATGAATTTGCTGATTAATCTTCGTTGTTTTACAACTGTGGCCAGGTACTAAACTTGGGTCAAGTAAAGAGCACTTTGAGTGGAATCGTCACAATATATAATAGTACGAACTTGTTTATCAATATGTGTGTGACATTCAGGCCGGATTATGCCAGATACACCTTAAGGTTAATTTCTTCCAAAAATGTCTACGTACTTTAACATTGATTTTGCTGTATGTGGCTGTATAAGAATCCAAATGAAGTGAATGCTTGCCACTAAAAGGTGTGTAGAGTCAATTCTATAAAGTGAAACCTATTTCTTAAATAATCGGTGTTGAATGTAAGAAAAGCACAGGGGCCTACGAAATATTATGTTAAGCTATAGATAAGGAAGGGGCCTAGTCCTACATGTAAGATCTCGATTCCGAAACTTATGTTTTGGGCGTTTGGGTCGCAGCACTAAAATATAAATAACATGTGATACGTATTACATTGTAGGACTAGGAAGGGGCCCATCAGAATTTTGCATAGGTGTCCAACTATTCTAGCCATGCGAATGATTTTAAGGCTCTAATTTGTCCAGAAAATGATCCGTCAATTACACAGCAATTTAATATAAACAAATTGAGCCAATGTTATCTTATGCCAAAACCTGTATTATGCAATGCATAGCGGTGGTCTGTGGGGATGTGTGAAGGGACTACGCATATTTATTTGTGCACTATTCCTTCAGGCAAGTTATCTGGAAAACTGGAATAAGAGTATATTGGACAGATACCTTTACATGTGCTCCCAGACTGGTATTAAAGACACAAGAAATAAGTTAAGCAAAATAGAAAACAACATATTTTAGTTATTTACTTCATTTATATGGCATTATGAAGAGACAAAAAATAAATTGAAAGCTAAGTTTTCTGCTACCATTTTATGCATAAAATTATAAAATACCGAGCAGAAACAATACTACTGTACCTTCTACAAACTCTCCAAAACCTATCGTCACGGGTTTCCATAGTAAAATTTCTGAAATACTGTCACATACAGCACTGTAACAAGATTACCGAGTGTGATTTTCTGATTCACAACAAAACACTTTTGACGATAATATAAATACAATGATTAATAATGGATGACTTGCATGAGCAATTACTTATGAATATGTGCGTGTATATATGATCCAAATATTTGATATAATTAACATAAGAACGCACAGACTTAATGATGAAAAATACAAATAAATTAATTTAGGAAATACAAAAGACAGGGGTTGAATGGTTCACAACGATTTGACAATGAAACAATGGATATAGTTTACTCAGGCAGTAAACCATGTAAAATTTTACTCGTAGTAAAATACATTCAATCAGGTAGTGAAATTATGGTGATAAAAAAGAGGAACAGATATACTACTTATCTTTACAGTCCCGAAAGATGCACTGGGTTTTACGAACCCCAAAATTAGCCCACGGCTAACAAATTACATGTACGGAGATACACTCCGTCATCAGTACACTTTGTTTCAGCCCCACGGCTTCTACAGTTCAGCTTCACAGCTGCTACAGACTCTAGACACTCGGAACTCTTCGAAACACTCCAGACACTAGAAGCTCCGGACACTAGACACTCCATACACTAGACAATCCGGACACTATAAACACCGGACACTAGAGATTCCGAACACTAGACACTCCGGACACTAGACACTTATGACACTTCAGACATAGACAATAGACAGCTGAAAATATATCCAATACCGTGTACTATACCTGACACGGGGATAGCGTAATGACATTACACACGGTGAGGTACATAGATTCCATTATCAGCACAATAAACACAAAATGACCGGTTCAAAAATAAACCTAATCCTGCTCGATAAGAATCCTACTATATTAAACAGTTCTTAATAAAATGTATCTTTACATTACTAATATAAATCCCTTGTTAAGTCGCAAACAAGAATATAAATATGTGCATTATACTGCGTAAACCAAACCTACACAGCAAACATACAAAACTAAACGTGGTAATACAGTAGTTGTAACTTATAGACTGGAAATTAATAAACTTACATACCTCTACAGCTGAAGATGTGCAAGTCGTTAAAGCTTTTGTTGATACATCTTAGCTTCATCCCAACGCATCTGGTTGGTTAAGACTTAGAAGTGAGACCCTGTTTTCCTAAAAGTGTTATTTGTTATGGGTATCCCTGTCCACCCATTATTGTGTTGTAAATGTTATTGTCTCCAAAAAATAATAAATATATATAGTAGAATTTTGCAGGGTTGATTTTTGTTTTGTTCATCATATCAACGAGTTTTAATTATCCCATATAAGTTTGGAAAGATATACTCCCTTCCCTTTGGGTGAACCGGCAGTCGGTCTGGTTTCTATCCTTCCTCACTTTAAACTTAGGGGAGTACTAATTACCCTGGTAAACTACTTAGCCTCAGGATATTTTCCTTCCCTGTTCCCTCTATGTTTGTTACTTCGCGTAGTGACTCTGCCAGAGTCATTTTGTCCATTGTGCTGTGCTATAAGTGTATGTGTTGTTTTGTGTCTCATTTGTTTGTATGGACGGCTCTATCTATGTCATATTATATATGTTTTTTTCCTTATCTAATTCCGTATTGTAAAGAAATGTACGTACGGTGAGGTATTTATACACATAGTCTGTGCATTATAGGCATTCGGTTCGTCCCATCGAGAGCACTTCGCACGTGCGGCATGGGATGAACCGAACTCACTATTTCGAAATACTATACGATATACATAAATCTCCCGTGGGTATCGTTGTACCCCAAAAACGAAACCCGAGTACATGTATTAAATAAATAGAAGAATTTAATTCCGTAACAAGCACATCAACTGTTTGTTATCTTAATTCAGTTGATATTAGCACATATATTTAGTGAATATTTGTCTCTGAATATGGTCTTTAGCAAGCAGACAAAGGAAAAATTGCAAGTATATAAGCGGCTATGACAGTCAATTTCTTTCGAACGAACCAATGACAATAGTGTGCTTGAACTGGAGGTAAATCATATAGATGTAAACTTTGTGATAAATATTTATTTAGGCAGAACAGTCTTCTGAAGCGCCAAATAAGGATACATACAATTTAAATGTGAAGTCTGTGATAAAATGTTTAGACAGAGTTATGATATGAAGCGTCGCATAAGCAGAGATAAACCATTTAAATGTTAAGTTTCTGATCAAATGTTTAGACAACAGTCATTTGAAGAACCACATGACAATCCATACTAGCGATCAACCATTCAAATATGAAGTGTGTGATAAATTGTTTGGACATAGTTGTTATTTCAACGTCCGCATGATGACAAACTGGAGGTCAGCCATTTACATGTGAACACTGCACTAAAATATATGGACAGAGTAGTCATTTGAAGAACCGCATGAGAAGCAACACTGGATACAAAATATTCAAATCTGAAGTTTGTGATAAAATGTTTTCACAAAGTAGTCCTTCGAAGAACCACATGAGCAACAATACTGGAGATAAACTATTCAAATGTGAAGTTTGTAATAAAATGTTTGGACATAGTCGTCGTTTGAAGAACCACATGAGAATCCATACTGGAGATAAACCATTCAAATGTGAAGTTTGTGATAAAATGTTTGGACAGAGTAGTACTTTGAAGCAGCACACGATGATACATACAGGAGATAAGCCATTCAAATGTGAAGTTTGCGATAAACTGTTTAGACAGAGTAGTCATTTGAACAACCACATAAGAATCCATTCTTTAGATAAACCAATGAAATGTGAAGTTTGTGATAAAATGTTTGGACATATTAGTTATTTCAAAGTCCACATGAGGGCACATACTGGAGATCAAACATTCAAATGTGAATTTTGTAATAAAATGTTTGGACGGAGTAGTTATTTGAAGACTCACATGAGGATACATACTGGAGTTAAACCATTCAAATGTGAAGTTTGTGATAAAATGTTTGCACAAAGTAGCAATTTGAAGGACCACATGAGAATACATACTGGAGATAAACCATTCAAATGTGAAGTTTGTGATAAAATGTTTGGACAGAGTAGTACTTTGAAGAACCACATGAGAATTCATACTGGACATAAACCATTCAAATGTGACATTTGTGATAAAATGTTTAGAGAAAGTAGTCATTTGAAGGGCCACACAAGAACACATACTGGCAATAAACCATTCATATGTGAACTTTGTAATAAAATGTTTGGACAGAGTAGTAATTTGAAGAGGCACATGATGATACATACTGGAGTTAAACCATTCAAATGTGAAGTTTGTAATAAAATATTTAGAGAAAGTTGTCAATTGAATAAACACATGAGAATTCATACTGGAGATATACAAACACCATTCAAATGTAAAATTGCATGATTTAAAGGTTTAGACAGAGTTCTGTTTAAAGAGGCAGTTGAGATAAACCATTCACATTTGAAGTTCAACTTGGTGATATCATTTTAGGGCAAAATACTGCTTTGGAGAACCACATGACGATGAATACTGGAAAGAAACCGTCTACATGTTAAGTTTTTGATAGAATGGTTATGCAGGGTTGACATGAGAATACATACTGGACATTAACCATTCAAATGTGTTGTTATGATAAAATTAAGGAAACTAGTTTTATGTTGTGCCGTAGGATGGTGTATAATGTTGATAAAGTATTCAGAGGTTTAGGGAGAGCAAATATTCAACCATAAAATGATCATACATAGTGGAAAATAGACATTATAGAGTCTAGTGTATTCATTTTTAGCTTTTAATGATCTAGTTTATAGAATAAATCTCTGGAACTACAACATATACAGTGATGATATCCAACCTGTGGTAAATGACCAGAAGTAAGTTCATACAAGAAAGACAAGGGCATCTCCAAACAGTTAACTACATATGCTATATTATTAATGATCTAGTTGATAGAACGAATTCAAATTTTTGTTTGCAGCAGATTGAAATCAATGTATATGTATTCAGTATAATGGATAAAGGACGTGTAATGCGAGAACAGGGTTCCCGCACTACCGGGAAATCTGGAAAAGGTCGGGATAAATTTTTGTATTTTTTCCCTACCGTGAAAAATCCTGGAATTTCGCAAATATTGATGAAAGTCGGGAAAAACCGGTAATTTTCCGCCACCACTTGAAGTCCGAAACAATCACGTAATTAAATCGTAACTTAATTGATCATGAGTTAAATGTATCGATTTCTAACCATACTATTCAGATGGTGCAGTATGTATCATTTGGCTGCTTGCAATAATTATATATGCTGAGTCGATCCAAACACTCTATGGACTTTTATTTTCAAAGTCAGCTCGATATCGACATCTTAGCTTACGTGGAAGCTATGAAAACCACTCCAGTATCACAAAAGGCAAGCATCATGGTGGCAGTGAGTAGCCGCTTACCGGACGGTCTAGCAAACTTTAAACGTTGTCAAATCGAGTGACACGTGCATGAAATGGATATGAAAATTACTTATTTTCTCAGAAATTGTGAGTATTAAAATCGGAGTTGATGGAATGTGACCTGGTTATCGCGATTTGCATTTCAAGTCGCATGATTACACAAATCTAACAACCCACATTTTCAAAATGTTGTAGAGAAAGAACAAAAATCTTTAAATGAAAGTAGTATACCGGTTGTAATAAAAATACAAAAATGAAAGAACACAAAGTTTTCCATATGTATATATTCCGAGAACAACTTCTGGAGTTTTGTTTGTACTGGTTGTTAGAAAAAGTATCTGACTTTCATTTCACATAACTGAATTTCTATACAACAACATCAAAATGGAATTTGTTGTTGATATCACGTGAGTAATCGACTTCTGATGTCGTCGTTTGAGATTTGTGAAGTGACTAGTAATGCAAATGGCGAGTACCGGGTCAGGTTTCATCAATGCCATAGTTTCGTCTAGTCTGTCAGCAGAATAAAGACAACGGTTATAATACTTGACAGTTCTGAGAAAATGAGTAATTTTCTTATCGATTTAGCAGCAGGGAAGTTCTACAGACCAGACTCCCAGACCAAAATAAAGCCTCCTACGAGAACTTTCTCCGTAGAAGCCTCAGATTTCAAAAATAAGCCTTCCTACGAAAATTAATTTGCGTAAATTCACTCCCGACTGCAATTTTTTGTGTGCAAATTCAATGATTCTAGACAAGGAAAAAAAGGGGGGGGGGAATTTATTCCGTCGATGAAGTTTGCAAAGTTTGGCTGCTGATCCTAATTTTACCTCGCATTAAAACAATATAGTTGAAAATAATATGAGTCCGAAAGCTAGTACAGTTGGAGAGCCTCATTCTGCCAGATTAGCGCGAGAAGAATTAGCGGCAGTAAGGAAGTTTATCCCGACAAAACGATTATTTAAGAGAAATGTTCGTGATTACGAAGACACGCAATATGGAATTACCGAGGTATCGTCAAAGTTGTTGAGTCCAGTCACTGGAGCGATCGAACAAGTCGCATACGGCGACGAAAAGAAAGATAAGGAACTTAGGAAGCGCGGGCTTATTCCTATGACGAGAGACATTGAGGAACACACTAGAGTAGTTCCGGGTCGGCTTGAGCAAATTCGTCAAGAACAAGAACAAGCACGAGCAATGCAAGCACAAGCACAAGCACAAGCACAAGCACAATTGCCTCAAGAACAACCGGAGCAAGAAGAAGAAGAAGAAGAAGAAGAAGAGGAAAGTAGTAGAGAACCACGGGAAGTAATAAAAGATAAATTTACCGATGATGGTTGGAAAACAATGGAAAAACAATTTAAATTATTTGGTAATAATCTTAATGAACTTGGCGCATTTGCTGAAGATTCATTTAATGTTAGATCGAAATTTTTAACGAGGGACGGATTAAAAAAAATTAAATCGCGAGATGCTTGGATCAGGAATATATACCGAGCTAGGGCTAATTTACCCAGGATAGCTAAGGGCGACGCGATTTTTCGTCAATTTCAAAAATCAGCACAGGATAGATTCACGTATAATATTAGTCGACCTCGGAGGGTGGAAGAAAAACCTGAATCTCCGGTGACGATACCCCAAATCACATCTCCCGATACGCCTCCGGTATTTTCCCCAGCAGAGAGAGGAACCGATATCTCGGGAAAATTTCCTCACCAACATTTTGAAAAAGATGCCATCAATAAATTTAACACCGACGAGGATACCTTAATCAACGTTGCCAGAATTGGCTTTGATGAAAGAGGCAAATACATGAAGTCGGGACGCGTTAATAAATTTACTAAAGAAAATTGGACCCCCGCGGTATATTTTGCGTCAAAAAAACAATCCGTCAATCTTAATGACCCTGAATACCAAAATTTTCTAGAAAAAATAAAACAAAAAGAAGAAGAAGAGGAAGATATATTTCAGGGGTGGGACAGTAGTCCAGAACCAAAGACAGGAAGCGGATATACCATTTGCCCTGACAGTGTTGTCAACGATGTATCTCGCCTCGAAGTATTAATCGGAGGAAAACGAGCCGGAAATAACTCTCGCGAAGTAATCAACGAGGCATCAGATATTTGTCAGCGATTATTCCGCGGCGGTGTCATTAATTCTTACATTTACAAGGAACTTATCGATGAGCTCATCGATTAAAACAACACAATTGAAATAACATGATTATTCACAAATATCAACGCAGACCCAGACAGGTCCGCGTAGTAAATTCTCGATTGCCCGTATACAGATATATCCACGGTAATGGATTCGGCGATATTGTTGGAAGTCTCTTTACGCGAATAATACCTAAAATTGGACCCATGATTAAACAGATTGGTTTAAAAGCAATAGGAAAGATTGGCGAGACTGCTGACATTTCTGGTATCAAAAAAATAGCCAGTAAAGGCTACGATTTTGTCAGAGAAAAAATATCAAATTTAATACGTAAAAGAGAGCCAGTTAAATTGCCTATCACCAGTGAAATGCCACCCGAAATCAGCAAAGTCATAAACGACGCAGCAAATAAAAAAATAAACGACCTAGCGCAGGAAGTTGCTAAAACAAATCTAGCACAGGAAGTTGCTAACACAAATCTAGCAAAGGAAATTGTTAAGACAAATCTAGCAAATAAAGTTGCTAACACAAATCTAGCAAAGGAAATTGCTAAGACAAATCTAGCAAATACAAGCTTCATTTCAGGTAGTGGTCTTCGTTTTAGATGATATTCTTAATATAAAATGTTCGCACAAGTGTCAAATGAAGTGTTCGACATGGACGAGCCCGTAGGCAGAGACACATCCGTGCGAGATTTCCAGTATTTTTCATACGACGCAGTGACACCAAATGCACCTAATCGCATTGAAATTCAAGTTCACGACACAACGAGATATTTTCTTCCATCAGAGGCATATATCGAATTTGATGGCGAAATAAGAAGAGCTAATGATACCAATTATCCAGCAGATTCCAAAGTTGGATTTGTCAATAACGGAATTATGGCTTTATTCAAGAGCGTCACATACACGATTGATGGAAGAGAAATTGAATCGATTACAGATAACGCTGATGTTGCAACGACGGTGATAGGCCTGGCCAGATACTCGGATGATTTTACCAGGTCAGCTGGTCCTAGTATGATGTTCGCCAAGGATACTAACGACAGCGCAGATCATACCCCGTATAATATCGCTATACCGAGAAATGCCGCTGATAATGCTGACGCCACCCTGCTGGCGCTAATTATCAGCACCAATGACAATTACAACCTTGGATTTGCCACGCGGAAAACAATGTTAGTTGGTCCTAGTTTAAGATTCTCTTGTGCAATTCCGCTATCCCACATTTTTGGATTTTGTAGACACTTCAGAAAAGTTATTTACGGGGCGAAACACACAATTTCCTTCGTTCGAGACCCCGCGAGTAATGATAGAGCTATCTGGAGAGATAATACTGTTCCTGATGCAGGCAAGGTAATCCTAAACAAATTTACCTTGTGGATGCCAGCGATAACTCCATCGATACTTGTGGAAGAAAAATTATTATCCTTCATGAATCAAGGCGGAAAATCTGTTATGTCCTGGCTGACAACGATGACCGACTTTACCGACATTAATATCAACGGAATATTTACCTGGCGAATTGCGTCACAACAGGGCACTTCGGCACCTAGACACATCTTCATTGTTCTCCAAAACACAAACAGATACGATCAAACTCACAGTCATATGATATTTGATCATTTCACAGCAACAAACGTTTCATTAAGGATAAACGGCCAACAAGAACCATCCGAGGAAATATCAATTAATTTTCCCACCTATTCGACGTCCCGTGCGTATCATCGCTTGCTAAGTTTCATGGGTCGCGATCAAAATATCGATACCGGATTGCAAATATCACAGCTAGATTTTAATACTCGCTATCCTATCTATTACTTTTCCCTGGAGCATCTCGATTTGGTAAAACAATCCGTTGTCGATATCCATTTCAAAGCCAGAATTAACACAGGTGGGCAAGTAGCAAGAGCCATCGCGGTTATTCTCAGCGATAGAACAATGATCTTGGAAGGCATCAGCGGCAGAATGAGAATTATTGATGCTCCTGTCGAGAATATGTGACAAATTTCCAAATTTAGACTAAGCGATTATTAATATGCCATACGAACACGTCAGCGTAACTCTGACCCCGGGTCAGATAAAAAAACTCCAAACAGCAACAGCAAGGCGAAGCGGCTTGAATTTAACCCTGAAAAACGATCAGATTCACGGTGGGCCTAACAAACTATCGCTAACTAGAAGTCAGCGTGAAAGATTTACCAGAGCCAAATCAGCGAATTCCGGCGTTCATCTGAATCTCTCAATAGGCGCAATCAGAGATATGGTCAAAATAGGCGGAATTCTCCCCTTTCTTCCCTTACTAGCTCCATTACTAACAGGCGCAGTATCGGCCTTGGGTGGATTCGGGGCTAAAAAAGTGTTAGAAAAAATTACAGGAAGTGGATACCGTAAAAAAAAGGGAGGGTTACTTCCCGTCCTCTCTCCCTTAATCGCGAAAATGTTGCAAAAACAACAAAAAGGATCCGGCCTTTATCTAAGACGCCCCCCATACGGATCCGGCCTACGTCGAGTCTACCAGCCTCAAATTTAGATCTAATCAACGAAGCAAAGAAAAAAAAAATAAAATTTTTTAGATGCGTATTTATGCGGGATCAACTACCAGAAAAACCAAACCCTACCGAGACAGGAATAATAAATCTCGATAAAAATACCGGCCCTGGCACGCATTGGGTTGCCTACGCGATTAATCCTCGCGAAGTTATTTACTTTGACTCATATGGATTAGCGCCACCAAATGAATTTATCAATTACGTGTCAAAACTAAAAATTCCGATTTGGTATTCGACTCTTCCAACACAAACATTAGCTGATCCACCAATATGCGGTCCAGAGTCAATTAATATTCTTGACGCAATTTCAAAATCATCCGGTCCGTATCACAAAATTGTATTTGAATACGCCGTAGATAAATATCATGGTTGATATTTACGGTAGATTTATCTACAGGAAGGAAAAAGCAGAAGTGACTGACGTCGATCTATCAAAGTTCGCAACCAAGAGCGATATTAACAATCTTCTATCGCTGTCAGAGGTGGACCCTGGCGAAGTTGCTGTTTTTCAAAATACCGAAGGAAGATTACAAACCAGCAACGTGAAAATAACTGATATAATCAAGCGAGAAGAATATAATGATCATATCAGTCAGTTTACTCGCCAATCGGAGATGGTATTAAAATCTATTGCTGATATTACCGATATTATCGCGGTATTACCACTAAAGGCCAATATCGCGGATGTGGAAAAATCCGACAAAGAGCTATCAGCGGCGATGCTTCTAAAGGCCAATATCGCGGATGTGGAAAAATCCGACAAAGAACTATCAGCGGCGATGCTTCTAAAGTCCGATAAGGTACCAACTGACGATTTCCAGGATAAAGTGACAAAAAGATTTAGAAATCTAACTAACGATCTTAAAAAACTCGAGGAGGTATCAAAAAATCTCAATAAAAAACTCGACGATGATATAAAAAAATTCATCGAAACCTCCTCAACTACACACGACAATCTCAACGAGAAAGTAAAATCCATCAACGAGGAAATTACCAAAATAAATACCGCGATGGGTCAAAAAGCCGATAGAACATCACACAGCGATCTCAGCGAGAAAACAAGAAAAATCAATGAGGATATCGCCCAAATAAACAAAGATATTGAAGCGTCACGTGCACTAATATTTCAAAAAACCGATAGAACATCACATAACGATCTCAGCGAGAAAACAAGAAAAATCGACGAGGATGTTACTAAAATTAACGATGATATTAACGCGGTACGCCAAATCGTAAACGAAAAAATCGATAAAACATCACACGACGAGAAAACAAAATCCATCAACGATGATATTAACGCGGTACGCCAAATCGTAAACGAAAAAGTCGATAAAACATCACACGATGATCTCCACGAGAAAACAAAAAAAATCAGCGAAGATGTTACTAAAATATCCGAGGAAACCTCCGCGGTACGCCAAATCGTAAACGAAAAAGTCGATAAAACATCACACGATGATCTCCACGAGAAAACAAAAAAAATCAGCGAAGATGTTACTAAAATAACCGAGGAAATTAACGTGGTACGAGAATTAGCAAATAAAAAAGTCGATACATCAGTGTACGACGGAGAAATTCAAAATATCAACGCGAAACTTCTCGACGCAACTACAAAAATTAGTGATATTAACTTAGAAATATCATCGTTGGATATTCCTGCGTTGATGCGTATTTCGATACCAGATCAGGTAGAATCAAAAGATCTTTCCTGCAATGTATCATTTGTGCTGAGGACACAAAATATTACCTGGACACCTGATAATGATTCTTTTAACTTTACCGCGCCAATTCAGGGTGTATATCGAGTATATATTATTTCGAAGTCAATAAAATTTAACGTGACGGCCGATAATCATGAAATTTATGAATACTATCCTGGATTTTTCGTTATTTCCATAGATGAAAATAACATCGTAAATTTCACACTAGAACCACAAGACAGAACCACCATGGGACCAGTGTATTATTTTGTAATTTTCGAATATTTATCGGTTTGGACCGTAATTGGTCAACCCAAGTCGGTCGTAGTTGTCGAGATACCCCCAACCATTTGAAAACGGAAAACTGACTTACCAAGAATTAGTCAGGTAAATAATTTAATAAATGACCGCATCGGATTACCGTTACAATCAGGCGCGATCATGGCAGGATTCGCTAAAAAAACTACTAGACGAATATCAAACAAAAATAAAAAAATACCAGCGTAGATTAGTTATCATTGACGTTGCCGTGTACACGGTATCCGCGGTAGTCGCCGGCGCGGGAATAATTTTATCCGCGGTAACAACGATAGCGCCGATCGTAGCAACGATAATAATCTCGTCAACAACAACAATCGCTGGTGTTCTCAATATCGTAGCGAAAAAGATATCCTCGTGCATGAGTGAAAAGTTACCATTGTACAAAAACAAACTAACCAAGATCAACGACGCGTATTCGAAATTATCATCGCTGCTTTCGGAGAGTCTCAATGACGGCGTTATCTCCGATCCAGAATTTTCGGTAATGATCGGTATTTACTCGGAGATTGAACAAATGAATATTAATAATGTCCGAGCTAGCCCAGATTGTGACAAACACGACACCGCTGACAACGACGCTAATATCGTTAAGCTCAACGAAGCCAGAATTTAGCATCAATTTTCCAACACCAATTAGCGTCAAAGAAATTGCGTTAATACAGTTGCGTGTCTACAACAGCTGGCCCAATGTTAGATCGAAATCATTTGGCAAATTATTATCAAACAATTCACTTGTTTTTGCCAACAAAAGCAAACCCGATGGAACACCTGATTGGATCGTCGTTGGCATACCAACAGGCAGTTACGAAATTGATCAGCTGGATAAGGAATTTACCACCAGAATATCAAATATAACCGGCGATGCTACCCCGGGAATAAAGATATCTGCGCACGAACCAACGCTATCATCGATGATAGAAGTGAAATCACCTTACATGGTAGATATTTACCAATCATCGATTAGGACCATATTAGGTTGGCCTGAAATCGCACCTCTGGCAAAACCAGAAAAACCAGATGTTTTTATTCCAGGTTGGCACGAGGAAGCTCCTCCAGAACTACCGGAGCCAAAAAAGGAAAATTTTACCACCGACGGAATATTGAGGGAAGATAACAAACACAAGCCTCTGATCAATAGCGCCATCAACCTCATAAACAACCACAAATTTAACTGGGTAATGTTCGCTTTTACTTTTAGGAACGAAAGAATTCTCTCGTGGTTGGTTCTTCCCAAAATTCCCCCCGGTGTGGAAATCTTCGACGCTACCCACATGAACATGAAAATAGCCCCCATAGACGGTATCTTGGTAAGAAGAACACTCGACGAATTTAATCAAGAACATAAATTACAATTAAATTTATTGCGGGAATCTTTTCATGAATGCATCTTAAATAAATCAGGCTCATGTAGCGAAATTATCAAACGCGTGAAAATTTTAAATCAACTCGCGAATGATGTTGAATATTATCATGGTATGTTCATTAAGGCAATCATCGACGATATATCAATTGCCGATTATGTTCTTCCTATTAGCAAATTCGAGTTGATCAAAAATTCAGGAGAAAAACAAAAATTCATGAGAGTATTTAGTTTAACCGAGGAAACGCTACCAAATTTCAAATTTCCCGATTATGATGTTGATAAACTGAGAAAATCCGTCACTGATACCATCGATGATTTATTTCCGAAATTACATGCCGCGTGGGCAGAGAAAAAACAATTAACGCTGTTTCTCAGACACGATAATGATCCGACCAAAGGCGGGCGGCATATCTCGCCAGGTATCGTTAATATAACGGATGTTATCGCGATTTATCTTCACGCGGATGTTGTCGAGGGCAGTTACAATGTTGATTCGTCAGAGTCAAATCAAGCGCAGCAGGGTTTTATCTTGTATTCGTTTTCACCTAGCGCTTCTCCGGGTTATTTGATAATAAAGGAGCCGGTGAATCCGTTTTATCTGCGATGTCATAATCGATTGTTGTCAAGGATAAATTTCAAACTGACGGATCAGAAAGGAAATTTGCTTGATATACGCGGGGAAACTGTTAGTATCAATCTGCTGGTAAAATCATAGATTTTCAAATCGTGAGAGTCTCTGACTCTTGAATCCGTCTGCCAGGGAAAAACAGACCAAAAAAATAAATAAAATCCAGGAAAATTTTCAAAATTAATATATTTTTTTAATTTTTGTTTGTGGAAATATTCAGGAGGATATTTCCTTGGCCTTGCTCTCATCGACTAGCTTTTTCAACTGTCTGATGCGCGAGCTTGTAATTTTTTTTGATTCGTATGCTTCTGATAAAATCAATCTAGCTTTCTCAACCAGCGTCGATAATTTAACAAAATCCTCAACGCGATCATCGCTGACTGTTGCAAGCGATTGGTACATCGCAATTTGGATTTTCTTTATTAATTTGTATTCGGATGGCAGCGTGTATTTGTATTCAAGTTTCCCTTGGATGATTGTTTCAAATTCGGATCGGATTTTATTCGTGTCCAACTCCGAGGGGAGATTTTTTTTTTTTTTCTTTAGATCATCGATGGCTTCGATAATATTGTTTATGGTTTGTTCATCCATGTTATATTAATTTTGTAATATTCAATTAATTTTCGTCACTTTTCGAATCAAATATTATTGGGATATAGGAAAATTCGATCCAAGTGCCGAGATTATATGAAAATGTTGCTTTATATTTTTTTTCTGCTGCAAATTGCACCGATTGTGAGTTAATTTCATAATATTTCGCAGCGGCGGTCATAGATTCGAATATCATCTCCTCGCCTGTTGCTTGATTTATCGATTTGACGGCCTTGGCGTATTTATGGTGCCTACCAGCATTGCCGGATCTACAGTTTACGCTTTGTGTAACCGCTCGGAGATTGGAAAGTTTATTGTTGAGTTTATTTCCGTCAATGTGGTCGATAACAAGACCGATTTTTATTGGTCCGTAATAACACTCGTATACAAACCTATGATTGGAATACGCAATTCTTCTCTTTGCTGGACCGAAGGTAAATATGAGATAACCTGAATTACAAACGAAACCAACATTTTTCTTTGTTTTGATATGTCTAACGATACCATCGGACGACGCTTCGTAACCCTCGATAGTTGGATGAGATTTATACTCGTGTGTGATTTTCATTGCAGGAATCGTTGATTTCAGTTCCATATACAATATTCCATTTGTTTAAATCATAATTTGCCTTGAATCGATTAATATAATCTTCTTCGCATGTTATCACCGACGAGGATTTCTTTTTGTAATATCTGAGCAATTCCCGATAATTTTTCCCTCCACAGGACAAACACAATCGAGTTTTTCCTCGAGTGCCAACTTGGCAAACTAAACACCGTTGTGGTCCTTTACTGCCTCGTCGAATCGCATATATGTGAGCGCCACAATATTCGCCTCTGCAGGATTTGTCGCATGATTTTGTTGATCCGATTGGTATCCATTTGCACTGCATATTATAATTTAAATATTTGTCTAAAATATAATAATGGATACATTTGATCTTGATGAGGCAGAATATATCATACCTGAGGTCGATCGTGCCAGGAGAGAATTTCTCGATGATGGAGCGATTCATGTTTGGTCAACGTGGAAAACTAACGCTGTTGATGCTACGATGAATCTAGAACGGGCCAAAAAGATAATCGAGCATATAAAATTCGAACACAAGGAAGAACGATTTATCTTCGGAATAAAATTCATCGCACAAATGCCTGACGACACTTGGATTATTCGCGATAAACGAGATCCCGTGCGTGGCGGTAAGAAAAACGTCATCCTTGATAAAAATTCGAAGCCAGGATTATTATTGGGAATCGATGGTCCTTATTATGCCAGGGCATATCCATCTAGTGCTGTTGTTTATGGAATTTATCGGCTAAATAATCCCGACATGAAAAATCTACCTGCGATGAAAGAATCGCCGATGATAAATTGCGTTGCCGAGCGCGTTATCGAGCATATGAAAAACGCTCGTCGTGGATCTGGATTGACACAGTTGAGGTTGGATAAAATTAACTCATGGGCAAAGACAGTTGTTGATGGCGCATCGATTGACGATGTAGCTGTGTTGAGCAAGAAACTTAAATTTCCTATCACGGTGAAAACGCTATCGGGAGAAATATTATATTCTTCGCCATATAAATCTCGAGGAGTACCAATCGAAATTGTTGATCATAATTCACATGCGTGGTCGCAGTCGGTAATGATATTCCCGCGAAATCGCGCTGTTAAATTTTATCCCGTGGAAGGCGCTGATGCTATGTTCCGATATATCAAAATATTAGCCGCGTCTGATCCGATATCGGTTTGGTTATTCTCGAGCGAAGAAAAATATGATCAGTTTATATTGCCACGAGGAGATATTTACCGTGATGAAAAATTACATGAATCTATGAAAAATATCGCGGTGAAATATTCGTCAAATCCTGATCAGTTACTAACGAATTGCTTTACAGTTCCGTCTGTGGCCGCTCATGCCGCTAGAGAGAAAAACTCGTGGAAGCCTACAAGGAACGAATATCTCGCCGATATTCAACTTAGTTGTATCGAATACGGCCATGGCGGATTGTGGAATACCAAGTACGATTTCGAAGATATGATCTCCGTTGACATGAGCGCGTGTTATCCTGGAAGTTTCCTTGGATATGGCGATTGTGCGGATTATTTTGCTAAATTTGGCCATCCCACCAACGAAATGACAAGGGTAGCAATTAACGGACCGTTACCTGATTTTGTAATGACCGGATTCGCTTATGTTACTTCATTCGAGTTTGCTGAAAATTTACATAAAATTTGTTGTATTTGGTTTGGTCGGCATTTATCGCAGCGTCGTTGGGTCCCTATAGTGTTGTTGAGATATATGATGGATTCGTCAATGTTAATATCGTTGACGGTTAGCGAGGCGATTATATCATACAGGAAACAAACTGAGGTGTGGCTACCGACGGATTGTGAAAACGCGAAAGATATCGGAAGAAAAATAATTGGCAAATTTACTCAAGGAGGATCCGTTGATCATAAACACCGACACGCTAGGTTGTTTATCAACGATGCCGAGATGGACTTTATTATTGCCGATACAGTGTCGCGAGGGATATTTTGCAACAGAGAGAATATTATCATTGACGGAGAAAAGTTGGGTACCGTAATTAGTTATCTCGATGGAGAATCAGCGCAGTATACGCATTTGAGATCATCGATGCTCGCTTATGTGAGTATAAATTTACTGTCGATGATAAACAAATTTTCTGATATCGCGGTAAGGGTAGCAACGGATTCGTTTTATATCGATAAGAAATATCAGTATAGGCTAGATAATTTGATCGCCGATGGCTCTTGGGGCACTTGGAGGATAAAAAACGAAGATATCCTAGATTACTGTGAGGACGCCGATGTCGAAGATTGCGATAAATTTCATCGAGATAAATGCGAGGAAATATCGACGGCTGCATCCGCATTTGACCCGATTTCACGTAGTAAATTCGTTTACCTAAATGGTCCTGGTGGTAGCGGTAAAACAACGCGAGCGATAAATTTATTTGCGAAATCTGATATGATCGTGTTGACTCCAACTCACAGATTAGCGCGAGAAATAAGGCAACGCGGCGTTGATTCTGGTACTTATCACAGTTATTTCAAATACAGCGGTGGATTATGGGATTCGGCTCGTATGGGAAACAAATATATCAACAAAATTATAATATTTGATGAAATTTGCACAGTAAATTTAGTTGTATTAAAATCGTTCCTGATCTGGCTGGAGGAGAAAAATACCGCCGTGATAATGTGCGGAGATCATGGCCAGCCTGATCCGATTGATGGTGAATCTCCTCACGAATGGCTCAGGAATTTCGTTGACTATTATGAGGAAATCGACGCCGATTATAGATCCGATGATATTTTACTGACTGAATTTAAGAAATTAATTCGATTACAACCGAATAAAATTCAATGCGATGTGATGAGAAAAATAATCGACGAGACTCCGATGGATATTTTTCTTAATTTGTGGCGTCCCGATCATCTGATTGTTGCTAGTAGGAAAATTGTTCGTGATGTTATTCAGGAAATGTTATTCAAGCTGCATTGCGAGAAATTTCCAACATTGCAGGTGCCGTTGTGTTACAGGCCCGCTGATACCAGGAAACAAAATATCAGTGTTACTTTACCCTGCGGAGAGGAAAAGATCTTGGTACTGAACGATATTATTCTTGTTGATATTAATCTTGTTAATGACGCGATAAACGCAGAAAGATCGCCATGGAAACTAGGATATGCAACAACGATACATTCATCGCAGGGATTAACCGTGGATGGCCAAGTTTGGATTGTCGATGATAGAATTTCCTGGTCAAATTTAGTGTATTTAGCCGTGTCAAGAGTAAGAAAATTATCTCAGTTAGGTAGAATTCGGTTTCACATTAATGACGCTGGCGGTAGTTGAGTATCTTTCGGTATTATTTGTAATTCCTCCTTGGTAAATCCGCGTTGTGGCGCTAGTGAATCTAGGAAATAAATTGCCGGTCTTCCCGATGATCTTGTTACGGCGGATATTTTATGTTTTGTAACGCTCCAGTTTGGATCAGTTGCTCTTTTTCTTCCTCCTTCGGCCTCGCCTTCTTTATATAAATACCTGACCGTGACGCTACCTAGCACAGGCGGAATTGTGGAATCTCGCTTTAGGGGTATATTTGGTTTTGTAATTGCAATTGCAGGTTTCATTGCTATTGTTCTCGTTGTCTCGTTATTTAGTGCGTTAATCACATGAGGCAACCTCGATACCCAATCATGAGATCGATTATCTTGAATAAATTCACGCGCGTATTGATATCCGAATAATCTTTCCGCTAGTGTTTTATTAAATCTCTCAACGATAGCTTGATTGTGATGAACACCTACAATACCGCGACGGATTTTAACATTATTCTTTTTCATCAGTGAAGTAACCGCGCCAAGAAATTCTCGACCTGGATCAACCTGGAGAAGCTTCGGCCATGTTAATGGAGATCGCGAGTAAATTTTCTCAAATGCCTTTGAAATTTCCGTTGCTGTTTTATTCGATAACGGTTCCGCTTCCTTGTATCTGCTAGCGATATCAACGACTGTCAAGACATATTTATATGTGACTTCGTCGACGGTATCGTAAGGAAGAAACATTAAATCAGCCTGATGGACTTCATTAGGGACGCTGACAGAGAAACTTGCATATGGTATTTTCTTAGGCGGAGGAAGATATATTTGCCAGACTGCCTGTTTCGATAACCACGATTCAGCGGTGGATTGTTTTACTTTAGCGGCTTTAGCGAGTTTGGCAATTGCTGATTTTCCTCGCCAGAATCCTCGCGGAGAATAATATATCTGCTCCATTATTATTTACCAGCCACGAATACTAATTTACCTTTCATTGCGCCTTTTATCAACCAAGTTGCCAATTTTTCTTTGAAACTTTTGTCAGGAATCGCGTCTATTGCATGAATTAGCCTAATATCAGCGAGATGTCTTTGTTGTAAATCCCCGCTACGATACGCAAGATCGTGATAGTAACACGCGTTATCGATGGCGTTTACTGGATCTTCGCCGGGATTTGGTTGATTATTATCATTGAGTCTTATATCAAGCCTCGTGCCGGGTCCGCAGTAATTGTATCCTGGCAGATGTTTTTCTCCGGGATATTTCGCCCAGGGAGTTCCGGGTAATTTTGACAAGAGGGATGCGATGTCTCCTCCGATTTTTCTACTTTTTTTTTTACAAATCTGAATTTGCGTGTCTTGCAAACTTCGCATTCTCCTGCAATTGCGTTCCTGTTATTGCGTGTGACGATTTCGGTTGGATTTATCGTAGCTGTGCGCGTGCGACACTTAACACAATATAGATCCATGTTATTCTAGTAACATGAATGTAATTGATTTTTCGGCCACGAAGAAACGCGAACAGGTGAAACACAACGCGGTGTTACCGAATTCGATAAGGATGATAATTATTGGCCCGTCTGGTTCTGGAAAGACTCAATTGTTGCTAAATTTGATAATGCGATGGTTAAAATGGGATAAGCTGTATTTGGTTGCACCGTCCGTTGATGATCAGCGTTGTTATCAAGTACTAAAGGAATTTAGCGACAATACCGACGAAGGCACAATCGAATTCATCACAGACATCAATGAAGCTCCATCAGTGGAAATTTTAGATGGCGATGTTAATAATCTTGTTGTTTTTGATGATGTTATGCTGGATAAGCAAACTAATCCGGCTAGGATATTCTCGCGTGGCCGACACAAGAACACCGATGTTATTTACGTGACGCAGCGATATACGCAAATTCCAAAGGTAATTAGGGACAATTGCAATATCTTATCAGTTTTCAATGGCGTCGATACTCACACGTTGAGAAATATTCATCAGACTTGGTGCAACGGCGACATGGACATAAACAAATTCAAAATTTTCTTCAGCCGCGCCCAGGCAACACCGCATGGTTTTATCACGATTAATCTTCATGATCCGCGTAGTAGATATCGAATCGGTCTTGATCAATTTTATTCATGAGACTCGCAGCCAAACTTTGCAAACTTCATCGACGGAATAAATTCCCCCCCCCCCCCTTTTTTTCCTTGTCTAGAATCATTGAATTTGCACACAAAAAATTGCAGTCGGGAGTGAATTTACGCAAATTAATTTTCGTAGGAAGGCTTATTTTTTAAATCTGAGGCTTCTACGGAGAAAGTTCTCGTAGGAGGTTTTATTTTGGTCTGGGAGTCTGGTCTGTAGAACTTCCCTGCTGCTTCGATTTCATGCAGGAACAAGTCGAGGTAACATAAGTTTAAATTGTATATGCCCGCTGGCAAGCGAATTTCATATGTCGCTACCGCGCGGTGGCGGCAAATTCCAAATGTTCGATATACAATTGCAATGACCCCACACCCCAACCTAAATGGGGTGGGAATATTCGGAAGAAGCCTGGATTAGAAAACGGACTAGTGTTCGTTTTATAACAAATTTGTAGCCCAAATTGTTTAATCTCAGAGGTGAAATGAGAAATTGTCGTCCTTTGTATAATATTAAAAACCGATTAGAGCCCCTGTGCCAATACAGGTTTGGGGACTGGTTTAACAAGTAACAAGAGGGCAAGTTGATTTTACAGAATATGTAGTCCTTGTCTGTACAGCAGTATATAATTTTGAAGGTATGTTGTCAAAATTTAAATCAACCGTTTTGAAAATCGTTTTTAAATGATGAATTTTTTAATCAGATCGTCTTAAAGAGATTAGGTTGCTTGAAAAATCTTGTTTGGGATTTTATTGGCACAGACAAATTCAGGGTTAAACTCTCTTAATTACAAGACAAGATTCTAATTATTTGCCTTTATTGTTTATTATACTCTAATAGGGAATGTTTGCTTTATATAGGATGATATAGCTATATAATTCTTTACAATTCTTTAGAATTAAAGGTTTGAAAGGAAATAAAACTAATTTGTGTTCGTTACGTTGTTCCCACATAGCTACATTATGCAAGTCACCAAAATAAAGTTAGAATTTTTATTTTGTACATCGAAATGACTTTTCATGCTAATTTATAGAAATATGATCAAACTTGTTTCATGTGATACATTTTGTGATTTTGTACATGATCATCTTTTCTGGCTTAGATATTTTGAGGGTCTTCAAGGGAATCATCTTTAGATTTAGAAAATGCATATTTTATTGTCTAAAATGTTGTTTAATTCCATTCAGTAATGGCCATGCGTGAACCTTAACAAAATTAATTTCATGCTGGAAAAAAGACAATGGAAATGACCTGGAAATTTATCTTTAGACAAACGTTGGAACTATGCGAGAAAGGTTGCCGGTAGCTTCTCGTTGATCAGTGATTCCTTCCAGGGATTTCCATGGTTCTTCCTCCATCATTTATACTGACTGTCATGTAGGTCATTAAATTGAGAGAGATATAATTTATTTTGTGCTTTATCTTTCAACAATCATATCTTTTAAATAAATACAAATCGATAGTCTTAAGATATGCATAGTGGGTTTATAATTTTCATCGGGATTGGACAAGTTTCTGGGAAAAAGTTATTGTTTATTAAATTCTAACGATTTAAGATATCTGAAGTTTGTTTGTGTCATCTTCAAGGACGTACTTCATTTTTTTAAAGTTTGTCTTAATAACCCCAATAAAGTAACTTCAATTCTTGAAAGGTAGTCAAGCAATGTGACCTACTCAAAATAGTTTATTTTGCATTTTCCTGTGAATAGCTGGCAGTATAAAGAATGTACTTTAGCCATCTACGTGTATGGGTTAATCTTTATTCAGTGCCCACTCTGAAACTCTTATACAACTTTACTTATTAACATTAAACTTTCACTAAGGGTGAACGTGGGATTGGTATGAGTTTACCATGACGATAACCAGAGAGATGCCTCATTCTTTCATTATTTTATTTAGAGAGAGAGAGAGAGATACATCAGGACGTAAACTTTCAGTTAGTAGCACTCAGAGATAACCATCATGATCCAATTACACGAGAAATGTTTTACTTGCTTATCTGCTGCTATGAAACTGAGAATCAAATGTACTTTATTTCGAGGAGAATATTTGAGTATTATTTAAATGTTTTCATTCCATGGGGAACAGCAGTAAATGCTATTCTATTATTGTATTACACGTAAATTAATGTGAAAGCATAAACATCTATCTGTGCCATAAATTACAAGTTTGATTTGTCATGTAAACATTTTTGTGTATGCAATAGTGCTCCTTTAGAACATGTAACGAGAAAGAAAAACCAACAATTGCAGTAAAATCAACAAGTAATTTTCCTCCCAACAGTACAGAGTGAAAATTAAAGAGACACTTGCATTGAATTTAATTCCAAACGAATTCCAAGTCCCGAGTGTCCTCAAGTACTACAATCAAGCGATCCCGGATGTCTTTGAATGAATTCACAATAACTCCAAAGTAGAATACTTTATATCCAAAGTCAATGAGCACTTAATTGTTCAAATGAATAACTTAAATGAATAATTCCTCTCGAACTGCAAAACAACTGTAATGGAATTACACGGAGAAAATATAAATGAAGTACTTTCTTTTAAAGCCCTATTTATGCATATTTTGCCTGATCTAGATTTGTATCGTTCGGATGGAAAATTCAGTTTTAATTGCAAACAATACAGGCCTGGATTGTTCTGAAGTAAACGCATTGTCAACATTTTATCTACGGCATATAATGAAAGACAAACGTTAGCGGTCTAACATGTTTCCATTATCTTCAACTTACCTTGTCCTAAAATGTGACACAAGTACTGCGAAGCTCATTTATACTTAAATAACCTTCCGCTAATTGAATACATAAATGTCATGATCATCGGTCAAGTGTTGTTGTTGCTGTTGTAGGTTTGTAGGTTTTAACGCCATTTTTCAGCACACGATAGTCTATACATTACGGCTAGCATTATTGGTGGAGGAAGAACCCGGGAAAACCCCGGAAAGAACCACCGACCCACGAGAAGCTACTGGCAAGATTTCTCAAATATCCACATTCGCTAACTCCGACATTCGAACTCACGCAGACAGAGGTGAGATGGCAGTGATCCGTAATGGATAGCGCTTTAGACCACTCGGCCACTCGGGGCCCCCTCGGTCAGGTGTCTTCTACAGTCAATGTTCATTCTTTCTTAACCAAATAGTGGTTTTACCTTGTCTTCCCTCTATGGTAGCCATCTGTTTTTAACCAAGAAGTGGTCTCACCCTGCTTTCCACTCTCTCTCCCCCACCTCTCTCTCTCTCTCTCTCTCTTCCCCACCTCTCTTTCTCTTCTCTCTCTCTCTCTCTCTCTCTCTCTCTCTCTCTCTCTCTCTCTCTCTCTCTCTCTCTCTCTCTCTGCAACAAAGGTATCCGAAAATAATAGACGATAAAGTTCCAAAAATTGAATGAAGCAAAATTGTCGTGGACTAATTAAAACTTTCATTCTTCTACCTACCTTATTCTCTCACCAGAAAACTTGCAAGGATACGGAGATCATCCTTTCTGTATGCGTCTGGCTCACGAGGATGAAACAGTAATGAAAATAAAATCCCAAAAAAGTGATTGTTCCAGAAAATACACAACGCTTTTCTTTGGTGGTTCAAAAATACTTGAACTGCTCTAAATTTCAGTCTTATACAGATTTGTCTCTATGAAAGTGTGATAATTATTTAAAATCATGCCATCTTAAACTCAGTAAATAGACACCGCTCCTGTGGCCTAGTGGTTAGAACCTGCGCCTTGGATGCGAGAGGTCGTGGGTTCGATCCTGGGTCGTGTCATACCAAAAACTTACAAGAATGGTACTAACAGCTGCCTAGCTTGCCGTTCAGCATTAAGAGGTTAGTGTTATGAATGGTCGACCTGGTGGCAGGATAATGTGACTGGGTGGGACATTATGATACATGTATGCATGTCATTATAAACTGCAGTGTAAGAATTTTCAAAGATTTAAATGCTGAACTTTAAAATTTAAATTATTTTTAATACAAAAAGAACAAGTAGAGAGACTATCGAACATAATTTTTAACAAACAGATTACTGTTCCGTCAAAATGCAGGTAACATATTCATTTAATGCGAAGATTTATGTGATACATTTTCAAGTTTTGAAATATGGTATACATGCCATGTTAAACATAGATTTTCATACGTGAATCCACTTTCGCAAATAATTTGATAAATTCCATTGGGATCAGACAATTTGAGAAATTAAATATCTGAAGATAGTTTTGATTGTATATTAGTGACCCTTTTATGTAAGCATCCGTTCTGCACCAGAAAAGTGACTGTATAAGATGTGACCTTCAAAGAAAGTGACTATATTTGTGATGTTTCTGTGTAGTAAGAAAACTATATTTAACTTCAATGTATTCAATATCTTTATTTTAAAGTAACATTAAGTGTTAAAATATTCTTCTTTCCTTAAGCACAGGCTTACCTCAACCAAATATACATTAATAGCTGTTAATTCTTAAGCATGATACGCAAGTGGAGTATTGTGTGCACGCACATTGCAAAATCATTCAAACAAGGCATGAAAATCGTGGTACAAACATCAATTGGCATTTATAATCCTTCTCTTTCCATTTACTCCCTTTAAGTCACTACTGCTTAATAATCCTAAATGGTACAATAATGTTTATTTCAGTCTTTCCAACATCAAAATTGTTCATAATTCTTCAACAAAAACCTCTCGAAATCTTTCGATTCTTGTAGAGTCAAATAACTTCAATATTTTCTCTTAATGTATTGCTCTTCTGTTGACATGATACAATGTACAAGTTTTGTAATGATTTATTCCTATGCTGCTAATAGTACAGTACCACAATGTAATCGTACAGATAACACTTTTGTTGAGTAGATTATATGCCTTATCTATAAAGGAAGTGATACATATACTGTCAGATGAATGTGTTTAATGTACTCTCTTTTCTACAAGGTTAATTATTCTTCTTGCGTTATTCCACAAAATCTTCACATAGCCAAAGATAACCATGTTATGGTCTTGACAGTTATGTACAGCTATAATCATCAAAGAAAATGTATCCATAGCTGTGTGATGCCACATATTTTATAACAACTATCCTGTACCAATTCCTGTAAATATATCGGTTTACATATAATGATATAATAACATAATAATAACAGTTACTGTTACATGTTATAATGTAGTTTAGCCAACATTTCTTTCACTAATGAGAACCTGAAATTGGGAAACAGACATCAGTAACTATACTAGGATTACTTAATTTACTTTACGAATTAAGTATTAGACACATTGAAATAAAATTTGTCTCCATATGAGGTATAAATTATGCCTAAAATGATGACCATATGCTACATCAAAGAGATGGTTTGTACACAAAATTTTCACTGCTGAGAAAACTGGCCTTGAAAAGGAGGTGGCAGCTGGTGATGGTGAATGGCATATATGATGATGAGGGAACTATTGTGTTTTGTCTTTATTTATGAGACTAATAATGTGTATGTCAAGTACAGAATCTAGAGTTTGAAAGGTATTTATTTCAGACACATTACCTTTAAGCTTTTTAGGTGCTGCAACATCAATGGGCTTTTCGCACGCCTCAACAAACTTACCTTGAACCTTTTTATCCTCTATGAACTGCTTCATGTTGGATGATTCTGAAGATAGTGCATATGTTGTAGTTTTCAATTAACAAATACCTTAAAAACTGGTAAAAATATAAATATAAAAATGAGTGCAATTTATGAGGTATTTGTTCGCCATAGATGACGGTATGTCAACCCAGGATATATCTTTGATAATTAAAACAGTTTAAGATAATTTGTGTTATTTCCAAGAAAATGTTTCTTATCTAAGCATCAATAATAATAGAAAGTATATTTTCCTCAGACATTAGACTTTACAGATGACGTAAACATGTGACTTTTTGAGTCCGATTTGCATCGCATACTTACCACATAAATATGTTTTGGTTGGATCATGTTCTGTCAGTTGTAGAGATTGGTTTATATTTCTATTTTTCTGTGAACAAAGTTGAGTTTTTTTACTTCTGTAAGTTCACATTTAAACCAAGCTTGTATACAGGGTTGATTCCATGCTACATATATACCGCACCTCCAACCCCACCCCGCACCCGCACCTTAAATTTTGCTTTATGTTATTGTTCTGTCTTGGGGGTGTTAGCCATTTTTCATGTTATGACATGTTATACTTGACATAGCAAACCAAATTAGGCATATTGAAACAGAGGAGACGAATTCCCTCTCGCGAGTCGATAAAACAATGGCGTCCAAAAATGTTCATTGAACACACCAAATGAAATTCCAGAAGGCGGAGTTGATAAAGTTTTCACACGAAAGTAGCCAAACAGCAATGAGAATACTGCACCATAATAGCATGGTCTTTCTTGGACCAATCAAAATCACAGAAAGTGATATGTTCACATTTTCACTTTTAATATATCCATCCTTGTGTGCATGCTTTCTGGGATGGTGATAAATGTACTCATTCAATTCATTTAGAAATTGTATAGCATTTAGATGCTAAACATTGTGACCGTTCAAGAAGATAATAAAGAAAAACAAATATGCCAGGTATGACACTTATAAACCAAACTGTCATGAAAATTTCGTTTTAAATGATGATAAAAGTGACTGACATATATTAAACCACTAAATATATGACATTAAATAGAACCCTAACATAACCACGCATCGAAAAATGTGATATGTGGTAATGGTCTTGACTTGCTTGGCCTGGGCAAATAAAACGTCACAAAGCTTGGTTCATTGTTTGTTGTTGTTGTTGTGGGGTTTAATGCCATTTTTCAGCACACGATAGGCTATAGGTTCATTGTTTGAATTTCCATCCAAACCTTAGGCTGAAAAAATAAAAGATACATTATTAGCATACATATGTGTGCTATTTAAAAATAAAAACACATAAAAATTCAGAAAGACGACATTATGTCTCATTTTAAGCAGGAGGATATCGATAGTACAAGTCACACGGATCATGTATGTGCACTTACTCATTTTCAATTAAATATAAATTGTTCTTTTAAATTTAACACTGCCTTTCTTTAACCAAAGTCTTTCAATCCTGATTTTAGACTGATCTGCAAATTAATTGTCATCAAGATGAAAATGATTGATCTCTATGTTTTTTAAAATTGTGGCCATGTACTAAACTTGGGTCAAGTACAGAGCACTTTGAGTGGAATCGTCACAATATATGGTAGCACGAATTTTATCAATATGCGTAACATTCATCGTGGCATCACTGTGTGCGACATTCAATCCGGAAACACCTTTAGGTAAATTTCTTCCAAACATGTCTAAGCAATTTAACATTGATTTTGCTGTATGTGGCTGCATACGAATACAAATGAAGTGAATACTTGCGACTAGAAGGTGTGTAGAGTCAATTCTATAAAATGACACCTATTTCTTAAATAATCAGTGTTCAGTGTAAGAAAAGCACAAGGGCCTACGAAATATTATTTTAAGCTATATATTAGGCAGGAGCCTAGTAACACATGTAACACCTCGATTCCAAAACTTATGTTTTGGGCATATGGGTCGCAGCACTAAGATATAAATAACATGTGATACGTATTACATTGCAGGACTTGGAAGGGGCCCATCATTAGTTTGCATAGGTGTCAAAATATTCTAGCCATGCCAATGATTTTAAGGCTCTAATTTGTCCAGAAAATGATGCATCAATTACACAGCAATTTAATATAAACAGATTGAACCAATGTCATCTTATGCCAAAACCTGTATTATACAATGCATAGCGGTGGTCTATCGGGATGTGTGAAGGGACCAAACATATTGTGCGACATTCATTCCGGATTGTACTGGAGACACCTATACACCTTTTGGTTCATTTCTTCAAAAAAATGTATACAGTAGTGAATGGGGACTGTTTAATAACAATGGGAATTAGCATTGCAAACCATCCTGGGCTTGTTTGGCGACAAGATTTATAGCGACAATGGGGAAAATGGATTACAGAACCCCTTGGGCTTGTTTGGCGATAAGAGTTATAGCGACAATGGGAAAATGCAGTACAGAACCCCTGGGCCAGTATAGCGACAAGAGTTATAGAGACAAGGGAAATTAGCATTACAAGACCACTTAGGCCTGTATAGCGACAAGACTTTGAAATACACACTGGACCACTATAGTGACAAGGGTGAATGAAACAGGGAACTATTGGGTTTGTATAGGGACAAGGGAAAGTGGAGACTGTATAGCGTCTGACGTCACAGTACTGAGCAAAAGAATGGATGTACAGAGAGAACACAGTCAAGAAACAAACACTGATACAACATGAAAACATATTTGAGGCAATAAACTCATTTCTTTTCGAGGCCTATGAGGGGCCATGGAAAGGGCCTTTGGGTTTATGTTAACATCATTTCGTTAACACAGAGGGTATAGCATTGATCTTCTTCTTTTCCTCAATCTTTGTCTGACTTCTAGTCCGTAGATCATAACTCTCTTTAAACAGCCTTGTCTCTCCACATAAATTCTTCTTTTCCAAATGCTTGTATCCGTCATCCTGACAATGGTCCATGATGATCTGACATACATGGGTAAGTCCGTACGGAATAGCATTGACGATACGATAATAGCGGATTCTACGTCGGTCTACATGTTTGTGACGAGAACAGGTGAAGGAATGCAGCGAACTGCGGTTATTTATAGGGGAAATGATCATCGAAACGGATTGAGTTGGTTGAACAATCCAAACACGCGTTACAAAATTCAGTCACCACACGGAGTCATTCGTCCAATCCGAAGAGAGAAGTCTGTACGTCACATTCCCTATATAGAGGCGCTGGCGTCTGTGCGCAGTCAGTCCATACGATACCTTTTTCAATCATGACGGAAACTAAGAAGACGATGAATTGGGGTGCACCGGTCGTGGAGACGAGAAGCGATAAAGTAGCAACGACTGTCCAAGTGAACACGGAGCTACTTCCAGAAGAGGCTACTTTTAATTGGGATTTTGTTGATTTTCTTACCTCGCAAGAATTTGTTTCGGTACCAGTACCTTTGCCAGTACCTTCTCCTTCTTTACCACTCGCTGATCATTTCAAACAGAGACAGAAAGAAGAATTTGAGAAATGTATCCAACAGCAGAAGGAAGCAGAACAAGCTTTTCTTCTTCAACAAACCGAGAAGAAGAGGCTGGAAGGAAACGACAGGAATAAGAAGCAGCGAAGAAACAAGGTAGTGAAAGTCAAACGCTCACGGTACTTTTAGACATTTTAGCACAGTTAAGAAGTCTGAAAGAAATGTATCAGACTTCTTTATTACGACCTAAGAGAATAAGACCTTTCCGATCTAAACAACTCAACCTTGTGGCTACACCTTTCGTACCACCCTTAGTGATTTCTACCCAATCATCGTCGGCATGAGGCAAGCAAGAAGAAGCAAGACACACACCCTTTATATATATATATATATATATATATATATATATATATATATACATATATATTAGCTGGTCTGTCATGGATATAAAGTGACCCATGGTGTTTAACATGAAGTCATTTGACGTTTTGCAGTCAAGATGAAACGATCGCATCAATTCGTGAAGAAAGGAGAAGAAAGTAAGAGGCATAAACGTGATGTATCGCCTCGTACAGTAGCTGAAGTCTTGGCACACTTTCATGCCAGTGATTTTGAAGATGACATGAGAGAACCAGAATCCAGACCCAGAGAGTCTTTACCTAGCCAAAGTTCACCAGTAAACCCTGAAAAGTACTATCACATTATGGAGACGGAAAAGCGCTCCTCTAGAAAATTTAGAACCACGGCTTACACCTACACGGTGAAGTTTAAAGATTTCAAGTTCGACGTATCGTCGGATAAAGCAAAAGGGTTCATCACCGAGATGTGGGATTCTTTGTTAACCACACTGAAACACCAATGCCAAGCTAAAGAAGTTGATCGCTTGAGACTATCAATACATCACGACAGCTTGAAATCCAGTTTGGATCGAGCTTAGCAGCTCAGCAGAATATACACCTTCCAAAGCCATCGACAAGATACAACATGTGCAACAATCCAATGACCAGTTTCACATCACCGATGGAAAAGCGACACTGTCCATGACCCACGTCTCTCTTCCCCAAGGGACTGGACGCAAAAATGTCTTATTAGTGGACGACCTTCGCAGCACCAAAAAGAGCCTCGTCCGAATTAACAACCCTCAAAACCAAACGTGTTTAGCCCGGGTTCTCGTGGTGGGACGAACCTATGCCAACAGGAAGGACACGGCAGAATGGAAAAGAGCCTGGAAAACTATTCAAAAATCGGACCGAGCCAAACAATGAAGTGAAGCAGAACTCCTGTTACAACAAGCCGGCCTGTCCAAAGACACACCCTGTGGCATTCCTGAAATGAAAAAGTTGCAAGATGTCCTAGCCCCAAGCTACACCTTGAAAGTGCACCCTCAAGAAGTGCGCGGACCTTTGTTGCTTCGAGGCCAAGATTTTAAGGATGGAAAATACATTCACGTCTATCATCACGATGAGCATTTCGATGCCATTATCAGTATCAGTGCAATCCTAGGATACAGTTATTACTGTGAGAAATGTGACTATGGCTATAAGAATCGAGAGCAACATAAACATTGTGGATCGAAATGCTCAGGATGTTTGGCCTCTCAACCCTGTCTGGACGAAGGACAAGAACGAGTGCATTGTCCAGTTTGTCAGCGCACTTTTGTCAGCCCTACCTGTTACCAACAACATTTGAAGACACAAGGTTCACAGCAGAAAAGTACTTGTCAACTACTGAGACTGTGCCCTACGTGTGGACAAGGCATACGTCCCAACAGTGTCAAGGCCCACGTATGTCCAGGAAAGAAAATAATGTCACATTTGTCACCAAATCGTGGACTTGGAACACCAATGCTACATTCAAAAATATCAACCCCAACAAGAAGAAAATTCTGACCACAAGACAAAATGGAATTTCATCGTTTTAGATTTCGAATGCATACAAGAGACTGGCATTCACATTCCTAATTTCTGTGTGGCTCATCGAGCGTGCGAGAAGTGCATTCAAGAACCTATATTGAGTCAGTGCCCTCACTGCAGCAAGATTCCTGAAGGACGTGAAAAAAATTTTTCGAGGACCGAACACACTAGCCAATTTTGCCCGATGGATCTTAGACCACATCGACGATACGTGGAGCCAAGAAGACATCAAACGTTACGGGGATTGACATCGTCATGCCACAATGATGGCTCACGATTTCTTCAGATACGATGGACAGTTTCTTCTCAGATACTATACGGTTTCGAGATCTGTTCATGGATCTCGGAGGAGTCGATCCTTTGAGGAAAGCTTGCACTATTGCCAAAGCATGTTCCTTAGTGTACCGTCAACGATTCATGCCTGAAAACACCCTGACTGTCATCAGCCCTCAAACGACCAACTTTGTCAAACGTCAATACTCGGTCAAAGCCGTACGCTGGTTACATTACTTGTGCGACAAGGAAGACAAATGGATTCAGCACGCCCGCAACGGAGGGGGAGAAACGACCATTGGAACGTCTTCGGTAGATGGCTGGGACTTAGAAAACCCCAACATCGTGTACGAGTTTAATGGTTGCTTATTTCACGGGTGTCCCGTCTGTTACCCTGAACGTGGCACTAAAAATAAGTTTTTACAAAGGACCATGGAAGACTTGTACCAGGCCACTTGTCAGCAACTTTTGAAGTTAGAAATGCAAGGATACCAAGTGGTGGAAATGTGGGAATACGATCACCGTTTGAAAATCTATCCCGAGTTTAAACGCATCGTAGAAAGTTATAAGTTGATGGACCCCCTGAACCCGAGGGACAGTTTGTACAGAGGAAGGACAAATGCCACCTGTTTGTTGTACCACGCCGACGAAGAGAATGGAGAAGAAATCAGATACTTGGACGTGTGTTTGCATTATCCTTACGTGTGCAAATATTGTCACTTTCCTGCAGGGCACCCGCAATTGTTGACGGAACACATCGACTTGGCCCACATTCGACAATACGAAGGCTTGATCAAGTGCAAAGTTTTTCCTCCCACCAACTTGTACCATCCCGTGTTACCTCACCATTTCCATGGTAAACTGACGTTTCCCTTGTGCCGTACTTGTGCCGAAACGTGCAACCAAGACCAACCTTGTCAGCACACCCAGGAAGAACGCGCCTTGACGGGAACGTTGGTCAGCGTGGAATTGTTCAAGGCTCTGGACATGGGTTAGCAACTGTTAGAAGTGTACGAAATTTACCACTTTCCCAAGACACAGCAGTACCAGAAGGGTAATGCGACTCAGAAAGGCATTTTCGCAGACTACGTGGATGCTTTTTTGAAATTGAAACAAGAAGCCAGTGGCTATACTTCTTGGTGTCACACTCCCGAAGATCAAAAGACATTCAAAGAGAAATACTGGGAGCAAGAAGGCATCACGTTAGACCAAATAAAAGTAAAAGAACACAGGCGATCGTTTGCCAAAGTGATGTTAAATTGCTTGTGGGGCAAAATGGCACAACGACCGTGTTTACCCAAGACGAAGTATTTGACAGAACCTTCCCGCTACTTTCAGAAGATTCACTACAAAACCAAATACATGAAACACGTGGACGTCGTTAGTGAGGATTTGATCTTAGTCAGTTACGAAGAAGATCTGGACTTTGTACAAGCCGACGAATTTGGAAATGTCATCATTGCGGCTTACGTGACAGCTCATGCTCGCTTAAAATTGTACGAAGCTTTAGAACTGTTAAAGGATCGTGTCATGTACTTTGACACGGACAGTTGTATCTGCATCGATCGCCCGGGTCAGCAACACCCTAACATCGAAGGAGACCGTTTAAGAGCCTGGACAGACGGGCACCGTGACGAAAAGATTCTAAGTTTCGCTAGTGGCGGTCCTAAAAATTACGGCTACGAATACCGGGACCCGCAAAGAGAAGTACACACCGAATATAAAGTGAAATGACTGACTCTGAATTATAGCACTAGTCGAGTGGTAAACTTTGACGTATTTAAAGAAGCCTTGCAGTCTGGAGAGGATGAAAAGTTTAAAGTGACCACTCACCAACCGAACAAGATTGTACGTTTACCCACTCACCAAATCGTCAGTCGACCCTTCGCAAACGTCTATCAAATCGTGTACCAGAAGCGAGTGCGTCTTCCCAATTACTTCACTTTGCCGTACGGTCACGTCGATATTAGTCAGCATATAAAAAGAACAACGTCAAAGGCCAATAGTGCATTGTGAGTACCAAGACCAAACGAACAAGATGATTTTTTTATTCTGAGAAGCACAAAAGAAGTTCAGAAGACTGTCATGGACTTTCCTGAAAGACCATTTCGGGAGGACACTTGTGCGACATTACCCCATGTAGAACCTGTCAGAACGTTACACATTGTCCCTTGGACATCTTAGTGACCCAACACATGTTGTACAAAAACATGTTTCTATTCCACTTTCATCGTTTCGATTTTATCTTTGTACATAACTATTTGACTTTTACGTATTTTTTACTTTCGTGTTTATTTTTGAAACATCAATAAACGTGTCCTGAAAAAAAGCCATAAAAACTCTTGTCTTGTTTGTCTTCGTGTCACAAGTGACATTCCTGACACTAAGGCTACCTCTGCTGCCTCTGCTCCCTCTTCAAACACTTTCAAAGTCATCGACGAACACTTAGATCGTGCCAGTTGGGATGCCTTGTATCTTCGCCATGTCTTTAACATGCTCATTGCTGGACCTGGCGGTTCAGGCAAAACCGAATTTGTCAAACATTAGATCGAACATAAACATCATTTGATCGATCGTCCACCTCAACGAATCGTGTGGTGTTACAAAGAGAGGCAATCGGCGTACAGTCTCTTGCGAGAAAGTCAAGGCGATTACTTCGTGTTTGAGGAAGGTATTCCTCAAGAAGACGACGGAATCGTGTCTGACACCCGTCAAACCCATCTAGTCATTTTAGACGACATGTTAGGAGAAGACGAAGAAGAAATAAAACTGGTTTACGCGCAAAGGGCATCTTCGTAATGCCAGTGTCATTTACATCACTCAAAATTTGTTTCAACAAAGTAAAGCCCATCGTACCATCAGTATCAATGCTCATTACGTGGTCTTGTTTAAAAGCCCTCGAGATAAATCGCAAGTGCAAGTCTTAGCCAACCAGTTAGGAACGCCTTGGCTAACTCAAGCGTACGACGATGCCACTCAAACTCCACACGCCTATTTACTCGTCGATTTGAAACCTACTACCGATTATTTGCGATTTCTTACCAATTTGTTTCACCACTGGTGTCAAGACGGAGGGCCTGTCCTGTACATGTCTCTGTCCTCGACTTAACCAAACAAAATCTATAAAAACCTCAGACACTTTTCGTCTGTCTCATACAGTGTCAGCATGACGTCTCTTCAGTCTGATCTTCCCGTCAAATGGATTCGTGCCTTGTATGGTATCAGTCGCGAAAATAATCCACAACTACGTGCTCGCGTCTTGGAAGCCAGTCTCAGAGAAGTCTTACTATGGTTTACGGTCACAGCACGTCAATTACTGCAAGGCATCAGTCCGATTCCTCATCAAACCAAACGCTTTTTTGATAGAAACAAAGTAGACTTGACCCAACTGGCCGATCCCCTTACCGACACTCAAACCAATAACCAAATCATTTTGATACCTGAAGGGAGGGGTACTCTAGGAGGTGTCATCATTCGCTCCCTCTTAAAATGGGATCCTAATGCCCCCAAAGTTCTCCCCAAGCATAAAGCCACTCCCAAAAATGCCAAACGAAGCTCGAAGAAAAAGATAAACGGTGTCAAGACCAGGTTACAACCCCAGAAAAAGAAAAGCCCACAAAAAAACAGCTTTATTTAGTCTCTTTCTGTGAAGGCCACCTCTCTTATACAGTCACTTTTCTGGTGCAGAATGGGTGCCTATATAAAAGGGGGACTACTGTACAATTAAAACTGTCTTCCGATATTTAATTTATCAAATTGACTGATCCCATTGGAATTGATCAAATTATTTGCGAAAGTTGATTCATGCATGAAAACCTATGTCTAACATGGAATGTATACCATAATTCTAAACTCGAAAATGTATCACAGTAATCTTGGCATTAATGGTTATGTTACCTGCATTTTTATGGAACATAATATATTTGTTAAAAGTATGTTCTATAGTCTCTCTACTTGTTCTTATTTTATTAAAAATAATTTAAATTTTAAAGTACAGCATTAAAATCTTTGAAATTTCTTACACTGCCAATTGCATTGAAAATATAGGTATTAAGAGAAGGTAACTTATCACAATTTCCTGACTGTGTCAGTGACTTGGATTTTTTGCGTAGCTTTAACAATTTTTCATTCGTATCTCTATAACGTCTGCAGTCTGGCAGTTTATAGTGACATGCATAAATGTAGCATAACGTCCCACCCAGTCACATTATCCTGACACCAAGCTGACCAGCCATAACACTAACCTCTTAATGTTGAACGGCAAGCGAGGCAGCTGTTAGTACCATTTTTGTAAGTTTTTGGTATGATACGACCGAGGATCGAACCCACCACCTGCCGCATTCGAGGTGCATGCTCTAACCACTAGGCCACATGAGCGGTGTCTAATTTCTGGGTTTAAGATGAAATGATTTTAAATAATTATCACACTTTCATAGAGAGATATCTGCATAAGACTGAAATTTAGACCAGTTGAATGATTTTTGTACCACCAAAGACGAGCGTTATGGACTTTTTGGAACTGTAATTTTTTATTTTGTTTTTTGGCTTTCATTTTCATTACTGTTTCAACCTCATGAGCCGGACATATACACAAAGGATGACCTCCGCATCCTTACAAGGTGTCTGGTGAGACAAGAAGGTAGGTAGAAGAATGAAAGTTTTAATTAGTCCACGACAATTTTGCTTCATTCAATTTTTGGAACTTTTTCGTCTATTATTTTCGGATACCTTTGTTGCTTGTCTATATTATTAGATATGTTATAATGGTACATTATATCATGTGCTAATTGGCATGTAGTGGGAATTAATACAACTGGAAAATAATGCTTAATAATTATTGATAATGAGCAGCATTTGTATAATCAGATATTGCTACTTTATTGAAACTTATTTTTGGATAAAACTTCAGTCTCTATTTGGTGGTATTTGTAAAAATTCTTGCACACACACACACACACACACACACACACACACTGGAAGGCAGGGTGAGACCACTTCTTGGTTAAAAACAGATGGCTAATATATACAGAACATAAGGTGAAACCATTATTTGGTTACGAATGAAATGGCCATTGACTGCAGAAGAAACCTGACCGATGATTATGACATTTATGTAGGCAATCTGCGTGGTGAAAATTACAACAGCTGATGTGACCAGCTAACTGCATATTTTGGGTGACCTTTTTTTACATGATTTTGTTGTTAACATGATGAGTTAATAAATTTAAACAAATTTTCACGATTTGTTTTAGTTTTTTATAAAAATATTTTGAAGAATTTGCAAATAATGAGTTAGTAGAAAACCATGTGCTTCTATACTTTAAATGACATACACATCACACATCACGCATTAATGAAAGGGTTTTTGGGGATTGCAAATTTTTCAGTCGCATAAAACTGATCAGCGATAACAGATACTTTCATCTAACAAGGGTGTATAAATAGAGTATCTCAAATGGGCTATTTAACGAGTTTCATTAATTTAATATTAAATCAATAAGCAATTGAGATTCTTTTTATCACATAGTTTCTATTTCAGTAGAAATTTAGATAGAAAGAAGAATTAATAATTTCGTTCATTCTGACAGACTCTGTACTTTTCATTTGTTGTGTGTAAAAAATAGACCCAAACAAAGTTAAAATAGTGTAAGTATATTAAACATTATTTATAACCACAAATCAAAGAATAAGCAACCATCCAAATAAAATGATCCTTTTACAAAGGATAAAATTATTTTTCAATACAAAATGTCAAATGCGTGTGATGTCACATTGTTTGATACGGTGGACAGTATCCGATTGTGTTGGCCTACACAACACAGTGCTAGTGTAGCAGCAGAGGGGGCGAATCCGACAACTTTTTCGACAAATTTCGATTAAGGCCTCAAAACGACAAATAGAGCCTTCCTTCGAAATCTCACTTTTCGAACAAAAAAAAAATAAAGTCTCCGTTTGGCAAATGGAGCCTTAGCGTTTTTTGCTCGAAAACGCTATATTTCGCCACAACATCTCGTTGGTGTTTTCCCGTGGTAATCATCGGGCGTCCCGCGTCGATGTCATCGCCCCCTCTGCTGCTATGATCTTACAAACAGAGTGATCACTAACTCCTCCTCTTGCAGATCAATTAGGTTATTTGACTGATCGGTAATTCTAAAATTAATTCTCGTTAAAAACCGATCATGGCATCGCATATAGACCGGATTAATCGGACTCTCAACGATTAAAAATCCCGGAGGGGCTGTTGGTGAAAATGAATAAAGGATATACCCCTGTTGAGCTTGATTTGATTGCTTGGTATCCACCTGGTAACTCCCTTCGATAACATCACACACCAGATTGATTGCTATCACCGATGCAATATTTACGTTGTATGGAGCAATATGCCTACCACCATCTCCGTTATCGTATCTGAGGATAGTTGATGGGGGGGCGTCCGCGGGTGGATTCTTAGGCCATCCTAGTATGGTTCTTATTGAACTGTTATAAATATCAACCATATACCCCGGTGTGCTTATTTCAATCGTCGATGATAACGTCGGTTCATGAACCGTAATAGCGATTTTTGATTCTTTTCCTGTGATCGATTTTATTCTGCGTTGAAATTCCTTATTGATTTGCTCTATTTGGTATGACCCAGTTGGTATTGTAACCTCCTCCCAGTTTGGGGTCCCATCGGGTTTATTTGTCCGTGCAAAAACCAGCGAGTTATTAGGTTGTTGTCCGTTAAATGCGTTCGCTCGAATATTAGGCCAACTGTGATATATTCGCAATTTTGCCAGCGCTATTTCCTTCACTGGAACCGGCGACGGGAAGTTCACACTGAATTCTGGCTTCGTTGACGTTATCGATATCATATTTGTTTGTACCGGAGTGGTGTTCTCCGCGATCCGTTGAAGCAACTGAAACCCTTCGGGGTTCAGCGACATTATTATTATTCGTTGTCTTTAGTGTCTAATTTCAGCAACCAGGTGGTTCCGGCTTCCAGTTAAAAATCCTCAATTTTTGACATCGCGGAGCTATACAACTGGACCATCGTGGATAATTCAACATCGGATACGAACAAATTATCAATCGATAATGAGATCAACCCGGATAATTTCGAGTATGCGTCGGATACTATTTGATGTTTTACTGTATACTCGTTGAGTTTTTTCTGAAAACACGATGATATCTTTCTAGTGATTGCGTTGGCGACTCCAGCAATTGTTGTCATCGCGGAGACGGCGATTGGAACAGCGATCGGGGCTATCGTGGTCACCGTGGATAAAACGACGCCGGTACCGGCCACTATACCCGACACCGAGTACACGACCGCGTCGATGGCGGTTATTTTACGACGGTATTTTTTTATTTTTGCACGGTATTGTTCGGAAAGCGTTTTCAAATTCGCGGAGAGTTCTTTTGCGGTATCGAATCGATATTGATGTGACGTCGGTGATACCTCTGATTCAATTACCCTGGTGGTCATTTTATTCTAAAAGAGCTAGTGTTTTTAATTACTTAGATTCGCTACAAATTCCACATACCATGTGATGTTTGCCCGGGCTAAATTTCCATCAACGGCATAAATTGTAAACTGTTCAGTTGCGTTCTTGTCTATAATTGTTGATATTGTATTGTTAAACCCGGATGAACTCGACGATAATATATTAAACTGCATCATTGAAACCAGTGTCAATCGATAAATGCCCTTAACAGTTGCGGTAGTATTTACTGTATTCTGTGTAGGAGTCCAATCGATTGATCCATGCCGAATTGTGTATACTGTGTTGATGATGTTCTCATGAGGGATTTTTATTTTTTCGAATTGCTCTGCTACTCTCGGTAGTCCGTCTTTAATCGCTGCAACCTTAGTAATGAGTATATCTATTTCCTGTATATGCGTGTCCACATCTTTTTTGTTCGCTGCAACCTTAGTAATGAGTGTATCTATTTCCCGTGTATGCGCGTCTACATCTTTTTTGTTCGCTGCAACCTTAGTAATGAGTGTATCTATTTCCCGTGTATGCGCGTCCACATCTTTTTTGTTTGCTGCAACCTTAGTAATGAGTGTATCTATTTCCCGTGTATGCGCGTCCACATCTTTTTTGTTCGCTGCAACATCAGTTTTGACTGTTTCTATTCTCCATTCATGCGCGTCTATATTATTCTTGTTCGCCACAATATCAGTTTTGATCGTTCCTATTCTCTGTTCATGCACGTCTATACTTTTTTTATTCGCTACAATATCAGTTTTGATCGTTTCTATTTCCCCTGTATGCGCGTCTATATTTCTTTTGTTCGCTGCAACATCAAGTTCGATTGTTTCTATTTCCCCTGTATGCGCGTCTATATTCCTTTTGTTCGATGCAACATCAGTTTTGATTGTTTTTATTTCCTGTCCATACACGTCTATATTTCTTTTGCTCGTTGCAACATCAGTTTTGATTGTTCCTATTTCCCGTGTATGCGCGTCCACACCCTTTTTGTTCGCTACAATATCAGTTTTGATTGTTTCTATTTTCCGTCCATGCGAGTCTACATTATTTATGATCGTTGCAACATTAGCGCCGATTATTTCTATTTCCCGTTCATGCACGTCTACACTCCCTTTGTTCGCTGCAACATCAGTTTTGATTGTTTTTATTTCCTGTCCATACGCAGTGATATCATTTATAGTTGTTGTGATTTCATCCAGCTTGGTATTTTTTTTACCAAAGAATTTATCAAAGTTGTCATGGATCCTGTTAACATTTTTTCGTAACGTGTAAAATTGGCCCGACAGCGTTGTAAACTCCGAAATAGTATTTTTTATTGTTGCAAGATTCGGTTCGGTTACCGTCGGGGTCCCGAAAAAACTAGCGGTAGTGAGCTGTATATCGGTGATAGATTTTTTCACCTCGGTGGCAGATTTTTTCACCTGCGCGTCGAGTTCGGTCACCGATCTATCCAACCTTATAAAACCGTCTTTGACTAATGTTACCGCCGATATATGTTCACCCGGTTTGAGTCGTCCGTCGCCGGTATACAACGCGATAGTGTCCTCGGCGGCATCACGCTGTCGTGTTAAAACATCATCCAGGGACACATTACTGGATTTCAATTTACCCTGGCGGTCTTGAAATACGACTATTTCACCTGGGTCAACACTGGTTAAATTCAACGTATCGGCGATTTCATCCTCGATTAGTTTTTTTATGTCATCGGTGGCGAGCGTTTCCGTGGATTCCTTCAGCGCCGAAACCGGTCGTCCCCAAATATCAATCATCGTTATTGTAAAAAAAAACGGCGTTTCTAATTAACCCGCCGGGCCTCTACGACCCCACTAGTGTATTCGTTTACAACTACATGAGGTGGTTTTCGCGATGATGAAATCGCCGCGAGTACGTTCAATGCCTCACGGCCACATATCGGTGGGTCACTTAATCGCTGTGTTGGCAACGTGGAATAAAACGCCCGGGCTGAACACGCCCGGATATACCGCATAAACTCGTTCGGCGGGGCTAACCCGTATGAATCAAAATAGACGATTGCACGCGGATCAATCGCGTATGCAACCCAATGAGTTCCCGCTCCGGAGGACCCATCGAGGTTAATTATGCCTGTTTCAATATTCCTTGGTGCCGCCGGTAATTGATCCCTCATAAAAACACCTCTGAAGTTTTTTATCGCTAACGCGTTTGCGGCGTCTATTAAATCAAAATTAGACATAGGAGTCATAGACTCCCGAGTCATAGACTTAGGAGTCATTGACTCCCGAGTCAATAAACGGTTCCCGGTAGTCTTAGACCCTTTCCCGAGTACCATGAATACGGGGTTCCCGGTAGTCTTAGACCCTTTCCGGCTACGGGTCGTTTTTTTTATAGCCTTTCCCGGTTGCCTTCTTCAATGCCATCCCCGCCGCGGTACCAACGGCTCCTAACGCCGCCGCCTTAGCCACTGCTGGTGCGGCAGCGGCAATCAACGCTGGAATCGCGGCTAACAGCGGAAATATCCCACCGGTCTTTTCCATGTCTTTGATCGCTGCGGCCGAGAAATCTATTTGAACACCCTTTTTATTCTTCATCGCATCATTGAAATGTTTTATTTGACGCGCCGTCAACGATATCTTATGATTACCGCCCGCCATCTGCGACGGCTTCAGCGTTATTGTGGTTCCGCATTGTTTAGCCGACTTTGATCGTAATTTCTTGACTTGACCATCAGTCAACTCTACACTGACGACACTATACGACATTTTATTGTAAACGCGTTTGTGTTTTCAATTACATGTTTTCCACTGGTGCATCAATGATTCTCATTCGTCCACCAACGCCTTCCAACAGCATTGATTTATCGCTGAGAATGACAGCAACCGCTCTATAATTAACATTACCCGGGGCTATATGAGCTCGGAAGTGTATATCAACGACGGATTGTCTCGTTAAATCAAGATGTTCCAACGAAAAATAATAAATCGGATATAGCTTTTTAAAATCAAGTTGTGATATTTGCAAACCAGTGTCGACGTTTTGATCACGACCCATGTATGACAGCAATCGATGATACACACGTGCGACATGGTTGTCGCCGTAATTAAGCTGTATATCCTCGGATGGTTCCTGTTGTCCGTTTATTCTCAGCGAAACATCCCTGACTCCTAATTTATCAAATATCATATGGCTGCGTTCTTGACTGCCCAATCGTTCCCTATTCTGTAGCGCTATAAAAATATGACGCGGGGCTGAAACATCCTGTTTTGATGCCAGGTGCCATGTAAACGTATCGGCGACGTTATCCTCTTTAGCATCAGTTGTTACCGCTAGCCAACTCAACAACGATTTTCCTCCCTGTTCCATAAATGCTAACAATCGTGCTTCCGTGGTAACTGATGGAGTCAGCACCGGCATCCACAATGCCATTTTAGTTAAAATGACTTTACCGGCAGCGACGCCAGCAGCATGCCATATTGCATTGTTATCATCACCCCTTCGCGTCAGCGCGATTGTATGCTTAGCCCCATAGATAACCCTCCTGACATTTCTGCAGAATCCAAATATGTGATGGAGTGGAATCGCGCATGAAAACTGTCGGCGTGGTCTTTGCAACATTGTTACTCGTGCTGCGAATCCCATATTGTAATTATCGTTAAGACTTTTTATAACAGTGAAATTAGCGTCTGGTCTTGCTCTGCGGTCTGGGTTATTTGCTTCAGCCTGTGGGTCAACTGCGGTATCTCTTTCCACCAGCACGTTAACGTATTGAAGATGATCAGCGTTATCGGTGGTGTCCTTCGCAAACATCATAGATGGGCCCGTCGATCTCGTATAATCGTCCGAGTATCTCGCTAACCCAATTATCGTCGTTGCAACATCAACCTCGCGTTCTATTGATTCAATTTCTCGCCCGTCAATAAGATATCTGGCGCTCTCAAATAACGCCATGATACCGTTGTTAACGAAGCCAACTCGAACACAATCGTTATCTGCGTATGGTGCATTATCGGCGGCATTTGTCACGAGTTCTCCCTCAATTTCGATAAACGCTTCACATGGCAGAAAGTATCTACTGGTATCTTGGACTTGAAGTTCAATTCGCGATCGTAGGTCGGGTTGCGCTGCATAATAAGAATAATATTGATAATCACGGACAGAATCATCCCTGCGCACTGGGGCATCCATATCAAACGCGGGATCAGCGGTTCGCGCAAACATTTTATTATTTATCATGTTGATGTTTTCAATTGCGATTTTCTTTGAATTCTGTTTAAGACCACTCCCCCGCTATTGTGTTCATGGGCGCGTTGGTGGATGACTGAGCCGCCAACGACTCTAGTTTTTCTTCCACGGCGTTATTTATTACTTTACTGACATTTGCAGGCATCACCGTCGTTGATGGCATCACCGGTGGTTTCTGTTTTTTTCTTGAAAATCCCCTAGATTTCACCAACGACATTAGTTTGTCCCGTGCGGCTGAAAGCGCCTTTCCGGCGACATCTCCAATGGCACTAATACCCTTATCACGAATAACATCAATAGCCTTCATTCCTAATTGTTTGGCTAACGGCGCTACTTTTGGAGCCATTCTTGTAAATAACCCCGCAATGGTGCTACCGAGACCATCTCCATAGTACGCGCGGTAAACAGGCAATCGCGAGTTTACCACGTAGACGAGTACTGGTTTATCATGGTTGTAGTGTATGATCATCCTTATTAAAAACACCAGTTTTCCAATTAGTGATTGATCACCAGTGATCAATTATCCACGAGTTCGTCTATGAGCGTTCGATATGAATTAATGTCTATGATACCACCTGCAAATAACCGCTTGCAAATATCAGCAGCCTCATTGATTATTTCCGTAGAGTTATTTCCGGCTCGTTTTCCTCCAATTAATACCTCTAGCCGTGATATATCACTGAGAACACTACCAGGACAGGTAACACTAGCGTTTTCAACTAGACCACTACCACTTGGATACCCCTCTCCGCTTGTTTTTTTAGAACCAGCTTTTTTTTGACGTTTTTCTCGGACTTCTCCTTTTTGTTGTTGTAGTATTTCTTGTTGTTGTTGTATATCATAATCATCAATTCCCCTTCTAAATTCTTTATATTCCAATTCTTTTGTATCCAAGCGATCAATCCCTTTATTCGTTTTATACAACCAATTAACCCAGTCATCTCGTTTTATATTACTGTTTTTATACTCGTCTTTTAAAAAGTTTTTTCTTGAATGATAGCTTTGAGCGGCAAAATTACCAAAAACCCTATACTCGTTGGATTTCAGTAATTGAGGTTGTTTTATTTGTGCTATAGCCCCTTCAGTGAGTTTATCTATAAAGGGGACTCCTTTTTGAGTGGAAATTTTTTGAAGTTCACCAACATCACCCTGTTCAGAATCATCAATATCAGCTAATCGTTCATACTCTCGTTGGGTTTTTATATCACTGGAAAGTTGTTTTATCCGTTGCTGTGTTTGTTCTGTCTCTGCTGCTATCTTTTCAAGCACAGGAAGAAGAGGCGCCTCTTTCCGTTCGCCCTCCTTAGGAATATCCCCGTATATTGCTCGTTCTGTTGCAGCTGTAACATCCTTAGTCGCTTTAGTTACCGGGGCAAACAGTTGTTCGCTTCCAACAGTAAAATCGGTTTGTAGTTGCTGCCGCGTTTGAAGTTGTTCTCGGACCCTGTCTCGTAACGGTATGAACTTTTTAAGCGCCGCTAGCCGCTCTCTGGCTAGCCGAGTAGTGAGTGATTCGCCTACCATTATTGCAATTGCGAAGCAATTTCTAATTTCTCGCCGGAGGCTCCGTCTATAATCCTTCTAATGTTTTTGATCTTACTAGAAATCTCCCGGCGTCGTTCATAAACACGTCCGAGTTTTTTTCGTATTATTTCAACGGCAGTAAATAGTCCAATGAATGCATTTGCGTCATTGTGGTACAAGTTTTCATTAATCGTATGTTGTAATCGTTTTACAAAAAAATACTCGCGGGCCAGGGTAAAACGCCCCCGTTTCGACTGTTCGTTAATAATTTCATAATCGGATAATATTTTTTCACTGTCGAGACCATCAGATAATTCAATTCCTTGATTTTTTAATTTTGAAATCTCGGCTAATATATTATTGATGTCTTCGATATTCATTATTCTTATAAAACATCTTGTTTCTAATATCAAAAATATTAATAAAAAAAAAATGAAACCCCGTGTATCAATCCCGAGGTGTTTAATAATTCGTTTTCTTCCGGAATGGACAATTTATTGTCAGCGCCATGGGCGCCGGCGACTTCGTCAGCGCCATAGGCGCCGGTGACTTCGTCAGCGCCATATGAAAATCGAATTATATGCCCGGTCTTTTTTGAGATTGCTGTTTGATATACTCGTTCTGCTACTTTTCGTATTGAGGCGATACAAATGTCAAAGTATCTACTGGCTTCATTCATCGACTGAAATATTTTTTCCTCGTGAGTTGTTGTATCAAATGACTTTACGGGTTTTGCTTTCTTTGGGTATTTACCGGTTTGGCCTTTTTTGGTATTTTGACTCTGCGAGACAGCTTGCAAGTTTATAAGAGAATTATCAGTCTTATTATTATTAATATGATCAATCACAAGTCCATTTTCGATTAATCCGTTAAATGCTTCAAATACCACCCTGTGAACATGGTACTTCTTCTTTCCGGCACCAAACATCAGATACCCCTGATTACTTACGGTACCAACCGGCTTCTTCAGTTTGCGGTTTCTAACAATGCCGTCGCGAGATGCCTCGTAATTGACGAGCACAGGATGCGGCTGAAATTCTTGGTCCATTTGTATAATAATACTACTTGTCTAATTTATTATTTGGTTTAATTATGAATCTTTCAACGTAGTCTTGGGGGGTTTTGATGACGAAGTCTGCGGTGGGGTCAATGACGGCGTTTTTAATTCGCTTGTCATAATAGCGTTTTAGTTCCCTGTATCGCTTTCCGCCACAATTGATACACAACTGCGATTTTCCTCTTACACCGACGTGGCAAACCAAGCACGGGAGGGGGCCAAGAGAACCATTACGAACGCTTTGTAAATGATATCCGCAGAATTCACCTCTACATGATTTATTGCACGGGGTTGTCGACCCAATCATCAACCATTTACAGTGATTCATTATACTATATTCTTTCATTTAAATACTTGTTTTAATTATATGGATGAGTTCGAGAGATTAGCAGCAATTAAGCCCTGGAAAAATATTAAGTTCAATCTTGATAGAGTCCTCAAGGACGCACCAAAAGCGTTAATAAACGATAGAACCCTGTTGAGTAAAATACGCGATTGTATCGATGAATTCAAGCGTGATGGCGCATCTCATAGTTGGTCAACATTTCGAATTGATGGCGTTGTTGATGCTACCATGAACGACAACCGCGCAGCAACGATAATATCACAACTTGACGGTAAAAGGTATTTCTTCAGAGTAAAATTCATTGTCCGGGTGGAATCAGGTAATTGGATCATACGTGATAAATTTGAACCAGTTCTCAGCGACATGAAAACAGTCATTGTTAGCCGCGACTCCAAGCCGGGGCTGTTAACCGGAATTGACAAACCATACTATGAACGAGCGTATCCTGAAACAGCAGTTGTTTATGGAATATACCCGTTAAATAAGAAACCTGATATCCGAAAACTGAAACCAATGAAACAGTCAACGGGGATAAATTGTGTAGCAGAACGAATAATAGAGCATTTTACAAATGCGTGTCAAGGAAACAAATTGACTGATTTATGACGTAGCAAAATCAACCAGTGGGAACTAACCGTAAAAGAGCGTGGAGCGACCATCAGCGACATAGCGAGATTAGAAACGTCGTTGAGATTTCCAATAACCGTTACAACGATAACCGGTGAAGTATTATACGAATCAAAGTACAAATCAAATGGGGCCCCAATCAAAATTATTGATCATTACGAACACGCATGGACGCCCGCGATCACAATATTTCCACGGGATAGAACAGTAAAGTATATACCCGAAGAATTCCTGGGAGAACAATTCTCCAAGGACGGTTTTCTCGCGGAGAGGAAACTATTTGATGCTATTGCCTACTTGTGTAAAAACGACCCTGTATCAGTGTGGTTACTTCGCAGCGCTGAAAACGATGCGGATACCTTTGATCAGTTTGTAAGACCAAACGGTGAATTATATCGCACTGAAGCGTTTCACAACAGGATGAAAAAAACCGCCATGGAATTTGAGGAGCATGATGAACAACTGCTAACAAATTGTTTTACGATTCCATCGGTTGTAGCTCATGTTGCAGCAAGGAAAAATGCGTGGAGACCAACGCGCAAGGAATTTCTGCCGGATGTACAATCCAGTTGTTTGGAATACTATCACGGTGGACTATGGAACACTGAATACAGCCGCGACGCTATGATCTCGGTTGATATGGTTGCCTGTTATCCAGCGAGTTTTCTCGGGTATGGATCCGCCGCTGAGTATTTCAAACGATTTGGACACCCCAGACATGAAATGACTCGTGTTGCTATTAATGGACCACTGCCTGATTTTGATTTAACCGGATTCGCTCGCATAGTATCATTTGAGTTCGCGGCAGGACTTCATCGCTGTTGCTATATTTGGATCGGTAGACACATGGCTGAAAAGAAGTGGCTGCCAATAGCGCTGCTACGGTATATGATTGATTGTAGCATGCTTGTATCGTTGATTGTCAGTGACGCGATTATATCATACCGGGCGCAGACTGAAGTCTGGTTACCAGAACCGGAGCGTCTAGATAGCATAATTGACGAGTCCAGAAAACACATTGATGCCGACGAGGAATATATCATCGAATGGTCCAGGAGGATATTCAACCAACGAAACCGCGAGGCAAAAGATCTCGGTAGAAGAATAATTGGTAAGTTCACACAAGGTGGAAAAAACCACGACTACAAACGATATTGCTCACGGCTGATTATAGATGACGCAGAATATGATTTCGTAATCAAGGACGCAGTGGCCAAAAATAGATATGTGAACTGCAAAACAGCTTTCTTGTCCAATGGAACAAGGTTGGGTACAGTTGTTTCCTACAGCGATGGAGACAGCCCCGCGTATCCACATTTGAGGGCGTCTATGCTGGGTTATGCCGCTATCAATTTATTCTCGATGATAAATAGATTTCCCGACACCGCGGTTAGAGTAGCCGTTGATTCATTTTATATAGACGTAGCGTATAAGGGAAACTTAGCCGAGTTTACTAGTCCGGACGAGAGTTGGGGTATATGGAGAATTAAAAATGAAATACGACGCGATTATTCCCCGTCAGCAAATGTCACCGTTGAAAATAATTACTTACGCGGTGATAATTTATCAGAATGGTCTAATGCACCACCGTGTTCTGATCCAATTTGTAGATATAAAACAGTTTATTTAAGCGGCTGTGGCGGGTCAGGAAAGACGACTCGGGCAATTGAATTATTTCGAACGCGGGCAAGTATAATCGTGCTTACACCGACCCATAGACTAGCGCGAGAAATAAAACAACGAAATGTTGACGCCGTTACTTATCACAGCTTTTTTCGATACAGCGGTGGTGAGTGGACTCCTGATCGAATGGGTGAAAAATTTATTCCTGGGGTTATCATTTGGGATGAGATATGTACTGTTTCGTTAGATACTTTACAAATGTTTCTTGAGTGGTTGCTGCGCGCGAATACAGCGGTAATCATGTGTGGAGATCATGGCCAACCACCACCATTTGTCGGCGAGGGTCCACATGATTGGTTAAAGGGTTTTGTGGACTATTATGAAGAAACCGATACTGATTACCGAGCACTTGATGAACAACTGCGCGGGGTTAAAAAATTAATCAGATTACAGCCAGATAGAATTCAATGTGAAATAATCCGCGAGGTGATTCCGGAAACACCGTTAAATGAATTCTGGGAAACATGGAGACCAAACGATTTGATTGTAGCGAGTAGAAAGATAGTCAGAGACATACTTCAGCGGAAGTTGTTTACGTTGCATAAGGAAAAGTTTCCAACGCGTCCAGTGCCGTTATGTTATAGACCCGCGGACACACGGCGGCAGAACATTGAAGTTGAAATTCCAGGCCTGACAGCGTCAGGGACAGAAAAACAAATTCTCGTGCTGAATGATATCGTGCTCGTTGATATCAGCGTCGTCGAGGACGCGCTACGTGCTAATAAATCCCCGTGGACGCTAGGATACGCAACAACAATACATTCCTCGCAGGGACTAACCATCACGGACACAATTGTTTGGATGGTTGATAATCGCATCGAATGGTCGAATCTAGTCTATCTTGCAGTGTCCAGAGTACGAAGGATAAATCAGCTTCGAAGAATTGTTATTGACGGAGTCACTGACGGAGTCGCTGACAAGGTCAGTGACGACAAAGTCACCATCGATGCAAGCGTCATTGATAGAAAACTCTCGGGTTACCGCCAACAGGATAAAAAAAAACAGCGGCGTTTTGATATTGATGCCGAATTAATAATTGCGTTACGACAACAACAGAATAATCACTGCGCGAGTTGCAATTGTATAATGAGTTGGCGTTATTCGGATAAAGACACTCGCCAATTTACCGTGGATAGGATCGATAACAGTCTCGGTCATGTCAAAAACAATGTGAGGTTGACCTGTCTTGAGTGCAATAGACGCAACGGCGCTAGTTAAGACCACGCGGGGGTAATTGAGTATCGTCAGGTATCACTTGTAGTTGCTCGCGTGTAAATCCACGCTGAGGAGCAGTTGAATCCAGTCTATAGATCGGTGGTCTACCAGTTGATCGTGTTATCGTTGATATGTTATGTGTGGTAACACTCCAAATAGGATCAGTAGCTCTTTTTTTACCGCCTTCAAGCTCTCCTGGTTCATATAGATATCTCACGGTGACATCGCCGAGAATCGGCTTGGAAACGCTATTTATTTTTGATCTTTTGGGTATATACTCGTATTTAATCGCGTCGCTGGGCTTCATGTTGATTGCTCGGGTAATCTCGTTATTTAACGCTGCGATTACACCTGGCAACCTTTTAACCCATTCACGAGATCGTTTTTCTTGGACGAATTCCTTCGCGTATTGATATCCAAATAACCGTTCAGCGAGAGTCCGATTGAATCGTTCAACAATTGCCTGATCACGATGTAGCGCAGTATGACCTCGTCGTATCGCGACGCTATGATGTTTCAGCGTTGATAAAACAGCGCCGCGAAATTCACTACCGGGATCAACTTGTAATAGATTTGGCCAGCGCAGAGGGCCTCTTCGATAAAGTCTTTCAAACGCAGCGGCTACTTCAGTTGCTGACTTTGTTTTTAACGGCTCCGCTTGTTTGTATCGACTCGCAACATCAACTACGGTTAGCGCGTATTTGTAACCGTTGTCATGCGGCAGAAATAGTATATCAGCCTGATGAACTTCATTAGGTACGCTGACATCAAAGCGCGAGAAGTTGATTTGTTTAGGCGGTGGTAGATAGATTTGCCATATAGCCTGTTTGGATAACCAATTAGCCGCAGTGGTCTTTGTTACCTTTGCAGCGCTTGCAAGCTTACCAATTGCGGCCTTCCCCTTCCAGTATCCTCTCGGAGAATAATAGATGGAATCCATGTTGTTATTATAAACGCTATCGTTTTCAATTACCAGCGCGAGAAGCTCCGCTTCCAATCATTAATTTACCTTTCATAGCCGATTTTACCAACCATGAGGCCAATTTTTCTTTGAAGGATTTATCAGGAATAGCATTTAGCGCGTGAATTAATTTTACATCCGCGATATGACGCTGTTGCAGATCGCTACTTTTGTAGTAAGCAACATCATGAGCATGACACGCCTTATCGATAGCGTTTATTGGATACTCACCGGGTTTGGGCTGATTTTGATCATCGAGTCTAATATCTAATCGTGTTCCGGGGCCACAGTAGTTATATCCTGGGAGGTGCTTTTCTCCTGGATACTTTGCCCACGGTGTTCCGGGGAGTTTTGCCAATTTGGCTGCGATGTCACCTCCTCGCTTTTTTTTAAAACATCTCCGGGTCTAATAGAAATAAATCTAAATTTCTTTGTACCGCATTGTACACACTTACCAGTAAGCGCCGATCTGTTATTTCTTGTTGTAGCGGTTGTCATATCATTTGTGCCAGTACGCACTCTACACTTCACACAATATAGATCCATAATTTATGTATAGAGATATGAATATAATTGATTTTTCGGCGACTAAAACAAGAGAACCAGTTAAGCATGTTGCAGCGTTACCAAACTCGATCCGGATGATTATCATCGGACCATCTGGATCCGGCAAGACGCAATTGTTACTCAATTTAATAATGAGATGGATGAAGTGGGATAAGTTGTATTTGGTTGCTCCTAGCGTGGATGATCAACGATGCTACGAGGTGTTGAAAGATTTCAACGAGAATGCATCAGCGATCGCTAAAAAAAATGTTATTGAGTTTATTACAGATATCAATAATGCACCGGGTATTGATGATATTGATGGCGACGTTAACAATCTAGTCGTGTACGATGATGTTATGTTAGACAATCAAAAAAACCCAGCTAGGATATTTTCCAGAGGCAGGCATAAAAACACTGACGTGATATATGTCACTCAACGATACACTCAGATTCCAAAAGTAATTAGAGACAACTGTAATATTCTTGCTGTGTTCAACGGCGTTGATACACACACGCTACGAAATATTTGGCAGACATGGTGCGGCGGTGACATGGACTTTAATGTTTTTCGAAACTTTTTTAGTCATGCTCAGTCGACCCCACATGGATTCGTAACGATAAATTTACATGATCCTCGCACACGATATCGTATCGGACTTGACCAAATATTCGGTTAGTTGTAAATAATTTTCATTGTAAATAACCACTTAGCAGCAGAGGGGGCGATGACATCGACGCGGGACGCCCGATGATTACCACGGGAAAACACCAACGAGATGTTGTGGCGAAATATAGCGTTTTCGAGCAAAAAACGCTAAGGCTCCATTTGCCAAACGGAGACTTTATTTTTTTTTTGTTCGAAAAGTGAGATTTCGAAGGAAGGCTCTATTTGTCGTTTTGAGGCCTTAATCGAAATTTGTCGAAAAAGTTGTCGGATTCGCCCCCTCTGCTGCTAGTGTTTACCTTCAAATTCCACGTCACACCCAAACATTACATTTTCGCAACAGTTTTGTACAAAGAACTTTACTGAATGCAGAAATAAACATATTTACCGTAATGTATTTCTGATCTCATATTTGCAGTATTTGATTTGGAACATTAGACTTTACAGATGACGCAAACAAGTCTCTTTTTGAGTCGGACTTGCATCGCATATTTACCACAAAAATATGTTGTGGTTGGATCAAGTTCTCTCAGCTGTGGAGACCTGTTTATATCTATATTTTTCTGTGATCAAAGGTGAGCTTATTTACTTCTGTAAGTTCACATTTAAACCACGCTTGTATATAGGGTTGATTCCATGCTACAGATATACCGCACCTCCACCCCCACCCTGCCCCCGCAGTCATCTGAGCAATACCTTGAATTTTGCTTGTTATTGTTCTTGTCTTGAGGATGTTAGACATTTTTCATGTTATGATATGTTATACTTGACATAGCAAACCAAATTAGCCATATTGAATAAGAAGAGACCAATTTCCCCAATTCCCTCTCGCAGGTCGATTAACAAAATGGCGTCCAAAAATGTTCATTGCACACACCAAATTCCAGAAGGCGGAGTTAATAAAGTATTCACACGACCGCAGCCAATCAGTAATGAGAATATTGCGTCATAATACCATGGTATTTTTTTGACCAATCAAAATCACATAAAGTGATATGTTCATATTTAAAAATATGAAACTGCGCATATTGTAGGAAAAGTATACCGAGTACGTGATAACAAAAATAACAAAACACAATAGAGTTGTTTTTAAATATTTGTATCAGGTTAAAATATTTATGTCATTCAAAGAGATTACTCTTGTACATTTATGAATGACTTTCTTTCAGAGTTTATCAAACGCTCCATAGGCTTTAGTAGGGTGTTGATTTATCGTCATATCACTTCTTATCATGTGCAGAAATATTGTATATACTATTAAAAATTAATACCAAATGTAACATACATCAAATTAAATGAAACAAAAGTGTTACTATCACAGTCTTCAGATTACACTAATTTAGTTCTTGATAGCTCTTTTGAATCTTTGGTATCGTCTTTTGAAGTAATTCTGTGCAAGGATTTCAGGACTGAAACTTAACATTGCAAACACAGAAACAGTTTGGAGTGCAAGCAATACGTTCGTTGCTGAAACATTTCAGCAAAGGTTAAAGTTACAGTGGTTGGCTGAATTTACCTCACTGTGCATAATGGATTCGGCGGACTTGGATGAAATGATAAAAACTACTTTAAAACATTGAAAAAAGCGATCTTTAACAGCAATTGGTAAAATAAGGTTTGAGAACCTTAATTATTCCAAAGCTTAATCATTAGTCTTCCTCACTACCTAATCCTCCACAAACTTTAAACCGGGAATTAAATGAATTATTTTTCACCTTAATATCGAAATAAAATGTGAACGTTAAAAGAGAGGTAGCTTCAAACTTTATCTAGAGGTGGACTGGCAATGATATATATTGATACTCTAGTATGAGCTTTGAAGAGTTCATCTACTTCACAAAAAATTGTTCAATTTATTTGAATAAGACGCATGCGAGAATAAGTACCTATTCTTAATAGAAGGTACAAATGTGATGACCGTATAATAAATCGCTTTTTGGGGTGATGTTTTACTGGCTTGCATACTATTAATAAAGAAAGTTGTACCCTGGAGGGGAGATGTTATGAAAACATTATTATGATGAACTCCTTTCTAAAGATAAACAAGATACCCATTTTATATAAGTACTCAGTATTAGCACACCCTCCAGTTTGTTTGTACCCCCTCCCCACCGAATTTTAGAAGTTGTTGTTGTGGGGTTTAACGCCATTTTTCAGCACACGATAGACTATACATGGCGGCCAGTATTAATGGTGGAGGAAGAACCCGGGAAACCCCAGAAAGAACCACCGACCCATGAGAATCTACTGGCAAGCTTTCTCACATACCCACACTGGCTGAATTCGGGACTCGAACCGACGCAGACAGAGGTGAGATGGCAGTGATCCTTAACGGAGAGCGCTTTAGACCACTCGGGGCCCCTAATTTTAGAAGTAAATGCATCAATCATATAACACAAAAGGAACAAAACATGGTCATTTCATTCATTAATTTATGACTTCTAACCTGATTGTCGACAAGGGGTCCCATAAAAGGTCTAATTATTGGAGTTTCAGCGCTAACGGAATCTCCCGATGTAGAAAAGCAGAAAGTTTGTTCGCTGTCTATTTCTTTATCAGTAAATCTCGTCTGCGTCCAACATCTACAATGTCTACTTATAACATTTCACTGCCACCTCACCTCTGTCTGCGTGGGTTTGAGTCTCGGGCTCCGCTAATGCGGGTATGTGAGAAAGCTTGCCAATAGCTTCTCATGGGTCGGTGGTTCTTTCGGGGTTTTACTGGGTTCTTCCTCCACCATTAATACTGGCAGCTATATATAGCCTATCTTGTGCTGAAACAACAACAGCACGAGTGGTTTTCAAAGCTTCCACATAAGGTAAGATGTGGACATCGAGCTGACTTTGAAAATAAAACTCCACAGAGCGTTTGGATTGACTCAGCATATATATTTATTGCAAGCACCATAAATCATACATACTGCACCCTATGAATAGTCTAGTTAGAACTCGATAAATTTAACTCATGATCAATTAGGTTACGATTTAATTACGTGATTGTTTCAGACTTCAAGTGGTGTCGGAAAATACCCCGTTTTTTCCCGACTTTCATCGAAATTTGCGAAGTACCAGGACTTTTCACGGTAAGGAAAAACATTATAATTTCTCCGACCTTTTCCCGATTTCCCGGTAGTGCGGGAACCCTGTTCTCGCATTAAAACATCCTTTATCCATTATATTGAATACATACACAGTGACTTCAATCTACTGCAAACATCAATTTGAATTCGGTTTATCAACTAGATCATTAATAATGTAGCATATGTACTTAACTGTTTGGAGATGCCCTTGTTTTTCTTGTATCAACTTACTTCTGGTCATTTACCATAGGTTGGATAACATCATTGTATCTGTTGTAGTTCCAGATATGTATTCTATAAACTAGATCATTAAAAGCTAAAAATGAAAACACTACACCCTTTAATGTCTATTTTCCACTATGTATTATCATGTTATCATTGATTATTTGCTCTCCCAAAACCTCTAAATACTTTATCAACAGTAGAAACAATTCTATGGCACTACATAAAAACTAGTTTCCCTAATATTTTATAATAAACAACACATTTGAATGGTTAATGTCCAGTATGTATTCTCATGTCAACCCTGCATAAACATTCTATCACAAACATAACATGACCATGGTTTCTTTCCAGCATTCATCCTCCTGTGGTTCTCCAAAGCAGAATTTTGCCTTAAAATGATACCACCAACTTCAAACGTGAATGGTTAATCTCAAGTGGGTCTTTAAACAGAAATGTCTAAACCTTTAAATCATGCAATTTTACCTTTGAATGGTATTTGTGTATCTCCAGTGTGAATTTTCATATGTTTCTTCAAATGACAACTTTCTCTAAATATTTTATTACAAACTTCACATTTGAATGGTTTAACTCCAGTATGTATCATCATGTGCCTCTTCAAATTCCTACTCTGTCCAAACATTTTATTACAAATGACACAAATGAATGGTTTATTGCCAGTATGTGTTCTTGTGTGGCCCTTCAAATGACTACTTTCTCTAAACATTTTATCACAAATGTCACATTTGAACGGTTTATTTCCAGTATGAATTCTCATGTGGTTCTTCAAAGTACTATTCTGTGCAAACATTTTATCACAAACTTCACATTTGAATGGTTTAGCTCCAGTATGGATTCTCATGTGGTCCTTCAAATTACTACTTTGTGCAAACATTTTATCACAAACTTCACATTTGAATGGTTTAACTCCAGTATGTATCCTCATGTGAGTCTTCAAATTACTACTCTGTCCAAACATTTTATTACAAAGTTCACATTTAAATGGCTGATGTCTAGTATGTGTTCTCATGTGAACCTTGAAATAACTACTATGTCCAAACATTTTATCACAAACTTCACATTTGAATGGTTTATCTCCAGTATGGATTCTGATGTGGTTTTCCAAATGACTACTATGTCCAAACATTTTATCACAAACTTCACATCTGAACAGTTTTTCTCCAGTATGGACTCTCATGTGGTTCTTTAAAGTAATACTTTGTGCAAATTTTTTATCACAAACTTCACATTTGAATGGTTTAACTCCAGTATGTATCCTCATGTGAGTCTTCAAATTACTACTCTGTCCAAACATTTTATTACAAAATTCACATTTGAATGTTTGATCTCCAGTATGTGCCCTCATGTGGACCTTGAAATAACTATTACGTCCAAACATTTTATCACAAACTTCACATTTAAATGGTTTATCTACAGTATGGATTCTCATGTGGTTGTTCAAATGACTAATCTGTCTAAACAGTTTATCACACACTTCACATTTAAATGGTTTATCTCCTGTATGTATCCTCATGTGCTGCTTCAAAGTACTACTCTGTCCAAACAGTTTATCACAAACTTCACATTTGAATGGTTTATCTCCAGTATGGATTCTCATGTGGTTCTTCAAATGACCACTATGTCCAAACATTTTATCACAAACTTCACATTTGAATAGTTTATCTCTAGTATTGATTCCCGTGTGGTTCTTTGAAGGACTACTTTGTGAAAACATTTCATCACAAACTTCAGATTTGAATGTTTTGTATCCAATGTGGCTTCTCATGTGGTTCTTCAAATGACTACTCTGTCCATATATTTTAGTAGTGTTCACATGTAAATGGTTGACCTCCAGTACGTCCTGATCCGGACCTTGAAATAACATCTATGTCCAAACACTTTATCACAAACTTCATATCTGAATGGTTGACCCTAGTATGGATTGTCATGTGGTTCTTCAAATGACTGCTGTCTGAACATTTGATCAGAAACTTCACATTTAAATGGTTTATCTCCAGTATGTATCCTTAAGTGGCGCTTCAAACGACTCTCTGTCTAAAAATATTTATCACAAAGTTTACATCTATATGAATTACCTCAGTATGTATCTTCATGCGACTCTTTTAAATGCAACACCGTGAGGTATAATATTAAACAAAATTCCAATTCAAGCACTGGCTAAAGCACTCTATTGTCATTGGCTCGTTCGCAGGAAATTGACTGGCATAGTCGCTTATTTACTTGAAAGAATCGGTGGTTTAAATTGTCCAATTTTTCCTTTGATTGTTTGCTAAAGGTCATATTCAGAGATAAGTGTTCAATGCATATATGTGCTAATAACAATCGAATTAAGATATCAAGCGGTGGATGTGCTGTATGTGACAGTATTTCAGAAATGTTACTATGGAAACCCGTGACGATACGTTTTTGAGAGTTTTCGAGAAGTAGGTACAGCAGTATTGTTTCTTCTTGATACGTTATTATTTTTAGCATAAATAGTAATAATTTTTAGCATGAAATGGTAACAGAAATCTTCGCTATGAATTTATTTTTTATCTCTACAAAATGCCATATAAATGAATTAAATAACTAAAATATGTTGTTTTCCATTTTGCTTAACTTATTTATTGTATCTTTTATGCCTGCGATTGAGCATATGTAAAGGTATGTGGCCAATACACTGTTATTCCAGTTTTTCAGATAACTTGCCCGAAGGACGAGAGCACAGGAAAATATTAATGGTTCCTTCACACATCCCCACAGACCACCGCTTTGCATTGTACAATACAGGTTTAAGCATAAGATTACATTGGTTGAATTTGTTTATATTAAATTGCTGTGTAACTGATGCATCATTTTCTGGACAAATTAGAGCCTTAAAATCATTGACATGGCTAGAATATTTTGACACCTATGCAAACCATACTGATGGGCCCCTTCCAAGTGCTACAAAGTAAGACGTATCACATGTTATTTATGTTTTAGTGCTACGAACCAGACACCCAAAACATAAGTATCGATACTGAGGTCTTGCAAGTAGGACTAGGCCCTTTCTTACTCTATAGCTTAAAATAATATTTCGTGGGCCCCTGTGCTTTATATACCCTTGTTTCATAGTATAGTAAAAGTCACATATTTTATGTATGTAGGCATTCAACACCGATTATTTAAGAAATGGATGTCATTTTATAGAATTTGATAATACATACCATTAAGTGGCAAGTGTTCACTTCATGTGGATTCTTATACATCCACATTCCTTTGGAAGGTCACTATTTAGACGCCCGCAAAAAGTGCATATGGCAAAATTAATGTTAAAGTACGTAGACAGTAGTGAATGGGGGCTGTTTAGTGACAATGGGAATTAGCATTGCAAACCATCCTGGGCTTGTTTGGCGACAAGATTTATAGCGACAATGGGAAAATGGATTACAGAACCCCCTGGGCTTTTTTGGCGACAAGAGTTATAGCGACAATGGGAAAATGCAGTACAGAACCCTTGGGCCTGTATAGCGACAAGAATAATAGAGACAAGGGAAATTATCATTACAAGACCCATTGGGTCTGTATAGCGACAATACTTTGAAATACACACTGGACCATTATAGTGACAAGGGTGAATGAAACAGGGAACTATTGGGTTTGTATAGGGACAAGGGAAAGGGGAGATTGTATAGCATCTGACGTCACAGTACTGAGCAAAAGAGTGGGTGTACAGAGAGAACATAGACAAGAGACAAACACTGATACAACATGAAACAAAATTTGAGGCATGAAAGTCATTTCTTTCGAGGTCTGTGAGTGGCCCTGAAAAGGGCCTTTGGGTTCTTCTTTCATTTCCTCCATTTCTTCATCCATCTCCTGACCTTTTCCAATATCCTTTCTTCTTCTTTTCGGACTCTGGCATCCAGTCTGGATGGCCCGATGCTCTAAACTTCTCCTGGACTTTGATCCAGTTGTTGTTCAGTCCTTTAAATCTTCCTTTTGTCTTTCTATTATCTTCTTCTTTCCTATCATTTGCCCATCTTTCTTTAATCTTTTTAACTTCTTCTGTCAGCACTTTCCTCATAATTTCTTCTGCTTTCTTCAGCTGGTCCGTTCCCCATTTTACAAAAAAATCACTCTGTCCATTCCAGCATATCTTCTAAGAAGCACCTCACCCTCATTACAATATCTAGGGCTTCTTTCAAGTTACCCACTTTCACATACTGTGGGTTAATGAAGCCTCTTATTCTCTTCACCTCATCCTCTATCATCTCTTTCACAAGATCCAAGGCTAGTTTGAGGTTAGTTACTTGTCTTGTGACAAATTCTTTTGTAACTGCATGCCTCCATTCCTTCTCAAGTCTTTCCACTGCATAATAGCCATCCACTACCCAATATCAACTCTCTTTCAAGTTGTTGAACAGGTCTGATACTGCTGCCATCTTCTTCTTTTGCTTATTCCGTAGAATGGCGCGAATGACGGATGCTTTGAGTTTTTATCTGGAAAGCACGGACGTGAAGGAAATCCCTTAATTTTCTCTTCTCAAACTATCTAATATCCACACAAACATAATGAGACAAAAACATAGCCATAATCTACTATCCACACACGCGAAGAAGCTGAAAACAAACCATAATCTACTATCCACACATGCCCAGAAGCCAAATCAAATCCAAACTAAACTATCCACACACGTGGAGTAGCAGAAACATAACCAAACTATACTATCTACACACGTCGAGAAGCAGAAACATAACCAAACTATACTATCCAAACACGCGAAGAAGACAAATCATAACCAACATCTACTATCCACACACGCCGAAAAGCATAACAAACCCAACATATACTATCCACACACGCGAAGAAGCTAAATAAAACCCAAAATTTACTATCCACACACGCTGACAAGCCTAATCAAACCCCAAACTATACTATGCGCACAAGCTGTGAAGCAAAAACAAACCCCAAACTAAACTCTCCACACACGCGAAGAAGCTAAACACTAACCACAATCTACTATCCACACACGCCGAGAAGCCAAATCAAACCCAAACTATACTATTCACACACGGGGAGAAGCAGAAACAAACCCCAAAATCTACTATCCACACACGGGGGGGAAACAAAATCAAACCCAAACTATACTATCCAAACACGCGAAGAAGCCAAATCAAACCCAAAACGTATTATCCACACATGCGAAGAAGCTAAAACCTAACCATAATCTACTTTTCACACGCGCCGAGAAGCCAAACCAAACCCATACTATACTAACCACGCACGTCGAGAAGCAGAAAAATACCCCAAAATCTACTCTCCACACACGCCGAGAAGCAAACTCAACCATAATCTACTATCCACACAAACGTACGTGATCACTTACAAACCCCAATAATATACCATCCACACAAGCGAAGAAGCCAAATTATACTATCCACACACGCTGAGAAGCCTAATCAAACCCCAGACTCTACTATCCACACACGCTGAGAAGCAAAAGCAAAACCCAATGTATACTATCCACACACGCGGAGAAGGAAAAACAAAACCCATTTATAACATCCACAAAGAAGGAAAGTTAAACAACCACACACACTCTACTATCCACACAAACGTACGTGAGCGCTTACAAACTTCAATAATCTACTATCTACACAGGCGAAGAAGCTAGAAGCTAACCATAATCTACTATCCACACACGACGAGAAGCCAAATCAAAACCAAACTATGCTATCCACACACGGGGAGAAAACAAACCCCAAAATCTACTATCCACATATGGGGAGAAGCAAAATCAAACCCAAAGTATACTATCCACACACGCGACAAAGCCAAATCAAACCAAAACTTTACTATCCATACAAGCGAAGAAGCTAAAAACTAACCATAATCTACTATCCGCACACGCCGAGAAGCAAAATCAAACTCAAACTATACTATCCACACACGACTGGAAGCAGAAACAGATCCCCAAATCTTCTATTCACATACGGCGAGAACGAAAATCAACCATAATCTACTATCCACACAAACGTATATGATCACTTACAAGCCCCAATAATCTACCATCCACACCCACGTACGTGAGCGCTTACAAACACACACACACACACACACATACATACACACACACACACACACACACACAATTACATCAGGAAAGGAGTGATTGTTTATAATTAAACTACTCCACATTAACACATTGGAAAATTGAATAGTGTTTCTTTTCTAAAGTTTTGGTTAGCGATGAAAAAGGCTGTTTTTCTGGAACTCCAGATGAACCTGTCAGTGATGACACCTTCCAGGCCTGGCACCACAGACACAACGTCTACTCCAATCATTCTCCCAATTTATATTTGTCTTTTGGAGTGCTGAGGGAGGTTGACTCGCTTCACTGTCCCTGTCTTCACTTTCAGGGATAGTGAGGACTTCCCTCCTTCTCCTATTCTGTACACGGGGATGTTGTCTGATCTCCATTTGTGGGGTGACGGGTCTCTGTGCTGGTTGTGTCGGTGGTACTGGAAGTAGTTGTGTAGGCGTCCTCGCCTCAGGTTTCACCTTACACTCAGGTCTCATCATAGGGTGAGACCTAATCCATCTCTTCTTTTCCTCCTCTTCTTTCTTAATTCTCTGCTCATCCTCCTCTTTCATCCTACCTTCTTCTACAATGGTCTCCGCTGCCAGCTCATTCAGGAGGCGCCTCTTCTATCAGGTCTTCCGTGACTTTTAACATTCTGACATTATCTGTCTCTTCAGGCTTCGGTATCAGACTTCGTCTGATACGATGCAAATTTACTTAGACATCGTTCAGCTTGGCTAATCTTGAGCACATCTTCGTAGGAGGATGAGTCGACAATGGATGGTCAGACTGGAGATTACCCTGCTTTTATGGTAAAAGCGCGTAGGCAAAGGAAAACATCCCTACACGGTTTCGAGTCGGAACACTCAAATAGTTTGATGTGAGGGATAGAGAGAAGTCAAAGAGCATGGTTCATGATACCCATGGCAAAAAACAAACGAAAAACGCATTTTTTCAAAACATTTTTTATTCAAATAACTCACAATTTCCAATTAACAATTTAAAAAAAAATTAACAATTGAATTAAAAAACAAACATTTTTTTTAATTAACCATCTATTTTGGACAAGGCTGACAACGTTGTGAATGAAATTGAGATTTCCACTGTTGGAAGTCATTGGACCAATGATGTACACTACGCTTCCTAGCTAAAGACAAAATGATAACCATAATGGCCTATGTAAAGAGGATAACCGTCTTCCATGGCTTCTAATAGTCAAGAGTGACTTCTCTCAAACTATTGATTTCTATGGTATTATTGACTTCCACATACAAGAGGACGTTCACCGTCTCAGGTAGAGGTTTAGCAAACTGAAGTTCTTGTCGAATCTGGCCGGATTTTATAGGGTGGAAATGTCTCTCGTCGCTCCCTTGGTCTGGAGTGAAATCAAAAGCCCATAAAGCATAGCCTCCTGCACAATCCTCGTACGTAATACCGTGACTGGTGTTGGTTCCTAACTCGTTGGTGTCTTCCTACAGGGTTAAGTACGATCTCAATTAATTCATCTTGGCAATAAAGTAAGGTTCGAAAGGTCGGGTACACAAGGTCTTGCCATCTCGACTGACTTCGACCTTGGACACATCGTACTGCTTAAAATGGAAAGGATTTTGACTGTGGACTCCGTTGAAGGCTGCATTGCTCACGATACCAAGGATTAATCGCTTGGGTAACTGTTCTTGGAACAGATGATCTTCGATCTTGGATCGGAGTCCAGTGGCAATGGTTAAAGTTTTCACTTCCGCGCGTCGTATCGGATACTTAGCGGTCGTTCTGCTCAAAGTGTGACTGATGTCGTTTCCCACTTTTGGTAACACTTTCACACGTTGCACGTAGAGTCTGGGTTCCTCGATGTAGGTTTTGTAATCGGCTGCAGCAAACATCAAATGGAAAGTTGTACTGCTGCGATTCAGTCTCAAGCGAATATCTACCCCGTTCAGCAAATACTTGTAACCACATGTCCAAATGCAAGCGATCCATCATTTCTACACTTCGGCTTCAAGCAATTTTCTTTTCACGTGCGTCAAATCCCTTATTGTTGCAATCTTTATCTGCCACCTCATCGAACTTGTTCGATGTGTCAGGTTTCCATACCACGCAATCATCCACATGAGTGTTTTTGGCTTCTTTTCCGTACCTCAAGAGATTTTCCAGGTACGCTCGATAAGGGTAAATATCCATGCTACCGCTGACCAGTTTGTTATTCAAGTACAAGTCCACTACGCTGAACAAGGAATGCATGCAATTTTTGACAGGAGCTACTGGCTCGTCGGCATCTAGATCACTACCATCCGAATCGTTCACTTTGACTTTCAAATGCAAGTAACTACTGTTACGATCGATGTAATCTTCGGACTGTCCTTTGATTTCAAACTCGATGGGAGCTGAGGCTGTCAAGGAGGAGATGGAATGAAATTCGACAGATTGAGATTCTTGAATCGGAATCATGGTAGGCGGCATAGCAAACAGATCCAGTTCCGATTTCGAACAAGCGCAAGACTCTCGGTGCATCATTTCTGTCTCTTTATAATTTAATAATCAAAAACGTCTAAGTCTCGAACAGTTCTTCTTTTCTTTGTCTTTCTAGCTTTAGAAGTGTGGAGACTTGTGAAGGGAAGTTTTCTTCGTCGTGACTTTCTGTCTTGTCCTTGCTGTTTCGTCAGGGAAGCAGGGATGCCTGACTCGGTAGCGTTCAGGTTATTTATAGGAGTTTCTCGCCGACCCAAAATGTCTTTGCCCGTTTGCAACAATATATTGTTGCCTGCCCTTAAGAATGCTTCTTTAGGGTTTTGTTTGTCAATGATGACATTTTGGAGAAATTATTTGCCTTGTGACAATACCGCATCTTTCAAGGCGTGCAATCCTCGTGTCACCGTCTGTTTCAACACCGGAGCCACCGAACGAAAGGCTGATTTCAACATATCTCCTAAACCGTGTCCTCGCTGTGGAGCAACGCATCAGTACATTAGATACATGACATCAGAGACCGTTTTCGAAAATGGAGTTTTACCGTGATTATCCCTTTGAAGAATGGAATATTTTGTCCCAGATCTCCTTTTATAGCAATGTTGACAGTGTCAAAATACGACTTACTGACGGGCAAATAGTGAGCATGTACAAATTCGCGGTGTACGTGATAGGTGTTTGCACCTTCCTGGTCATTGGCCGTGGTTCTATCCACTTTGAAAGGAATGACACGTTGTACTCCACCTCATCGGAGTAGACAAAGATCAAATTCAGTCCTTTGTTCAGTTCTACAGGGTTTTTGGATCCATATTACTGTTGATCTTGGGGCTCAAATTGCTTGCTACCATCTATGGATGTCCACCCAAAATTTCAAACAAACTACCATTAAACCCGAGGGACAATGTGTCCGAATCCTGAAATTTGATCATGAGGCGATGAGCCACATTATGGTACTCAATCTTTACACTTCTTTTGGCTCTGTTCAGGGCTTTGCCAAAGGCTAAGGCGAACCTGTCCGAAATAGTGGCCACCAAATGTTAACCACTAAAATAATAACCTGAAGCAATCTTCAATGTATAGATACTGAAGGATGGATTGCTTGCTGGTCTTGTGTCCCCATAAAACCCGATTTTCTTTATTTATTCTTGCAATTGGGCATTCAAAATTTTCACCTGGAGAGTGTTTTGCTTGTAGGTGACGTTTTTGATTTGTGTCGGGTGAATGATGTATGCCAAAGCCACTTCCCAATGGGCTTCGTGATCTAATTGGATGGCCTGAGGTAATGTGGCCGTGCAACAGCACAAAGTGTTGTTGGGAAACACCTCCATGTAACTGTCACTGGGTAAGGTTAAGTAAACTCGGTTATGGTGGCTCATAATTTCAGAGTTATGTGGCTGTCCGAGGGGTTACTGGAAGTCAGAGGCGTGTCTCCGCACAAAATGGGATTGTTGTTGTTGGAGTGGTGACTGACATTGGACGTAAGATTGCCGTTGTTGCCGTTCGAGGAGAATTTCATGGAGGGATTGGGAAGAAGGTAACCGATAGAACTGCTCAATGCAATGGTCCACAATTTTTTGTCTCTTTGTTGCAAACTCAAATTGGCAATGGCTGCACCGATGACACAATAGACCACAAAGATTTGGCAGAAAAAGACGATTTGCGTTCTAGGCAACGTTCTCCACACCACACCGATAATGATTGTTTCTGTATATCTTGCAGAGAAGAACTGTGTGAAGGAGTGGTCGCTGCAGTGGTAGCGGTAACTGAGTTTGTGTGAAAGGGCATGATGGTCACTTCTTTTTATAGTCGATGACTTGCGAAGCGTCGATCCAAGATTCAAAACTGGGTCGATATCCTTTCCAACGTACATTGACTTCTTTGACACGTCGTTTGCCCACTTTTCGGATTCTGCGTTCGAGAATGCTTTCGATGTCGTACACATCTTCATCTTTTTTGGTGATACGTTGTAACTCAGGCAAATAAAACGTTCCTTTTCACACTTCTCCGTTCATGTCTTCCAATTTATAGACGGCAGGATGACGACCATACACTCGTCCAGTGACACAAAACAATTGGCTGGTCCAGTTGGGCAAGTAACCTTTGTTAAAAGTGAGTTTGGTTTTGCCAATGCGCATCAAATCTCCTACGACCAACACTCCACTTTTCTTGGAGACAGCCACCGTAGGCGACGTACCAAACAGGCGGTCAGAAACCAACACTTCGTTGTCGGGAGTCACATCTTGCGAGGCACGTCCAATGCTGCGATGGTAAGATTGGTTGTACGCTTGAACCAGGTAAGGTAAGATGTCGATGTACTTGAGAGTGTGGTGATGCGTACAATATTTCAACATGCGATCTTTCAAAGTGCGTTAAAAACGTTCCACGATGCTAGATTTGGTTTTGGGATACTCGGTGGTAAAAAAAATGAATGTCACGTTTCTTTAATTCATTTTGGAAAGCTTGGTTCAGAAATTCGGTGCCTTTGTCCGTTTGCCATCGAAGAGGGTGACGACCACTTTGTTTCAACGCCCGTTGCAGGGCTCGCACTAACTCGCTACTCGATTTGGAAGTCAATGGTACGACCCAGGCAAATTTGGAAAAGACGTCGATGACACAAAACAAATATTTGTAGCCACGATTGTAGCTGGCCAAATGAGAGACATCGGCTAAATCGGCTTGCCATTGATGATCGATGCCTTCCACTTGGGTGTGACATCTGGAAAACTTGCGTCGAATGGGTTTGTGTAAAGTGTAGGTAGTTTGTTCTTGTAACCATCGTTGTTCTTGAGGGAAACGGAGACTATTCATACGGGGTTTGGCAGTACGATACAATTTTTGATCTCCTCCGTAACCTGCAGGATGGGATGAATCGTAGTAAATGCTGGCTAACACCTTCTCCATTTTTTGTTTGTTGATAAGTCACCCACTCTTCGCTGCTGCCCCTCTTTTTCTCGTGTGGTATTTTCTTGGTTTGTAATGCTTGGCGTGTCCGACCAGCGATAGGTGTTGATGAGCAGGAAGTCTGAACAGGGGTCATCGGTTCTTGTTTCACTTCTTTCTCCACCTTCTTTTTCTCTTTTGATGAAGGGGTGGTCATCATCTTTTTAATCCATCCAATTCTGGATGTAGGTGGTGTTGTTAACTTGCGTACTTTGTCTGGCGCAGTTTGAAATGCTTCTTCTTCTTCTCCTTTTTCTGTCCTGGTCACTGGAGTAGTAGTGGTGGTGGTGCTGGTGGACCTTTCATCAAGGTCTTAAAATCTTTCAGAGTGGGTAGAGCTGTTTCGTCTAAAGCTTTCTGGTGAAAGAGTTGCAGTCGTTGCAAGAGTTGACCGTACTTTTGTGATTTTTCTGTTTCGGACAAATAGTAGCGATCGATCAATGACTGCAATTCGTGTTGTAACTGGGACATCTCGCTCAAATTGGGATTGGGAGGCAAATGCGGGGTTCATTGTTCTTGCCAACGATGGTATTCCATCCATCGTTTGAAAGGCACTAAAGCTAGTTTTCGTCCTTCAATTTGATGTCAAGGGTCAATTCTGAGATCTTGGGACTCCATAGGTCCTTTTTATCTTGTTCCAAATATTCCTTTCAGCAAAGGTCCTAACGATAGTGGCAAAAGTCCTCCACGTTGGACAAACATCTTCTTTTGACGAACGGGGATTTTCTTTGGAACCATTTGGCGAAGAACGTGACGATGTTTGCTTATGCATTGTTTCTAGTGTTTCGACAATGGGATCGTGCCTTTCAAGACGTTCAAACAACATTCGCACACGGTATCGATGACATCTTTGGAGGCCGTTTGAATGAGTTTCTTCGCATGGGTGGAGAAGCTTTGGACAGGACAGACAACATGTCCCCATGTTTGACTAAGCGAAGAGGCAGTCCTTTCCTTTTCTTTCCTTTTGATTTAGAAGAGGGATATTTTCCGGGGGTGACATCTTTGCTTGTTGTTTCCGGGACATTCACCAAAAATACACTGGCGTCGATGACTAAGCACACGGCCTTTCATCTTTTATCTTGACTATCGCTTTGTCATAAAGTTGACTATGTGTTTTCCAAAATCGCCAAGGAATCCTCCGATTTGGTGACTCCTCTTTCTCTTTGGACGAATGTGTCTTTCTTTGGCTATCGTCGATGCTTGGCTGAGCGTTTTTTCGGATGACGAGACTGTCATTGTCTCTTTCCTTTTTGGACAGGAGAATGGGTATAGTGAAGGTGCGCACTTCTTTGACGTGACATCATTGGGAGTTAAGGAACACAAAAACACTGATACCCATGATTTGTCTCAGGCCTTTTTTTATACCGGAACGGCTCGCCACTGATTGTCTTTACGTCGTATCAACTTGATGACAGGCATCACACGTCGTCAGGGGTTCGCAACGGACTAAATTGAGCCAGTTCTTGATTGGACAAATACAGTAAACTCTGTACCATGCCCGATCTCTCTTGGACTTTGATTTTGGGAGTCGTTACTTTGTGTTCAGCTGCCACTGCAGTTAAAGAGGAGGAGGATGTCACCACTGGAGGAGAAGTTCATGGAGACTCGGGTTTCCATGGTGTCATCAACGGAGAAGTGGATGAAACTGAGGCTACCGGAGACGCGATCACCGTCGCAGCAGGTCGTGGTTTGCGAATGTAAGGTTGCGTCCTGGCCGAAGTGCCTCTCTTGCGGGTAGAAGCTGTATTTTGTGGGCTGTTCTTTTTTGGGATTGTAACCTGGTCTTGACACCTTTTATCTTTTACTTCGAGTTTCGTTTGGCATTTTTGGGAGTGGATTTATGCTTGGGGAGAACATTGGGGGCATTAGGATCCCATTTTAAGAGGGAGCGAATGATGACACCTCCTAGAGTACCGCCCCCTCCAGGTATCAAAATGATTTGGTTTTTGGTTTGAGTGTCGATACGGGGATCGGCCAGTTGGGTTAACTACACTTTGCTTCTATCAAAAAAGTGTTTGGTTTGATGAGGAATCGGACTGATGCCTTGCAGTAATTGACGTGCTGTCACCGTAAACCATAGAAAGACTTCTCAGAGACTGGCTTCCAAGACGCGAGCACTTAGTTGTGGATTGTTTTCGCGACTGATACCATACAAGGCACGAATCCATTTGACGGGAAGATGAGACTGAAGAGACGTCATGGTGACACTGTATGAGACAGACGAAAAGTGTCTGAGGTTTTTATAGATGTTTTTGGTTAAGTCGAGCACAGAGACATGAACAGGACAGGCCCTCCGTCTTAACACCAGTGGTGAAACAAATGGGTAAGAAATCGCAAATAATCGGTAGTAGGTTTCAAATCGACGAGTAAATAGGCGTGTGGAGTTTGAGTGGCATCGTCGTACGCCTGAGTTAGCCAAGGCGTTCCTAACTAGTTGGCTAAGACATGCACTTGCGATTTATCTCGAGGGCTTTTAAACAAGACCACGTAATGAGCATTGACACTGATGGTACGATGGGATTTACTTTGTTGAAACAAATTTTGAGTGGTGTAAATGACACTGGCATTACGATGATGCCCTTTGCGCGTAAACCACAGTTTAATTTCTTCTTCGTCTTCTCCTAACATGTCATCTAAAATGACCAGATGGGTTTGACCGGGGTCAGACACGATTCCGTCGTCTTCTTTAGGAATGCCTTCCTCAAACACGATGCAATCGCCTTGACTTTCTCGCAAGAGACTGTACGCCGATTACCTCTCTTTGTAACACCACACGATTCGTTGAGGTGGACGATCGATCAAATGATGTTTATGTTCGATCTAACGTTTGACAAATTCGGTTATGCCTGAACCGCCAGGTCCAGCAATAAGCATGTTAAAGACATGGCGAAGATACACGGCATCCCAACTGGCACGATCTAAGTGTTCGTCGATGACTTTGAAAGTGGAGGAAGAGGGAGCAGAGACAGCAGAGGTAGCCTTAGTGTCAGGAATGTTGCTTGTGACACGAAGACAAACAAGACGAGAGTTTTTATAGCTTTTTTCAGGACACGTTTATTGATGTTTCAAAAATAAACACGAAAGTAAAAAATACATACAAGTCAAATAGTTATGTACAAAGATAAAATTAAAGCGATGAAACTGGAATAGAAACAAGTTTTTGTACAACATGTGTTGGATCGCTAAGATGTCCAAGGGACAATGTGTAACGTTCTGACAGGTTCTACATGGGGTAATGTCACACAAGTCAAATAGTTATGTACAAAGATAAAATTAAAGCGATGAAACTGGAATAGAAACAAGTTTTTGTACAACATGTGTTGGATCGCTAAGATGTCCAAGGGCCAATGTGTAACGTTCTGACAGGTTCTACATGGGGTAATGTCGCACAAGTGTCCTCCCGAAATGGTCTTTCAGGAAAGTCCCTGACAGTCTTCTGAACTTCTTTTTTTCTCAGAAAACAATGATCTTGTTCGTTTGGTCTTGGTACTCACAATGCACTATTGGTCTTTGACGTTGTTCTTTTTATATGCTGACCAATATCGACTTGACCGTACGGCAAAGTGAAGCAATTGGGAAGACGCACTCGCTTCTGGTACACGATTTGATAGACTTTTTCGAAGGGTCGACTGACGATTTGGTGAGTGGGTAAACGTACAATCTTGTTCGGTTGGTGAGTGGTCACTTTAAACTTTTCATCCTCTCCAGACTGCAATGCTTCTTTCAATACGTCAAAGTTTACCACTCGACTGGTGCTATAATTCAGAGTCAGTCATTTCAATTTACACTCGGTGTGCACTTCTCCTTGCGGGTCCCGGTATTCGTAGCCGTAATTTTTAGGACCGCCACTAGCGAAACTTAGAATCTTGTCGTCACGGTGCCCGTCTGTCCAGGCTCTTAAACGGTCTCCGTCGATGTCAGGATGTTGCTGACCCAGGCGATCGATCCAGATACAACTGTCCGTGTCAAAGTACAAGACACGATCTTTTAACAGTTCTAAAGTTTCGTACAATATTAAGTGAGCATGGGCTGCCACGTAAGCCGCAATGATGACATTTCCAAATTCGTCGGCTTGTACAAAGTCCAGATCTTCTTCGTACTTGACTAAGATCAAATCCTCACGAACGACGTCCACGTGTTTCATATATTTGGTTTTGTAGTGAATCTTCTGAAAGTACCGGGAAGGTTCTGTCAAATACTCCGTCTTGGGTAAACACGGTCGTTGTGCCATTTTGCCCCACAAGCAATTTAACATCACTTTGGCAAACGATCGCCTGCGTTCGTTTTTTCCGATGTGGTCCAACGTGATGCCTTCCTGCTCCCAGTATTTCTCTTTGAATTTCTTTTGATCTTCGGGAGTGTCACACCAAGAAGGATAGCCACTGGCTTCTTGTTTCAGTTTCAAAAAAGCATCCACGAATTCTGCGAAAATGCCTTTCTGAGTCGCATTACCCTTCTGTTACTGCTGTGTCTTGGGAAAGTGGTAAATTTCGTACACTTCTAACAGTTGCCAACCCATGTCCAGAGCTTTGAACAATTCCACGCTGACCCACGTTCCCGTCAAGGCGCGTTCTTCCTGGGTGTGCTGACAAGGTTGGTCTTGGTTGCACGTTTCGGCACAAGTACGGCACAAGGGAAACATCAATTTGCCTTGGCGATGGTAAGGTAACACGGGATGGTACAAGTCGGTGGGAGGAAAAACTTTGCACTTGATCAAGCCTTCGTATTGTCGAATGTGGCCCAAGTCGATGTGTTCCGTCAACAATTGCGCGTGCCCTGCAGGAAAGTGACAATATTTGCACACGTAAGGACACTGCAAACACACGTCCAAGTATCTGATTTCTTCTCCTTTCTCTTCGTCGGCGTGGTACAACAAACAGGTGGCATTTGTCCTTCCTCTGTACAAACTGTCCCTCGGGTTCAGGGGGTCCATCAACTTATAACTTTCTACGATGCGTTTTAACTCTCGATAGATTTTCAAACGGTGATCGTACTCGTATTCCCACATTTCCACCACTTGGTATCCTTACATTTCTAATTTCAAAAGTTGCTGACAAGTGTCCTGGTACAAGCCTTCCATGGTCCGTTGTAAACCCTTATATTTAGTGCCACGTTCAGGGTAACAGACGGGACACCCGTGAAATAAGCAACCATTAAACTCGTACACGATCGTAGGGTTTTCTAAGTCCAAGCCATCTACCGAAGACTTTCCAATGGTCGTTTCTCCCCATCCGTTGCGGGCGTGCTGAATCCATTTGTCTTTCTTGTCGCACAAGTAATGTAACCAGCGCACGGCTTTGACCGAGTATTGACGTTTGATAAAGTTGGTCGTTTGAGGGCTGAAGACAGTCAGGGTGTTTTCAGGCATGAATCGTTGGCGGTACACTAAGGAACATGCTTTGGCAATGGTGCAATCTTCTTTCAAAGGATCGACCCCTCCGTGATCCCTGAACATATCTCGAAACCGGATAGTTTCTGAGAAGAAACTGTCCATCGTATCCGGAGAAATTGTGAGCCATCACTGTGGCATGACGATGACAATCCCCGTAACGTTTGATGTCCTCTTGGCTCCACGTATCGTCGATGTGGTCTAAGATCCATCGGGCAAAATTTGCTAGTGTGTTCGGTCCTCGAAAGATTTTTTCACGTCCTCCAGGAATCTTGCTGCAGTGAGGGAAATGACTCAAGATAGGTTCTCGAATGCACTTCTCGCACGCTTGATAAGCCAAACAGAAATTAGGAATATGAATGCCAGTTTCTTGTATGCATTCGAAATCTAAAACGATGAAATTCTATTTTGTCTTGTGGTCATCATTTTCTTCTTGTTGGGGTTGATATTTTTGAATGTAGCATTGATGTTCCAAGTCTACGATTTGGTGACAAATGTGACATTATTTTCTTTCCTGAACATACGTGCGTCTTGGCACTGTTGGTACGTATGCCTTGTCCACTCGTAGGGCACAATCTCAAGAGTTGACAAGCACTTTTCTGCTGTGAACCTTGTGTCTTCAAATGTTGTTGGTAACAGGTAGGGCTGACAAAAGTGCGCTGACAAGCTGGACAATGCATTCGTTCTTGTCCTTCGTTCAGACAGGGTTGAGAGGCCAAACATCCTGAGCATTTCGATCCACAATGTTTATGTTGCTCTCGATTCTTATAGCCATAGTCACATTTCTCACAGTAATAACTGTATCCCAGGATTGCACTGATACTGATAATGGCATCGAAATGCTCATCGTGATGATAGACGTGAATGTATTTTCCATCCTTAAAATCTTGGCCTCGAAGCAACAAAGGTCCGCGCACTTCTTGAGGGTGCACTTTCAAGGTGTAGCGTGCAGTTAGGACATCTTACAACTTTTTCATTTCAGGAATGCCACAGGGTGTGTCTTTGGACAGGCCGGCTTGTTGTCACCGGAGTTCTGCTTCACTTCATTGTTTGGCTCGATCCGATTTTTGAATAGTTTTCCAGGCTCTTTTCCATTCTGCCGTGTCGTTTCTGTTGGCATAGGTTCGTCCCACCACGAGAACCCGGGCTAAACACGTCTGGATTTGAGGGTTGTTAATTCGGACGAGGCTCTTTTTGGTGCTGCGACGGTCGTCCACCAATAAGACATTTTTGCGTCCAGTCCCTTGGGGAAGAGAGACGTGGGTCATGGACAGTGTCGCTTTTCCATCGGTGATATGAAACTGGTCATTGGATTGTGGCACATGTTGAATCTTGTTGATGGCTTTGGAAGGTGTATATTCTGCTGGGCTACTAAACTCGATCCAAACTGGATTTCAAGCTGTCGTGATGTATTGATAGTCTCAAGCGATCATCTTCTTTGGCTTGGCATTGGTGTTTCAGTGTGGTTAACAAAGAATCCCACATCTCGGTGATGAACCCTTCTGCTTTATCCGACGATACGTCGAACTTGAAATCTTTAAACTTCACCGTGTAGGTTTAAGCCGTGGTTCTAAATTTTCTAGAGGAGCGCTTTTCCGTCTCTATAATGTGATAGTACTTTTCAGGGTTTGCTGGTGAACTTTGGCTAGGTAAAGTCTCTCTGGGTCTGGATTCTGGTTCACTCATGTCATCTTCAAAATCACTGGCATGAAAGTGTGCCAAGATTTCAGCTACTGTACGAAGCTATACATTACGTTTATGCCTCTTACTTTCTTCTCCTTTCTTCACGAATTGATGCGATCGTTTCATCTTGACTGCAAAACGTCAAATGACCACATGGTAAACACCATGGGTCACTTTATATCCATGACTATTCATTTCACTCTCATTGGATTAGAATATACCTGGCATAAAACGTAAGTGTCTCTTGGTTCTAGAATAAGAACATACACTCATACACTCATACATTCACATATACACATATACAATAGGGGTAAACGGGTTTTCTGAGTTTTAATTGATGTTGCCAATTGAAATATCATCTCTTTTCGAGAGAAATGGGTGGCCCTGAAAAGGACCTTTGGGTCTTTGCTTGCTTAAGTCAACTTTAACTGCCTTAAGCCTTGCCGCGGCCAAGGCCTACTTCTGGTTTGCCTCATGTCGATGATGATTGAGTAGAAATTACTAAGGTGGTACGAAAGGTGTAGCCACAAGGTTGAGTTGTTTAGCTCGGGAAGGTCTTGTTCTCGTCGGTCGTAATAAAGAAATCTGATACATTTATTTCAGACTTCTTGACCCTGCTAAAATGTCTAAAAGTACCGTAAAGGTTTGACTTTCACTACCTTGTTTCTTCGCTGCTTCTTATTCCTGACGTTTCCTTCTTGCCTCTTCTTCTCGGTGTTGTTGAAGAAGAAATGCTTGTTCTGCTTCCTTCTGCTGTTGGACATATTTCTCAAATTCTTCTTTATGTCTCTGTTTGAAATGATCAGCGAGTGGTAAAGAAGGAGAAGGTACTGGCAAAGGTGCTGGTACAGAAACAAATTCTTGCGAGGTAAGAAAATCAACAAAATCCCAATTAAATGTAGCCTCTTCTGGAAGTAGCTCCGTGTTCACTTGGATAGTCGTTGCTACTTCATCGCTTCTCGTCTCCACGACCGGTGCACCCCAATTCATCGTCTTCTTTGTTTCCGTCATGATTGAAAACGGTATCGCATGGAATGACTGCGCACAGACGCTAGCGCCTCTATATAGGGAATGTGACGTACAGACTTCTCTCTTCGGATTGGACGAATGACTCTGTGTGGTGACTGAATTTTGTAACGCGTGTTTGGATTGTTCAACCAGCTCAATCCGTTTCGATCATCATTTCCCTTATAAATAACCGCAGTTCGCTGCATTCCTTCACCTGTTCTCGTCACAAACATGTAGACCGACGTAGAATCCGCTATTATCGTATCGTCAATGCTATTCCGTACGGACTTACTCATGTATTTCAGATCATCATGGACCATTGTCAGGATGACGGATACAAGCGTTTGGAAAAGAAGAATTTATGTAGAGAGACAAGGCTGTTTAAGGAGAGTTATGATCTACGGACCAGAAGTCAGACGAAGATTGAGGAAAAGAAGACCAATGCCATACCCTCTGTGTTAACGAAATGAAGTTAACATAAACCCAAAGGCCCTTTTCAGGGCCCCTCGTAGGCCTCGAAAAGAAATGAGTTTATTGCCTCAAATATGTTTTAATGTTGTATCAGTGTTTGTCTCTTGTCTGTGTTCTCTCTGTACATCCACTCTTTTGCTCAGTACTGTGACGTCAGACACTATACAGTCTCCACTTTCCCTTGTCCCTATACAAACCCAATTGTTCCCTCTTTCATTCACCCTTGTCACTATAGTGGTCCAGTGTGTATTTCAACGTATTGTCGCTATACAGGCCCAAGTGGTCTTGTAATGCTAATTTCCCTTGTCCCTATAACTCTTGTCGCTATACAGGCCCAGGGGTTCTGTACTGCATTTTCCCATTGTCGCTATAACTCTTATCGCCAAACAAGCCCAGGGGGTTTGCAATGCTAATTCCCATTGTCGCTATAAATCTTGTCGCCAAACAAGCCCAGGGTGGTTTGCAATGATAATTCCCATTGTCACTAAACAGTCCCCATTCACTACTGTATATATTTTTTTGAAGAAATGAACCAAAAGGTTTATAGGTGTCTCCAATACAATTCGGACTGAATGTCACACAATATGTGTGGCCCTTCACACATCCCGTTAGACCACCGCTATGCATTTTATACTACAGGTTTTGGCATAAGATGACATTGGTTCAATCTGTTTATATTAAATTGCTGTGTAATTGGTGCATCATTTTCTGGACAAATTAGAGCCTTAAAATCATTGGCATGGCTAGAATATTTTGACAACTATGCAAACTACTGATGGACCCCTTCCTAGTCCTACAATGTAATACGTATCACATGTTATTTATATCTTAGTGCTGCTACCCACATGCCCAAAACATAAGTTTCGGAATCGAGGTGTTACATGTATCACTAGGCTCCTTCCTAATCTATAGCTTAAAATAATATTTCGTGGGCCCCTGTGCTTTTCTTACATTCAACATCGATTATTTAAGAAATGGGTGTCATTTTATAGAATTGACTCTACACACCTTTTAGTCGCAAGTATTCACTTCATTTGTATTCTTATGCAGCCACATACAGCAAAATCAATGTTAAAGTACGTAGACATGTTTGGAAGAAATTTAACTAAAGGTGTATCTGGCATAATCCGGATTGAATATCGCACACAGTGATGCCACGATGAACGTTACGCATATTGATAAAATTCGTACAACCATATATTGTGACGATTCCACTCAAAGTGCTCTTTACTTGACCCAAGTTTAGTACATGGCCACAATTTTAACAAAAATAGAGATCAATCATTTTCATCTTGACGACAATTAATTTGCAGATCGGTCTAAAATCAGGATTCGAAACACTTTGCACAAAAGAATGGATATATGAAAAGTTAAAATGTGAACATATGACATTCTGTGATTTTGATTGGTCCAAAAAAGACCATGCTGATATGGTGCAGTATTCTCATTGCTGATTGGCTGCTTTCGTGTGAAAACTTTATCAACTCCGCCTTCTGGAATTTGATTTGATGTGTTCAATGAACATTTTTGGACGTCATTGTTTTATCGACTCGAGAGAGGGAATTCGTCTCCTCTGTTTCAATATGCCTAATTTGGTTTGCTATGTCAAGTATAACATATCATAACATGAAAAATGGCTAACACCCCCAAGACAGAACAATAACATAAAGCAAAATTTAGGTGCGGGTGCGGGGTGGGGTTGGAGGTGCGGTATATATGTAGCATGGAATCAACCCTGTATACAAGCTTGGTTTAAATGTGAACTTACAGAAGCAAATAAACTCAACTTTGTTCACAGAAAAATAGAAATATAAACCAATCTCTACAACTGACAGAACATGATCCAACCAAAACATATTTATGTGGTAAGTATGCGATGCAAATCAGACTCAAAAAGATACATGTTTATGTCATCTGTAAAGTCTAATGTTTGAGGAAAATATACTTTCTATTATTATTGATGCTTAGATAAGAAACATTTTCTTGGAAATAACACAAATTATCTTTAACTGTTTTAATTATCAAAGATATATCCTGGGTTGACATACCGTCATCTATGGCGAACAAATACCTTATAAATTGCATTCATTTTTATAATTATATTTGTACCAGTTTTTAAGGTATTTGTTAATTGAAAACTATAACATATGCACTATCTTCAGAATCATCCAACATGAAGCAGTTCATAGAGGATAAAAAGGTTCGAAGTAAGTTTTTTGAGGCGTGCGAAAAGCCCAATAATGTTGAAGCACCTAAAAAGCTAAAAGGTAATGTGTTTGAAATAAACACCCTTCAAACTCTAGATTCTGTACTTGACATACACATTATTAGGCTCATAAATAAAGGAAAAACGCAATAGTTCCCCCATCACCATATATGCCATTCACCATCACCAGCGGCCACCTCCTTTTCAAGGCCAGTTTTCTCAGCAGTGAAAATTTTGTGTACAAAATTATCTCTCTGATGTAGCATGTGGTCATCATGTTAGGCATAATTTATACCTCACATGCAGACAAATTTTATTTCAATGTGTCCAATACTTAATTTGTAAAGTAAGTTAAGTAATCCTAGTATAGTTACTGCTGTCTGTTTCCCAATTTCAGGTTCTCATTAGTGAAAGAAATGTTGGCTAAACTACATTATAACATGTAAAAGTAACGGTTATTATTATGTTATTATATCATTATATGTAACCCGATATATTTACAGGAATTGGTACAGGATAGTTGTTATAAAATATGTGGCATCGCACAGCTATGGATACATTTTCTTTGATGATTATAGCTGTACATAACTGTCAAGACCATAACATGGTTATCTTTGGCTATGTGAAGATTTTGTGGATTAACGCAAAAAGAATAATTAACCTTGTAGAAAAGAGAGTACATTAAACACATTCATCTGACAGTACATGTATCACTTCCTTTATAAATAAGGCATATAATCTACTCAACAAAAGTGTTATCTGTACGATTACATTGTGGTACTGTACTATTAGCAGCATATGAATAAATCATTGCAAAACTTGTACATTTTATCATGTCAACAGAAGAGCAATACATTAAGAGAAAATATTGAAGTTATTTGACTCTACAAGAATCGAAAGATTTCGAGAGGTTTTTGTTGAAGAATTATGAACAATTTTGATGTTGGAAAGACTGAAATAAACATTGTTGTACCATTTAGGATTATTAAGCAGTAGTGACTTAAAGGGAGTAAATGGAAAGAGAAGGATTATACATGCCAATTAATGTTTGTACCACGATTTTCATGCCGTGTTTAAATGATTTTGCAATGTGCGTGCACACAACACTCCACTTGCGTATCATGCTTAAGAATTAGCAGCTATTAATGAATATTTGGTTGAAATAAGCCTGTGCTTAAGAAATGAAGAATATTTTGACACTTAATGTTACTTTAAAATAAAGATATTGAATACATTGAAGTTAAATATAGTTTTCTTACTACACAGAAACATCACAAATAAAGTCTCTTTCTTTGAAGGTCACATCTTATACAATCACTTTTCTGGTGCAGAAGGGATGCCAATATAAAAGGGTGACTACTATACATTCAAAACTATCTTCAGATATTTAATTTCTCAAATTGTCTGATCCCAATTGAATTTATCAAATTATTTGCGAAAGTGGATTCACGTATGAAAACCTATGTTTAACATGGCATGTATACCATATTTCAAAACTTGAAAATGTATCACATAAATCTTCGCATTGAATGGATATGTTACCTGCATTTTTACGGAACAGTAATCTATCTGTTAAAAATTATGTTCCATAGTCTCTCTACTTGTTCTTTTTGTATTAAAAATAATGTAAATTTTAAAGTTCAGCATTAAAATCTTTGAAACTTTTTACACTGCAGTTTATAGTGACATGCATACATGTATGATACTGTCGCACTCAGTCACATTATCCTGACACCAGGTCGACCATTCATAACACTAACCTCCTAATGCTGAGCCTCAAGCGAGGCAGCTGTTAGTACCATGTTTGTAAGTTTTTGGTATGACACGAGCCAGGATCGAACCCACGACCTCCCACATCCGAGGCGCACGTTCTAACCACTAGGCCACAGGAACGGTGTGTATTTGCTGAGTTTAAGATGGCATGATTTTAAATAATTATCACACTTTCATAGAGACAAGTCTGCGTAAGACTGACATTTGGAGCAGTTCAAGTATTTTTGAACCACCAAAGAAAAGCGTTGTGTATTTTTTGGAACAATCATTTTTTTTTTTTTTGGAATTCATTTTCATCACTGTTTCATCCTCGTGAGCCAGACACATACACAAAGGATGATCTCCGTATCCTTGCAAGCTTTCTGGTGAGAGAAGAAGGTAGGTAGGAGAATGAAAATTTTAATTAATCCATGACAATTTTGCTTGATTCAAGTTTTGGAATTTTTTCATCCATTTTGTTCGGATACCTTTGTTGCTTGTCCATATTATTAGATATCTTCTAATGGTACATTATATCACGTGCTAATTGGCATGTAGTGGGAATTAATACAACTGGAAAATAATGCTTAATAATTATTGATAATGAGCAGCATTTGTATAATTAGATATTGCTACTTTATTGAAACGTTTTTTGATAAAGCATCATCTTGCATATGGTGGGATTTGTACAAATTGTTGGACACAGAGAGAGAGAAGAGAAAGAGAGGTGGGGAAGAGAGAGAGAGGTGGGGGAGAGAGTGGAAGGCAGGGTGAGACCACTTCTTGGTTAAAAACAGATGGCTACCATAGACGGAAGACAAGATGAAACCATTATTTGGTTAAGAAAGAATGAACATTGACTGCAGAAGACACCTGACCGAGGGGGCTCCGAGTGGCCGAGTGGTCTAAAGCGCTATCCATTACGGATCACTGCCATCTCACCTCTGTCTGCGTGAGTTCGAATGTCGGAGTTAGCGAATGTGGATATTTGAGAAATCTTGCCAGTAGCTTCTCGTGGGTCGGTGGTTCTTTCCGGGGTTTTCCCGGGTTCTTCCTCCACCAATAATGCTAGCCGTAATGTATAGACTATCGTGTGCTGAAAAATGGCGTTAAAACCTACAAACCTACAACAGCAACAACAACACTTGACCGATGATCATGACATTTATGTATTCAATTAGCGGAAGATTATTTAAGTATAAATGAGCTTCGCAGTACTTGCGTCACATTTTAGGACAAGGTAAGTTGAAGATAATGGAAACATGTTAGACCGCTAACGTTTGTCTTTCATTATAAGCCGTAAATAAAATGTTGATAATGAGTTTAGTTCAGAACAATCCAGGCCTGTATTGTTTGCAATTAAATCTAAATTTTCCATCCGAAAGATATAAATCTAGATCAGGCAAAATATCCATAAATAGGGCTTTAAAAGAAAGTACTTCATTTATATTTTCTACGTGTAGTTCTAATACAGTTGTTCTGCAATTCGAGAGGAATTATTCATTTAAGTTATTCATTGGAACAATTAAGTGCTCATTGACTTTGGATATAAAGTATTCTACTTTGGAGTTATTGTGAATTCATTCAACGACATCCGGGATCGCGTGATTGTGGTACTTGAGGACACTCGGGACTTGGAATTCGTTTGGAATTAAATTCAATGCAAGTGTCTCTTCAATTTTCACTTTGTACTGTTGGGAGGAAAATTACTTGTTGATTTTACTGCAATTGTTGGTTTTTCTTTCTTGTTACATATTCTAAAAGAGCACTACTGCATACATAAAAATGTTTACATGACAAATCAAACTTGTAATTTAAGGCACAAATAGATGTTTATGCTTTTACATTAATTTACGTGTAATACAATAAATCAATAGCATTTACTGCTGTTCCCCATGGAATGAAAACATTTAAATAATACTCAAATATTCTCCTCGAAATAAAGCACATTTGATTCTCAGTTTCATAACAGCAGATAATCAAGTAAAACATTTCTCGTGTAATTGGATCATGATGGTTATCTCTGAGTGCTACTGATTGAAAGTTTAAGTCCTGATGTCTCTCTCTCTCTCTCTCTCTCTCTCTCTCTCTCTCTCAATAAAATAATGAAAGAATGAGGCATCTCTCTGGTTATGGTCATGGTAAACTCGTACCAATCCCACGTTCACCCTTAGTGAAAGTTTAATGTTAATAAGTAAAGCTGTATAAGAGTTTCAGAGTGGGCACTGAATAAAGATTAACCCATACACGTAGATGGCCAAAGTAAATTCTTTATACTGCCAGCTATTCACAGGAAAATGCAAAATAAACTATTTTGAGTAGGTCACATTGCTTGACTACTTTTCAGGAATTGAAGTTACTTTCTTGAGGTTATTGAGACAAACTTTAAAAGAATGAAGTACGTCCTTGAAGATGGCACAAACAAACTTCAGATATCTTAAATTGTTAGAATTTAATAAACAATAACTTTTTCCCAGAAACTTGTCCAATCCCGATGTAAATTATAAACCCACTATGCATATCTTAAGACTATCGAGGTCTTATTCCAGAATGTCAAGCTGTGTTTAACAATTTAGAAGAAAAATTCCATTATTAAATGGAGGGACAGAGAGACATGATAACGTAATCCAATCTTTTTTTTTAAAATTATTTTTAGAGTTACATGGAGATCACAGTCATGCCGATTTGTACTTATTTGAAAGATATGATTGTTGAAACATAAAGCACAAAATAAATTATATCTCTCTCAATTTAATGACCTACATGACAGCCAGTATAAATGATGGAGGAAGAACCCTGGAAAACCCTGGAAGGAATCACTGATCAACTAGAAGCTACCGGCAACCTTTCTCGCATGGTTCCAAGGTTTGTCTAAAGATAAAGACAATAAAATATGCATTTTCTAAATCTAAAGATGATTCCCTTGAAGACTCTCAAAACATCTAAGCCAGAAAAGATGATCATGTACAAAACCACAAAATGTATCACATGAAACAAGTCTGATCATATTTCTATAAAGGAATAATGTGTGGTCAATGATAACGTAAAGACGGAAGTGATAGGGCAGTCAGAAGAGTAATGATAGGAAGGGCAGGAATAGGTAAAAGAGTGTCAATGTATGTATTCGTCCCTTAATATTCAGACCAATCTGGCCACAAAAACAGCGATGCGATAAGGACCTCCAACCGATATAGTCCTGATAATCATTAGGTCTTAATTGTAGCTGACTAGTTCATTAGAACGTGATTTTGGAACACTCCTGTTTGTAGGATACCAAGTCAGGATTCAGACTATAATAACCAAGTTTGTTTATCAACGAGTCTGTCATGTACAGAGCCTTATTTTCCTTTTTGGGATATATTGTGTCATCATGAGTGAGAACTGTACTGGTTTTAAGGGGACCAACCATTTACTTTTCAAGGGTATCCGGTATTTACATAGCGGTATTCCATTTTCCTTTCCTTGCCTATCTGACTTATTTTCAAAAATCCGGTTCTTCGTTTACCATCTCTCATGACATCAATGTGAATTGCTTTGGCATGGGAATATAATAATCAAAAATTTAGTTTTTATATAGTACTCGTATTATATAGCACTTATATATAGTACATCTATGACAGGTCAATTTTAAGCAACGATACGAGCCCCTGTGGGTGGAACCGGATAAAACCAAGTTGTCACGGATGATAACTAATGAAAGAACAGCTAATGAAAGAACAGCTCTTTTGGACGAATATAATAAACACTTTTATACAAAATCTATTTGTTTCTTACCAGTTTGATCCAGTATGTCTTGCCATCATCCAAAAGTTAGGTGCATTATGTCTCGAAGCAGTAAAATCCATATACACACCAAATCACGCGCCACAAATACCGCACTATATCACCCGCACCGGGCTTAAAATAACGCACTTTCAGCTGATATCACCAGTTTACCATTTGACAAAATTATTTCTTTTTAAAAATCACTAATAATACTAGTAATTATTTTATGAGCCGTATTTATAGGCATACGAAATTTACAGTGACACTGCATAGTAGATATGTTCTCAATTGATGACAAACAATCAAAAGTCACGCGCCTTCTGATTGGCTAAGCGTTTGCACACCAGTCTACAGCCCAAAGAAAGTCGCAAATTGTGTGAACAGTATTCACTGATTTGGAAGTATCTGTCATACATTACCGACTTTTGTGATGACTTTCACAATAACGTGTAATTCATTTCTTATGATCATTCTCAACCGTTTGCCGACGCAACATTTCGAGGACTGGCGTGTAAGTCCTCACAATATAGTCCAGTTGGTGTGCATCCAAACTCAGGTCCTCGCAAGTATACCAAAACATCCCCACCCACCAACACACACACACACACGTATATATATATATATATATATATATATATATATATATATATATATATATATATATATATATATATATATGTGTGTGTGTGTGTGTGTGTGTGTGTGTGTGTGTGTGTGTGTGTCGATATATAAACTCTAATATCTGTCTCGTTGAACTTCAGTTTGATAAGGTACGCATGTTTGCATCTGGGACACTTGTAAGTATACAGGGATGATATTCGTTGCCTTTCTTATTCGAAACTGTTAGGGCTGCATCTTTTCTGTTATAATCAGTACTTGACTTTATCCTTTACTAGCCGAGAAACATCCTGCACCTCTGTACGTGCCCATGTTCCGACAAAATGCGTTTTAATATAACCTTTTGAGAGGAACAAGCAATTCATGTCCGCAATTTTAAGGTGTGAGCACTGCCCGTTTACAATATATCCAGCACACTTCGTGTGAGGTATATAGATATATAGATAGATACATATATAAATTTCATGTGTTCATTTATACTGAAACCACGCATACCACTAATGGATCTGTTTGATGTTTCGGTGTATATGGATATATTTACCACTAATGAATATATTTAATGAGTTTTTTGATAGATGACCATACAAATGTGTGAAAGGATATATTTGCATAGAAAACTCTAAGTGTTACATTTTGTTTTTACTGTTAGCATCAGTTAACGTGCTCTTTTCTTCTTTTTATCATTTGTCATTGTTCTTATCATGTATTATTGTGTCAGTATTTGAATCGTGGAATTAAAATGGTAAAAGTCATATCGGGGATTATGGAAGACCGCGGATAAATCCAAAGAGTAATACATTTGTAAATGTTAAGAATGACAGAATTACCTTCCTGATACAAACACGATTTCACCAAGATACATAGAGGTGTGGTCACAATTTACGAATTAATGATCATGGTCTTAAGCCATGTAACATACAAGAAGTGAAACCAACAACTTAAGTAAAAAAATCAACTGATTATTCATTTACCTGGAACACAAAATGTAATTTAGAAGACTATTTCAGAATAAGGCGTTATCTCCAAAACAATTTAACATTTTCTAACACATGTCCAAACATATAGATCCTTTGAAATCAATTCCAGCAACCTTGAATTTCCTGATGTACCATTATGATATAATCCAGAATGTCTTTAAAATGAGTCATCAGAAATCCCAAGGTAGTGTTTTAGTCCGAAAGGTCAATGAACACACGTAATTGCAATGAAAACATTAAATATATAATAACTCTCAAGTTATAGCTTAGCAAAACTACAAACACCGATAATAGTTTACCAAAGACTAATATTAAAAGGAAATAATTGTGTTTACCAAATCCGTTATATACCCACTTAACCTAAAACACATTAGATTGTTCTGAAATTCTCTAGATTTGAGTTATTTCTAATTGAACATTCCATCAAATTCTAAACAATTTTTCTTCCAGAACATTTTAATTAACATCTTCTTAAATACAATTAAATATTATAAAAGTCAGGTAGGAAACACTCAACAAACCTCATTTATAAACAAGACAAAACGCAAGTACAGAATATAAATCAAATGTACATGACGTCTAAGTTCCCACATGCTTTAGTTGTAATTTCATATTGACGGGATCAAATCATTTATTGGTCATGTTTGAGAAACTGTGACCCATTCTCCAAGGCTTCGTAATGTGTATTGTTTAATACTGATATTAGTATTTGTAGCTGTATCACTGAGCAGAATCGCCCTGGAATGACAATCCGTGTAGCGACGGTTGAATTTAAGGATTGGAGAAGGTTTCGCATGTTGCTTCATCTTATCCTTTCTGTGGGGTCTTTCTACCTCTGCCAGTAGCATATGTTGTCTCTGGCTTCCTTTATGTCCTTGGTTGAATTCATACCACCAGCTCCCTCAGTCCTGAGTAAGTGCTGTCCACATCGAATAGTCAAAACACTGTTGCCTCTCGTGCACACATCTATGTAACGCAACATCATAGGCGACGCTGTCTTAAGTTTTACCATACTAGAGGAATCTGCACTTTCTAGACCCTCTGTTTTTCAAACACTGTCCTTGCAGTAGATGATTTGTGTAGGTAAAGCTATTTGGCATATTTTCTTGATGGAAGTTTAATGGCTTAACTCGCTGCAGGCTGTACACTTGTATTTAAGTGTGTTCATTCAGCTTGGTGTTCTTCCAGATCATCTTGCTCAGACCACAACATGTTTAAACGGACATCGCAATGCAGGAGTTGAGCAAACGCGTCAAGAGAGATCTTGTAGCTGACGGTAGGCACAAGGTATATGAACTTGCAGAAACTCCCAAGATCGCTGTTAATGATGGAAAGTAGCTCTTCAACAGCTTGACCCATCACTACTGTCTGTTTCAGACTGATGAAAAGCCCGAAATTCTGACAAGCTTGTGAATATCGGTCGGTGAGGGTATGGAGATGATTTTCTACGTGCCTTGTCACTTCCCCATCGTCAGCAAACAATATAATAAGAGAACTGCGCATATTTTCGGTTTGGCTCTGAGACGTGTGAGTTTGTAAAATGTTCCATATGACACTGAGTAAACGTAGATTCCCACAATTGAAGAGACAAAGAAGGATAACCCAAACGGATAGGAGCAAGAACACATCCCTGATTGACACCTCTACTTAAAAGAAAAGTCTTTGAGGCTGAGACATCAAATTGAGCTATGTTACGCATCTTTACTAATAACGACCGGATGGTGCTGAAAAGCTTTTGGATTCGTCTGATATTTCTCGAAGCTTCAACAATTTGATTCTGCTGATAAAATCTAAAGCCTTTGTTAGCTCAATGAAGTCTATTTGGAGTAAAGATCTTTGTTCCTTGCATTCTCTTGCAGGCGTCTAAGTGAGAAGATCATGTCTGATCTATATCCGCACTGCCTAATAAATTTCATTTGAATACATGAAGTGGATAAAAAGGTATCAAAGTGAAAATAAACCAAAACATGTAGAAATAAAAAATAAATGAATACAAAATTGCAATGGCCCTAAATCTACTTTACAGACCTAAAATATTCCAGATTTGCAGCAAATAGATCAAATTATTTACTTTAAATACAAAATGTAAGAAAATATCAGTCATCACCATCATATAGTGCATGATGCCTACACTAAAAACAGATGAAAAAGTATCGAGGAAAAGAAAGAGGAAAAAAATTAAAGGAGAAGTTAGTAAGGTGTAAAGATTTTGTTCTACAATATTGATGCACATACGTGTCAACCAATATACATGTGTGTTGATGTTGCGTGTGTGTGAGTGTGAGTGTGTGTGTGTGTGTGTGTGTGTTTGTGTGTGTCAATATAATGCTTGCCAAATGCAATGACAAGGAGACCTGCCATTTACACAACAAGCAAATATTATTTAGCAAAATATTTGCACAACCACAAAATATTCATGTAAAAATAACAAATTAATAAAACACTGCTTAAACTAAATAACAGTCATAAACGTGCCAACATATTTTTGTGTCATAAAAGTAATGTATACATATGCTAGCAATATTTGTGTCACAACAATGAGATATACGTGATCTGACATAAATTTGGCTTGGAAATGTCACACATACACACACTGGAATATAGTTGTGTGGCAAAGATAAAGCACATATCAGCGAATATATTTGTTTGGCAGACATAAGGAATGCATGGGCTGACATATCTTTGTAAGCCAAAAATATGGCACACATGAGCTGACATATATGTAGCAAAAATAAGACACACATGAGTTGACACTTATTTGTGTGGCAATATGGACACACGAGTTGACATATAATTGTGTGACAAACATAAGGCACACATAAGCTTACATATATGTATGTGGCAAAAACAAAGCACACATGAAGAGCCATACTTGTTTGAAAAAATATAAGGGACACATGAATTGACATATATTCCTGTGCAACAAATAGGCACACGTAAACCTACATTTCTTGTAGCAAAAATAAATCACACATGGACCTACATATATTTGTGAGGCAAAAAAGGCACATGAGCCTATGTGTATTTGTGTTGCCAAAGTATGGCACACATGGGCTAACACACACACACACACACACACACACACACACACACACACACACACACACACACACAAATATATATATATATATATATATATATATATATATATATATATATATATATATATATATATATATATATATATATATATATGTGTATATATATATATATATATATATATATATATATATATATATATATATATATATATATATATATATATATATATATATATCCTGACTAATCGATAATCTTTATGTAATTAATAGTTGAATTCATTAATGATCATAAGCATTGGGATATTTCATATACCTGAAATAGTATAAGTAACAAGAGTATACAAATCTAATAGCATTTGTCCTACTCAGGTAAAATAAAGTATATCATTTTTATCCAGACTGTACAGTTCCTCCATACCACCAAATCATTACATATCTTTGTTATCACATTTTATTTGTTTGCTGGGCCAGATACAAACTCTAGTGACCTCTACAGTGTACAAGTGGAAAAGAAATATGTTTAAATATACTCTGTACGTAATGAAGTTTCTGAATTGTAAATTACACAATTATCTCTAAAATTAAATGTAAATCTTGCATTTCCGCGTTATTTTATCAATGAGTTAATTGAGATTAAATTTGAGAACAAAAATGTATTTGCTAAATAAATAGGAGGGGTAAATTGTTTTGTTTTGGACTCAAGAGATCATGCTGGTGTTCATATAAAGCTATGTAAATACATAATTCATGACTTTTATGGATTTTCAAAAGGCATAGTAAACACTTTATAAGGATATCAAAGTTAAAAAATTGCACTCAGTTTAATGTTCGTATTGTTTTGATATTAATGTAATCAGCATATCATGAAAGCAAATGACCAAGAATCAAATTAGGAAGTAGATTTTGTCTCCATCATCAAGTTTATTCATCAAGTATCTTGCTCTGTATGGAAGATAAAGCACATTCAAATGTGTCTGGTGGATGTCTCGTATTTGCAGCCTGTTGTTGTCTGAGAACATAGTAATCTGGCTCTTGGACCCTGTCCTTAAACCGTCAGTCTATTTCCAAATCAGATAATCTTTCATACAGATTGCTGATCTCCAAACAGAAGGGTAGTCTATTCTTCTTCCAGACACAGTCTCCTAATCATTATTTCCAGTGATATTAATTCTGGCCTGCTGACAACTTTCTCTATTTCCTTTCAATCTCTTGTCAATACCATCGTTCCCTAAATCCATCTTCTGAAAATAAAAAAGTTTGCCACTTTCATAAGTAAAATAAAAATCTAAGTAATGACTTTTATTTAAACACAAAGAATAAAAAATCTATTCAATAATTTTGACACCTAACCCAATTATTTCAATTCTCATGTCCAAACGGAGCCTGAACGCTGATTAATGACATCTGATTGTTACATGATTTGAAACTATTTGATGCAGTAATTCTTCATTCGGTTTGAGTACCTGACTGGTTTTAAAATCTTGCTGGCGTATTCACGTGCATAATGATAACACAAAAAACTATTAAAACCCCAAACGAAAACAATGACCCGCATTTCAATCCCAGGGTCCAAATATTGCCTGGGATGTGCAAGATCACAATGTTTACTTAGCATATTGCAGTACGATTAGTCTTAGCTTTGTGATAGTTTATATGCAAATGAAAACATTTTAACCAAAAGCTTTGCAAATGTAATGTGACTGTGACCTTGACACCAAGGTCAAGAAGGAGACTTGTTGTGTCACATAATAAATCATTTTAAACTTATAACAATTAATCGCAAGTATGAAGAAAATTGATAAGTTTAAACTAACTTAAACTTGTAACTCCCTCACTTCCAAAAGTATCAAAATGACAAGGAAAAGCACATCATCATCATCTTAATAGTATTAGTGTTGGATTATTGAACAAATCATATTAAATTTAAACATTATACCTGTAAAATGTATAATTGTGTTACCATAAAACAACACTACAACAGAAATAGACCACAACAATACAATTGTCAACATTTAGTTGAAATCCAATGAATGATCATTTATAGTTTTCTCCAAAACTAAAATAGCACAAGTAAATTACCATAATGAAACGAAACAAAGAAGGAATGCAAAATTGTACCAAAGAAGCATATGCGCAAAAACAAAAACTAATTTAAAATAAAATATGGAGTTTGTGGGAGGGAGCTTACAATTTTAAGAATGCAATGCTTACCAATATCATTTTTATAGCTTTCAGTCTCTTGCCGAAAAAAACACCGTCTGTTTGATAGGAATGCATCCTCTCCAAGTGTGAAGAAGTGTCAGTACGATGCAAACCAGTCATGCACCTCGCCTTACCCTGAGTATGCCATGTGCAAAATGAGCGCAGATAGTTAATATTTCAAGGACGACTGTTCCATTAGGACATCCGAACAGGGTTTGAGGAGGGCATTCGAAAACACCTACGGGTAAGTACTGAATAGTTAAAATTAGCTCTATAAACCCAAAACCTAATTTTTAATAGCAGCAATAGCTTACCCATTGCGATTGTTTACATGAATTTTTCAGACTGCTCAGACCTAATGGACTTGAAATCTCGTAAAGGAAAGGTCTTGTTGAGCAAGAGACGTGTACGCTCTTGTGATCATAGTGGCAATCCATCCTGAGATAGTGGCAGCTAAAATGTCCGTAAAGCTCTTGATAGGGACGAAAAAACTCTTCCTACCTTCCTTTAAAGTTTGGATGCCTTAAAAAAGAAACCGAGTGTCCTCTCGCTGGGTAAAGTATTTATTATCTAGAGCACTGTTTCAGATGAAACTGTTAATCTCTAGTAATATTGAAGCCATGGAAGTTAATGGATGTATGCCTAAATATCATGATTAAAAAAGGATAAAACCCACATCATGATTCCCATTATACTGGCGACAGCCATTGTTGATAGATAAGACATGAGGGCGAAGGGGAGTAGAAACACAATCTTGCGAACGTGGTCCTGAAAGGAGGCGAAACTCAATGGTTGACAGTTCGTTTTGGTTTTCGTGTCTTGAGAGAATTTACTTGCGTTTGAAATGACAGCTTTAAAGCCATTGATAGCGGATACTGAGCATATCTGGTTCTCATAGAGAAACAAAAGGAAAATAGCAATATAAATTATAGCGGGACAGTTAGAATCATAGTGTTTCCTACTGCACAAAACTCAGAAAGTTATCTACATGGCATCATAATAGACCTTGGATGGCGAGTGTCGCCAGGCCTGAGCGCTGCAACTCGCCCGAAATCATTGTATGGAGGAGAGATTGTTTTTGGCATGCACATATCGTAAACATCGGAAATGTCTGGTCTGATGTATAGGAATTATCCACGGTCTTGTCACCGAAGATTCTTACTGTGAGGAGGAGACCTGGAATCAGCAAACAATAGACCTAGAAGTTCACTGAATCACAAGCGCTGTGGCTACACTGGGTATGTGATAATAATATGAGCAGTAGAATTTCTGGCTTTTGTAGAACTCAAGGCAGCAGTTCAAACGCTGCAAAGACGTAGGTGAAGAGACAATCTTACTGGAGACTGAAGGCATCCCATATCCATACTTGACCTGGTACAGGATAAATGTAAAAGGGAAGACTGTTGTTGTGCCTGGTTGCAATATATTCACTATGGATTTTTCCCACAGTGCGAAAGAGAACTTTGTAACAAAGTGTTGAAGAGTCCTGTATCGAGGATTGCGGTAGTTCCAAAGTGGAGATTCTACAACTCGCTCACACCTGAAAGGAACCAGACATTGTCCGTGATGCTTGACTAAGCCTGGGAAAAAGGGCTCAGGTGATTACCGACGCAAACATCTGGGGGAGGGATGTACGGCTGACTCGTCACCTTCTACCTTCGGAAAAGAAGAGGGTATTTATGCTGTATCCTTCCTTTCCATGTTCGTCGGGAACCTCTGTTTTTCGGTTTCTAGGTGCCCGACTGAAGAGGAGGAATTTTAGTGTGAGGTTGCGTATTAGTCTCGGGGTGTGACTGCTTAAAGAAATTAACCCTTGAGGAAAATTCACATTCACTTGTTTTTTGGCCAAATGGCATTGGCTAAGGGTGGATATGAAGGATTTATGCTAAAGATCTAGGAGGTCTCGAGAAGCCATGGTAGGAATGATGCCTCCGAAGAGAGTCTTGGCTTCTAGCGGAGCAGCCCTATGAAGGTCTTTACTGTGGTCGAACTGGAAATGATATTTTTGACAGTGGTTTTGGCAATAAGTCAGATTTAAGCGGAAATAGACTTGTTCTGTCGCCTTATCATACCTCCTCTTCCATACCCAACATAGAGGAAGGGGCTGACATAAATGCAAGTATCAATAGTGCTTCTTCCATGATGAGCTCATTAGATGGAAATATCACCATCGAGGACACGTACAGTTGGAGAGTGTGTGGATGTAGATGTGGATAGGGTATCAAACCACTATACGCTAAGCCATGTACGTCATCACGGTGAGTGGGAGGTGAAGGAATGGAATTTGCCTGGGAGAGACGACAAGATCTGTTCGCCCTGGAAAAAATGACGCCTCGAGTCTTCCAATTGTTTTCCATCTAGTGATGAGATCATGGCAGGACATGAGCCACAGTATAGCCTCTGCTGTGAGGGCAAGGTCCAAAAGCCCAAGGGGTCATACAATACTGAGGACCCTGATGTGGAGGGCCCCACTTCCAATAATGATTCATTGGGATTATCGGAAAGGGGAGCAATATCAATATGATTACGCTGATTAGAATTTTAATGATGGTCATAATGAGGTGGTAGTCAATATCTGGTTTTAAATATTAACATAATGGCACTGGTCGAGGCTGTCTTGGAATTCCCTGTGCCAGTCAGTGAAATTCAGCTGATACGATTTGGGGGAATATATGGATATTGTGCTCCAATGTTATCATTTCCGAGCGCCTGACCATTTTGTTGAGGAAGAAAACTACATTTTTTATGGGTCAGAAATGTGTCTGGAGGCATGTGATAAGTAAAAGGCCTTACTTAAGATCGCACCAGTCCTTGAGCTTCAAGTTTCAGTGACTCAAATAAAATGCTAGTTGATGCAAGTGATGTTGACGGTTGAGAGGATTGATTCAAGAAGACAAAATGGTGCATACCGTTCATTATCTATGCAATCACTTGCTGTTTTGAATTCATATCTTTTTATTATTATATTCATTTATTATTTTGGATACAATTGTTATACACAAGAAATTAGTAACTCATATACCTCTACAGCTGAAGATGTACAAGTCCATCAAGTAGACTGCTCATTGACAAGACATTTAATAATGTAAAGATTTTGACCTACGGTGAGGTATTTATACACAGAAGATGCCACAAAACATCCTCTGTTGCGCTGGAAGTATTCGGTTCTTACCATGAAAAGCATTTCGCACGTGCGGCATACGATGAACTGAACTCACTATTTCGAAATCATTGTACAATATACCTAAATCCCCCTCGGGTATCGTTGCACACAAAAAACGAAACCCAAGTACATGCATTTAAAATATAAAATGATTTATACAGTTCCGTGACACATGTGGTAAAGATGTACAAATATTTTGTAATGACAAGTAATATTTTATATTTTATTGAGTGAGTATTGTTGTTCGTATATTTAAAATAAATGCAAACGAATAACGAATAATGTAATATAATTCAGTTTATTGATGCTAAATGTTTAATGATTGCAAAAAATAGCAAATATCAATTTCATTTTATTTTAAAATCTATTAAAATATGAACCATGAGTTGAAGAAAATATACGCTGTTTAAAATGAATCATTTGAGAAAGAAAAGACAAGTAAACAGATAATAAAGGTAAAAGATAAAGTTGAAATAAAATGTTTAGTTTTACTGCATAACATCATCAGGCATATGTAGTCAAAAATTTTCTTTACATTTTGTTACAGAAGAACTCATGCTTAGCAAACTAAGAGATAAGCAATAAACACATTCATTATTAATTGTCATGAATTATAAAAATGAGAATTTAAATAAAACGTAAAGACGAAAAACAATTTATCGTTATAGGCCGTAACGGCAATCAATTGACTATAAATACAAAAATAAACACATGAAACAATATTTGCAACGTCGTGTATATGTTATTATTTTCACCATCCTTTTGTGTTCGTAAGGGAGTTGACAGCTGCCCCTGAAGACTCTACATGCCCATTGTTTTGTATTTTTAATTTGCTTTGTTTGTTATTTAGTTTTTTTTAAATTATGTTAAACATACTTCTCAGCTGTTGATAATGCAACATTATATTTCCTGTCCAAATTCAAATTCATTTTCTACCTGACCTGAATCATTGGTAATGTTTTATTAAACACTATGTTTCTCTCACTTTGAGTCTGGAACTTAATAAATTCACATAAATTGCCAGGTTTACCTCTAGTTTACTACATTTTATGTTATACCTTTAGTGTGTGCTTCTTTGCGTGTGTGTGTTTTGGATTCTAAACGTAGCTTTAAAATTGTTGCAGTCTGGCAGTTTATTGTGATGTCTAGCACGGGGGCATCATGTCGCATACATGTAGCCTGATGTTGCACCCAGTTACATACATTATCCTGAACCAGGCCGACCTGGCCTAACATTAACCTCTTAATGCTGAGCGCTCTACAAAAATAACATTCTTTGAAAAAGAGACTTGAACTTATACTGAAATTTCAAATAAGGATATATCCTTGGATTGTATTAATATAATCCAACAAAAGGCTGTTTTCACATCACCACTACACGGATCACTATAGGAACAACATCGCTTCCAGTGTTCGATCTAATTTTGAATTTCACTAACGTTTATTGAGAATTTTAATCCTTGGGGTATGTCAGAAATTCTATGATTATTTTCGATTCAATTCGCAATACCTAAGTTATATTTTTATACTTTCACTTTGTATTCTAGGGTAATATATTATTTGTTGAAGTTTGCATAGCTTGTTACTTTTTACTCTTTTCTATTACTTATTTTAAGACCATAGGTTCGTAATCCAACTTTGATTGATGTTTCTATTACATGCATTACAAGACCCATCGGCTGTTCTAACACAATAACCTAAAAAATAATACCGTCTTTGGTGAAATGTTTTATTTCCCCTTTCATACTAACTGCACCGATAAGAGTAATGTTGGGTAAAACATTGTTTACTATTATCGTTCCTGATCTGAAAGGAGCGTTGGGTACAACAAAGTATTTTGAATGATCAAAGCAGTACTTTATCGCTTTTACACAAGAGAAGAACAAGGTAGGAAATTGTTTTGCACTGTGTGAAGCCAACCAGAGACATACGATCATATGGAAAATCATGGTCGTAGACCCAAGGGGCACATCATCCTTCGCTCATGGTACTTATCCAAATCATCAGCGAGAGAGTAAAGTTACATTTACATATAGAAAAGACAAACTAAACGATGTTTGATACGCAATTAGCTAAGATCAGTTGTTTGTTAAAGCACTATAAACTATCTGACCGTGGAAGGTATTCACTTCGTTAGCACGTTGTGTACTCTGTACTAACTACCTGATGTCTTCTCCAATATATAACCACGCATGAAAGTCAATAAAGATAAAACAAACCATTTGTAATATTTTCCCAAGTCTACCAATCTCTGTCTTTCTGTCTGTCTGTCTGTCTGTCTCTCTCTCTCTATATATATATATATAAATATATATATATATATATATATATATATATATATATATATATATATATATATATATATATATATATGTGTGTGTGTGTGTGTGTGTGTGTGTGTGTGTGTAAACAAATGAGCCTTTAATTCTATATTATATGATATGTTATGATGTTTAAAAATCATTACGATAAGAACACTAATTTCGCCTTCCTCTTTAAACTTGTTCAGGGAAATACGTATACATGTCAAACCTTGCTTGATACCAATAAATGTCCATAGCTTCAGTTACAATCAAATACTCTCAAACAGAAACCTGTTAATCGGATTATTGATACAGGTGTTTAAATTAGTAGTTTGGAATTGTAATGTATATACAAGAATGCATTTATTGAAATACGAGATTTTCTATATAGGGCAGGGACCTTTGTATGTTTAATTATCATACTGGGGCCACAACCTGCCTCCATATTTGGTCAATTGTGTATGCTGAGTAAACATGTAACCAGTTATATGGCGGTGATCTCAGTAATTGTCAGGATCTGGCCTTCGCGTAACTTCTCCATTTAATTGTCATGACTCATACATAATTTCATCCCATTGTACGTTGCATACCTCTACCAAGGAATTACACAGCTTAACTCTATGATATCTGTCCTAAACATGGTCGAAATCAATACACCTTTTATAAACTGATATTGATGCAAATGTGCTCTTTTTCTCAATATCTCATCCTCAGCTGGTAGAGAATTGGGCTCTTAATCTAAAGGTTGAGGTTTCAGCACCATCCAAAGGAAACCAGGTTAAGTTACGTCCTTTTGTCCTTAGGAAAGGCACTTAACATCGATTTCGTCTACTTTATAAAGACAAAACTTAATCTCTTAAAATAGCTTTGAAAACACCCAAACAAACAAACTAACCCCGGAAATTGATCACATTGATAAGGAGGAAAAGTATAACAACATCAACAAACATAATAATAAGAATATATTTTGAAACAATGCAAAAGAAACGAGTTCATCGGTATGACACACGGAATCAAGCACGGGAGGGCATGATAGTTTGTATTCATTCATTCATTCATTTATTCATTCATTCATTCATTCATTCATTCATTGTAGTAGTAATAGTAGTAGTAGTAGTAGTAGTAGTAGGACTAGTGGTCGAGTCAATAATAATAATAATAATAATAATAGCAATGAACGACCTTGTGAAGATATCAACAAAAACTTGCATAGTAATCATCATGTAACAAAGAAGTGAGTACAAGCATGCTCGGCACAATTTATGTCCTAGCAGGCGTTATATCCAGCCGATTTGCCGAATTCATGCGAATGGAGGATTTCACCAGTCAATTATAGCAAGCCATGACGGTGTAGTAACATTGCTTAGTAGTTGTCTCCTTTGCAAATTATAACACAATCAAAAGAATGTTCAATTACTTATCCAGTTTTCAGATTTTTGGAAGTCACTTTATATCTTCCAGTAGAAACAAAATCATCCGCTCTTTTCATACCCATGCACTTTTTTGTGAAAAGAAAATATTCTATAAATTTGAATGTCTCGACTTACGAATAAAGAAATTAATTATATAACCAAATAATATCTGTATTAATGTCAAAACAGACGGAATCATGTTCATTGTCATGACTATCCTTCCATGACCAATCAGACATCAACGTCTTGCCATCTGGTGAATACACCAAATAAAAATATATTTTGTTTTCAAGCACATGTCATAAGTAAATTTGGGTAAATTTGTCGAAACGGCTCACTCACTTTCAAGAACTCCTATCCATTAGAGACACTTCCATCCCCTTTCCAGCATAAGGAAGGTATTTAATGGAACAAAGTTCATCATCACAAAGGATTCATTCCCATCTGGAGTATTTTTTTATATGTAGGTTATTTATTTATCTCAATACACAGTGGACATATAGTTTGGTGTTGAAAAACATTATGAAAGTAAATACGTATGTTGGACTTAACATTTAGTTAGTAAGTTGCGTTGATGGGTATCAATGCGTGAGATATTTGGGTACCATTTAGTAACCCGTTCCAATGAGCATTATGTATCCGCCATATCATACTGGAGCTCGTATTCAATAAGCACATTATTTTGTGACTGAGTATTTGTTCTGATAAGTATCTTAGAACAAATACTCAGTCACAGAATAATGTTACTATCAATACCTCATAAAGAAAATTTATCTAGCAACTCTTGTGCTTGTATTAAAAGGTGGTGAACATTTTCAAAGAAATTTCAAGTAAAGTAGGAGATATACCGTAATTAAAATGATATTGTATTATTTGTTTTCTTGGTGTATAGGGAATAAACGATAATTGGGACACCTAAGCAAAAACCATTCACATTATCGTTATCAGTGCAGTTTGTGCTTTTAACGTAATGTAACTGCCTATAATTGTGATTGTTACTGCTGGTGGTAGTGGTTAGTTTTTCGCCACACTGGCAGCACTCTATATATCTACTTAAACGTTTTCTCACCGGAGTCCATTAAGCATGGCTTATTATTGGAGTTAACTAAACATGTTTTCTCAATGGAGTACAAAAAACGCATGCTTTCTCATTAGAGTTAACTAATCGTGTATGTGTGTGCATGATTTGGATTTTTAACGTAGCTTTAACAATTTTTCAGTCATATCGTAACGATGTCTAGAGTCAGACAGTTTATAGTGATGTCTAGCACTGAGTCATCATCCCGCAGACATGTAGCATGATGTCCCACCCAGTCACATTATCCTGACACCAGACCGACCAGTCCTAAGAATAACATCTAAATGCTGAGTATGCGAGGCATCTGTTGGTACCATTTTTGTAAGTCTTTAGTATGACTTGGCCGGGGATCGAACCTACGACCTCCCTCATTTGAGGAGGACGCTTTAAATACTAGGCCACTGGAGCGGTCTGTTTTATATTTAATTGACATCTCTGATTAATATCTTGCCCGTGTGCTGGCACCTGGTTCAACGTAACCTTGACTATTATGTCAATATAATCAATTCCCACATTGATTAATAGGCTCTTTATTATCAGGACCTTGTCGTTAACATGAACATATGTAGTGTAAGGTTAATGATCACGCTTTAATCCGTGGTATCTATCGCGATTCGTTCAGAAATGTAAGCGGTTTACCGATGTATTATACATTTCGTAGTAACCACCGCAAAAAGAAGATTATTACAATGTCACAAGTATTCGATAGAAGACCATTGTTAGGTCACCGGTAGTATATGGATAATATTTATAAGGTTACAAGTATTTATATAGAAGATGTTTGTAAGGTCACAAGTTTTATATACAAAATTATTTTAATGACACATGTAGTTATATAGAAAATGATTCTAAGGTCACACGTATTATAATAGTAAGGCAATAAGTATCAAGTAGAATTTGATTATCCGGTTCAAAGTTCTGCTATATGCATTTACAAACCCCATCCAAAACAATAGACAGCACCTAACCTAACCAACCTAAAAATATTTGCAAAAAAATTCTGTTCCGCCCACACTCCAGCAATTATGTGCATATTCATAAAACAATATTAACCAAAGACTATATTGAATGGTGGCGATTTTACTGCCCTCTCCAATTTTACTTCGTATGATTTATATGATAAATATGAGTTTGTTCGATTTAATTTCTGACAGATGTTTTGGTGTTCACGCGCTTGTCGTCATGGAAACTGTGCATTAATACAATATCAACGAAGATGTACACAGTCAAAAACTTTATTATGCATTCTTCATTGACATTGTCTATCCATAAACTATTCACAAAGTTTTTAATGGCATTATTTATTTTTATTATTTTTCTTGGATAAAGTTGCCCGAAACACGGTTTAGCCTTTTAAAATGATCTGACATAGCCCAGAATAAGGTTTGATGGATACGTCTAATTTACAGGTCAACATTCCATTGTATCAGGTTCGTTATACATATAAGACAATCACTGACAAGATCCAAAAATGTGAGGTTGGAATTTTATTTGCTACTGATGGCTGATATGATTGATTACGAAACTAAGACAGCTCTTATTTACCGAAAGGACTGGTCTTCATCCTCTTCAAACCTGAAACAAATTATGTTATTTTGAAGTATTTTTTATTAATTTAGTCTCAACACGCACAGGAGAGGAAGATCTGAGCCTTTTTGAACCATTGAAACACGGGTTTATTCATATGTATTTATTTTATCTTCCTTGTCCAAATATAGTCTATACGTGTCTGATTTTATAGCGAGTATAGTGAAAATATATGTTTATCGATTTCATTACCACGCACTTCCTCGTTTACGAAGCAAAGTTGTCTGAAGATCTTTGCGTACTGTAAATGGTTTCTAACCTTATAAAGTTGCTTGCACCAGAAGATGAGAAGAGTGAAATACTACGATTACCATAAATATTGCTTGCATATTTAATTCCGAATACATAGAGTCACTATAATTTTTAATGTCATGAACTGTATATCAGAAAGCTTTATTTAGTTAAATAATCTTACATTCCAACCTCTGGTATGGATATAAGTTGGCACAGATGTAGTATGCATGTTAATTTTATTGTTTGCTAGTTTGTTTCTATAGAAATTGAAGAGTATATGGCATACGCAATGCGGTTCAGCTGAGGTTTAGTTTCAGATCTAGTGGTGAAATGAATTATTTTGTTTGTAGTTTTACTAAAGACTGCTTTTCTCTTGTGATTGGAGGAGCGTATCAAATGTAGGCAAAGGATTTGTATCGGAATGGTATCATGAGATTGATTTTAAACTGGCAATATACTGCTGTATACAAAAGTCTTAAGGATGAGGGTACTGCATACATACATTCATGTCCAAGTATGTTTGATATATTTTGACCAAAACTGGAACAGAAACTTAGAGCTATTATAATTTTGATAAATACCGTACGTTAAGGAGCCGCTTGTAATCTTTCCCGTGGAAGTAGTATTCATTTGCAGGAAGAAGTTCGACTCGAGGTTTAATGACAACTAAAGATACTATAACTTTCATCTTAATCCTTTCAGTGCACCAAATTGCCGATATCTAACTCCGCGCCAATTTTATGGTGTCGACGCAATTATTATGTTATTAATAGAGTGAACTTTTCCAGAAAATAATCTTAGCCTTCATTGTATATAGCATGGTTACACTTTTGAACGAAAACGCTTGAAAAATGTGGTGTTAAATAGTACGCACCGGCTTTGTTTTATTACTACACAGAAAATGAGAGAGAGAGAGAGAGTCATTCACCTAACCTAAATGCTGTGCTTCTTTGATTTGATGGGCATAAAATTCACCTTGATTATGCAATGTATCAACTATCTAATCTTTGTTATGACTGTTCTAAAGCTGAAACATCATTCTTTATTAAAGATGTTTATCTTAGCCAAACATATCTACATGTATTTAATTCATGAACCTGCACGTAAATATTACGACAAATACGGTGCACTCAATTTGCCGTTTAACACATAAAAGAATGGGCTTTGTTTTGCTGTTTTTATTTCTATTCCATCTTAACGCATTTTTTTATATCATGACGGAAAAATTGACGCTAAATGTCATTCCTATGTACACACAGAAGATGGTTTGGGCAGGAATCGGCGTTCGATTTGGCCAATGCTATGCTAAATGTACCTTAAAAATCTTTCTTAATGTCAACAAATATTGGTCGTATTCAAACTGTTAGTACAATGAACAAGAAAAACAATTACGCTTCCAAAATGTGAACCTGGTTCTACCGTGTGACATCTGGACGTTCTGCGGAATAATTTGTTTAAACTATCTAGCTTCAAGTTGACTTGAATTTCTTTTCAACACTCTCTTTATTAAATTGTCAACCGTAAAATGTGTCTCCTAAATCTAAAGATGTTCAGTTTGTTATAAATTAAAAGAAATGCAGAACACCAATTGATTCGCCAATAATGAGGTTGAAGGGATTCATTGAACCGTATGTAAAAAATAGAACAAGTGATCAAAAAATATTTTGTTTCAAAAATGTAATAAAAGAAGGCCAGTACTAGAATACTACCCATTATGACTTTATTCACTCAGGTATATAACAGTCCATTATGACTTTATTCACTCAGGTATATAACAGTCCATTATGACTTTATTCACTCAGGTATATAACAGTGTACAGAAATAACGAAATTTATTCTACTAAGAAGAAAAGTGCAGGAAACTTTGTAACATAAGTTTTAAATTTTACACGGATCACCAGTGGAGTGTGTGTGCGTGTGTGTGTGTGTGTGTGTGTGTGTGTGTGGCTTGATTTCATAACCAAAGATGATACATTATTTCCTAGTAAAGGTAATCAGTAAATCAAAGTTCAACAAGAACTCCGCTGTCTATTAGCAGAAAAGATAACGTAGATGCCTACACAAATTTATATTTATTTTGCGACTGGTGTTCAGGTGACTAATGAAAACAACCAGATAAAATATATTATGTAAAATACCAATCTAATTAATGGAATATTTGTTATATGTAAGCTTGATTGATGACCAGGAGCATTGTGCAGTTTAACAAGCCAATATAAAATGTGCGTTCAGTGATACTCTGAAATAATTACATACCCTGGGGGAAGAAAAGCGAAAATAAAGAGAAAAAAAATTGCAAGCGAGAAACTAAATAACTCTAATGGAAATTGTTTAAATAATTAAGGATATTACATATGACATAACAAGGGTGACATAACATAATTACAAAATATTAAAATATAACAGGTCAGGATTTCAAATGGTGTACAAAATACTGATCAAGGCTGCAGGAAATAAATACATAGACAAAATATGAGTATGTTTGTCAAGGTATATAACTTTATGGTCTCAAATTAACAGAAAAGAGCAAAAATCAACAAATGTTGAAAATTCACAAAACAATTTATTGCCATAGAATACACAGTGAAAATTTAACAGGAACTTAAAATATTGTGAATTAAATCTCAAATTGTCCTAAAATGTCATCACAAGTCCAAAGGAATTGAGTTCCAAATGAATTACAGCGGTGCTTCAAATACATTCCAATATGGAATATGCTGATGTATATGTATACTAAAATGTTCTAATGTGTGAATAACCTGGAATGTGGCAATGTGTTAACGATCTTTTAATGTATAAAGATAATATAATCCAAAATTTCCTTGATAGGTTTCAATTCTCTATGAGTCCCAATATATGAATAAGTCCAAGAAGAATTAATAAGCACTTTCTAATTCCAGTAAATAATTTAAATAAAGAAATAGACCCACATTAACTGATGAGCACAGCAGAAAAATTTGATTCCACTTTGGAGGCTGAAGTAGGAATGAATACGTTCGCAAGGAAACAATACTGATTTAAAAACGTCTACACAACACTAGTGTCAGGATGGGGACTACTTTCCCAACTAAAACATGCAAAGTTGTCAGCAAGTTTAGAAATTTTCAAATGAAAGACTAATGTCCTAGATCATATTGGGGTTACAAACAAGAACAATTGTGTGGCCTCAAAGAGCTTAATCTCACATTCAAATATTATATTCTAAATGATCTAATAATATTATATTTGGTCTTATAATCTGGGGGTGCGGAGGTATCGCGCGTTCGAATTCCGGCCGAGTCATACCAAAGACTTATAAAATGGTACTAGCACCTGCCTCGCGTTGCGCGTTGCGCGTGGCATTAATAGGCTAGTGTTAGGACTGGTCGGACTGGTGTCAGAATAATATGATTGGCTGTGACATGATTCCACGTCTGCAGAATAATGATCCAGTGCTGACTTGTTTGTCATGATCGAACCCGCACTTCTCCGCGCACTTGTACAACGCCAACACCACTGAGCCACCATGGCTCTTTTGTAAATAAACTTAATATCTTATGATTTGTAATTCTCCTTGGGAAAGTGTTTCATTGTATATTCTCTACAAAACATTATATGATTAATTCTTTCAGAAAATATTTGTTTGCGTCGACTGCGTGCATCTCTACAGCTCTTTTAATCCTAGGTAAGGATAAGCATTCTTCAATAATACATTAAGTTAAATACATGTTTAATATTGTTTCTTTGCACCATTATAAGTGCCGACTAAATTCTGCATACTGCAATCGAATTAAACATAAGATAATTTTTAAAATCTAGATACATCATCATGAACTTTTAGAAAAGTATGGGACAGGCAATGATTCACAGGTAGGCATGTTAATACACAAGGAAATATCTTTAATTTTAAGAAAATATGCAAAGTGTATCTTGAATATTTTCTTTACGTATTTGATCGATCTTCTTAATACGTATTGGCTATAATTACAATTTTAAGAGAGCTTATGTTCACATTAACCGTGGATAAGTTATCTAGACATAACAACATTTGGCATTCTAAAGATATGGTTTTGTGCAACACTTTGTAACTTTTTTCATTCAGTGTTATGCCATTTTATCATTCTGCATTCATTATTCTGTTTTTGACCTGATCATAGGATAGTTATCAGAAAGGCATATAAGTTATGCTTCTCATGTATTCCTCTGGATGACTCAAATAAAAGTTTCGGCGGTTTGGAATGCAGTCCTGATTTCTAAGGATTTTGCGTCTAAAGAATTTGATATAGATTATTCTCCGAAATATGTTTTGTATAGTTTCAAAGGTTCTCTGCAAGGGAGTAGGAGGGCCTTTGTTACATCTGATGTCATCGCATCTGTATTGCTGGTATCAAACACAGGCCAGCTTGAAGCTTTGTCCCAGAAAGCAGAGAGAAAGAATGGTGTAAGTGGAATAAGCTCCTTGTTGTCTTTGGGTGCACGTTGCAAAGGAAGTGGCATAAGGTTCATATCCTCAAACAAAGTGTTAAAGGGTATCGTGTCTTTGTTAAATAAGTGAAACACTTTCTCGTAGTGGCCAGTCTCTTTGCAGATTCTAAGTGCAATTTCCACCATTGCCTTTGCGACATAATCCACTGGCGTTAAGTCAAATGGGAATTTTAAATCGGGGTAGTAGCCAAGCTTCTTCATCCCAAGCATTGTGCAACCAAAAAGATCATTTCGAAGTCCAAGACCGTCCTTTGTTCTGCCTGATATTCTAGCTGGACGAAAAATGGCACCTCCTGGCAAGTGGTCCAGGGCTTGCAAAACAAGTCTTTCGCTTGCCCATTTGCTCTGTCCATAGCCTCCTTCGATTAACATAGGATCATCAAAACTCTCAGATTCATAACACATTCTTTGGCGAATATTCTTATCCGAGGTTGACTCTGGAAACAGAAATACGCTCAGCGAGGAAGTAAAGAAGATATATTTCTGGACGCCAGTTATTGCAAACTTGATGAATTCTTTGGTACCATCAACATTTGCAATTCGATGATCTTGATACGGTGTATTGAAATTCATCATTGCAGCATTCATAAACACGACGTCGATCACATTGCACAGAACATCATAAATGTTTTGTGCAACTCCCATTCGTTCCTGCGATAGGTCTGACAGAACAATAATGATTCTTGATGCGTACTCAGGTTGCCACAAATGATACATCCTCATGTTTGGCATGATTCTCTCAAGACCCCTTGACTCGGTATATTCTCTCACCATGCAGTAAACTTGGGCACTTGTTTGTTCCAGTAGTTCGGCAAGTAAAAAGGCTCCAAGAAATCCCGTTACTCCAGATATCAATATGTTTCTGGGATTATTTAGCAAAAAGTGTTTGGACTGCATAAATCCTCGTCTCTTCCTTTTCGACGAAATATTGACATCTAGAGTCGAGTCTCGTAATATGAGATCTTTAAGTTCCTGCCCACTGGAGAAAATGTGTTTAGGTTTATGAAGATCTTTCTTTCGTTCGATGACCTCATAAAATTCTACTATGGTATCTGCCCTACCAATATCAGTAAAGGACAGAGACAGACCCAAACTATTTTCAAGAGTCCTCAACAACAATACGAGTTGGAGTGAATTTCCCCCCAGTTCAGTGAAAGAACTGTGTTCATGAAGACTTTTCACAAAGGATTCGTCTAATTGTAAGACCTCACACCACCGTCGCGCTATAAACAGTTGAAGATCATTCATGTGTCTCCTTTCTGTTGACTGCGCTTGGTCATGGACACCTTCATCTATCTGTAACAGCTTCCTATCTACTTTTCCATTGATAGTCAAAGGGAATTCTGATAATTCCAATTTTCGTATAAAGTTGGGTATCATGTATTTCAGCAAAGCTTTAGATAGATACTCTCTCAGTTCCGAGGTTCCAACGACTGTTGGTGAAACAAAACATGCAATTGTGGCATCCGTCGAAGATAAACATTTGTGAACAACTACCACATCCATTTCAATTTTTGGATGTTGTATCAAAATACTTTCTATCTCACTTAAGTCCACCCTTTGTCCTCTTATCTTGATTTGATCATCTTGCCGACCTGCATATGTAAGTTGGCCATCTGGGTCCATGAATGCATGGTCACCTGATTTGTACAGCAACATATGTGGCTCTAGAGGATTGGGTATAAAACATCGGGCTGTACAATCTCTGGCATTTCCAATGTAACCATGTGCAAGGACTTTCCCTCCGATATAAATTTCTCCAACAACCCCTGGTGGTACTGGTTTCATGAAGTCGTCCATAAGATAAATACAAACTCCATCTATAGCTCTACCTATGGGTAACTCTCTGTTCACATCTTCGTAATATGTACCTGGAATAAACTCGTAGCATGTAGAACAGACTGTCCCTTCAGTTGGACCGTATGCATTGAAGAACCGGATTCTAGTGTTTTTCGTCCATCTCAGAGCAGTGCTCAATGTGCATGCTTCACCAGCGGATACTAATTTTGTTAGGGATGGAAGATCCAGCGGTCCGTAAATATTGAGAGCTGAAGGCGGAAGAGTAATCGTGGTGACCTTAAGTGCCTTCATGGCGTTAATAAATTCTTTTCCATGGCGTTCTTCTTGCCTCAGAAGAGAAAGGGTACCGCCTGATAGAAAAGCGGTGAATATTTCTGAAATTGATGCATCAAAACCAATAGAGGAAAACTGAGCTAGGTCCCAAGCTTTAATATGTGCTCTTGCTAGATTGACAACGCTGCTTTCTTTCGCCTTTACACCCTTCGGTCTTCCGGTTGAACCTGATGTATACATCACGTAGCAAAAATCTTCAAATTCGTTTGCTTTGTTTATACAAATATGCGAATCAAGATTTATGTTGTTCTCTCATGAACAGTGCAATCTTACGTTTGGGCCGTATTCCGTCACTTGATGTTGCATACATTCGGAAATTCCATTCATCACATTTATTTTGTTTTCGTCTTTATCGGACGTAAACTCCAGGAAAAATACCTCCTCGCCGGCGACCTTTTGCTGAAAGCACAGCTTCATGGACTTTTTTATCATCAGCAAGTTGAATGCTTCAGATCTTGTTGTCAAAATTTGGCAGATCTTTGCATCACATATTGAGAATGCCAGACGATCGAACGGGTAATCTACGGGCAGGGGTAAAAATGCAGCATTGCTTTCAATGGTAGCAAGCAATGACAGTACATACTGAATTGAATTTGCAAAGTAAAGTCCAATAACAGGTTTTTCCTTCTCTCTTTTCAAAAGGTGACTAGAAATGACGGCAGACAAAGATGTAATTTCCCGTTGCATTCTTCCATAGGTAATCGCTTGTTGCGTTGATTTTAATGCAATCCTATTTGGTGAAAGCTGACATTGTTTATTTACAAATGTTAGTAAAGACTGTTTTGTCTTCATTTTTGCTTCCTCTATCCCTGGGAATAAATGGTTCAGTTCGTATTTGGACAACACTGTGATGTCTTTTAGATTTGCTGTCCATTTTCGTCGAGCTCAGAAACGTAGGAAAGTGACGCAACACATCGATAAGGTGTGTTGAGTCTTGCGCAGATCTTTCGTTGTTGAGTAAACGCATTTCCCTCGAGTCAGGACATAAAACAAGTAATAGTGTGCAATCATGGAGAATACGCTCACCAAGATTGCGTTCCAAGGTGGTTCCAAACTTTGTTCCGATGACTAAATTGTGATGTGGTGTCCTTTTCTGGCCATGCAGTTCTGGGTATCGATAAAACACATCCTTTAAAAACGTCTTTGTCTGCGTGTATTTTATCAGATCCTCGAGACATTTAGATATCACATTAGTAATGTTGTCATCGAAAGCCACTTTGAACAAACCAGGAGTGATATCTGAAAACATAGACTCGATAGAAGCGTCCAATCCACTCTTATCAGCAAGTAGACCTATTGCCACAGTAGAGAGACAGCTAATTCTGGCCACGAATGCCACAAAGCAAGCTTGAAGAAAAGTTCTGATTTTAAACATGTTTGTACCGAATCAACTTTTGGCAACGGCAAAGTGATTGTTACGATTTGGTTATCTAATAAATCGTCTGTGATATTATCCACCACATTCATTTGCTGTCGATAGAAGACAGTAGGCTCATATGATGACATTTTTCGTCTCCAAAATCCTTCCATTTTCCGTATGGAAGTAAGTTGATCACAGTCGATGGATGCAGTTGGAACATGTCCATCTGTGTAGAAACCGATTTCTTTGTGCATGTTCAGGGGTATTTTCTTGCCATCGAGTGTCGCAAAGGATACAAGTAGAGGTGTTGTCCCAGTTGCTACGACAAGCATATGTTCGTATATGTCAATTATCTGACCTGGTGTGGCTCCTTCATTGGCGACGTTAGCAGGCCTGTAGACGTTTGTCACGAGGAAGTACTCTCCAGTGGATGCCAATATTTTGGGACTTCCGAAAGCGTTGTCATGCTTTATACCAAAATGAAGAGCCCGTGACAGGTTGTATATATCGTCTGCATCATTATCGAAATTCAAGACTCCTAAATTAGGTGGCAAGTCATACAGTCCATAGTATGACCTACCAACATCGTTCTGCTTCTTTCGTATACACGTGCCATGCTTTATATCGTCGATTAGTCGACTAAACGCATTGAAAGCGGCTTCCTGACATTTCATATTTAATGTAAAAGCCGACTCGTCCTTTTCTATCGTGACCTCCTGAGACTCCAAAATGTCTCACGTATCGATTCCAGACTCAACAACGTGCCAACTGATGCCGTGCTTTCGTTTTCCTTGTAGAATGGCCCAGCTTGTGGCATGAGTAGTAAATGGGGATACCCTAGCCTCAATGGGAATTAGCATTACAGAGACCCCTGGGACACTCTAGCCTCAATGGAAATTTAACATGGAGAAAATTGCTGGGCCACTCTAGGGACAAGGGGAATTGAACATGGGGAATAGAGTTTCGGCTTGTCTAGGGACAAGGGGAATTGAACATGGGGAATAGAGTTTGGGCTTGTCTAGGGACAAGGGGAATTAACATGGGGAATAAATTGTGGGGCTTGTATAGGGACAATGGGAATAGAGTTTGGGTTTTGTCTAGGGACAAGGGGAATTGAATATGTATGAGATTTTTTTTTTTTTAAAAAAAGTTTTTTTAAATTTAAATTTAAATTTAAGAAAGGGTAGGCAATGGAAAGGCTATCTCTTTTCGAAAAATATGGCTGGCCCTGAAAAGGGCCTTTGGGTTTATGTTAATGTATCCATTAACATAAAGGGCACCGCATTGGTCTTCTTCTTGTCCTTAGGCTGCGTTTCACTGTAGGACCGTAAATCAGGACTCTTTTAAGGCATCCTTGTCTTTCTACGTAGATCCTACGTATCCACAGACTGGTGTTTGTCCTGTGGACAACGGTCCACTTGGATCGGACATACATGGGTATGTCCGTCCGGAACATCATGGGAGACACAAGCGTAGAAGATTGCACATCGGTCCACATCTTGAAGCGACGAGAACAAGTGAATCAATGCACTGAACTGCGCTTATTTATAGGTAGAGGTAGGATTGAGACCGATTGAGTTCATTCACCAATCCAAACACGCGTTACAAAATTCAGTCAGCCCGCATCCAATCCGAAGAGATTAGTCTGTGACGTCAGTTGGTCTATATAGATTCGCTAGCGCTTGTGTGCAGTCAATCTATGCGACAGTGATTCAACATGACGGAAATTCAGAAAACGATCCATTGGGGTGCACCAGCAGGGGAGACCGCCCAAGGGAACCCGAACTTACTTTCAGAAGAGGTACATTGGGATTTTGTGGATTTTCTTACCTCGCAAGAATTTGTTCCGGAACCTTCGTCATTACCGCAAGTGGAGAATTTTAGACAGAGACAGAAAGAAGAATTGGAGAAATTTATGCAACGACAAAAGGAAGCGGAACAAGCTTTTCTCCTACAGCAACAGCAACAGCAACAGGAAGAGGTAAGAAAAAAACAACAGCAACAACAGCAAGAAGAAGTAGCAGCAAAGAAACAAGAGGGTGAAAATCAAACGGCTACGGTACTGTTGGACATTTTAGCGGAGTTAAGAAGTCTGAAACAAATGTATCAGACTTCTTTATCACGACCGAAGAGAATACGACCTTCCCGAGCTAAACACGCCAACCCTGTGACTAAGCCTGTCGTACCAACCTTAGTGATTTCAACCCAATCATCAGAAGTAGGCCTTGGCCGTGGCAAAGGCTTAAGGCAGTTAAAGTTGATTGGTTAAATTCACTCCTACACCATAAAGAAAAAAGGCCCTTTTCAGGGCCACCCACATTTCTCGAAAAGAAATACAATTTCAATTTGCCAATAACTCAAAAATAAACCCCACCCATTTTACCCTTATAGCACGTGTCTGTGTATGAGTGCGTGAGTGTAGCTTCTTATTTTAAAATCAAAACTCAAAGACACTTACCTTATATCATTCATGTATTCTTTTCTCCATTTTTTACAATCCAATTCACAATTCACCACAGAACACTTTAATTAAAAGTTCATTGACTTCTTCTTTCTCCTTGTTTAGTCTCTCTGTTTTTTGAATTTCTTCACCGTTTTTTCCTCATTTTCTTCCCTTCTTCTTTTCTTCTCCTGTTTCTTTGCTTCTTTTAAATAGAATTGTCATCTTTCTTCCTCTGAAGAATCCCTCTCTTCTTTCGAAGAATCCCTCTCTTCTTCCGAAGAATCCCTCTCTTCTTCTGAAGAATCCTTCTTTTCTTCTGACTCCTCTTGTTTCTTTTTTGGGCAATCTGGAGACCAATGTCCTTTTTCTTTACAATAATAACAGGTATCTTGACTTTTGTCTTTTTTAGCCCCTGTTTTTTTTTTTCTTTTTTGACGGTCTGGACACTCTGAAGACCAATGCCCTTTCTTCTGACAGATATAGCAAGTATCTTGACTTTTATCTCGAAAGGAAGGAGAGTAGTCCGTCGGCTGGTCTGAAGAGAATTTTCTAATGACCCCTCGCAAAGCTCTGACGAAACGTTCGATTTGGTTAGTCTCTTCCATCGTTGTGCTCGGCTTGAGAGTGAAATGAATAGTGAAAGGACAAGACACACACCCTTTTTATATACGCTGGTTTGCCATGACTATAAATTAGTCTATGGTGTTTGAACTTGAGTCATTTGACGTTTTTCACTCAAGATGAAACGATCCTATTCATTTGAGAAGAAAGAAGAAGAAGAAAGTAAGAGGCAGAAACGTGATCTATCGCCTCGTACCAGGGCTGAAATCTTGGCACAAATTCATGCCAGTGATTTTGAAGAGGACATGAGTGAACCAGAATTTGAAACCTCTAAACCAAGTTCACCACCCTTAGTCAATCCTGAAAAATACTATTCCATTCAAGAGACGGAAATGCGCTCCTCAAGAAAATTTAGAACCACGGCTTACACCTACACGGTGAAGTTTAAAGATTTCAAGTCCGACGTACCCTTAGAGAAAGCAGAAGGGTTTATCACCGAGATGTGGGATTCTTTGCTCACCGCACTCAAGCGACAATGTCAAGTCAAAGAAGACGATCGCTTGACACTATCCATACAACACGACGGTTTGAAATCCCCTGTTTGGATCGAGTTTAGCAGACCCGCAGAACTAACCCCTTCCAAAGTCAGGGACAAGATTCAACACGTACAACAATCTAATGACCAGTTTGACATCACCGATGGTAAAGCCACATTGAAAATGGCCCACGTCTCTCCTCCTCAAGGGACTGGACGCAAAAAGATGTTATTGGTGGACGACCTTCGCAACACCAAAACAAGTCTCGTCCAAATTAACAACCCTCAAGACCAGATGTGTTTAGCACGAGCCATCGTGGTGGGACGAACCTATGCCAACAAGAACGACACGACAGAATGGAAAAGAGCCTGAAAAACTATTCGACAATCGGACCGAGCCAAACAACGAAACGAAGCAGAACTCCTGTTGCAACAAGCTGGCCTGTCCAAAGACACACCCTGTGGCATTCCTGAGATGCAAAAATTGCGAGATGCCCTAGCTCCACGCTACACCTTGAAAGTGCACCCTCAAGAAATGCGTGGGTCTCTGTTGTTTCGAGGCCAAGATTTTAACGACGGAAAATACATTCATGTCTATTAACACGATGAACATTTCGATACCATTACCAGTATCACTGGATTCCTGGGATACGGTTATTATTGTGAGAAATGTGATTATGGTTATAACAATCGAGAGCAACACAAGTCTTGTGGATGGAAATGCCCAGGATGTTTGGCCTCTCCACCCTGTCTGAGCGAAGAACCAGTGCCTTGTTCAACTTGTCTGCGCAAGTTTGTCAGTCCTACCTGTTACCAGCAACATTTGAAAACACAAGGTTCACAGAAGAAATGCGCTTGTCAACTCCTGAGATTGTGCCCTACGTGTGGACAAGGCATACGTACCAATAGTACCAAGGCACACGTATGTCGAGGAAAGAAAAAATGTCACATTTGTCACCACATCGTGGACTTGGAACACCAATGTTACGTGCAAAAATACCAACCCCCACCAGAGGAAGAGGACGGTCACAAGAAGAAAGGCAATTTCATCTTTCTCGATTTCGAATGCATGCAAGAGACCGGCATTCACATTCCTAATTTCTGCGTGGCTCATCGAGCGTGTGAGAAGTGCATTCAAGAACCTATCTTCAGTCATTGCCCTCACTGCAGCAAGATTCCTGGAGGGAGTGAAAAAATCATTCGGGGACCGAACACGTTAGCCGATTTTGCCCGATGGGTCTTAGACCCCATCGACAAGACGTGGAGCCAAGAGGACATCGAACGTTACGGAGATTGTCATCGTCATGCCACGGTGATGGCTCACAATTTCTCCGGATACGATGGACAGTTTCTTTTGAGGTACTATACGGAACAAGGCACCGAGCGTCCTAAAGTCACTTTGAACGGAGCCAAAATCATTTTCATGCAAGTGGGACAAGTACAGTTTAAAGATTCGATGAGCTATTTGGCCATGCCTTTGAGTCGAATGCCTAAAACATTTGGAATGACAGAAATGGCTAAAGGGTACTTTCCACACTTTTTCAATACGGAAGCCAATCAACATGCCGTTCTACCCCATTTGCCTGAGGCTCACTATTACGACCCCGACAACATGCCTACCGAACAACGAGAAGCTCACGCCTCGGACCCTTTCGACTTTCAGGAAGAAATGCTAAAGTATTGTCGTTCCGACGTGGACATTTTACGGCGTTGCTGTGGAAAATTTCGAGAACTGTTCATGGAACACGGAGGGGTCGATCCTTTGAAAGAAGCTCGCACCATTGCCAAAGCGTGTTCCTTAGTGTACCGACAACGATTCATGCCTGAAAACACCGTGGCTGTCATCAGCCCTCAAACGACCCACTATGTCAAGCGTCAATACTCGGTCAAAGCCCTACGCTGGTTACATTACTTGTGCGACAAGGAAGACAAATGGATTCAGCATGCCCGCAACGGAGGAGGCGAAAAGACCATCGGAACGTATTCGGTCGATGGCTGGGACTTAGAAAACCCTAAGATCGTGTACGAGTTTAACGGTTGCTTATTTCATGGATGTCCCGTCTGTTACCCTGACCGTGACACTAAAAATCAGTTTTTGCAACGAACCATGGAAGACTTGTACCAGGACACTTGTCAGCGACGCCTAAAGTTAGAACAGCAAGGATACCAAGTGGTGGAAATGTGGGAACACGAGTACGATCACCGTTTGAAAACCGATCCCGAGTTTAAACGCCTCGTGGAAAGTTACCAGTTCATGGACCCGCTGAACCCGAGGGATAGTTTGTACGGAGGAAGGACCAATGCCACCTGTTTGCTGTACCAAGCCGACGAAGAGAAAGGAGAAGAAATCAAATACTTGGACGTGTGTTCGCTGTATCCCTACGTGTGCAAGTATTGTCGCTTTCCTGTAGGGCACCCGCAATTGCTGACGGAACACATCGACCTGAAAAACATTCGACAATACGAAGGCTTGATCAAGTGTAAAGTTTTGCCTCCCACGAACCTATACCATCCCGTCTTACCTCACCATTGTCAAGGCAAACTGATGTTTCCCTTGTGCCGTACTTGTGCCGAAACGTGCAACCAGGACCAACCTTGCCATCACAGCCAGGAAGAACGGGCCTTGACGGGAACCTGGGTCAGCGTGGAATTGTTCAAAGCTCTGGACATGGGATACCAACTGTTAGAAGTGTACGAAATTTGCCACTTTCCCAAGACACAACAGTACCACAAGGGTGACCCTACTCAGAAAGGCATTTTCGCCGACTACGTGGATGCCTTTTTGAAACTGAAACAAGAAGCCAGCGGCTATCCTTCCTGGTGTCACACTCCCGAAGACCAAATACAATTCAAAGAGAAATACTACGAACAAGAAGGCATCTCTTTAGACCACATCGAAAAAAACGAAGGCAGGCGATCGTTTGCCAAAGTGATGTTAAATTGCTTGTGGGGTAAAATGGCACAACGACCGTGTTTACCCAAGACGGAATATTTGACAGAACCTTCCCGCTACTTCCAGATGATTCACGACAAAACCAAATACATGAAGCACGTGGACGTCGTTCGAGAGGATTTGATCTTGGTCAATTACGAAGAAGATCTGGACTTTGTACAAGACGACCCTTTTGGAAATGTCATCATTGCGGCTTACGTGACAGCTCACGCTCGCTTAAAATTGTACGAAGCTTTAGAACTGTTAGAAGAACGCGTCCTGTACTTTGACACGGACAGTTGCATTTACATCCATCACCCGATTCAACATCACCCTGACATCGAAGAAGACCGTTTAGGAGCCTGGACAGACGAGCATCCCGACGACAAGATTCTAAGTTTCGTCAGTGGCGGCCCCAAAAATTACGGCTACGAATACCGGGACGAACAAGGAGAAGTGCACACGACGTGCAAAGTGAAAGGACTGACTCTGAATCATCGTACCAGTCGAGTGGTCAACTTTGGGGTATTGAAAGAAGCCTTGCAATCGGGAGAGGATGGAAACTTTAAAGTGACCACCTATCAACCGAACAAGATTGTACGTTTACCCACTCACCACATCGTCAGTCGACCCTTGGAAAAAGTCTATCAAATTGTATACCAGAAGCGAGTGCGACTTCTCAATCACTTTACGTTGCCGTACGGTCACGTCGATATTGGTCTGTATATAAAAAGGAACCCTAGGCAAGATCGATAGTTCATTGTTCATTGAAGTAACTTACCATGTCGTTGACGAAGAAGAAACCAGATTGGTTTGGCTTGGACCCAAGAGGTGGCCCAGTATGCACGAGAGTTATTCAAGGAAAAAAGTTACTTTTCAACCCGTGTTAGTGACGGTGCCAGAAGAACCCGTCACCCAGGACGGGACTGTCGTGGACAGGCCTGAAAGACCCTTTCGGGAGGACACTTGTGTGACCTTACCCCCTACTATAGAACTGCTTAGAACATTACCCAAAACATGTTGTACAGACACTTGTTTTTATTCCACGTTCATGGTTATCATGTGCCTTTTATTCTTGTACTTAAGCCTTTGGCTTTTATGTATTTTTGTCTTTCGTATTCATGTTTGAAAAAAAAATTCAATAAACGTGTTCTGAAAAAGTATATAAACTCTTGTCTTGTTTGTTTTCGTGTCACAAGTGACATTTCTCACACAATGGCTACCTCTGCTGTCTCTGCTCCCTCTACCTCTACTGTCAAAGTCATCGACGAACACTTAGATCGTGCCAGTTGGGAGGCTTTGTATCTTCGCCATCCCTTTAACATGCTCATTGCTGGACCTAGCGGTTCAGGCAAAACCGAATTCGTCAAACGTTTGATCGAACATAAACATCATTTGATCGATCGGTCACCTCAACGGATCGTGTGGTGTTACAAAGAGTGGCAATCGGCGTACAACCTCTTGCGAGAAAGTCAAGGCGATTCCATCGTGTTTGTGGAAGGCATTCCTAAAGAAGACGACCGCATCGTCTCTGACTCCCGTCAAACCCATTTGGTCATTTTCGACGACATGTTAGGAGAAGACGAAGAAGAAATTAAACTGTGGTTCACGCGCAAAGGGCATCACCGTAATGCCAGTGTCGTTTACATCACCCAAAATTTGTTTCAACAAAGTAAAGCCCATCGCACCATCAGTCTCAATGCGCATTACGTGGTCTTGTTTAAAAGCCCTCGAGACAAATCGCAAGTGCAAGTCTTAGCCAAACAGTTAGGAACGCCTTGGCTGATTCAGGCGTACGACGATGCCACTCAAACGCCACACGCCTATTTACTCGTCGATTTGAAACCTACGACCCCCGAGGATTTGCGATTTCGTACCCACTTGTTTCACCACTGGTGCCAAGACGGAGGGCCTGTCCTGTACACGTCTCCGTCCTCGACTTCATTTCACTCCCCATCAAAAAATCTATAAAAACCTCAAACCCTTTTTCGTCTGTCTCACACAGTGTGAACATGACGTCCCTTCAGTTGCATCTTCCCGTCAAATTGATTCGTGCCTTGTATGGCATCAGTCGAGAAAAAAATCCACAAACACGAGCTCGTGTCTTAGAAGCTAGTCTCAAAGAAGTCTTACGATGGTTCACGGTGACGGCACGTCAATTACTCCAAGGAATCATTCAGATTCCTCATCAAACCAAACGCTTTTTCGATCGAAACAAAGTCGCTTTGGTCCAACTGGCCGATCCCCGCATCGACACTCAAACTAAAAAACAAATCATTTTGAAACCTGGAGGGAGCGGTGCTCTAGGAGAGGTCATCATTCGCTCACTCTTAAGATGGGATCCTAATGCCCCCAAAGTTATACCCAAGACAAAAGTCCAACGAAGCCCCAAGAAGAAAAAGACCAGGTCCCCAAGGAGAACTTCTCCAGTGGCAGGACCCTCCTCTTACCAGACACCACCACCACCCCGGAAAAAGAAAAGAAGCCCCCAGAAAAAGAAACAGAAAAAAAGTCCCCAGAAAAAGAAAAGTCCACAGAAGAAAACTAGTCGCAAGAGAGGCACTTCGGCCAGGACGCAACCTTACACTCGCAAACCACGATCTGCCACGGCAGTGACTGCGTCTCCGGCAGCTTCACGTTTGTCCACTTCTCCGTTAATGACACCAGGAACTGAAGAGTACTTGGAGACGTTGATCACACCAAGAACTTCTCCGTTGATGACCCCCAAAAGAACTTCCCCAGTGGCAGGACCCTCCAATTTAGTGGCAGTGGCTGCTGCTCACAAAGTACCTTCTCCCAAAATCAAAGTCCATGAAAGATCGGGCATGTTACAAAGTTTACTGGATTTGTCCAAGCAAGAACTGGCTCGATTTAGTCCGTTACGTACCCCTGCACGACGTGTCATGCCTGTCCTCAAACTGATACGACGTCAAGACAATCAGTGGCGACGCGTTCCAGTATAAAAAAGGCCTGTGACCGAGTAGGGTATCAGTGTTTTTTTGGTGCTCTTGAAGATTCAAAGATGTCACTCTTCAGAAAACCCCAAGGAAAGAAAAGGAAAGGACTGCCACCACGTTTAGCCAAACATGGGGACATGTTATCTGTCCTGTCCAAAGCTTCTCCACCCCTACGAAATAAACTCATTCAAACGGCCTCCAAAGAGGTCATCGATACCGTGTGCGAATGTTGTTTGAACGTTTTCAAAGGCACGATCCCTTTGTCCAAACACCAGAAACAATGCTTAGGCAAACATCGTCACGTTCTTCGCCAAATGGTTCAAAAGAAAATTCCCATTCGTCAAAAAAAGAAGATGTTGGTCCAACGTGGAGGCATTTTGCCTCTCTTGTTAGGCCCCATACTGAAAGGAGTCTTGGGAACCATGTTGGGAGGACTGGTGGGAGCAAGATAAAAAGGCCTTCGGAAGTCACAAGATCTCAGAATCGACCCCTGACAACCCCATGGAAGGACGAAAACTAGCTTTAGTGCCTTACAAACGATGGATGGAATACCATCGGTGGCAAGAACAACGCACCCCGCATTTACCTCCCAATCCCAATTTGAGCGAAATGTCCCAGTTACAACACGAATTGCAGTCCTTGATGGATCGCCAAGATTTGTCCGAAACAGAAAAATCGCAAAAGTACGGTCAACTCTTGCAACGACTGCAACTCTTTCACCAGAAAGCTTTAGACGAAACAGCTCTACCCACTCTAAAAGATTTTAAGACCTTGATGAAAAGTCCAGCACCATCACCAGTAAAAGTACCACCAGTACCAGTGACCAAGACAGAAAAAGGAGAAGAAGAAGAAGGGTTTCAAACTCCACCAGAAAAAGTACGCAAGTTAACAACACCACCTACCTCCAGAATTGGATGGATTAAAAAGATGATGGCCACCCCTTCTTCATCACAAGAGAAAAAGAAAGTGAAGACAGAAGTGAAACAAGAACCGATATCCCCCACTCGGACATCCTCCTCTTCAACACCTATTGCCGGCCGCACACGCAAAGCATTGCAATCCAAGAAAGTACCCCAAGAGAAAAAGAGTAGCATCCTCCAAGAGTGGGTGTCTTATTAACACACCAACCAACACAAAAAATGGAAAAAGTGTTAGCCAGCATTTACTACGATCCCTCCCATCCTGCAGGTTACGCAGGAGTTCAAAAATTGTATCGTGCTGCCAAAACTCGACTGAAAAGTCTTCGTTTACCTCAAGTGCAACGATGGTTACAAGAACAAGCTACCTACACTTTACACAAATCCATTCGACGCAAGTTTGCCAGAAGTCCCACCCGAGTGGAAGGCATCGATCATCAATGGCAAGCCGATTTAGCCGATGTCTCTCATTTGGCCAGCTACAATCGTGGCTACAAATATTTGTCTTGTGTCATCGACGTCTTTTCCAAATTTGCCTGGGTCGTACCCTTGACTTCCAAATCGAGCAGCGAGTTAGTGCGAGCCCTGCAACGAGTGTTGAAACAAAGCGGTCGTCACCCTCTTCGATGGCAAATGGACAAAGGTACCGAATTTCTGAACCAAGCTTTCCAAAAAGAATTAAAGAAACGTGACATTCATTTTTTTACCACCGAGAATCCCGAAACCAAAGCCAGCATCGTGGAACGTTTTCAACGCACTTTGAAAGAACGCATGTGGAAATATTTTACGCATCACCACACTCTGAAGTACATCGACATCTTACCGCACCTGGTGCAAGCGTACAACCAATCTTACCATCGAAGCATTGGACGTGCCCCGCAAGACGTGACTCCCGAGAACGAAGTGTTGGTGTTTGAGCGCCTGTTTGGTACGTCCCCGACGAGGGCTGTCCCCAAGAAAAGTGGAGAGTTGGCCGTAGGAGATTGGGTGCGCATTGGCAAAACCAAACGCACTTTCGACAAAGGTTACTTACCTAACTGGACGACCGAATTGTTTCGCGTCACTGGACGAGTGCATGGCCGTCATCCTGCCGTCTATAAATTGGAAGACATGAACGGAGAAGTGCTCAAAGGAACGTTTTATTTGCCCGAGTTACAACGTGTCACCAAAAAAGAAGACGACGTGTACGACATCAAAAGCATTCTCGAACGCAGAACCCGTAAAGTGGGCAAACGACGTGTCAAAGAAGTCAAAAGGAAAGGATATCTACCCAGTTTTGATTCTTGGATCGACGCTTCGCAAGTCATCGACTATAAAAAGAAGTGACCATCATGCCCTTTCACACAGCAGACGCAGCTACGTCGACCACTCCTCCTTCACCTAGTTCTTCTGTGCAAGATTTACAAAAACAACCCTTGTGGGTGTGGTGTGGAGAACGTGTGCCTAAAACGCAAATCGTCTTTTTCTGCCAAATCTTCGTGGTGTATTGTGTCATCGGGGCAGCCATCGCTAATTTGAGTTTGCAACAAGGAGACAAACAATTGTGGACCATTTTATTGAGCAGTTGCATCGGTTACCTGCTTCCTAATCCCTCCCTGAAATTCACCTCGAACGGGAACCCCGGGAACCTTGTGTCCAGTGCCAGTGCCAGTCACCACTTCAATCACAACCAGAACCCCATTTTAGACGGAGACACGCCTCTGACGTCCATTAACCCCTCGGACAGCCACAGAACTCTGGAATTATGAGTCACCAAAACCAATTTTACTTAACTTTACCCAGTGACAGTTCCATGGAGGTGTTTCCCAAGAACACGTTGTGCTGTTACACGGCCAAATTACCTCAGGCCATCCAGTTAGATCACGAAGCCCATTGGGAAGTGGCTTTAGTAGAAATGATTCACCCGACCCAAGTCCTCAATGTCCTTCCCAATCAAAATTTTTTTGATGTGGAAGTTCATGACGAGCAAATGCAACAGTGGATGGATAGCAATGTCAAATATGACAAGAAAACCCGTACACAAAAGTACACCACCTATCACTTGTTCATTCCCCCAGGCTATTATTTAGTGGTCAACATTTGGTCAGCACCATAACCTCCAGGTTTAATGTCGTGTTTCTGAAAGCTTTGGAGCATGTCAACAAAAATGTCACCATGGAGTATCACAAAGCAGCTCGTTGCTTCTTGATGAAATTTGAACGGAGTAAAATCGTGTCCATTTTATTTTGTCCTGAATTGTTTGACATGTTGGGCGGAGACATGGACATGAGAAAGGCCATGCTCAAGAAAAACGAATTACCCATCGTTTACGACAACGAGTCTTTTAGCAAGTTATTTCGTGCCCCGGTAGAACTGAACCAAGGACTGAATTTGATGTTCGTGTATTCCGATGGGGTGGAGTACAACGTGGTGGGACACACCTCCGTACCGTTACTGCGTGTCATTCCTTTCAAAGTAGATTCTGCCACGGGCGCTGACGAGGAAGGTGGAAACACTTACCACGTCCACCGCGAATTTGTCCATCCTCACTATTTGCCTGTCAGCAAGTCGTATTTGGACACGGTCAACATTGCTATAAAAGGAGATCTGGGACAAAATATTCCATTCACCAAAGGAAAAGTCACGGTGAAACTCCATTTTCGAAAACGGTTCTCTCACGATTCGTAAGTAAGTCATGTATCCAGTGTACCGAGGTGTTGCTCGACAGCGAGGACACGACTTAGGAGACATGTTAAAATCGGCCTTTCGTTCGGTGGCCCCAGTGTTGAAACCGATGGTGACACGCGGATTGCACGCCTTGAAAGATGCGGCACTGACGCAAGGCAAAGAATTTCTCCAAAATGTCATCATCGACAAACAAAACCCTAAAGAAGCCTTCATGAGGGCAGGCAAAAATGTCTTGCTGCAAACGGGCAAAGACATTTTAGGCCAACGAGAGACACCTATAAATGCCCTGCACGCTACCGAGTCAGGCATTCAGCAAGGACAAGGCAGAAAGAGACGACGAAGAAAACACCCTTTCACCAGACTTCAAGCGAGAAAGGCCAAGAAAAGAAGAACCGTTCGAGACTTAGACGTTTTCGATTATTGAGAAAAGAGACAAACAAAATGATGCACCGAGAATCTTGCGCTTGTTCCAAGACGGAACTGGACCTGTTTGCCATGCCCCCCACGATGATGACGATGCAAGAATCCCAATGGGTGGAATTTCACCCCGTCTCCTCACTGACCGATTCCGCTCCCATCGAGTTTGAAATCAAAGGACAGCCCGAAGATTACATCGATCTGAATAGCAGTTACTTGTACCTGAAAGTCAAAATTCTAGATAAGACTGGAGGTCCTATAGACGATGAAGCAGTAGCTTCCGTCAACAATTTCATGCATTCCTTGTTCAGTGAAGTGGACTTGTACTTGAATAACAAACTGGTCAGTAGCAGCATGGATACTTACCCTTATCGTGCCTACCTGGAAAATCTCTTGACGTACGGAATAGATGCCAAGAACACTCATCTCAATGCCTGTGTGGTATGGGAAGCTGACGAACCTACCAAGTTTGAAATATTGGAAACTGATGAAAAGAAAGACAACAATGATGGATTTGTAGAACGAAGAAAGAGAATCACGGGAGCCGACACAAGTTTAGAACTGATGGATCGTTTGCATTTGGACATGTGGTTGCAAGAAAAGTATTTGCTGAACGGGGTGGATGTCTGCCTGAGACTGAATCGTAGCAGTGCCGCTTTCCATTTGATGGCTGATAGTGACGGTTACAAAACCAAAATCCAAGAAGCCAGACTCTACGTACGCCGTGTGGAAGTGTTACCTAAAGTGGGAAACGACATCAGTCAGACGTTGAGCAGAACGACCGCCAAGTATCCCATACGACGCGTGGAAGTGAAAACCTTCACCATTCCCAAGGGACAGCGATCCATGATCGAAGATCATCTGTTCCAAGGACAGTTACCCAAACGTTTGATCGTTGGTATCGTCGAGAATACAGCCTTCAACGGAGCTGCCGAAAAAAATCCTTTCTACTTTCAACACTTTGGCGTGTCCAAAATCGAAGTCAGTCGCGATGGCAAAACCTTGTGTACCCGACCGTTTGAACCTGACTTTACCAAGAAGAATTACTTGAGATCGTACTTGTCCCTGTACGAAGCCACCGGACAGTTAGGAACCAATACCAGTCACGGTATTACGTACGAGGATTATGCAGGAGGCTACGCTTTGTGGGCTTTCGATTTCACTCCAGACCAAGGCAGCGACGAGGGACATTTCCACCCTATAAAATCCGGCCAGATTCGTGTGGAAATTCAATTTAAAGACCGAGACCCTGATGAAACGGTGAACGTCATCCTGTATGCTGAATTCGATAATACCATAGAAATCAACAGTTTGAGAGAAGTCATCCTAGATTACTAGAAACCATGGAAGACTGTTATCCCTCTTTACCTAGTGGTGAAACTTTTAGTGTTGGATTATTGTTAAAAAATGTTAGAGCTGTTGTTGTTTAGTGTTAAGTGATTTTTGAATAAAAAATGTTGTGTTTTGAAAAAATTGTTTGATGTTATATTGTTGGATTATTGTTAAAAATGTTAGAGTTGTTGTTTAGTGTTAAGTGATTTTTGAATAAAAAATGTTGTGTTTTGAAAAAAATGCCTTTGTGGTTTGTTTAGCTATAAGAATGTTGGATTGATGCTCTTTCATTTCTTACTATCCCTCTCATGACACTCACTAAACGTTGCGACTCAAAAACCGTGTGGGGATGTTTTCCTTCACGTCCGCGCTTTGACTTTAAGAACCGGGGTTGTTTCCAGTCTAACCATCCATTGTCGACTCATCCTCCTACGAAGATGTGCTCCAAACTAGCTAAGCTCAACGAAGCCTACGTGAATTTGCATAGGGTCAGACACAGTCTGATACCGAAGCCAGAAGAAATAGAGAATGTGAGAATGTTAAAAATCACTGAAGACCTGATAGAAGAGCTCTTCAGAGAAGAAATGAACAGGGAAAAAGAAGAATGGACAGAGAAGTACAGACTTCAGAGACAGCAGCAACAGCAGCAACAACAACAACAGCAGCAGCAACCTGAAGCTGACAGAGGCTTTGTCGATTGTCGTATCGACACCAAGGAGTTCTTCTTCTCTTTTCGAAGAAGCAGACCTATCGCCAGAAAGTCTATCCTCAGAGGACATCACATTCTTAGAAACTAAAAAAGAATGCCATAGCAAACAAAACAACAGCCCTTTTCAGGGCTACCCAATACTATAGAAAAGAAATAACAATCCATTTGCCAATTTGTGTAGGTAGAGTAGTGTGAAAATAAACACTAACTCTTTTTTAAAAAATGTGAGGGTATGTGTTTGTGTTTGTAAGTGGTTAAGTAAGTTGGTATGGATAGTAGATTAAAATGATGTCTTTTTTTTGGTGTTTGAGGTGTAAATTTGGGGTTAGATTGGATTGCTTTGCGTATGTGGATAGTCTATTGAAGTGATTTATAAAAAAATTTTAAAATAGTGATGGGTAGCATAAAAAAGTGAGTGAGTGTTTCTTTTAGGTCTGCGCGTTGTTGTTTTTTGGTTATGATCTAGGTAAGATCAATTTTATGTTTTAGGGGGATGTTTTCCATCACGTCCGCGCTTTCACTATAAATTGAAACTCGCTGGGCAGTCTAGCTACCCTTGTTGATTGATCAACACAAGAATGAATAGCAGAATAAGCAAACTTCTTGAACTCCAGATACAACTGGAATATGTCAGGCGCCTGTTAAATGAACTGGCCGCGGAGGCTATAGTAGAAGAGGAAAGAATGAAGAACGAAGAGGAGGAGAGAAGACAGAGGGAAGAGGAGGAAAAGAAACTAGAAGAGAGGATGTCGTACAATATTCCCGAGACAGAGGATTGGGGTGTTGAAGCGAATCATCCTCCCTCTGCGCTCCCCAGAAGAAAGGTGAAAGGAGACTGGGGAAGAAGATGCGTGTGTGGCGCCAGGCCAGGAAGGTGCAACCATTAGATAGGTGCATCTGGAGTTCAAAAAAAACCCAGCCCTTTTAAGGGCTACCCAATACTCTAGAAAAGAAATAACTATCGATTTGCCAATGTGTGTGTGTGTGTGTGTGTGTGTGTAGGTAGAGTAGTGTGATTATAAACACTAACTCTTTTTTCATAGTGCGAGGGTATGTGTTTGTGTGTTTGTGTTTGTAACTGCTCACGTACGATTGTGTGGATAGTAGATTATGGATTTTGTTTATTGTTTCTTAGCGTATGTGGAGAGTATAGTTTGGGTTTTGTAACCGCTCACGTACGATTGTGTGGATAGTAGATTATGGATTTTGTTTATTGTTTCTTAGCGTATGTGGAAAGTATAGTTTGGGTTTTGTAACCGATCACGTACGATTGTGTGGATAGTAGATTATGGATTTTGTTTATTGTTTCTTAGCGTATGAGGAGAGTATAGCTTGGGTTTTGTAACCGCTCACGTACGATTGTGTGGATAGTAGATTATGGATTTTGTTTATTGTTTCTTAGCGTATGTGGAGAGTATAGTTTGGGTTTTGTAACCGCTCACGTACGATTGTGTGGATAGTAGATTATGGATTTTGTTTATTGTTTCTTAGCGTATGTAGAGAGTATAGTTTGGGTTTTGTAACCGCTCACGTACGATTGTGTGGATAGTAGATTATGGATTTTGTTTATTGTTTCTTAGCGTATGTGGAGAGTATAGTTTGGGTTTTGTAACCGATCACGTACGATTGTGTGGATAGTAGATTATGGATTTTGTTTATTGTTTCTTAGCGTATGTGGAGAGTATAGTTTGGGTTTTGTAACCGATCACGTACGATTGTGTGGATAGTAGATTATGGATTTTGTTTATTGTTTCTTAGCGTATGTGGAGAGTATAGTTTGGGTTTTGTAACCGATCACGTACGATTGTGTGGATAGTAGATTATGGATTTTGTTTATTGTTTCTTAGCGTATGTGGAGAGTATAGTTTGGGTTTTGTAACCGCTCACGTACGATTGTGTGGATAGTAGATTATGGATTTTGTTTATTGTTTCTTAGCGTATGTGGAGAGTATAGTTTGGGTTTTGTAACCGCTCACGTACGATTGTGTGGATAGTAGATTATGGATTTTGTTTATTGTTTCTTAGCGTATGTGGAGAGTATAGTTTGGGTTTTGTTACCGCTCACGTACGATTGTGTGGATAGTAGATTATGGATTTTGTTTATTGTTTCTTAGCGTATGTGGAGAGTATAGTTTGGGTTTTATTATATGAAATGAGAAAAGTAGGGGGATGTTTTCCTTCACGTCCGCGCGTTCCTGTTTCTTTGGTCATGATCTAGGTAAGATCAATTTTATGTTTTAAGGGGGATGTTTTCCATCACGTCCGCGCTTTCACTATAAGAACCCACAGTATTCGTCGTTCAAACCATTCTACAAAGAAGATGGCTTCGAACCAAATGGACAAGATGCAAACATTGCAAGACGTTTTAGACAATTTAGGAATGATGGAGCAGATGTTAATAAGACTCGTTGAAGACCACTATTCCTATAGTCCCCATCGTGTAAAGATGGAAATTAATAACTTGAGAAAGGTAAAGGACAAGATAAGTGGTGTAATGAAAGAGATAAAGGAGGAGGAGGAGGATGAAGATGAAAGGATAAGGATGAGAGCATGGAATGAAAAAATTGAAAAAGAAGAAGAAAATGAAAAGAGGAAGAAAGAAGAGGAGGAAGAGAAGAAGAAAGAAGAGGAGGAGAAAAAAAAGAAAGAAAAGAAGAGAAAGAGTGTTGGAGATAAAATAAGAAGTTGGTGGAGAAAAAGAAGAAATTAGAAGCAGAAGAAGAAGAAAACCCAAAGGCCCTTTTCAGGGCCAGCCATATTTCTCGAAAAGAGATAGCCTTTCCATTGCCTACCCTTTTTTAAATTTAAATTTAAACAAACTTTTTAAAAAAAAAAATCCCATATTCAATTCCCCTTGTCCCTAGACAAACCCAAACTCTATTCCCATTGTCCCTATACAAGCCCCACAATTTATTCCCCATGTTAATTCCCCTTGTCCCTAGACAAGCCCAAACTCTATTCCCCATGTTCAATTCCCCTTGTCCCTAGACAAGCCGAAACTCTATTCCCCATGTTCAATTCCCTTGTCCCTAGAGTGGCCCAGCAATTTTCTCCATGTTAAATTTCCATTGAGGCTAGAGTGTCCCAGGGGTCTCTGTAATGCTAATTCCCATTGAGGCTAGGGTATCCCCATTTACTTCTCGCATGGATACCAGCATATGCTGGAAGTGGGCTATCATGGTAATTGATTGACAATATGCGTGGAAGGTTCAAAACGGTTTTCGTAAGAATACGTGGGTTCGCAATGCTGAATAAATAGTCTACGGCGTTGTCCCTGAGAGCATCTTCAATGCTGGCATTTCTGTTCTGACAGAGTATCCGCTTCTCTTGACACAAGTGGGACACAAATGGTGTGTTTGTAAAAAACCACTTTTAATATAAAACCGTTCTCCTGCAGACTATTGACACACCTCAGAAGAAGGTTTCCCTCCCCAATCACTGCACACGTGATGCTCTCTGTAGCCATTTAGAAAGTGGTTGATGACGAATCTGAAAAAGGAGATGCACGTTTGTTAGAGAAGACCAATATATGTTTTAGTTGTAACATGTGACACCAAGCAGCAGACGATTGAATAATAATTGTTGTTTTATTAATTTAAATCCATTTCTTTGCGCAAGATAGACTATATGTGGTGGACAGAATAATTGTGGAGGAGGAATCCGAGAAAATGCCGGTAAGACACATTGACATTTGGGAAGCTACTGGCAGATTTTTCGCATACCCACAATGACCGAACTCGAGACTCGAAATCGTAAAAGGCGAGCTTATTCGATGAATTGGCTATCAGGGGGCCCTTGAGTAAACATTTATTATCCTTTCAATAATATCAAGCAACGTTTGCATTGTTTCTAATTACTTTGCATACTCGAATGAATCTGATACTATAGGCAGTTTTACTACATACAAATTATGACAAAAATATATTACACAACTTTATTCAGTTTGTTATCTTCAGCATCATCGCTATCATTGTTCTCGTTGCTCTAATTAAGAAATACATCTTTTTATGTGGACGTTACTTAATCAACCAAAATAATTATTACATTGTGGAAACGTGTTAATCTTTTTTTGAACTCGTACAAAAGAAGAAAATTGCAGTACAAGGAACATCGTTGATTATATCATTATCTACAATAATACTACTCTTTAGTTTGTTATCCGTCTATCATTTCGTCAATCGCATAAATTAAATTACTGTAAACCAGGATATTTTGGCTTCAATATCTTTTTTGCACATTTATAACATTTTTGCATAGGTATTGCAAATTCCGATATCCAATTAATTGTGATCTGTTAACTGTGGTCTTTTCTATGAACAATAATCAAAAACCTGAATGAAAATATTTTAATTTAAAGCAGTATTAGAAACTGAATAGCTCCATATTATCAACTCGAGTGTTGTCAATTTTGCACAAGAGAATAATGACTTCTTTACTCAGGCATTCATTTGATGTATTAATACATATATAATCTTCTCTGAAATTTAGACTCCTGGGAAAATCGTACCAAGATAAGATATCACATGCTAGATAAGGAACATATATTTATTCAGTTGCTGAGACCCGCTATAAATATGTATGCATGTATGTATGTATGTATGTATGTATGTATGTATGTATGTATGTATGTATGTATGTATGTATGTAAATGTGTATGTAAGCATGTATGTATGCATGTATGTATGTATGTATGAATGTATGTATGTCTGTACGTACGTACGCATATATGTATGTATGTATGTACGTATATATGTATCTCTGTATGCATGTATCTTTGTACGTATGTATGTATGTATATATGTATGTATGTAAGTGTGTATGTAAGCATATATGTATGTATGTATGTATGCATGTATGTATGTATGTATGTATGTATGTATGTATGTAAGTATGTATGTACGTACGTACGCATATATGTATGTATGTATGTTTTATATGTATGCATGTATGTATGTGTTTTATATGCATGCATGTATGTGTGTGTATGCATGTATGTAAATATGTATGTACGTACGTACGCATATATGTATGTAAGTATGTATGTACGTACGTACGCATATATGTATGTATATATGTTTTATATGTATGCATGTAAGTGTGTATGTAAGCATGTATGTATGTATGTATGTATGCATGTTTTATATGTATGCATGTATGTGTGTGTTTTATATGTATGCATGTATGTGTGTGTGTGTATGTATGTATGTAAATATGTATGTACGTACGTACGCATATATGTATGTAAGTATGTATGTACGTACGTACGCATATATGTATGCATATATGTTTTATATGTATGCATGTAAGTGTGTATGTAAGCATGTATGTATGTATGTATGTATGCATGTTTTATATGTATGCATGTATGTGTGTATGTGTATGTATATATGTAAGTATGTATGTACGTACGTACGCATATATGTTTGTATGTATGTATGTTTTATATGTATGCATGTAAGTGTATGTAAGCATGTATGTATGTATGTATGTTTTAGATGTATGCATGTATGTGTGTATGTGTATGTATGTATGTAAGTATGTATGTACGTACGTACGCATATATGTATGTATGTATGTATGTATGTGTGTTTTATATGTATGCATGTATGTGTGTGTATGTAGGTATATATGTATGTAAGTGTGTGTGTAAGCATGTATGTATGTATGTATGTATGTATGTATGTGTGTTTTATATGTATGCATGTATGTATGTGTATGTATGTATATATGTATGTATGTATGTTTTATATGTATGCATGTATGTGTGTGTGTATGTGTTCAAATGCCTTGTTAAAATGAGACAGGAATTAAGAGGCATATTAATCTGCATAGTATCATTAAATAATTATTTACTGATGTCGCATTAACTATTCATAACCGCATAGGATCTTATGTCATTGTTAAATATAAAAAATCTCCATATACAAAATATACGTTTGATACAAATTTTAAAATCAGCGACATTTACGAAAGTTCATGAACTTGTATCTAGTGCTCATTTTAACCGAATTTAGTGCTAAATATTCATATATTCCAGAAATCGATTTATTGTTGTAATAGATATCAAATATAGATTATGAAAGGTCATTCACCATTCTTCTTAAATGTGTTACCAATTTCCACATTTAGTTTGGCACGTATTACGTTAAACTATATAATAAAGTCCTTAATACATTAACAATGATGCTTTTAATTTAATAAAGGCCATAACACATTAACACATATGGTTGCAATTTAATAAAGGCCACAATACATTAACAATGATGCTTGCAATTTAATAAATTGCAGCGTAGAAAGGCATAAGACATTAAGAAGGATATTAGTAATTTAATAAAGGCTAAAATATATTTGCAAAGCACCCTTGCTGTAAGACTTGAAGATGATGCAATTTGGACAAAACAGCGTTTAAAAAGTTTTGAAGTCGAAAATGTTAAGTATAATTGTAAGTCTTTTGACAAACTTATGACATTTACCTTTAGCAAAGATTGCAGAAACAAGTAACAATATATATATATAATTCGTACTTCCGACATAGAGTACGTATTATATCGTCTGTGCTATATAGCTTCTCTACCCATTACAATGCACAGAGGTAAAATATTGCATCAGTATAAGGCATATATAGGTTCTATTGATGCAACTCCTGAATTTCGTAGGGTCTCATTCACCGTTAAATATGAATACAACTATAGTTTGGCCTGAATATATTCTTAAGGTATATTTGGAGACAAACATTATGTTTAAAGTCTTTATAAGATTAAAAGGCATATAAGATGAATTAATACATACCTCTTGAAAGACGGTCGCAAGCAGACTTACAAGCAGCTAAGAAATGACGGAAGCATTCTTCTTGAAAACACATGATCCGTTTTTGTTCGGAGCTAATGATGAATCGCATTTGAACCCTTACTTATATATCTTTCAGTTTAACTTAGTCATACAGAATGGTCAGAAACGTGTGATGCCCTATCTCGCGTAAGTTCGAAAATAATACCATTTTGACACTTTGAACTCTGGACGCTTCAAAAATAACAGAATCACACATCAGGTAATTGTATCCTCAATATCCCATAGTGTAAACGTAGACTGAATAAGGCTTTCCAAACTAGTTAAATGCAATGTAAAGAGAACTGCATGATCGTTAGAACAATAAAACCACATGTTAATTTAATATGTTTCTCGAGACCGTACGCATTAACAAATTCATTCTTTGAATGTAACATATATTGCATTAATATTTGTCAAGGATCATAATCTTGCTTATAGGATCTAAGGGCATAATTTGTTTGTGATGGTTGTAGCCTGAATTTAACGATCATATATATATATATATATATATATATATATATATATATATATATATATATATATATATATAGTTTTACAAATACAAAATACATTAGAGTTAAGATTATTTCAATCAATTCTTCGTCAGAGGGGGAGGGGGCAAATTACATACACCCGAAAAAACAAAACGCTGAAGACAACTAAGATACATGTTGTGTACCTGCTCATTTAAATGGCATGCGAATATCTACAAACATGATATGATACAATCAAGAAAGAAGAATGAACATAGTCAGCCCGTGGCATTTACACAGCGTAATATAAGGCATGTTTTGTGTGTGTCTTCGTGTACGCGTTTCTTTATTATTATGTACCGTACCTTAGAATTACTGGAAAAAAGTTATTGGTTCTCATTATTTTGGATATGCTTAATTTCCTTCATGTGGTAATAATATGTTAATTTCCGATTTGTCAGTTAACGGAGACTGCGACATCTACTCATGATATATTGCTGTTATGATACATTCGTTACAATAACGTTTCACGCTACTCCAGGCTTGGTCGTACAAAATTCATAACATTGTATGAGTGTGTGTTTTAGCACAACAATTTTCATTGGCAATATTGGTTTTTGTTGTGAACCTAGCGTAACTTGTAGCAGCGTGAACAGATATTATCAGTGAATTAGTCTTGTTATTTAAACCAAATACAACGATCCTCATTATTCTCACCTTATACAGCATATTCACTATAAGAGTTGGCATTAATTGCAAGCAACATAGAACCGATACATCGTCTCTTAATGCAGCAAGAAATCAGGCTTTATCCTGCTTACTCTGCCGATCACTTAAAATAAAATGCATAGACCCATATCTGCTTATGACTTATGTATTAGATCTGAAGTCTATACAGTACTTCTTCCCTCCACATCTACGCGATTCCATACCGTATGTTTTATTTAGAGATGAAAATACCTGTTATATGTTCAAATCAAAGATGGCAAAATTCATGTTATCTTCATTATATATATGTGTGTGTGTGTGTGTGTGTGTGTGTGTGTGTTTATGGCCAAGTTGGTTGTATGTATGTGTGTGTGTGCGGGTGTGTATTTTGGATATTGGACGTGGCTTTCACAATGTTTCAGTCGTATCGCTAAGATGTCCGAAGTGTGGCAGTTTGTAGGATGTACAGTATTTGGGCAACATGCTGCACACATGTGGCATGCAGTATCACCCAATCACATTATCATGACAGTAGGCCGATCAGTAATAAACATCCACTCCTTAATGCAGAGTCATTAGCGATGTAGCTATTGGCTATCATATATATAAAGTTAATCATATATCTGTACTTTAAATATGGCAGAAACCTCCAAGGAAAACAAAGCATTATACCTTGACAAACAGTTGAATTTACAATGTTACAGGAAGAGACATATAATGCTATCTTAATTTTAATCAGTGAAACCAACCGGGAAGTTCAGGTGCGTATATAAATAGCACGCAATTGTGTGAATCTATATCACCGGGCATAATAATATTGAACACGCTGAGAGGAGGTGTTGTTTAGACAAAGCTGGCGAGAAGGGTATCCATCAAAAGTAATATATCGTTTGTTCACTTTGATTGCACGTGGCACTCAGCCACTTTTCATATTTAATCAAAACGAAAAAACACTGGATACCTATTGATTTTGAGTGTGATATATATTTAGAAAGTTCAGTTAAACAGACGCAATAGTTGATGTATTAAAACAAATTACAAAGCATATGCTACACGTTATAACGTCTGATTAAGAAAAAATAGTTTTTAGTTGGAAGGTTATGGACCTTTTGCAAAAGGAAACTCTCGAATATTTTTTTCTATAATTACAAAAAGAAGGCATGTGCAATGCAGGTCTAGTACAACTGTTTTGCCAAGAATGTTGAAATAGTTTACTCACATAGAAGCTAGAAACCTTGTGAATCAATTGCCTAATAAGATTGTCAGATGAAACGGGCCCCATGTCAGCGTGGTATTTGGAAATAGAATTTTAAACAAATCTTCGATGATACGGAACCTAACGTTTTCCATTGTTAAAATTATTTTATCTTTATAGATACAGTTTTAAAAATTGCTTACGCGCGGGTACCCGTGGGCTCTGGACCCGATTTCGTCATATCTGTCCTATCGGCGTAAGACCGGTCCTGTATATATATATATATATATATATATATATATATATATATATATATATATAGATATAGATAGATAGATAGATACATACATACATACATACATACATACATACATACATACATTGATCGATACATACATACATAAGTAGTATAAAGGGATACCCTACGGACAATGGGAATTAGCATTACAGAACCCCTTGGGACAATCTACGGACAATGGAAATTTAACATGGCGAAAAATCGTGGGACAATCTACGGACAAGGGGAATTTAACATGGCGAAAAATCGTGGGACAATCTACGGACAAGGGGAATTTAACATAGGAATAAATCGTGGGACAATCTACGGACAAGGGGAATTTAACATGGGAATAAATCGTGGGACAATCTACGGACAAGGGGAATTTAACATGGGATTTTTTTTTTTAAAAATAAAAAAGGGGTAGGCAATTCAAAGACTATCTCTTTTCGAGAAATATGGCTGGCCCTGAAAAGGGCCTTTGGGTTTATGTTAATGTATTCATAAACATAAATGGCACCGCATTGGTCTTCTTCTTCTCCTTAGGCTGCGTCTTACTGTTGGTCCGTACATCAGCACTCTTTTCAGGCATCCTTGTCTTTCGACGTAGATCCTACGTATCCACAGGCTGGTGTTGGTCCTGTGGACAACGGTCCACTTCGATCGGACATACATAAGCAAGTCTGTCCGAAACATCATGGAAGACACAAGGGTGGATGACTCAACTGTAGTCCACATCTTGAAGCGACGAGAATAGGTGAATCAATGCAGTGAACGGCGCTTATTTATAGGGACAGGAGGGATTGAAACGGATTGAGTTCATTCACCAATCCGATCACGCGTTACAGAATTCAGTCAGCCCGCATCCAATCCGAAGACAGCAGTCTGTGACGTCACGTAGTCAATATAGATTCGCTAACGCTTGTGTGCAGTCAATCTATGCGACAGTGATTCAACATGACGGAAACTCAGAAAACGATCCATTGGGCTGCACCAGCAGGGGAGACTGCCCAAGGGAACTCGGACTTACTTTCAGAAGAAGTGAATTGGGATTTTGTGGATTTTCTCTCCTCGCAAGAATTTGTTCCGGAACCTTCGTTAGCTTCTTCATTACCGCAAGTGGAGAATTTTAGACAGAGACAGAAAGAAGAATTGGAGAAATTTATGCAACGACAAAAGGAAGCGGAACAAGCTTTTCTCCTACAGCAACAGCAACAAGAAGAAGAGGTAAGAAAAAAACAACAGCAGCAACAGCAAGAAGAAGAAGAAGAAGTAGCAGCAAAGAAACAAGAGGGTGAAAATCAAACGGCCACGGTACTGTTGGACATTTTAGCGGAGTTAAGAAGTCTGAAACAAATGTATCAGACTTCTTTATCACGACCGAAGAGAATACGACCTTCCCGAGCTAAACACGTCAACCCTGTGACTAAGCCTACCGTACCACCCTTAGTGATTTCAACCCAATCATCATCAACATTACGCAGTCCAGAAGTAGGCCTTGGCCGTGGCAAAGGCATAAGGCAGTTAAAGTTGATTGCTTAAACTCACCCCTTCACCATGAAGAAAAAAAGGCCCTTTTCAGGGCCACCCACATTTCTCGAAAAGAAATACAATTTCAATTTGCCAATAACTCAAAAAAAAATAACCCACCCATTTTACCCTTATAGTACGTGTCTGTGTATGAGTGCGTGAGTGTATCTTCTTATTTTAAAATCATAACTCAAAGACACTTACCTTATATCATTCATTTATTCTTTTCTCCATTTTTTTACAATTCAATTCACAATTCACAACACAACACTTTAATTAAAAGTTCATTCACTTCTTCTTTCTCCTTGTTTAGTCTCTCTCTTTTTTTAATTTCTTCACCGTCTCACTCTTTTCCTCTTCTTCTTCCTCCTCGCTTTCTTCCCTTCTTCTTTTTTTCTCTTGTTTCTTTTTCTTCACCTGTCTTCTTTCTTCCTCAGAAGAATCCCTCTCTTCTTCTGAAGAATTCCTCTTTTCTTCTGACTCCTCTTGTTTCTTTTTTGGGCAATCTGGAGACCAATGTCCTTTTTCTTTACAATAATAACAGGTATCTTGACTTTTGTCTTTTTTATCCCCTGTTTTTTTTCTTTTTTGACGGTCTGGACACTCTGAAGACCAATGCCCTTTCTTCTGACAGATATAGCAAGTATCTTGACTTTTATCTCTAAAGGAAGGAGAGTAGTCCGTAGGCTGGTCTGAAGAGAATTTTCTAATGACCCCTCGCAAAGCTCTGACGAAACGTTCCATCTGGTCAGTCTCTTCCATCGTTGTGTTCGGCTTGAGAGTGAAATGAATAGTGAAAGGACAAGACACACATCCTTTTATATACGCTGGTCTGCTATGACTATAAAGTAGTTTATGGTGTTTGAACTTGAGTCATTTGACTTTTTGCTTTCAAGATGAAACGATCCCATTCATTCGAGAAGAAAGAAGAAGAAAGTAAGAGGCAGAAACGTGATCTATCGCCTCGTACCAGGGCTGAAATCTTGGCACAAATTCATGCCAGTGATTTTGAAGAGGACATGAGTGAACCAGAATCCGAACCCTCTAAACCAAGTTCACCACCCTTAGTCAACCCTGAAAAGTACTATTCCATTCGAGAGACGGAAAAGCGCTCCTCTAGAAAATTTAGAACCACGGCTTACAAATACACGGTGAAGTTTAAAGATTTCAAGGCTGAAGTGCCGTTAGAGAAAGCAGAAGTGTTCATCACCGAGGTGTGGGATTCTTTGCTCACTTCACTCAAGCAGCAATGTCAACCCAAAGAAGACGATCGCTTGAGACTTTCCATACAACACGACGGTTTGAAATCCCCTGTTTGGATCGAGTTTAGCACCCCTGCAGAATTGACTGCTTCCAAAGTCATGGACAAGATTCAACACGTGCAACAATCTAATGACCAGTTTGACATCACCGATGGTAAAGCCACACTGGACATGACCCACGTTTCTCCTCCTCAAGGGACTGGACGCAAAAAGATGTTATTGGTAGACGACCTTCGCAACACCAAAACAAGTCTCGTCCGAATTAACAACCCTCAAGACCAGATGTGTTTAGCCCGTGCCATCGTGGTGGGACGAACCTATGCCAACAAGAACGACACGGTAGAATGGAAAAGAACCTGTGACACTATTCAACGTTCCGACCGAGCCAAACAACGAAACGAAGCAGAACTCTTGTTACAACAAGCCGGATTGCCCAAAGACACACCCTGCGGCATTCCTGAGATGCAAAAATTGCAAGATGTCCTAGCTCCACGCTACACCTTGAAAGTGCACCCTCAAGAAATGCGCGGACCTCTATTGTTTCGAGGCCAAGATTTTAAGGACGGAAAATACATTCATGTTTATCATCACGATGACCATTTCGATACGATTACCAGTATCACCGGATTTCTGGGATACGGTTATTACTGTGAGAAATGTGACCATGGTTATAATAATCGAGAGCAACACAAGCATTGTGGATGGAAATGCTCAGGATGTTTGGCCTCTTCACCCTGTCTGAGCGAAGAACCAGTGCCTTGTTCCACTTGTCTGCGCACGTTTGTCAGCCCTACCTGTTACCAACAACATCTGAAAACGCAAGGTTCACAGAAGAAATGTGCTTGTCAACTCCTGAGATTGTGCCCTACGTGTGAACAAGTCATATGTACCAATGCTGCCAAGGCACACGTATGTCGAGGAAAGAAAAAATGTCACATTTGTCACCACATCGTGGACTTGGAACACCAATGCTACGTGCAAAAATACCAACCCCCACCAGAGAAAGAGGACGGTCACAAGAAGAAAGGCAATTTCATCTTTTTCGATTTCGAATGCATGCAAGAGACCGGCATTCACATTCCTAATTTCTGCGTGGCTCATCGAGCGTGCGAGAAGTGCATTCAAGAACCTATCTTCAGTCATTGCCCTCACTGTAGCAAGATACCCGGAGGGCGTGAAAAAATCTTTCGGGGACCGAACACGTTAGCCGATTTTGCCCAATGGGTCTTAGACCCCGTCGACAAGACGTGGAGCCAAGAGGACATCGAACGTTACGGAGATTGTCATCGTCATGCCACGGTGATGGCTCACAATTTCTCCGGATACGATGGACAGTTTCTTTTGAGGTACTATACGGAACAAGGCACCGAGCGTCCTAAAGTCACTTTGAACGGAGCCAAAATCATTTTCATGCAAGTGGGACAAGTACAGTTTAAAGATTCGATGAGCTATTTGGCCATGCCTTTGAGTCGAATGCCTAAAACGTTTGGAATGACAGAAATGGCTAAAGGGTACTTTCCACACTTTTTCAATACGGAAGCCAATCAACATGCCGTTCTACCCCATTTGCCTGAGGCTCACTATTACGACCCCAACAACATGCGTACCGAACAACGAGAAGCTTTCTACGCTTGGTACCAGATTCACGCCTCGGACCCTTTCGACTTTCAGGAAGAAATGCTAAAGTATTGTCGTTCCGACGTGGACATTTTACGGCGTTGCTGTGGAAAATTTCGAGAACTGTTCATGGAACACGGAGGGGTCGATCCTTTGAAAGAAGCTTGCACCATTGCCAAAGCGTGTTCCTTAGTGTACCGCCAACGATTCATGCCTGAAAATACCGTGGCTGTCATCAGTCCTCAAACGACCCACTATGTCAAGCGTCAATACTCGGTCAAAGCCCTACGTTGGTTACATTACTTGTGCGACAAGGAAGACAAATGGATTCAGCATGCCCGCAACGGAGGAGGCGAAAAGACCATCGGAACGTATTCGGTCGATGGCTGGGACTTAGAAAACCCCAAGATCGTGTACGAGTTTAACGGTTGCTTATTTCACGGATGTCCCGTCTGTTACCCTGACCGTGGCACTAAAAATCAGTTTTTGCAACGAACCATGGAAGACTTGTACCAGGACACTTGTCAGCGACGCCTAAAGTTAGAACAGCAAGGATACCAAGTGGTGGAAATGTGGGAACACGAGTACGATCACCGTATGAAAACCGATCCCGAGTTTAAACGCCTCGTGGAAAGTTACCAGTTCATGGACCCGCTGAACCCGAGGGATAGTTTGTACGGAGGAAGGACCAATGCCACCTGTTTGCTGTACCAAGCCGACGAAAAGAAAGGAGAAGAAATCAAATACTTGGACGTGTGTTCGCTGTATCCCTACGTGTGTAAATATTGTCGCTTTCCTGTAGGGCACCCGCAATTGCTGACGGAACACATCGACCTGAAAAACATTCGACAATACGAAGGCTTGATCAAGTGCAAAGTTTTGCCTCCCACGAACCTCTACCATCCCGTCTTACCTCACCATTGTCAAGGCAAACTGATGTTTCCCTTGTGCCGTACTTGTGCCGAAACGTGCAACCAAGATCAGCCCTGTCAGCACAGCCAGGAAGAACGGGCCTTGACGGGAACCTGGGTCAGCGTAGAATTGTTCAAAGCTCTGGACATGGGATACGAACTGTTAGAAGTGTACGAGATTTGCCACTTTCCCAAGACACAACAGTACCGCAAGGGTGATCCCAGTCAGAAAGGCATTTTCGCAGACTACGTGGATGCCTTTTTGAAACTGAAGCAAGAAGCCAGCGGCTATCCTTCCTGGTGTCACACTCCCGAAGACCAAATAAAATTCAAAGAGAAATACCTGGAACAAGAAGGCATCACTTTAGACCACATCGAGAAAAACGAAGGCAGGCGATCGTTTGCCAAAGTGATGTTAAATTGCTTGTGGGGTAAAATGGCACAACGACCGTGTTTACCCAAGACGGAATATTTGACAGAACCTTCCCGCTACTTCCAGATGATTCACGACAAAACCAAATACATGAAACACGTGGACGTCGTTCGAGAGAATTTGATCTTGGTCAATTACGAAGAAGATCTGGACTTTGTACAAGACGACCCTTTTGGAAATGTCATCATTGCGGCTTACGTGACAGCCCATGCTCGCTTAAAATTGTACGAAGCTTTAAAACTGTTAGAAGAACGCGTCCTGTACTTTGACACGGACAGTTGCATTTACATCCATCACCCGATTCAACATCACCCTGACATCGAAGGAGACCGTTTAGGAGCCTGGACAGACGAGCATCCCGACGACAAGATTCTAAGTTTCGTCAGTGGCGGTCCCAAAAATTACGGCTACGAATACCGGGACAAACAAGGAGAAGTGCACACGACGTGCAAAGTGAAAGGACTGACTCTGAATTATCGTACCAGTCGAGTGGTCAACTTTGGGGTATTGAAAGAAGCCTTGCAATCGGGAGAGGATGGAAACTTTAAAGTGACCACCTATCAACCTAACAAGATTGTACGTTTACCCACTCACCACATCGTCAGTCGACCCTTGGAAAAAGTCTATCAAATCGTGTACCAGAAGCGAGTTCGACTTCCCAATCATTTCACCTTACCGTATGGACACGTCGGTATAAAACATTGGTTGTAAGAGGATAGCCCCCCCCCCACCAGAAAGATGACTTCGCCACAGCAAGAATCGAGTGAGAAACCCGATGAGAACTCCAAGTTCAAACCCTACCATTTTCCAGTCTTCTTACCTGACTATTGTGATTGTGCCCGTCGATTGGACACGTTTCAGAAATGGCCTACGGATAGGGAAGGATTACTTTCTTCGCATGTTTTAGCTAGAACAGGATTTGTCTACTTGGGACCTGAGTCAGGATTGGGATACGAGGTACAGTGTTTCGCTTGCGGACTGAAGTTACGAATGGATCTATGTATCTATAAAGATTCAGCTATTCTGGAACATACTCGATGGTCTCCGCACTGCCCTTACCTTTCTATGGCCTTTCCACCCATCACACTACGGTACAATGTTGACGGTACCTTAGAGACGGTACCTTCCAGAACAAGACATAAAAAACGTAAAAAAGGAAAGATGTACAAGCTGGAGACTGCATTGCGACTAGTATAAAAAGAGGGCTATGGTCAAGATCGATAGTTCATTGGGACTACCAAGACCGAGCGAACAAGATGAATACTTTGAAAAAGACATCGTTCCAGTTTGGGGATTGTAAAAAAGCTGTATCTTTCTCTACTGGATGGATAAGACCCAGGCATTGCGACGGAAAATGTCCGGAAGGAAACTGCGATTGTCCATGTGGTTACCATTGTAATTGCGTAACGGAGTTTGCAGACGAGTGCGATTGTGAGCCTTGCGATGGGACCGATGCTGTACGTTGTGATCTGAGGGATGCCGTAAAGCATCATGGGAACTTTGTTCTCACTACCCCTGTCATGGAAAGTGATGCTGTGCGTGTCAAACCTGAGGGATGCGAAAGCGATGCCGCTCGTCCTCTTGGACATTTTACTGGGTTTAAAGGGGAATGTCGACCTTCACGTTTACCTCCCTACGGATGTCATCCAGCCCTGAGCAAACTCCTGCCCATGTCACTCAACCCTCATCGAAACGAACCTGTGAAAAACGAATATTCGTTTCCTGTGCGTTCGTCGGAATACTGCGACTTTGAAAATCGTCTTCAATCGTTCAAAGGAAAATGGCCTAAGTATCTGGGAGGACCGACCCCCGAAGAATTAGCCAGAGCCGGATTTTTCTACTTGGGCGAAGGAGATAAAGTCAGGTGCTTCAGTTGCGATGTGACACTTCACCACTGGGAACCGGAAGATTCGGCCTACGTAGAACATGCTCGATGGTCACCGAATTGTCATTACTTACCTTTAGTGGGACCGAGACATTGAAGTAACTTTTTTTACCATAATAATCTGTTCATGAATACTTTACAAGAGAACATTCGTGCTTTGCCTGTGGAGTTGAGAGAACGCATTTACCGAGAGCTGGTCAAAATACAAGTGAAACGTAAAGAACAATTGCATCCGTTACGTCACCGGTGTTTGAACCACTGGTACCTGAAGGCTATACAAGGACTGATTCAATTGAAAGTGTTCCATTGGACAGACATTGATCAACGACCTCCTGGTTATAAAAAGGAATGGTTTGGTATGGACGATTTTATTTACTACATTGTAAACGTACTGCATCGAATTCCAGAGGAAGAGTTAACGAATTACCAACATCTTTCACACAATGTCAACTTGGTGAAAGAGGAAACTTCTGAACGAATTGTAATGTGTAGATTAGTGACTCAACGATTTAAATTCGACACTGAAGTGAAACCATGTTTGTGCAAAGAGTACATTTCTTGTGTCAGACCAAAGAGAATTTAGTATAACCTATTCATGGATACTTTACAAGAGAACATTCGTGCTTTGCCTGTGGAGTTGAGAGAACGCATTTACCGAGAGCTGGTGAAAATACAAGTCAAACGTAAAGAACAATTGCATCCGATACGTCACCAGATCTTTAACCACTGGTACCTGAATGGTATAAGAGAACTGATTCGTCAGAAATTCTTTCAATGGTCAGACCTTGTTCAAAACTTTGAGGTCGCTAATAATCGACATGTTCATGATTATGGTTACTTCGAGATTCACCTACAGCAATACATTGAGGAAGACAAGTTAAAGGATTACCAACATATTTTACGTGGAATCTACTTAGAGGAAGAGGAAACACCTAAACGAACTCTGACGTTTCGGTTACAGTATGCAAGATTTAGATTCCCTACTGGAGAACGAAGATCTCTGGCTAGAAAGTACGTGTATTGCATCCGAAAAAAAGAGAATATAAAAACAGGCTGTCATGCCACGGTTTATGTCACATGTCATCCAACAGATTCCGTGGAAGGAACTCAATGACCATATTCAAACCGTGGATCATTACCATCAATTATTACAAGAACTTTATCCATTCAATTTTGGACGACAAGTGGTGTGTGTCTTAGTGACTTGTTTTCTGGGATTTCGTTTACCAGCCGATTCTTTGTGGACTCTTTACGATCAGTACTTACCACCTCCATGGCCTTAAATGGTCACGAAAAACTCCTTTTGTTCAAAGCCTTGCGTTTTCATCTGGATACTTCTCGACCTCAACAGGAAAAAAAGATTCGTCAACTTTTAGCGACCCAAGACGTGTATGACGATGTGTGTGTAGCTTGTGACTTACACCCTCATTGGACAGATGTTCGTGATTGGAAAAAGGGGGGTTTTGAGGCTTGGACCCAAGAAGTGGCCCAGTATGCACAAGAGTTGTTCAAGGAAAAAAGTTACTTTTCAACCTGTGTTAGTGACGGTGCCAGAAGAACCCGTCACCGAGAACAACCACTCGCTTCAGGACAGGACTGTCATGGACATGCCTGAAAGGTCATTCCGGGAGGACACTTGTGTGACAATACCTCATGTAGAGACTGTAAGAACATTACACACTGTCCCTAGGACATCTTGGTTACCCAAAACATGTTGTACAGACACTTGTTTATATTTCACTTTGATTGTTTTGCTGTGTTTCATATTCCTGTACATCACTATTTGGGTTGTATGTATTTTTGTCTTTCGTGTTCATATTTGAAACATTCAATAAACGTGTTCTGAAAAAGTATATAAACTCTTGTCTTGTTTGTTTTTAGTGTCACAAGTGACATTTCTCACACCATGGCTACCTCTGCTGTCTCTGCTCCCTCTTCCTCTACTGTCAAAGTCATTGACGAACACTTAGATCGTGCCAGTTGGGAGGCTTTGTATCTTCGCCATCCCTTTAACATGCTCATTGCTGGACCTAGCGGTTCAGGCAAAACCGAATTCGTCAAACGTTTGATCGAACATAAACATCATTTGATCGATCGACCCCCTCAACGGATCGTGTGGTGTTACAAAGAGTGGCAATCGGCGTACAGCCTCTTGCGAGAAAGTCAAGGCGATTCCATCGTGTTTGTGGAAGGCATTCCTAAAGAAGACGATGGCATCGGCTCTGACTCCCGTCTAACCCATTTGGTCATTTTCGACGACATGTTAGGAGAAGACGAAGAAGAAATTAAATTGTGGTTTACGCGCAAAGGGCATCACCGTAATGCCAGTGTCGTTTACATCACCCAAAATTTGTTTCAACAAAGTAAAGCCCATCGCACCATCAGTCTCAATGCGCATTACGTGGTCTTGTTTAAAAGTCCTCGAGATAAATCGCAAGTGCAAGTCTTAGCCAAACAGTTAGGAACGCCTTGGCTGACTCAGGCGTACGACGATGCCACTCAAACGCCACACGCCTATTTACTCGTCGATTTGAAACCTACGACCCCCGAGGATTTGCGATTTCGTACCCACTTGTTTCACCACTGGTGCCAAGACGGAGGGCCTGTCCTGTACACGTCTCCGTCCTCGACTTCATTTCACTCCCCATGAAAAAAATCTATAAAAACCTCAGACCCTTTTTCGTCTGTCTCACACAGTGTGAACATGACGTCCCTTCAGTCGCATCTTCCCGTCAAATTGATTCGTGCCTTGTATGGCATCAGTCGAGAAAAAGATCCACAAACACGAGCCCGTGTCTTAGAAGCTAGTCTCAAAGAAGTCTTACGATGGTTCACGGTGACGGCACGTCAATTACTCCAAGGAATCATTCAGATTCCTCATCAAACCCAACGCTTTTTCGATCGAAACAAAGTCGCTTTGGTCCAACTGGCCGATCCCCGCATCGACACTCAAACCAAAAAACAAATCATTTTGAAACCTGGAGGGAGCGGTACTCTAGGAGGGGTCATCATTCGCTCACTCTTAAGATGGGATCCTAATGCCCCCAAAGTTATCCCCAAGACAAAAGTCCAACGAAGCCCCAAGAAGAAAAAGAAAAAGACCAGGTCCCCAAGAAGAATAACTTCTCCAGTGGCAGGACCCTCCTCTTACCAGACACCACCCCGAAAAAAGAAAAGAAGCCCCCAGAAAAAGAAACAGAGAAAAAGTCCCCAGAAAAAGAAAAGTCCACAGAAGAAAACTAGTCGCAAAAGAGGCACTTCGGCCAGGACGCAACCTTACACTCGCAAACCACGATCTGCCACGGCAGTGACTGCGTCTCCGGCATCCTCACGTTCATCCACTTCTCCGTTGATGACACCCAGAACTGAAGAGTACTTGGAGACGTTGATCACACCAAGAACATCTCCGTTGATGACCCCCAAAAGAACTTCCCCAGTGGCAGGACCCTCCAATTTAGTGGCAGTGGCTGCTGCTCACAAAGTACCTTCTCCCAAAATCAAAGTCCAAGAAAGATCGGGCATGTTACAAAGTTTACTGGATTTGTCCAAGCAAGAACTGGCTCGATTTAGTCCGTTGCGTACCCCTGCACGACGTGTCATGCCTGTCCTCAAACTGATAAAACGTAAAGACAATCAGTGGCGACGCGTTCCAGTATAAAAAGAGCCTGTGACCAAGTCGGGGTATCAGTGAACTTGTAAAAAAGATGTCACCTCCAAGAAGCCACAAAAGAAAGAGACAAAGGCAGACGCGTCATCCGACAAAGCGCTTAGCCAAGCATCGACATTACCCTAAGAAAAGACACAGTCGTTCCAAGAAAAAGAGGCGTCAACAAAGGGGAGGATTCCTTGGCGATTTTGGGAAAAACATTGTCACCTTTATGACAAAGCGATAGTCCCAAAAAAAGATAAAAGGGTGTGCGTTAAGTCATCGACGTTAGTGTCTGTTCGGTGAATGTCCCGGAACGCACAAGCAAAAATGTCACCCTCCAGAAAACCCCAAGGAAAGAAAAGGAAAGGACTGCCACCACGTTTAGCTAAACATGGGGACCTGTTATCTGTCCTGTCCAAAGCTTCTTCACCCCTACGAAAAAAACTCATTCAAACGGCCTCCAAAGAGGTCATCGATACCGTGTGGGAATGTTGTTTGAACGTCTTGAAAGGCACGATCCCTTTGTCCAAACACCAGAAACAATGCTTAGGCAAACATCGTCACGTTCTTCGGAAAATGGTTCAAAAGAAAATTCCCATTCGTCAAAAAAAGAAGATGTTGGTCCAACGTGGAGGCATTTTACCTCTCTTGTTAGGCCCCATACTGAAAGGAGTCTTGGGAACCATGTTGGGAGGACTGGTGGGAGCAAGATAAAAAGGCCCTCGGAAGTCCCAAGATCTCAGAATCGACCCCTGACAACCCCATGGAAGGACGAAAACTAGCTTTAGTGCCTTACAAACGATGGATGGAATACCATCGGTGGCAAGAACAACGCACCCCGCATTTACCTCCCAATCCCAATTTGAGCGAGATGTCCCAGTTACAACACGAATTGCAGTCCTTGATGGGTCGCCAAGATTTGTCCGAAACAGAAAAATCGCAAAAGTACGGTCAACTCTTGCAACGATTGCAACTCTTTCACCAGAAAGCTTTAGACGAAACAGCTCTACCCACTCTGAAAGATTTTAAGACCTTGATGAAAAGTCCAGCACCATCACCAGTACCAGTACCAGTACCAGTGGTCAAGACAGAAAAAGGAGAAGAAGAAGAGGAAGGGTTTCTAACTCCACCAGAAAAAGTACGCAAGTTAACAACACCACCTACCTCCAGAATTGGATGGATTAAAAAGATGATGGCCACCCCTTCTTCATCACAAGAGAAAAAGAAAGTGAAGACAGAAGTGAAACAAGAACCCATATCCCCTGCACAGACATCCTCCTCCTCTTCGACACCTATTGCTGGTCGCACACGCAAAGCCTTGCAATCCAAGAAAATACCCCAAGAGAAAAAGAGTAGCCTCTTCCAAGAGTGGGTGCCTTATTAACACATCAACCAACACAAAAAATGGAAAAAGTCTTAGCCAGCATTTACTACGATCCCTCGCATCCTGCAGGTTACGCAGGAGTTCAAAAATTGTATCGTGCTGCCAAAACTCGACTGAAAAGTCTCCGTTTACCTCAAGTGCAACGATGGTTACAAGAACAAGCTACCTACACTTTACACAAACCCATTCGACGCAAGTTTGCCAGAAGTCGCACCCGAGTGGAAGGCATCGATCATCAATGGCAAGCCGATTTAGCCGATGTCTCTCATTTGGCCAGCTACAATCGCGGCTACAAATATTTGTTTTGTGTCATCGACGTCTTTTCCAAATTTGCCTGGGTCGTGCCCTTGACTTCCAAATCGAGCAGCGAGTTAGTGCGAGCCCTGCAACGGGTGTTGAAACAAAGCGGTCGTCGCCCTCTTCGATGGCAAACGGACAAAGGCACCGAATTTCTGAACCAAGCTTTCCAAAAAGAATTAAAGAAACGTGACATTCATTTTTTTACCACCGAGAATCCCGAAACCAAAGCCAGCATCGTGGAACGTTTTCAACGTACTTTGAAAGAACGCATGTGGAAATATTTTACGCATCACCACACTCTGAAGTACATCGACATCTTACCGCACCTGGTGCAAGCGTACAACCAATCTTACCATCGAAGCATCGGACGTGCCCCGCAAGAAGTGACTCCCGACAACGAAGTGCTGGTGTTTGAGCGTCTGTTTGGTACGTCCCCGACGAGGGCTGTCCCCAAGAAAAGTGGAGAGTTGACCGTAGGAGATTGGGTGCGCATTGGCAAAACCAAACGCACTTTCGACAAAGGTTACTTACCTAACTGGACGACCGAATTGTTTCGCGTCACTGGACGAGTGCATGGCCGTCATCCTGCCGTCTATAAATTGGAAGACATGAACGGAGAAGTACTCAAAGGAACGTTTTATTTGCCCGAGTTACAACGTGTCACCAAAAAAGAAGACGACGTGTACGACATCGAAAGCATTCTCGAACGCAGAACCCGTAAAGTGGGCAAACGACGTGTCAAAGAAGTCAAAGTACGTTGGAAAGGATATCCACCCAGTTTCGATTCTTGGATCGACGCTTCGCAAGTCATCGACTATAAAAAGAAGAAGTGACCATCATGCCCTTTCACACAGCAGACGCAGCTACGTCGACCAGTCCTTCTTCCCCTAGTTCTTCTGTGCAAGATTTACAAAAACAACCCTTGTGGGTGTGGTGTGGAGAACGTGTGCCTAAAACGCAAATCGTCTTTTTCTGCCAAATCTTCGTGGTGTATTGTGTCATCGGGGCAGCCATCGCCAATTTGAGTTTGCAACAAGGAGACAAACAATTGTGGACCATTTTATTGAGCAGTTGCATCGGTTACCTGCTTCCCAATCCCTCCCTGAAATTCTCCTCGAACGGAAACGTTGTGTCCAGTGCCAGTGCCAGTCACCACTCCAACCACAACCAGAACCCCATTTTGGGCGGAGACACGCCTCTGACGTCCACTAATATTCCCTCGGACAGCCACAGAACTCTGGAATTATGAGTCACCAAAATCAATTTTACTTAACCTTACCCAGTGACAGTTCCATGGAGGTGTTTCCCCACAACACGTTGTGCTGTTACACGGCCAAATTACCTCAGGCCATCCCCTTAGATCACGAAGCCCATTGGGAAGTGGCTTTAGTGGAAATCATTCACCCAACCCAAGTCCTCAATGTCCTTCCCAATCAAAATTTTTTTCATGTGGAAGTTCATGACGAGTCATTGCAACAGGAGTTGAATAAGAAAGTCATATATGACAATAAAACCTATAATGAGAAAACTCAAAAGTGGACCTACCACTTTTTCATTTCCCCAGGCTATTATTTCAGTGGTCAACATTTGGTCAGCACCATAGCCTCCAGGTTTAATGCCGTGTTTCTGAAAGCTTTGGAGAATGTTAACAAAAGTGTCACCATGGAGTACCACAAAGTAGCTCGTCGCTTCTGGATGAAATTTGAGCGGAGTAAAATCATGTCCATTTTATTTTGTCCTGAATTGTTTGACATGTTGGGCGGAGACATGAACCTGAGAATGAACATACTCAAGAACAACGAATTACCCATCGTTTACGACAACGAGTCTTTTAGCAAGTTATTTCGTACCCCAGTAGAACTGAACCAAGGACTGAATTTGATGTTCGTGTACTCCGATGTGGTGGAGTATAACGTGGTGGGACACACCTCCGTACCGTTACTGCGTGTCATTCCTTTCAAAGTGGATTCTGCCACGCTCGCTGACGAGGAAGGTGGAAACACTTACCACGTCCACCGCGAATTTGTCCATCCTCACTATTTGCCCGTCAGCAAGTCGTATTTGGACACGGTCAACATTACTATAAAAGGAGATCTGGGACAAAATATTCCATTTACCAAAGGAAAAGTCACGGTGAAACTCCATTTTCGAAAACGGTTCTCTCACGATTCGTAAGTAAGTCATGTATCCAGTGTACCAAGGGGTTGCACGACAGCGAGGACACGGTTTAGGAGACATGTTAAAATCGGCCTTTCGTTCGGTGGCCCCGGTGTTGAAACCGATGGTGACACGCGGATTGCACGCCTTGAAAGATGCCGCACTGACGCAAGGCAAAGAATTTCTCCAAAATGTCATCATCGACAAACAAAACCCTAAAGAAGCCTTCATGAGGGCAGGCAAAAATGTCCTGCTGCAAACGGGTAAAGACATTTTAGGCCGACGAGACACACCTATAAATGCCCTGCACGCTACCGAGTCAGGCATTCAGCAAGGACAAGGCAGAAAGAGACGACGAAGAAAACACCCTTTCACCAGACTTCAAGCTAGAAAAACCAAGAAAAGAAGAACCGTTCGAGACTTAGACGTTTTCGATTATTGAGACACAGAAAAAAATGATGCACCGAGAGTCATGTGCTTGTTCCAAGACGGAACTGGATATGTTTGCCATGCCCCCCACCATGATGACGATGCAAGAATCCCAGTGGGTGGAATTTCATCCCGTCTCCTCTTTGACGGATTCCGCTCCCATCGAGTTCGAAATCAAAGGACAACCCGAAGATTACATCGATCTGAATAGCAGTTACCTGTATTTGAAAGTCAAAGTGATCAAAACTGACAACACCAATCCTGGAGCCAATGATAGGGTAGCGCCCGTCAACAATTTCATGCATTCCTTGTTCAGCGAAGTGGACTTGTACTTGAATAACAAACTGGTCAGCAGCAGCATGGATACTTACCCATATCGTGCCTACTTGGAAAATCTCTTGACCTACGGAAAAGAAGCCAAGAATACTCATCTGGATGCTTGCGTGGTATGGAAACCTGACACGGCAGGTGCAGGCACGTTTAGCGACACAGCCCTGACAGAAGATGACAATCCTCACAATGTGGGGTTTAACACACGTAGAACTAAAATTTTGCAAGGGCGAAGTTTAGAACTGATGGATCGTTTGCATTTGGACATGTGGTTACAAGAAAAGTATTTGCTGAACGGAGTGGATATCCGTCTGAGACTGAATCGTAGCACTGCCGCTTTCCATTTGATGGCCCATGCCAACGAATACAAAACTGTTATCCAAGAAGCCAGACTTTACGTACGCCGTGTGGAAGTGTTACCTAAAGTGGGAAACGACATCAGTCAGACGTTGAGCAGAACGACCGCCAAGTATCCCATACGACGTGTGGAAGTGAAAACGTTCACCATTCCTGTTGGACAGCGATCCATGATCGAAGATCATCTGTTCCAAGGACAGTTACCCAAGCGTTTGATCGTTGGTATCGTCAGGAATTCAGCTTTCAATGGACTTCACAACGAAAATCCTTTTGAGTTTCGACACTCTAGCGTGTCCAAAATCGAAGTCAGTCGCGACGGCAAGACCTTGTGTACACGACCCTTTGAGCCTAACTTTGCCCAGAACAATTACTTGAGATCGTACTTGTCCCTGTACGAAGCCACCGGACAGTTAGGAACCAATACCAGTCACGGTATTACGTACGAAGATTATGCAGGAGGCTACGCTTTGTGGGCTTTCGATTTCACTCCAGACCAAGGCAGCGACGAGGGACATTTCCACCCTATAAAATCTGGTCAGATTCGTGTGGAAATTCAGTTTGCAAATCGAGACCCTGCTGATCCAACGTTGAACGTCATCCTGTATGCAGAATTTGACAATACGATAGAAATCAACAGTTTGAGAGAAGTCATTCTAGATTACTAGAAGCCATGGAAGACTGTTATCCCTCTTTACCTAGTGAAGAAACTTTGGACATGAAATGTGAGGAGACCGTGGAAGGAGAATCCCAAGACAAAGACGAAGAAATTGTCATGATGAAGTCGAGATGGCCAGAACAAGAAGCCCATTTAGTCTCCTGTTTTGCTACAGTCCTGGCAGATATAATGAAAGAATTGATCAAGAAAGAGTGTTATGGATGTCACAACGATCATCCCAGTCAAATTCAACACGACAAATGTCTGATGTTGAGTCAAGAAGAAAAGTTGGACGAATATCTGGACGAAGCTTGGGGTCACATCGAGATAGAATTCGTGTTGAACGAGTGGTATAAAGGGTTGGATAAACATTCTTCTCCTCCATTAACGTCTCTGGAGTGCCGTCGCATCGAATCTCTCTTGGACCAGAGTAAGAAGTCGGATCTAAACGCCTCTTACTTGTCAGACATTTTCAAGCAAAAAGTCAGGATCGAATTGATGACTTATCATTACCTGTGAAGAAGAAAAAAACACAAATCAATGGATACCTGGGAACTTTATTACCTTTTGAACCATAGTTCGTATACGGCTTCTTGGAATCCTGTCGTCTGTGCTAAAGATGAACTCCCTCATCGCAAACCTAAAGACCATCAAGCTTACGTGATCAACACGGACGAAAGTCATCTCCCAGGAACCCACTGGGTAGCCGTCTACTTTCCTCAAGAAGGATGTGTGGAATATTTCGATTCGTACGGATTGCCCCCTTTGGAAGACGATATCATCGACTTTATGAGAAGAAATGCTCAAACCACCCGATTCAATAACGTGAAATTACAAGGCACAGATTCCTTGGTGTGTGGACAGTACTGTGTGTATTTTCTGCATCATCGCAGCCTGGGCTATTCCTTAGAACATTTAGTGACTCATTTCGATCCTCGTTCTTCTGCTAGAAACGATGTGAAAGTAGATCGATGGTTTTGTGACCATTATGCTTATCTTTTGTCTCAAGCTAGGAAACGTAGTGTCCATCAATGGCCTAATGATTTCCAACAGTGGAAATCACAATTTCATTCACAACGTTGTCAGCCCTGTTCAAAAAATAGTTAGTATTTGAAGAAAAAAATGTTTGTGATTAGAAAAAGGTTGTTAGATGTTATAGTGTTGGATTATTGTTAAAAATGTTAGAAATGTTGTTGTTTAGTGATAAGTGATTTTTGAATAAAAATGTTGTGTTTTGAAAAAAATGCCTTTGTGGTTTGTTTAGCTATAAGAATATTGGATTGATGCTCTTTCATTTCTTACTATCCCTCTCATGAACGTTGCGGCTCGAAAACCGTGTGGGGGATGTTTTCCTTCACGTCCGCGCTTTCACTATAATAACCGGGGTTGTTTCCAGTCTAACCATCCATTGTCGACTCATCCTCCTAAGAAGATGTGCTCCAAACTAGCTAAGCTCAACGAAGCCTACGTGAATTTGCATAGGGTCAGACACAGTCTGATACCGAAGCCAGAAGAAATAGAGAATGTGAGAATGTTAAAAATCACTGAAGACCTAATAGAAGAGCTCTTCAGAGAAGAAGTGAACAGGGAAAAAGAAGAATGGACAGAGAAGTACAGACTTCAAAAACAGCAGCAACAGCAACAACAAGAACAGCAGCAGCAGCAACCTGAACCTGACAGAGGCTTTGTCGATTGCCGTATCGACACCAAAGAGTTCTTCTTCTCTTTCCGAAGAAGCAGACCTATTGCCAGAAAGTCTATCCTCAGAGGACATCGCATTCTTAGAAACTAAAAAAGAATGCCATAGCAAAACAAAAAACAGCCCTTTTCAGGGCTACCCAATACTCTAGAAAAGAAATAACGATCCATTTGCCAATGTGTGTGTAGGTAGAGTAGTGTGTATATAAACACTAACTCTTTATTGATAGTGAGAGTGTATGTGTTTGTAAGTGAAAAAATAGATTGATGTGTATAGTAGATTAAAATGATGTTAGTTTGTTTGTTTGGGGTGATTGAGGTGTATATTTGGGGTTAGATTGGATTGCCTTGCGTATGTGGATAGTCAATTGAAGTGATGGGTAGCATAAAAACGTGAGCGAGTGTTTCTTTTAGGTCCGCGCGTTGTTGTTGTTTTTTGGTCATGATCTAGGTAAGATGGATTTTATGTTTTTAGGGGATGTTTTCGTTCACGTCCGCGCTTTCAGTATAAATTGAAACTCGTTCGGCAGTCCAGCTACCCTTGTTGATTGATCAACACCAAATATGAACACGAGACTTGAGAAACTGTTGGAGCTTCATGTGCATCTGGAATATGCCAGGCGCATATTAAATGAACTGGCCGCGGAAGCCATTGTCGAGGAGGGAAGGATAAGAGAGGAGGAAAGAAGAAAAAAAGAAGAAGAAGAAGAAAGAAGATATAAAGAGGAAAGAAGAAACAAAGAAGAGGAGGAGGAAAAGGAGAGAAGAAATTTCAAAATCCCAGAGAGTGAAAATTGGGATTCTGAAGCGACATATCCTGCCTCTGCTCTCTCCCCCAAAAAGGTAAAAAGTAACTGGGGGATAAGATGTGTATGTGGCGCCAGGCCTGGAAGGTGCCACCATTAACCAGGTGCCCATGAAGTTCCAAACAAAACAGCCCTTTTCAGGGCTACCCAATACTCTAGAAAAGAAATAACGATCCATTTGCCAATGTGTGTAGGTAGAGTAGTGTGAAAATAAACACTAACTCTTTATTAATAGTGGAAGTGTATGTGTTTGTGAGTTTGTGTTTGTAAATGATGAAGTAGGTTGGTGTGAATAGTAGATTATGGGTTTCTTTATTGTTTCTTAGAGTATGTGGAGAGTATAGTTAGGGTTTGATTATATGAAATGAGAAAAAGTGGGGATGTTTTCCTTCACGTCCGCACGTTGTTAGGTTATGATATAGGTAAGATCCATTTTATGTTTTAGGGGATGTTTTCCATCACGTCCGCGCTTTTTGTATAAGAACCCACAGTATTCGTGGTTCAAACCATTCTGCAAAGAATAAAAAAGAAGATGGCTTCAAACCACCTTAACAAAATGGAAAAATTGCAAAACGTCATGGACAATTTAGGAATGTTTGAGCAAATGTTGGTTAACCTAAACGAGGATCACTACTCATATAGTCCCCATAGAGTGAAGATGGAGATAAACAATTTACGAAAAATGAAGGTAATCATCAGTGATCTGTTAAAAGAAATAAAGGAGGAAAAGGAGGATGAAGAGGAAAGGATAAGGATGAGAGAATGGAATGAAAAAATTGAAAAAGAAGAAGAAAATGAAAAGAGGAAGAAAGAAGAGGAGGAAGAGAAGAAGAAAGAAGAGGAGGAGGAGAAGAAAAAAAAGAAAGAGAAGAAGAGTGTAGGAGATAAAATAAGAAGTTGGTGGAGGAAAAGAAGAAATTAGAAGAAGAAGAAAACCCAAAGGCCCTTTTCAGGGCCAGCCATATTTCTCGAAAAGAGATAGTCTTTGAATTGCCTACCCCTTTTTTATTTTTTAAAAAAAAAATCCCATGTTAAATTCCCCTTGTCCGTAGATTGTCCCACGATTTATTCCCATGTTAAATTCCCCTTGTCCGTAGATTGTCCCACGATTTATTCCTATGTTAAATTCCCCTTGTCCGTAGATTGTCCCACGATTTATTCCCATGTTAAATTCCCCTTGTCCGTAGATTGTCCCACGATTTTTCGCCATGTTAAATTTCCATTGTCCGTAGATTGTCCCAAGGGGTTCTGTAATGCTAATTCCCATTGTCCGTAGGGTATCCCTTTATACTACTTACATACATACATACATACATACATACATACATACATTAAAATAACATGGCATGTAAAGTGTTGGTATAGAGCACATTGATATAACAATATTATTAATACAACAAATTGTGATCCACCCATGGCGCAATAATACGAATATATAAACATTCTTTCAACTGCAATCCTATATATAAATGATGAAATTCTACTAATTCTTTAATCATAGATGACGTATGGAAATAACGATACAATTTATTGATACTCCCTCTGTTCTAAATGAAATTAAAATGGTACTCAATTTCATCACAATACTTTCTTTTTCCATCTCCCTCTACCCTCTCGTGCGTGAGGGACAAAATAAGTACAAATCTGGAGTGAGACAGGAAAACATTTTGTGCTGGACGAAAACATTTAAACTGAACTTGTACCAAGTAATGTATTGTAATATGGTTCGACGTAACGTTGTGTTCACGCTTTCATTGAGATATATCTATAAGGTTCATAACATCGATGTTATATAGTAGCAATACCCAGTCGACAGTAGGCCTATATGTTATATAGTAGCAATATCCAGTCGACAGTAGGCCTATATGTTATATAGTAGCAATACCCAGTCGACAGTAGGCCTATATGTTATATAGTAGCAATACCCAGTCGACAGTAGGCCTATATGTTATATAGTAGCAATACCCAGTCGACAGTAGGCCTATATGTTATATAGTAGCAATACCCAGTCGACAGTAGGCCTATATGTTATATAGTAGCAATACCCAGTCGACAGTAGGCCTATATGTTATATAGTAGCAATACCCAGTCGACAGTAGGTCTATATGTTATATAGTAGCAATACCCAGTCGACAGTAGGCCTATATGTTAAATTTGTCAGTTACGAGGCACACATAATGTATGGTATTCAATGCTTAGTTGTTCTTGTTGTTACTTAAGCCTATGATAATGTTCTAAAAATCGATTATTAATTATTTAGTGTAAAACGGTCCAAATAGTCGCCCACCCCCCTCTCCGCCCCACTCTTCAGGATTAGCTTAGCTAGATACGGGCGAAAATCCGTGAACATATGAGCGTTGGGGACTTTAGCTTGTGTCATACCATGATTACTCTGGACCTCTGAATGATGGTAAAGTTGAGTCAAAGCGTCCAAAGGAATGCGAGAGAGCGAGAGTGAGAGAGAGAATTGTATTGTCCTTAGAAATTTTACTTAAAGCAGAATAATGACTTAGATCAACTGTCAATATTTTCAAATATTTTAATTACCTCTTCTTGGTTCGTCATTTCCCTTAGTTTCTATTCCACGCTAATGTCCATACGCCATTACGTGAATGCCTGACAGTTCAGTTTCAGTGTACGAGAACTGTTAACCGTGTATGTTGTTGTTGTTGTTGTAGGGTTTAACGCCATTTTTCAGCACACGATAGGCTATACATGGCGGCCAGTATTAATGGTGGAGGAAGAACCCGGGAAACCCCGGAAAGAACCACCGACCCACGAGAAGCTACCGGCAAGCTTTCTCACATACCCACATTAGGTTAACCGTGTATGTACTGCACAACTTTTTTAATAAAAAAACATATTTCTTCTTTAAATCACGGGTGTGTCATATATTGATTTAGTAAATGTGAATGAAGAAAGAAACTAAAAAACAAAACAATCAACTTATCAATTTGCATATGTGATTGTGAACAACCAGACAAATCGTAGAGCTACATTTTGTATCGGACACATTCGCAGCGATGTGAGGAGTTCAATCACTCGGTCAATACACAGTTGTCCGGATCATATCGCTTTAATCTTTTGTTGCCAAAACAAATGTTTCTACTTTGAAGCAAGGGCGTCACACGATCACTTAAAAAATGATTGTCAAGGCACCATTTAGCAAATGTTTTACCCACTTTTGCAGTTTGAACCACTTACCCTCAAGTTTAAACAATAGTATATTTTGCCTAAGAGTACAACAATTTTGTGTCAAAATATAGATGGCTCTTTCTTGTCAAATACATTATGTAACTATTGATCGACAAATTAAGGATTCTTACTTAATAACAAATTTTGAGATCTTTTAATATTCCCCTCCCCCCAATTTTTTTTATTTGAAAAGGTGAACAAGCATCACTTTCATTTTTTTTTCTGGTAGAAATGAACAAAAGTAGAAGGACACGGTGGATTTTGCCCCTCCGGCACACTTTGTGACTTTTCCATACATCCTCGTTAATATCCATCGAATGAATGAATCAATGTCTGAATGAACCAATGTCTGACGAAATGAATGAATCAATGAATCAATGACTGAATGAATGGCTGACTGAATGCATGTTTGTATGTCTGTTTGTATGTCTGAACGATCGAACGAACGAACGAACGAACGAATGAATGAATGAATGAATGAAATTTTACAAGCATATGCTGTGTATTGATTTTATTCACAACTTGTTATAGTTATGCCTTTAATATAAACATGCCTGTTTGACTCGACTAAAACAGTTATAACGGTAGCATGGTGTAACAGAATAGAAACCGTGTGGGTTTATGACTAAACAAATAACATAATGTGTCTAAATGGCGAGACTTGTGCATTGTACTATAAGATGCTGACAAAATAATAAAAGAAACAATCCATGCAATACCAGATTCTCGCACACACCCTACACACATTCACAAATAAATAAATAAATAAATAATATATATATATATATATATATATATATATATATATATATATATATATATATATATATATGCGTATATATATATATATATATATATATATATATATATATATATATATATGTGTGTGTGTGTGTGTGTGTGTGTATATGTGTGTGTGTGTGTGTGTGTGTGTGTGTGTGTGTGTGCGTGTGTGTGTGTTGACGACGGTTCATATAACGGATATTCTATATAAAATGAAGCAAACCAAAATATCACAGTTCCGTCATATGCCAGGTGCACTCTGGTTCAACTTCCCACTTTAAATTTAAACAAAACAACAGAAAAAACCACAAAGTATCACAGTTCCACTTTGGCTCAACTTCCCAATTTCATACTTGCTCAACTTCACCCTCCACCTGTTTCAGTCTGGCTCAACTACACTCTCCACCAGTTTCAGTCTGGCGCAACAACCCCTCTCACCAATTTCAGTCAGGGGCAACAACACCTCCCACCAATGTTAGTCTGACGCAACAACACCACCCACCAATGTTAGTCTGGCGCAACAACACCTCCCACCAATTTTAGTCTGGCGCAACAACACATCCCACCAGTTTTAGTCTGGCGCAACAACGCCTCCCACTAGTTTCAATATGGCGCAACAACAACTCCCACCAATGTTAGTCTGGCCCAACAACACCTCCCACTAATTTTAGTCTGGCGCAACAACACATCCTACCAATTTCTGTCTGGCGCAACAACGTCTCCCACTAGTTTCAATATGGCGCAACAACTCCTCCCACCAGTTTCAGTCTGGTTCACCTACACCTTCCCTCCACCAGTTTCAGCTACAAGTAGATTAAACTGGCAGCGTATAATACGAAATACGCTACCACGCAAAATACTAAAAATACTCAAATATATATATATATGTGTGTGTGTGTGTGTGTGTGTGTGTGTGTGTGTGTGTGTGTGTGTGTGAAATGAATAAATATCCACTCAACAAATGCCTTTAGTACATTGCATTATATTAATGTCACTAATGGTTTATACAAAGAAATAATAAAATACATTAAACCCGCACTCTACGTACGACTTTCTACTCCGAGTCTGATAAGTTTAAACTAGCTCAAACTTGTGAGATTTTTCACATTCAAAAGGATCAAAAGGAAACTGAAAAACACATTGTCATCATTTTAACAGTATCAGTGTTGTATTCTTTGCCAATTATAATATCACGCTAAAAAGAAAATATTTTTCAATAATTCATATTAGGTTTAAACATAAAACGTGTATAATGTATAATTTTGTTACCATAAAAGAATACTACGTTAAAAATAGACAACAACAATACAATTGTCAACATATAGTTTCAATCCAATGAATGATCATTTATAGTATTCTTCAAAAGTAAAATAGCACAAGTAAATTACCATTATTAAATAAACAAAGAAGGAATGCAAAAGTATACCAAGAAGCATATATGCAAAAATAAAAACTAATTTAAAATAAAATGTACCGTTTTGTGGGAGGGAGCTAAAGACAATTAAGTGTGCAACACTTACCAATATAATTTTGTAGTTTTCATTTTTTTGCCGAAAAAGCCACCGCCCATTTGATATGAATACATCCTGTCCTAGAGTGAAGAATTGTCAGTACGATGCAAACCAGTCATACAGCTCGTTTTATCCTGAGTATGTCATGTGCAAAACGAGCGCAGATAGTTAATATTTCAAGAACGACTTTTCCATTAGGACATCAGAACAGGGTTTAAGGAGGGCATTGGACAATAGCTACGGAAAAGTACTGAATATCTAAAATTAGATTTACCCACCCCAAACCTAAATTTTAATAGCATCAATAGCTTACCCACTGATATTGTTTAGCTCAATTTGCCTGTAAGGAGGGTTGGCCAATACTCTGTTAAAATTATGAACAAAACCAGAGAAATGTAGAGGTACGTGTCTTTGTCGTCCTAAAATGAGCAATAAAGGTAGGTCCAGGAGAGGCAGGAACTGCTCAGACCTCATTGGACTTGAAGTCTCATAATGGAAAGGTCTTGTTCAGTAAGAAACGTGTACGTTCTTGTGATCATAGTGGCAATCCATCGTGAAATAGTGGTAGCTAAAATGCCTGTAAAGCCCTTGATAGGGAAGAAAGGACTCTTGAAAGGACTCTTCCTACCTTTTTTAACGTTTGGATGCCTTTAGAACGAAACCGAGTGTCCTCACCGTGGATACAAGATTTTGTCATCTACAACACTGATGAGACTGAAAATTTCTCTTAGTAGTGAAGCTATGTAAGTTAATTCATGTTTGACTAAATATCATGATTGAAAAAGGATAAAAACCACATCCTAATTCCCATTATACTGGCGACAGCCATTGTAGATAGATAAGAAATAAGGGCAAATGGGAGAAGAAACACAGTTTTTCGATCAAGGTACTAAAGGAGGCGATTATCAATGGGTCATTGGGTGGTTTTTTTATGATCATATAACGTAGTATATCTAGCTGTAAGAGAGTACAAGACAGGCTTTGTAATTTCAAAATACCTAATATGATCAGCAAACTACGAATCTAACTAAATGTTTGTGCCCTGAGAGAATCTAATTGTGTTTGAAAGGACAGCTTCAAAGGCCATGATATATAATCATCATATCTGGTTCTCAAAGAGAAACAAAAGGAAATAAGCAATATAAGTTATAGTGGGACAGTTAGTATCATTGTCTTTCCTGCTGCACAAATCAGAGAAAATTCTTGACATGGCATGCTAGACCTTAGATCGGGAAATTCTCCAGGCCTGAGTGTTGCAACTGACCTGAAAACGTTGTCTGGAGGAAAGATTGTTTTTGACATGCGCCTGTCGTGAACATCGGGAATTTCTGGGCTGATGTATATGAGTGATCCACGGTGTTGTCACAAAAGATCCTTCCTGTGAGGAAGAGAACTGGAATCAGCAAACAATAGATCTAGAAGTTCGCTGAACCACAAGCGCCATGGCTACATTGGGTATGTGAAAATAATATGAGTGATAGAGGTTATGGCATTTTGCAGAACTTGATGAAGCAGTTGAATCGGTGCACATTGCGTACGTGAACAGACAATCCTACTGGAGACTGAAGGCATCCACTATCCATACTTGATCTGGGATAGGATACATGTAAACGGGAAGACTGCTGTTGTCCCTGGTTGCAATGTATTCACTATTGATACTTCCCAAAATGCGAAAGAGGACTTTGTAACAAAGTGTTGAAGAGTCCTGTATGGAGGACTAAGGTAGTCCCAAAGAGGAGATTCTACAACTCGCTCACAACTGAAAGGAACGAACCATTTTCCATGATGCTTGACTAAGCTTAGGAAAAAGGGGCTAGGTGAGTACCGATGCGAACATCTGGAAGAGGGGTGTACGGCTGACCCGTTACCTTCAACTTTCGGAAAAGAAGAATGTATGAAAGCTGCATCCTTTCTTTCCTGGATCGTCAGGAACCTCTGCTGTTTCGGTTTCTAGGGGTCCGCCTGACGAGGAGGGACTTTAGTTTGAGGTTGCGTACTAGAATCGGGCTGTGGCTGCTTAAATAAATTGGCTCTTGAGGGAAATTCGCATTGACATGTTTTCTGGCCAAATTCGATTGGCCCGGGTGGCTGTGAAGGATATATGCTAAAGATCTAGCAAGTTTCGAGAAACCATGGTAGGAATGATGCCTCCGAAGAGAGTCTTGGCTTCTAGCGGAGCAACCCTATGAAGGGCTTTACTGTGGTCGAGTAAGACCTCTGAGGTGTTCAGGGCAATGTTACGGTGGAGGTGAAGAAGTTCCGCTGACTAGGCTATGGAAACATAAAGTGCATGCCAAGACAAATTTTCCACAGCTATCAGCCTATGTTGAAGTGTGGCTGGGTTCAAAGAGACCTTCCAGCAGCAAAGGGGGCGAACAGACCTTTTGTTGGAACGTCATTTTAGGATACCTAAAACCTCTTACAAAACGAAATAAAATAGGTCACTAACGCCAAACCAAACCTCTAACCAAGCAAGAGTTACTATAATTGAGTTAGTTGTTTGGTTACATTATTGCTGTCGTCATTGTTTGTTTTTTAAAGTATGTGCGCGCGGTTACCCACCGTGACGCTTCATTGAGGTCACACCACTTCTGCTGCTACAATATTCAGTCTCTCATCCCAAAATGTTATCAAGGTTTAAACGATATCTTGATCGAGGATCATGTAAATTTATCGTTAAAAATCCAGGTGGGGTTGACTGTGCTCGCGAAAAGAAATCTTTAAATTTTATTATATCCATGTCATGGCTACACCAAGTCTGATGAATATTTCGCAGAATATGTATATCAACTCTGTTATATAAACCGAAGATATTAAATTTGTTATGATCACTTTTGGTAATTGTGTATATCGTTGAGTAACATAACTCACGTCAATGTCTGTATGCCTTCCTCTGGAAAATACTCTAGCTGGATTTTTTTGATTGTTTATCTAGCATCACATCATCATAAACTACAAAATTATTAAAAAATCCATCGATGTCATCTACTGATGGTGCTTCATCAATATCAATAATAAATTCAATACTATCTTCGCCTTTTTCATTTAACAATTTTGCGTTGCCGTTAAAATTTGTAAGTACTCCATAGCTTTGCTGATCATCAACTGATGGTACTATCAAATACAACTTATCCCATTTGATCATTCTCATTATCAAATTAAGTAACAATTGTGTTTTGCCAGACCCGGACGGCCTAATTATTATCATTCGGATATAATTTGGTAAAGCTGGATGGTGTTTGGTTCTTGCTTTCCTGTCATAATATGGATTTATATTGTGTTCGATGCATAACATCCACCCCGCACAAGTGGACTAACAACTACAATAACAAAAAATAAATAACGTGCGCTTAGAGGTAAGTGTGTACGATGTGGTACAAAAAGATATAAATTTATTTCTCTTGACAAGACGAGGACAATTGGTGGCGATATCGCTACTTCATCAGAACAATTACCAGGAACTCCATGGGCTAAATACCCAGGAGAAAACATCTTCCTGGATATAATTATTTTAGTCCATGAATCAGACTTGATATTCGATTTGACGAGCGAAATCAACCAAGGCCCGGTGAGTATCCTATAAACGATAATGGTCGAGGAACTAAAACAATATCATCTAACAGAAGATCATGATTTGCTGATGATCTTGGTATATTTACGTTTATATTATGTTTTCCTGTAACAGCTGGTCGATAAAACAACGGCAGGGGTAGATCTTAAAACTTTTCCTTGTGACTGAAATAACCGCTGTTACAGTGTATCACGAACTATCGTTCTACTTGCCACTATTAAATCGTTTGGTCTCCACACTTGCAGAAAATCGTTCATGGAAGTTTCTGAAATTATTTCACATTGAAGTTTATTCGGTTGTTGTCAAGCGCTCTATGATCATCAGTTATTTCTTTATAATAATCTACACAATTCTTTAGCCATTAGTGTCGAGACAATAAAGCATAATGCGGTGGTTGACCATGATCGCCATATATTATTACAGCTCTTGCTTCGTTAATAGCCAATCAAAAAATATTTTACCGTTACTAGCGACACTGTACTTTTTGGATCCAAAACAATAATCATCAGAATACATTTCTCTCCCATTCGTTCAGGAGTCCGTTTATCGCCCTTCTATCGAAAGAATTTATGATAAGCGCATGATTTAATATTTGTTTCTCTCATGTCTCTAGGTAGTCTGTGTGTAGATGTTATGACAACTATTTCTGAACAATTGTTCAAAAATAATTCGATCACATGAGTTGTTTTACCACAACAACCAGGCCCATTGAAATAAACTGCCTCATGTGTAGCTTCTGGATCATGTACAGATGGTGCCAACGATAACTTTGACATTTGATTATTTTTGCGATAAATATCTTTAGTCGAAACATCAGCGGATTCAGTAAAATCAAATATATTTTCTCGCTTTATTCTCCATTCTCACCATGATGCATAAGTGTCGATATGTAGTTGTTTTAGCAATTTTGTATTCTTTTTTATATAAAATGAATCCATAGCGATTCTGACAGCGGACTCAGAAACGTACGCGAGCACTGAAGATCTTACATGACTAAACTGCGGATAACTCACTATCCATATAGCTCATAACTGTACCAACTATAGTTCCATTTGTACAATATCGTTAATGAATATATGATCCTCCTTGGGTGAATTTACCGATTATTTTGCTACCAAAATATTTTGCTGTTTTATTTTCGTAATCAGTTATATCATGATCGCCGTCTTCAGAGTATATCTTTTGTGGTGGCAACCAAACCTCTTTCTGAGAAAAATATGATGTAATTGCTTCACTTACAAACAACGATATTATTATTTTTACGTCAATCATATATCGTAATAAAACTACTGGTGCCCACATTTTTTTAAAAAAGTGTTTACCAAACCAGACATAAAAAATCGGAAGAAGACTTTTAGTAAACTCGAATGACTTGATACAGTCGACTCCAGTTAAGTCAAAATCCGGTAATGGTCAGTTTATCGTTATTCTGGTCATCTGGTGTTGGGATGTCCAAATCTGCTAAAATACTCAGAACACTTTCCGTAACCAAGACAACTCCCCGGATAACATGCGAACATATCAACCGAGATAACATCTCTATAATCGTAAAAATTATTCCTAGATCCACCCTGTCCGTATTCTATACAGCTGGTATTATATCATTCAGAAAATCAAACCGAGTTGGTTTCCACGAATTGTTCTCTCTATCAAAATGAGCAGCAACTGACTGAACAGTAAAACAATTACTCAGTAATTATTTAGACCTGACATCGTCAACGTCATGAGATAAATATTGGCAGGCAAGATTTTTCATTTTATCGTGGCGAGATACTTTACGATATATTTCGCAGGCCAGGTTTTACAAATTGATCAAACTTAATTTTTTCTTTGATGCATATACTTCCATCTGGTCTAATCAATTCATCGTCGTTTTCAGAACTCTGAAATAACCATATTAATACAGGATCGTTCTTACTTATCTGGTTAATAAAATCGAACATATCTTCTTGGTAAAATTTTACAGTTCTAATTTTGGGGAACTTTGTTACTGCGCTAGTCTACGCAAGCGCATTATGATCATTAATTTCAATCGAAGCTCCTTTCGATTTAGACTTTGATTCGTACAAAATCCCCCGGTTGTCGTTTTTACTGGTTTGAAGATAATAATGCCTACATACAGACATTGCTGATGAAGAACTTCCAGAACATGGAGATAATCTGATTGGTCTAGAACGATGTTGTCGCACAGAGATTGGTGATCGAGAACATCGAGGGAAACTGATTTGTCGAGAATGATGCCTACACAGAGATATTGATGATACACAGAGATTGCCGACCGAAAGCTTCCAGAACTTTGGGGATAACTGGCTTAGCGAGTAAAATGCTGACACAGAGCGATTTCTGATCGCAAGCATCGTGGGAAAATGTTGTGAAGAGAAAGATGCTGACCCATATAGATTGCTGATCGAGAAATTCCAGAACAGCGAGGGAAAGTGCTTTGACGACTAGAACGATGCTGACAAAGAGAGATTACTGAAATAAAGGGATTGATGATCGAGAACTTCTAGAACATCGATATAAACTGGTTTGAAGAGAACGATGCGGACTCAAAGAGATTGCTAAATATCGAGGGAAGCTGCTTTGATTAAAACGATGCAGACACACCGAGATTGCTGATTGAGAACTTCGAAGAAAACAGGTTTGACAAGAACGATGCTGACTCAAAAATGATTGCTGATCGAGAACTTCCAGAACCACGATGGAAACTGGTTTAAAGAGAACGGTGCTGACACACAGAGATTGCTGATCGAGAACATCGAGGAAACCTAGTTTGGAGAGAAGGATATTGAAACAAAGATATTGTAGATCGAAAACATTGAGGAAAAGTGATTAAAGAGAACCATGATGGCACACATGGATTTGTTGATCAAGTTTATCTAGGGAAACTGGTTAGACGAGAACGATACTGAGATTGCTGATCGAGATATCTAGGGAAATTGGTTCGAAGAGGACGATGCTGACACACAGCGATTGCTGGTGGAGAACATCGCGGGAGACTGATTTGGCGAGAATGATGCTGATACACAGAGAACTTCGAAAACATCGAGAGGAACCGGTTTGGCTAGAACGATGCTGACACTAAGAGTTTGCTGATCAAGAACATGGAGAGAATCTGCCTCGACGAGAACGATGATGATACACAGGGATTGCGGGTCGAGAACTTCGATTGAATCTGGTTTGAAGAGAACAAAGCCGGCACACCTACATTGCTGATGTGGAATGTCCAGAACATCGAATTATACTGGTCTGAAGAGAATGATGATGACGCAGAGAGATAATTCATCGAGGACATCGAGAGAAACTGGTGTGACGAGAACGATGCTGACGGAGAGAGACTGTTGATCGAGAACATAGAGTGAAACTGTTTTGACGTGAATGATGCTCACACTACGAGATGGCTGATCGAGATCATCTAGGGAAACCGGTTCGATGAAAGCGACGCTGACACAAAGAGATTACTAATCGTAGACTTCCAGAAAATTGAGGCAAACTGTTTTTAAGAGAACTATGCAGACAAAACAGACAGTGTTGATCGAGAACATAGAGGGAAACATGTTTAAAGAGACCGATGGTAACAAACACATAGATTGTTCATCGAGGACATCGAGGGAAACTAGTTTGAAGAGTCGATGCGGGCACACAGATAATGTGTATCGAGAATATCGAGAGAAACTGGTTTTAAGAGAACAATGCCGACACACAGACATAGCTGATGCAGACCTCACAGAACATCTAGAAAACATGGTTCGATTAGAATGATGCTGACATATACACAGATTGCTGATACATAGAGATTGCTACTCTTAAGCTTCCAGAACATTGGGGGAAATCTGACAGAGATTTCTGATGGAGAATATCGAGGGAAACTGGTTAGACGAGAACGATGCTGACACACAGACATTGCTGATTGAGAACATCGAGGAAACCTAGTTTGACGGGAACGATGGTTACACACTGAGATAGCTGATCGAGAACATAAAGGGTGACTGGTTTGAAGAGAACAGTGACGCTACACACTCAATGCTGATGAAGAACCTGCGCACATCGAGAGAAACTTGTCTGACCAACACAGAGATTGCTGGCACTCAGTTTCATGCTCGAGACTTTCCAGAACGTGGGGTTAAATTGGTTTTGCGAGAACAATGCTAACACACAGAGATATGCTAATCAAGAAAGTCGAGGAAAACGGGTTTGACGAACACAGTGCTGACACACGGAGATTTCAGATCGATAACATCGATAGAAATTGGTTTGACGAGAACGATGATGACACACAGAGATGTATGATCGAGAAGAGCGATGAAAACTGTTTTGACGAGAAAAATGCTCATAAACCGAGATTGCTAATAGAGAACATCGAGGGAGAGTGGCTTGATGAGAACGATGCTGATATACAGTGATTCCTTATTGAGGACAGATAGTGACATCTCTTTGTCGAGATCAATGCTGACACACTGATATTGCTTATAGAAAACATTGAATGAATCTCGTTTGATGAGAACGATGCTGACACACAGGGATTGCTGATCGAGAACTTCGATTGAAACTGGTTTGAAGAGGACAATGCCGACACACATATATTGCTGATGGAGAACTACTAGAATATCGAGAGATACTAGTATGACTAGAAAGACGGTAATTTATAGAGATTATTGATCGAGAACATTGAGGAAATCTGGTTTAACGAGAAGGATGCTGAATACTCATATAATATTGACACACAGGGATTGCTGATATAGGGCTTCCATAACATTGGGTGAAACTGGCTTTACGAGAACGATGCTGACACAGATAGATTGCTACTCGAACAAATGGAGGAGACGAGAACAATGCTGTCACAGAGATTGCTGATCGAGAACTTCGAGTCCAGCGATGGAAACTCATTTGAGGAGAACGATGCTAACAAACAGGGATTGCTGTTTGAGATCTTCGTAGGAAACTGGTTTGACGAGAATGATGTTGATACACTGAGATTGCTGATAGAGAACATCGAGGAAAACTGGTTTGAAGAGAACGATTCTGACACACAGAGACTGCTGGTCTATAACTTCAGTGGAAATTGGTATGACAAAGAACGGTGCTGACACTCAGAGATTTTTGATCGAGAACTTCCAGAACATCGAGGGAATCTTGTTTGACGAGAACGATGCTGCACAAAGAGATTGTTGATCGATAACATCGAGGGAGACTGGTTTGACTAAAATGATGCTGACACACAGATTAATCGGATCGAGAAATTCGAGAAGATCGAGAAAAACTGGTTGGACGAGAACGAAGCAGACACACAGGGATTGATGATCGAGAATATCGACGGGATCTGGTTTGAGCAGAATGAAGCTGATGTACAGAGATTGCTGACACACAGACTATGGTGACACACCGAAATTGCTACCGGCTCCAAAACTACCTTATATGAATTTACAAAATACCTTGTATGAAGACAGCACTTTAATATTTTTTAAAAAAAACTTTAACATCATCAAGTAAACTGTTCAGTTCCAAATCAATTAGTTGCAGCACTGAAGTTTTAGCAACAAATCATGTCAGCAGTCAATCGAAGCAATGCATTTAAAAAAGAAATGCTTCTGAAGAAGGCTGGTTTTGGAAGAGAAGCAAGAGTATAAGGGCCAGTAATCGACGCTGACGAGAAAACTTTATTTTCAGCTGGTGAAATGGGCTCTCGCAATCCTCTGCTTTGCAATTTTCCCTGTTCTATTTTTTTGGAAAAATGTTTGTTTTAAAGGTCGAGATGAGTTTGGAGATTTGTCAGCTTTTACAGATTCCACTGGTACCCTATATCATCAACATGCTGAGAGGGATAACAAAACCTTGGACGGTACTGGGAGGGATGAATACAGATCAACGATACCTCGCATTTTTTCCTCCTGAACAACACCGGAACGAGACTCTGTTCATCTGTACCTGGAGCATTTGAAACATATTCCAATGCAAAAACTGACAGAAGGTTCACATATATGGTAATTATTTTTTTAAAGATGCAATGACTGTCCTTATTTCAAATAAAAATATAAATGAAGAAAATAGTCGTTAAAATGTTCATACAATATAAAGTATGAAGGAAAAAAAATAAATATGAAAGAAAACAAAAACTATATAAAAAATGTGTGCTTTTTACATGCCAAGCAATTTTCCCAATCAAATGCATCAATCAACTGTGCAAAATATAAGAAAACAGAGATTTTTGTAACAGAGTGTACATTGGAAAATATTTAATGAAAATATCATCTAATGGGCAAAATATTACAAAATGCAGATTCTGTCTGACACCAATAAGGATTAGTCAACTGGGATCGCTGATTAAACTAGCCTCGGAGATAGCAGCAATCCAGGGGAGAATCACAAACAATTCATCAAGGAAGACTACTCTGACAACCCTGTCGAAAGCTATGATCCCTCCAACAGAGATCATGCAAGTGACTGGTAATAATAATAAGAATAAATCTACTTGCTATTTGGCATCTTGAATCTCCTCAAAATGTACTTCATAGGTTATATCTGCTAATAAGAATTGCGTGGTTTCAAAATACTGATCAGTAACTCGCAAATGTGATGTAGCACGTAGACTTTTAATTTAGGCTACATTTGAAACTGAAATCACATTCCAAAAAGGTATTTACTGCACTTCGAAACGACAAGAATTAGTTTTTCACAAACAATCAATGTTTAATCCACCATCTTCTTGAGAATTTAAATTAAAATACTTTCATATTGTTTGCAGCTTACGATTTCAAACTATAAATGGCGGAAAAGAAACAGTTATACAGATTGTTTTCAACGCCAGTCCCTCAAGTTACATACACATTGTGCGGTAAACACCAGAAGTAGATAATCAGAATTTAGCGGGACTGACAGAAACAAACTAAATGCCTCCATCCCTGACCAACTGGAAACTTTGTTAAATGACGGAGTCATTTATAATACGAGGTTAACTTTCAATTTTAGATGGAGCAAAAAGGGATATAATTTATAAATGTGTGAGTGAGCTCGCGGTAAGCCAGTTCAAAGGTCGCTGTGAGGAGATGTGTCCGCATGAATACTATTATTGTGTATTGATCAATCTACGATTGTGAATTTTTTGGGGGAATAAAGCATAAATTTAATTACATTTTTTTTGTAATTTATGTAAGTATTAAGCCTTGTGTAGTAAATGAAATGAGCATATAATAAAATGGTTACTTTTTGTATGGGAAAATGTGAATGCGTTTGTTCAGCAAAATACTGCTCAATCTTGCAGAGTGCAGTATTCTTCAGAGAAAAACGAGTTCATATTTCCCCATACAAATGCAGTAATCTATAAGTATTAATACAAATTGTCTTTAAACTGCATTATACATCTTTGAGAACCAAGTTCTTTAAAGAAACCGTTCTTTGGTAACATTTTAATTTAAAGACATGCCATTTTAAATTTTAAGCCCATGCATAGTTTTGTTGTTAAGCATCCTATACGCATGATCATGAATTATTCCCATCAGCATTATCAAGTTTACTTTCACCGTCTAGATATAAGAACTTGCAACAATGTCACGACCATCCCATACATTTTTGCTAAAACTCTCTGATATACAACAATATCATGACCTTCCGTAAATGTTTGACTAAATGTGCCTGGTGTATGACAATGCCACGACGATCAGGTTGATGTTTGAATTACAGTTGTCTGATATAGAAAGAAACGTTTTTAAACCTGAATCATGTCACTTTAAGACGTAAAAAAATGTAAAACAAATGAAACAATCACCTGTTGGGCGATGTACAGCTTGCACGTGATAGTTGCGGTATGTACTTCTAGCAGTTTGTACTTGTTTCTATTAAATGTAATTGTTGTAATTATTGTGAACTGTGTAGACGCATAGGAGTTTGGTAACCGTCTTAGCCATATTATGGGATGTTGTAATTATTTCGTGACAAGCGGACAAGACAATTATATTCACTTTGAGCAGGTTATGATACTCAAATATTTAACCTGGCAGGGGGAAATCCAAAAGTATTAAAAAAAGGTTTCAGGAGAAATTATTGATTCCATAACACGTTGAATTTCATTTAATCAAGTTCATGTTAAGAATGGTCGACCATAGTTAAATGAAGTAATACAAAGCATCAACCAAATGTATTTAAAATTAAAGTTTGGAAGTTGTCAGTAAATGTTTTGAAGGAGGAGTATAACTGTACATTGAACTTTGTCTAAATCAAGTTTACGATTGATTGCCAGAATAAGGGATCTGATGGCACTAACCTGTTCCTATTCCACAATGTTACCACAATGAGCCACTTCATGATTATCACTGGAGATATCTGCGTACTTACAGGTGTGCAGTAAACATATATAATTTTTAAAAAAAAACTTGTAAAAAGGACATCAGAGTGAGACATTGAAGGTATATGTCCCCTAATATCAGGAGGAATTGTTTGTCCTTATTGCTTGTCTGAGAATTTAGCATTAGAGTGCAGAGAGACAATGTAGGACGATGTTATTTCTCTGACATAATCTATATATCTATACATTTATCTATCTATCTATCTATCTGTCTATCTATCTATCTATCTATCTATATATATATATATATATATATATATATATATATATATATATATATATATCTGTGTGTGTGTATGTGTGTGTCTGTGTGTGTGTATGTGTGTGTATGTGTGTGTGCGAGAGAGAGATATATAATCAGAGGCGTAGATAGGAGAATAGACTACGAATAAAAATGGTGTACCATGTTTAAATCACTTATAAAACAAATACATTCCTTTTGGTCAAATCCTGTAAAACCTTTACTATTTTCAGCGTGACCTTTTCGAATTCAACTTGTGTGTCATTACCAATTTGTGTACATACATACATACATACATACATACATACATACATACAAAAGTACTGGTTATGACGGCACTGTATACCATTAATTTCGACTTGTTATTATCCTTGTTTTATTAAGATTGTGTTAAAAAGATCAGAACGTCTATTTCGACTCGTTGCTATTGTTGTCTTATTGAGGTCACACAAAAATTAGTCTGATTAAAATCAAATCTCCCTCCACTGTCCTACATAAAGAAATGACGGCGATCTCTTAGTGGTTAAGTAAAGTAACCTATTTTGTTGCTATAATCGCTAATTTTATTCACCAATCAGACGAAGTCTTATATCTTCACGTTTGAAGACTCGACAGTGCGGATGAAGAGCATAAATGTGTTCTGAACGATGTGATTAACTTGTAGATTTTGAAAGTTGAATTTCCATTGGCTTAATTCTAAGGTCACCAGAACATGACCCTTAATCGGTCGTTGTCAGATTTTCATGTAAAACAGCGATGATCTCATTTTGATCAGATCAGAACATCAATTTAGGTCTTATTGCAGACGCAGTAGTGGTGGGAAAATCGATTTGGACTGGTTATTATTGTTGTCTTATTAAGGTCACTGAACAGAACAATTAAAACTGGTTATTTACGTAGTCTTGCACACAATGCCCACTTCAGACGCATACGAAAGGGCATATAAAAATATCGCTAACGATTTCTTGCTTTAATCTCACCCATGTCGACATACGGCAGCTGACTGAGATCCCACCTTAGCGGTCGATAACTTAACTAAAATACCAAGATTGTGCAACTCATCATCTGTGCATGAAATGTGCGCACGCTAAAGTACAGTACACCAGTATATAGAAAAACGAGAACAGTTCAGGCTAGTAGAGAACAGGACTGGCTTAACACCCAGATATCATCCTTAAAGTGAAACTCGCATGAGGAGGAGCAACTCACCGAAGTAGTTTCCGCTACACCGTTTACTGGGAAAGCTGTTGTTAAGCAGTTCGATGCAAAGATGGTATTGAACAAATTGCCATCAAATCATATATAGCATACTATTCTCTGAAATGATTTGAATGACAGACTGATGCAAATGAAACTCTCGCTGTCTCCCCAGCATATATGCACCCATCATTACCAACCCTGATGATATCAAGGGCAAATGTTATGATGCCATCTAGTCTTGTATCGCAGAAATACTGATGGCAAACATGAGTATCATAGTTGGCGTCGATCACCAGACATCGCCAGTGTCATTATCAAAAATGTCTTTGACAAATGCAGCAGGAAAGGATTCATTCTGCTGAGCAAATACGCTGACCAGTGTATCACTAGAACAGCCTTCCTTCGACTCAGCTGCATTCAAATGTCTTTGAAGCATTCATGGTCCAAGCACTACCATCGTACGGACTACATCTTCGTCAATAGAAGCAGCATACTATTAGTGAGACGGAATAATGATTTTAATTTTATTTGTTATCTTTCTTAAACAAAAACTTTAATAACCATTGATACTGTTATGCATCAGTTGAGATTCCGCCATCCCCAACAGAGCTGTATCTTTGACAAATCGATCTCGTCTGGTCAACAGATGTGATATAATTTATCTTGTCATTTACACCACCAGAAGCACATGCTGTTGCATGTTATACCATACAATCATTAGACTCTATTGATCAGTTGTGTATGTAACATCTAATTTACTGTACAAAGACAATACTTTTGCTTTTATCCTATCTCTTCACCTGTTCAGTTTAAAAACATACTGATCATCGAATATTAATTGCCTATTTCTTAAAACTTTCTTGTAAACACTGGATGGTAGCCCTTTCGACAGAACGCGTTTGGTTGTGCCAAATGAAATTGAAGGACTGAATAGATCCGCTATCATGCTATATTTCTTCCGTCCATGTTTCAGGTATAGTTATGTACCATGGTGTATTTGGAGTGCTACTTGTATCCGACAATCACTTTTAGAAAAACACTAACCAATTTTCTTTTTTTTTTAACTTGACATTTATCGATACACTGTTAATTTCGTTTGTGGGATGTCCAAATCGCTCAAAATACTTAGAACACTTTCCCATACCAAGAAAGCTTCCGGGATAACATGCAACCATATCAACCGAAAAAAAAACCTCTAATCGTATTTGGTATTCCATAATCCACCATGTCTGTATTAGAAACAACGCGATATTATATCATTCAGAAAATCAAACCTCGTAGGCTTCTACGAATGTTTCTCTCTAGGAAAATGAGCTGCGACTGATGGAATCGTAAAACAATTACTCAGTAATTATTTAGCCTTGACATCGTTAGGGTCATGGGTATCTTTCGGAGATGAAATTGCTGCGCAAGATTCTTCATTTCTTCATGGAGAGATTATGTACGATAAAGATCTCCATTAGTCCGTACAAACTGATTATGATTTCCATTTTCGGAACTTTGAAACAGTCACGCAGATACAAGATCCTTCTTACTAATCTGATTAATTAAATCAAATATATCACCTTTATAAAATTTAACAATTTGATTTCGTGGATATACTGTTACTGCATTAGTCCACATACGAGCATTACGATCAATAATTTCAATCGAAGCTCCTTTCGATTTATACTGTGACTCATATAATATCACTCCGGTTATCGTTCTTAATTTTACTGGGAATTTTAATTTCTTTCCTTATTCAGCAACATCGCTTAATGTACCCACTTTACCCTTGACTGATTCAGCACCTTTGTTTATTTGTTACGTCGCCGATCCGTTAAACCATTTCCACGTATCGCGTTTGTAAAATATTCCATTAGTCGTTCGGCTACACAATTTATATTTCGTCGGTTTTAGATTATTAATCCTGGGTGTAATGTTTATCGGATAAATTCCATAAATAACCGTGGTTACAGGATACCTTCTTTCATAATAGGGTTTGTCGATACCAGTCAACATTCCTGGTTTGGAAGTCTTACTTTATACGGCAATTGTTTCATTATGAAGGACATGGTCACATCTGTTACTGATAATTCAAGTATCATTGTTTGTTTCTGCTAATACAAAAAAATAAAACTTTACTCTGAAAAAGTATCTTCGATTGTCGAGATAATTAATAGTGGTTGCCGCTGGTTTTTGACGTTCATTGTAGCATTGATAACATCGTCGACACCACCAATCTTGCGTATGATTTTAAACGTTAACACACGTGAGACGCCCATCTGCGCCAATTCTTTCTTGGCGTCAAGAATACTTTAAATTTAACTTTTATTCGACGGATCAACCAGAAGTCGCATCTGTAAGTTAAGGGATATTATGTCAAGATTGAATTTATATTTATAAGGTTTTTGTCTTAATCTCTGTTAATTCTTCCATATTATAATTAAGACAAATATATATTTAAATTGATTAATTACAATAATCTGTATAATGAGGAAAAAGAGGAACATACTATGGACTTAGAGGACCTTCTAAAAACGTTAAAATTGCTGGTCTTAACCAAAAGTGCATACTTTAAGATTAGAAGGGAGAGTTATCAAAACAGAATTTTTTGAACTGTTAGAAAGTATGAAAAGTAGCAAAAGCCCGTCAGTAGGTTTCACAGCTGAAATGTTTCAACGTCTTTGAGTTTACATTGCGGAATTCGTATTTAGAGCAAGAAATAAAGTCATTAAAATTGGATCATTTGCAACTGTATTGAGACAGAGCATTATAAATTGAACATCCGAGGAGAATAAGACTAAGCTGTACCAAAGGGAAGTGGCGACAAATTTCTCAACCTAATGTCGAATACAAATTAAAACCAGGATGTGTTGCCGAAAGAACTTAGTCATGTGTGAATGAAATAATATCTGAGGATCAAACTGATCTTGTAAAAGCAAAATAAATTCGTGAATATACAAGGATCGCATATATGGTAATACCCCCGTTAAATAGAAGTTAAAAATTATGGGTGTGATTATATTAATTGATTTTGGAAAAAGCATTTGATTCTATTTCATACAATTTTATAATATTCAAACTTTTTAAATTTTAAAACAAGTTTAGCGGTCTCAGCTAAAATGTTTTGTTCTAATCATTCACAGTTTTACAAAATGGTGTCTTTCAGAGTTCATCAAATATTCCGGAGGCTTTAAACAGGGTGATACAGTATCGCCATACGTCTTCTTATCATGTGCATAAATCTTGTATATAATATTAAAAATTAATAACAAAACTAAAATATATCAAGTTAAAGGAAACCAAATTTTTACTATCACAGTATCTAGATAAAACTATTTTCTTTCATTATGGCTCTTTTGAATCCTTGGTATCCTCTTCTGAAATACATTTTTGCAAGAATTTCAGGACTGAAACTTAACATTCCAAACACAGAATCAGTTTGGAGTGCAAGCAATACGTCCAGTGCAGAAACAACTCATCATAGGTTAAAGTTACAGTGGATGGCTGAATTTACACCAATGTGTATAAGGGTTTCGGTGGTATTAGATGAAATGGTACAAAAAAAATTTGAAAATAATGAAGAAATTGTTAAAACATTGGAAACAGCGATCTTTAACAACAATTGGTAAAATAAGTTTTGTGAACCTTAATTATTCTAAACTATAATCAATGGTCCATCTCATTACACAATCCTGCACAAAATTTTATCCGGAAATTTAATGAATTATTTTTCACCTTAATATGGAAATAAAATATGGACAACCTTAAGAGGGACACTACGAATCAAGCTTTATCTAGAGGTGCATTGGTAATGATATATATTTATACACTCACTGAAAAATACTTAAATTAGCTTTGAAAATAATATCGATTCATAGCGTTCTTCTAAATCACAGAAAATTGGTCAATTTATTTGAATAAGACATATGCGAAATGAAGTACCTATTCTTAATAGGAGGTAAAAATGTGATGACCTTATAAAAATTTTGCTTTTTGGAGTGATGTTTTACTGGGTTGAAGTGTACTAGAGATCCCCTTACTTTCATTAATAAAATGAAAAACAAGAATCAGATATCACTGAATTGGAGTTTCATGCTCTATGAATACAACGTTGATATTAGGAACATCGATGAAATATATGATTACGGATGCACTTTCACGGGTATTTAAATACTATACTGCTTTATTTTGTTTCAATTTTGTGTAATTTACACAAAGTATCGTTCATAAGAGATCTTTATGTAATTGTAACTATCACAGTATTATAGTTTATTTGACAAATATGTAAAAGAACTTTATTGTATAAATCATTATTTTACTTTAAGAGAGGCGTTTTGTATATTTGTATTGTTCGTTTACGTTTTCACCATTATTGTAAGTTGAAGATAATGCAAACATGTTTGACAGCTAATGTTTGTCTATCATTATAAGCCGCAAAAAAAATGTTGACGCTGCTTTTACTTCAGAACAAGATAGGCTTGTATTGTTTAAAATTTAAACTGAAATTTCCATCAGAAAGATACACATTAAAGGTCAGGTAAATATATATATATATATATATATATATATATATATATATATATATATATATATATATATATATATATATGACATTACAACAAGGTAATTCATTCCTATTCTCTCTGCATAATTCCTTTACAAATGTTATCCAATTCGAGAGAAATTATTCATTGAAATTTACATTGGAACAATTAAGTCCTCACTGACTTTGGATATACATTAAACTACTTTGGAATTAATGTGAATTCATTCTGGATTGCATGACTTTGGTACTTGAGAACACTCAAGACTTGAAATTCATTTGGAATTAAATTAACTGCAAGTGTCTCTTGAATTTTCAATTTGCACTGTTGGGAAGTAAATTACTTCCTGATTTTACTGCAATTGTTGGTTTCACTTTAATTTTACACATTTTAAAGGAGAACTACTGCATACATTTTAAAAAATTTCACGTGACAAATCAAACTTATAATGTAAGGCTCAAATGGATGTTATGCTTTTACATTAGTTTACGTGTAATACAAAAATGCAATTGTATTTACTGCTGTTCCCCTTGGGATGAAACCATTTAAATAATACTCAAATATTCTCCTCGTAATAAAGCACCGTTGATATTCAGTGTCATAGCAGCAAAGAAGCAAGTAAAACTAAAACATTTCTCGTGTAATTGGATCATGAGGGTTATCTCTAAGTGCTACTGACTGGAAGTTTGCGTTCTGATGTCTCTCTATCTCTCTCTCTCTCTCTCTCTCTCTCTTTAAAAAATAATGACAATGATGCATCTATCTGTTTAACATCATGGAATACACATACTAATCCCACGTTCACCCTTAATGAAAGTTTATTGTTAATAAGTAAATCTGTATAAGAGTTTCAGAGTGGGCATTGAAGAAAGATTAACCCACACATGTAGACATCCAAACTAAATTCTTTATACTACCAGCTTATTCAAAGGAAAATAAAAAATATATTTTTAGTAGGTCACATTGCTTGAATACTTTTCAAGAATTGAATCTACTTTATTGGGGTTAATGAGACACTTTATTGGGGTTAATGAGACATTTTATTGGGGTTAATGAGACAAACTTCGAAAGAATCAAATGCGTCCTTGAAAATGACACAAACAAACTTCAGATATCTTAAATCTTTAGAATTTAACAAACAACTTTTTCCCAGAAACTTTTCCAATCCCGATGAAAATTATAAAACCACTATGCATATCTTAAGACTATCTAGATCTTATTCCAGAATTTCAAGCTGTCTTTAATAATTTAAAAGATAAATTCCATTATCAAATGGAGGGAAAGAGACATGATAACGTAATCCAAATTTATTTTTTTACAGCCACAATTAGGCACGTAAAGAACGGAAATTGGGTATAATAATTATAAAAATTGAACACAGAGTTCGATTTATATTAAACATGTGTGAAATGCATTATGTGATTTAACGTTTATTTGAAATGTTAAATACCGGAAAATTAGCGAAAGTGCATCGATGGTTGAAAAAAGCGAATATATGGTCTTGAAGCACATTATTATATGTGAAATAAATGACACAATTTTAACAGCATAATCTACTTTGGTTTTGCTGTTGCTTTTCGTTGTTTTTTTTTTTAATTTTATTTAGGCAAGGTATATCTGCTTTGGAGATCTTGCTTGCATTCCTAAAACCTAAGTTGGTTCTTTAGAACATTATAAAGATGTCTTACACACAAGCAGAGTACTACCCAGATGTACTTGCAAACTACGTTGGATGTAGTGCTGGTCATCTCATACGAAAACTATTGATTTAACATTTCGGACGCCGTGGGCGATTATATTTTTCTAAATTACATACGACTGCATTGTAGAAATAAAATATGGTTTGGAATGTGTACACCATGAATTGATTACGTAATTTGCGACCAGATTGTAATAGTGTCAAGTAAATATCTTCTGTGATTGTAGGTGTGGTACGATTCATAAATGATATGAAGCTGACCTTTGAATTTTAGTGGTTTAGCTCATTCTTTAATAGGATTTGTTGCAAACATCTTTAACAAGAATCTTTTAAAGATAAGATAGATGATGAAACTGCACAAGAACGTATTTTACTATGTAACGTAATCGATCTAACACCCTTTGAGACGGAATTGGCATTTAAGAAATAACAAACACGTATGCAAGTGACAACAAAAAGATGCATTATTCTCTCACACTAATAATGAAGTAACATGACATCAAAATAAATGCAAAGGTATATAATATGGATCCAATGGAAAATTATGATGAACAGATACTTATTTGAAATATTCAATAATTATAAAATTGTCTCAGATAATTAAACACTAATGGCATTCTTATAGTCAAACACTATAATGAAATTCTCTTACAGTCAAACACTAAATGAAATTCCTCTTCTATGTCCAATGTTTACTTGACATTTCATATCCCCTTTGACCCGCTCCCCGGCTCGGTCATTTCAACCATCCAGACTTCTCATGCACATGTACGTTGGCACTTTCCTGGCGGTTTTGCATCACTATTTCTGCGGCCTCTGGCTACACCTAGTTAGTCCGCACACAGTTATCCACACCTAGATAATCATACCTAGTTATCCACAACTAGTAATCCGCACCTTGTTATCCACACCTAGTTGGCTGAATATAAAAAGAAATAACTTTTCAAATAGTCTGCTTTGTGTGTATCTAGATTAAAATATCTGTGCATTTCAAATGGATTAACACTAACACACCTGAAATATTCCTTATGTACAACTATGACGTACGAATGGCATACAAAAAATAGAAATATGATATACTAAAAAATTCTTAATACATATGTAATACGTCTTCATTATTAGTTATAATAGCGACAAGATGACCTACCAACAGGAGTATTGCATACATGTTCAAATCCCTGTTAATAATCCGAATCGTACCATCTCTCGCTACCAAAATTACATAAGCCATACACTCTTGATGAATTAAACTACAAGTACGATAAAACAACGCAGACGTATAATACAACACTGAACGTGTTTTGCGAAACTGAACATTAATTAAAAAGAACGTTGATTAAAAATATAACTCACCCAACTCGTTGGCTCAAACTAAGATATATTGGCGATCCCGCCCCGACAGCTAAATACAAAAAGAGCTTCCCTCTAATGGCTGTGTCAGTCAATACCCCTAAGTAGTATATACAGTCGCGCGCTTTAACATATATTACGCACGTGCCGCGCAAGCAATGAAGGCGTCACGCGATGCAAAGAAAAAGTATATTTACAAGAAACTATGGCGAGCGAAACACGTCAAATACTAGAATGTATGGTGGTCTAAACAAGCCATATCAGGTATTTCGTAACATACTACATCGTCGTTCCTTTGCAAGATTTCTGTTCAGCACGATATGCGATATAAAGTGGTTATTCTAAGACGAATATGTGATTGTTATAAAGCCTGATGATAAATTAGATAAGCGGTTAAAGATACTGCGTACAACGGTTTTTGCTCGATTCTTAATAATGAGGACTATATAGTGTTCCATTAAAGCGACTGATGCAATGCTCTTTATCTTTAATCAGGCGTGATATCCTAATCTTTGATGCAATAATAGTCAGCAGGATCTAGTTTGTGATATTTCACACAAACATTTATAAACTCAAAAAATGTTGCATAGCAAACAAATTTATTTTTCTGTAGGTACTTATCTTGTGTATCCCCAGGCATTATGGATTTCAAATGTAGCATGACATTTTAAAAGTCTCTGGTAAGCATCATTTTATGCTTTAATTACTAAGTAGTGATAGATGAAATGTTTATGTTGGTGTTTGTGAAGTGTCAAATTTTGAAGTTTAGAATGTATTGAGAATTAAATTGTATCGCACTTAAGCCAGAAAAGTCTTTGTGAAGGGTCACTTCGACCTTGCTTCGTTCATCTTCCTCATGTCAGTGTAAACTTCAAAGTGGTCGCATTCCGGCTCAATGTAGTTGACTGGGGTATCTTAACACGGTACTTAGAAAGTAAATATTTGAGCTACCAATCCTAACCGCTTGGTAGGAAACTATGTCAACTTATCATTTTTTCAAAGAGACATTGTCACGCACTGTCGTTCACAGATTCCAAGCTGTCTGAACATGATGAAAGGTGTTATTTCTTTGGGAAAAATTTGGGACCGCTGCATACGATTGGGCAGAATAAATTAGGGCGTACACATTAGAGCAATCAGACTTTATTTAAACGACGACCTTAGTCGAAATTCTTTAGTCTGAAAATTTCCTGGAACAGGAAACTTGGTTGACTTCGGGGAAGCATAAAGAGAATAGTGCTTTCCTCGTTAAACAAAAAGCGACTAGGTGGCCGTCTTGTAAAAAGACAGACACAGTTTAGTAATAGGAAGCACGCGTTCTGAAAGAGAACAGCAATAAGGTACACATTTTTAGTTTCACGTAATATTCTATTATTTGATTGTTTGTTTACGTTATGACTACGATTACATATTATGCATCATTTATTCAATTCAAAGAAAGTGTTGACGCTAGAGATCTTATGTCATTATGCAATTTATTTTATTCGATTTCATTGTATTGACCCATAACTTCCACATCTATATTAACCGTAATCTTAAACTATATCTAGATTAAAATGTTTGTTTTTTTTTTTTGTTTCATTTGTGTTTCTTTTTTATTGGTGTATTTTCTCATTTCTGCTAACATGCATTGATATCCTTACATATTTTTCATGCAATGGCTTTGGAATAAACTAACACAAACTTGCATTTTCGCCCTCCCGATGTTTTGGGACACGCCACGGTTGTTTTAGTTTCAACGGAAATCTCTCATTTCTGTAATATATGGCATTGTGCCATTTTTCAAAGTCCCTTGTACAAATAAAAGTAACCCATACACTACTAATCATGTCTCTTTAAGATCTTCGATATTGATCAGGGTAAGACCACCACTAAAGTATATTCACCCGTTTGAATAGCACAGACCTTTAATCTTTCTTGACAAAGCCAACCCCACCACCGTCTTGTTGTATAGAAAACACTGAAATCAACCATCCCAGTATGATTAAATGCCATTTTTGTTGGGATCAACACATTTTTCAAGTCATTAATCAAATGAACTTAGGTTTCATTTTGCCTGTTTATTTTCAAACTTACTAAGACCGAACACTTTTGTTTACAGCTAAAGGTTGACTTAAGTTTAGAAAGGGCAGTAACTCTAAATTACTTGTTCTGTTCAATGTGGGGACTCTCTTACAAATTATACAGGCAGTGATCAATCTACAATGAAAATCCCAAACATTGTCACCGGGTGTAACTTAACAAATGTGCACAAAAATGAAGTCAATTTATGCCAAATATCAATGATGGGATTATTTTCATAATTTAAAATAAATTATATCCTTTTATATATTCCTATTGATACAAAATACCGGAAGGATCTGTGGTGCTTTGAGTATTACGGAAAAGCTTTCTTATATCCCCGGTACTCTACCATGTTCTTTATCAACTTGTAATATAAAACATTATCTTGTCATAAGCGTCTGGATGACGATGAATAGAAATGCCGTTGTTGTGAGCCATGTGCCCAGTCAGTATTTGAGATTATGATTCAAAACTAATTCAGTATTGCACAGAATACATATTTCCCTGTTATTTTCTTTTTTGATCTGCTGCAGAACAGATCATTGAAGATCCGTTCTCATCATGGTCGACTGCAGCGTTTTTAGGGCTTATCTAGTTACTAGGGAAACGAAATGATTATTCGAAAGTCGATATTCCGTTGAAATATTCGCAAAAACGTATTCTACTTCTTGTGGTTTGGTCTTTACACAGTCTACACCTTCAGCATTCCCCGTCCTCTCTTTCTATTGGAGTCCCGTATCCAAATTTTCAATGACTCACTCAGAATATTTACATTTATATGTCCACATACCGCAATTGTCGACCCTTGCTGATTGTCCAGGATGCAACTATCATCATCATCAACATTAACGTCATCATCATCATCATCATCATCAAAACGCGTTATAATATTAGATAATTTTTCTAGCATCATAAATGTTTCTCGCTTTCATATATTAGAATATGATTTTCAAATATTAGAAGAAACAGATTTTCCAATTTTAGAAAATACCTATTTTTGTTCACAATCGCTTGCCATGCAATAAACAAAATTTTCGCTTTTTCGTTAGGTTTTCTGAGGGTTACAATCAGGCCCGATCCATGGGTATTTTGCGCCCTACAGAAACCTTTCATCGTGTGCCGTCGGGAAGATAATGTATTGATTTCATTATTTAGTATACATACTTAATGATAATAGATTAATAACCTTAACCTGTCATTGTACTTCGTTTTTAGTGCCAGCCCCCCCCCCCCCCCGAAATCTTGGTGCCCTAGGCGGTCGCCTAGTTTGTCTTTTGGGTCAAACCGAACCTGGTTACAGTTATATATGAAAATGGTTGAGCATTATATTTGGGAACCGTTTAAAAAATGATATGTGGTCAACAACGTTTCTTCATTCTTATAGAAAATAAAAAATAAATGTTCTAACGTGGTAGGAATTGTTATATCCTTTTACGGTGGGGCCAATTCGGTCTGAACAATAATCACTGTTGATATATCATTGGTCGGTTCTTATCTGTGGTGAACAGGAAGGTGGAGTGGTGTCGTCAGAATTATATATCACATCTAGACTGTCTAATGGTTTACAGACCTGTTTCCACGTACGAACCCGCGAGGCCTGTTTTCAGTCAGTTAACGTAAGATTTATCAATGACGAATCTCGACTTTACATACTTACTCCCGTCGATCTTAAAACAAATTCTTGAAACTTACGAAAACATCTTAAACGGCCATGACCACCCCACCCCCACTCCATTAACTATTGTGTTCTTGGTCAATGCATTATCGTTACATTTAATTCACCTAAAAGCAAATAATCGATATTTGATCTTACAAACTGCTTAATTAATGTAAAATATGTGAACTGTTTAATGATCATTGTTAACGAAGATTAGGTAGACTAAATAAATATTAAAGAAAATCATATCTAATATGTAATCGGTAAGGAACGGTTAGTTGTGAAATTTGGGAGGGGGTGCTTTTTGGCTTGCAAACCTGGGATTCGCTGTTTTCGTTTAATAGAGGTGGTTACGAATTGGATAGATGTGAGATAGCAACGCTTAATTACATAATGTTCCCAACATAGAACGCGTGGACAATGTATTGATCGATACGGTCAAAGTGTTAACAAAGACAATGTTCCAGGAACTAAGTTTACAGTCAATTTAATTGACTGTTATTGTTAGATTGCCGCTCTGTTATACAACCAGAATGGAGGCTATAATGTTATTTACGAGTGGAAATCAAGGTAAATTTTATTCTTTGTTTCAGGAATGTAGGCTACCGTCTTATAATACAAAACTAGAATGTTTTCTAATATGGAGAGCAATGCACAACCAATAGTATAATTGCCAGACATTAACTAGTGTTTCTTGCCTTGTTGATAAATGATATATAAACTGTGGACTTCAAGAGGAAACCAAGATATATAATTTAATCCATGGTACATAAGATGTGAACAGAACAGAAAAAAAAATGTTTATTAATAAAAATAAATCTCATGCCACCCATGTGTGACATATGAGAATATCACAACTGCTACAATATTGTAGGGCGACGTCACTAACATATGGAGATCCAAACTGCATCACAGGTCAACGTGTACTAGCAAATCAAGACTAAACATTGGGACGTGTGTGACGTCATTTGGGTACATAAATGTAACAATGTTTTCTTAGAGCATAATGTCTCTAATGGAGCGCAAACAAACTGAGAGAGAGAGAGAGAGACAGAGAGAGACAGAGAGAGAGAGAGAGAGAGAATATACTGTTGTGAATTATGGAAAATGTACGCTTCCACAGATATCCGAAAGTTTATGATATTGTTTTCCCTAAGTATTGTGTTTGATTTGACAATCCTGTGGAATCACCACTGTTATCGTCCTTTGAACACTCCGTATACTCCTAAACGGTCATCGATACACATTGATCTGAGTCACCGTCTGAATCCTCTGGTGATTTATTCGAAGATTCTGCAGGTTTTCTCTCTAGCGTTGGCATTCGACAGGAAATATATAAACTCTGGACTTGGAGATGAAATCAATGTATTGACCTTTTGCAAGGACGGACCAGCATATCAGCGTTTATATGAATAGTTTATAGACGATCAGAAAGTATGATATTCGTCATTAACTAATGGTAAATTATTTATGGAACCAAGGTTACAAAAACGGTCTGAAGCAATATTATCTACACATCTACCTACCTCTATATTACCTCTAAATTAGAAATTCAAAATATCGAAAAGTCCAGAAAAATGTAAAAATGAATACTAAGCACAGATAATTCTCAACATTCAGCAATTACTGGAATTATTTATAATTCATACATATTGTTGTCTGATTCGCGTTTGATGCATGCATTTTCTTCAGTGTCTGAACATTTAATCAATAGACCTTTTTAATGGCGCATATTTATTCACTAGCAGAGAAACAAAAAGGAAATCAAATAATCTTTAGCCATTTCTCCAAGACGGCTTTGTCAGTTTAAATATAACGTTGAGAATCTTTATGCGATTTAAAATAATAATTATTATGCCATTACTAATCTTTTCCATTTAGTTCTTTATTTTACCAGTCGTATAATTGCATAGAATGTACAATGAAACTGATCATCAAACAGAATGTAGATGCATAGAAGTTGGCTAGGACGAAGAGTAGATGTAAGAACAGAATGAATGAAAGAATGCGCCAAGAACGAACCACCAGTCAATGTTAGATATACAATTAGGAGAATTGCGATATATATACAAGATACTTCAGAGAGAACAAGACTTTTCATAAGTAACACATTGTGTATTACCAATGACCTTGTATTCAGTGTTGCTATGCATATACTTAATTAAATTTACCCACAACACTGTACAATCAGTGCTTTCCTGCTTTTGGACAAACCGAACGACATTGAACTGTTCAGACAGAGGCGGCGTTAGGAGTACGCGGGGCCTAGGGCAGACCATGACCGCTTTTGGCCAGAGTATCGGTATCTCGATTGGTATGCTACTGCAAACACTGATTATGTCGGGACTAGATCAACTTTCGCGATCTGGCGCACAAATTTAGTTTTTTCGTTATTCATAAAAAAATCTGTTTGTGGACAAGGGTGTTTTTAATCGAAATAATAACATGCCGACAATGCCTTTGGCCTAATAAACTGATCATTATTGTCATTTTTTAAATAACATGAAGACTCGAATTAAGAACGATAATTTGCTTAATTGCATGTGTACTCTGTGTATATTACGTGTTGCCTGTATCAGCGTTTCCAATTTACCGGAGAATATAGCTTGACAAACTCATAATGAGGACCTTAGGCCTAAAGCGCTGGGCCATCTCTAAAGCCACCCCCAAACGTCGTTCATGTGTACAGAGGTTCACGCCTAGAAGCAGGAAGGGCGAACCATACAAAATTTAGAAGGTTCCAAATGCCGAAATAAGCTCTCCACAATGAGGGGTTTTCAACTAGAAATAACGTCGACTACATTTCAAGAGGAACTCTGGGAGAGACAAGCCTCTTTGGAAGGTCCTCCTGAGTTAGTCCACATACGGTTTCTGGTTGAAAAACCCATTAATGGCGCTTCGATTACAAAAAAATGAACCAACTCTTTTGTCGTCGCCCTCCCTGCTGATATGAATTAAAAATTTTTATCTAACCCGATTCGATACCTTGTTCTAGGATCGTGTAAATTTATTGTTACAAATCCGTGTGGAGTAGCTTACGCTCGTAAAAAAAAAGTTTCTAAACTTACTTAGGTCCATGTCACCGCTACACCAAGTCTGATGAATATTTCTCAGCGTATGTGTATCGACTCCGTTAAACACAGCAAGAATATTACAGTTATCCCTGATCACTTTAGGAATTTGTGTATACCGCTGGGTTACATAAATCACATCTGTGTTTTTGTGTCTACCTCTGGAAAATATCCTAGCTGGATTTGATTCTTTATCCAGCATTACGTCATCATATACGACCAAATTGTTATTTGATTTATCTAAATCATCAACATTCGGCGCATCATTAATGCCAGTTATAAGTTCAACAACATCATTGCTGTTTTCATTTAACAATTTTGCACTTTCATTAAAATCTTTTATTACATCATAGCATCATTGATCATCAACTGATGCTGCTACCAAATACAACTTATCCCACTTCATCCACTTCATTATCAAGTTAAGTAACAGCTGTGTCTTACCACTTCCAGATGGTCCTACGATAATCATATGAACATCATTTGGTAGCGCAGTATGATGCTTAACTGGTTCACGTTTCCTTGTAGCAGAAAAGTCAGTGATCTCCATTAGAATAATATAAAATAAATATGGATTTATATTGTGTGAAATGCATGGCGCGCACGCCAACAAGTGATCTAACAACCATTACAACAAAAAATAACAGATCTGCGGTTACGGGCAAGTGCGAGCGATGCGGTACAAAGAAATTTAAATTTATCTCTACTGACAAGTCAGTGCAGTCAGGTGAAAAACCAAAGCAAAAGCCAAAACCAAAGCCAAAGTCAAAGCCAAAGCCAAAGTCAAAGTCAAAGTCAAGTAATAAAAAAAGCAACACGGGGGTGATATTGCAGCAAAATTAACAAAATTACCTGGGACTCCGTGGGCTAAATACCCAGGAAAAAAACACCTCCCAGAATATAATTACTGTGGTCTTGGAACCAGATTTGATATCAGACTTGATGACCAAGATCAACCAAAGCCAGGTGAGTATCCGAAAAATGCTATTGATAAGGCGTGTCATGCGCATGATGTAGCTTATAAAAGTAAAAATCTACAAGATAGGCATCTTGCGGATGTGAAATTAATTCACGCGCTAAATTCCATCACTGATAAATCTTCCAAGGAGAGGTTAGCTAGTTGGTTAATAAAATCCGCAATGAAAGGTAAATTAGCACTATGTGCTGGTAATTAATTATAAATGGAATCGATTTACTATTCCCCAAGAGGATACTGGAGGGGTAGCGCAGCAATTAGTAAACTCGCTGAAGCAGCAACAGTTAAGGGCGTTACTGCTAAAAGGTGGTTATCCAAACAGGCAATACGGCAAATTTACCAACTACCGCCTAAACAAATTCTCTTTGCACATTTTGATGTTAGTGTTCCTAATGAAGTTCATCAGGTTGATATATTATTTCTGCCACATGATACTATTAAAATCCGAAGACGTCAAATAACATATAAATACGCGTTAACTGTAGTTGATGTTGCAAGTAGATACAAAGATGCAGAACCGTTAACGACTAAAACAGCATCTGAGGTTGCTTCTGCGTTTGAAAGAATTTATCAACGAGGTGGTCTACGATGGCCACAGTTGTTACAAGTTGATCTTGGCAAAGAATTTCAGGGTGCAGTATCATCGCTGATGAAGCAACATAACGTCACCATCAGACGAGGGCATGCTGAAATTAATCGTGATCAGGCAATTGTTGAGCGATTTAATCGAACACTTGCTGAGTGGTTATTTGGATATCAATACGCGAAGGAATTCATTCAAGACAAGAGATCACGCGAATGGGTTGCAAGATTATCAGGAGTGATAGCTGCATTAAATAATGACATTACTCGAACAACCAACATGAAACCCATTAACGCAATTACCAAAAAAAATATACCCGTACAGCGACGTGATTTTTCAGCACAACCAATACTGGGAATTGTCACTGTGAGATATTTATATGAACCAGGTGAACTTGAAAAGGGAAGAAAAAAAGAGCGACTGATCCTATCTGGAGCATCACTACACACAAGATATCTGGTATAACTAGATCTACTGGTAGACCAGCAATCTACAGGCTGGATTCAACTGCTCCTCAACATGGGTTTACGCGTGGACAATTACAAGTAATTCCTGAGGACACACAATTACCGCCCAGATCACTTAACTAGCACCCTGACGTCGATTACACTCAAGACAGGTCAGCATCACATTCTCGCGTGTATGACCAAGACGATTATCCTTTCTATCTACGGTGAATTGTCTTGAATGTTTATCCGAATACTGCCACAACATTATACAATTACAGTTCGCACAGTGATTATTCTGCTGTTGTTTCAGTGTCATGATAAATTCAACATCATGGTCAAAATCGCGATTATTATTTTTTTTTGTCACTCTGTTTGTAACCAGTTAATTTTTTTCTTATTATATCATTGTTGATTTCATTATTAATTTCATCAGCCATTGGCTCATCCAAGACAATTCTCCGCAGTTGAGATATTCTTCTGACTCTGGACACAGCCAAGTAAACTAAGTTTGACCACTCGATACGATCATCAATGATCCAAACAACTGTATCAGAGATAGTCAGTCCTTGAGATGAATCTATCGTCATTGCGTATCCTAGCGTCCACGGGGATTTATCAGCGCGCAGTACATCTTCAACAGCATTGATATCAACTGCAACAACATCATTTAATACGAGATTTTGTTTTTCGGTCTGTCCTGGTATATCAACGTCAATATTTTGCAGCCGCGTATCAGCTGGACGATAACACAACGGCACTGGCAACGTTGGAAACTTTTCTCGTTGTGACTGAAACAACCTCTGTTGAAGTTTGTCTCTGACTATCTTTCTACTTGGGGCCCCGAGTGGCCGAGTGGTCCAAAGCGCTGTCCGTTACGGATCACTGCCATCTCACCTCTGTCTGCGTGGGTTCGAATCATGGATTCGGCCAATGTGGGTATGTGAGAAAGCTTGCCAGTAGCTTCTCGTGGGTCGGTGGTTCTTCCCGGTGTTTTCTCGGGTTCTTCCTCCACCATTAATACTGGTCGCCATGTATAGCCTATCGTGTGCTGAAAAATGGCGTTAAACCCCACAACAACAACATCTTTCTACTTGCCACTATCAAATCGTTTGGTCTCCACGTTTGCAGAAAGTCGCTCATTGAAGTCTCTGAAATTATTTCACGCATTATTTCACATTGAATTTTATTCGGTTGTAATCTGATTAATTTCTTGAACTCGTTTAATTCTGTATCTAGCGCTCTATAATCATCAGTTATCTCCTCGTAATAATCAACAAAATCTTTTAACCATAAATGTGGAGATGGTCCAACAAAAGGTGGTGGTTGACCGTGATCGCCACACATTATCACAGCTGTATTTTTTGTTAATAACCAATTGATAAATGTTTTTAATGTTTCTAATTGTACCGTACATATTTCATCCCAAATTATAATCTTCGGAATATATTTTTCTCCCATTCGATCAGGGGTCCATGTGTCGCCCTTGTAACTGAAAAAACTGTGATAAGTGCATGAGTTAACCTCACGTTGTTTTATCTCTCGTGCGAGTCTGTGTGTAGGTGTTAACACGATCACATCTGAATTCCGAAATAATTCAATCGCTCGAGTCGTCTTCCGGACCATTGAGATAAACAGTCTTGTGTCTGGATACTGGATACAGAGATGGTGCACTCGACATTTCTGATAATTCTGATTTATAATAACTATCTTTGATCTCAACATCTGCAGACTCACAATAATCATATACCGTTTCTTCTTTTATTCTCCACGAACCCCATGATGCATCAGCAGTTGTAAAACGACTTACCGAATTCAGGTATTTCTTGTTGATGTAAAACGAATCCTTTGCAACTCTAACTGCAGTGTCAGGGAATCTTTTTATCATCGATAGCAGATTTATAGAAACATAAGCTAGCATTGAAAATCTTAAATGAGTTTACTGAGGTGACTCGCCATCAGCATAACTTACAATCGTACCCAGTTGAGTTCCGTCAGATAAATAAGCGTTTTCTTGACTTACAAATATATCTCTCGCGGTTGCATCATCGATTATAAAATCTAATTCAGCTTTATCGATGATTAATCTTGCATAATGTCGTTTATGATCATATGCACCACCCTAAGTAAATTTACCAATTATTCTTCTACCGAGATCCTTCGCGTTTCTTTTCTCTTCGAGGTTGCCGATTAATGTATCGTAATCATCACTTTCGCAATGAACCAGTTCAGGTGTCGGTAACCAAACTTCAGTCTGTGCCTGATATGATATAATTGCCTCACTGACCGTCAACGATATCAGTATTTTACAATCAAGCATATATCGTAACAACACTATTGGTGCCCAGCGCTTTTCACTAAAATGCCGACCAAACCAAACATAATAAATAACATGAAGACCCTTAGCAAATTCAAATAATACTACACAAGCGAATCCTGTTGGGTCAAAATCGGGTAATGGTCCATTAATAGCCACTCGCGTCATCGAGTTTGTGGGTGTCCAAATCTTTTAAAGTATCCAGAGCATTCTCCCATCCCGAGAAAACTTCCTGGATAACACGCAACCTTATCAACTGATAATATCTCCTTGTAATTATACTTAGTATTCCACAATCCGCCGTGCCCATATTCGCAACAACTTAATTGTACATCTTCGAGAAACTCACTTCGGGTTGGCTACCACGAAATTTTTTCTCTGGCAGCATGGGCTGCAAGTGATGGGACAGTGAAACAATTAGTTAGCAATCGGTTAGTACCTTTTGAGTATCTCTGAGCAAGTTTTCTCATTGTTTCATGAAGACATTCTTTACGGTATATTTCACCGTTAACGCGCACAAATTGATCATATTTTTCATAATCTGAACTCGAAAATAACCACACTGACACAGGATCGTTTTCACCTATCTGTTTAATAAAATCAAACATGTTTCTCTCAGAGTTCCCCTCTTCGGAATTCTCCGAAGATGGGTAAAATCTTACAGTTCGATCTCGTGGAAATATTGTGACTGCACTGGTCCAAGCGTGAGCGTTATGATCAATGATATTTATTGGAGCTCCTTGCGATTCGTATAATACTTCCCCTGTTATGGGGAATCTTAATGTTTTTCTAACTCGGCAACATCGTTTATTGTAGGTCCAATATCCTTGACCCGTTCAGCCCATTTTTTAATTTTTCACGTCGTAGATCAATTAGACCGTTTCCGCGCATCGCATTTGTAAAATGTTCTGTTACTCGTTCAGCTACACAATTCAGAGATGAAAATTTCATTGGGGCAAGATCATTAATGATGGGGTTTTTTATAGGATAGATTCCATAAATGACCGCGGTCACAGGATACGATCGAGCGTAATATGGTTTATCAATTCCAGTTAACATTCCTGGTTTGGAATCTTTACTTAACAGAGCGGTTTTTCCATTAGCAAGGAGAGGGTCACGTTTGTCACGGATAATCCACCTGTCATCATCCGAACGCACAATAAACTTTATTCTGAAATGATATTTCTGATTGAGGTAATCGATGATCGTTTTTGCTCGTGCATCGCTCATTGTAGCGTCCTTGACATCGTCGTCGTGTATAATTTTGAATGTAGACCACACGTGGGATGCTCCATTATTACGAAATTCTTCTTTGGCATCTCTGATAATATCAATCGAATCAGTCAGGGCTCGCCTCCGCGAGTCAGGGGTTAGTCTGTCAAGATCGAATCTAAAAGCTATCAAGGGCTTGATTGCAGATAATCTCTCAACCTCCTCCATATTATATTTAAGACAAACATTTAAATAAAAAATATTAAATATATATATATATAATGCATCAAACCAATCAGTGCAAGTGGCTTAAAGTGGGATCTGTAACCCCTTGTAACAAATCTTGCAGAAAAGAATACTGCGGGGAACATTCACAAAGCACTCGAAAAGGGAGTTTAGGACCAATACCGTGTCTGCGATGTGGTATTGGAGTCAGGGGTAAAACACAGTTATGTGCAAGTAGCGACGTAAAAAGATATCGTGAACTTAAAAGATATTATGATTAAAAAATAATAATGATGCGCTGAAATGTGAGCGCGATTATATAACTAGGTTTCAGGCAGATTATAAATTAGACAAATAACATTATTATTGTATAAATGAATCAAGAATTTATCCCACACCCTATCATCAATACTTACGAAGCGAATTGTAATGGTGAAATTAGACATTGCAGGTTGAAAAAACCAGTTGGTTTTGTTACTAATGCTGGTTATGTAAGGTTTGGTGTTGGGAAGAAAAAATATCTCTTTCTTCGTTTCATGTTCGAGGTTTTTCGTGGGGTGATCAAGGATGGTCTTGTGATCGATCATATTAACGGAGATAAACTTAATAACTCTATTCAAAATTTACAAGCTATCACACAAAGGGAGAATTCTGCACGTGGAATGCTGGGGGAGCATAAGGTCTAAGATGGTTCAATCTTTAAATATAGCGACTGGCGAAAAAATAAATTTCAGTCAATGGACGCTGCTGGCAAGTATTTCGATATTTGTGTGTCTTCAATACAAAAAGTCGCAGAAGATATATACAAATCCGCTCTGTCTAAAAAATATAAACTAAAGATTACTTTTCATTATCGTTTGATTGTGTCCGTCACTAAAAATCCAGGTTTTTTATACAAATTTCAGCGTTATTTAAGGAAAGATAACTCCGTTAAGCATATGTCATGTGTCATGCAATTAGTTTTCTCCCTTGACTTTCAGAAGATTGCGCAACACATGTCATTACCTTTTGCGCGTAATATCCTGAAAAGTAGAACTAAATTCGAGTATTATTTTGCAACAACCAGAAATAACTGAAGTCAAATGGTACGTTATACCGTTAACTGTAACGAATCGTCTATTTATACACACTACAACGGGTAAACGGTTCTCCGTGTTACCTGCACACGGAAGTAGGTATCTCCAATTACTTCCCCCTGATTTTATCAAGGATTTTATCAAAGACTGTCAACACGGGCAGGCGTAATTGTTATTTACAATAAATAATATTTTTTCACAGACGATATACTTATTTTACTGAATTCGTTTGGTTTCTTGGTTCATCTGCATTTTTTCGGGGATTACATTTAAGAAAAAAGAAATACAAAAACATCAAATCAGCCACGCCCATCGCGTGAGCTATTTTTGTGTTTCCAAGTATCAGACAGGTTATATAATATAGCGTCCGAATTATATCCTGGGGTTTCGAAACTCAACAAAGTTGCACATCTTCCGAGTCATCACCATGACGCGGTGACATTTTGCACCTCGCGGGATTGATTCGGGGAGGTGTGCAAACCTGTTGAGCGTAGAATATAACCCCGTTATCTGTCTGTGCTGTCCTTAGTTATCTGTCCATAACTGTCAAACCTACTAGAATGTCATAAGACAATCTAGAGGGGGCACGGTAAATAATGTATATACGTTGTATTGTCTTTACACTATCCGTCAAACCTACCAGAATGCCATAAGACAATCTAGAGGGAGCACGGTAAATAGTGTTATGTATATATATATATATGTGGTACTGTCCTTACACTATCCGTCAAACCTACCAGAATGTCATAAGACAATCTAGAGGGGGCACGGTAAATAGTGTAAAAAAAAACCCCACCATTCTGGACTTGCTAGGGCGTTATAAGACAACTTAGAAATTCACATAATGGTGTAAATATTTTTCTTTTAAATATATAATTATAATAATATCAATCACGAAAATATCAATGATGTAATTTCTGCTATAAAAAAATTAGAAGAAAAAAGAATTAATATACCCGATGAATTAAATCCTGAAAAAATCATGTCTGATTTTGAAACACTGTATGAGGCTAAATGCGAAGTGCGGTATATTTTGCCTGCTCAGTATAAATTTATAAAGAAAATCACTGGCTGCAATAGAAGAACAGCGACTGGATGAATTTGTCTCTCTCTGCCGTGCAATCGAAAAAATCAAATCAACATTATCTCAAGAATACGAAGCAAGGAAGTTAATTCATACTCGTGTAAGACAATTGAAAAAATTATGTCAGATCGTGAAACGATCGAGAGTTAAACCCCTTGATTACTTGGAAATGAAGTCAAGTACGTGGAAATGAAATTGAAAGTTAAAAAAATACTTTTTACCTACATCAATTTTTTTTTTACTTGTATCAATCTGATGAGTTATTTTTTTTTTACTTGTATCATGAGTTAAATAATATTTCCTTAAGCCGATCAAATTTAATGCAGGAATGTGCATAATTTAAAATCTGGTCTCTGTCACATGTGATCATAGAAATACGTTTTTGCCGCAGTTCATCTAACTGTCCCTGCGTTAATAAAAAAAATCTTCATTACCGAATACATCAATAACTAAATCAACTCTTTGATGTAGTTTTCAAGTGCTTGTTTGTCGTGTATAAAAACCTTCACGTGCTGATACATTATATAATACTCGCTTGATTAATTAGAAATCAGGGTCTGTCAGTAAAAACTAAATTTCTTTGCAGATATATTTTACTTTTTACTGAATTCGCATGATTTTGACTAGTAAACACCCTATCAGAATTAGCAAATTGGACGATTTTTATGATTTTGACTAGATAATTACCCTTCAGAATTAGCCAATCAGTCGATTTTTATGATTTTGGCTAGTTAATTACCCTCCAGAATTAGCAAATCAGTCGATGTGCACAAAATATATATAAATAAAATATTTTTACTGTTGCTCGTGCACAAAAATAAAATTATTATACTTGCTTGTGAATTTCAGTCGATTTTCCATGATATGTACTAGTTAGTTACCTTTCCGAATAAACAAATCGGATGATTTTCATGATTTTGACTAGTTAATTACCTTTCCGAATTAAAAATATGTCGATTTCCACGATTTTGACTAGTTAATTACCTTTCCGAATTAACAAATATGTCGATTTCATGATTTTGACTAGTTAATTACCTTTCCGAATTGAGAGCGTTCACAGTTTTTCAGTAAAAAATAAATTTCTTATAATTCTGAGCGACAGTAAAAAAAATATCCACCTATACTGTCAGGAGAATTATTTTTTTTTACTGTTTTCCTGAATGATATTTTTACGATTTCACAAGTAAATTAATATGTAATGTTTCATTCCTTAAATCCAGAAGGTGGCCTGATTGGTCTGTTAGTTTGAAATTTATTCTTGATAACAGTGGACTATAACACTGCAAATAGACCGGATTCATCGGCTCTTGCACAATCAGATATCCAGGTGGTTCTTTCGGGGTGAATAAATAAAAAACAAATCCTTGCTGGGCTTGATTTGATACTGTCGTGTCTGTGCTGTAGCTGCCGTCAATGACATCACACACAAGATTGACCGCGACCGCAGAAATTATATTTACGATTTCCGGAGATACATGTCTTCCTGTCCCTTCCGGGTCATTCTTGTGCCGGAGAATAGTTGCTGATGGCATTGTTTTTCTCCATTCTGCGAATATATCGGGAAAGAACTTATCAATGCTATCATTGACTGATTTTTTTTTTGTTCGGGGACACTATACTGAGGGAATTTATAATTCCCTCAGTTCTGCATCTGTTAACAAGCGTGCAGTTAAAAATCGGTGCTTAAAACTACCGGGGATATTCTGGAAGAAAATCATTATCTGAATTACCAGATAGTTGATATATTCCATGTCGAATACAAGCTGATTTAGCATTTCCATGTGTTTAATGATCTCGTCGAGTGAAGTTATATCAGAAAGATGTTCTTGAAAGAGTTGCCGTAGTCGCTGTAGTTTTTTTTATGTTCTTGATTAATTTCGTTGAAGTATCTAAACATTTGATTTGGGCCAATAATTTCACCACCTAATGACCAAACTTCGGTTCCATCACCCTCATCTATACCCTTAATGTAAATCCTTCTTATTTTAAGTAAAAGATCTTTGTACGATGGTGCCATATCGTGGTATGAAGTCTTATCCGTGACATAGTCACACTTTTTCGGTTCTGGTTGTATCGGTGGTGCTTCAGTTGATATTTCAGGCCATCCTAACACTGTTATGATCGAACTCTGATATATATCCACAGCGTAGTCGGGGGTGCTTATTTCGATCACAGAAGACAGCGTTGGTTCATGATCGGTTATTTTTATCTTGGATTCTTTTCCTGTGATATCTTTTATTAGACTTTGTAATTCCTCATCGATTTCTTCGATTTGATATGACCCGGTTGGTACCCCAATGACGTTCCAGTCGGGTGTACCATTAGTGCCATCGGCACCAGGTCGGTTTTTATTTGCAAACACAAACGAATTATTTGCTGGTAATCCACCAAATGATTTTGATCTGATATTGGGCCAACAGTAGTATACTCGTAATTGTGCTAGTGCGATTTCTTTCACCGGAATCGCAGTTGGAAAATTAATACTGAATTCAGGTCTAGTCGAGCTTACTGTTATCATCGAAATTTTTGGGGCTTGTATTTTCGGCTATCTGTTGAAGTAATTCTGTCATTATTTATCTTTTTTGTTTTTAAATGGCGGGTGCAGTCTTCGTATATCTTAACCATTAGAGCGAATTCGGAATCTGATATTGTTTCGTCGTTTAGGCTTGATGATATCAGCGGCGATAATTTTGAGTATGCTGCTGTTGCTGTGTTTAGTTGTATGACATAATCGTGCAATTGTGTGCTCGTGCATGAGGATATGTTTTTCGCGATTATATTAAAAACACCTGCGATGGCAGTTGATGATGAAACGCATATTGTTACTGCGATTGCAGTTGTTACTGGTGTTAGCGCTGATAATACTACTCCGGTGGATGCAACTAACGCGGATACTGAGTATACAAAAGCATCCAGGATGACTGCTCGTCGCTTATATTTCTCTACTCGCGTTGTGTATTTGTCGGTGAGGGTTTTTAACTCTGATTGCCATTCGAGTACTTGATCGTATCTATATTGTTGCGCATCTAATGTTGTCATTGACGCTGTCATTGACTTCGTCGTCGTTGACTCTGTTAAGGGTACCATTTATTATTTTACGCAGTAACCAATTGAGGTGTTTCAGCTACGAATTCCAAACACCACCAGTAAGATGTTGCGGTTAGTTTCTTATCGGCTGCTTCCAGTATAAACTCTTCTTCGGTTCCCTTATTTAATATGATAGTAACAACCCCGGAAAACCTGTCGGTGCAATGTTGCCAGGGATATGTTTTGAAAATCTCACATTTTGCAGCACTAAACACAGAAAACCTGTACACTCCAGTGGCTATTGCAGTGTATTTGATAGTATTATTTTGTTTAGACCATGTTGCGAACCCAGATGATACCGTGTATACTATGTTGGTAAAATGCTCGGGAGTAACTCCAGGTGGGATTTTAATCAAACTGGTTTTGTTAACGATCTCAGGAATCCCATTTACGACATCCTGCTGTGTTTGTTTGATCGTGTCAATGTTGATGTTGATATCAGAAAGTTTCATGTCGACGGTGAGTGGATCACCAAAGAATTCTTCTGCGATTTCATTAATTTTTTGAAAGTTTCTACGAAGTCTTGAACGCGTTTGCGTGAACGTCGTATTCGGCCCGCAGCTTGGATAATTTACTATCCACGTTGTCGACATATAGCTTGTTTGCGGCATCTTCGTCGGATGTTGGATCTCTTAAAATAACTATTTTGTTCCCGTTCATATCGAATTCACCTGTCATTGTGTCACCGGTATTTTTTAGGCGATTAGTCACACTTGTTGCGATTTGATCTCTGATGGTTGTAAATGATATACATGAGTCTCTGATTTTTCCGCTGTCAGTAAACACAGGGATGTTATCCGGGGTAGCTCCAATAACTCTGCGAACTATGTTATTCCATTTGATATTGCTGGTTTTTAGTTTTCCGTATCGGTCCCGAAAAATAACAACCTCATCTGGGTCTATCCCGGATAGCGTTAAAAGATTGTCGATTTCATCTTTGGTCGCATATTTTGATAAATCTACATCACCGCGTTTTTTTATCTTTGCTTCGATGAGAGATCTTCAGTAAATATCTACCATTATTCTTTAAGGGTTGTTTAAAATGTTAAATCGGCCCGCGGTATACTCGTGCACGACTTTGTGAGGCGGTTTGGTTGATTTTGATATCACGTCAAGAACATTTAATACTTCACGACCACATATTGGTGGATCAGTTAGTGTTTGTGTTGGTACCGTTGAATACCAGACTGGAATGGGAGTGCTTTGTGCATATTTGAGGAATTCAACTGGCGGTGCTAACCCATACGAATCGAAATAGATAATTCCACGTGGATGTATCGCGTAAGCAACCCAGTGAGTTCCTGGACCATCGCTGTTATCAAGATTAATAATTCCAGTTTCTGGATTATTCGGTTGTTGTGGTAATTGATCTCTCATAAAAACACCTCTGAAATTTTTTATTTTAAGTTGTTTAGCAGCATCGAGCAAATCAAAATTTGATATCGGTTTGATGTCGCTGGGTTTCAAAACCGTTTTGGGTACCATGAGGGCGGAGTTCCTGGAAGTCTTAGACCCGCTCCGTATTGTTCCACTGGTACTTTTAGACGACCTGGCTGAGGCATATTGGACTTTTTGGACGCCTTGTTGGTTTTTGTGTCCGTGATGATCTTATTTTAAGTTCTCCTTGTATAAAATTCCCTTTACAGTTGCTTTCTTTAATATCATTTCAGCAGCTGTTCCAACAGCTCCTAACGCGGCTGCTTTTGCGACAGCTGGGGCAGCAGCAGCTATCAGCGCTGGTATTGCTGCGAGAAGAGAAATCATACCACCGGTTTTAACCATATCCTTGATGGCTTTTGGAGCAAAATAAAGTTGAGTTCCAGTGTTTGCTTGCTTTGCTTTATTGAAATGTTTTAGTTGGGTTTTAGTCAGCGATAACTTGCTTGTGCCACCATTAGCAATTTGATCATTTTTTAGTGTTATCGTTGTCCCACATGCCTTTGCGTTTATCGATTGTAATTTTTTCGCCTGACCAGGAGTCAAAGTAACATTAACATGACTGTACGACATTGTTATAATTAACGTAATTGATCTAATTGTCTACATGTTTTCTACTGGTGCACCAACAACCCTCATTCGGCCACCAACACCCTCGAGTAACATTGATTTGTCACTGAGTATAACAGCAATTGCTCTGTAATTATCAGCTGAATTTACCATAGCTCTAAAGTGTATATCAACGACATATTACTTAACTAAATCAAGATGTTCCAATGAAAAGTAATAAATCAGGTACAGCTTTGTGAAATCCAGTTGTGATATTTGTAAACCAGTGTCTATGTTTTGATCACGTCCCATAAATGTCATCAAGTGATGATATGCACGTGCTACTTGATTATTTTCAAAATTTAACATTATATCCTCGGATGGTTCTTGATGCCCGTTTATTCTTAAAGATATTTCAGTGACGTTAAGATTGTCAAATAACATTGGACTTCTTTCTTGATTGTTTAATCGATTAACCAGTTGAAAAGCAACAAAGATATGTCTCGGTGCAGAAACACCTTGCTGTGATGATATATGCCAGGTAAATAAACCGTTGACAGGATTTTGATTAATGTCGGTGGTTGCTGTTAACCACGATAATATTGATTTACCGCCTTGATCCATAAAAGAAAGTAGACGCTGTTCCTCAGTGATTGATGGTGACATTACCGGCATCCATAACGCGAGTTTAAATAATATTACTTTACCCTCAGCAACGGCGGCTGGCCGCCAGATGGCATCATTATCCTCTTTTCGATGAAGAACAACTGTGTGTTTGGCTCCAAAAATAACCTTTCTGATATTTCTGCAAAATCCAAAGATGTGGGACAGTGGAATTGCGCATGAAAATCTTCTACGATCACCTTTGAACATTAATTTACGTGTAGCAAAACCTAAGTTTTTAATTTGGATTGGAATCGTAAGGCATCAAAAAATCAGCACCTGGTCTATCTACACCCCCACCCCCCCCATTCAGGGGGTTGTGGGTCAACCGCGGTATTTCGCAGCACCAGTATCCCTCGAAACGGGTTGATATCAGGATCGTCAGAATTATCCTTGGCAAACATCATAGCCGGACCAGCTGATCTAGTATAATCGTCTGAATATCTTGCTAGACCTATAATCGTTGTAGCAACGCCAACATTTTCATGAATTGTCTCAATTTCTTTTCCATCAATCATATAGGTGGCACTTTTGAATAACGCCATGATGCCATTATTAACAAATCCAACGATGACAGCCATTCCGTATGGTGTATTAGCGACGACGTTTGTTGCAAGTTCACCTGTGACTTCAATAAATGCTTCAGCGGGTAAGAAATACCTACTTGTATCCTGAACTCGTAATTCAATTCGTCCACGTTGATTTGGCGATATTGCTTCATAAGAATAATACTGATAATCACGCACTGATTCCTCCTTCAGTACTGGTGCATCCATGTCAAATGCTGGGTCTGATATACGTTTAAACATTTTATTATAATTTGTTATCTTCTAAAACGAAGACAACTTCCTGATATAAAACTTGTATTTATTTGTTCAGCCCCTTGATTTATCAGCGCTGCTAGTTTTTGATTTGCAGCCTGATTTATTACTTTGCTGACATCTGCAGGCATCACTTCGGTGCTTGGCAATTTGACCGGTTGTGGTTTCGGTTTACGTATTAATCGTGCTAGTCTGTCCTTGATTGCCAAGAGTGCTTTACTGGCAACGTTACAAATAGCGCCAGGAGCTTTATCACGAACAACATCTATAGCTTTCATTGATAATTGTTTTGCGATTGGTATTGCTTTGGGGGCTATCCTTCTGAATAAACCCTGAACAACATCACCAAGTCCATCTCCGTAAGTTGCTTTATAGTTTGGTAATCGCGAGTTTACCACTTAGACTGGTACGCACCCACGATGAGAATTGTGTATGATCATTTTATTTAATTATTTATTTATCTAACAACTAGTCACTGTGGTAGTCATCAACGAGCTCATAAATAAACTCTCGGTAGATATCGATATCCGTGATACCACCTAGAAATAATCGCTGACAGATATCAGCTGCTTCATTAATTATTTCTTGTGAGTTACTTCCAGCTCGCTTTCCTCCTATGAGAACTTCTAGCCGTTGCGCATCATTGAAGATACTGTTAGGACAGTCAATAAAACCACTTCCTAAACCACTGCCAGTAGCGCCGGTGTCAGGCTTCTTCTGGATAATACAACTCTTTCTTCGCTTGTTGCGGGGGGGGGGGGAGGTTGTGGCTGTTGTTTTTTCTGTTGCTGGGGAGGAGGTTCTTGTAGTTGTCTAATAAAACGATCTACTGCGTCAGAAAACACAGTAAATCTAGGATCACCACCTCTAGCCTGATCAGCATCATATTATATACGAAATATCCACTTGTACCAGGTTTCACGACCTATAGCATCATCGACATACTCCTGTTTTAAAAATTTATCTCGTCGATCAAAGCTTCGCACAGCAAACTCAGCTTAACCATCTATGGTTGGAACTTTCTTTATGGATTTAATACCAAGTTCGGTAAATGTATCGTTTAAATCAACCCTACTCCTGGCTTGTTCTGTTTCTGTTTCTGGTGTACGATCTTTTATATCACCGACTTCAGTACGAACTTTGCCAACCCCTTCAAGTATTTCTTCACCGGGTCGAGGTTGAGCTGCAGCTATATCAGTTGGAAGATCTCGTAAAATCTTTTTTGTTTGTTTAGTTCTCCTCGCAATTTTTTCAGCTTGCTCAGCGGTCTGTTTTAATATTGGAAGAATACTTTTTTTTCTTTCCTCTTCCTCCTTAATATCATCCTTAGGATCTCCCAATAAAGCTCTTTCAGTGACCGCCGCAGCTTTTTCAGTTTCTGTTGTAACGGGTTTAAATAATTGTTCTGTGCCTGTAGCATATTCAACTTGTGCTTGTTGCCGCGCTTGCAATTTTTGTCTTACAGAATCTCTCACAGGAAGAAATGTTTTGATTGCTTCTAGTCGCTCTCGAGCTAATCTAGTGGTATATGCTTCTCCAATGTTGGCCATTATCAATAACATAAATTTTTAATTCATAGCAGCAGGGAGGGCGAGCCTCCAAATTGTCACCAACACTATCGCTTATTTTTCTTCGATGCAACAAAGAAGAAAAAAACTATCAGCGATAACCGGGTAAGCCAATTTGTCATTGACGGAGTTGTCTTACGCTGGATGATCGCATTTTTTTACGATTTTTGTGATCTCCCAGGAAGGCGTATCTTAATTCATATCAGCAGGGAGGGCGAGGAAAACGAATTGGTTCATTTTTTGTAATCGAAGCGCCATTAATAGGTTCTTCAACAAGAAACCGTATTTGGACTAACTCAGGAGGACCTCCCAAAGAGACTCATCTCTATGAGAGTTCCTCTTGAAACGTAGACGACGTTTATTTCTAGTTGAAAACCTCTCCTTGTGGAGGGTTTATTTCGACATTTGGAACCTTCTAAATTTCATATGGTTCGCCCTTCCTGTTGCTCGCCTCGCTGCGTTTTGTTTATCGTTTGATTTAGCCGATTGCCTGGGTGAATAATGAAAACTCAGGATAAAATATTTCAGAAATAGGAAATTTCCCTATATTTTTATTTAAATCTGGTTCATTTTCTGTGCATTTTACATGGATAAATATTTACTCTATGTCTTAGAAGCTACGTGTGAATGTTTGTGCGTGAATGATTTTAGGAAAATTTCCATGTGTGTCATGGAATAGTACGATATTTAAAATAAAAAAATTATGTGTAAATTTTATGTGTTAAACGTTATTACTATTCTCTGTTTACGTTCGAATTATGAATGGAATATGATAATAAAAAAACATTGAATATTCACCAAATTTACAGTTATTTACTAGGGGATAATTTGATGTTCTACCCACACTTTAAGCATATCACTATGCCTATACTTCCTTTACGAGACGTTTGGACTTACGGGGCGCGAAGGGGTGTGTGGTATTGGCAGACAATAGCAAAATCAATTTTTATATAATTTTGTTTCAAAACAGTCCCATCTCGCTATCACCCCTCCCCAATTAAACCGAGCACCACCCAACAGCTTCTACAAAAGTATAGCACTGAATTAATTCACCGCATCGGTGGCCTAGTGATTAGAGCGTCCGCCTCGATTGCAGAAGGTCGTGGGTTCGATCCCCGGCCGAGTCATACCAAAGACTTACAAAAATGGCGCTCAGCATTAAGAGGTTAGTGTTAGGACTGGTCGGCCTGGTGTCAGGATAATGTGACTGGGTGGGACATCAAGATACATGTCTGCGGCATAATGCCCCAGTGGTAGACATCACTGTAAACTATCACACTGCAGACATCGTAGCGATATGACTGAACAATTGTTGACGCTACGTTAAAAATCCAAATCACACTCAAAAAAAACACAGTACTGAATTGAATATTATCTCCGCTAGTGAATTAGTTCTACTATAATCATTGCGTAATATCGTAGTTTGCTCGCAGACGATACTAGAGCATTTATTCGAGGATAAGTACAAACTATTGAAAATATCAGCAGTTACATGAGGATTTTAAGGGTTTTTGAAATTCAAACGTATCTTGTGACACAATGCAAACCACATTGGACATGGAACATTAAATAATGTTCGACACCAAGCTATCTTGTAAGCAGACGGTTTCGTTAATTGATCTGGTAATGTAATGCCGTCTTAATATTCTTAGTACCAATACTACTGCTTTTCAAACGGTTTCGTGTTTTACATCGATAACAAACATGCCATACTGTACATATTCGAGATTGTCTATAACATTTATATAAGCTATGATGTAAATCGAGCCACCAGCAACATGTGAAAATATTGTGTTATCAAATATCGGTCATCCTCTTATAAAAAAGTAACTTAAATGAAATAAAGAAAACAAAGAATTCATAGAATGCGTTCAGCATACCTCATCCCACTGTTGTCCATTATTGTATTCTGCCATTGAAAATTAAAGTCCTGCTTGTCCGAAAGAGCACCCATCCAATGAAGTTCATAGCCTTTCTTGATCTTCAACCGTAGTTGTTCTTGAAAGTTGTGTAGATACACTTTGCTGACCACTAAAACCCGCTGACCTGTCGTTTAAACTCTGACCTGATGACCATTCTAATCAGAGCAATAAGGATTTTAATGATGATCGTAAAATGTAGAACACGTGTGTGTGTGTGTGTGTGTGTGTGTGCGTGGATATTTTTGTAATAATAATATATAACAATGCTAATTTTAACTTAAGGTATTTAAAACGATATGCACTTAAATATGATTTGAAATATAACTTAAATGGAAGGATGATGGTTATGATTATTTCAAAGTCTTAATAGAGGGATCTTCTGATTAGGTATAGGGAATGCCGGGAAAATTGAATTCTTAATTAAACATCACATCAGTTTCAGATCATTTTAATTTATTTTTTTTAAAAGTCTTTTCAAACATTTGCTCATAGTTGTGTACAACTCTGACACCACTGAAAAGTTGGACAGCAGTTTATAGTTTGCGTCAGTTCAAGTGTAGATAGTTATGTTATTCAGGACAGACTTGCTAAGAATTGATTAAAGATAACAACAGAGCTCAACATTTTGGACCTTGATCTATCTTATAGACAGCGATGAATGATTTGCATAAGGCGAGAGAAAAAATATGTGATTGTATTTTGTAATATACGTACTGAAGATAAACCTCCGATAAATATACGAGTACTGAATGCATTTGTCCTGCTAATTTGCCAGTTGGTCCGTAAATGATCAGAGTTCGTACCCATTATTGTCTACACTAATTAGCACCAGGAATACTCTGTCCATCACTGGCATTTTACCCCTAAACACCTGTGTGGAAGCTCGCAAAATGTCTCCGTTATCTGCCCATACGTTAACCATGTACAACAGTGTCATTTCGCGTGAATACTTCACAGGAATCACAGGAATGAAGATCATACTTAACAATGTCTTTTTAAGTGTCAGTTATAGTGACATTATCACGTTGACGGATATTTTATGTGATTAAAATTTGAATTTAAGAATGACGGGTCAGCCTGTAGTGACAATAGCACGCAATATATATGCAATTATTTGATGGTTTTGCACATTTCTCCCAATTCAAAACGAACTACAAAGACGACTATACAGTGTCACATACTTTAATATATTGACGATTCTAATGGTTTTATGATTTTAGAAAGCACACTAAAAATGTTATATTCTCTCTATGCTAAATTGGAAAAAAAAGCAAGTAATGAAAAGTTGTTTCATTATTGTTTATATTCTCAGAGGACAGCAACATATATACAAGTATTTCTAAACTACGATTTAAACGGATTACAGGCGACAGTATTGCATATTTATTTTAAACAGAAAATTTCATTTTTTGGGAATAACCACTCAGATGCCCTGTGGTTGAAACGTCGGCCTCGGATGCAGTCGTCACGAATTCGAACCCAGGCCGAGTCAAACAAAAAGACTTATAAAAATGGTACTAACAGCTGCCTAGCAAGGCGCTCAGCATTACAAGATTAGAGTCAGGGGTGGTAGGCCCTCTGTCTGGATAATGTGACTGGGTGGGACATCATACTTCATGTCTGTGGCATGATGGCCAAGTGCTAGACATCACTATAAACTTACACGCTGAAGACATCGTAGCGAAATGACTGAAAAATTGTTAAAGCTACGTTTAAAATCCAAATAACAGACACACACACACACACACACTGACATTCTAAGGAAACTACAGATAGCAAACCATGGCTTGGTACGTATGCGCTAAAGTCTGGTTCACAATGACTGATAATGAAAAAATACATGTATATACGTAGTCTCAAAGGTAGATTTTAGATAGATGGGGCACAGAAGAAAAATTAAAATTGTACGGTCGCACACACATATACACACTTATATATATATATATATATATATATATATATATATATATATATATATATATATATATATATATATATATATATATATATGATGTTACTTAGCAAGGTCTGTTATCATGAATCGATGGATAGAAAGATGAATGGAAGAAAGGAAGATGACAATGGATGCGTAGCGTGAATTCTAGATTTAAAAAAGAATAAAGATGTTGCGTTATTTACGTAAACCTAACTAGATGCCAAAACGAAGAGAATATCATTCGCGCTAGTTTCATTGAAGAAATAAAAGGGGGGAGGGGGCAGCAATGTTATCACATAGACTTTGCGAAAAAGGATATCGTTATTTTGTCGTCCTGTTAATTAACAAAATTCGCATTTAAAGTAAACATTACAAAGAAATAAGTAAGAAAAATATCTTAATCTTGGTAACTGTGATATATTGACAGGGGCAATATATGACAGATTATCTATTTTCTACAGTTGTAGATTTTGAAGTCATGTTCACTTGCAAGTTGTCGCCCTTGTACGGATTCTCTTTCTTTTGCAGAACACGACGTGGATCCTTATATCATACAGATGTGCGTTGTTTTGTTTTTTTCTACACTAATGTTACATGTCATCCGCAAATAATATGTCTGTAATGTTAACATTTATAGTCTCATGGTCGAGTAATGATCAACATAGTCTGATGACAAGGTGGATTACCTAATCGCATGTAGTAATATCGGTTTCTGAGCTGAGTGAGATGCCGTTGGCTTGTGTATGTACAAAACAAACGATAAGACACCGAGAATACAGTTATTATTTTATTAAAGTATCGAAAAGGACATGAATGAAAGATTACATGAAACATGAAATCAATCCAAGTGAAAGAATGTTCTCTTCTTTCAGGCTTTTAATTGCATACAAATATGAAAATCTAAGCTGTTTGTGTATGTGTCTGTGTGTGTGCGTGTATGTGTGTTGGATTTTTAAAGTAGCTTTAAAACATTGTCAGTCATATTGCTACGATGTCCGCAGTGTGGCAGTTTATAGCGAAGTCTAGCACTGGGACACATGGGGCAGTTGTCAGTACAATTTTTATAAGTCTTTGGTATGACTCGTCCTTGTTTCGAACCCGCTACCTCCCGCATCCAAGTCGGTCGCTCTGACCAATAGGCCACCGGAAAGTTTTAGCTAAAAGAGAATTAATAGGACAATTTTTTAAATCGTGTCACTCCTAGATAGTACATAATCCAAATGCTTGGTATATCCAGGTTAGCAATTGACATTTTACGGGTGTTAAGATAAGTGATAAATATGAATATACGCATGAATTACGATTCATTACTACCTTAACTATATCTAGGAGACAAAAATATGCATCATAGGTATGTTTACGTACTAATTTATCGACAAAAATCTCGTTAATTTTGATCGACGTTTTTCAGAGAAATCAAACCCACTCTATTCGGACCGCCTCAGCTAATTATACGATTTGATGCCTGTAGGATTGTGCGAGAATATACATGTCGGTAGGACTAACCTCGACGTTGCGAATGTTGAAATTGCATTACCATACATGCAAAAGTGTGGAGGAAACCGTGATACAAACGATAAAGAACTAAAGCAATCATGGTCAGTGTATATAAGAACCACAATATGACTGATAAAGAAGGTCATTTAAGAAATGAGGTTAGTCTGTTTGGAGACAATTGTTGTTAGCCTTTTTATTTATCATTTTAGGAAAAATAAAGACCTTTCTAAGTTTCCGCCCCACCCCTCCATCCCAATATGTACACATTACACATGAAGCTGAATGCAGACGTAGTATCATCAAACAAAACATAGATTTTTATCGTGCTCATTTTACTTTGGTTGATACTCAGGCCTTGTTCTAAAAGCTAATGGTGTTGTACATCAAGGTACGAAAAAATACAAGAGGAAGAGAGAGAGATGGAAGGTGAGGTCCAACAGTATTTAACTCAACGGTTGCAGGTTTGAATTCCACCCAGACTCATCCTGGTCTGTATCTGATTCTGTGGTCGTGGCTATGTATTCCCAATTCATATATACTAAATTGTCAATCAAACGATCACTCATGCATATATGGTTTCGGAACTCCAGTTTGGCTTGTGAGCAATTGCAATAAGTGTAGCATCACTGAATGTGTGACCACTGGAAGAGAAGTGTTCTGCGACTGGATTTCTGAGCAGCATCTTTGTCATCCAATAAGATCCGTGAAGGTTGATAGTTTTGAGTAACTTTTCAGTTGCTAGGACAGATCTTTCAGGTGATGAGATAAATTACATTCTCTGATTTGCAACTTCATCACCGGCTCAGAACATTGAAACCAAGAAGACTAGAATAACACAGCCAGGCACAAATAAAATCACCATCCTTTTTGCAGTTGGCACATTTTCATTTATATAATTATCTCCATTTGCTTCATAGTCACCTACTAAGCTACAATTAAAACAAAGAAATATCCATGATATAATTTGTACTTACTCATCTGACACAAGTAAAATCTGTGATCTCGACTGTTGCTGTTTTTGTTGCTGGTGTTGTTGTTGTAGGGTTTAACGCCATTTTTCAGCACACGATAGGCTATACATGGCGGCCAGTATTAATGGTGGATGAAGAACCCGGGAAAACCCCGGAAAAGAACCACTCGCAAGCTTTCTCACGTACCCACATTAGCCGAATCAGAGACTCGAACCCACGCAGACAGAGGTGAGATGGAGTTATCCGTAACAGAGAGCGCGTAAAACCACTCGGCCAATCGGGGCCCCACTATTGCAACGTTGTATAATTTATTATATAAACACTATATATATATATATATATATATATATATATATATATATATATATATATATATATATATATATATCCCAAGGAAAGTGTACACATACAGTTACAACAAACCATATTATTGTAGGTTACTAGGTGAAAGTTCAGTTTCAAGATTTTTTCCAGCCCAAATTATATTTCTCTCTCACTCTAAATTTTTTAGTAATTTGTCTCTCATTCACGAGAGGGCAAACGCAACGGAATAAAACAAAGGATTGCGATGAAATTGTATACCATGTTAAATTCACATAGAAACCAGGGATTGTTAATACATTATATCGTTATTTTAACACGTCACTAAAGATTAATGAGTGGAAATTCATCATTGATATATAGGTGTAGAATCGACAGCACAGTTGAAAGAATATTTATATATGCGTATTATTGCTCCATTGGCAGATCACAATTTGATATTCCAATAGTATTGGTATATCAAATTGCTTTATCCTAATACCTTAAAAGCCCTGTCATTTTTATTTTTATAGCAAACAGGGAACATTTCTGTTTTTTTAATGATCAGATCACAAATGGTGAATTTCTTGATTATCAATGTTTTTGGTTGTAAAGGTTACCTTTTACAGCTTTTGTATAAAGTATTGTTTTATGGGGTACGTGTGGGCTTTCCACTCACAATAGTTAAAATGTATTAGAATTACTATTCAAAAAATATAGGCTTAATCAACAGAAGTATTCTTACCTGAGACCTTTAAGTAAAGCATAACACGGGGAGATAAGAACAAATATGCCCAAACATGGTAGAACAATACTAACAGCTTGAGTAAATGTTTAAAGTACAAAAGTGAGTATCCAACAGACATGTTTATTATTACATCATCCCTTAGAATAATATACATAAACCACATACTACCTACATAATGATGCTTATTTCTGATGGAGAGAGAGAGAGAGAATTTAGTGTATAACTTAGATGTTTCTTAATTAGGTCACAGTTACCACTTGTTTGGCGAATGTTAGAGACATTTACATTCCCAAAACGTGCATTGCGTAGTGGTATACAATTTAATGATCGCATAAACTGTCAAATTGATTCTGACATGTACATCAAACAATTAATATTCCGAAAAGAGTGGTAGTGCTGCATTTCAGCACGATATCAATACAGAGGTATATTTTATGTTTATTCTTAGAAGGATGCGCTGCGGTTCAGCGGTTAGCGTCTTTGCCTCGCGACCACAAAGGAACGAATTCGAATATTACCATCAAATCAGAGTGCATCAGCTACCATGATGTTTCTTAAGGAACACTAATCCAATTGTCTTGATTCTAAAAAGACAATTGAATCAACGAATCAACATTAACAAATTCTATTCCTAGATGTGTATTCAGATATGTATTTTGTACGCCATATTATCAGCATGCAATTGTACTATATTATCAGATTGCATTATTATTATTAGTAGTAGTAGTAGTAGTAGTTTTAGTAGTAGTAGTATCTGGCATGCACACATTGTTGTATTCTGTTCATCTAGTACCTTTAATTTCACATAAATCTTAAATTTGAGTTTATATGATGCGTGTCAAATTGACCTCCAGGAAGTTGATCATCAATACAAGTTAAAAGGTCAAATCGTATTACTCACCGCGCTCACAACAGGTACTGAAAATCGAAAATAACTAGACGGATATGGACGACCTTTACAATTTTATTCTTATCTCCATGTATGTATCACAGTGAGGATTAATCTGAGTGTTTTATCTTTTGTAAGCCTGTTGAAGCAAAGGCCATTTGATGGTCTAGTATTTCAAAACATTGTACTTAAATATAACATCACCATGACTAAGCAGAGACGTGGATACAATACAATACAATACAACACAATACAATACAATACAATACAATACAACACAATACAATACAATACAATACAATACAATACAATGCATACAATACAACACAATACAACACAATACAATACAACACAATACAATACAATACAATACAATACAAAACAACACAACACAATACAATACAATACAACACAACACAATATAATACAATACAATACAACACAATACAACACAATACAATACAATACAACACAATACAATACAACACAATACAATACAATACAACACAATACAATACAATACAACACAATACAATACAATACAACACAATACAATACAATGCAATACAATACAATACAATACAATACAACACAACACAATACAATACAACACAACACAATACAATACAACACAATACAATACAATACAATACAATACAATACAACACAATACAATACAATACAACACAATACAATACAATACATTATAATGCAACGCAACGCAACACAGCACAATGCAGTACAGCATAACACAACACAACATAATACAATATATACAGTACAATGCAATACAACACAGCACAACACAACACAACACAAAACAACACAATACAATACAATACAACATGTCACAATACAATACAATACAATACAATGCAATACAATGCAATGCAATGCAGTGCAATAAATATAATACAATACAACACAACACAACACAATACAACATAACACAACACAACACAGCACAACACAACACAATACAACACAAGACATTTCAACAGAGCACAGCACAGCACAGCACAACACAGCACAGCACAACACAACACAAAACAATACAATATAGTACAATAATATACAGCATAATACAATGTAATGCAATTCAATACAGCACAAAACAACACAATGCAACATAAGACAACATAATACAATACAATACATACAATACAGAACAACACAAGACAAAGCAATACAACACAACACAACACAACAAAATACAATACAATAAGCTTGCTGATAGCATTGGAGAAAACATAATTACACATAAGGTGGAGTGCAGTATTCTTATTATACTGGGTCAGTTATGGTTAATTAGTGTGTAGACGCACAGAGAGAGAGACTTTTCTCTTTTTGTCTTGAGTGTTCACAATTCATATAGCGATCGTCGCCGCGACGTCATTCAGCATGGTCACATGGAGGGTTTCCTGGTCTGGTTGGTATAAAGACAACAAGCATGCTCAATATTGGACAACTAACTGCGACTTTGTTAAAATATATATTATATACCATTTATGCCAACAGCAAAATCCCGCTTGTGCATATGGTATTTTGAGGACAGTTGCTTTATAAATGTGTATAAATTAAATTGGATTTTTTAAAGACAGCAGTGTCAACAATTTTCTCAAATGTGATAAAGAATCCCTTCCGTTACCCGAGAAGTTTGGACTTTTTAAATCCCGTAGAAAGCCATAGGGTGCATATGAGAATAGTAATAGAAAGAGCGTAAGTAAAATATATCACATATAGATTACCGTAATGTTCCTGCAGATATAAAATATTAATGTTTAAAACAATCACAATACCTTTTGAACATGCAGAGTGTAGACTTTGATCAAACTCTTTATTGAACGTTATTATAAACAATATGAACTCAAATGGATTAAAAAATGAATTTTGAGATATTACTTTGGGACGGTTGTCATTTATAAGTGTACAAGTCTGCAGAATCACATATAAATAAATATAAATACAATACAAATCTGATCTAAAACTAAAAATGTTATATCATGGCATGTTACCTTTAAAGTATATAGAGCCTTTTCTAAAACGCAGTGACCTTTATTTTGGAGTCTTGTTTGTATGTTTCTCCATCAGAGTCAATGATTTTTACTATAGGTGAAACGGACAGCTTTGGATCCTAAAGTACTATCATCTACGTCGAATAAACATATGTTTTAATGTAGATTTCACATTTAGAACGCATAAAACAATATTTTTTAAGAAACGTTCCATTTCAAACACATCGATTTTGGTGCCTATTTTGTTTCAGTGATACTGGGAAGTTCTCGGCGAGTATAGTAGTAGTAACTGGGGTCACCATAGCATCAAGGGGACTTCGATGTTAAACGAAAGGGGTTGTACCCTTGGAATTTAATATGGGGAACTTAACATAGGAATGAATAGGGACAATGGATTGGGCCTGTTTACGGATAATGGGAATTATCATTACAAAATACCATGAGCCTGTCTGCAGACAATGGAAAGTTGAACAGTGGTTGGGCTTGTCTACAGACAAGAGGAATGGAACAAGGTGACCTCATGGACACTGGCAACAAGGTAGCAAGGGCCTGACCTCGATCGGTCGAAATAGAGAGCGGGACTCACCCACCAACACCCCTCGCTTCAGCTCGTTCCGCTGTGAAATCATACGAATACTGACACTTGGCAGGGCGGGACACAGAGCTTGATGGAATGCTTACGTTTTGTGGGGAAACATATATAGAACTTCTTGATATATATATATACATATATATATATATATATATATATATATATATATATATATATATATATATATATATATATATATATATATATATATATATATATATATCACATAAACATAGATTTATGAACAATTTTTGAGACAAGAGAGAATATATATCTTTTGGAGACACTCGAGTGAAATCGACTAAAATCTTTTTAGGCAAGGACTTTAATCTCAAAGGAATGGCCCTGAAAAGGGCCTTTGGTATTTATGTTAACAATATTTGGTTAACATATAAAGCATCGCACGGATCTTCTTCTCTTCTTCAAGCTTTGTCTGACTCAGATGCCCCACCTAGGTGTTATATAAAGTGATATGTCAGGCCCGGCCAAGAGTTATAGCCTTTCATGGTTATATAGAGACAAAAGGAAATGGAGCAGGTGGGTGACGTCGCCGTACTGGACACTGGCAACAATGTTGCAAGTGGCTGACCTCAATTGGGCAAAATGGCGACAGCGGGTAAACAATAACGTTATGTTCCGCCCGCGAGTAAGTTCAGCCAGTTCAGCGGTGAAACTATAGGAATAAAACAATGCTTGGCCATGCGGGATATATAACTGGATAGAATACTTGGCGGAGTGAGAACGAAAAACCGCGCTGGACTGACCATCAAATACAAATATCGCCAGTATCACTGGATAGACATGAACAAACAAATACAAAAACAGACAAACAAGTGAATGAAAAATATCCCTTACAATAACTTCACATATTATCTTCTATCCAAACAGAAGGGAAGAAAAATCCCCAAATCTACTATCCACATAGAAGGGAAGAAAATAACCTCAATATCTACTGTCCACACAGAAGGGAAGAAAATATCCCATTATATACTATCCACACCAATATATATTATCGACACAGAAGAGAAGAGAAACGAACCAATATCTACTATCCACATAGAAGGTAAGAAAATAACCACGAAATCTACTATACACACAGAAATGTAGAAAAAAAAGTCGATTATGTACTATTAACACAGAAGGGAAGAAAACATTCATTATATGCTATCCATATAGTGTAGGGAAACGGTTTTTTTTGTTGTCAAAGGAAATAAAAACCAAATATACACACATGCACACAAACGTACGAGTTCACACACACAAACATACACGCGCACAGCAACACATAAACAAACACATACAAAAGTAAGCGCGCAAACACAAAATACAACACAAACAAAATAAACACACATATACGCTAACGCACACAAACATACACACATAACAGTATGCGCCCACACAAACACACATACACGCACAATATTTTACAAAGTTAGAGAAACGAAGTGTTTATTGTCACACTCCTATTTTTTAAACCTCCAACACACCAAGACAGACTAATACTTTGAAAATTGATTATTATGTCTTTTCTTGATTGTTGGATAGCCCTGAAAAAGATTGTTTTGTTCATAGATTTTGCAATCTCTTTTAACGCCTGGGATTACGTCCCCGTATGTCAGCAGGTTTTCCGACATCATTGGACATACTTCTTCTGAAGGAGAAGGAGAACTCCCTCCGTCAGTCTCATGCTGTTGTTATTACTGCTGCTGCTGCTGCTGATCTCTCTCTCTCTCTCTCTCTGCGTCTGAAGTCTGTACTTCTCGGTCTATTTTTCTTGCTCCATTTTGATTTCTTTGTCTACCGTTATCATCCTGACATTCTCTACCTCATCAGGCTTGGTTATCAGGTTTTGCCTGGCACGATGCAAATTGGCGTATGCTTCGTTCAGCTTTGCTAGTCTTGAAGTCATCTTCATAGGTTGAATCATTAACAACGAATGGCTAGACTTGTTCGTTCTTTCATAGGATTAAGGTCGCATTCATCCATTAAGGCATGTGCGACCGTTTTATGCCCACACAGGGGGCTGATTAATTTTTTCGAGGGGGACAGAATAGTGCCGAGTCCCCCAACGCTTTGAATGCACACATTCATAAAGCGTTACGAGCGTGTCTTGGTCGGCTTTGTTTTTGAGGAGATTTATATCCGCATTACATTTGCGCACTAATCGATTTTTCTAAAATCGACGGCGCGTTCTATGTCGTTGATCATAACATTAGAAAGGGTAGGGGTTAACACACTTCCCTATGGGGTACCGTTTTCTAATTCGTGATCTTCTGAATATTGGTATCCTATTCTGGTTCTGATTTTCCTTCCTTTAGGAAGTTTTGTATTCATTTATACATGTTTCCATTGATCCCAAGGCCATCGGTCCAAGAAAGATAAAAGATTTTTCAAGGTGTAAAAAAATTGCTATGAGGTCTCGATCGCATTGTCGCTTACTTTTATATGCTAATTTGATGGGCGACTCTAGCCTTAACAGTTGGGCCAGGGTGGATCATTCTTACGGAAGCTACTTTGGTTCTTTTAGATGTGGTTATTACTTTCAAGGTGATGTTTAAACCTGTTATTGATCATTGTCTCCATCACCTTGCATATAGTGACAGTAAGTGAGATCGGTCTGTAGGATTGTTCGGTCTTTATTGGCTTTTGGTATTGGGATAATTATAGTTTGTCTCCATTTGGGTGGTATTTGTCTTGTCTGCCAAGATTTATTTATCATATCTAACAGGATTTCTTCGATATTGGGTGGAATAGTTTTGTAGATTTCATGTCCTAAGTTGTCCTCTCCTTGAGATGTGGATTTCTTGTTTCTGATAGCTATTTTCCATTCTTCAATAATAAAAACATCATTTAGGGGGATATTTTTGGGGTCTGCATAAGTGCACAAATGAGGATACTTACTCTCTACTGTTGCTCAATGTGCCTGAAATCTTGCTGAATGGTAGCTATTGCTGCTCATTCCGGCAAACAAATTGCCAGTTGATCAGCTTTATCTTTATTAATTTCCGCACCCTTGATAAGTGGTACGTTGTTAATATTGTTGCCTCTAGTGGCTTTTATTTTTCTCCAAACCTATTTGGAATTACATGGCTTAATCTCAAGGGTGGAACAGTATGTTTGCCACGATGCCATGATGTTTCCTTTGCTCTTCGGATGACAGTCTTTGTCCTTTTTTTTCTGTTTTTTATGCTCCAGACTGATGAATGCGCTGGGTGAGGGAATTTGTTAAGGGCTTTCTTCTACTTAAATATAATTTTGCAGTCATCATTCCACCAAAATATGGATGGTTTTGCAATTGGGTTGATACCTGTTCCTGTTTTGGGGAAGCTTTTTGCGGCTGCTGCATTTATCGCTTGGAGGATGTTGTTATTATATGTGTCGATATCCTCGTCTTGTAAGTTTCCTATAGTAATGCCGGAAAGTAAGGAATTGAAAGTATGCCAATCGGCTTTATCCAATCTCCATCTGGGTATTTTTGATAAGGTGGTCATTGGGTTTGTGAGATTTATGGTAAGATGTATTGGGAAAAGGTCGCTACCTAATGTGGTTTCTCTATCCTCCTTTCAATTATTCATGGCTGCTAAATTGGGGGTGTAGATTATCAGGTCTAGTGCTGATAAAGAACAGTCCTCTGGGCTAATCCTGGTCCCGTCATTTGGAATGACTAGATTACTGTTGTATACCCATTATTCAGTCATAGGGTCTCTCTTTTTTCAGGTGATTTCACCACCATCGCTTGATATGTGCATTGAAATTGCCACAAATTATATACTCAGTTGCAGAACTTGCTAATTAAGTATAGTTACGCGGGGAAAACGTATTAGCAGATAGATGGTATATTTTTATTAATAGATTATCTAGTGGATGGAAACAAGGTGTTGCTCCATCAAGTCTAGTAGCAGTTTAAAAAAGGGGATACATGGTATGTGGTCATGTTGCGTGAGAGTTGTGATACCTACCAACAAGTCTTTTAGGTAAGAAAAAATTGCGGCATGTGGAAAAGGTTCCAGGGTTGATAACGTTGGGTTACTTGCATTGCCTGTACCTTTGTCACTTGCATTGCTTGCTGTGTTTTTTTTGTTGTTTTTTTTTTTTTGTTTTTTTTTTGTTTTGTTTTTTTTTATGCATGTTCGTATCTTGATCGGTTGCAAACATCATGTTGTGAGTTTGTTATTGTATGAGTATTGCATTGGTTGTTTTAATGGGGGTTGTTCATCATGTTTTCCTTTCCCATTCGAGGGCGAGGTGTGTGGTTTGGGTTGGGGTTACTTGGACAACGGGGACTGTTTCCCCTTCCTGCTGTGTGTGTGATTTGAAGGCGGGTTTGGGCTTTGACCTTTGGGTATGTTAAATTCTTTTCCGTCATGATTCATGTGATTTCTTTTTCTTTCTTGGTCTATTGGCAATTGTCCGAGATCGGGGTAAGTTCACTACAATAAGCACATTTTGAGCCTTTGAATTTACATGTAATAATATGGTTACCACCACAAGTGTCACATCTCCTTATACGTTTGCATTTATTGGCTTAATGTCCCCATGACTTGCAATTGCTGCAGAAACGAGGCTTGTTTATGTAATCCTGAAGAGGTAGGGAGTAACCATAACAATAGACAAACAATGTGGGAATGAACTGAACTCTAATATTATTGCTGAGGACACAAGACCACGTTTAGTCCGTAGTTTAAATGCCCTGGAGATGTCAGCTTCTTGAGTTTTCAACTCTTGGTTGATCTCATCGTTGCTTAAGGTGTTGTGTTTCACGTTGAGCTTTAGGACCTTTTTGAAGGATGAGTTGTATTTGGGTTGTTTTTGTTTTGTTTGTGTTGGTCTGGCATGGTCCTTGTTTGGTTTGTCTTTGTACTTGTTACCTCGTCCTTCATCTTGGTAGCGTCTTATTGTTGCTTGTTCGAGGAACTTGATTTGAGTTCATTATGACTGCTCATGTTTATTCTGGTGGGACCGATTTCCTGGAGTTCCATGTATTTTGCCACCTGTCAGAGGGTACTGCATCTTATTATAACATAATTGGTTTTTGGTATGATTATTTGGAAGGCGGCTGAATAGGTATTCCTCGGGGTTAATGCAATGCTTTTCGTGCTGAGATTGATGGTTTTGGAATTACCACAGGTGATGAAGAGGGTTTGATTTATTCTGGTTTTGTCTTTTTGCCATTTGGTATTCCGTTGTTTTGATTTATCCATTTTCCTTTATGTGTTTTCCGAACCTGTGATTTTTTTTTTCTTGGGGGTGATAGGGCATGAATGAGGAAGCCGTTTTGTTCTTCTTATGTTCCTCGTCGCCCTAATAGTTTTTCTGTATCTGTTTCCTTTGAGGGTCCTGGTATCTGTCTGGAATAAAATACCTTTGGTATGGAATTTGTCTTGGGTTTAGTTGTGTCATTGTCCCTGCTCTTTGTCTTGGAGATATCTTTTATTAAATTGTGGTTTGGGGATTATGGCTTTGGTGGTATGGGCTATACTTGATTTTTGTCGTTATTTCTACCAGAGTCAGTGTCAAAAACGGATAGACTTTGACCGTTTGTCACGTTATTTACTTGCTGATTTTGGAAAAGTGAAAAGGGAGGGGCTGTATGTGAAAGCGGTAAAGAGGATAAGCATCGGGGTGGGTATGTAATTGTAGATTTAATTGGATATGATGGAGAGTTAAGGTTGGACGCTGGATAAGGGGTGGGTGTTTCAGGTAAATGGGGAAGAGGGGATGGTACGGTTTGGTTTTCATGTAAGTCCGAGAGTGTTTTATCCTCTCCCATATTGGTTGAGAGCCCAACCTCTGTGATAGGTGGAGTGGAAATTTCCGAGACAGTCACCTCTATGGCTGCCATTGTATTGTATTTGAGAGCGATTTGGATGGGATTTTTCCTGTTCGGGGATACGTTTAGTGTTTCCCGGCCACTTAAATTTGGCGTGGATGTTTGGGATGTGATAACTGATGCAGTACTTATGTTCATTCCTAGAGTGGTTTGTATGGGAAAGGGCATTTAAAGAGTTTTGTTAATCCCTTCTGGTTCCTAAAGTTTCCCTTGGCCTGAAAATGAAACTGAAAGGTCATCTCGTGGTATGTGTGAGACCACATCCAAAGGTTGTTGAACGATAGCACCCAAAGTGGGGCTAGATGACTAATGCCCCATTATGGTTTGGAAGGTGAGGGGGCTGTCAGATTTGGGGTTTATTACTATTGTCATTTTCTCCGACGTACCCCGTTAGAAAATAACGTAGACAAGCACAGGTACCGTAAATTCATTTTCTTTCAGAGCATTATTTTCCTGTTTTTAACAAGAGCTTTTTATTATTCCCTCTTAATACATACATATATGAAGCGTAGAGCGGACGTTGTATAATCGAACAAAAGATAGATTCTTAATCGTGTACACTGCTCTTCTTCATTCTGTTAAGGCGGGTACTCAATCAAAGTACTATAACATAATTTTATTTTGCATTAAGGTGCGAAAGACGGGACCCTGAACCATTACATGGTAAGTAAATTATCCTTTCTCGTTTCTGAGCTGAAATGGATTCCATACGACAACTGGATATGATTAATAAGAAAGCAGAGCGTAAGTACACATATTTGATCTTATCAACATGCGATACAAGTATAAAAAATAGCGTGACACACACACACACATGCGAGCTAACACAAACATATACACATGCATGTATGCAATCACGCACGCACGCATGTACGCAATCATTCATCCATCCATACACACACACACACACACACACACACACATACATACATACATACATACATACATACATTGCCATCAAGATCATATATATTAGAGATCAGTTGGTTATATTTGAACCCCAGCAAAAGCGGGGACGATTCTTTGTTCTCTCTCTGCACACAGTACACAGAGAGAGAGAGAGAGAGAGAGAGTTTAACTTTTAACTTAGGTGATTCGTTATAAATTCACGATTACCATTTATTTACTGATATTAGAAAATATATACTTTCTCAATATGTGATGTGCATCTTGTAATGGTACACAATTTAATGATCGTACGAATTATAAAATTGATTTTATCACTCCCATCAAACCATTACAAGTTTGATCAAGAGTTGTACTGCTTCTTTTCGACACAGAATACATAAAGAGGTATCTTTTATGTTCTATTTGCAGAAGGAAGAGCTGCGGCTCAGCTGTTACTGTGCTAGACGCGTGACCAAGAAAGAGCGAATTCGAATATTTACCATCGAATCAGCCTGCGTCAGCTACCATGGTATTTCCTTGGGCAAGGCACTTTACTCCAATTGTATTGCTTCTAAAAAGCCCTTTGAATCAAATGACATTAACAAAATCTATTCCTAGATGTGTATTCAGATATGAATTTTGTACGCATTAGTCACAGCTTGCATTTATAGTATATTATCAGATTGCATTATTATTATTATTATTGTTATTATTATTATTATTATTATTATTATTTGCTGTGAACTATTTGTTTTTATTCAATTCACCTTTTATCTTTAATTAGACATGAATCTTAAATTTTAGTTTGTATGATACGTGTCACTTCCTGGAAGTTGGTCATCAATACAAGTTGAAAAGTTGAAAAGGTCAAATGTTATTACTGAACCGCAGGTACTGAAATTTGAAAACAACTAAAAGGATATGCACGACCAGTAAAACTGCATTAGTATATCAATACATTTAACCCTCTGAAGATTAATTGCAGTGTTTTATGTGTTGTAAACAACGCCTGTTGACGTAAAGGTCATTTGACGGTCACGTATTTCGAAATAACGTACTTTCTTAGCACGATAATCTTGATTAAGTAGAGGCGTGAAAAAAAAAAAAAAACTATACAATATAATCCAATGCAATATAATGCCCTAAACTAATTAAATATAAGGTTGTATGCAGTGCTCTCATTATATTAGAGAATTTATGATTACTTAGTGTGAAGATAAATTGAGAGAGAGAGACAAACAGATAGACAGAGCACCATCTATTTTTATCAGGAGTGTTCATAATTCAAAATATTATAGAATAAAACTGAAACGCATAGATACCGTAATTCATGAATAAATAATTTTATAAGCACATAACTGATGTGTTAAACAATGTCAGAAATAAACTTTATCAGCTAATACAAATTGTACTGGTATTTTTAAAGAACTGAGAACTTATTCAAGGGACATGACTGCATGATCGCTCTTTTCAGTGGTAATAAGGATCTCACTCCTCCCCACACTTTCTCTGACTCAGACCCAACATTTGAACGAAGACAACAAAATATTGAAGTAACCCTACAAGATAGTTTGTGACTACGGATCGCCTGGAATATTTCAACTTCCTCGTTTAATTTTAAAGATTTCTTCCCTTCCTAATCCTACAATACGTATTTCTTACATTTCAAATCAAAATGTTTGCATTCCGAATTCCAGTATCTAAACAGAGCGTATCTTTCATATATCACTGTTAATATGAACGACTGGCTTGCCTTTTTGGAGTAAACGCCTCTTTCCAGCACATAATAGGCAAAATATGGCGGCCGTGATAAGTGTTGGAGGAAGAACCCGAGAATAGTTTGGAAGGACCGCCCTGCCCCGCGTGAATTTACTATAAATTTTTCTCACATATCATTGTTGGCCGAGCTGAGACTCGAACCCACGCCGACAGAGGTGGGATGTCGGTGACCTGTAAAGGCGGGCATGATAGATAATATGAAAATACGAGAATCCTAGCTATGAACGACTGATAAGAATGACAAATTAAAAATGCTTTTAGCCGCCCCACCATAGTGCCCATGAAACTGACATAAAGCGCAAAACGTACGTATGGACAAAAATAATATTTCAAACCCACAACACCCGTGTGGCTAGAAATAAATACTGTTTATTTAATAATGAGTTCTGATAGTCCTTTTGGAGGTCTTCAGTGATATACATACGGTGGCTACACATGTCTTCAGCATACAGACGAGACTCGTATATAGTTGCTTGTTTTGGTTTTTAACAGCGCAACATTCCGTCTTTAAAGGGTCTTTACTACTGCCTAAAGTGTGTGAGCCCATTTTAGTAATTGCACCATGTATATGGTTCGATAGACTTCAAATAAAGACAGCGGAAATTATACATTATAATCATTTCAAACTAATATCAGTATCTGAATTACCTTAAAGCAATGGGTAATAAGTAAAAGTACTTAAAAGTATTTTTAGTTTCTAAACCTTCCTTTAAAAAGTGACGATGTCCAGTACATTTCCCAACTAGTTTGAAATAGTCTTTATCAGGTTATAATAGAGCACGTGTATAGAACATGTCTTCCCATTATACTGGTCATGTGTTAAAAACCATAGCGATCACTGATATCACGGGTGAGCAATCTGAACTTTACAATTTCACGATCAAGGGGTCAATTCAAGTACGAATGGGAATGTCTAAGCCTTGTTAAATGTTTGGTGAAGGTAAAAACAAATAAATTGATTTTAATGTTATATTTGCAGTTGGTGAAATATTTATACTTTATTTGTAATTGCAATAATGTAATATCGATACATATGTCGTGGAAACATTAAATGTAAAACGTAGTTTTTGCTGTGCATGTTAAAATTAACATGTAAGTCATATGACTAAAGCAAATGGTGTAGTAACCTAACCCGTACATAAACCTTGAACTTCTTTTGTGATAGGACATGAATAGAGATTGGTATTTGTATTTATACATTCAGCGTTGATAGGATAAAGATAAGGCTGGAGTCCGTCATCGGTGACAAAGAAATGGAATGATTAGGGATTTTTCGATTGATAAGGAAAACACCATTTTTTTTCTGATGAAAAAATATCGCTTGGAAAATCAGAAAGGGAATACTTTCTATTTTCTAAATGGTCTTTCGAACGGTCAACCGAGACTATAATATTGTACACGAGATTTACAAAATAATTTAAATGAAAACAACAGCAACAACAAAAAAAGCAAAGTAAACAAAAAATATATATAAAAAATAAACAAGAAAAACACCAGAACCAATTACTCATAAAAGCAAAAGTTTTATTGTTGAAACTAATTTATCTCATCTGTTTTCATTGTTTCTCAAGTCCGTTCTAAGACCTCTATTCCGCTTTCCACCCCACCTCCCTACTATCAGAATTCAGTGAAGGCCCCTCAAATGGTTACTAACAAGTCTCACAACGTTCCAGTCGAGGGAATCAAGATGTACGTGTTATTTCCTATCCATTGTTTTCTTAACTAAATGATAATGCATGCTAGTAGTTAAGTGGGATACTATAGGGACAATGGGACTTAGCATTAAAAAGACCCTGGGACACTTTAGGGACAATGGAAATTTAACATGGAGAAAAATCGTGGGTCACTTTAGGGACAATGGGAATTTAACATAGAGTTTGGGTCTGTCTAGGGACAAGGGAAATTAACATGGGAATAGAGTTTGGGTTTGTCTAGGGACAAGGGGAATTGAATATGGGATTTTTTTTATTTTTTTTTTAAAAGTTTTTTTTTAAATTTAAATTTAAATTTAAATTTAGAAAAGGGGTAAGCAATGGAAAGGCTATCTCTTTTCGAGAAATATGGCTGGCCCTGAAAAGGGCCTTTGGGTTTATGTTAATATTAATATTAACATAGATGGCATCTGTCACATCTTCTTCTTCTTCTTCTTAAACTCCTTCTAACTACCGGTCCATACACAAGTACCCTCTTGAGACATCCTTGTCTTTCTATGTAAACTCTCCTCATCCATTGACTAGTATCTGTCCTATCAACAATAGTCCACTTGGACCTGACATACATGAGCATGTCCGTCCTAAACATCATGGAAGACACAAGGGTGGATGACTCAACTGTGGTCCACATCTTGAAGCGACGAGAATAGGTGAATCAATGCAGTGAACTGTGCTTATTTATAGGTACAGGAAGGATTGAAACGGATTGAATTCATTCACCAATCCGAACACGCGTTACAAAATTCAGTCAGCTCGCATCCAATCCGAAGAGAGCAGTCTGTGACGTCACGTGGTCTATATAGATTCGTTAGCGCTTGTGTGCAGTCAATCTATGCGACAGTGATTCAACATGACGGAAACTCAGAAAACGATCCATTGGGGTGCACCAGCAGGGGAGACTGCCCAAGGGAACCCGGACTTACTTTCAGAAGAGGTACACTGGGATTTTGTGGATTTTCTTACCTCGCAAGAATTTGTTCCAGAACCTTCGTTACCTTCTTCATTACCGCAAGTGGAGAATTTTAGACAGAGACAGAAAGAAGAATTGGAGAAATTTATGCAACGACAAAAGGAAGCGGAACAAGCTTTTCTCCTACGGCAACAGCAACAGCAACAAGAAGAGGTAAGAAAAAAACAACAGCAACAACAGCAAGAAGAAGTAGCAGCAAAGAAACAAGAGGGTGAAAATCAAACGGCTACGGTACTGTTGGACATTTTAGCGGAGTTAAGAAGTCTGAAACAAATGTATCAGACTTCTTTATCACGACCGAAGAGAATACGACCTTCCCGAGCTAAACACGCCAACCCTGTGACTAAGCCTGTCGTACCACCCTTAGTGATTTCAACCCAATCATCAGAAGTAGGCCTTGGCCGTGGCAAAGGCTTAAGGCAGTTAAAGTTGATTGGTTAAACTCACTCCTACACCAAAATAAAAAGGCCCTTTTCAGGGCCACCCACATTTCTCGAAAAGAAATACAATTTCAATTTGCCAATAACTCAAAAATAAACCCCACCCATTTTACCCTTATAGTACGTGTCTGTGTATGAGTGCGTGAGTGTAGCTTCTTATTTTAAAATCAAAACTCAAAGACACTTACCTTATATCATTCATGTATTCTTTTATCCATTTTTTTTACAATCCAATTCACAATTCACCACAGAACACTTTAATTAAAAGTTCATTGACTTCTTCTTTCTCCTTGTTTAGTCTCCGTTTTTTGAATTTCTTCACCGTTTTTACCTCATTTTCTTCCCTTCTTCTTTTCTTCTCCTGTTTCTTTGCTTCTTTTAAATAGAATTGTCTTCTTTCTTCCTCTTCTTCCTCTGAAGAATCCCTCTCTTCTTCCGAAGAATCCCTCTCTTCTTTTGAAGAATCCTTCTTTTCTTCTGACTCCTCTTGTTTCTTTTTTGGGCAATCTGGAGACCAATGTCCTTTTTCTTTACAATAATAACAGGTATCTTGACTTTTGTCTCTTTTAGTCCCTGTTTTTGTTCTTTTTTGACGGTCTGGACACTCTGAAGACCAATGCCCTTTCTTCTGACAGATATAGCAAGTATCTTGACTTTTATCTCGAAAGGAAGGAGAGTAGTCCGTCGGCTGGTCTGAAGAGAATTTTCTAATGACCCCTCGCAAAGCTCTGACGAAACGTTCCATCTGGGTAGTCTCTTCCATCGTTGTGCTCAGCTTGAGAGTGAAATGAATAGTGAAAGGACAAGACACACACCCTTTTTATATACGCTGGTTTGCCAAGACTATAAATTAGTCTGTGGTGTTTAAACTTGAGTCATTTGACGTTTTGCACTCAAGATGAAACGATCCCATTCATTCGAGAAGAAAGAAGAAGAAGAAAGTAAGAGGCAGAAACGTGATCTATCGCCTCGTACCAGGGCTGAAATCTTGGCACAAATTCATGCCAGTGATTTTGAAGAGGACATGAGTGAACCAGAATCCGAACCCTCTAAACCAAGTTCACCACCCTTAGTCAACCCTGAAAAGTACTATTCCATTCGAGAGACGGAAAAGCGCTCCTCTAGAAAATTTAGAACCACGGCTTACACCTACACGGTGAAGTTTAAAGATTTCAAGGCTGACGTACCCTTGGAGAAAGCAGAAGGGTTTATCACCGAGATGTGGGATTCTTTGCTCACCTCACTCAAGCGACAATGTCAACCCAAAGAAGACGATCGCTTGACACTATCCATAGATCACGACGGTTTGAAATCCCCTGTTTGGATCGAGTTTAGCAGACCTGCAGAACTAACCCCTTCCAAAGTCATGGACAAGATTCAACACGTACAACAATCTAATGACCAGTTTGACATCACCGATGGTAAAGCCACACTGAAAATGGCTCACGTCTCTCTTCCTCAAGGGACAGGACGCAAAAAGATGTTATTGGTGGACGACCTTCGCAACATTAAGCGTAGTCTTGTCCGAATTAACAACCCTCAAGACCAGATGTGCTTAGCCCGTGCCATCGTGGTGGGACGAACCCAACAAGAACGACACGGTAGAATGGAAAAGAGCCTGGAAAACTATTCGACAATCGGACCGAGCCAAACAACGAAACGAAGCAGAACTCCTGTTGCAACAAGCTGGCCTGTCCAAAGACACACCCTGTGGCATTCCTGAGATGCAAAAATTGCAAGATGCCCTAGCTCCACGCTACACCTTGAAAGTGCACCCTCAAGAAATGCGCGGGTCTCTGTTGTTTCGAGGCCAAGACTTTAAGGACGGAAAATACATTCATGTCTATCATCACGATGACCATTTCGATACCATTACCAGTATCACTGGATTCCTGGGATACGGTTATTATTGTGAGAAATGTGATTATGTTATAACAATCGAGAGCAACACAAGCATTGTGGATTGAAATGCCCAGGATGTTTGGCCTCTCTACCCTGTCTGAGCGAAGAACCAGTGCCTTGTTCAACTTGTCTGCGTACGTTTGTCAGCCCTGCCTGTTACCAGCAACATCTGAAGACGCAAGGTTCACAGCAGAAATGTGCTTGTCAACTCTTGAGATTGTGCTCTACCTGTGGACAAGGCATACTTACCAACAATGCCAAGGCACACGTATGTCGAGGAAAGAAAAAATGTCACATTTGTCACCACATCGTGGACTTGGAACACGAATGCTACGTGCAAAAATACCAACCCCCACCAGAGAAAGAGGACGGTGACAAGAAGAAAGGCAATTTCATCTTTTTCGATTTCGAATGCATGCAAGAGACTGACATTCACATCCCTAATTTCTGCGTGGCTCATCGAGCGTGCGAGAAGTGCATTCAAGAACCTATCTTCAGTCATTGCCCTCACTGCAGCAAGATTCCTGGAGGGCGTGAAAAAATCTTTCGGGGACCAAACACGTTAGCCGATTTTGCCCAATGGGTCTTAGACCCCATCGACAAGACGTGGAGCCAAGAGGACATCGAACGTTACGGAGATTGTCATCGTCATGCCACGGTGATGGCTCACAATTTCTCCGGATACGATGGACAGTTTCTTTTGAGGTACTATACGGAACATGGCACCGAACGTCCTAAAGTGATTTTGAACGGAGCCAAAATCATTTTCATGCAAGTGGGACAAGTACAGTTTAAAGATTCGATGAGTTACTTGGCCATGCCTTTGAGCCGAATGCCTAAAACGTTTGGAATGACAGAAATGGCTAAAGGGTACTTTCCACACTTTTTCAATACGGAAGCCAATCAACATGCTGTTCTACCCCATTTGCCTGAGGCTCACTATTACGACCCCGACAACATGCGTACCGAACAACGAGAAGCTTTCTACGCTTGGTACCAGGCTCACGCCTCGGACCCTTTCGACTTTCAGGAAGAAATGTTAAAGTATTGTCGTTCCGACGTGGACATTTTACGGCGTTGCTGTGGAAAATTTCGAGAACTGTTCATGGAACACGGAGGGGTCGATCCTTTGAAAGAAGCTTGCACCATTGCCAAAGCGTGTTCCTTAGTGTACCGCCAACGATTCATGCCTGAAAACACCGTGGCTGTCATCAGTCCTCAAACGACCCACTATGTCAAGCGTCAATACTCGGTCAAAGCCCTACGTTGGTTACATTACTTGTGCGACAAGGAAGACAAATGGATTCAGCATGCTCGCAACGGAGGAGGCGAAAAGACCATCGGAACGTATTCGGTAGATGGCTGGGACTTAGAAAACCCCAAGATCGTGTACGAGTTTAACGGTTGCTTATTTCACGGATGTCCCGTCTGTTACCCTGACCGTAGCACTAAAAATCAGTTTTTGCAACGAACCATGGAAGACTTGTACCAGGACACTTGTCAGCGACGCCTAAAGTTAGAACTGCAAGGATACCAAGCGGTGGAAATGTGGGAACACGAGTACGATCACCGTTTGAAAACCGATCCCGAGTTTAAACGCCTCGCGGAAAGTTACCAGTTCATGGACCCGCTGAACCCGAGGGATAGTTTGTACGGAGAAAGGACCAATGCCACCTGTTTGCTGTACCAAGCCGACGAAGAGAAAGGAGAAGAAATCAAATACTTGGACGTGTGTTCGCTGTATCCCTACGTGTGCAAATATTGTCGCTTTCCTGTAGGGCACCCGCAATTGTTCACGGAACACATCGACCTGGTCAACATTCGACAATACGAAGCCTTGATCAAGTGTAAAGTTTTGCCTCCCACGAACCTATACCATCCCGTCTTACCTCACCATTGTCAAGGCAAACTGATGTTTCCCTTGTGCCGTACTTGTGCCGAAACGTGCAACCAGGACCAACCTTGCCATCACAGCCAGGAAGAACGTGCCTTAACGGTAACCTGGGTCAGCGTGGAATTGTTCAAAGCTCTGGACATGGGATGCCAACTGTTAGAAGTGTACGAAATTTGCCACTTTCCCAAGACACAACAGTACCACAAGGGTGACCCTACTCAGAAAGGCATTTTCGCTGACTACGTGGATGTCTTTTTGAAACTGAAACAAGAAGCCAGCGGCTATCCTTCCTGGTGTCACACTCCCGAAGACCAAATACAATTCAAAGAGAAATACTACGCACAAGAAGGCATCTCCTTAGACCACATCGAAAAAAACGAAGGTAGGCGATCGTTTGCCAAAGTGATGTTAAATTGCTTGTGGGGTAAAATGGCACAACGACCGTGTTTACCCAAGACGGAATATTTGACAGAACCTTCCCGCTACTTCCAGATGATTCACGACAAAACCAAATACATGAAACACGTGGACGTCGTTCGAGAGGATTTGATCTTGGTCAATTACAAAGAAGATCTGGACTTTGTACAAGACGACCCTTTTGGAAACGTCATCATTGCGGCTTACGTGACAGCTCATGCTCGCTTAAAATTGTACGAAGCTTTAGAACTATTAGAAGAACGCGTCCTGTACTTTGACACGGACAGTGTGCATTTACATCCATCACCCGATTCAACAGCACCCTGACATCGAAGGAGACCGTTTAGGAGCCTGGACAGACGAGCATCCCGACGACAAGATTCTAAGTTTCGTCAGTGGTGGTCCCAAAAATTACGGCTACGAATACCGGGACAAACAAGGAGAAGTGCACACGACGTGCAAAGTGAAAGGACTGACTCTGAATCATCGTACCAGTCGAGTGGTCAACTTTGGGGTATTGAAAGAAGCCTTGCAATCGGGAGAGGATGGAAACTTTAAAGTGACCACCTATCAACCGAACAAGATTGTACGTTTACCCACTCACCACATCGTCAGTCGACCCTTGGAAAAAGTCTATCAAATTGTATACCAGAAGCGAGTGCGACTTCCCAGTCACTTCACCTTACCGTACGGTCACGTTGGTATTGGTCTGTATATGAAAAGGAACCCTAGGCAAGATCGATAGTTCATTGTTCATTGAAGTAACTTACCATGTCGTTGACGAAGAAGAAACCAGATTGGTTAGGAGTCAAATGTTGGACATCACCGAGACCAGGGTTTTGAGGCTTGGACACAAGAGGTGGCCCAGTATGCACGAGAGTTATTCAAGGAAAAAAGTTACTTTTCAACCTGTGTTAGTGACGGTGCCAGAAGAACCCGTCACCCAGGACAGGACTGTCGTGGACAGGCCTGAAAGACCCTTTCGGGAGGACACTTGTGTGACCTTACCCCTACTATAGAACTGGTTAGAACTTTACCCAAAACATGTGGTACAGACACTTGTGTTTATTCCACGTTCATGGTTATCATGTGCCTTTTATTCTTGTACTTAAGCCTTTGGCTTTTATGCATTTTTGTCTTTCGTATTCATGTTTGAAACATTCAATAAACGTGTTCTGAAAAAGTATATAAACTCTTGTCTTGTTTGTTTTTCGTGTCACAAGTGACATTTCTCACACCATGGCTACCTCTGCTGTCTCTGCTCCCTCTTGCTCTACTGTCAAAGTCATCGACGAACACTTAGATCGTGCCAGTTGGGAGGCTTTGTATCTTCGCCATCCCTTTAACATGCTCATTGCTGGACCTAGCGGTTCAGGCAAAACCGACTTCGTCAAACGTTTGATCGAACATAAACATCATTTGATCGATCGACCCCCTCAACGAATCGTGTGGTGTTACAAAGAGTGGCAATCGGCGTACAGCCTCTTGCGAGAAAGTCAAGGCGATTCCATCGTGTTTGTGGAAGGCATTCCTAAAGAAGACGATGGCATCGTCTCTGACTCCCGTCTAACCCATTTGGTCATTTTCGACGACATGTTAGGAGAAGACGAAGAAGAAATTAAACTGTGGTTCACGCGCAAAGGGCATCACCGTAATGCCAGTGTCGTTTACATCACCCAAAATTTGTTTCAACAAAGTAAAGCCCATCGCACCATCAGTCTCAATGCGCATTACGTGGTCTTGTTTCAAAGCCCTCGAGATAAATCGCAAGTGCAAGCCTTATCCAAACAGTTAGGAACGCCTTGGCTGGCTCAGGCGTACGACGATGCCACTCAAACGCCACACGCCTATTTACTCGTCGATTTGAAACCTACGACTCCCGAGGATTTGCGATTTCGTACCCACTTGTTTCACCACTGGTGCCAAGACGGAGGGCCTGTACTGTACACGTCTCCGTCCTCGACTTCATTTCACTCCCCATAAAAAAATCTATAAAAACCTCAGACCCTTTTCCGTCTGTCTCACTCTCAGTGCGAACATGACGTCCCTTCAGTCGCATCTTCCCGTCAAATTGATTCGTGCCTTGTATGGCATCAGTCGAGAAAAAGATCCACAAACACGAGCTCGTGTCTTAGAAGCTAGTCTCAAAGAAGTCTTACGATGGTTCACGGTGACGGCACGTCAATTACTCCAAGGAATCATTCAGATTCCTCATCAAACCAAACGCTTTTTCGATCGAAACAAAGTCGCTTTGGTCCAACTGGCCGATCCCCGCATCGACACTCAAACCTAAAAACAAATCATTTTGAAACCTGGAGGGAGCGGTACTCTAGGAGGGGTCATCATTCGCTCACTCTTAAGATGGGATCCTAATGCCCCCAAAGTTATCCCTAAGACAAAAGTCCAACGAAGCCCCAAGAAGAAAAAGACCAGGTCCCCAAGGAGAACTTCTCAAGTGGCAGGACCCTCCTCTGACCAGACACCACCACCACCCCGGAAAAAGAAAAGAAGCCCCCAGAAAAAGAAAAGTCCACAGAAAACTAGTCGCAAGAGAGTCACTTCGGCCAGGACGCAACCTTACACTCGCAAACCACGACCTGCCACGACGGTGACTGCGTCTCCGGCAGCTTCACGTTTGTCCACTTCTCCGTTAATGACACCCAGAACTGAAGAGTACTTGGAGACGTTGATCACACCAAGAACTTCTCCGTTGATGACCCCCAAAAGAACTTCCCCAGTGGCAGGACATTCTAATTTAGTGGCAGTGGCTGCTGCTCACAAAGTACCTTCTCCCAAAATCAAAGTTCAAGAAAGATCGGGCATGTTACAAAGTTTACTGGATTTGTCCAAGCAAGAACTGGCTCGATTTAGTCCGTTACGTACCCCTGCACGACGTGTCATGCCTGTCCTCAAACTGATACGACGTAAAGACAATCAGTGGCGACGCGTTCCAGTATAAAAAAGGCCCGTAATCAAGTCGGGTATCAGTGTTTTTTTGGTGCTCCTGAATACTCAAAGATGTCACCCTCCAGAAAACCCCAAGGAAAGAAAAGGAAAGGACTGCCACCACGTTTAGCCAAACATGGGGACATGTTATCTGTCCTGTCCAAAGCTTCTCCACCCCTACGAAAAAAACTCATTCAAACAGCCTCCAAAGAGGTCATCGATACAGTGTGCGAATGTTGTTTGAACGTTTTGAAAGGCACGATCCCTTTGTCCAAACACCAGAAACAATGCTTAGGCAAACATCGTCACGTTCTTCGCCAAATGGTTCAAAAGAAAATTCCCATTCGTCAAAAAAAGATGTTAGTGCAACGTGGAGGTATTTTACCTCTCTTGTTAGGCCCCATACTGAAAGGAGTCTTGGGAACCATGTTGGGAGGACTGGTGGGAGCAAGATAAAAAGGCCTCGGAAGTTCCAAGATCTCAGAATCGACCCCTGACAACCCCATGGAAGGACGAAAACTAGCTTTAGTGCCTTACAAACGATGGATGGAATACCATCGGTGGCAAGAACAACACACCCAGCATTTACCTCCCAATCCCCATTTGAGCGAGATGTCCCAGTTACAACACGAATTGCAGTCCTTAATGGATTGCCAAGATTTGTCTGAAACAGAAAAATCGCAAAAGTACGGTCAACTCTTGCAACGACTGCAACTCTTTCACCAGAAATCTTTAGACGAAACAGCTCTACCCACTCTGAAAGATTTTAAGACCTTGATGAAAAGTCCAGCACCATCACCAGTACCAGTACCAGTACCAGTACAACCCCTACCCGTGACCAAGACAGAAAAAGGAGAAGAAGAGGAAGGGTTCCAAACTCCACCAGAAAAAGTACGCAAGTTAACAACACCACCTACCTCCAGAATTGGATGGATTAAAAAGATGATGGCCACCCCTTCTTCATCACAAGAGAAAAAGAAAGTGAAGACAGAAGTGAAGACAGAAGTGAAACAAGAACCGATATCCCCCGCTCAGACATCCTTCTCCTCTTCGACACCTATTGCTGGCCGCACACGCAAAGCATTGCAATCCAAGAAAATACCCCAAGAGAAAAAGAGTAGCATCCTCCAAGAGTGGGTGTCTTATTAACACACCAACCAACACAAAAAATGGAAAAAATCTTAGCCAGCATTTACTACGATCCCTCCCATCCTGCAGGTTACGCAGGAGTTCAAAAATTGTATCGTGCTGCCAAAACGCGACTGAAAAGTCTCCGTTTACCTCAAGTGCAACGATGGTTACAAGAACAAGCTACCTACACTTTACACAAACCCATTCGACGCAAGTTTGCCAGAAGTCGCACCCGAGTGGAAGGCATCGATCATCAATGGCAAGCCGATTTAGCCGATGTCTCTCATTTGGTCAGCTACAATCGTGGCTACAAATATTTGTTTTGTGTCATCGACGTCTTTTCCAAATTTGCCTGGGTCGTACCCTTGACTTCCAAATCGATCAGCGAGTTAGTGCGAGCCCTGCAACGGGTGTTGAAACAAAGCGGTCGTCACCCTCTTCGATGGCAAACGGACAAAGGCACCGAATTTCTGAACCAAGCTTTCCAAAAAGAATTAAAGAAACGTGACATTCATTTTTTTACCACCGAGAATCCCGAAACCAAAGTCAGCATCGTGGAACGTTTTCAACGCACTTTGAAAGAACGCATGTGGAAATATTTTACGCATCACCACACTCTGAAGTACATCGACATCTTACCGCACCTGGTGCAAGCGTACAACCAATCTTACCATCGAAGCATCGGATGTGCCCCGCAAGACGTGACTCCCGACAACGAAGTGTTGGTGTTTGAGCGCCTGTTTGGTACGTCCCCGACGAGGGCTGTCCCCGAGAAAAGTGGAATGTTGGCCGTAGGAGATTGGGTGCGCATTGGCAAAACCAAACGCACTTTCGACAAAGGTTACTTACCTAACTGGACGACCGAATTGTTTCGCGTCACTGGACGAGTGCATGGCCGTCATCCTGCCGTCTATAAATTGGAAGACATGAACGGAGAAGTGCTCAAAGGAACGTTTTATTTGCCCGAGTTACAACGTGTCACCAAAAAAGAAGATGACGTGTACGACATCGAAAGCATTCTCGAACGCAGAACCCGTAAAGTGGGCAAACGACGTGTCAAAGAAGTCAAAGTACGTTGGAAAGGATATCCCCCCAGTTTCGATTCTTGGATCGACGCTTCGCAAGTCATCGACTATAAAAAGAAGTGACCATCATGCCCTTTCACACAGCAGACGCAGCTACGTCGACCACTCCTCCTTCACCTAGTTCTTCTGTGCAAGATTTACAAAAACAACCCTTGTGGGTGTGGTGTGGAGAACGTGTGCCTAAAACGCAAATCGTCTTTTTCTGCCAAATCTTCGTGGTGTATTGTGTCATCGGGGCAGCCATCGCCAATTTGAGTTTGCAATAAGGAGACAAACAATTGTGGACCATTTTATTGAGCAGTTGCATCGGTTACCTGCTTCCTAATCCCTCTCTGAAATTCACCTCGAACGGGAGCCCCGGGAACCTTGTGTCCAGTGCCAGTGCCAGTCACCACTTCAATCACAACCAGAACCCCATTTTAGAAGGAGACACGCCTCTGACGTCCACTAACCCCTCGGACAGCCACAGAACTCTGGAATTATGAGTCACCAAAACCAATTTTACTTAACCTTACCCAGTGACAGTTCCATGGAGGTGTTTCCCAAGAACACGTTGTGTTGTTACACGGCCAAATTACCTCAAGCCATCCCCTTAGATCACGAAGCCCATTGGGAAGTGGCTTTAGTAGAAACGATTCACCCGACCCAAGTCCTCAATGTCCTTCCCAATCAAAATTTTTTTGATGTGGAAGTTCATGACGAACAATTGCAACAGTGGATGGATAGCAATGTCAAATATGACAAGAAAACCCGTACACAAAAGTACACCACCTATCACTTGTTCATTTCCCCAGGCTATTATTTTAGTGGTCAACATTTGGTCAGCACCATAGCCTCCAGGTTTAATGCCGTGTTTCTGAAAGCTTTGGAGCATGTTAACAAAAGTGTCACCATGGAGTACCACAAAACAGCTCGTCGCTTCTTGAAGAAATTTGAACGGAGTAAAATCCTGTCCATTTTATTTTGTCCTGAATTGTATGACATGTTGGGCGGAGACATGAACCTGAGAATGAGCATGATGAAGAAAAGCGAATCACCCATCGTTTACGACAACGAGTCTTTTAGCAAGTTATTTCGTGCCCCGGTAGAACTGAACCAAGGACTGAATTTGATGTTTGTGTACTCCGATGTGGTGGAGTATAATGTGGTGGGACACACCTCCGTACCGTTACTGCGTGTCATTCCTTTCAAAGTGGATTCTGCCACGAACACTGACGAGGAAGGTGGAAACACTTACCACGTCCACCGCGAATTTGTACATCCTCACTATTTGCCTGTCAGTAAGTCGTATTTGGACACGGTCAACATTACTATAAAAGGAGATTTGGGACAAAATATTCCATTCACCAAAGGAAAAGTCACGGTGAAACTCCATTTTCGAAAACGGTTTTCTCACGATTCGTAAGTCATGTATCCAGTGTACCGAGGGGTTGCTCGACAGCGAGGACACGGTTTAGGAGACATGTTAAAATCGGCCTTTCGTTCGGTGGCCCCGGTGTTAAAACCGATGGTTAGACGCGGATTGCACGCCTTGAAAGATGCGGCACTGACGCAAGGCAAAGAATTTCTCCAAAATGTCATCATCGACAAACAAAACCCTAAAGAAGCCTTCATGAGGGCAGGCAAAAATGTCTTGCTGCAAACGGGCAAATACATTTTAGGCCAACGAGAAACACCTATAAATGCCCTGCACGCTACCGAGTCAGGCATTCAGCAAGGACAAGGCAGAAAGAGACGACGAAGAAAACACCCTTTCACCAGACTTCAAGCGAGAAAGGCCAAGAAAAGAAGAACCGTTCGAGACTTAGACGTTTTCGATTATTGAGAAAAGAGACCAAAAAAAATGATGCACCGAGTATCTTGCGCTTGTTCCAAGACGGAACTGGACCTGTTTGCCATGCCCCCCCCCCCCACGATGATGACGATGCAAGAATCCCAGTGGGTGGAATTTCACCCCGTCTCCTCACTGACCGATTCCGCTCCCATCGAGTTTGAAATCAAAGGACAGCCCGAAGATTACATCGATCTGAATAGCAGTTACTTGTACCTGAAAGTCAAAATTCTAGATAAGACTGGAGGTGCTATAGACAATGAAGCAGTAGCTCCCGTCAACAATTTCATGCATTCCTTGTTCAGTGGAGTGGACTTGTACTTGAATAACAAACTGGTCAGTAGCAGCATGGATACTTACCCTTATCGTGCCTACCTGGAAAATCTCTTGACGTACGGAATAGATGCCAAGAACACTCATCTCAATGCCTGTGTGGTATGGGAAGCTGACGAACCTACCAAGTTTGAAATATTGGAAACTGATGAAAAGAAAGACAACAATGATGGATTTGTAGAACGAAGAAAGAGAATCACGGGAGCCGACACAAGTTTAGAACTGATGGATCGTTTGCATTTGGACATGTGGTTGCAAGAAAAGTATTTGCTGAACGGGGTGGATGTCCGTCTGAGACTGAATCGTAGCAGTGCCGCTTTCCATTTGATGGCTGATAGTGACGGTTACAAAACCAAAATCCTAGAAGCCAGACTCTACGTACGCCGTGTGGAAGTGTTACCTAAAGTGGGAAACGACATCAGTCAGACGTTGAGCAGAACGACCGCCAAGTATCCCATACGACGCGTGGAAGTGAAAACCTTCACCATTCCCAAGGGACAGCGATCCATGATCGAAGATCATCTGTTCCAAGGACAGTTACCCAAACGCTTGATCGTTGGTATCGTCGAGAATACAGCCTTCAACGGAGCTGCCGAAAAAAATCCTTTCTACTTTCAACACTTTGGCGTGTCCAAAATCGAAGTCAGTCGCGATGGCAAGACCTTGTGTACCCGACCTTTCGAACCTGACTTTACCAAGAAGAATTACTTGAGATCGTACTTGTCCCTGTACGAAGCCACCGGACAGTTAGGAACCAATACCAGTCACGGTATTACGTACGAGGATTATGCAGGAGGCTACGCTTGTGGGCTTTCGATTTCACTCCAGACCAAGGCAGCGACGAGGGACATTTCCACCCTATAAAATCCGGCCAGATTCGTGTGGAAATTCAGTTTAAAGACCGAGACCCTGATGAAACGGTGAACGTCATCCTGTATGCAGAATTCGATGATACCATAGAAATCAACAGTTTGAGAGAAGTCATCCTAGATTACTAGAAACCATGGAAGACTGTTATCCCTCTTTACCTAGTGGAGAAACTTTTAGTGTTGCATTGTTGTTAAAAAATGTTAGAGTTGTTGTTTAGTGTTAAGTGATTTTTGAATAAAAAATGTTGTGTTTTGAAAAAATTGTTTGATGTTATATTGTTGGATTATTGTTAAAAATGTTAGAGTTGTTGTTTAGTGTTAAGTGATTTTTGAATAAAAAATGTTGTGTTTTGAAAAAAATTCCTTGTCTTTTGTTTAGCTATAAGAATGTTGGATTGATGCTCTTTCATTTCTTACTATCCCTCTCATGACACTCACTAAACGTTGCGACTCAAAAACCGTGTGGGATGTTTTCCTTCACGTCCGCGCTTTGACTTTAAGAACCGGGTTGTTTCCAGTCTAACCATCCATTGTCGACTCATCCTCCTAAGAAGATGTGCTCCAAACTAGCTAAACTCAACGAAGCCTACGTGAATTTGCATAGGGTCAGACACAGTCTGATACCGAAGCCAGAAGAAATAGAGAATGTGAGAATGTTAAAAATCACTGAAGACCTGATAGAAGAGCTCTTCAGAGAAGAAATGAACAGGGAGAAAGAAGAATGGACAGAGAAGTACAGACTCCAGAGACAGCAGCAACAGCAGCAACAACAGCAGCAGCAGCAGCAACCTGAACCTGACAGAAGCTTTGTCGATTGCCGTATCGACACCAAAGAGTTCTTCTTCTCTTTCCGAAGAAGCAGACCTATCACCAGAAAGTCTATCCTCAGAGGACATCGCATTCTTAGAAACTAAAAAAAGAATGCCATAGCAAACAAAAAAACCAGCCCTTTTCAGGGCTACCCCAATACTCTAGAAAAGAAATAACGATCGATTTGCCAATGTGTGTAGGTAGAGTAGTGTGAAAATAAACACTAACTCTTTTTTAAAAAATGTGAGGGTATGTGTTTGTGTGTTAGTAAGTGCTTAAGTAAGTTGGTATGAATAGTAGATTAAAATCATGTTTTTTTGGTGTTTGAGGTGTATATTTGGAGTTAGATTGGATTGCTTTGCGTATGTGGATAGTCTATTGAAGTGATTTATAAAAAATTTTAAAATAGTGATGGGTAGCATAAAAAGTGAGTGAGTGTTTCTTTTAGGTCCGCGCATTGTTGTTTTTGGTCATGATGTAGGTAACATCAATTTTATGTTTTTTAGGGGGATGTTTTCTTTCACGTCCGCGCTTTCACTATAAATTGAAACTCGCTGGGCAGTCTAGCTACCCTTGTTGATTGATCAACACCAAAAATGAACACGAGACTGTCTAAACTGTTGGAACTTCATGTGCATCTGGAATATGCCAGGCGCCTGTTGAATGAACTGGCCGCGGAAGCCATTGTGGAGGAGAGAAGGATAAGAGAGGAGGAGGAAAGAAGAAAAAAAGAAGAGGAGAGAAGATATAAAGAAGAAGAAGAAGAGGAAAGAAGATACAAAGAGGAGGAGAGAAGAAACAAAGTAGAGGAGGAGGAGAAGGAAAAGAAGAGAAGAAGAATAAATTTCAGAATCCCAGAGAGCGAAAATTGGGATTCTGAAGCGACATATCCTGCCTTTGCTCTCTCCCCCAAAAAAGTAAAAAGTAACTGGGGGATAAGATGTGTATGTGGCGCCAGGCCTGGAAGGTGCCACCATTAACCAGGTGTCCATGAAGTTCCAAAAACAACAGCCCTTTTCAGGGCTACCCAATACTCTAGAAAAGAAATAACCATCAATTTGCCAATGTGTAGGTAGAGTAGTGTGAATATAAACACTAACTCTTTTTTAAGATAGTGTGAGGGTATGTGTTTGTGTGTTTGTGTTTGTGTGTTTGTGTTTGTACCCGCTCACGTACGATTGTGTGGATAGTAGATTATGGATTTGTTTATCGTTTCTTAGCGTATGTGTTTGTGTGTTTGTGTTTGTGTGTTTGTGTTTGTACCCTCTCACGTAAGATTGTGTGGATAGTAGATTATGGATTTGTTTATTGTTTCTTAGCGTATGTGTTTGTGTGTTTGTGTTTGTGTGTTTGTGTTTGTACCCGCTCACGTACAATTGTGTGGATAGTAGATTATGGATTTGTTTATTGTTTCTTAGCGTATGTGTTTGTGTGTTTGTGTTTGTACCCGCTCACGTACGATTGTGTGGATAGTAGATTATGGATTTGTTTATTGTTTCTTAGCGTATGTGTTTGTGTGCTTGTGTTTGTGTGTTTGTGTTTGTACCCGCTCACGTACGATTGTGTGGATAGTAGATTATGGATTTGTTTATTGTTTCTTAGCGTATGTGTTTGTGTATTTGTGTTTGTGTGTTTGTGTTTGTGTGTTTGTGTTTGTGTGTTTGTGTTTGTGTGTTTGTGTTTGTACCCGCTCACGTACGATTGTGTGGATAGTAGATTATGGATTTGTTTGTTGTTTCTTAGCGTATGTGTTTGTGTATTTGTGTTTGTGTGTTTGTGTTTGTGTGTTTGTGTTTGTACCCGCTCATTGAGTCATCCACCCTTGTGTCTTCCATGATGTTTAGGACGGACATGCTCATGTATGTCAGGTCCAAGTGGACTGTTGTTGATAGGACAGATACTAGTCAATGGATGAGGAGAGTTTACATAGAAAGACAAGGATGTCTCAAGAGGGTACTTGTGTATGGACCGGTAGTTAGAAGGAGTTTAAGAAGAAGAAGAAGATGTGACAGATGCCATCTATGTTAATATTAATATTAACATAAACCCAAAGGCCCTTTTCAGGGCCAGCCATATTTCTCGAAAAGAGATAGCCTTTCCATTGCTTACCCCTTTTCTAAATTTAAATTTAAATTTAAATTTAAAAAAAAACTTTTTTTAAAATTAAAAAAAAATCCCATATTCGATTCCCCTTGTCCCTAGACAAACCCAAACTCTATTCCCATGTTAATTCCCTTGTCCCTAGACAGACCCAAACTCTATGTTAAATTCCCATTGTCCCTAAAGTGACCCACGATTTTTCTCCATGTTAAATTTCCATTGTCCCTAAAGTGTCCCAGGGGTCTTTTTAATGCTAAGTCCCATTGTCCCTATAGTATCCCACTTAACTACTCATGCTTGTTTATAGCATACTATTTAAAAAGAGAAAGTAATCTTTTATCCCTTACTGCTGATGTTTCGCAGGAAATTAACATTAGATGAAAGGTTTAATAACAAATTGAAAATAAGACAGAAAGTAAAGAAAGCTTGACGACACAAAATGTAATGGTTTAAATTAAGGAAAGCTGAATAAATGTGGTTAATAGAATAGCAAAGGTTTACTTTAATTTAAATTGTATTCTACAAAGTAAAGTTTAAATCACGGCTCATTTTGTTTTTGTCAAAAGCAGAATATTATATGGTAATCGTAATTCTGTTTGCTAAACATTGTGCGCGTGATTGCACACCCACACCCACACACCCCCCCCCACATATATATATATATATATATATATATATATATATATATATATATGTGTGTGTGTGTGTGTGTGTGAGTGTATGTATGTATGTATGTGTGTGTGTGTGTGTATATATATATATATATATATATATATATATATATATATATATATATATATATATATATATATATATATATATATATATATATATATATACGATGCATACTTTCAGCTGCTGCCATTAGCATCATTTGAATCGGCCTCTATGGATTTAGTACGTACAATCGTGGTGAAGAGTGCACCAAAGTCATGTGAACTTGATCCAATTCCAACAACACTTCTGCTTGAGTGCTTAGATCCAGTATTGCCTTCACTAACTGATGTTATTAATACCTCTCTCTCGTCATTTTTTCAAAAAAGGACATTTTAAAGCATCTGCTGAAAAAATCCAACCATAACGAGCAGCAGGGGGGGCGAATCGGACATTTTGTCCAAACGTCATTTGGTTTAATTAATACCTTCTGCACTCAGCGGATCCGGTGTGGTCAGCGCCCGGTAAAAAAAAAACGACGTCGTCATCGTTGTCATCGTCGAGGGGGCCAAATCGACAATTGTCCGGAACGTAATTTGGTTTAATTAATACCTTCTGCGCGCCGATCCCAGCGTCGTCAGCGTCCGGTAAAAAAGCGCGACGACCGCGTCGATGTCATTGCCCCCCCCCCCTCCGCTGCTAAGTGGCTACTTACAATGATTTTACAAATAGAGTAACCACTAACTCTTCATCTTGTAAATCAATTAGATTATTTGACTGATCAGTAATCTGAAATTAATTCTTGTTAACAATTTATTATGGCATCTCATATAGACCGGATTAATCAGACTCTCAACGATTAAAAATCCTGGAGGAGCCGTTGGTGAAAATGAATAAAGGATGTATCCCTGTTGAGCTTGTTTTGATTGTTTGGTATCTATTTGATAACTTCCTTCAATTGCATCGCATATTAAATTGAGCGCTATCACCGTCGATATATTTACGTTACGCGGAGCAATATGTCTGCCGCCTCCATCTGGGTCATTGTTGTATTTAAGGAGCGTTAAATCCTGTTTAGGCTCGGTGAGAAAATCACCGATAGACTTCTCTAGTTCGCTCGCGTTGTATTCGGAAAACTTAAAATTCGGTAAATCGACTCCTGTGATACTGTAACCGGTTAGAAACTTTTGTTTGTTATCATCGTTGTTATTAATTATCATCTGAATGATTTGTTCGTGGATATATTTCATGTCCGATACAAGTTGATTTAACACTTGCAAGTTTATAAGAGAATTATCAGTCTTATTATTATTAATATGATCAATCACAAGCCCATTCTCAATTAATCCGTTGAATACTTCAAATACCACCCTATGAACATAATACTTCTTCTTTCCGGCACCAAACATCAAATACCCCTGATTATTTTTCCATCCAACTGGTTTTTTTAGTCTACAATTTCTAACAACACCGTCGCGAGATGCCTCGTAATTAACGAGCACAGGGTGAGGTCTGAACTCTTGGTCCATTTGTATAATAATACTACTTGTCTAATTCATTATTTGGTTTAATTATAAACCTTTCAATGTAGTCTTGAGGAGTTTTGATGACGAAGTCGGCGGTGGGGTCAATGACGGCGTTTTTAATTCGCTTGTCGTAATAACGTGTTAACTCTCTGTATCGCTTTCCGCCGCAATTGATACACAACTGCGATTTTCCTCTTACACCAACGTGGCAAACCAAGCACGGGAGGGGGCCAAGAGAACCATTACGAACGCTTTGTAAATGATACCCGCAGAATTCACCTCTACATGATTTATTGCACGGGGTTGTCGACCCAATCATCAACCATTTGCAGTGATTCATTATACTATATTCTTTTATTTAAATACTTGTTTTAATTATATGGATGAGTTCAAGAAACTAGCAGCAATTAAGCCCTGGAAAAATATTAAATTCAATCTCGATAGAGTCCTCAAGGACACACCAAAAGCGTTAGTAAACGATAGAACCCTGTTGAGTAAAATACGCGATTGTATCAATGAATTCAAGCGTGATGGTGCATCTCATAGTTGGTCAACATTTCGAATTGATGGCGTTGTAGATGCTACCATGAACGACAACCTCGCAGCAACGATAATATCACAACTTGACGGTAAAAAGTATTTCTTCAGAGTAAAATTCATTGTCCGGGTGGAATCAGGTAATTGGATCATACGTGATAAATTTGAACCAGTTCTCAGCGACAAGAAAACAGTCATTGTTAGCCGCGACTCCAAGCCGGGGTTGTTAACCGGAATTGACAGACCATACTATGAACGAGCGTATCCCGAAACAGCAGTTGTTTATGGAATATACCCGTTAAATAAGAAACCTGATATCGGAAAACTAGCGCCGATGAAACAGTCAACGGGAATAAATTGTGTAGCAGAACGAGTAATAGAGCATTTTACAAATGCATGTCGAGGAAACAAATTGACTGATTTACGACGTAGCAAAATCAACCAGTGGGAGGAGACAGTGCGCGAGCGAGGAGCAACCATCAGCGACATAGCGAGATTAGAAACGTCGCTGAGATTTCCAATAACCGTTACAACGATAACCGGTGAAGTATTACACGAATCAAAGTATAAATCAAAGGGAGCCCCAATCAAAATTATTGATCATAACGAACACGCGTGGACGCCCGCGATCACAGTATTTCCACGGGATAGAACAGTAAAGTATATCCCGGGGGAATTCCTGGAAGAGAACGGTTTTCTCGCGGAGAGGAAACTATTTGATGCTATTGCTTGTTTGTGTAAAAACGACCCTGTATCAGTGTGGTTACTTCGCAGCGCTGAAAACGATGCGGATACCTTTGATCAGTTTGTAAGACCAAACGGTGAATTATATCGCACTGAAGCGTTTCACAACAAGATGAAAAAAACCGCCATGGAATTTGAAGAGCATGATGAACAACTGCTAACAAATTGTTTTACGATTCCATCGATTGCGGCTCATGTTGCAGCAAGAAAAAATGCGTGGAGACCAACGCGCAAGGAATTTCTACCGGATGTACAATCCAGTTGTTTGGAATATTATCACGGTGGACTATGGAACACTGAATACAACCGCGACGCTATGATTTCCGTTGATATGGTTGCCTGTTATCCAGCGAGTTTTCTCGGGTATGGATCCGCCGCTGAGTACCTTAAACGATTTGGACACCCCAGACATGAAATGACTCGTGTTGCTATTAATGGACCACTGCCTGATTTTGATTTAATCGGATTCGCTCGCGTAGTATCATTTGAATTCGCGGCAGGACTTCATCGCTGTTGCTATATTTGGATTGGTAGACACATGGCTGAAAAGAAGTGGTTGCCAATAGCGCTGCTACGGTATATGATTGATTGTAAAATGCTAGTTTCGTTGATTGTCAGTGACGCGATTATATCATATCGGGCGCAGACTGAAGTCTGGTTACCAGAACCGGAGCGTCTAGATAGCATAATTGACGAGTCCAAAAAACACATTGATGCCGACGAGGAATATATCGTCGAATGGTCCAAAAAGATATTCAACCAACGAAACAGAGAGGCAAAAGATCTCGGTAGAAGAATAATCGGTAAGTTTACACAAGGTGGAAAAAACTGCGACTACAAACGATATTGCTCACGGCTGATTATAGATGACGCAGAATATGATTTCGTAATCAAGGACGCAGTGGCGAAAAATAGATACGTGAACTGTGAAGCAGCTTTCTTGTCCAATGGAACAAGGTTGGGTACAGTTGTTACTTACAGCGACGGAGACAGCCCGGCATACCCGCATTTGAGGGCGTCTATGCTGGGTTACGCCGCTATCAATTTATTCTCGATGATAAATAGATTTCCTGACACCGCGGTTAGAGTAGCCGTTGATTCATTTTATATTAACGTGAAGTATAAGGAAAACGTAGCCGAGTTTACTAGTCCGGACGAAAGTTGGGGCACATGGAGAATTAAAAAAGAAATACGACGCGATTATTCCCCGTCAGCAGATGTCACCGTTGAAAACAACTACTTACGCGGTGATAAATTGTCAGAATGGTCTAGTGCACCACCGTGTTCTGATCCAATTTGTAGACACAAAACAGTTTATTTAAGCGGCTGTGGCGGGTCAGGAAAGACGACTCGGGCAATTGAATTATTTCGAACGCGGGCAAGTATAATCGTGCTTACACCGACCCATAGACTAGCGCGAGAGATAAAACAACGAAATGTTGACGCCGTTACTTATCACAGCTTTTTTCGATACAGCGGCGGTACGTGGACTCCTGATCGAATGGGTGAAAAATTTATTCCTGAGGTTATCATCTGGGATGAGATATGTACTGTTTCGTTAGATGTTTTACAAACATTTCTTGATTGGTTGCTGCGCGCGAATACAGCGGTAATCATGTGTGGGGATCATGGTCAACCACCACCATTTGTCGGCGAGGGTCCACATGATTGGTTAAAGGGTTTTGTGGACTATTATGAAGAAACCGATACTGATTACCGGGCACTTGATGAACAACTGCGCGAGGTTAAGAAATTAATCAGATTACAGCCGGATAGAATTCAATGTGAAATAATCGGCGAGGTGATTCCGGAAACGCCGTTAAATGAATTCTGGGAAACATGGAGACCAAACGATTTGATTGTAGCGAGTAGAAAGATAGTCAGAGACACACTTCAGCGGAAGTTGTTTACGTTGCATAAGGAAAAGTTTCCAACGCGTCCAGTGCCGTTATGCTATAGACCCGCGGATACACGACGGCAAAACATTGAAGTTGAAATCCCGGGTCCGACAGCGTCAGGGACAAAAAAACACATTCTTTTGCTGAATGATATCATGCTCGTTGATATCAGCGTCGTCGAGGACGCGCTACGCGCTGATAAATCCCCGTGGACGCTAGGATACGCAACGACAATACATTCCTCGCAGGGACTAACCATCACGGACACAATTGTTTGGATGGTTGATAATCGCATCGAATGGTCAAATCTAGTCTATCTTGCGGTGTCCCGAGTACGGAGGATAAATCAGCTTCGAAGAATTGTTATTGACGGAGTCAGTGACGGAGTCACCAACGACAACGACATCATCGATGCAAGCGTCATTGATAGAAAACTCTCGGGTTACCGCCAACAGGATAAAAAAAAACAGCGGCGTTTTGATATTGATGCCGAATTAATAATTGCGTTACGACAACAACAGAATAATCACTGCGCGAGTTGTAATTGTGTAATGCGCTGGCGTTATTCGGATAAAGACACTCGCCAATTTACCGTGGACAGGATCGATAACAGTCTCGGTCATGTCAAAACCAATGTGAGGTTGACCTGTCTTGAGTGTAATAGACGCAACGGCGCTAGTTAAGACCACGCGGGGGCAATTGAGTATCGTCAGGTATCACTTGTAGTTGCTCGCGTGTAAAACCCCGCAGCGGGGCAGTTGAATCCAGTCTATAGATCGGTGGTCTATTAGTTGATCGTGTTATCGTTGATATGTTATGTGTGGTAACACTCCAGATAAGATCAGTAGCTCTTTTTTTACCGCCTTCAAGCTCTCCTGGTTCATACAGATATCTAACAGTGACATCGCCGAGAATCGGCATGGAAACGCTATTTATTTTTGATCTTCCGGGTATATACTCGTATTTAATCGCGTCGCTGAGCTTCATGTTGATTGCTCGGGTAATCTCGTTATTTAACGCTGCAATTACGCCTGGCAACCTTTTGACCCATTCACGAGATCGTTTTTCTTGGATGAATTCCTTCGCGTATTGATATCCAAATAACCGTTCAGCGAGAGTCCGATTGAATCGTTCAACAATTGCCTGATCACGATGTAGCGCAGTATGACCTCGTCGTACCGCGACGCTATGATGTTTCAGCGTTGATAAAACAGCGCCGCGAAATTCACTACCGGGATCAACTTGTAATAGATCTGGCCAGCGCAGAGGACCTCTTCGATAAATTCGCCCAAACGCATCGGCTACTTCAGTTGCTGACTTTGTTTTTAACGGTTCCGCTTGTTTATATCGACTCGCAACATCAGCTACGGTTAGCGCGTATTTGTAACCGTTGTCATGCGGCAGAAATAGTATATCAGCCTGATGAACTTCATTAGGTACGCTGACATCAAAGCGCGAGAAGTTGATTTGTTTAGGCGGTGGTAGATAGATTTGCCATATAGCCTGTTTGGACAACCAATTAGCCGCAGTGGCCCTCGTTACTTTTGCAGCGCTTGCAAGCTTACCAATTGCGGCCTTCCCCTTCCAGTATCCTCTCGGAGAATAATAGATGGATTCCATGTTGTTATTATAAACGCTAGCGTTTTCAATTACCAGCGCCAGAAGCTCCGCTTCCAATCATTAATTTACCTTTCATAGCCGATTTTACCAACCATGAAGCCAATTTTTCCTTGAAGGATTTATCAGGAATAGCATTTAACGCGTCAATTAATTTTACGTCCGCGATATGACGCTGTTGCAGATCGCTACTTTTGTAGTAAGCAACATCATGAGCATGACACGCCTTATCGATAGCGTTTATTGGATACTCACCGGGTTTGGGCTGATTTTGATCATCGAGTCTGATATCTAATCGTGTTCCCGGGCCACAGTAGTTATATCCTGGAAGGTGCTTTTCGCCTGGATACTTTGCCCACGGTGTTCCGGGGAGTTTTGATAACTTGGCTGCAATATGACCTCCTCGCTTTTTTTTTAAACATCTCCGGGTCTAATAGAAATAAATCTAAATTTCTTTATACCGCATTGTACACACTTACCAGTAAGCGCCGATCTGTTATTTCTTGTTGTAGCGGTTGTCATATCATTTGTGCCAGTACGTACTCTACACTTCACACAATATAGATCCATAATTTATGTATAGAGATATGAATATAATTGATTTTTCGGCGACTAAAACAAGAGAACCAGTTAAGCATGTTGCAGCGTTACCAAACTCGATCCGGATGATTATCATCGGACCATCTGGATCCGGCAAGACGCAATTGCTACTTAATTTAATAATGAGATGGATGAAGTGGGATAAGTTGTATTTAATCGCCCCTAGCGTAGATGATCAACGATGCTACGAGGTGTTGAAAGATTTCAACGAGAATGCATCGGCGATCGCTGAAAAAAATGTGATTGAGTTTATTACAGATATCAATGATGCACCAGGTATCGATGATATTGATGGCGACGTTAACAATCTAGTCGTGTACGATGATGTTATGTTAGACAATCAAAAAAACCCAGCTAGGATATTTTCCAGAGGCAGGCATAAAAACACCGACGTGATATATGTCACTCAACGATACACTCAGATTCCAAAAGTAATCAGAGACAACTGTAATATTCTTGCTGTATTCAACGGCGTTGATACACACACGCTACGAAATATTTGGCAGACATGGTGCGGCGGTGACATGGACTTCAATGTTTTTCGAAACTTTTTTAGTCATGCTCAGTCGACCCCATATTGATTTGTAACGATAAATTTACATGATCCTCGGACACGATATCGTATCGGACTTGACCAAATATTCGGTTAAATTGTAAGTAGCCACTTAGCAGTAGGGGGGGGGGCGATGAAATCGACGCGGTCGTCGCGCTTTTTTACCGGACGCTGACGACGCTGGGATCGGCGCGCAGAAGGTATTAATTAAACCAAATGACGTTTGGACGATCCCAGCGTCGACGACGTCGTTTTTTTTACCGGGCGCTGACGACACCGGATCCGCTGAGTGCAGAAAGTATTAATTAAACCAAATGACGTTTGGACAAAATGTCCGATTCGCCCCCCCCCCCCCCTGCTGCTTAACGATTTAAAGAACTACCGCCCAGATTGTAATCTCCCATTCATATAAAAATCTTAGAAGAAGTTGTTCTATCCCAACTTGTATCTCATCTGAATTCAAGCAATGTACAGTCTGCATATAGCACTTGCCACAGTACTGAAACTACTCTTCTAAACGTAGTTAATGACATTCTCTCTGCTTTGGATAGCGGAAAAAGTACTGTCCTCTCCCGCTTTGATTTGTCTGCAGCATTTAATATAATATATCATGATAATTACTTCCCCGTCTCCAGCAGGTATGGGACTCTTTGTTAACCAAAATAAAACGATATGTCAAGCCTAAGAAGACGATCGCTTGACCCTTTCCAGTTATCACGACAGTCTAAGTCCCCGTTTGAATCGAGTTTAGCAGACCATCAGAATTGACACCTTCCAAAGTCATCGACAAGATTCAACACGTGCAACAATCCAACGATACGTTTCACATCACCGATGGAAAAGCGACACTTAACCAAGGGACTGGACGCAAAAAGTTGTTATTGTTGGACGACTTTCGCAGCACCAGTAAAAAAGTCTCGTCCGAATTAACAATCCAAAAAACCAGATATGTTTAGCCCGTGCCATCGTGGTGGGACGAACATATGCCGACAAGAACGACACGGTGGAATGGAAAAGAGCCTGGAAAACTATTCAATAATATGACCGAGTCAAACAACGAACAGAAGCATAACTCCTGTTACAACAAGCAGGGCTATCCAAAGAGACAATTTGTGCCATTCCTGAAATGCAAAATTTACAAGACGTCTTGGCTTCACGCTACACCTAATAAATACACCCTTAAGAAGTGTGCGTCTGTTTGTCTCTCCCTCTGTTGTTTCGAGACAAAGACGGAAAATATATTCACGTCTGTTGTCATTTCGATGCCATCACCAGTATCACTGCATTGTTGGGATACGGTTATTACTGTGAGAAATGTGACTATGGCTATAACAATCGAATGCAACACAAGCATTATGGATCAAAATGTGAGGGATGTTTGGCCTTTTAACCTTGTCTTGACAAAGGACAAGAACAAGTGCATTGCCCTGCTTGCCAGCGCACTTTTATCAGCCCTGCCTGTTACCAACATCTGGATACGCAATGTTCACAGCAGAAAAGTGTTCGTCAACTGCTGAGATTGTGTCCTACTTGTGAACAAAGCATACATACCAATAATGCCAAGGCACACGTATGTTCAGGGAAGAAACGATATCACATGTGTCACCAAGTCATGGACTTGGAACATGATTGCTACATTCGAAAATACCATTCCAGACAAGAGCAGGAAGATGACCAGAAGAAAGGCAATTTCATCTTTTTCGATTTCGAATGCATGCAAGAGACTGGCCTTCATATTCCTCAGTTTTGTGTGGCTCATCGAACGTGCGAGAAGTAAATCCAAGAGCATATCTTCAGTCATTGCCCTCACTGCATCAAGATTCCTGGAAGACGTGAAAAAAATCTTTCGGGGACGGAACACACTGGTCGATTTTGCCAAATGGATCTTAGACCCATCGACGAGACGTGGAGCCAAGAGGACATCGAACGTCATGGAGATTGTGATCGCCATGCCTCGGTAATGGCTCACAATTTCTCGGGATACGATGGGCAGTTTGTTTTGAGATACTTACGGAACAAAGTACCGAACGTCCTAAAGTGACTTTACACGGAGCCAAAATCATTTACATGCAAGTGTGATAAGTACAGTTTAAAGAGTCGGATGCCTAAAACGTTTGTAATGACAGAAATGGCCAAAGGTTATTTCCGCACTTTTTCAATACCGACGCTAATCAACACGCCGTTCTACCCCATTTGCCTGAGGCTCACGACAACGACCCCGACAACATGCGTACCGAACAAAGAGAAGCTTTTTACGCTTGGTACCAGGCCCAAGCCTCGGACCCCTTCGATTTTCAGGAAGAAATGTTAAAGTATTGTTGTTCCGACGTGGACATTTTCCGGAGTTTCTGTGGAAAAGTTCGAGAACTGTTTATGGAATCATCGATCGGGATCGGTCCTTTGAAAGAAGCCTGCACCACCTCCAAAGCATTCCACCAAAGATTCATTCCCGAAAACACCCTGTCTGTCATCAGCCCTCAAACGACCAACTTAATCAAACGACCAAAACCAAAAACCATGAAACACGTGGACGTGCTTCTTGTGGACTTCATCCTGGTCAGTATCGAGGAAGGAGTGGACTTTGTAGAAGCTGGCTAATTTGGAAATATCATCATTGCGGCCTACGTGACCGCCCGTGCTTTAGAACTGTTAGTAGATCACGTTCTGTATTTTGACTCGGACAGTTTCATCTAAAACCATCGCCTGGTACACCACCACCCTGACATTGAAGGCGTCCGTTTAGGAACCTGGACGGACGAGCACACCGATGACAAGATTCAAAGATTTTGCCAGTGGCGGTCCTAAAAATTACGGCAACGAATACTGGGACGAACAAGAAGTCACACCGAGTGTAAAGTGAACGGATTGTCTTTCAATTATTGCACTAGTCAAATAGTGAACTTTATAGTCTTAAAAGAAGCCTTGCAGTCTGGAAAGGATCAATAATTTAAAGTGACCACCTACCAACCTCACAAGATTGCACGTTTAGCAACACACTAAATCGTCAGTCAACTTTATAATAAGTGTATCAAACTGTGTACCAAATGTGAGTGCGGCTTCCCAATCACTTCACTTTACAGTACCGACACGTCGATATAAAAAGGGACAATGCCCAACACCGATAGTTCATTCTGATTAAAATTACCAAACGAGAAAGATGAATCCTACACAACAGACAACACCATTCAAGTTCGGTGATTCTCAAGTGGAGTGTGATGCTGTACCTTGTGATTGCAGGGATGCTCTATGTATTGACCTCGACGATTCCGTAAAGCATCATAGAAATTTTTCTATGACCACTATTATAATACCTACCATGGAAAGTTATGCTTTGCGTGTCAAACGTGACGGATGCGAAACCGATGCCACTCGTTTTAGAACACCTTATCAATTTATAGGTTGTCGTGGTCCACGTATGTTATCCAAACCTGAGCATATTCCTCGGAATTCCAACGTACCCTCATCGAAATGATACTGTGAAAGAAGAATATTCGGTCCCTGTGTGTTTGCATGACTATTCTGACCTTGAAAGTCCTTTCCAAATATTCCAAGGAAAGTAGCTTAAATATATGAGAGGTCCTACCCCGGAAGAATTAGCCAGAGCCGGATTTATCTACTTGGTAGAAGGGGATAAAGTCAGTGGCGATGTGTCACTTTACTAGTGGGAGCAGAAAGATTATGCTTACATGGAACATGCTCGATGGTCTCCGGACTATCACTACCTACCTTTATTAGGACGACCTGAGTAATCTCTGGATGGATACTTTACAAGAGAACATTCGTGGTTTGCCTGTGGAGTAGAGCGAACGCATTTACCGGGAATTTATCACAATACAAATCCAACTGAAAGAACAATTGCATCGGTTACGTCACCAATATTGGAACCACTGGTACCTGATTGCTATAAGATGACCGACTCTTTTCAAAGCTTTCGAATGTTCAGGTATTGTTCAAATGGACGAGGACCAGAACACTTTGGTGGCAACTTATCCTACTTGTTACAAGGTAGCCATACAAGAACGAATTCCAAAGAAATAGTTACAGGATTATGAACATCTTTTACGTGATCAAATTTGGTATGCAGAGCGAAATTCTGTGCATTGCGTGGTGTGTAAACTAGTGACTTAAACAAATTGGTACGGTACTAAAATTAAACTTCTGTTCAAAAAGAACACTAATTACCTCAAAAAGAGGGTATAAAAACTGGCAACCATGTTACGACATTTATCAGTAATGATACCAATTCCGTGGATGGAAATCAATGACACTATTCGGACGGTGGAGGATTACTAACACTTATTACGAGAACTGTGTCCATTGAATTGGGGTCGTCGTGTGGTGTGCATCTTAGTAACTTCCTTTCTGGGATTTCGTTTACCAGCCAAGTCTTTGTGGAATCTTTATGTACAATATTAATCACCGCTAAAACGATGAGAGTGGTACCTTTAAATGTACACGAGAGACTCATTCTGTTAAAAGCCTTACGCTTTCGACCTCTACGGGAAAAAGGGTTCGAGAACGTTTAGGCACTGAAGATGTGTAAGACGATCTGTGTGTAGGTTGTGACTTACTTCCTCACTGGACAGATGTATGTGACTGACAAAGTTGGGGTTTCGAGGCTTGGACAAACGAAGTAGCCAACTATGCACAAGATTTGTTTTCCTAAAGTCCAAAGTTCGGTGAAAAAAGTAACTTTTAGACATGTGTTAATCGCTGTGTCAGAAAAGGAACAAGACACCAAGGAAAACGACTCCGTTCAGGACAGGACCATCATCGACATGGACATTCCTGAAAAACCATTCCGAGAGAAACCTTATGTGACTGTATCTAGTGTAGAGACTCTAAGAACTTTACACACTGTCTAAAGGACACCTTTGTTACCAAAAACATGTCGTACAGTGACTTATTTATATCCTCTTTGAAATTCGTGATATATATGTTATCGTTGTACTTAACCATTTAGCTTTTATATACGTTTGTCTTTCGTGTTGAAATTAAAACAATAAACGTGAGCCGAAGCAAATATAAAAACTCTTGTTTTGTCTGTTTTTCGTGCCAAAAGTGACATTCCCTGCAATATGGCTACCTCTGCTCTCTCTGCTATTTTTCCACTTTCATGCGTGCGATGATGCCATTCAAACTCCTCTCGCCTATTTACTCGTGGATATAAAACCCTCTACCCCGATTATTTACGATTTCGGACCCATCTGTTTCACCAATGGTGTCAAGACGGAGGTCTCCTCGTGTAAACGTCCCGTCGTCAACTTAAGAATAAAAAATATATTAAAACATTGGACACTTTGGGTCAGTCTCACACATCGTTAACGTGACGAATCTTCAGTCTCATCTTACAGTCCGAATGATTTGTGCCTTGTATGGCACAAGGGACAGGTAAAAATATGTAGGATCCAGAAGATAAAAGGGGGCCTCTGGAGTAAAAAGATCTCTTACGTAACCTTTGGGATCAGGTGTAAGGTCGAAAACTGACTCTAGTGCCTTACAAATGATGGATGAAATTCAATCGCTGGCAAGAACAACACACCCCATATTACTCTCCCCCCAATCCTCATTTCACCGAGATGACCCAGTTACAACACAAAGTGCAATCGTTGATGGATCGCAGTGATTTGTTCGCAACGGTACGGTCGTGTTATATCGACTGCAACTCTTTCACCAGAAAGTTGTAGACGAAACAGCTCAGCTAACTGTAAACGGTTTTACAAACCTGGTGAAAGGTTCACCACCATCACCAACCCCAGTGTCCAATACATATGCAGCCACACTTATGCACGAGGAAGAAGAGGCACGAGAAGTTGTTCAACCTCCGTCAGCGGATCCCATCACTAGTAAGATTGCAACGTCCTTCCTTACCCGTTCCCCCAGGCCCCAACGAGAAAACTCAAAGCTTAGGTTAAAAAGACGATGTCTACTCCACCTTCGACAGAAGTGAAAAAGAAAGAAGGGAAAACAGAAGTGAAAAACAAAGGGTAACCAGAAGAGAAAACAAAAGCAAAACCAAAGATATCCCATTACCACCGCCACCACAACCACCACTACCCTCAACTTCTACTTACGTGGCACATCGGTCACGTAAAGCCGTTTCCAAGCCACCCTCTCGCTCCAAAGTAGCATTAGTGAAAAGTGGGTGACATTAACAAAACATGTAAACGTTTTTAGCCATCATTTACTACGATCCAGCCCATCCTGCTGGATACGAAGTTCCGAAATTGTATCGTCCTCCCAACATACGACTAAAAAGACTCCGCTTACCTCAAGTGCAATGATGCTTACAAGAACAAGCGACTTACACCATACACAAACCCATTCGACGAAAATTATGTAGAAGTCTCACTCGAGTGGAGGGCATCGATCATCAATGGCAATCCGATTAAGACGCTGTCTCTCATTTGGCCACCTGCAATCGTGGCTACAAATATTTGTTTTGTGTCATAGACGCCTTTTCCAAATTTGCCCGGGTCATACCATTGACTTCCAAATCAAGCATTTAGTTAGTGCGTACCCTGAAACTGGTGTTGGAACAAAGTGGTAGACACCCTCTTCGATGGGAAACCGACAAAAACACCGAATTTCTGAACCAAGTTTTCCAAAAGATTTGAAGAAACAAGACATTTGTTTTTCATCACAGAGAATCCATCCAGCATCGTGGAACGTTTTCAACGCATCTTGAAAGAGCGCATGTGGAAATATTTTACGCATCAACACACTCTCAAGTACATCGACGTCTTACCGCATCTAGTCCAAACGTACAACCAATCTTACCATCGGAATACCGGATGTGTCCCCCACGAAGTGAATCCCGATAGCAAAGTGACCATCTTCGAGCACCTGTTTGGTATGTCCACAACTGTGTTGTTGAAGATTGGTTTCGCATCTGGAGTATGCTAGACGCACTTTCGACAAAGATTACTTAGCCAGCTGGACCATCGAATTGTTTAGTGTCACACGACTAGTGCGTGGCCGTCATCCTGCCGTGTATAAAGTGGAAGATATGAACGGGGAAGTGTTACAATGAATGTTTTACTTGAACGAGGCACAACGCGTAACCATAAAAGAAGACAAAAAGTACGACATCGAAAGCATTATCGAACGAAGAACCTGAAAAGTGGGAAAACAACGTGTCAAAGAAGTCAAGGTATGCTGGAAAAGATAACTTCCCAGATTTGATTATTGTACCGTCGCTTCGCAAGTCATTGACTATAAAAAGAAATGACCATCATACCCTTCAACACAGTCTCAACCACTACCACAGTGATCACTCCTTCAACGAGTTCTTCTGTGCAAGATATACAAAAGCAACCCTTGCGAGTGTCGTGTGGAGAACGTGTACCTAAAACGCACATCGTCTTTTTCTGCCTAATCTTTGTGATGTAGTGTCATGGGTGCTGCCATTGCCAATTTGAGTGTGCAACAAGAAGACAAACAATTATGGACCAATTAACTGAACAGTCACATCGGTTACCTTCTTCCCAATCCTTCCCACTAAATCTCCTCTAACGGTCACAACAGCGTTTTAGGGCTCCGTGCGCTTGCAGCTTCTGCTGGGTCCTTTCTCTCCTTTCCTCTCCCGGACATTCGTACCATGACAGAGATGTGGAACAATTTCCACCCGTCATAATTCAGGTGTCCTAATGTGCATCACATTCTGCTTTAGTGGAAACCTGGCAAATTGGAACACACTAACATTTATTTACCTTTAAACATGAGTGATTGTTGGGTTCATTCCCATGCAAGAAAGCCTTACATACAGGTCGTTAGGGACTTTAGTTAATCCCACGTCCTGAGGAGTAACTAAATAGTGATCTTTGAGCACATAAATGCATTGGGGATATGGCTGAAATTCCTTCCCTCAGGAATATTTAAAAAGCCTAATGTGCAATCATAAACCAGTGGCACATGCACAATGTGCAAAAGCCACTATAATTAAAACAATCAAGCCACTATAATTAAACCAATCAATCAACCATTCTGACCATCCATTCTTGACTCGTCAACCTATGAAGATGCCTTCTAATTTAGCTAAACTGAACGAAGCCTACATAAATTTACATCGTGTCAGGCAAAGCCTGATACACAAGCCTGAAGAGATAGAGAATGTCAGGATGCTAACAATAGACCACGGTCTGATAGAATAGGTCTTCAGAGACGAAATCAAGAAGGAGCTAGAACAATGGACGGATAAGTACAAACTTCAGAAGCAGAGAGATCAGCAGCAACAACAGCAGCAGGACCCAGACAGATGTTTTGTAGACTGCCGTGTGGACACGAAACAGTCATCCTTTCTCTTTCTGCAGAAGCAGACCTTATCCTGTTGGAAATCATCCGCCAGAGCGGGACGCAGTCTTAGACAATGAAAGATTGCCAAAATATTCGTCCACAAACAATTATTTTCGGGGCTACGCTAATACTCTAGAAAAGCAATACTAATAAAATTGCCAACAACTGGTGTATATTTATTTGTAGAATCGTGTCTATAAGCACTTTTTGTCTTTGTTTTATGTGAGAAAAAAATAGAAGTGTGCCTATAAACACTTCGGTTCCCTGTTGTTTCAAATATTGTGTTTGTGTTTGTAGTTAGTGATTGTAGGTAAAAAAGTGAACATGAGTGTTTCATTTAGAGCCGCGAGTTCCATGTGATGGATAATGATATGGGTATTGCAGGTTTTTCATTCATTCGATTCAGGCAGTGGACACAGAGAAAGCAGGACGGTTTACCAGGAGGGCTCTCAAGGTCATAGGCGGGAAAGGCGGTAAAAAACGTGAGTTTAGGAACACAGGACAAAAGAACGTGTCCAAGCACAAAAATTCAGAATTAATTAATGAAGGATAATTCCGCTGGCTGTATGACCCATTACTACTAGCAGCTGATAAGAATTCACATGGACAGACGAAGAGGGACAGGAGGAAGCAGACAACACAAGGCAGTACTCAGAAAGAAGGACAGCCAGTGTTAAAGTCGCACCACCATAACCATGCTTGTTGAAAGGTGGAGAACAACCATATCTAAAATGATGAATGTGACGCACCATGAGAGTGTAACGGGAAAGAAGCACACATATCAGGCTCCTAAAAAATGGAGACGTAAGTCCAGTGGCGCCACCTAGATAGCATCCTGTCGAAGCCCACATAGACCGGTGCAACTTTCCGACGATGCCTGTTCCACAATAGCAGTCTCAGAAGAACACCACAGAAAAGAAAGATTGCTTATTGCCTAAATGTATACGGTTTTCATTTGGCTGCAAACCGTTTTTGATAATATCTATTTTCCAATTCTAATTTGACCTGTTTTGGTACCACCATCAAAAACTTATTATCTCATCTTTTTAATGCGTGATACAGACTATTCATAAGTCATTTCGACTTTACTGATTGGTATTTAATTAGTATATCGTATGTACACTTTGTACACTAAATTCCAACTTTAGAATGGATCATTTTTCAAAATTTGTGTGACTCAGTTGATTTGAATAATTGTACAGGTGGCTTACACATTATTGTTATATCTTTGTCCATTACACAACTGGACTCGATTTGAAATAAGTACGGGCTGACGTTTTTGGGAGTACACAACATCCATGGCTGGCTTGCCGAGCACCTTTTCCTCCTGAATTAGCTCGGACATCGTACCATTGACGGAATGTGGGACCATTTCCACCCGTCAAAATACTAGGTGTCCTAACGTGACGTAATCGCTGCCGACCAATCGTAGCGGACGTCACATACTGCTTGGGTTGACACCTGGTGCGTTCAATCGCAGCTGAATTCAACTTTGAAAACATGAGTGTGCGTGGTACTATTCCCCTTCATGAAATAGCCTTACATTCAGTTTTGTTAGGGACTCTAATAGTCCTACAATCTGACGGCTAAAATTAACAAGTGTTCTATGAACATATAAATGTCTGGGGGATGTGGCTTTCTTTCCGTCCGACAGGAGCAATTAGGCGCACATCTCTATAATTCAAAAAGTTAGTTATTGCAGGTGTTTGTTTACGGTGGATGTGTTCTTTCACGTACATGCTTCAGACATATAAAGCGGATCGTTTGTCAGTCTGGCTACCCATCCTTGACGTATCAACTGCAAAATGATGAGCAGAATAGCCAAATCGTTGGTGCTTCAGATGCACCAGAAGGAGCATGCTAGATGAGCTGCTTATGGATTTCTGCCTCACCGCATTCTGAGGACTCTGGGTAAGGTCAGGCCTGTGATGAAGACAGCTTCACGGTCTTTACTAGTACCACAACTAGTACCACAGCCACTACCAGCACCACCATATCAACGTCAACAACAACCACAACCAAAACTACTACTACCAATACCAGTACCAGAGATAAGGAGACCTCGTCATCCCCGACTGCAAAATAGAAGACAGAGTGCAGTCTTCACTATCCCAAAACGTGACGACTTGGATGATGAGAGATGAGACCATCAACTCCACCCCCGCACCCCCACCCCCCACCCGCCTTGTGCTCCCAAGAACAAATATCAATTGGGAGCAGGACTGGATTAGAAGATGTATATGTGGTGCCCGGCCTTATAGTTGCCATCATTAAGCTGGCACATCTGAAGTAAAAAAAACAATTCCTTTTCAGGGCTAAACAAATCTCTAGGAAGGAGACTTAAAGTTGTCAATTTGTGTGAGTGTTTTTCAAAAAATATATATAATATTTTCCAACATCCACAACAAGTTGAAATAAACTAGTTGAAACATAATAAATCGAAAGGTTTAATTCCTGTAAAGACAGCCATGTAAAGTTTGGCTAACACAACGGTGTTTTGTGTTTTATTTGTTTGTCTTGTCTATATTTTGAGTTTTCCTTTGAAAAAGACTCATTAAGAGTCGAAAGATCTTTGGCTAGTTAGTTACTAGTTTTACACTGTTCGTTGTCAGTTTATTGCATTTATCATTTATCTTAATCACTCCCTGACTCAAGTGATCCCTTGCTGGATTCAGTGCACTTAATAGGACAGTTATTCGCCATATGATGTGTACTCCTTATATCTACAAAATCCTTATATATATATATATATATATATATATATATATATATATATATATATATATATATATCCTCCTTGGCATCCATCCGTCTACGGGAAATGATGGTGTAGCTCCAGGGTAAGCTTTTGTTTATCCTTCTTTCTAACTCTCTTTTACGCTTGTTTTATTTTTCTGTCTTCCTCGGCTTTTTGAAATCCTTGCCTGACAGCTAAACGCCAGCTGGAACGGTTGTTTGCACAACTCTCCCAGTCGTTGAAATTGATGTTTGCCGCCTTCATGTCCGTCTTGCAAACATCTTTGTAGCGCAGACGTGGTCGTCCAGTCGGTCGTGCACCTTCTGCTAACTCCCCATATAACAGGTCCTTGGGAATGCGGCCTGGGACCATACTCTTGACATTGCCGAGCCAGCGAAGGCATCTATCGCTGAGAATGGATAACGTGCTGTTCATGTTGGCGCGTTCTAGAACCTCTGCGTTGGGTACTTTTGTCCTGCCACTGGATGTGCAGAATGCGCCACAGACATCTCAGGTGGAAGCTGTTGAGTGAGTTTCCTCTATTGTCTTGCAAAGGTGGTCCATGTTTCGCTGCTGTAGAGGAGTGAGCTGAGCACGCAGGCTTGGTAGACACGCAGTCTGGTCTTCTCAGTAGGTTGGGGTTGTTCCAGACCCTCTGGTTAAGTTTGTCCATCACTGCTGCTGCCTTGGAAATCCTGCCGTTCACCTCAGAATCAATGGAGAGTGAGCTGGAGATGTTGGACCCGAGGTATGTAAAGTTCTCGACAACTTCCAAGTTGTACCCATTGATGGTGACAGAGGGCTGGGAGTATGCGTCCTGCCATGATGTTCGTTTTCTTCAAACTGATGGTCAGTCCAAATTCCTTATAAGCGTGGGAGAGGCGGGATACCAGCTGCTGAAGTCCATCTTCCGTGTGTGATGTCAAGGGTGCATCGTCGGCGAAGAGCAACTCGCGGATGGGTACCTGTTACTTTAGTCTTAGCACAGAGACGGGCGATGTTGAACAGCTTCCCGTCAGCCCTGGTATGGATGTACACTCCCTCGCTGAAGTACTTGAAGGCGTATTGGAGAAGCATGGAGAAGAAGATGGCAAAGAGCGTCGGCGCAAGGACACAGCCTTGTTTGTCTCCGCTGATTACTGGGAAGGCTTCCGATGTTGCGCAATTGAATCGATGGATTTTCCGAGCTCTTCCAGGGTGGGCTGTGTGTCTAGTTCCTCCATGACAGGCAGGTCTGGAATGGCGTCCAGGGCAGTGTCACTGACTTTGTTTTGGGTTGCATATAACTCGAGATGGTGCTCAACCCATCGCTGCAGTTGTTTCCCCTGGTCTGTGATGACTTCACCCGTCTTGGACTTGGGGGGGGGGGCAGTCTTGGAGGTGGGGGGGGGGGGCCTGTCGCCTTCTTGATACCCTGATACATTCCTCTTGCATCCCCGGTGTCGGCAGCTGTCTGTATACTGTTGCAAAGGTTCAGCCAATAAGTGTTGACACAGAGGCGGGCGGTCTTCTGGGCGTTGTTCTTTGCAATCTTGAGGGCTTGTATTGTTTTGGGGCTAGGTGCAGCCTTGTATGCCAGGATGGCTTTCCTCTTTGCCTCAGTCACTGGCTCCATCTCCACCCAGTTTGCCTCATACCAGTCGACATTCTTTCGCTCCCTCTTCCCGTAAGCTGTGATGGATGAATTGTACACAGAGTTACGGAGATGGGACCACTTGGAGTCAATGGTGTCATCAGGTGTCACTTTGGTGAGAGCTTCCTGCAGTTTGCTGATGAACTGCTGTGCTTTCTCTGGGTTGCTTGTACAGCAGGTGTTGATGCGTGTGTGACCCTTCTTCTTGGCGTGGTACAGCTTCTTGGTTAATATTCGCACCTTGCTGGCCACGAGGGAATGGTCCGTGTCGCAGTCGGCACTGTGGTAGCTGCGGCTAAGGAGGACACTGGCCAGTTCTGCACGCCTGGTGATGACGAGGTCTAGCTGGTGCCAGTGGCGTGATCGTGATAGTCTCCATGACACCTGATGGATCTCCTTGTATTTGAAGAAAGTGTTGGTCACACATAGGCTGTGGGAGCAGCACATCTCCAGCAGTCGCTGACCATTCTCGTTGATCTTGCACCTTCCGTAAAAGCCGAGACATACATATATATATATATATATATATATATATATATATATATATATATATATATATATATATATATATATATATATATATATATATATATATATAATAATAATAATAATAATAATAATAATAATGACTTTGTATAGGGCCCAGTCTTTAGAAACTCTAAACGCTTTACATTAGACAATAACCTATGACATAAAAGAAAAGAATAGGTGACTTTTATGAGCACTCTTGAATGGGGTCACTGTGTCTTTGTGTCTGTGTAAAGCGGGCAATTCGTTCCGCGTTGCTGGGTCCTGGTATGCAAAAGAACGTTGTCCGTGTATATATATATATATATATATATATATATATATATATATATATATATATATATATATATATATATATATGTGTGTGTGTGTGTGTGTGTGTCTGTATATATATATATATATATATATATATATGTGTGTGTGTGTGTGTGTCTGTCTGTCTGTCTGTCTGTATATATATATATATATATATATATATATATATATATATATATATATATATAATGTTGCTTTTTAAAGTGCAAAATACATAAACTCATCGGAGTCATTTTACGTACCTGGATGGTTTCTATACAGGACAGGGTTTACACCTGTACAAATTCAACAAACCACTCCCACAATTATCTACAAGAAGGTCGCTAGCGGAAGTAACTTGATTTGAACATAGTAAGTTGTGTACTTGCATTGGATGATTAAACATAAAATGTTACTAACTTAATTATAGCGCAGAGTCGCTACCCTATGTGATTGTACGAATGTGCGGATGCTGTCTGTGGCAAGGTTACATTAATTCATAACTTTAACTCTGTTTTTGTCACAATTTGAATTTACGACTAGAATATGATTATCGAATAAATATATACCGTGACGTGATCTAAAAAGAATTGTTACGCTATTTTTTCTTTCACGTTTCTTTCGCCTTTGCTTTCTTCATTTACAATTTCACTTTGATTCAAATACTTTATAAAGAAACATGAGAATTTAATTTGCTGATTCCCTTTTCATCAAGTGAGAAAATACACTAAACCTAGCTTTGACGCTTAAATATTTTCATCAAGTGAGAAACAACGTTAAATCTAGCTTTGACACTTACATATTTAAAAAAAAAAAAACAGGCATATGGTAAATTTGTTTTAGTGGACATCTCAGTAAGAAACCAACTGCACATAAAAAACCATATTTATGAAACTTTTCTCGTCATTTTCTTTACACATATTTAACCCGATTTTGAATATATCTGTCCATTAAAGGCGAAACCTGCAGTCCCTTAAGTGTTCATTCTAGACAGGTTTCAAGGTATTGAGAGTTTCTTGCATGGCAAATGTTCATTAGATATCTGGAGCGTTGACATTACTTCTCGATGCGGGTAGTAGGAAGGTGGGGTAGAGAGCGGATTAGGGGTCATATAACCGACTTGAGTAAGGAACAATGAAAATAGATGAGATACATTAGTTTCAACGATAAACCTTCTGCTTTTAAGAGTAATTGTTTCTGGTGTTTTTCTTGTTTCTTTTTATATACATTTATTGTTTTCTTTGATTTGTTGTTGTTTATATTTAAATTATTTCGTAAATCTCGTGTACAATATTATAGCTTCGTGTGACCGTTTGTAAGACCATTTAGAAAATAGAAAGTATTCCCTTTCTGATTTTCCAAGCGATATTTTTTCATCGGAAAACAAAATGGTGTTTTCTTTATAAATCAAAAAATCCCTACTCATTCCATTTCCTTGTCACCGATGACGGACTCCAACCCTATCAGAATTAGCCGTCATTATCCTAACAACGTTGAATAATACATAAATACAAATACCAGTCTCTATTCATTTCCCATCACAAAGAAGGTCAAGGCTTATGTACGGGTTGGGTTAGGTTACTAACGCTATTTGCTTTAGTCATTTGACTTACATATTGATTTTAACATGCACAGCAGAAACTACGTTTTACATTTAATGTTTCCACGACGCATGCATTACATCATTGAAATTACAAATAAGTATAAATATTTCATTAACTGCCAATATAATATATATCTATTTTTCTTTTATTTTTTATTCTTTTTTTTATTTTTTTTTTTTTTTTTTTTTTGCCTTCACCAAACATTTAACAAGCCTCAAACATTCCCATTCCTACTTGAATCGACCCCTTGATCATGAACTTGTAAAGTTCAGATTACTCACTCGTGATATCAGTGATCGCTATGGTTTTTAACACATGACCACTATAATGGGAAGACATGTTCTATACACGTGCTCTATTGCAACCTTATAAAGACCGTTTCAAACAAGTTGGGAAATGTATTGGACTTCGTCATTTCTTAATGAAGTTTTAGAAACTAAAAATATTTCGGGACTTTTTTAAGTACTTTTATTTATTAGCCTTTGCTTAAGGTAATTCAGGTACTGATATTAGTTTGAAATGATTATAATGTTATGATTTCCGCTGTCTTGATTTTAAGTCTATTGAACCATATGCATGGTGCAATTACTAAAAAAGGGCTCACACACTTTAGACAGTACAAAGGACCCTTTAAAGACGAAATGTTGCGCTGTTAAAAACCAAAACAAGCAACTATACGAGTCTCGTTTGTATGTTGAAGACGTGTAGCCACCGTATGTATATCACTGAAGACCTCCAAAAGGACTATCAGAACTCATTTTTTGAAAACTAAACAGTATTTATGCCAAACCACACGTGTGTTGTGGGTTTTAAGTATTAACCTTGTCCATACGTACGCTTTATGTCAGTTTCATGGGCACTATGGTGGGGCGGCTAAAAGCATTTTTAATTTGTCATTCTTCTCCCGTTGTTCATAGCTAGGATTCTCGCATTATCACATTACCTGACATGCTCGCCTTTACAGATCACCGACATCCCACCTCTGTTCGCATGGGTTCGAGTCTCGGCTCGGTCAACAATGATATGTGACAAAAATTGATAGTAAATTCACGCGCGGCGGGGCGGTTCTTCCAAATTATTCTTGGGTTCTTCCTCCAACACTTATCATGGCCGCCATATTTTGCCTATCATGTGCTGGAAAGAGGCGTTTACTCCAAAAAGGCAAGCCAGTCGTTCATATTAACAGTGATATATGAAAGATACGCTCTGTTCAGATGCTGAAATTCGGAATGCAAACATTCTGATGTGAAATGTAAGAAATAAGTATTGTAGGATTAAGAAGGAAAGAAATCTTTAAAATTAGACGAGGAGGTAGAAATTTTCTAGTCGATCCATAGTCACAAACTATCTTGTAGGGTTACTTCGATATTTTGTTGTTTTCGTTTAAATGTTGGGACTGAGTCGGAGGGTGTGGGGAGGAGTGAGATCCTTCTTACCACTAAAAAAGAGCGATCATGTAGTCATAACCCTTGGCTAAGTTCTCAGCTCTTTAAAAATAACTGTAAAATTTTTTATTAGCTGATAAAGTTTATTTCTGACATTGTTTAACACATCAGTTATGTGCTTTTAAAATTATTTATTCATGAATTACGGTATCAGTGCGGGTCAGTTTTATTCTCTAATAGTTTGAATTAGGTATACTCCTGATAAAAATAGATAGTGCTCTCTCTGTCTGTTTCTCTCTCTCTCTCTCTCTCAATTTATCTTCACTCTAATTAATCATAAATTCCATAATATTATGAGAACACTGCATGCACCCTTATATATAATTACGCAATGCACATTTTCGGAATGTAGATGTCTCTAACATTCGCTAAACAAGTGGTAACCGTGACCTAATTAGGAATCATCTAAGTTATATACTAAACTCTCTCTCTCTCTCTCTCTCTCCATTAGAAATAAATATCATTCTATAGGTAGTATGTGGTTTATATATATATTATTCTAAGAGATGATGTAATAATAAACATTAGTATGTTGGATTCTAAATTGTAACATATTATGTACTTTAAAAATTTACTCAAGCTGTCAGTATTGTTCTACCTTGTTTGGACATATTTATTCTTACATCCCAGTGTTATGCTTTACTTAAAGGTCTCAGGTAAGAACACAGCTGTTAATTAAGCCTATCTTTTTTAAGTCCACAGTTTTGAAGAGTAGTTCTAATACATTATAGCTATTGTGAGTGGTCTCAGGTAAGAACACATATGTTAATTAAACTTATCTTTTGTAAGTCCACAGTTTTGAAGAGTAGTTCTAATACATTTTAACTATTGTGAGTGGAAAGCCCACACCAGCCCAATAAAACAATACTTTATACAAAAACTGTAAAAAGTAACCTTTACAACCATATCAAGCAAGACACGATGCGAAAATCCATGAAAAGTCGAGCTCACAGACTTCAGCTTGTGTCAGATGACTATGTCTCTGCACACATGAATGATGGTAAAACCGACCAGAGAGAGAGAGAAAGAGCGGTAGTAATGTTATTTAAAGCAGAATAATGTCTTAAATCAGCTGTAAATATATTAAAATATTTTAATTACCTCTTGTTGGTTTGTCATTTCGCTTAGTTTCTATGTCACACATATTTCCATGCGCCGGTAGGTGAATAAAATTAACGAGTTTGTGTCGATAAATTAGTACTTAGACATACATCTGATGCATATTTTTGTCTCGTAGAAATAGATATGGTATAAATGAATCGTAATTTCATGGGTATATTCATATTTATCACGTATCTTAACACCCGTAAAATGTCAATTGTGGTTGCAATGACCTCCGTTTCTTGCTAAACTGGATATGCCAAGCATTTGATTATGTACTATTTAGGAAGCACACCATTTAACACATTTTCCTATTAATTCTCTTTTAGCTTAAACTTTCCGGTGGCCTATTGGTGAGAACGACCTACTTGGATGCCAGAGGTAGCGGGTTCGAGCCAAGGACGAGTCATACCAAAGACTTATAAAAATTGTACTAACAACTGCCCCATGTGTCCTAGTGCTAGACTTCGCTATAAACTGTCACACTGCAGACATCGTAGCGATATGACTGACAACGTTTAAAAGTTACTTTAAAAATCCAACACACACACACACACACACACACACACACACAGAGACACACACACAGCTTAGATTTTCATATGCGATTAAAAGCCTGAAAAAGAGAACATTCTTTTTCATCGATTGATTTCATGTTTCATGTAATCTTTCATTCATGTCCCCTTCGATACTTTTTTAAAGTAACAACTGTCTTCTTGGTGTCTCACCATTTGTTTTGTACATATACAAACCAACGGCATCTCTTCAGCTCAGAAACCGATATTACTACATGCGATTAGGTAATCCAGCTTGTCATCATACTGTTGATCATTGCTCGACCATGAGACTTTACAAATGTTAACATTACATACATATTATTTGCAAATGCATGTAACATTAGTGTAGAAAAAAAAATGCACATCTGTATGATATAAGGATCAACGTCGTGTTCTGCAAAAGAAAGTGAATCCGTACAAGGGCGACAACTTGCAAGTGAACATGACTTCAAAATCTACCACTGTGGAAATGTTGTTGTTGTGGGGTTTAACGCCATTTTTCAGCACGATAGGCTATACATGGCGGCCAGTATTAATGGTGGAGGAAGAACCCGGAAAGAACCACCGACCCACGAGAAGCTACTGGCAAGCTTTCTCACATGCCCACATTGGCTGAATCTTAGACTCGAACCGCCGCAGACAGAGGTGAGATGGCAGTGATCCGTAACGAAGAGCGTTTAGACCACTCGGCCACTCGGGGCCCCTACACTGTGGAAATAGATAACCTGTCACATATCGTCCCTGTCAATATATCACAGCTACCAAGGTTCTGATATTGTTCTTACTTATTTCTTCGTAATGTTTACTTTAAATACGAATTTATTAATTAAAAGGACGACAAAATAACGATATCCTTTCTCGCAAAGTCTATGTGATAACATTGCTGCCCCCCACCCCTTTTATTTCTTCAATGAAACGAGCGCGAATGATATTCTCTTCGTTTTGGCATCTAGTTAGGTTTACGTAAATAACGTAACATCTTTATTCTATTTTAAATCTAGAATTCATGCTACGCATTCATTATCATCTGTACCTTCTTCCATTCACCATTATATCCATCGATTCATATATATATATATATATATATATATATATATATATATATATATATATATATATATATATATATATATATATATATATAAATGTGTGTATGTGTGTGCGACCTTACAATTTTAATTTTTCTTCTGTGCCCCGTCTTTCTAAAATCTTCCTTTGAGCCTACGTATATACATGTATTATTTCGTTATCAGTCATTGTGAACCAGACTTTAGTGCATACGTACCAAGCCATGATTTGCGATCTGTAGTTTCCTAAGAATGTCAGTGTGTGTGTGTGTGTGTGTGTGTGTGTGTGTGTTATTCGGATTTGTAACGTAGCTTTAACAATTTTTCAGTCATTTCGCTACGATGTCTTCAGCGTGTCGGTTTATAGTGATGTCTAGCACTGGGGCATCATGCCACAGACATGAAGTATGATGTCCCACCCAGTCACATTATCCAGACAGAGGGCCTACCAGTCCTAACTCTAATCTTGTAATGCTGAGCGCCTTGCTAGGCTGCTGATAGTACCATTTTTAGAAGCATTTTTGTTTGACTCGGCCTGGGTTCGAATTCGTGACGACTGCATCCGAGGCCGACGTTTTAACCACAGGGCTCCTGAATGGTTATTCCCAAAAAATGAAATTTTCTTTTAAAAATAAATATGCAATACTGTCTCCTGTAATCCGTTTAAATCGTAGTTTAGAAATGCTTCTGTATATGTTGCCGTCCTCTGAGAGTGTCCTCCGCTCCAAATGAGGTTTCTAGCGCGAGAAGTAAACTATAATGAAACAACATTTCATTACTTGCTTTTTTAAATTTAGCATAGAGAGAATATAGTGTGCTTTCTAAAATCATAAAACCATTAGAATCGTCAATATATTTAAGTATGTGCCACTGTATAGTCGTCTTCAAACACATCGTTTGAATTGGGAGAAATGTGCAGAACCATCAAATAATTCTATACATGTTACGTGCTATTGTCACTACAGGCTGACCCGTCATTCTTAAATTCAAATTTTAATCACATAAAATATACGTCAACGTGATGTTGTCACTGTAACTGACACTTAAAAAGACATCTTCATCCTGTGATTCCTGTGAAGTAATCATGATAAATGACACTGTTGTACATGGTTAACGTATGGGCAGATAACGAAGACATTTTGCGAGCTTCCACCCAGGTGTTTATGGGTAAACGTGCCAGTGATGGACATATGGATGGAGAGTATTCCTGATGCTAATTAGTGTAGATAATAATGGGTACGAACTCTGATCATTTACCAAATGGCAAATTAGCAGGAATATACCTTGACAAATGCATTCAGTACTCGTATATTTATCAGAGGTTTATCTTCAGTACGTATATCACAAAATACAATCACATATTTTTTCTCGCCTTATGCAATTCATTAATCGCTGTCTATAAGATATATCAAGGTCCAAAATGTTGAGCTTTGTCGCTATCTTTAATCAATTCTTAGCAAGTCTCTCCTGAATAAGATAAACAGATTTATCGCTATCTACACTTGAACTGACACAAAATATAAACTGCTGTCCAACTTTTCAGTGGTGTCAGAGTTGCACACAACTAAGAGCAAATGTATGAATAGAGTTACCAAAAAATTAAATTAAAAAGATCTGAAACTGATCTGATGTTTAATTAGAAATTCAATTTTTCCCGGCATTCCCTATACCTAATCAGAAGATCTCTCTATTAAGACTTTGAAATATTCATAACCATCATCCTTCCATTTAAGTTATATTTCAAATCATATTTAAGTGCATATCATCTTAAATACCATAAGTTAAAATTAGCATTGTTATATATTATTATTACAAAATATATCCACACACACACACACACACACACGCGCGCGTGTTCTACATTTTACAATCATCATTAAAATCCATATTGTTCTGATTAGAATGGTCATCAGGTAAGAGTTTAAGCAACGGGTCAGCGGGTTTTAGTGGTCAGCAAAGTGTATCTACACAACTTTCAAGAACAAGTACGACTGAAGATCAAGAAAGGCTATGAACTGCATTGGATGAGTGCTGTTTCGGACAAACAGGACTTTAATTTTCAATGGCGGAATACAATAATGGACAACAGTGGGATGAGGTATGTTGAACGCATTCTATGAATTCTTTGTTTTCTTTATTTCATTTAAGTTACTTTTTTGTAAGAGTGTGACCAATATTTGATAATAAAATGTATTCGTTGTATCTACATTTTCACATGTTGCTGGTGGCTCGATTTACATCATAGCTTATATAAATGTTATAGACAATCTCAAATATGTACAGTATGGCATGTTTGTTATCGATGTAAAACACGAAACCGTTTGAAAAGCAGTAGAATTGGTGCTAAGAATATTGAGACGGCATTACGTTACCAAAACAATTAACGAAACCGTCTGCTTACAAGATAGCTTGGTGTCGAACATTATGTAAATTCCATGACCAAAGTGGTTTGCATTGTGTCTCAAGACAAGAATGAATTTCAATAACACTAAAAATGCTAACGTAACTGCTGATAGTTTCACTACTTTGTACTTATTCTCGAATAAATGCTCTAGTATCGTCTGCGAGCAAACTACGATATTACGTAATGATTAGGCCGTATATGAGAACTAATTCACTAGCGGAGAGAACATTCAATTCAGTATTCTGTGTGTGTGCGTGTGTGTGTGTGTGTGATTGGATTTTTAACGTAGCTTCAGAAATGTTTCAGTCATATCGCTACGATGTCTTCGGTGTGACAGTTTACAGTGATGTCTAGCACTGGGGCATCATGCCGCAGACATGTATCATGATGTCCCACCCAGTCACATAATCCTGACACCAGACCGACCAGTCCTAGTACTAACATCTTAATGCTGAGCGCCAAGCGAGGCAGCTTTTATAACCATTTGTGTCATACTTTGGTATGACTCGGCCGGGGATCGAACCCACGACCTCCAACAATCGAGGCGGACACTCTAACCCAGGGGTGGGCAAACTAAGGCCCGCGGGCCGCATGCGGCCCGCCAGGGGCTTTCATGCGGCCTAGGAACAAGTCATCATTCTCACTGACTCTGTTTATGTTACTCTGTTTATCAAAAAATTCGCTTCTTTTGAAGTGTAAGTTTAAGTTTTCAAATATTAACAACATATTAACAACTGAAGACTTATTAGATGTTATTTAGAAAAACCTTTCGTTTTTGCTATTTTAAATATTAATTATTTTATTTAATGAACTATGCGGCCCGTGACAAGGTGTAAATTTGTGTATGCGGCACTTGCACTGGAAAGTTTGCCCACCTCTGCAGTCTAACCCCTAGGGTACCGGTGCGGTCATTTAATTCAGTACTATACTTTTGTAGAAGCTGTTGGATGGTGCTCGGTTTAATTGGGGAGGGGTGATAGCGAGCTGGCACTGTTTTCAAACAATATTATATAAAAAATTGATTTTGATATTGTCTGCCCATACCACACACCCCTTCGCGCCCCGTAAGTCCAAATGTTTCGTAAAGGAAGTATGGGCATAGTGATATGCTAAACGTATGGTCACAACATCAAATTTTCCCCTCGTAAAGAATTGTAAATTTGGCGAGTATTCAATGTGTTTTTATTATTTTATTCCTTTCATAATACGAACGTAAACAGAATAGTAATAACGTTTAACACATACAATTTACACAGAAAATATTTTTTTTAAAATATCGTACTATTCCATAATGCAGAAGGATATTTTCCTAAAATCATTCACGCACAAACATTCACATGTAGTTTCTAAGACAGAGAATAAATATTTATCCATGTAAAATGCACAGAAAAATTAACCAGATTTAAAGAAAAATATAGGCAAATTTCCTATTTCTAAAATATTTCATCCTGAGTTTGGACGTGTATTGCTCTCCATGATATTAACCTTTTAGGCAAGAAATACTAGTTAATGTCTGGCAATTATACTATTGGACGTGTATTGCTCTCCATGATAGCAACCTTTGTGTTCTGTATTATAGGACAGTAGCCTAGATTCCTGAAATAAAGAACATAAATTTACCTTGATTTCCACTTGCAAGGAGATAAAATTCTAGCCTCCCTTCTGGTTGTATAACAGATCGGCAATCTAACAATAACAGTCAATTTAATTGACTGATAACTTAGTTCCTGGAACAGTGTCTTTGTTAACACTTTGACCGTATCGATCAAGACATTGTCAACGCGTTCTATGTTGGGGACATTAGGTAATTAAGCGTTGCTGTTTCACTTCTATGCAATTCGTAACCACCCCTATAAAACGAAAACATTGAATCCCAGGTGGGCACGTCAAAAGCAAGCCCTTCCAATTTTCACAATTAACAATGCTAGATTGTCAATTTGGCAAGGACAAAACCAGGTACTCCATTGCATTTGACAGAGATAACTCTGCTGGAACTAGACAAGGGTAACATTTATCTAGTCACAACAGACACAGTTTCAGCCAAGTGTACAACTTTTTTTGAGCCTAACAGAAAGTACAACTCTTACATAATTCGCCAGTCACAGGTAGTGTTGTTCTTTATTTCTGAATACAATGTTCCAACACCTTAAGCTCCGCCCACCTGGGGTTGTTCAATTGGTACCGTTATACCACATAGCTCTCAATAGCGGCATTGCTATTCATCTTCATCCAGACGCTTGTGAAAAGATAATGTTCATATGGCAAGTTGATAAAGAACATGGTAGAGTACCGTGGATATAAGAAGTTTTTTCCATAATAATCAAAGCACCACAGTTTCCTTCCGATATTTGTTATCACTATGAATATAAAACGGGTATGATTTTTAAACAAAAAAAAAAAAACAACAAAAAACAACTTATGAAAATAATCCCGTCATTGGCATTTTAAATAAATTGACTTCATTTTTGTGCACATTTGTTAAGTTACACCGAGTGACACGTTTTGGGATTTTCATTGTAGATTGATCATTGCTTCTATAATTTGTGAGTGAATCCCCATATTGGACAGAACAAGTAATTTAGAGTTACTGCCCTTTCGAAACTTAAGTCAATCTTTAGTCGTAAACAAACGTATTCGGTCTTAGTAAGTTTGAAAATAAACAGGCAAAATGAAACCTATGTTCATTTGATTAGTGACTTTCAAAATGTGTTTATCTCAACAAAAATGGAATTTAATCATACTGGGATTGTTGATTTCAGCGTTTTCTTTACAACAAGGTGGTAGTGGGGTTGTCTGTGTCAAGAAAGATTAAAGGTCTGTGCTATTCAAACTGGTGAATATACTTTAGTGGTGGTCTTACCCTGATCGATATAGAGGACCTACTGAAAAAGACATGATTAGATGTGTATGAGATACTCTTATGTGCACAAGGGACTTTGAATAATGGCACAATGCCACATGAAACAGAAATGAGAGACTTCCGTTGATACCATACATAAACAACCTTGGCGTGTCCCAAAGCACCGGAAGGGCAAAAATGCTAGTTTCTGTTAGTTTATTCAAAAGCCATTCCATGAAAAATATTTAAGGATATGAATGTATGTTAGTAGAAATGAGAAAAATACATTGAGAAAAAAGAAACACAAATAAAACGAAAAAGCTTTATAATCTAGTAATAGTTTAAGATTACGATTCGTGTAGATGTGGAAGATATGGGTCAATACAATGCTTATTTGTCTGCAGTTTTTAAGCCCATTAAAAATTAATAATCAGTAGGTCAACACTACTTATGGGTATTTTAAAAGTAACTAAAATTAGCAGACCAGTCTGACTAAAATTAATGCTAGAAACGGTTTATGCTAGGAGCTTTCTTCGACCTAAAAATGTTAAGCAATTTCATCAAGCTGGAGAAAAGTTAATATATGCCACTTAGAAATGACAAATGAATCGATATGGGCTGCAGCAGATCATTATTTCACGAATGAAATGAAATTATTTATATTTTAAGACAGTTCCAGATGCAGATAGGTTTGTAAAATAAATACTGCACTATGTACATGTACTATATACATGTACTATGGCTGAATCGAAAAAGAAAGTCTGTCATATTTTGTACATTGCTTTAGATTCAATGAATAGTCAATATAATCGTTGTATACTAATGTAAAGACATCGATATATCACCAACAGAAACATTTCACTGATCACTGGTTAATAAATTAAAGCACCAAATGAAGGTTACCAGAGACTTTTAAAATGTCATGCTACATTTGAACTCCATAATACCTGGGGATACACAAGAGAAGTAGCTACAGAAAAATAAATTTGTTTGCTATGCAACATTTTTTGAGTTTATAAATGTTTGTGCGAAATATTACAAACTAGATCCTGCTCACTATTATTGTATCAAGGATTATGATATCATGCCTGGTTAAAGATAAAGAGCATTGCATCAGTCGCTTTAATGGAACACTATATAGTACTCATTATTAAGAGTCGAATAGGAGGTGGATTTAGCATGAAACTACATATGTACGGCGAATCAAATAACACATACAGCTTAAACAACAAAGAACAGACACAATTTAAACACGATAATTTATTAACAATTTATATGCGTGGATCATGAACCAATACGTACTAGTACAATATGTTAAAGATGGACAACGGACAGATATATGCATATATATTACCGCTTTCATTTTTAATGTGGATTGGAGACGCCATTACACTTGTATGAGTATTTTAATGACATCCCGTTAGCTCCAGAGAAATTAATTCCGGATTTGTCCGAATTACATAAATAAACTGATTGATATGTTTCATGGTACATTACCAGCAGTACCAAGTGTATTATGTATATTGATAACTGAAAAGAAATGCATTATTCAATGCAAAAACTTAAAAATTAACCTATAGTTGGCGTAAAACGGCACACGATATGCATATGCAGGTTTTAATAAAAAACGTTATCTTTAACCGCATAACTAATTTATCATCAGGCTTTATAACAATCAAATATTTGTCTTAGAATAATCACTTTTTATCACATATCGTGCAGAAAAGAAATCTTGCAAAGGAACGACGATGTAGTAAAATACGTTCTTGTGCAGTTTCATCATCTATCTTATCTTTAAAAGATTTTTGTTAAAGACATTTGCAACAAATCCTATTCATGAATGTATTAAACCACTAAAATTCAAAGGTCAGCTTTATATCAATTATGAATCGTACCCCGCCTACAATCTCAGAAAATATTTATTTGTCACTATTACAGTCGGATCGCAAATTACGTAATCAATTCATTGTGTACACATTCCAAACCATATTTTATTTCTACAATGCAGTCGTATGTAATTTAGAAAAATATAATCGCCCACGGCGTCCGAAATGTTAAATCAATAGTTTTCGTATGAGATGACCAGCGCTACATCCAACGTAGTTTGCAAGTACATCTGGGTAGTACTCTGCTTGTGTGTAAGACATCTTTATAATGTTCTAAAGAACCACCTTAGGTTTTAGGAATGCAAGCAAGATCTCCAAAGCAGATATACCTTGCCTCAATAAAATTAAACAAATAAACGAAAAGCAACAGCAAAACCAAAGTAGATTATGCTGTTAAAAGTGTGTCATTTATTCCACATATAATAATGTGCTTCAAGACCATATATTCGCTTTTTTCAACCATCGATGCACTTTCGCTAATTTTCCGGTATTTAACATTTCAAATAAACGTTAAATCACATAATGCATTTCACACATGTTTAATATAAATCGAACTCTGTGTTCAGTGTTTATAATTTTTATACTCAGATTTCTGTTCTTTACGTGCCTAATTGTGGCTGTACTTTTGTAGAGCTAAACGGTCAGCTTTTTTCTTCTTATTGTCCTCTTCCGATATGGTTCAGTGTCGTTGAAAAATGCACAGAAATCGTTAGTTGTTTAGCGATAATTATGTTGAAATTCTGTCTATTCATACGTTTTATTTCTTCTTTACACGGATGACTATTAATGTAGCTGTACTTTCATTTATTTGTTGTTGGCATATCATACATAGAAGTGTTCGTTTAATTTGTTTAAGTTAAAATAGGTCAATACATATATTTGCATGTTATTTTATTGACTGAGAGGAAGAACGTATCAACATTATTCATATTATGTGGAAAGATCAGAAGAATGAAAACAATGTCGTTATCGGTTTAATTATACACAATAAGAATACTATATATAAGGGATTCTAATTGTTTAACTCGTGTCACTCAGATTCATCAATTTAATCATACGTTATGAACATACGTTTATTCGTCACAGGTGTCTGTTGATATCATGTATTCAATCTAAACAGGTGCCTGATATTATCAATTGTCTCTGAATTTAAGATTCATAATCAGAATTACTTCTGGAAATAAACCAAACTATTTTTAGTTTATGGTGCTATATCTGAAAATCAACGATAACAAAATATCTGCTAAAGATAAAGGCGCCCCAATATCTTGCCAATCCTTTACGGACCGGTGTATTAATTGCCTACCGCCCAGAGCACGATTATATTTTTAACGCTTTTCGAACAGGCTTTCCGCTGCTTTCACAACATTTATTTGCCAAGCAAAACGCTCGACAAGGTATTCCTCGCATCCTATAAAACCTTACATTGTGTGTAAGAATCTCATATTAACCGGTATGCGATTGTATTTTTAATTGTTTTTTTTTTCCGGGAAGACCGATTTTGCAGAGGTGTTATCATTAGCTATTCAGAAATTTCCACCATGTAGTAAACTATTATATACTCTATTGCCATTATTAGAATATTTCTTTTAAGTGTATAAATCGCTCTTCACTTTTATCGCCTATAATAATAAGGGGATATAAATATACCATCTGATGCTTTTTTGACCATATCTAAAAATTCTAACACAAATGTGTCGTCACTAATTACGAGGTGCACCTCACTTGCATTATCGAACGAGTATACACTTGATCTTGTTTTATCTCATTCACACAAATGCAATCCTAATTAGCTGTCAAAGAAATGATAGATAGTGCCCCATATTTAATTTTTAAAATCTTTGTTTAATATATGCCTGTTTCTTATGCGCACATATCTATTCTTCTTTCTTGTCTTATTCCTTCATTTGTTGGCTGTTACACCTTTTACTGCGTTAGTGTTCAGATGAGTTTTCACTTCAATGTTGTATTGTACAAACGTTTACTAAGCTTTTGATCACTACTAATAGCCCGATCAATCTTTCAGATGAAATGTATAACCTTGAACTTGTTTCTTTTTTATACAGTCATTTTCTTTCATTTGATTCTTTCTTTCTTTTCTTTATTACCTGATCGTATTCCTAGATTTAGTCACTGTGTATACTGCAAAAATGCACACTCGATTTTCAATAACAATTCAACTGAGATTAACATCTCCTTTACTTATATTCGCCATATTGGTCTTTGGCTGACTTGAACAACGCAGCCGCTAAGTCCTGGCTTCAAATAACAGATATTTAACTAAGGCTAAAAAAAAAAAAAAAAAAAAAAAAAAAAAAAAAAAAAAAAAACAAAAAAAAACAGGGGAAACAACTCCTTAAAAATAAAACAAAAAGCTCTTTATACACAGTTATACAGAACGATTCCTGGAACCTCGCGATTTTCGTTTAAACCATGGACCATTGTGTTTCTAACCATAAACACTAAGGATAATTCGTGGTGCAACAAAGACGAGCTCGCTCTGCGTATCTAGCAGTCCTGGGCTTGACTCCCTTTGGGTCACCAGCAAGGACGGCCAGTCGTCTTCAATTATCCCCCACCGGAAAGAAAAGTTTACACTGACATCTTAATTGTTCAAAGAATTGTGCAAATTATGAGAGCGTGTATTTCCAAACGGCGAATAATCAATAAAATTTACATTTTAAATATTTTTATTTTTATTTTGAATGTTTCAACAGGACAGCTTCAACGGGGATTCGCACAGCAGTCAGATGTACTGGGAGAAGTATTACGATAATCACAGTTACTTTCACCAAACTGCGCCAAACTTTGCACTTCGGTACCCTGCAGTCGGACGGAGGAGTTACGACCGATCAATCGGTGTCCTTGACCCAAAGGACCGAAAACAGAGTTCTTCCGTCAGCAAAAGCAGGATAGCAATAACGGTAGCAGTAGCTGTCACGACATGTGCTCTAATTGCCGCAATTATCGTTGCTGTATATTTTACAAGCATACGTAAGTTAATCTATATGACTGTCTTTACGACTATCTCTCACTAACATGTTTTTCTGTCTGTGCACATTTATTAGTTTTTGTAACTGCACATACAGACACACTTACAATGATACAGCTACAACACATAGAAACACAAATTCCTCAAGTATACAGCGCTATTTTTGCTGTAAAAGAAGAAGCTTTATACTAATCAATTTCCTCATACTAAAGACACCATGCATGTGTCATTTTGTGGTTAACTACACCGAGGATGGTACATAATCCTCACTGATCACACAAAGGATTCTACTTCATACTAATGACGCCATGCTTGTATCAGTCTCGTATTGACTACATTAAGGATGCTACTTTATTCAAAATATGCAATGCTCTTGTCAGTCTCTGCTAGTCTAAACTAAGAATGTTACTTCACATGTCAATATATCAACCTCACGCTTGTATGACGTAGACCGGCGATTTAGGGAATTATATCGCCCATTCATCAAAACCTGCAAAAATTAGCGGACAAGCTTCTCTGCGCTCATCGGTGTAGATTTTATACAGTTACCATTATTTTTAGCGGCTGTTAAGCTACCGTCGGCTGAATGTTTCTTTTGGCGATATGTGCTGTAGTAAATTTTGAGTATGTGCATTTGTTTATAGTTCTCAATTTTCAGGATTTTTTTTAGATGTTTGTGATTATTTGTTTGATTACGGGAAGTCGGTGCTGGGTAAATAGACCTCAGAGACCGAATGATTAGCCAATTACAAAGAGCAAATGTCACGGAGTGAAGGGTGAGATTTGATGGCGTCACTGTTTATTTTTAGGGAATGCGGGTTAGATCTTCATGAGTGTACCTGGAGTTCAGCAGTCCTAAGAAAATCAAGTTGAGTGAATTGATCGTGTGACTCCATGTGCAGTAGTTATGATTAGGGATTGGTAAACTGTACGATGGAATAGTTGAAGAGGGACTGTTCCAGGATCTGGTAGCGCTGTTTATTAATGCTATGGTGGTAGATAGTGTATAGAGTTACAGGCTAAATGAGGCTTAAAATCATGATTTGATTGGCCTAAGGTGGCTTAGTAATAGTTCCCTGTATTAGGAGGCTGAGTTGTACATTTTCACGGCGTGGAATACATGCGGTACGTTACGGAAATTTAATGAGAAGAAACCATGCAGTTAAGAGGTTGACAGTCAGTTGGGAAGTTTACAAAAGTAGTTGTATAGAAGTCTTTGGACTCAAGGGAAACATATGATTTTTTGCGAGATTCGCGTTAGTGATCACATTGCACACCTAAGATACCCATTCGGCTTGTTAGCGTGCATACTATTAAATCCAAATTTTGCCGACTTGCAAATCCACGTGGAATAGTATAAACCTCTGGTCTATGGCTATTTTGAATTTCGCGCCAGATATAGCTATTACCAAATACCAGTGAGTGTCAACACTGTTCGCAGATATGCTCCGGAAACTTTGCAAAACACAAAATTGCACATTTTAATAAACAGTTGACATCATACCCACATATCGTCGATCAGTATCAACACAGATTGGAATATACGTGACGAAATGTAAAATCTTTCCCTTTTCGCCATTATACCCGCCCACCCTCGTTAGCGACAAAAGTCGATTAATGTTACGGAGTTTGTCATTAGGTAAATATTAGATATAGACCACTTCTTCGGAATACTTTTTTAAATGGCGCCAAATTTGAAATTGTCGTTTCTGATCGGCATTTCCCACCTTTGAACACTGCAAGAAATACAGACATTCACAATTCAACTACGGATAATTTACATGAAAAGATTAAACTGCAGACATCATGACAAGTATTTTTTTCACCCATCCGCCCAAAATACCAGTAGTTTTATTTTTCCCAGTCTGTCTTTGGCTGTCTCCAATTTTCGAGGATGAGCTGCAAATAAAAGACCTGATTTACACATGATTATAATTTACTTCACTCCCCGAAAAGACTGACAAATATTTATATGATAACATGAAACCGGTTTTTGTTTTGAGCATTTACCTTATAAGTTCATTATAGTAAAAGTCACAGGTCAGTGTAGGCATTAAACGAGAACTTTCAGTAATTGGTATACTTTTTTTATTATTATTACAGAATTTTATTCTGCATACCTTTACGAGGCAAGTATTTACTTCATTTGGATTCTTATATGTTCATATTCCTTTGGAAAGTCATTGCCTTGACAAGCACATGTGGCAAATTCAGTGTTAAAGCATGTAGACAATTTTGGACGAAATAAACCTTTGGGTGTGATCCAGTTCAATCTAGATTGAATGTCGCTTGCTGTGATGTCACAGTGAAAGCTACACATATTGATAAACAAATTCATACTATCCTGTATTATGACGATTCCACTCAAAATTATCTTCTCATGAATTAAGTTTTGTACATGGCCACCATTGTAAAAGAATTAACATAGAGATCGATAATTTTTGCCTTGAAGTTTCTTGATCAGAGTTTAAATGCAGAGCATTCAATAATCAGCACTGACTTGTCTGGTTAATGAAAATTAGCGTTAAATCTTAAAAGAACTTTTTATATTTAATTTAAAATTAGTAAATGTGCATACATGACCCATGTGACTAATTATACTATACACTACAATTATTGCATTTGTACATGGAAGATGATACATGGCTGTACGATTGAATTAGGCCATGACTACTTTCATGGCTACTGTGTACCTCAGGGAAAGAATGTTTATACCACTGCCATGTTTCCAATTTGGAAAGCTAATTCGCACAGCCACTACGTACATGATTTGAGTAAAGCCATTTATACAAATTATATGGGCACTGCATTTAGAATACAGGAGGCATCTGACCTAAACACAGTAGGACCTTGAGTACAAGGCTATCGGATTTTTAGAACTGTTCAATTTCAGAGGCAGAGAGCATTATAATGATTATTTTGATGTCAAAAATGATCTGCTACAATAAAAGTGACATTATGTTCAGCAAACATTGTATATTTATGCACATTTTGATGAAGATTACATGAACATGGATTCATTGTCACATTTTAATATGCTTTAAATATATGCTTATATATATATATATATATATATATATATATATATATATATATATAAACAGGAAGATCAGAATGCACAATTATGTACTTTGAAGTTGATTCCAACCACTGGATTTACATCCATCATTGCTTTATGTGTGTTATTTTGGTTGCTTAGATTTTGGCCTTTTAATATTTGGCATTCATTATTATATTCTGCTTGAAATCAGCAACTACATTATTTCTTATCTTGCCAGTTCTTGTCTTGTCAGTCCTAACACTAACTTATTAATGCTGAGTGCCAAGCAAGGCAGCTGTTAGTACCATTTTTGTAAGTCTTTGGTATGACTCGGCCGGGGATCGAACCCATGACCTCCCGCAGCCAAGGCATACGCTCTAACCACTAGGCAATCGGAGCAGTCTACAGTTCTTGCTGCGGTTGGACAGAGCAGACTGCATTCATTTTTTTTCTCATTCTTTTTTGTTGTTGCTTTTTTAATGTTTTTTATACATATGTTTTTGTGTGATGTACTCATCTTCACCAGCCAAGATTATGATATATTAACCCTGTCTACTCCTCAGCAGGTTGAGCAGATATTTTAGAGCTTTTGCCTAGTGACATCTATAGGATTTTATGAGTTGCTTCCCTTAGTACATAATGCCAACTAATCAATAGCATATACTAGTGGTACGTTGTACACCGGCCAAGGATGGTGGAAGCAATTGGTTTCAGAAGGATACTTTATAAGTTTAACATCAAAAGTATGACTACATATCATGGAGAAGTCGTTACAGGTGTATTTGAGTGGAAGGTATTTGTACAAGCAAGGACTGGCAGTGGAAAAGTGCTTATTTATGAGTCCATTCTAGTTGTGCTCTCCTTGCCTTGATCATGTAGGACAGTGTTCATTAAAATTCACAGACTCAAAGTACAGAAATATCTGCTCAATCTGCCAAGATATAGACAGTGTTAACATATTGGAAACTTGGCTAGCGAAGAGGTGACTGACTAGGCAAAAATTCCAAAATTCTTACATTTTTAATGATTATTATTATTGTTATTATTATGTAAGGCTCAGCGATATAGTCTGTCTGTAATAAAAGATGTGCATATGTCTCTAATTATGTAATGTCCTTGAACCCTCCTACACTGTTAGAGTTGGACACATGAGACTAGTGTCTTTGTTAGCTCAATGGGTATAGATTATGCCAATATTTTCAGATTTTTAACTGTTACTCTGGCAGTGGACTTAGGGGATGGGAGTGAATTTACATAAATTTTAAATAACTCCAGAGTTGTATTTCTTACATAGCCTATAATCAACATATATGGTCAGTTATACATGTGGGATCCATGGGTGATGCCCCTGTGGCTTTCCCTACTTATAACATGAAAACTACATGCATTGAGAGCCTCACCCTCTAACAATATATGTACTTACTGGGCATGAAAGACAAATTTATACATGCAACTGACATTGAAATCAGGTTTCATTCCTATTTACAAGAAATTACCTCCTGGGTAACTATGAGACTGTTGATATCACCACTCAATAGCCATATATACATTTGTTAGGCAAGAAAAGAAAAATTTATAAATGCAGCTGACATTAACCCTGTGGTCTGTTTTTTTACCTGATAGGGACTTATTGCCAGGGTTATAACTTGGAAAATGTTGAGCTTGTCCTGTCTCTTCATGCTTCTTATGTGGTTCTAAAACATGTCCAAATATCATCACCCAATACAATTAGGTTTTCTGTTGAAAGCATGGATGTGTTGATAATGCTGTTTTGTACATGTATTAGTAAAGCCTTTTACAATTCAGTTCATAGATCTGAATACAGTGTAATCAGATTCTGTCATACATTTATCGTCTTGTACAAATTCTTGCTCATGGATTACATCATTGGATGTGGCAATTGGGTTAAAGGATTTTGCCCCTCTCTGTTTGGAATATATTAGAATATCCCATGCTTTTCTTACTTCCTTTAGTGTTCTTGGCCTTGTCATGTCTCTGGCTTTGGCATGGGTTATGCCTTATGCCTTATTCCTTTTGGTACATCAACAGTTTGTCTGATAGAGTCAGTGGGTCATATTGTGTAGTTCTTAAGCACAGACTCAGTTTATCATTCAGTATGATTCAAATAATCAGTAAATGGATAAAAACTTTTAAATGAAACAAATATACATGTACAACAAAAACCTTGCTTCATTGCCACTTTCATTGTATTAAATTGGGTCCATGTTCACTAAACACACCCCCAGAATAAAAATATCTGGTGATGCGTCTTACATTGTAGGACTATAAACGCCCCTACCTAATGCACATTCAAAATACAGTTTTGATAACCTTTACAAATTTAATTAATTTAAAGAGAAGATTTTCAAGTATTTTGCATAGGTCCCTCACTGTAAAGTGCCTCAGTATTACACTGTTCTTATATGGTACACTTCACTATAAAGAAGGAGCCCAGAGTGGCCGAGTGGTCTAAAGTGCTCTCCGTTAAGGATCACTGCCATCTCACCACTGTATGTGCGGGTTCGAGCCTCGGATTCGGCCAATGTGGGTATGTGAGAAAGCTTGCCATTAGCTTCTCGTGGGTCAGTGGTTCTTTCTGGGGTTTTTCCTCCACCATTAATACTGGCCACCATGTATAGCCTATCGTGTGTTGAAAAATGGTGTTAAACCACACAACACCAGCACAACACCAACATCACTATAAAGAGCCTCAACATTACATTGACCTTATGTAGTACATTTCACTTATAAAGTGACTCAGTATTACACTGTTCTTATATAGTAGATCTCACGATAAGGAGTATGGTATTTTATTTCCCTTTATAATACCTCTTCACTATAAAGCAACTAAGTATTACATTATTATATATATATATATATATAGTCAGTATGACCTCATTATAAAACACATCGGGGCCCCGAGTGGCCAAGTGGTCTAAAGTGCTCACTGTTCCGGATCACTGCCATCTCACCTCTGTCTGCGTGGGTTCGAGTCCAAGGCTCGGCTAGCGTGGCTACGTGGGAAAGCCTGCCAGTAGCTTCTCATGGGTTGGTGGTTCTTCCCTGGGTTTTCCACGGTTCTTCCTCTACCAGTTATACTGGCCGCCATGTATAGCCTATATTGTGCTGAAAAATGGCGTTAAACCCTAGACCAACAAAAACAACAATAAAACACCTCAGTATAACACTTTTTATGCCAGTTATGACATTACTTCTTCATTATGAAAGATATCAATATGGTCCCTTATACAGTATCCCCTCATCTCTGTTTATTAAAAAGTACTCCATCACTATTAAAACATCTCAGTATAACATTGTCTCTTTCACAGTACCCCTCACTATAAAGCATCTCTGTTTATTGAAAATTACTTCATCACTATCAAACAGCTCCATGTAACATTGTATATTTCACAATACCCCATCACTATAAAGCATCTCATCATTACACTGTCCATTATATAGTACCCCCTCACTGTAAAACACATCCGTTTTACATTGTCCCTTATTCAGTACCTCCTCACTACAAGCACCTAAGTAATACATTGTCCTTTACACAGAATCTCCTCACTACAAGCACATCAGTAATACATTGTCCTTTATACTGTATGACTTCACTATAATGCCTCTCAGAATTACACTGTTATGTTAGTTAATTAATGCATACTACCTCATTATAAATTACATCATTATTGTCCCTTATAATTTACCCCTCACTTTAAAGAATCTCATTATTGCATTGTCTTTGATAATACTATAGACATGAAGCCATTACACTGATACAAATTTTCTTTTCTATGTACAGTGGAAACAGAAATTTGAGGTGGCCTTTTTTGTTGTGTTTCTTTTGAGATCCCAAAGGGGATTACTACATGTGACCAAAAAGTAAAGACATCCAATTGAGAATAAGCTATTGTTTTATATAAGCGTATAGAAAATGATTGGAAATTCAAATGTGAAAAAAATAAAATAATTGCTTTCTTAATGACATTTAATAGTTGTAAAGAAAAATATAGTTGATTGACTTGTTTTGTCAAATATCATCACCATACATGTACATGCAAACACTCACATGATCACAACCATAGAAATTAAATAAAAACATACACCAAGTCTCTGTTCTTTAAATTCTTTGGATGACAAAATGTATGCTTAATTAGATGGAGACTTTGCTGCTTGAAGTTGATGCAAGTGTCAGCGTTCATCTTTGCACTCACTGTATGGGACTGTTGTTCAGACTTTCCTGCTAGATTCTCTGAGTAATCATGGTCAAAATTGAGTTCTTTTGGACAACCATAATGTTAGCATTGTTGGAACTGCATCCAATGCAGCATGGCGTTAGATAACATTTGTTGACGTAGAAAAATGAACATGCATCACATTTGGGCAGACCATTTCCTTGGGGGAAGGGGGAGGTGGACATAATATTTTCAGATTTAATGGGGTTTTACAGGTAATACAGCTGTAATAAACACCTGTGTCCAGTATGGGTATTACTTCTTTATAAACAGAGGGTTTAGGAGTAAAAAATTGTTTTTCTTTGAGTGACAGTCATAGTGTTATGGCATTAATGCATAGGTAATTTTGAAATAATGAATGTTTGATTTAAAAAAGGCATGTTATGAATTGATTACATGTATTAAAACTCATATCATTGTCGTGATAATGATGATTCATCATTCCTCACTGGATGAAAAACTGAACACATTAGTTCTTAAAAATCTTTAGAAAGGAGGATTTTATCCCATTTTTCTGATTTATGATTCTACAGCTCTCCTGAAAACGTCTTGATTGACAATTGTAAACTAATTTCCTGCTTGTACACAAATGCACAGTGTTAGATAGAAACTATATATACATGTACTGTTATCATCTTCATGGATCAAAAATTCCATTATACCATTTGTAATTGGTTATTTGCATAGATGTAACTGTGTCAGAAAAGTAGGCATATTCCCTTTCATCTGCTAATTAATGAAACACTGATGCCATATTTGGTGTTAGACCACAAAACACAAAACATGCTAATTATAGAGAAAAAGAATATTCAGATATATGTAATTAATGAAATTTTTACTTTTACATTAATGACTTTATTTGTAACATGGAAACATTAATATTTCTATTAGTTTAATCACCACTGATGTTCATGTTTACAAATACCAGTGGGGCCCAGAGTGGCAGAGTGGTATAAAGCGCTCTCTGTCACGGATCACTGCCATCTCACCTGTATGCATGGGTTCGAGTCTCGGGTTCGGCCAATGCGGTTATATGAGAAAGCTTGCCAGTAGCTTCTTGTGGGTCAGTGGTTCTTTCCAGAGTTTTCCTGTGTTCTTCCTCCACCATTAATACTGGCCGCCATGTATAGCCTACCTTGCACTGAAAAATGGCGTTAAACCCTATAACAACAACAACAAATACCAGTAATTATCATGACAACCAACACAGCTCTAATATATTCAGCCCATTACTGATGCATACAAATGACTAATTAAATGACACTGTGAGTTTAGTTACTTATATTACACACTGACTGTTGCATATTAAACACTGACTGTTGCCTTAATTTTTTAAAATAAAAGTACACTTGTTTTCTTTTCCAGCTGACAAAAGAAATGAATCAGAGGCGATTATCAGAAAAGTGGAAGGTAAATTTGAGTCATTATAAATTGTAAAAATTGTATGAGCATAAAGCATAGCAAATTTCGCTGTCAACATTGAAAATAATTTATAGGGGCAGTATACTAGGCTTATCATAATAAAAATATTCTAAGTTATAATGAAACATGGATATGTCCAGTAAACAGCGTCAGTCTCCTGGGTTTATCTTGATAAAAAGACTTTGAGCCTAAAACATGGGTACGTCTAGTAAACAGCATCAGTCTCCTGGGTTTATCTTGATAAAAAGACTTTGAGTCTAAAACATGGGTACGTCTAGTAAACAGCGTCAGTCTCCTGGGTTTATCTTGATAAAAAGACTTTGAGTCTAAAACATGGGTACGTCTAGTAAACAGCGTCAGTCTCCTGGGTTTATCTTGATAAAAAGACTTTGAGTCTTAAACATGGGTACGTCTAGTAAACAGCATCAGTCTCCTGGGTTTATCTTGATAAAAAGACTTTGAGTCTAAAACATGGGTACGTCTAGTAAACAGCATCAGTCTCCTGGGTTTATCTTGATAAAAAGACTTTGAGTCTAAAACATGGGTACGTCTAGTAAACAGCGTCAGTCTCCTGGGTTTATCTTGATAAAAAGACTTTGAGTCTAAAACATGGGTCCGTCTAGTAAACAGCATCAGTCTCCTGGGTTTATGATGTTAAAAAGACTTTGAGTGTAAAACATGGGTATGTTCTGTTCAAATTCTGCTGAATTAAAATAATTTGTAAATGAAAATACCAAAATGCCAGAATGAAAAATTGATGGGTCAGGCCAGAATATTTGTGTCAATGCTCCTACGGATATTGCAATTCTAATATGATAGACCAATACTTTTTAAAAAAAATCTACCATGCGCATTTAAAATTTGTCAAATAAACATGAAATAAGAAAAAATTTCCTAATGAAAAACTGCCCACCTCATACATAATGTCTTATTCTGTATTTTCTGCAGTTTGTATGCACTTTACATTTTTTCAGTATACAAGCATGTAATGAATTGTGGGATATTGTGATACATTATATATGCATCGATGAACGCATGGTTATATATGTATAATGTTCTATCGCTTCCTAAATCATCAAAGCTTGACATATGAGAATTAGGTGATTGATGGTCCTTATAATGGGTGTAGACAGTGCCACATTTAAATTTTTTGATCATAATAGGATTGTAGAAGGCAGAGTGGGGTAGCGTGTTAAAGGTGATTTTATTTACAATTTCCCTATCTCAACATCTGCAAGTCCAAAATGGTAATTAATCAGCATATGTGTTCCAAGACCTAAGTCACTGTCAGCATGTTTCAAAATAGGACCCCTAGGGATTTGGTTGTAGTAGCATGAAAACTTAGAATATACAGTTCAAAATGAAAGGAACGAAAACTAGAGTATAAGAAAACAAGTGGTATGAATATTCAGAGGGCGATAATAAATCATATGATATGTTAAAAATTAGAGGATGAAAAATAAGATTGGTGTGAAAATGTTTATGAAAACTCATAGTAAGAAAACATGTTTGAAGAATTGGAGAATATGAAAGAGTGCTTGAAAAATTAGAGGTATAGAGAATTAGTAACAAAACTGGAGGATATGAAAAATTCGGGTATGAAAATTACAGTGGATACAAATTTAGAGGGTATGAAATATTATCAGGTGTGACAAATAAGTTGGATGAAAAACCATATGGCATACAGAAATCATATACACTGTCACACAAAACAGTAATATAGCTTCCAGGATTATCTGCCTACTACTGGATGTAAAAATTATTGTGAAAGTGATGTCAGCCAATGACTCCAGTTAGGGTCTGGGTTAGAAATCTGAAGTTAATATTTGGAAAAAGTGAGAAAAAAACAATTTTTTAAATTCTGAAGTTAAGATTTGGAAACATGAAACACAATTTCATGGTTTATATATATGTTTTATATATATGTGCAGTCAGCAGTTGTCTTTCATATATATCATGTATTTCTTATTTGAATGCTGCCATCTTAAATGGTCAAGGAAATTCATTATTTTTGTACTGACATGCATTAGACTTATTTCTCAGGTGCTGATACTTTAAATGTTAGTATCCATCCATTTTAGGTAAATGTCTCACAGTTTGTCACAATTTATGTGTCACAATAAATGTATGTGTCACAATTTATTCCACTTATTCCATGGACTTTAATTTGCTTGACTACTTGACTTAATCTTGATAAACTTTGCATGACTGGTTTACTGATGAATGATTGAAGTTAACAACACGTATTCAGTGAACTGAGGTTCAAGGCCAAAACAGATCTGATGGTACCTGTTGAAAATTGATATGCGTAGTTAGTTCTCAACAAGAAAATCCTGTCAGTTATGCTTTATCTTTGCAGTTTTTTTAAATTTAAAGGCAATAAGTCAAAATTAACTAAAGAGAATACATTTACAATGTAAATTTAAAAATGTTGATTTCAGTAGTATTGGGAGAAACTGCAGTAATATACCAGCCAACCAGTAGTATTGGGGGAAACTGCAGTAATATACCAGCCAACCAGCAGTATTGGGGGAAACTGCAGTAATATACCAGTATTCCAGTAGTTTTGGGGAAAACTGCAGTAGTATATCAGTCAGCCAGTAATATTGGGGGAAACTGCAGTAATATACCAGGCAGGCATAAAAGATATCTGCTTGGCAACCAGGTTTTCAAAGTTGGTTGCCCTGGGAAACCCATGGATTTTTCAGATTGTTCAGCATCTAATATATATCTGTAATACATGTCTTGTGACCCAGGGGAGGCACTTTGAATGTGGAGTAAATGCAGTTTGGGATTTTGTGTCAATTTCCTGTGAATTCTTAATCCTAATACACTAGTGTGTATGTATTAAAAGTAGCCTCCCTTGTTTACCATGTATGTTTAAATGTAACATTCATATTATATTTAATATAGTTTTATATATAATATTTGCTTAAATTAGTGCTCACCCCTCTGTTTGGTCCAAAATTGCAAAATTTTGCCCAGACACATTGGATTTGTTCTTTAGTTTCTTACCTGGTGAGTGAGAAGCAGCTCCTAACAAAGCTGCCTACAACAGCAGGGACTTAACATTTAAATTTTGGGATGGGGGGACATGCATTAATTATATAATCAGAGCAGGACTATTTTTCTCATCCTATTTGATGGCCAGAATTTTTTCTTTAAAATAATTCAAGCCCTGCCACCCCCATCCCGAAAATGAAATGGTGAGTACTTCATGATCTTATTGGAACTTATCATTACATGTGACTCTTGTCCTTTTACCACTTAACTTAATGGATTTTCCCTGTCACGGCTACAAATTTTGCATATGCTTGATTAATCAATACCATATTGGGAAAGATAATTTCACCTCCAAAGTGGAGAGTACAGAATGATAGACTTAGGGAGCTAATTATTCCAGTATGTATTTATACATGATGGAGATACTATTTATACATGTATTGTCAGTGTGCACTTATTATGATGGGTTAAACCCAGTGAAATTTAAACAAATAATTTCTTAAGTGTTAGGTATAATTATGTTGAATATTAGGTACATGTATGCATTTTTAGGAGGACTCAGATCACATTTAAGTTTTGGTGAACATAATTAACATCTCTAAACCGTATTTTAATTCTGTTCCAAAGATTTTATTTTTGAGATGTATTATTATGCACTGAATGCTTGTAATCAAATATATTAAAGGGATTCCTATTTTTATTGTTTTAGCAGAAATTATTTTAACAAAACATGAGTCATCACAATCTGAACAGTAGGAGACATTAAATTTCTGCTAAACCCTTGATTTTAGTTTTATCTTAGACAATTCTATGAAGAAAGGTCGTGATGTAACTTTGATATTTCTTGAATATAGTTAACAGATTGAAGACATACCAAGGAGAAGTTGCTTTAGCGAAGGAATGGAATGAAAACCTTACAGACCCTGCTTCACCTGTGTACAAACAGGAAGCCAACAACTTCATTTCTGCTGTAAGATTTGTTTGATCTTTGTTTTTTTCCCGAATTTGTTCTCACCTGTATTATAGTGAGATGTAGGCGCCACTTTGTGATTATGAGGACTGCAGTGGTGGTGACAGTGACAGCAGTTGTGTCAAAAGTATTGAGTCTGAGATAAACTTTTGTGTTCAACTCCAACACACAATTGTACAGATCAAAGTAGGGATACTGGTGCAACACCTGAATTTGCAGAAAATTTGCTTGCAGATTGGCTGCTTTTTGTCTTGGTAGCATGGGTAGAGAGGATGCATAGTTATCCGCCATGATGGTGTTGTTGACAATAGGAATACATGTTCAGGCTTTAAAAAGTAATACACTATAATGCTTTCTTTAGCAAAATTGTGTTGTGACTTTATATATCTATATTAATCAGCAGATTACAGAATGTATTGTAACCTGTCATTGATTGAAAGATTTTCTTTTAGGATTTGAATATATTAAAGTTTTCTGAAAATGTTTCCTGAAGCAATTTGTTCAGTGCAGAAATCTGGGCTGAAATATCAGGATTTTGTAGAACAGCTGTTAATTTAGTACCTGATTGTTAATGCATGATATTAGATTGTATATGCACAGGGCCAGATTAATAATGCACCAAATTATTTTGTTGTACAGTGGTGTAACGATACATTATTTAATTTAGAGGTGGAAAATAATCATAATTTCACTTAATTCATGATTTATACAACTGTATGCTTAGTGGCAGAATTGTATTACCATGCATATTTTAGGATAGCATAAATTATTGAATTGGGACAAAAATTGATTTTAAAACAGGAGTCGCATGTGTCACACCTGTTATCAAAAGTTTTCACAACTAAACACAAAACATATATATTATGGAAGCAGAATATCAATGGCTTTAATTGTGGAAGGGGGACTAAGAAGGGGTCGGCAGTTAGGTGCTGATTTAATTGGAAGGTCACAGGCTTTCTTGTTATATTGAAGTGAAATTTCACATGTGAGGTGACTATATCATCAGATTAACCCCCTAGCCTTACCCACATACATCATTTTGTATTCATTTTGTGGCCTTGTAATGTTCCATTATTGATGTATACACAGTACAGTTTTCACAATTTTTTTTTCTCCATGGTCATGCTGAGAAAATTACTTAAAGCACATTTCCTTACAGCTCCTATTTATATATTATTTTGGGGGCCCTGAGTGGTCTAAAGCGCTCACCGTTCCGGATCACTGCCATCTCACCTCTGTCTGCGAATGTTCGAGTCCAAGGCTCGGCTAGCGTGGGTTCGTGGGAAAGCCTGCCAGTAGCTTCTCGTGGGTCGGTGGTTCTTTCCTGGGTTTTCCAGGGTTCTTCCTCCACCAGTTATACTGGCCGCCATATATGGCCTATCTTGTGCTGAAAAATGGCGTTAAACCCTACAACAACAACAACAACAAAAAAAAAATATATTATTTTGTGTGCACCTTAAAATGTTGACAAACTTATATACAAATTAAACATATTTTGCTCTTGTCTTGCCAGAGAAAGCATGTGGGACATGATAATCCCTGTCTCAGTGGTAATCATGTTGGTAGTGTCCTTGTACAGAGATAAGGCATGCATTAATGATTATTTGCATTGTTATCTACCTGTAACAGTTAACAATGACCCTCATTTTGACTGGGAAAGAACCTTTATTATCTACCAGATTGTACAGACATAACATGTCATGGATAATTAAAATTTAGTATCATTTGAATCACATAACAATGGAAATAACATTAGTCTAGATTTTATTTCAGTGTAACACTTAATTTTAGTTATTGTTTGTAATAAATCTCTTTAAATGCACTTATCTTAGGAAAATAAAATCTTTCACAAGTATCTCGACATTTAAATAATTTTTGCATATTGATCTTTTTGAAGCTTAGTAAATATGCTTGGAAACAGTATAAGAGTAGGGAGACAATTGTTATTTTTAAAAACAAAATGTTTATTCTAGATTGCTGATTTTTTAAATATTATTTTGTCAACGGACCAAAAAACTAATGGGTAAGAGTAGGGAGACAGTTGTCATTTTTAATACAGTCATTGTTTTGTGTTTAATGCCACTTCTCACAGCAAGACAGGCCATACATGGTGGCTAGTGAAACTGGTAGAGGAAGAAACTGGGAAAAATCCCAGTAAGAACCACTTACCCATGGGAAGCTACAAACAAGCTTTTTCCCATACCAACACTAGCTGTGCCTCAGACTTGAACTCACAGGGGGACAGCGGATGAGATGGGAGTGATCAGTGAAGGCAAGAATTTTGATCACTTGGATACATAGGAATCTCCTTTTTATTAGTGTTTAGTGACTGCTCACTTCATACTATACATGAACTCCTAACCTCATATAATGCAAATTTTACACCAGTCTTTCATAGCAAAGTTTATCACTCAGAAATAGGAATCATGTTTTTTTGTTTGGAATGTTTAAATCATATTTTTGATGGCTTTTTAAACTTAATATTTGTCAGAATTGTAAATATCTGATTGAAAATAAAATTGTTCATTTGGGACAAAGAGGGATAGGCAACTTTAGCTGGGGTTGTCGTGGAGATGGGTAGTTTCAGTCTCTTCTCGGAAAGTCATTTTCATTTGGTGTCTGAAAATTGTGAAATTTGAAAATCACCCTCATCCCTTAAATAGGACTGCTTCGGTGGCCTAGTGGTTGGATCATCTGTCTTGGATGCGGGAGGTCATGGGTTTGAATCCTGGCCATGTCATATCAGAGACTTCTAAAAATAGAACTAATGGCTGCCTTGCTAGGCACTTGGCATTAAGAGGTTAGTGTTATGATTGTTAAGCCTGGTGTCACTATAATGTGCCTGCATGGGATATAATGCTACATGTCTGCAGCATAATGCCCCTGTGCTAGACATCACTATAAATTGCCAAACTGCAGACATCATAGTGGTATGACATAGTATTTTTGAAGCTAGGCTAAAAATCCAAATCACACACATACACTCATCCCATAAAATTATTATTATTGTGAAATTTGAAGATCATTTCAATTCTTTGTCTGAAAATTGTAAATTTTATTTTATCATCCCCTTTTTATAAGCATTGTAGAATTGTGAAAGTGTTTGAAAGTCATTCTTATACCATATCTGAAATTATGGAATTTGTTCATAATTGTCATTACATGTCTGAAAATTGTAAAATTGGACAATCACTCTAATCCCTTTTTTGAAACTTTTGAAACTTGAAAGTCAGTATCTTTTCAGGTCTAACAGTGTTATCTGGTTATAGGCATTACATTTGTTGGCAAGAGATTTTTTAAATGTCTGATTTTGTAAAATGAATTTCATTTCCAAATCTGACAAGAGATTACAACAATTTTCTGTATTTTCCTATGTGAAAATAGCTCACAACCATTTTATGTATGAATTTCTTTATGACAATAGTTTACAACCATTTTATGTATGAATTTCTTTATGACAATAGTTTACAACCATTTTATGTATGAATTTCTTTATGACAATAGTTTACAACCATTTTATGTATGAATTTCCCTATCTGATAATAGTTTACATCCACTTTTGCATATTAATTTCCATGTATGGCTGTAGTTAACATTTTGTTTATGAATGTCCCAGTTTGACGATAGTTTACAAACATTTTTTATCTGAATTTCTGTCTGACAGCATTTTACAACCAGTTTGTGTAAAAAGTTTGTATTTGAATTACCTTGGTAATGGTCATATTATCAGTAAAGTTAAAGACTTTCATTAATGTTTTTGCAATTCACATATGATGTGATGCCATAACAAATTGACATGGGTGAAACATGAGGTCCGTGGAACACTTCCTGATTTTTCAGGTGAAAAGGTTGAGCCCTTTTTGCCAGCAAGAATGATGTAGTGGCACATAGCATTCCTCCGTCCAAAATGTTTGTCTGGTTTAATTTTACTTTCTGTTATTGCATTTAGGCACTCATTTTCCAAGAACATGTTCCTAATTTTGTTGCTTTTTTGTTTTAGATGGATCAGATATATGGTAACAGTCCTGACAAGGACAGGTACAATGGCACAGTGGTGGATGGCTTCAGGTGAGTGTGATTGTTTCATTTTATTTGTAATTAGTATCCCTAATTGAGATATGAAAGTCCAATATTAATCACATTTACTTTCCATCTCTGTCCATCTGTCTCTCAGACCATCTGTCTATCAGTCTATTTGGTATCATGCTAGAAACTACATACAGCAAATTGTATCCTATCTGTAGCTTAGTAAATTTTCAGGTCATTAAATGAAGCTAAAAGTATCTAATTAGTTTTAATTACTCAAAGTGAAATTGATTAGGTACTTTTAGCTAGATTTAATGATGCTGACCTGAAAATTTACTGAGCTACAGATAGGATAAAATTTGTGATACCTTGAGGAATGAACAATAACAGACCACCCTGTTACAGACATACAGGCAATACACAACACAGGATACAAAATTCCAAGCTCTCTCAAAAGTATTTCCAAAACCGGCAACAACCATAAATGTGTTAGGCCAGACCTGCACTCTTCAAACTTTTATCAAACACCTCAAATCTGTCCCAGCTGAATCAAACATTATCAACAAATGAAATTTCCTGCACTTACCCATCAGAATGGTTCAGTTGCTAGTTCATGTGCAATTTCACAAGAAGATTTCCATGTAGTGTATCATTGCAACAGCAACACTTGCCATATTTCCAGGGCAGAAAATATAAATTTGCAAGAATGTTATGAATTAGAATCTCCACACAGTCATTACAGTCTGCGTTTGAGCTGTGTAATTTATTGTATCATTGCCTGCCATGGAACATTTTCCAAATTAGAACTGACGAAAGTTAAAATTTATCTGTATAAAAGATATTAATTATTTATAGTTATTATTTTCATGTCTATTAAATGTGATAAATATAATAGTAATAACAAATGATTTTATGTTTCTATTTTCTCATGCATAGAACTTGTGTACTTAAGAGTCGACTGGGCCATCATTATTATGTTTGTATTAATGCACGTTTACAAAAATAAAAGCATGTGGCTCAAAATGCTCATGATGCAATACTGCTTTATCAATAGCAGTACATGATATTTTGGAACAATTATAACTTGTTTTTTTAAAAACGATGTTATTATTTCTTTTCTAAGAGCCGCATTTAGAGCTTGATTCTACATAGATAATTATTCAGCTTTTCATAAAAGAATACTAAGTCTGAATACCTTTATGTAGAGTGAGAATCAATAATAGTACCTGATGGATACTGTCTTTTAAATCTGTTAACTATATTGCAAAAGTTATTTTCATTTAAATGGGAACAAATTGGGTGACAAAACTAATCTTTGTCAGAGTCTGTATCAAGACAAGGAAATCCCAGTTGCAGGGTTAAATTTTTGTGTCTCCATGAAGCTTTGCCAGTGGGAGAGACACAAAAATAAAACCCAGTGGTTGAGATTTCCTTTGTCTTGGTGCAAACTCCAACATAGATTCTCTTAGTCTCAGGGTGGTAGATACAATTCCCATTGTCATGTGAAACTGAAAATAATTCCAAGAATTATGTCCAGTTGAGAGATAGCAAACAACCATTGAACTGCATAGGGTTTGTGCAACTGTACTAAAGCTATATAAGGTCGATGTGTACTTTACAAACTTTTCCGTTGATTATCATCATGTTTATATATTGTCAATACATCAGTTTCACATACTGAGCATTTTAAATGACATAATTCCAACTTTACAATAGCAGTACATGGAATAATATGTCCTGCCTTACTGAGCTAGTCTTGTTATGGTTGGCAGATCTGATAATTCCATTAAAATCTTGAATCCAGTGATCTGGTCGGCTGAAATTTAAGTAATACTTGAAATGTATCAGTCAGATGTCTTAAGAACAGATTAGAATCTTTAAGTTTATAAATAGCAGAAATCTAGTTGATGGTATATTGTAGGATCATTTTAATTATTAAATTCAATGTACAAGCAATAAATTCTAATGAATTTCATTGAATGCAGTAAATTTAGTCTACAAGATTTTGTTCACTGTCATATTCCTTCCATTTTATCTTTTCATTTTAAAGGAGTGGCAGCATAGTTGTCAAATGGAGAATGTTTTGGATTGGCATATATGTTCAAGAAATTGACACCTCTGTAAAATCAGATGGGCAGAAAGGGCAGGTAATCAGTGAAGTTGAAATTAACCCAGTAGACACAGCAAATCTGATAAAACTAATCAAGGATGAACTACCAAATCTACTTGGAACACCAGAATTACAAGGTAATTATCTCATTTTTGTTTTGCATTAATTAGTTTTTATTTGTGTTTAACCTTAAAGCATAGAACATAATTTCAAATTCTGCTGTATGTGTCCATTTGGTACATATTTTACGTGCAGCACAGTCAATATATCATGTTACACTGGTGCCAGTATCTTCAGTGCTGAGTGTAGTTAACGGACATGTAGTGTTCCTGTGTATAGCTCGTTGTAGTTCAGGATCATGATTATGGCAGTCTTGGATCACACTCAACAGACAAGGGCACTGAAAAGACATCAGATAATTTAGTCTATATTCCCATAGACACCAGGCTTAGCAGATGTTGGTGTAGGGGGGATAACTTAACCTTAGGTGGGCTGGCAACCCAGTTGGTGAATCATTTGCTGTCTGTTGTTGCAGGCTGGGGAAAACAGAGAATCTCTATCATTATGAGGCATGTTTATCTGTAGACTTGAGACGCCATTTAACTCCTTATCAGAATTTACATATCCCAAATCAGAGATTATGAGGTCTACCCATGGGCTTATCATTTTCTGTAAAATCTCTTAATAAGGAGTACTATTTGGCACACAGAAAAGTCACTGTAAATGTGTTGAAAGATACTGATGTTACAAATGTATGAATTGGTACATGTTATATAGTGTAAGAGTCCCTTGAAGGGAAGTATAGTCTGTTCATTAAAAAGGAGATTAAAAGATTCAAGATAGCTCCATTCAAGTTATGAAGTAATATAATTCAAGTTATTGAAGTGGTTCAGTTAAAGCTATTCAAGTAGTATAATTCAGTTCATTGAAATGGTTTAATTCAACTTATTTTAGTGATATAACTATACTTGCTGAAGTGATATCATTCAAGTTATTGAAGTGGTATAATTCATGTTATTGAAGTGGTATAATTAAAGTTATTGAACTGGTATCATTCAAGTTATTGAAGTGGTATAATTAAAGTTATTGAAGTGGTATAATTCACGTTATTGAAGTGGTATAATTAAAGTTATTGAACTGATATCATTCAAGTTATTGAAGTGGTATAATTAAAGTTATTGAAGTGGTATCATTCAAGTTATTGAAGTGGTATAATTAAAGTTATTGAAGTGGTATAATTAAAGTTATTGAACTGGTATCATTCAAGTTATTGAAGTGGTATAATTAAAGTTATTGAAGTGGTATAATTAAAGTTATTGAACTGGTATCATTCAAGTTATTGAAGTGGTATAATTAAAGTTATTGAAGTGGTATAATTAAAGTTATTGAACTGGTATCATTCAAGTTATTGAAGTGGTATAATTAAAGTTATTGAAGTGGTATAATTAAAGTTATTGAACTGGTATCATTCAAGTTATTGAAGTGGTATAATTAAAGTTATTGAAGTGGTATAATTAAAGTTACTGAAGTAGTACTATTCAAAACATTCTTGAGATATATCCTCCAAAATGGGTTTGCTATAAAGGCATTCATGTTTTTGTTATTGTGCCTCTACCATCAAGACCTTTGTCTGTAAAGTCAATTGAGCTGACTATCAATTCATTCATTGAAATGCAACAAAGTCTGATGAAAGTGTATAATATATGTGTACAAATGTTCAGACTTCTCCAAAAATGCAAGCAATGATGTTTGACTTGTTCATAAAATAGCAGAGATGTATGTGGTCACATCTGTATTCATTAAGAATCAAATAAATATTGCAAGATGTGTTTTAGTGGAGACCCTTCTGTCATGGCTACCATTTCCGCATTTGTAAAATGATTAGTGGCAGGGATAGCACTTTTCTGATGGTTTTTGTGGTGCCATCTTCTAATGTCTGTGGAGCACTATTTTCATTTAGAACCTGCTACAATTTGCTGTAGTGTTTGAGTGAAAACCCTATATTGATACATGTATGCCTTATCATTTAAAGATAAAGAGGTTTACTATCTAGGTAGCCATTTTGAAAGTTGGTTCTGCATAATCTTAATAATACTGTAAGAAAGAAGTGTTTTTTTCTTGTTCCTCAGAATGGCAGTATTACCATTAAAAGAGAAGAAGCTGCATGCTAAGAGATTTGTTAAATGTTTTTGAGGTTGTACCAGAATAACTTTTATTTACAGTGCACTACATGTAGTGAGAAGTGTTTAGTGAAACATCCAGCTTTATGACCTGTGGCAGCCATTTTAGAACAGTCTCCATGCTTGGGTGCAATTCAGGCAAAATAGTTTCAACAAAGGCAGTCATGTTGCCAAAATATGCAGATAAAGCAATGTTTACTTTTTCTTCCCCAGAGTTAACCCTTCCTCTTTCTTCAGGCCAATGAACACCTTCATAATCTATGTATAGTATTTACTTTTGTGTCTTTCATTTCATCAATTATCAATGTAGAACAGTTGAGACATAGTATTTTGTGCTTTTACTCATCTTATGTGTCAGGTATATGATTAGGTATGTCCATAATTACATGTTTTACACTTGCAGGTTGAATAAGCACATGTTTATAGCCAAACCACAACCAGATATTACGTGGTGGTGGGTGATAGATTGTGTTCTGTTATGTGATCTGATTTTGACAGTAACCTATTTTCCAGACTTACATCTTTTGCAATAACAAAGTTGTGCACCAACTTTACCAAGCAGAAGTAGCAGTAATTTTAACGTTTTCATAAATTTTTATTATTGCATAATTAGTAGCAATAATTGTAATGTTTTAATGTATTTTAATTAATGAGTAACCAGTTAAGTAGATTAATTAGTATTTTTTGTTTTTATTATTTAACTCAAAGTTTTCGTAAAACTGGTACAGCTGTTTTAAGTGACTGTTGCAAACATTCTAAATTTTGACTTATCTGCACTCGCTTATGCATATTTTCTAATCACTTTGTCAGGTGGAGGAGAGAAGTCCCTTTTCCCCAAAACTTTAGTCCAGCATGCATCCCAGCATGGACTGTATTAGACAAAAGGATTTTTCGGGAAACTTGCATTTTTTAAATGGTTTTAATTTATCATTATTAATTCTGTGAATGTAGTGTCACACATGCAAACTTGTCAGATCGAATAATATGCTTGCTCCTTAAAATAGGATTATCAAATAATCACTAATTAGTCATCATGGCATGTTAGTGCATCATACAGTGTTAATTATATGCCTCATACAGTGGTAATTATATGCATCATACAGTGTTAATTATATGCATCACACAGTGGTAATTATTTGCATCATACAGTGTTAATTATATGCATCATACAGTGTTAATTATATGCATCTTACAGTGTTAATTATATGCCTCATACAGTGTTAATTATATGCATCTTACATTGTTAATTATATGCATCATCCAGTGTTAATTATATGCATCATACAGTGGTAATTATTTGCATCATACAGTGTTAATTATATGCATCTTACAGTTAATTATAGTATCACACTGTATAATTGGTTTACAAGGCTGAGTAAATTCATGCATACAGTGTTAATTATAGTATCACACTGTATACTTGGTTTACAAGGCTGAGCAAATTCAAACATGCAGTGTTAATTATAGTATCACACTGTATACTTGGTTTACAAGGCTGAGCAAATTCATGCATACAGTGTTAATTATAGTATCACACCATATACTTAGTTTACAAGGCTGGGTAAATTCATGCATACAGTGTTAATTGTAGTATCACACTGTATACTTGGTTTACAAGGCTGAGCAAATTCATGCATACAGTGTTAATTATAGTATCACACCATATACTTAGTTTACAAGGCTGAGTAAATTCATGCATGCAGTGTTAATTATAGTATCACACTGTATACTTAGTTTACAAGGCTGAGTAAATTCATGCATACATTGTTAATTATAGTATCACACCATATAACTGGTTTACAAGGCTGAGTAAATTCATGCATACATTGTTAATTATAGTATCACACCATATACTTAGTTTACAAGGCTGAGTAAATTCATGCATACAGTGTTAATTATAGTATCACACCATATAACTGGTTTACAAGGCTGAGTAAATTCATGCATACAGTGTTAATTATAGTATCACACCATATAACTGGTTTACAAGGCTGAGTAAATTCATGCATACAGTGTTAATTATAGTATCACACCGTATAATTGGTTTACAAGGCTGAGTAAATTCATGCATACAGTGTTAATTATAGTATCACACCATATAATTGGTTTACAAGGCTGAGTAAATTCATGCATACATCAGACTTGTACTTGGTTCAAAAGACAGTAAATTCATGCATACAGCAGACTTATACTTGGCTTACAAGTCTGAGTAAATTCATGCATACATCAGACTTGTACTTGGTTCAGAAGACAGTAAATTCATGCATACATCAGACTTATACTTGTTTCAAAAGACAGTAAGTTCATGCATACATCAGATTTATACTAGGTTCACAAGACAGTAAACTCATGCATACAGCAGATTTGTACTTGGTTCACAAGACAGTAAACTCATGCATACAGCAGATTTGTACTTGGTTCACAAGACAGTCAATTCATGGTTTACAGCAGACTTATACCTGGTTCAAAAGACAGTAAATTCATGCATACAGCAGACTTATACCTGGTTCAAAAGACAGCAAATTCATGCATACAGCAGACTTATACCTGGTTCAAAAGACAGTAAACTCATGCATACAGCAGATTTGTACTTGGTTCACAAGACAGTAAACTCATGCATACAGCAGATTTGTACTTGGTTCACAAGACAGTCAATTCATGCATACAGCAGACTTATACCTGGTTCAAAAGACAGTAAATTCATGCATACAGCAGACTTATACTTGGTTCAATAAATTCATCAATACAGCAGAATATACTTTTTTACATTGATCTTAATATTGAAATTTTTCTTCTGTTCACAGTGGTACCAACAACTAATGCAACAGAAACCACTCAGAAATCAACAACTGCTGTCCCAACAACTACCAAACCAACAACTGAAGAACGAACAACTGATAAACAAGAATTCTCAACTGATACAGTAACTGAACATATAACCACAACAACAGTTGTCAAGATAACAACCACTACTATGACAGCTACACCAACCACTGCAGCTACTACATCAAAGTCAAGCACTACATCTACCACCACAGCAACCAGTACTACTACCATCAAACCCTCAAGTACACCACAATCAACCACATCTGTCAAAACATCAGCACCAACAAGTGCAACAACACCAAAATCAACTATCACAAGTACCACAACTGCACCAAAACCAGCTACCACAAGTACCACAACAACTCCAAAACCAACCACTACAGCGAGATCTGAGCTGATGACAACACCAAATCCATGTGATGTATTTGGTAAATTTTATCAGTTAGTTTTATCAGTTAGTGTTAGAAAAAATTCTTTCATGTCCAATATAAATGCATAAAATTGAAATAGTCTAATTTAATTTATGTGGTGAACTTTTTTCTGCTCAACAGAATTTAATCAATTTGAAAGGAAACCTGTCCAAGTAGAAAATTCCGTCAGATTTTTTTAATTGATTCTGATCCACTAACAAATATGGCCACTGTTTCTAAAAGTATAACACCAAAAAAAATGGCAAAACTTATAAGAATTGGACCAGATTCGACAAACTACATCTTGGCATAGATGACTTTTAGTTTTTGTACTTTAAATGATACAGATTTGGAATCTCTTGTGGCAACCATTACTAAATATAGAAAAATCTTTAAAGAACTTCTTTTATAATATTTTGCAATAGAGTTGGACCAGATATAACAAGGGGCATCCTTTCATTATGGTCGTCATTTTTTTGTATCGATGCTGATCAACCTTAAAGTATGGCAGCTGTTAGTAAAAAATGAAACCTTTAAACAGTTTCACAAGAAGCACCCAAAGGAATTGCACAAAATTAGAGAGAAAGCACGGCTTTCAGATCTGATGGTGGTCATTATATGTCCACAATTGCTAAAGGTAGAAAAATAATTAATTTAATAAATATTATGACAGGAAGATCTGCACGTATTTGCAAATGATGCTAATCCACCTTGAAATATGGACACATTTTGCAAATAATAATTTTTTTAAAATTGACTTCTCGAAAACTTCTTATTAGACATTGATTATGTTTGCAAAGAAACATCCATGAGTGCTTTCAAATATATGTAAATTATGCCTATTTGCCATTAAATATTTACATGTTAATATTTATTCTTTTGAACTTATAAAAGGCCATTCAACAAATTTGGACCTAATTTGGTGAAAAGCATTGTTGTTAGGAGACCTTTAGCTTTTGCAGGAATTATTCAGATTTCCCATTGGATTATTGGTCCTTTCTGAAAACTGAACAAAATTGTTTACACAGAATTGGATCAGCTCTGAGAGAAACAGTATAAAAGAATCAATAGCATCAACAGCTACGTCAGCATAAATGTCAGCAAATGGCATGCTTCTAATCCAGATTTTGAGGCCAATTCCTCTTGCATTTGTTTGCTGTGCATATTTTAGCCAGGTGAGCAATCTCATGTACAGTTGAGCCTCTTGTTCTTGAAGAAACATTTTGGCTGGCTTGCATTAAGATACCGCAAAAACCTAAAGATGTGGTAGCATACTTGTCAGTGGACAGTGCCATGGTGATCCTGATAAGAAAATAATCATATGGTTTGTACATAAATAGTTGCATATGTTGACCAAGGGTCAGTGTCATTGAGACCATTATGTCAAGAGTTAACCATAACTATTAAATAAGGGGCTGGTAAATAATGTACCATGACTATAAACTAAAGGGCTGGTAAATAATATGCCAAGACTATACTAAATGGCTGGTAAATAATGTACCATACATATATATTAAAGGTCCAGTAAATAATGTACCACGACTATAAACTAAAGGGCTTGTAAAAAATATACCATGACTATTAATAAAAGTCTGGTAAATAATGTACCATGACTATTAATAAGGGGCTGGTAAATAATGTACCATGACTATTATTAAAAGGTTAGTAAATAATGTACCATGACTATTAATAAGGGGCTGGTAAATAATGTACCATGACTATTATTAAAAGGCTAGTAAATAATGTACCATGACTATTAATAAGGGGCTGGTAAATAATGTTCAATGACTATTAATAAAAGGTTGGTAAGTAATTTACCATAACTATACTAAAGAGCTGGTAAATGATGTACCATGACTATTAAATAAAGGGCCAGTATATTACATATCATGATTATTAAATAAAGGGCCAGTAAATAATGTACTATGAATATAAATTGAAGGGCTGTTAAATAATATAGCATGACTATTAATAAAGGGCTGGTAAATAATGTAGCATGACTATTAAGAAAGGGCTGGTAAATAATGTACCATGACTATTAATTAAAGGCTGGTAATAATGTAGCATGACTATTAATAAAGGGCTGGTAAATAATGTAGCATGACTGTTAATAAAGGGCTGGTAAATAATGTACCATAACTATTAATAAAGGGCTGGTAATAATGTACCATGACTATAAAATAAAAAAGTTGGTCATTAATATACCAGGACTATTAAATATTGGGCCTGTAAAATAATCTAATGCTCATGTGTATTATTCATTGGTTGAGATGTTAGTTGTCTTTAAGGTCTAACCAGGTTCAGTACAATAGATTGCATTAAATTGGATCAGGAAAGTTATTGGAGTGAAGCCATCTATTTTAATGGTTCATTTTCATATTTCTCAAAGCTTAAATGTAGCCATTTCAAGCATCTGAACTCATAGGAATAAGATGGCATCTTTGTGTCATGTATTTGCTTAAGAGAAGTCTGATTGTACCATCGATTTCTTTGGGTTCCTTGGAAACGTCGTTGCATAAAAAAGGTGATTATTCAGAAGAGGGAAACTTTAATGATACAGGCTTGACTTTATCAATATACCTAACACCATTAAGCAGGCTTGATTTTATACACATATCTATAACACATATATACTTAATATGCCTAAATGTCTGTAAGACAGACTTAATTTTATCAATATACCTACTCGGTAATACATTCAAGACAGATTCAATTTTGTCAATACACCTATATCACCATTAAGGCAGGCTTGATTTTATCAATATACTTGTAACAACTTTAAGTCAGACGTGACTTTATTAACATATGTAAATAACCTTTAAGGCAGACTTGACTTTATCAATATACCTAGCACCATTAAGCAGGCTTGACCTCACTGATATACTTAAATAACTGTTATGACATTGTTGACTATCATTATCAGACTTCACTTCATTAATATACCTGAATAGTTGCTAATGCATGCTTGATTTTTCCAGAAATTTTGATATTATGCGTCTTTATTTATATCGATAAAAAATATATATTCACAACCTCCCTCCCTCATGAGTCTACCTGCACCTGAATCCACCATAATTGTAATAGTTTGCATATTTGATAACTCAGTTCATTTTACATCATGAAGTATTGTTGTTATACTTGATAACTTAGTTAATTTTAGGTCTTGAATTACCATTCAATTTGGTATGCTTGATAACTCAGTTAATTTAGATCTGGAATTAGGGCTGGTATGCTTGATATTTCAAATAATTTTAGATGTGAAAGTATGGTCAATTTACTTGATGTCTCCATTGATTTTAGGTCTTGAGGTACGGTTATCACACCAGATGTATCACTATGGTAGAGTTGAAATTAGGTGTAGAAACAGTGGTGATAAATGGGGCACCATATGTGATGATATGTGGGATGAATTGGATGCCAAAGTTGTATGCCGTAACCTTGGTTACCCGTAAGTAATGAGTAACACACACACACACACATGCATACCATCATGTTGCCTTATCTGCACATCGTGTAATTCTGCACAATGATATGACATTCCTGTAAACATTGGATGATGTGTTCTTTTCGGTCGAATATCCTATCTGTATAAAAAAAGAATGATCTTCCTTTAATTAAGGAAGTGATATTCATGAAGTGTACAAAAATATCCTACATTTCTACACTAATTGCACATGAAAATTTGATTTCTAAATGTCAACATGAAGACCCATTTCATGATTGTCATGAATTTGTAACCCATTAAAACCTGTTTACTATGTATCTTTTGGAATCATAAATAAATGCATTATATAAAAGATAGAAATGTATACCTTATAACAATACAGCATTTTAATCCAACTTTACAATTTTGCAAGTTGTCCCGCACAAAGTTTTATCATCTGCTATACAACATTGTCAAATTGCCACTAGAATGGAATTCTCGAGAAATTCTCAGCATATAGTCTGTTTCTTAATTCTTTAGTAATTTTATTTTCCATAAAAAAGATGTAAACACATTACATTCTATTCATTGAAACACATTACATTCTATTCATTGAAACACATTACATTATATTCATTGAAACACATTACATTCTATTCATTGAAACACATTACATTCTATTCATTGTTGGTTCTCTTCAGCATAATAGCTTATTTTTTTTATAAAACGCTGAACTTTACTAATTATTTTACATGTCTCAATTTAGTTTGAATAATATCTCGTGCTATTTATTGGCATTGTTACATTTAATTTTGTAAAACCAGCTATAATTCTGACCTAATTACAAGACTAAAATACTGACAGAAATAGTCCAAAGTAATATATTTCATTTCTGTATTCCGATTAATAAACATTACATCTTTCCAAAGCTATGTGCAGAATAGGCAGATATATCGCAAGTCACAAAAAGAAAGGGGTGGTATCTCATGTGTCCAAAATTAATATTATTTTGAACAGAATATGCTGGTGACAATTGCTTCTTTTCGAATGGTAAGCATTGTGGTATTTTATTTCCTTCAATTGGAGGAATTAGGTGTGCGTTTTGCTTCATTATTGCTGACGGTGACCTAAAGTGCACAGAAATACCTGACAGCATTGTGTCTGTATATATATATATATATATATATATATATATATATATATATATATATATATATATTAATATGTACATAATTCTTTTAAAAGAATAGTTTTCAATTTCATAAAATTTTGAGGTCTGGGCCGCCTCCACTATATTTATTTTGGACTTCTCTATCATATAGTTGTTTCAGAGAATATATGTATAATTTTCTTTGAACTTGCATAATGAACACTTGTGCAATATTTGTAGTTTTTATCACATAACTTTCACCTTATCACCATCACGATGTTGTATTACAACAGTTGTACTGCACACGGCGAAAACAGTAAGCGCATTGATAATTATGAAAATCATGCTAATTGAGTTATGAAAATCATGCTAATTGAGCCATGACAAATTTTGTTTTTTAGAGAGGATATAGAGGCATATTCGTACAGAGATGCTTACTTTGGACAAGGATCAGGTCCCATCACAATCAACAGAGTGGACTGCCGAGGAGATGAGCAGTATCTGTCCAGCTGTACATCCCAACGATCGGGAAATATACACTGTACACATGTCCAGGATGCTGGTGTGTCATGTGGTAAGGTCGAATAGTAGTTCTGAAGTTAATAGATATGTTTTAACATTTTTAATTGATAGAACAAATTAGCACTGTGCTTTTCTGTGATGATACTGGGTATCTGACAAAGGATACTGAAATGCAGACAAATTGCTACACGAACCTGATATGCAGGTTCTGAATTGGTTAAACTTAGACATTTCATTAATTGAAATGATAAAGAGTTTTAACAATTATGTTATTTTATAACTCGTAATACAGAGATGCTGATCATTCTGGATTTTGAAAATTATTTTGATAAAATCCCAGAAATAAAAATATTATAGTATAATACTTTCTAAAAACAGGCATTTTCCGTGTTGCCATAGGTGGAGAGAGGTCTTCAACACCAGTGTCTTACACAGGTAATTAGAATGTGGTTGCACTTTTAAAAAAGAACAACTGGGCAAGTTATAAGAAACCTGTTGATAAGACCACAAGTAGGTGAGACATGGTGGCAGAAATATATTTTAAAAAATTAAAGATGCAGATAATTTGTGAGTAAAACAAATATTTATGGCTTTTTCTTTGCCAAAATATGTGCAAGGAATTCAGCTTTGGAATTGGAGGAATGTATACACCATGTTTATTCTCACAGCACCTTGATTGTTATTGACTGTGTACAGATTTGTATAGGATGATAGTGAGATACAATATTTTTGTGTAGAAATGTGTTATTTTTAAAGAATTTAGCTTTCATTTCAAATTGGCTGCCTTGATACCCCCTTCAAATGATGCTAAGATTCCAGGTAATTGTGCTAATGGACTGTCTTGATACCCCCAAAATGATGCTAAGATTCCAGGTAAGTGCGCTAATGGACTGTCTTAATAATCCCCAAAATGATGCTAAGATTCCAGGTAAGTGTGCTAATGGACTGACTTGATACCCCCAAAATGATGCTAAGATTCCAGGTAAGCATGTTAATGAGTTATCATCTCTAATGATATGTTCTTTTTTGAATAAACAATATATTGTGTTAATTGTTGCATAGTATTATGCTACAGCTAATTGCTAATTGTTGCTATGTGCTAATCAATAATATCATGCTACAGCTAATAGCTTTTTCTTGTCATGTGCTTGTTAATATCTTCTTCCAAAATATATTTTAAAATTTTTGCTATGCATGCATGTGAATAAAATGTATATAAATTATGCCTCAAGTTGGTAAATTGAAGAAACAATGATGAGTAATTAGATAAACCGTTATGGTAATCACATAACAAGAAGTACATCAATGTTAGAAGAATGTCAGCCATTCTTTCTTTGTAGCTCATGGGTAACAGTTTGGAGCAGGTTTCATAGCACCTGCGATACAACCGAGTACATTAGTTGTAAATTCTTGGTTATATTCTTAGGGTTTGCTTAGGGATTTTTTTGTTGGCATGCATGAATACCATTATACCTGATATCATGAAACTTGGTAATGGGATGCATCTTGTTGAACACTACACTCTCATCCGAATGGTAGGTCATTGTAACCTATAACTCATTCACCTTTATTACATTTGTGGTTTGCATTTACTTCTTAAGTTCTGTTCATGATATAGTCATCAAAATTATGTGACTGAATGTAGGTTTGTTAGTACCACCCTCTTATCACAAAAGAAGGTCACATTTTCAAATTTTACTGGCTTGGGAATTTTTTTTATGTTTAGCTCATGACCAGCTATACTTTTTGCATATTAAATTGAATTAAGAATGTTGGTCACTCTGACCTATATCTTATGCTTCACTGACTTTCGTTAAATTTTGTGTTTATTTCTTATTTTATTCTCATGAAAGCATCATGAAACTAGATGATTGTATGTGTGTTTCATAAGTACCATACCATTGCCACAAAAAATGTCACTGTGACCTACATTTAAATCTCTACAGATTTATATTAACCTTTAGCTAGTGACTAAAGGTCACATAATTTAATAAAGTTTTCCTTGTAGCCGGGACTAATATAAATCTATAAAAAAAATTCCTGAAACTTGATGAGCGGATGCATCTTCATAAATTATACATCCTTTTGTCACAAGAAGTCTTTGTGACCTATGTTTGATGCACAGTGACTTTGTTCAGATTTTGTATTTAAAGTTCATTTATTTGGTAGTGTTTATGTTTAAGTCATGAACATGATCCTTGGATGCATATCTGTTTCTACAGTTCCCTTGAAAATAGAGAAGGTCACTGTGACCTACAATTTATGCTTTACCAAAATGAATTAATTATTTATGTTAATGATCACATCAATTCCACCATGCTATGCCTATATACATCTTAGTTTACCTAGCAGGCTCTTGGTGACAGATAGATGGAAGTAGGAATAAATATATTTATTATATTTATATCCTACCACACGTAGAAGGCTCTTGGTGACAGGTAGATGGAAGTAGGAATAAATATATTTATTATATATATATCCTACCACACTTAGAAGACTCTTGATGACAAGTAGATGGAAGTAGGAATAAATATATTTATTATATGTATATCCTACCACACTTAGAAGGCTCTTGGTGACAGGTAGATGGAAGTAGGAATAAATATATTTATTATAAATATCATACCCCAGTTAGAAGGCTCTTGGTGACAGGTAGATGGAAGTAGGAATAAATATATTTATTATATATATCCTACCACACTTAGAAGGTTCTTGGTGACAGGTAGATGGAAGTAGGAATAAATATATTTATTATATATATCCTACCACACTTAGAAGGCTCTTGGTGACAGGTAGATGGAAGTAGGAATAAATATATTTATTATATTTATATCCTACCACGCTTAGAAGGCTCTTGGTGACAGGTAGATGGAAGTAGGAATAAATATATTTATTATATTTATATCCTACCACACTTAGAAGGCTCTTGGTGACGGGTAGATGGAAGTAGGAATAAATATATTTATTATATTTATATCCTACCACACTTAGAACACTCTTGGTAATGGGTAGATGGAAGTAAGAATAAATATATTTATTTATATCCTACCACACTTAGACGACTCTTGGTGATGGGTAGATGGAAGTAGGAATAAATATAAATATTAATGGCTATACATTATGGTTTGTCATATGTTACCCTTAGCAGTTTAACTGTGTATTGTACACAGGAATTGATACAGGAATTAGATGAGTTGGCAGCATCTGTTTCATGTGTGATTAATCAAAATAATTATTAATGCATGGATTCTAGACTGCTAGCTGTCAAGGTTACTAGGACTCTGTAACCTTCAGCCAATAAAATCTGGCTTCTAGAAATGGACAGTCATAATTAGTGGTGGGAAGCAATCAGAATTTCATAATTAATACTCTGATCCATTCAACCAATGGATAATTGATTATAATCAATAATCAGAACAATACTAATCGTAATAGCTTTTCAAGCAGATGTACATTTTATAAAATAATATGAAATAATGTTCATTTGTTTATTGTTACCCTATTATGTCTACATTAATGTAATTAAAAATGGTCTTGTTTATTCGATTTATATCTATTATACCCTGTCACAGAAGATATATAGGTGGGTGGGTGGTTGCATAGGTTGATAAGTGGTTTCACAATATATCAGCACTATACAGGCCATATGGTGCTAGTTATAAAGACACTGCAATTTTCAAATTGTAAAAGGATTACAAGTTCAAATGTAAAGTTAGTACACTGCAAAAAGAATTTTTAAGGTGCTATGGTACAAGTAGCTTATTTGAACTCATAATTAAATGGTTGCCGGTTCAATACCCACTCAAGCTAGTTCAGGTTGGCTGCCTCAAGGTGTCCTTGGGAAAGGCACCTAGCTCCCATTTCCTAAGCATAATATAGCCAAATCAACAGAAAAGAATCCTTAGTTCGAAAATTTCCAAGAACTCTTTAGTCTCAATTTCTTCTGTGTATAATGATTACAGTGGCTACTAGACACTGGTGGAACTAGAGGGTTGAACTATGTAATTGTTGACTGGACTTTGTTTGCAAATGGAGGAAGTAATTTCCATATTTAATTTTTAGTTCTAAAATATACACTGCAGAAAACTAATATTTTTCTCAATCAATCATGAATTGACAGGTCCCCCTTACAGTACTTCCCATATGCATACAGCATTATTGGTAAATCTATATTTTCTGGACCCTTCTTCCATATTAATTTTGTTTTAAAAAAAATAGAAAGAAATGAATTGCATTTTGTTGGGATTTTATCACAAGTTGTGATCTTACATCACACAGAAAGAATGTCATATTTGCTCCAATTGATCACTCGATTAATAACTTCTACCGTAATGAATGGTTGTCTTGACAGCAAATCCACTCTCATTCAAGGGAGGCAATGCAGTCTTTAGTTTTGTTCAGTGTACACATAATTCTTCATTAATGTTAGCCCCACACTTCAGGAATTTGATGTAAGCAAATTTTGCCAGGGGAGCAGATTTTGAATGACACATATTGTTCTACAAAAATGTTTGAGACATTTACTTAAAATTTTGTTCATATTTTACCTTTGATCTCAAAACTATGACATTACTGTTTATTAATATGAATACAACAGGACTATGAAAGTTATGAGGTATTATGTAATATAGTAGGATCCATACAGGCAATATTAAAGGACTCATGCTATTACTGAGGCATGCTATATTGAGTGAGAAAAAAACCCCACTGATACAGTTGACTCCATCATTTTTCAAGCATTTATATGGGATTGACATAATTTTGTTTGTAATTTTATGCCCCCTTAACCATTTATCCATATAAATAATAATCATATTTGTTCCATAACAGGTAATTGATTTTTCTTGCCATATGCTTAATAATAATATCATGATACAACTGATTGCTCTTTCTTGCCATATGCTTATTAATAGTATCATGATACAACTGATTGCTTTTTCTTGCCATATGCTTATTAATATTATCATGATACAACTGATTCTTTTTTTGCCATATACTTTATAATAGTATCATGATACAACTGATTGCTTTTTCTTGCCATAGCTTATTAATATTATCATGATACAATTGATTGCTTTTTCTTGCCATATGCTTATTAATAGTATCATGATACAATTGATTGCTTTTTCTTGCCATATGCTCGAAAATAGTATCATGATACAACTGGTTGCTTTTTCTTGCCATGTACTTAATAATACTATCATGATACAATTGATTGCTTTTTCTTGCCATATGCTTAATAATAGTATCATGATACAACTGATTGCTTTTTCTTGCATCTTGATACAGTTGATTGCTTTTTTTTGCATCTTGGTACCATTGATTGCTTTTCCTTGCATCTTGATACAATTGATTGCTTTTTCTTGCCATGTACTTAATAATAGTATCATGATACAACTGATTGCTTTTTCTTGCCATGTACTTAATAATAGTATCATGATACAACTGATTGCTTTTTCTTGCCATGTACTTATCACAAGGGGGCCCCGAGTGGCCAAGTGGTCTAAAGCGCTCTCCGTTACGGATCACTGCCATCTCACCTCTGTCTGCGTGGGTTCGAGTCTCGGATTCGGCTAATGTGGGTATGTGAGAAAGCTTGCCAGTAGATTCTCGTGGGTCGGTGGTTCTTTCCACGGGTTTTCCGGGTTCTTCCTCCACCATTAATACTGGCCGCCATGTATAGCCTATCGTGTGCTGAAAAATGGCGTTAAACCCTACAACAACAACAACTTATCACAAGTATCATGCCACAGCTAATCATATTTTTTCCATAACATAAAATGGGGACCAGATTATTGGTGAAGTCACCTTACATTGAGGTACATTATATGTAGTCTGATAGTATTAATGTTAAATAATGAAATGGTGTCTATGACCGTTCATGATTTATAAACAGGTCTATATTATACTGTGTGCTGTACAGTTAAACACGTGTATTGAAATCACTGTGAAAATGTCCAAAAAGTTGATATATATAGAAGGTGGTATTTATTAGAGGATAAGTAAAGGATATAGACCTTTCTTGCCAATTGTTTTCGCAAAAAGAAGAAAAACAATATCATACACTCAGATGTCTTCACAACTAAAAAGATATTAAAGGTTCATGAATTCATGCAGAACTGGGAATCAGAAACTTAAATTATGTACCATCTGTACTCTCATAAAATTCAGGTCCAGCTACCAACAACAAAGGACATCAACCCTGATTTGCTGCTGCATAATGAACTGACAGATCAGGATTTGTTTGTTCTTCTGATTATTCCTAGAAAAAACCAACTGAATAAAAACAGATTTGGCAATGCACTATATGATGGCAGAGGATCCGGTCCTACGGAGGTCGCTGTTCAATCTGATTTATATGTGAACATATATATATTATGTTCAGGAACATTAAGAGTGATCATTGGCAAGGTTAGACAGGCAACTACAGGACATTTACTGGTATATAGTAAACTAAGATTTCCTCTAATGAATTTGATGCATACAAGCAGGCAACTGCTACAGAACATTTGACCTGCAAGATGATCTGAGGGAGTTTTAATGTCATGAGCAGGTGACTTTCATATTAGAGGTGACTGTTAATACAGGTTTGACTGTTTCAGTACTGTTTTGATACTTTTTCAGGTAAATATGTAAGCACAACCAAGGGACCATCTACAGCATCTACAACAATGTTGGCAGCGCCAAATTATACCACCACAGCTACCATATGTAAGTTACATCATTGGACCAATAACAATAATAATAATGATAATGGATATTAATATTTTATTTAGTTAGAAGGAACATACAAATCAGTACAGTATATATAACAAATTATATAACATGTAAAACAGAAGACAGCTATAATACAGACAGAACAGATGAGATATATGTAGACTAAAGTACCAGCTGTACATTACAGAAAACCTACAATAACTACAACAGCACAAAACAACTAAATCTCTTACCTGTAAATTAATCAATGCTAGAGTGCATACTATTTCATCTTTTCAGATTTAACAAACAAGGAGAACAAATAAAATGTATTCATTTCATCAAAGTTTATCCAATTTTTTATTTCCAATGTGGACCAAATGGATGAAGATTTTGGGGCAGGGCACACAGTCACGGTACACAGATAATTCAAATGAAAAATTATATATTCTACTAAACTAATTTGTTGTGTGTATTAAAACCTAAAGTCTATTTTCAGAATTAAGCATATCACTAAAAACCAATTAACACCAGTAAAATCTTATTTCAGAATTAAACAAATGACTAAAATCCATATCCATTTTTTTTATATTGAACTCAGTTTTCTTGATTGCTTTGATCTTAAGGGTAATAATCTACAGTCCATTTACAAATACATACATGTAAAATAATCTTTATAAAATTAGGTCATAGCTTCCAATCTCACACAGCGCTGTAAAACAAATTTGAAAGGATTCCACTAACATAAGGTTGGAATATTCTTCATGTCGTCCCTTGTCATGTAAAAACGGTATACCATATAGCCAGGCCAAAAGATATCGATGCATTATTTCAGATGATTGTCATTTAGAAAATTCTTTGAATAAATTACAAACATATTTTCAAAATAGAAATCATTCTACATATATAATTGATTCTGCGCTGAACAAAGCTCGTAATCTTACTGAACATGAGGCTTTAAACACAGCATAATGTAAAATAGAGAGAGATGTAATTCCTTTCACAATATAATCCTTCATTACCTAATATAGGCCATATAATTAATACATATTATAGTCTCCTAAATTTATCCAATAAAACCAGCGTAAAATCACTTTACAAAATTAAACCAATTCTGGTTTATAAAAGACCCAAGAATTTGCAAGATTTTTTAATTAGAACTAAACAGACAGAAAATATAAAAAATACACTTTTCATCATCTAAATGTAACAGACACCAGTGCTCTCAATGTGCAAACATAAGAGAAAGTACTTCTTTCAGTAGTGCTAATACAAAAGACGTATTTTCTCTACATAATAGCACTAACTGCATATCAACTGATGTGACTTATTTGATAACCTGTAAAAAATGTAGCATGCAATATGTTGGACAAACACTTCAACAAGTTTCTAAGAGAATGGATAGTCATCGCTTTCATATAAAAAATTATAGAGATCCTCAATTTTCCTCTAATATTTCAACACACTTTAACATCAATAATCACTCTCTACTCGATTTTTCTTTCATGCCAATATATATTGTGCATGGTGACATGAATAGACTCATAAAGAAACTTATTGGATTCATAAGTTAGATACTTTGTATCCTAATGGACTGAATGCCATTGCACTATGTAAAATTGTATAATTTAAATTGATATATTGTATATCCTTTATAACAATATAATTATATGTATGACTGTTTGTCTCTATTTTATTTTATTATTTTACTAACATAAGGTGTAACACACACACACACACACAGAGTTTTATAATGTGTAGATGTGTGTGTGTGTGTGCATGTGTGTAATGTATAACATGAATAGTACTCACCAGTTTATCTTTCAGAGATCATTATGTGTATGAATTCTGTGCAAAGAATAATTGCATAATTATGTAAGGAAAGATGAAACACAATCACTAATGTGTATGTATGCAGGTGTAATTTCCAAGGTTAATGAACTGAGTCTGTACAAATTTCATATGGCTGAAATTTCACTGCTGTCTATGTATGCAGGTGTAATTTCCAAGGTAAATGAACTGTGTCTTTACAAATTTCATAAATTGGAATTTCTCTGCTATGAATCAGAATTGAAGAGTGTCTGACACCTGTATGTGGAACCGCATGGGGCTGATACGACGTATATAGGGACACTGATAACCGAAAATTGATAAGTTTCGATCCTGAGGATTCTATGATAACAAAGATCAGCCAATACTTTATGAACTGTATCTGTATAAATTTCATAAACTGGAATTTCAATGCTGTCTATGTATGCACGTGTAATTTCCAAGGTAAATGAACTGTGTCTGTACAGATTTCGTATAGCTGGAATTTCAATGCTGTCTATGTATGCATGTGTAATTTCCAAGGTAAATGAACTGTGTACAAATTTCATATGGCTGGAATTTCACTGCTGTCTATGTATGTAGGTGTAATTTTCAATGTAAATGAACTGTATCTGTATGAATTTCATATGGCTGGAATTTCACTGCTGTCTATGTATGCAGGTGTAATTTCCAAGGTAAATGAGCTGTGTCTGTACAAATTTCATATGGCTGGAATTTCACTGCTGTGTATTTATCCAGGTGTAATTTCCAAGGTAAATGAACTGTGTCTGTACAAATTTCATATGGCTGGAATTTCACTGCTGTCTATGAATGCAGGTGTAATTTCCAAGGTAAATGAAATGTGTCTGTACAAATTTCATATGGCTGGAATTTCACTGCTGTCTATGTATGCAGGTGTAATTTCCAAGGTAAATGAACTGTGTCTGTACAAATTTCATATGGCTGGAATTTCACTGCTGTCTTTGTATGCAGGTATAATTTCTAAGGTAAATCAGCTGTGTCTGTACAAATTTCATATGGCTGGAATTTCACTGCTGTGTATGTATGCAGGTGTAATTTCTAAGGTAAATCAGCTGTGTCTGTACATATTTCATATGGCTGGAATTTCACTGCTGTCTATTTATGCAGGTATAATTTCCATCTTTGAAGGTAAATGAACTGTGTCTGTACAAATTTCATATGGCTGAAATTTCACTGCTGTCTGTGTATGCAAGTGTAATTTCCAACTTTGAAGGTAAATGAACTGAGTCTGTACAAATTTCATTTGGCTGGAATTTCACTGCTGTCAGTGTATGTAGGTGTAATTTCCAAGGTAAATGAACTGTGTCTGTACAAATTTCATATGGCTGGAATTTCACTGCTGTCTATGTATGCATGTGTAATTTCCAAGGTAAATGAACTGTGTACAAATTTCATATGGCTGGAATTTCACTGCTGTCAATGTATGCAGGTGTAATTTACAAGGTAAATGAACTGTGTCTGTACAAATTTCATAAATTGGAATTTCTCTGCTATGAATCAGAAATGAAGAGTGTCTGACACCTGTATGTGGAACTGCATGGGGCTGATACATCATATATAGGGACACTGATAACCGAAATTTGACAAGTTTCGATCCTGAGGATACTATTATTACAAACATCAGCCGATACGCTATACATGCACCATAGGAAGCGTGTATGAAATATATAGGCATAATAGTTGAGTATATTTCAGTACTGACACAAATTGGAGTTCAAAAGCAAAGTTGTGAGTGAAAAAACTACGATAAGAATTGGTAAATTAAACCTTGATACATCTCTAATTTTATCATCGAAAATGGTGATTAATGCCTATAAAGATAGAATCCATATTGTGAAATTTGCAAGTTATAAATAAGATATCATATATAATGTAAGTTTTTTTATGACAAATAGTTGTCAATACACTTTTAATAAACAGTCTGGTGAAATAGCGATCACTGAAAACTTCTGGTAAATGCTAACAGGTGGCAACAGAGAATGAAAAAAATACCAATTGATGTCTTGCTATGTGAAAGTCACGTTCTAATCCTTGAATTCCATTTCAGTGTAAATATTATAATCGCAACATATACTGTTCTATGAAAACATGAAAAGTGTCAATTGACCATTACATCAAATCCAGTGAGTACTTCTGGGAGAACCTAATTACATGCCAGCTTTGTTTTGATCAGCAACTTGGGGAATTTTTTTTACATTAAAAAAATCAATTAAAAGAGACCTGTGCTGTTTTGTCTCTTTGAATATGTCTTTTGTATCAAATCAAGCGAGGGAGGTACACAGACAAAATTTAAAGGCATGCAAATCTGAGCATAAGTTCTTATGGTCGCTACCATTATCAGAACTCATTTTATTTGACCAATCAAAAATGGTTTCACATTTTTATGTACTTAACATCATTAAAGTGTATATTATCAATCAGTAATGTGTCTTAATCATTTGTAAATGTGACCATGGAGAGTATAGGAATTAAGCGAAATTCATACTCAGTGACTGAAAAACTGTGCATCATAGATAGGGTTCATATTGGTGAAGCGACAGCCAGAGTTTGTAATGTTGGCTTAATGATGAGCAGAAACTTCGGGATTACTTACATGATGTTGATTCAGATGATGGGATCAAACAAAATCGAGCACGGACTGCACAAGATACCAAATTATATGATGCTGTGTACATATGGTTCACACAGCAATGTGAACAAGATGTTCCCATCTCTGGAACAATTCTCAAGTCCCAAGCAGAGAAAATGGCAAAAATTATGTACAGTGAATCTCATTTTAGGGATGGCTTTGGAGATTCTAGTGCCAAAATCAGGGAGCCACATGTAATTATCCAAACCAGCTCAGAGAGATAATCATCTGTGAACAATACACAGAGGACCAAATTGTGATGAGGCTGGTCTTTGCTACAGAATGATGCCAGACAAAACTCTTGCTACCAGAGATGACCCACAAAAAGGAGGGTTTCAGGCTGAACAAAGAGAGAATAACACTTTTGTTTTGTTTGAAAAAAACTGGTACACACAAGATGAAACCGTTATGTATTGGCAAATCCAAGTCCCCTCGTTGTTCCCATCATATGAACATGGACAGTCTTCCATTTGTGTACAGAAACATTGGAAATGCATGGATGACTATGACCATATTTACAGAGTAGTTTTTCTAGTTGTTTGTCCCAGCCATCAAACCACCAGCTATCCAGGGGCTTAGAGGAGAAAGCTCCACTTTTAGACCCAAAATGTTCACTAAGGTTATGTATACAAGAGGTTGTGTTACACAGGTTATGTATACAAGAGGTTATATATACAGAATTTCAAAAGAGTTCTCATTGGGGGCATTAATGGGGTTTCCCACAATTTTCTCAAAAGATAAAAGAAAGAAACCTTTGAATTTACTGTGAATATTAGAGACAGATACATTTAAGTTAGCAATAATACAGGATTTTGGAACAACAATGGAGTTTAGTTACTTGATGTTTACTTGTACTCTGGTCTGGTTTATGGGCAGTGGCCCATGGAAACTACCTGCAAGACATGTACATATTATGAAGAGGTAGCTAGACTCAACTATTGTGTTTTCTTTAAATATGATAAACAATCATAATACCTTTGGAGAACTACTACCTTGCAAATCCATCCCTCCCAAACAAAACACAGAAATTGCAATTTAAAATGGGGAAAATGAAATGCACTGCTCCTGACCTCTACCTTCCTTAAGGATCAGCCTAAGGACAATCTATGATCACAACCTTTAACCTCTAATTTGCTTTGTTAGGCCAGACTGATGAAGTAGGAAAACAAGCCGCTAAGGAGACAAATATTCCTGCTTTTCTACCACAATTCTGATACAGGGACTTTTAGGGAGACAAGCAGAGGAACCAAGGGACACAACTCAAAACAAAGTTCAGACCAGTAAGTTCCTCATTGAAAACCAAGGTTCTCACAAGATAAAAAGAGAGTACAAAAGACAGAAGAAGTGATCGCTTATGTCAGAATTTCTCTATATAATACCATCTTTGAAAATTACATCGTCTCCACACCACCCTTCCCACTGATCCCCGTAGGAGGAAGGCATCAATTCACTGCTTCTGCATAGGGCAAGATTTGCCACAATGATCACTGGACCTGACAAGCTGTTTCTGAGCAACCCTACATCACTTTCAAAACACCTCTGTCCTGTGTTCATCAGCTACAAATATTCCAACAGACCCATTCAATGCCACCACCTTGCTGCAATAAATTAATGACCTTTTTCAGGAAAGCCAGTAGAAATCATTTCAAATAATAAATTCCCTGGGCTTTTAATCCAGTTTTTTCTTGGTTCCAAAGGCAAACTGCACTCGGCTATCAGTCATTCTCTTAAGAATGCTCAATAAATTCATTTCAGACTCCTTCATTCTAGTTGGAAACACCGTGGCACATTTAAAATGCTGCTCAAGAGGGAGAATTCATGATCAACATGGACTTCACATCTTTACATCCCTGATTCACACGGCTTCAAGTTCTTGTGATTCGCCTACAACATCATTGCTTACAGTATCTATTCAGAGTGCTCTCATTTTGAATCATCATCAGTCCCAAGGTTGTTACTCATCTGAGGAACAGTGTTATGGCTCATGTCTGAACAGTCTGCAAGGTGGCAACATTAAGCTACCCAGATGAATCCTGCAAAAGTTCAGGTGGGTTTTATATTAGAACCATTGTTACACTGCATATAATCGGGATTTCCTCATCAACAGGGACAAATCCAACCTAGCACCATCTCAACAATTGGCTTGTCTAGTTATGGAATTCAACACTCAGATAAACAAATTACATTTCTCTGTCAAATAGGCATTGAAAATCATTACCATGGGGGGGGGGTCATTACTCTCCAGAGAATGTATCTCTACACAGAAATTCCTTTGCCTTGCAGATCTGCTTAACTCAGCAGTGGACCTCATCATCCTAGATCACCATTATATACACCTGTTACAAATGATTCCTTTATCCCAATGAGATGCCAAAAGTTTGGCCATTCTACTGACCTTTTGTGCAATATGAGGTAGCATTTGCAGACTTGGAGCTATCTGACTTGGCTCAAAACAGGTGTACCTCTGTCAGTATAACTACTAGAGATCACATTCAGTATAGATGCAAGTACAAGCAGATGGGGCACACATACTAATGTCTTCTCAGGAAGCCAGTGGAGAGTGTTCTCCCCATGACTGGCATCTTCATATATCTTTGAGATGGAGGCCATTTTTGAAAGATTTTCACTGGTGGCAGGAATTTGTATTTAACTCTATGGTGGATACTTATCTCACACAGCAAGGTGGAACCAAGTCACCAGTCATTTTCATACAGGTGTGGGAATTTCTAAAGTGGTGTCATCAGCAACAAATCCCTGTCCAAGTTCATCATATTCCAAGATGTCTACAGGTAATATATTCTTTGACCAGGGAAAATCTGCTTATAGAGATGGAATGGTCTTTCCAGCCCTCTGTTTTCAATCAAATATGCACTCGATGGGACTGCTCATTGGTTGACTTGTTTGTGACAAGGTGGAATACCAAACTCCTAGCCTTTATCCTACCAGTCCCAGATCTCAAACCCTGGGTAGTCTATGTGCTGTCCATAGATTGGAATAGCCTGAGTGCATACGCCTACCATGCAACTCCTCTGATGCCAATGGTGATAAAAAAGCAAGAGAATCAGAATTTTGACTCATCCTCATTCCACCAGTCCGATAGGAGAAGTGGTGTGATCAATGACCTCATCAACCTCACAGTGGAAATTCCATGGAAAATGGAGAATTTCCTTCATCAACTCAGACAATCATTATGGCGGTTATTTCAGACCCAACCAAGACCTACTGACCAGCTAAAAGTACCTTTGGAAATAAATGGTTCTCTTAACATGTCATGGAGAGAGTCACTCAAGCAAGAAGGCCCCCACCCACTCTGAAAGCATATGAAGGCTCTTCTATGAGAACAAGTTACCACCAGTCACAATCAAAGTTTAACTCTCTGATTGCTGACACTTTTCATCTTCATGGAAGAGAGTATGTTGAACAACTGAAAGAGCTATCCTATCTCTTCTCCAGCTTTGATTATGCATGGCCAAAAACACTAGCTCCATACCCAAGTGGAACTTATCATGGGTAATAACCTGGTTGAGCAAAAGACCATTTAAGCCATTTTAAAAGACAGCTTTGGCTCACCATTCATACAAGACCTTCTTCCTTATCACATTAGCAAAAGGGCAGAATCAGTAAATACATGCCTATCAGAGGACCTGAATATGCATGCAGTTCCAACAAGATGGGTTAGTTTCTCTTCTGATGGTTACCTCTTTCATTGCCAAGAACATGCTTCCATCCATGGGGAACCAAGCCTTGGTACTGAAATCAATGCTTACTTTAGACACCTCCACTCATGGCCACCTACATGATCCAGTATGAGCCTTGAAGTGGTATCCTTATTGACAGAGCCATTGCATCTTGGGACAATGAAACTGCACAGACCCTTTCGTCTTGAATTAAGTTGGTTTTTTGCTCTGCATATTGAGAAATAACTCCAACTCAGATGAATTGTTATGTGTTGTGGTTCACAAGGTTAGAGCAGTTGCCAGAAGCATCGCCTTTGGCCACAACTGTTCTCTGATAATTTCTATGCTAGGGGATGGAGACCTGAGCCCACATTAGCCAGTTTATAATCTCATAGATCTTTCATCCCAAAGGGCTCAACTTGATCTGGTGGGACTTATAGCCGTGGTGCAACAGGTCACCTTTCCAGATCATTCAATGGCTTCATAAAACACAGCTTCATGACTCCTGCTGGAGTTACTCGAGGAAAATGTTTCCCTTTTTGATGCTGTTCCCCAACAGATGGAGACTTCCCCAGTTGGGTTACCTAGAAGCTCTCTCACATACATTATAGGATTGGAGATCGCATCTCTGATGTAAGGGGATCTACCCCATCCACATCCTACCTATTCTCCTAAGGTTCTTATAATTGGATAATGAATTTAAAAAAGAAACTAGCAAATATTTACCCAGTCATAATATACATTAGCCTTACGAGCCTCCTCACAGTTACAGCCATATAGAGAGCATACCTTATGCTCATTCGAAACTGAGATATTAATACGTTTTGGACTCTAGTCCATATACCAAGGGGAGACCACTCTGCCCAACCACCACCAAGGTGGCAGTAAACTTGTATCTATTGTTAGCTTAATGTTCTGTCAGGAGGGATGGATTTACAAGATAATAATAGTTCTTCTTATGTATTTTGATTGGGTAAGTATTAACTAAGAAACATTACTCACTAGAATTTTTTTTTATAGCAATAACACTCTCATGATCAGTCATGGCTTCAAAATAATTATATAAACATTAGTGTTATTCATCTCTGCGACACAGCCTTGGATAGCAGAGTTGAGAACAATCTGCACTTTGTCTGCTGAAATTCTGAAGTAGTCATTTCAGATAGTAGACAATGTTTACAATGGATTAAATAAATGTCAGCCATGGTCATTTATTTTTCTGAAAGGGTTGTTCATAGCACTGTCAAAATGAATATTTTCTGAGAAAATTGTGGTCGCTGGCTGCATTCTGTCAGGTTTGCTGTTGACAGTGCATTGTGTAATAAAAACATTACACGGATGATGATTGTGGTTGTTAATGACAGGCAGTCACTCACAGCTGAGGTCACTTATATCAGGTTGTACTGTAGCACTACACTAGTACATTTGCAGTTTGAAAAGATGAAACTTGACAGATAGGATACACCCACAAGCTATAAAGGAAGTCTGATCTGGATTCCAGTTGGTGACTATAAATGAGGTTGTGCTGAGATTGGTCATTTATGAGATAAATCTGCCTACATCCTGGAGCTTTCTTTGCAACTTTTATATATCAAACTTGGAATATTACCTACACTCAATAGATCAATATAAATTCAATACAATTATGAGTTTCAATTTAGTTAACAAAATCAAGCTGAAATATAATCATGTATGTTATAAGTTGTGAAGAGTCTTGTGTGGAGATATGGACAAAATAGAAAAAGATGGATAACAGCATTTTATGTAAAATAATTATTTTTGGCTTTTCTCATTCCAGCTAGAGGTTTAGCAGTACGTATTGTTGATGGTCGAAGTTGCGAGGGCCGTGTAGAAGTTTGGTACCAAGGACAGTGGGGGAGAGTCTGTGGCAATCAGTGGGATGATCGTGATGCTAAAGTCATCTGCAGAATGTTGGGATACAGGTTTGTACAGTATCACTGAAGATGCCTTATAGCGCATAATGCCAATCATTGACTGATTCTATAATGTTGGGATGCAGGTTTGTACAGTATCACTAAATATGCCTTATAGCGCATAATGCCAATCATTGACTAATTCTATAATGTTGGGATGCAGGTTTGTACAGTATCACTGAATATGCCTTATAGGGCATAATGCCAATCATTGACTAATTCTATAATGTTGGGATACAGGTTTGTACAGTATCACTGAAGACACCTTATAGTGCATAATGCCAATCATTGACTAATTCTATAATGTTGGAATGCAGGTTTGTACAGTATCACTGAATATGCCTTATAGTGTATAATGCCAATCATTGACTAATTCTATAATTATAGGTTACTGCATTTGTATGGGAAAATATGAACGAGTTTTCGGAATGAATACTGCACGAACTTGTGAGTGCAGTATATCCTTCCGACAAAACAAGTTCATATTTTCCCATACAAATGCAGTAATCTTTTTATTATATGCTCATTTTTTATTCTACCAAAGGTTTAATTATATAAACAAAATACACTATAACAAACAACGTAAATGAATGAATGCCATATTCCAAACTAAATACACAAGCGCAGATTTGACATTACAAAATGACATCATTATTAATGCGCACATAGCTCCGCCCAGATAAATTTGAACTTAGTCGCGTGGTCGACATAACTTTCAAAAGAAAATGGCGTGTCTAGTTAAAATTGAAATTTGCAGTCATATTGTGAATGAATGCACACTGCAATGACTATTATGGTATTTTGTTTTGATTCGACGAAGGTTTGTGATTTTGGACTGGATTCATCTGTGCAAATTATACATGAAATACATCGGATTGAAGTGGCGCGGGAGAAGCGTGTTTAGGTCTGCAAATATGTTTCTGTTTCTGTCATTGAATGTTTGAAATCATAACGTGGGAAAATATGAAGTTTTTCAATTGCAATTTTCAAAAAGACGCTATGGAATTTAATGTGTATTTTATTTTGAGTGCAATAAGAAAGATGTAATTGCACTTATCATCGAAATTACAGCACACTTTCGAAATGTGTAATCCAGATTGAAAACCTATGACATGGCTCATGTAATTCGGATTTGCAGAATTAAGAAAAAACATTTTGAGGAAATTCAGGATGTAAAACTGTAAGTATATTTTATTTTGCCATTCTTATTGCCAGATAAAAAATACAGTATATTCCTTGTCACTTGAATGTTGTTTGTACGGACATAATCTTCTGTCTTTTATATAATGTAGCCAGTCTAAATCCGTAACATTGTATCAATACGGAATGTGCCAAAACGACTGTTTTTTGTTTTTTTTGCAGACCACGAAACATGTTTTAGTTCATTCACAAACAAATTTAAATAACCACAACGTAAAGAGCCTCTTACGCAAGTGTATATGATTTGTTTACAAATCAAAAGTGCTGGTGTCTGCATCATTGTTTGTTTACAATAGAAAGTAGTTCCTTTATTCACTTGAATGCTATATGTGCATTGTCGCGCGCGTTCAGTATCGGGAAATACTGAACGATTCCGACAATGTAAAGTTAACGGGGAAAAAAATGAGCATATAATAATGTTGGGATACGGGTTTGTACAGTATCACTGAATATGCCTTATAGCGCATGATGCCAATCATTGACTAATTCTATAATATTGGGATACAGGTTTGTACAGTATCACTGAAGACTCCTTATAGTGCATGATGCCAATCTTTGACTAATTCTATAATGTTGGGATGCAGGTTTGTACAGTATCACTGAAAACACCTTATAGCGCATAATGCCAATCATTGACTAATTCTATAATGTTGGGATACAGGTTTGTACAGTATCACTGAAGATGCCTTATAGCGCATAATGCTAATCATCGACTAAATATACAGGTTTGTACAGTATCACTGAAGACACCTTATAGCGCATAATGCCAATCATTGACTAATTCTATAATGTTGGGATACAGGTTTGTACAGTATCATTGAAAACACCTTATAGCGCATAATGCCAATCATTGACTAATTCTGTAATGTTGGGATACAAGTTTGTACAGTATCACTGAATATGCCTTATAGTGCATAATGCCAATCATTGACTAATTCTGTAATGTTGGGATACAGTTTTGTACAGTATCACTGAATATGCCTTATAGCGCATAATGCCAATCATTGACTAATTCTATAATGTTGGGATCCAGGTTTGTACAGTATCACTGAAGATGCCTTATAGCGCATAATGCCAATCATCGACTAATTCTATAATGTTGGGATGCAGGTTTGTACAGTATCACTGAATATGCCTTATAGCGCATAATGCCAATCATTGACTAATTCTATAATGTTGGGATACAGGTTTGTACAGTATCACTGAATATGCCTTATAGCGCATAATGCCAATCATTGACTAATTCTATAATGTTGGGATCCAGGTTTGTACAGTATCACTGAAGATGCCTTATAGCGCATAATGCCAATCATCGACTAATTCTATAATGTTGGGATGCAGGTTTGTACAGTATCACTGAATATGCCTTATAGCGCATAATGCCAATCATCGACTAATTCTATAATGTTGGGATACAGGTTTGTACAGTATCACTGAATATGCCTTATAGTGCATAATGCCAATCATTGACTAATTCTATAATGTTGGGATACAGGTTTGTACAGTATCACTGAATATGCCTTATAGCGCATAATGCCAATCATTGACTAATTCTATAATGTTGGGATCCAGGTTTGTACAGTATCACTGAATATGCCTTATAGCGCACAATGCCAATCATTGACTAATTCTATAATGTTGGGATACAGGTTTGTACAGTATCACTGAATATACCTTACAGCGCATAATGCCAATCATTGACTAATTCTATAATGTTGGGATACAGGTTTGTACAGTATCACTGAAGACACCTTATAGCGCATAATGCCAATCATTGATTAATTTTATATGTGATTAAAAGACAAGAAACTGAACACACACTTGCACTCAGATGCATGGATGGAGTGGCACACAACACGCACACACTTTCGTTGGGGAATGTGATTCATCCTTAGCGTGATTGTGTAAGGTCTGTGTAATCTTAGAATCCTGGCTGATCCATCAATAGCATGATTGTGTACAGGTTTAAATAATCTGAGAATCCTGTCTTATCCATCAATAGCATGAGTGTGTACATGTCTGAGTAATCTGAGAATCCTGTCTGATACACCAATAGTATGACTGTGTACAGGTCTAAGTAATCTGAGAATCCTGTCTGATCCATCAATAGCATGATTGTGTACAGGTCTGAGTAATCTGAGTACAGTATCACTGAAGATGCCTATCATGTATTTGATCTCTTTGTTCTTGACAAATACACAAATCATGTGATCTTTCATAACATCTTTGAACATTGTCAGACGACAGACTGGTTAATCAATTTATTTACAATGATTCTGATATAAGAGGATGTAGATTCTAATTGAGAACCTGGGAAATGACCATTTTCGTAAACAGTGATATTCATCTGTGCATTTTTAAAATAGTGTCCTCACCAGCAATTTTAAGAACTAATAACTTATAGTTAGATAGAGTAAATGGGATAAGTACACAATAGGTGGCACTATGCAGAACAATAGTGAAAATTGCGATTATTACCCTGATACAATTCTACCCACGATAGTGCTGGAAGCTACTCTATATCAAGCTGAGACATGTCAAAAAGCCATCAAGCTCTGAATTGTTTGGAATTCCTATTTATGAAACATTACCAGGGGTAATTAAAGTTAAAGTAACCTTTAGAAACTTTCAACTTTGATACATATTTACTGTTGTTACATAAATCTCCAATCACACTGGTCTTATTGACTTTTAAATGCATGTTTTCTAGTGTGACAATAGCAGTAAATAATACTTTGGTACACCTCACTGAAAACTGGTCCAACATTCAGAAAAAATTACTCCCTTACTGAGAAAGCTTTTTTTAGGGTTGGATGATCTGAAATGTACAAAGTTTTTTCTGACATTGGATTACTTTGATATTTAGCTATGTGAAAATATACAATTTTAACAAGACAGATATTATAACATTTCTCAAGCAGTCATTCCTAAAATAATCACTACTATTGTCAAGTATTTATAGCCATGGTGTACATCCAGGAAGCTATTAGGATTTTAGTAATATAATCTTGTCATGCCATTAGTAATGTGGATTTCCAGCTGGAAACATTGCATACATGTACTTGGTTTTGTAATTAATATTGCGACATTTTTTTTTAACAGTACATTCGATGTTAGTGTATACAACGTTGGAGAGCCAATTGCCGGTACAGGTCCTTTTGTCTTGGATAATGTAGAATGTAATGGTTGGGAAGACTCCATCGCTGATTGTTCTCATGGAGGCTGGGGAAATCACAGCTGTGAGAATGGATATTATGAGGCATTTGTTAGATGTGGTAAGATTTTTTTCAATCATGGTCTATTCTAGAATGTGTGATTACAGTATTTCTATCTTCTAATACATTTTGCCAAAATATAGTGTATTGTACAAAATGTTTGCCTTTTTTGTAAGTCATATCATTTTTAGATTTCCCATGTATTTTCCACCACCACCACCACCTTTACCTCACCTCTTTGAGTTACAGGGGCATGTTTGTAGTAGCTAAGGTGTTGGCATTGGTGTCCACAGATACAAAAGCATTTACATATGTACATATATGTAGTCACACCTGAACTCTTCTTTCTTCATATGTCCTAGGCAACAGTTTGCAGTTAGCTTGATATAAAATCACACCTCCCAGTGGAGGAGGCTAAGTGGATTAACATCATGCATACAGTAAGCATGTTGTTGTTGTTGTTGTAGGGTTTAACGTCATTTTTCAGCACATGATAGGCTATACATGGCGGCCAGTATTAATGGTGGAGGAAGAACCTGTGAAAACCCCATAAAGAACCACTGACCCACGAGAAGCTACTGGCAAGCTTTCTCACATACCCACATTAGCCGAATCTGAGACTTGAACCCATGCAGACAGAGGTGAGATGGCAGTGATCTGTAACTTGGGACAGTCTAAGAGATTGGTGAGCTACACCCTTGACACTTTTCTGGATTTAATTCACAGGTAGCTCAAGATATGTCAGCCTCAGCACTAATATCCAAAGACGATGTTTGCTCTCAAGTTCCCTTGTCATTATTAGATTTTTCTATGACACATGAAGGCTCACCTAAACTCTGGACTAAAGCTTTGGAATCAGTTTATATTTTAACTTTAAAAGAAGATTCTCCTTTCAGATTGGCCTATTTGGTTAGAATGTCCACTTCTGATGTGGGAGGTCATTGGTTTGAATCCTGGTCGAGTAATATCAATGACTTATGATAATGGTATTATCAGATGCCTCTGTTGGTGTTCAGCATTTAGAGGTTAATGCTATGACTGGTTGGCCTGGTGTTAGGATAATGTGACTTAGTGAGACATGATGCTACATGTCTGTGGCATGGCACCAATGCTAGACATCATTGTAAACTGCCTTACTGCAGACATCGAAGTGATATGCTTGAACTTGTTAAAACTACATTAAATATCCAAATTACACATGCACACACTTTCAGCTTTCTTCCACAGTCTGTCATAGTTACTGACATTTTGGACTGTCAGGTTTGTCAGTTACAAAACCGAGGTGTCTGCCAACTCGTTTTCTCATATAAGCACCTTTCCTTGAACTATCATCAATTTGTGGAACACAAGTCCCACACCCCAGTATTCCAGATGGACACTTCAGCAGTCGATATCACCTATGAGACTGAGTGTCTTTTAATTACATTCAGCAGTTGCAGTTTGTGGCCATGGCACTATGTTGTATGTAATATATGGCAATCTTCAAACATTAGAAAACATCTTATGTTCTGCATCTCCACATCCCAGTGATGTGTGGGAATCTTGTTTCCTGAATGGCCCATATCTTAAACTGAACTATTCAACATACTCAAATGCTGTAACAGCACCTACAAATTTAAGGCTGGTGAAATGAGATGTCATTGTCCATGAAGAATCAATGCATATAGATGAAATGGTCTCTTCATCTCATGATTGCCTGATGGGATTGACCATTGGTGGACCTATTTGTGACAAAGTGGAATGCAAAATGCTGAACCTTTGCCTCATCAATCCAAGATTCAAAGCCCTGGGCGGTCTTTGCCCTTTCATAGATTTTAAAATGGCCTGGTTGCATATGCTTATTACCCTCAGATTCCTTAGGTGATACAGATAATCTGAGTGTTAGCTCATCCTGATTGCCTCTCTCAGATGGGAGAAGTCGTTGATCAGGGACCTCATCAGGCTCAAAGCAGAAGTTCTCATTTGCTTAAGCAACCCATGTTGAAACGGGTTTCAAGGGCTGTGTCCAAATTTGGTTCTATCTTGGGTACTAACCTGGCTCAGGAAGATATCATTTGAAACGCTCTCAAAAGCCTCATGTGTAACCTGCTTCCTCAAAACATTAGCAAAGTCAGCAAATAATACATGCTCTATCAGTTGACCCAAATTTCATGCAGTTCTGACATGATGGGTCAATTTCACTCATGACAGTCATCATCACCAAGAACAGGCTCCTTTTTATGGGGAATTCGACTTTTGTAATGAAGTTATTGTTGTTGTTCTTGTTGTGGGGTTTAACACCATTTTTCAGCACACAATAGGCTATATATGGCAGCCAGTATTAATGGTGGAGGAAAAACCCAGGAAATCCCCAGAAAGAACCACTGATCCATGAGAAGCTACTGGCAAGCTTTCTCACATACCCACATTGGCAGAATCCGAAACTCAAATCACCGCAGACAGAGGTGATTAGGGAAAGTGATCCATAACAAAAAGCACTTTAGACCTCTCAGGGCCCAAATGAATTTGCTTTGCATATCAACCCATGAAGTTAGGGCAGTTGCAACATACATTGCATTGGTGTGAAACAGCTCTCTAACTGATATTATCCATACTGTGAGATGGAGATCTGAATTCACTTTCCCCGCTTTTATCTCAGAGATGTTTCATCCCAAAAGGTTTAGCTTGATTCGATGGGACTTATAGCTGTGTCACAATATATTATCTTTCTGGAACATTTGACAACCTTCATAATGACTGACATCACGACTGGATTTCCAGAGGGAACCTTTTTCCCTGTTGAAGTCACTGTCCAAAATATGGAGTCTGTTCTTCAGTCAGGTTATTTAGAATCTGTTGTACATACCTTAGTGGACTGAATATAGTCTCATCTTCCTCCCACCACCTCTTACTTATTCTCCTATTAGGTATTATTATCCATTATTTTATTGGAAGAATAAATTTATTCTTCTATAATACTTACCCGATCATAATACACATACACCCTTCCAGGCTCAATGCATTTACACCCATATGGAGATCATACCTCCTGCTCCTTTAGTAACTGAGATATTCATGGGATTTTCCACCAGTCACTGTCAAGAGGAGATCACTCTATTTAATTGCCATGTCTTTGCTTAAAAAGATTGTTTAGCAGGATTTTTATGTTAATTCTTTTCTTAAACTATGTCTTTACTATTTTGATATTGAATGTGGCAGGAAAAATGCGAAGTTGACTAGTAGTATAAATCATAATGTTGACTTAAATGCCCTTAATTTTCTTAGCATCATCAATGGCATGAATATGTACGAATATATTGCTTGGATTTTGGTGTAAAAGGGGGATAGAGTTCATCTGCAATGAACATAGCTATATTTGCAAGTTTCATTTTCTGCCATTTCTCAGCGCAAGATAGGCTATGTATGGCAGTCAGTATAATTGGTGGAGGAAGAACTGTCTCGCGTACCAACATTATCCAAGCTCTCATTATTATATGTAGTGAAGTTTATAAGCACATGTAAGACCTCATTTATTATAACCATTATATAATGTTGCAGTTTATGAATTTGTGAATTTATACCACATGTATTCTAGAAACATTAAAAAAATTAAATTCAATAAATATTGTAATAACATTCCTCCTAGAGCATTTTTGCACTTTTGTATTTTCAAGTCAAACAATTATTTGCCCGTACGGAAAAATCTCACCAATTTACATGAGCTGCTCATAAGCTGCACATGAGAACCTTGTTAGAAATGTATGCAAATAGGGTAGATTTTGCAGGCTTATGTGTGCAGTTTCTTAGATCTTGTGAGCCAAGGAAAAACTAACCTGGTTCTCACGTGTGCAGATTTTGCTCACGTGAGAATCTAAATTTTCACATGAGAAAGTAGAACTTAGAAAAGATTATTTTCCATTACATACAACCATGTTATCATGTGAGAAACTTGGACTTTGATTCTGATTAAACACTTATTTCAAATTTATTCAAAGTTGGACTTAAATATTTTGTGTAAATGTTAAATATTTTGTGTAAATGTTGAATGTCAAGTATCCCCATTTTTTTCAAATAGACATTGTTTCTATTTTACACTTGCTGTTGTTTTGTTGTTTTGTGTTTTTTTTAAATTTTAAGACATGTCAACTTATTTTCTCACTGTGAGTTTTAGTCTTATTTTGAACCAACTGGCTTCTTGTATTTGAATGTATTAAGGTTCATTTCACTGTTCACAAAACGAAACAATTCAGCATTAAGGTCTCATATAACCAGACTACCCAATGGCCCATATAACTTTAACAGCTGTCAAAGAATAGAGTTAATAACTTGCATTATAAATGATCGTGGTTGATGTTTAATAAAGTAATCCGTAAAAAGGTGAAATGTTTTTCTCCCCAAAATATGCTGTTTACAAATATAAAAAGGAAATAAAACTTCTGCTCTAAAATGAATGATATGTACCATAAACATATGATGCAACCCCTTTATTCACAAACTTCTCAAACCCCACTATAAAATTGTAAAACAAATACATAGCCACATATCTGGAAAAAAACTACGTCGTTTTCTTTCATGCCTAATGTTAGCACAAAAGTCAATACAGTCTTATACTTATTGAATTGTATAATTTGGCTTAGGGGTCATCCATTTAGTACGTACACAAAAATCTGGCAAAGCTTGACCCCGTCCCCTCCCCCCCCCCCGTACGCATGCATACATTTTTACGCACCCCCCCATGTACGTACACTTGACGCCCCCCTCCCCTAATTCTATAGAACGGCCTATATTAATCCATGCAGAAACCATAAAGGATTAATAATAGTAACGTGTTTAATAAAACATTGTCCACCGACGTTGAATGTCTGGCATCAAAGAAATTAGCTACGAGTATTACAAAGAAATAAGCTGTGTAACATTAAACAGTTTGTTAGTGTCCACTAAAATTCAAACGCCGACTGAACAGCCAAACAGGTTACGTATTAGACAAATTATTATTATGGTTTCACCCCCACCCCATTTCCTATGCATATGTACATTATCAGTAAAAAAAAAAAAAAAAAAATATGCAAGCATTTGGGTTACCCCCCCACTCCATGCGTATGTGCTAAATGGACGGCCCCTTATTACTGGCAACAATGTGCTCCATTAGTCTTTTTTCAGTGACATTATTGTATGGAAATGTGAATCCAGCTTCTCTATTAGCTGTCAGTGGATTCACTAATGCTAAAATTAAATTATCATTGTCATTGAACGATATGTACTGTACATAAAATTTAATAAATCCGTAAGAAACTGCCTAATGCAGTCGTGTTTGGTTGTTTTGTGGTTTCGCACTGCTTTGCACGAGTATATTCTTGGCAATGGAAAATCTTGCTTATTTGCAGCCTTTTAAATGTTCTGATTGTGTCATTTCAAAGTTTATAAGAGACGTTTCCTACTGAAATAATCACAAAACAAATCACTGACTTTTCCGTTAACTTTTCTGTGACCCAGATTATCAGAGTACACGGTGGAAGATTCGGCTTTTTAGAACCATTAGAGTGTCCTACGGGGCATGGCTCGGCACAAGCTACTGTAAAAACATCAAAATTAACTACGTCTATATTAATTAACTTATTAATGATATGAATTCACTTATAGCTGAGTTGTTATGAAACATCAGATACTAAAATATCATTTATTTGATATTTAAAATATAACATTAAGAAATACCCAAGTAAATATGTACAGAGGAGTATAAAACCACATGGGCTCGTATCGTTGCTTACAATTTAAATGTCAATCATACAGTAGTATAACATAATAAAAGTACTATTTTTATACTATATGTATGAATGACATTTATATGGTAATCAATGATACAATGATGCGTGCGGGCCATGTTCTCTTAGCAAGGACCACGCTGTTTAGGAAGAAAGTTATTTAATAGTCTCCTGCAACATGTTTGCTCTTAAAAATTTCTGACAGCAACAGTGTGGACATTATTAACAAACAGAAACCAATACCAACATCTAGTGATGTCCACGTCAGTACTGATGTTAATGTCCAGTATGAAACAGAAGACGTCAATGTGCTGTTAGGGAAGATTCAAGGATTATCGACTGCTTCTTTGCCGAGAAAGAGGTAAGTTACTTTTGCTCATTTCTTTTTACAATTTTCGCATATGGAATGATCAAATTGGATAGCCTGAATCATCGACATTATAAGTATAAGCATAAATTCTGTCGTTTAAAATTGAGCCAAGGGTTTGCTTCAGATTTTACTTATAGATAATAATTCAACCTCCTGTTTCTAAAAAATGATATCTACACCACACCATCATCGAATATGTATGCCTTCCACAATTCAACTGTGCAACCATGTCTAGCTCCTACCCCTACCCCCAATAAATGTTCTTCGTATTATTTTATTGCTGATTGGGTGGAGCAAGATCAGCATAAACGATTGAGAACCAAATGCATTAGCTTAGTTCATGATTTTATTCCTAAAAGACATTGGCCCTGTCTGTCAAGTCTTTTGATTGGTAAATTTAAAATAGAGATTTAATTGGATAAGGATTACAGCTTTTCTTAATGCTTATATACACTAGGACTCTTTTTGCCAACCAAATATTTTTCCCATTTCAGTGCATTCTTTCTGTTCTGCATGGATAAAAAAAATGATCAATTATACTAATTTTGATCTTTTTACAGATTAAACTTCATGAAGGTCGCGAAATTGAATCAACACAACAAAGTTAGCAATCATTTGAAAGAAGCACAAAACATTGACAGCAACAGGAAGAAGTCAGACAAAACCTCATTGCCATGCTAGACGAAATTCCGACTACAGTAAAGGGTATGTATAAGATGCTTCAAATTGTTTGATGTAATACACATGATACATTTGCATTTCAGACTCTAAAATTTGACCGCCAATACATTTTATTTTTAAAAACATAAAAATTGGAAATCAAATTTTGAATTTCTTTTTATATTGCAAATGTACATATTTTGGAAAAATGTATCCTAAAAGTTTTGGAGAAATCTCCCTGAGGACTGTAGAGATGTCAATTTTTTGGAAATTTCTAACGTGTACCCATCATTCCTAATGCTTGGTTACCAGAGTATACGATCAAAAGGAAATTATATTAAATGTGAAGCTGAACTGCTTTGTTGTAGGTTCACATGTTCCAACCCCAACAAGAGCTGTAAGCGTAATTATTACTAATATAAGTGGTAAAAAGCATAATCTGAGTACAACAAGAGTATAAATTACATGCCATTATTACAGAAAACTGTATGAAAAATGTATATGCAGTTGCAATTTTTGTCACAAATCAGCTGAATTCACGTGGATTAGTAGTAAAGATGAGAATAGACACAAAAGAAATTGATAAATTATGTGTGCATAGCACTCACTTCAACTAGTGTACATGTCTAAAGTAACTTTCGCGAATCGTTGTAAAGTCCATAAATGATGATTGTTGTATTATCCTCAACCTGTCATGGTTCATCCCATAATGACGGTCCAGTGCAACATGTTTTTAAGTTTAACAAAATCCCTTTTCTCTAACATTTTTCAGTCACATAACATCCATCAGTCGCATTGATACATCCCGGGTTATTTTTTTTTTTTTTTTTTTTTTTTTAAAAAATGATATTTGGCGCCATTTATTTTCAATTTAAGCTGGACTGCTATGTGTGTAGTATCATAAAAGAATGAATCTATGGCAAATGGTTTCACATTCAAGAACCTGTCTGTTTTCTTGGAACTGTTTGATGTAAAATTCATTCAGAAGTTACCAATACATTAATATTTATTCGATTTTTTCAAAACTGTTGTTAAGTAGCAAACTTTTTTTGACCTTTACATTTCAGTCTGTATAGTTGTCCATTTCATTCATTTTTTGTCCTAACATGGTGGTATAAGAAGTGCATGTTACAGTAGCCAAGTTAAACCAGACATTCATATTGTGCTTAATTTTGTTTGACCCAGATAATGTCACCATCATCTGAAAACAAGAGTGTTTTAAGTCATGAAAAAATTGGCACACGAACCATGGACAGGCATGAAGTTAGGATGGTCAAGCTTGAAATATCAGCGTTGATTCTTAAATAGGTCACTCTAGAAAGGATTGTATTATTATACAGAACACGTATGACAAGTAAATTTTAAGCAACCATGTGAGCCCCTGTGATGAATAAATGCATACACGACACAAGCCTTGAATTGTAATCATTAGTCTGTCTCGATCTGAGCTTGGAACACTTTTTTTAATGGGTACCCAATTGTTCGTTTTATTACCCAGGTTATTATCAAAGGGAGAATACCGGGGTATCCAATGGCATCTTTATCCAGATGTAGTCAAATTTGGAATATGCAAAGTGACTTGCAGGTATCTCATCAATAGTGCAGTTTATATGTTTGCTACTGAACTATGGTAGCTCTATTGGTAGAGCAGTTTGACTCATAGTCCAAAGGATGAATTTTCAGACTGGGTCAGCTGTGTAAATGTGTCCTTGGGAAAACAGTTGGCTTCTATTTTCACAGTGTGAGATAGACTCTGTGTTAAAAGTGCCATCTAATCCAAACTACAATTATGTATTTTGCCTTTACCTTGTTAAACGAATCTTCAAAAATCCACCTTACATAATGTCTCAAATGCTGTGATCAGAAAAAACAAAACAAACTTCTACCAACTTTTTCATTTCTATTTCAGGTTTCATTTTTCAACAGTTCAAAACTGATCCTGCAAACTTAAATTCAGTGGTCAACAGGAAGTGCATAGATTCAAAGAGAACAATTTCCAAGTGAAAATATTGTTGCAGACTGGCATATGATGAAATTCAGAAGCAGGAATGTCAATACACATTTTGTTTGCTTTGAATTTTCTGGAACAGTGAAGATTGGTCTTCACGTAAAACAAATTTCTAACAGTATCTTTCATTATGACCTTAAAGTTTGTAGAATAAATGTGATGTATTAATATAACAGGTACATACATACATACGTACATACATACGTACATACATACACTAGTTGTCTTACCTTATTAAAAGATCACTAATTGAACTCAAATATGCCTATGATTACTAGATTTGAATATTGATCTCACTCTGTTTAATTCTTGTAAAAGATGTATGCATTTAAAAAAAACTAAATACTATTGTTGTTTTTTTGTTGTTTTTGCTCATGTGAGCAAGGTGCCACTCATGTGTGCAAAATCTTGCTCTCGTGAGAAAGATGTCGCTCACATGAGCAATATCTTGCTCACGTGAGAAATATGTTGCTCACATGAGCCACATCTTGCTCACGTGAGCGAGATGTCGCTCACATGAGCAGATCTTGCTCTTAAGCATGCCATATTCACATGAGCAGACTTGCTCACTTGAGCAAGATCTTGTTCTTGTTAACAATTCTTGCACATGTGATTTTCTTATTAGAATCTATTTGCTCATGTGAGTTCTAACTAATTTGCATGTTAAATTGTACATGAGACTAACCTGAGTTAGATCTCACGTGAGAATCTAATATGCAAAAGGGTAGGCAGTTTTGGTTTGGGTGGTTTTGTTCATTTCAAAGTTAATCATTTGTATTTAATTTTAATGCACTAGTTTACAAACGTTAAGGGTGGAAGTGTTCACTCAGTTTTATTGGATTTTCACTTCATTTGTATTTAATATTTAACCTAAGTAATGAATAAATTCTGTATCCAATAATAATTACAATTTTTATAAATTGACTGCATTTTTCTGCTTTTTGGTTGGATGTAAACGGTCACATGATACTGATCAGGAATTTTTCACACATTGATAAATTCTGCGGACTACTTTTGGTTCCCTGTTACCAGATCATATGATGTGAAGTTTTATCTATATCAACACCTTGCACCCTAATAATAATAACAACAAGCTCCCACCCACCCACTCCTGTGATTTCCAATAAAAAATGACAAGCCACAGCTTAAAATCGACCATTAGAAGTTAAAACAATGTAATTGCACAGACCTTCTTGCACTCCAACACCCTTTTTGCCAAAGAAGGCATATGGCAGGCTTTAGAAGCCTATCTTTGGAAATTATTCCATTTCACCTCGACAACATGTTACAGCAGCAATTATTAAAAGTCAGGGTCATATGTCAACCAAGGGATGTCACTAAAAATTTACATAATTTTGCTTTTGAAAGATCGAAATGTGCAGAAAGTAACAACGACGTTGCTATAACATGTGCCATATGCAAGTGTAATTTTCCAGAAAAAAGGGAATTTTCCTAGTTTAACGGCAAACAACCATTTTTTGTGTATTAAAATAATGATCATAACAGTATATCATGGGCATGTCTATTACATTCTACCCATATCACTGTATAAAGAATCTATGAATCCTGGTTAGTGAAGATAGGCTATGTATTCTATTGCAGTAAAGAGGCTAATGAAAGAATACTTCCATGTACATAAACGTGAATCTTTTGTTGGTTAAATCTGCTGATCTGATATTAGAAAGTAAGTAAATTGGAATTATAAGGATTAAATGATCATAGTTGGGTATTTATCGATGTGTAAATTTTACCTAATCACTCACAAAGTTAACATAAAATCCTTCGGACTTTATTTACTTTGTGAGTGATTAGGTAAAATTTACACATCGATAAATACTCAACCATGATCATTTAATCCTATAATCAATTCAACTAATGAAGTCAGTCATCTTTTGTTTCTTGATCAATGCAGGAAGGACTGATCCCTTGCAGTGTATGGTTCAGAATATTTCAGTGGATTGTGATTTTGGCATCAACAGCTGTGGTTATACCACATTTGCAGTGTCTGGGAGATCACTTTGGCATGTGGAATATGCTAAAGGACCCTCCAGCTCTTTTCCCAACTCTAACATAAAAGGTAAATTTTGAAATTCAGAAAACTAGTGCAATTTATAAAGGGGTGTGGAGATTTGATATTTTACTATGTTTTAGAAAATACTTTAGATTACAAAATTTGATGTGAGTAAATAAATTTTTTTCATATGTAGCAAGCCATTTAATCAAAATTGTATTCATATATGCAAACCCTGTGCCTACAACTAACATACTTGCATGTTGTTAATCACAGATATGGCATATCTGGAATATGCCATTCATTATCTAGTATGAACCTTTGATTGACAGTGGTATGCACATTGACAGCAGATTTTGTTATATGAAAGGTTCCAAATCATCGTTTATTCAGAAATAAAGCACTTCAGATTTTTCTAACAAGAATTAATGTGTGCACATTTTGTCAACTGGAAATGATGTATTTCATATTAGGTTCTCTAAATGTCTTGCAAATTTGTTGACGGGGTGTTGCATGGACTCTTTAAATGAATAGTGTCACTAAAATTTATATATTTTAATTTCAGCAACTATTATTACCTTATTATATATCGCAAAAAACAACTTAGCAAAAGTAAGAAATAACTTAAAAGTCTGAAATTGTATAACAATTAAAATATATGTTGTGTTGTATTCATTATTTCATAATCATATTTTCTAAAGTCTCGAATAACCATTATGTTTACCAGGTATATACTGTATACTTGCACATAAGTGGTGTTCCACTGCAAACAACATTGACCCTGATCTGCAGTTTTATAATGCAGAAAAATTAGGTACAATTTAAGTCATCTCATCGGAAATAAATTGAATAGTATATAATATCTATTACCTTTATTGTGAGTATTCATTGAAAACAATAAAAACTTAGTGTAATTGAATGTCAAACACCCATTGTTCTAATGACTTGCTTACTTACAGCATAAAGCTGTGTTTGCTTGAATATAACCATTGAAAGCAGGAAACAACCCTGATATTGAACAAAATAACTACAACCTAAAGTTCTTTGAGTTCTAGAAGTTTTTTTTCTGTATAAATATTTTGCAGCATATAGATAATTGGATTCTCCCTATATTGCTATTTTAAGTAACAATAAATCAATAAGCAAAATCATGAGTACAATACTTTTGCATTTGTGGTGATAAATATTTGGAAACATTCCTTTCACATTACTAGCAATCAAGTACTACAGTATAACATATTACCCACAAAACTTTTGTTCCAAATGTGCTGACTCAACAAAATTTGCAAAAAAAGATATTCTCAGGAAATATTTGCCCAAATTTGAATAATATGCATATACGTGTGTGACTTTAATCATCATGCATTGGCTTACTGTTGGAAAATTACTGTACATTGAATTCATTAAAACAAATTCTTGTTATCAGTTTCATAGTCTGTCTAAACCATCTTTAAAGACAGTACAACCTACATTTCTTGATTCATGAATTCAGACATAAAAAATTATGTACTTTTTCCAAATTTGTGTCTCATCAAAAATATTTATATATACATTCACATTGTAATTAAGCCTGACTTAAAAAGACAGTTTTGGAAGACCACCTGCCAGGAAAGACCATTGTTTTGTAAGGCCACATGTTATGAAATGTGACCACTGACTGTTTTGAAGGACATCCTGTGAGGAAGTACTGCATACTTTTATCTATTGACAGATTGTTAATAATGTAATGACCTCAGATGAGTGACCCACATGTCTTCGAAGACCACGTTTTGTTTGGTACAAGGACTAGTTTCTCAGAACATATTTAACTGTATTATGATTATTGTTATTCCTTTGGTATCAGTATTTGTTATCAATATCTTATTTTCATTTGTAGCATACAACAAAGCTGCAGTCTATACAAGTGTTTTGGGATCCGAGACAGATGAAGCTTATTTACTGTCCCCAAATTTCACATTGAACACAAGTACCACAATTTTGGAGTTTTACTACTGGATTAGTGCTTCCAATGATGGCGCTCTGAGACTGGAAGCGAAGGGAATGGAACTATGGAAAAGTAGAGCATTACGATCTGAGGAAGACGGACAATGGATGTACCAGTGTGCCAGTCTTGATCAGCTTATGCCAGGCATTGAACAGTCTGGTAAGTGACATATTTTTTGTACCTTGATGAAATTCAGCATAGTGTCTTCTTATAGAGTCAGTGTTTTACTGAGTTTTTGGACTAGTTTTCTTTTATTCATGTATAACATGTCAGAATGAGAAATTAGATGACCATTGTGTGGATGCATACCATCTGGAGGATCAATATGGGTGTATCCAATATAATGGTCAACAAAACGTAAAACTCCATGACATCAGTTAGAGACAGCTAACTAGGGTACATATACCCATATTTATACTTCACCCAAGGGTAGTCCGATTTGAGTAGATACACCTAGACTATCACTTCATGAAGGAGAGACAATATAATTTGAATTGATACACCTTTCATCCTTGAATTGATACACCTTTCATCCTTGAATTGATACACCTTTCATCCTTGAATTGATACACCTGCACCTTTTCTCATCCTTGAGCTACTTTAACTGCCAGCTACATTTTTGCTATTGTGCTGGAAGTTGAGGTCTATGTCATTCATTAGGTCTATGTCATTCATTAGGTCTATGTCATTCACTAGGTCTATGTCATTTATTAGGTCTATGTCATTCATTAGGTATATGTCATTTATTTGGTCTATGTCATTCACTAGGCCTATATAATTCATTAGTTATATGTCATTTATTAGGTCTATTTAATTCACTAGGTCTATGCCATTCATTAGGTCTATGTAATTCATTAGGCCTACGCCATTCATTAGGTCTATGTCATTCACTAGGTCTATGCCATTCATTAGGTCTATGTCATTCACTAGGTCTATGTCATTCACTAGGTCTATGTCATTCACTAGATATATGTCATTCATTAGGTCTATGTCATTCACTAGATATATGTCATTCATTAGGTCTATGTCATTCACTAGATATATGTCATTCACTAGGTCTATGCCATTTATTAGGTCTATGTCATTCACTAGGTCTGTGTCATTTATTAGGTCTATGTCATTCACTAGATATATGTCATTCATTAGGTCTGTGTCATTCATTAGGTCTATGTCATTCACTAGATATATGCCATTCATTAGGTCTATGTCATTCACTAGGTCTATGTCATTCACTAGATCTATGTCATTCACTAGATATATGTCATTCATTAGGTCTGTGTCATTCACTAGGTCTATGTCATTCATTAGGTCTATGCCATTCATTAGGTCTATGTCATTCACTAGATATATGTCATTCATTAGGTCTATGTCATTCACTAGGTCTATGTCATTCATTAGGTCTGTCATTTGTTAGGTCTATGCCATTCATTAGGTCTATGTCATTCATTAGGTCTGTCATTCACTAGGTCTATGTCATTCACTAGGTCTATGTCATTCACTAGGTCTATGTCATTCATTAGGTCTATGTCATTTATTCGGTCTATGTCATTCATTAGGTCTATGTCATTCATTAGGCCTATGCCATTCATTAGGTCTATGTCATTCACTAGTTATATGTCATTCATTAGGTCTATGTCATTCACTAGGTCTATGTCATTCACTAGGTCTATGTCATTCATTAGGTCTATGTCATTTATTAGGTCTATGCCATTCATTAGGTCTATGTCATTCATTCGGTCTATGTCATTCATTAGGTATATGTCATTTATTCGGTCTATGATATTCATTAGGTCTATGTCATTTATTCGGTCTATGTCATTCACTAGGTCTGTGTCATTCATTAGGTCTATGTCATTTATTAGGTCTATGCCATTCATTAGGTCTATGTCATTCATTCGGTCTATGTCATTCATTAGGTCTATGTCATTTATTCGGTCTATGATATTCATTAGGTCTATGTCATTTATTCGGTCTATGTCATTCACTAGGTCTATGTCATTCATTAGGTCTATGCCATTCATTAGGTCTATGTCATTCATTCAGTCTATGTCATTCATTAGGTATATGTCATTTATTCGGTCTATGATATTCATTAGGTCTATGTCATTCATTAGGTCTATGTCATTCACTAGGTCTGTGTCATTCATTAGGTCTATGTCATTCATTAGGTCTATGCCATTTATTAGGTCTATGTCATTCACTAGGCCTATGTCATTCATTAGGTCAATGCCATTCATTAGGTCTATGTCATTCATTAGGTCTATATCATTCATTCTACTTAGGATTTCAATTGTCAGCATAGACACTAATATATTGGTAAATTGATTGTGATGTATATCTGATTTAATTTATATATATTTTAATTTTATTGTTTGTTTGTCAGCTTTACAAATGTATTTATATTGTACATGCTATTATAATATAATCTTGTTTATCTGATTTGGAAATTTTTTCAGAAAATAGTTTGACCTTGGCTGTAAAATGACAGATTCATTTGTAAACATCTAAGGCTGACCTGGTCCCTTGACCTTAATTCAAAATTAGTAACAGTCATGTGAACATGTTCTTTTTTATTTATTTTTATTGGGGCAATAATAAGGCTGAGAACTAGGCTGTATTGGATACATGACCCTCGACTTGTAAATAGTTTTTAGTGAAATGAATAACTTTTTAAAAAAATGTATTGTTAGAGTAAAATGATTGGTTTTCATCAGAGCCATGTTTTGAGTATGTAATGTAAACATGATCATGTGACTCTATTTTGCAGTTCTGGCAATTCCGAAATTACACATTAGTTAGTTTTAATAGTGATGCTTAGAGAGAGATCTTTCAGTCTGGACTTTAAAACACTTGATGTCAAGTGGTTTCCATCTTTTGTAGCCATTTTTCGAGTTATATGTTAATTTTTCTTCAGATTACTTGGATTCTAAAAGATTAATTTGTTTCTCGGGAAATATTATTAATGTTCATACAAAATTATTGAACAAAGACATTTCTTAAAAATTTTATTTGCATTTCCAACATTGGATTATTGTTTGTGAATAGCAGAACTGTAGACATTCCAGCACCACAAAGGATACAGTATATGTCATCGCTTTCCATCTTGGATTCTTCATCGGGATTCGAACTTGAATTCATTAGAACATTTCATTATTAGGACTTCTAAAATTTTATTAGTGGATTATACTTTTGGATTAGATTCTTATGACTGTAAGTTCTTATTTTTTCATTTTTACAATATTTTTCCAGGGAAATAAATTATTTGTTAAATTTTTCAAAGCTTGTTGTTTTCACTCTTTCTTGTGTTGCTGTTTATTTGAGTCTAAATATGTACCATAAGGTAATTTAGTTAATTTACATGATATGCAAAACCTTAAAAATCTTTGATTTTGAGTGGTTGACTTGTAAACTCCTTGAACTTTTGCGCAAGTTTGTTTTAGCCTTTAAAGGCCATTGACTTTGTTAAAAACTCTTTAAAATGTTATTAGACGCCTTGATTTATCTGAAGAAATACAAAAATGTTTTTTAAAAATCTATTGATTTCTAAATTCAGAATATGTATTATTTACTTATTTTCCAGAAAATAACAAATAAAATGAGACAAAATTTGGTTGAATCAAATGACACAGATATTTACCAGATGGTATACATGCCTTTGTTGTATAGTGTCATACTAATTTGCTGTGTATTTATTCTTCTGCTTTTGCACCTAAATATGCATTAATAAACAACTAACATACAAAGAAAAAATTAAAATTTCCATAAGGAAAATACTCCTTAAAAATGTATAGAAGTGTGCAGAAATGTTTTAATACTTTCCTTAAGAAGAAATCACTGTAGCTGTTTGCATCATGTCTGGCCTCATTATTCTTGGGTGCATGTTATAGGCAGGTAAATATAATATCCAACGCATGCAAGTATGTTATCCAAACCAGTTTGATATGCTATATGTTATCCATGCAAGGAAAACATTATTCAAATCACATAAATATGGGATCGAAACCCAGGCTATTTTTTATAATAATAATAATAATGAGGACTTTGTATAGCACCTAATCTTTAGAAGCTCTAAGCGCTTTACAACATTAGACAACACCTATAAGATAAGAAACATAATAATATTATTACAAAAGCAAACAAGATGAAATTAGAAAAACATTAAAAAATAAAAACCATGCTGAGAATATTTCAGGTAGGAAACATTATTAGGTCTTTAAGTTTGTTCTTGCAATCGAAATAAGTGAGTTTTGAGAGCCCTCTTGAATGTGATCACTGTGTCTTTGTGTCTAAGTTCAGTGGGCAATTCATTCCATGTTGCTGGGCCCTGGTATGCAAAAGAACGCTGTCCATATGACTTTGTTTTCATAGTGGGAATAATGAGTATACGATTGTCAGAAGAGGAGCGTAAGTATCTTGCTGGTGTGTGCACATGGATGAGGTCAGATAGGTATGTTGGACTGAGTCCAACAGTGAAAGGTAGCATAGAGAACAAATTTTGTGTTTGATTCTGGATCGAATCAATAGCCAGTATAGGGTACAGAGCAGCGGAGAGGTGTGCTCTGATCGTGGTTCTCTAAGCATGATCAGAGCAGCTGTGTTTTGAACATTTTGACGTTTCTCGAGTAGATATTGAGATGAACCAGACAGAATTGAGTTACAATAGTCCAGTCTTGAAAGTACTAATGAACACACAAGCATTTTAGTGGCATCATCTGAAAGATATTTGTGAATTGAGCTGATGCATCTCAGCTCAAGATATGCAGCCTTGCATATGTTCATATCATGTTGGTGCAGTGTGAGAGTACTGTCCAGAGTAACACCCTAGGTTTCATACTGATTGTGTGAATTTAATGTTGGCGTTGCTGATATTTATTGTTTGAGGTAAAGGATTTGAATGAGAAAGTCTTTGTGTTGTGATCAGAATGGCCTCAGTTTTATCATCATTCATCTGCAGCTTGTTACATGTCATCCATGATTTCACATCAGAAATGCCCCTCTCTACACCTTGGATGGTAGCATCAACATCAGTTGGGTGGCTAGATTTGTATATTTGGGTGTCATCAGCATACAATTGGTGAGACATTGGATGATGATTTATGACACTTGAGAGTGATTGAGTGTACAGAATGAAGAGAACAGGTCCAAGAAAAGACCCCTGTGGAACACCACAACATAGATCAACTGGGCTGGAATGTATTCCATTTGCAGATACAATTTGTGTCCTGTTGACCAAGTAGGACATAAATATGGGATCCAAAAACTACCATGAAAATATGTTACAATCATGTGTTGATGTGTTATGAAATATCAAATGAAACCAACAATACAGCCATCATGTGTTGATGTGCCATACAATACCAAACCAATCCACAATGCAACAAAACGGGTGTTGTGTAGCCATAACAACCAAACCAATCCACAATACAACAATCATGTGTTGATATGCCACACAATACGAAACCAATCCACAGTGCAACAATCATGTGTTGTGTAGCCATAACAACCAAACCAATCCACAATACAACAATCATGTGTTGATATGCCATAAAAAAACAAACCAACCCACAATGAAACAATCGTGTGTTGATGTATGATAAAAAGCAAACCAGGCCAAACCCCACAATATAACCATGATTGAGGGGTTAATGAGCCATGCAATATCAAATCAAAGCCAACTAACAAATTTAATTATCATTCTTTTGTTGATATGACATAAATTACTAAACCAAACCCACCAATGTTACCATCATGTGTGGATGTGCCATGCAATACTAAATGAACCCAAACCAAACATTATAACCATGTGTTGATATACCATAAAATACCAAATTAATCCAAACAACATAATGTAACCATCTTGTGTATATATGCCAAAACAAACCAAACAACCCAATTTTGTGACCACCATGTGTTGATGTGCTATAAAATACCCAACCAAACGAAATGTAACCATCTTGTGTATATGTGCCAAACAATACCAAATTATTCCAATCAACCAAATTTTGTAGCCATCATGTGTTTATGTGCCATACAATACCAAATCAAATCAAACCAAATGATGTAACCATCATGTGTATATGTGCTATACAATGCCAAATCAAACCAAACAACCAAATTTTGTAACCATCATGTGTTGATGTGCCATATGATACCAAACCACACAATGTAACTTTTATGTGTTTTGTGCCATACAATGCCAAGCCAAACCACAAAATGTAACCATCGTGTGTTGATGTGCCATACAATACCAAACCGCACAATTGTGATAAAAAGCAACACAAATGCCGAACATTCTGTGCAGCTAGTTTTGCATTTAGTCTATGCTTCTTCAGTCATGAAATGTTTTGAAAGAAAAGGATGACGGCTTTATATTATTACCATCATGTGTTCATGATTATACGTATGATTGTTTGTCTATTTTATTTTATTATTTTACAAATCAAACAATGTAACTTTCATGTGTTTATATGCCATAAAATACCAAGCCAAACCACATAATGTAACCATCATGTGTTCACCCAAAGACATTTTTAAAAAAATCAGTGTTTTAGTCATATATCTAACAGGATAATTCATGCAACTGATATTGACTTTGTTATGTGCATAAGATGGATTTTACTGTCACAATTTTTTCTCAAACCATCGAGATACGCCTGCATTAGCATAAAGTTGCTATCATTTTTGCAAAACAGTATCACTCTATAAATATTTTAATAATTTGTTATATTAATATGTGGTTCTGTTTTATATTTATAGTGTCTTTTTATGCCAAGAGAGGCCCAAGAAGGCTTGGAATAATTGCTGTTGACAACATTGAATTAAATGAAGGAACTTGCAAATGTAAGTTTATTTTTAACTGAAATAGCCAGTTTAGTATGCAAAATATCAAGTGTAGTACCTGAAATTTCTAGTTTGGTACCAGAAATATCCAGTGTAGTACCTGAAATTTCCTGTATAGTACCTGAAATATCTAGTGTAGTACCTACAATTTCCAGTGTAGTACCTGAAATATCCAGTGTTGTACCTGAAATTTCCAGTTTAAATACTACCATTTTGTCTTCCACTAGCATACATTAAACATGAACATACATCGAATTGGATGCATTATCTTAAATATATATCTCCATTGTTCTATTATTGCTTTTTCTTTATTGGGTAGTTAACAATCTGTATTGGCTCAGTACATCAGTTTCACAGTGAGAAGGTTTTATGTTCAAATCCTGCAGAGACCAGTCTGGATCATCTGTCACAGACGGCCTGTGAACAAGTTGTTTTACACTTTGTGCCTGATTTTGCATGATCACTAAGTAATATGGAGATACCAGCATCTTCCAATGTGAAATAGGAATATCAGCAAATCCTGCCTAACCTCAGACTGGTTCTGTACTACATGCCTGATCACCAAAATCTGCAGAGGTACCAGCTGTTTCCACCAAGAAACACAAGTATCAGCCAATCCTATCCAAACGAGTGTGGTACAAGTGCCACATTGTCTCTTGCAATGTGGTTTTACACAATTTCAGAGTTGCCTTAACCCTTATTATACTAGTTTAATCGTCATGAATTTCAGAGGTAATGTTTGCCATTACAATTTTCCTTCTTTTCATTATGAAATTTAGTAAAAATCATAAATTTTGTTCCAGAATTAGTTGTTTTCATTTCGGTCCAGGATTACTATCAGGACATCACTCAGCCACTTACACAAATTACATGATCAAAAATACTACACTAAACTGGCATGATTTCTGAATTGTCAGTATTCAGTTGCTTTTTTTGAAAATTAATTTGGTTTTCTAAGAAAATCTTTGTACCTTTTAGCTCACTATTGAATTGTCAGTATTCAGTTGCTTTTTGTGAAAATTAATTTGGTTTTCTAAGACAATCTTTGTACCTTTTAGCTCACTATTGAATTGTCAGTATTCAGTTGCTTTTTGTGAAAATTAATTTGGTTTTCTAAGAAATTCTTTGTATCTTTTAGCTCACTATTGGGTACTGGATGAAACAAAACAGCTTACACTTAATATTTTCTTTCATTATATGTATCCATCAACCATTGTATGTATCCATCAACCATTGTATGTATCCATCAACCATTGTATGTATCCATCAACCATTGTATGTATCCATCAACCATTGTATGTCTTCATCAACCATTGTATGTCTCCATCAACCATTGTATGTCTTCATCAACCATTGTATGTTTCCATCAACCATTGTATGTGTTCATCAACCATTGTATGTGTCCATCTATCATTGTATTTATCCATAAACCATTGTATGTCTTCATCAACCATTGTATGTCTCCATCAACCATTGTATTTATCCATCAACCCTTGTATGTATCCATTTATCATTGTATTTATCCATCAACCATTGTATGTGTCCATCAACCACTGTATGTCTCCATCAACCACTGTATGTTTCCATCAACCATTGTATGTTTCCATCAACCATTGTATGTCTTCATCAACCATTGTATATCTTCATCAACCATTGTATGTGTCCATCAACCATTGTATGTCTTCATCAACCATTGTATGTCTTCATCAACCATTGTATGTCTCCATCAACCATTGTACGTCTCCATCAACCATTGTATGTTTCCATCAACCATTGTATGTCTTCATCAACCATTGTATGTCTCCATCAACCATTGTATGTCTTCATTAACTGTCATATGTATCCATCAACCATTGTATGTCTCCATCAACCACTGTATGTTTCCATCAACCATTGTATGTCTTCATCAACTATTGTATGTCTCCATCAACTATTGAGATGTTATTAAAAAAGAAACGAACCCCAAACTAGTAAACCAGTACTTGCACAATTATTTTACAAAAGTTACTTTCTTTTTCTTTCTTTCTTTAAGATGGACTGGAAGATGCCATGTGTGATTTTGAGCACCCACATGTTCATGGCTACACTATCAACTGCAGATCATGTAACCCCAATATTCCAACATTCTGCTGGCACTGGGGCCATGGCAACACCAAGTCAGATGGTACAGGGCCATCTGTGGATCATACTTACAGCACAGTCACAGGTAATACTAACTCTTGAAGCTGTTGAATATACATTTGAGTCTTGTGAATTTGAACTCTATTCAAATGACCATTGCTATAAAACAGTTACAGGTATCAACTAAATCTAAACCTCTTTTTAAGTTGATAGTTACAGGTATGACCTTAATCTAAACTTAATTAAGTTGACATTTATAGGTATGAACTTAATCTAAACTTAAGTTGACATTTACAGGTATGAACTTAATTAAGTTGACAGTTAGAGGTATGAACTTAATCTAAACTTAATTAAGTTAACAGTTACAGGTGTCAGTTGAATCTATACTTTATTAACTTCACAGCTGCTCTAGAAATGTTAATGGTATCGGCTGTAAGTTTAGGATGCTTCACTCAAGGGTGTGGAATTTTCAGGCAAGGTTAATACATTGATTTGAATATTTATAATCGTTTGTAGGCAAGATTATAGCCAATACTAACCTTGCTTTAAATGATTTGAAATATTTGTACTCATTTGAAATTTATATAGTATATTTGGATTATCCAGATGGGTTACAAAATTGAACTGGTTACAAGAATTTAAAATCATAATAAATATAAAGGCAGAATCTTCTGGTGAAGAAATTACAATGTTCAGTTTTAATATTTTAGGCTTTTGATCTTCATTTTGCATGGTTATAAATATACTGCATGTTTAACAAAAGTTGTAGTAATGAATTGTTGTACTAATTATGTCTGTCAGGCTGAAGTGTATATACATTGCATTATATTTTTGGATTTGTGTTCTGTTTGGTTGGTTGCAAAGATACAGCATGTGTATTGCAAGTGTTCAATTAAATCAAATTCACTTGTTTTATGTCAGGCTGAAGTATCGAAACACAGTGACCTATATTATTGATAAAATGTTTTCAATTCTAGGATACTTGGACCTATATTATTGATAAAATATTTTCTTCAAGGTCATTACATGTATGTAGAGTCATCATATGGAGAAGAGGGAAATGCAACGGCCTTGACCTTCCCCACTGTATCCACGGAAATGACTTTTAAGGGCGTGCAGTTCTATTACCATATGTATGGAAGGCATATTGGAACACTGAGAGTATGTTTCGTTTTGTTTTTATTATATCAGTAAGCATTTTACTTCCTGAATTTCATAACCAAACTTGGGTGTTGGTTATCTATGATGCCACACAATGCTTGTAAATCTACAATTAAATTTTAGTGAGTATTGTGTGTAGGGCCATACATTTCCTGTATTTTGAAACCAAACTTGAGTGTCTGTGTATTCTCTATAGTGCCATAAATTTGCTTTATTTTAAAACCAAATGTGTGTCATACCTGCCATATTCCCAGACAATAGGTGTGTTTTGAGATCCCAGAGTTGGAGGTTGGATCAGCATGCATGACCAAAAAATGTGATGTCAATTTGAGAAAAAGTTATCTTTTCATATAAGCCTATAGAAAAATACTGCAAATTCAAATCTGAATAAAAATATGAACTTGCCTATTTCATTAAAGTATTTAACATTCTTAAAAAAAGATATATTTGGTAGACCTAGCATTGTCATATATCAATGTGATTACACATGTGCAAGCACTCATAGTCACAACCATGCTGATATTAAATAAAATCATACACCAAGTACTTCTCTTTATTATCCATTGGCTGAAAAAATATATGCTTAATATGATGCTGTCTTTGCTGCTGTCATTAATTCAATAGGGAGTTTGAAGGTGATGCAAGTGTCATTAGTGTTCATGTTTTCATTCACTATAAACTAGATGGTAATGCTGTCCAAACTTCCTGTTGAATTCTCAGAGTTTGTTGGTCAGAACTGTACTGATGCAGTTTGACCATGAGATATGTTTATCTGTGTCGAAAAATGAATGTGTGTAAAAATCAGATTTGGAATTTAATGGGGGGTGGTATGGAGAGAAAATATGTTAAGTTTAATGGGGTCTTTACAGGCAATACAGCAATAATAAACACTCTGTCCATTATTGGTATTGCTGCTGTATCAACACAAATCGACATTGCAAACATGAATGTGTGCTTATTATTGTCTTTCAGTCAGTATATTCCATGGCTAAGGTCATCAGGAAAAGCATGGAATAATTAATGGCTAGTATCTTAACAAAATTAAGATACCGAATTGAGAATGCAGAGAACTAATGTAAATGTCCAATTCAGCATTCGAATATGCTCCTATTTTGTTGGTTACCTTGCTTCAGAATGACTATTATAGTATGTGCAATGAATTAAATATTCTCCCTTACTGCTGTGAATTGATAGTAAAATTCTGCCAACCTGGAATTTGATATTTGTATTTGTTGAGCTTTTCTTGCTTTGCTGATACCATATTGCTTTCTGAATTGCACTCTTCAAAAACCAATCACACAGCTGGAATAGTGATGTTTTGCATTTTATATATGGAGTTAAATCTGACTTATAAGAAACATTTCCACTGATCACAAACTTTATTACAAATAGCTTCAACATTTTCATTCAGTGTAGTGATGTGTAATATCATTGATTATTCAATACATCTCTTTGATGTACATAACTTGGGTTATTCTACTTTTTATACTTTGCCTATGCAAATTAGTGAAATGAATTCTCCCACTGCTGAATTAGACTGTGACACAGCACCAGATCTGGCCTAGCTATTATCAGTCAGTTAAGTAATATCAGAAAGGTGGTTGTTTGTCTCAGACCACCTTACCATCTAATTGCTATTAAACAGCTGTATGACCCAAGGTAAGGTTTAGCTGATCCTTTAGCAGGACTGTTTATTGGACTGTTCAAACATACTAATTACAGGTATCGCGGTGGTCAAGAAATGTGGGTCATTTTGTACTTGTTGAAAACTATGAAAACTATGTGGCTAAGGTTCCTAATAATCATATTTTCAAAGCCTGATCATGTTAAGCGTAGGATGGGGGGTGGGGAGCCCAAAATCATGTTTTTTATGTGACATGGCATGCAGTGGCAGGTATTTTGTGTATTCTCTATGGGGTCATAAATTTGCTCTATTTTAGGACCAATCTTGAGAGTATATTGTCTACGTTGGCCATAACTTTGTCCCAGCTTGATATACTTGTTTTATTTTAAAACCCAACTTGACTGCGTGTTTTCTGTACTTGAGGGGTTTGGTATTACTGGTACACCTGTTTACTACCTTATTTTTTATAGTGGTACATATCATTGTACTTTTGCACTGTCCTGTTATGTTTGGTAGTTTTTTGTTCAGAATTTAATTATATTACACAATACCCAGGTTCAATAGACACTTTATTATACATATAAAATAATCTTTGGCACAACGGGGGCAAGTCCTGTCACAGCACGCCACACCAGCCTAGCTCTGAATTGTTTGTTCTGTAGGAATTACTTGGGAAGAGAGACTTGTGGGAGTTTGTAGGGTTGTGAAGTGTGTCCGACACCTGTATGTGGAGCCGCAAGTGGCTGATACTTGGTATATAGGGACACTCATAACTGAAACATGACAAGTCTGATCCTGAGGATGCCACGATAACAAACATCAGCCAATACTCCATACATGCACCTTAGGAAGCGGGTATGAAGTATATATGGGCATAATAGTTGAGTACATTTAAGTGCTGACACAAATTGGGGGTTCAAAAGCAAAGTTATCAATGCCTGAAACTTGGCAGTGGATCTTTGTTCCAGAGGAATACCTCAGGAAGAGAGACTTTGGGGAGTTTGTAGGATTGTGCAGACTGTCCGACACCTGTATGTGGAGCCACAAGCAGTTGATATGAGGTATATGGGGACAATTAACTGAAACTCAATAAGTCTGATCCCAATGATTGCTATGATAACAAACATTAGCCGATACTGCATACATGCACCATGGAAAACGTGTATGAAGAATATATAGCCTAAGTACTGACGATTGGGGATCAAACAAGTTATGAATGCATGAACTTGGGCAATAGGCCCGAGAACAGAACTGGAACAGTATGCTATACAGGTAATGCCCCAAAATGAATGACATGGTGGAAGGAGGGGAGGCAGGTGGTTCTTTCCGCAGATAACGTTTTACATTAAATGCAGCATCGACACTGAAAAGTACACATCTCCACAGGCATCCCAGTTGCTGACTGAATGCCTCATACAACAGACAATGTTTCATCACATGCTCCAGCTTGGTTGTCTGATTGGTTCTACATAAAAATATCTAAATTTTGTTCCTAGCTTATTAACATACTGGCTGCACTGACCTCATGTCTGGCAGATTAACCATAGTATATAAAAGGGGCCCAACAAGGTGCCAATGAATGATGCACTGTGTGTTACTCAAACTATATTTAATCAATTAAATTACAATTTAATTATATTATTGGTAATGGGATGTTTTCATTTTACAAGGCAAAATGATTGAAACAAATGTATTTTGCAAATTAATTTTAAACATTACCAATATAATTATAATTATAATCACATGTTTGACACTTGTTCCTGATGTCAACTTGGTGGCCAGATGTTATGCTTGAAAGATATTTGTGCCAATTGTAAACTTAGGATAAAATTCTGATTAAAATAACATATCATTTTCAAGGTTTATACTACTATATTATAATTGGTCAAGTACAGGTATTCCTTGTAAGGCTGAATCATCCTAAAATCTTTAGGATAGCATGGCTGTGTAGATAGATAAATAGGTGATATAATGCATGGAATGATGTTTCTGTAAAGTCTGACTATGCCTTCCTTTTTCTTTTTGTACGCTCCCCTCTTCCGATTTCAATAATGGCAATCTTTAATGTGATAAAAAGTGCACAGATCTTAGTCAATTCATTCATTGATTTATAAATTCTAATATGAATGTGACCCGAATGGCTTTCTCTGCACCTTGCAACTTTCCATATTAGCACAGTGCTAAGTTGCATACACTATGGTCAAGTTGAATTCCACAGACAACATAGTGACGTAGTTCATCCAGTTTGGTAACTGCTGGGTAATTCTGTAAAACACCATAATGTTTAGAGTTATATTCTTTGCACACTTGTACACCACTGGTTAAATCTGTGAAAGGCAAATTGGTTGTTGTCACTCTTTTTCTTTGCTTGATTCAACATTGTGAATATTGGAAGCAGAAGACATATTTTTTTCCTTCTACCCTTATACATCACAAAGTTGTATTGTGCATAGGTCCTGTTGCTGAAAATGGACATGTCGGGGTCCTGTAAATTACTGGCAAAATGTCGTCTTTTTAAACAGAAAACATCAGTTTGGAATGAAACTACAGGTGATAATGGTGTTAGTGTTCCACCTGGGCATAATCAGTTTCTAAATTATAAATCAATAAATGAACTAAGTTCTGTGCATGTTTTATATCATTTGTGCTTTTCGCCTTTTAAAGGTGGGGTAAAAAAATAGGGTGAAAAAGATACAAGTACTAGAGATAATATATATTGTTTAGAATTTGGTCAGATTGTTTTGATAGATTGATGGATGGAATGATTGGTTGGTTAGCTGGATGTCCCTTTTGAACAAATAATAAATATAAATGTTGTTCACCAGACTTTTACAGTTTGTGTTGATAGATAGGTATATATATATATATATATATATATATATATATATATATATATATATATATATATATATATATTTGTGTGTGTGTATGTATTTATTTTTATATATATATATATATATATATATATATATATATATATATATATATATGTTTTTGTGTGTGTATATATATATATATGTTTGTGTGTATGTATATATATGTTTGTGTGTGTATGTATATATATATATGTTTTTGTGTGTATATATATATATATATGTTTGTGTGTGTATGTGTATATATATATATATATATATGTTTGTGTGTGTGTATATATATATGTGTGTGTGTGTGTTTGTGTGTATATATATATATATATATATATATATATATATATATATTCCTTTAGTAAGGTGCATTTGAACAAGTAGCAAATGCTTAAAATACTGCTTATTTTGCATAAATGGATCATGATTTGTAGCATACTTATATTTCCTATAGTAAGGGAGAAGAAATTTAGTATTATGGTTTAAATTCTTATGGCATATAGCAAATTGTGTAGTTATTATTATATGGTTATTGCTTGAACAATGAAATAAATGATGCCTTGATTTTCTTTAATTGCCTATAAGGTTGTTTTGAGTGTGTGTATGGTTTGGATTTTTAACGTAGCTTTAGCAATTTTTAGTCATATTGCTACGATGTCTACATTGTGGCAGTTTATAGTGATGTCTAGCACTAGGGCATCATGCTGCAGACATGTAACATGATGTCCCATCCAGTCACATTATCCTAACACCAGGCTGACCAGTTCTAACATTAACCTCTTTATTGCTGAGCTCCTAGTGAGTCAGCTGTTAGTGTGATCTTTGGTATGTCTCAGCCACAGTTTGAATCTACATACTCTCGCATCCAAGGTGGATGCTCTAACCACTAGACCACCAGAGTGGTAGGTTGCTTTGATAAAGTGAACAAAAACTACTCAACCACAATGTGTAATTCAAATGTCTACTCGAGTATATCATACAAAAAATTAGAATGTTGAAAGCCATCTGAAATTGGCCTCTTCATGCCTGAGTGAGGTACAGTTTGGTCCCTGTAACAACGCTATTGTCACTGGAAATTAAGAAGCTGATCTGTGAAATATTATAGACTTTGAAGCCCTGATTACGCCACTCTGGTGTTATGTATATCTGTAATGTGTGTTTCACTTTTGTTTCATGATTGTAGATTCTACTTTTAGGCAGAATTATAAATAGGTTGGATACAAGTTTAATTTTAATCTTAATAATTAACCATTTACAAGTTTGGGATAATTTCTAATTGGTTGGGTGATTATTGCAACACAGGTCATGGCGGAATGTATTGTGAAATGTCATGTAAAGTTGAATTGTGATTATACAGTGATAATAGACACAAGCAATTAATTCATTCTTGATTCTTATTTCCTATTTTTATTCTTATTTTATATTTTATTTTACAGATGTATTTAATGTTGTGTTTTATATTTTGTTTCATTTATACTATTGGAATAATAATTTGGAATTATTGTGAATTCATTTAAAGATGTTTCAGCATTCTTTTGGACTTGGAGTTCATTCAGAACAATATCACTCTTTTGGACTTGTGATAAAATTTTAAAAATAGTTTTGGACTTAATTCACAATAGTGTAAATTGTCATTATTTAAGTTAGAAAATTTAATTATTTGTTAAGTCTGGGTTTGCTTATTTTGTTACTTTAAGACTAGAGAGTTGTGACAGTGGTAATGTTTCAAACTTAATAACTTTGCTCTGTATTGATGGATATTTCTAAAAATGAAAATTATCTTGCATAACATGAATTGTACATATCATTACTGTTTTGGAAGCAATGTTGATAAGTTCACAAAAGCGCATCTGGGGGCTCCAGGTACCCGATAGTCCAAAGCACTCTTAGTTAGCAATCACTGCCATCTCCAATATAGATGTGAGTTCAAGTCTCGGGTTCAGCCATTGTAGGTATGTGAGAAAGACTTCCTGTAGAATCCATGGGTCATTGGATTTTTCTGAGGTTTTCCCAGGTTCTCCCTCCACCAGTTATACTTGCCACTCTGTATAACCTATCTTGTGCTGAGAATGCCATTAAACCCAAAAGAATAACAGCAAAAGCACATACACATGAAATGTCTGAACTCCATATAAAATGTTCAGTGTTTATGTAAAATATCCAAATTCCATTTAAAATGTCCCAGTTTCATGTACGATGTTCCAATTTTATTTACAAAAGCTGTGAAGCCAAGGATGGTGTGTGCTACTGTCAGAGACAAGCAGGATGATCCAATTTGTATGGTTTGAAAGTGGATTCATATGTGTTATATAGATTGTATAGATAGTGGACACGCCAATAATCAGAGGTTAATGGGAAAATAGATTCACTTGTAAGAACATTTTCATTTATCAGTTTATTTGAAACAATAATTCAAAATATTTTTGAATTGAGATTGGAGCATTGCTAATTATATTTGCAGGTGATGTTAGAATACAATGGTCAGAAGGAAGTTGTTTGGGAGGAAAGTGGCAACCAAGGAGATCAGTGGAATAAAGCTTGTACTTTCCTGCCAGAAAATTCCAATGTGACAATCAGTTTTGTTGCAATCAGAGGACCAGGTCCATATGGTGACATTGCAGTTGATGACATAGAGATCATTATGGATTATTGTCAGCGTATGGGAAACAATTATAAACATTTTGGAATAGGATATTCCCCTTTGCATTATTATCACTTTTCTCTTCTTCTATACTTTGATACTCTCATCCCCTGACCTGTACATGTCATTCATCAGATGAGTTGAATAACTAAAATAAATTAAATTAAGGAGACAGACAGAGTCATTAGTACAAAAGTCCCTCACTTTAGAAGTACCTCTGTATAGGGTCACTCAATTTAAAGTATCGATGTATAGCATGGTCCCTTACTTTAGAGTGCCTCAGTAAGGCATAGTCCCTCACTTTAAAGTAGCTCAGTATAACATGATTATTCACTTTAAAGTGCCTCTGTAGAGCATGATCACTCACTTTAAAATAACTCAGTATAGCATGGTCCCTCACTTTAGAATGACTCAGTAAAGCAAAGGTCCCTCTCTTTAAAGTACCTCAGTATAACATGATCACTCTTTTTAAAGTACCTTAGTATAGCATAGCATTGTCTATCACTTTAAAATACCTCAGTATAGCATGGTCCCTCACTTTAGAGTGACTCAGTAAAGCAAATGTCCCTCTCTTTAAAGTACCTCAGTATATCATGATCACTCATTTAAAATTACCTCAGTATAACAAGATCACTCAAAAGTACATCAGTATAACATGATCACTCACTTTAAAGTACCTCAGTATAACAAGATCACTCACTTAAAAGTACCTCAGTATAACATGATTATTAACTTTAAAGTACCTCAGAATAAGGGGGCCCTGAGTGGCCAAGTGGTCTAAAGTGTTATGGATCACTGTCATCTCACCTCTGCCTGCTTGGGTTCCAGTCTCAGGCTTGGCCAATGTGGGTATATGAGAAAGATTGCCAGTAGTTTCTCATGGGTCAGTGGTTCTTTCTGGGGTTTTCCAGGGTTCTTCCTCCACTATTTATACTGACTGCCATGTATAGCCTATCTTGTGCAGAAAAATGGCGTTACACCGTACAACAAGAACAACCTCAGAATAGCATGGTCCCTCACTTCAAAGTACTTAAGTTATTACATGTTTAGGCTCTTACAAAAGTAACAAGAAAAGAGTGAAAACTTGTTGTGTAAAATTTAACAAATAATTTATTTCCCAAGAAAAATAAGGTAATGATGAGAAAAAGAACTTATAGTTTTACAACTCAAATCCAAAATTAATCTAAGATTAAAATTAGAAGTTCTGTTTTTAAAAAGGTCTAAATAATTCTGAGTTCGAGTCCTGATGAAATCCAAAATGGAAGGTGATGATGTATGCTGTGGTCAGCATCGTACTGATGTGTCAACAGTTTTTTGTTGAATCACATCAAATAATATTCTAGTGTTTGAATTCTTTGTAAATTTTGTTAACTATCCTTTTCCAAGAATTTAGAGCACAACTATTTCCAGGGTAAAAAAATCTATTGGAATCCAACTAGTTTGAAGAAAATAAAATAATTAGCCCAAAAGTTGGTCACAACATAAAATACTTTAACTTCTCAAGTCTTAAGGCAAATAATGCATACTCTTTCTCAAAACATCTATAATAATCTAGCTACAATGCAAAACAGATGCTCAGATGTGGGTCAATCCTCTGGAAATACCTAATTGATAAATGTTGTTTGTCACATACTCCAAGAATGGCCTAGAATCAAATTTATGAATCTTACTCTGAGAAAGAATTTTAAAAAATGTTGTTTACTTCAACTCTTACTGGTTATGAATCAAGATCATGAACTAGGTCAGCATTAGATACAAAGTTTATATTATTAGTTATTTGTTAAAGATAATCAGGTCAGACTGAACTTAATTTCTGGACAATTTCAAATCCAGTAAATATCATGTAATGGAATGATTTTTGTTTTTAAACTTACAAAGAATTTAGGTAAGTCAAATACAAATTAAATATGCATAACACAGTATAACATGGTCCCTCACTTTAAAATACCTCAGTATAGCATGGTCACTCAGTTTAAAGTACCTCAGTATAGCATCATCCCTCACTTTAAAGTATCTCAGTATAGCATGGTCCCCCACTTTTAAATACTCCCATATGGCATGGTCACTCAGTTTGAAGTACCTCAGTATAGCATCGTCCCTCACTTTAAAGTATCTCAGTATAGCATGGTCCCCCACTTTTAAATACTCCCATATGGCATGGTCACTCAGTTTGAAGTACCTCAGTATAGCATCGTCCCTCACTTTTAAATACTCCCATATTGCATGGTCACTCAGTTTGAAGTACCACAGTATAACATGGTCACTCACATTTAAGTACCTCAGTATAACATGGTCACTCACTTTTACTCTGCATAAGTTAACCACACTGATAACTGTTACACTTTTATGGCCTCCATGAACATTAATTATACAATGCTTTTTCCACATTTTTTTTATGGCATATATCTATCTATATATATATATATATATATATATATATATATATATATATATATATATATATATATATGAGAGAAAGAGATTCCAGCTTTTGGGGGTTTTTTTGTTTGTTTTACCCTATTGCCCCTATTTAGCTGAAGCTTTTGTCAAAGAGAGTAAGCATAAAGTAAATAAAAAATGTAAACTATGAAAATACATGCTTACTCCTTTAGGGTTAAATATTCATAATAGTTTTATCCATATAGATTCTGGTTCCAACAAATTAACATTTCACATACTGTGTGATTTTCTTTGCAAGCATAATGACTTCTCCATTCCCAGCAAATATGATTATTTTCTTAAAATGCATGCATTCTTCCATTACTTAGGAGGCAATAGATTTTAATCTTTGTTTAAGCTATATGCTACTTTAAATTGCTGTCAATCCTATTGGCAAGTTGAAAAGATGTCACTGTTTGAGAAATTTACACAAGTAACCATCTGGCATTTCCCTTAATTATATGGTACCATATTCATAAACACCCATGGGTAGCCTCATTTCCCTATTGGTAACATCACTAATGATATGGTCTGCCAAATCTTAACTTCAAACTGGTTATAGCTTGCAGTACCTGACTACTGCTGTGTCATATTTAATTAACATGTAAATACCACTACAAAGCAGTGTGAATTTTGGACAATGGAAGTGATAAACTACAATTAGAAGGAATAGCATTCCTAGTGGTATTAACTGATAATGGAATATGAAACTGCACTTTTATACATGAGTAAGATCACAGTCATCAAGTAAGTGAACAATTGGGATTACCGTACAATCGCCAAGACATCTCTCTCTCATAATGGGGCATAATTTGTATTTGATTATGATATACTGTAAGAAAATTGTGATGGAATGTCTAACTTGTCAATTCTAACACACCCATATCATATTTACACAACTTATATTGCAAGCAACATATATTACTAATTCATGCTGCCTTAGCACAGTTACATCTGATACAAGTTTGTAACATAATCGAGCTAACACCCTTTGAGACGGAATTGGTATTTAAGAAATAACAAACACTTATGCAAGTGACAATAAAAAGATGTATTATTCTCTCCCACTAATGATGAAGTAACAGGACATCAAAGTAAATACAAAGGTATATAATATGGATCCAATGGATAACTATGATGAAGAACAGATATACTTATTTGAAATATTCAATAATTATAAAATTGTCTCAGATAATTAAACACTAATGGCATTCTTATAGTCAAACACTATAATGAAATTCCTCTTAGTCAAACACTATAATGACATTTCTTATAGTCAAACACTATCACCTTCTTATAGTCAAACAATATAATGAAATTCCTCTTATATGTCCAATGTTTACTTGACATTTCTCATGCCCTTTGACCCGCTCCCCGGCTCGGTCACTTCAACCATCCAGACTTCTCATGCACATGTACGTTGGCACTTTCCTGGCGGTTTTGCATCACTATTGCTGCGGCCTCTGGCTACACCTAGTCAGTCCGCACAGTTATCCACACCTAGATAATCATACCTAGTTATCCACAACTAGTAATCCGCACCTAGTTATCCACACCTAGTTGGCTGAATATGAAAAGAAACAACTTTCCAAATAGTCTGCTTTGTGTGTATCTAGATTAAAATATCTGCATTTCAAATGGATTAACACTAACACACCTGAAATATTCCTTATGCATGACTATAATGTACGAATGGCATGCAAAAAATAGAAATATGATATACTAAAACTCTAATACAAATGTAATACGTCTTCAATATTAGTTATAATAGCGACAAGATGACCTACCAACAGGAGTATTGCATATGTGTTCAAATCCCTGTTAATAATCCGAATCGTACCATCTCTCGCTACCAAAGTACATAAGCCATACACTCTTGATGAATTAAACTACAAGTACGATAAAACAATGCAAACGTATAATACAACATTGAACGTGTTTTGCGAAACTGAACAATAATTAAAAAGAAAAAATATAACTCACCGAACTCATTGGCTCAAACTAAGATATATTGGCGATCCCGCTCCGACAGCTAAATACATAAAGAGCATCCCTCTAATGGCTGTCAGTCAATATCCCTAAGTAATATATATAGTCGCGCGTGTTAACATATATTACACACATGCCACGCAAGCAATGAAGGTGTCATGCGATGCAAAGAAAAGGTATATTTACAAGAAACTATGGTGCGCGAAACACGTCAAATACTAGAATTTATGGTGGTATTAACAAGCCATATCTGGTATTTCATAACAAAGTTAATTTTTTTATACTGATGATCATGTAATTGTTTAAAATCCTGTCTCAGTGTTTGGTCCTATATTTTTTCATACACGATCTCCTCCCCAAAATAAGATAATTTTTAAAACATAATTTTTCATACTTTTGGAGAGTTTATTCATATGATAAGTTATGTGACATATGATAAAGTGAATTGGATGACAAAATCCATATATAAGTTGACTCAGAGTATAAGGGGAAGCTAAAAAAATTTGATCAAAAAGTATTGCCTTATAGACCAGTATATACGGTAGTGATCACATTCCACTTTTATGACCTCTATGAACAGCGTTCTAGTGAATGAACATTAATTCAAAATGAATATATGATTTACCATCATTTTACCACCTTAGGGAACAAATCAGGTGAAATATTCATCTTTGAGTTTGTCATTTCACCTAAACAGGACTTAAGGCTCTTTTTTAACTCTATAATTATTTCACTATAAGTCAAGTCTGACTGACATTTTGTCAATTTAAGAATCTAAATTTAAATGAAACATGTAAAAACTTAAATTTGTAAAATAGAGACTGGGCCAGTTGTAGTTGGTTTGATGGACATAATTTTTGACACAACCTTGTAATATCAAACTGAAATTGTACATGGTAGTTGAGTACTTGAGTTTTCAATTTCATATAGCTTGTATTCAAACATAATGTGTAACCTGTTGATTAACATGCATTTGACAGACAAGAATCTGGATCATGGATGATATCTTACTGTTTCTAGTTATGATGTTTTTTTTGTCTCAATGCTACGCACTTTTTTCAGCTCACACTACATAATAATTTTAAAATATGTGTTTACAATTTTATTGATATTTAATGTCCATTTTTACATGTAGCAAACATTATGGAAATGATCCTCAACTGTGTTTGACAGTCTATGACATTTTTTTATTATAGATCCCATTTACTGCAGGGATGACTTCCAGAAATGTGGGTATAGCAGAAGTAGTCAAAGTGAAAACTTCATGTGGAATTGGAATGGTGACTTATATGGTAGGAGTTTCAGCTTTTTTTTAGTTCCTTGCTGCCCCTGTAATGGTCTTAAAGACTCGCAAAAGCTGGACATTATTCAACTCGTTTCATAAATTCAATATTAAATCGATAACCATTTGAGATTTTCTATATACTCCATTTGAAATGAATTCCACTGTAAAGTCTTATATACTTCATACTCAATTTGAAATGAGGACCACTGTAAAGGTCATATATTTTGTATACTCCATCTGAAATGAGTTCCACTGTAAAGTCCTATATAGTCATACTCCATTATATAGGCAGACACATCAAAAGAGGCCTATATTGTATCTATTAGACCTTTCTTGCAAACCGAGGCCTGAGTGGAAGCCAGGGAAATCCCTGCTAACAAATGCTAAAAGTCAAACAAGAGCACAGTTTATTACCATTTTGCATCAGTGCATATATTGAATAATGACAAGGCAGAAAATGACATCACACATAATTTACTCAAAATCTCACATACTATTATGTGTGGCACTCAGAAAATATGATTGTTTTGATAGGTCTCGTTATATTTGATGTTGCCATAATGTGTTACATTTCTAAATTTTCTGCACAAATAGCCGACTGTAATACTGTAATTAATAAGAACAATGAATTTAGTTATTCAAAATAAAGGTTATTGATTGCACTTAAGTCCAAGTCACAATTGTTTACTTATAATATTTATGTTCTTATTTGGTTCCCTGGCATAAGTTTGTCTCATTTTTCTTTATTCAGTTTAATATTACAATTTATTTTATGTATGCATGTAGTAGGTATGTAACATGTATATGAATTATACACATTTATAACTTTCTATGTGTTGCTTGCTGAGAAAAATAAAACATGCATGATCAAAAATAAAGAAACTCTCTTTGGAGGATTTCACCATTACATATCTCTCTTGGCATCCGTCCGTCTATGGGAGACAATGGTGTATCTCCAAAGTAAGCTTTTGTTTATCCTTCTTTCTAGCTCTCTTTTGAGCTTGTTTTATTTTTCTCTCTTCCTCTGCATTTTGAAATGTCTGCCTGACAGATAGACGCCAGCTGGAACGGTTGTTTGCACAGCTCTCCCAGTCATTGACATTGATGTTTGCCGTCTTCATATCCTTCTTGCAAACATCCTTGTTGCGCAGATGTGGTCGTCCAGTTGGTCGTGCACCTTCTGCTAACTCCCCATATAACTGGTCCTTGGGAATGGCCTGGGTCCATTCTCTTCATATGGCCAATCCAGCAAAGGTGCCTCTCGCTGAGAATGGAGAACATGCTGTTCATGTTGGTGCATTCTAGAACCTCTGTTTTGGGTACTTTGTCCTGCCACTGTTGAGTTTCCTCTCGTGTCTTGCATAGGTTGCCCATGTTTCGCTGCTGTAGAGAAGTAAGCTGAGCACGCAGGCTTGGTAGACATGCAGTTTGGTCTTCTCTGTGAGGTTGGGGTTGTTCCAGACTCTCTGGTTAAGTCTGGCCATCGCTACTGCTGCCTTGGCAACCCTGCCGTTCACCTCAGAATCAATGGAGAGTAAGCTGGAGATGTTAGACCCGAGGTATGTGAAGTTCTCGACAACTTCCAAGTTGTACCCATCAGTGGTGACAGAAGGAGGGGAGTCTGCATTCTGCGCCATGACGTTCATTTTCTTCAAACTGATGGTCAGTCCAAATTCCTTACAAGGATGGGAGAGGCGGCATACCAGCTGCAAAAGTCCATCTTCCGTGTGTGATGTCAAGGCTGCATCATCGGCGAAGAGCAATTCACGGATGAGTACCTCTGTGACTTTAGTCTAGCATGGAGACAGGTTATGTTGAACAGTTTGCCATCAGCCCTGGTATGGATGTACATTCCCTCGCTTCAGTCCTTGAATGTGTACTGGAGAAGCATGGAGAAGAAGATGGCAAAGAGCATCGGCGCAAGGACACAGCCTTGTTTTCCTCCTCTGATGACTGGGAATGCTTCAGATGTTGCGCCATTGAAGCACACTGTGCTGTGCATGTTCTCGTGGAATGACATGACAGCAAGCAGACATGGAGGGCAGTTGATCTTCTGCAGGAGTCTGAAGAGTCCACTCCAACTAAGCAGGTCAAATGCCTTCGTCAGGTCTATGAAGGCAATGTAGAGGGGCATCTGCTGCTCATGACACTTCTCCTGCAGCTGACGTAGTGAGAAGATCATGTCTACAGTTGACCTGCTGGCTCGAAATCCACACTGGGACTCTGGGTAGATGCAGGAGGCTAGGATCTGCAAGTGCACCAAGGCAACACGGGCGAAAGCCTTTCCAACGATGCTGAGGAGGGAGATGCCCCAGTAGTTGTTGCACTTGCTACAGTCTCCTTTGTTTCTGTACAAAGTGACGATGTTGGCATCACACATATCCTGTGGGATGTATCCCTGTTCCCAGCAAAGGCAGAGGAGTATGCGTAGGGGCTGGAGCAGTGCTGGTTTTCTGCTCTTGAGGACTTCAGGCGGAATGCTGTTGCTTCCAGGAGCCTTCCCACAGGCAATGCAATCGATGGCTTTTCCGAGCTCTTCCAGGGTGGGCTATGTGTCTAGCTCCTGCATGACAGGCAGGTCTGGAATGGCGTCCAGGGCAGTTCCATTGACACTGTTTTGGGTTTCATATAGCTTGAGATAGTGCTCAACCCATCGCTGCAGTTGTTTCCCCTGGTGTGTGATGACTTTGCCCGTCTTGGACTTGAGGGGGGCGGTCTTGTAGCTGGGGGGGCCTGTCACCTTTTTGATACCCTCATACATTCCTCTTGCATCCCCGTTGTCAGCAGCTGTCTGTATACTGTTGAAAAGGTTCAGCCAATAGGTGTTGGCACAGTGGCGGGCGGTCTTCTGGGCATTGTTCCTTGCAATCCTGAATGCTTGTAGTGTTCTGGGGCTAGGTGCAGCCTTATATGCCAGGAGCGCTTTCCTCTTTGCCTCAGTCATGATTCCATCTCCTCCCAGTTTGCCTCATACCAGTCGACATTCTTTTGTTCCCTCTTCCCGTAAGCTGTGATGGCTGAATTGTACACAGAGCCACGGATATGGGACCACTTGGAGTCAATGGTGTCATCAGGTGTCACTTTGGTCAGGTCTTTCTTCAGTTTGTTGATGAACTGCTGTGTTTTCTCTGTGTTGCTTGCACAGCAGGTGTTGATGCGTGGGTGACCCTTCTTCTTCGCACCTTGCTGGCCATGAGGGAATGGTCCATGTTGCAATTGGCACTGTGGTAGCTGATGATGAGGTCTAGCTGGTGCCAGTGGCATGAACGTGGGTGTCTCCACGACACCTGGTGGATCTCCTTGCATTTGAAGAAAGTGTTGGTCACACATAGGCTGTGTGAGCAGCACATCTCCAGCAGTCGCTGACCATTCTCGTTGATCTTGACCCTTCCGTAAAAGCCGAGACAGGTGGACCAGGCCTCATGGTCAGCTCCCACTCTAGCATTGAAGTCTCCTAGTAAGTAAATGCTTTCATTGTTGGGGATACTGGATATTGCCTGATCCAGAGCCTCATAAAACTTGTCTTTCTCCTCGTGGGTGGAGCAGAGGGTTTGGGGCATACACGCTGAAGATGTTGACTGGGCCTAAGGATGTTGACAGCAGGAGGGCAAGGATTCTCTCAGTACCTGATGATGGAGGTTCAATGAAGGCAATTAGCGTGTTCTTTACGGCAAAGCCTACACCATGCTGCCTAGGTTCATCCAAGGGCTTCCCCTGCTAAAAGATCATGTAATTGGCTTCCCTGATGGTGCCACTATCAGACAGTCAGATCTCCTGGAGGCAGGCAGTGTCAATGTTCAGTCGGGAGAGTTCTCTGTCAATGATGGCAGTCTTCTGTGCATCGTCGATCTGCTGTAGGTCAGCGGTCAATCCAGGACACATGGTCCTCATGTTCCAGGTTGCAAAACGAAGAGTTGGAGTCTTCTTATTTCTTCTTTTAGTCTTTCCTGGTGCGGAGTTTTGTGGCCCACTTGTCAAGATGGTTCTCTAAGCTCCACACACCCAGTGAAGCAGGCAGGCCATGGCGGGCAGCACCTTACTGACTGGGGGCTGCCCAGCTTGAGGTGGGTGGTAGCTGTCAGTGAGACCTGGTGATCTCTCCCACCGTCAGAAGTAACCCCTGGCACCAAGCTTTACACCAATCGAGCTTTGACTTTGAACCGGTAAACAGCTATTTCTCATGTTGTGCCAATGCCGTGCGATGACGCTGGAGTGTCCTCTCCAGTGGAGCTATGAAGCCTGGGCAGGGTGGTATGGAGAATCAGCTGTTGTCCATGCAGCAGATCCCCCCTCTCCATGCAGCTGGTGGGCCCAAGGGAATGCCGAATGACGATACAGCTTGGCACCAACAGCATCACAGGAGTTGCCGGAATGACGCTGAAGTCAATGTCAGACTGCCTTAGGGACTCCATCTCCGGATTTTCTATCGGGGTTTACTCCCTTAGCTTTTCCCATGAGTGGATATAGCCACAAGGCAGCAGAGGTTTGGAATCAGAGTTTTCCTTCTCCTAGATGAGCTACCATCCAAGGTTTATGAGTCCCATATACCCGAAGCAACTGGTTTTAAGGCGCCAGTGGCCCGCCTTCACCCTTTCTCCTGTTAGTGGAAAACATGGTCTGCTGGACTTCAAATCTATGCCACTTGCGAAGGCCAGGAGTTGGAATTTTAGTTAACAGAGGCAATCAGAGATGCAAGCCATATGGGGCAGTTTTGGAGGATTGGGACGCTTGTCTCCCACTCCCACCCCGTGCAATGTCAACCTTTGACCACACCATTACATATACAAAGGTACAGAACTGCATTTTCAAAATTCAGTTTAAACAGCTTTTTTTCTTCCACTTTCTCTTAATTTTTTGTGTATGTGAAATGCTAAGAAATATGTCTTTGAATCAAACTTACTGCTGCCTGAGATGCCATTTGGTGTTCAAACTTATGTCTTTATTTGTTGGAAGCCATTATATGTATATTGCAGTAAGGTCATTATCCAACAAAATGTATTCACCAAGGTGGTCAGCAGAGACTGGAAGGAATTGTCAGCTATCTTTCATGTACATGTGTAATTGAGGTTCTGGCATTACATATATTTTTGTAAACACATTTGAAAAGAGGAAAGAACTAAGAAACCATATTTTGCCAGACTTGTGATTCCTTTGTAACCTGGACAACTGTAACAGGCAGCATATCTGTAGGAGAAGAGTCATATCTTCAAATTGGAGCCAGTTTAGGCCACTTTGAAATTGCCCTCGACGAAATTGTTATTTTTGATTGTGGTAGGTGGAACATACATAAGATATAAAGGGAAATTAGAGAGTTAATGTTTTTTATATTTTATATATTCTTCACTTTTCCCATCCACATAGAGATTTTCCAGATGGAATGCCTATGTGGATATCTTTACTTCCCCCATCCACTGAGATTATCCATATGGAATGCCTATGTGGATATCTTCTCTTCTCCTATCCACTGAGATTTTCCATATGGAATGCCAATGTGGATATCTTTACTTCCCCTATCCACTGAGATTTTCCAGATGGAATGACCCATGTGGAAAATCCTTATATATCATCACACATGTAAAAGGTTTTTCTTTGGCTGGCACATTATCACAAGATTTGTGAATTTTCTCCATATAAAATGATAACTTTTCATGTTGTATAATCATGACATTACTTTTTGTGTGAAGATACAATGTTAAGTTTTTAGTGTAATACTATTAATATAGCTTTTTGTAAGGTTCTAAATCCAATCAAATTGCAACAGTTTTGTTGAATAATGTCATGAAACAATTAGACCTTTTTTCTCGATGAATTTAATGCTACATTTGTAATGCATTCTTCAGCATAACATTTACAGATTCATACAATTTCATTTTCACCTAAAAATAGGTCAATAATTGTAAATAGTTCCTTCCACTTCCCATTGGGTAATATGAGATGTTCTTGTCAGCAATATTTTAAGATTAATTTCTGTCTCCCATTGGTCAATATGAAGAAAATATTTTAACTCTGATTCATGGAAGTTAGTATGAGTTTGAGTAATCAGTAATTGTGTATTTTCACCTTCTTTCAGTGAATCAGTACGAGGTCCACTGGTCAATAATTTTATGATAATTATTTCTGCATGTCATCAGTCACTAATCAATAATCGTATTATGTATGACACATACCGAACTATTAGAAGTACAGACCCAAGTTTGGCATCACATAATACTGGAATAAAAAAAAAATCTACCACTACATTTGTTTATGCATTAAAAGTCAACGACCATTTGGGGCAAAATGGTCTTTATTTAATGTCAGTTTCCACAATTGCGTAATGAAGAAGGAAACAAATGAATTTTAGGTGTGTGAAATATTATTTCTACTAAGGAGTAAGTCTGAATATTTGCATCGATTGTACATATGTGACTTTTTGGGGTGGATTTGAATGAACACCCCATTGAGTACAATGCATCTGTACCTTGAATGATGTTTGACCTGTTGCAGAGGGAGATAACGTGTCTGCTTGTGATAAGTTTAGATTACTCAATTTGTGGTAAAATTAGTGGCTATGATACATGCTATAAGAATACATTTTTGCATAAAGCAGATAATATTTTCTGCCTTTGTCTGCTTCCATCTGTACAACCTTCAGTCCATCCTTCATGATACCATTTTTGCTCTGTAGCCTTAAGAGTTAATTTGGGCCTGTGCTTCTAATAGTCCGACATGTGTTATGCATAATACAATTATTGATTAGTGACTCATGATTTATATTAGTAGATTAAACTTTGTTAAAATCATGAAGGCTTTTCTTTAAGCTTTAAAGTCTTGAGAGAAGTACATGAAGCTCTATGACCATCCCTAGCTTGAAATCAACGCATCCATTGCCTATATCGTTAAATCTTCCAAATCTAATTATCACACATCATTGTTGCCTACATTGATTTCAGAGCCAACATCTGACATATTGAATCCTTTACAGTGGTAATTCTAATCTAAAATTTTAAAATGACTTTTGATAGAACTATTAGTCACACATAAAGATCTTTTGGATCTGTTGAAATGATGCACTCCGCCTATAACAAATTGCTGCTATTATTAAATATGGATACACCTTTAAATGACTTATTTAAAACAGTTCAGCTGAATGTGATCAAAATTCAGAGCAAATATCCTGGCATAAGGTTAATATGGCTACCATTGCCAATATCCTGGCATAAGGTTAATATGGCTACCATTGCCAATATCCTGACATAAGGTTAATATGGCTACCATTGCCAGTATCCTGGCATAAGGTTAATATGGCTACCATTGCCAATATCCTGGCATAAGGTTAATATGGCTACCATTGCCATTATCCTGGCATAAGGTTAATATGGCTACCATTGCCAATATCCTGTCATAAGGTTAATATGGCTACCATTGCCAATATCCTGGCATAAGGCTAATATGGCTACCATTGCCAATATCCTGGCATAAGGTTAATATGGCTACCATTGCCAATATCCTGGCATAAGGTTAATATGGCTACCATTGCCAATATCCTGGCATAAGGTTAATATGGCTACCATTGCCAATATCCTGACATGAGGTTAATATGACTACCATTGCCAATATCCTGGCATAAGGTTAATATGGCTACCATTGCCAATATCCTGGCATGAGGTTAATATGGCTACCATTGCCAATATCCTGGCATAAGGTTAATATGGCTACCATTGCCAATATCCTGGCATAAGGTTAATATGGCTACCATTGCCAATATCCTGACATAAGGTTAATATGACTACCATTGCCAATATCCTGGCATAAGGTTAATATGGCTACCATTGCCAATATCCTGGCATAAGGTTAATATGACTACCATTGCCAATAATAGGAAACAAAATGTTCAAAGCATTATATTTACCCTTGTTTCTTGGCCAACTGTCTTTGAATTTGGCTCTCAAGCAGATGTCTAACAAGTGAGTATCTCAGACCCATTTGGGCATCTTGATTTATTTATAGAACCTTGTCTCACTTTCAAGACAGCAATTTATTGGTCATTACAATTTTTAAATAATTTATTAGTCCATCTACTAAATGAATTGGGGGCCCTGAGTGGCCGAGTGGTCTAAAGCGCTCTCCGTTATGGATCACTGCCATTTCACCTCTGTCTGCATGGGTTCGAGTCTTGGATTCGGCCAATGTGGGTATGTGAGAAAGCCTGCCAGTAGCTTCTCGTGAGTCGGTGGTTCTTTCCGGTATTTTCCCGGGTTCTTCCTCCACTATTAATACTGGCCGCTGTGTAATGCCTATCGTGTGCTGAAAAATGGCATTAAACCCCACAACAACAACAACAACAACTAAATGAATTGCCAAAAGAATTTTAAAAATTGAATCAATATTGCTATCTTGTGCACAGCACACCACCAAGAAAAATACATATCAAAATGAACCTATTAAGCTCTTGGGGTGATTAGAAAATTCATATTTTGGTTAAATACCTGAGGCAAACAGTAGCTGTTGTAAGTTTACACCCCATACACATTAGCTGTGCTCATTCAGTGCTTTAGGGAATCACCAGACAAAAGCCAAATAGAGAACTAATTTTGTTTTGAATTTCTTTATCAACCTTCATCTGTATATACCACATGTTATCTGTATGTGATACTTGTTATCTGTATGTAATACTTGTTATCTGTATGTAACATTTGTCATCTGTATGTAATACTCGTTATCTGTATAATGCTTGTTATCTGTATGTAATACTTGTTGCCTGTATGTAATACTTGTTATCTGTATATATCACTTGTTATATGTATGTAATACTTGTTGTTTGTATGTAATACTTGTTATCTGTATATATCACTTGTTATATGTATGTAATACTTGTTGTTCGTATGTAATACTTGTTGTTTGTATGTAATACTTGTTGTTTGTATGTAATACTTGTTTTCTGTATATATCACCTGTTATCTATATGTAATACTTGTTGAGAGTGTGGGGATAGCAGGTAATGTTGAACTCTTCTGATGTACTGTTGATAATGTGAAAAATAAAAAGCATGTTTCAGGTCAGATTACACATTACAATAAGTGTATGTATCATGCACTGCTGATTTGTGTCCGATTATGCATTACAGTAAATTTATGTGTCAGACACTGCTGATTTGTGTCCGATTATGCATTACAGTAAATTTATGTGTCAGACACTGCTGATTTGTGTCCGATTATGCATTACAGTAAATTTATGTGTCAGACACTGCTGATTTGTGTCAGATTATGCATTACAATAAGTGTAAGTGTCAGGCATTGCTGATTTGTGTCCGATTATGCATTACAGTAAATTTATGTGTCAGACACTGCTGATTTGTGTCAGATTATGCATTAGAATAAGTGTAAGTGTCAGGCATTACTGATTTGTGTCTCATTATGCATTACAAAAAGTGTATGTGTCAGGCATTGCTGATTTATGTCTCGTTATGCATAACAAAAAGTGTATGTGGCAGGCACTGCTGGTTTGAATCAAATTATGCATTACAATAAGTGTATGTGTCAGGCACTGCTGATTTGTGTCCGATTATGCATTACAATAAGTGTATGTGTCAGGCACTGCTAATTTGTGTCAGATTATGCATTACAGTAAATTTATGTGTCAGACACTGCTGATTTGTGTCAGATTATGCATTACAGTAAATTTATGTGTCAGACACTGCTGATTTGTGTCAGATTATGCATTACAGTAAATTTATGTGTCAGACACTGCTGATTTGTGTCAGATTATGCATTACAATAAGTGTACGTGTCAGGCACTGCTGATTTGTGTCAGATTATGCATTACAATAAGTGTATGTGTCAGGCATTGCTGATTTATGTCTTGTTATGCATAACAAAAAGTGTATGTGGCAGGCACTGCTGATTTGAATCAAATTATGCATTACAATAAGTGTATGTGTCAGGCACTGCTGATTTGTGTGCGATTATGCATTACAATAAGTGTATGTGTCAGGCACTGCTGATTTGTGTCCGATTATGCATTACAATAAGTGTATGTGGCAGGCACTGCTGATTTATGTCTCATTATGCATTACAATAAGTGTATGTGTCAGGCACTGCTGATTTGTGTCAGATTACACATTACAGTAAGTGTATGTCAGGCACTGCTGATTTGTGTCTCGTTATGCATAACAGTAAGTGTATGTGGCAGGCACTGCTGATTTGTGTCTCATTATGCATTACAATAAGTGTATGTGTCAGGCACTGCTGATTTGTGTCAGATTTTGCATTACTATAAGTGTATGTGTCAGGCACTACTGATTTGTGTCAGATTATGCATTACAGTAAGTGTAATTGTGTCAGACACTGCTGATTTGTGTGCGATTATGCAATACAATAAGTGTATGTGGCAGGCACTGCTGATTTGTGTCAGATTATGCATTACAGTAAATTTATGTGAATGAAATGCAAGATCTAAAAACTTTCCAAAACTTACAGTAGCATGGGGAAATATGCAGATATCCTTATTCATAAATCATTTGTGACCTGAAGACACCAGTAAGATTTATTTGAGATGGCATCATCTGCAGTTGTCCATTACAAGTTGTTCATCATGCCAATAATTTTAACCCAAGAACAGATATAGGATGTACATCACCATTCCATTTCATTTTAACCCAAGAACAGATATAGGATGTACATCACCATTCCATTTCATTTTAACCCAAGAACAGATATAGGATGTACATCACCATTCCATTTCATTTTAACCCAAGAACAGATATAGGATGTACATCACCATTCCATTTCATTTTAACCCAAGAACAGATATAGGATGTACATCACCATTCCATTTCATTTTAACCCAAGAACAGATATAGGATGTACATCACCATTCCATTTCATTTTAACCCAAGAACAGACATAGGATGTACATCACCATTCCATTTCATTTTAACCCAAGAACAGACATAGGATGTACATCACCATTCCATTTCATTTTAACCCAAGAACAGACATAGGATGTACATCACCATTCCATTTCATTTTAACCCAAGAACAGATATAGGATGTACATCACCATTCCATTTAATTTTAACCCAAGAACAGATAGAGGATGTACATCACCATTCCATTTCATTTTAACCCAAGAACAGACATAGGATGTACATCACCATTCCATTTCATTTTAACCCAAGAACAGATATAGGATGTACATCACCATTCCATTTCATTTTAACCCAAGAACAGACATAGGATGTACATCACCATTCCATTTCATTTTAACCCAAGAACAGACATAGGATGTACATCACCATTCCATTTCATTTTAACCCAAGAACAGACATAGGATGTACATCACCATTCCATTTCATTTTAACCCAAGAACAGATATAGGATGTACATCACCATTCCATTTCATTTTAACCCAAGAACAGACATAGGATGTACATCACCATTCCATTTCATTTTAACCCAAGAACAGATATAGGATGTACATCACCATTCCATTTCATTTTAACCCAAGAACAGATATAGGATGTACATCACCATTCCATTTCATTTTAACCCAAGAACAGATATAGGATGTACATCACCATTCCATTTCATTTTAACCCAAGAACAGATATAGGATGTACATCACCATTCCATTTCATTTGAAGCCAAGAACAGATATAGGATGTACATCACCATTCCATTTCATTTTAACCCAAGAACAGACATAGGATGTACATCACCATTCCATTTCATTTTAACCCAAGAACAGATATAGGATGTACATCACCATTCCATTTCATTTTAACCCAAGAACAGATATAGGATGTACATCACCATTCCATTTCATTTTAACCCAAGAACAGATATAGGATGTACATCACCATTCCATTTCATTTTAACCCAAGAACAGACATAGGATGTACATCACCATTCCATTTCATTTTAACCCAAGAACAGACATAGGATGTACATCACCATTCCATTTCATTTTAACCCAAGAACAGATATAGGATGTACATCACCATTCCATTTCATTTTAACCCAAGAACAGACATAGGATGTACATCACCATTCCATTTCATTTTAACCCAAGAACAGATAGAGGATGTACATCACCATTCCATTTAATATCTTCTTTTAATTAAGAATTTTCAGGCAATGTATTTAAAATTGGGAAAACATGAAAGTGTGGATGAAAATTAATGTACATTGGATGATATGATTAAGATGGGAACAGTTTCTACAGTAAACACAACATGACAAGTTTTAGTTGGGCACTGTGTTTGCAGTACACACAACTTGACCAGGATGAGATGAGAACAACAGTACCCACAACTTGACAAGTGTGAAAAACTTTCAGCTGTTGACCTAGGTTGTCACCTTAGAGGAAGCTAAATAATAAAGATAAAGCCAATTCTTGAAAAACTGGCAAATGGAAAACATAAGAACTCTACAGATAAAGCCAATTCTTGAAAAACTGGCAAATGGAAAACATAAGAACTCTACAGATAAAGCCAATTCTTGAAAAACTGGCAAATGGAAAACATAAGAACTCTACAGATAAAGCCAATTCTTGAAAAACTGGCAAATGGAAAACATAAGAACTCTACAGATAAAGCCAATTCACCAGTACATATCAATTACCAATACATCCTTTATGTAAGAAATTTTCTTTTGCTTTAAACTTTTCAGAATAGGAGTGGGGCGGGCATTGTCCATTAGATAAATGTTAATTAGGTCAGGTAATTTATGTGTTGCATACTTCACATATAATAAACCCAGATCTGATGTCCAGTGTTATGACTGGTAAAAGGTCTGTAGATCTGGAACCAGGCTGTTTGTTCTCCTATGACCTAAAGTGGACACCAAAGATCCAGATGTACTGGCCAGTTATAGGTTTTGTTTCTTTTATTTTTCATTTTACTTTTGTAAATATATATTACTAAATTAATGAATACCAGTTTTGTATTTGAAGAGTTTAGAATGATAATAATGGGTTTACTCAATTCAACTGAGTTGTACCAGCACAACAGACATTTATAACATTCAAATCGGACATTTTCTTTACCAAGGTATTTAAAAAATAATCAAACACAAGACTGTTTCCCCCATTTCAGCACAGTTTAGCAAATGTTGAAACATAGCAGAAAGTGTAAATTCATAGTGGCACTAACAACGAGATTTCTTGATGGAATACAATTTTTGATTCTATGACTCAGATTCTACTGCAAAAGTGTTGATTTTCAACCAGTCAGAAAGACTGTTACATTAATAGGTGTGTCATAATCTTTTTACATTTTCTTCATTAAGGTCAGATGAGTGCTACTGCAGAGGGCCAGAAAGCAGTTTTGAGGTCTCCACCTTTCCAGCACACAGGCAAGGCACAGTACCTGACATTTTACCACCAGATCCCCGCCACTGATACAATAAAGGTAGGATATGTGATGATAAAGATGATAACAGTGATATGATAATAATGATGGCAAAGGTTTTACTAATTATGATGCAGTAGTATAAAAGTGTAAAAGTGGCAATTTTCCCTTTTACGTCACCTTTGTGGTCACTCCACCAGACCAGACTTTGTCTCTACTTCCATCACATAGTTAACCCCTGTATGACCTATTGCACATTAATTTTGTCCACACACACATACACATATGAACACACATATTTGATGTGAGTGAGCCAGTCATGGGTGATAGAGTCTCATCTGGATGGAAGTGCCGCAAGGGAGTCCAAATAAGGCACAACATCTGTCTTTCATTTTACCCCTGTGGATGTATAAATGAAATAATCCTGCAGGGGGATATACTTATTTAGGAAACTTTCAATGTAGTCTTGAAATTTTGTTGCTAACTTAATGTGGAAAATGAAATGCTTATATGATTTTGATTAATAACATCATTATTGATTTGAAAGTCATTTCACTATGATTTTTTCAGTGTAACAATTTATAGCGATGTCTAGCGCAAAAGACAGAAATAGATGTTTTTCTGCTCCCTGTTATGTTCTGTATCAATGCATCATTGTTGAAAAGTCCAGCCACTGAAGCACTCAGTGTTTTAAACTGGTACCAAATCTTAGGATCCAACACAACTATGTTATTGCATGTGCAAAATCTGCAGTTACACTTGCAGTTACATATGCATGTAGACACAATCATCATGTGTTAAGATTTTGTCAGCTTTCCTTGATGTCCATGTACAATCAGATGAATATGGACCTATGCAAAATGCAAAAAGGCCATCAATGATTATGAAGCATACTTTTTGTAACTCATCAATAATGTTGTGTTTGGGATAACCATGGAAAATCCATGTGAAGTTGATCTTGTCCATGATAATGAGCACGACAAACTTCTACAGCTAATATGTGTCTGGCTTTTAAATTCCGAAAAGTGTTTGATGGTGCACTTACTGTAGTTCTCAGTATAAAATCAAAACTCAAATAGGCAAAACCAATCTATTGTCTGTGGGATTTGTCAAAGCTTCTCTTGTACAAATTGTTGTATTACAAGATCAGTCCATTTTATCAGGATCATTCATGATGCTGTACGCCAACACTGATTCATTCCTGAGTCATATCACCACTGACGACATGGACATGGCAGAATCAGTGAGGAATTGAAAAAACATCTGCTCTTTAGTAACACCTACAAAATGGTGGTTGGCATAGTTAAAGATGAATGTTTGGGCAAAGAAATTAAAGAGTATGTGGGACTGCAACCCCAAATATACTAGACTGTGGTTGAACTAAAAAACATCAAAAAAGGCCAAAGGTGTTCCAGAGTTGATTGTAGAAAAATATCTCAAGCACACACTGTAGTAATAATATCTCCAAGACCGTCATGAATTTGCACACATGATCTGATCCAGTAAACATCACATGGTGTATACTAATGCACCAAAGTGAGTTTGCCAGAAATTTTCCTAAATATACTACAATCTGAGAGGGTATCGGAAAGAAGCTGTCATAGAACAGCTAGCCATTGCAGCCAAGGTAACTCATGGAATTACTCAAATATGGCTGGCCAAACAAGTGATACCAAGGGATGCATACTTCCCGATAGAATCACCACTTAATATGTCTTTGGCCATTGTGATGATGTAAACCACCTTACGATTTTTACTGGTTAACATATAAAAACAAATCCTGTGACAGTCTTGTATTTGCTTGAATGTCTTGCAATTCCTCTTGCAAAATCCATGGCTGGAAGGATTTAGTCCACAGCTGATATGTCACCAATCAGTAATGAATTAGTTGTCTTGGAATATCAGTCAGTTCCAAAATGGTGAATATGTTTATAGACCATACCGGGCCAATGGCATCATGTCTGCATTCCAAGTGTACTCAGATACTGAAAAAACTTGTCTCTGAGTGGTTGTAATGGTGCTGGCTGTGAAATCATTTTCTGAGTAACAGCAGTTGTCTTTTGTTGAATCACATTATATGCTTTCAATCATGTTGTGCATGTCACTTCATTGTTCAGTGCAGCTATAATAGAGGGAAGTTGTGCTACCCATTCCTGAGACCAGTCTGGGTTTATCAGTAATTCATCTGAAGACAGATGACCAAACAACTCTTCTGCAGGAATAAGTTGTTGTTATTGTTGTTTTTGTTGTTGTAGGGTTTAATGCCTTTTTTCAGCACAAGATGGGCTATATATGGTGGCCAGTATTGCTGGTGGAGGAAGAACCTTGGGAAACCACTGACCCACGAGAAGCTACTGGCAGGCTTTCTCACTTATCCACATTAGCCGAGACTGAGACTCGAACCCAAGCAAACATAGATGAGATGGCAGTGATCTGTAACGGTGAGCGCTTTAGACCACTCGGACACTTGGGGCCTCCTGCAATAATATGAATAAATCATTACACAATAGCTTGGTTATAATGTAATCTGTCATGCCTGACACATATTCACACATGGTGTTTGGCTAGCATCACAGCCACATATCCAAGAAATTCTTTGCCAGGAAACACATGTAACAATCATGCCATTGTGAGTGCTCCATGTGCCTAAATACAGTTGCTTGCATCTGCAGCAGTTGCAGACTATTTTGATGTGAATGACAACACTTCTTTGCATCTGGAAGCCACATCAACAGTAGTGAATGCTTATTTGTAGGTGTACTGTCAGCCTTGTTGATCATGGTCCAGATTGTGAGGAAGAAATAACAAATCTGCCAGACGGACGCCATGAGGTTTTTAGACATCGAACCAACCCTGCTAAATCTTTCTTGGTACTGGTAAATAAATTTACCACTGCACTTGTTTGACCAGCCATATTCAAGTTACCTTGGCTGCAATGGCTAATTATTATATGACAGTTTCTCCCAAATACCCTCATGGATTGTTGTATATTTGGGATAATTTCTGTCTTTTTGTGTCCATTGTTTGTTTGCTTGTTTGTTTACATAGTTCTCCCCCTCTTATATGGCCATCCCTTCTGCACTGCAAAAGTGGCATTATAAGACAGGTGGCCTTTCAGAGGGAGACTTATTTTTTTGTGAGAAGTATATGTAATGTACTTAGTAAGATAGCTACACACTACAAAGCACTTAATATCTTCATTTAAAAGTAACATTAATTATTTAAAGATTCTTCTTGTTATAATAATATACTTATTTCAACTGGATATACATTGATAGTTATTATTCTTGGCATAAGCATGATATGCGAGTAGCTATTGTTGTCATGCACATTGCAAAACCATTGAAAAACATCACTGAAATCTTGGTACAGTGTGACCCCGCTATAACACGGTAGTTGGGAGCCATAAAACCCGACCGCATTATAAACCAAACCGTGTTATATGCAATCAAGTCAGCTGAAGAAAATTTACCCCCCCAAAAAAAAAAAAAAATTGTGAGGGGGGGTAACAAATGTGGGCGGTAAAATACATGCTTCGTCGGCACACTTACCATCTTGAATGGATGCATATTAAATGAGAAATACACCTGTAGTGAAAACAGAGAAGACATGATAAAAAAGTTTACTTTATTTAGAGAACCATGAATAGGTACATATACGTGAATCCTGTTTATATATAAATGTCTAATGTGTACTCACCTGCTAACCTCATCATATACATTGAATCCAGAATACAAGTGATTCCATCAAAAATATGCACACACAGCTTTAAAATATTCATTAATTTTGTAACAGGTCATATTGGTCTGAATTCATTGGAAAAACATAGCACAATCACATAACGAATGACAAAGCACATTTACTTTAAAGTACATTCCAAGTTGGTAAAGTTAGTTTGCATTTTAAGCCGCCATCAGCATAAACTTTTCCCCTACAAAAAGTAAACTTTGACAGCACAGTGTTCCAGTCAGGTCGGAAAATGCAAAAATCCATCAGATGCCATCACTTTTATTTATGTTTGGTACTGACTTCCTTTGAAGAAAAGTTCTTTGCTGTTATTGAAAGATTGTAGTCGGCTTTCTTTGATGAAGGGTGCATGCGCTTTTGAAGTCGCCGCTAAAGGACAGCTTTGGAGAACCAAACGAATGCCCATTTCTTATTGTGTCGGGAACATCAAATAACTGTATTGCATGATTGAGACTGGTATTTTTTCCATTTGCTGAGTACATTTTCATAACAGTCAGTGCTTCAAAGGTAATCTGTTTCCTTTGAAATTTTAGCAAACTATTTTATCTGGGTGCATTTTTTAAAAGTAATTGGCCATCGTTTAGACTATTCTAGTTACTGTCCCTCCATGCCTACTGAATAAACCAATAAGTAAGACGTATTTTATTTATTTTTTTTTTGTATTGCTGCCTTCCACGCATGCGTCTGAGAATAAAACAAAGGGTCAACGGACGATAGAGACACAGGTGTTCTGATGACAGGGATTATTACAGAAAACGTGAGCATTCTGAAGGATTTAATTCTGAGTGAAACGAAGAGGAATTTTACTTACCATCCACATACAAATGCCAGTCTTTGTAAATATATTACTTACTAGCGAGCGGCTGAAAATCCGATGAAAGATAGATTGCGAGACAATGCCTCATCCGGTTGATCTCCATTACCAGAAATGTCAACAACAAAAAAAGCAGATATTTCACAACATACAGAACTCATGCTAGATGTCAGGATAAGCGGATTATGATATAACAGTGCACTGTTTAAATGGTTTTTCAGTATGGACTAAGAATTTGTTTATGTAACAATGGATAAGTTGCAGTGCATTTTATATCCAGTTTGCAGCTTCCTTTCATGGGGCCTCTGAATTTCTGCACTCCAAACCAATGGTTGTATATAAAAGTTTAAACAGCCAGCAATGTCGGCAACAAATAAAAAAAGCCACATGGTATATTTTACAGCCAATAAGGAAAACAATCCAAGTTTGCGACATTGGCGAAGACCTATGCGATCCCAGAATAAACTTTTCATGCGGTTTTTTCTTCTTCTTACTTTTAAGAAGTAGAAAAAAAAACTTTTTCGCATACGACAAAAATACTTTTTCGTGTAGGAGAAAAATACTTTTTCGTGTACAAGAAAAATGCATATACAATTTCAGGAGCCAAGCAAAGATTGCCTTGCATGTTTTATTTATACGCGATCTCTTCCCCAAAATGATAAGCAACATTTTACATTTTTTTCATACTGTTTAAGAATTTTTTTATGCACAAGAAAAATACATGTATATGAAATTTCGGGAGCCATGCCACGACCATGTTATATCCGAATTCGCATTATAACAGAGCGCGTTATAGCGGGGTCACACTGTACATACATATTTCTCTTTCCGTTTGCTTAATTTTCCCACTGCTGCTAAATAACCTCCTTATCTGTTACGACGTTGTTTATTCGAGTCTTTTCAACGTAAAATTGTTTTTATTATTAAATAATTTTCTACATAAAATGTTTCAGCATACCCACTCCCCACCTTACCTGATATCGTCGAGTAAAATAACCAACTTTCTTCTAAAATAATACGTGTCCATTTACATGATGACTTGTTAATGTTTGATAATGACTTATTCGGATGTTGCTAACTGTATGTGATTTATTTATGCTGACCAAACTTTTGTCGAGTGGATGAAATGCCTTCTTCGTAAAGAAAGCGATAATGTGTTGTCATGTGATTTTTATGGTACCCTGTTTTATTCAAGGTCAAAGTTAATTTCTCTTTGTGTGTGCATTAATGCACAAAATCTATTTTTAGCCTATGCTGACCCTGTTACGATCTTAATAATTACGTTTGGTTGTAAACATCAAAGAGAATACTCAACAGATGTGTGAAGCCCAAAACTCTGTTATAACATTGTTAAGCCCATTTCCTGTAAATGTCGGCTTTTATAAACAATGACAAAATATTAATCTTGCTGTTACATGTATTTTAGTCAATACTTCTTTCAATATCATAAACTTGACATTGGGAGACATGTATCGACGATAGAGATAATCAGATTACTTACCTTATGTCATGATATAAATCAATTATTGGTTCTGGATACATTTGAAAAGGTAAAGTGGCTGCTAATGAGGGAAACATTTTATATTGTTGTCCTAATATGCTGGCCGCTGGTCACATTAGAGGGGTGGCCGTTCTTGAGGGGTTCTTTTGAATACAAACTCATCTGTACCAAGAGATTCTGGCTGTAAGAAGCGGTGGCCACTGGTCAAGGGGGCCATTAAAGAGGGGGATTACTGTATTGATACAAATTTTGTGTTTTTTGAGTGCCACCAAGTATAATTTTGGCTTTCATACCTCCTTTGACAACCCATCCTGCAATTCATTCTTCCAGTATTTGATTAGTTGCATTTAAGTCATGAGTGAGATCCACATTGGTGAGTTAACATCCACTTATATCTTTTGATGCTTGGAATGCAAGGTTATGTCGGTAACATGCACCGTCAATGCGGTGTTTCACCAAGCATTGGATGGTTATTTTATCAAGATATAGATCAAGCCATGTACCAGGTCCACAATAATTATGGACAGGAAAATGGTTTTTGCCTAGATATTTACTCCATGGTGTCCCTGGCAATTTGTTAATGCATCAGTGATATCACTGCTGGCAGTGAATTTTTTAATACTGGATTCAGCAATTGAGATCAAACACAAGTTACAGTATTTGCTGATAAACCTTTATGTGTTTGAACTTGAGTTGATTTGCGGTATGTTTCTTGACATGAGATCATGTTGTGCAGGAAAACAATAATGTGATCCTTGAAAATCAAGTCAATCATGCAGAATGTTTTAATGAGGCTTGCACATTAACACTGACATCATCTATTTGACTTGACCATACCAAAAAAAAAGTGAATCATGACAACTGTAATATGCCGTTGATTTTTCATGGCATTGATATGCATGGTCTTGTAAATATTCATCGGGTTGAATTTCATGACATGTTTACATCGATTACTTTGGACTTTTCTCACCAATAATTTGACTGGAAATTGCATGAGCAAACATTGAGCTAGTTTGGATGTGGATGCATCAATTTAACAATTGTAAACAATAATATATAAAAATGTCCAGCAGTGATACCATATAAAAAAGTGGGAAGCAATGCAAAAAAGCGAGAACAGCAAGAATTTATTTTGAATGTTAGAAGCCTGCAAAAAGTACAGTTGTGACAAACCGCATGAAAATACCTCACAGTGGGCTTTTAAGTGGCATTTGCAATGCTAATTAAACCAACAAAGCAAATTGTCAGATGTGCCGAGGATATAAAAACAGCTACAAGGGTTACAGCAGAAGTGGCAACACTAATGGGAACAGTTTCAGAACCGGCTCCAGTTCTTTAGATAGGCAAACACACAAAAATAAGAACATCAACACAAGCAGTGGCAGTTTTTAACATGCTTGAATGAGATGGTGGCTGAAGTCAAACAAAATGAAGATGTCCGAGAACCTGAAGAACCACTTTCTCCACCACCTCCCATATACCAATCATTGATGCATACACCAAAATAAAATTTTAATGAAGTTCACCAGTGGATCAACAGAGGCCCCTTTCATACAGGTCTTAATATACCCCCCAACTTGAATGATTTGGTGACTAAAGAACCATTGAAGGACACTGTTGTTGTTATAGGATTTAATTCCATTCTTCAGCACAAGATAGGCTGTACATAGTGACCAGTATAAATGGTGGAGGAAGAACCCTGGAAAACCCCAGAGAGAACCGCCGACCCATAAGAAGCTGCTGGCAAGCTTTCTCACATACCCACATTGGCCGAGCCCGAGACTCGAACCTACACAACTATCTCACCTCTGTCTGTGTGGTTTCGAATCTCGGATTCAGCTAACATGGGTATGTGAGAAAGCTTGCCAGTAGCTTCTCATGGGTTGGTGGTTCTTACCAGGATTTTCCCAGGTTCTTCCTCCACTGTTAATACTGGCCGCCATGTATAGCCTATTGTGTGCTGAAAATGGCGTTAAACCCTACAACAACAACCAATCTATGAATTCAAGCCATGTAAGAAATGTAATTTTTCACACAGTCTTAAAACAATAGCTACAAAAATAAATGAATGCATGGTGCATTCTTAAGTGATTCCAGAAATAACATTGTATATAATAAGTGAACATATTAACTACTAATGTATAATATTGTTCCTTCCTTAGGTAAAGTTCAACATCTTTGAGAAATGGGATTAGTCTTTGTAATTTATGGCATGTAAACAATTTCTCTTCCAGACAAAGTTCTTGAATCATCATGATGGAACAGAAACACTACTGTCCAGTCATTCCTCCATTACTGATGATCTAGAGATGGTGTGTGTCAACCTTCCCCAAGTAACAGCAAATTCATCTATATCATTTGAGGCCATAAGAGGAGACAACTCTATGAAAGACTCCAAGCCTACAGCAATCAGAAATGTTGAAATTAGACATGGATATTGTCCAGGTATGTTAGGATATCATGCCCCATAATTACTGTCCAAGTACGTCATGATATCATGCCCCATATTTACTGTCCAGGTATGTTAGGATATCATGCCCCATATTTACTGTCCAGGTATGTTAGGATATCATGCCCCATATTTACTGTCCAGGTATGTTAGGATATCATGACCCATAATTACTCTCTAGGTATGTTAGGATATCATGACCCATAATTACTGTCCAGGTATGTTAGGATATCATGACCCATAATTACTGTCTAGGTATGTTAGGATATCATGACCCATAATTACTGTCTAGGTATGTTAGGATATCATGACCCATAATTACTGTCTAGGTATGTTAGGATATCATGACCCATAATTACTGTCTAGGTATGTTAGGATATCATGCCCCATATTTACTGTCCAGGTATGTTAGGATATCATGCCCCATATTTACTGTCCAGGTATGTTAGGATATCATGACCCATAATTACTGTCCAGGTATGTTAGGATATCATGCCCCATATTTACTGTCCAGGTATGTTAGGATATCATGACCCATAATTACTGTCTAGGTATGTTAGGATATCATGCCCCATAATTACTGTCTAGGTATGTTAGGATATCATGACCCATAATTACTGTCTAGGTATGTTAGGATATCATGACCCATAATGACTATCCAATTATATCAAGATATCATGCCCCATAATTACTATCCAGATATGTCAGGATATCATGCCTTATAATTACTGTCCAGGCATGTCAAGATATCATGCCTTATAATTACTGTCCAGGTATGTCAAGATATCATACCTTATAATTACCTAACATCATGAGTGAAATATTTTTGGAAAAAGACTTAAACGATTCTAATTTCAATAGCATAACTTAAACAGATGGCATCAACTAAATTTCTGAATTTGTTGGATATGAATTCATACAGTGTGTATGAATACTTTATTTTGGGACATTCTGTGTGTTAAATTTTTGTGATTTTGAAAGCAAGTGGTGCAAATATATTTGGTCCCTACATTTTAACATTAAAAGTTTCATAGTTTTCCATTTAAGATTGAAATTTGCCAAGATAACAACATGTGAATATTTCCTTCATCTATGACATTTGTTAGGGTTTAAATGACAAAAGACGGTGATGTTTAATTTTGAGTACCGAGTTGATTGGTTTCAAAGTTTTCAATCAGTCTTTTAAACTACATAGCTACAGGTGATTTGTCCAATTATATTGATGTATATTCTAGAAGAATAGCAAGGTGTACTTGATTTACTCTATCTTGGAAGACACTGAAAGAAATGCTGGTAATAATGTGGGATGTTCCAGTGACCTAACAAAGTTATTGAATCACTTTCAAAAGTTTAGTTTCTACTGAACATAAGTAGAAAATTTTATCACATTATTGCCAAAAGACAGAATTATTGATTATATTGTCGTGTCAGATTGGCATAAAATATATGTCCCTTGTGATAAAATATTGTATGCACACTTAATCTACAGTTGAGAACACAATGTGATGAAACATCATTTATTGTTTTAAGCACTGAGAGCCCAGAGACAAAAGTGAATTGGGTTTTTAATTATTTTTTTCCATGTATATTGACATTTAAGTTTTGCGTAATAATGATTCAATAATATAGATTGATAATATTGATATATTCACAGTTGCTTGTTAGTTAATGCAATTGTCCTGTGTTTTTTGTGCAGCATTTTTTGTCTGTTAGCAGTTGTTTCTTAATATTTGGCATACAGTTTCATCCTGAGTTGAGTTGCTTATTACATAGGATGTGCCACTTTAAAGCCAATATGGCCACTAGCATACAGCAGCCATCTAGAAAGTCATACCACTTCACCCCTGGTCGTTAATCATTAACTAAAATTCTTTGACATTATTTTTAAAACTATTAGTGAGACTTGTCACCCGTACAGATTTCCACTACTATAAGATTGGTTGTGTCAAAATCTGAAAGAAGATATGCTATCAACTAAATTGCATATGTTAACTGTTTGTAGTGCAAAGTGTGGTATATTGGAAGTACTGATGCATGTTTCCAGTTGTTGCATTACAGTACTTAAAGACAGTCATGGGACCACACAATTATGTCCATTATGGCCAGGTGCTTTATATTGAGGTGATATCAAGAGATAAACTTAAGGACAATCAATCGAACACAAAATTATGTCCTTCATGACAGTGTCCTTTGTATGGAAGTGAAATGAATAATTAATGTTCATACAGACAGTGGAACAAAATATTACATCCATTATGGCTGGTTCCTTTTGAATGGAAGAGAAATTGATAACTAACCGTCAGACAGTCACTATACAATAAAAGTCTGTCCTGTATAGCCAGGTAATTTATACAGACTTGAAATAAATAGACACACATAAGGATCACTAGGAAACCATAAAAGTCTGACCTTTATTTCCATGTTGAAAAATGAGATGCAAAATACTTGTACAGTTTTAATAATTGCAATAATATGATAATATTCCTGTGAATGACAATGATAATGTGCATGAAAATACAGTCAAGCCAACTTATTTCAATCTTGGTTATCTTGAGAATCTGTGTATATCAAGCCTTTTGTTCCGGTCTAAAACAGTCCTACATTGTTATGCTAATTTATTACTACTGGTCGCATCCATTGTTAAGTCGATATTCTTGTTATGTTGGGCATCAGGCTTGGTATGTAGTAACATGTGGACCCACTTAACTCGACAAAATTCAATTTTTAATGTCCATTTAAGAGAAATTTTACAGCAAGTGATCATGTGTTTACACTACTATCGGTACCTTGAACCGGCAAGGGTGGAAAAAGTCATTACAAGACCAAATTTTACTGGTACAAATGCTAATCAACCAATCTCATCAATGCATGGTTTATCACTTGCATAGAGTGGAGAAAATTATGTTGTAAGCAATACTTTATAGTAAGGAAATTGAGTAAATGCATTCAGACTTTTACAGGAGCTGCTTTCATAATGGACATTACTACATGTCAACACCATGATTCATTCCACACAGTATCGTGAATTTTATCTTATCTGTAACTCAGTAAATTATCATGTCAGCATCATTAAATATAGCTAAAAATACCTAATTCATTTTACACACTATATTTAACCCTTTACTTCATGCAAGTGTCTTTGGACGCCTCTACTCCATTTGCATGGAAGCACCTTTTGACGCCTCTACTCCATTCGCATGGAAGCGCCTTTTGATGCCTGCTGTAAACAGCCATTTTGAGCTGGTTTTCATAGTGCCACCTTCGGGGACCCCCCTATTAGATACTACATTCATTTCTGCGAATGACAATTACATCAGATCACGTGGTCACTGTTTATACACTGGTCGATGTCTGCTATTTAAAGTAACTGGGTCATAATCTCCACACTCAAAAATGTTGGTCGCGGATTTCATTCAGTACTTACAAAGTTTTCATGATTAGAATCACAACTATGAAAGATTCAATAACTTAGATAAATGCTCTGATATTGATGTAGGCAGCAATTAATTTTTATAAATTATCAAATTCAGATGACTTAGTGATGTAGACCCAGACGAAAAACGTAAATTTTGATTATGGGAAATGGCAGCTACAGTTGGTCATGCGGCCTCACTGACATGACAGTGAACAAGTTCTCAAGATTTTAAAGCACATAAAAAATTCTTCCGTGAAAAATAATTACACAGCTATAACAATTGGACTTTACTCTTAAATTTGTCCACATACAATTGATATGTACCAAAAATGTAAAATGGTTAAAATTGCTGTTAAACGTAAACATAAACTACATTGCTTCAGTTCATAGGCAGGATTTCATTCAGTACTTACGAAGTTTTCATGATTAGAATCACAACTATGAAAGATTCAATACTTAGGTAAAGGCTCTGATATTGATATAGGCAGCGATTAGTTTTTATAAATTATCAAATTCAGATGACTTAGTGATATAGATGCAGACGAAAAACATGTAAATTTCGAGTATGGGAAATGGCAGCTATGGTTGGTCACGCAGCCTCACTGACATGACGGTGAACGAGTTCTCTCAAGATTTTAAAGCACATAAAAAATTCTTCCGTGAAAAATAATTACACAGCTATAACAATCAAACTTTACTCTTAAATTTTTCCACATATAATAGAGGTGTACCAAAAATGTAAAATGGTTAAAATTGCTGTTAAACGTAACATACACTGCATTGCTTAACATTTCACAGGCAGGCCTATGTGTATGGAGTTGAATAGGTAACAGGTGTTCTGTTTATAGCGCGCTGCACTTTGTAACTATGCTCTATAAGGTAAAGGGTTAAAACTAATAAGGTAATTTTAGCTGTATTTACCAACACTAACCTGAAAATTAACAGAATTTACAGGTAGGATAAAATTTACACTGACTCTCCTTCTAGTGCTGTGTTGCTGACAGTCACTGGTCAAAGTCGGGAGGGATATGGGACTACAAATGTATGGATAGAATAAGTCATCTTATTACAGAATTTGATGTTGAGACAAATAGCTCGAAATACTTGAACACGGTTTTCAGTTTGTTGTTACATCAATAATGACAGTCTTATCATTTTTTCCTGTACAGAAACAAATTTTATTGGTAAAAATCAGCATACCGGTGTAAAGAAACCTCTGATGATCAACAAAATTGATCGATTTTCAAGCACAATGTTTGTCAGTTATATTTTCCTACTAGTTAAAGTCAACATTGTAGTGTAAGCCTTAATCTAATTAGCTTTGAAACATCACTTGATAGTAAAAGTAATCAGACATTCCACACTGCACTAGAACTGATACACACCAACAGCTGGTTTATGTTATGCATTCACTAGGGTTTAAGTTCCATGGGAAATAGACACTCAGGGCAGACTTTACTCCCCTTCCAAGCTGTATTGATGTCTTGTATATAATAAATACTATAGAACGCCTTCTGCAGTTATTCTTCAATAACAAATAACATTACATGGTGGCAGCGGTAAAAACACAGGATCGAAATTATCAGAGTTGAAAATGGCTTCATTTCAATTTACAAATCCGGACAAATATGACTTTTCAAGACCTGAAACTTGGGAAAAGTGGTTTCAACGCTTTGAACGCTTTCGGCAAGCGTCTGGACTTAGTGAAAAAGAGGAAGAAATTCAAGTGAATACCTTGATTTATTCCATGGGAAGTGAGGCTGATGACATTTTGTCTTCGTTCAACCTGACAGAGGAAAATCAAAAGAAGTGGAAGCCCGTGACAGATAGATTCATGCTATATTTCATTCCAAAGAGGAATGTAATTTTTGAAAGGGCAAAATTTAATCAAAGAAAACAGGAAGAGGGAGAAACAGTGGACAGTTTTGTTACAGCTATCTATGTGTTAGCAGATAATTGTAATTTCGGGCCACTACATGATGAAATGATCAGAGATCGACTTGTAGTTGGACTGCGAGATTCAAAGCTGTCAGAAAAATTGCAGTTAGATGCAAATCTAACTCTAGAGTCAGCCGTTAGTCAAGCTCGACAAAATGAAGCTGTGAAAAAGCAACAAACAACGATACGAGCAAGTGGAGAACGAATGTCTGAAATGGATGCAGTAAAATCGTCTTCACTGAAATATGGGAAACAGAAACATAAAATCCCAAATGTTCAGCAAAATAATGTCAGCAGAAAAGGATGCATGAGATGTGGAAAGAAAATTAATCATTCTCGAGATCAATGTCCAGCAAAAGAAGCAGAATGCTACAAGTGTAAGAAAAGAGGACACTATGCAAAATGCTGTTTGTCAAAGTCAACAGTTCGCACAATAGAATCTAGAGAGGAATCTGGATTTCTAGGGACTATTAGCACGAAGAAGGGTCAGCCGTGGATAACGTGTGTGAGATTAAACAACACTTCACTTGTATTCAAGATTGATACTGGAGCTGATGTGACTGTAATTCCTGAGAGAGATTTAAGAAAAATTGGAGACCAAAAACTATCAAAGTCTGATCGAAAACTGTATGGACCTGGAAACTTTGAACTTAAAGTGCTTGGAAAATTCACATGTGGACTTGAATCAAACGATGCATTCAGTGTACAAGACATATTTGTTGTAAAGGGACTGAATCAGGCACTCTTGGGCAGGCCCGCGATTCAGGCTCTCAAGATAATTGAACAGGTAAATATATCCTCAGTAAATGCCTCAGATACAAACTCACAAAATGCAAGCAAAATTCACGATAAATCCATACATTTAGATAGGGATTATCGCGAGAAATTTCCAAATTTGTTTAAAGGTCTAGGGAAAACAAAATGGTTCTATAACATAACTCTGGACAAAAATGCCAAACCTTATGCTTTATCTACCCCAAGAAAGGTTCCTATCCCTTTATTGAATAAAGTTCAAGAGGAGTTGGATAGAATGGAAAAAATAGGTGTTATTTCAAAAGTAGATGAGCCCACTGAGTGGTGCGCGGCAATGGTTGTTGTTCTGAAACCAAACGGTACGGTACGAATTTGCGTGGATCTAACAAAACTGAATGAATCGGTTAAAAGAGAAAACCACCCACTACCATCAGTTGAAGAATCCCTTGCAAAACTAGCAGGTGCAAAGTTTTTCACCAAACTTGATGCAAACTCAGGCTTTTGGCAGATAAACCTGTCAGAAGATTCACGCCGCCTTACAACTTTCATTACTCCCTTTGGAAGGTTTTATTTTAATCGCCTTCCATTCGGAATCAGTTCTGCGCCTGAATTTTTTCAGAAAAGGATGTCAGAAACGCTGGAGCGACTTGACGGAACACTCTGTCACATGGACGATGTTCTTGTCTTTGGGGAAACGCAGAAACAGCATGATGAAAGACTAGAAATGGTAATGAAATCAATTCAAAAGGCCGGCGTCACTTTGAACGCTGAAAAGTGTGAATTTTCGAGACCATCAATAAGGTTTCTTGGGCATGTTGTTGACGAAAATGGTTGCCGACCTGATCCAGAAAAAGCCAAAGCTATAACGGAAATGGAAACACCGAAATGCGTAACAGATATACGACGATTTCTCGGTATGGCAAATCAGCTTGGCAAATTTAGTCCAAATTTGGCAGAAAAATCAAAACCATTACGTGAGCTTTTGAAAGGTAAAAACTCGTGGACTTGGGGTCCAGATCAAGAACAAGCTTTTAGAGATATCAAGCAAGAAATGATATCTTCACCAACTTTAGCACACTATGATCCAAATAGAGAAATAGTTGTATCTGCAGATGCATCTTCATTTGGACTAGGTGCTGTGCTACGGCAGAAGCACGGAAGCACTCTGAGACCGGTGGCGTTCGCATCACGAGGTATGTCAGAAACTGAGCAACGCTATGCTCAAATAGAAAAAGAGGCCCTTGCAATCACTTGGGCTTGTGAACGCTTCAGTAGCTATTTAATTGGGTCACAATTCAAACTTGAAACTGACCATAAGCCATTAGTACCACTAATGAGCACAAAAATCTTGGGAGATTTACCCCCTAGAATTCAACGCTTTAGAATGCGTTTGATGAGATTCAACTTTTGTATAGTTCATGTTGCTGGCAAAAATTTATTAACTGCTGATGCTCTATCCAGCGCACCTTTAAGTTATCACTCTGAGAGTGACAGAGAATTTCAGGCTGAAACTAACGCCTATGTTGATTTCGTAGTTAGCAATTTGCCTGCATCAAATACCCGACTTGAACAAATAAAGTCTGAATATCGAAATGATTTGATTTGCAAACAACTTGTACAATTCTGTGAAACGGGGTGGCCAGAGAAATCCGCTATTGACGGAAAACTTCAATCGTACTGGGCAGATAGAGGTGAATTTACAGTTCAAAATGGTCTTTTAATGAAAGGTACACGCCTTGTCGTACCAGAATCACTTCAAAGAGAAATCCTAGAGAGAATTCACGATGGTCACCAAGGCATAGTTAAATGCCGAGAACGCGCCAAAACGTCAGTTTGGTGGAAAGGACTAAGTACTCAGCTAGAGCACTTGGTAAAGTCTTGCCAAAATTGCATCGAAAACTCACGAGATCAAGCTGAACCAATGATACCAAATGAATTTCCAAGTCGACCTTGGCAAAGAGTCGCTTCAGACTTGTTTGAACTGAATGGTCAAACATATCTCTTGGTGATTGATTATTTCTCACGATACATCGAAATAGCAAAATTGCAAGGCACAGGTTCGAAAGCAATTGTCAATCATCTCAAATCAATCTTTGCGCAACACGGTATACCAGAAGTTTTAGTTTCAGATAATGGTCCGCAATACACATCCGCAATACTCAAAGATTTTGCAAAAAGTTATGGATTCAGGCATATTACAAGCAGTCCAAAATATCCACAGAGCAATGGTCTCGCCGAAAGGGCTGTTCAGACAATTAAAAGAATGCTTAAAAAAGCAAACGATCCTTACATAGCTCTTTTGACATATCGCGCAACACCATTACCAAATGGATACAGCCCTGCTGAATTACTGATGGGAAGAAAATTACAAACTACTTTGCCAATGGCACCAAACAACTTAGAGCCGAAATGGCCAGATTTAATGAAACTGAAGAAATCGGAAAACTATCAAAAGCAAACTCAAAAGAGAAATTATGACCGTCGACATCGCGTCCGAAATATGAAAAAACTTCAGGTAGGGAATAAAGTATGGATTAAAGATCATTTTTCTTCAGGGATAATTAAATCTGAGGCATATACACCTCGTTCATACATGGTAGTAACTGACGAGGGAGAGATACGGCGTAATAGGAGAAATTTAGTTCCCATGCCTACCACATTATCGGAGCCTCTAAAAGTGACTGCTTCAGACCCTGATACTTTGACTGACTCAGATGAAAGCAAAGCAGTGCTAACCAGTCAAAACGGATAATTCACACGTTCGGGAAGATTGTCGAAACCACCTGAGAGACTGAACTTGTAAAATAAATTAAGCTGATGTAGCTTGTTTAGAAATGTGGTCATCAGATCACGTTTCATTTTAATGTAAACTTCTCAGGAAGGGAGATGTAGTGTAAGCCTTAATCTAATTAGCTTTGAAACATCACTTGACAGTAAAAGTAATCAGACATTCCACACTGGACTAGAACTGATACACACCAACAGCTGGTTTATGTTATACATTCACTAGGGTTTAAGTTCCATGGGAAATAGACACTCAGGGCAGACTTTACTCCCCTTCCAAGCTGTATTGATGTCTTGTATATAATAAATACTATAGAACGCCTTCTGCAGTTATTCTTCAATAACAAATAACATTACAAACATTAAGAAAAGAAAATACTTTTTAAGAATGTACAGTCCTACATGTATATGTACTTAAATTGGCCTAGATTTTGGCCAGCGTGAGAAAACAGTTGCCTTGCTGATGTTACCATAGAGATTAGGCTTTCACAGGCAAAATTAAAACAACTGTAAAGTACTGACATTGTTACAGTAACTTAAATGTTGTAAAAATATGTGACTTGTTACTTAATCTCATTTTAAAAACTTCAAATATTTTTTTTTTCTTCTGTTACTTGGTTTGAGTGAATTCTTATTTTTCTTGTGCCTTATAAATGACATTTGTTTTTAGAAACATTGCTCCTCATTTTTCATGCTTCAAATGCATAATCATTGTACTTCAGTAGATTTGGCAACTAAACCCTGACATCTCGGGACCTGGTTATGTCAATGATTTTTTTACACCCCTGACATAATCATTATAACCAGGCTTGAAAGTACAGGTATGTGAGATTTAATTGAAATAATAGTTCTGTGCAAGAAAATGGTAAAGTCCATGAAAGTACATGTATAGAAGATCTAACTGAGATAATAGTTCTGTGAAAGAAAATGGTAAAGTCCTTGAAATCAGTAAGTAGCCACACAAACGGAAAGACGTTATGGAACTAAGAATAAAGAACAAGAGCCCAAACTTTGGTATCATTGTTTCTAGTGTCAGCGCTAAAATATGCAATTGTTTGTCATCACTGTTATCTACATTTGAAAAGCTTGTTATATATTTTTTTACTGTTTTTGTTTTTGTTCCTTGTAATCAGATAAGCAACAGGGAGTAGAACCTTTGATATCAAGCAATAATGCTTGAAAACTGAATATTGTTCATTGGAAAATCATTCATTTTTGGTTCTCTTGATCTGTATGAACCCAGTAGGTGTCCCCTAACACAGGCTTCAGTTTGCTTTCAGTGAGCAGATGTCCACCATAAAGGTGTCCCCTGTCACAGGGTTCATTGTTTTTTCAGTGAGCAGATGTCAACCATATAAGTATCCCCTAACAGGTTTCACAATTATTTTGAGTGAGACGGTGTCCACTGTATATATAACAAAGATTTCACCATGAGTACAGAAGATCTTTCTGCAGTGAATGTTGGATTGTACCATCATATAACTTATATAACTCTTCATAAGCTAATCCAAAATAAATTCGTTTTACTCCGATATCAGTACTTTATTTTGCTAGATAAGCTATGACATGCAGTTAATGGTATGACATGAGATTACTAATTACATCCACTGAATAATCAATTTGTATTTCAGACACACTTGACCTACACAACTGTACTTTTGAGGAAGAGCATGCTCTGTGTAGTCATAATATTGCATCATCTCTCACCCCAAGCTGTGATCAGCCAGTGTACATATGGATGCGTCACAGTGGAGCCACCTGGACAAACCAAACAGGGCCAGATTTTGACCACACATTTATGATGAAGGAAATGTACAGGAGTTTCACACATGAGAATATGACAGGTTGGTGAATGTTTTTAACATTCACTAAACTGAACTCTTCATACATAGGAAACATTTCGACTCTTAATGTTTCTTAGTTTTGATTTATTGAAATACAATTAAAAACTGACAATCAAATACTTATTAAAGTAAATAATTATATTGTTTGTTTGGTTGCCAAAGATTGCACTGTTAGGTTAGTCAATACTAGTAAAAATTTGTTGCTGAGGGCTTTATCAAGGATGTTCATGAATACAAAACGTGGAATATGCCAGTTATATATATTTGGGAATTAAATTTTCAGCTTTAGAATCTCAATTTGTTGCATTAAGAGTCTGAAATTGAAATTTGTTTCAACAGATTATAAACCTTTAGAAATTCATGCATTTGTTGGCAGATATGATATATTGAATTTATTTTGTACTCATCTGGACTTTAGGGTCTTTGATGTAGAAAAGTTATGGACTGTATTGACAATCACATATATGCAACTTATCAATTAGTTTTTAGCTGATGTGGTTGTAAAACCATGTGAGTTTATGGTATGTCCCTTTTTGCATCATGTGTTGTCTGTAAACAGTTGCTATTTTATATTTTCAAAACTGTGGGACTAATTCAATCAGATTTTGATACAAAGCAACATGTGTTTTCTGTAAACAGTTGCTATGGAAACTGGGGGACTAATTCAACCAGATTTTGATACAAAACATCATGGTATAATTTTCCTTCATGTGTTTGCAAATATATGCTAATCCACCATCAAATGTAGCAACCATGAATAAATACAGAAAAACATTTAAATGATGAAATGATGTCTTCTCAAAAATTGCTCAAATGAATTAACCAAATGTAACTGCAAACATCCTTGGTTTACAAATACAAATATAAAGAACATTTTTGTGAGCAGTTAAACCTTGGAGACATAGTGTTATTCCAGGCAGTAATCTTCCATACTGTCAGAAACCTACCTATACAAAAGCATGTACCACCTGCCATATTCATGTCTATAATGTACCCTCACTTTGTATCTAATTAAAGGTCAAGGACATTACATGTATGTTGATGCCTCAGTTGGCAGTCCTGGAGACACATCAACATTAGCGCTAAAGGATTTTCTTATCGGCAAGTTCTGTTCCCTCCGATTCTTCTACCACATTTATGGCAAGTCAACACCAAAACTGCGTGTCAGAGAAACGATGAGACATATTGATATGGTTTTGCCCTCATTTGACTTGAAGGCCTGGATTCCTGGTTGCATTGAATTGAAAAATGACTGTTCAGTCGAGGAGTCAGCAATAAGATCTGTGTCATTTGTGGCTGAGAGGGGAGATGGTCCATATGGAGATATTGCTATTGACGACATCAGCCTATCGTTACAGAAATGTCCTGGTAAGTTTCAATATGGAAAACTGATCATGGGTTTGATGTAGCTGAGTGCAACACTGTAGTATATGCACCTATAGTGGAAGGCATATACGGTTGAACTTCTGTCTTGACATTCAGAGTGGTTACACAAGAGGTTTTAGAGTAGATGAATGAAACTTGTTGGGCATGTTTATATGTATATATGGATTAGCTAATTACATTTTTATGCTAGAGTTTTCTTTCATCTTTCTTTGTTATGCTTTTTTTATTGTTTTGGTCTTTGAGATTTCATACAATTGAAAGTTTGTTATAACACACCTACAATCTTAGGAAATATGCAGAATTTAATTTGTTGTTAAAAATGAAATGAAAAAATGGGATTTAAAACTGCCTTTCAGTGTTGAATAACAGTTTAAAGTTGAAGAATAATACCTAAACAAGGTCCACATTTTATCATAATAATTATCTATAATGTTAATAGTTATTGAGAAGTTATTAGAGCCATAATCACCGTTACTGTTAATGGTCATTGAGGAGTTACTAGAGAGATAATTACCTATAATGTTAATGGCTATTGAGGAGTGGAGAGGTAATTACCTTTGCTGTAAATGTTTATCAGGGAGTAATTAGAGAGACAATTACCTTTACTGTTAAACATTACTGAGTAGTTATTGAAGAGATAGTCACATTTATTGTTAATGGTTATTGGGAAGTTGTTAGAGAAATAAGTACCTTTACTATTCAAGTGTATTGGAGTGTCTTTAGGGAGATAATTACCTTTGTTGTTCATGCTTATCATTAGAGAAATAATTACCTCTGCTGTTCATGTTAATCAGTGTCATTATGGAGATAATTACCTTTGCTGTTCATGCTTATCATTAGAGAAATAATTACCTCTGCTGTTCATGTTTATCAGAGTGTCATTATGGAGATAATTACCTTTGTTGTTCATGCTTATCATTAGAGAAATAATTACCTCTGCTGTTCATGATTATCAGAGTGTCATTAGGGAGATAATTACCTTTACTGTTAACGGCTTTCAGGGAGTTATTAGAGAGATGTAATTACCTTTACTGTTGATGGTTATCAGGGAGTAATTAGATAATTGCCAGTACTGTTAATGATTGTTAGGGTACTATTAGCTAGACAATTACCTTCTCTTTTAAAGTTATTGGGAGTTATTAGAGAGATAATTACCTTTACTATTAATGGTTATTGGGGAGATATTAGAGCGATATTTACCTTTACAGGTAATGTTTATGAGGGACTAATTATAGAGATGAGTATCTTTACTATTACACAATTGTCCTCCTAGTTAATGGTTATTGGTGAATTGTTAGATAGTTACCTTTACTGTTAATGATCATTGTGGAGGTAAAGCTTTTTCTACGTATCAATGTTTTTAATTTTATGTTTCAGATGCCAGTATAAATTGCACATTTGTAGATGGTATGTGTGGTTATGCTGCAGAACATGATTGGGAATTAAACCAAGCTGGTAAATTAAATCTTTTAATCATTTAATCTCTCTGCCTCTATCTCTTTGTCTCTCTCTCTCTCTCTCAACCATGCAGAAGAGGCATTTTTTGCAATGCTTATAAACTATAGATTTTGAAGTACATTTGGTTTTAATTTGAAGATCAGAACACATCTTAATTTTATTGATTTATTATCATTGATTTATTACAGCATTTTCAATAAAAATAACAGTCACACTTACATAGTCTTAGATCATATTTGTACTTTGTAGCTTGCATTGGAGTGACATTGCTGTTGGAATTTTGTATTCACAGTCCCTTCCATAGAATCCATACCAGTTAGCATTACAAACTTCAGTACATAAAAGAAAATCAATGATCACACTTAACAAGTTTTGTATGATTTAAAATTTTATTTGTCATACATAACAATTATTAGGAAGTTTTAACTGACCGACTATACATTAGGAAATTGAATGGATTAGATGGGCTTTTATCATAACTATACAGATATTGTTCATTTATTTATTATAGCTGCACAACCATTATTCATTGACTTAATATAGCTATTCAACCATTATTCATTGACTTAATATAGCTATACAACCATTATTCATTGACTTAATATAGCTATTCAACCATTATTCATTGACTTAATATAGCTATTCAACCATTATTCATTGACTTAATATAGCTATTCAACCATTATTCATTGACTTAATATAGCTATTCAACCATTATTCATTGACTAATATAGCTATTCAACCATTATTCATTGACTTAATATAGCTATTCAACCATTATTCATTGACTAATATAGCTATACAGCCATAGGTCATTGACCTTATATATGTATGCAGCCATTATTCGTTGACTTAATATAGCTATAAAACCATTATTCATTGACTTAATATAGGTGAACCACCATTATTTATTGACTTAATATAGCTATACAGCCATTATTCATTGACTTAATATAGCTATATAACCATAGTTCATTGACTTATATAGTTTAAGAACCATAGTTCATTGACTTAATATAGCTGTACAACCATTATTCATTGACTTAATATAGCTATAGAACCATAGGTCATTGACTTGCTATATCTATACAACCATTATTCATTGACTTAATATAAGTTATAACTATACAACCATTATTCATTGACTTAATATAGCCATACAACCATTATTCATTGGCTTAATATAGCTATAGAACTATAGGTCATTGACTTGCTATATCTATACAACCATTATTCATTGACTTAATATAAGTTATAACTATACAACCATTATTCATTGACTTAATATAGCTTCATAACCAGTATTCATTAATTTAATATAGGTATAGAACCATAGCTCATTGATGTAACATAGTTGCACAGTCATTGCTGATTGACTTAACATAGTAAGATAACAATTAATTGATTCAACGCTTTTCAATATTATCGGTTTTATTTCCCCAACTTGTGCAGCAGTAGACCAAAAGAGGAGAAGAATAAATTTATTGTAAACTATTATCTGATAATTGAGTGGTAGGTAACATTTTATCCTGTGTACAAGAGACATTCTTGATTTACTACAGAGCAGATGTTTTTCGCTTGTCTACACTAGTAAGAAAACAATACGAAATACATTTATGTTGTCTTAAAGAGAGCAAGAGACCTAATAATAACATATTCTGCCAGTCCATGACATGTTAGGAAAACTGCTTAGAAACTTTAAAATCTGACAAAATGAAATTTGGTAGGCATATGTGTTATCATATACAAATGATCTAATTAGAAAATAACAGAAAAACCATTGTGTTTGCAAAACTTTACATGACTGTTTCTACAAGAATTAAACCTTTAAATTTATTGTGTTTCAAATAGTTTATTTCAACTTGTTGCAGATGCTGGAAAATATTTTTATTGACCTTGAAATCGATGAGCCATAATGACATCTGTTATTTTATTTAAATTTACTCAAGCGCAAATTATATCCTGGATATTTCATTGTTATAGTAGTAATTATAGGTTATTAAGCAAATTTAGAAAATATTTAAAAGAAAATGTGTCAGCTGCAAAAGATAATTTTATTTGTGCCTGGCTGTCTTTTTCTAGTCTTCTTGGTTTAAACCACTTGGTTTCAATGTTCTAAGGTGGTGTATCCAGTAAGATTCCTTTTCTTTCTTGGTTTTGGAACTCCAGTTGGGTTTTGATCAATTGCAGTAAATGTGTTATATCACTGAAAGTGTGGCCAGGGGAGGTGACATTTTCTGCTACAAGGCTTCTTTACAGCTTCTTTGTCATCAGTCAAATCTATGCAGGTTGATCCTTTTGTGCAGCTTTTAAGTTTCTCCAACATATTGAAGGCTACAGATCTTACATGTGATGAGATAAAAACATTCTCTGTTTTGCATGTTTTGTTTGGACCATGTATGTTTTGTTTTTCACTGTGCTAGAAAATGTCCTGGTCTCTATCATATATTGACAGGTGCAAAACAGTCATGTAAAGTTTTGCAAACACAGTGGTTTTTCTGTTTTATTTGTTTGTCTTGTCTCCATTTTGTATTTGCCTTTGAAAAAGATTCATTAAGAGTCAAAAGCACTCAGGCTAGATAGATATTAGTTTTGCACTGTTTGTTGTCATTTTATTGCATTTATCTTGATCAATCCCTTATACCTGTAATTTTCTTATATTTCTTAAATAACTTCATGGATTTTGTTGTGATGAATTATTACATGGACAATGAATTTGATTCTATGACATGCTGGTTTGCTTTTTGACCCTGGTAAGAAGGTATCAGTAATGTACAACTTGGTTTAGGTTAAAGTTGTTTTTCTTTCTGTAGCTATATCCCTAAATTTATTGATGCACTGATGGATTGCCATTGGTAGTGATTGTAAGCATAAACATTTTTCCCACAAAAAGGAAAGTCTGTTGCTGACTTCCTTTGATGGAAGGTACTTATTCTTATTAAAGATTGGAGTCAGCTTGCTTTTTTGAAGGGTGCATGAAATCACAACTGGAGCAACTTTGGACAACCAAAAACAAATGCATGTTTGTTATTCTGGCAGAAACATCAAATAACTGTAAAACATTGATTGAGTGTGAATGTTTTGTCTTCAATGTTATTATTTATACAGAATAATTCTAGTCATTCAAAGGTTGGTTGATTGTAGTTTGATAGCATGACTGTCCGAGCGTTATCGCAGCATATGCCACTCAAGTTAGATATTAGCATAAGCGAGTTATGTTATAGCAATGCATATGTAATATGGTTGTCAGTAAGAACAAGGGATTCGTTTATGTTACAATATACATATTCCAGTGCATTTTATATCCAAATTTATGGCTTCTTTTCATGGTACTTTTCAATTTCTCCACTCCAAACCCCAATTATGTATATGCAAGTTTACAGCCAAATTTCAGGCACCATGACACGGTCATCTTATATAGAATTTATGCATGATCTCTTCCCCCAAAATGATAGTTAACTTTTGTTAACGTTATTTTTCATACTTTAAAGAAGAAAAATAAATTTGTATGTTCAAGAAAAATGCATGCATATGAAATATCGGGCGCCATGCAGTGACTGTGTTATATCCAAATTCATGTTACACTGTGTTATTATTATTATTATTGTTGTCGTTGTTATTATTATTATTATTAATTTCAGTTGGATATTTGGTTGTAAGAGGTGAAAAGAGAGTAAAATTGATTTCTCCAAGTGTAAAGGGACCAGGCTGTTTAACACTGTATTACACCAGTACAGTTGAAGACATGTCTGATTTGGCTTTCCGCCTGAACTTAATAATAGAAGACAGAATGTACCCAGTACTGACGGATGGTCAAACAAGGATGATAAATGTGCCTGTCAACACAGGAGGGCCTGATAACCTAGTGATAATGTTGTCTTCAGGTTTTCTTAATGCCATATTTTATCTGCACAACGTGACATTTTCTTCCAAGTGCCCTGTGCTAGGTAAGAGACCAATGACAGATAATCCTCCCAACACTTTTAATATGCACAGACACAATATGACATGCATAAGAGAATCACATGCAATGTTAACCACATCTACAGATCCAGAGGGAGTTCATCATTCAGTTATCCAATTGAAATAGTACAGTGTTGATTGAAAAATGAGAACATCAACCATATAAGGCAAAATTAATCCACCTTTTGCTTCACCACTTTAGACAATATAAACTAATCCTGGATCTGTCCATGGACTAGCCATGCAGACAGACAGTTAGGAATAATAATGTAGAAACAGGCAAACAGAATACATATAAATTTAAAGATATCAGTAAATGATAAGGTAGATGCAGTGTGTGAAATTGCTACTAACCTTTTTGTCTGATGCCAGCACACTTTGCAGTGGACTGGGGCCCAAAAATACTGTACAGTTGCATCATCAGTCTATCTAGTTATATGAACAGTCATGTGATTCTACCAGCAGTAGGCCAAAAATCATGGAAACTTTCACATCTTATAGTTGAAATCTTTTAAAATGTTCCTTGTTTCATTATATAAATAACATTGCCCTGGGGTGATATTCTGATATTCTTTACAATTAAGTCATTGACTACATTTTGTCTTCTTGTATAATGAAATGTAGCACTGGCTGGTTCTGAACAGGATGTGTAGCATTGTCAGGCTACTTGTCCTCTGGTCTTACATGAGCTTTGTGCAAGTTTCATACACTGGATAGATGGATGATTATTTCTGGTATTAATCATGTTAATAGATTTATGATATGTACAGGCAGCATATGCAACCCCAATTTCCCAGCAGTCAGTTCAACACAGACTCAATTTGGACAACATGGCTGTTTCTTGATTGAGCATTTTATTGCTGGAAACTTTCAGTAGGTTGAAATCTTTTAAAAATCTAAATTTCACACACACACACAAACACACGCTTTTAGCTGACCTATTTCATATATGGATTGAGCTTAATTTATGTCCATGAAATACAGAAGATACATACCTTTGAAGCGTACAGTGCAAATTCAGGACCTTCGCTCCGCTGATATCCTTGTTCTTTTGAACTTTTAATGTTTCTTGGCCAGTTACCATTGGGAGAAAGCACACGTTTCATCATTTTGCCATGACTTGAACAAAACATGAGATGTTAAATATTCCTCTTAAAACATATTGAGATATAAGATATTAATTAAACACATGAAAAGAAAACCAAATGCTTAATCCATCATGTCTGCTGCAATAATTTATTATGGTCAGTCTCTCTTTATTATCTCCCTTCTGCCAATGGTCAGCCAATTTTCATCAAAGGTTTAGAAGGAATCCTGATCATCGTTTATTATGTCTTAAAAGACATTCTGCATTTGGTCTTAAACTGCCCATATTCCAACAATGAGGTGACCATTTAGCAGCTGGTTGGCATCAGATATGCATGACCAACTCTAATCCTGTTGCTCTGCCATGCATCATTGCACTAGTCCTTATACTGATGGAACATTTATGGTCCCCAGTAGACTGGTTTATGTGTTGAGTTTATATAACAAGTAAACATTTCATGTTCTGTTTAATTAAAGATTCTTTTTTTTGTTTGTTTTTTTAAAAACAAATTCGGTAAATATACATTTTATTTTCTTCAGGGTGCCCGAAGAGTGACTTTGCATGTGAACATAACTGTATATTCAGAGCAGATGTATGTGATGGGCATGTTAGGCATTGCAGTGATGGAAGGGATGAAGCAGATCACCTCTGTTGTATGTATACAAATAAAGCAATCCCTCATGAAATAGCATATAATAATGATGTGCCCTACATGGCACAATTATCCCAGATACTTTCAGCACAGTCAAACAAGAAAAGTATATAAGGTTTACACATTCTGTCCAAGGCCAAGCATTCCAATATATTTGTTAAATTCTTGACAGTATTAACTTTCTCCCAAGCATTTTCTGACAAATGTTTCACATGCAGCATCACCAGACAATATAATATTTAAATGTTGGACTACTTCTTGAATATCTTTGCAATACAACTGCACTATTGGATGGTTGTTAAAATTATGAGCATTGGCTTGTATATGGAGATATCTATGGCAATAAATGAGCACTGGCTTGTATATGGGGATATCTATGGCAATAAATGAGCATTGGCTTGTACATGGAGATATCTATGTCACTAAGACACATGTGTGTTCATTAGTACTTTCAAGAATGGACTATTGTAACTCAATTCTGTCTGGTTCATCTCAATATCTACTCCAGAAACTTCATAAAGTTCAAAATACAGCTGCATGGATCATACTTAGAGTACCACGATCAGAGCACACCTCCCCACTGCTCTGTACCCTACACTGGCTATCCATTCGATCAGAACCAAACACAAAATTTGTTCTCTGTGCTATGTTTCACTGATGGACTGTAGTCCAACATACTTATCTGACCTCACCCATGTGTACACACCAGCATGATACTTACGCTCCTCTTCTGACAATCATATACTCATTATTCCCACTATGAAAACAAAGTCATATGGACAGTGTTCTTTTGCATACCAGTGCCCAGCAACGTGGAATGAATTGCCCACTGAACTTAGACACAAAGACACATTGATTTCATTCAAGAGTGCTCTCAAAACTCACTTAAAGACTTAATAATGCTTCCTACCTTAAATATTCTCAGCATGATTTTTATGTTTTCTAATTTCATGGTATTTGTTTTTGTAATCATATCATTATGTATGTTTTCTATCATATAGGTGTTGTCTAATGTTGTAAAGCGCTTAGATCTTCTAAAGATTAGGCATTATACAAAGTCCTCATTATTATTATTATTATTATTACTATTATTATTATTATTATTATCTGTGGCAATATATGAGCATTGGATTGTATATGGAGCTATCTATGGCAGTCAATGAGCATTGGCTAGTATAGTCACAAATGTATGGTGGTAGATCAGCATTGGCTTGTATATGGAGCTATCTGTGGCAATAGATGAGCATTGGCTTGTATATGGAGCTATATATGGTGATAGATGAGTACTGACTTGTAAATGGAGCTAGATATGGCAAAAGATCAGCATTGGCTTGTATATGGAGCTATATATGGCAATATATGAGCATTGGCTTGTATACGGAGCTATAAATGGCAATATATGAGCATTGGCTTGTATATGGAGCTATATATGGCAACATATGGGCATTGGCTTGTATATGGAGCTATATATGGCAATATATGAGCATTGGCTTGTATATGGAGCTATCTATGGCAACATATGAGCATTGTCTCGTCTATCGAACTATCTATGGCAATATATGAGCATTGGCTTGTATATGGAGGTATATATGGCAATATATGAGCATTGTCTTGTATATGGAGCTATATATGGTAATAAATGAGCATTTTTTAGTATAGGGTCAAATACATGGTGATAGATGAACATTGACGTGTATAAGGAGCAACATATGGTGATATATGAGCAACATATGGTTGTATATGGCGTGATATGTGGCAGTAGATGAGCATTGGCTTGTAGATGGAGGAATATATGGTGATATATGAGCACTGGCTTGTATATGGAGTGATATGTGGCAATAGATTAAGCATTTCGTATTCATCCTTATTTTTATACGTTGACCAAACTTGTGAAATCTTGAGAAATTTAAAGAAATATTAAAAATGTTAAAAAATACAACACAGTGGATACTTCATTGAACTCTCAATTCTTTCATATAGCTGGAGGAGTAGTAAATGTGGACCAAATGTCTTTAATTGATTTGACCATTAATAATGTATATCATGTTCACTAATGTTGTCTTAAGAGAGACTTAGGAACAGTACTTGATGTGGATGTGGTTCAGCAAGCTGATATTGTGTCATATTATCAGTTTGTATTCTACACTATTCACAGAAGATATTACTTCATGTTTTAGCTTTCTATCTATCTTCTCTTACCAGATCTCCACTTATAAACAAATAATCACGCAATTTCTTCTTAGCATTTTCCTGTGTATCTTAAAGAAGTTTCTAACACTCCTTAAAGTTACTCAAAGAATTTTTAATTTTATCTGCCAAATTGTTGGTTGTGGAAATATTTAGGTTCATGTATTTCACTTCAGATTTTTTGGACGATATAAAATCCTTTTGGGTTTTGGATGATTTTTGCTGAATTGTGAAAGCTAATTTCTTGGTATAATGAATTTGTTAATTTTATTGTGCTTGCTGTGTGGGTCTTCAGCAGTTTTGAGTTTGACAGTTTTAATTGCTTCACTACAAAAAAAAATTTAGTATTGCTATCATTATTAACAGATATATTAAAGAGGTATATTGATTTAGAAGGGACTGTGTGATGTAAGACCCACTAATGGATAAGATGGGGGTTGTGTATTAACCAACCTTTGAAAATGTGCTTAAAAAATTGCTGCAAGAACATTTTGGACATATTACATGCATTCCTGGGAAAACATTGTGTATTACCTCACTGCTTTTTGCATCTGAATATCAATATGTTCAAGTGCAATTGTTGATTCACAACAAAATAAGAATTCATAGTTTCAGAAACTAGGGATATTTAATTTGTAAAAGAACAACTGTCCTACATCGAAACTTGATTTGTAATGCTTCTGCATAATGATTCACTATCATCTTCAGCAGGTAGAACTTGCATGCCTTTTAACTTTTTATTTTACGATATCATTCCCTATTTTGATATGATACAGAAGAGATAATTATCATAATAATACAAAAAGGATTGCTTTTTTAATTGTTTGTAGTGATTCATAAGCTCTTTTCACATTTGAATACAAGATGGCACATATCATTTGTGACGATTTATCTGAAACATAGTTAAAAGGTTGAAGTAAACATGAATTTAACTTGTCAAAAATATTTAAATGGTATTTAATTTTTTTAAAGTGTTATCACCAGTAGGCATAATTGACATTTGTACGGATTGAAATATCATTGAATATTGTTATGTATCGTGCAATGAGACATTTGCTTTGCATAGAAAGCCTAATAAGATATATTCCTTATTATTCAGAGTTGCAAATTACACCATGTTAATTCAGATTTCCTGGTAGTAGCCACTGTTTTCAGTGATACAGTGAGTGATATATCATTGTTTCATTGAGTATTTTTGATTGCATATTTCTCCATGTTCAGTAAATAGGGACCAAATCTTTTGGGACAAAAAATGGGAATATTGCCTGACCTTGCATTATAAATGCAGTTTTATGAGTTATCCATGTGCACATTATCAAGGGAAAGGTGTATAAAGGGCATGGTTTACATTGGTATATGGAAAGAGAAGGGACCATGTGATGTACATGTATATCATAACACTTCATACTGTGAAATCTGTATTTATAGAACAAAGGTACATAAAAGGTTTTACTTTCATAGCACATGATATTTAAATAAAAGTATGACCTGAAAGTAAATTAAGAAAAGGGGCTTCTTTTTTGTCAGCAATTGTCTTTTACATACAAGGAGAACATGAATGTAAAATTAAGAAAATGTCATCCATTGTGAATAATTATTCTTTACACACAGGTATAATGTAAGGTAAAATTAAGGAAAAGAGCTGTCCATTTTTAGGAAGTTTCCAATAAGTCAGTTTTCACGTTTATTTATTTCCATTGTCATTTTAAGCCAGGAGTGGGCAAACTATGACCCACGGGCCACATGCAGCCCGCCAAGGGATTTCATGTGGCCCGTCAAGGGTTTTCATACGGCTTAGGAACAAGTCATCATTCGCACTGACTCTGTTTATGTTACTCTGTTTATCAAATAAATGTGCTTCTTTTGAAGTTTAAGTTTAAGTTTTCAAATATTAACAACATATTAACAACTGAAAATTAATTATGATGTTATTTAGAAAAACCTTTTGGTTTTGATATTTCAAATATTAATTATTTTACTTTATGAACTATGCAGCCTGCGACAAGGTGTAAATTTGTGTATGCGGCACTTGCACTGGAAAGTTTGCCCACCTCTGTTTTAAGCAGAGCTGATTGTTCCTATGATGTATAGCTTCCTCATTTAATCATGACATCAGTAAATATTTTTTTTGCAGCACCTTCCATTGAGTGTGACTTCAATCAACTGTATGCTTGCAACTACACCTTTAAAAAAGCCAATTTCACTATAACCAACTTAAATATAACATCAGGTAAGCAGATAATTGTGTTTTATCTCCCATTATTTCTTACTCATTTAACCATACATGGTTGATCTCCCTTAATTTCTTACTTGTTTTGCCATGCATGGTTGATCTTCATTAATTTCATGCTCATTTTACCATAAATGATGGATACCATTTATTTCACATTGATTTAACCATACATGGTTGATCCCCCTTTATTTCATACTCATTTTACCATACATGATTCATCTCCCTTTATTTCATACTCTTTTAACTATACATGGTTGATCTCCCTTTATTTATATGTGAGAAAGCTTGCCAGTAGCTTCTCGTGGGTCGGTGGTTCTTTCCGGGCTTTTCTGGGTTCTTCCTCCACCATTAATACTGGCTGCCATGTATAGCCTATAGTGTGCTGAAAAATGACATTAAACCGTACAACAACAACAACAAAATCTCCCTTTATTTCACATTCATTTAATCATACATGATTGATCTCCCATTATTTCACACTCATTTGACCATACAGGGATCATCAGGCATCTGATACAGACATTCAGTGTTTGTATATCCATACCTATACTGGAAATAATTAGGTATATAACCTGACATTAAGAAGTTTCCATCAATTAGTCTGTCCATTTATGCATTTTTTGATTCATTGATCCATTTATCCATCTGTCTAACATACGTTTTTCTATCTACTGGCAGAGGGATCACAGGAGCTCGGTTGTTAGAATGTCAAACTTGTACCATATTTATCGTATGTATTGGCTTGAATATGTTATCCGACTGAAAATTGAATCCAATAAAATTGCAAACAAGTGGGAAATAATCAAATGATATATTGAAGACAGCTGCCATTAACTCATGACATGGTGTTAGTTGCAAAATAACAAAGACTGAATTATATCCATATATATTGGGACATGATAAATTAATTATTTTTTTCCCTGTCCCTGAACTTATCATGAAACTTTTTTCACCTAGATCATATGACCCAAGACTTAAGAAACAAAACAATTTTGTATTAAATTTGTGGCCCTCACAACTGCATGTTGCAATCAAATAGATAATAGATAAACAAGACGATCATTTGAAAATAAAAAGAAAGAGCTAACTTTGTATTGTTATAATTTATTCCTTTTTCTTCACCATGAGCATTAAAGAATAAAATATATCCATGAACTCCATAAATGTAGTCCAGGCTTCCATACTGTAGCGTGTATCGCTTACATCCGATAACACACTGCATGTTGTTCATTGACACGAACAGTGAGAAACAAATCATGTCTGGTTGTGCTTAAAGGTTTGAATATGTTATCTGACTAAAATCTGGATCCATCAAAATTGCAAACAGGTGGGAAATAATCAACTGATATCTTGAAGACAGTTGCCATTCAGGCACGACATGGTGCGAGATGCAAAATAACCAAGATTGAATTATATCCAGGTCAACTATATGACAGTATCTCACAAAAAAATAATTATTTGAAAACACATTCACTTGAGTGCAAGTGACAATCTTTTTGCTAGCATGGGTTACAAAGGTATCATTAAAGCAAGTTATTACTGTGTGTCCTTTATACACACACAAATCAATGCCAGTTTGTATTAATTATAACTGCAGATGCCAAGCACATATAAGCCACGGTGGTGAATAAACACAACTGGCAGTGAGCAGTAAACTCATTCTTTTAACTTACCAACATGACAGCAAAGACAAAGGTTATTTTTATTACAAAGCAATCCATCCATGTAAGCCAACTTTGGATTCTTTTAAGTGTGCCAATGTTTTATTTTTTTTAATGTACAAAGACGGTTGAGATATGAAAACTACTTTTTCATCAGTATTCATGGATATTTTGAAAATAAATTGAAACAATGGATCAGTTTTTAAAGTGACACAATATAGTGCTTCATGCATTTAGATTGATGACCAATTGTCTTCCAGAAGGTTTGGAGAAATAAAATCATTTGATGAATTTGTTAAGAGAAGCAGATGATCATTAACATGGATGAAATTCTAGTGTACTTTGATCTCATTTATGGATGGACCAACAATTAAATGGTGGTCAAAAGCATGAGAATTAGTAATGACTGGTGCAGATTTGGAAAATATCTGACTTTAGTCCTTGAAGTTGCCTCTAGCAAAAAAAGTTAATGATATGAGAAAGCTAAAAAATATTAATGCACTGAATGAATCGATTGTATGTGTGCAGGAGAAGGGTTGTGTTCATGAGAAACTTAAATTTCAGTTGGAGTGCATTTTTCGACAGGTAATTTTCAAATGATTTAAAAGGTGTCCCACAACTTACGACTCAAAAAGTGATCTGTCTCAGAACATACTTTGCATGAAAAAAATACTTTTAAAATTAATTTATGGTGTCCCAACAAATATGGTGTCCCAACATATATGGTAAATATGGTAATCCAAGTTACAGTTCGTGTATGTATGTATGCATTATTTCCAAACCAGTCTTTGTTAAAGAGTTTATTCAGCTAATAGAGTCCATGCTGTTTCTTATTATAGGTACTATGGATGGCTCAGTCCTTCTTCAGTCCTCTCTCTCCTTTATGGAAAGTCCAAAAGGAGTCTTTGATAATGAGTCCTGCTTGTGGTACAAGTATACCCAGTATGGAGAAGGAAGACACAGACTGGTGTCCAATACATCAGATTTCCTCAAGAATTTATACATATTTGATGGCCTCAAGGCTCAAGGCATTCCTGTGACTCTCCAAGCCACTCTTCCAAGTGGCAACTATAGCATCATTTTTGAGTTCCAGGCCAACAATATGACTGGATCTTATGCACAGATTGATGACGTGGAAGTTGTTGATGGAAGATGTCCTAATTGTAAGCAATTCTTTCAGATTTTTTGGGGGAAAGAACATGCAAGCTTGATTAAAAGGCATCATGTATGGCTTTGACAAGAATTTTTATCCTCCAGAATTATCCCATTACAATTATTATCTGTTCTTTTACATACATTTCATATAACTGATGAGCGTGCTGTTTCTGCTTAAAGTTTAAAAAGTCCAAGATTAAGACAACAAGATAGTGCCAGCAGGTTTTGTGCAGGGTCTGCTTTGAAATGATTACTGGTAAAATATCAGGGTTGAGTAACTCCTTTCAAAAGCAATCACCTGTGGCAAAAGGACAAACTGGTCTTTGTGTGCAGATGACCATTGTATGCAGGTTCAGGTTTCAGACTTGCTTTATTGATAAATACCATGCACTAAATACCATTATTAATAGTAGTAGTACAGTAGTAGGAGTGGATTTGGCATAAGCAATGATAGTAGTGTTACAGTTATTATTATTATTATTACTAATATTATTTGAGGCCCCGAGTGGCCAAGTGGTCTAAAGCGCTCTCCGTTACGGATCACTGCCATCTCACCTCTGTCTGCGTGGGTTCGAGTCTCGGATTCAGCCAATGCAGGTATGTGAGAAAGCTTGCCAGTAGCTTCTCGTGGGTCGGTGGTTCTTTCCGGTTTTTTCCCAGTTTCTTCCTCCACCATTAATATAGGCCGCCATGTATAGCCTATCGTGTGCTGAAAAATGGCATTAAACCCTACAACAACAACAACAACAACAACATTAATATTATTAATACAAAATCAGCAGATTTGGTTGCCTTGCTATCTTTAATCGCAGTTATGATTGAGTAGGTTAATTTAAGATAGTTTAATTAGATTATGTACACAATAACAATTATAACAGTGTTCGATTGATCAACTGAATGAGTTACACGACATATGACTAGAGGCACTGGTTCTTAAGCATGTAGTATTTGTATGCCTTTTACATTTTTTGTTAATTCCACCTCCTTTATTAGATTCAAAATACATAATTAATATGATAATAGGAAAGGAGGTTTGCTTTTTATTTAGTGCAACAATACAACAAATGTTTCCTCTAGTCCAATATCGAAACATGGTCGGCACTTAATTAGGTTTTCAGAGAAACACTCACAGACAAAGCTGTTATGGTAGATTGGACATTTTATGTTTAATTAAAACAGGACACATTGCATTTATGATGATTACACTTAAAAAGGAACTAAAAGATGCAACTAGAACACAAATTTCAGTTGATACAAAAAGTTATTTAATTGGTGTTTATTTATCAAAGTACTGCCTCTACTAGGCATAAGTAACACTTTCATTGATACAATTTAATTGATTATCGTTAATTACGGTGTACTAAGAATGTCATTTGGAAAGAAAATGTAACAAATTTTATGACATCTTTTTAAAGTTGATATTTCATAATGTTGATTAAAATTTCCAGGTTCTATTTACCATTTTTGACAATAAAACGAGTGATATATCAGTTTCCGTTACCAATTTTAATCATGATTTTCTTCAAGTTCAACAAATAGGAATACAATTTTTGGTATTATCTGGTTTAAAAAATGGGATCCACGCCTGACCCTGCGCTATAAGCTGGTTCGCGAGTTATCGAGTTAGTGTTGTAACATGCAACAAGGGGGCCCTGAGTAGCCAAGTGTTCTAAAGTGCTCCCCATTACAGATCACTGCCATCTCACCTATGTCTGCAAGGGCTCTGGTGCTGTGGGTATGTGAGCTTGCCAGTAGCTTCTTGTGGGTTGGTGTTTCTTTCCAGGGTTATCCTGGGTTCTTCCTCCACCATTTATACTGGCTGCCATGTATAGCCTAACTTGTGCTGAAAAATATCATTAAACCCTACAACAACAACAACAACAACAACTATGCAACAATGATATATGGATCTCTCCAAGATCATCACTGACTCTTCAAAAAATGAGATCTTATTTTGGTTTGCTGATGATACACTTAGTTTATTACTAACTGACAGCTTACATGAAAACAAAACAGGGGACTGACTATTTTTTTAGCTGACTTGTCTGGTAGGACAAACTATGATAACACACTTAATTATTTTTAATAGTGTACTAATTTTCTTTGACTTTATAGCTGTTCAAACATCAAAATTAAAATCACAACAAACAGTTATCTTTTGCAGAAGCAATAACATAACACCAGTTTATTTTAGTTCCTTGTGATAGTCTCTTTTGTTACAAAAACCTAAAAAATGTATGCATATACTATATACATGTATTTACACAAAACACCTACATGCAGTCACCATGAATATAGGAAAGATATTATACTTCACGCTTATTTAGGAACTGTGAATACAGAAGAAGCAGAACTTCACATAGAAATTGTGAAACTGGTATATGTGAATAATGTTAAGTTGGGGAGACATGAGGAACTTCAGATATATATAGATATTGTGAATTGGAGACAGATAGAGAACTTCACTTACATGTAGATATTAAATAGAGAGTGAAAGTAGAATAAAGATAGAGGAGTGTGTCATTTGGATTTTTAACATAGCTTTTAAAAAATTTCAGTCATATCTTGCTACAGTGTGTTCAGGCATCATTCTGCAGACATGTAATATCATGTCCCACCCAGTCACATTGTCCTAACACCAGGCTGACCAGTCCTAGTACTTACCTCTTAATGCCAAGTGACAAGCAAGTCAGCTGTTAGTACCATCCTTATTAGTGTTTGGCATGATTCAGCCAGGGTTCGAACATTTGACCTCCCAGATCCAAGGCAGACTCTCTAATCAATTAAGCCACCTGAGCAGTCAAATATAAAAGAACTTACTTGGATGGTAATTAAGTGTAAAATTCATGTAAGAGGTTGATTAATAGGTCTTAAGTTTATAGGAGCACTTTTATATGATCCCTCTGTACAGGTTGCTAGTTCATAGTGCCTGGTGTCAATATCTAAGACTACCAGTGAATAGTGCCTGGCAGCAACATCTAAGACTGCCAGTGAATAGTGCTTGGTGGCAAACCTTAATTCTGCCAGTGAATAGTGCCTGGCAGCAACATCTAAGACTGCCAGTGAATAGTGCTTGGTGGCAATATCTAAGACTGCCAGTGAATAGTGCTTGGTGGCAATATCTAAGACTGCCAGTGAATAGTGCTTGGTGGCAATATCTAAGACTGCCAGTGAATAGTGCTTGATGGAAATATCTAAGACTGCCAGTGAATAGTGCTTGGTGGCAATATCTAAGACTGCCAGTGAATAGTGCCTGGTGGAAATATCTAAGACTGCCAGTGAATAGTGCTTGGTGGCAATATCTAAGACTGCTAGTGAATAGTGCTTGATGGCAAACCTTAATTCTGCCAGTGAATAGTGCTTGGTGGCAAACCTTAATGCTGCCAGGGGAATGGTGCTTGGTGGCAAACCTTAATGCTACCAGGGAATGTTACTTGGTGGCAATACTTAATGCTGCAAAGGAGTGATGCCTGGTGGCAATACTTAATAATGCCGGGCAATGGTGCTGGTGTTATGGGTCTATGCTCTTAAAACAAGTTCCAGAAAAGTGAAAGACAACAAGCTTTGTAAAATTTAACAAATAATTTATTTCCTTAGAATACAAAGTGAAAATGAGAACAAACAACTTAGCAGTCTTGCAAATTAAATCCCTAAAAATAATCCCATAATTACAGACACAAATCTTAATTTAAAATCCTGAATAAAATTCAGTAAATATCCATAATAAAATACAAATCCTGAAGGAAATTACATGTCTATAATAGTTGCTATTGTGTTGATGTGCCAACAGCCTTTTCTTGAATCACAGAAATATAATTCCAGGTTTGAATACACTTTAAATTTTAATGAATGTCTGTATCCAGGAATTTTATCAATCTGAGAGCACTTTTATATTTCCAGAGAAATTAATCACTTGAATTCAGTTATATGAAGAAAATAGATTCCAGCTCAAAATTACTGGTCACAACATGTAAATATAGAACTTGAAAGTGCTACATGTTAAAGCACAAATGATATAAATCTTCTCATTTACAATATATATATATATATAGATATACTTGACCTCAGGCCACAATCAGCATTTTCTAAAAAAACACATTACCTAATGGAAAATAACTTTCTAGAATGATCATGATGTTTACAAAATAAAAACAATAACCTGTAAAATTGACTTAGGAAATTCACAAACCTTGACCCAATAAACATATTTTCTTCTTCTGTTAATAATAATACTGATTTTAAACCTGTGCACACAGAGAATAATGTAGCTATCTATTAGTTGTTAACAATGAATAAAGTAAAAAAAAAAGTAAATTTGGGTCAAGCAGAATCAAACTCAATTTTGAACACAGCCAAGTCCAACATACAGTGTTACATTACAATATATAATGAAATAAAATAAGATAAAACTAACTAACAATCAAATCAAATGAATTTACATCACAATGGCAATACTTAATGCTGCCAGTGAATACTGCTTGGTTACAATATCTAAGGCTGCCAAGAAATAGTACATGATGGCAAAACCTAACTTTTGAGAGAGACAGATTGCCAAGAGTAATGCATCAAAAATTGTGTTTCATGCGTGCAATGCGTAGATGAGCTTTCCAGCTGAGATATGTAAACCATGGATTGAATAACTTGGGATATGTGGAAAAACCACCTAGAATGTTGTGTGGCTCTTGTGGGTCAGACCTCTTTAGTCTTCCATTATAGTAACATGCATTTATAACAAGCTTCCCAGATCTCCAAAATGACCTAGTGTTAAATTTATGATTTCTAAAATCCCTATGGAGTGGTAGATGAGATGCTTCATGTAATGTCTAAAATTGCTGTTAAATATAGTAGACCCAAATCTGCCATTGCATAAAGTAGACCAGCGTTTGCAGCAAAGACCCTGTTCAGTTAGCATATTTTTACTGTTTGATGTATTTTATATGGAGTTACAATCATGTCTTAAGTTTCAGATTCCATTTCTTGTGGTGAAGAGGAATTCTTTTGTCAGAACATCATGTGGAATGGAGATGTAATTGATATATGTTTGCCAAATTTGGCCAAGTGTAATGGACATGTTGACTGTACAGATGGAAGTGATGAAACGGACTGTCGTAAGTGTTGTTAACGTATATATAAATACCATTTTTACTTCATCTGGTGATGAGGCCAAACCAACTTATAGTATCATCTTGCATCTGTTTTGCATTAGTCAGCAATTACTATTTTATTCATTTTTTAAAACACTGGACTCATTTTTGACAAGTTTTTGCAGTGCTTATATACATGTTAAAGGTTTTCAAATGTGTTCAAAAGATTTGATTCACTGTCCAATATGGCCAACATTACTGTTAATAGAAAACATTCTTTAAAAGACTTTTCAGAAACAATTAACAGAATTAGATAAATGTGATGTAAAGCACCCTGGCATGAAGACCTTTGGTATCATTACAAAATAGTAACTAATTGACATAAAATATGCTAGCTTGCATGCCTTTCAGGACAATTGAAATAATACCATTCCACCATCAAATATGGCTACCATTGTTAAAACAACATCTACACAACTTTATCAGAGGAAAGTGCCGAACAGGTTCTGACCTACTTTGGCACAAAGCATGTGGGCATAGATGTGTCTCAGTATTGGACAAGTGATTCTGATATGCTGCCAAATAAGCTAGAGAAATCTTCCAACATTTATTTTCACACCATTGTGCAATGAAGAACTTTGGAATAAGTTTCAACTGCAAACATGTTTGCACAGATGTTTTATTATGATTTCAGACAAATTTGGTTTGCACACAAGTTATTTTTTATACAGGAAAATATAGATTATCTGGACTATTGAGGAACAATGATTTTGTCCACAGCAGTTTGCACTCTGGATAATCTGTTATGGATTTGGGATTTAAATTTTCATAGAAATAGTGTTGGTCCAAATAATGGTAAAATCTAGAAATGTTAATTTTGAAATGACTTCTAAGTTTGTCCATCGAACATGTACATCTGACTTGTATTTAACACCATTTTCGGGCTCAGAATTGCTCACTGGTAAATCCATTAACAGTTTCCCAACTCCAATAATCTGAATGACTACATAGCTGTAAAAATTATTGTCATCATCACTATGATCAGCTAGTATTTGCCAAATGAAAATGTATGCCGGGAATCAGACATTTTGGATTTTCTAGGCAGCCCATATTTTAAACACACATTCAAACTGCGCCATAATACTTAATCCAGAGAGCACAAAATGTGTCAAGCCAGTTTATTTTAACCATTCATGTCATGCTTGAAGAATTCAGATGTTTAAACAGTTGCTACCCAAAAAAAACATGTTGCTACAAGGATGGTTAATAAAAATTGTATCCTTCGCTGAGCACATTTTCATATGCAGGAATTTCAACTAATTTGCTGGAGTTCTTGTGCATCACTGTTCTCCAAGTGTGCGCATTCATACAAATTAAGCAAGATTGGCTCAATCACACACCCTGACTGATAGCATCTCTGTTTAAGTACATATAATTATATCAGTTAATGGCATTTGCACAAATTTTCTGTTGGTTTGCCAGTACTTCCTGTTTGTCTCGCAGTGAATAAGCTATACCAATTTTGATTGGTAGTTCTTATTTAAACTGGACCAAAGCAAGCAATAACCACAGTAAGATTTCAGTGTAACATATTTCACCGTATGACACAGCGGAAGTGTACCTTTTAAAACAACCGTAGTGAACTAGATACATTTCAACGTAGAAACTTATGTAAATATGGTTATTGAATGATGCATAAGGTATTTCTTTATACGTTTGGAATGCATCCTATATGTCAAATATGTTGCAGGGTTAAGATAATTAGCATGGAATGTAGGATGCAGATTACAAACCCTGTCATTTTGTGTTAATTTGCATACATCAAGTGAGTATTCTCAATAGTTTTTTTTTATTTGTGCTAATAAAAATTTGTGCTTAGGACTGAAAATGCTGTTTCAGGTGAATGCAAAGAATAGCTAGGCAAACTAATAATAATTATTCATGACTGCTGAAGACTAAAATAACTTATATCTGGTAAGTATTGTTTTGTACTGATTCTCCATCTCTTGTATCAACGTGTGTATTGTTACTGTAAAAGTAGTTGATACATTGATATAACAATGAATCATTCCACCCCTAGTAGGCTGGGGTACAGATGTTTGGTTTAGGAAAATTAAAGATGGTATTAATGCACAAGATATAAATTGCAGACGTTTATTCCATGCCCCATATTTACATCTAGGAGAGGAGGAGGTGTGGTAGTGAGGGGTTTAGTAATATGTGTTTATAAGAAAGAATGAGGATTTTTTATTGCAAGCCACTAAAGCCTCAAAAATTATTGTATCGTTCTTGGTATTTCATTATAGTACTTCCTTCATATAAGGCTCTTCATTGTGTGTGTGATTTGAATTTTTAACGTAGTTTTAAAACATTTTATGCCATATCACCATGATGTCTGCAGTGTGGCAGTTTTTAGTGATGTCTTGCACTGGGACATCAAGTCGCAGACATGTAGCATGATTTCCCACCTAGTCACATTATGCTGACATCAGGCTGAACAGTCATAAAACTAACCTCTTGTTGCTGAGCGCCTGGTGAGGCAGATGTTAGTACCATTATCATAAGCCTTTGGTATGACTCAGCCGGAGTTCAAACATGCAACATCTCGCATACAATGCAGGCGCTTTAACCACTGTTATAACGTGGTATGGTCATCAGTCTCATTTTAGTAACTCTTGCTCCCATGACCTAATTATAAAGAGAGGGTGCTGTATTATATTTATTATTATTATTATTATTATTAGTATTATTATTGTTTCCTCAGAAATTATTGGTCACCCCTGTGAAATAATGGGCTTAATATCCTGCTTACTATTCGAAGAATGCTACCATAGACATCAACGATGTGACGGAGAATATGCCTGTTGGGATGGGTCAGATGAGTGGGATTGTACGTATTGTATCGCATAAGATAGAAATATACTATTTTACCTGAGGCTGCTGATTAAGCCTGCACTAATAATGAGTCAGTCATTGATATAAGCATTAGCATAATCTTCATACTAATCAAATATTTACTGAAGTTTTACATTTTTATACTTTATATATGTTGTATGTCTATGTAAAGTTGTTAAAAAATCAAATTCTCTAATGTTATCTTTGAGTTACGATATAAAAATGGTTTATTTTTGGGTTTGTTAACATGATGTTGGTTTTATTTCCATAAAGTACATTGTATTGACTTATCCACTGTACAAATGTGAACTCAGTTACAAAACCTTTGAAGTTTTCATGGAGTGTAAGATATATATATATATATATATATATATATATATATATATATATATATATATATATATATATATATATATATATATAAATTTGTCCATCTATTGGGCTTGCACAACTTATATTTTATTTATTAAAATCTGTATCTTTTATAAGTATTTTGTGCTGCATGCTGATAGGTATTTGGTATTGTATATTTTTTGTAGTTCTTTTTAGTAGTTCTTAATCTTTACATTTTTTTTTATAACATACATTTTACTTTGTGCCATTAGTCAGTATTGATCATACATGCCATTAAACCCAATGCATGCATACATACATAATCACTATACATGACTCATCATTAGACTATTTCCTCAGTAAAAGGATACTGCAGTATGTGATGGTCCCATTTAAAAGGCAGGTATGGTGAAGATCCCATGTTTCCATTTACTGGTTACATAATATGATATACTTCAATATAAGGTAACCTCTTTGTAACCTCATCAACAGTGTTATTAAGAGTGAGTAATGTAAAAAGTGTCAAGTTTTTAAATAAGCATTTAATGAATTCAACTTTCTTAAATTTGCCTTGCAGGTTCTTTGATTGTACAGAGAATCTATGTCAGCTTATAGTCTGTCATTTCACCCAAATTGGCTCAAGGTGCAAAGGTCACTTCACCTTGCATTAATTTCAGGATAATGCCCCATTTCCTTTCATTTCAAGACAGTGCATTAAACAAATCAAAATTGAAATGTCAATAGTTTTGTAAATTTTCCCATCAAAAAGGAAGATCTAAACTGAGAGAAAGAAGTTTAATCCTGTCAATTTTTATGCTAATTTAATGGTCATAATTGCCAGAATTTACATTGCATTTTGGGAATTCCTGACAAAATTAACTCATATTCCATGAAAAATGTGAATAATTGGATATAAAATTAGGTAGCCCAATCTGAAGCAAATTATGACTCGGTGGGCATGGGTTCATTACGAATGTAAATAGTAATTTATGCAATATTTCATTGTACAATCATATGAAAGGAGGCCTTCTGATATGGAAATAGTTATCGATTTTTGAGGTTGCCATATTAACTTACGCAAGAAATGTTTTAAAATAATGTTAGAAACTTCTAATAGAATTTCATTAATGTTTCATTCATCCTACATGAAAGCATAAAAAGAGCCATTTAAAGCAATTATTTTGAACTTTGTCCGCCAACTTTTGACATTTTTTGGCTAGAGAGAGGTAATTTTCACCATAATGGGCCCTGGCTTATTATGATTAAAAGTAATGACAAGATAAATAAAGTGAGGTAGAAATTCAGGCAGACAATACTTACTAACATTTGATTGGGATATTTTAAAACACAGTTTATGTTGCCGGCAGGTGGTCACAATTATTATAGCAGAATGATCCCATTACAAAGAAATCTATAAACTAATGTGCCAAATGTTGATGCAAACACCACGATCTGTGTGTCCTTGACATCACTATGATCTGTGTGTCCTTGACATCACTATGATCTGTGTGTCCTTGACATCACTATAATCTGTGTGTCATTGACATCACTATGATATGGGTGTCCTTGACATCACTATGATATGGGTGTCCTTGACATCACTTTGGTCTGGGTGTCCTAGACATCACTATGATCTGTGTGTCCTTGACATCACCATGATCTGGGTGTCCTTGACATCACTGTGATCTGGGTGTGTTTGACATCAGCTGAATTAAGTATAGACCAGAGTTAGGTTACATTGAAATTGGATGCACCAACTAGACAAATGTGGAAATTAAGAACAAAGCTAAGCTTCAAAAATGCTTATCTTTTTATCCAAAAGGTCTATAATTGTTAACTTCGTTTTGTCCAAATTTGAACCAACTCTTGTATTAATGACTTTCTTCATACCAAAATATGCAATTAAGCAAAATTAAGTTGATATTTGTATTCCTTAAATTTAAATGGGTTAAATGCCAATTTATATAAATTTTAAAAATTATTCTTGTTTTTGGTGATGAATGCTGTGTTTTGTTACATTTACCTGTATCTCTTTCAGATGGTATGTGAGAGTCTTGAAAGAGAAACATTATTTGATTATAAAAATGCACATTTTTTAAACAAAATGTTTTTTTTTTTAAATTCCATGTAGTGAAGGTCATAAGTGATCCTTGAAAAAATCAAATTTCACCCAGGGAACACAAATGGAAAATTTTGAGTTTAAGACGGATGGAAACCTGAGATTGGTGTAAGATGGATTTGCATTTCAGATAAAACAATTGACTGACAGCTAGTATTAGACTGGTGGGGCATGGCAATATTCATCAGTTTCTATGTCACATTTCAAAGGCATCTACCTTTAATATTCATGGAAATTAAATTATAATTTTGAAAAAATATTGATTGTATTTCAGGTGACCTTACAACAACAGCTAAAGTAATGTCTACAGCTTCTACCCCAGGTAATGGTCTATCACTGAAAGCAGAATGTGAGAGTAATATAGTACAGCATGATCCTGATCATTACATAATTCCAGTATGCAATTATTCTGCAAATGTTACACATTTAGACTAGTTAAAGTGAGCGCTGAATATGTGTAATTTTTAGTATTTTTTTTTTTTTTTGTACTTTGTCTCAAAACCATATGGATTGTGCAATTTGAAACAAGAAGTTTGACCAGCTGCAGAACCAGATTAGGAAGACAAATGTATCATTTACATACGTGCTGTAATTCTGGCATGTAATATATAGATTACACTTTTTACATCCAAAATTACGCTTTTTGTCACTTATAAAAGCAGTAATTCCTCTTATACCTTTTGATAGGCTGGCATGTATGTATGTAAGTTTAACATCAAAAGTATGTCTACTTATCAGAGATGAACCATTACAGGTGTATTTTTTTCAAAGGATGCTTTTTTTTACAAACTTGGACTGGCAGTGGAAAATTGCTTATTTGTGAGGCCATTCCAGAGATCATGTAGGAACTGTGTTCATATTTGAACAACTTGATTTTGATTGGATGTGGTGGCTCACATACAGGAAGCACATAAATATCTTATTGATCCATACATTAAGATGCAAATAGGGTTAACATATCACAAACAGTGTCTATTTTGGCAGGGGTATGTGGTATATGGTAAATGGTGCCTCTATAGGCAGGGGTATGTGGTATATAGAATACAGTGTCTCTGTAGGCAGGGGTATGTGGTATATAGTATACAGTGTCTCTGCAGGCAGGGGTATGTGGTATATAGTATACAGTGTCTCTGCAGGCAGGGGTATGTGGTATATAGTATACAGTGTCTCTGCAGGCAGGGGTATGTGGTATATAGTATACAGTGTCTCTGTAGGCAGGGGTATGTGGTATATAGTATACAGTGTCTCTGCAGGCAGGGGTATGTGGTATATAGTATACAGTGTCTCTGATGGCAGGGGTATGTGGTATATAGTATACAGTGTCTCTGTAGGCAGGGGTATGTGGTATATAGTATACAGTGTCTCTGCAGGCAGGGGTATGTGGTATATAGTATACAGTGTCTCTGTAGGCAGGGGTATGTGGTATATAGTATACAGTGTCTCTGATGGCAGGGGTATGTGGTATATAGTATACAGTGTCTCTGTAGGCAGGGGTATGTGGTATATAGTATACAGTGTCTCTGCAGGCAGGGGTATGTGGTATATAGTATACAGTGTCTCTGCAGGCAGGGGTATGTGGTATATAGTATACAGTGTCTCTGCAGGCAGGGGTATGTGGTATATAGTATACTGTGTCTCTGCAGGCAGGGGTATGTGGTATATAGTAATCCATTATCCTTCTGATATATCATCCCTTCTGGCACACAATTTTGCTAGTGCATGTAGTCTCACATAGTTGTATGGCTTGCCATGAAGCTTGGTGAATATTATGGTCATCATTTATGATGCATATTTTGACAAATCAATTCCTGCAAATTGTTTATTACGGTATTATTTTGTATCCTGTACCTGAATGTCGTATGCAATGAACTCATGTGAATTTGGTTCCTTGGGTTTTGTTTTCTTCAAAGCTATCTGTATATAGACTTTGGTCTCTGGGTCTTACCTTTGTTATCTTGAATTCGTTATACCAAGAGTTCTCTGTATATTAGACTTTGTTTCTATGGATTTGTTATACTCAGACTGTTATGTTTACATACATTGATCCCTTGGACTTTGTTATAACAAGTGTTTTCTGTATATGGGAGAAAGGAAGGCTTCATCTTTGTCTGGCCTCTGATTGCTATCGGTTTTATGGTTGAATTGTTTACAAACATTAATTTATTCAGAGGCTGGTTTCAGCAACATAATGTACAGCAAGTAGAAACATGAGTACAAGTCCTCTCTATTTCTTGAAATGTTCTTTTCTATTTTACCCACATGCCAGAACAGTATCCTGAAAAAAACATTAGATATTGGTCCTCACAAACCAAAGAGTTAATGCCCTTTGCCTTCTATTTCTCTTAACCTCTCTAACAATTTATTTACATTCCACTGAAACTTCACAGGTTTGTTAATTCTCTATATTTGTGTTTATATTTCTGCTAGTTAGAAAGATTTATTCTCTTTTACACAAATTGCAACACTAGGGGAAAAACAACACCTTCATCAGCAAGAGGTAATGTTACTGAATAATTCTTAAATCACCATTTTTACAGTACACATACCTGTGGGCTCTGTGATGTAGAATGTGCATGGGTTGACTAACTGAGGCCAGGACAGTTATCCACTTGTGAGCATAATCGTGTGTCTGATTCTTATTTATGTTGCAAATGGTGACTAACTGAGGCCACTTGTTTCCCTTGGGGTTCATCCCGTTCTGATCTTCTGAACTGAGAAGATCTTGGACTGTTTAAAAACACTGATCACTTTGGCTTATGTTTTCACATCCACATATCCATTCAGCCCCTGAGTGGCTGAGTGGTCTCTATTGCTCTCCGTTAGGGATAACTGCCATCTCACCTCTGTCTGCGTGGGTTTGAGTCTAGGATTCAGCCAATGTGGGTATATGAGAAAGCTTGCCAGTAGCTTCTCGTGGGTCGGTGGTTCTTCCCAGGGTTTTCCCGGGTTCTTCCTTCACCATTAATACTGGCTCCATACATAGCCTATCATGTGCTGAAAAATGGTGTTAAACCCCACAACAACAACAACATATCCATCCATCCATACATACATTTGTCCACTCATTAAATTAATCACAATGTTAAAGTTTTTGCTTTTATGTATGACATGTGGTCTCAACAAAATAGGAATCATTCATTTTTTAACATCTTTACTTTTTTCAGTCTTATGGTTGATACTTACCTTTTATTTGAGAAATTTTGAGAACCTGGAGATTTTTAATGTTTTTATCCTTTTTGCATTTTTTTTCCTACTTTGTCCTGTATACCCATTAATGGATTGATGTGTTGTTAAAAACCTACACACAACATGCGCAGTATAGCTGATATGGACTTGGGCCCCTTAGAATGAACTTAAGACTAGTCCCCAGGGCTTATCATGGGAGACTTAGAGTTAAGACCCCAGGGCTTATCATGGGAGACATACTGTCTGGCTACCTTAGTTTATCATCAGGACTGCAGTCTATTTCCCAAGGCTTTGAATGGGAGACATACTCTATTATGCAACTGATGTGTTTTTTTTCCACAGTAACAATATAAGATAGGGGGCCCCGAGTGGCCGAGTGGTCTAAAGCGCTCTCCGTTACGGATCACTGCCATCTCACCTCTGTCTGCGTAGGTTCGAGTCTCGGATTCAGCCAATGTGGGTATGTGAGAAAGCTTGCCAGTAGCTTCTCGTGGGTCGGTGGTTCTTTCAGGGGTTTTCCTGGGTTCTTCCTCCACCATTAATACTGGCCGCCATGTATAGCCTATTGTGTGCTGAAAAATGGCGTTAAACCCTACAACAACAACAACAACAACAACAATATAAGATTGCAAAATGGGGTAAGCTACAATCATGCCATCTTAGTGTTTATGTCTGAAAATCTCATAATAGCATAATATACATATAATTAATGCACAAATCTATTGGCTATCCTGACCATGTACTCATCTTAATCAGGGCTACAGTGGCACATGTGGTAATGTACTGGGATCATGACTAGAAGAATGTGGGTTCAAATCCTGTACAGACCAGGCAATATCAGTAGTTATGGTGTGTTCCTGTGCAATAGATTTTATTCTGTTTGTTTCGACATGATGTGGTCTTTCATACATCGATATGCTGTTAAGCCATCAGTCAATCAAACTGACATTGTAGCATGTGTGATGTGGGATAAGTCATTTGTATGAGCAGTGTTCTGTCTGTTACATGTCGATTAGTACTCACATAGCTGCCATGTGTCCTGCTTTTCCTAGTGTTTCTCCTTTATTTTTGACCTGAATTCGAGTGTATATTTTTCTTGTTAAAAATCTGTTTCTCAATTTTTGTTGTTGTTGTTTTTATAGGGTTTAATGCCATTTTTCAGCACAAGATAGGCTATACATGGTGGCCAGTATTAATGGTGGAGGAAGAACCCGGAAAGAACCACCGACCCACGAGAAGCTACTGGCAAGCTTTCTCACATAACCACATTAGCCAAATCCGAGACTCACACTCACGCAGACAGAGGTGAGATGGCAGTGATCCGTAACGGAGAGCACTTTAGACCACTTGGCCACTCAGGGCCTCCTTAATTTTTGTAAAAATGAAATAAAAATTTACTTGCAATTTTATGTTTAGGACAGGCATCTAATTCCATTCTTAATAAATGTACTGGATGTATATAGGGATATTGAATTTAATGTCTAAAATATGATTGGCTCATTTGAAATCGAGGCTACCATGCCAGTCTTTAACCACCATATTGAACTGCATAAAAACAGCGGTCGCTATCTCATCTTCATAATATTCAAATTCTAGTCATGTTGAAAAGGAAAAGCAGAAGAATCAGAATTTTCTCCATCAAAAAAAAAAGAAAACTGAACTGGAAGGACAATTATGCCATCATGTCTAGATTTGTGAAACCATCTAGTAAATGAGAAAACTTTGCGTTTTGCAAATTGTGTAATTGTGATGCACTTATGATGTTTATCAATCCCAGTGAGAACCTTGATGTAATTCAACGGAAGCTCAGTTTACTCAATTTTATCTAGAAATGATCCTCCTCTTTCAGATACTAGTGTTGCTACCAATTTATTTTGCACACTTTTTCCAGACAGTAAACGTGGGTACATGAGAAAGCCTGCCAGTAGCTTCTCGTGGGTCGGTGGTTCTTCCCGGGGTTTTCCAGGGTTCTTCCTCCACCGATTATACTGGCCGCCATGTATAGCCTATCTTGTGCTGAAAAATGGCGTTAAACCCTACAACAACAACAACAACCAGACAGTAAAATTGCAAAGGATTACTCATCAACTCAAATTAAAACAGTTCACTATAAAACATTGCACAGAATTCAGATCATCAATGAAAGATGGAACAATGGAATCAGTAATGATTGAAAAAACTAGGTGTAGAAATGGCTCCAATAAACAGCCAGTGTCTGAGTGTGTGTTGCACCGTCTAGATAGATTACTGAAAAGAACAGGGTGTCCGTTCAGAAGGTACAAGTGTGCAACACAAGCATCTTTGACAATTAAATAATTAAACAAGTTACCGTCCTGGTTTACTGATGGTTTTAAATATTTTAAATAATTACATTAAAGTTTTAGAAGTCAGTATTTGTTCCTAAAAAGCAGTAGTCAGTATTTTTGTATGCAGGAGTTGGCAGCTATGGTACTCGGCCTCATTTGGGTTGTAATCAAGATATAATGAATGGAAACCATTTTGATTTCGTCAATTAAGTTGATACAAAAATGTTGTTCATGTCCTTTATGATGGAAAATGTAATTTCATGCAAGATTGCCACAAGTACTATACATACTGTATGCATGTGAAAGGTCAAGCATTAACTCACATTGATGATGTGAACATTACCACCAACTTACATATTTCTGAAGTTTTCCTGTTATTTCCATGGTTACCCTAGTATTTCAGTTCTTTGCATCTTTTAATTTGTGGTTTTTGCTAACACGACATGCATGGCAATTAGTACCCCATGAAAAAAAATGAATTCACAGTAACTTTTTAATGTGCTGTCAATCATCAATCAGGCAATTAACTGCATAGAAAACACCAATCTGTCAACTGGGAGAACATGAGTTAGTCAATATATCAAAAGAGAAAACATCATTTAGCCAATCAGTCAACAGAGGAAACACCAATTAGTCAATCAAGCAGTAGAGAAAACACAAATGAGTGAACATAGTAAATGCAAATCAGTCAATCAATCAACAAAGAAAACACAACTTAGTCAACCAGTCAATGAACAAAATACCAATCAGTCAATCAGTTAACACAGAGAACATGAGTCATTCAATCAGTCAACAGAGAAAACGACATAAAGCGGTCAAGAGAGAAGTCTGAATTACAATTTTCCAGAAGTTTATGTCGGCATCAGTCGGTGGTTCTTTCCGGGGATTTTCCGGGTTCTTCCTCCACCATTAATACTGGCCGCCATGTATAGCCTATCGTGTGCTGAAAAATGGCGTTAAACCCTACAACAACAACAACAACAACAACATGTCGGCATCAAACAGTTTTCCATACCATATATTTTCTTTTTTCTTCATTAACTGACTTCTTTGTTAGCTAGAAATGTAGGTGGTAGGGGTGGGATCGGGAGAATAGAAGAGAAATGTCTTGATTACTTGAGCTTTTCTGCTTATTCAAAACATACTAAATTGAAAATATATGGCACTGGTAGACAGCAGAGATCCATCATAATGGATCCATGCAATTTACAGTTGGGTCCAACTTGTATGTGATTCTATAAATGTATCTTATGTACATTCAGTATCATAATACACATATAGTGAATTAGGAATACAAAAAAAATTAACACGATAATTGAGTCCATGAGATGTATGCTGAATTGTACTATTCGTAAAAGATTTGTAAAATTTTTCAGTGCTATAAAATATTTGATTTAATGCAAAGTGTTCCAATGATTCTTTTACAGATGGTTGCCATCCAAATCCAAGCCCTCGTTGCCTGAATTATGGCTTTCAACACGTCACAATGCCCAGCGTCATGGGCCAGACATCTCTCTTTGAAGCTGGAAACCAACTGAACTATTTTAATGATATGATCTCTTCTTGGGATGTTCTCTTGCGACAAGAATTTGAATGTTATGAAAAAACCATTACATTGGCTTGTGGCTTATACATGTCCGACTGTGTTATGGGTGAGCCCCATGCCTTGTGCAGAGAATCTTGTGACGGTATGTATCATTGAGGATTTAATAAGTGTGTTCCATTTTGGTTTATTAAATATCTAGTCCCTTGATTAGGATCTCCAAATTAGCAGGGTTCCCATGCTACCGGGAAATCAGGAAAAAATCATGAGAAATTATAATTGATGAAAGTCTGGAAAAACCAGGAATTTTCTACCAGCTCTTCACACCTGAAACAATAACATAATTAAGAAATATCTAAACTGATCATGAGTTAAATTTATCAAGTTCTAACCAGAATATTTGGAGGGTGCACTAGATCATTTGGGTGCTTGCAATAAACATATGCTGAGTAAATCCAAGTGCTCAGTGGATTAGATTCATCTAATATATGATGAAATATGACCTGCATTGCTAGTCGCATGAGTACACAAATCTAACAACCTACATTTTCAAATGATGAAGAGAAAAAAAATTAAAATAATTATTAAGTGAATGTTGACGGTTATAATAAGATACAAAAATGAAGGAACACAAAATTTTCCACATTTATATATTACAAAAACAACATCTGGAGTTTTGTTGAAACACGTGCCTGCCACGTTGAAGTGTAAAAACCAGCAACCTCTCCAACCTGATTTATCAAGCAGAGATGTTGATAAACAAGGCTGGACAGATTGCTAGTTTTTACAAAAAGTATCTGACTTTCATTTAATATGATTGAATTTCTGTACAGCAACATTGAAAAGGAGTTTCTTGATTATATCATGTGACTATTGGACTTCTGATGTCGTTGTTTGAGATTTGTGAAGTCATGTGACTAGTAATGCAAATGGCAAGTGCCAAGTCAGGTTTCATCTATGCTGTAGTTTTGTCTAGTCTGTCAGTGGAATCAAGACAAAAATTATAATACTTGCCATTTCTGAGAAAATTAATAATTTTACTATCGATTTCATGCGGGTGTAAGTTGATATAACATACGTTTAAATTTTCAAGGCTTTCTGGTAAGTGACTACCATATGTCCCTACCACACAGTGGGCATCAGATTCCAAATTTTTTTTATGCAATTGCGATGACCCCACACCCCAAACTAAATATTCAAATATGAAAAATGGGGTGGGAATATTCGGAGGAAACCTGGATTAGAAAACAGACTGCTATTTGTTTTAAGCCAAATTCATAGTCTAAAAAATTGTTGAATCAGAGCTGAAATGAGAAATTATCGTCCTTTGTATTATATATTAAAAAAGATACGAGCCCCCTGTATGAGTACACGTTTGGGGACTGGTTTAACTAATTACAGGAAAAGTTGATTTTACAGAAAGTTCAATCCTTGTTTATACAACAGTATATAATTTTGAAGGATTTTGTCAAAATTTAAATCTACCCTTTTCAAAATGTTTTTAAATTGATGGGTTATTAACCAGATCATCTTAAGGAGATTAGGTTGTTTGAAAAATCTTGTTTGGGATTGTATTGGCATGGATAAAGTCAGAGTTAAACTCTTTGTTGCAAGACAAGATTCTAGTTAGTTGTGTTTATTGGGTTTTTTTATACTGTAATAGGAAATGATTACTTTCTATAAGATGCATATATATATATATATATATATATATATATATATATATATATATATATATATATATATATATATATATATATATATATTGCTATAGAATTCTTAGACTTAAATGCTTGAAAAAAAACAAAACTAATTTATGTTCTTTATATTGTTCCCACTTGGCTACATAATGCAGGTCAGCAAAATAAATTTAGAAGTTTTATATTGTACATGGAAATGATTTTACATGCCAATTTATAGGAATATAATCAAATTTGTTTCATGTGATACATTTTGTGGTTTTGTACATGGTCATCTTTTGTGACTTAGATGTTTTGGAGAGTCTTGGAAGAGAAATATCTTTAGATTTAAAAAATGCATATTTTATAATCTAAAATGTTTAGGTGGCGCTATACAGTTTCGCATTTTGCATAGTGTTAGGAATTTAAAGAAAAAGAATGTCCCCGGCTTTCCTCACTGGTTACACTGGCTATTTAAAAAAGACCTTGTATGTCTTAGGTATAATGCAAAGAACCTTTAATTCCCTTTATTTTGGTGTATGATTGATGGGTGTACTATGGGTTATAGAGTATACAGCTTGGCCTTCTTCAAATGTGCACCTTTCAAAAAAGTGTTAGCTCTACTTGGTCATTTTCACTTCCTGAACTTCAGAGGTCAATTGTATAAAAAAGAGCCGATAACCTTTTTTACATTTTATATATTTGGTAATTCATTCATTGCACTTTCAGAAGCTGGTATTGTCTAGTCTGGCAAAATTCATTTTCCCTATTTTAATAGCTGCTATGTATAGTGTACTTTAGACTAATTCAGACTGATTTTTTAACACAAGGGAGCAGTCATTTTAGTTAGCAGTGTGCTTAAATCATGCAAAATTTCCAAAAGTACAATATCCAAAAGAAATATCATCCACATTACATTAATGTAGCATAGAGGTATGCAAACGTTCTCTCCACTGTGCATGTTTTAAATGCGAACTACTTCACCTTACATACGTCACTCTCTCAAAAGTACATATTATCTGGTGAGCGCCACCTTATTAATTCCATTCAGTAATTAATGGTCATATGTGAACCTTGAACAAAATTAATTTCATCCTGGAAAAAAAATTGAAAATGACCTGGAAATTTATCTTTAGAAAAGCGTGGGAACCATGAATTAACTAATTCATAAACCTTTTAAAAAGATCACTCACCACACACCTGTGTTAAAAAAATCATGCTAGTGAAGGATAAATGAAAACCAATACAAAAGTACAAAGATGGCAACTGTCTTTCCTTGTCTTTCATAGTTTTTGACAAGATGCCATAGGAAAGGAGACTTAATTTAAAACTTATGAAAAACATATTGCTGTAAATATGTGATGACAAGCTTGGTATCATGTGAAAAGACCCTGTAATACATTGAGGAATTTTATGCTGCATTTTGCATGCCCACTATAGAATTTACATTCATTCTGCTAAGAGTTTTGTTACTTGCTAAAAGAGTAATAAAAGTTGATTATTTAATGATACAAATGCATTGATAATCAAAACTGATTCAGAATCCAATGAGCTAGTGCTCCAGTTTAATTTTCAAATATTTGAGAAGAATTATCACAATAAATATAGTTGATAAATTTCAGCTACATGTTTCATATCAAGTCAGTAGAACAGAATTTTCAACACAATTCATCATGCCAAAGTTGGCACACAAGATCATTTCTCTTCTGCTGGTTACACTATAAAAGATGTCGCCTAAGTAACTAGTCTGAAGAGCATGTGTTAATAATGACTCATTAATGGAATACAGGTTTGTTCTCACTATTATCAGCAAGTAGTATTTCTTCTAAGAAACTCCCAGTAAACCAACTTGTAAAATGTTTGAAATGAAGCGGAATAATTTTATCATACGGCAAGGTCTTCTGACATCACATTTTGAGAAAGTAGCATTATTGTCAGATGAATACAGAGTGAATGAACTTACTTTTTTCAGTGATAGCAAGGTCTTGCCTCTTGAAAACTGAGTATTACCCCTGGGTTGTCTTAAACATGGAGTATTTCTGCAAGTTTCTTCCCTATCAGGTGGATGACCCCACTTGCCAGCCCATCAACACATCAGGTGAGGGTTTACATGCATTTGCCATGTTGCCTTAGTTTTGTACCTTCATCTCTTTGTATGTCACTGATCACAAAGAGCATTGTTATTTTTGTTCTGTATAATATGTATAGAGAATTTTGTTATATTGAAAATCTTTATATTAAGGTCCTCCAATTTTCTAAACATGATATTTTCAATAGTTGTAATAATTTTTATTAGCACATGAAATTGTCCAGACACCATGTTCATTATTTAAGTCAACCTAACAAATTCAAGTTTGCATCAAAACTAAGGTATGTTTTGTGGATAGGTTGAATGTGTAGATAAGGAATATGCTTATTGAAGTTTTGGTCAAAAGGTCAAAGGTCAAGGTTACCATGACTAAAATGAGAAAAATGGTTTGTGCATACTATTAATAACTTTTATTTTATGTTATGTCCCTTGACCAATGATTTTGAAGGACTTGCACTTAAGGAATGGAAGAGGTCTACTGATTTGGGGTCAAAAACTCAAAGGTCAGGGTCATTGTGTCTGAAATAAGCATGGATTTTGCAAACCTCTTCTTCAGAGTCACACACTGCCATGAAATCAGGGAGGAGAATAGATTTGTTTGTGACTGAGAAAAACTTTTTTTTAAATATGCAGGTATTGATTATTTTCAGGAATTTTCATCTGCATCTTGTTGGCGGAAAAATATGTAATTGAGTCATAATTAAAATGACCATTAGCTAAATTTGTGGAATATTTTGGAGATTATGGAACTCTTCAGTCAGTGTGGGTGCAATTGTTATATGTACCATCTCTGTGTTTTAATGAATTTCAGTAGTTACATTTGTTTCTAGTCATATATCATGTAGATTTTTTAAAGGTTCTATGTGTAATTCAGATGCTATTGGAGAGTCTTGAAAAAGAAACAGCATTTATTTTTTATGCCAGTTTCTTGCTCATTCCATTCAGGAAGTGTCATAGCTGAACCTTTCAAAAGTCAATTTCACTGAGGATAAAATGTTGAAACCCTGTTTATTCTACAATTAATTGCGTGACCAAAACATTTTGGATGGCTTGCACGTGGGATAATAAAGCCGCATATAGATTATGGGATATAAAAGCCAGAAGTGATAGTAATGTTAAGCCTAACCAGAAATTAAAAGTTTCTGCTTTGGAACTTTACTTTAAGACTTTAAAGAGATCATTGTATACTTGCCACTCTGTCACCTCACCTAAAGAGATTCTAGTCATGAATTAGAATGCAAAATAATTTTACTTTCAATATGTATTACATTAAGAATCAAAATATGCATCCTTTTCTTTGTAAAGGTCAATACATTTTCAGGACTGAGGTCCATTGGTTATCTTTAAAATCACCATTGTTTTGATTCTGCAATTGCATGTGTAAACCGGGGTATGTCAGTCTTATTGTCCATACATCCGTCTATACAAAGCTTGTAAGCAATCTAGCATTCACACCTTTTCATTGATTTCAAACAAATTTGCATGTGCATTGGAGAAAGTATGCAATCGCTGTATACAAATAGAAATGATCACTCATTGCTGAATTTTTTGATAGTACAAAAGCTTTAGCGCAATGGAAACAAAGTTCACAATAGAAATTATTTATTGTATATATTTTTTTTTAATTAGGAAAGGTTACCAGAAGTATTTCATCATCAGATGCATATTCTAATCATTATGCATAATATAGAACATAATTAGGAATGAAAGTTTGTAATTGACCTAATTATATATAAGGCTACTTTCAACATTCAGTTTAACTCTAATTACCATATATACTCGCGCATAAGCCTGTTTGTGTACAAGCCAACCCCCAAACTGAACAGGTATAAATAGGAAAAAGTGCATGACCTGCGTATAAGCTGACCTACAACTCTGAGACATTCAAGGTGCATGAGGTAAGTTCTAAATGCATTTATTTAGGCAAACATATATTTAAAAAATTACATGTATACTTATCTCGAGGTTGGAGTGTATGATTATTAAAAAGAAATGGTATAATGTTCTTTGAAAAGTAATTTATTTAATTTTCTGTTTTCTTATTGTTTATGTCAAATTTAGATTTGTGTATAATTTGATCAAACAATGACAAGAATATATCAGTCGCGAGTTGCTGTATCACTACCTCTCCCTTCTGACTCTATTAACCTTTATTTATGCATTACTGCATTGGACATTTTATATCAGTGCACCGGTAATTACATTTTTAATTTGCTTTGAAATTGTAAATACCTAACTCATTGAAATGTAATCCCAGTATGACAGCACAACAAACAATTCAGTTTGATGCTAATACCGTAAAAGCTGAACTGTAGTTTGCTTTGATGTAAGCAATGAAAGTTTTGCTAGTAATACTTTACCAGCATCAATGCCAACACCTTCTCACCAAATAGTATCATCGTCAGTAGCCTTTCTTACAAGTACAACTGTATGCTTGGCTCTGAAAATAGCCTTTCTAACATTTCTGCAAAATCCAAAAATATGTGACAGTGGAATTACACATGAAAATCCTCTATTACCTTGATCGACGTGTTGCAAAACCTAAGTTGAAGTGTACATTAACATTGATCATTACATGTTGTGAATCAACATCAGCGGTGTTGGTAGAGTTTCTTGGTTTACCTATATTACACTGTCTGTTGTCAGGAAAGTCAGAAGTGTCTTTAGCAGACATCATTGACGGGCCAGCTGATCTTGTATAATCATCAGAATATCTTGCTAGACCTATTATTGTTTTAGCAACATTGAAGTCTTTTTGAATATTTTCAATATTTTTTCCATCAATCATGTATATAGCACTGTCAAACAACGCCATGATGCCATCATTAATGAAACTAATTCTATCATTGGCATTATATTCTGTATTATCAACTTTCATAAGTTCCCCTTCTACTTCAATAAATGCTTCAGTGGGTAAGAAATATGTTTGTATCTTTAATTTGTATGTTTAACTTGTAATTCAACTGGTCCACATTGATTTGGTTGTCATGCGTCATAAGAATAATACTGATAATCACATACAGATTCATCCTTAAGAACTGGCGCATCCATGTCATATGTGGGATTTGATATACGCTTGAACATTTTATTATAATTGTTTTCGTCTAACATGAAAACCACTTCCTGAAATAAGACTTGAAGTTATATTTATTTCTGCTTCATCAGCCAACTCTGATAGTTTTTGATTTGCAGCTTTATTTATTATCTTACTGACATTTCCAGGCATAACTTCAGTGCTGGCCAATTTTACTGGTTGAGGTTTTCTTCGTATTGATTGATTTAATCTATCTTTAATTGCCAAAAATGCTTTAATAATCATCTTATTTATTATTCATATTTCTAATCAGTGATCTTAATTGCTATAATAATCATCAATGATTTCATCAATGAGATCGATAAACATTAATATCCATGATACCGCTGGTAAATAATCTTGGACAAATATCGTCGGCTTCATGAATGATTTCTGGAGAATTATTTCCAGCACGTTTTCCTTCAATCAGAATTTCTAAGCAATCAACATCAGCAAGAGCATTGTTAGGACAAGCGCCAAGACCACTTCCTTTAAATTAGTAGTCAAAGGAAAACCACTTCCGATTGCTCCTTCTTCCTTCCTTGTTGTTTTTGCTTTTTTCTTCACTTCTCCTGAGACTGATCTAATTATTGCTCTTGCTTTTTCAACTTCCAACATTAACCTTGGCTGTGGTGTAAGAGGTTGTTGTTTTTGAGGAAGTTGACATGAAGGCTCTTGCTGTGGTGTTAAAGGTTTTTGTCATTCTATTTGTTGCTGTGGTGGAGGAAGTTGATATGAAGGCTCTTGCTGTGGTGGAAGAGGATTTTGTTGTTATATTTGTTGCTGCTGTGGAGGAAGTTTATATGATGGCTCTTGCTGAGGAAGTTGTAGTTTTTGCTGTGTATCCTCTAAGTAAAATTTGTTATGTCATTAATATATTCATTGTATAACTCATCATCAGTTCTAGCCTGTTTTTTGTTGTAATACACACATTAAATAACCATATAATATAACTATCAGTGTTTATGTCAACATACTTAGTTTTTAAAATTTCAGACTGTCTAGAAAAACTATTATATGCAACATGAGAAAAATCCTTCCTTTTAACTTTTTTCTTCTACAACACCTACTCTAAATTTACGAATCAGTTCAATTTTTTCTCTTTTTACTTTAGAGTTTGTTGCAAGATCTTTTTTATTTCACTAATACCTTCAAGTATTTCTTCATGTACAGGAGGCTGAGCGGTAGCTATCTCAGTGGGAAAATGTGTGTGATGTGATATTGATTTTTAACGTAGCTTTAACAATTTTTCAGTCATATCGCTACGATGTCTGCAATGTGGCAGTTTATAGTGATGTCTGGCACTGGGGCATCATGCCGCAGACATGTAGCATGATGTCCCCCCCAGTCACATTATCCTGACACCAGGCCGACCAGTCCTAACACTAACCTCTTAATGCTGAACGCCAAGCGAGGCAGCTGTTAGTACCATTTTTGTAAGTCTTTGATATGACTCGGCTGGGGATTGAACCCACGACCTCCCGCATCTGAGGCGGATGCTCTAACCACTAGGCCACCAGAGCAGTCAGTGGGAAAATCTTTAATGTTTAATCTGTTGGAACTTGCAATGTATCATGTTTAATTTTGCTGACAAGTTTTAAAAAAGTAACTCATCTTAATATATGACATAAAACTGCATATATTTTATTATTATTATGACTATTATTATTATTGTTAATTATGATTATTATTATTATTTACAGGACTAAATCCACCTCCCACAGTTCCAGGTGAGTTACTTGCACAAAAATGCTACAGTACTATAAAATGGAATCGGTTTAGAATGAAACTCAAGGAGCCAACAAACCACGTATATTCACTTATGAGTTGACTTATCTATGAGTCAACCCCTCCCCCTCACACCACTATTTTAGTAGTACAAAAATCCAATTTCTCCTTGACCCTCTTTTAAGTCGGGGTGCATTTTGTAAGTTAGATCCAGCTGAATGGGTAGACTAGTTGTCAATGACTTATAAGTCGGGGTGTATTTTGTAAGATAGATCCAGCTGAAGGTGGGGACTTGTTGTCCATGACTTTTAAGTCTTGGTGTGTTTTGTAAATTACATCCAGCTAAAAGTGGGACTTGTTGTTAGTGGCTTGGGGTTTTACTTTGGAAAAATAAACAAGCAAAACTGTATAAAAAGACAGACAGACATACATATAATCAAATTTATGACAAAACCAATGTAAAATATAATTATATTATTGAATGGAATATGTTACAACTAAATTCACAACTTATAATTTGGTATAATTAAATCCATTAAAATCCATAATACTTGATATATTAAATCCATTTTTGTGATCAGTCCATTAACTCAATTAACGCTTACATACCAGTATAAAAATAATTCAGAATGCTCAGTTTTAAGTCGACATAACTTTACTTAGGGCTATAAAAAGCCAATTTTTATTGATCCTCTTATAAGTTGGGGTGTAGTTTGAAAGTCATATCTGTCTGAAGGGGTGAATTATCAGAGATAGATAATAATAATAATAATAATGAGGACTTTGTATAGCACCTAATCTTTAGAAGCTCTAAGCGCTTTACAACCTTAGACAACACCTATAACATAAAAAACATATATAATGATATGATTACAAAAAGAAACACCATAAAATTAGAAATAATAAAAAATATGCTGAAAATATTTAAGGTATGAAACATTAGTTCTTTAAGTTTGTTCTTACAGTCAAAAAAAGTGAGTTTTAAGAGCACTCTTGAATGGGATCATTGTGGTTTTGTGTCTGAGTTCAGTGGGCAATTCATTCCATGTTGCTGGGCCCTGGTATGCAAAAGAACGCTGTCCATATGACTTTGTTTTCATAGTGGGAATAATGAGTATACGATTGTCAGAAGAGGAGTGTAAGTATCTTGCTGGTGTGTACACATGGGTGAGGTCGGATAGGTATGTTGGACTGGAGTCTGTCAGTGAAAATTAGCACATAGAACAAATTTTGTGTTTGATTCTGAATCAGATGGATAGCCAGTGTAGGGTAAAGAGCAGCGGGGAGGTGTGTCTGATCGTGGTACTCTAAGTATGATCCGAGCAGCTGTGTTTTGAACTTTTTGAAGTTTCTGGAGTAGATATTGAGATGAACCAGACAGAACTGAGTTACAATAGTCCAGTCTTGAAAGTACTAATGAATACACAAGTGTTTTGATGGCATCATCTGAAAGATATTTGTGAATGGAGCTGATGCGTCTCAGCTCAAGATATGCAGCCTTGCATATGTTCATGACATGTTGGTGCAATGTGAGAGTACTGTCCAGAGTAACACCTAGGTTTCATACTGATTTGTGTGAATTTAATGTTGGTGTTGCTGATATTTATTGTTTGAGGTAAAGGATGTGAATAAGAAAGTCTTTGTGTTGTGATCAGAATGGTCTATTTTTTATCATCATTCATCTGCAGCTTGTTACATGTCATCCATGATTTCACATCAGAAATGCACCTCTCTACACGATGGATGGTAGCATCAACTTCAGTTGGGTGGCTAGATTTGTATATTGGGGTGTCATCAGCATACAATTGGTGAGACACTGTATGATGATCTATGACACTTGAGAGTGGCTGAGTGTACAGAATGAAGAGGACAGGTCCAAGAACAGACCCCTGTGGAACACCACAACATGTATTAACTGGGCTGGAGAGTATTACATTTGCAGATACAATTTGTGTCATGTTGACCAAGTAGGACTTGAACCACAGTAAGGCTGTATCATGAATGCCAAATACATGCAGGAGATGGTGAAGTAATATATCATGGTCTATTGTGTCAAATGCTGCAGACAAAATCAAGGAGGGTGAGGACTAATCTTTCCGCTATCCAAAGCAGAGAGAACGTAGATAGATAAAGAAATAATGACAAAACCAGTGTAAAATATAATTATATTGTGGAATATGTCACAAACATATGTACAACTTAAAATTTGCTCTGATTAAATACAATAAAATCCATAGTGCTTGACATATTAAATCCATATACACGAATTCCGCTAAAGGTTGCATACAAGTATAAATAATAGTTACAATAAAATGATTCACAGTATCCTATAATATGTTCATTCCACATGCCTTAAATAGTTAACAGTGAAAGATAAGTATACATACATTTTAAACTGTCATTGACTAGTTATCATAAATATCATCTGACTCTGTTTGTCCTTGGCTTCACTGTCATAATGTGGGTGCTTACCTGGAAACTGAGCTTGGTCTCTTTAGGTAACACTTTGGTCATATAGTCTGTAAAATCGATTAAAGGATGCAAATGAACACAGTGAGCTAGTATCAAACACATGGCTCCAGGATCAAATGGATGTCATGTGGGAAAACAAAGGGTGCTGCCTTTACAAGCATAGGGATTAATGTAACAAATTTACAGGGAACTCTAGATATACATGGCACTGAGCAATAACATGTATTAAATCCATGGCTTGATCAAAAATATTGTCATATTGGAAAAAAATTGAGTATTGCCTTTACAAGCCAGTTGCTTACTGGGAAATGTGGTTTAGTAGAAAACTTGGGAAATATAACTTGGGAATTAAATCTGATTTAAGGAAAATGAAAATGCAAATTGATTTAAAACTTTCATTGCATAAAACGGTGTTCATACAGCAAAACACAAATATTAATACAAATACAGGTTGTAAGAACTTGCACAAAATTGAAGCACTATAGATACTAGTAAATACCCATGTTCAATATTGAAAGACTCTTCACTTTGTGGCGGGTAGTATTTAATTTACCCATAATATTTTCAGATTATCAAAAATCCAAGTAACTGTAGATACAAATATTGTGTAATGAATGAATATTGTGTAACCTGCTTGAAACAGATAAGCACAGTGCATGCAATATCATTTTACATTGGGAATAGGAACACGAAACAGATAGGCACAGTGCATGCAATATCATTTCCAAATGGGAATAGGAACATGAAATGTAAAACTATTTGAATCTTTTGTATTGAAAATATCTCCAGTTCCCAATTTATGCCTAGATTTATGAATTTTTTGCATGTTTACTTATAAGATGCCCCCAACTTTACATGAATAAAATTTTCAATAAAAAAGTGAACGTATCAGCAAGTTTATATTTTAAGCCATACTTCATACTGCCTATGACTAAATTGTAACACAGTAAACATGTCTCTTGCTACATTGTACAATGGATTTAAAAAGAACAGCATGTGAACACTTGATTGTATCCCAATACAGAGGCTATGAAAAGTTTGACATATTGACATAGCATGGATTTTAAATAGAACAGCATGCCAAAACTTGATTGTATCCTAAGACAGCTGGCTATGAAAAGTTCTGCATATTGGCATAGTATGGACTTTAAATAGAACAGCATGCCAATAATTTACTGCATCCCAATACAGCTGGCTATGAAAAGTTCTGCATTATAATTGGCATAGTATGGATCTTAAATAGAACAGCATGCCAAGAATTGACTGCATCCCAATACAGCTGGCTATGAAAAGTTCTGCATATTGGCATAGTATGGATTTTGAAAGAACAGCATGCCAAGAATTGACTGCATCCCAATACAGTTGGCTATGAAAAGTTCTGCATATTGGCATAGAATGGATTTTAAAAGAACAGCATGCCAAGAATTGACTACATCCCAATACAGCTGGCAATGAAAAGTTCTGCATATTGGCATAGTATGGATTTTAAAAGAACAGCATACCAAGAATTGCCTACATCCCGACACAGCTGGCTATGTTAATGCAAATTTAATGGAAGGTACCAGAAAGCGTATTGTATTGGAAGATATATTCACACAAGGGGATACTATACACTGATGATGGATATAGTAGATGTCTACATTTGGTCTAAAGTGTTCACCTTTAACAATCACTGGCATCTTACCTCTGTCCACCTAGGTTTGAGTCTCAGGCTCAGCCAATGTGCATATGAGGGAAAGCTGCTAGTAGCTTCCTGTAGGTTGGTGGTTCTTATCAGGGTATTCCTGGGTTTATCCTCCAACAGTTTTACTGGCCACCATATATAGCCTATCCTGCACTGAGAAATGTTGGTAATCCCCTAAACAACCAACCAACCAACCAGTATTTGACAGACAGAAGCACTTTTATTGAGAAATGACATAGCACATTTAAATTTGCTTACCTTAAAATGCTGAAGAGCCATCGGAACTTGTTTGCATTTGAATATAGTAGTGGAATCCAACTGTACTTGAATGGTAGAAAGGTTTGAAATGAATTTCATTAAAGTGAGGAATAATGTTTCAAGAATATTTGCACTCACATTCAAATTAGTTTTATGTCAAATTCCAGAATTGTGTTAAATCCTGAATTGTGCTTAATCCAGAAATGCATTAAATCCAGAAATATATTAAATCAGAAATATGTTATAAGTGAATGTTACTATTCATTTGTTTTCACAGTGATATAAACATGGAAAGATTTTTTAAAATATTCATTTTAAAAATTTGTTCTTCATATATGTAAGTCATTATTTCATGACGAATAATTTCTCTCTTTAAATGCAGACCTTGTTTGAAAGCCTATGTTATAGAATATATAATTAGCTTTTACATACCATATGTTCCTATGTAAAAATTGACTCATCTTTCCAAAGGTATAACCCTCTTTAGTGTCAGGTATTGTTTGACAATAATTAATAATAATAATAATACCTTAATATGGGGAAGATAATGTATTTAGTTACAGAAACTATTATACCTTGATTTCTTTTGCTATGTATAATATATACAGTATATAATTCATTATGGTAAATTTTCCTTAACAATAAATTATGGAGTTATTCTGAAAATCATACAAACATTTAAGCCATTACCACATGCACAAGCACCACTTATCACATAAACGTATTTGAAATATATTTTATGAAAAAATTTATATGAAAGGAAAAGCAGGGAGTATTGATATTACATATAACTGTTTGACTTAAGACTTCATCTGTTTGAAGAAAAAATAACTGTAAAAAGAAATAATGCCAGCAGCATTGCCATAAGTGAGTGAGAATGTTGCATATTGCCAGTACCATTGCCATATGCCAGTGAGAATGTTACTTATTGCCAGTAGCACTGTCATATGCCAGTGAGAATGTTGCTTATTGCCATTAGCATTGCCATAAGTGAGTGAGAATGTTGCTTAATGCCAGCAGCATTGCCATATGCCAGTGACAATGTTGCTTAATGCCAGCAGCATTGCCATATGCAAATGAGAATGTTGCTTAATGCCATTAGCATTGCCATATGCCAGTGAAAATGTTGCTTAATGCCAGTGAACCATGATAATGAAAGATGTTAATAAGTAATTCATTCTTTCACTTTGGTGTCATGTAATTTTTCCTTCTAGCAAACTTAAAATTTGGAGTTTGGTGCATACCCAAACAATTTTCTCATAAAATGCAATATTAACATTTATAGTGTTAATTAGAACTTGGTGCTTGGTGAATAGAACAAAACATTTATCTTGAAAGGTCATATTATGTTCACATAGTCATGAATGTTTTCATCAGAGGTCATATTGAGGTTCAAATTGTCAAGAATTAATACATACCGGCATACATTCTGCCGGAGTTGTTTTCACATACGATGTAGACAAAATGGGAACTAAGTGCCTTTCTCAAGGACGCACCATGGCAGCTGAGCTGGGCAGGTGTCACAGGTTGGCTGTTTCACCATGTCCTTGGGAATTAGACACTTAGAAACTTAGCTCTCAAATTTCTTGGCATTACACAGACAATAATTTGTTAAAAGTAACACAGATTCCCCAAAAAGCCAAATCACTCAATTCCCCAAAAAGCCAAATATTGTCCCACTTGAGTCACTCAATTCCCCAAAAAACCAAATATTGTCCCACTTGTGTCACTCAGTTGAAGCAAGGTTGAGAGTGTCAGGACTGCCATATCATATGAATAGATTTATAGTTTAACAAAAAGGAAAAACTTTTGCAAATTTGAAGAGGCCATTTGCTTGTTTAAATAGTAGCCCTGTTTGTAAAGAAATGGTATTGATGCATGTACAAATAAGGTTTCTTGCTAATTAAACAAAAAGTCAGATACTTAAGGTTTAGAATTATCAAAGAATTTATAATTCATAAATATTTTTGAAAACATCTTTTCATTTTGCCTGAATAGATGGTGGCCACAGGACAGCAATAGAGAATATTCGGCTTATGGATGGAAACTCAGACTACTCAGGCAGATTGGAAGTTCTGGTGAATGGAACATGGGGAAGTGTATGTGACAACAGTCAAAGTTTTGACTTGTCCTCTGCTGCAACAGTCTGCTTTGAATTAGGATTCAGGTGCCATAAATAATTTAAGATTCGTTTATGTCATACAATTTCCTCTGTTACCAGAAAGAAGCACTGTCAATTGATTGTTTCACAATTTTCTTAATGCCTGCCCATCCTTACTGGTATAGATTCAGTTTTGACTTCCTCTGCTGCAGCAGTCTGCTTTGAATTATAATTCAGGTGTCATAAATAATTTAAGTTAAGATTTGTTTATGTCATTCAATTTCTTCTATTACCAGATGGAAGCACTGTCAATTATTTCTAAGACTGCTAGTATTAAATGGCACATATAAAAAAATACTTCATATTTGCACAGATTTAAAGAAAATATATTACAGATCTGATGCATTAAATAATCATAAATTAGTCATTGTAGTATATGAGTTGTCAAAGCTTATGAAAAAGAGTGATGGTAGTAAGTATCACTTTACTTCTTTATTTCTGTATGTCCATTACAAATCTCGCATATTGTGCTTTTATGTTATGGCATTGTCCTATCATCTGTCAGTGTGTATGTACATTGACATTCATTTGTGGGCCCATAACATTTGTAATATTTAGAGAGCCTAATATCATGCTGAAGTATACATCATGTGCAGATGGTGTTACATACCATAGCCTAATCTCATGCTAGAGTTTACATCATGAGCAGATGGTGTTACATACCTTAGCCAGTGTTTCCCTTTACACACATTTGTGTGTCAGGGATGCATGCTGGAGAAAATTGATGCACACATTTTGTTGCCTTGCGTTTTTTTGACGCAAAGGATTTTCATAATGTGGTCAGGTTTTATTTAATACCCAATGCATTGGATGATGGATGGCATTGTATATACTTTGAGCATAGGCATTGACTGGTTCCCTGCTTTGGTTGTTCCTTGCCTTGCGCTCCTCTATTCGTATAGCAGAGTGCAATGCAGGGAACATTCGAAACAATGAACCAGAGTAGCATAGGCAATGTTATGACAGAGTAGCTTCCCCATATCTCGTGAGCTCTCATGCGATTTCCATTGAGCTCAGCAAGCTGTCATCTAGATGTTTATTCTCAATGCTTGTTGCACTTGAAAGTGATCTCCAGATTAAAACATAGTGCACTAAAAATCATTAGCGAAGAAAGTGAAAGAAGCAGAACACAAAAGAGTAACTGTGGATCTAACTTTAATGAAAAATGGAGAAAATAATGCCCTTAGCTGGAATATGGTGTTCATACATTAGGATTACCGGTGTGACTGCGAAGACTGCAAAAGTGACTAACCCTTTCGTGACAGGGTTTTTAACAAATCTGCCCTTGTTCGCCACAAGATATCTGGAGAACACATTATAACCCATGACATTCTTTCACAGCAAAGAAATCATTAACTTGCAGAGACAAATGCATTATTTGGATTACAAAGCCAGCGGGTCATTGCAGATTTTATTAGTTTTAACTTTGCTGCAATAAAAGATAGATCTTAAAGTTCAAGTGTAACTTATTAGAAAGAAGATGAATCATTATCCTCCTTGATACACCTCTCCCTCGATAACTCACACACAAAGGGGTCCACAAACGTAGTCCACACTATAAGCAAGGTGGAAGTTATAGTGGGACCTCCAAAAATTGAAAAAAATCGCTTTGACATAGAGAAAACCGTAGGGGGGGGGGTGCATTAGGGAACTGGGCTGTTTAATGTCTGAATCCACATTTTATAATCACGTCGATAATATTTTTTAAAAATGTGCTTTTTCTAATGAAGTTGTTCATTATTCTGTTTAAATATATAAAAAAATTCATCAAAATATCCATTATACGAAAGATCGTTCCAACTGGTTTGAACCATTACGTCTACGCGAAAAATCTTCAAAAAAACACGACATTTATTTCGTGACACGTCTACGATGAAACTCAATTTTTTATTGTTTAATTAGTACAGTGTTAATGTCATGATTTCAGTGGAAGTAATAATGAAATTGCTTATCATCCCTGAGGATATCTCTAAATGCCAGTTCAAGAATTCTCTGAAACTCACTTGCCCACAATGGTCCATATCTGTGAAACCAAGCTCTTTATTTTACAAAATATTCATTTTTCGCTTGGCTGCCTTGTTATTTTTTATCACAGTTATGAAAGAGTCAGTGAATTTAAGGTAGTTTCCATTACATACACAATAGCGTTTATTACAGTGTTCGATTGATCAAATGAAGTGAGTTCACCTGACATACGACCGATGATGCTAGATTTTAAGTTAGTCCGATTTTTGTAACTTTTAACTTTTCTTTTATTCCACCTCCATTTTTTCTATTCAAAAGACATAATTAACGTGATAATACAAAGGAGACCAGCTTAAAATTCAGTGCAACAATACAACAGACACTTCAGCAAGTTAGTTATCAAAACACTGATGGCACTTAATTAGGTTCTCAGAGAAACGCTTGCGGACATAGCTGTTACAGTAGATTGATGCATTTTATGATTAATTACAACAGAACACATTGCATTTATGACGATTACGATTAAAATGAAACTAAAAGATGGATCTAGAACACAAATTTCAATTGATAAATTTTTTAATTTAATTTGTATTTATTAAAGTACTGCCTCCACAACGTGTAAGTGACATTTTCATTGATTGAAATTTCCTTACATATCATTAATTGTGGTGTACTAGGAATGTCATTTGGAAAGAAAATGTAAAAAATTGTATGAGCTATTTTTAAATTTGATATTTCATAGTGTTGATTAAAATTTCCAGGTCCTATCTACTGTTTTCAGTGATAAAATGAGCGATACATCAAAGCTTCCATTAACAATTTTGATCACGATTTTCTTCAAGTTCAACAAATAGGGATACATTTTTGGGGTATTTTCGGGTTTGAAAAATCTGATCCATGCCTGACACCGTATTATAAGTGGGTTTGCAAGTTATCAGGGCATGAGTTATCGAGGGAGTGGTGTATTTGGATAAATGTGTTCTAGGATGAAGTACAATGAAACCGATGATAGTACACATTTTATGAAAGGCATTAATTTGACTGCCATTTTGTTAAAAAGATTTATTTGGCTTTTTGTATTGGCTTGTATGTATTGTGTTGGGCTGTAATATTGCTTCATATTGATTATAAGGAGACTTAAAAGTAAGACTTTAAAAGAAAAATGAACTAATAAAATTATTCTTTGAATGGAAAGTGCATTTGTTTGTTAATTGTGCATGTTGATTTATTTGTATGTTTAGAGAGAGAGAGAGGGTACATGGGCAAGTTGCAATATCCTATTTCAAGCTGAAAAAGTACGAGTCATATGAAAATTTTTCAGTACATTTTTGACCGCCACATTTTTTATTTGACCCCCAGTTCTGACACCAAGGTTTTTGTTTTTACCCGCAATTTTATGCCCCTGGGGGATACACTGCCTTAGCTTAATCTCATGCTGAATTATACATCATGAGCAGATGGTGCTACATACCTTAGCATAATCTCTAAGGTCATGGTCATATCTAGGGACTTCTATCCTTGAAAAAGTTTAACTTTTGAACCACTAAATATATTAAAATAATGCTTCTCTTAATTATATATTATATATAGATGGTGTGTCCCATGCCATAGTCACATCCCCTATATGAAAGTCTAGTTTAGAGGCATGGAAACTGTTTTGTAATCTTGTACTGAAAGTCTAGGCCAGAGGCATGGAAACTGTTTTGTAATCTTGTACTGAAAGTCTAGGTCAGAGGCATGGGAACTGTTTTGTAATCTTGTACTGAAAGTCTAGGCCAGAGGCATGGAAACTGTTTTGTAATCTTGTACTGAAAGTCTAGGCCAGAGGCATGGAAACTGTTTTGTAATCTTGTACTGAGCATAGCTATTGACACACTAAGATATCCTAGTTAAGATTTAGCTAGTTCTAGATTATGTGCAATTCCATACCTTTCCTCCAATCAAGGTCATTGCCATCGATATTGAAAAGTATAATGATGTGTCTTGTATCCTTGTATGGGGAATGAGCATTACACTACTTCAAATATTGTAATGAAACAGGGTCAAGATTCAACACCAGCAGCAGTGTACTTTTGTGACTTGTATCATTATCTAGATTATAACTGTTGAACAAATTAATGTATTTTAATGAAATTTTAACCAGTTATATATCATAACTAGCAAATATGTCACACATAAAGAAGGCCTATGTCAAGGTATAGGTCGCAAGAAAAGTTAATGTACATCTTGGACATGTTTCTTTATCCAAATGGTCACTTGGTCACCACTACAGATATATTGATGAGACTTTACTCACGTCTACACATTAGCATTAAGAGGTTACTGTAAGGACTGGTCAGCCTTGTGTCAGGATAATGTGTCTGGGTGGGAGATGATACTACATTTATGCGGCATGATGACCCAGTGTCAGACATCACTATTAACTGCCACACTACAGACATCAGAGCAATTGGACTAAACAATGTTAAAGATACATTACAAATCTAAATGACACGCACACACACTTAAATTGAAAGTGGTTTGTTTCTTAGTGTGAAAATATTTCAAGTTATTTTGATGCCAGTTTGGTATACCATGTGTCTTTGTAGTAAGTCAAAGTCATTTGTCTCCTTATTTTATTTTATACAGAGTTTTCCTTAGAACTGTTGACCATGTATTGTTTGACCAACTGTCCATTTTTTATATTTTGTTTCAATGTGAGACCAATTGTGACATGGCTGTCTCTATTATTATTATTATTGCAGTATGGTATTAGTAATTGTAGTTGTAATATAATTTTGTTTTTGTTTTTTATGTAGTTACAATGGTGAATGGAAGTATAATAGCTATTATGGTGTTGGTCCAAGAACACATATAAACAGCATCAATTGTCCATCAGGAGAGAGAGATGTTAACAAATGTATCATACAGTTTAATTCCTTCTGCCAAGACAGCTATCAGAGAAACATGGGACTTGAATGTGGTAAGTACGGTTTGATTCTTTGGTCAAAATTGGATGCAAAATAGAACAAAACTAGATTGAAATTTGAACCCTTGCTCAGAATTTCACATTTGAAAAGACCCTTTTTTGAGTCCTATTATTGCTCATTACCTCCCTTTGCCAATTAGAAATTGGTGCTTGTTTTAAATGTTCGCTGTAAATTCACAACATCGTTCACTTCACCTCCCTAAATTCATTGGAAATTTGTGCTACTTTTCATCACAATCATTGATGATTTTGTTATTTTTGGATGTATTAAGGATTATTCTAAAGGGGTGTACATTATTGTTTAAATTTTATCATAATTATTTGAATTTTGTGACCTATATAGACATTGTTTCAGTGTTTACTTTTATCATGTCTATGTTACTACATTGGAATAGAACATTTTAAAGTTTATATTTGCACACAGTCTATTTATCACACCTGGTATAGCAGGTTTCTGCAGCAGTTTAAATACATCTAACACTGCATTTGTTCTTTTTTTTCATTTCATACTTTGTTGTTTCAAAATTGACTAGGTCAGCTAAATGCAAGAACTTAAAGCCAACAACAAATCTCTTGACTTGTGTCTTGCATGTACTTAGTGTACATGATTGGCTTCATGTAGCATGTGCGCCAGTTGGTCAAATAATACATGGTCAACAGTTCTAAAGAAAGCTGCAAGAAACAGGGAGTGATGTGATAATGAAAGGACTGAGATTGCAAGCCATGACAGAGTTGATTAGTTCTGGCATGGTTTGTTCCTGTCCTTCCATCTTTCTGTTTTAGTCAAAAATTTCAACACTTTGGAGGAGTTCCCACCCAATTCTAGGCAGCCCAGGTGGCATAAGTCTCCCAGCATGTCAAAACGTGGCCTTTGCACCTGCAAGTCAGGGTGCATGGAGTTTATTAATTACTTGGATGAGATGTGCCTTCTAGCCTCACCTTTTGTACAATAAAACCTAGCTGTGCCTTCTAGCCCCACCTTTTGTACAATAAAACCTAGCTGTGCCTTCTAGCCCCACCTTTTATACAATAAAACCTAGCTGTGACTTCAAGCCCCACCTTTTGTACAATAAAACCTAGCTGTGCCTTCTAGCCCCACCTTTTGTACAATAAAACCTAGCTGTGCCTTCTAGCCACACCTTTTGTACAATAAAACCTAGCTGTGTCTTCTAGCCCCACCTTTTGTACAATAAAACCTAGCTGTGCCTTCTAGCCCCACCTTTTGTACCATAACATCTAGCTGTGCCTTCTAGCCCCACCTTTTGTACAATAAAACCTAGCTGTGCCTTCTAGCCCCAACTTTTGTATAATAAAACCTAGCTGTGCCTTCTAGCCCCACCTTTTCTACAATAAAACCTAGCTGTGCCTTCTAGCCCCACCTTTTGTACAATAAAACCTAGCTGTGCCTTCTAGCTCCACCTTTTGTACAATAAAACCTAGCTGTGCCTTCTAGCCCCACCTTTTGTACCATAACATATAGCAGTGCCTTCTAGCCCCACCTTTTGTACAATAATACCTAGCTGTGCCTTCTAGCGCCACCTTTTGTACCATAACATCTAGCTGTGCCTTCTAACCCCACCTTTTGTACCATAACATCTAGTTGTGCCTTCTAGCCCCACCTTTTGTACCATAACATCTAGCTGTGCCTTCTAGCCCCACCTTTTGTACCATAACATCTAGTTGTGCCTTCTAGCCCCACCTTTTGTACCATAACATCTAGCTGTGCCTTCTAGCCCCACCTTTTGTACCATAACTTCTAGTTGTGCCTTCTAGCCCCACCTTTTGTACCATAACATCTAGCTGTGCCTTCTAGCCCCACCTTTTGTACCATAACATCTAGTTGTGCCTTCTAGCCCCACCTTTTGTACCGTAACATCTAGCTGTGCCTTCTAGCCCCACATTTTGTACCATAACATCTAGCTGTGCTTTCTAGCCCCACATTTTGTACCATTACAGCTCTTGATCCATACCATCTAGCTACACCTCAGTTAGGATGCCAACCATACTACTTTACAGCTGTCCATCACTCAATCGATACCGCTCAATGACTTTATGGCTTCCATTACAAATCGTCTTTTGCCTCATGTTATCATTACTGGGGATCTTATTAAAGCATCTATCTGTCTATCCACCCAATATTATCATTACTCCGGAAGTACAGCCATCTACACTGCCATCCATCATGCTTATCATCTCATAAAACTTGGTGACGATGTTCCTCCTCAAACAGAGTGGCAACAAATCACTAAACTCTGCATTCTGGTCTTAGCAATATCGCGATCCAGAACATACATATTCCAGGCAGGCTACATGTCTTGGACAATTCTATGTCAAGAGGGAACTACATGTCTTGGACAATTCTATGTCAAGAGGGAACTACATGTCTTGGACAATTCTATGTCAAGAGAGAACTACATGTCTTGGACAATTCTATGTCAAGAGAGAACTACATGTCTTGGACAATTCTATGTCAAGAGAGAACTACATGTCTTGGATGTTCTCTTTGAAGAAGGAACTACATGTTTCGACCAATTCTCTGTCAAGGAGGGGACACATTCTCTATACAGAATTATATATCGGTTTTTCATTATATTTACTTGCTAGAGCAGCTTCTGATGATTGATTTGTTTGCAGCCAGGTGAAATCACAAACTGTCAACCTTCATTTTCTCCATACCAGATCCTGAAGCTTGGTCTGTTGACACTCTTTCTCTCATTTGAGAGGGCATGTGAGCATTTGCCTTTGTCCTGTGATCCTAGTTTTATACATTATACAGAAATTGAGGGACCAGGAGAACAAATGATTGCCCCATCCACATGGCAAATCCTGGATCAATGACCTTTTTATCTGCTCATAGATCTGCCCAGGCTTGTCAAACAGCCTCTGACCCTTTTGTTCCATCCTTCAGGACCATCTTCTCCTTCATGCTCAGCTCTTTTCCAGTAAGTCTTGCATCATTAACATTTCAACCATTCAGTTGTGGAAAGAATTGCAACTGCTAGAGGGCCATCCAAAATTAACAGTTTACAAAGGGAGTGGCCCATTTTCAGGGACTGGTGCAAGGTCATAGACATTATTCCTTTGAGTGCTTCTGTGGTATAATTAGTTTACTTTTTCTTGGGCTGTTTGAGGATAAATGGTTGACCCCAAATAGTGTTAAAGGCTATCCTTCTGTGATATTGGACATATTCTGGCATCATGGCAAACTTTGTATATCCTTGACTTGCATATGCCTTGACTTGCATATGCCTTGACTTCCATATGCCTTGACTTGCATATGCCTTGACTTGCATATGCCTTGACTTGCATATGCCTTGACTTGCATATGCCTTGACTTGCATATGCCTTGACTTGCATATGCCTTGACTTGCATATGCCTTGACTTGCATATGCCTTGACTTGCATATGCCTTGACTTCCATATGCCTTGACTTGCATATGCCTTGACTTCCATATGCCTTGACTTCCATATGCCTTGACTTGCATATGCCTTGACTTGCATATGCCTTGACTTGCATATGCCTTGACTTGCATATGCCTTGACTTGCATATGCCTTGACTTGCATATGCCTTGACTTGCATATGCCTTGACTTCCATATGCCTTGACTTGCATATGCCTTGACTTGCATATGCCTTGACTTGCATATGCCTTGACTTGCATATGCCTTGACTTGCATATGCCTTGACTTGCATATGCCTAGAACACTTACGTTGTTTGTTGGTTGTGATCATTGAGCAATCAAAAATTCATAACACAACCTCTCTCCTGTATTGACACCATGAAAGAGACGTTCAAGCAGGACCCAGAATGTATGTATGACTTTATATGAATGAGACTGAACAAAATTGTGCAGCTCAAAGACTCCACTTTCTACAAGTTATTCTAGGATAGAGGACATAATCCCTCAAGCCATCTCATCATCATTGAAGGGGGTAATATGCACCACATAATCTGACTAATCATTAGAGCGGAGTCGCTTCATGAAGTTCTCTGCTCAGTGGTAAGAACAATTTCTGCAAGCCTTGCCTTTGACCATCATGTTTCCATCAAAGATGTAATTGAGCCCATCAGTTGACTTGCACAGTCAACCAGTTTTTATCTACAAGTCTTGGCTCCACAGCAACAAACTCTGGATCTGGTAGACCCAGTCTCAGTCACACAAGCAGCTACTGGAACCAAACTGACTTCAGCAAAACTCAAGACGGACACACGATTTAGCTTTTGATGGATTCAGCCAGAAATTGTATGTGGTAAGATCTCATTATTTCTTCTTTCCAGAATTAACCATGTCATCTTGGGTTGTGCTGCTTGCAAATTAGAACAGTGAGTTAAACTTCATATGTAGAATCCAATGTTTTTCTCTCAAAGCATGGATTGGATGCTCCACATTGCCACTACCACCATTTATGTTTCTAATCTCAATGTATTGGGAAACATATTCAAAGGAGAAATAAATATTTTAATAAATTTTCTCCTGCAATACTTACCCTATCACATTACTTTAATATCCTCCAATCCTCCCAGCATCCCAGCATCCCATTACACAATGATCATCTCAGCTGAAAACTAGCACCACCTGTAGTTTGTAAGAGGAGGTAACGGCCATTAGTTATTTCCCTTTTTCTATACAATATCAACATAAAACAGAAATTTTTGTCTGTGGAGGGCTGGATTTGGGAAGTAGTAAGGCTTATATTCCTAATGTTAATGAGATTGGGTAGTAAGTATTCTAGGAGAAATATAACATACAGACTTAATAGAGATACCTTCTAATAGCTGACACTCTAGTACTTATTTTGACACTAAGGATGTCAAACTAACAGGTGAGATGTACGTTATGATTACATATTGATTTAAAACCTTTCTATCTTTTACTAGCTATTGTCATTTAGTTTTGTTTTTATGACCTTCTTGTACTGGAATTAAAGTGACTGCATTTCATTCTGTCAGTTTTTATGAGACTATGCTAACACTTAAACTTGCCTGTTGATAATTTATGCAAGTTTTAAGTCAATGAAATTCTTTATTTTTTTTATTCACTAAATTCTAAGGCCATTTATCATCTCAACCTTTCGAGCAAATCAACACAGACATCCACATATGCATATTGTGAAACACGCTCACAGTCATACAAATTTCAACAAAAGAATTATTTATTTTGTTGCTTCTGGCAAAATAACATCTTTGTGTAGTTAAGCAATATTATACTTATTGGATATTTGTTTAATTGTTACAATTTCTTTGTTAATTTCAGTTCCTGCCAATCCAACTTGTAACATCCGTACATCTGACTGTGATTATCATGGAGACAAATGGTACCGGACCTTCAATGAAGGTATATTACTTGAAATATCTTAACAATTTGCCAGTAAAGCATAGGAAGGCACATTCTGTGCAGGACAGCCATCTGTTGATACAGTTTGCCAAGTGACACAGTAGGATATGACTGGGTGCTAGTTTTCCATGTGACATACTATAATATAGCTATTCTGCCAATTTTCTCTTGTTTTCTTTATAAAATTCTTCTTAAGCATGTAGTTTTATAGCACAAAAGTTTTTTGGGCATTACAGTTAATGTTGTGGGATAAGGGATTTAAAAAAAACTGTTTTTCATGTGACATGCCATGTTAGGACGATTCATGCCAGTTTGTTTTTAATGCTATGTGTTCAGAAGACAAACAGCTTGAAAAACTACTTGTAATTGTTCAGGGACCAATTATCTTTTGGAAACTACTTTTTCTCTTGATAAGTTTTGTCCATTGACAAAACTACTTGCTTCTGGTGGCCTAGTGGTTAGAGCATCCACCTCGGATGCGGGAGGTCGTGGGTTTGATCCCCGGCCGAGTCATACCAGAGACTTAAAAAATGGTACTAACAGCTGCCTCACTTGGCGTTCAGCATTTAGAGGTTAGTGTAAGGACTGGTTGGCCTGGTGTCAGGATAATGTGACTGGGTGGGACATCATGCTACATGTCTGCGGCATGATGCCCCAGTGTTAGACATCACTATAAACTGCCACATTGCAGACATCATAGCGATATTACTGAAAAATTGTTAAAGCTACGTTAAAAATAAAAATCACATCACATCACAAACTACTTGCTAGTGTAAAGTGCCGTAAAGGTTTAGTCAGATTGTATTTTATTGTTTCATTTATCTATTTCAGAAAAGATTGCATACATGACAACAAATGCTCAGGAAGGAGAACTGTCAGAATTTATATCACCGAAGTTTACATCTGTGTCATCTAGCAGTGTAACCTTCACTTACAAAATCAGCAAATGGACTTCTGGGAGGTATACGTTAAGTGTAGATGATGGCACAAACAGAACAGTACTGTGGCAGTTGGATGGAAGGAAACATGAAGGGATATTTACAGACTGTGTAGACCTGCACGGCTTCAGTGGAGTCAAGGTTCAGCTGGTGTTCTCTGTGGAGACTGGACAGCCACTAAACACAACAAAGTTAACTACACCAGGAATCTTTGATATAACATATGACCTAAGTTCCTGTCCAGGAGGTAAAGCTAGGTTATAGATCTGGTTTTTCATGAAAGTTTTTTATCTTTCCACACAACTATGAGTTAAGGATGAAATAAAGCATTTGTTTCTTTCCAAGTAATGAAAGGGGGGTAATGGACAAGAGTTATTGCCACTTGTCTGTGTGATAAAGACAGAAATGACCATTTTTGTTTTGCATTTTAGTATGGCTGGATTCTCAAGTTAGCAATCTTTTTTCCACTAAAGTGAATAAATGTAGGAATATCACACATTTATCTAATTTATGGTACTATAAAAAGTATTTATATTTTTGACATGTTTGCTAATTTCCAAAGTTCAGAAAATTGTGACTAGATGCTATTTTTAGATTTCAACTTTGAACCAGCTTTTGGAATATCTTAAGGTTTATGAGTGGGAGAAAAAGAAAAAAAAAAACCAAAATATAAATATGTCATAATGAGGATATGTAATGTCACCCTCTTATTAAGAAGGGTGGTTAATTGGATTTGGCTGGCATTATCTAGAGGATGACCTCCCTCGATTTTATATCTCAATGGGAGCGGATAGATAGAATAGCAACAGAGAACTGAGCAAGACTATTGGGAAGAAATAATGCAATACTAGCCCCCTTAGACAAGAAAAAAAACAAAATTTAATCAATAACCATTAATAGTGGCAACTCCAATTCAGTCTAAGATATGTCAAAAGAATTTAATAGCAGTTGCTAATTTGGATTTAATTCATCATAATAACAAGTGGTGAAAAGAGTGCAATGTCCATGACTGATTGCATCACCTTCCTCTCTTGACCCATGTATCACATCTTCCTTTTTCCTAGACTTCCTATTCTGAACACTTCATCTCTTTTCCGGACTTCCTAGTCCTTTATTCTGAACACATAATCTATTTTCTGGACTTCTGTCTTACGATTGTCCTGTGTCTTCCAGAAAGCTGTTTCCTTAAAGGACAAAATTACTCATGAATCTCTAACATATCACTTTCTATACATACATAATATTTTCTCACTTACTCAGAAGCATACTAGCTATCCAAACACTGCATAAATTCTGACCTCATTTGATAGATCATCACTCTCACTTCACAGCGACCAACATAAATTAACACGTGAGCGGTGTATCTAACATTACCTTATCTCTTTACCTACACTACCACATGCTTGATTACTCTTGCATAAAATCCACAAAACTATATCTCACAGAAATCCGTAACCTACAAGACTATTTAAACATTACAAAATTAGATATAACATGCGATTATCATTAACTCATGATCATCAGTATCATCCAAACAGACAAATGAAATTGTTTCATATAATGAAGTCCTACACATTTGAAAATTTGGATTGCATGCAATCCATTAATTCTATCAACTAGTAACTGTAAAATTAAAGAGATAAATTGCATAACAACTGTAGCATCAACAGATTTCCATGAAATTGAATAAGTGATACATAATATGGATCCTAGTAATATCAAACACATATGCATAAAACAATCAAAAATAGAAAATTACATGAAAAATTAAAATTTTGTACCTTAATGCTGATATCTTTCAGAAATAGTGCGTCCTAGTGCTAAAGTCTGTCTTCTCTTACAAGAGAGTCACCTGGTCACCTTTTCTTGTTTAATGAAGAAAGCACTATTCTTTTTAGCCCTCCTTGGAGCCAAACTTCTCTCTCAGGAAATTTTGGACTAAAGAAGTTTGACCTAGGTCGTCACTTTAAATTGAAATTACTTCCAAAGTGTACACCTTAACTTACTCTGACCAATCATAGCAGTTCCAAAATTTACCTAAGATAATCATTTCTTTCATTATATTTTTGACAACCTTGAATCTTGGAACTATATTACAATCAACTTTCCTTTTAAAATGACTATTTGACATGTGTTCCTATCAAGCGGGCATGATCGGTAGCTCAAATGTTTGCTTTCTCAGGATAGCGTTGCGATGCCCTGGTCAAATCTCAATGAGTCGTAGATGCGGGCCTTTCAAGTTTAACCTTGACATGGAGGGAAGAAAAGAAGAAAGGTCAAAGTGACCTTTCACAAAGATTTTAGATGTGATAAAATTTTAATGCTCAATGCATTCAACTTTAAGGTTCAATACTTATTCAAAATTCAAAACTTTATAAGGTAAATTCCCTAAAAGTTAACAGTTCTCCTTAAAAATGCATTCAAAGTACCTTGAGCATAAGGGTGCAGATAAATTTAATAAAAATAATCTAAAACTAAAATTAGAAATAAAAAACAATTAGTGGATCAAAATACCAGTCTGAACAAGCAGACTATGACATTGATGCATGACTTAAAATCCAAATGCAGCATTTTTGAACAGATAGGAAATCAGTCATAATAGTCAGGAAATCTCCGATTCAAAAAAGTTAAACTAAAAGATTATTTTAGTGAAAAATCTTATTTTTGAGCCAAAGTATCCAAAAGACATTATCCATGAGCAGTGAAAACATGTACGTAATAAACATAAGAAACAAACTTGTTCCAGCTGGCGATGTATAAGCCCCATCAGCAATGACATCTCAGCACAGAACAATATTCATACACTGTTAAGAAACATATGATTAAGCTTAAGAAAATAATAAATAGATTAATATGTATACTAGTAAAGGCAACATCTTTTATAGGTTAATGTTAGGTATATAGTGACCTATGGCCTTTTCCTCCTCCCTGACCTTTTTTTCTCCTGCTCCATTATTTTCATAACAAGTTGGTACCCACACCTTCCATTAGATTAAATCCTGGCAGCCTCTCTGAAGTGAAAGCACTGGAGTTGCAGCTGGAGAAGAAAATATAGAAGCCAAATGGCGATGGTCAACATATGAGTCATAGTGATATATATATATATATATATATATATATATATATATATATATATATATATATATATATATATATATATATAATTTCCTATTTATATTACATTTATTTATTTCAGTATTGTTTTTGTATGTGTTTATTGTATTTAAATACGTAACTGATGCAGAACACTTTATACCATCAGCAGTCATTGAAAACTTAAAAGCCATTGAATTTCAGTTCTCCATATCTATATGACCCCTGAACAAAATAAAGCATCATTTGTCAATCGATTGCTGGTGCTTAAATACACACACTGCAGAACATATTTCCTTGAAGTATCTCAGGGGTCAGTCCTTTTCACAAGACAAAAGCAATGATAAGGATTAACTGTTAATTAATCACACTTTGCTTGTGTACTTAAATGTCTAACATTTAGCTATTGTGCTGCTTTTCCACCACTGAATATGAGAAGGGTGCATGTCCAGTAGGGAAAATAAGGTGCATCACAGGGAGTAACGCCACGTCCCATGGGCACTCACACATAGGAGAAATGGGGTGGGGTGCTAGCCACCACCAACCCAGATTGACCTTAAACATGTTTTGGATTATATTGGTACAATTTAAAAGGCTGATCACTACATGTCCCCCACCTTCCCCTGGAAAAGTTTCTGCTGACACGTCTTTTGAGAATTTCATGCCAATTGAACCAGGAAGATGAATCAATTTTTTTAAAAGGCACTTAATAAATGACACAAAAATCCTTTAGATTTTAGGTCCCAATATATTTTGTTATTCAATCTCCCCACTTGGCTTTTGAAAAGTTGACTGGTATGACTAATATTGTCTTCATGGAAGCAAGCTGTCTAATCACGGATTACATTCCTTAATTTTGACAATCCTTTAATCCAATTTACACCATAATTGAAAGATTACAACAATAATATTATCTTGCTGTAGCTTTCATTGTTTTGGTTTATGTATGTGACAGGGTCATGGGGATTCGTTAGAGACTGAAAGTTTGTCTTAGGGTTGCATGTGGGTCAACCATGTATTTCATAAAACAAAATGGCCTCTTTGAGTTCTCAGAACATAAAGTTGCATTTTCTGTATTTTAAACTACTTTGTTAGACCTTGTCAGTTAACGTATAGTCTTTAACAATGAATGGGTAATGATTTTGAAACTCATTGCATAAATTCCGCATTAAAGCAATACCTCTTTGAGATAATATACATATAAAGTTGGAGTAACAAGAGTAAAATGTATATTCTCTTCTTTTTCTTCCAAAACAGTATTTCCAGCTGTTGTCTGTACCTTTGAGAGTATCACTGCCTGCCCATTTGTGACTAACTGCAATGAAGAAGACACCTACAGATTCCAAATCAAAAGTGGTCCAACCCATTCATATTTCACTGGACCAAAGGCAGATTACACAACTCAGAATTACACAGGTAACTGATTCTATTTCATACTTACTTTCTATGACTACACAACAATGGTAGGGTGTATAGTGATGTTCTTGTCTGTCCCTCTGTTCATCCATTAGTTTTTAGGGACAGTTGTGGTGACATCATGTTTTATGAACAAACATGTAGTTCTTACATTTTTACTAGATGAATAATTTTTCTTTCATAATTTGGCAATTTATTATTCAACGTTCATAATATTTTAGCAAATTAATCAATTACTGCCAGTAGACAGTGTTGTTATTGTGGGGTTTAACACCATTTTTCAGCACATGATACAGTAGACAGTGTAGAATGTTATTTCTTAAACAGCACACAATACTTTTTTATATCCAAAGACTAGTGAAAACAGATGCATTAACCTACATATATCAGTTTGGTTCCAGAAAGTATTGTTCACTGCATCGGGATGGATGTAATTTAAACAAGCTGGCAAGGGTATGTGGGGGCCGGTAAGCTTTGGCATTATAAGCATTTCCATTTGATGTTAGGGAAACTTATTCTAGGAAACATTCTGGCTATGTCACACTCATCGGAGCCTGAGTCCACATCGCATGCACATAGCCACCACCACCACCAACATTCCCTGAGTGATTTTAATAAGCATAGCCACAAGATGGATACAGTGTGACTCTGCTATAGCATGCTCCGTTATAACACGAATTTGGATATAACACAGTCTGGTTATATGGCTCCCGACTACCGTCTTATAGTGGGGTCACACTGTATTCTACGTTTACACAAAAATAAGACAAAATTCATGATAAGTATAAGCAGGTTGAGATGAAAGGGGAAAAGACAGTGAAGCTGTCGGAAGCATAATTGCATGGGCTGTTCAATTATAAAATAACAATATGAGAAGCAGTTTGGGTTATTTTATTTATTTCATCAGCCATTTTACAGCCTTTCACTTACCATTTTCATTAAGAATGCAATGCATGTATCCATCCTCAAGTCCAGCTATTTGTAATGCTTGTACATCAAACATATATGTTTTGTAGAAACATTTCCTAAGATGTTGTTGTTGTTGTTGTTGTTGTTGGGTTTAACGCCATTTTTCAGCACGCGATTGGCTATACATGGCGGCCAGTATTAATGGTGGAGGAAGAACCCGGGAAAACCCGGGAAAGAACCACCAACCCACGAGAAGCTACTGGCAAGCTTTCTCACATACCCACATTAGCCGAATCCGAGACTCGAACCCACGCAGACAGCGGTGAGATGGCAGTGATCCGTAACGAAGAACGCTTTAGACCACTCGGCCACTCGGGGCCCCTTCCTAAGATGTGAGGAGTCAGAACACTAAACATGATTTGATTTACCGTAGATCAAATGTCTGTTATTGAAGTGCATACTGCTGCATTTACTGTACATCAGCTGTTTGTAAGATGCTGTTACCAAAGTGCATTTTGCTGCAGTTATGTTTGATCTGCTGTTTGTAAGACTCTGTTGTTGAGGTGGATACTGCTACATTTACTGTACATCAACTGTTTTTAAGCCTATTATTGAAGTGCATACTGCTACATTGACTGTACATCAACTGTTTTTAAGACTTGTATTGAAGTGCATACTGCTACATTGACTGTACATCAGCTGTTTTTAAGCCTATTATTGAAGTGCATACTGCTACATTGACTGTACATCAGCTGTTTTTAAGTCTATTATTGAAGTGCATACTGCTACATTGACTGTACATCATCTGTTTGTAAGACTATTATTGAAGTGCATACTGCTACATTGACTGTACATCAGCTGTTTTTAAGACTTGTATTGAAGTGCATACTGCTACATTGACTGTGCATCAGCTGTTTGTAAGACGCTGTTACCAAAGTGCATTTTGCTGTAGTTATATTTGATCCACTGTTTGTAAGACTCTGTTGTTGAGGTGGATACTGCTACATTACCGTACATCAACTGTTTTTAAACCTATTATTGAAGTGCATACTGCTTGACTGTACATCAGCTGTTTTTAAGTCTATTATTGAAGTACATACTGCTACATTGACTGTACATCAACTGTTTGTAAGACTATTATTGAAGTGCATACTGCTACATTGATTGTACATCAACTGTTTGTAAGACTATATTATTAAAGTGCATATAATGCTAATCTTTAGTTTGTAACAACGGTGTGAAAAATAACAACAAAATTTTACTTCAAAGGTGCAGATAAATGTCCCCCTTGATTGTGTCCACTGAGCAGAGAATACAAAATCTTGGATCATGCGTTGTATTTAGGCCAATTAATTAACTATGTCCACTATATGGAGTGGACAATCCAAAATCTTGGATGCATGCACTGTATTTATGCCCATTAATTTCCATATTTAGTGTGATAATGTTCAGATTTCTTCCGGCATATTTTAAAAGGACAAAATTAATTATCTTTCAGAGGTAAAATAGTGTGTGGCTCCACTAAAAAACTTGTATATGTTATGATTATTTTTGTCACATTAATAGATACATTTCTTGTCATGATTAAGACTTGTCGGTCTCTAATCAGTTTATTTTGTGAATATTTTGTTAAGACAGATTAAGTAATATGATATGTTCTCTGGTTCATGAACTTTCCCTGAGTTTACAGAAATTAGGTACTGTAATTATATCATTTTGTGCTTGGCCACCTTGATGATCAGTTACTGTGCATGTATTCTGTGAAGAGTCTGGCATAGTTTTGCAAGTAAAAAGAAAACAAACCGAAGAAATCCAAATATCATTCTTTATTTTGTACATTGATGTACTTTAAGTCATCATTTCAAGGGCCTTTATTTGTAGGACACTACATGATAGCTGATGCAAGTTTCGGAGAGGAGGGAGATTCTGCAGAGTTTAAGATATCAGTCAGTGTTCAACCAGATCAGTATTACCTGTGGTATCGATACTATATGTCAGGGCCAAATGTTGGTAATTTACAGGTAGGTAAATACAAATTTACATTGATTTTTGGCTCATTTATAATATAATGTCACTGGTAACTGATTTATCATTCATATTGCCATTAAACAGAAACAACATAATGTTTGTCATACCTTATCTCTAGTAGTAAGACTACATTAAACAAATTATTCATATAATTGCATTGCTACATTATAAAATGGGACCAGTGACTATAATGAGGGCCTTGTAGCGAGTGAGTACCTTATTTTACATATCAGTTGCTGAAAATATTATTGTATATCTTATAATAGGATTTTGAAATTTAGCGATATGACACACCTTGATATTACCATGATGGCAATGAAGCCTGTGTTGCTACTGTAATAATATTGCCTCCTGAACAACTTTCTTTTCAGTTAGGAAAGGATTTGCCCAAAACAGTTCAAATCTTGTCCCCAAGTCTTGAACTACTGTACCTGTACCAAGATAAATTCAGTTTCTTCATAACCTAGTTTTATTCCTAAAGTCTAACTCTTTAGCAATTAGCACTGTCTATGTATTAATATATTTATTTTGAACTAGTGTTTAGAAACTGAAGAAATATGATATGTATATTTATATAATTTTCATTTACTATTTTATTGTTGTTTTTTCTTTGACAAAAACTTAAATATGGTCCGTACACTAAACAAAATAGTGTGAAGAAATACTGAAATATCTATCTCTCATTCTCTTATATTTTGCTTTGATCACAAGGTGTACAAATAAAAATTAGGTATGCAATACTGGCGTTCTTGTCACAGTTTTCATTTTCAAATCTATCCAGTACATATTTATGTAATATTAATTTTCAAACCTATCAAGTGGACACTTATGTAATATTAATTTTTAAACCTATCAAGTGGACATTTATGTAATATTAATTTTCAAACCTATCAAGTGGACATTTATGTAATATTAATTTTTAAACCTATCCAGTGGACATTTATGTAATATTAATTTTTAAACCTATCAAGTGGACATTTATGTAATATTAATTTTTAAACCTATTAAGTGGACATTTATGTAATATTAATTTTTAAACCTATCAAGTGGACATTTATGTAATATTAATTTTTAAACCTATCCAATGGACATTTATGTAGTATTAATTTTTAAACCTATCAAGTGGACATTTATGTAATATTAATTTTTAAACCTATCAAGTGGACATTTATGTAATATTAATTTTTAAACCTATCCAATGGACATTTATGTAATATTAATTTTTAAACCTATCCAATGGACATAATTTTAGTTATGACAGTCATATAGATGTTTTAAAGAACTTTTCAGTGTCAGATACTTTATTTTTTTCATATATGGTATCTGCCCCCAAATGGTATTTGTTTTAGAAATTATTTTTTCATGTGTGACAAATTACATGAAACTAAGTATTGTAACGGCCGAGCTAGGTCTTGGAGTATGGCACCAGGGATGAGTATGCTTCTTATCAGCTGACTAAGGAGGGGGGATGGAGTAAACTTGAACTTTTGATTTCTTTTCAACCATAACACAGGATGATTCCTTTATTAAGGAACATTTAATAAATTCAGTTCATGACCATGACAGTCTTGTTGTTTTTTTACTAAGCCAAAATACCATCATTGTTTGGAGGCACAGTATGGTATATGATAATTTCACACAAGGTCAGGGTACACATTAGCACTATACTATTAGTTCATTATATTATTTCTTCTGATGAATGCAAATTATATTAGAGTTACCATATGTGGATTTAGTTGCAATAAAGTTTATTTCAGAAGAGAAACTGACTTGATTGTAATATGTGAATGTAAAATCTGCAAGGAAAACACTTGCTTCACTTTACACTTGAACTATAGCATAATACTAATTTGAAGTGAATTGGTATAGATGGAAGTAAATTGGCTGTCAAGTCGGTGAGGAAAACACTCACAATGACTTAGACAACTGATACATTATAAAATAGATTGTTGTTGTTGTGGGGTTTAACGCCATTTTTCAGCACGATAGGCTATACATGGCGGCCAGTATTAATGGTGGAGGAAGAACCCGGAAAACCCCGGAAAGAACCACCGACCCACGAGAAGCTACTGGCAGGCTTTCTCACATGCCCACATTGGCTGAATCTTAGACTCGAACCGCCACAGACAGAGGTGAGATGGCAGTGATCCGTAACGAAGAGCGCTTTAGACCACTCGGCCACTCGGGGCCCCCATTATAAAATAGAAACATAACTTACATTTTGTATCTTGCTAGAATAATCAAGTATTGTTGAATTGAATTTAGAATGTCAAGTTGGTGAGGAAAGCACTCACAATGACTTAGACACCTAGTAAATTATAAAATAGACACATAACTTATGTTTTATAGATTGCTAGAATAATCAAGTACATGTATTGTTGAATTGAATATAAAATGTCAAGTTGGTGAGGAAAAGACTCACAATGACTTAGACATTTTATGTCCTAAGAACTTTGTTGGACTTATAATTTAAGAAAAGGAACTATATATTTATAATATACAGAAACTTCTCTGTATGTCTTTAGCTTCATAAAGCTAAATAAATAAAAGAAAATAAATAAAGAAATGAATAAAAGTATTGGTCTGTGAGGACAACACTCACTTGACCATATAACTGAATTTCAAATAACAAATGATAAAACAATATCTAGTTTGCTTATAAAAATAAATTAGAAATGACTAGAATGCATATAATTTGGAAGAGAGAAAGGAATTAAAAACAAAAAATAAATAACTTAAATAAAAATTGATTTGTACTTTGATAAACTTTATAAAAATATTTACTGTCCAAAATATTGCCTAAATTTACATAACTCTCTAATAAACTAAACAATACAAAATTAAAAAATATAAAAAAGTAAAACTCACAATAACTGTGATGTACCTAGTTTGATGGCTGCCAGCTGACTGAACTTCCTCAAACACCCCACAAAGCCTTATATACTCCTGACAAAACCCACAACGCCCACAAAACCCACCAAAAACTCTGAATTATTGTTGGAATATTCAAACCGGCATGCGCTAGTATTGCATGTATATATTTAGTTAATTTTCACAATGATTATTTATAGAAATTACCAGCTGGATATTTTACACATTGCTACATTGTGATTGAATTGCCCTAAGAAAAAAAAAGAAAGAAAAAGAATCAGTTTTTTATTTCACGACACATACTGTGTTAGCCTGTCACTCATAGCAATGGTTCGGAAATGTGTTATGCACTCTTACAATATTACCGAGGTAGACCGCATGCAAGGGTAGTCAACAGTTATATGTACCAAAGAAATAAAGAAGAGGAATAACAAACTTAAATGTGATGCCGTATACAAATGAAACATCAGGGACTATAAACATATTGAGTATATACTGTACAGTCTTAAGTGGTTGACTAGAAATAGTCATTAATCGAATTATCAAGGATTCCAGCCGCTGGCATGATGCTCCTTATTTTCACTATCACAGAAACATGTAGACTATACCAGCTAACTATTAATCGGCAAGTAAACAAAACACAGGAACCTAGAAAATAGTAATGTCAACTCATTTGAGCAATTCAATGCTAATGCACTGATTTATAATTTTTTTTAAAATCTAGACCGAATTGGATGGCTTGTATGAATAGTGTTTACCATATACACGCATGCATACTGCACTCCCTAAATGCAGGTTATTACAGTATGTTATTTAGTGCTGAGCAAATTACAATAAAGTGCTTTGCTCAAGGACATGTTATGGTAGCTGATACCAGCTAAGCCAATGCTAGGATTTGAATCCTAACCTCTTTGATCTCCAGTCTAGCATGCTAGCCATTGAAAAATTTCAGTGCCTTCATCTGAATCATCTGGTCATTTGAACCGTCTCCAGGTCAATCTCTTGCTTCCTGTATCATTTTGGTAATGGGTGTTGGAGATGAAGCGTATCGGCCATCCATATTTGACATCAAACAATTTTGGTGGATTTGTTAATCGTTTCTTCATCACATTTTATCACAAATGCTCAGAACCGCTTCATGTTTGATGTCAAATAACTTTGACCCCCCATAAAATAAAAAGTTTCATGAATATAATTGGTTTGCAATCACATTGTACAATGTACACTGCAATTTGGCATTATTTAATATTTAACAAAATTATCATGATTAATCCGATGTTAGTCCTTACAAGCTTATACCAAAGACAAAATTATGAATGGCATAAAGACATAAAATCCAATAAATAAAATTGTAGAGTTTTTATGTCACATTTTTCAAAACAATCTGCACATCATTGTCATACAAGTTGGATCCTTTTGGTGTGTGACTTTGTATATAGATAGCTCCAGTATGTGTCATGTCTGGTCTAATCTACGGAAATAGTATTGGCTGTCCAGGCATTTTAGACCAGGGACCGGTGACACAAAGGATAGAAGCCATGCATTTTCTTTAGTGCGAATAGCAGGTATCAATATTATGTTAGAAGATAAGGAGTGATTTAAGGGGGGGGGGAGAGATTTACCATATCAAAGACTTGTAGACCAGTTGATAGAGTTATTGGCTGTAATTTGGGCTGAAAATAGGATGCTGTTGTTTATGCTGATTAATCCAAATAAACAATATATAGCAAGATCTGCAGGCTCATTGTGTGGGGGCAGATCTGGGTCTATGCATTTTCCAGTTGGGGTTGATTTGTAAGTGAGCATATTTGGCAGCTAATTTGTTCTGTCAGAAACTTCCATATGTGAGTGATCAGGACTCACTTTCACCAACATAATCATAAAATTAATACATTTAATGGTTTAATATTAAACCAGACTTATATTTCAGTCAATCAGATTACTGGATTTTAGATTTCAGTGTAAGTTTAGACTGTAGACATTTGCTTGGTACATTCTAAATCAGACTTTCAGCATATCGGATCACTGTATTTCTGACTTCAATTTCAGCCCAAGTAAGTCACTGGATTCAAGACTTAAAATGTCATTCAAGATTTAAGTTCAGTTGGTGAAACTCAGACCTGGAATTACTGTAAGACCACAAACTGTAAGACCACAAACTCTAGAGATAAAGTCATCATCAAACTAATTTCAAAAGAACTTAGATCACTAATTAGAGATAATGTGTCCTCAGTTTTTGTCTTTACCTAAAAACACCATGCCATGCTTATCATTTTATACCAAAACTAGCATTATTTGATTTAAAATATTATGACTGATTTATCTATGCCACTATTTAATGTAGATAAAAGAAAGACAACAAAATTTCATTTTAAATGTTTATTCATTTTTCTAGGTGCATATCACTGACAAAGATAGAGCAGTATTTGTTCTTGTTGATGAGCATTACAGTGATCAGGGAAATTCTTGGTACCTAGCATGTTCAGCTCTTCCAAGTACCAGTTTAAGTATGTATGATATTGTCTTCACGGCAGCTCGAGGAAATGGCACACAAGGAGACATTGCTGTTGATGACATTGAGCTTAACCACAGGCCGTGTCCTTGTAAGTGCAGTTAAACTTGTATTGTCTCTAATTGTTTTTACATTTTGCTTTTCATTAAATTTTGAACTTGAATGAATGTAAACCAGAAATACTTGAAATGGACAAACCTTGTTTTGTTTGTTTAATATAATGAAAATTAAGAGGATATTCATAATTTTGATTTTGGAATGGATAAATAGTGTATGAAAATTACAGAGTATAAAAATGACATATTGCAGTACTATAGTGGTCACTTGATCCATCTATAAATAAAGGCCATGCAAGAGTGATACATTTGCTCAGTTGTGTATTATTCACACCTGACACCACTGATTGTTAAAATCTTAAAATTACAGACATTGCTCCTTTAAGTTTGGTATATAAACGAAACCCTTCTTTTCAACCAAATTAACAGACAACAAGTGAATAAATCTGATTTTAGAAAGATTGGTTTTTGTAATATAACCACTCATGAAATAGCTTCGTTAAAAAAGTCCATTGATAGGATTGCAAATGTAAGGTTTTATTATTTGTCTACTTACTTGTAGTAATCTTCGGCATTGGTTAAATAGTATTTGCTTCACTGCTTATTTTTTGTATTTTCATAAATATGGGACAGATCAGAAAGCAACTTTGACCTTGCAGCGCTTCTTGCAAATTCCACATCATAGCATGTCCCATATGTTTCTGACATACACAGTTGAATTTAAAGCTAAATCTTTATCAACGCTATATTTTGAAAATTTGCGTTCTATGAATAGCTTATATTTTTATGAATATATCTGTTCAGTGGTTTACAAATACAGACAATCTAATAAAGTGGTACTTCGCAGATGCAGCAATCATCATCATCATCAGTCTCATGATGACTAGTGTGGTCATTGAGGCACTGTGCTACTGAACATCTGACCATTTCCCTCCACTTGTCTCGATCATGTGCCAATGCCTGTGTCTCCGCAAAACTTTTCCTGGTCCATTCTGTGATGTTGTCAGTCCACTTTTTTCTCTGTCTACCTCTCCTTCTGTCACCCTGGACACTGCCCTGCAGGACTGTTGTGGATAGACTGTTGGCTCTAGTGACATGGCCATACCATTTCAGCTTTCTCTTTTTGACGGTGGTGAGGAGGTCATCATATTGGCCTACTTCGTGCCTGATGGTGTTACGCACTTCTTCATTTGTGATGTGGTCCATGTAAGAGATGCCAAGGATGGTTCTGTAGCATCTCATTTCAAGTGACTGGATTCTTCATTGTAATTCTGCTGTCAGGGTCCATGCCTCACTTGAGTACAAAAAGACTGAGATGACTAGAGCTCGCAGTAGTCTGATTTTAGTTTTCAGACAGATATTTTTGTCTCTCCAGATGGGTCTTAGCTTTGACATAGCTGCCATTGTTTGTGCTGCTCTTGACAAAATTTCTGCTCTTGATCCCTCTTCAGTGATTATGGAACCAAGATATTTGAACTGGCTCACTGTTTCCAGTTCATGTCCTCTGACTTTAATCTTGGCTGAGATTTGTTTGCCACTATTTGTAATCAGTTTTGTCTTTTCAGCGCTTATCTCCATGTCAAATCTGGAAGATGTTTCATCCAGGTTCTTCACTAAGGTGGCTAGCTCGTCTTCACTGCCTGCCAGCCCATCAATGTCATCTGCAAAGCAGAGGTTGGTGATGTTACGCCCTCCAATGCTGACTGTCCCAAAGTGGTTTTCCAGGGCTTCGCTCATGATGCGCTCTAAGTAGATATTGAAAAGCGTGGATGACAGGAGACAGCATTGATGCACTCCCACTGTTGTCTGGAACAGTCCCCCACAGCACCTTGGGCAATTACTGCACTGGTAGCCTTGGCGTACAGCTGCTTGATGGTATTGGTTAACTTTTGACCCATGTTATACTTCTTCATTGTGGCCCACAATGCCTCATGCCACACTCTGTCAAAGGCCTTTTTGAAATCTATGAACACATGATAGATGTCTTGTTGGTGTTGCAAGTACTTTTTACACAGAACCCTGAGATTGAATATTTGTTCTGTTGTGCTTCTTCCACTCTGGAACCAGGCCTGTTCTTCAGCAATTATTTCTTCTGCTTGTGGTTTCAGTCTGTTCAAGATGATCTTCAGCATTACCTTACTAGCATGGCTGATCAAACTGATAGTTCTGTAATTTTGGCACAGCTGGAGATTGCCTTTTTTAGGAAGTGTTATAATCAGTGACTGGGTCCATTGTGTTGGCCATTCACCTGTCTGCCAGATCTTGTTGCAGATTTTTGTTAGTAGCTCTTTCACTGATTTTCCCCCATTCTTGATAAGTTCAGCTGGAATGTTGTCTACTCCAGCTGCCTTCCCATTCTTCAGTGCTTTTATTGCTGACTCCACCTCTTCTTTGAGAATGGGGAAGTCATCATTATTTGAGGAGTTTGGAACTTCAAGCACCTCTGGGTCTCCTGTGGACTAATGTTTGTAGAGTTTTTTGCAATACTCAGTCCATCTTTCTGCAATGTCACTCGCTTCTGTGAGGCATTTTCCGTTTTTGTCTTGAATGATACTGACTCTTGGTTGTTTCTGTCTGGTGAGGTCTTTCACAATTTGGAATGCCTTTTTGCTGTTATTCTTTATCAGACTGTTCTCCATTTCTGTGCACTTTTGTCCAATCCAATTTTATTTTGCTTTGCTCAAGTGTTTTCTGATATTCTTGTTTATTTCTTGGTACTTCAATGCCCCTGTTGTGTGTCTGGTATTTTTTAGTTCTCTTCAGGCATCACACAACTTCAGAATCTCTTCTGTAACCCAGGGTTTTTTCTTCGGGCGATGGAGGCCAATGATGTCCTTGGCAGCTGCTGTCATGACTGTGTTGAAGGTGTTTGTTGTCTCATTGACATCACCATCCATCACAAGGAGTGGAGCAAATTTTCCTCCAATTGTGGCTTGGAATGACTTGCAGATGTTAGGGTCCTTCATTTGTTCAAGGTTGAATTTGAGCCTGATGTTTTTTGGCTTGTTAATTTTCTTCAGCCTCACTCGGAAGTTCATAATCACGAGGTCGTGATCACTTCCAACTTCGGCACCTGGGAATGTCCTTGTTTTTGCTCTATTGATGCCAGATCGGTAACGGTTTTGAACCAGTATGTAATCGATCTGGTTGTGATGGGTTCCATTTGGTGAGTGCCATGTCCAGCATCGTGAAGCTTTATGTTGTCCCAGGGTGTTGGCTAGTACCAGATTGTTGTAGCTTGTGAACTCAAGCAGCCGTCTCCCTCTTTCATTGGTAAGCTCATTGCAAGAAGGTCCACAATGTACTTCTCAGTCTTTTAGAGCATCTTTGCCAACTTTGACATTCCAGTCTCCTTGGATAATGAGATATCTTTCTTACTGACCATGTTTAGAATACCCTGTAGTTTGTTGTAAAACTCCTCCATTTCTTCATCATCATGATCGGTAGTTGGAGCAAAGACTTGGATAATTGTGATGTTAAAGGGAGATGCTTTCAGACGAATGGAAATGATTCTGCTAGATATGGGGCAGCATTCAAGCACAGATCCCTTGATGGCTTTGTTTACAAGGAAGCCTACTCCATTTATGGACTTGTCACACTCTCCACTATAGTATAATATATGCCCATCTTCAGTTTGGTGTTCTCCTAGGGATTTCCATCTAACTTCACAGAGTCCCAGAATGTGCCATGTGTAGTGTTCCAGCTCATGTGTCAACTCTTGGAGTCTTCCAATTTGCGCCAGAGTTCTAATGTTCCAGGTGGCGATGGCAATGTTGTTTCTCGCTCTGATTGAATGCATGGTACCATTAGCACACTTGTCACCTCCGTCCTGGTGGACAACGGCAGGCGCAGTCCTTGTTGACCCAGGCGATGATCGATCCGGTATTGTAAGCTCAGATTTGTCCAGCATTATCAGTGTGCCTTGGGCAAAATTCGTCTGGCAGAACCCATCCCTCTCCAGTCCAAGGAGTTGCCAGAAGGGGATGTAATACATCATCCAGCTGCCTTAGGGTCTCCACTCTGGATTTTCATTTAGGGTTTACTGCCTTATCCTTTGGCTAACCAAAACCGACCTGCAAGGCAGCAGAAGACTCGTGGATGGGCGGGTGCGTCCATTTCCTGAGCAGATAAAGCCTTCTGCCACTGCCCACATAAAGCATCTTCCACTGCCCAGCAATGTCCGCCATTATTTCACCATTACAGACTCACTTATGATTTCAAATTGATTCTGTGAAGAAATAATGTACATATATTAATTAAAACATCCAGATCTATTCTAAAAACAAAAATTAATATTTACATACTATTGTTTAAGTTTTGAAGCACACATTTGTATAATTTTATCAATGACGGATAACTTGCAAAAATCAGACAGCGATAAGGCTAGTTGCCAACTTACTCGGGAAAGGGTTATTTGTCAGTTAGCTGTCAAAATACATGTAAATGTGCAAGAACTTTCTTGTCAGTGATGTTGATATCAACACTAGTTGTCAGTGCTGTTGATATCAACACTAGCTGTCAGTGCTGTTGACATCGACACTAGTTGTCAGTGCTGTTGATATCAACACTAGCTATTTGATGCCTACATTTTGCCTTGAGCTATAACACAACATTGGAACTAACCTGGCTAAGGAGAGGGAGCATCTCAAAATCTACCGTCACTCAATGTACCTCTAAAAAAACACAGGTTGAAGTCATTTTCACTTTTGTAACAGAAGAAGGTGAAGTTTACATGTTTTAAGCGACTTAGTCGCCCACTTTGCCAGGTAGGGTGACCCCTGTATGTACTATATATATTTCAGGAGTAATGTTTGATACAGATAGCCAGTAATTATTGATATTCCAAGATTTATGTGTGATACAAAGCTAAAACAGTATTACATTCCAAGATACATGTGTAATAAATCTAGCCAAAAACTGTTATATTCCAAGATACAAGTGTAATACATCTAGCCATAAAGTATTATATTCCAAGATACATGTGTAATACATCTAGCCATAAAGTATTGTATTCCAAGATACGTGTGTAATACTTCTAGCCATAAAGTATTGTATTCCAAGATACATGTGTAATACTTCTAGCCATAAAGTATTGTATTCCAAGATACATGTACATGTGTAATACTTCTAGCCATAAAGTATTATATTCCAAGATACATGTGTAATACATCTAGCCATAAAGTATTGTATTCCAAGATACATGTGTATTACTTCTAGCCATAAAGTATTGTATTCCAAGATACATGTGTATTACTTCTAGCCATAAAGTATTATATTCCAAGATACATGTGTAATACATCTAGCCATAAAGTATTATATTCCAAGATACATGTGTAATACATCTAGCCATAAAGTATTATATTCCAAGATACATGTGTAATACATCTAGCCATAAAGTATTATATTCCAAGATACATGTGTAATACATCTAGCCATAAAGTATTATATTCCAAGATACATGTGTAATACATCTAGCCATAAAGTATTATATTCCAAGATACATGTGTAATACATCTAGCCATAAAGTATTGTATTCCAAGATACATGTGTAATACTTCTAGCCATAAAGTATTGTATTCCAAGATACATGTGTAATACTTCTAGCCATAAAGTATTGTATTCCAAGATACATGTGTAATACTTCTAGCCATAAAGTATTATATTCCAAGATACATGTGTAATACATCTAGCCATAAAGTATTATATTCCAAGATACATGTGTAATACATCTAGCCATAAAGTATTGTATTCCAAGATACATGTGTAATACTTCTAGCCATAAAGTATTGTATTCCAAGATACATGTGTAATACTTCTAGCCATAAAGTATTGTATTCCAAGATACATGTGTAATGCATCTAGCAACAAATTATTATATTCCAAGATACAAGTATAATGCATCTAGCCATAAAGTATTATATTCCAAGATAGAGGTATGCTACATAAAGCCAAAAGCCAGCAAAATTCCTAAGATAATAATGGTTTCTTAGATTCATAGCAGGGAAATGTAGTGTTATCCAATCTGTCTGTCCCATCCTGTGGGTCATAATTTTTTTTAAAAATTGAACTCTCTTTTCCTTCTATTATTTCCATTAGATCCTGTATCCTGTGACTTTGACAAGCCAAGATATTGTGACTACAGCATAAGCCAAACAGCATACCACTGGCAAGGGGACTACCTATGGCCACAGCATGGAACTCTGCTAGCTTCTGGTAGGCATACTGAATATAGCTAATTAGCTTATTAGCCCATAAATTGACAAGTACCCAAGTTCTACCAACCTACCATTCCCTGACAGTCAATGATTGTTTATTGAATATTGCAATTAATCACTGCCTACTCTAAAGACACACTCTGTTTGATTCATTATTGTTCATTGAATATTGCAATTAAGCACTGCCTACTCTAAATACACACTCTGTTTGATTCATTATGTAAGCTACTCTGACTGTAAGTCATCTTGGTTAACAGTTAGTCTGTCACCTTGGCCAATTTTATTAATTGACATTTACAAATTATGTTATAATGTCACTATTGTAAAATTAATTTGCCATGCAGTTTTGATTTCGAACCAAAACTTGCTGTCTAATTAAGTGAAAACATTGTTAATTTTTTTTTATGTTTTAAAGAAAATGCTATGCTGATTATGATGGCTGTGCTTTTCTCTAATTGGTGATTCATGACTTAAGGGCTAATAGCACAGTATAACCTTTACTTACAAGAGCACTGTTTGGAGAGACCACTTGTTATTCATGACACAATTCTTGTAGGTATCAGTTCTGTTAAATAATTTAAAGAAATGTTGTATTGCGACACCATTTTCTCGTGATAGGCTTTAGTCTGTTTGAAGAATTCCAGCTGTTTGGTGGTGTTGTGGCGCGAGAGATTTATTGTATCAAACTGAGTTTTGCCAATGAATTTTCATCACAATGGATAAAGTTTTTATTTTGGACTGATAACAATGTCCACCTTCATTAAGTACAAGACAGTCTGTTCCATATTTAGGATATATAAGACACATTTGCCAAAATTAGTCCTAAATTTAATTTTCTCTTGATCTATATCACTTTTATTGTCATTATATCACAGCAGTTCCACCATTTCCAAAAACTATGTGAAAACAGTTTCTGCCAGAGATGCTGCTCTCTGGGTAGTCAGAAGGTGTGTGACATATGTGGCTGTTTTATCTTTATACATTGAGGTCATTAGTATTATTCATTCTTTGTTATAAAAAGTGTATACCTAACACCTACCTTATATGCTTGCTGATAAGCCAGGTCCTACAGTAAACAGCATGGACACTGATATGCTGGTAAATTATTCAAGAGCAGGTCTGGGTGTGTTATATTTGCAGTCAGATGAGATTTATGTATAATGTATATGGTAAATATGTGACTCCACTTCATGTTGTAATCATTATGTCCTTGTAAACCTTGTCTGGTTCTCATTCCACATAAGAACATAACACTAATGGCTCCTACTTGGTCACATGACTTCAGTTCATTTACCAGTCATATAGTTACCTTTTTTGTTTTAGATAACATAATAAAACAGTAACCTGCTACTTGGCAATGCAACTTTGGTTCACATTCATATATTAACTGTTAAGTTTTGTTTCTAATCCTAGGTAACTACATGAGGACAATTCCATATAATGGCAGTGAAAGGGATGTGGCAGAAATGCGCTCACCAAGTTTCAGTCTTAGTGTGGATACAAAATGTGTATCTTTCGCTTTCATCATGTCCGGAGATGATGTTGGCAGTTTAAGTGTGTATGGTGTCTACAACAGTAATGTTACCCAAAGAAAACGTGTCTTTTATGCTGGTGGCAATCAGGAATCAAAATGGCATCAGGCCAATCTCATTTTGGAATATGCAAATTCAGATTACCAAACTGCTGCCATTGTATTTTCTGCTCAGAGTGGAGATCGTACTGATTCATTCATTGGCGTGGACAATATAGAAATTTCATCAGAAAAGTGTATATGTAAGTATGATACCATTTTGTGTCTCTGCATGTATCACCTGATTTTTAGTAGGTCTTATCTTTTTAAATCTTGTAAGAATTGAGTTATTTTGCACATTTAGATATGTGTTAACCTAAAGTCTGAAGTTTCTTTTTCAAACTGAGATTTTAAAATATCTTTATAAAGCAATAGCAAGTTTGATTGTGAATAAAAACTTTCATATTTATTTTATTTGTGTTGGTATTATTGTGCAGAAAATCCATTAAAAACTCCTTTCTTACTGGTAAATGTGACTGCTTCGATGGCCTAAGTGGTTAGTGTCATCTCTAGTGTCATAGATTGAAACCAAATTTGTATGAGTCTCTTTCTGTCTCTCATATAACAATGTGCAATCTGCATATTGCCCTTGCCACAGTACTGAAACTACTCTTCTAAAAGTAGTCAATGACATTCTCTTTGCATTGGATAGTGGAAAGATTACAGTCCTCACCCTCCTTGATTCGTCTGCAGCATTTGACACAATAGACCATGATATATTACTTCACCATCTCCAGCATGTATTTGGCATTCATAATACAGCCTTAATGTGGTTCAAGTCCTACTTGGTCAACAGGAAACAAATTGTATCTGCAAATGGAATACACTCCAGCCCAGTTGATCTATGTTGTGGCCACAGGGGTCTATTCTTGGACCTGTTCTCTTCATTCTGTACACTCAGCCACTCTCAAGTGTCATAGATCATCATCCAATGTCTCACCAATTGTACGCTGATGACACCCAAATATACAAATCTAGCCATCCAACTGAAGTTGATGCTACCATCCAGGGTGTAGAGAGTTACATTTCTGATGTGAAATCATGGATGACATGTAACAAGCTGCAGATGAATGATGATAAAACTGAGGCCATTCTGATCACAACACAAAGACTTTCTCATTCACATCCTTTACCTCAAACAATAAATATCAACAACACCAACATTAAATTCACACAATCAGTATGAAATCTAGGTGTTACTCTGGACAGTACTCTCACATTGCACCAACATGTCATGAACATATGCAAGGCTGTATATCTTGAGCTGAGACGCATAAGCACAATTCGCAAATATCTTTCAGTTGATGCCACTAAAACACTTGTGTGTTCATTAGTACTTTCAAGACTGGACTATTGTAACTCAATTCTGTCTGGTTCATCTCAATATTTGCTTCAGAAACTTCAAAAAGTTCAAAACACAGCTGCTCAGATCATACTTAGAGTACCATGATCAGAGCACACCTCCCCACTGCTCTGTACCCTACACTGGCTATCCATTCAATCCAGAACCAAACACAGAATTTGTTCTCTGTGCTACGTTTCACTGTCGCACTCTAGTCCAACATACCTATGCGACCTCACCCATGTCTACACACCGGCAAGATACTTACACTCCTCTTCTGACAATCGTATACTCATTATTCCCACTATGAAAACAAAGTCATATGGACAGTGTTCTTTTGCATACCAGGGTCCAGCAATGTGGAATGAATTGCCCACTGAACTTAGACACAAAGACACGGTGATCACATTCAAGAGTGCTCTCAAAACTCACTTATTTTGACTGCAAGAACAAACTTAAAGACCTCATAATGTTTCCTACCTTAAATATTCTCAGCATGTTTTTTTAATGTTTTCTAATTTCATGGTGTTTATTTTTGTAATCATATCATTATATGTTTTTTATCTTTTAGGTGTTGTCTAATGTTGTAAAGCACTTAGAGCTTCTAAAGATTAGGCACTATACAAAGTCCTCATTATTATTATTATATATATATATATATATATATATATATATATATATATATATATATATATATAAAGAAGCTTTTAGTTAAGTTTGATTGGCAGCATTGCATTATGCAATATGATTGAGCCAGAACTTTGGTTTTGAATATTACACTAAGCTTTCTTTTATTGCACTGTATTAGTGGGGATCATATGAACACCTCATATAGTACAATTCAGGCCTTTTAGTTATTTTAGTTAAGGAACATTCAAAACTAAACTCCTGAGTTTTTATTGTATTTTACTGGGGTTTTTTTACAGATGGAATTCAGGATGAGATTTGTGACTTTAATCACCCATATCTCTGTGAACTACAGTCTAACTGTACAGAAGGTTCACGATATCATTGGCAGATTTACCATGGAGCCTCACTCACTAATGGTACTGGTGCTAGTTGGGATGCAGATCATGATTCCGAGGGTAAGATATTTTTATTTTTTTTAAAGAGTTCCATGCATTTTTTTCAAGTTCGTGACCTGTATTTGTCTTGTTTTACTGTCTACATTTTGTTCTGTTGTTTGCCATTGAAAATGTTTTGTACAAAAGATTGCAGTCTTCAGGCTGTTACAAAAATTGATGAATTAAAAACCAGCTGAAAGTGAACAGCAATTTCCAGAGCCACAGTAAATTGCTGTAAAATGTCATGAGCTTTTGAAAATTCAAAACAAATTATTACTTTTTACTGTGATTTAACTGTTAGTTTTATTTTACTAGAATAAAAGTTGTTTAGATATGTCAAAATTGAGATTAATCATTGATAACTAGGTGTATATGTTTGTATCGATGGATGGATGGATGGACGGATTAGCCGTGTAACAGCACCATAGGATAATAATGGTTCTACAGTACCAATTAAAGGCAAAAGTTTTAAAACTAAAAATGATGAATTCCCCCAAAAGGTTGAAACAGTTAAAATGCTGTATAAGGTATATAAATAAAATAAAGGTGAAACATTAAGTCCTAAAAGCATAATATAATCCAGTAATATTACATCATACCTTAATTTTCTTTAATAAACATTAATATGCAGTCAAACTTAGAAAATATTCTCAACTCTTCACAGTATTTCCTCATAGTCATTAAAAGCTATGTAGATAAATACAAAACATACTGATATTGGGTTTATAAAAGGATCTTTCTTGCTACAAAATGCATAGTTAAATATATTTGTTTAAGTTAATAAATTTATATTAATCCCCTGAAATGTGTAGGTTTACCTTCATCATGAGGAGTGGATGAAGAATTAATGGAAAATAAATACCAAATGCATGTATCACAAATTAAATACAAAAGAAAGGTTAAAAACATAATCTGCAAATATTATTCCCCTGACAATAAATTTAACAATATAACAATAAACACCAGACATGCTGGACACATTTCTCATGAAATCTGCAATTGGATGTCTCCATCAGACATGCTAGATACATTTCTCATGATATCTGTAATTGGATGGCTCAATCAGACATGCTTACCCGTATGAAATTTTCCACATGGAATGGATATGGAATCCATATGTACTTTTACAGAAATATCCATATGGACATTTCTATTCTATAGTTGAAGCACTCTTATGGATTTCAGTGTATCCATATGGAAATGTTATGGACTCCGTACATACTCCGTATGGAAAATCTCATGGAATATGCTAATTAGTCCATGAGTGCTGTAGGTTGTCCATATGGAATAAAATTAAAATTCCATATGGAAAATTTGGCAATAATCCATATGGAATTTGTGAATAGTCCATATGGAATTTGTAAATAGTCCATATGGAATTTGTAAATGGTTCACATGGAATTTGGCAATATTCCATATGGAATTTGTAAATAGTCAATATGGAATTTGTAAATAGTTCATATGGAATTTGGTAATAGTTCATCCCGTACAAAATTTTCCAGGCATACTTAAGGCGGATTTCAGACGGGTTTTTTAAGCACTTCCTGTCTAAACCATAGAAGAATCTGCTTCAGATTTTTATTAAACTGCCTAATGATTCTTTGACATTATTGGGAATCAATGATGAATATTCACCATAATTTTTAAAATGGATCATAAATTTTTTTTTGACAGACATTATCAAATAAGATTTAGGTTTTTTTTGTCCTAATTTTCTTTCTCGCATAAAAAGCTTAATCCATGATGGCATCACGTAAGTCTTTTTCATTTCACTGAAATGTCTGGTGAGATTTCACAAATATTTGACTAAAACTTTAGTGAGATTTCACTACAATTTTGATCATTATATAGGATTTTACTAAAGTTTCAGAAGTTTTTCATACATTTCAGAAGGTTTCAGATTAATAATGAATATGACTTAAACAGGGCTTTATTAACCAAGGTGATATTAAGTTTGCATGATTTTTTTTTTACAGATGTTGTAATTATATGACATCCAAGGCAAGAGATATAGAAGTTAATAATAATAAAAAAATTAATAATAATAATGACTTTATTTAGAGAAGGTAACTTAATTACAGAACTAATCTACCTTGAGGCCTTCTATCTGTTATGTACAATATTTACAGTATATACAACATGATGTGAAGAATCTGGCTTGACACTAAATAATTAAGTGATTTTAAAAATCAAAGTATCAAGCCTGGAATACATGCACAGGCATCTGTGAACACATAAACATATATAAATTATTAATCTGCATTGAAAAATTCAACTGTGAAAATAATGCAAAATTACAGAAATGCATCCATTTGAGACATGAAAAGAAGAAATGCTAAAAGCCTGCTATGTCACTTGTACTGCAACTTGATTTTTGATTAATGTACAAACTATGATGCTGTTGCATCAAATTTTCTAAGTCCAAAGTTTCATCTATGAATGTACTACTAGATATTAATTTTCTGATCATGTTTAAATTTTCCCTAATTTTTTGGTCATGTCTTTGTTTTTAAACATCTGTGGAAATAAATTAAAGAAAACTGACATACATATGTTTCTTCAAATTAATATGAGTTCATCCTTCCATATCAGCTACACTGACATATACATGCACTCTAACATTTCTCATGATATCTGTAATTGGATGACTCAATCAGACATGCGAGACAAATTTCTCATGAAATCTACAATTGCTTGTCTCAGCCAGATATGACAGATACGTTTCTCTTCCAGATTTTCATGAAATATACAGTTAGATTATTACTCCAGATAATGTCAAGCCAACATTTCAAGAATGACTCCTTCATATCGGTCAAATTTCTCATGAAATCTACAATCCCCTTAATTAATGCCATTGTATTGGCAGTAATGCTTTGAAACGGTGTTGCAGAAATCCAGGAAATACATGCATATTTATAAATTTCACATTTCCAGAGCCCTCCTCCAAGCAAAACACAAGTTTGTCTCTTTACAAAAGTTAGCAGATGACAATTAAGCGAATACCTGACTTGCTGTTTGTTATAGCTACCCTTAGGAACTATTCATTTTTAACTCACCACTACAAAATTGTGGAAAACTATTGTTTGCATCTGCATATTTTGAAACACATGCATATATAGTTTCACTGCATCTCAACCAGTCTTTCTTCCTTGGTCTTTGGCAACGGTTTAGACTAAGTAACAAACTTCTGACCCCTTGGGGATGGGGCTTACATTGTACAATTTTTATAATCTTGGATGCATTTCTGCAATTAGCTTTTTGCATCTTATGCACATTGAATAACGAAATTTGGTTAGGACATGCGTCTTTACAAGCACTACACCTTCACCATATTTCATACTTTTTGTACTTTGTACATTTAAAAACTAAAGCTGTGTCACACACATAAGAAGATAGCAGCTTTTTCTCTTATTGTTTTCTCACAATTTGATTGGGCAACATATAAACTATGTTCCTTACAATACTTGCCTGATCATAAGACAGGCACACCTTTCTCTTTTTCTAGTAAATGTACTAAATGCAATGAAAAATGTCAAATTTAAATACATACTGACAAACTTTAGAAATGCAGAAAGCACTCAAGACAAGAAGCACGGTAGGCAAACAAAGTGAGTAGTTCTGATGCTTTAATAAACAATATCAATAGCATTTTGCAGAACATACATTAGTCCAAATATTTTATATTGTGAAGAAAGCTGGATGTTATTAGGCCTGCATCAAGATGCTGGACCTAATGGTAACCGCCATTTGTATCTCTCCCTATTTTCACACTTTGTAATGATAAAGGCTTTGCAACCTTTACATAATTTGGACCACTCCTTTGGTCTAGTGGTTAAAGTGTTCACCTTGGATGCGGGAAGTAGCGGGTTTGAACCATAACTGAGTCATACCAAAGACTCATAAAAAATGGTACTTACAGCTGCCTCGCTAAATGCTCAGCATTAAGAGGTTAGTGTTGAGACTGATCAGCCTGGTGTCAGGATAATGAGAGTGGGTGGAACATCATGCTACATGTCTGCAGAATTATGCCTTAGTGCTAGACATCATTATAAATTGCCACACTGCAGACATTGTAGCGACATGATTGCAAACTTGTTAAAACTACATTAATAATCCAAATCACACACACACAAAGACACACACAATTTAGTGCCATTTGATAGAGTAATGGACTATTAGACACATATTTGGCTTTTAAAAGTTGTGTATTTTCAGGTCAATATGTACCAGAGTTGCTGCCCTTTTCCCATGAATTTGAAATCTCCACTAAAGCAGATCCTTGTAGCCCAGATTTCAGAGGAACCATCTGATATATTTTGATTAAATTTATTGTGAACATTTCTGCATAGACCTAGACTTTTAATACATATTTTGCATCACGTCCAGTTTAGATAGAGTTATAGCCCTTGAAAATTTGTATATTCACATGGGATGTTGATTGTAACCATCATAGCTCAAAAAACGTTAAATATATTCTGAATCAATTTGGTATTACTTTTTTCTTCAAAGATCTATATGTGCTTTTTATGGGTTTATTCTTGTCAACTTCTATTTAAACATAATTATGCCCCTTGTCAAAAATTTTTTGTCTTTACATTAAAACTTGGAATAGTGTTTGCAATTTTTGGTGCATGTGAACCAGTCAGCATATTCTGATTAACATTGTCACTTACAGCTATGGGCGTTGTCAACATTTTGGGCTAAGTTTTGGCCAGCATCCATATCATATCTTTACCTCTTTACATTGGATGTTGCTTGCAGTCACGATAGTTCAAGAACCATTCAACATATTCTGTAAACAGCTTTTGTAGACTTAGATGTGTCAATTTTAGTTTTTGTCATCCTCTCCCATTTTGACAGACCTGTGGTTCTTGCTGATTTATTTTGTATCTGTCTAGATTTTACATTATCATTAGGATCGGGAGTTATCTGGGTGAGGGTTATCAAGGGAGTGGTGTATGGCTCCTGAATGCTCATTACTTTGGTTTTCCTTCACAAGTGCTTCTTTAATTCCCTGCAGTGCAAATTGTAGAAAGCAGGTCTCTTTGTGACACATTCATTGCTAACAGATATAGCTGAGTGTTCAGAAAGAAAATTGTGTTTTTCAGACTTTGATAAAACACAGATTGAAGAAGAATCACTATTTTCAAATGTTACATTGTTTAAGTCCATCGTTGAAAAATACCTTCATGATTTTATCAACTTCGAAATGCTTTCTATACATTTCAGGGTCCTATCTCACCGTTGATAGCTCAAATGGCAGAGTAGGTGATGTATCTTATGCCTGGTTTCCACCTGTCCACACATCCTCTACGACAAAACTGATCTTTGACTACCTCATGTATGGAAGAAATGAAGACTTTGAAAATCTAACAGTATTATTTGAGTCTGAATCCGGACTGACAACTCTGGATCAGCTCTGCTGTAACATAGGAAACAGATGGCTCTTCAAATGTCTACCACTTCCAGCCAATGCACAAGGAGCCGTGTTTTTCAAAGCCACACGAAAAGATGGAGTTTTAGGAGATATTTCTTTGGATAATGTTGGTTTGGTTGAAGGGAACTGTCCAAGTAAGAACTTAAGTGTTTGACTTAAATAACCATAGATTTTTCCTACTTTGTTTCTTTTCTTAAATTACAATGTATTTAATTAATGGAAATTAATATTTCCAAGGTAACATCCGTTTTATCTGTATGACCCTCATACTAAAACTTACATGCAGGATTCAGATCTGCTGTGTAATAGCTGGAGGACAGAATTGTTGATATCATAAACAGATTGAAACAGTGTAGCATTGTTTGTTGATATCATAAACAGATTGAAACAGTGTAGCATTGTTTGTTTTCAAAACAAATTATTGCTGTCCATAATGAAGAATTTATGACTTGACAGAAGTGTTGATTTTAATAAATGTTGGTTTTCAAGTGCTGGAGTTTAAAAAATCATGTCATTATCAGGGGATTATGATCCCACTCCCCAGCACCAACACCCCAACAAAAACCAGTTGCAACATTGAAATTTATTTGGATTTGTCTCTAAGCTTGTGTCATTATGATTTCAGATGAGTTCAGGTATGAGTGACATCCACTCATTAATGGCATGGTATTGCATTGAATTGTCCGAGCTTGTGAACACTCTAAAGACCACGTTTCTGACCAGGTTTTGTCTGTAAGCTTGTGTCATCAGGATTTCATATGAATTCAGGTATGAGTGACGTCCACTCATTAATGGCATTGTATTATGTTGAGTTTGTGAACACTAGAGCCATATTTCTCGTCAGATTTGGTATGTAAGCTTGTTTCAGGAGGATCGTAGATAACATTGATTATTAACGACATCCACTCACGAATGTGATGGTCTTGCACCAGTTTGGCTGAGCTTGTCAACACCCTGTTAACATGTATATGAGCTGTTTTGTTAAGACTTGCTAAGTAAGCTTGTATAACCATCTTAGATGAGTTTAGTTTTGAGCATGAACCAGGCTGTTCAGATTGTGGGGAACCAAACCCACAATCTTCTGGTCATGGATAATACAGTAACTTAGCCAACAAGAAACCACAGTTCCCCTGGGTAGAATCTTGGTTTGTTTCCAAGTTATTACTCCAGATATGGGGATCTATGGGGATAAAAAGAGACCCCAAAACCAGTGCTGACTGCAATACAAAATTCTGGCACAAACATTAGAGACAGTATAACAGCTTTATAATGGACCATTTATATATAGACTCTTTCATTAGAATGTCTGGCTTTTCAGCAGTTACACAATTAGATGTATGACAGAGGTGTCAGTGTTTTACATTTTTTAAATATTTTTTTGTATTGACTTTATTGGAAAATCCTTTTTAGCACAATTATGCAAGAACCAGTTTGGCATAGTTATAGTCATATTTAAATATTAACCTGATAAGTTTTCATATCAATACAGCAATTTTAAAACTTTTTTTAAAATACTCATCTGAACATTTTGTAATTAGATTTCTTTTCTTTTCTACCAAATTGTTTTTATGATCAAATAGAAACCATTCGAGATAGACAAAAGAAATTCTGTATTTATTTGCATTTGTTGATGACCTAATTTTCAGGCATTTCAGCAGTTTTTCAAAAACATTTTTAGGGATCTGTGATGGGGACAGGTGTTAAAGAAACATAAATCAAATTCTTTTTGACAAGTGAGATCACATATAGTCTTATGACTGTATCATCTTAAAGTAAGTAACAGAAAGTAGCAAAACCAATAAGTTTTGTAAAACTTGACAAAATTTATTTTTCTTTGTTACAAAATGAAAATTGAAGAGGCACTTACAGTATTGTGAATTAAATCCAAAATAATTGTAAATGTTAAATCTCGGTGCCAAAAGAATAGTGTTCAAAATGAATTCCAGGTCTTGAATGTGCTGATATACCAGTGATCTTAAATGTGCTGAAGTGCCAGTCTTTATGTGTCACAATGACATTGTCCAAAACTTTTTTGGGATGAATTCATAATAATCCCAATATATTGTTTAACCCAAATAATCCTGTGAGAACTTTGTGATTCCAATACCAAAATTTTAAAAATAAATGATTTCTCTCAAATTAAATCAAAACTTATCATTAAATTGTTCTGCAGGCTGAAAATAAAATAAGAACAGTAATACAAATAAAAAAGGAATGAATACTTGTGTTCTTTCGTTTTTTCTTATTTTTTTGGCTTGTACACATTTCCAGAACTTTGTTACATCTGTAAGTTGCAATACCTCTCTTGTGACTTAGGTCAAAACATAACCCACCTGACTTAATCATCCAGTGGGAATTTATCCCCAGAAAGGTTCAGTACTGATATATAGAAAACGAACTAAAACAAACAACCTATTTATACCTTATTATCTTAAAATGAAATCTACCATTTGTGGACAAAATTTAGTGATGTAACATGCTGTTTATGTATGATCACTACAATACAAAATCATGGTAAAAAATTAAACACACAATTTAGATACACAAAGTAGTTGATGATTCCTAATGTAATGATTTTATCATTTTAAGCTGTACATTTAATATTTACATCATTGCAACATTCTAAAACTTTTGAAAAATGTTAATAAATATATCCTAGATTTGTTCATAGGTAAGACATACATCCTAGATGTGTACATAGGGAAGACATATATCCTATATTTGTTCCCAGCTAAAACATACAGGCCAGGCTTGTTCACAGGTAACACAAACAGGCTAGACTTGTTCACAGGTAACACATACAGGCCAGGCTTGTCCACAGGTAAGACATACATCCTAAATTTATTCATAGGTAAGATGTACAGCCTAGATTTGTTCCCACGTAAAACATACAGGCCTCTCTTGTTCACAGGTACCACATACAGGCCAGGCTTGTTCACAGGTATGACAAACAGGCCAGGCTTGTTCATAGGTAATACATACAGGCCAGGCTTGTTCACCGGTAAGACATACGTCCTAGATTTATTCATAGGTAAGATGTGCCTCCTAGATTTGTTCCCAGGTAAAACATACAGGCCACGCTTGTTCACAGGTAACACATACAGGCAGGATTGTTCACTGGTAAGACACACATTATAGATTTGTTCACTGGTGAGACATACCATTCTGCACAATTCTAATCATAACTCTTAATTTATTTTCAGCACAGTCAATAACATGTGATTTTGATGGAGATCACTTCATTTGTGGTTACAGAGGATGGAAAAGAACTGGTAACAAGACAAGTAGGTTGATGTAAATTATCCATTTTTGATTTTCAAATATTTCTGTACCTTTTCCGTACTTTCTGTGCTCTGCCAAATATTTGAACAAACAACCATGCATGCAGTACAATAATAAAAGTTTGTTTCAAACATCACATATGTCTATTTTTACAAGACATTTGAAATTATATGTACCATATATACTTGCCTGTAAGATTGATCCAACTGCACATATCCAGATCTGCCATAGCATAAACTGTCAGCAGATCTAGGTCTATACAGTTTGTTATAGTAGAAATCATATGGATCATGTCAGTGTTGGATACTGATTATTTCATTGATGGGTGTCATTATTTAGAATTTGATTCTACATACCTTCAGTTGGCAAGTTTTCACTTTATCTGGATCCTCATGCATCTATATTCCTTTCGAAGGTCATAATATACATGCCTCAAGAAATATGTATGGCAAAATCAATGTTAAAGTATGTGGACCTTGATGTATGAGAGCATCCAGTACAATTGGATTGAGTGTCACTATGAAAACTATGCAGGTTGATGAAAAAAAATCATACTACCCTATTGTGTAACAATTATACTCTATGAGTTCTTTACTTGACCTATTTTAGTATATGGACACCATTATAAAAGTCCATGGCATGATAATTTTTGTGTGGAAGTTTCTTGTTAACAGTTAAGGTGCAGATCCAGACCTATCAACTCTTATGATTTTGCCGTAAGTCTCACAAAAATTACCCGTAAAATACGGACTTAAAGCATGCTAGCAAAAACTATTGAAAAATGATCATTGCTGAAAAATCTGGATAATAGGTTCATCCTGGTTTTATTTTGTATCTAGGTTTCATCTTAGAATTAGGGAACTTAGGGAACCAGACGAACTTTACAGCGGTAGCTAGACGCTTTAAACTGCACCTATTTGTTCATGCAAAGTGTCTGCATGATCAAACTGTTGATTGTAGAATTTATAAAATGGTGTCCAGAAAGAGATGCATTTTAAAGGGAAAATAAGCTTCTTGAAAACTGTTAATAATCAACACAGAAGAATAAAAAGGAGTTTTCAGATTCTTGTGACTAAATGCTGGACAGGACTTAGTTATGTTTATTTAACATCACGTGTCAATTTGAGTATGTCTCGTGGCGGGAGATATGATTGCTGTCATGTGAAATGGAAAAGAATTATGTCAAGGTGAGAGATAGCAACAAGCCATTGAGCTGCATAGGGTTTGGAACTAGAGTTTGTGCTACTGTACTAGTGGTAAATAAAGTCTACATGTACTTTACAAACTTTTCAGTTGAACATAATGTTTATCGTCGATTCATCAAACTTTTAATTATGTTTTCCAGCTTTACAATAGCAGTTACTGATATTTTGTTACACATTAATGAAAACTGGTCAATCTTATGGAAAAAATCAACTGCCTTACTTAGACGTACTTGTCAGGGTTGGCAGGTCTGCAGATCATTCAATAATCAGGATTAAATAGACTTTAACTAAGCAAAATTATTATGATATTTTAAAACAAGTTATATTTAATTTTAAGATGAGTAAATGCACATACATGACCTGTATGACTGTTACTATAGGAGTGGCCACCAAAACCAACAGTGTAGACCCTGATGTGAGGATACATTATGTGAAGGCAGATCAGGGTCTACATTGTTTGCAGTTCGACACAATTTATAAGTGAGTAAATATAGTAAGATATTTTTTATAAAACAAACTTGTTTCAGTATACATTTCTTTATTATTATTCAGCATGAAATTATGATTGCATCATATGGTTTGTATTAAATAAACCAGAATTTTTTAATATGTAAAGAAATGTTCATAGTCAATAAACACATAAAGAAAACAATATGGACAGGCAAAATCAGTGTCTAATTATTATAAGCATGCTTGATTGTATCACTTAACTGGTAGGATTTACAGACTGCATTGATTATAAGTGGGAACAGTCATAAAATGGGAGTAAATTTAATAATTTGTATAATTATCTTTATTACCAAGTTTCAAATGATGCTGCTCAATAATGATTTCGTTTTTCAAAACATTATTGACCTAAGAACATTAATGAGGTGTAAATTTTTACTGGGTTTTTTTCTTGTAAAATTGTTGCCATTTTTTTTATTTTTATTAAACTTGTTCCTAATAGTGTTAGCACTGAAAACATGGCTGAGGCTTATTGCATGTAATACACTTTGCGTAGATATGGGATAGATATTTATGTATGATTTCCCTTAATCTCAAGGGTTAGAAAGACACCACAGAAAACATCTGCCTAATTTTGATATAATTATCTACAATCATCCATTATAATTGGTAAATTAACAATGCTTACCAAATTGAAGTTGCATAATAATTATTTCATACCTATAGTACCACTTATGGATAGTATGAGATGATGCATTGGTCAGATGACATAGGTCATGTAACTAGTCAGTCTTTAGAAAGGTCACTGTTAATGTAACGAGAGAGACTTAAGGTCTGAGTGGGCTTCCTGTACGAAAACTGCCGCCCTGATTTTAACCAGATTCCAGGTGGAATTTTATAGCGGATTTCACTTAAAGCCTAGATTCCACATTTTATAAATTTTAGGTGGGTTCAGGGCAGATTCAGGGTTGAATACAGCCCGAAATATGCAAATTACTGTTGCTAGGTGGAATCTTTACTTCAGCCTAATTAGAATTGGAAATACCTGCAGAAACCCTATCCAATAATGAAAATATCAAGGCGGATTTCATACATTTTTTTTTTAAAGCAATTTCTGACTAAACCATAAAAAATATACTTCAGATTTCTATTAAACTGCCTAATGATTTTTACACATTATTGGGAATCAATGATAAGTATTCACAGTAATATTTAAAATGGATCATAAATTTTATTTTGACAGACATTATCAAATAAGATTTAGGTTTTTCTTGTCCTAAGGGGAAATGCCATTTTCTTTCATGCATACAAAATCTAATCCAACATGGCATCACTTAAGTATTTTTCATTTCACTTTAAAGTTTGGGGAGATCTCACACATATTTTGGCCAAACTTTCATTGAAATTATGTTGAGGTCTCACTCAAATTTCATTGACATATTTGTGAAGTTTCAAAAAAAAAGTTACTAAAACTTTTGTAAGATTATCACTACAATTTTGGTCATTATATAGTATATTACTGAAAGTTTTTTTTAGTGTTTCAGACATTTCAGCAGGTTTCAAAGAAATAATGGATATGAATTAAACACTCACTGGACTTTATTAACCAAGGTGATATTTAAGTGTGCATGAAAACAATTATACTGACGTTGTAATTATATGACATCCAAGGCAAGAGAAATGGGAGTTAATAATAATAAAAATAATAATAATAATAATGACTTTATTTAGAGAAGGTAATTCAATTAGTTACAGAACTAATCTACCTTGAGACCTTCTATATGTGATGTACAACATATACAGTATATACAACATGATATGAAGTATCTGACACTAAATAATTAAGTGGTTTTAAAAATCAAAGTATCAAGCCTGGAGCATATGCAAAGGCATCTGTGAACACATAAACATATCTAAAATATAAAATATTCATCAGCATTGAAAAATTCAGCCGTGAAAACAATGCAAAATTACAGAAAAGCATCCGTTTGAGACAATTTGATTATGAGAAGAAGAAAAGCTAGGAGCCTGCCTTATGTCACTTGTACTGTAGACTGGATTTTTGATTGCACAAACTATGATGCTGTTGTGGTCTCTAGAATTAGTCCTTGTTCCACAAGCAGCCATGACAAACGTTTATCATGATATAATTACTCTTATTATTCACTGAATTCCAACACACCAAGAATATTTTGATAATATACACAATAATGCCTCACGAGATTGAAAGTAGATTGTACTTTTCAGCCAAGAATATTCCGCAAAGATATGACTATCTTTGATAGACATGGATATCTGGCAACAATTCCCACCAGTGATATACACGTTGTCCCTCCTTAAATCCTGAAGTTAATCAGTTTGGAGTTGTATAACTTCAAAATCATCCTGATTCCTGATTCAATTCCTTGTCCTATTTAGCACATTAGCCATTACTTTAAAGCTCTTTATGGCACAAAAAGCAAAATGCTTGTCCTGGCGTTCAGTTTTCATACAGATTGACCAATTATGTTCCCATCAAATTTGCGTTCAGGGTATTCTCATAGCCGCACATTTTTCAAATAGTTATTCAGTCTCTCGTTCCGTTCAAAAATTAGAATCGCCACGTTTTGCAAACATGCTCTTCCATCAGTTTCTGTTACGCGACAATTCATTGGGCAAGTACAAACTTTTGACCAATCAGAAAGCTTTATACAACAATCCTCTGTTAAACAATAGACGGAACAAGTACTTATTTGAAAGCTCATTGTGGAATGGGACCGGATATAGCCTTATTTTAAAAAAGTTCTGGAGATGATTTTAAAAATGGGTCCATATCGAGGAAATTCAGGTCAGGAGAAAAGCCTGAAGTTAATCAGTTTGGAGTTGTATAACTTCAAAATCATCCTGATTCCTGATTCAGTTCCTTGTCCTATTTAGCACGTTAGCCATTACTTTAAAACTCTTTATGGCACAAAAAGCAAAATGCTTGTCCTAGCGTTCAGTTTTCATACAGATTGACCAATTATGTTCCCATCAAATTTGTGTTCAGGGTATTCTCATAGCCGCACATTTTTCAAATAGTTATTCAGTCTCTTGTCCCATTCAAAAATTAGAATCGCCACGTTTTGCAAACATGCTCTTCCATCAGTTTCTGTTACGCGACAATTCATTGGGCAAGTACAAACTTTTGACCAATCAGAAAGCTTTATACAACAATCCTCTGTTAAACAATAAACGGAACAAGTACTTATTTGAAAGCTCATTGTGGAATGGGACCGGATAGAGCCTTATTTTAAAAAAGTTTTGGAGACGATTTTAAAAATGGGTCCATATCGAGGAAATTCAGGTCAGGAGAAAAGCGAAATTAAGTTTTAAAACGGAAAACAAGATGAAAACTTGTTTGAGGGCAGTTGAATCCAACTGAAGTTAAACAAAAATACAACAACAACAACAACAAATTTGAAAAAGAAATTTAACAAGGAAAGCTGTGGAAAGAAGTTATAAATTGTGCCAAAAATAAACAATAAAATTACAGCTATCAGAAACAGGAAATTTAAATGCTGTTGAAAATCATTCAAATTGTACCAGAAACAATAAATTTTGTTATATCTTATTGATATTTTTATTGAACTGTCAGTGATATTACAATCATAAAATATCACTATATTTTCAGTCATTTAACTTTACAGACACACAAAAGCCAAGTCCTAATTATGCCTTATTTAACTGATGTAAATGACTAAGTTCTTCATTCCGCCTATATGGTGGTTAGAAAATAAACTAAGTCCTAGAAGTTCAGATTCCTCCTTTCATATAATAGATGCCAGTGACTAAGTTCCTAATTCCACCTAGATGGTGGTGGAAAATCAACCAAGTCCAAAATTATGCCTTAAGATGTATTTATAGCAGGAATTTGACAAAAGTCAATCTTAGAGTTAGACGGACTCTAGATGGATTTATCTTTGATTTCTCAAATTTTCCATGTCCGCCTTTGTATTAACCAGATTTGTAACATTTTAGGCAGATTCCACCTGGAGTCTGCTTAAGTTCCAGGTGGAATCCACCTAATTATTTCATATGGGTTATGATCCTAAATAGTACTACACGTTTAATGAAATTGTCATAAAACCTGCCCAGGAGATAGTTATAGAATGTATCCTGTGATAAAAACAGTAGAGAAAAAAAGTGAATTTAAGGACGTTCTAAATAATGAGGATATATTCAGCATAGAAATTCAATAGAACAAAGCACACAATTTAATGAAATTACTTGCAGTGTCATCGAGCCAAAACACTCCCAGGTAAAGCTATTTCAGTGCCTGCCCTCAGGTGGGGTCCTGTAGAAGAAATGGGAATATCTATGCAACAGCCAGTATGTATAACTGACCTGACATGCAATAGCATTTTGGGGAACCATGCCAAGTACTCCAGATTGGTGCTGCAATCATAGCCTCCCTCTCATCCTTCTCCAATTTTTTTCTAAACCATTGCCAATTACACCACACAGGGAAAAACATAATTGAGAGACAATGTGACATATTATTCCATGTGAATTGACACACACACACACATTCCTCAGTCTTGCCTGGGTGATGACTAACATTTCATTACCAAGGAGATATCACTTTTCATTATTATTGGCATTTTTATAATCTTGCTCCTATGCATGTATGTTGTGGCATGTTGGGGTTTGTTATGCCGACACTGTGGTAGGTGTGGGGTGGGGTACTTCCAAGATCCTTAAAATTATTACAGAAGTCCCACCCAGGCTCGATTTTGGTTGGAAGTTAAGTTAGTGAAAGATAGATATAGAGCTTTGAGCCCCCAGTCAGCAATGCTGATGGTTAAATGATTGAATATACAAAAAAGTGAAACTCAACTAATAACAATTTAATGACAATTCAGTGATCAAATGATTAAAATTTTCCCAAGTACTCTCCTTCCGCTGGACCATGTGATAGCCTATTGCATCATTTGATTCATAGTGCAAGATTGCTTTTCACCTATCCTTGTATTTCACTCATCTGTATATTCTTCTCTCCTATTCCTCCATCTCCTTCTCCTCTTTCTCTCAACTTTCTCCAAATTCCTTCTCCTCCTTTTCCAATTTCTCCTCTGCAACTCCTTTTCCTCCTCCTCCTTGACTCCATACCGACTAGACTGCTAGTCACACTTCCATCTCCCCTCTTTGAAACTCGGGACTTATCTGAAGCTGAAGTTCTATCCACCCAAAAGCTTCTGACCTTTATGAAGCTTTGTCTTTACTTTGAATCTCCTCTCTAAGTTGTCCTGCCAAATTACAAGTAGCTTTCTTGGAGTAATCATATTTGCTCAGCAATCTTCCTAGGAAAAGTAAATTTTTGCTTGCTAGTTAGATGTTATAATTCAGATAGAAATTGTTACCATACCCTCTGTCTCAATTCCGATTGGATGTCTCTTGGATTCGATCTGATCAACTTAGCGGACAATGTCCTACTCACTGTCTGTCTACGTGGGGATGGATTTAGAACATGCCTCAGTTCCTTGTGGGTTCCTCTGATGTTTGTAACAAATAGGTTGGAAGTCACTCAGTCTAATGCTTGTGCTGATTCAAGATGCCGGGTCATCTTTCTGGTCACAGTAACATTGCGTAAGAGATTAACTCTTGCCTGCTGCATGTTTAGACAGCAACCATGGCTTGTACTAATACCTTAGTTTATACACGACTTACGAACTGGGTTGAGCAAACGTGACATAAAATTTAGAAGATGGAAATTGCAATAAAACTTAAAAACTTCGCCGGTAGTAAAAACAGAAATTGACTGTCACTAAGGTCCTGCATACCACTCATGTGACCTATAGATCATCTCATGGGTTCATTTGGGTATTAAAGGTTTAATGAAACATACAAATAATATCAAATCCAATGTTTGCTGAAGGACTTTGCACCTGATAGCTCAGAGTTTTTACCCAGGGTATTCTTAAAATTGAAAGTAGCAATTTAAGACTTTAAAGTAATGTGTGGGTGGTTTGGAGGTGCTGTCTCAAAGGCTGTACAGATTAATGCATGGGTGGTTTGGAAGTGCTGATGGGTGGTTTGGAAGTGCTGTCTCAAAGGCTGTACATATTAATGCGTGGGTGGTTTGGAGGTGCTGTCTCAAAGGCTGTACAGAGTAATATGTGAGTGGTTTAGAGGTGCTGTCTAAAAGGCTGTACAGAGTAATGTGTGGGTGGTTTGGAGATACTGTCTCAAAGGCTGTACAGAGTAATGTGTGTGTGGTTTGGAGGTGCTGTCTCAAAGGCTGTACAGAGTAATGTGTGGGTGGTTTAGAGGTGCTGTCTAAAAGGCTGTACAGAGTAATGTGTGGGTGGTTTGGAGATGCTGTCTCGAAGGCTGTACAGAGTAATGCATGGGTGGTTTGGAGGTGCTGTCTCAAAGGCTGTATAGAGTAATGCATGGGTGGTTTGAAGGTGTTGTCTCAAAGGCTGTACAGAGTAATGTGTGGGTGGTTTGTAGGTGCTGTCTCAAAGGCTGCACAGATTAAGTCCTAAAGTAGCTTGCTGCTCTGGCAAATTTAGGCAAGTAAATTACACAGCTTTCAGTGGTAAATTAGTGATAATTGGTAAATTACACAGCTATTAGTGGCCAATTACACAGCAATCGGTGGTAAATTGCACAGCTATCAGTGCTAAATTACACAGCAATCAGTGGTAAATTACACAGCTATCAGTGATAAATTACACAGCTACCAGGTGTTTGGTCAAAAATGTGTATGCTGCAAATCATATACAAATGCGTTCAATAATAGGTTGAGTCCAACTGCAAACAACAATGACCTTGATCTACCATTGCATAATGTTCTGGCTGAGCATGTCTGTGTTGTTTGTTCTACTTAATAACCTGACAGATTGAATAGCTACTCACATCTGCTGACACATGCAATGACAGATCTGGATCTATGCATTTTGTAGTTGGCTCTGATTTATGCACAATAATAAAGGGTACTGTTGTACCGTATTTCACCCATAATATCAGAAGGTCTGTCTAATAAAGTTGTTAAAAAGTTAGGAACACACCTAATATCTATTTGTTTCCTTCTTAAAGGTTTACCAAATATTGTCAAAATTGGAAGTGGGCCTTCCATTAGGCATGGTTTTATCATTGGATAAAATATGGTAAATAAATTGTATTTCAAATATTTAATTTAAGAAGTCCTAAATAGGAAAGAAAAAGTGTAATCAATCTACTAAAGAAGTTCTGATGTTTAAGTACAGCTGATATCACCAAAATGTATATTGTAAACCAGCTGGATCCAGTCCAATACTGCAAGAATAATTGTCAATGCTTTTTCAGACCATTATATGGCTTCATATGATCCGCTTGGAACTAGCATTCTACGTTCCCCATTAGCTGTATACAAAGGCCCTGCTTGTGTTGCTTTTAATTACAAAGCCTTTTTGAAACAAAACAATGGAAGGAGAACTAACTTCAAGGTCATGGTCAGCTTCGAGATGACGTCAGGAGAACATTTAGAAACATTGTTTATGATGTTGGATGACACTGGAGATGATTGGCAATCAAGACAAATCCAGATCCCAGCCCTTAATGACGTAAATGGATTCTGGATTGAATTTGCTGCATATGATGGAAAAGGATATTGTGCCATAGATAATGTGATACTAAATCCTGGTGAATGTTCACTACTAAGTAAGTGTTATGATTTTTTTTACTCAATCTCTCCAGTATATTTCAAGACAATTAAATGGCATAGGCTGTGCATATATATATATATATATATATATATATATATATATATATAAACCATTCCCTCAATAACTCTGGCCCAGATAACTTGTAAACCCACTTATAACATGGGGCCAGCCATGGATCCCATTAATTTACTAGAAAATACCCCAAAAAGGTGATGATCCCTATTTGTTGAACTTGAAGAAAATCAACCATTATTGGTAACTGAAACTCATATATATTGCTCATTTTATCATTGAAAAGAGTAGATAGGAACTGGAAATTTTAATCAACATTATGAAATTTTCAACTTTTATCTTTCAAGACAATTAAATGGCATAATGCATTAAGAGGCTAGTGTTAGGACTGGTTGGCTTCATGTCAGGATAATGTAACTAGGTGGGGCACCATGCTATTTGTTTGCATCATGATGCCCCAGTTCTGGACATAACTATGCTATTATGAGAGTGCTTTATTATAAAGCAGTGTACAATATGACTCCCATACACAGTGTTATCATGAGAGTGTACTGTATAAAAAATAATGATCCAAGAAAGTCTGCATTACAGTTCAGGAAGATCTTTAATTTTGCTCACTTTCTAATTAAAGGAGGTGTCTTATGTATGAGTGAATACAAAAGATTCTGTCATAAATTTCCCAGCAGTATAGATGTATTAACTTCATATAATAATGTGATTTTAGATCTGTACATAACAATTATTGTATATATGTATTTCTCTATAATATCATAATTGCATTTGCTTTCCATTACATTACATTGTTTTCCCTAATCACTGGTTTTACTATTATTACATTACGTTATTTTTATTTTTGTACCAGCTTGTGCTGCAGATAAATTTGCCTGCATTGAGAAATGTATCCCACTAGAAATGGAATGCAACAAGAAAATGGACTGTGCAAATGGAAGGGATGAGAAAGCGTCATGCAGTAAGTATGCAATTTTTGGTGTACCTGCCCCATTCAAAGGAGTATTCTGTAGTATCATTTATTTCCGTTGGGTTTAATTTTCATGGTTTTGTGTTTAAAAAAAGGCATTTTCATGGGTACTTCGTGGTTTTGCCTGTCAAAGTTTGCATATTACATCACTCCCACGATAACTCGCACCCTGATAAATTGCGCATTTGCTTATAACGTGGGGTCAGGCATGAATCCCATTTTTTAAACCCCCAAATACCCCCAAAAGTAATCCCTATTTGTTGAAATTGAAGAAAATTGCGATCAAAATTGGTAACAGAAGGTTGATGTAATGCTCGTTTTAGCATCGGAAACAGTAGATAGGACCTGGAAATTTTAATCAACACTAGGAAATATCAAATTTAATAATAGGTCATACAAATTTATACATTTCCTTTCCAGATGACATTCCTAGTACACCACAATTTTGATATGTGAGGAAATTTCAATCAATGAAAATGTCACTTATCCTGAGTGGAAGCAGTACTTTAATAAATAATACAAATTAATTAAAAAAATTATCAATTGAAATTTGTGTTCTAGTTCTATCTTTTAGTTCTTTTTAAGTGTAATCATCATAAATGCAATATGTCCTTTTGTAATTAAATGATTAAATGTAAAATGCATCAATCTATTGTAACAGCTATGTCCGCGAGCATTTTTCTAATAACCTAATTAAGTGCCAACCATATTTTGATAACTGACTTGCGGAAGTATTTATTGTATTGTTGCACTGAACTAAAAGCTGGCCTCCTTTGTATTTTCACGTTAATTATGCCCTTTGAATCATAAAAAGGAGGTGGAATAAAAGAAATTTAAAAGGCATGAAAATCCTACAAACTGAAGATCTAGCAGCCCCGGTTGTATGTCGGATAAACTCACTTCATTTGACCAATCGAGCACTGTTATAAATGTTATTGTGTATGGAACATAAACTACCTTAACTTAGCAGACCCTTTCATAACTGTGATCAAAGACAACAAGGCAGCCAAGCAAAATGAATACTTCGTAAAATAAAGAACTTGATTTCACAGATACATACCATTGTATACAAGCAAGTTTCAGAGAATTTTTGAACTGGCACTTAGAGATATCCTCAAGAAGAATAAGAAATTTCATTATTACTTCCAACGAAATCACGATATCAATATTGTACTAATTGAACAATACAAAATTGAGTTTTGACACATAATTATTGTCTCATGAAATAAATGTTGCGTATTTTTGAGGAAAGAAAAGAATCTTGTTTGGTGGTGTATCAACAGTTAGTCTAGTTACCTGCTTGTAGACTTGCAATTTGGCAGGGCACTATTAAACACCACTATGGGAACCAGACTCATCAAGAAAACAAAAAGCAGTGATGTAATACACAGATTTATTTTGCATATACATGATGGTTGTTAAAACCATTTGGAACAAGGGAGAGGTGAAGTAGGTATCTAATTTCATGCTTTTACCTCTACAAATAGCCAAAATAAAGAATACGAAAGATTGAAACTATGCCGATGCAAAGGCTGTCACTTTATTGTTTAAATCAATACTACCACCTGTATGAGCACAAAGGAAAGACCTGGCAAGTTCAATACTTATGCCATGTTTTCAACCAAGTGAATAACATCAGTCGAAGCCGACGCAGCCAATAATGCTAAAACAATTCTTCCATCTTTGAGCACAAGTAAAACACCTGTAAAGATACCACTTTCATCATGTTTTTGTTTGAGTGCTCAATATCAAAGGAAGCCAATGCAGCCAACATCACTAGACCAATCGGTTATTAAAGAAGAATTAAAGTCACAGTCCCACGAGTGGTATGCTAAACAGATCATGGACACCATTACGGAAAAAGATGTTACTGGTGATGATCAGTGCACAGTATTAGTAAACCTTGCAATTTCATTAATCAAGCAAATTCACGCTGAATGGATAATTGCAACTCTCATGACAATGAGTGAATGATCGGACCTAATTATCAGTAGTTATGAGAAAGCTGGACTTGTTTAACTCGGCAATTTGGGGATTATTTACCTAAGAAGCATTTGTGAGTACCACGAGACATGATTGACACGATGTTTATACAGTCAAGCCCGTAAGAAATTGTCCACATGGGTTGGATATGGAATCCATACGTACTTTTACAGAAATATCCATATGGACATTTTTATTCTATAGCTGAACCGCTCTTATGGATTTCAGTGTATCCATATGGAAATGTTATGGATTCCGTATATACTCCGTATGGAAAATCTCATGGAATATGCAAATTAGTCCATGATATCTGTAGGTTGTCCATATGGAATACACTTAAACTTCCATATATAATTTGGCAATAATCCATATGGAATTTGGCAATACTCCATATGGAATTTTTAAATAGTCCACATGGAATTGGCAAATATACCATATGGAATGTGTAAATGGTCCATATGGAATTTGTAAATAGTTCATATGGAATTAGGTAATAGTTCATCCTGTACAAAAGTTTGCATGCATACTTAAGGCGGATTTCAGACATGTTTTTTAAGCACTTCCTTCCTAAACCATAAAAAAATCTGCTTCAGATTTCTATTAAACTGCCTAATGACTCTTAGACATTATTGGGAATTAATGATAAATATTCTCAATAATTTTTAAAATGGATCACAAGTTTTATTTTGACAGACATTATCAAATAAGATTTAGGTTTTTCTTGTCCTCATTTTCTTTCTCGCATACAAAGCCTAATCCATGATGGCATCACTTAAATCTTTTTCATTTCACTGAAAAGTCTGGTGAGATTTCACAAATATTTGACTAAAACGTTTGTGAGATTTCACTACAATTTTTATCATTATATAGTATTTTACTGAAGTTTCAGAAGTTTTTCAGACATTTCAGAAGGTTTCAAATTAATAATGAATATGAATTAAACAGGACTTTATTAACCAAGGTGATATTAGGTTTGCATGAAATTATTTTACAGATGTTGTAATTATATGACATCGAAGGCAAGAGATATGGGAGTTAATGCTACTAATAATAAAATAATGACTTTATTTAGAGAAGGTAACTTAATTAGTTACAGAACTAATCTACCTTGGGGCCTTCTATATGTTATGTACAATTTAAACGGTATGTACAACATAATGTGAAGAATCTGGCTTGACACTAAATAAGTGATTTTAAAAATCAAAGTATCAAGCTTGGAATATTAATGCACAGGCATCTGTGAACATATAAACATATATAAAATATTAATCTGCATTGAAAATTTCAACTGTGAAAATAATGCAAAATTATAGAAAAGCATCCCTTTGAGACATGAAAAGAAGAAATGCTAGGAGCCAGCCATGTCACTTGCACTGCAGACTTGATTTTTGATTAATGTACAAACTATGATGCTGTTGTGATCTCTTAAATTAGTTCTTGTTCCATATATAAGCAGCCGTAACAAACTTTTATCATGATATAATTACTCTTATTTTACTCTGAATTCCAACACGCTTAGAATATTTTGATAATATACACAATAATGCCTCACAATATTGAAAGATGATTCTGCATGTGGGCCAAGAAAATTCTACATAGATATGAAGATATTTGATAGGTATTTCGCAACAATTCCCACCAGTGATGTATACGTTATCCTCCTTAAATTCATTCTGGAAGTTAATCAGTTTTGAGTTATATAACTTTAAAATCATCCTGGTTCAATTCCTTGTCCTATTTAGCATGTTAGCCGCTACTGTGAAGCTCTTTATTGCACAAAAAGCAAAATGCTAGTCCTAGTGTTCAGTTTTCATACAGACTGACCAGTTACGTTCCCATCGACTTTGCATTCAAGCTATTCTCATTGCCGCACATTTTTCAGATGGTTATTCAAACTCGTATCCTGCTCGAATTGTCATGTTTAGCATTCCCATCAGTTTCCATTATGCAACAATTCATTGGTCAAGTACAAAATTTTAACCAATCAGAAAGCTCTTTACAAAAATCATCCTTTAAATAATAAATGGAACAAATACTTATTAGAAAGCTCATTGCGGAATGGGACTGGATAGATCATTATTTAATAAACGTTTCAGAGTCGATATTAAAAATAGGATCTGTATCAAGTAAAATCAGATTCAGGTCAGGAGAAAAGCGAATTCTGACTTAAAAAAGAAAACAAGAAAATTTTTTTGAGGGCAGTTAAATCAAGTTTAAGTTAAACAAAATTACAATAACAACAATAAAAAATTTGATAAGAAATATAACACAGAAAAATGTGGAAAGAAGTTATTGTGCCTAAAATAAACAATACAACTACAGCTATCAGAAACAGGGAATATAAATGCTGCTGAAAATCATTCAAATTGTACAAGAAACAAAAAATAAATTTTATTATATCTTTTTGATATTTTTTACTGAAATGTCATTGATATTACAATCACAAAATACCACTATATTTTTAGAATTTTTGACAAGCTCTCAGTGAAATTTCAATCAGAAATTCCCACTGATATTTTCAGAAATGTTGGCAGTCTGTGAAATTTCAATCACAAAATTTCACTGATATTTTCAGAACCTTTGGTAAAATCTCCTAAAATAACCTAATTTTAGTGAAAAAGGACATGAGAGTGAATGTCAATAAATGTTCAGTGATTCTGCTGAAATTTCAGTCACATTTTCACTAGGGTATGATTTTTGTAGAGCATATTTTAATAGGAAGCCAAAAAATTATTTTTCAGAGTAAACATCAGATCAAGCCCAAAATCCACCTTGCACCAAATTTTCTAAATCCAAAGATTCATCTATGCTTGTACTACCAGATATTAATTTTCTGATCATGTTAACATTTTCTTTACTTTTGTGGTCATGTCTTTGTCTGCTTTTAAACATCTGTGGAAATAAATGAAAGAAAACTGACATACTTGTGTTTCTTCAAATTTATATGAGTGTGTATTCATCCTTCCACATCAGCTACACTGACATATACACGTACTCTAACTCCCACCAATATTTTTATCTAAATCAGATAGTTTAGATTATTAATTCTTCAAAGAGTATTTTCCATGATGCTATAATACATCAGCCTGCTTTCCATATGGAAATAAGTGCTTATGGATTAAAGTTGCAGCTTTATTCCATATGGAATTTTCACTTGCTGTGAAGTACTTATGGAACTGATATGGAATAAATTGTCTGATTCCATAAGTTTTTCAGTCCATATCTCTTCCATATGGATTCCAGAAGTTTTCCATACAGAATCCATGAGAAATTTCTGTACGGGAGGCTTTGTCCAAAAATGTGTGAAGTGTGAGCTTTAATAATCTGCTGTAATTAGTGTATATACATAGTGTTTTCATTAATAATAGTGTTTCAAGAAATATTTATAGTATTTTACAGGATTCTTGATCTTTTGGATTAAAAATTCATGGATAAAATGAAATGTGCTTTCAGAATGATTTAAATGTTTCAGCAACAGTTGTTCTTGAATGAAGGATCGATTTGAATAAATATTAAATTTAATTTTAATATACTGTTATTTTGTATTATTTTTTCTGTCATTTTCAGTATTACTATTGTTTGAATACCTTATGCTTTTTCTCTACTTTTTCTCTCTCCTTACCTTACATATCAGTTTAAGGCTGAGTGTAAAATTACAGCTTTTGGATACCTCATCAAATGTGTGCATTGAAACATTATATAATGATTTTTAATTTTTGTTTCAGAAGGTTAAAATACAAAATAAAACGGTAAAAGCTAATATTTAATTACCAGATTACAGTATTGACATTGATTTATCAAATACTATGTTAATCTCTAGGAATGAAACACTAAGAAAATGGGGGTATCATACTACGTGTCTCATTTTTCATTGGGGATTTAAATTCCTGGTTTGGGACAACAACAAAAGCCACGCATATTGATGATACTACAGTATCCAAGTCTAAAGCATTTTTGTTTTATTTACAACCTGTTTGGCTTAATTTTTCCTTAATTAGCATCATAAAAAGGTGTAGTTTATGCAAAAGAATATTAACCCATTTTTACCCCCATACCCTCCTTTAACCCATCCTCCTTCTAGCCCATTACCCTAAGCTTCTTTATCCCATTCTCCTTTAGTAAGCTGGCCTCAGTGTGGTATATTCCAAAGCAAAATGCTACCTGAAGTTGTTGTTGTTGTAATTTGGATTTTTAATGTAGCCTTAACAATTTTTCTGTCATATCGCTACGATGTCTGCAATGTGGCAGTTTATAGTGATGTCTAGCACTGGGGCATCATGCCGCAGACATGTAGCATGATGTCCCCCCCAGTCACATTATCCTGACACCGGGCCGACCAGTCCTAACACTAACCTCTTAATGCTGAGCGCCAAGCGAGGCAGCTGTTAGTACCGTTTTTGTAAGTCTTTGGTATGACTCAGCCAGGAATCGAACCCATGACCTCCCGCATCCGAGGCGGACGATCTAACCTCTAGGCCACCGGAGCGGTACTACCTGAAGTAAATCATACCTTATGACACATAATATGTATAGTTTCTCACCTGGAAGCTGAGTCCATCTGCAAACTGCACAGGTACAGACCTGCCATTGCATAATATGCCAGCATATCTCAGTTTATCTCATCTATAAGAGCAATCAGTAGAATGAATAGACCCTGATCTGTCAGCAAATGGTGTAATGGCAGATCAGAATCTATGTTTGCATATGGATCTACTGATTATTCTTATATAAAAAAAATGACATGGACCTGGTGCATTGTGTCATATCAATTTGCAATTAGCCAATCTTTTAATTAGTATGTATGGTACTAAAAGATGTTCGTGTGGACAATTTGCTTTGGCAGTTGCCATTTAACTTGCAAGCTGTCCCACCTAAACAGTAAGTCGACCTGAATATTTTAGTAACGATTACAAGTATTTTATATACATTAATAAACAATGACGTTTGTAGAGAAATAAAAAAAAAAATACATGAATCAAATATTAAATTCTTGTTCTTCATGCTGATGAATTTCTCAGAGTTCACCCATTGTAAATTGTCAGTGCATGAATCTCATTCATGATTAACTTTTTTTCATATAATGATAATAGCAGTGACATAATTGGAAGTCATATTGCATACAGGTAATGTATTCAAGACAGTACAAATAATACAGTTATACCCTTGCTTAGTTGATAAAGCATCTGCATTTGAGTTGTGATACAAAATCAACCATTACTATACAAAGTATGTGGCCCTGTCATTTCAAGTAGGTTATGTTCATTGTGATACAGAATTAATCCTGGTGTTGTGACTCTATGGTCTTAAACTATGAAACAGAAAAGAGCAAAATTAAACAAGTTTTGTACAGTTTCATAAATAATTTATTTTCCTATAATGCAAAAGTGAAAATTTAAAAGAAATTCCATTATTGTAAATTAAAACTCAAATAGTCCTAAAGGTTCTATCGCAAGTACAAAAGTATGAAGTTCTAATGGAATTCCAGTGTTGTTTCAAATAAGTCTAAATATTGAATGTGTTGATGTGTCTATAGTCTTGAATGTGCTAATGTGCCAATGGCCTAGAATGTGGTAATTTTCTAACAGTCTTTTGTTACATCACAATAACATAATCCAAAATGTCCTTGACTGATTTCAATTTAATTCTTTATTAACGATTCAGATCAAAAAGTATTAATGAACACTTTGTCATTCCCATGAATAATTGAAAAAGTCCACCCAAATTGAAAACTGAACAAAACAATAAGACTAATTCTGTTTTGGATGTTAAGGCAGGAATTAATAATTTTCAAGTAAAAAACATTGATATACAAATCAATGACTCATATTGAACACAACAATTAGATTGATTTTGCTTGAGATATTAAGACAGGAATGAGTAATATTTCAAGTAAACAACATTATATAACAAAGACACAATAATAGAGTCAAGATGTAGGTCAGTCTCCTCTCTAAAACATTCAAAGTTACCAACTCAGAATTGTTTCTTAAGCAAATTAAAAAATGTTAACCAATATTAATGCAAAATCATTTCCAAGCAATGTTACTCAAATCCAAGAAACACTTCTGTTTTCATGTTTCCTGTAGACAAATGTAGTTTGTGTGATATGATAATCAGTGTTACTTGCATAAGTTAAGCTGCAACCTGACCTTGTCTACAGTTAATACAAGTAAAATGTTGAATAGTTACTTTTAATGCAAATTAAATTTATTTTGGTATTAAGTATGTAATAAATAGTAATATGTGTATTGATGACAATTTTTTTCAGCGCAATCTATTTCATGTGATTTTGAGACAAGTTATCATTGTGGATACCAGAACACATCTTACAACACCAACAATGAGGGCTGGGCATGGATCAGCAATCAGACTCTAAAGAAGTGGAACATCACGATGAATATTGTTGATGAAAGGAATGAAAATGGTGAGAATACTTTACAGTGCATCTTCTCTGTACCACAAGGATTGGTTTAACTACTCCAAGGTAACTAGGAAAGGTTTATGTGTAGTTGACTGTTACTCTCACAACTTACACAAGTTACTGTCATTGAATTGTACTCCTACAACTTGTACACATCATTGAATGGTACTACTACAACTTGTACACATCATCAAATGGTACTCGTACAACTTATACATGTCATTGAATGGTACTCATACGACTTGTACACATCATTGAATGGTACTCATACAACTTATACATGTCATTAAATGGTACTCCTACAACTTGTACACATCAATGAATGGTACTCCTATAGCTTGTACACATAATCAAATGGTACTCCTACAACTTGTACACATCATTGAATGGTGCTCTTACAACTTGTACACATCATTGAATGGTACTCCTGCAACTTATACATGTCATTAAATGGTACTCATACAATTTGTACACATCATTGAATGGTACTCCTGCAACTTATACATATCATTAAATGGTACTCATACAACTTGTACACATCATTGAATGGTACTCCTGGAACTTATACATGTCATTAAATGGTACTCATACAACTTGTACATTCAATCATTGGTAGTCCTATAGCTTGTACACATCATCAAATGGTACTCCTACAACTTGTACACATCATTGAATGGTACTCCTATAGCTTGTACACATCATCAAATGGTACTCTTACAACTTGTACACATCATTGAATGGTACTCCTATAACTTGTACACATCATCAAATGGTACTCCTACAACTTGTACACATCATTGAATGGTACTCCTACAACTTATACATGTCTTTGAATGGTACTCCTAGACATTTGCATACAACAAACCATACATTAAAATTACTTTTACACGGTCAACTACTCAATATATGATTTATATACTACAGTGAAACCCTGCAGTAACATAATGGTCTAAAGCGCTCTTCGTTACGGATCACTGCCATCTCACCTCTGTCTGCGGCGGTTCGAGTCTAGGATTCAGCCAATGTGGGTATGTGAGAAAGCTTGCCAGTAGCTTCTCGTGGGTCGGTGGTTCTTTCCGGGGTTTTCTCGAGTTCTTCCTCCACCATTAATACTGGCCGCCATGTATAGCCTATCGTGTGCTGAAAAATGGCGTTAAACCCCACAACAACAACAACAACAAGATAATGGTCTGCACCCCTATAGTGCCATAGTGCTATGTACCATATTTTGCAATGTCCCGACAAATCAGTTAGCTGAACAAATACTGCATATGTATCTGCCTAGGCATACAGGTAAGTTAGTGACTAAAACTATGGGCTTCTGTGATGCAGTTACCAACATATATTGATCCACATAAAAGCTCTGTGTTTTCAGCAGAATGGCTGTGCATTTCAAGGTTAATTAAAAGCTGCCAGAAAAATATCAAAATGAGAAAATAAATTTTACAGAAAACACCTTTGAAAATAATGTGAACTTTCCATTAGTTTAATAGCTATGCAAATATAAAATAAGTTAGTGTTAATTTAAATGATTCTAGTTTACAGGTGGAAAGGCTGGTTGACTTTACTGATTGATATTTGAACTGCCAGTGAGTGAAGACCACTCATGGGAAGACCAAGACATCATTAGTGCATTACATTCAGATATCATTCCTGCAGTCATAGATCTTTATTTTGATCATATATATGGACAATAAAAATAGTTTCAAATCTTGCATATTCAGTGCGTTTAGAAGATGCTGATTGACTTCGTTTTCAAGAAGTTCAATTCTGACTAAACATGCACTGTAAGGTAGTGGCCATTTCATTTATGAGGCTACTTCTTTACAATTGTGTATGTATTCATTCGTTTATCACCAAATAGATTTGTTTCAAGTAAAACAAGGAATGGCATAACGTCCATATTTATACCTCAGATCGGAACAAGACAATTGTTTTCAAGGATTTACCCCCATACCTTTAACAACTTAAATGGCCCCTCCCTAATAAAGGCTTGGCTTCAGTGGATGTTAAGCAAAAAATCAAGGTAATGACGATTGTAAACACGTTTATAAAATGTTAGCGTTAAAAGATGTCAATTTCAGTTTGGGAAAGGTTTGTTTCTAACATTCATCTTGGTGCATTACATTTAACAGCTCAAATTATGGTCCCATCATTAACAATGGAAATTTGGTAATTGTTTCTAATTAATCTGACCTCATTGTAGAATTAAGAAGCATTGCAACTGTTATTATTATCAAAATGTTTACTTGGCATTATATCTATGACATCTTCTTTAGAACTATTAAAAGTTTATAATCTGATAACAATGTGGATAAATCTGCACTTTCTCTCTCAAGACAGTGTGGTATTATGAGCGGTTCTCTGCAAGTCACCATGACAGCTCAGTCAGTATGCATCGAGAGATGGTGGAGGTTTCTTTTTCTTAACCATCACCAATCTCTCTCTCCACCCCCACTGTGATCCATGGGGTTCCTAAAAATGACATGAACAGTGCTGTAACTTTTGTATGACTTCATATATTGAAATCAAGTTTGGTACAAATCCTTGCATTAGGAAAACATAGTAGGTTGCCTAGTGGGTTACATTCAGTTTTCACAGTTTTTATTCAAAATGTTATGAAGTTAAGGCTCAGTTTGATTTAGAAAATTGTCTTTCAATTTTGTTCTGCACAGTAAACATTAGAAAGACCTAGGTCATGTTTGTTTCTCACTGTTTCCTGGCAGAATTGTCTATTTGACTTGGAAGTTTGCCATTCAGTTTTCTCTCCAATCAGTAGCTTCTGTTTGCAATCAATAGTTTCTGACGGACTTCATAGACTGAGATTCTGTTTGATACGAAACATTACATTATGAGGGCCTGCATGTATATAAAGTTATGTTTTCACTATATTCTGACAAAACTTATATGACCCCAATTTGACTAGACATTACCCTTCCTTTGTCTTTCCACTTAGAAACTTTTGAAGGACTTAATGAATTGGAATTTACAAGATTATGTGTGATATTCACTTTTTTTAAAAAGTTAAACATTGTGGGGTTATGGACCCTGACTGGCATAAAACATTGCCCTGCAGTTACTGGCAACATTTATATGGCTTCATTTGACATTGCCGTGCAGTCACTGGCAACATTTATATTGCTTCATTTGACATTGCCCTGCAGTTACTGGCAACATTTATATGGCTTCATTTGACTTGGGTGATCACCACTTAAATGCATCATATTGGTGAGGTCATCCCTGGTATATGGATACATCTATAGCTTAAAGAGAGGGTTTTTATGTTAAAACAAATCTGCATCTGTATAGTAGAACAAAACCAATCATAATGTTGTTAAATATACACAATTTACCAGTAGAATTGTTTGTAGCTTCAAATTCATAAAGATAGAAGTAACGTCTTATCACTATTCCTGCTGAATGGATTATCATGTCATCACTGGATTTTCAGTAAAAGACTTAATCATGTCAAGCTCTTCCAAAATTAAAATGGTGCTGATTTGATGTCCAATATGGCCACCATCACATTGACCATCTTGAAAATCTTGTTATTGCTATTGCTTCTGAATAAAAAGCAATATTGCCTTGGGTTTTCAAGAATAATTATTTTAATGTATTGCTGGTACTAAATGAAACTGCTGCCTGGCTGATTTTGAAATTTGTCAAAAACAGCATTGAAGACCTTGTTATCCCTGAAGAATATCAAAGATGATTCAGCACACAGCAGTTAAATGACAGAAATGGTCTTACCTTGAAATCCTGGAAATTCAGCCCTAAGAGCATGATTCCATTTAAGAGACTATTATTTATTTAACTTGGTGTCCCTGAGATGAGGATAAACAAAAAAGATGACCTCTCCTTTTCTAAAACATATTAAAGGAAATCTAATTGCGCATACATTTTTATATATTTTTGTTGGTTAAATTTCATGGGGAAATAGAAAAGTTAGGCTTCTTTCTTGTGCTTTATTCACAATTATTGGATCTCAACATTTCAGTTTCTTTTACAGGAACTTTTTAAAATATATATAAATTCTACATGTCTTTATATTATTGTAAAGCTTATTCCTTGCTACCTTATACTATGTACATATCTAATGAACAGTAGTAATATCACACACCTTAGAAGAAGGCTACCTCACATGCCTTGTTCAAGTATTTCTAACATTTTATGTTCTAATTCATTTGTTTTGACCTTATTTTTATTTATAGGTCATTTCCTTGTGGCCACACTTTATGATAAGTATGATGTCATCGCAGTGAAATCCCCAACTGAGAATCATGCAGAAAAAAAGTGTATGAGATTCTCTTATTTTGGGAATGGACATTTAAATGTGGAGATAGGAGGATCATATTGGTCTATTGTTGAGAGTAAAGAGCCATTTATCTGGCAGACAGGGCAGGTGTGTATGTCAAATGTCATGGTTTAATATGTAAAGCCATTCATCTGGCAGACAGGGCAGGTGTGTATGTCAAATGTCATGGTTTACTATGTAAAGTCATTCATTTGGCAGACAGGGCAGGTGGGTATGTCAGATATCATGGTTTAATATGTAAAGCCATTCGTCTGGTAGCCAAGACAGTTGGGTATACCAAATTTCATGGTTTGATATGTAAAGCCATTTATTTGGCAGACAGGGCAGGAGGGTATACCATATTTCACTGTTTGAAATTGTCATTCATCTGAGAGTTGGGTATACCACATTTCATGGTTTGATATTTATAATCATTCATGTGGCAGAGAAGGCTGGTGGTTATACCAAATTTTTGGGTTTAATATTTAAAGTCATTCGTCTGTCAGCCATGACTGGGGGATGTATCCATTTCATGGTTTGATATGTAGAGTCACCAAATTGTAAGGTTTGATATGTAGTCATTTATCTAGCAACCCTAACAGGTGCGTAAAATTTCAAGGTTTGATAAGCACTGGATCAAGAAACAAGTTTATTGGACATTATATGCTTTTTTCTAAATTGTTAAGAAATGTGTTTAAAAAATATATTTGCTTCCAAGAATTTTGAAAAAAAGAACTCCCACTGATGCAAGTTATGAATATTACTAATCCCAAAGAGCCTCCCTAACAATTTTCCCTGAAGAGGATATAGGTTAAAATTGCCATTGTTTATTTACATCAGTGGGAAATTCAGTGGTTTCATTGATTACTAGAATTTTTAGCAGGTGTCTTCACTATTATGATGATGAGCTTGTATCAGATTAATATAGTATTGTATTAAAAGCTTACATTTGCAAACAGATGAGTTTAATGTGACAGCTTGCACTTCTTATATTATTTCCACCCAAATGCAAAGAGTTCCAGAAGTGTGATGAACACTTTATACTCATGGTTATCAGAAAGTGTGTTGCAAAGACGAGATATATGCTACTTAAAACTTGCCATTTGATGATCTTTTTCAACAGAATTAGAAAGTTGGTAGTATAAATTAGCTACCTACCAATTCATTTTTAATTCTAACCCTGCATTTCATATTATGGTATTGCTCTCACACATTATATCACAGTAGTCGGGGTTAATCACTACTGACCGTGTTCTGTGTTCTTCCTTTCGAAGATCTTGTTCATCATCCAGACAAGATAAAAGGGACCCAAGATGGGGTCTGATGTTTCCAGATTTCAATGATTTCTTGCAAGGAAATCTTCACCATGCAGAAGACAGCCTGTGGAAAAGAAGTATATGGCAGGCGTATATACATTGTGGCTTTTCTCCAGATAGGCACAAACTAAAAGAGCGATATCATTGTATATTTCAGCATTATGTTGTAATTGCTGTAATTTGATGTTAATGCAGTGTAGTCCTACACCATGTACACAAACATTTGTACACTAAAAACATATGATATTTTGGAACCTGAAGAGTAGGTATATCTCTAAGAGCTGATTGAATTCTTGTTGTTGTTGTTGTTGTTCTAGGGTTTAACACCATTTTTCAGCACAAGATAGGCTATACATGGTGGCCAGTATAACTGGTGGAGAAAGAACCCTGGAAAATCCAGGGAAGAACCACCGACCCACGAGAAGCTACTGGCAGGCTTTCCCACGTACCCACGCTAGCCAAGCCTTGGACTTGAACCCACGCAGACAGAGGTGAGATGGCATTGATCCTGAATGGTGCGCGCTTTAGACCACTCGGCCACTCGAGGCCCACGATTGAATTCTTGTCCCATTTTTGTCAACTCTGTAATGGCAAGCACCTTGGACAAATGTTTTTATTCAGGCTGGAATTTTACAGGTGTTCTGGCCAAAAATCAATACATGTATCTACATAACCATAAATCTCTTCAAGAGATGTAAACATCCCTTTTGTAATTTCACCTCCTTCTTCTCCATTTATCTGTTTCATCTTATTAATGACCCAATCGTTTATATTAGGCAAAGTTCAAGTGTCAGAATTATATTTTGAAACATCAATTTGAAATATTTATTTTAGGTTAATATCCCTGTTGGTGATGCAAGTGTACAATTTACACTAAGGGTACCTTGGGGCCAAAGTGGCAGCACTCACATTATCGGTGGCATTGACAATATTGAGCTGTTAGATGGGCCATGTAGCAGCAACAACTTAAGTAAGTCATGTTCATGATAAATCCTAATACATTCTGCTAAATAAACATACCCAGCATGTGAAGATGGTGACAGCAGTGTACATTTATTTAAGACCTCCAATAATTAATGTATATTATTCTCTCTCAGAGCATTTTTAAGTGCCATCCAGGTTTTAGTTGTTCATGTTGTCCACCGTCAACAAAGTAGAAAAATACCTCGGTTTTAGGAAGGTACATTGGGCATGGTATGGTGTCAATTTTCTGAAAGGCTACTTGTTTTCTGGGTAACATTGTTACAGTGCCAAATGACATGACACCTGGTAAAGTTTTGTTCTGAATATATTTTTTAATGGATATCTTGTGTGTACAGTATGGAAGTCAAGGATATGTTGTAAATATGAATCAGTATGGAAGTATAGTATATTGTATGTGTACAGTATGGAAGTAAAGATATTTTGTGTGTACAGTATGGAAGTAAAAGATATCTATTATGTACAGTATGTAAGTCAAGGATATCTTATATGTACAATATGGAAGTCAATGATATCATGCATGTGTAATATAGAAGTCTAGAATATAGTGTGTGTACAGTATGGAAGTCAAGGATATATTGTGTGTGCAGTATGGAAGATTAGGATATATTGTGTGTACAGTATGGAATTCTAGGATATATTGTGTGTACAGTATGGAAGTAAAAGATAGCTTGTATGTACAGTACAGAAGTAGAAGATAGCTTGTATATAAAGAAGGGAAGTCAAGGATATCATGTATGTACTGTATGGAGTTCAAGAATATATTGTATGTTCAGTATGGATATCAAGGATGTCTTGTATGCACAGTATGAAAGTCAAGGATATATTTTATGTACAGTATGGAAGTCAAGGATACATGATATGTACATTATGGAAGTCTAGGATATGTACATTTTGAAAGGCAAGAATATCTTGTATGTACAGTATGGAAGTCAAGGTTGTCTTGTATGTACCGTCAAGGGCACATTATATTTAAGTCTATATCTTGGATGTACATTAAGTTATAAAAGTTAAATTTTCATCACTTGATATAAATCCTTTATCTAAGTCAAAGATAAGTACTTACATTTTTTGAAAGAATATGGAATGGTTTTTTTTGGTAGGTTGGGACAATTATTAGAGCCAAATATGATATCTTAATGTCATTTAATGTTTGTGAAAATTTAGTAAATTTGAGATATTTGGAAAATATTATAAATTTATTGTGGATATCTAAGATTGACTAAATCTATACTGTTTTTAAAATTTATTATGGATTAAATCTGCATTACCTTCCTACATTGCTTGTATGTCAGTAAGATATGCAAATGACTAAGTATTGTTTGTACTAATAAAGCAATCAGCAAGAATGAGAAATGGCAGAAAAATGAGGGCTTATTATGGCCTGTGACAATATTTGGTGCAATATGGTACTTGATTTCTATTTCAGATTGTTCTGGAGGGTTGTTATCATGTTCGGATAACTCCAGATGCATTCGTTCAAGCCAGATTTGTGACAAAATCTATGACTGCAATGATGGTTCTGATGAGTTCGAGGATTACTGTCGTAAGTATTATTTCTGTTGCCTCATTTAGTCGTGTTGATCCATGATGGCTAAGTGGTTAGAATATTGGACTTGCTATGAGAACGGTCCATGTTTGAATCCTACTCAGAGCAGGCAGTGTTATCTGCCATGGAGTGTCTTTGGGCAGGATACTTCAGCCCAATTGCTTCAGCATTTGACTTTTCAGGTGTTGATGCACCATTACACACATATAAACAACATCATCAATGACATCAGTTCCTTGTTAATCTTGCCCATCTTTCTATCCTAGTCTTTTCATAAGGAATCGTAATGCAGACATCTTTAAGTGTGAATCTAATCTGGATTTTGTGTATTGATAGTGTCCACTAACACTGGAAGACACTGAGTGTATTGATAGTGTCCACTAACATTGGAAGACACTGAGTGTATTGATAGTGTCCACTAACATTGGAAGACACTGAGTGTATTGATAGTGTCCACTAACATTGGGAGACACGGAGTGTATTGATAGTGTCCACTAACATTGGAAGACACTGAGTGTATTGATAGTGTCCACTAACATTGGGAGACACTGAGTGTATTGATAGTGTCCACTAACATTGGAAGACACTGAGTGTATTGATAGTGTCCACTAACATTGGAAGACACTGAGTGTATTGATAGTGTCCATTTACAGTGGAAGACACTGAGTGTATTGATAATGTCCACTAACATTGGAAGACATTCAGTGTATTGATAGTGTCCACTAACATTGGAAGCCACTGAGTGTATTGATAGTGTCCACTAACATTGGAAGACACTTAGTGAATTGATAGTGTCCACTAACATTGGAAGACACTGAATGTATTGATAGTGTCCATTTACAGTGGAATACACTGAGTGTATTGATAGTGTCCACTAACATTGGAAGACACTGAGTGTATTGATAGTGTCCACTAACATTGGAAGACACTGAGTGTATTGATAGTGTCCACTAACATTGGAAGACACTGAGTGTATTGATAGTGTCCACTAACATTGGAAGACATTCAGTGTATTGATAGAGTCCACTAACATTGGAAGACACTGGGTGTATTGACAGTGTCCACTAGCACTGGAAGACACTGAGTGTATTGATAGTGTCCACTAACATTGGAAGACACTGAGTGTATTGATAGTGTCCACTAACATTGGAAGACACTGGGTGTATTGACAGTGTCCACTAGCACTGGAAGACACTGAGTGTATTGATAGTGTCCACTAACATTGGAAGACATTCAGTGTATTGATAGAGTCCACTAACATTGGAAGACACTGGGTGTATTGACAGTGTCCACTAGCACTGGAAGACACTGAGTGTATTGATAGTGTCCACTAACATTGGAAGACACTGAGTGTATTGATAGTGTCCACTAACATTGGAAGACACTGAGTGTATTGATAGTGTCCACTAACATTGGAAGACACTTAGTGAATTGATAGTGTCCACTAACATTGGAAGACACTGAATGTATTGATAGTGTCCATTTACAGTGGAATACACTGAGTGTATTGATAGTGTCCACTAACATTGGAAGACACTGAGTGTATTGATAGTGTCCATTTACAGTGGAAGACACTGAGTGTATTGATAGTGTCCACTAACATTGGAAGACACTGAGTGTATTGATAGTGTCCACTAACATTGGAAGACACTGAGTGTATTGATAGTGTCCACTAACATTGGAAGACACTTAGTGAATTGATAGTGTCCACTAACATTGGAAGACACTGAATGTATTGATAGTGTCCATTTACAGTGGAATACACTGAGTGTATTGATAGTGTCCACTAACATTGGAAGACACTGAGTGTATTGATAGTGTCCATTTACAGTGGAAGACACTGAGTATATTGATAGTGTCCACTAACATTGGAAGACACTGAGTGTATTGATAGTGTCCATTTACAGTGGAAGACACTGAGTGTATTGATAGTGTCCACTAACATTGGAAGACACTGAGTGTATTGATAGTGTCCACTAACATTGGAATACACTGAGTGTAATGATAGTGTCCACTAACATTGGAAGACACTGAGTGTATTGATAGTGTCCACTAACATTGGAAGACATTCTTTTTGAATGTAATACTTCCACCCTTTGAAACAAGGCCTTGGATATAAACTTGTAGAAGAAGCTGTTTGATGATGAACAACTTGGGCTTTCTAACAGAATATGATATCACAAATTATGATATTATGTTTTAAAGATTTTTCTAATTTTGTCTTTTATTTTATTTACCTAATAAGGAATTTCATATACTACAGGTTTCTGCTGACTTACACAATTTGAACTAGTGCAAGTTTCATATTAATGCAATTTCATGGTTTTTTGTTGAAGACTAAAAATTAATTAAATTATTTGTCTAAAACAAAGAACTATGATTTCTAAACACGTTAAACAGCTAAAATAAATGATGTTAAAGTTAATTTAATTACATATTTTTCAATGGAAATTAAAGGCACTAAAACCAAAAAATTTGAGTTATTCAAGTATGTATTACATTTCCACTCCTAGCAATGCAACCATCAAATAAGTCTGGGATTAAGTGTACTTATAGCTTTTAACATATTTGCCTGCTAACATTTGACCACTCTGGTGGCCTAAGTGGTTAGAGCATCTGCCTTGGAATTGAAAAGTCATGGGTTCGAAACCCCAACTGAGTCATACCGGCAGTTGCTTTACTTTGAGCTCAGCATTAAGAGGTTAGTGTTAGGACTAGAAGGCCTGGTGTCAGGATAATTAAGAGTTTATTTTGTCTTTTTATATAGAATGGTGTATCTTCCTTAAGATTTAATCTTTATATTGAGATACCCACCATTCTGGATTTTATGGAATTATTTATAAAAAAAAATTTAAAATTCCACATTCCTAATCATGCTCATCACAGTCTAGAAACAGAAACTGAATGTGATTAAATTTTGAACAGAAGTTTTCTTCCTTACTACAGTAGGGACAAAGCCCTTCATCGCCAAAATGTTAGAATGGAATCTGAGTTTCCTCTGATCATTGCCTACCATTTGTTAGATATGTTGAAAAGTCAGTTGAGATCGAAGATCAAACTGCATTTGCAATTGAAAAAGTGGAATTCGCAAAATCTGACCAGTAGTTGCTTTCTTCGAGGCTTAACAAAGTTAAGTGACCTAACATTGAGCCAAACCTGTATGTAGTCGATAAGGTAATTTATTTTCTCTGGTATAACAATTAAAATATGTTCTGTCTCTTTAAAAATCTGTCTCAAGCCAGAAAATGGCGTTTAAAAACATGACCTTCTAATTGGCCATTTCTCACATTGCTTGCTCACATTATCTAAAATTTCGTGACCATCATGTCCCATAAGGTCAGAGGTCAAAGGTTCATCTGAAGCAAGCAGCTAATGAATTGAAGAGGTAGATGATGTTTCTGAATAATGAGGCATTGAAATATGGTGATCATGTGACTAAATTGTGCTGCATCACATAATAAAATACATAAGTGAATAAAAGACTTCCATACTGGCTTATCCATGTTACAAAGTATTTGAATTGCCTTATCTAACAAGAGAAATATTTTGCTTCATTTTCAGGAAGGTGAGGTTTAATCCAGGGTTAATTAATTAAAGAATACCCTGTGTAAAATGACTAATCAATGCTACAACTGTGTGGTTTCAGCAAACTCCAAATTTTTAATTGGGTATGTGTTCTGACCTCCTACATAACTGTCTGAATATGTAACATAGTTTAGGAAAGGTGAGCACAAACTTGGACATGATAGATTGGGGAAAATAGAAATCAGTTTCTCAATATAAAAATTAGAATGTAAAAAAGTACAAACCCTCTAGTATACTGTTACTAGATTAAAAATGGCTTGGGTAAAATGAAAAGAAAGATGCAGATATTTTTTGAGAAAAACTAATTATTTTTTATTATGTTTTGACCAAAAATGATTATGAAGGAAATAAAGGTTCAGCAAATTTGGAGAATGGATTCAACTTTAGATTTTAATTGTTACTGACACAAGATATGGTGAGATTCATTGGAAGAAACAAAATAATTGTTTAGTAGATATTTACTTTTAACAAATTTTTGTTGTTGCTGTCTGGATGGAATGTTAGGACTTCTGTTAAACATGTTTATATTTTTGCATCTCTGCTTTATATTTTATGTACAACCATACTTTTGCTAAGCACTTTGTAGTCAGAATTTGGATGATTTGACATCAAACCGTATACATACCATCTATCCTTGAAAATATGATTTCACAAAATGTTTTTTAAAAGATATTGGTAATTCATAATACTAATGATTGGTATATGCTTTTGTTTTCTTATTTACATTGCATTTTAAAGTCAGCAGTGCAGCTACCTTACAGTTATTTTCAAATGCTGCATAGTGTTTTATTTTCACAGTAACAAAGTTTTAGAATTGTTGTAGTGTTTTATTTCACATTGTGGAGGCATACATACAAACCATTATGCTTTTATGCTCACAGGTATATGGATTTATGCTTTTTTAGGTATAATAAAAAATAAAATAAAAATAAAGCAACAAAAAGTTGTTTATGTCATTTATCTTTTGTCACCTCTTTAATTTCAATAAATTTGAGAATATTCATTAAAACAAAACTTCTGCTCAAGAATGGCATTAGAAAACTTTACATATTTGCTATTTATAACAACTGTGTATGACCAGTTTTCAAGAAAACAGATGGGTTTATTTTAACTTAAATGTTGCCTCACAGATTCATTACCTTGATAAGCTAAAAGTTAGTTAGTGGACCAGTCTGTAGTGAAAATGAAAATGGTGCCATATGTTAAACAAAATGTTTAATGGTGCAAGTTGTGATGTTATATGATGGAAAATGTTAGAGCAGATGGATCAATTCAAACTTCTTAATCATGTCAGATCAGAAAAAAGGATAAATCCTAGGTCACCCAAAAATGACCAAAGTATCTGTAAGAACACAATATGTTTTACAGTGTTTGATTTTCTTACAACTGGTTCAGTGGCAAGATATTTTACAGCATTTGATGTTATTACAGCTGTCTCAGTAACCTGATGATTTAGTTTGATTTTCTTACAGCTGTCTCAGTGACATGATGTTTTACAGTATCTGATTTTCCTATGGCTGTCTCAGTGATATGATGTTTTACAGTATTTGTTTTTGTTACAGCTGCTTCAGTGCATTGATGTTTAAGTGTTTGATTTTCTTACAGCTGTGTCAATGACATGATGTTTTACAGTATTTGATTTTCTTACAGCTGTCCCAATCACGTTTTACAATATTTGATTTTATTACAGCTGTCTCAATGACATGATGTTTTACAGTATCTGATTGTATTACAGCTGTCTCAATGACATGATGTTTTACAGTATTTGATTGTATTACAGCTGTCTCAGTGACATGATGTTTTACAATATTTGTTTTTATTACAGCTGTCTCATTGACATGATGTTTTACAGTATTTGTTTTTATAACAGCTGCTCCAGTGCATTGATGTTTTACAGTTTTTGATTTTCTTACAGATGTCTCAGTGACATCATGTTTTACAATATTTTATTTTATTACAGCTGGTTCAGTCACTTGCCAGTTTGAAGATTCTTATCAGTGTGGGTACAGAAACCGTCAGCCCCGTGCCACATGGGATCAGAGATCTGGCAATTTCTTCAAATTTCCACAATATGATCACACGTATGGCAATCTTACAGGTAATATAAATCAATATATTTCAGTGTCATTAAAGCAAATTTCACATCACTCTGCACATATTTTCTGCAGGGCTAATGATGTCATTTTTCAGTAGTTACTGTGTCGACATCAGCAGTTTCAATAATAAGGCTTCTGAGCCATCAGAATTATTCCTTAAATGGGAAAGTTTTATAGAGGCAAGTGAAGCTTCTTCAAATGAGTGGGCAGTCATTGGGGGTCAACATCAGATTTATAATTTATGCAGAGTTTTTGGTGTGCATAAGCAGAATCTTTGGACTTGCATTCAAATTTTTTATTCAGTTCTGAAGTCATATTTAAGATGGTTACATGAGTACATGAGAGTATACTTTAGTTGGTACACTTGGTGTTATGTTTCATTGAAGACTTTCAATGAATGCCATTTCATTAAATTCTGGCATACCAGGTTGAACAGGACATGTTACCACTATAATTACCCTGGAAGTCTAGAATATCACTTTTTCTTTTAAACCCCCCTCCAAAAATAAAAACAAAACCTCTGTGTGTGTGTGTGTGTGTGTGTGTGTGAGATAATGATTTATATTTTTTTAATATCATTATCTGTAAAACTCATTTCAGTTATTCATATTTATAATGCAGTATTATATACTGAAATTTGGTAAACATTAGGATTGAATTAATGTAACCAGAATGTCATCTAACATCTTTTTTCTATATATGTTTTACACACAGAGAGATAATTTGTAATTCTAGTAGTCATTGATGATAAGATCCTATTCAACAGCCTGACATCAGTTCATATTCATCTGGCATCCATCCATTAGTTTATGCAATAGGCTGACATCAGTTCGTATTCATCTGGCATCCATCCATTGGTTTATACAATAGCCTGACATCAGTTCGTATTCATCTGGCATCCATTCATTAGTTTATGCAGTAGCCTGACATCAGTTCATATTCATCTGGCATCCATCCATTAGTTTATGCAATAGCCTAACATCAGTTTGTATTCATCTGGCATCCATCCATTAGTTTATACAATAGCCTAACATCAGTTCGTATTCATCTGGCATCCTTCCATTAGTTTATGCAATAGCCTGACATCAGTTCGTATTCATCTGACATCCATCCATTAGTTTATGCAATAGCCTGACATCAGTTCGTATTCATCTGACATCCATCCATTAGTTTATACAATAGCCTAACATCAGTTCGTATTCATCTGACATCCATCCATTAGTTTATGCAATAGCCTGACATCAGTTCGTATTCATCTGACATCCATCCATTAGTTTATGCAATATCCTAACATCAGTTCATATTCATCTGGCATCCATCCATTAGTTTATGCAATAGCCTAACATCAGTTCATATTCATCTGGCATCCATCCATTAGTTTGTGCAATAGCCAAACATCAGTTCATATTCATCTGGCATCCATCCATTAGTTTATACAATAGCCTGACATCAGTTCGTATTCATCTGGCATCCATACATTAGTTTATACAATAGCTTAACATCAGTTTGTATTAATCCATCCATTAGTTTATACAATACCTGACATCAGTTCATATTCATCTGACATCCATCCATTAGTTTATGCAATAGCCTGACATCAGTTCGTATTCATCTGACATCCATCCATTAGTTTATGCAATAGCCTGACATCAGTTCATATTCATCTGGCATCCATCCATTAGTTTATGCAATAGCCTAACATCAGTTCATATTCATCTGGCATCCATCCATTAGTTTGTGCAATAGCCAAACATCAGTTCATATTCATCTGGCATCCATCCATTAGTTTATACAATAGCCTGACATCAGTTCGTATTCATCTGGCATCCATACATTAGTTTATACAATAGCTTAACATCAGTTTGTATTAATCCATCCATTAGTTTATACAATACCTGACATCAGTTCATATTCATCTGGCATCCATCCATTAGTTTGTGTAATAGCCTGACATCAGTTCATATTCATCTGACATCCATCCATTAGTTTATGCAATAGCCTGACATCAGTTCATATTCATCTGACATCCATCCATTAGTTTGTGTAATAGCCTGACATCAGTTCATATTCATCTGACATCCATCCATTAGTTTATGCAATAGCCTGACATCAGTTCATATTCATCTGGCATCCATCCATTAGTTTATACAATAGCCTGACATCAGTTTCTATTAATCCATCCATTAGTTTAAACAATACCTGACATCAGTTCATATTCATCTGGCATCCATCCATTAGTTTATACAATACCTGACATCAGTTCATATTCATCTGGCATCCATCCATTAGTTTGTGTAATAGCCTGACATCAGTTCGTATTCATCTGGCATCCTTCCATTAGTTTATGCAATTGCCCAACATAAGTTCCCATTCATCTGGTATCCATCCAATAGCACACGTTATCACATCTTCTCTTAAGCTGCATGGAAGATTGTATGGAAAATGTGCATACACATGTATCCCAGGATCAAAATGGTCGCAAAGAAAAATGGTGCTTTTAAGATATGCAAAATCTTGCTTCATCTCCTGAATGAATGGTCGTATTTATACAGATTTTTTACTGAAAGACTTTGTACGATGTCAGTTTGGGTCCAGAAAAAAAAAGCATTGTTCCAGTTTGATATAGATTATGGCGACAATGATAACCATCTTTAAAATATTTGTATTGCTACTCATTCCAAAAGGATTGTCATATTTATACAGGATGTTCACTAAAAGACTTCTTATCATGTATAGCTGATCATAAATGAAAATGGTTCCGACAACAAATATGGCCACCATGATCACCCTCTTGAAAACTTTGCAATATCTATATTGTTTTAACAGATGGTCATTTGGACATAAGATTTTCACTAAGGGAATGCATGATAGATTGTTGATGCTAAATATAAATGGTGCTGGCCAGACCTCCAATATGATAACCATGTTTGCCATCTTTGACAAATCTCATAACAGCTTGTTTAAAGGAGATAACCATGCCAATATTAAAGAAAACCCTCTGCACTCCCCAAAAATAATTCTTCTTTGTAATATATAACTATGCCATGTTAAAAGGATGCTGATAAAGCCTCCAAAATGGCTGCCTTCACAGCTATCCTGAAAATCTTCATCTGACTACCTCTGGAGGGATGGTAGTATCATCATGGTGTTTTCTCTGAAACACTAGCAATATGAAGCTCATTGTGATTGACCACCAACATGGCACCACAGTGGCCATTGTGGACATTTGGTCCAGCATTGCACCATAATTGCCATTGTGCATGTTTTGGTTGTGAGTATTCCTCTTAAATCAATGGGGTCTTGACTCATGGTTATCACTATCACTTGCAACATTTAATGGAGTCTGAATGAAATTGGAACCAGTCTGACCAGCAACATATTAACACATTTGTAAAAGGGTTTTGAAAACCAGACATAATTGACCTTGGCATCAAGTCACATTTCAATGCTTGCATTTTTACATCATGGAGGTTATCTTCAACATTTACATGAGCAAGTGAATTTTGTCCTTAGCTTCATTCCAACGAAGACATTGATAATTGATTATGATCAAAAGTTTTAACTTACTTTTAGTTTCACTGGCTTTGAGGATGTCCAGTTTGTATGGATTTTTTAGCCAACCCTATTCTAGGACATATCTGAAGAATACAGTGAATGATGCCAGATTGCATTCAAAGGTCAATGCTTGCATTTTTACTCATTGTTTAGCTTATGTTCATAATGATTTGTACATAAGCAAATTAATTTTTCTCAGACTTTGTATTTACTTCATTTCAGTGAATATGTCAAATGATACCACTCTACATTTGTCATTACATTTGTCATTGTCTGACCCCAGAATATACCTAATGTTAATGAAGCTTTGCATACTGTTCATGGAGTCTGTTATATTGATCTACTTATATTTTGTAATGTATCCCATTATGATGTGGACTCACTTATAACATTGTTATATTTTAGTACTCCCCTGAATAGGATTATAGTGATGGCGGACTACCTAATGTGCTGACATTTCTACTGAAAATAACTAATATTGATGACATTGTTTAGTATTGCATGCTATTCATGAAGTCTATTATATTAACTGACATATATTTTCTATGTAGTGTTTCTCAGTATTAACAACAGATTAATGTCTGCCCTAAAACTTGAAATTGAAAGCTGCAAATATGGTGTAGACCCTTACCTGTCATTGTATAATGTGATGACAGATAAAGGTCTACACTATTAATTTGAAATCATAAATAGAACAAACAGTATATTTATTGATCAACCATTATATAATTTTCTAACAGATCTTAGCCAGCAACTTTAGTCTTTGACTAAAAATGTAATGAACAAACAGTGTAGTCTCTTATCTGCAGCCACATAATTGTTGGGCACTCGGGATTCATCCTGTTTTCAGTTCATGTATAAGTGATACACTAGCATAAATGGTCAAAATTGTTTCTTTCAGGAAAATTCATGGTTGCCTACAATGATGCTGACTTGTTTCAGTATTATAATAAAAAAAGTACTTCTGGCCCAGGCTATCCATATAGACTTGAATATTTAAGTGCCATTCTGTCTTCATCAAGAGAAAATTTCACGACTGAATCCTGTGTATACTTCTACTACTATCTTAATGGTACCGCTGTAAGACCAAACCCCCTCTCAGCTCAACTCTTTGTTTATGTCAATGGTAGCAGTGGAAGAAGGCTGGCATGGTAATTATGTTTTACATTTCATCATCTTCACTCTTAATAACAGTACTAATAATTTATTTTGAGGGTAATTTAATTAATAATTAATAAATTTCATTTTCATTAATTGTAAATAATAAATACTATTCTCCTTCAAAGCCTTCAGCATATGCATAGTCTCTCTCTCATACACACAAACACGCCATTCAGACAAACAAACACTCACACCCGTCACAAACACACACATATAACATATACATACATGCATATGTACATACTTCACTTGTTCCACTCCCTTCTCTCAATCTCCTTGTGAACAAGAACATCTCTGACCTCAAACCCTTTAAAGATTTTGTTGACTAGGTCTGGAATCAACGTTAAAATAAAATGGCAGTGTCCCCCAGGAACAATAATTGGATTCATGCAGTGGTAGACTCCATTCCTATTGGACCGATCCATCTGCTACAGAATTCTTCGCCAGCTGAGTTTTATTGAATTCAGTAGCAAATTTCTTAGTGCTCGGTTGCTTTATTCAGCTCCCATAATAATGATTAAGCTGTCCGAATAGAGACTGAACCTGTATCCATTGGGCCGGTTTGCACAGCAATAAGAAGTTGCATTTTGATGGCAGAGAAACCACTTTGAGCACAACATCGGCAACCACAATCGCTATGGACAGGGGGATCAAATCTGCTACAATTTTGGACTATCAAGGGAGCATGTACCTTTCAAGATCATTATTTACATGTCAACATCATTGAGATGAATACCACCTTGAAAGCTTTTCATTAGTGGCTGGAGAACCTACGTATGAATGGAGTTCTCTTTCTGTCTGATAACTTCACCATGGTGACTCATCTCAAACAGTAAAGTGGAACAATTACTCAGACCATTGTAATCATGTTCAAGATGTTTTATACTGGTGTCATCGTCAACAATCCATGCCTAAGCTCGACATTTACTAAGATGGCTAATGTATTGGCAGACTCATGGTTCTGCAAGAAGGAGCTAATACAACCTGAATGATCTCTTCATTCCTTAGTTTTTACTCATTTCATGCTGTGGGATTGACCTATGATGAACCTATTGGTGACAAGGTGAAATACCAAAATCTCAACCTTTGTCTCACCAGTCCTGAATGTGAAAAATGGCCTGAATAATCAATGCTTTTTCTGTAGATTGCAATGGCCGAACTTCTCAACACCTCAGTTTCGGAAAGGGATACAGAAATAAGCAACTCTGAGCGTCTCCTCTTCCTGATTACTACACTCAAATGGAAATTGTCAGACCAACCACCTCAGTTGCAACAGAATTGCCAGAATTTATATATTCCATCATCTGGATTAAGAAACCCCAACCCACAGTTATTGAACTTGAACATCAGGATCTTGTGTGTATGCCTTTGGGAACAACAGTTTGTACAACAAGTAATTGAACATCCTCAAGTGAGATAACTATCCACCTTAGAGATAATGGATTATAATCTCAGTGGAATGCACAGTATACTTTATAACAATGCCTTACCCCAATAGCTAACTTTCTAATACTCTTCAACAAGAAGCAGCACCATTTGCAATTAAACCTACCATCCCAGACTCACTGGCATGCTATGTTATAATGGAGGAGAGGATATCGAACAAACCATAGACCTATCAGATCTTTTTATCTATTTTTTGGGGATTCCTCCTGACCAATGATATTGGACCATTTTCCAAGTTTAAGTTATCATAGATATTAACTTGACAGAATAAGGCACAATTTGCTCATAAGTTTATTCAGTACTTGAGCAGGCAACAAGCAAATTAAGCAGGATATTTCTTATTGGTAGACCCATCTACTTGCAGTTCCGAAACTATGGACCAGTATCTCTCTTGAAGCCCCTGCTCTCATAACCAAGATTTGGATTTTGTAATGTTTCCCATTTATTCTTGATATTTCAACTCTAGATCATTGACAGGACCCAGTGTGAGCTATGTACTTGTGTTTCAGGATGTTTGAGCCATTACAAGGAGGGAGATCACTACTCATTTTGCCCATAAAGAGGGGACGGATGACATCAACCTAGACATTTTCATCATGACTATGTAGGCTATCTGTCCTTCATATAAGACTATACCAATACCAATTTTGCTTTGCATATTGACTAAGTGGGCTATCTGTCATGTATGTAAGACTATACCCATACCAATTTTGCTTTGCATATTGACTAAGTGGGCTATCTGTCCTTCATATAAGACTATACCCATACCAATTTGCTTTGCATATTGACTAAGTGGGCTATCTGTCCTTCATATAAGACTATACCCATACCAATTTGCTTTGCATATTGACTAAGTGGGCTATCTGTCATGTATGTAAGACTATACCCATACCAATTTGCTTTGCATATTGACTAAGTGGGCTATCTGTCCTTCATATAAGACTATACCCATACTAATTTGCTTTGCATATTGACTACGTGGGCTATCTGTCCTTCATATAAGACTATACCCATACCAATTTGATTTGCATATTGACTAAGTAGGCTATCTGTCCTTCATATAAGACTATACCCATACCAATTTGATTTGCATATTGACTAAGTGGGCTATCTGTCCTGTATGTAAGACTATACCAAACCATTTTGCTTTGCATATTGACTAAGTGGGCTATCTGTCCTGTATATAAGACTATACCAATACCAATTTGCTATGCATATTGACTAAGTGGGCTATCTGTCCTGTATGTAAGACTATACCAAACCATTTTGCTTTGCATATTGACTAAGTGGGCTATCTGTCCTGTATGTAAGACTATAGCCCTACCAATTTGATTTGCATACTGACTTCCCAGTTTAAGACAGTCACCACAATCATTGAATATGAGTGAAACTGTTATATTAATATCTTATCCATGGAGATCTGGATTCAGTTCTCCAGTTCTTATCAGAGGGTCTCTTATCCTAAAGGCTCGGGTCAATCTGAATGATCCATTACCCATGACACAATAGTCATGAGCCATCCAGATTATTTGACAGCTTCATACAGATACTGCCTCATGACTTCCACTTGATTCACGGGTGGGAAAATTTTCCCTTCTGAAGCTGCTCCACAAGAGATGGAGTCTTTTCCAATGGGGTTATTTGGAAGCTGTCTTACATACCATAGGGAATCTTATATGGTCTCTCCAGGGTAATGGAATGTATCTCTCCCCACATCTTGCCTATTCTCTTAAGGTATTATGATTGGGTGATATATTTAAAGAAGAAACATATTGTTTCTACTAAAATATGTTTCTTTAAGAATAATTACCCAAACGTAATACAAATACACCCTACAAGTTAACCCACAGTCACAGTCACATAGAGAATGTGTTTTATATTCCAGTAGTAACTGAGATATTAACAGAATTTATTGCCAATCTCGACATCAAGGGGAGATCACTCTGCCTGACTGCCATATGGTGGGAGGGATACATTTTAACGTCTTTTTAGCTCTTAGTCTTCTCAGGAGGGCAGGATTAGTGAAGTATTAGCGGCTTTCCTAAGGTATTATGACTGGGTATCAGTATTCTCAAACATTTTACTTGACAAAGCTTGTTTCAAATTAAATTAAAATAAGAACTTCAATTATTTCTGCCAAATTAGAAATAATCCAACACTTGCCATGATGCATACAGGGTTACAGAGTCCATGTTAAACTCTAAGACACTGTTACAGTTTATTTTAAGAACTATGACTTGGACATTTTCTTACATTTTTATGCATATTGTGACTTTGAATATTCTAACATTTTGTGACTTTTGAATCTTCTTCGACTTTTAACCCATTTTTGATATAAATATTGTTATAGTTTATTTTAAGAACCACGACTTGTGAATTTTTTTCCATTTTTAAAACATAGATAGGAGAAATTAAGGCTGAAAGTGCCTAAACCAAGATATAACTCTAATGAATCCAGCAATAAGTCCCATTTGGCCAGTCTCAACAAAATTATATTCTTACAAATCTATTTTAATGACACCATGTTTTACGGTACTCATTTTAATTCATAAAACTGGCTTTGGTTCATTTTATTTAAATATTAACAATTTATAATTGTAAATTATTTCAACAACAACCTTACAAACTTTTAAAAATCAAAATGACAAAAACAAATTTTAAAAAAGAAATTATTTCTGTAGCAGACATTTTATGAACAAATCTAATCACCTTCCTTAAATATACCTTATATTATATCTCCTAATAGAAGCCATGGGGTGCAATAAATTGAAAGAATATTGAGGGGTGGGTATCGGAGCTCTTCTAATAAAGCATGGATGGGACCGGGGAGGACACTATCAATTTGAATGATCCAAAGATGTAGTTTATAATTTTGTATCGTTTTCATAAACTATTTTATTCATTAGTGTCACTGGCTTATATTTTGAAAAATTTCCTTCACTTGGTACCATATATGTTTCAGTTGAACTGCCCTTATCATTTAGAAAGATTCAATTTTAAAAGAGAATGTTGGTAACATCTCTTGAAGTGGAGAATGTTCCTATTTTGAAAATGATGGTGTTTATTGGAAATAGAGAAAACCAAAAAGTCTATTAAAAATTGTCACCTTCTCACTTAGCTTCCTCTTTTCATGATGGGGTTCCAGGTGTCCGAGTGGTCAGAGATGCTTACCTTTACAGGTTCACATCTCACCTGTGTGTGTTTGATTGTCAGGCTTGGACAACATATTTATGTAGCTGCACATGCATTGGTGTTTCTTCTTGGGTTCTTCCTCCATCACACATACTGGTTGGCATGTATAGAATATCTTGTGCTGCAATAACTTCTCATTTTTTCATTTTTGTAGAATACATGTATTATGATTAGTGCATTTATTACAAACAATAAGCAACATCACTAACAGAACAGGTGCTGGTTACAGTTATTACATTGTTACAAACAATAGGTATGACTACATAAACAGAAGTCACATAATGACTACAGTTATTACCTTTCATAAAAATAATTGGTATAACCAGATAAACTGTTAATGGCTGGTTAAATTTATTATAATTGTTAGAAACACTTGGTCTTTTCATTTGCACATAACCATCAATGAATTGTTACAATTATTACATTTACACATAACCATCAATGAATTGTTACAATTATTACATTTACACATAACCATCAATGAATTGTTACAATTATTACATTTACACATAACTATCAATGAATTGTTACAATTATTACATTTACACATAACCATCAATGAATTGTTACAATTATTACATTTACACATAACCATCAATGACTTGTTACAATTATTACATTTACACATAACCATCAATGAATTGTTACAATTATTACATTTACACAGAACCATCAATGAATTGTTACAATTATTACATTTATTACCCAAAATAGGTATGATCATGTAAACAGAACTGTCAATGGTTGGTTGAAGGGCTGGGTATCTGTTAAGCCAGGCAATGCCAGCATTGTTTTTGAAGCCAGAACTGTTATTGCCACAACAGTCTGGCCAGGACATGTGGGGCTCGATGATGTGTCTGTTGTTAGTGGATCTTGTCCAATCTATCCAGATTGTGGCCTAGACACATTTCGATGTACCACAACCAGACTTTGCATACCAGTTGACATGCAGTGTGATGGCAGTTATGACTGTACTGATGGCTCAGATGAGGAAAATTGCAACAGTGAGTTTCTTTCTTCCTTCCTGTCCTAGTCTCTTATGTTATATATATTTAATTTGTATTATATGTTGGCTTTTCTTAATGATTATATGTTATATACATTTGTATTTAGTATTTGACCTTGTCCACAATCATGATGAATATTTTCATGACCAGGGACATTTATTTTGTAAACAACATTATCCATAACTAACATTTCTCTGTGAGTATTGAGTATTGATTAAATATTAGGATCATTATCAATGGACATAAAGATATTTTTCATAACCTGAGTCTATGAGACTGGTATCCTCCCATGAAAAACCTGTTGTTCCTAATGCTTGCCATGTTCTTTATTTTAAATTTAGTAATAGACCTTATCTTACTGAAAATTAAGAATGTTCTACAAATGAAGTTTTGACCTTCATCCCAGATCTATTATTTTTTCTTAGGTTCTTTTTTATATATTTGAAAAATTGCTTATCTTTGCCTTAACATCTTAAGCAGAATCAGTCTTATTGTTGTGTTCAGTTTTTCATTTGGGTGGAATTATTTATTTAAATTATTATTCACTGGAAATACTCAATGTTCATCAATAATGTTCTTGGAAAGAACATTAATTTGGAATTATAGTGAATTCAGACAAGGACATTTTTGCACTATATTATTGTGATAATCAAAAAACTATTAGTACATGATCACACTCCAGGCCATTGGCACATTACCACATTCTAGACTCAAAGCATGCAATCACTCTCAGTGTTAGCACTTTATACATTGGGATTTGTAATAAAATGTCTTGGATTATTTGTGATTTAAAATGAACTTACTGCAATGTAAATTAAATTTTCACTTTTTGTTCTAGGTAAATATTATTTGTAGAATTTTAGAAATCGTGTTGGTGTTTGCTCTTTTCTGTTATTTAGTTTAAGATCATAGAATTGTAACATCTTGTCTTTGTAGTCTTTGGTCTTTATTACAAATAAGAATTTTATGGAAGGTATTTTCTGTCTGATTCTTCTTTTATATTTGTAGCAAACAATATTACTTTATATCATTACATTTACATCCCTTTTTAAATAGTTCACTGTATTTGATTAAGAAGCGTTGGTCCTACAGCGGCCTTGATATTTATGTTTTTTAGTTGCCATTTTACATCCTTAATAATTGTGCTTTATAGCATGTCCTGATGTCATCTGACATCAGATCGCAAAGTCAAATTTTCATGAGTATCTCACACATATGGCATCCTTCGTCAACACTTTTCCACAAATTAAAGTCATATTGTTTTACTCTGACTTTACTTTGACATATTTATTGTAGTAAATTAAAATTCTCACACAAGCAAATGGTTCTGTTGACCTACATTTCATTTGGCTGGAATGAGATGGAAGCTGGGAATTCTGAAATCAGTTAAAAGGTCTGATAATTACCTTGAAACAAATGAAGTTATCTAACACTTTCTTCAATATTAATATATTTTTATTTGTTTTGTTTAAGAAACGCACTTCAGCTTAATCTGATTTTGCCATTCCAGCTTCCATCCAAGCAGAAATGGCCCTACAGATCTTCTTTGATTGAGGCAATGTAACAACTTAAGTCAGCATTACAGTGGCCCTAATACTAATCAATTTTGTCAGTAAATATGTTTGGTTGACATTATTAATTGAATAATAAATACACGTGTTAAAATCAATTATCAATACAGAAGTTAGCCAGTCAGTGTTTTAGGAAGATATTATGCTGCCATGAAACTCTTTGATATTGAATTTAAAACAAAAGTTTGCTTAAATGACCCACTGAGTCTTGATTTGATAAAAAGTAGCCAGTGTGCTCTCTGCCAAAAAGAGCAGAGAATTCCATTCAGTTCTGATCTGGTACTAAATTTCCTTTCCATTCTCAATTTTTTATAGACATTGTTATTTTCATGCAGGATATTTTTGCAGTGTTGGCAACTTGTGTAACATTGATAATTGTTAAGATGAAGTGCATTAGTTGGATCCATTTCAGAGAAATATCGGTGAAACTCTTTTATAATCGAGAATTGTCTGTTTGTTCTACTGGCTACCCTTGTTGTTCTTACCATTTGGCAATGTGACATAGATGTCAGAAAATAATTATAAGAATGGTGGGGTGGGGGGGATATTTCATGTTGAACATGTGGGCCCATGAGTGATTATTTGACACCATGCTCCTGAGGTGCCATGTAAAAGGACTGTGTAGTGAAATGTGCAGTGATTTGGTGTACTGTGAGGATCAGTCAAAGCTATTACTTTCATGCTTTCATTTAATTGAAATCAGTAATTTGTAAATATAATAAGCTCAGTACTTGATTCCAGTTATGAGTCTATTTAGCGAGTCCTGGAATGCATATTCAGAAATCAATGGAGATACCCATGAGAAGGTTGGCATGGATAGGTTTTTGACTAATATCTTTTGAATTTGTTTTGAGACATGAGGCATACCCAAAGACTGAACAGCATGGCTTTTTACTATTCACTACAGGATAAGACTTTTGATATAAAACACATATGTTTTTGTAACTTAATCTAATAGGAAGAATTAAGTGCAGAACTACTGCAGTACAAATAATGATTACAACCAGGCAAAGTCCGGAATAAACAGGTTTTATGGTGTTATTGTAAATCATACAAATTGACAAGAATTTGCAACACAATCAAAGATTGTGATTCATTTATATTAATTCTACAGGCAAACCAGACTATCAAGTCAAGCTAATCAATGGGGATGGTTCCTATGGCAGTATTGCCATTTTCTACCAGGGTCTTTGGAGGCCAGTGTGTATGGCACAATCCAGTTTGATGGAAGGCAACAGCACTGTTGTTCAGCTAGTGTGCAAAAAAGTGGGTTACACGTAAGCATGGCTTTTTTATTTCTCTGGATTAATAATACCTACTATCAGTGATTTTTATTTTGAAAAAAGTGATTACAACAGCTGTTCCTAGTTCCATTTCTTGGCCAAACAATCTCAGTTTCTAAAGATGATGTAATTCATTGGTGTTACTACTACATTAATGTCACTTAGTTTATGAGTTAATCATAATAACAATCTTGATGATAATTAATTTTAGTGGAAGATTCCAAGGTGCATTTGTCAACTCATGGCACCAGTCTGTGCAGTATGCCATGGAAGTATCTTGCAGTCATGATGATGTGGACCTTTCCAACTGTAGCTTGGAGTTGACCGAGACTACAAAATATACCCACTCTTGCTACTACTACCAGGCTGCCCTTTGTAGTAATGATGGTAAGAAACACTTAGAAATTATCTGTAATTGTCAAGTTGCCTGACTTGCTAAATCATTAATTGAGGTATCGCCTTTTAAATATTGACTGATAAATTACTATGAAACTTTGTAAATATTATGGTTATCATCATTAGATGTGCATGTCAACAAATCCTGTATATTTTATAAAATTGAGACATGAATCTCTCAGATTTTCATTGCATTTGGTGTTGAAAAAGGCAAAGTATGGTCCTTAATCTCAACATGAGATTAGAAGTAGAAAAATGTGTTCATCAAAACAGAGATTGGACAAAGATATGGGAGTTCAGATACTTTTATTCTGTATATTTTTGATTGTTCATGAGATGGATTTAAATTGCAGCAGAATGAATCAGACTTAAAAATAGAACACAATCACTAATTGAACATTGTATGAGAAAAGAAGTCTTTAGTTTCAGTAGTTTTCACTGCAAAGTGTGAATCTCAAATGGACTGATATACATACAGTGAAATTCTACGAAAACTAGAGTGTAGACCACCTTGTGGGGGTGGGTTGATTGGCAGATTGTACCTTCTTACAAGGTATCCACTTTATTCAGTTCTTGTTATCTAGGACATAATCTCCATCGGTGTTATTGCCTGGATCAAGTAAATATTTATATAAAGTGTGAAACTTATAGATGGAATACATAGAGATCTGAGCAAATATAGAACAGAATGACACAAGCCCCAGTACATGAAAAAAAAAAACAATTTACTAAATTAAAAACAAACAAAAAACAACTGTGATAATACATTAAAAAATTTGCACCTTTGTATGGAACATAAGTTAATATAGCTGCAGTGTTTCCCATATTTTAAATTATCAGATAAATCAGAAAATCATATAACTGAAATAATTCGATATTCTCAATAACAGCAAGTTGAATACAACTATGCATAACAATACTTTACATTGCAATATTCAGCTTTGATGAGTCACACCAATGACTTCCTAAAAATGATACCAACAGCTGTCACGTTAGGTGCTCAGCATTAAGAGATAGTGTTAGGACTGGTCAGCCTGGTGTCAGGATAATGTGATTAATGGTGGGACATCATGCTACAGGTCTGCGGCATGATGCCCCAGTGCTAGATATCACTTTAATCTGCCACACTGCAGACATCGTAGCGATATGACTGGAAAATTGTTAAAGCTATATTAAAAATCGAAATCACACACACAAAAAAATACACTTATGACAAATGTATTGCAGTGCTTCATTTATCAGAGATATGATCATTACAAGGATGACTGCAAAAGTAAACCAGTCTATCCCAAGTGTGGACATGAGTGTCATGATGAAAAATTATGCAGACAGAACATCTAAAAGATTTAGGAGAGAAAATTACAACTTACAACTTTATCAGCAAATTAATATCAGGTAAAAAATGAAGTTGTGTGAAATAATCAAACAAATATGCTGACATCAGATGCATCTGTAAATAAATTAATACTTCATTGATCATTAATTTTCTTTTCTACCAAAATGGAGAATGAAGATTCCTGTTTATATTTCCAGAATACAAGTGTTTGTTTTTTTTAGAAATATAAAATAGGGATCTACAAACTTTTTTCAGGCTCACTATTTTTTTTCATTTGTTGTTTTGTTTTCAAATTAAGTTTCTTCCTTAGAAAACAGCTCCAGTGGCATAGTTGTCAGAGCATCCGCCTCAGAAGCGCGAGGTCGTGGGTTTAAATCCTGTCCAAGTCATATCAAACACTTACAAAAATGGTACTAACAGCTACCTTGCTTGGCACTCATTGTTAAGAGGTTAGTGTTATGACTGGTCGGCCTGGTGTCAGGATAATGTGACTAGGTGGGACATTATGCTACGCGTCTCTGGCATGATGCCCCAGTGCTAGACATCACTGTAAACTGGCACACTGCAGACATCATAGCGATATGACTGACAAACTGTTGAAGCTATGTTAAAAATCCTAATCACACACACACACACTTCTGTAGAATTTAAAAAGAATCTTGCATTTAAGCCAGCAAGAAACAGTTTGGAACAGTCAATATGGCTGCCAGCCAGTTCCTAATGATAAACCTTGCATACCCTGCTAAAGTCTTGATAAATACCAGGTACAAGCTGCATAAATCTTGATGAGCACAAGACATATCGGCCAAAATTGGGATAAATACTGAGGACACCCATCTGAAACTGCATGAATATAATGGATATACCCGGCTAAAATATGGGTAAAATCTAGTAAAAGACAAAAATACAAAATATACCTTGATAAAATCTGGATAAATACTAGATACATCCTGCCTCAGTTTAGTTAAATGCCAGATATAACACGCTAAAATTGGATAAATACTGAAATCTGCATGAATACCATATATGCCCTGAGAGAGAGAGGAGGGGGGAGAGGTGTAGACCCAGCTTAGACAAATGGGTCCATATGGAATATGGTACCCCAAAAAAATTGATTTTAGAAAACCTAGCTTTATCAAAAGTTTTAAGAAATTGAATAAAGTAGTCACTGCCCTGCCAAAACGTCAACATACTCCCCAGAGAACTATGCTATAGACTCGTGCCATTACAAAACTGAAACAAGTTTTATTTTCCATTTTAGCTCAGCTATTACTGAAGATTGAAGTGAGCTTTAACTCTAAGAGCAATTAGACGATCAGTTGAGCCCAAACAGCCCCCAATGCCCTGTCTTTAGGCAAAAATACCCCACCTTATCTCTATGCCCAAGTACCAGACTTTATGTTTAGGTCTTTAAATACTCCACCTAATTTGTCTTTATGACCAAATAATAATAATAATAATGAGGACTTTGTATAGCACCTAATCTTTAGAAGCTCTAAGCGCTTTACAACATTAGACAACACCTATTTGGGCCCCCAAATACTTCCCACCTTGTCTTTAGGCCCAAATACTCCACCTTGTCTTTAGGCTCTCAAATACTCTGCCTTGTCTTTAGGCCCTCAAATACTCCACCTTGTCTTTAGGCTCTCAAATACTCTGCCTTGTCTTTAGGCCCTCAAATACTCCACCTTGTCTTTAGGCTCTCAAATACTCTGCCTTGTCTTTAGGCCCTCAAATACTCCACCTTGTCTTTATGCCCAAGTACCCCACCTTATATATATGCCCAAATACTCTACCTCATCTATATCACCAAATACTCCACCTTGTCTTTAGGTCCCTAAATATTCCACCTTGTTTATATACCCAAATACTCCACCTTGTCTTTAGGTCCCTAAATATTCCACCTTGTTTATATACCCAAATACTCCACCTTATATTTAGGCCCCCCAAATACTCCACCTCATCTATATGCCTAAATAATCCACCTTGTATTTAGGTTCATAAATATTCCAATTTGCTTATATGCCCAAATACACCACCTTGTCTTTGGGCCCCCAAATACTTCCCACCTTGTCTTTAGGCCCAAATACTCCACCTTGTCTTTAGGCTCTCATATACTCTGCCTTGTCTTTAGGCCCAAATACTCCACCTTGTCTTTAGGCTCTCAAATACTCTGCCTTGTCTTTAGGCCCTCAAATACTCCACCTTGTCTTTAGGCTCTCAAATACTCTGCCTTGTCTTTAGGCCCTCAAATACTCCACCTTGTCTTTAGGCTCTCAAATACTCTGCCTTGTCTTTAGGCCCTCAAATACTCCACCTTGTCTTTAGGCTCTCAAATACTCTGCCTTGTCTTTAGGCCCTCAAATACTCCACCTTGTCTTTAGGCTCTCAAATACTCTGCCTTGTCTTTAGGCCCTCAAATACTCCACCTTGTCTTTAGGCTCTCAAATATTCTGCCTTGTCTTTAGGCCCTCAAATACTCCACCTTGTCTTTAGGCTCTCAAATACTCTGCCTTGTCTTTAGGCCCTCAAATACGCCACCTTGTCTGTATGTCCAAATATGCCACCTTGTCTGTATACCCAAATACTCCACCTTGTCTTTTGGTTCCTAAATATTCCACCTTGTCTATGTGTCCAAATGCTCCACCTTGTATTTAGGCCCTCAAATACTACCCACCTTGTCTTTAGGCTCAAATACTCCACCTTGTCTTTAGGCTCCCAAATACTCGGCCTTGTCTAATGCCCAAATACTCCACCTTGTCTTTAGGCTCCCAAATACTCGGCCTTGTCTAATGCCCAAATACTCCACCTTGTCTTTAGGCTCTCAAATACTCGGCCTTGTCTAATGCCCAAATACTCCAACTTGTCTTTAGGCTCCCAAATACTCGGCCTTGTCTAATGCCCAAATACTCCACCTTGTCTTTAGGCTCCCAAATACTCGGCCTTGTCTAATACCCAAATACTCCACCTTGTCTTTAGGCTCCCAAATACTCGGCCTTGTCTAATGCCCAAATACTCCACCTTGTCTTTAGGCTCCCAAATACTCCACCTTGTCTTTAGGCCCTCAAATACTCCACCTTGTCTTTAGGCCCAAATACTCCACCTTGTCTTTTGGCCCCCAAATACTCCATCTTGTCTTGAGGCCACAAAATATTCTACCTTGTCTATATGCCCAAATACTCCTCCTTGTTTAAATGTCCAAATACTCCACATTGTCTATATGTCCATGTACTCCACCTTGTCTTATACCCATATACTCCACCTTGCCTTTAAGCCCAAATACCCCACCTTGTCTTTAAATCCAAATACCCCATCCTGTATTTAGGCCCAGATACCCCACCTTGCCTTTAATTCCAAATACTCCCACCTTCTCTTTAGATCCAGTTACTCCTACTTTGCCTTAAGGCTAAAATATCCAACTTATTTTACAAGAAAAATCAGTATTTGTAATTAGTCCTTTAGTAGGATAATAAGCTAGTAAAAAGATGTACTCGCTATTTTAAAATTTGTGGATGATGTGCTGCTGTATTTATTCATTGATAAGACCACCCAGCAACATAAATGTTTGGCAAATATTTACATAGAATTACTGTCTAATAATAATAAATTTATTTGGTTGAGCCCCTGATTTTATCATGGGAGAAATACTGCAACGGGACAGGCCTTGTCATTGTGATAAATGTTGTCATAACCCCTGGTCTTGTTATAGGAGAAATACTGCTATAATTAGCACCTGATTTTGTCATGGGAGAGATACTGTAATATGTCCCGGGCCTTATGATGGAAGAAATACTGTATTTCATTGTGCAAGTTAATATATTTTTTGCAGTCATTTCTCTTTTTTATAATTCAGATTGTTTCTCAGGTGAAAGGCTATGTCCACCTGACCACACCACCAACCACCCATTCAGTAAAAAGTGTATATTGACCAGGTATTTCTGCGATGGGATACCAGATTGCCCAGGTGGTACAGATGAATTGAATTGTGGTAGGTTTTTTGTGTTATCTTTTAAGGGTGTGAATCCATTTATTTTTGCAGGTAATTTATGATTTTTGAGGGATCTTTGCAAGAACAAACACATTTCCTTCCTGCATGTATTAAAAGATTAGGGACAAGATCCAATTGTTTCCACCAAAGGTTATTGTTCCTTAGATCTATATATTTATTGGTGGTGTCCATAGAAGAACCATTGTTCACTGGGTTTGTGCTTATGTGGTTTCCTTGAAAGATCATTGTCCTCTTGGACTGTGAATTATGTGTTTTGCAAAGAAAGATTACCATTCACTGTGTGTAATTTTGTGATTTCCATACAAAGACCACTGTTCTCTGAGCCTGTACATTTTGTGTTTTCCATAGAAAACATCATTCGTCTCTAGGCCTGTTCATTTTGTGTTTTCCATAGAATAATCTTTGTTCTCTGGGCCTGTATATTTGTGTTTACCTTAAAAAGATCATTGTTCACTGATCCTGTAACTACTGTACTTTCCATATAAAGATCATTGCCTGTAATTACTGTAGTTTCCATATAAAGATCATTGCCTGTAATTACTGTAGTTTCCATATAAAGATCATTGTCTGTAATTACTGTAGTTTCCATATAAAGATCATTGCCTGTAATTACTTTAGTTCCATATAAAAATCATTGCCCACTGGTCCTGTAATTTGTGATTTTGCAATAGTCATCACAATCTATGAAAATTAGTTTTCCTAAGTGAATTCACAATGTTTGCCTATTTATGTTCTAAAATTTATCTTCTTGGTGTTCTTTTGTTTGTAACAATACCGTATCTTATTACTTTTAATATATTTTTTTATATCTTGATATATTTGTGTAACTATGGGAAACCAAATTTTGCCATGATCTTCCAGAAGCCCTCACAACTTTCAGTGTCAAAGGTTTTTGTCATGTCAAAAAAAGTTGTCTACAAGTTGAAGTTCTGCCTCGGGCATTTCTCCTGAATTTGATGAGTGCAAAATGTGGTCCCTTTTCCTTTCCTGATGCCAGTGACTCTCAGGTAGGATCCCTTGATTCATTGTTATTCAACAGAGTAAGGGAAAGATATTGACAACTAGGACATGCTCCAATAGTTGTCACAGGACTGTCTACTGTGCACAAATTCCAGGCACTGATGGTGATTGGTGTCAGCTTTATCATCTTATGTGCTTTTTCACCAGTACAGTCAGATCCCCAGCAGGCATGATTATACCTGCCATATTTCCAGGCAGTATGAGTTTTTTTTGAGGCTCAAACTTGTTTTGAGGTGGAAGTGGGCAGACTCCATGTGCATGAGCAAAAAAAAAGTGTTGTTGATTTGACAATAGGCTATCTTTTCATATAAGCCTACCGAAAATGTGTGGGAATTTGAATCTGAATTAAAAAAAATGAACTCGTCTGCTTTTTCAAAGCATTTTATTCACTTACAAATAATGAAATATTTGGGACTGACCATTGGGGGAAGGGGGAGAACATAGTATTTTAAGTTTAATGGGGTCTTGATACAGCAGTAGTAATTGCCTCTATCCAGCTCCAGTGTTAATGATTTATCTGCACAAATCAAATGTGCAAACATGAGTGTCCACTTATTATTTAAATTTCAATCTATTTCGTGACTAAAATCATCCTGAAATACATCAGTCAATTAATAGTTAGTATTTTAACAAGGTTACAATAACGAATCGAGAATACATAGATCAAATCTGAATGACTGTTCAGTTTAGCAATGTTGAATATGCTACATAAAGATGGTGTTTTTATTTCAATGGACTTCAGATACCGGTACTTCAGAAAGATTATTGTAGCATGTGCAATGAATTAAATGCATGCTTAACAGAGTGAAATCTTTGTCGACCTGAGGTTTTCAAAGTTATTTTTGCTGCACTTTGCTTATAGTGTATTTTACTGAGTCCCACTCATCAAAAATTAATCAAACCTGAGCACTATTCTGACGAATGAAGTAAACATGTTTTGCATTATATATATGGAGTAAAAACCCAACCTCAAAATGCTGCCGCTGATCACGAACCTTATTAATGTTGGCTTTAACTTCATTCAGTGCTGTGATGTGTAATAGCATCAGTTATTCACTATGTTCCTTTGATGTATTTAACTTGACAAAATGGGTTACATCTGCATTGACAACCACAGGGATAAGCCTATCCACTTATCTGCCTCACAGAACCACCAGAGATGACTTTGCAGAGGAAGCCAGGTTTACCTGTTCACTCTTGGTCTTTGATCACTGGTTGTACCATCTAGCCGTGTAATGGAGCATTGCTGCAGTCTGATGTTAATTTAAATCTGAAGCAAATAGCTATGACCAATACACAGGACTTTCACAGAGAAACATGTTAAATAAGTTTGTCTAATGCACTAGAACGTTTCCAGTAATAGGATATATTGAGGAGACATGGAAATAAACAGAAGTCTGTTAAAGAATACTGTACCATTTCATGCACATGTTTGAATCTTTGTCAATTTTCCTATTGTTTTTATTGTTTCAGCTTCATTCAACCTTCTCTTAACAGTGTCCTCACATTCTGTATCTTTATTCTTTATCTTTCTTAGCAAGAACCTCTATCTACTGCACTATCAGACTGAGCTTGTCTTCATCTTTTACTGTTTTGTTTGTGTTTTACTATTCTCTCTCTCTTTCTCATAATAATTTTCCTATGTCGCTTTCTTTCCACTAATGTTCTTTGTGCAACATATGGACACATTTTCATTACTAATATTTATTTTCTTCTTTTCATTGTCAGTGTTAGTCTCTACCTGTCCTATGAAATTAATTTTACTGGTATACATTTACAGCTAACTGCTCTGCCAGTGAGTTTGAATGCACTAACCATGAGTGTATTCCTGCTTCCCAGCATTGTGATGGCACCCAACAATGTGGAGACAAGTCAGATGAGTACGGTTGTGGTAAGTCACTAATATCTTAACAACCAGTCTGTATATGATACTAATTTGCCCTCCCTCATCCCTCTTTTTTGAACAGATCATAGGATATGTGTACATTATATAGATTAAATCATCATACCTCTACTCCTTTTGAAATTTTAATGTTTGGTAACATGTTACATCCTCTCTTCAGAAAGATACCAGTGTTCTAGTTGATTCAACAACTGAGACAAGTGACCTCTACTGACATGTGGCCATTTAATGGGTTCATTAGGGTCCAACTCCACAAAATCAGCTAAGCACATTATTAATCAAGTCCAATCATCTATTTATCTTTCCATCAAGCTGTTTCTCCTGGAGTCAACATTTTGGTTTCACAATATGTCTTTTCTGTACAGTGTTGGAGAAGAATTAAATTTCCAAACTTTTGTATCATCATTTAAACATTTACATACCCCTAATGATGTATCATTCTCATATTTTGTTCACAGAAGCCTAATTGTTCCAGAATTGTTGGATTTCAAGCAAATGTTGCATGTGTCTTTATAGTGATTGCCTTAAATGAATTCAATTTCCAGCATTTCAAGGAGTGATGCTGGCTTGGTTGGGTCTCAAGTTTGACACTTCTCCAGGACGGCCTAGGCTGGCTGCCTCTGTCTATCCTTGGGAAAGTCATTTTCTCAATATGACATAGCCATTAATGTGATCAAGTGTTATTAAAATGGACAAGAATATTTTGTGACCAGAAACATGTTGTCACAGCAACTTGGAGAAAGTCAGATTAATCAAGAATGAGGCTCATGTAAATAATGGTTTTGTTGTATCTTGTGACTACCTTATTGACTTGTGCTCACTCCTTCATGAATCTGGTTTTGTTTGTGATGCAATGATAGTGACAGGTTTCTGGTCATTCTTGGAATAAATATGTTGAGACTTAGGTGTTCTTTCATTCTTTTGCAAAACAGTATATGACTTTCATTTAATATTTTCAAACTTTTGTCAGCAACATTGAAAAAGGGTATGTGACTTTTTGAAAGGCAATTGACTTACACCCCCCCCCCCACATCAATATAAATGTCCACATAACCAAATGAGGTGGGATGGGTCAGAGAAAACTCAGATTTAATTTGAAATACTCATTTGAGGACAAACTTTTGACAGGCATGTTGGATATTACCAGCTCACAAACAGGCAATTCAGGAAAGTGACAATCTTAAAACTACATGCATTACAAGTATTATGTGACACAGTGTACAGGAAATAGCTGTACAGCAGACATGATTTATCTTTAAAGCAGGGGGCCCCGAGTGGCTGAGTGGTCTAAAGCGCTCACCGTTCCAGATCACTGCCATCTCACCTCTGTCTGTGTGGGTTCGAGTCCAAAGCAAGGCTAGCATGTTTGCATGGAAAAGCCTGCCAGTAGCTTCTCATATGGGTCGGTGGTTCTTCCCTGGGTTTTCCAGGGTTCTTCCTCCATCAGTTATACTGGCTGCCATGTATAGCCTATATTTGTGCTGAAAAATGGCATTAAACCCTTGAACAACAACAAAATCATTATAGCAGAATTCTGCCTTCTCCTGACTTGAGTCAGATTTTTCTTGACATAGTCTGCTTTTTATATCATCTCTAATCCGGTTTTTTAATAACGGCCTGTCCACTCACATTCCACAAGGACCCTTGTAAATTATTAGTTCCATATATTAGTGCGTGTGTGTGATTTTGGATTTTTAACGTAGCTTTAACAATTTTTCATTCATATCATGACGATGTCAGCAGTGTGGCAGCTTATAGTGATGTCTAGCACTGGGGCATCATGCTGCAGACAGCTAGCATGATGTCCCGCCCAGTCACATTATGCTGACACCAGCCCAACAAGTCCTAACACTAATGCTGAGTGCCAAGCGAGGCAGCTGTTAGTACCATTTTCATAAGTCTTTGGTACGACTCATCCGGGGATCGAGGTTGTTGCTCTAACCAAAAGGCCACCAGAATGGTCATCATATATTAGTTAGCACACAACACTTGTAAAGTATTCTGATTGGTCCAAGGTTTAAATTCATTCCAAATTTTTATATCAGACTGAGTTTTTTCTTTCAGTGATTGTTGCAAACAACGTGACACAGATCTACCATTCTCAGTTGTCGGCCTATCTCCCAATTTGCTATAACAACATGAACAGGATACTGGCTGACATGCTGTGTTCATTATCTGGTCAAGGGTGAGTTGAAATGATAAGATATATCATTGTCAGTAGCATATTAATGAAAAATATTAAATAGGTCATTTTTTTACAACATTCATACTTGTCATTCCTTTTCTGCTTTTCAAAATGAACAAGCAGTATTCTTTATTAAAAAAATCCTTGTCAATCAGAATCGTTTCCTTTACACTGATTTTGAAACACAATATTTGAAAGCAGATGCATTGTTATATTAAAGTAAATGATGATGGTATAATTAAGGGTAAAAGTATTTATCTTTGCTATTTCTTATGAGATGAAGCAGTGAGATGAAAATAAGATCGATACAATGGATAGTACTTTAATGTTTTTGATAACAGCTATCACTGATTTTGATAATAACTGTCACTGATTTTTGTTTCTAAATCATATTTATACCCTGTTTATTTATCAGTTCCAATATCATTTTAATGTTAAATGTAACTTTATCTAATTCCTAATGTATCTTTTTTTCAGGACATCTACTCATTACGAATCATACACCTATGGTCAGGGTACAGTGTTGACCCCTCGGTCAAATTCTACTACCTCCCTTGTCCCAGGCTATGCAGTATCAATGTGAGTCCTTTAAAGCATTTTAACAAATAAAGTTGTATTTTGAAACCATTCTCATTTAATTACACATAAACATAAAGACCATTAGTCATGCAGCTTCCTGTGTACATGAGTCTGGGTGAGTATGGAACTCAGTAAATTACAAACATTAAGTCACTATGACCTATATTTCATGCCTTAGTGAGTCTTTTAAATTGTTCATTTAGTTAAGGTTTCATGTTGGTTACATTGGAATAATGCAACTTTGTGTATTGGTGATTTTAGCATGATCCTTGCAAAAGTAGGACACTGTATTACAGCATTCTTGTAACAAACACATTTTCTTGTACACATTTTGTTACAGACCATCTTTCAAGTTCTTGTTTTATTTCTTAATTTTCGTTTGATTTCAGTGAACCCTGTAATTCTGTATTGATCAAGTGTGCATCCTATGGTAAGTATGATAATATAATAGTATACATTTTGTACAGGGCTCACAATGAAAACAGATCTTGGCCCTTTTTGTACAGATAATATTGTACATGCTTGTCAATATACAAAACACTTTAGCCCTTTTTGTGGGTCATTTCATAGGTCTGATAGTTTATCATAGCTAGAGGTGTCCACACACCCACCCACACAGAACATGTCTAAAGAAGATGGGCTCTAATTTTAAAAACTTGCAAGACTTGTACATCTTCCAATTACACACAATTCATGATGGCCCAACATTCTATTTTGATGGGTCTCTTATCTTTGTTCTGGAAAATAAAACATTTTTAGAACTTTTTTAAACATAGATTAACTTCTGTTGATCATATTAGTTAAATCAAATACAAACCTTAAAAATCAAATCTAGATTTAGTAAAAGTCATGGCAAATAGAGTCTGGGGAGCAGACTGGAAGGTCTTACTCAATTCATACATACCTTATTAAGATCAAAACATATAACATGTGCATTTATCATAAAGATCTCAGATCATTTACCTGGATGACCTCACACAGTTTTACCTGTATTTGCCTAACTGTGCTGATATACAATCATGGACCTGAACTTTCTTGAGGAGCATTTTGGTTCGAGTCCACTGTTTCATGTTTTGCAAATGGGTGAATTCATAAATAAACAAATCATTGCATCTCAACAGTATGTCATATGTTATTGAAATTTAAATGAAGAAAAAAGATTATGTTGTTGGCATGAATCAGTTTTTATTCAAGTATCCAACCATATGTCATTGTATAAAGATACATACAGTTTAAAAGGCAAAGACACAGTTGCCATCATTGCAAAAACCTCATGATACCATCTTGAAACAGTTAATAGATAAGGTCTTCATTTTTAAGATCACAATATGGCCATATGGCCATATTTTAAAACTTGGAATAACATTGAAATTTCATATATATATATATATATATAAGTTGGCATGGCATCTTCAGTATTCTTGGCAAAATAAGTGGAATGAAAATTAATAAACCAGCTTCAGAACATGAAACCAATTATAAGTGAGTGACATCCAGTCAGTATTATTATAGTCTGACAATACAGACCCATTTGTTTGTACCCTGCTACCAATTTAAATAATGGAAACCTTTAATGTGATGATAAGTGCAAGGAACTTAGTCAATTCATTCATTTATTTATAGTTTCTAACCTGACTGGGAGTAGAGTGGCCCGAACACCTTAATCATCTGCGCATTTCATGCTTAACGGAAGTTTTCATGTAATAGGCAGACATGCTCAGATCCATTCCCAGTTCATGGACAAGTCCATTTTCATCAAATGGATATGTCACAACTACAGATGTACATACATAAGGCGTCTGCTTTCCGATATTTACAATGTCGAATCAAGCAAAGAAAAATAATGACAACAACAAATTTGCTTTTCATGTGGATTTAACAAGCAGTTTAATTTCTTTGTTCATGTGTGCAAAGGGATATAATTCCAAACTCTCAATGTAATGGTTGCCGAACAGATGAACTATGTCATTATGTTGTCTGATGGAAATATACTTGCCTATAGTGTACGCAATATGGCGCCGTGTTAGTATGGAAAGTCTGTTAAACATGAAAGGGTGCAAGGGATCCCAGCATGAGTGCCATTCTGATCACAGTCAGGTCAGAAATTATAAAACAATGATTCAACTGACTTGGTTCTGTGCACTTTTTATCACATTAAACATTTTCGTTAATAAAATCAGTAGGGGGGTACATAGTCAGACTATAGTTCAACAGTTATATACACTCAGCCAGTGAATATTGCTATTGTCCCAAGGTGTAATTAATTAAGCACTCTCGACCAATGGATATTGCTATTGTCCTTGGGTGTAGTAGTTACTTCATCTACACAGTCCCAGTGAATATTGCTATTTTCCTTGGGTCTATTTACTTAATGTTTACTGAGCATCTTTAATATTTGAATGACACTGAGACCTCATAAATAACAAATTTCATCATCTTTTCAGATTCCCTTTCTGCACAGAAAGGCTAAGAAAACTGTAATAATATATTGGGTTTGTCATGTACACTCTACCTGCACAATTTCCACTTGCAAAAGTCCTTTTGCACAACATTCCATGATACGATGGTTCTTTATGCTGACAACATTTTTCTTCTTACAGCCAGTAGCATTGTTCATGTTGAGGCAGACTTAACAAACACTATTGATATACTGACATCACCAGCGGTTCATTCTGTATAACTTTTATTAGAATGCATTTTGTTTCAACCGTCTTTTGGGTTGAGTTGTGTCTGTCAGCTTCATGTTTGCACATAGGATGCTGCTTATAGTCAGTGTTAGCTCAGGAACTGCTCAATGATTCTAATACAGGTTTCTAATATTGTTTCATAGACATGTATGATGACTTTTTTCATTTTTTTTGTGTTGTCTGCATTATGGACAGAGTTATGGCCCTTGATGTATATATTGATATTGTAAAAAGATAACGGGGTGTGATTTCGGATTTCCAACAGAACACATATGATGGTGATACAAATATGATTTTTAGTTATAAATGACTTGAATGAGAAAATAATTATGATTAATACGAGTAAATATTATCAAAATTTTGGATCAATTAACATAATCCGCATGAACTTAATAATGAAAATACAAATAAATGAGTTTACACAGTACAAGCACAAGGGCTGAATGATTCACAGTGATTTCACTATGAAAGAATGACGTGTTTTACTCAAATAGTAAAAATTGTATGCACTCAGATAGTGAAAATGATGAAAACAAAGGGACAGATGTACAAAACATCTTTACAATTCCAAAGCACACTGGGTATTACAAACCCCAAAGATTAGCCCACGGCTAAAAGATTAAATGTATGAAGTTATCACCAGCACACTTAGCTACCAGTCACACTTATGGTCAATCAAGCAGTCAGTATTCCAGGTTGGTCAATCAAGCAATCAGCGTCCACCAATCTTAGCAATGCCCGATCACCTGCTACTCAACCAGCAACACATTACTCGGCTATATGGCTGTTATGGTTCAGCTTCACAGCTGATACAGTCAGTTGCTATGGTTAGTTTTACAGCTTGTACCACGACGACTCTGATCACTCTGGTCAGTCCAACCACTCCGATCACTCTGGTCAGCTATACAGCTGCGACTCTGATCACTCTGGTCAATCCAACCACTCCGATCACACTGGTCAACTGAAAATACATCTATCACCGTGGTCTGTGCATGACATGGGCATATGCGATAAAACATAATGACATTATATACGATAAGATACACAGATTACATGATCTGAACAATAATTAAAAATTTCGTTAGTTTAGAAGTGAACCTAACCATGCCGACAAGAATCCTACAGTACTAAACGTTTCTTAAAATGCAGCTGTATATATTGCTAATATAAATATCTTGCTATGTCACAAACAAGAATAGAAAATATTTGCATGATAATATGTGAGCTGAAGCTACATAGAAAATATGCAAAAATAAACATGGTAGTACAATAGATATAACTTGCACACTAGAAATTAATAACTCACATACCTCTACAGCTGAAGATGTGCAAGTCCTTAAAGTAGACTGCTCACTGACAAGACATTCCGTAATGTAAATATTTTGTCTTACGGTGAGGCATTTATACACAGACTATGCTGCAATACATGTCTGTGCGATGCAAGTATTTGATTCTTCCCATCAAAAGCACTTCGCATGTGCGGCATAAGATGAGACCGAACTCACTATTTTGAAATCTTTATAGAATATCCATAAATCACCCTCGGGTATTGTTGTACACAGAAAAAACAAAACCCATGTACATGTCTTTAATAAATAAAAGATTTTATACAATTCCATGAAAGTATGCTTTCATCTTGAGAATCAGTCAATATTTTATGTTCAACAGTTATGTACACTGGCCCAATGAATATTGTTATTGTCCATCGGTGTATTTACTTCAAGTACACTGGACCAGTGAAAATTGCTATTGTCCTTAAGTTTGCAGTTACTTCATCTACTAAGGGCCAGTGAATATTACTATTTGCCTAAGGTGCTATAGTTACTTGATGTACACTGTACCAGTGAATATTGCTATTTTCCTTGGGTGTAGTTACTTGTACACTGGGCCAGTGAATATTGCTATCGTCCTAATGGGCCTGTGAATATTGCTATTTTCCTTATGTGATGTTCCTTGATATGCACTGGGCCAATGAATATTGATACTTTACTTAGTTGTAATTACTTCATGTACCCAGAGCAAATGAGTATTGTAATCATCCCTAGGTGATGTGGTTACTTCATGTACAGAGAGCCAGTGGATATTGTTATTGTTCTTTAACTGTAATTACTAAATGTACACTAGAATGCACACAAGAATGCTCAATACTAAATGCATAATGGTAGGTACACAAGAATGCTCAACACTAAATACATAATGGTATGCAAAAAGAATGCTCAACACTAAATACATAATTGTACACACACAAGAATGCTCAACACTAAATACATAATGGTATGCAAAAAGAATGCTCAACACTAAATACATAATTGTACACACACAAGAATGCTCAACACTAAATATATAATGGTATGCACAAAAGAATGCTCAGCACTAAATACATAAAGGTATGCACACGAGAATGCTCAACACAAAATGCAAGTCAGTTCATATATTTCATAAAATGCTCATGACATCTCACTTAGTCATTGGTGTTTACTGTTGTAATAAGCAAGATCATGATGTGTGAAGTTATTTTTGCTTAACATGAAAATATGAGAGACTAATAACTTTTGTAATTGATATAAATTTCTCTTGCCTGACACTTATTTCCTTAGAATGTGGTACCACCATTTTTGATGATAGCAGATTGCCAAAAATTCTTCATGGTCGTGATGCAGTTCTTGGGCAGTTACCATGGCAAATAGCACTCTATGAAGGGGAATATTTTGCTTGTGGTGGTTCCATTATACACCCTCACTGGGTCCTCACAGCTGCTCATTGCCTAGAGTAAGTAGACCTACATTTAATTTTCACCTTGACATTGATCATTATACATCCTAACTGAGTCACCACAGCTGTTCAGTGAACAGAGTAAATAGCCTACATTATAGTTATCTTGTTCCATTTTACATGCACATCTTAATCAGGTCATCACAGAGAGAGTACATCATATGTCGATCCACATTGCTTTCTTGTCTTGCCAGTAGTGATTCTATTATGCATCCAAACATGGTCATCAAAGCAGTTTCTCAGTGAATAATGTTAACACATTAACCCCTGGCAACAAGTTAACATGGCAGGAGGTACTAGCCTACTGCCGAACTCTGTAACATCAAGGCCATGTATGATCCTCTAAAGTGAGTGGTATTATAGAAAGGTGGACATGTAGCAATATAATGATACCAAATAATCTGGAAGTTCTTGTTGCACTACAAAAGACAGACATAAAAGCCTCCTTTTTTTAATCAAATTTTTTCCCACCCAAAATGTGCCCATGGTCTGTGTCTGAATTTTAGAGTTTTTGGTCTCAGGTCTAAGTCAGACCAGACTAGTATGAACTGCAAACAGACAGATGAACCTTTGCAAAATATAGGATAAGATGAGCATTTGGAATAAAGAGTGGCCTTGATATGAAAATAATGGGTCTGTTGAGCAAAAAAAAGGAAAAGAACTGCAACTTTTATCCTCCTGTTCATGCACAAGCCAATGAAAAACTATGTTTCTAACACATCTAGGCATTAGGTTATTGGAAAATTACATGAAAGTTGATGTATTAGGATGTAATCAGAATTAGATTTCAAAATGTGTTTCCTACTCAAATTTCAGGCCAAAATAACAAAAACCTCCAGGGATATGTTGTTGTTGTTGTTGTTGTATGGTTTAATGCCATTTTCAGCATATACATGGCGGCCAGTAGTAATGGTGGAGGAAGAACCCGGGACAACCTTGGAAAGAACCACCGACCCACAAGAAGCTACTGGCAAGCTTTCTCACATACCCACATTGACTGAATCTGAGACTCGAACTCATGCAGACAGAGGTGAGATGGCAGTGATCTGTAACGGAGAGTGCTCTAGACCACTCAGCCACTCGGCCACTCAGGGCCTCTTTCCAGGGATTAATGTGTTAAAAGATTAGACCAATATTGCACTTGTCCTGCTCAGTTTGGTGGTTCCATTATGCATCGTAAATGAGTCATCACAGCTGCTCACAGCATAAATAAATATACATCAATTGCATTATTGTCTTGTCTTTGGTGGTTCCATTATGTATTCCAGATTAGTTTTCACAGCTCCACACTGCACAATGTAAATAGGCCTACAGATTTGTACTTTTATCTTGTATATGTTGGTTACATTATGTATTCTGAGTCAACACAATTGCTTACCTCAAAATGTAAGTAGACCTGCAAAACAGTTTCTTCTTGCCAGCAGACTGACACAGTTTTCATTGTTCTGGTAGCAGCAACATTAACGATAGTAGCAATGAGAACATTGTTAAGATTCTATTTTAGAGTTTCTGAAATGTAATTATAGTCTATCATTTGCAGTATTCAACTGTATGTTAGGAGTTACTTTATGCCTAGAACATGTACCCTGATAAGCAAGTACCTCTGTCTGCGTGGGTTTGAGTCTTGGGTTTGGCCTGTGTGGGTAAGTGAGAAAGCTTGCCAGTAGCTTTTCATGGGTCGGTGGTTCTTCCCGGGGTTTTCCTGGGTTCTTCCTCCACCATTAATACTGGCCGCCATACATAGCCTATCATGTGCTGAAAAATGGCGTTAAACCCCACAACAAAAACAACAAGTATTTCCTGTCTTGTGTTGAACTTGTATCCAGATAAGCAAGGAATTCCTGTCTTGCACAGAACTTGTACCCAGATAAGCAAGGAATTCCTGTCTTGCACAGAACTTGTACCCAGATAAGCAAGGAAGTCCTGTCCTGCATTGAACTTGTACCCAGATAAGCAAGGAATTTCTGTCTTGCCTAGAACTTGTACCCAGATAAGCAAGGAATTTCTGTCTTGCATAGAACTTGTATCCAGATAAGCAAGGAATTCCTGTCTTGCATAGAACTTGTATCCAGATAAGCAAGTAATTTCTGTCATGTCTGCCTAAGCAGAAAGCTGCTTTATATTACACCATAGTATGCATATATCAATAAAATCTAAACAAAGCAAAATCTTTCACTGCAGAAAGTGGTAATAATATATATTGCTTTACATTAGTATGAAAAGAAGCTCATAACTTTGTAACAAAAAAAATATAGCTGTGTGCTAAGACTTTTATTTTCTCGTCAGGGAGAGAATATGCAACAGGCTTTAAACATTGAAGTGTGTCTATTTCAGATTAAGCACCATCTGGCATTAATATATTGTTTACATTTAATGATCCTGTTCTATGACTGACTATATTCAGTCTTTTTATAAACTAATGTTTAAAAATTAAGGATAAAGGAAGCTGTCTCTATTTATTTCCTCACATAGCAGGTAAAATTCATGTATTATTCAGTCACATGATTGATAAAAGCTGTCTAGATATCCATTTTCTTATTTGGGATGTAAAATTCTATGTCTAAGTTACATAACTGTCAAGCTAATATATAGCAGGTAAAACAGATACACCTACATGACTGATGAAAACTATGTGTCGCTAAACATTTCTTTATATAGAAGGTAAAATCCATAAACGAGTCAGATTCATAAACGGTGAAAGTTGTCAAAACCCATATATGATTCATTACATGACTGAAAAAAGCTGTCCCTACCCTTATATGATTCATTACATGACTGAAAAAAGCTGTCCCTACCCTTATATGATTCATTACATGACTGAAAAAAGCTGTCCCTACCCTTATATGATACATTACATGACTGAAAAAAGCTGTCCCTACCCTTATATGATACATTACATGACTGAAAAAAGCTGTCCCTACCCATATATGATTCATTACATGACTGAAAAAAGCTGTCCCTACCCTTATGTGATACATTACATGACTGAAAAAAGCTGTCCCTACCCTTATGTGATACATTACATGACTGAAAAAGCTGTCCCTACCCTTATATGATACATTACATGACTGAAAAAAGCTGTCCCTACCCTTATGTGATACATTACATGACTGAAAAAAGCTGTCCCTACCCTTATGTGATACATTACATGACTGAAAAAAGCTGTGACCCCTACCCTTATATGATACATTCACTTGAATTTGCATCATTAAATGAATTTAAACTGCCGCGGTATACACCGTCAAAATCTGTATATAATTCATTCACTTGACTTGCAGAAGCCATCAAAACCCACATATGATTCGCTACATGACTGATAAAAGCTGTCAAAACCCACATATGATTCATTCACTTGACTTGCAGAAACTGTCAAAACCCACATATGATTCGCTGCATGACTGATAAAAGCTGTCAAAACCCTTATATGATTCATTCACTTGACTGTCAAAATCCATATATAATTCATTCACTTGACTTGCAGAAGCTGTCAAAACCCACATATGATTCGCTACATGACTGATAAAAGCTGTCAAAACCCTTATATGATTCATTCACTTGACTGTCAAAATCCATATATAATTCATTCACTTGACTTGCAGAAGCTGTCAAAACCCACATATGATTCGCTGCATGACTGACAAAAGCTGTCAAAACCCTTATATGATTCATTCACTTGACTGGCGAAAGCTGTCAAAACCCATATGCGATTCATCCATGTGACTTATGAAAGCTGTTAAATCCCATATGTGATTGATCCACTTAACCATATTGGTATTGAGATCCATTTCCCAATAAAGCTGGTGAACTTCATACATGATTCAACTTCATGATTGATTAGTAAGCAACAATTTGTGATAATGTAAAACTGGGTTTCAGCAATTTATATCCAAGTTTTATTTTGGAAATGAAACTGTATCCTGTTGATATTACAAGTATTTGTATTCAATTTCTTTTTCCTCAGGCAATTCGAGTCATACTCTGTCCGAGTTGGGGCTGTAAAAGTTGGAAAATCCAGTTCAGAGGGCAATCAAGAGTTCTTGTACATATCATCACGGAAAGAAATTCATCCATATTACAATAAAGATCTAGAGAATGACATTGGTCTGCTCTACTTCAGTCAACCAATTGTCTTCAATGACTATGTCCGACCTATTTGCATTGCATCCAGAAAAACTGTTGAAGAAATGATAAATGCAGGATACAATGCAGAATGCTATGTCAGTGGATGGGGAAAATACCATCATTATGTCAACAGAGGTAAAGCACTTTAATAATGTATCTATTTTTATAATACCAAATCTTTAACATCAGAATTTTATTTAATTCTCATTAATTACATAAATTCTGGCAAAAGTGGTCTGACAAGCTATTCACTTGTCTTGGACTTTAGGAAAGTGTAACAACACATAGGAAACCACCTGTCTTTAAATGAGCAATGACATAACCATGCATATAGTGTCAGGTGACCATAAGTTAACGCTTTCTGACCTAGTATTACAGCCAATAAGTTGTGGATATTTCATTCTGTCTTAAGGCTCAGTTTAAAACTAGTAAACATCCATTTATAGCTTTATCTAAACACAAAATATACGGTCATGGAGCAAAGTTCAACACACAATATAGATATACATAATGCTACCTATATTGAATTAGTTTGCCTATCTGTCCATAACTATATTTATTTCTGAGCATACATTCACAATTCCTAGCATGTATTAAAGTGTCCAGAAAAACTTGGTACATGTATTAACGTATCCAGGAAAACCTTGGTACATGTATTAAAGTATCCAGGCAAACCTTGGTACATGTATTAACGTATCTTAGAAACCCTTGGTACATGTATTAAATCTGTTTTTGGTGTTTACAGTTCCTCAGTTTCCATACTTTAATGTTTCTCTCCATTTTTCTCTTCATCCATCCATTCTTTATCTACACATTCTACCCCAGGGCAAACCTCCAAAAGCATTTTGAGAGTTCCTCAGTTCAGGAGTCACAGTAACTCAGTCTTTAGCATGCGGGTCTCACAGCCAAAAGGCGAGTGTTTTAATACTGTCATCAGACCAACCTGAGTCAGCTACCATGGCATGTCCTTGTGCAAGGGACATTACTCCAATTACCTCAACACTAAATAGACAACTTTATTTTATATGCTGTAGAAATACATAACCAAAAGCAATTCCTCAGTTCCAATACTTTTTAACACTTCCATGCTTGCCTTCTCAGTCTTCAATCCATCATTAATGATTTCATTTATGTAGCATAACTCTGATGCTATTCCCCAAGATTTGGTTTGCATATTACTAGTGGTCCTGATGTACCTTTTTGCTATTTACAATTTTCCAATTTTAGCAATTTTATTCTTTATGTTTGTCTGTCTCACCATCCTTCCATTATCAAGTTCAGGAGTCAGATGGCTCATTGTTTAGCATACTGCATTTATGACCAAAGGAGTATGGGTTCAAATCCTATCAACAGACCAGCTTGGGTCAGCTACCATGATGTGTCTTTTCCAAGACTCTTAAAATCCTATCAATAGACCAGCCTGTGTCAGCTACCATGATGTGTCTTTTCCAAGACACTTCAAATCCTATCAACAGACCAGCTTGGGTCAGCTACCATGACGTATCTTTTCCAAGACTCTTAAAATCCTATCAATAGACCAGCCTGTGTCAGCTACCATGATGTATCTTTTCCAAGACATTTCAAATCCTATCAACAGATCAGCTTGGGTCAGCTACCATGACGTATCTTTTCCAAGACATTTCAGATCCTATCAATAGACCAGCCTGTGTCAGCTACCATGATGTGTCTTTTCCAAGACATTTTAAATCCTATCAACAGACCAACCTGTATCAGCTACCGTGATGTGTCTTTTCCAAGACACTTCAAATTCTATCAGCAGACCAGCCTGGGTCAGCAACCATGACGTATCTTTTCCAAGACATTTTAAATCCTATCAACAGACCAACCTGTATCAGCTAACGTGATGTGTCTTTTCCAAGACATTTCAAATCCTGTCAATAGACCTGCCTGTGTCAGCTACCATGATGTGTCTTTTCCAAGACATTTCAAATCCTATCAATAGACCAGCCTATGTCAGCTACCATGATGTGTCTTTTCCAAGACATTTTAAATCCTATCAACAGACCAACCTGTATCAGCTACCGTGATGTGTCTTTTCCAAGACACTTCAAATCCTATCAGGAGACCAGCCTGGGTCAGCAACCATGATGTATCTTTTCCAAGACACTTGAAATCCTATCAACAGACCAGCGTGGGACAGCTACCATGATGTGTCTTTTCCAAGATACTTCAAATCCGATCAACAGACCAGCCACTGTCAGCTACCATGATGTGTCTTTTCCAAGACACTTCAAATCCTATAAATAGACCAGCGTGTGTCAGCTACCATGGTGTGTCTTTTCCAAGACACTTCAAATCCTATCAACAGACCAGCCTGGGTCAGCTACCATGATGTGTCTTTTCCAGGACACTTCAAATCCGATCAACAAACCAGCCACTGTCAGCTACCATGATGTGTCTTTTCCAAGACACTTCATATCCTATAAATAGACCAGCCTGTGTCAGCTACCATGGTGTGTCTTTTCCAAGACACTTCAAATCCTATAAGTAGACCAGCCTGTGTCAGCTACCATGATGTGTCTTAAAAAAGACACTTCAAATCCTATTAACAGACCAGCCTGGGTCAGCTACCATAATGTATCTTTTCCAAGACACTTCAAATCCTATCAACAGACCAGCCACTGTCAGCTACCATGATGTGTCTTTTCCAAGACACTTCAAATCCGATCAACAGACCAGCCACTGTCAGCAACCATGATGTGTCTTTTCCAAGACACTTCAAATCCTATCAACAGACCAGCCTGGGTCAGCAACCATGATGTGTCTTTTCCAGAACACTTCAAGTTCTATCAACAGACCAGCCAGAGACAGCTACCATGATGTGTCTTTTCCAAGACACTTCAAGTCCTATCAACAGACCAGCCTGGGTCAGCTACCATGATATGTCTTTTCCAAGACACTTCAAATCTGATCAACAGACCAGCCACTGTCAGCTACCATGATGCGTCTTTTCCAAGACACTTCAAATCCTATCAACAGACCAGCCTTGGTCAGCAACCATGATGTGTCTTTTCCAGGACACTTCAAATCCTTCAACATACCAGCCTGGGTCAGCTACCATAATGTGTCTTTTCCAGGACACTTCAAATCCGATCAATAGACCAGCCACTGTCAGCTACCATGATGCGTCTTTTCCAAGACACTTCAAATCCTATCAACAGACCAGCCTTGGTCAGCAACCATGATGTGTCTTTTCCAGGACACTTCAAATCCTTCAACATACCAGCCACTGTCAGCTACCATGATGTGTCTTTTCCAGGACACTTCAAATCCTATCAACAGACCAGCCTGTGTCAGCTACCATGATGTGTCTTTTCCAAGACACTTCAAATCTGATCAACAGACCAGCCACTGTCAGCTACCATGATGTGTCTTTTCCAAGACACTTCAAATCCTATCAGCAGACCAGCCTGGGTCAGCTACCATGGTGTGTCTTTTCCAAGACACTTCAAATCTGATCAACAGACCAGCCACTGTCAGCTACCATGATGTGTCTTTTCCAAGACACTTCAAATCCTATCAGCAGACCAGCCTGGGTCAGCTACCATGATGTGTCTTTTCCAAGACACTTCATATTCTATAAATAGACCAGCCTGTGTCAGCTACCACGATGTGTCTTAAAAAAGATACTTCAAATCCTATCAACAGACCAGCCTGGGTCAGCTACCATAATGTATCTTTTCCAGGACACTTCAAGTCCTATCAACAGACCAGCCACTGTCAGCTACCATGATGTGTCTTTCCAAGACACTTCAATCCAATTGCCTCAGCACTAAATAGTTTATGAGATTGCAAAGTACCCAACCAAAACCAAGTCCAATGTTCCAGTATTTGTAGCATTTTCATGTTTGTCTGCTGATCAAACAGTCCATCATTTCCACATTTGGAGCATAACTCTAAAACTATTCCCCAGAATTTCTTATGAATATTAGACTAGTGGTCCAGATGTGTTATTTCGTTATTTGCAATATTTCAGTCTTAGCATATTTAATTTCTTGTGTGTTTGTCTGTGCAATAAACCATCCATTATCCACACTTTCTTTTCCAAGAAAAAGCCTGACAATTGTTTAAGGTATCTTTATGAAATTCAGTACAATTAGACTATTGGTCAAGTGTGTCATTTGCTATTCTGAATTCTTAAGTTTTTATATTTCATGCCTTCATTCATCCATCCATTATCCAAACATTAGGTTCCAGGCATAATCCCTCATCCATTTAAGATTTTCATTCCTGCCAAAAGGCCAGGCAAAGAGGGTTTTGAAACTAAAATATCTGTGGTCCCAAGGAGGGCTGATATACACGACCCTCCAAAAAGTGACAATTTTAGTCAGGTCTTTACAATGTCTGCAGTGTGGCAGTTTATAGAGATGTCTAACACTGGGACATCATTCCACAGACATATAACATCATATCCCATACAGTCACATTATCCTGACACCAGGCCAACCAGTCCTAACACTGACCTCTTAATGCCAAGTGCCAAGCAAGGCAACTGCTAGTATGATTTTTATAAGTCTTTGACATGATTCAGCTGGGGTTTAACCCGAGAACTCCTGCATGCAAGGCAGATGGTCTAACCCTTAGGCCACTGGTGTGGTATGAAGTACAGTAATCATGAGATTCAACTGTGAAATAATTATAGGTTACTGCATTTGTATGGGAAAATACAAACAAATGTTTTGGATGGAAATACTGCACAACCTTGGGAGTGCAGTATATCAATCCAAGAAAATGAGTTCATATTTTCCCATACAAATGCAGTACTTTTTATTATATGCTCATTTTATTATCCTACCTAAGGCTTAATTAATATGTAAACAAAAATAAATTACACGAAACAATGTAACTGAATGTATGCCATATTCCAAACAAATACATGTACACAATTGCAACGTTATTAATGTGCACATAACTCCGTCCAGACAAATTTGAACATAGTTGTGTGCTAGGCGTAACTTTCACAAGAAAATGGCATTTTGGTCTACTTAAAATTGAAATTCGGAGTCATATTGTGAATGAATGTGCAATGCAACAACTTTTCCATTTTACTTATTGCTAAGATGGTCAGGTCAAGGTCAGAGGGGATGTTTTGTCCTATGTTACTAGGAATGCAGCAACAGCATTGCAGATGGCATTGCAAATTGAGAGGGTTTTTTTTCTTTTCTATATTCTAATAAATTTTGTTGATTTTCCTTCCAACAGAAATATGGTTAGGGGACCTCCAAGTAGTACGTGTTTACCTGTACAAAAAAGATGAATGTCACCAGATCCACTACAAGCAGACCATAAAACTTCCTCAAAATATCACTGTTTGTGTGGATAACCAGAACTTTGGGTCTCCAGCTTGTCATGTAAGTTTCACCAAGTCACCAGAAGTCTCATTAACCAATTTTCAACACATTTAACACTCACTCTTTCGTACAACAAAATTTGCAAATTTAAAATGTCATATTTTCGTAATTGTAAATCACTGAAATATAAATTTTTAACATATTTATTTTCACAATTTCAATTTCAGGCTTCTGAATTGTAAAATGTATCCAATGCTAAAAATACAGGCTGTGTATTAACAGATCTGCTATTATATAATGATTAATTAATCAAATATAATATAATACATTAACATATCAGCATAATTCAATGCATGAACAGATAAGTAATATAATGCATTAAATAATCACCCATAAAATAATGTATTAACAGATAAGCCATAATATAATGCATTAACAGATAAGCCATATAATGCATTAACATATCAACCATAAAATAATGTATTAACAGATAAGCCATAATATAATCCATTAACATATCAACCATAAAATAATGTATTAACAGATAAGCCATGATATAATGCATTAACATATCAACCATAATATAATGCATTAACAGATAAGTTATAATATAATGCATTAACAGATAAGCTATAATATAATGCATTAACAGATAAGCTATATTATAATGCATTAACAGATAAGCCATAATATAATGCATTAACAGATAATTCCATAATATAATGCATTAACAGATCAGCCATTATGTAATGCATTAACATATCAGCCATAATATATTATTATGTAATGTATTGTCCTCATATGTTTCATGAACAGATCTGCTATCATATAATGCATTATATATTGTAGGCATTATATATTGTATATTTTATAGGCAGGCTTTTATAGGAATTTTAAGTATAATATTTTATTTTAAAAGTAATAAGTTACTTGGTAGGAGCCAAATCGAAACTGTGTTGAATGACAGGTTAAAGTTAGTGTTCTGGGTTCTTTTGCTAGATTGTAATGCATGTCCACCTGTCTGGTTACAACAGTTTGGTTAGGTTTACATTAAGACAGTTACTCAGTCACAATATCATGATTCATGTAAATAGATTTATGTAAGCATCATGATTCATGTAGATAGATTTGTGAATGCATCATGATTCGTGTAGATAGATTTATGAATGCATCATGATTCATGTAGATAGATTTGTGTAAGTATTGAGATTTGTGTAGATAGATTTGTGAATGCATCATGATTCATGTAGATAGATTTATGTAAGCATCATGATTTGTGTAGATAGATTTATGTAAGCATCATGATTTGTGTAGATAGATTTGTGAATGCATCATGATTCATGTAGATAGATTTATGTAAGCATTGAGATTTGTGTAGATAGATTTGTGAATGCATCATGATTCATGTAGATAGATTTATGTAAGCATTGAGATTTGTGTAGATAGATTTATGAATGCATCATGATTTGTGTAGATAGATTTGTGAATGCATCATGATTCGTGTAGATAGATTTATGTAAGCATTGAGATTTGTGTAGATAGATTTGTGAATGCATCATGATTTGTGTAGATAGATTTATGTAAGCATCATGATTCATGTAGATAGATTTATGTAAGCATTGAGATTTGTGTAGATAGATTTATGAATGCATCATGATTTGTGTAGATAGATTTATGTAAGCATTGAGATTTGTGTAGATAGATTTATGAATGCATCATGATTCATGTAGATAGATTTGTGTAAGCATTGAGATTTGTGTAGATAGATTTGTGAATGCATCATGATTCGTGTAGATAGATTTATGTAAGCATCATGATTCATGTAGATAGATTTATGTAAGCATTGAGATTTGTGTAGATAGATTTGTGAATGCATCATGATTCATGTAGATAGATTTATGTAAGCATCATTATTCATGTAGATAGATTTATGTAAGCATTGAGATTTGTGTAGATAGATTTGTGAATGCATCATGATTTGTGTAGATAGATTTATGTAAGCATCATGATTTGTGTAGATAGATTTATGTAAGCATCATGATTTGTGTAGATAGATTTGTGAATGCATCGTGATTCATGTAGATAGATTTATGTAAGCATCATGATTTGTGTAGATAGATTTATGTAAGCATCATGATTTGTGTAGATAGATTTGTGAATGCATCATGATTCGTGTAGATAGATTTATGTAAGCACTGAGATTTGTGTAGATAGATTTGTGAATGCATCATGATTCGTGTAGATAGATTTATGTAAGCATCATTATTCATGTAGATAGATTTATGTAAGCATTGAGATTTGTGTAGATAGATTTATGTAAGCATTGAGATTTGTGTAGATAGATTTATGTAAGCATTGAGATTTGTGTAGATAGATTTGTGAATGCATCATGATTCGTGTAGATAGATTTATGTAAGCATCATTAGTCATGTAGATAGATTTATGTAAGCATTGAGATTTGTGTAGATAGATTTGTGAATGCATCATGATTTGTGTAGATAGATTTATGTAAGCATCATGATTTGTGTAGATAGATTTATGTATGCATCATGATTTGTGTAGATAGATTTGTGAATGCATCATGATTCATGTAGATAGATTTATGTAAGCATTGAGATTTGTGTAGATAGATTTGTGAATGCATCATGATTCGTGTAGATAGATTTATGTAAGCATCATGATTTGTGTAGATAGATTTATGTAAGCATCATGATTTGTGTAGATAGATTTGTGAATGCATCATGATTCGTGTAGATAGATTTATGTAAGCATTGAGATTTGTGTAGATAGATTTGTGAATGCATCATGATTCATGTAGATAGATTTATGTAAGCATTGAGATTTGTGTAGATAGATTTGTGAATGCATCATGATTCATGTAGATAGATTTATGTAAGCATCATGATTTGTGTAGATAGATTTATGAATGCATCATGATTCATGTAGATAGATTTATGAATGCATTATGATTCATGTAGATAGATTTATGTAAGCATCATGATTCGTGTAGATAGATTTATGAATGCATCATGATTCATGTAGATAGATTTATGAATGCATTATGATTCATGTAGATAGATTTATGTAAGCATCATGATTCATGTAGATAGATTTATGAATGCATCATGATTCGTGTAGATAGATTTATGTAAGCATTGAGATTTGTGTAGATAGATTTATGAATGTATTATGATTCATGTAGATAGATTTATGTAAGCATCATGATTTGTGTAGATAGATTTATGTAAGCATCCTGATTCATGTAGATAGATTTATGTAAGCATCATGATTCATGTAGATAGATTTATGAATGCATCATGATTTGTGTAGATAGATTTATGTAAGCATCATGATTTGTGTAGATAGATTTATGTAAGCATCCTGATTCATGTAGATAGATTTATGTAAGCATCATGATTTGTGTAGATAGATTTATGTAAGCATCCTGATTCATGTAGATAGATTTATGTAAGCATCCTGATTCATGTAGATAGATTTATGTAAGCATCATGATTTGTGTAGATAGATTTATGTAAGCATCCTGATTCATGTAGATAGATTTATGTAAGCATCATGATTTGTGTAGATAGATTTATGTAAGCATCATGATTTGTGTGGATAGATTTATGAATGCATCATGATTCATGTAGATAGATTTATGTAAGCATCATGATTTGTGTAGATAGATTTATGTAAGCATCCTGATTCATGTAGATAGATTTATGTAAGCATCATGATTCGTGTAGATAGATTTATGAATGCATCATGATTCATGTAGATAGATTTATGAATGCATTATGATTCATGTAGATAGATTTATGTAAGCATCATGATTCGTGTAGATAGATTTATGTAAGCATCATTATTCATGTAGATAGATTTATGTAAGCATCATGATTTGTGTAGATAGATTTATGTAAGCATCCTGATTCATGTAGATAGATTTATGTAAGCATCATGATTTGTGTAGATAGATTTATGTAAGCATCCTGATTCATGTAGATAGATTTATGTAAGCATCATGATTTGTGTAGATAGATTTATGTAAGCATCATGATTCATGTAGATAGATTTATGTAAGCATCATGATTTGTGTAGATAGATTTATGTAAGCATCCTGATTCATGTAGATAGATTTATGTAAGCATCATGATTCATGTAGATAGATTTATGAATGCATCATGATTTGTGTAGATAGATTTATGTAAGCATCATGATTTGTGTAGATAGATTTATGTAAGCATCATGATTTGTGTGGATAGATTTATGAATGCATCATGATGAGTAACACAACCTTCATTCAATACTAAATCACATTTAGCTGGTTTTCTAATACATGTTGTAATATGTATAACAGGATAGAAACTGTATGGATTTTGGAACAAGTGAAAGAGAATTAACACAATGTATGCAAATGAAAACAATTTATATAATGAAATAAATAGTTTCAAAGTTATCACAATGAATATAAAGTAACAATGAAATGAGGATATAGATATATATATGCACATACACACACACCAAATAAACAGGTAGACCCTAATAGGGCATAACCAACTTTTGATCCGGAAATCGGATTCCACCGGATAGTATGAACTTCCGATTCATCGGAGTCGGACAAGGCAGGAACAACCGATTGGGATAATAATAATAATAAAGTTGAATTTCTATAGCACCGTGTCTAACACTGCGTGTCATTCGATAGTGCGTTAATAAAGTTAAATAAGAAGTCAGAAAAGTCCAATATGGTCAACACAACGGGGTGAAACGATAATACTTGAGTTAGACCAAAAGATTTAAATTTATTAAAATATATAATACAGTCCTACCCGTTTATGTCAACATCCTCAATAATGAAGGCATAATACTGAATACATTGACACATGCTAATGAGGTATTAAAAGAAAATGATTCCGCAAGAGGCCAGCTTTATAGGACCAAACGAAAGCCTGTTTTATTTTTATTTGACCGCGACATTAAAGCATGGCGGCAAGATCAACTAATTGTTGAATAAAGTACAGGATGGAACTGGCTGCTTGCCGACATAAATGATTAAGGCGGGAAAATAAAAGCCTGGCGGCAAGATCAACTAATTGTTGAACAAAGAATGGGTCGGAACTGGCAAAAAAATAAAAAATTTCATGGATTCTTTGTGGCTTTGAACTTCGTTGCATTTTGCTATAGTCCTGCCATATCCTTCCCCTTGTGACATCGGTGTGATATGCAAAACGTGTGTAACACGGTTTAAAAAGTTAATTTGAAAAACCTTTTAATTTAGCATTTCCGATTAATTGAATCGTATCCGGAATCGGAAAAATTTCATGCCCAAAATCCGGAATCGGAAATCAGTAGAAAAATGCTAATCGGTTATGCCCTAGACCCTAATAATTATTTGCCTAATAGGTGGCACTCTACAGTTTCGTATTTTGCATGGGGTTAGGATTTTAAAGAAAAAGAATTTTCCCGGCTTTCCTCACTGGTTATACTGGCTATTTAAAAATTACCTTGTATATCTTAGGTATAATTCAAAGAACCCTTAATTCCCTTTGTTTTGATGTATGATTGATGGTGTACTATGGGTTATAGAGTATACAGCTGCCCCATTTCCATAAAATTCCATATTTATTTTTTTTTCAACTGAAGTATGAAAAATTCCCAATTAGAACTTTCCAAAACTTCAACATAGTTTACTTCCAAAAACATTGTAATGAATGTAGTAATGGATCTAAGCAGTCAATGGCCATTTAAATATTTAAATATTTAATATCTCTGGACTGTTGTACATTGCAATCACAATGTGAAATCAGTGTGTAAAGAAAATTCAGTATTCCCCACCTTGACATTTTCATGTAAAAATTCCCCGTTTCTTTGTCCCAGGCCCCATTTAAAAGATGTTAAAAAAAACATCAAACACCCATAACAGTTGGTACCACCACATATAATAGTAAATTCAGAGTTTGTCACATTTATTGGTTAAAACAAAAGAAAACAGAAAAGAAAACATTCTAGATCAAATTCAGGTAACTAGATTCTATACTTGCTACTGATAAAACTATTACATGTTGTAAATTGAATTACAGGGTGACTCTGGAGGCCCATTGATGTGCCGTAACAAGTATGGGCGATTTGAAGTGTTGGGTACTTTAAGCTGGGGCTATCATAGCTGCTTTAAAGATGGCATCCCTGATGTATATCAACTTTCTTACCCTCATGCAGACTGGATAGAGCAGATTACAGGTAAGTTGTTAGATAATTGTTCTGAATGAATGGTCCTTTTTTACTAAACTTTATGAATATCTCCTTTCAAAATGAGAATTTACATTTTAGTGATAAAAAAGTAGGACAAAATTCTGTTAAATTTAAACCTCCAAATTTCAAGATCAAATCCTACAATTTGCACAGCCTTATACTTGGCACCAAATCCAGATTCAACTCCAACCATTTATTTTACTTAGTTGTCAGTATTTTGAAAAGAATACATACATCACTGAGAAGTTACTTCATTTTACATTTCAAAAGAATGGCAAGTTATACATCACTTATGATAAGGTTATATTCCGAAAGAATTGAAAAAAATATACATCACTTAGAATTATCATAATTTTACATTTCAAAAGAATGGCATATTTTACATTGTAACTTTTACATTCAAAACAATGGCACCTATACTTTGGAATTTTACATTTCAAAAGAATGGCAAATTACACATAACTTATCCTAATTCAGATTTATGTCACATGCATCATTTCTTATGATTGTACATTTCAAAGCCATGTGAGATTTTAAATCCCCTTAACAAAAATACTTTTTCTGCAGAACTCATGCAATTGTTTTCATAAACTGCAGTAAATTTAGAATGCCAACATTTACAACTTAAACAGGCAAAAAAAGTAATAAAATTGTATTTATCATCAGAGTATTTTTATTATTATTATTAGTAGTAGTAGTATTAGTAGTAGTAGTATTAGTAGTAGTAATATTATTATTAGTAGTAGTAGTATTAGTATTATTAGTAGTAGTAGTAATAGTAGCAGTAGTAGTAATATTATTATTATTAGCAGTAGTAGTAATATTATTATTATTAGTAGTAGTATTATTATTATTAGTAGTAGTAGTAATAGTAGCAGTAGTAGTAATATTATTATTATTAGTAGTAGTAATATTATTATTATTAGCAGTAGTAGTATTATTATTTTTATTAGTAGTAGTAGTAATATTATTATTAATAGTATTAGTAGCATTATTATTATTATTATTATTAATATTATTATTATTATTATTATTATTGCTGCAAAGCTGCCAGCCATTCAGATCTGCTTTGGAATAGTCATTGTTTTTAATCTGAAATTATGACATTTCAGTCTTTTCTATCAGATTTTGTGGCAGATACAATTTTATATGAACTGCAGCTTGAAAAATAGTATACAGTATTAACATTGCAGAAATGCTTGGCAAGTCAGATTTTAATGACTGTAAATCTTGGGACACTACAAGTTTTTATATGACCTATACAAGGTGGGACACAAAATTATAGGAATTATTTCATGTATTCTAAATCTGGGAACATCTTCAACATTTGTTTTCTACTATCCAATGAATGTATTTTTTCGATCATAACTACATTTATTAAAATGAAGAAAAAAATAACGGTTGCTGTTAAGTGACTATCATAATTAATTATTACATGTAAATATTATAAATTGATTTAATTTGTTTGAAAAGTTAAGAAATGTTATAAATTGACATAATTTGTATGAAAAGCCAATGTAGATATTTATATATCCTCTGTTCCTTATTATTTCTACCTAATTTAAATATATATAATTTGATCACTGACATGGATTGAGCATTAGCTGGTTGCCTTAAGAATTTGCAACAGTAACCTATCCCTTTTTGTCTTCAGTTAAATATTGACCAATTATACCGAAAAACTTAAGGAAAGCTATCTAAATGAATGACCAATGAGTACTTTTTATACCTGATGAATATATGTGATATAAATTCCATTTATCAGATTGAATACCATGCATTTGTAGTATTTTTCAATGGACTTAAGCTTGTTACATTGTGGAAGCATGTTACATTGTGGAAGCTTGTTACATTGTGAAAGCATGTTACATTGTGGAAGAATGTTACATTCTGGAAGCTTGTTACATTGTGGAAGCATGTTCCATTGTGGAAGCTTGTTACATTGTGGAAGCATGTTACATTGTGGAAGCTTGTTACATTGTGGAAGAATGTTACATTCTGGAAGCTTGTTACATTGTGGAAGCATGTTACATTGTGGAAGCTTGTTATATTGTGGAAGCATGTTACATTGTGGAAGCTTGTTACATTGTGGAAGCATGTTACATTGTGGAAGGTTGTTACATTGTAGAAGCATGTTTCAAGCAAAAATCACACTGAAACAATGAGTTTAATATATGCAGTAAATGTTTGGATAATCATTTAAAGTATTTACATTTGGATGTATTCATATTTGGAATCCATTCTTTTCATAGCTGATACTGATATTTCGTAGGTTAGGGTTGGCATCTCAGCTGATTTGTTGTTGTTAAAAGTAGTAATAGAGGTATTCGTGCAATGCTCCTTCACTATATGTCCCTCATTAAAATGTATAACAGTGATTAAAAACTTATAATTATGGTATCTCATTAATTATTTCTGAACAGATATCAATTAAACTTAGCTAAATAAAACAAGTGACATTGAGATGACAAAATTTAACTATTTTGATGAGATCCCTTGCTGTGCCTGGACTATATGAGTGACAGTATTATACAGAGAGATTGTATAATGAGGGAACACTGTAATAGTGTTATTTCTTTTATTGTAGAAATTACATGTATATGCAATTTTGTTTTGTTTCAGGTCTGGATTTCTCGGATCTTACCATGGATAACGATTAGGGAGAAGAAACAATTTCTTTTGTGTCAGTGGATGGTCAGCATCAATTCATTCTTTTTTACAGATTCTGAAAACGTTTTTTTACGACTTTTGACTTTTACCTATTCATGACATTATCCAACTGTGAATCCATTTCTACGTCAATTTGCATGATTTCATGTTCCTGATAAATCATTTTAAAAAAGGACATAAAATCCCTCTTCTATGTGGATCCGTCTCAGTGAAAGATGACCCTGATGAGAAGCCATCTTGACCTGCAATAAAATAGTGCTGCACATTTTAACCATCTTGTCCTTGAGAAGAATTGGTACCTCTCTAATCAGTCCACCTTTTAATTGCAGAAGGAATGGCCTCAGAAAATGGAAACATTGGAAACAAATTTAAATTCCTATGTTAATTTAATTTTCATCAGCTTGCTGCCCTTATTCAAAGGGCTGTTGTCCAAGTATGACCAAATTATTTCGTATTGAGACAGTCAGTGTTTTGCTTTCAGTTACTACAGGTAACTGATGAAAGGCTGCAATTTCTTAAATCCATGTTGAGTTCAGTTTTTACCCATTTCCATCAATATTGGGCTTTGTCATCTTTCATTATCTTAAACTTCTTAACTAGATGGGGTGGGGGGGTTACTTAAAGTTGTATGACATTGACTCAAGTGTAATTTTGCATCTGATCACAAACAGTTTAGACCCATACCGGCTGTATAGTGTACCAACAACATCTCTGGGTGTACCTGTCCACAAACAGTTTAGACTCCCATCTTGTGTATGGTGTGATAACAAAATGCCTATGTATGTGACGTTTAGACCCATACCTGTATGTTGTCATCCCAACAGCAAAGCTGGGTCTATCTGAGCACACACAGGTTAGACCCATACCTGTATGTTGTGCCAGCACACAGTTTGGACCCATATCTGCTGAACGGTATGTCATCAGCATGTCTGGGTTTGTGAGTTGACCTGATATTAACATTGAAAAAAAATTCACATTGATTGAGCACACTAGCTGTCAAGTTAGTCTTGTTATATACATTGTTTCTTTATTATAGTGTGATTTATATTGTCAAATTGCAAATGAAGATTCCTATATCTGCATGTAGTTTCATCTGATTTTTGTCTTTCCCACAGATGACAAGATGAAAATACCACATTGATATTAACAACAGCATTGATATCATCAACAATATCATGATATGTTGTGAAAGTTTTTAAAATAATTGATCTTCTTAGTCAGTTTGATGTATTAAAGTGTGATGCTGACCTCTGTGTTTCTAAAGTTTATAGTTTTGTGTCTTTATTAAAGTGTGATGCTGACCTCTGTGTTTCTAAAGTTTATAGTTTTGTGTCTTTATTAAAGTGTGATGCTGACCTCTGTGTTTCTAAAGTTTATAGTTTTGGGTCTTTTTTTCTGTTTCATATATATATATATATATATATATATATATATATATATATATATATATATATATCCAAAAAGTTGCATCGCCTTAATCTTGTTCACAGATGAGAACCACATTGTATGTCATTTCTGTGTTGAACTTTATTTTTGTTTTCTATTTTAACATACAATCTCTACAAGAGTTCCATGAAACCTCACAGAGTTGCATGCATGGAGTATGAATATAGGATCAAAATATAAATTACATGCAGTATTCTTTTGCAATTGTGTAATATAGATAAATAACACCAAGAAATTATTTGTATATGTAATTAGTTCTCAGAGTGTAACTTTAGATTTTATACATCTTTTATTATCTTAAACAAAGCAACCATTTAGAGCCCATAGAAGATTTATTTTCAATGCCCCAAAATATGTTTTACAAGATTTCAGATTTCAGAATTCTAAAGATGGTGAGATTCATAGAGTTTTTTTATCAAAACCAAGCAACACAGCATATAGATGTAAGCTTTCTAATAACACTGAAGTATATATATCTTGTAAAACAATAAAATCACAATATAATTAAGTCTCTATGACTTACCAGCTTACTACATTCCAGTGACCTGTTACTATACTCCAGGGACCTGTTTGTGTTGCATCAGTTTCTCAGATACATTTGTGTGAAAACTTGTGTAAGATAGGTAAATGCAACACTAGAATTACTAGTCATAACGTGATTGTCTAATTCTTGTATCTGCTTCTGAATGCACTCTAGAAAAATAAACCATAAAAATATTTCAACAAGTACCTTCCAATGGACCAGTACTTAAACCAATGTACAATCAATCAAAACTGCTAAAATCATGTTTTTATTATATTTTTATTATAATTGTCACAGTCCTTTACAGTCATCTTTTATTTAATTGAGATAACATTTGTACCTTTATTGCTCATAGACCAGAGCTTATGAAACAGTCTGTTGTCCATTGATCAACATCTGTCCATTCATTTGCATACATTTGTTGTCACTACTTCTCCTGAACTACATAGAGGATTGACTTGGAACTTCAAACACGCATTCATACATGTAGTTTAATGGTCCTATAGAAAACTGTGCTGCTCAGACATCTGATATGGACTTCATAGTGGCCATCTTGACAATCTTCTTATTATTAGTTTTCCTGACTGGTAACATGGCTTTTCACCAAATGACTTCTTATGATTTCCATTTGATCCTAAAATAAAAATGATGCTAGTATTACTTTTTTAGCCACCATGGCAGCCATCTTGACAATCTTGTTATTATTAGTTTTCCTGACTGGTAACATGGGTTTTCAGCAAAAGACTTATGATGATTTCTATTTGGTCCTAAATAAAAATGATGCCAGTCTGACTTTCATTTTAGCCACCATGGCAACCATATTGACAATTTTGTTATTGCTACTTATCGTAAATTAAAGACATATTGACTTGGGGATTTTACTGAAAATCATTTTTATGATGTTTTTAGTTGGACCTAAATAGAACTGGGACCCCGAGTGGCCAAGTGGTCTAAGTCATTCACCATTACAGACCACTGCCATCTCACCACTTTCCGCATTGGTTTGAGTCTGGGCTAAGCTGATAGGTGTATAATAGACAGCTTACCAGTGGCATCATGTGGGTCCAGTGTTCTTGGGGTCTTGCCAGGTTCTTCCTCCACCTGCCTTGTATAACCTGTTGTGTGTTGAAATATGTATTAATAGACTACACTAGTGTATAGATTACACCAAAATGTCATATCACTGTATGGACTACACCAGTATACAGATTACACCAAAGAGTCATATAAATGTAGACTACACCAGTGTGTAGATTACACCCCAAAAAGTCACATCAATGCATAGACTACACCAGAAAACTGCATATGAAAATGAGTATGCCAATCTGCCATCAAGAATGCTAATTTGAATATTTTGGTATTGCTGAAGAATATCAGAGATGGTTTTGACATTCAGCTGTTAAAAGCAAGAAATGGTCTTACCTGGAATTTGTAGAACATCTCTTCAGCCAGTAGAGTGTCAGGCTTTCTGAGTAACTGCTTCTTAAATAAAACAGTTTCAATGTCCAGTGTCTTCGTTGTTTTATTACTTTTAAGATTTGATGCAAATGTTTGGCAAGTTGAAGTTGCATTTTGTACATATTATGTGAAGCAAAAATTTGAATCAAATGAGACCCATTACCATTAAGCAGTGACATTTTTGCACAATTTTTCCACATCGCCCATCATTATCAACTCCATGTTTTTACTGGAACCAAGACATATCATGTTTCTGTTTGTGGCTTATTCAACAGTCAAGGTGTTGGTTCAAGTTTTTGTATGCCCCAGATTTTGAAGACGCTCATTGTGCAGTGTGTGTTACATATATATTTATATATATATATATATATATATATATATATATATATATATATATATATATATATATATATATATCTATATATATACACACACACCCATACATACATACATACATACATACATACATACATACATACATACATACCTTTGATTTTGGTTTGCACCCATCTCAGATAAGTTCCTGCAGATCTCCCGTTGCAGAGTGTATTGTTGCAATGTTTGTCAATGCAGCTTCATTTATGTGAAATAACTTTTATTGTCCTCCATTGTGGATTGCTTTTGTTTGGGTAAAGAATAACTCTGTTGATTTCAGGCTCAACAGCTCGTGCTTAGAGTAGCTGAAAAAAATTGTTTTCAGCATAATATTTGAGTTATTAAACTTATACATTTGTCAGGCTTTGTGAAAGGCTTGTACATGGGGCAAAAAAGAAACCTGTCAGCTTAGGATCAAAAAGTTAAGTTTACAGACCAAAAGAAGAAAATAGGGTTCCAGAAAATAAATTGAATTTTCCATCATCTACAGTTACAGAGTGAATATGTTGCATCCAGGGTTTTATGAAAACAATCAGTTTTTGGGGACAAAACGATCAAAGTCACTGAGTTGAAAGAATATCACTACACACCACAGGGGTCAAGCTAAACTTTATTTGTGTGGAGAAGGGACTTATCCTATTGGACAGAACAAGGACAATTGAGAGCTCAATAGGGAGAAGTGGGTGTGAAGCAAGAAATACAATACAGCAGAACCTGTCTTGAAAGAACACCTCAACTGCCAGAAAAGTATGGCTTCTCAAGACAGGTGGTCTCTCATAACAGTGGTCCTTCAAGACAGGTTTTACTGCATGTGAGTGTGTTCTCTTATTTGAATTATGTCCTCTACGTCCCAGTATTTTCATATTTGCATCTAACATTTGATGTAAGCAATACTTTATTTTCAAGTAGAGTTATTTTGTCCATATGACTCTAAAAGAGAATAAGAGAAACTACTTTGTAACAAATTTCAGCTGAGTAAACATATTACATTATTGATTTGCAGTTTAGTAAAAATGCATAATTGACTACCCTTAATCATTTGGTTTAATTGTTATATTTTTATTTTTATATACTTTTTAAATGTTTACAATAATGGCACTTTGAAAGATTTCTAAACACATTTGAAACAGCCCCTGTACCATGTACATGAGGGGCAGATGCGCATGTCTTCAGATCATACTGGTCATCCTAATTTCTTTGTTGCAGATAAAACAGTTCCATAACATTTCTAATTAACACATTAAAATGCATACAATTGCAGGAATGGTTCCTTTATTGTTGGTATATAAACTAAACCCTTTTTAACCAAATCAACACAGACATGTGAGTGCACCTATTTTTCAAGGGAGGGGTTTTCGTAAGGCATTCACTCACTTCAGGACAACAGTCCAGTGATAGGATTGTAAACTTATGGTTTATTTATTCCTCTACATATTCATAGTATTTTTAGGCTTTGGTTAAATAGTATCTGCTTCACTACTTTTTTCCATATTTTCACAAATACAAGTCAAGTCAGAAAACAACTTCCACCTAACAGTGCATCTTGTAAATTCCACTACATGGCATTTCCCCATACATTTCTGACCTACATAATTGCATTTTAAAGTTAAATCTTAATAACACAATACCTAGGCTTTGCTTTCTATGAATTAAGTTTCAAACTAATTTTATGACAAAATAGTGTACAAGAGATAGAATATCCAGAGCTCTGATTCTGTTCTTAAAGTACAAATTAATTTTTACATACTAATATTAAAATTTCGAAACATAAGTTTGTATGTTTTTCTTGTCAAGGAATAACATGTGGAAATCAGACAGTATGGTTGGTAACTTACTCGGGAAAGACTTAATGGTCTGTCAGCTATAAAAAGACATGCTTTTGAATGTGCAAGAGTTTGTCAGCATAATTATATAAAACTAGGCCTAGCTAATGATGGCTTGATGAATACATTTCGCTACAACACAACACCAGAAATAACCTGGCTAAGATGAGGGGGCATCTCAAAATCTATGGTCAATGTACCACTCAAAAATAATCACAGGGCAAAGTCATTTTCACTTTCCTAACAGAAGAAAGCAAAGTTCACATACTTTTAGGTGACTTAGTCACCCACTTTGCCTGGTAGCTTGACCACTGTACTGATTTTATTGATTACTGTTTGTTTGTTTGGAGTTTTTCTTGTTTAATTTTATTTCATTTTATCTTGGGTAGGTGAAAGTGTGTTAGGACAGTCTTGTGGTTTTTTTGGGTAGTCTTGTGGTATCTTGTTGTCTTTTCTTTGGCGATTAAAAACTCTACTGATTTTACTCGATAATTATACAATGCAGAATTATTCTGATCACTAGCTCTTTGGCTTTGATTTTATTTGATTGTATATATCTACCCGGGGTAGATGAGAGTGTATTGGGGCACTCACTGCTCTGAGTCTAGTGCTAGTGGTGACTTTCAGGATAGTCTTTGTGTGTCTTGGAGACTCTGTCCTTTGGCGACTACCGACAAAGCGAAAAAACCTTTACTGATGTTACTCAATAAGTTTGCAATGCAGAATTATACTGACCACCTATTTTTGATTTTATTAAATTCTATATATTCTGGGTAGGTGAGTATAATTTGGGACAGTCTTAGGGTGTGTTGGGGGTAGTCTTGGTGTGATTAGTCACTCACGTCACTTAATAATTCAAGCAGTGGCCATCACATCTGAATTGCCATTAAGCGTATACCCAAAAAATATGCGAAAATAACATCTTGGCTGGGCCAACTGCAGTTCATTGATTTGTTACAGTTTCTGAATTTGTCTTTGAACACATTAGTGAGCAATTTAATCATTGGGAACATCACAGTCACTCCTAGGTATTGTCTCCAGTGCTCTAGCACTCCAAACATTGACCTGCTAGCGAGAAGAGTTGTGTATCCATACTAGCACGTGAGTCACTGGGACGAATTTGCTGAAAGTCAGTTGCCACTGATTTAAATATGAGTGTCTATCATGATTTTTGTCTGTGCACTGGTGGGGCCCCCAGATTTATGCATTTGCAAATATTTTTGTAACAAGTTTTATATGGTATTGAAATTTCTTCCTTCGTTCAAAACTACTTTCTAATAATTTATTTGTACAAATTACTAATGCACGGGGCAACTGTGAGATCAGGGCCTGATTGGGCCAAAACGGTCTAATTGGCCTAAGGCCAGACCTTTACTGGTGTGTTGTCGCTCACTGAAGTGTTTGAGAAAGATTGTGGCATGGACATGTACAAACTCAATCATGTCCATTACTTCTCAACACTGGAAATGGTTTGTTGTACATTGCTGTCAAAAATTTAAATTAATTTGGAATTACTCGCCTACATTGACCATCATCTGTTTATCGAGAGCTCACATCGTGGCATGATTTCATTGACAGTTCACAGACACTCTCACACAAACAACCCAAACAAATATTTATGACCCCTATGCTCATAACAGTTACATCATGTAAGTATTATAGTGGGATACCATAGCGTCAAGGGTCTTCAATGTTAAAATAGGGGGTTGTAATTTAACATGGGAATATCATGGGACTGTATGACATCAAGGGGAATTTAACATGGTAATATCGTGGAACTGTATAGAATCAAAGGGAATTTAACATGGGAATATATTGTGGGACTGTATAACGTCAAGGGAAATGTAACATGGGAATATCGTTGAGCAGGACAGAGAGATAACACAGACAACAGACAATAGACATTATACAAACATAAACTAGTCAAAAGTTTTTAAAAAATGTTGAGGCAAGAGAGCAAATCTTTTTGAGGCATATGAATGACCCTTACATTCACTTCATATATTATATACTATCCACACACACAGGAAGGAAAAACATACCACAAATATACTATCCTTACACACAGGAAGCAAAAACAAACCACAAATATACTATCCATACACACATGCAGAAGCAAAAACAAACCACAAATGTAATATCCACACATGGCAAGGAGCCAAATCAAAACACAAATATACTATCCACACACGTAAAAAAGCAAAAACAAACCAAAAATATACTATCCACACACGGGAAGGATAAAAAACAAACCCTTACTATCCTATCCTATCGACATAACTATAATATACTATCCACACAATGCAAGGAGCCAAAACAAACCATAAATATACTAACCACACATGGGAAGAAACCAAAACAAAACACAGATATACTATCCTCACACACAAAGAAACAAAAGAAACCACAAATATACTATCCACACATGTGAAGAAGCAAAAACAAACCACAAATATACTATCCATACACATGCAGAAGCGAAAACAAACCACAAATATAATATCCACACATGGGAAGGAGCCAAATCAAAATAAATATACTATCCACACACACAAAGAAGCAAAAACAAACCACAAATATACTATCCACACACACGCAAAAGAGAAAACAAACCACAAATATAATATCCACACATGGCAAGGAGCCAAATCAAAACACAAATATACTATCCACACACGCGAAGAAGCAAAAAACAAAAACCTAAATATACTATCTACACACTGGAAGGATAAAAAACAAACCCTTACTTTCCTTTCCTATCCACATAACTATAACATACTATCCACACAATGGAAGGAGCCAAAACAAACCACAAATATACTATCCACACATGGGAAGAAACCAAAACAAAACACAAATATACTATCCACACACGCGAAGAAGGGAAAACAAACCACAGATATACTATCCACACATGCGTAGAACAAAAAACAAACCAAAAATATACTATCCACTCACGGGAAGGAGTAAAAACAAGCCACATTATTACTATCCACACACAGGAAGGAGAAAAGAAACAAACCCAAATTTACCATCCACACAGAAGGGAAAGTTAAAAAACACACTCTACTATTCACACAAACGTACGTAAATGCTTAAAAACTCCAAAAATCTACTATTTACACAAGCCTACGCTCACTTATGCAAACATACTTTGCTATCCACACAAAGATAAGTGAGCTCATACAAACACACACTCATACAAACACACACACACACTCATTTTTTTACTTACAAACATTAATTACAATATAAAAACTCACTGACTAATTGACAAGCTACGGAAAACAAAGTGCTTATAGGCACACTTCTAACAAAGTCAAACAAACGAAGTGTTTATGAAGACACTTCTTACAAAGATAAATAAATGAAGTGCTTATAGACACTTCTATTTTTATTCTAACTTACTAGCATACCACTGGCAATTGAATTAGTATCTCTTTTCAAAAGTATTGGGTAGCCCTGAAAAGGGCTGTTTTGTGGACGAAGAGTTATGGCAATCTTTGTTGTCTAATATTGCGTCCCCGTCTTGCAGCAGACTTTCCCACAGGATAGGGTCTGCGTCTTCAGAAAGAGAAGGAGAAATCTTTGGTGTCAACACAACAGTCGATAAAACCTCTGTCTGGTTCCTGTCACTGCTGTTGCTGCTGCTGTTTCTGAAGTCTGTACTTTTCTGCAGGCATCGGTATCGGTCTTTGACACGATGCAAATTCACGTAAGGTTCGTTCAACTTGGCTGATCTTGAGCACATCTTCATAGAAGGATGAGTCAACAATGGATGGTCATACTGGAGACTACCCCACTTTATATGGTTCAAGCGCAGACGCAATCGAAAACATCCCTACACTGTTTTGAGTCGAAACGCTAGAATAGTTTGTTTTGAGGGATAGAGAGAAGTCAAAGAGCATAGTTCATCATAAAAAAATTGGAAATAAACGACAGACGCCTTTTTTCAAAAGACAACATTTTTATTCAAATAAATAACATCCAACAATCAAACAATTAACAAATTTTTAAATTCGATAAATTAACAATTAAACAAACAAACATTTTTTAAAATAACAATCTATTTTGGACAAGGTTGACAACGTTGTGAAGTGAAGCTAGACTTCCACTGTTGGAAGTCATCGGGTCATTGATGTACATTACGTTTCCTAGCTAAAGACAAAAGATAACCATAATGTTCACAAAACCATCGATCTGCTTTCTCATCGTTTCTAGGGGAGTGACGATCAAAATAAGTTACTAAATGTTCTAAAGAATATCCAAGACTGCGTTGATGAAGAAAATACACACAATATTGTCTTTCACCATGGAACCTGTGCCTTGTAATTCCACATTATTGAATCGTGTCTGCGCATGTATTCTCACAAAGTCGGTGATATCGTCTTCCAAAGGGCGCAATCCATACGTATCTAAATACTCTACGCAACCATCTTTAGGAAAATAGACGGCTACCCAGCGGGTTCCTGAGAGATGATTATCGTCCGTGTTGATAACATAAGCTTGATTTTCTTGAGGTTTGGGATGAGGTAGTTCATCTTTAGCACACACAACAAGATTCCAAGAAGCAGTGTACGAACTGTGGTTCATAAGGTAATAAAATTCCCAGCTATCCATTTTTGTGAAGTTTTTTCTTGTTTTGTCTTCACAGTTAATGATAAGTGATCAATTCAATCTTGTCTCTCTTTGAACATGTCTGACAAGTAACCGTTTCTTCGCTTCGTCTCGGCTCTCTGAGCCAAGAGAGCTTTGATGCGATGGATCTCTAGTGTCATTAATCGAGGAAAGGAATGTTCACGCAAGTCCTTATAAAACTGATGCAACACGGCTTCTATCGAAATTTGACTCCAAGCTTCGTCCAGATACTCGTCCAATTCTTCTTTTTGACTCAGCATCAGACATTTGTCGTGTTGAATTTGACATGCATAGAAATCTTTCTTGATTTATTCCGTAATATGTTCTGCAAGATATTTGGCAAAAACAGAGAATAAATGCTGGTCTTGTGCTGGCCATCTGGACTACATCACTATGTCCTATTCATCTTTGTCTTTGGGTTCTACTTCCACGGTCTCCTCCCATTCCAAAAGATTCTCCACTGTTCAAAGAGGGATAACAGTCTTCCATAGTTTCTAATAGTCTAGAATGAAGTCTCTCAAACTGTTGATTTCTATGGTATTATCGAATTTGGCATACAGGATGACGTTCACCGTATTGTGTACAGGTACTGGCTTTGCAAGCTGTAGTTCCACACGAATCAGTCCGGATTTTATTGGGTGGAAATGTCCCTCGTCGCTGCCTTGGTCTGGGGTGAAATCAAAAGTCCACAAAGTGTAACCTTCTGCATAATCCTCGTACGTAATATCGTGACTAGTGTTGGTTCCTAAGTATCATATGGCTTCGTATATGGACAAGTACGATCTCAAGTAATTCTTCTCGTCGCTAAAGTCAGGTTCGAAAGGTCTGGTACATCGCGTCTGACTTCGATCTTGGACACATTGTAGTGCTGACACTCAAAAGTATTTTCCTCGAAGGCTCCATTGAAGGCTGTATTTTTGACGATACCAAGGATCAAACGTTTGGGTAACTGCCCCTGGAACAGATGATCTTCGTTCATGGATTGATGTTCAGCGGGAATGGTGAAAGTTTTCACTTCCTTGCGTAGTACTGGATTTTTGGCCGTCGTTCTACTCAAAGTGTGACTAATGTCGTTTCCGACTTTATGTAATCCTTCCACACGTCACACGTAAAGCCTGGCTTCTTGGATGTTGATTTTGTAATAGACAGCATCACTTATCTAATGGAAAGCGGCACTGCTACGATTCAGTCTCAGGCGGATATCGTCACCGTTCAGCAAATACTTCTCTTGCAGACACATGTCTAAATGCAAACAATCCATCAGTTCTAAATTTTTGTTAGGGTCTTTAATTTTGTTACGTTGGGCATTGAATCCCACATTGTGGTTGGAGTCTTTATCTGTAATCAAATCGGTATCGTCAAACTTGCCTGCTGCGTCAGGTTTCCATACCACGCAAGCATCCAGATGGGTGTTTTTGGCTTCTTTTCCGTACGCCAAGACATTTTTCAGGTACGCTCGATAAGGGTGTGTCCATGCTGCTACTGATCAGTTTGTTATTCAAATACAAATCTACTCCACTGAACAAGGAATGCATGAAATTGTTGACGGGGGCTACTTTATCTTCTCTTTTATATCGGGACCGTCTGTTGACGTGCCGATCACTTTCACATTCAAGTACAAGTAACTGCTATTCAGATCGATGTAATCTTCGGGCTGTCCTTTGATTTCAAACGCGATGGGAGCTGACCCTGAGTCTGTAACAGAGGAGATGGGATGAAATTCGACCAATTGGGATTCTTGTATTGTCTTCATAGTAGGTGGCTTAGCAAACAGGTCCAGTTCCGACTTGGAACAGATGCAAGACTCTCCGTGCAACCTTTTATTTTTTTGTTTCTATGATTTGTTTCTATGATTTAATAATCAAAAACGTCTAAGTCTCGAGCAGTTCTTCTTTTCTTTGTCTTTCTAGATTTATGAATGTCAAGTCTTCAGAAGGGGTGTTTTCGTTATCTCTTTCTGCCTTGTCCTTTCTGTGGTGTCCGGGAAGCGGGAATGCCTGACTCAGTGGTGTTCAGGGCATTTATAGGAGTTTCTCGTCGGCCCAAAATATCTTTGCCTGTTTGAAGCAAGACAGTTTTGCCTGCTCTCAAGAAAGCTTAATTCGGGTTTTGTTTATCATGATGACATTTTAGAGAAATTCTTTGCCGTGCGTCAGTGCGGCATCTTTCAAAGGGTTCAATCCTCGTGTCACCATCGGTTTCAACACCGGAGCCACCGAACGAAATGCTGAGTTCAACATATCTCCTAAACCATGTCCTCGTTGTCGGTACACTGGATACATGACTTTCAATTCGTTAGAGAATCGTTTTCGAAAATTGAGTTTCACCGTGGCTTTTCCTTTGGAAAATTCTTTTATTGTAATGTTGACAGTGTCGAAATACGACCTACTAACGGATAAATAGTGAGGATCTACAAACTCGTGGTGAACGTGATAGGTATTTCAACATTCCTGGTTATTGGCCGTGGTACTATCCACTTTGAAAGGAATGACACGCAGTAACGGTACGGAGGTGTGTCCAATCACGTTAAACTCCACTACATCGAAGTACACACAAATCAAATTTGAGTCTTTCGTTCAGTTTTACCAGGATCCAAAAGCCCTGAAAAATCATTTTTACTGCTGATCTTGGGGCCAACATTCTGTGCTACATTCTGTGGATCTCCACCCCAAATTTCAAAAACAAACTACCATTAAACCTGAGGGAAAATGTGTCGGTATCCCGAAATTGTATGATTAGTCGACGAGCCACTTTATTATACTCAATCTAAACACTTCTTTTTGGCTCTGTTCAGGGCTTTGCCAAAAGCTAAGTCGAACCTGTCCGCACGACACGAAAGACAAAAATACTTAGAAGCCAATTGGTTAAGTACAACGATAAAATACACATCAAAACGATCAAAGTGGAATATAAACAAGTCTCTGTACAATATGTGTTTGGGTAACCAAGATGTCATAGGGACAGCGTGTAATGTTCTTATAGGCTCTACATGGGGTAATGTCACACAAGTGTCCTCCCGGAATGGTCTTTCAGGAATGTCCATGACAGTCGTGTCCTGAAGGGATTTGGTTGTCCTCGGTGACGGGTTCTTCTGGTACTGTCTCTAACACAGGTTTAAAAGTGACTTTTTTCCTTGAACGTTTAAATGAAGGATCACAGTTCTTGAGCATATTGGGCCACATCTTTGGTCCAAGCCTTAAAACCCGAATTTTTCCAGTAACGCACATCTGTCCAATGAGGGTGTAAGTCACAAGCTACACACACATAGTCACATACATCTTCGGTACCTAAAAGTTGACGAATCTTTTTTCCCGTAGAGGTCGAGAAGTATCCAGATGAAAACGCGAGGCTTTTAACAAATGAGTCTCTCGTGGACACTTAAAGGGACCACTTTCATGTTTTATTTGGTGGTAAGTACTGTTCTTAAAGAGTCCTAAAGGAATCGACTGGTAAACGAAATCCCAGAAAACAAGTCACTAAGACACACACCACACGTCGGCCCAAATTCAATGGACACAGTTCTCGTAGTAAGTGTTGGTAATCTTAAACTATTTTAATAGTCTTGATTTCCTTCCACGGAATATGTTGTATCACTTCTGATAAAAGTTGTTGCATGGTAGCCCGTTTTATATCATCTTTTGTGTGAGCTAATAAGTGTACCTTCTGCACGTTCGTATGCACAGAGATGATCCAGAGACGAATATAAATTGTTTAGTCACTGGTTCACACACTACACATTGCATAGCATTTTCCTCTAAAAATAAAATTCGATAGAGTAAAAGATTTTGGTAATCCTCTAACCCTTCCTCTGGAACTCGTTGTAGTATGACCAACATGTAACAAGTAGGATGAGTATACACCACAGTCGTCTGGTCCTCGTCCAGTTGAACAATGCCTGACCACTGGAACAGGTTCAAATGAATCGGTCCTCTTATAGCATTTGGGTACCAGAGGTTTAAACTGGTGACGTAACGGATGCAGTTGTTCTTTGCGTTGAACTTGTATTTTGACCAGCTCTCGGTAAATGCGTTCTCTCAACTACACAGGCGAACCACTAATACTCTCTTGTAAAGTATCCATGATCATGTCAGTCAGTATTATTTTATTTACATTCTTCTCCGAGAGCGGAATTAAATAACATAGTGAGTAATTTCTGACCAGTTCCATTCAGGGTAACGGTCACGAATGTCAATAAAATAATCTGATATCAACAGTCTAAAGCGGAATAATAGGATGAACGCACACTTGATCCAGAAAAATCTGATGCGTTTGTTGACTTCTTTCACTTTACTCTTGTGAATTTCTCGACACATAAGTTCTACAGTCACCCATTGAGGTTTTGCTTGGCAAGTCTCTGCCAAACGTCCTTGTATATCTTCTCTTGCATTTCGTTTGGTAATGTTTGAGTATCATTTTAAAAATGGGGTTTAAATACTGGTCTCGTGGTGTCCAACGTTTGAACCCTTCCTGCTCAAAGTATTTCTTTTCAAATTTTTTTTTGATCTTCAGGAGTGTGACACCAAGAAGGATAGCCACTGGCTTCTTGTTTCAGTTTCGAAAATGCATGCACGTAGTCTGCAAAAATACGTTTCTGAGTCTCGTCGCCCCTGTGGCATCTTTGTTTTGGGAAAGTGGAAAATTCCGTACACTTCTAACAGTTGGTATCCCATGTCTAGAGCTTTGAACAATTTTACGCTGACCCACGTTCCCGTCAAGGCGCGTTCTTCCTGGGTGTGCTGACAAGGCTGGTCTTGGTTACACGTTCCGGCACAAGTACGGCACAAGGGAAACATCAGTTTTCCTTGGCAATGGTGAGATAACACGGGATGGTACAAATCCATGGGAGGCAAGACTTTGCACTTGATCAATCCTTCGTATTGTCGAATGGTGTCGAATTATTCCGTCAGCAATTGCGGATGCCCTGCAGGAAAGCGACACTATTTACACACGTAAGGATACAGTGAACACACGTCCAAGTATTTGATTTCATCTTCTTTCTCTTCGTCGGCGTGGTACAGCAAACAAGTGGCATTTTTCCGTCCTCCGTACATACTGTCTCTCGGGTTCAGTGGGTCCACCAACTTGTAACTTTCCACGTTGCGTTTAAACTCGGGATCGGTTTTCAAACAGTGTTTGTACTCCTGTTCCCACATTTCCACCACTTGCTGTTATTGCTGTTCTAACTTCAAAAGCCTCTGACAAGTGGCCTCGGACAAGTCTTTCATGGTCCGTTGTAAAACCTGATTTTTAGTGTTACTTTCTGGGTAAAAGATGGGACATTTGTCAAATAAGCATTCGTTAAACTCGTACACGATCTTGGGGTTTTCTAAGACCCAGCCATCCACTGAATATGTTCCGATAGTCTTTTCGCCTCCTCCGTTGCGGACGTAAAGAACCCATTTGTCTTCCTTGCCGCACAAGTAATGTAGCCAGCGTAGGGCTTTGACCGAATATTGACGTTTGACGAAGTTGGTCGTTAGAGGGATGATGACAGCCAGGGTGTTTTCGGGCATAAATCATTGGCGGTATACTAGGTAACATGCTTTGGCAATGGTGCAGGCCTCATTCAAAGGATCGACCCCTCCGTGTTTCATGAACAGTTCTCGAAATGTTCCACAGCAACGCTGGAAAATGTCCACGTCAGAACGAATCTACTTTAGCATTTCTTCTGGCAAATAGGGTAGAACGGATCCTTGGCATTATTGGTACGTATGCCTTGTCCACAATTAGGGCACAATCTCAGAAGATGAAAAGCACTTTTCTGCTGTGAACCTTGCGTCTTGATATGTTGTTCGTAACAGCCAGGGCTGACAAAAGTGCAGGGCAATGCACTCGTGCTTATCCTTCGCCAAGACAGGGTTGAGAGGCCATTCATCCATCACCTTTCGATTCACAATGCTTGTGTTTCTCTCGATTGTTATAGCCATAGTCACATTTCTGACAGTAACAACCGTATCCCAAGAATGTGGTGATACTGGTGATGGCATCAAAATGTTCATCATGATAACAGACGGGAGTGTTTTTTCCGTCTTTGAAAGCTTTGCCTCAAAACAATAGAGGTCCGCGCACTTCTTGAGGGTGCACTTTCATCGTGTAGCTTGGAGCTAGGGCATTTTGCAATTTTTGCATTTCAGGAATGCCACATGGTGTGTCTTTGTACAGGCCCGCTTGTTGTACAAGCAGTTCTGCTTCTCATTGTTGTTTGGCTAGGTCCGATTGCTGAATGGTTTTCCAGGCTCTTTTCCATTCTCCTGTGTCGTTCTTGTTGGGATGTGTTCGTCCCACCACGATGGCCCTGGCTAAAAACATCTGGTCTGGAGGGTTGTTAATTTGGACGAGGCTACGCTTGATGCTAGGAAGGTCGTCCACCAATAACATCTTTTTGCGTCCCGCCCTTTGGGGAAGAGACGCGTGAGTCATAAACAATGTCGCTTTTTCATCAGTGATGTGAAACTTGTCATTGGATTGTTGTACGTGTTGAATCTTGTCGATGACTTTTGGAAGGTGTCAATTCTGCAGGGCTGCTAAACTCGATCCAAACGGAGGACTTTAAATTGTCGTGATGAATGGAAAGTCTCAAGCGATCGTCTTCTTTAGCTTCACATTGTCGTTTCAGAGTGGTTAACAAAGAATCGCACACCTCAGTGATGAAGCCCTCTGCTTTCTCATGTGGTACGTTGAACATGAAATCTTTAAACTTCACCGTGTAGGTGTAAGCCGTCGTTCTAAATTTTCCAGAGAAGCGCTTTTCCATCTCTCCAATGTGATAGTACTTGTCAGGGTTTACTAATGGTGGTGAACTTTGACTAGGTGTAGAGTCTCTGGGTCTGGATCCTGGCTCACTCATGTAATCTTCAAAATCACTGGCATGAATTTGTGCCATAACTTCAGCTACTGTACGAGGCGATAAATCACGTTTCTGCCTCTTACTTTCTTCCGCTTTCTCCACGACATGATTAGATCGTTTCAACTTGACTGCGACAGGTAAAATGACTGCATGTTAAAATCAATGGGTCACTCTATATCCATGTCAGACCAGCGTATATATAAAGGGAGTGTAACTTCCCTTACAATATTCATTTTACACTCACACCGAGCAGAAACATGGAAGAGCCCAACCAGATTGAACTTTTGATCAGAGCTTTCATAAGTAAATTTCCTTCAGACAAGCCGACGGTCTACTCACCCTCCTTTCAAGATAAAAGTCAAGATACTTGCTATATCTGCAGGAAGAAAGGGCATTGGTCTTCAGTGTCCAGACCGTCAAAAAAGCAAGACAGGTGCTAGAAGAGACAAATGTCAAGATACATGTTATCATTGTCAAGAAAAAGATATTGTTCTTCAGAATGCCCTAAGAAACAACAGGAGCATGAAGAAGAGAGTGGTTCAGACCAGGAAGAAGAAGGTGTACCCTCCCCAAAGGAAGTATCTGGACATGTGCAGAAAGAGAAAAAAGAAATGAAAAGAAGACGAGAAGAAAGTGAGAAAGAAGAGGAGGAACATTCTGTGAAAGTAAAGAAATTTAAAAAAAACAGAGAGCGTGAACACAGAAGTCTATGAACTTTTTAAAGTGTGAGTTGTGCTGTGAATTGAATTGTAAAATTTGTACCAGAATAGACCAGGCAGAAAACGTGTCTATTGGTTTTGCTTTTATAGAAAAATAACCTTCACTCAGGCACTCACTCAAACATTCATACACGTATATCATGGGGTAAAAAGGGCTTTTGAGTTTTAATTGGATTTTAGCAATTGAAATACTATCTCTTTTCGAGAGAAGTGGATTGCTCTGATATAAAAACAAACTCAGGAACGGGAAGTAATCATCTTTAACTGCCTTAAGCCTTTGCACGGCCAAGGCCTACTTCTGGACTGGCTCCTGTCTATGATGATTTGGTTGAAATCACTAGCGGTGGTATCGCAGGCGTAGTAACAGGGTTAGGTTGTTTGGCTCAGGAAGGCCTTTTTCTCTTGGGTCGTAATAAAGAAGTCTGATACATTTGTTTCAGACTCCTTAACTCTGCTAAAATGTCTAGTCCTTGTTTCTTCTCTGCTGCTTCTTCCTGTCGTTTCCTTGCCTCTTCTTTTTCTAGCTGTTGTTGTTGAAGGAGAAAAGCTTGTTCTGCTTCCTTCTGTTGCTGTAAAAAAGTCTCCAATTCTTCTTTCCGTCTCTGTTTAAAATCCTCGACGTGTGATAAAGAATGTGTCTTATTAGGTTCCGTCATGTTTGAAAACTGTGTCACATGGATTGACTGCACACAGACGCTAGCGCAACTAAATAGGGAATGCGACGTCACAGTCATCTATCTTCGTATTGGAAGACTGACTCCGTGTTGAAACTAAATTTTGCAACCGTGTTTGGATTGGTGAATAAAATCCATTTCGATCCGCTCTTCCCCTATAAATAACCCTGTTCAGTTCATTCCCATCACCTCTTCTCGTCACATGACGTGGGCCAACGTAGAATCATCTACTCTCGTATCTACAAAGCTGTTACGTATGGACTTACCCATGTATGTGAAATCATCATGGACAATTATCAGGATCACCGATACGAGTGTTTGGAAAAGAAGAATGTATGTGGAAATACAAGTCTGTTTGGAGAGTGTTCTCATATACGGTTCATCAGACAAAAGAAGTTTCAGGAAGTGAAGAAGACCTGTGCGTTGCCCTCTATGTTAACGGAATGATGTTAACAAAAATCCAAAATCCCTTTTCAGGGTCACTCATATGCCTCGAAAAGATTTGCTTTCTTGCCTCAATTTTTTTAAGACCGTTGACTAGTTGTTTATGTTTGTATAATGTATATTGTCTGTTGTCTGTTATCTATGTCTCTGTCCCGCCCACCGATATTCTCATGTTACATTTCCCTTGACACTAAACAGTCCCACGATGAATTACCATGTTAATTTTCCCTTGACGTAATATAGTCCACGATATTCCCATGTTAATTTCCCCTTGACGCCAGGGTACAATCCCCCCCCCCCATTTTAACAATGACGTCCCTTGACGCTATAGTATCCCACTATAATACTAATGTAGCTAACATTAATAACCTTTATGAATAGGCAATGGTACAACCGTTACGAGTTGGTGGATTTCGGTGGATTAATCCTAGATACATTAACATACAAAATCACGTACGAGATTACAACACCGACAGTGACCACGGATACTTCTTTGATCTAAAATATCAGGAACAGTTACATGAGCAGTTACAACGATTATCCTAAAGTGCTAGAAGCATTGTCCACGTATCATTCTTAGGATCAAACACAAGATCCATCTAGTGCCTGAATTTTGTCAGCTTGCTTGGATGGTTCCCTATAAACAAATGAATAAGGAGCTACTCTCTGAGTTTGAAAAGGATTTCTTTGAACACTTTAACAAAGCTGTGTTCAGAAATGAAATGGAGAATTTGCGCAAATGGGTTCAAGTGGACCTAGTTCGTAGTACTGGTAAATGAAAACATCGAAGGCTCAAAGCTAACCCGGATGTGGGGATCTGCGTACGCTCTGTTATGAGTTGGGGATGGGGTGCTCCCAATATTTATTTGAATTACTACGGAATTCCCACCCTGGCTTTTTTTGTTCTTGTAGGAAGTCAAATTAGTGATAGAGAGAGATACAGCTACGAGCCCCAGCAGTCAGCAATACCGACAACACAAAGGTGAAATTCAAAAGAATAACAATTTAATACAATCTAAATGATATTAATTTCTCAACCAATCTTCTTCCTCTCGACCATGTAACAACCTATTTCATCACGTGATTATAGTGTGAGATGGCTTTCCCCTGTACTTGGTTTCTACTCATCTGTGCTCTATTCTGCTAATTCCTTTCCTCCTTCTGGCGTTCTCCGTACTGCGATTCTTCCTATCCTCTTCCCCTTCTTGTCTCCTTTTCTCCTCTTCCTTCTCTCTCTTTCTCCAGAACTAGGCTTATTCTCTGCCTACTGCCTTGTTCTGTCCTGTCTCTCTGAGACTCGGGACATGACTACCCGGTAGTTCTGTACCCAAAAACTTCCTGTGAAAAACACAAGGACGTTTGCATGTTTCGTTAGCCATCTCACTCACACTAAATCAACAATCAATCATTAGATAGAGGCTATCTACATCTCCGTTCACGCATTCGTACACATTGAAAACCACACACGTTCTTATAAAAACAACGTTGCAATAAAGAGCGGTATCCTACTTATCATACAGACATCACTAAATTGCGTCACATCAATATATTCTTTAATCTCATTATTCTCAACAATATCACAACAATCAGACACATTTCCGTACATTACACTCCCACAGGTGTACACAAATATTCAAATATTATTTAAATTTAGACACCGCAACCATTTCCAAAGTTACAATTTAATTCAACTATTGCAAAATCTAGAACATCACATAAATAAATACACTAGTTTACCACGAAGTAACCATATGGCGAATTACAATATTAATTCTGACTACGAGCTAGCAATCTTACAATTCTAGTAAGTAAATATACATACTGCACATAATTACAATGCCATAACATTCTGCAACAATCGAGCAAATAACTCACTGACCTTTACGAACCTTTCTGTACTTGAATGTACCAAGGTTTCTTTTCCCGCCAATTCACGAGTGGCTTCTTCGGAGTTATTGGTACAACTTCTCAGTACGATGCTTCACAATGACTAATTCGTTCCCAGCCCAACATGACTGTTAAATTCTGGTTCGAATTGATGGCCCCACCCTTCCTCAGTTCCAATTGGATATCAATTCTACCCCAGTCGGTTCAGTTTAACAGACGAGCCTCAGGCCATCTGTCAAAGCGGGGAGATTTACAACAGCATCGAGGGTCCTTTGTTCTAGAACAATGTTTCCAACGTCTACATGTTAGTTTTAACACCTAACGATGTGGGTTCTTGTAAAACACGAATAGCTACGATAGACGCAGGGTCTACATACACATGGCGCTAACCCATTCCTTTGTTCCAGACTTACGTAATCGTGGGCAGGCAAACGTGACACCGGTCTTTAAATCTAGAAATATATTTGATGGTGGAGTCATTGGCATTCACAGCAAAATATCGAAATTCAACTGACAAAGCCTCTCTACGTGGATTTGTCAACTCTGCTCATGTACTAGATCTATTATGACTAGATTAAGCCAATTTACCAGGTAGGATCAAAATGTACATCGACACTGACTCGCTACTGATGTATTTTGCAACCAATGTGAACGCGAACATGGCTGAACCAAATTTAGTAAAGCATTTGGTATTAGCAATTATCCAACAGAACATCTGTTTTTAGTAACACCAAAAAAAGGTTATTGGTAAATTCAGGGACGGATGCTCGCGTAAAACAATCGATAGGACTGTGGGATAAAAATGTACTCAATTACGTGTTAGACCCAAATACATTAAAAAGGCCAACGGTGTTCACTGGTTTATTATGCAAAAGTATTAGCAAAATGATTTATGTGGAATGCCGTCAAGACTGATATTAAATTGCACACACTGCAAATATAATCTTGTTTCAGAAACAGCGCAGGTTTTTTTTTTACCGATGCACTGAAGTGAGTATCTCATCGCTTGATAGCAAGCAAAGGATTCTTCCAGACGGTGTCCCCACTTGTGCATTTGGCCATCATGCTAACGAGTGATATCCATAGACATCCCAGTATCAAAATCTCGTCTTAAGAAAGTCGCAAGGGGATGTAGCTTGTTTGGAACCATTAACTTGTTTTGATAGGAATGTTACGGTAGTAAAGCTCTTGGCGCATTATCAGTGGTTCCCAACCCAAGGTCGCGTCCCAAATAAGGGTCGCGAGGATGTTGGGGGGGGGGGGGCGCCAGGATTTTTGTTTGTTGGTGGCAAAACGTATCAAGAAATGAAAACGGGGTCGTAATGTTCGGAATGGTAGCGGCCAAAATGGTTGGGAACCACTATTTACATATATTTTTTCAAACAACTGACAGCAAAATGTATTGGACTTTGTCGTTTTTATGAAGGTCTTCAAAATAACAAAAATAAATCTTGTTTGTAGTGGCAGCTTATTAAATATATTTACGTAATAACCATTGCCGTAAGGTAATCCAGGTGCTCATATGAGTTAAAAATAGATACAATGTATAATTTCTAATTCCCTCAATTGAATTCATGTAATATAGATATACCTATAATCACCAAAATTGTTCACAAAAATTGTACAATGCTCTACACGATCTAAAATCGAAAAGGTTGCACTGCTAATAACCAAAACAAATAACAATACTAATTTCGACAGTATGTTGAAGACATACATTACCGCTGCATGTCCATCATTTAAGACTTCAAAAAAAAAAAAAACTGACAATGCGTTTATGTATTTGAAATAAACATTAGTTATGCCACAGAACACGTTTTTATATGGTATATAGTATTACCATATTCCGTTCGTACGTACGTCGCGGTACGTTTTGCGCTTTATGTCAGTTTCACGGGCAATACGGTGAGCTGGGAAAAGGCATTTTCAATTTAACATTGTTCTCCTGTCGCTTATATTTAAGTTGACCGACATGTCTAAGGCACTCACCTTTAATGATCACCGACATCACACCTCTGTCCACGTGGGTTCAAATGGCGTGGGTATGTGACATAGCATGCCAGTAGCTCCCACTGTAGTCCATTGTTCTTCTCGGGGTTTTCTCTGGTTCATTTTCCAACAGCCACACTGGTCACCAAATTTAGCTGTTCATGTGTTGAACGATGGCGTTAAAACCACAAACCCATGTCAGTCAATAACATTTAAATTGAGATGTACGAACGATATGATCTCTTCAGATGCTATGACTCCGAAAGCAGTTTTTTTTTTTTTGATGTTAATAGCAAGATTTAGGATAGTTGGAATCAGAAGGAAAGAAATCTTTACAATCAGACGAGGGTGTTGAAATTTTTAGTTTATCCTTATAAAAGACTATCGTGTATTGTTACCCCAATATTTAGTACTCTTCCTTTAAATGTTAGGGTTGAATGGGATGGTGTGAATGAGGTAGAGAGTCATCATGCAGTGGTGGTCATTGAATACCATCTCTCACTCTTGATATTTGAAAGATTGCCTGATATTACTAACGAAATTTATATTCTGTCCTCTACTGACATTTAGGACTTTTAAACTGTATATTACATTTGAACTGGTAACATATGTATGAGGGCAGAAGTTTTAGAAGAGTTTCAATATTTGTTTATCTGTACACATTTGTTTTTAACGAGACAAAGCTTCTGCGTAGACTCAGAGTTTTACCTGACAGCAACCCTGATTAACCTCTGGAAATAATCTCCACGCTAATAAATAAAAATTATGAATGCGTATGAAAAGCATTATGAGTGTTTATGAATGAACTGCCTTTTTAAGAATAATAGAGGGGATTCGTTTCATTTTAATTTCATTGTTTATACATGTCTATGACTGTGTTTCTGTTTAATAATATTTGCTTTTATCTAAATTGGTTACAGTAAGCACCTACAGAATGTGCTTGTGTTTATTTTCAAACGGCATGTTGTATGTGTGTTGCTTATTATGTATTTGGAATTGAGGCGTATTTACCACACACATTTTGTACGATCTTACCATGTCTCAACAATTATTTAGTAACAACAGCCCAACGTTCTTTACCTGACAAAGTTTCCTCTTTACAATTTTTAATTCATTAGTTCCGTAACTTTAGAAATGTGTATTTCATGCACTGAATGTACAGTTCTTATGGCTGTCTCGTGTACTCTGTAACTGTATGAATTATGAATACGCCAGACAACAAAAGAAAGATATCTCTCTCTCTCTCTCTCTCTCTCTCTCTCTGCGTCGATTGATTGATTTTCACACTAAATAATTCTAACTTTCCTAAGATGAATACTGTATGCCACCTTAAATGTACCTTGTATGCTCTCCAAAGCCACAAGCAAGTGCATTGTATTGTATTGTATTGTATTGTATTGTATCGTATCGTATCGTATTGTATTGTATTTTATTGTATTGCATTGCATTGTATTGTATTGTATGCCATACAGTATGGTATCGTATTGTATTGTATTGCATTGTATTGTATTGTATTGTATTTACGTCTCAGTTTAGTCATATTTATTTATATCTAAGACATGCATTATTTTAAAATAAATGACCGTCAAATGACCTTTAGTTCAGCAGGAGTGGTTTGCAATGTATCGAAACGGGTATGGAGTGTTGCAGGTCGTGCGGAACCTTTTATTTGTTTTCAAATGTTAATACCTGTTGTGGATGTGGTGAGTAATAATATCTGACCTTTTAAACTTTTATTAATAATCAACTTTCTGGCGCGGAAAGTGATAAATAGTCAATTCAGATTAAAGATAAAAGGTGAACGGCGTCAAAATAATTAATCTTAAAAATCAATTTTACAATCCGTACGATCATTAATTGTATAACATTACACGATGCTCATTTTGGGGAAGTACATTTTTTTAATATCAGCACAAAATTGGTAATCGTGAACTAATTATGGTTCACCTAAGTTATACTAAACATTTTATAGATATACATCTCACTGTACAAAGATATACTCAAGTGACTGGTGTAATGATAAATAAATGTCTGCTGGATACTCAGTTTTAACTAATTCTGTACCTTAAACACTTACTCAAACTGTCAATATTGTTCTTCCATGTTTGGATATATTTGTCCCGTGTTATGCTTCAGTTAAGATATCTCAGGTAAGAATAAAAATGTTGATTTAGGCAAACTTTTGGCAGTCCACAGTTTTGTAGAGCGGTTGAAATACATTTGAAATACAGTTCAATCGTTTTAAGTGAAAGCCCATAACGAGACAGTGAAAAAATGATACACAATACAAAATGTGTGAAAACTAACTTTTTTTAAACCATAAACAATTTTACCCAACAATTTCACCACTTGTGATCTTCTCAATTCGTTTTTGGATTGATTTATAAAATAAATTTGTCAACAGATTATATAAACTCTGTGTTTCATAATAGCACACCTCTTTGAACTGTACATTGGAATGAGTGCAATAGAACATCACATGATTTCGATTGGATATTTATTGGTATTTAATTTTTTTAAGATTTCCAATGAAATTTAAATGATGAGAAGAACATGATTATGTTCTACAAGCAGATATGTATATTTTTATAATGTAATTTTTATTCACGCCCTTACTACCATTCGTATGTATGTATGTATGTATGTGTCTACGTATGTATGTACCCTAAACGTACGTCACGGAAAGTGATACACTGTGGGAAAATCAGAGTGCACCAAAGTCAGCATGTTCTCAGACTAGTATCGCTGTTAAATATTTATGCCTAGCGCTGCCGATCATCGGTTGAGGTGTTTGAGGAAAAAACACGTCATATAAAAGATAACTGATTAGCCAAAACTCTGTTGTCTTTGGTACTTACCCTCCTTATTCTGAAAAGTTTGAATAATACAGAATTTAAAGCAAAATGTACCTTCAACTGAGTCAAACATCCACCATGGCGTCTTAAACTTGCCTTAATGCATCACTTCGATGACTTAAGCTGTGTAGGGGGTGAAATTGGGTCACAACTATTACTTCCGGGTCAGTACTCATGAATGTAGTCCCAGTCTATTTTTTAGAGCATTTCTTTTCTCTCTCCTTTCATGGCGATAGAAGAATTGGATTTAGGCATTCTTAGAGTTGCTTTCAAGATAATTCTTTAGAATTTGAGTGTCATGGTGTGGTTATCCGTGTTTAATTCAGCGACATGTGCACGGTGAGTAATGAGTGAAATATGGAATCAGGTCACAATTAGTACTTTCAGTTCAGTACGAATGTAGTTCTAGTCTATTTTTAGAACAATTTTTCCTCTCTCATTTTGGTGGTGATATAAGAGTTTTATTTATTAATGTTTGGTAGGGATTTAAAGGTAATTGTTTATTCTTGAGAACATAAGCTCCGGGTTTGGTTGTCCGGGTGTATTTCGGCGACCGTGCACAGTGAGTAATAAGGCCTTGGTGATGATCCGGAAGTGAAATCTGTGTTCTGTTTACATGCTGATGTGTTGACAGTCCAGCATCTCAAAAAAGAGCAGGTCAACCTTTGACGAGAACTTCACCGTGATGTCATCTGTGAAGGTATCTTAGATTAATATATGACTTGTACTGATTGTCACACAGTGGAATGGTCAGTACTGAGAAACAAATGTAGAGAACATATAGTAAAATTAATTGTGTTATATGGCCATATCTGACCCAATGCACGGCGATTTATTTATAGTCCAGTCAATCAAAATAAAAAAAATATAGCAGAAATGAAGTACCAGTCACTAAAGCTGTAAATATAACGTTCTATCCAACACTATTGGACTCTCTTTTGTACCTTGGTGCGAAAAAAAATTGTGTTATATATAGTACAATAATAGTGTACTTCAAAAACGAAGTGAAAAGAGCAGTGTACACGACACGAATCTGTTGTTTTGTTTGCCATGATACCATGTCCGCTTCGTAAGCTTGTACAGGGATGGTGAGGGGATCGGCGTAAACATAGAAGGCTGATTTTTTTTAAAAAGTAAAATACATGCTCTGAAATACAGCTAACAATAATTAGCTCAAAACAGGCTGATTAAGTTTCTGAAATGACATCCTTTCTCAGTCATGTTGAAGTTAGATATATACGGCGAGCAAGATTGCTTTGGTTCTTTGTCGCTTGTATCACACTTCCATAGACACTGTTGCATGTATGGTCATGCAAGTTCAGTTTTCGCTACTTCAAGGTGAATCGTACGGATCATACCTGGCGTGTGTGTCGATAGCTGCCATTTGGACCACTTCGGCTATTTACACGACAACAATTGACCAAGAATGTATGCAATGTGAACTGCTTTTTCTTTTGTAACCAATCATACAGTCGAAATCTATCACTGTAGGTGATTTCAAAATGTATCATTGTAGGTGATAAGTAATCTGTCATTTGTCGTCATTGTCAAGACATTACATATACCATGATTATTTTCTTTCTTCTTTCCTCTTTTCTGGTTTACTTTAAATGCGAAATTTCTTCCTGTCCTGATGATAAAATGAGATTTATAATGAGAATTATAAATTATGATAAAGTATGCGAACAGGAATGATCTAATATGGATCATTTTAAACATGTTAGATTTGGCGCAACTTGCGTTGTTAGAAAATAAACATATTGTATGTGTGTGTAAGTGTGTATGTGTTTGAGTGTTCTACGTTTTTCAATTATTACAATCCATATTTCTTAAATTTACGACTCTTTATGATGGTCAACAGGTCAGTTTAAGTAACGGGTGAGCAGTTTTTAGTGTCAGCAGAGCGTGTCTATATACTGGTAACGTTTTAGCACAACTCCCGATTTAGTTCAGGAGTAGATCAAGAAAGCTATGAACTGTATTGGATAGGTGCGGTTTCGGACAGGCCTTTTCAATGGCGGAATACAAGAATGAAACACAGTGCGATGAGGTATGTTGAACGTACTCGATAAATTCATTGTTTATGTTTATTGACCTGAAATTATTTCTTTATCACAGTAATACCGTAACAGTTGAAATACATTATAGGTTGTACCTACATTTTCGCAGGTTACTGGAGGCCCGAAAAACATTAATTAATTCTATGATTTCTTTATAAAGAATCACAAATATTTACAGAATGGCAGGTTTGTTATCGATGCATATAAAAATATAAAGTGGTTTGAAAAGCAGCAGTATTTGTACTCAGAAAATTGAGACGGCATTGAGTTACCAAACTAATCAAAGAAACCATCGGCTTACAAGACAGCATGGTGTCGAATGCATTGAAAGTATCATGGTTTGCATTCTGTCACAAAGTAGGGATGAAATTCAACACTAAATATCAAAATCTTGCTCCAGAAATTGTCTATTGTTTACTCTAATCGTCGAATTAATGTCCTACTACGGAACTGCTTAATGGTTATAGCAAAACTAATTTGCTAATAGAGAGACTACTGAATTCAGTATGATACTTATGTGGAAGCTGTGAGGTAATGCTTGTTTGAATGGCGGAGGTGGAAAAGGAAGATGGCACTGTTTTCAAACAAAACTATCCAACTATTGTTCTTGCCATTGTTAGGCGTTCCACTCCCACCCCAGGTCTATGCGTTACTTAAGATATGCATATATATGCATATATATATATATATATATATATATATATATATATATATATATATATATATATATCTTAGCAATGTATGCTTAACACGTGGGCAAAATACAAAATTTTCCCCTCTTCAATTTCGTATATTTCGTGAGTAATTGGAAGTATTTTTATTATCAGGTTCTCTTTTCTAATGAGGGAGTTAGGAGACTAATAACACTGTTCAAGACATACAATTTACACAGTAGATGTTTTTTTTTAAAACTATTTTGCTTTCTACATAATGCGCAAGGAACTTTTCATAAATCAGACAAGTACAACTGTATATATGTAGTTTCTAAAGAGAAAGAACATATTTATCCATGTAAATTACACCGGAAAATGAACCATTTCTTTTATAAAGTTATGTTAATTGATATATTTCCTATTTCTTTAACGATTCATCTTGAGCTTTCTTTATTGGCCGACGGAAATCGACTAAAAGCAAACTAGAAATATAACCTCATAAAGGGCACATCATAAATTCTCAAAATGCACAGAATCGTGAACATATGTATACTTCGATGTCTTTCTGGTTGTATGTAAGCAAGGTGTTTTTAGGTAAATTACATTTATTTTATTCATAGTAAAAAGATGGACATAATGCCATCGGACAGTATACAATTTGTTGCTACAGCTTTCTTCTTTTCCATGAAGGATAGCTGTATTTTGCCAGGACGATATCAGTGTATACAGAGAACGTAAAAAGTATTTTTTTTTTAAAAAAAAATGGAATTTGGCAGATTCAAAAAGTATAGCTTTGTACTTGTCTTTAAGTCCCATAAATGGTGCAGATTAGTGATGTATCGGCTAATTAGACAACTCTAATTGCTCAGTCTAATGCAAGCATTATTCAACAGTACCCTACATGCACTGTCCTAATTTTCATTTTGACATTACCTTCCTAGATTTAGCAACATTAGAATATCTATTTTCGAAATGTTATGGTCATTCATTGTCCACTTGTTTGCTCTCATTCATGTGTAAATTCATGTATATCAATTTTGCTAATTGTATCTCTTTTCTAACATTAATTGACCTTTCGTTTGCTTATTCTGTCAGTACATCTTTTATTCTGTCAGTACATCTTTTATTCTGTCAGTACATCTTTTATTCTGTCAGTACATCTTTTATTTTATTCTGTCAGTACATCTTTTATTCTGTCAGTACAGTACATCTTTTATTCTGTCAGTACATCTTTTATTCTGTCATTACATCTACTCTTCCACTTCTACACTTATACGCATCTAATTATTTTTTATCATCAGCTTCATTGTAAATTCATTGTAGTTATAAGAATGATCTGTAAATACAGAACTGAATGAAACAGATTACTAACGGCATAATAATTAGTTACTAATTATAAAACAATATTATGGTTTTATTCAAAATGATGCCTCCGTCTTCAACATTTTTTAAATTCTTTTCGAGCGAAAAATATGAGCCATTCTAAGGTTTATGCTTTATTTTTTCAGACAATACAAACTGTATCTGTCAAAATCACTATAAAAATGTAAAGCACATTACAAAATGTATGTATCATAAAGAATACAAATATTTACCGAATGTTGATAAATATCTACACATATGATTACATTTTACATTCTCGCCGGACTTTTCGATATTTCGAAATACTAGCCATACTCTTATTTTAGAGGTAGGTAGATATGAAGTTGGCGTAGATGCGTAGCATTTTCGAAACATTTGTTAGAGGAATAATTTATTATTAGTCAATGACAAATATCATACATTCATGTCTGTAAAGTTTGCAAAGAAAATATATTAAGATAAACGTCATTATTCTCGTCCATCTTTGTAAACATGTTATACCCTGATTTCACAGTGCAGTCCACAGTTTATATGCCTCATCTTGAAGTCCACAGTTTATATATCTCATCTTGAAGTCTACAGTTTATATACCATTTATTACATTATATACCCTGATTTCACAGCGTAGTCCACAGTTTACATACGTCATCTTGAAGTCCACAGTTTATATACGTCATCTTGAAGTCCACAGTTTATATACCTCATCTTGAAGTCTACAGTTTATATACCATTTATTACATTATATACCCTGATTTCACAGCGTAGTCCACAGTTTATATACGTCATCTTGAAGTCCACAGCTTATATACCTCATCTTGAAGTCCACAGTTTACATACCATTTATTACATTATATGCCCTGATTTAATCTTTAAGTCCATAGATTATATACCATTTATTAACGGGACAAGAAACAATAGTTAATGTCTGATAATTAAACCATAGGAAGTGTATTGCTATTATAGGACGGTAGCCTACATTACTGAAAGAAAGAATACAAATTTAATTTAGTTTATGTGTGTGTGTGGGGGGGGGGGGACAACATTGCAAACGCACGTTCAGTTGCAAGAAAGAATACAAATTTAATTTAGTTTATGTGTGTGTGTGTGGGGGGGGGGGGGGACAACATTGCAAACGCACGTTCAGTTGCCGGAAAGAGTGGCTTTCTATCAACCTGAATGATAATTTAGCTCCTGGAAAGTTGTTTTCGTTCACACTTTATCCGTAAGGGTCAAAACATTGTTCACGCGGTCTGTTATGTGGGCATTTGGGTAATTACGCTTTGCGTCACATCCATCCCATTCGTACCAAGTCCTATTGAACGATCAACAATGAAACCCGGATATTCAAGCACAAAACAAAAATCTTCCACCGATAACCGTCCCTCACACATTATCTATTAGAAATGACCAATTTTCTGTTAAAATATATTAAGTCCACGTATCTTCAGCAACAATGAGCAGTTCACAGAATTGATCATTCACATTAATTAAATAGCTTGTAAGATCAACTGTCGATCATTTGGTTTAATGCAAAAAAATAACAAAATAGAATGCATTGAGCAAGAACACAAAAGCCAACGTGGGTGGGAGTTGGGGTCAAGAACGCTCACGATCTTTTCATAGGTTTCCAAATTTTGTTCTTAGACCAACCAGACTACGTACGTAAATCAGAAATTCGTCATTGATAAATCAAAGTTTAAATATGCGAAAAATACAGTAAATTATTGTTATTTTTGGATCTAATGCCATTTCTCAGTGTAAGATAGGATATACATGGCGGCCAGTATAACAGGTGGAGGATGACCCCAGTAATAACCATTGACACACGCACAGCTTCTGGTAAGATTTCTCATCTACCCACATTAGCCGAGCCCGAGACTTGAACCCATGCAGACAAGGATGAAATGGTACTGATGGGTAAAATAAAGCACCTTTGACTACTCGATCATTTTTGAAGGAGTCCCATCGGTGAACTGAACAGGTAACTAAGAGTTACTGCCGTTTTTAAAATTTAGTCAGCCTTTAGCACTAAACGAAGGTTTTCGATCTTATTGAGTTTGAAAATAAACAGAGACAACTTAACACCAAGATTCATTTGATTGTTCCCAATAAAATAATCTGAATTGATGACAACTATAATGGGGTTTAATTCTATATGGATGGCTGATTTCACTGTGTTTTCGTTACAATTTGGCGGTGTCGCAGCTGGGCTGTGTCAATAAATACAAATATGACAACAAAGGGTAGATTTTTAAGCTTGATCAACTTCATTGAATATTCCAAGTATATCTGACAAACACATCATCGAAATGTAATCGTTGCAAAATGCATCCAAATCTTTATTTTTGACCATTGTTTATTATGTACCCATTCACATTTCAATTAAATGGACTTTGTTTAGGATTATTCTGTGAAATTCAGTTTAATCATACGTTTAAGCTATTTTGTACATTGGAAAATAATTAACGAATATGTAGTTTCTCTCTCACTTGTTTTGCTGTCTGCCTATTAGATGTGGAAGTCATCGTTTAATTTAATTAAGATGAATCAGTTCAATATATGTTTCCATTTTGTATGAATGAGTGACAGATTATTTCAAGATTATTTGTATTATGTTGAAAGATTGGCATATCAGTGTTATCAGTCGTTATAAATGTGTTAATGCACAATACAAACACGGTGAAGAAATATTTCAATCGTTCTGTCATTCCGATATATATATACATATATATATATATATATATATATATATATATATATATATATATATATATATATATATATATATATATATGAATGTGTTTTGAAAAAGAAGTTATTGAACCTAATTGTATCTATATCCCCACTACACCAAATCTGATGAATATTTCGCAGTGTATGTGTATCGACTCCATTAAACATAACTAATATATTACAATTATCTCTGATCACTTTAGGTATTTGTGTATATCGCTGAGTAACATAAATCACATCAGTATTTGTATGTCTGCCTCGAGAAAATATTCTAGCTGGATTTGATTTTTGTCCAGCATTACATCATCGTTACCACGAAATTATTAACAAATCCATCGAAGTCATTTACTGAGGAGACTTCATCAATATCAGTAGTTATTGGGGATACGCTAGGGACAGTGGAAATCTCTGTCGAAAAGGTCGTGGGAACGTTTAGGGACAAGGGGAATTTAACATGGGGAATTTTAATATGGGTGGGCCTATAGAGGGACAAAAGTGTTGCGACTGTCTAGGGACAATATGAATGGAACAGGGAGGTGGCGTGAGGGTACTGACTATTCGCAACAATGTAGCAAAGGGCTGACCTCAATCGGACCAAATGGAAGGGGGAACCTAGACTCTTGGCGGGAACGGGACTGGCGGGACAGAGACATATATAGCACATACAACATACAACACATATAACACAAACAACTATACAACTGACTAAAAATGAACTGAAGCTAGAAAGCAAATCTATTCGAGGCATACGAGTGGCCCTGAAAAGTGCCTTTGGGTTTATCTTAACACCATTATGTTAACATAGAGGGCATCGCACATGTCTTGTTGTCTTCCTCAAACATCTTCTGACTGATAGTCCGTAGATAAAGAATCTCTTCAAACAGCCTTGTCTCTCCACACAAATTCTTCTTTTCCAAACGCTCGTATTCGTGATCCTGACAATTGTCCATGATGATCTGACATACTGATATACGTGGGTAAGTCCGCTCAGAACAGCATTGAAGATACGAGAGTAGACGATTTTACGTTTGTCCACATCTTGTGAAGAGAACAGGTGAAGGGAATGCAGTGAACTGCGTTCTTAATAGTGGAAGTGCGGATCGAAACGGATTGAGTTTATTCACCAATCCAAACACGCGTAACAAAATTCAGTTACAAAACGGAGTCGGTTTTCCAATACGAAGAGAGCGGACTGTGACGTCACATTCCCTATACAGATGCGCTGGCGTTTGTGTGCAGTCAATTCATGCGACACTGATTTCAAACAGGACGGAAACTAAGAAGACAACGAATTGAGGTGCACCGGTCGTGGAGACCAGAAGCGATGGTATAGCATCGGCTACAAAAGTCAACACAGACCTATGTCCAGAAGAGGTCGATTTTAATTGGGATTTATTCGATTTTCTTTCTTTTTCGTAAGAATTTGTTCCGTTACCTGTACCTTCGCCACCTTCTCCTTCTTTACCACACGTCGAGTATTTTAAACAGAGACAGAAAGAAGAATTGGAGAAATTTTTACAACAGCAGAAAGAAGCAGAAGAAGTTTTTTCCTTCAACAGCAACAGCGAGAAGAAGAAGAGGCAAGAAGGAAAGGACAGGAAAAAGCAGCAGAGAAGAAACAAGGTCTAAGAGAGAAGGAGAATATTGAAAGATAAATGGTAACAGGACTCAGACATTTTAGCAGACTTAAGGAGTCTGAAACAAATGTATCAGAATTCTTTAGTGCGATCCAAGAGAAAAAGACCTTTTTGAGCCCAAACAACCCAGCCCTGTTACTACGCCTGCGATACCATATGCTAGTGATTTCTACCCAATCATTGACAGGATCCAGTCCAGAAGTAGGCCTTGGCCCTGATAAAGGCTTAAAGATGATTACGTCCCGTTCCTGAGTTTTAAAAAAAAACACAAACTAATATCTAACGGTCCTTTTCAGGGCCACCCACTTCTCTCGAAAACAAATAGTTTTTCAATTGCCTAAATCAATTAATACTCAAAAGCCCATTTTCACGCATGATGTACGTATGTGAATGAGTGAATGTAGGTCCATAGTCTAAAAGGTCAAACCCAAGAGACACTTAAGTTTTCTTCCTGGTCTATTATGGTTCAAATTTTACAATACAATTCATAGCACAACACAACACTTTAAAAAGTTCATAAACTTCTTATGTGTCTTTGTTCACTCTATCTCTCTGTTTTTTGTTGTTTTTTTTGGGGGGGGGGGTAATTATTGTTTTTGGTTGATTTATTCACTTTCACAATATTTCCTCCTCTTCTTCATCACTTTCTCCCTGTCTTCTTTCCTTCAGTTTTTCTCTTTCTGCACGTGTCTTGGTTCTTCCGTTGGGATGGTGCCTCTTCTTCTTCCTGTTCGGAACCCCTCTCTTCCTCTTGCTCCTGTTGTTTCTTAGGGCATTAGGATGACCAATGTCCTTTTTCTCGACAATGATAACAGGTATCATGACTTTTGTTTCTTTTGACACCTGTTGTGCTTTTTTGACGGCCTGGACACTCTGAAGACCAATGACCTTTCTTCTTATATATATAGCAAGTATCTTGAACTTTATCTCGAAAGGAGGGTGAGCAGTACGTCGGCTTGTCTGAAGAACATTTTCTCATGACACCTGACAAAGCTCTGATCAGAACTTCGATTTGTGTGGGCTCTTCCATCGTTCTGCTTGGTTTGAGAGTGAAATGAATATTGGAAGGGAAGACACACACCCTTTATATACACGATAGTCTGACATAAATATAAAGAGACCCATGGCGTTTAAAATGTAGTCATTTTACTTTTCGCAGTTAAGATGAACCGAGAGCATCATATCGTGGAGAAGGGAGAAGAAAGTAAGAGTCGGAAACGTGATTTATCGCCTCGTACTGTAGCTGAAGTATTGGCACAAATTCATGCCAGTGATTTTGAAGAGGACATGAGTGAGCCAAAATCCAGACCCAGGGAGTATACACCCAGCCAAAGTTCACCACCATTGGTAAACCCTGAAAAGTACTACCACATTAGAGAGACGGAAAAGCCTCCTCTAGAAAAATTAAAACCACGGCTTATACTTACACAGTGAAGTTTAAAGATTTCAAGTCCAAAGTACCATTGGAGAAATCAGAGTGCTTCATCACTGAGGTGTGGAATTCTGTGTTAGGCACGCTGAAACGATTATGTCAAGCCAAAGAAGATGATCGCTTGAGACTTTCCATTCATCACGACAGTCTGAAGTCCCCCGTTTGGATCGAGTTAGCAGCCCAGCAGAATTGACACCTTCCAAAGTCATCGACAAGATTCAACTCGTGCAACAATCCAACGACAAAATTTCACATCACTGATGGAAAAGCGACACTGTTCATGACACACGTATCTCTTTTCGAAGGGACCGGACGCAAAAAGGTGTTATTGGTGGACGACCTTCGTTGCACCAAAACGAGCCTCGTCCGGATTAACAAACCCTCAAGACCAGATGTGTTTCGCCCGTGTTTTCTTGGTGGGACTAACGTATGCTGACAAGAGCGACACATCAGAATGGAAAAGAGCCTGGAGAACATTCGAAAATCGAAACGAGACAAACAACAAAGAGAAGCAGAATTCATGTTACAGCAAGCAGGGCTATCCAAAGACACCCTGTGGCATTCCTGAAATGCAAAAATTGCAAGATGTCATAGCTCCATGCTACACCTTGAAAGTACTCCTTCAAGAAGTGTTGTTCTGAGGAAAAGATTTCAAAGACGGAAACTACTATCACATCTATTATCACGATGAACATTTTGATGCCATCACCAGTATCATCACATTCTTGTGATACGGTTATTACCGGGAGAAATGTGACTATGGCTATAACAATCGAGAGCAACACAGGCATTGTTGATCGAAATGTGAGGGATGTTTAGCCTGTAAGCCCTGTCTGGACAAAGGACACCACGAGTACATTGCCCTGCTTATCAACGCACTTTTATCAGCCCTGCCTGTTACCAACAGCATCTGAAGACGCAAGGTCCACACCAGGAAAGTGCTTGTCAACTCCTGAGATTGTGCCCTACTTGTGGACAAGGCATACGTATCAATAGTGGACTTGAACACGAATGCCACACTCAAAAATACAATTCCAAACATCAAGAAGAAGAAGATAACCAGAAGAAAGGAAATTTCATCTTTTTCTATTTCGAACGCATGCACGATACTGGCATTCACATTCATAATTTCTGCGTGGCTCATCGTGAGTGTGAGAAGTGCATCCAAGAGCCTATCTTTAGTCATTGCCCCCACTGTAGCAAGATTCCTTGAGTACGTGAAAAAATCATTCGTGGACCGAACACGTTAGCCGATTTCGCCTAATGGATCATGAGATAATATACGGAATAAATAATATATATATTTAATTTAAAAAAGACGGCATACAATTTCAGCTTGATACAGAAAAAATTATTTGTGATTTTGAATCACAAAAAAAACACATTTGTGTTATTTTAACAATTACAGGCACGTTAATTTGAAGATAGATATACACTACCAGCGGAATATAAATTGATAAAGCAGATCCAACAGTTTATGTTCCAATCTTTGACTACAGTGAAAGATACTGAAGTTAAAAATTTCGTATCTCTCCCACTCGTGATTGAGAAAATTAGATCAGAATTAGCTCAGGAATACGAAACGAAATATATTATTAACACGGGCATGAGGCATTTGAAAAAAATTATGCCAGGTAACAATGACAAAAGTGAAAGTGAAAATAGTAAAGGGAATTTGAAAGTGAAAATAGTGAAAATGTTACTGAAAATGAAAATTAATGCAACTGGGGTCGTGGTTAATTATCCTTTGACTTCATTCTACATGAGAAATAAAATAAAATAATTTGACAAGTGCAATTTTTTCACTAATTTGAAAATACCAATGAAATCGTTAAGATTTTACATACAGATTCAAATTCAGAATTTCATTTCGTAACTCAAGTAACCATCAGGACTGGTCAGTAACTTTGAAATGTATCCTTGATATTAGCGGATTTTACATACAGATTCAAATTCAGAATTTCATTTCGTAACTCAAGTAACCATCAGGACTGGTCAGTAACTTTGAAATGTATCCTTGATATTAGCGGACTATGACATCGCTAATAGATCGGATTAATCGGTTCTTGTTGTGGCAAAATCAAAATTTTTGAGACACGATTCAATTTTTTTTCTGTTAATCATGTATATAGCACTGTTCAATAATGCCATGACACCATTATTAACAAAACTGGGTCGATCTAAAAGTCCGGATGCCGTATCATCTGCTTTCAAAAGTCCACCTTCTACATCAATAAACGCTTCGGCAGGTAAAACAAAATATATGCTTGTATCTTGAACTTTCAATTCGATTCGACCACGCTGATTTGGTAAGCGGTTGTCATAAGAATAATACTGATAATCGTGTATAGATTCATCTTAAAGGACTGGTGCATCTATATCAACCGCTGGATCCGATATACGTTTGAACATTTTATTATAATTATTATCGTCTAACACGAAGTCCACTTCCTGCTATTAAACTTGTTGTTACAATTTTTTTCTTTTTATGTTAGCAAACTCTGTTAGTTTTTGAGTTGCAGCTTGGTGTTTTAATTTACTGATATTTGCAGACATAATTTCAGTGCTGGGTAATTTTACTGGCTGTGGTTTTCCTCGTACTAATCAAGCTAATATTTCTTTGATTTATGAAAATGCTTTACCGGCAACATTACCAACAGTACTGATACCTTTATTGTGAATAGCGTCAATAGCTTTCATTCCTAATTATTTTACAATCGGTATTGCTTTTGGAGCTATTCTCTTATATAAACTTTGAACAACATCATCAAGTCCATCTCCGTAAATCGCTTTGTACATTGGCAACCTTGAGTTTACTAACCCAACTATTACAGGCCCACGTTGAGCATTGTTAATAATCATTTTTTAAATTACAAGTTGATTAATAAATTGTTTTCAGTCGCTGTAATAATCATCAACAATTTCATTAATGAAAGCATGATAAAAATTACGATCCATAACACCGCCTGTAATCAACCTTCGGCAAATATCAGATATTTCATTGATAATTTCTGGAGAATTATTTCCTGCGTGTTTTCCTCCGACCAGAACTTCTAGTCTGTCAACATTGTGAACAACTCTGTCAGGACAAGTTCCTAATCCACCTCCGGTTTTCGGTTCAGGTTCTTCAAACAGTTGGATACAAAAATTTTCATCTGTTCTTTCTTGTTTCAGTTGTTCTTTTCTCTGGTTTACATCACTTAAATATTTTTGTAGCTAAATTTGCATCACTGTATTTTGTACGACCATATTTAACCAACAATATATCTTTAGCCCAATTTTTTGGGGTAATTTCAAATCCAGGTTTTAAATAATTTTACTTTTCACTATATTTTGCACCAATATCTATTAAATAAGAAAAATCTGCATTCCTGATAGTTTGTAAACCATCAGGTGTAAATCTATCTATAATAAAAGACTCAAAAGGATCCTCAGATTGTTCTTATAATTGTTGTTGTTGTTGTTGAGGAGATTTTAGTTGAGTTTCAGTTAATATTTGTAGCTGTTTAGGTTGTTCTCTTTTTCTTGCTTCTTCTTTAAATTGTTGAAAGTCAGGATCATTAGATTTAATAGAATTTTGTTTAGTAAAGATAATATATACATCTCTAAACCAATCATCTTTTGTCCAAGAATCAATATATTTCGTTCTTACATAGTACCTATACTTTTATAATTTGCAGCAACATCATAAACTTGTTCTGCTCTTGCATTCGCGATAGCATTAAACCCTTTTTTCGTCATTTTTTCTTGAAGAATAACTTCAGGTTTATGTTTTTTATGCTGCTTTTTAAGTTGTTGCCCTATCGCTAAATAATTATTTATTTCACTCATATATGCAATAGCATCAAAAACACCTCTCCTAGCCTGCTTACCTCCTTTTTTATTCGAAATATCCAAATGTACCAAGTGTCTTGTGAAACCGGCTTACTAGCATGTTCAGGTTTTAAAAGTAGTTTTCTATTATGTGATGTTTTACCCCAACCCCTTGTATTATACATGTATTTATAAGTCTGTAAGTGGAGCCAGGTAAGCTTTGTTTTTCCAAGTGCCTAAGTTGGCTAATCCTCTTACGTAACCCAGTCTTTGTTTGAGCTCTTGAGTGGAAATCTGGCGGGAATCTTTGTACATGGGAACACGTGACGTAGACAACTTCAAAGAGCCGGAAGCCGACAATGGTAGGCTGGACCGTACATGGGGACACACAGACTGACATTTTTATGATTGACAGTTCGATCAAATGACCAGAGTCCGTCGCCATCCAATCGGGATGCGTTGTAGGTGGGACTTGATTCGAGAAATTGACATAAGACTTGTACAAGCCTGAAATTCGTCAGTTGGTGTTTAAGAGTCGCAGTGACACACACTCCGTTAGCCATTCGTAAAAATTGGCGGAATTTAGGAAATTCATGAAATAGCTTCGATCAGGAAGCTTTCGGGGGACGAAAGAATTTCAGAGAATTTCGGGGGACGAAAGAATTTCAGAGAATTTCGGGGGACGAGAGAAGTTCAGAGAATTTCGGGTGACGGTGAGAGATACCGAGTGAATTTCGGGTGACCTCAAGGAATATCGTCAAGGGTTCCGGATACTAGAAGAGGAACCGGAAGTCAAGATAACGGCAAGGAACAAGGATTATAGAAGAGGAAGCGGAAGTGGAGATCACGAAAGGAGAGAAAGACAAGGGAACGAAGAGATTTAGATGAGTAGCACTCAAGAAGGGAAAAATCTCCTCACACTGTGAACTCAAATGATGATCAAAGGGATCATTGGGTGAAAGAGAGACATTGATTACTTTAAATTCTTTTAAATTTCATTTATTAAATTGTTATTGTTTAAATTTCATCTTTGTATTTCTTTTAATTTAACTGTCGGCATTGCTGACTGGGGGCTCGTAGCCATAAATATATTTAGTCAATAAATAATATAGTGTCCAGAATTAACCTTCTGAATAAGGACCAGGGGAACTTCTCATAATTCGTTAAAGTCTATAAGAAGAACCCCACCCCTAGACAACCACTACACCCCCACAGTGGGCGCTTCGTCCGGGATATGAATTAGACATATATATTATTTTGGGACTTAAAGTTATTGGTAGAAGTATTAGTGAACAGTGTGAGATATTTTCCATTCTTTGTATTTGAAATTTTGTGATTTTCTCATCTTGTATTTTTATTGTCATATGTGCAGGCTTTGTAGATCTTCCATTCATAGCAGTACGTGTGAAGCAGATATCGAACAAATATCTTACCTGAACGAAACTAGTTGTTGTCGACAGGTAAGTATTTAAACTGGTATTACAAATATCTGTATATTGTTTGAATTTTGAGACAAGGTATCACTTTACATTAGTATAATGGCTACCGAACGACAAATGATAAAGGAATACCGCGCCATGGGGTCGGAAGATCTTGGATACGAGGGAGATCGCCTGGCAACCTTTATAGAAGAAAGGATCAAGGAATGGAAGGCCGAAAAAGCAGCGGAAAGAGAAGCCCAGAGAGAACTAGCCAAGATAGCAGCGGACCAAGAGTTAGCCAAGATAGCAGCGGACCAAGAGTTAGCCAAGATAGCAGCGGACCGAGACGCCCAGAAAGAGCTGGAGCTAGCCAGACTCGCTCACACTCTGGAGATGGAAAAGGTCAGAGTTGAAGCTAGGACCAACGGACGGGACGACGCCAGTACAAACTCTGGAACAACCGGCCGACCTTCCATCGACCACCGGATAGTCCAGATCAACATGTCACGCTTCAATGATAGGGAGGAGGCTATTGACGATTTTCTCGTCCAGTTTGAGAAACTCGCACGCGCTCATCAGGTCCCTGAACAGCACTGGGCCATTAATGTCTCAGCCTTTTTGCAAGGTGCAGCTCGGGAAGTCTACCACGGCTTAACTGCAGAAGAGGCTGATGACTACACTGCCCTCAAGAAGGCGCTTCTCTGCCATTATCGGCTGACCGCCGAGACTTACCGGAAACTTTTCCGGGACTCGGTGAAAAAGGTAACAGAGACCCACTCTCAATTCCACAACCGTGTTCGAGGTTTATTTGAGAAGTGGATGAAAATGGCCGAAGTCGAACGCACGTACGAAGGGCTACGCGAGGTAATACTCAAGGAACATGTCCTGGGTACTTACCGTCGCGAGTTGACAGTTTTCTTAGCAGAAAGAGAACACCGGACGCTCGAAGAGATCGCTAACATGGCGGAGCGATACGAGCAGGCGCACTCGAAGAGTGGAGGTTCCGGGGTTGCTGACCGACCCCGACCCTCTGAGTCGCGTCGTATGGGGGAGGTTGAGCCGGCTGTCCGTAACCGTCAGGGCGACGGGAAGGTCGGAGGGGCACCTACAGGTAGGGCTGCCGCCTATCGACCTGGACAGGCCTCACCCACGAAACCAGGACTTGCAAGTCGGCGAGGGCCGCCGACATGTTTTAATTGCAAGCGCCTGGGGCATTTTGCCAGGGACTGTCCCAAGGGCAGGCAGACCCAGGTGAATGTCGTAGCTAAGAAGGAATGTGTGCCGGAAGCGAGTCGCAACCCAGCCAACCTTGCGGCCGCAACTGTCAATGGTGAAGGCGCCACCATCTTGTATGACACTGGGTGCAGCGTCCCCGCGCTTGTCGACAAGAAATATGTCAAGCCGGAGGACTATACAGGGGAGGTAATAGAAGTTCAGTACGCGAACTGCGCGCGTGACTCATTACCAGTAGCTGTCATTGACCTCGATTCACCATACGTGAAGGGGAAAATTGAAGCTGCTTGCTTGGAGGGGCTATCACATGACGTCATATTGGGTTGCCGTTATGTGTTACCCCAGCCGAACCCCGAAACCTGCACACCTATGCCAGTGAGTGCTGTTGAAACCAGGGCCATGAGTCGACAGCCGAAACAAAAGCCAATCCAAGTTACATCGACACCGGTTAGTAATGTTATTCCAGCGGAGTTAAGGAAGCTGCAACAGGAGGACGCAACTCTGGCGCAGTTGCACAAACACGCAGAAGCGGGAACAGAAAGGGAAACTCCGAACGGCGCGGTGAAGTTTGTCTACAAGAAGGGAATCTTGTATCGCCACGCCAGGAAACACAACGAACACTTCAAGCAAGTCGTCGTGCCAAAGGAAAAGCGTTGCGAAGTACTGAAACTTGCACACGAGAGTCTCATGGGTGGACACATGGGAATTGCTAAGACGCGTGACCGTCTTGTAAAAGAGTTTTACTGGCCAGGGGTCCAGGGAGACGTAAAACGGTTCTGTCTCTCCTGTGACAAATGCCAGAGAATGGCACCGAAAACGGATCAGCGACCCATCCCTTTGGGGAGTACGCCCCTTATCGATGAACCATTTAGACGTGTTGCCATGGATTTAATCGGACCGATAAAACCCGCGTCTGCGCACGGAAATCGATATATTTTAACGGTTGTCGATTATGCTACACGCTATCCGGAGGCCGTTGCGTTGCGTAGCATTGACACGGAAACCGTCGCGGAAGCTCTGTTTGCGATCTGGTCAAGAGTCGGAGTGCCCGACGAGATCTTGACCGATCAAGGAACACAATTTATGAGTCGTGTGATGGCGGAGGTGAATCGTCTCATGTCGATTAAACACCTCACGACTACACCGTATCACCCCCAATGTAACGGATTGGTCGAACGGTTTAATGGGACCTTGAAAAACACGCTCAAGAAATTGTGCGAAGGCCGCCCCAAGGATTGGGACCGGTATATTCCGGCCATGCTTTTTGCATACCGGGAAGTACCGCAAGCGAGTTTGGGGTTCTCTCCCTTTGAACTCTTGTACGGGAGAACCGTACGCGGCCCAATCGCCGTACTGAGACAGCTGTGGACAGACGACCACGCTGTAGAGGAAGTACGCACTACCTACCAGTACGTCGCGGACTTGCGCAACAAACTGGAAGAGGTTTGTTCTCTCGCGCAAGAAAATCTCAAACGAGCTAAGGCGCAACAGGCGAAAAATTACAATAAGCGCGCAAAACCACGTCAGTTTGAGGTAGGGGACAAAGTGTTGTTGTTGTTGCCCCAGGAACACAACAAGTTGCAAGTTTCCTGGAGGGGTCCATACGTCGTCACCAAGAAGGTCGGAGGTCAAACCTACCGGATACAGCTACCGACGAAAGAGAAATTGTACCATGCCAATTTGCTCAAGAGGTACCGGGAAAGGGAGACCGCCAGCGATTTTGTTGTCGCAGCGATAGTCACCGAGGATATCGAAGGCGATACGGAAGGTGCTAACACTGTCCCGAGCTGTCCATTAACGAGGGCCGAGACTCCGTCGGACGTGGAGTGTGACCCCATGTTAACTGAAGGGCAGCGGAACGAGATAGAGACCTTGCTGGCCGGATATTCCGACGTGCTAACAGAAAAACCCGGGAGGACGACGCTTGTCGAGTTCGGGTTAAAGATGGTGGACGACCGACCAGTTCAGCGTAAACCCTACCCCTTGCCCCACGCGAAACGACAAGTTGTAAGGGAAGAAATCGAGCAGATGATTGCTCTGGGAGTAATCGAACCTGCCGACTCTCCGTACAGCTCACCAGTAGTCTTAGTGCAGAAGAAGGACGGCACCCATCGGTTCTGCGTCGACTACCGGAAGCTGAATCAGGTGACAGAATTTCAAGTTGAAATGCTACCTGACCCCGAACATATCTTCGCTTCGGTCTCGAAAGCGAAATATTTTTCCAAACTGGATTTGTCCAAGGGGTATTGGCAAATTCCGGTAAGGAAAGAAGACCGACCGAAGCTTGCTTTTGCTACTCCCGACGGGACATACCAATGGTTGGTGATGCCGTTCGGGGTACAAAACGCGCCCAGCGTCTTTACCAGAATGATGCGGAAGTTGTTGGAGCCCTTGCGCGATAGGGGTGTCCACAACTTCATGGATGACCTCTTGTTAGCTACAGAGACATGGGGTGAACACCTCGCTCTGTTAGCTGACGTTTTGGAGCGGCTACGTCAGGAGGGCTTGACAGCCCGCCCTTCCAAATGTCACCTTGGTTTCAGGACATTAGACTATTTAGGACATACCCTGAGCCAAGGCACGCTGTCTCCAGAGAAGTCGAAGGTGGAGCAGTTGAGAAACGCCGCACGCCCCACCACGAAAACGGAAGTGAGGTCATTCCTGGGACTGGCCGGATATTACCGGAGGTATGTCGCTAATTTCAGCGCGATTGCAGGCCCGTTGTCTGACCTAACCAAGAAACGGACCCCGAGTAAGTTCGTTTGGACAGATGCGTGTGAGCACGCATTCCAAACGCTAAAGGATAGACTTACATCCGACGCAGTTGTTCGTCTACCGGACTTGGATAAAGAATTCGTTCTGCGCACCGATGCATGCGACACGGGACTGGGAGCAGTACTGCTCCAGGAGCATGACAAGACGCTTTTTCCTGTCGCATACGGCAGCCGGAAGTTGTCTGCTGCCGAGAAGAATTACTCAGTATCGGAGAGGGAATGTCTTGGAATCGTGTTCGGCATATCACGGTTCGAGCGATACCTATATGGACGTAAGTTCATATTGGAGACCGACCACCAACCACTCGCCTATCTGGCGCAGGCAAAGTTGTCCAATGGTCGATTGATGCGATGGTCGCTGTTTTTACAGCAGTACCAGATGCAGATCAGATACGTGAAAGGATCTGAAAACGTAGGCGCAGATTTCATGAGTAGAAGCGCCGAAATGATATAGATCATTTGTTATATTTTCGTGTTCATACTCAGTTTAGCATTTAGTTCATTTTGCTGATTTTGTTCCTTATATCGTGTAACACTTTTGCTTTTTTAGTTTGAGTGAATAAAATCCTGATTTTATTCTCAAGCGTGGGGGGATGTGATGTTTTACCCCAACCCCTTGTATTATACATGTATTTATAAGTCTGTAAGTGGAGCCAGGTAAGCTTTGTTTTTCCAAGTGCCTAAGTTGGCTAATCCTCTTACGTAACCCAGTCTTTGTTTGAGCTCTTGAGTGGAAATCTGGCGGGAATCTTTGTACATGGGAACACGTGACGTAGACAACTTCAAAGAGCCGGAAGCCGACAATGGTAGGCTGGACCGTACATGGGGACACACAGACTGACATTTTTATGATTGACAGTTCGATCAAATGACCAGAGTCCGTCGCCATCCAATCGGGATGCGTTGTAGGTGGGACTTGATTCGAGAAATTGACATAAGACTTGTACAAGCCTGAAATTCGTCAGTTGGTGTTTAAGAGTCGCAGTGACACACACTCCGTTAGCCATTCGTAAAAATTGGCGGAATTTAGGAAATTCATGAAATAGCTTCGATCAGGAAGCTTTCGGGGGACGAAAGAATTTCAGAGAATTTCGGGGGACGAAAGAATTTCAGAGAATTTCGGGGGACGAGAGAAGTTCAGAGAATTTCGGGTGACGGTGAGAGATACCGAGTGAATTTCGGGTGACCTCAAGGAATATCGTCAAGGGTTCCGGATACTAGAAGAGGAACCGGAAGTCAAGATAACGGCAAGGAACAAGGATTATAGAAGAGGAAGCGGAAGTGGAGATCACGAAAGGAGAGAAAGACAAGGGAACGAAGAGATTTAGATGAGTAGCACTCAAGAAGGGAAAAATCTCCTCACACTGTGAACTCAAATGATGATCAAAGGGATCATTGGGTGAAAGAGAGACATTGATTACTTTAAATTCTTTTAAATTTCATTTATTAAATTGTTATTGTTTAAATTTCATCTTTGTATTTCTTTTAATTTAACTGTCGGCATTGCTGACTGGGGGCTCGTAGCCATAAATATATTTAGTCAATAAATAATATAGTGTCCAGAATTAACCTTCTGAATAAGGACCAGGGGAACTTCTCATAATTCGTTAAAGTCTATAAGAAGAACCCCACCCCTAGACAACCACTACACCCCCACATATTACTATAACTCTCAGCAGCAAATGCAGCTAAATATGCTGCTGTTCGCTTTTTTATATTGTCTTAATAGCATTTTCGGTAAATTTATCAAGCATGTCAACTCTTTCATTTTCTGTTATTGGTTTTGGTTCTTCACCAACAGCACCTTCAAGTTCTTCTTCAAGTTGAGGGACGGGTTTTGGCTGAGCGGCAGCTATTTCAGCTGGAAGATCTCTTAAAATCTTTTCTGTCTGTTTGGTTCTTCGTGCTATATTTTCAGTTTGCTCAGCAATTTGTCGTATTGCTGGAAGAAGACCCTTAGTAACTTCTGGAACTCTGAGTAACCTTTGTAACATTTTTTTTAAAAGTCTTTATCTTCTGCATATTCAACTTGCGCTTCTTGTTGTTCTTGCAGTTGTTGTTTAAGAGCGCCACGAACAGGAAGATATATTTCTTAATTGCTTCTAATCTTTCTCGAACTAATCTACTCGTGCCAGATTCCATTATTTATATATTAATGATTCAATTGCTCACACATTTATACTCTCGGTTTGATGTTATTGACCTTATATTTTTCGTTTTCGTAGAAAGCTTAAATTTTCAAAAATGGACCTTCTAGCAAGTGGTCTGTTAACCCTCTCTGTTGCTTATATCTAAACAGGTGCCTTATATAATTAAGTGTCTCTGTATGCAGGATTCCAAATAAAAATTACTTTGACAATAAACAAATAGTTTCTGTTTGTGGTACAAGATCTGTAAATCAGCCTTAACTATCTACCTGCAAAACACAAAAGTGGCACAAATGTCTCTCTAATCATTTTTGTGTATGAATTGCATACCGCACAGTGTGCAATTCTATTTTTAATTCTTTTGCAACAGGTTGCTCTGGTGTTTCTTAACTTTTACTTGCCAAGCGGGAATCTGGGCAATGTTTGCTCCCTGTCCGATAAAACCTTATACTTTGTGTAAAAATTGGCAAACAACCCAGTATGTGGATTTTTATTGGCTTTTCCTGCAATATCGATTTTGTACCGGTGATTCCATACAATAATCATACATTTACACCATCTAGTAAAGAATTAAATATTTTATTGAATTCATGTTAAAGAACATTACCTTCAAGTGCATAAATCACATTTCACTTGTGTTGAATATACCAATAAAGGGACACAAATATACAAACTAGTGTTTGTTTAACAATATGCACACAATTGAATACAAATATATGTCGTTACTAAATCATCGATTGAGAAATGATACATTTAATTTATATATAATCCTCGAAAAATACGACCATATTTAGCTGACAAAATAAATGATCAATAACTGCATTTTAGATACTGACAAGTTATAATGCTTATTCATGACAACACTCAGTTTTAATTTTACTGGTGACACATCAGTTTGATGCAATATTTGTCTGTCTAGTGTATTAGTGTATTAATTAATCTGAAAAGTGTGACGTGGCACATACTGAGTAGTACCCAAGCTTGAAATAGTTCTCCACTGTTTATTTCTTCTTTCTCTAACAAAATAATACAAAATTGGGTTTTATGAACATGCATTTATTTTTTATTTTTTATCTTCTCCCTACATGACTTGGTTGCTGAAACAAACTGTACTGTGCAGGGCTCACATAATTGTTCACTTCGATATCGTATCCCTACAAGCGTTGGTTGGCACATATAACTATACTGACCTAGTACCTCATATCTACTACAACTAACAACCATCTCATTCTGTTAAAGGACACATGGTACTAATTATACGGAAGAACTATGAACCAGTCTACAAATGGGTGAAGAAATAATAGAGTATTTACGAGTTTGGTGGTCCATAATTGGTTAATAATGAAAATTAAAATTTTAGTAAAAATATCTTTTGAGAGCTTATCCTATCTGTAATTTTAAAAAAATGTAGACAAAATTCTATTGATGCAATTTTAGTATTTTTACAGGCTTGACTCAGGAGTACTCAATAATGAAAGTATCAGCTGATTCCTTTGGTGCAGAATCAATAACATGTGTTTCATGCACATGTATATAAACAAAATGCCGCGGCTCATATGGTGTTCTCCACACATAAGCTTGCACCAAGGTTAGATGTGCATGGAAAATTATAGGTCTCATCATCAGCACCCAGAAATTTTAAGTTATTGAATTTTGAATATGATCGTGTTTCCATATGTTTATTACTTTTGTTGAATTAGTACCGTGAGTCCTTAAAGAACTGTATAATAGTTTATAGTAAACAAATGAACTTACAAATTTTTAAATTTTCTTCTTTCTTTCGATTCTTTCTTACTTTCTTTCCAATCTTACTTTATGACTTTATGTCGTACCTTACGACTGGTTTAGTACATGTCACTAGGTATACTGAAAGAATATGGACACATTTTTCTGCAAACTTCCAACTGAGACTAACGTTTCCTTCACTTATAATTGCCACATTGGACCGTGGCTGAAACGAACAACGAAGCCGCTATGTCCTGGTTCAAAGAATATCTATTCATGTTCAAAATGATTCATTCACAGGGGTTACGACTCCTTGATATACAATAAACAACTAGTAAATAACGATGAGCCATAGAACCTCGAAATTGTTTAAACTAGGGACTACTGTGGTTCCTAACCATACATCAATAAAGATGATAACTTGCGCAGCAGTGACGAGTTCACTCTCCACATCTTCGGCCCCGAGCTTGATTCCCTTTGCTTCACAAACAAGGACGCTCAGTCATTGTCAAGGTATCTCCAAACCGAAAGAATACCATACAGTCACATTTGAATAGTTGAAAGTATTGTGTAAGTTTTGAAAACGTGTGATTCTATCGACGCACAATAAAAGAGATACATTTTAAATAAATATTTTTTTTGTTGAATGTTTAACAGGATTTCTTCAATGGGGATTCGTACAGTAGTCAGATGTACTGGGAGAAGTATTACGATAATCCGGGTTACTTTCACCAAACTGCGCCAAACTTTGCACTTCGGTACCCCGCAGTCGGACGGAGGAGTTATGACCGATCATCTAATGTCCTTGACACAAGGGACCGTAAACAGAGTTCTTCAGTCAGCAAAAGCAGGATAGCCATCACTGTAGCAGTAGTTGTCACGATTTGTGCTATAATTGCCGCAATTATCGTTGCTGTATATTTTACAAGCATACGTAAGTAACTCTCTATGACTGTTTGTCCATTACGGTTGTCTTTCTCTTACGTTTTTATGTCTGTGTCTGTGTATTACTAATTTGTAACTACGCATATACACACTAATGACTACGATGCAAAGAAACGTGCAAACACAACAAGGACACATATACTAACTTTGCTGTAAAATAAAACGCTTTGATTTAAACACTTTCTTCATATCAAAGATGCCAAGCTTGTGCCACTCTCTTGACTACATCAATGGTAGTTCATACTAAGATTCTTGTGCCACTCTCTTATTGACTACGTCAGTGGTCGTACTTGACATATTAATTACTTTTGTGCCACTCTCTTGACAAAATAAAGGGTAGTAGTTCATATTAATACTCTTGTGCCACTCTCTTGACTACATGAAGGGTAGTACTTAATATTAATTACTCTTGTGCCACTCTCTTGACTACATAAAGGGTAGTATTTCATATTAATTACTCTTGTGCTTCTTGTGCCATTCTCTTCTTGACTACATAATGGGTAGTACTTCATACTAAAGACTCTTGTGTCACTCTCTTTTTGACTACATAAAGGGTAGTAATTCACATTAATTACTCTTGTGCCATTCTCTTTTTGACTACATAAAGGGTAGTAATTCATATTAATTACTCTTGTGCCATTCTCTTGACTACATAAAGGGTAGTACTTCATATTAATTACTCTTGTGTCACTCTCTTCTTGAGTACATAAAGGGTAGTACTTCATACTAAAGACTCTTGTGTCACTCTCATTTTGACTACATCAGGAATAGTACTTTAAACTAAACTCGCATGCTTGTGTCACTTTCTATTTGACTACACCAATGATGCTACATCATACTAAAAACTCCATGTTTGTGTCACTCTCTACTTGACTACACCAATGATGACATTTCATACTAAAGATGTTGTCTGTGTAACTCTTCTCTGACTACATCAAGGTTAATTTTTTATTCATGCTCAAGATGGGATGTAGCATAGTTCTTCCTCTGAGAGCAATGCTTTTGTATTTAATGCATTTTTTCTAGTTTCGATAGATAAGTAATATCGTTCATTTTAACTAATATAAGAAAAATTTCTTCTGTTATATGTTAAATATGCTTTTATTTAAACTTTTTATATCTTACCAAAATGAACATATACAATGTACAACTGTAGTTTTGTATACTGTCAATTATTTATTATTATTATTATTATTATTTATTATATTATTATCATTATTATTATTATTATTATTATTTAAATTTTGGGATATAATCTGTATATACTGACAGATATTCATATGTCTTTAATTGTGTAATGTCCTTGAACTCACCTACACATTTAGAGTTGGATATATTTGACATTTGTCAATGTTAGTTCAATGGGTGTCAATTGTGTCAATACTTTAAGAACTTTGACCATTTCTCTGGTGATGTGCCTTGGGGATGGGAGTTATTTTGCATGAATTTTAAACGAATTCCAGAGTTGCATGTCCTGTCAGACTGGGATCAATGGATTATACCCCAGAGTCTTCTCTACTCTTAACATTAAAACCATTGAGAGGCACACCTTTGTAACCATGTATATATGTTACTGCATTTTGATATGTCACAGAGTAAAATGAGGTTGGGTCTACGTTTTACCTTACTCTGTTGTGATTATGGGCTGATCCCAAAAGGGCCAAATGACTTGCTCCTTAGTGGTCACATGGGTTTCATTGGCCAATCATTTGTTGGGGCTTGCAAGTGCGTACAGTTAACTGAATTATAATTTAAGCATCACTTTTTACTGAACCACAAAGGATCAGAGACATAACCCTTATTCAAGATAAGTAATTTGTGGAATTTAAGTCCCACCTCCTCCATTATGCTGTATGGGCAAATATGAATGAGGTGGGTTTTTTGTAATTAATACTTCACAACCATTGGGGGTAAAGTATTCATCAGATAAAACGACATCATATTTTTCCATACAAATGCAGTAACTTTTTTATTATATACTCATTTTCATATTCTATTTAAGGCTTAATTATAAAAAGTACACAACAAGAAAAAATGTAATTGAATTTATGCTGTATTCCAAAATAAATACACTACTGTAGATTCATCAAAACAGAGTAACAATATTAAAGCACACATAGCACTACCCAGCGGCCTTTAAACTTTGGCAGCTCTACAGTAGTTTAAAAACTAATTGTCTTTTTGGTCTACTTAAAATTGAAATTTAGAGTCATGTCGTGAATGAATGCGCATTGCTACAACTGTGTCAAGGAAGTAGGTCTACTTCCCTTTTGTCTTCCAATTAACAAAAACCTGTGCTGAATATGGTGTTTGGCCACAAAACACTAAACATTGATAATTGTAGAGATAAAGAACACTTAGAAACATCTAATTATTGAACATTTGTCCTTTGCATTACTGACATTATTTTTACAATGGGAAGCTTTACTTAATATTTCTATCAGATAAAGAACCACATTTGTTTAGTTTTTCATTTGCCACTAATAATTTTTGCTATCAACAGTTTAATGTTTTCTGCCCACCATGGGTGGATACAAATTGCCAATTGCATGACACTGTGGTTTTAGTTACCCATATTACACACTGACTGATTAATTGTTTTCTTTATAAAAAATATATTTGTTTCTTTTTCAGCTGACAAAAGAGCTGAATCAGTTATTATCAGAAAAATGGAAGGTAAATTTAAGTATGATAAATGTTAAAAATGTTATGAGCATAACACGTAGTCAATTTAGTCATTGACAATCATACTGGTGAAAATGATGACCTATGAAATCAGTAAAATATTATAATCCTTTCCTGAACAGATTTGATCGCCTTGCTGATGGATGTTCTGAATGTGGAAACTTACCAGCTACTTGTTCATATTCAAATACGACTGATAGTTCAGATTTATACAATGATTATAAAAGTAGAAAATGCAGTTGTAGAAAAACTAATTTTTTATACAGCAATGATATTTGTAATCATGATCACTGTGAACATAGTTTTAATACTTTTAATGTCTCCTTGCGTGCCTCTAATAGCATTGATATTAATCTCATGAATTTAGGAGTTTCTAGTAAAGTTTTACACATAGGTCATTTAAATATTCAGGGTTTTCGTGGAAAGATTGATCAAGTGAAGTTACTGCTAACCTCTCCAAATAATAATATCCATTTTTGGGACTCTCAGAAAGAATATTAACAGAAAATCAGGGTGAAAATTTCTTGTATATCAATGGCTATATGACAAACCTTATCAGAGGATGGGAAAGCAGGTGGTGGTGGGCTCCTTGTGTATGTTAGAACTGGTATTATTTGTAAAAGACAGGAAGACCTAAAAATATGGGAAATCTAATCAAATTGGCTACAGATCACTCCATAAAAAACTAAGCCCTATTAATAGGTTTTTTGTACAGACCCCCATTGTCACATACTGATTGGTGTGAATATTATAAACTTCAAGTAGATAAAATTTCAAATGAAGATAAAGAATTTTACATTCTAGGTGATATAAATAGAGTCTCAATGATCAAATAAAAGGGGATTGGATTAATTTTCTTGCTTCATTAGGTATAGAGCAACTAGTAAATGAACCCACCAGAGTAACATCTACCCTCTAAAACACATATAGATCATATTTATACCAATACAAAAGAAAATGTTTTGGAAGTAATGGTTCCAGAGATTGGTATAAGTGACCACTTTGCAATTTTTCTAACATGTAAAGTCAATGGCAAATCAACAAAAAATAATATTCATAAATCCATTACTTATAGATCCTTTCAAAACTTTGATACTGTTAAATTCCTGGAGTATCTGAAACAGATTCCATGGAATACAGTCCAAATCTTTGAAGATATTGATGATGTTTTAGATACTTTTCATCAGTATAGTGAACAAACATGCTTCTTTAAAAACACACAGGATAAAGAAAGACCACCAGCCAGGGTTGATCTCCCCAGAACTTTTAGAAGCAATAAAGCAAAGAGATCAACTAAAATCAGTAGGAAATCAAACTGACTATAGAGTTTGGAGAAATAAAGTTAATAAAACAATACGTCCAGCCAAACAAGCCCAATAGAAAAAGGTGCTGGATGAAAACCAAAATAACCCGAAAGCTATCTGGAAAATGTTTATGGGGCTAATTGGTGCAGTTAAATGTATGAGTAAACCTGAAATTTTATCCCTCAGTCATGAGGCCATTTATACTGATAATCCAACTGACATCAGATATTTTTAACAACTTTTGTTCAGATTGCTGAAAAACCTAAAGAACCCAGAACTTCATATCATCATCAGGAACTCAAGCATTTTTGTGCTAAAAAGCTACCAAACAATATAAAGTTTGAAGTTCCTAAATGAGTCCAGAATTTGTGTTGAAATATATAAAGAAAATGAATGATTGTAAAGCTACAGGACTTGATATGATTGGACTAAACTTAGCTGCACCTGCAATTGTAGAGAGTATTGCAATGAAAGTATTAGGTCTAATAAATTTCCAAACACATGGAAAACTGCTAAGATTATACCATTGCATAAAACAGGAACAAAAGATAAATGTAAATAACTACTGACCCATCTCTATCCTTCCTTGTCTCTCCAAATTACTAGAAAAACATTCTTTCTCAACTATTTGAACACTTATAATCTTGTTCATGATAATCAGTCTGGCTTTCGCCAGAATCACTCCTGTGAAACTGCACTTGTGTTTTTTATTGACAAATGGCTGAAAGCATTAGATCAAGGAGAAATGGTAGGCACTATTATGGTTGATTTTCATAAAGCTTTTGATCTTGTAGACCATGAAATTTTGCTTGAAAAACTAAAAATCTATCAATGCAGTGAAAACTCCCTAAACTGGTTTACTTATTACTTAACCAATAGAGTGCAAAAAGTATCTTTAAATGGTCAACTTTCTGAATGTAAAAATACTGATTGTGGAATACCACAGGGCTCTATCCTTGGACCTCTGTTATTCATTCTATTTATCAATGATTTACCACTTGAGATTGGAACTTCAATTTCTTCCACTGACCTTTATGCTGATGATACTTATACACTGTCTGAGATAGGTAATACCAAAACGGTACTTGAAAATAGCTTGCAAGATGCTCTCAACAGACTTCAGGTATGGTGCATAGAAAACAGTATGATCATAAATACAGTAAAATTGAAAGCCCTACTAGTTACAACACAGCAAAAATGAGCAAGGTTAGATAGCGACAAACTCCAGGTTCTATTTGACAATATGACCTCTCAAGATAGAATTCTTGGTGTATTTGTAGATAACAATCTTAATTGGTCTATTCACATTAAAAATGTTTCAGAAAAGGTTAATTCTTATCTTTGGCTACTGAGGTAAATCAAAAACATACATTCCTCTTCAGTATAGGGTCATCTTTTATAAAAGTTATATCAAGCCATATCTGGACTACTGTAATGTAATTTGGGGCAATACCTCTAATTCAAACATAACAACACTTTTAAGACTCCAAAAGAGGGCTTGCCATTTAATTCTAGATCAATGTATAAACAATTTTCAGGATGCAATGAATAATATAAAGGTTTTGACAGTACAAGAAGGAATATTTCTTAGAAAGGCCAAATTGATGTATAAACTTTCCAGAAAAGCCAGTTCTCTCTATCTAAGCAATATCTTTCACTAAAAGAAATGCTTATGGTACTCAAAATTAAGATCCATAAGAAGTACAAATTACATTATACCAAGGCCAAAGAAAGAATTGTTTAAAAAAACAATTCAGTATTCTGGTCCACTGGTATGGTACAACATTTCCAGTGACATAAAGCAGGCTCCTAGCATTTCTTCTTTTCATAATCAATGTCATAATTGGATGAAATCTTTAGACAATTGAACAGTTCTAGTACAAAAAATACCGCCAGCTTTTTCTGTAATTTTGCATCATTTTCGTAGTTGAATTTTTCAATATAGGATGATATTTATGTTTTATATATGTATTCACAGATGCCTGCACATGTGTTCCAGGCTTGATAATTTGAATTTTTAAATTAATTATTTAGTGTCAAGCCAGATTCTTCACATAATGTTGTATATACTGTAAATATTGTACATAACAGACAGAAGGCCTCAAGGTAGATTAGTTCTGTAAATAATTGAGTTACCTTCTCTAATTAGAGTCTTTATTATTATTATTATTATTATTATTATTATTTTCAAAGATACCTGATAAGAAACACATCCTGCACTTAGTCTAGTAGAACATTTTATTTTTGTTTTCTCTTGTACAAAATTTTCTTGATAATTAACCCATAGCCACTTCAAATTAATGTATAATAATAATAATAATAATAATAAGGACTTTGTATTAAGTGCCTAATCTTTAGAAGCTCTAAGCGCTTTACAACATTAGGCAACACCTATAAGATGAAAACATATAATAATATTATTACAAAAACAAACACCATGAAATTAGAAAAACATTAAAAAAATTAAAAAAGACATGCTGAGAATATTTCAGGTAGGAAACATTATTAGGTCTTTAAGTTTGTTCTTGCAGTCAAAATAAGTGTGTTTTGAGAGCCCTCTCAAATGTGATCACTGTGTCTTTGTGTCTAAGTTCATTGGGCAATTCATTCCACATTGCTGGGCCCTGGTATAGGGTTGGTATACTCGACTTATCATGGTAAAAAACATTTTATCATGGTAAAAAACATGGGTATGTTCAGTAAGCAGGGTAACTTCCCTGGACTTATGAGAAAAAAATAATCTGAGTATAAAATAAGAATATGAAAAGCAGGGTCAGTTCCCAGGGCTTGTCGTCAGAAAAAAACCCCAAGTATAAAAGATGTGTATTTCCAATTAGCAAAACATTGTTTCATAATCAGCTGAGTTAAAATAATTTGTAAAAAATGAAGAAACACTAAGATAAACTGATAGGAACAGATTATCTGTGTAAAGGCTCTTTATTATTCTAACATGACATACCAAGACCAATCCTTGCAATTTTTTTAAATGTACTTTTAAATTTTGTAGAACAAATTAAGAAAGCATTTTCCAGTGAAAAATTCTCCCACCCCACATATCAATAATTTACTGTATTCTAATACTGTAAACATTAGTAATTAAATATTACCGGTCAATGTGTCACATTTTATTTCACCTCAAGACTGCATGGACTTCACCACTTAAATCTGCTTTTACTTGACTTAACGTTAATAAAATTTTGCATGAATGTTTCACTCACACATATGGATTAAAAGTTAGCAATACTTATTCGGTGAACTGCAATTCAAGTCCAAAAGAGATCTGATGGCACTTGATGAATATTGGTATGTACAGGTTCTGGAAAATGGATAAAAATTATGTTTAGTTTGTTGAAAATTTATATGTATATGACATTTTTATGGAGGTAGTTCATAGTGTAACTTTGTTATTTCTTGAATATAGTTACCAGATTGAAGACATACCAAGGAGAAGTTGGTTTAGTGAAGGAATGGAATGAAAACCTTACAGACCCTGCTTCACCTGTATACATATCAGAAGCCAACAACTTCATATCTGCTGTAAGATTTGTTCCATCTTTTGTTGTTTATTCCCCAATTTTTTCTCACATATGTTAGTGTGGTGAGATCAAGGTATTACTTCCTGACAATATTGGTGTTCAAATCTAACATACAATGGTGCACGTCAAAATATGAATGCTGGAGAAACACCTGAATTTTAACAGCTGTGTGAAGTTCTGTGTGTGTGACCCACTGTGATACATTGGGGTGGGGTGCTCCCAATATTTATTTGAATTACTATAGAATTCCCACCCTGGCTTGTTTTTGTAGGAAGTGAAATTAGTGATAGAGAGAGGTAAAGCTCCGAGCCCCCCGTCAACAATACTGACAATTAAATTATTAAGAACACAAAGGTGAAATTCAAAGAATAACAATCGAATACAAATTAAACGATATTAATTTCTCAACCAATCCTCTTCCTCTCGACCATGTAACAACCTATTTCATCACGTGATTATAGTGTGAGATGGCTTTCCCCTATACTTGATTTCTACTCATCTGTGTTACTCCGCCAATTCCTTTCCTCCTTCCATTGTTTCCCATACTCAGATTCTTCCTATCCTCTTCTCCTTTTGTTTCCTTTCCTCCTCCTCCTTTTCTCTCTCCTTCTCCAGCAACTAGGCTTGTTCTTGGCCTACTGCCTTGTTTTATCCTATCTCTCTGAGACTCGGGACTTGACTACCCGGTAGTTCTGTCCCCAAAAGCTTCCTACGAAAAACACAAAGATGTTAGCATGTTTTGTGAGCCATCTCGCTCACACTACATCAACACTCAATCAATCATCAGATCAAGGCTATCTACATATTTGTTCACGCATTTGTGCACATCGAAAAACCCACACGTTCTTATAGAAACAACGTTGCAATAAGAGCGGTATCCTGCTTATTTTACAGAAACAGCTAAATTGCGTCACATCAATATATATATATATATATATATATATATATATATATATATATATATATATATATATATATATATTGATGTGACACAATTTAGTGATATATATATATATATATATATATATATTCTTAATCTCATTATTCTCAACAATATCACAACAATCAGACGCATTTCTGTACATTATGCTCCCACAAGTGTACACAAATATTCAAATGTCCATATTATTTAAATTTAGACACTGCAACCATTTCCAAAGTTACAATTTAATTCAACAATTACAAAATCTAGAATATCACATAAAAATACTCTAGTTTACCACGAAGTAACTAAATAGCGAATTACAGTATTAATTCTGACGAGCGAGCAATCTACATAGCTCATTTCTCAAGTACGCATGTGAATTGAACAATACAAAGGTAATTCTACATACTAATGATTCTAGTAAGTAAATATACATACTGCACATAATTACAATTACAATGCCGTAACATTCTGCAACAATTGAGCAAATAACTCACTGACCTTTATGAAGCTTTCTGTCCTTGAATGTACCAAGGTTTTTCCCGCCAAATCATGAGTGGCTCCCAGAGTTATTGCTACAACTTGTCAGCACGATGCTTCACAATGACTAATTCGTTCCCAGCCCAAATGACTGTTAAATTCTGGTTTGAATTGATAGCCCCACCCTTCCTCAGCTCTGATTGGATATCAATTCTACCCCAGTCAGTCCAACCTAACAGACGAGCCTCAGGCCATCTGTCAATGTGGGGAGATTTACAACAGCATCGATGGTCCTGTGTTCGAGCACAAAGCTTCTAACATCTACATGTTAGTTTTGATACCTAACGGAGCGGCTCTTGTACAAATGCAAATCGCCACAACAGTGCAGGGTCGACATACTCATGGTGCTAACCCATTCCTTTGTTCCTGACTTACGTAATCGTGGGCAGGCAAATGTGACAAGCTGAAAAGGTGTGTCTCCTTGCTCTGGATAATTCATGATTATTAGTAATTAGTAATTAGTGTGATACATTTGAAAATTTTGAACTCTTCAGATATAAGATAACTCTTACGATATATATATATATATAAATATATATATATATATATATATATATATATATATATATATATATATATATATATATATATATATATAGGAAATTACTAATGACCTGAATTTGTGGGAGATGTTTGGCAAATTGGCTACTTTTAGCCTCTCTCATGCCAGTATAGTGCAAGACAGAGGTGTCATTAATTTTAAGCCATGATATAGTCAATAATGATGATAAGATCATATATTTAAGTTCTGAAAAATCATACATAATATACATCAGAATCTGGTCCTAAAGCAAAATTGAGCTATAACATCATGATTCTTTTTTAAAATATGTTTGCTGATCATGATACCATACTACTATTTTGGAATTTAAGCTATGAGAGATAACACTTTAAGCAAAAATAAGCCAAAAGTTATCTGCCCAACTAGGTGGAGGTTGGGCAGAGTGATCTCACCTTTGTATATGGCAAAGCTCATGAATATCTCAGTAACTACTTCTGGTCTTGCTAAGAAGCATGCTCTCACTATGAGAGACCTCACAAAATCAAGAGTAAACTTTTGGAAGATAGACCATTACAAATTTGATGAGTCTTTTCACTTCTAAGTAAAGTATACTTGATCTATATTTCCAACTTTTTTCTTCTACTATGCCAACAACGTTCTCATTTTACAATTTTCTAGCACATTTTGTGCAAGTCTTTATACCGATAGAAAACACTTTATATGTATAATTCCATTATGACCAGGTACATACAGGTGAGTTTTCTATACCAAGGCATTCTTAGCATCTTGGCGCCAAGCTTCAATGATTTTACCTGTACAGAATGTCCTTGTCTCAGCCATCCTACAGAGTGTATTGTAAGTTATATTAGATCGCCCACTACCACTAATTTTCAGGTAAAACTTCACATGGTATGGGTTCAAAAAAAGAGATACAGGTCTCCACTGGCTTATAAGATCTGTCTTTCTATGGGTAGTATTCTCAATTATATTACACCTGGATGCTTCATTGTTTTATTAGATAATCTGCTATAACTAATTTCCAGGTAAAACATTTTAAGGTATAGCCCTGCACCGACATTGTGTTAAAAATTGGCCAGTGCAAGCCTACACAGGTTTGTACATTCTGCTATATTTGTCTTACAGAATCAGACCATAGGCAAAGTGCAGACATGCATAGGTAAGAACGAGGACTTCATGCGTCTAATGTGATAACCCATCCTCAGTGCGATAATTTCTGGCATACAAGGGAGATAAATCAGCAAATTATTTCAGCCAAAGTGAGCTGGAAATCGGCACCATCAGAGACAAAAGCCACCACAACAGGACTCATAATTATTAGCGGTTCCCATAGGCCTTGCCACTTCAGGGTTTGACTGTATATATATTGATAAAAAAGCGAGGGAAAGAGCAAAGCAAACAGCCAAAAGTATCCTCTCGCACAACAAATGCATGGACCAATTGTATAGATCAAACATCCCATAACCCTTTCCAACATAATGAATCAGAAGACATCCTCTATACACAAATGTCCTTTATTCATTTTGATCTGACTAGACCTTATACAGGGGATTATGTTAACTGTCCCAAGACACTCATTAATTATGATGCCAATCTTAGTACTTCATTTTCCAACAGCTGTCGCTTTGCAAATTTATCATGCCTTTGCCACTAGAAGGGACTCCTTAATCAGAGGCTGCTTGGAAGTCACATTATCAAATTAAGAGTGCTCTACAAGTTGAGCAAGTGGCTGACCTTGACACTCTTTGCCAGATAATTTTCAGGCATCACGAGTCGTTAGCCTCACTTTGTGCAAGTATTGACAATGATGCTCTTTCTGAAGCTCCTTCAACAGTTTTAGTCTATATTATGCAGCAGGGACACCAAACCTTCCAAGGTTCAACTGAAGTCATTTTCTGCCTTTTACATCTGGAGCTCAGCCCTCTTCCACCTACTCCATCAACTACCTGGATCAGGTCTCCAGTATGATGAGAAAAGAAGAATCCAACTTCATATTACATGTGCAGTCTGGCAGAGTTCAAAACATTTTGAATTGTCTTCATCATCAGTTATGAGATCCAAGCATCAACGGTCGTTTTTGTCACAAAAGTGCTTACCATTAAACATTCATCAGTGGTTCTGCAATTGCCGTACATCAGTGTTTCATTTGGACACCCAGCAGTCAGCCATGATATCGCAGCAATGACAAAGCCACACTCCATACATATGGATTTGGTAGCCTTTAATGATATTCAGCATTTGGTACAACTATTGTAGCCATGGGATCTATGTCCAACATACGGCTCTATGGCTATCACAAAGATATATGCCGGATCCGACTGACTGTAAGTGGACCTATTTACATAAGTTGGAATACCAAATTCTCAACTGTTGTCTCACCAGTTCTGGATCCACAAGTTTGGGCAGTTGATGCACAATCTCTAGATTGGAATTTAGAATAGCTTGGATGCACAGACCTACCATCCAACATCTCTGATTCCAGTGGCAAATAAACATTTCATCAATAACATTTGCTTTCTTAACTTGGTCAAGACAGTGAGAAAACAAGAGACTCAGGGTAATGACTCATCCTCATTGCATCACTCAGATGGGAGAAGCCATGAATCAATGAACTCATTAATCACAGGAAATGAAACTCCTTGGAAAATTGTGATTATTCAGGCCGTGAAGGAGATCACAATACACATCCAGTTATTTTTTTCTCAGAGATCTTTCATCACAAAGGGATCAACTCGATATGGTGGGACCTATATCCTTGGCACTACAGGTCACCTTTTGAGGTCGCTCAGCGGGTTCATTAGATGCAGCATTATGAGTTCCACTGGATTTGCAGGGTAGAGTGATTTTCCCTTTTTGAAGCTGCTCCCCAGCAAATGAAGTCTCTCCAGTCGGGTTATCTAGAAACTGTCTCACATAACTTAGTGGAACAGAGATGGCATCCCTTGGAGCAAGGGGATGTATCTCCTTCCATCTCTCAGCTATTCTTCTAAGGTATTAGGACTGGGTAGCATATTTAAAGAAGGAATTAATTTTTTTCTAGAAAAATAATTTTTCGAGAATACTTACCCAATCGTAATACACATACATCCTCCTAGCTTACCCATGGTTACATCCACATAGAGAGTGTGCCTTGTGCTCCAGTAGTAACAGAGATAAATATGGGATTTGCCACCAATCCCTATGCCGGACCACCACCTTGGTTCTTTTAGCTTCTTTTAGCTAAATGTGTTTATCTGCGTGGACTGTATTTGCAAGGTAGTAGTAGTTCTCCTAAGGTATTATGATTGGTTAAGTAATCTCAAAGAAACATATTTTGCTAGAAATAATTGGTATCTATATTCATCAGCAAATTGCAATGACTTCTTGTATATTGCATTTGGTGAAAAAAGATGCAATATTTGTAAGGAATAAATACATGAATCTAACTTTCTGAACAAATTCCTGAAGCAATTTTTTTTACAGAAATCTGAGCTGAAATATCAGGGATTTGTAAACAAAATGTGATGTAGTAACTGATTCTTAATCAAGGGTACCAGATTGTTAGTGACAACATAAGTAATTAAATTGGGACAAAAGTTGATTTTCAAGCATAATTCAGATGTGTTACACCTATCGAATGAAGGTTTACAACTAAAAACCACAACAGACTAATTAATTATTGAGCAGAATGTCAATGACTTTAATTGGGGAAGAGGGAGGTGTTTAGGATGGAGTGCCTTTTGGACCTTATGATTATATGGTAAGGTGACACTTCAGCTTTACTTGCTTGTTATATTGAGGTGACATTTCACCCATATCAAAGTTTGCAACCATCTTGTTTATGAATTTTCCATTGTGACAATAGTGTATAGCCATTTTTGCATAAGAATCCCTTGTATGCCTCTAGTTTACATCCAGTTTACAACCATTTTCTTTATATGAATTTCTGACCGACAACATTTTCCAACCAATTTGTGTACAAATATTTTGTATTTGATTTTCCTTGGTAAAGTCAATTTATCAGTAATTTTTAAGACTAGTCTTAATGTTTATGTAGCTAAAATGTGATGTGATACTGATGCATTAACAAATTGACATCGGTAAAACATGAGATTGGTGGAACATTTCCTGATTTTTTAGATGAAAATATAGAGCTCTGTTTGCCCAATACAAATGTTGTAGTGGGATATACCTTTTCAACTGCCTGTCTGATTTAATTTTGCTTTATGTCACTGAATTGCGGCAGTCATGATACATGAACATTTTTCTAATTTTGCTTTTTATTTCAGATGGATCAGATATATGGAAAGAGTCCAGACAAAGACAGGTACAATGGCACAGTGGTGGATGGCTTCAGGTGAGTGTGAATTGTTTCATTTTATTTGTAATTAGGACCCTACATCAAGATGTGGGAGTTCAATCGAAATTGCCTTTGGTTTCCATTTGTCTCCTCATGTCTCTCAGCCAATCGGTCAATCTATCAGTCCATCTGTCCAGTAGTCTATCAACACATATGTCCAGCTGTCTATCAACCCATCTGTCAATCCATCAGCTCATCAGTCAAACTAATGATCCATCTCCCCTTTTGTCTATCAATCCAGATGTATAATGAGCCATCAGATAATCTGTCGGTCTATCTTTCTGTTTCTCACCTCATCAGTCCATCTATCAGTCCATCTGTGTATCAGTCCATCTGTCTCTCAGACCATCCGTCAATCTGTCTGTCAGCACATTGGTCTATTCGTTCATCTGTCTATCGGCATATCTCTATTGGCAAATCTGTCTATCACCCTATCTGTCTATCAGCCTATCAGTCCATCTGTTTACCAGCTGCTCTATCTATCAGCCCATCTGTCTATCATTTTCTCCATCTGTCAGTCCATCTATTAATCAGCTTATGAGTTTGATTAAAATATGTCAGGAAATTTTACAAAATCCAAAAACTAATTTAAGCATTTAGTTCAAACTTGTCATCATATTTCTTCTGTCATACAACAATGTAGTATAATGGCACATTCAGTCAGCATAACTATTTTATTGCTTCAAATTCCATATGTACCTTGAATGTTTTAAATGACAATACCTTATTACTGTAAGAATACTCACTGAAATAGAGCCATGCAATCAAATGTACCCTTAACTAGTTTTGGTCATTAAGGTGTTTGATGTACTTATAAAGACATGAATGACATCTTGATTATTAAAACTCAGTTCTGTCGCATACCCCTTTTTGTAACATTCACAGTTGCTCAGTCTAATTTTTATTTCAAAATTGCATTTAGTTCCAAATCAGGAAATAAAATATGATGTTTATAAAATTCTTATTTAGAGCTCTGATATGACGTGTCAGTTTCATAATAGACAGTTGCTGCTGCTGTGCCAGTAATGTGGATATATGTGGTGTACTATGCTGTACGTTGCGTCTTCCATCATTACATAATATTTGATTGTTGCTTCCGTGAATGGTTGGTTGTTAGAGTGCCATTGTTAAATTAATCAACCACTGCCGTTGTGCTAGTAATAAATGATGTTTGGTTATAAGTTGTGTCTTCAGAACTTAGGAGTTTTTTTCTCACTATTTTTCATAAACCTAAATAGTGTAATATAATATACAAAATGGTCCTTCCTTATGACAATACAGTAAAATTGACTGAGACATCACTTTTGGGTCTGGAGAGAATCAGGATCTACCATCATACTGAGTCACATCAGACAAATACTGTGCTTTTATTATTTGCCATGGGATATCAATGTTCACAGATTTCATAGTTGCTGCAAACCATAGATTTAAAGAAAAAAAAGCTATGTTCCTTTTGTGGAAATATTAGGATTCCTTATTTCATCCATGAATTCAAGTACTGATGAAAGTATTTTTGGACATTCTTGCTCATGAACAAATGAATTCACATTGGGAGGAACAAACTATGGGGGATTATCAATATGTGTTCACCATCACATTCATTGTCCTTTTTCATACTTATTTCTGAGCTTATGTTTATCAAGCAAATAATCTTTGGTTATAATACATACAGTAGCAGCGCACCTTTAATGAAGAGTGTGGTTGTCCCTGTAAGCAGTAGAGCATTTATCAGAACAAAGTTGTCCTTATAAAGCCCTTCTGTATAACACAACTTTTTTAAAGATGGGCATGGTCATGACCCCATTCATTTCATTGCTGAAATTTTATTTTGCCATTCCTACTGGAATTATATAAAGTAATATTCGTTCCTGGTTATTCAGAATGAGTTATGATGTGATTGAACATCAATAAATATCCTGTTTTTCAGTTTTTGACTTGGAGAATTTGGATTTGGAATTCATTCTGTTCATACTTTTGGGGCAGTATTTATTTTGTGTATCAAAATATTGTTTGCATTACTAAAAATAGTGACAAAGTGTATGTGCTTGCTAAAATTAGAAATTATATCTATATCCACATGCTTTAATGTCAGTTTTATATGTCAAGGGAGGTAACTTAGTGTTAGTTAAATAATTAGACATGACTGTAATTATCTGTTATGGATATTATACCACAGATTATCATTCTTGACAATAGTAGAAAATGCTTTTAAAATGGTCTCAGTTAATGCCTGAAAAAATGTTTCATTTATTTCTATAAATTCTTTGTAACATATAAAAAAAATGGACAAGTATTAAGATTATGTAAAGAAGTATATATTATGATAGTAAGAGGGATCATGAATGGCAGTTTGTTTCTCCATGTTATTTTACGTAAACTAGAATCTCTTGAATCATTCAAGACAACATTATCTTCAGTACTTTGATTTTATATTTTAATGATACCGCTTAACACTCGCTAACTGATAATGTGGGTCTCTTTAGCAGCATATTCCTTTGTAAACAATGGCAAGGAGATTTGCCTTGTTATTCTTTTCTTGTACCCAAATGCATGACAGTACACCCTGTTGCCCTGAAAATGTACCCTGTTGCCCAGCTAATTAAATTGTTTCTTTGCATGTCACAAAATTGTACCATTATTTGAACCTTGGCCAAGTCATACCAAAGACATATAAAAATGGTACTTGTAGCTGCCTCGCTTAGTGCTCAGCATTAAGAGGTTAGTGCTAGGCCTGGTGTCACGTTAATGTGACTGGCTGGGACCTGATGCTACATGTCTGAGTCATGATGTCTCAGTGCTAGGAATCACTATAAACTGTCACACCACAGAAATCATAGCGATATGACTGCAAGATTGTTAAAATTACATTAAAAATCCAAATCACACACACACAATTCTTTAAACAAATAAACATTTCATTAATAACATTTGCTTTCTTAACAAAGTCTAATATTTCTTTTTAATAAAAAAATGGAAAGAAGAACTTGGCCAGGACAGTGAGAAGTACTTTTAGCAATGTATTTCAATTGGCAGATGAGCCATTTGGCTCTTGAAGGTGGTATTATATTGTGTCAAGAACCCTAATAGGAGAATCATATCCTGTCTTATTTAATCAAGAGATTTTATCGCTGTAGTTATAAAGAAGCTTTGTCTTCCTCTATATGCCATGATATAAAAAAAATACAGTGGCTGTTTGATACTCGATTCAAATCAATAAATTTTTCATCTGTTTTATAATCCACTAAGTATCAAGTTTTTATTAATGTATTACACTGAATGTGTTTAATTTAGTCTACTAGAGTTTTTTGATTGTAACGGTTTTATTTATGTTTTCTTTCATTTTCTGTTGTAGGAGTGGCAGTACAGTTGTCAAATGTAGAATCTTTTTTATTGGCACATATATTCAAGAAATTGACCCATCGGCAAAATCTAATAATGGGCAGGAAGGGGAGGTAATACGTGAAACTGAAATTAACCCCATGGTTACAGCAAACCTGATAAAACTAATGAAGGATGAGCTACCCGATCTACTTGGAACAAATTTGACAGCAACACCAGAATTACAATGTAATTTTCTATTTCTTTGCATTATTTTATTTTTTATTGTCTTTTACCTTGAAACATTGTTTCATATTTAGTCATGCCTAGTTACTTTTTGTTGTTGTTGTCCAACAAGGAATGGCTTGACAATGCTACATTTGTGCTGATTTAGGTATTACTGAATGGATGGATGATGCTACACCAGTGCTAGAGTAGTCATTTCTGAATATATTTCTTAATTTGTCTATCATGTTGGTGTTGTTGTGTATAGTTCAGTGTCGTTAATATGGGATTCATAATTCTGGCACTTCTTGTATCTCACACTCACAAAACAAGGGCGTTGACATGGCATTAAAGGTTTTAGTCTCTGGCAGACCTTGGTGGAGTGGGGTGGAGAAATGGTTAGTCTTGGGTGGACTAGACTCTAGTTGGGTGACTCGTTTCAGGCTAGGGAAAATTGGGAATAATCTCTTACCCATACAAGACATGTTTACTCATAGATCTGAGAACTCTTTCAATTCTTTGTCAAACTTGTCCCCAAAATCTGAGACTTACTAATTACCTTGGCATTTGTTATAGAATCTCTTTATTAGAGAGTAATATTTGGCCAACAGTGAATGTGCAGAAGGATCTCTCCTATGTATAGGTATAAGTAGCAAGTCCTGTAAATATCTCAGTTACTACTTTCTATTTATTAAAAGATACTGATGTTATAATGTTACGAGTTGGTACAAGAGTCCCTTTAGGGAAATGATGCACCACTGGCTGAAAAGAACTTTTAAACATGCAAGATAGGTCCAATTCTTCTGTCCTTTTACGTTTAGCTGCTCATTGTCAAAAACCATCTCTGATAACATTCAAAAACTTTGACATCATATATATAATAAGAAAATATTTTCTTACATGTTTGAGTTAACATGTTCATGTTGTCAGTGAATTAAAATTTGCTTTCTCAAGGCATTTGACCATGAACAATGAATCATCAATAGATCATTGAATTCGGCTCTGGCAATGTTAAGATACACCAACATGTTAAGTTTGGTTCAATCTACAAAACAATATTGTTAAAGAAAGAAAAAGACGTTACTAAAGTGGTGTCATTCGAGGCATTCTTCTGACACTTCCAAAAACTGAATTTGATAAAATGCCATTCACACTTGCTTGTGTCATCATACCAATACAGTTAAAATCTTTGACCTTAAGGTCTGTATCACTGTGTTATCATACCAATACAGTTAAAATCTTTGACCTTAAGGTCTATATCATTGTGTTATCATACCAATACAATTAAAATATTTGACCTTAAGGTCTATATCATTGTGTTATCATACCAATACAGTTAAAATCTTTGACCTTAAGGTCTATATCATTGTGTTATCATACCAATACAGTTAAAATCTTTGACCTTAAGGTCTATATCATTGTGTTATCATACCAATACAATTAAAATATTTGACCTTAAGGTTGTTGTTGTTGTTGTTGTGGGGTTTAACGCCATTTTTCAGCACGATGGGCTATACATGGCGGCCAGTATTAATGGTGGAGGAAGAACCCGGAAAACTCCGGAAAGAACCACCGACCCACGAGAAGCTACTGGCAAGCTTTCTCACATGCCCACATTGGCTGAATCTTAGACTCGAACCGCCGCAGACAGAGGTGAGATGGCAGTGATCCGTAACGAAGAGCGCTTTAGACCACTCGGACACTCGGGGCCCCTGACCTTAAGGTCTGTATCATTGTGTTATCATACCAATACAATTAAAATATTTGACCTTAAGGTCTGTATCATTGTGTTATCATACCAATACAGTTAAAATCTTTGACCTTAAGGTCTATATCATTGTGTTATCATACCAATACAATTAAAATCTTTGACCTTAAGGTCTATATCATTGTGTTATCATACCAATACAGTTAAAATCTTTGACCTTAAGGTCTATATCATTGTGTTATCATACCAATACAGTTAAAATCTTTGACCTTAAGGTCTATATCATTGTGTTATCATACCAATACAGTTAAAATCTTTGACCTTAAGGTCTATATCATTGTGTTATCATACCAATACTGTTAAAATCTTTGACCTTAAGGTCTATATCATTGTGTTATCATACCAATACAGTTAAAATCTTTGACCTTAAGGTCTATATCATTGTGTTATCATACCAATACAATTAAAATCTTTGACCTTAAGGTCTGTATCATTGTATCACTGGAATGCAGCTAACTACAAAGTCTGAACAAAGAGTGTTTATGTCTTCAAATGCTCAATGAATGACAAAAATGCAAGAAATGACATTCGACTTGACTCCAGGTCCTGTAGATTTGATTTTAAAAGATTTATACACAAGCTGACTAATATGTAGTCAGACCTGCATCCTTTTCATCAAGACATGTTTTAGTGGAGACTGTTAATTATGTAATACATGTAGTGATAACATTTTTCAGATGGTGAGGTCAGATGAGCACAATTTCTTGTCACGACCAGCTAAATATTGTCAGTAAGAAAGTTTGTTTCTTTTGAATATCAGTATAACCATTCAAAGTGGAGAAGAAGCTGCATGTTAAAAGAATCTGTTACATTTCGGGAGGCTGTATTAGAATCATTTCCATTTACAGTGCAATACATATATTGAGAAGTGTTCAGTTAAAACCCTTCTTTGTGAACATATGTACAGTTAAATAGTTATAACTAGGTTTTCAAGATGGCTGCCATGGTAGCCATATTGGATCTGGGTACACGCTTGGGTGCAATTCATGCAAAATTTTCACCAAATTTGCAAATGAAGCAAAATTTATTTTGCTTTTTTCGGAGCTGATGTTGCCAATTTCCCTCATTTTTTCATGCCAATGAGTGCTTTCATATACTAATTACTGGTACAGTATCAACTCTTACATCTTTCTTATCTTCAATAAGCAAAGTTGAAAGATGAGAGCTTTGTAGATAAACCACAACTATAGGTTACTTTGTGGTGGTTGATAGGTTGATTGCTAGCAAAAATGAAGACAATGATTTCATATTTCAACCTGGAAAAATAGGATGAAAGGATTTATATTTCAATACATGTTCTGATTTTGGAAAATAACCTTTTTTCGAGATGACCATCTTTTGCAAAAACAATGTTGTGCCACAATTTTACAGAGTTAAAGTAGCAATAATATTAATGTTCTCATTAATTATAATTAATGAGTTATTAATTAGTAGAGAATTATTTCTTGTGTTTACTATCAGTAGTCTTGCTGAATCTTTACTAAACATTCCCACAAAATGCGGATTGCTGACAACTGTAACATTACTATCCAATGGATAATTGAACTTATGGGAGCTATTATTCTAACGAAATTTAGAAGCCTAGGGCTATCATCAAATGTATTAGCCACATGCAGGCAGACAACCACTAATTTCGAGCCCTGCTGTTTATCTCATAATAAGCAGTAATAATTAGAGATTAAAGATGGCTACCATAGCAGATTTATTGATGTTAGATTGTCACCATTTATATTTAGGGATAACATGACATCGTCAGTCATGTTATATTTAAAATCTCAGGACATCCAGTATCATATGGCCAGAATGATGGCCACGTTGGAAATATTGTTTTAGCTCCTTATCATTAACGGGTCATCATACTGCCCTCTTCTAATGTATAGTTGGTTCTAAATGACTTGGTGACAATCTGACATCCAGAATGTCTACCATGAATGTCTGCCAATCTGAAATCCATAATGTCTGCCATGAATGTCTGCCAATCTGAAATCCAGAATATCTACCATGAATGTCTGCCAATCTGAAATCCAGAATGTCTACCATGAATGTCTGCCAGTCTGACATCCAGAATGTCTACCATGAATGTCTGCCAATCTGACATCCAGAATGTCTACCATGAATGTCTGCCAATCTGACATCCAGTATGACAAACATGATGGACATCTTAAAGATGAGCTACTCATGAGTTCATAACAACATTTTATGCTTCTTCAATATTGAATTTTAGAATGCTCTGTATACATAAATATAGTAATTGTTTTGCGATGTTTATCCTTGTCTCAGCTCATGGAATAATCAACATTTCATACATAAGCAGATTTATACTGGGTTTACAAGACTTAGTAAAGCCATGCATGCAGCAGAATTTGTGCTGCCTTTTTTATATTGGCCTTCATATTGAAAATGTTCTTCTATGTTCTTTTAATCACAGTGGTTACAATAACCAATGCAACAGCAACCACTCAGAAATTAACAACTGCTGCCACAACAACTACCAAATCAGCAACTGATGCTCCAGCAACTGAACAACCAACAACTCATAAACAAGAACTCTCAACTGATAAAACAACTGACTCTGTAACCACAAAAACAAACATTATCAAGGAAACAACCACTATTATGACAACTGCACTGACCACTGCAGCTATAACATCACAGCCAACAACTACCACTACCACCACAACAACCAGCACACCAACCACTGCAGCTACAACATCAAAGTCAAGCACTACCATTACTTCCACAACAACCAGCACATTAACCACAACCACCAGAACTGGTGTCACCAAACCCTCAACAACACTTCAACCTACCACATCTCTCAAAACACTAACACCAACAACTACAAGTACAACAACACCAAAAGCAATTATCACAAGTACCACAACAACACCAAAAGCAACTAACACAAGCACCACAACAACACCACAACCAACTATCACAAGTGCCACAACAACACCAACACTAACTACAAGCACCACAATAACACCTAAACCAGCTACCATTAGTTCCACAACACCAAACCGAACTATCACAAGTAAAATAGCAATAGCAACATCAAAACCAACAACTACCATAACACCTGAGCTGACAACAGCACCAAATACATGTGATATATTTGGTAAGTTTTATGCATATTATATGTAAAAACAAAACTTTTTAGTCTGCTTTGACTTTATCAAACTACTTAATAGCCATTAATTCAGGTTTGATGTTTTATAATTTTTAATAGTATGCATCCTTTTTTACATCTATAATAAATAGTTATTTGCAACGCCTTCCTTCCATGTGTCTATCTGCACCTGACTGCACCATGATAACTGTAATAGTTGATATATTTCACAACTCATTTAATTCTAGATCTTTTAAGTGTTGTTGGAATACTTGATAATTCAACTAAGTTTAGATATGAAAATATGGTTGGTATACTTGATATTTGATTTTATTTCACATCTAGAAGTATGGTTGGTATACTTGATATTTCATTTTATTTCACATCTATAAGTATGGTTGGTATACTTGATAACTCACATAATTTCACATCTATAAGTATGGTTGGTATACTTGATATTTCATTTTATTTCACATCTAGAAGTATGGTTGGTATACTTGATAACTCACATAATTTTAGATCTTGAAGTACGGTTATCAGTTCAGATGTATCACTATGGTAGAGTTGAGATTAGGTGTAGAAACAGTGGTGATGAATGGGGGACCATCTGTGATGATATGTGGGATGAATTGGATGCCAAAGTTGTTTGCCGTCATCTTGGTTATTCGTAAGTAAAGAGTAATACATACATACATACATACATACATATGTATGTGTGTGTGTGTGTATTTAACCTTGCTAATCTGGATAAATTCATTCCCAGAAAATATCTCTGGATATTATAAGTTTTTCAGTAAATTGAATCATGTACAATTTTATTTTACGATGTCATCACATTATATACATGTACATGTATGTGCTTGCTACACATGTATATTCAATAATAGTTGAAAAGAATAATAACTCAGGCTTTTGATATGTGTGTATTTCATTGTATAACACACACCTGTACATAAACATAAGTTTAAACAATTATTCACAAGTTATTTCTTTGCTGGCCAGAATATTATCGAATCCTCTACATTGGTTGATGGTGTCACCATAACACATGCAATGTAAACTGAACAATGAATTAAAACTGATATCTTGCAGTTAATTGCATTATGGTATACTAATACAATAGAGTCATTTTACAAGTCATATTTTACAACAGTTATAGCTGCTAATAAGCCAATAATTGACATTGCATGTTATTCTGAAAGGAAACAATCGAAAGCTGAAAGCTATAAACTTTATTTGTACAGCCATCTCAACAAACTATGACGATTACATTTAATTTACAAACAGCAAAGAGACATAATGCCAAACATAATATGTTAACCATATGTTATATTAAAAGCATGGATGATTTGATCCCAGTGTGCTTATTTAATTGTTATCACCCCTATCAGCGAGTAACAAAAACCGATATCTGTATGCAATCACTGGTTACAATCTGGCCACACACTTTGCCTTATCAGTTTATAACTTTATACTATAATTTAACCAATAAAAGATTGATAAATTAACACACCTGTAAATTTGATTGGCAAATCTGTGTTATTCGAATGACTATATTCTTCATATTTTCTTATTTTTGGGCCAATTATTTTTGGACTATCAGGGCTAGTTTTACGGTAAATTGACACTTTGGTACAAATTTTGATATCGAGATTTTGGGATTAATAAGCAAATTAACATTTAGGAATTCTGTTGAAATATTTCCAGATAGGGAAGGATTCTGCATAAATGGCGTCTAGATTAATGAAGCTTATATGTATTATTTTTGTAGCATTATATATATATATATATAAATTTTATAAGATAATAATTTTTTATGTCAACAAATTTTGAGTTCAAATCTGTCTCCACTAAATTTGTGTTGGAAACACTTGAAATTTTTTATCACATAACTGTCACCATTACTGCCATCATGATGTTGCATCACAACACACTGTGAAAATGATACCAGTTTGTGCAATGGTAATTATGAAATTCATGCTTATTGTGTTATGTATAGACGATTTAATTTATATTTGATTTAATTTAATTGTTTGTTTGTTAGTTTTACATTTGTTTTTATTCAATTACATGTTATTGTAATGTAACTTTATTAACTGGATTTGACATTGTCCAGAAATTCAGCTCAGTTCTGTTTGACCCGACTGTTTTTCATAAGCAACTAATAATATAAACTTTGAATCTAATGCTGACTGAGTTTCCGACCTTGATTCAGAACAGTAAGAATTGAAGAAAACAATTTTTTTAATACATTTTTATTCTTTCTCAGAGTAAGATTCATAAAGTGAAATTGAGGCCATAATTGGAGTACATGACAAATAACATGTATCAGTTGGGTTTTTACACAGGATTGACCCACATATTGGCATCTGTTTTATTTCATAGCAAGATTTATTATTGATGTTTTGAGAAAGAACAGTTATTACTTGCCTTAACACTGGAGACGTCCATGATGTTTTATGTTGTGACCAGATTTTGGGCTAAATATTTTGTTTTCTTCAAATTATTTGGATTCCAAGAGATTATTTTTCCCTGGATATACTTGTGCTCTAAATTAATTCTTGGACAAGGACAGTTATCAAAATTTACACAGAATTCAAATGCTGGAATGGTATTTTCTGTGCTTCAACAAAGAACTGTTGACACATCAGTACGAAGCTGACCACATCATTCACCATCATCTTCCATTTTGAATTTCATCGGGTTTCAAACTCAGTTTCATTAGGACTTTTTATTACTAAGACTGGATTATTTTCGGATTTGATTCATAAAACCGCAGGTTCTTTTTCTCATTTTTCTAGAAAAATAAATTATCTGTTAAATTTTACAAAGCTTGTTGTCATCACTTTTTTCTTGTTACATTTTGAAATAGCCTAAACACGTAACAATTGGACCATAACAAAAATTCGTTTTTTAGAGAGGACACGGAGGCATATTCATACAGAGGTGCTTACTTTGGGCAAGGATCAGGTCCCATCAGAATCAACAGAGTGGACTGCCAAGGAGATGAGCAGTATCTCTCCAACTGTACATCCCAACGATTGGGAAATATACACTGTACACATGTTCAGGATGCTGGCGTGTCTTGTGGTAAGGCCGAATAGTAGTTTTGAAGTTAATAGATATATTTGAACATTTGTAATTAATAGAAAGCATTTGAACAGAAGCATTGTAATGCCTATATTCTATCATGTGATGATACTGGGTAACTGATGAAGAATGCTGAATTGCAGAGCAATTACTAAACCACTCTGATATGTAGGTTCTAGCTTAGTTAAACTTAGACATTTTATTAATTAAAATGACAAAGAGTTTTAACAATTATATTATTTTATAACCCATAATACAGCGATGCTAATTTTTCTAACTTTTGAAAATTATATTGATGAAATCCCAGAATTAAAAATATTATCGTATAATATATTTCAAAAGCAGGCATTTACCCTGTTGACATAGGTACAGGGAAAATGGTTTATGCACAGCAAGACAATACTGAATTGTACGAGAAAAGATTTAATACATGCATTATAAGAAATATAGGATATGTGAGTACATGTATATGCATTGAGTCTCTCTCTCTCTCTCTCTCATGCCTCTATTCATTATTACCAATATTCTAAAACATCAAACTCATAACTAAAATAACAGTAATACTTAGTTAAAATATTTAAAAATACTTTGCTTTCTCTGTGGGGGGCTACTCATGGGTTAGAACCTGACTATAAAAGAGTGATTCCCAATTGGTGCTAGGCTAATCCCAGCATTACAGAGTATTCTTCAAGTAAATCTATGCTAGGCTGGTTGCAGCATTTATGTGTATTCTGGGCTGATCCCAGATCAAGTATAATTGGCACTAGGCTGATCCTAGCATTAAAGTGTAATCTGGGCTGATCCAAGCTTCTGTAGACTGCTAGGCTGATTCCAGCTCAAGTAAAATCTGAGCTAGGCTGATCTCAGCATTCAAGTTTATTCTGGGCTGATCCCAGCTTAAGTAGACTATGTACTACTCTGATCCCAGTATGCTACTGTATTCCGGGCTGATCTTAGCTAAATCTATGCTAGGCTGATCCCTGCATAAGAATGTATTTTGGGTTGATGCCAGATTCATAGAATAGAGCTAGGCTGATCCCAGCAAGAAAAAATAGTCTTATTTGTTTTTCCTATTTAAAACTGTAAAAGAAATGTATTTAATGGGCAAGACATTTGCATTATTTGTATAGCTTATGAGTATCCGACTGAGGAAAAAATGCCAAATTGAATTTGATATTAAAATATATCAAATGAGAGCTCCCAAGAGGATTGGAATATGAAAATCCATTTGTAAGGACTGGTGTCCAAAGCACATCTAACCCATAGGAAACATTTTGGTCATACCCACCCCACGTGATCCTCCCACAACCCACATGAAGGCAGCAAGTAAAGAGACTAATTCCATAATTCCCTGTCTGCCTCTCAGTTTCAAGACAATGTACATGTACAACATACCTATACAAGTATTAATCAATGACTAAGCCTTATAATTTGACATTACATCAGCTTACCACACCAACAAATTCCTCCTTAATGTTTGTTATCAGACAAAGCCCATCACAAAATTGGCAGTTTGTACCTAAAATAACTCATTATCATCAAGTTGTGCACAAACTAAAATTTAATAAATTATAATTTTATGCACAATAAAAACTATGGAAGTATAAGAGGAAAGATTTAATATATGCATCGTAAGAAAATATATGATACACGAGTATATGCATTCGTTTTTTATTACTCACTCTCTAATCCTTTCTCTCAAACTATTCATTATTACCAAAATTCTACAACATCAACATCGTAACTAAAATAACATCAACACTTAAATTGTTTTAAATAGTTGGCTCTCTCTTTAGGGGCTGCTCATGGGTTAGAATCGGAATGTACAAGACTATGATTCCCAGCATTACAGTGTATTCTGGTCTGATTCCAGCTCAAGTAGAATCAGTGCTAGGCTCATTCCAGCACACAAAAAAATCAGTGCTAGGCTGATCCCAGCATTTGATTGTATTCTGGGCTGATCCCAGCTTAAGGTATGCTGTGTGCATAGCTGATCACAGTATAATAGTGTATTCAGGTGTGCTGATCCCACCTTCAGGTAAATCTATGCTATGCTGATCTCAGTATTATAGTGTATTCTGGGCTAATCCCAGCTCAAGTATAAATGGTGCTATGCTGATCCCAGCATTAAAGTATAATCTGGACTGACTGCAGCTTCCATAGACAGCTGTAGTCTGATCCCAGCTTAAGGAAATTGTGTGATAGGTTGATCCCAGAATTCCAGTGTATCCTGGGTTGATCCCAGCTTAAGTAGACTATGTGCTAGGCTGATCCCAACATGCTTTTGTATTCTGGGCTAATCCCATCTCAACTAACTCTATGCAAGGCTGATTCCTGCATCAGAGTGTATTCTGGGTTGATCCCAGATTAGTGGAATAGAGAGCTAGGCTGATCCCAGCATAAAGAAAGTATTATTTTTCCTACTTAAAACTGTAAAAGAAATGTATTAAATGGGCATGACCTTTATGTGCTATAGCAATGTATAGGTAACCAATTGGGGGAAAATGCCAACTAGCAATGTGTTCCTAAAATAACTCAAGATCATCAAGTTGTGCATAGACTAAAACTTAATAAATTATCATTTACACTGTAAGAAAAATATTGCACATAACCAGAAACCCATTGAAAATCTCCAGACAGGTGTAACTGGTGGTAGGGATGAAGAGAAATTGAATTACATATTTGCTTTACTCACACATTATATAAGTAAAACAAATATTTATGGCTGTGTGCAAGGAATTCAGCTCTGGAATGGTTACAACATATTTATTGTCATTGGACCTTGATTGTTATTGACTGGGCAAAGAGTTGTACTTGCTGATAGAAAGATACAGTATATTTGTATATAAATGTGTTACTTTTAAAAAACTTAGTTTTCATTTCAAACGGACTAATTTGAGTCCTGCCAAAATGATACTAAGATTCCTGGTAAATGTGCTAAGGTTGTCCTCTCTGATCATATGGTCTCTGATCATATGGTCTTTCTTTCAAAGAAAACTATATTAAATTATTGTAGATTTAATGTGTTAATTGTCGCCTGTGCTTATCAATAGAATTGTCTACAGTTAACTGCTAGTTGTTGCTATGTGCATATCAGTAGTATCATGCTACAGCTTATTGCTTTTTCTTGCTATGTATTTATCTATAACACTGGTCAACAGTGAAATCATTACTGACTTGAAAAGGCCCTAATCTGTAGTATTTTGGTGTGCCGAACACGAATATAACCGTGAAAAATTTGTATTGGCTCTCGTTTTGAAGATATTCATATACCTCATTTTCTATGTTTCACTGTGTAAATTTCTCCAGTAGGACTGCAGCAACATCCGGAATAATGATGTAACATTGCATAATACCATCATGCTCACATCATCCACAGTTGATTGCATCATTTTCTGATGCAATGCAATACTAATGCCATGCGGCTGCTGAAGTAAGTTGACGTCAGCAGTGTACTATACATGTGTAGGCCTATTATACTAATGCCAGGCGGCTGCTGAAGCTGACGTAAGCAGTGTACTATATAAAGCCCAATCAGATAGGTTCAGCATTTAAAATATTTTAGACGTTGTGCGAGACAGTTCAAGCTACTGTTACATAAAACTTATTATTTTATCCATTTACGTATAATAAAGAACAGTAATGCCTTGAAAGTGTGTTAATACCGCGGACAATTTTTGCTATATTTGTGGGGAAGTGACATTTGCCAACCAGAAGAAAAGTATCAATTCTCAAGTGAAGAAGGCATATCATCTTTACTTCGGATGCAAGGTTGGTGACCAAGACAAGCCTTGGGCTCCGCATATATGCTGTGCTACATGTACAACACAGCTTTCACAGTAGTTGAATTGCAAAAGGTCATCAATGCCGTTTGCAGTCCCAATGGTGTGGAGAGAGCCAAGCAACCACCTAAATGACTGTTACTTCTGCTTGGTTCCTCCTCTTTCCGGCGGAATAACGAAGCGAAAGAAGTCGAGAATAGTCTACCCAAACATTCCGTCTGCATTGAGACCAGTTCCACATGGTGAGGGACTTCCTATTCCAGAACCTCCAGCAGAATATTCTCTTGATTCATCTGATGAAGACAAAGGTGAATCGACCTGTTCTTCTCCTGGTCCATCAGCATGCAGTGATCCAGATTTTCACTGTGGTGCATCATCAACCCCACACAGAATAACACAGGAAGAACTAAATGACCTGATTCGTGATTTGGACTTATCAAAGAACAAGGCAGAATTGCTAGGATCAAGACTCCAACAATGGAATCTTCTAGAAGAAGATGTCACAATTACTGCATATCGAAAGCGCCACCAGCAATTGGAGCCTTTCTTCAGAAAGGAAAGTAATCTGATATTCTGTTCCGATATTGAGGGCCTCATGAATGCTTTTAAAATCACTCATGACCCACAAGAATGGAGACTATTTGTGGACTCTTCGAAACTGAGTCTCAAGGCTGTGCTTTTGCACAATGGAAACATTCTTCCATCTATTCCAGTAGCGTATGCTGTCCACATGAAAGAGACATATGATAACTTAAGGCAGCTACTGAATTCCATTGAGTATAACAAGTACAGCTGGTACCTCTGTGGTGATTTGAAGGTAGTTGCCCTTTTAATGGGACTGCAGCAAGGATATACAAAATACATGTGTTTCTTATGCGAGTGGGATAGCCGAGCAAGGGAAATGCACTACATGAGGAAGGAATGGACTCACAGGCAGAATGTAGCCATTGGAGAGAAGAATATCCAACACCCAGCTCTGGTTGAGGCTCAGAAAATCTTGCTACCACCCCTTCACATCAAACTAGGTTTGATGAAGAACTTCGTGAGAGCCATTGACCGGACTTTGCCAGCATTCCGATACCTGCATGAAAAATTCCCTCGACTCAGCGAAGCAAAGATTAAAGAGGGAGTTTTTGTGGGTCCTCAGATTCGAGAGCTTTTCAAAGATGACCGGTTCAACAACTTGCTGGAAGGTGACGCGAAACAAGCATGGAATGCTTTTCGCCTAGTTTCTACAAACTTCCTCGGAAATGTTAGGGCAGAAAACTATAAGGAACTAGTAGAAGACATGTTGATGAAGTATAAGAAACTTGGCTGCAATATGTCTCTAAAGATTCACTTCCTTCATTCCCATTTGGATTTCTTTCCTAGCAACTGTGGTATTGTTAGTGATGAACACGGCGAACGTTTTCATCAAGATATCGCAACAATGGAACAAAGATACCAGGGAAAATGGTCCACTACAATGCTGGCTGACTACTGCTGGACACTCCTCAGAGATGCTCCCGAACAGCTGTACAAGAGACAGGCGAAGAAATCTAAGATGTAGTCAATGACTTGATTTTTTATAGGTAGGCTATTACAGTTGACCTTTTACTATTGGAATGCATTTCGTTATGTAAACATTAATTTCTTGCAGATTACAAAAAAACTAGAGCCAATTTTGCAATTTGACTGTCATATTCGTGTTCAGCACATAAAAATTGATAAGAATTGACTAATTTTATTTCAGTAACATGACTTTTGTAAAAATTTATTGTCCAGTGTAATGTAACAGCTATTTGCTTATTGTTGCCAATTGTGCTTATATATAATGTAACAGCTAATTGATTATTGTTGCCATGTGCTTATAAGTAGTATGCTACAGCTAAATGTTGTTGTTGTCCTGTCATGTGCTTATCAATAGTATAATGCTACAGCTAATTGCTTATTGTTGCCATATACATATCAGCATTGTTGCCAATGTGCTTATCAATAGTATCCTTCTACAGCTAATTGCTTTTTCTTGCCATGTGCTTATCAATAATATCATGCTACAGCTAATTGCTTTTTCTTGCCATGTGCTTATGAATAGTATCATTCTACAGCTAATTACTTTTTCTTGCCATGTGCTTATCAATGATATCTTTTTGCTCTGGTGGCTTAAGTGGTTAGAGTCCACCTTGGATGAGGTAGGTTGAAGGTTTGAACCTATGCCAAGTCATAATAAAGTCTTATAAAAATGGTGCTAGCCACTGCCTTGAGTAGTGTAGGACTGGTCAACATGGTTTCAGGATAATGTGACAGTGTGTGCAATATGCCCCAGAGTTAGACACTGCAATAAACTGCCACACTGCAGAAATTGAAGTGATGTGACTGAAAAATTGTTAAAGCTATTGTTAAAATTCCAATCACATACACACACACACACACACACACACACACACATGCAATGGACTATCTTACTATAAATATTTGTGAATTTTTGTTATGCATGCTTATGAACAAGAATCATCTGAATTGTGCACTAAAGTGGTAAATCAAAGAAATTAGATAAAATGTTATGATAATCACTGAATTAGCAACAAAACAATGTTAGAAGAATGTCAGCTGTTCATTCTTTGTAGCTTAAAGATGACAGAAGGGTCAAAGGTCAGAGGAGATGGAATAATGGTGTTGATTATTGAAAATGATTTGTGTCAGAGTTGTCAAAAGACAGCCGTCCCTCATTCTAATACTGTTAACAAAACAGAGTACTCACCCATTGTAATGGTTTTCAAGGCAGGCATAATAGTGTAGCATGATATACATGAGGTTACATTATGTTGGGGTATTACATAATGCAAGGGATCCATGCATGCAGTATAGAATGGTTCATGTTATACTGAGGGATGCTATACTGAATGAAAACAAAATCTTGATACAATTAAGCTCTGTCATATATTTCCTGCAGCATATGTATGACATAATTTTGTTGCTAATTGTATGTCCACATTAATCATGAATCCATGTAAGTAATAATCATATTTATACTAAGGGGACCACATTATGGGTGAGGTAACCTTACATTGAGGTACATTATACATAGTCTGATAGTATTAGCGTTACACTGTTAACCTTACATTGTTGTACACTATACATAGTCTGATAGTATTAATGTTACATGGTTAACCTTACATTGAGGTATTTTATATGTAGTCTGATAGTATCAGTGTCAAATAATGAAGTTATATATGTGACCGTTCATGCTTTATAAACAGGTCAATATTATACTGTGTGTTAATAGTTAAACATGTGTATAGAGATTGCTGTGGAAATAGCCAAAAGTTTATTTATACAGACAGGTTGCATGTATATAAAGGGTCAGTTAAGGAAATAGAACTTTTTGTCTTTAGTTGTAGCAAAAATAAACAGTATTATACACTCAGATGTCTCCACAATTAATATATATATATATATATATATATATATATATAAATGGTACAAAAATTCATGCAGAACTGACAATCAGAAACATAAATCATGTACCATATGTATTCACATATAAGTCTCATCCAACTACAAACTACATTGACCCTGATCAGCTGTTGCATTATATGCTCACAGATCAGGGTTTGATTGTTTGTTCCACTAATTACTTCTAAAAGAACTGAATAAACAGATTTACCAGTGCCCTATGTGATGGCAGACCTTGTCCTATGAAGGTTGCTGTTCAATCCCTCTTATATGTGAGTAAATATGGTATAAATGTGACCATTGACATCATTAGATGATTACATTACATTCATATAAGAAAATGAGATCAGACTTAATGAATGGGACGTCTATTATCAGGCAACTGCTACGGAATATTTCTATAACAAAATAATCTTGACTTTAATATTAAAAGTGACTGCTAATGTTTTCAGAACTATTTTGACACTTTTTCAGGTAAATATATAAGCACAACCGAGGAACCATCTACCAGAATGACAACAAAACCAAATTATACAACTACAGCTACAACATGTAAGTTACATCATTGGACCTATCATAATAATAATAATAATAATAATAAAATATTAATAATTATACTATTTAGGTAGGAGGAACATACAAATCGAAGGATACAATATAACAAATTATAATCATATATTCATTTCATTAAAGTTTATGAAAATGTATTTCTAATGTGGGCCATAGGGATCAAGATTTTGGGCCTGGACACATACTCAGATACTGTAAATGAAAAATTCTGTATTTGACTAAACTAAGTTGTTGAGTGTAATAAAACTTACAATCTGTTTTCAGAATTAAGCATATCACTGAAAATCAGTTAAAACTAGTAGAATCATATTTCAGAATTTAACACATGACTAAACTAATTTTCAAGTGTATAGCAAATCATATCGAACTCAGTCCTATTGATTGCTTTCATGTTAAGAGTAAGAAATCTACAACCCAGGTAAAAATATATACGTCTAAAATGATCTTGATAAAACAAGGTGACAGCTTCCAATCTTGCATTCTGTTCACATCACTCTTGTTACTGCTAGAATGGGATTGAACCATATACCAACATCAGTGCATCTGCACACCTTTATCTTTCTTGGATTTGATTCTTGTTGGGTAGAACAAGGTATATAAATGAAATATCCATTTCATCATGGCAACATCCTAGGCCTTTATTTCTTTTTTATTCGGACAAATCTATTAATGTCAAAGCCATAACGCTTAAAGTGCTGATGACATAAAGAGATTAATTTGTTAATAAGGAGTTTCAGAGGTTTGCACCACAATGAATAGATAATGACATGGTGTGGATTTTAATAATGGTAACAAACAACAAAACAAATCAGCAAACAACACAAACCATTTACAATGACAGACATGTCTAGAAAATGATAACCACATATTAAGGGCGATGATAAAGACGTCATTCAGCCCAGGCATTATCCATCGACTCCAAAGACAATCAACATACTGGACCACTATTATGAATCCCATTCAAAAGAGTTACAGTGGAACCCCCCTATAACGCGCCCGCCATAACGCGAATTCGGATATAACGCGGTCGTAGCATGGCTCCCAAAATTTCGTATATTCATTCACACATGGAGAAAAAAAATTTGGAGAAAAGTAAAAAAAACAAAACAAGAAATTAACTTCATTTTGGGCATGAGATTAGTTGTGACTTTTAAAATAATATGATCGTGGCATGGTTCCTGAAATTTGAAATTCATTTACGTGTATTTTTATCGGACCGTGAAAATATTTGTTTAACGTACGAGAAATAGTGTGTAAAACATTTATTATAATTTGGTGGAAGAATTCGCGTATGACTTTTAATAATAAACGATCGGAACTTAACAATTTATCCAGGTTCTTTAAGCGATTTTGGAGAAGTGATCATGTATGAATTCTAAAATAATACGATATATATAACGTACAAGAAATAGTGTGTACAACGCTTGGCTTCTGAAATTTATCAATTTGAACAGGTTGTGGTGAAGCTCCGTATTCTACTCTAGAAGAGAAAACTGGTTTCATTAGGTTTTTGAATTGTTAAGCCAAAGTAAACATTATCGGAAGTGTTACTTATTACGGATCCATGAGTAAAGCCAGTAAATTGTCTTTGTGATTGTCTTCCATGAATTCTGTATACAGTCGTTGCTCAAACAATAGCCGACATGGGCTTCTTATTTAACTGCAATCACAGCCAAGCAGCAGACAAAGCTGTGGTTGATACAAGAGTCGCACAATTTAATAAACATCAAAGGACAAAAGCCGCCAACATGTATGCTGTGCTTGGCGGTGTGATCAAACAACAAACAGTTGAAAGTAAATAATATCCACTTTATTATCTGTAAATTAAAAGGGTATGAAATTGTACATCCGTTCAGCTTAATTTTGTTTTATATAAAAAGTGATTTGTAACCATTGCAGGCCTTCATTACTTAGTTATCGAGCTTTATTTGCTTATATAAAAAAATATTTTACTGTTATGGAAAAGCAAGTTCAAAAACACAAGTCGTTTTCTGCTAAAGAGAAACTGTATGCCCTAGATCAACTAAAGAAGGGCAAACAACAAACTCACCTTGCCAGAGATCTAGGAATCAGCGAGTCCACTTTGCGAGGGTGGAAAACAGATGAAGGAAAGCTCCGTAGTTTACCCAACATTCTTGAAGAGGAAACTGTTTTACATCGTAAAAGGGTTAAGTTAGCTAATGACAATGTCCTAGATTCAGCTTTGTACCAATGGTTTGTACAAGCTCGCTCAGAAGGTGTTCCAATTTCTGGCCCAATTCTGAAAGCCCAAGCAGAGAAATTTGATTGCCGTATCAATGGAGATGATTCCAAATTTAAGGCGAGTAATGGCTGGCTAGACAGATTCAAGAAAAGGCACGCTATCAGCCAAGTTCTTGTGTCTGGGGAAATCCGCTTCGCTGACAAAGAGGCTGCCAATTCCTACCCGATTGGGCTTAAAAAGTTGCTGGAGGACGGTTGCTACACAGCCGACCAAGTTTACAACTGCGATGAGACTGGTTTATGTTATAAAATGTTACCCGATCGCACCCTTGCAACCAAGACTGACAGTCACAAACGAGAAGGTTTCAAGAAGAGGAAGGACAGAGTGACTCTCTTATTTTGTGTTAACAAGTCTGGCAGCCACAAAGTCAGACCTCTGATGATTGGAAAATCGAAAGCTCCCAGATGTTTTCATCATGTAAATATGAAGGCACTTCCATTTCAGTACACTAACAGCAAGAATGCTTGGATGAATAGCTCCATATTTGATGACTGGTTTCACAAAACATTCGTTCCAGATGTTCGGGCTCATTTACGAAAACTCAAGCTGGAGGAAAAAGCTCTCCTCCTGCTGGATAATTGCCCTGCCCACCCCCCAGCGGAAAATCTTGTCAGCAGTGATGGCAAGATCAAAGTTTCTTACCTCCCGAAAAACACTACGTCAGAAATCCAGCCACTTGACCAAGGCATAATTTCTGTATTTAAACAAAATTATTGCCGTGAAATGATAAAGGGAATGGTAGCAGATAATAACGCATCCGTCGACACATCATTGGCATTACTCAACTTAAAAGAAGTATGTCACCTTGGAGGTAAAGCCTGGGATGCTGTCACTGCACGCTGCATTGAACGATGCTGGATAAAGGGTCTTGGGCCAGCTTTTACGCCCTCGACACAAAATGATAGTGACGATGAGCTTGAATTTACAGGATTCACTGAAGACGACGTACGTTTAGCAGAAGAAGCACTCAAAAAATACAAGCACAGTCATCATGATATCCTTAACTGGTATTCAGTAGATGACATCTGCCCTATATACGAACACATATCAGATGACGAAATTGTTACAAATGTCAGCAGGAAGAATGAAGCTGCACAATCAGAACCTGAAACCAGTGACGATAATGATAACGATGACGATGGCACCCCAACTCCCCCACCAAAAGTGTCTGAAGCAGTAGTACATTTAGAAGCAAGTTTAAGGTGGCTGGAAACACAAGATGTTGACAGCGTCAAAGTCCTTCAATTAAGAAACATTCTTGACTTTGCTAGAACCCAACAGTTCGCGGCAAAGAAGCAAACGTCATTGGATATATTTTTCAAGAAATGATGAAATTTAAATTTGGAACCACACTGACTTTGCACTTTGCGCAACGATTAATTTAGCAGTTTTCACATGTTTCTTTTGATGTTCACAAAATCTGAAATAAAAGTTATTTGCACGCTGAAATCATGCATTGATTGTTAATTATTCTTGCAGTTGTCGCATATGATAAAATTTTAGCGGTATGAAATTTGTACAGACACCGTATGTAGACCGGGGAATAGCTGCATGCAATGACCGTACGATATCAGACGGCAAGTAAGTGGTTTCAATATTTTGTTCATCCTTCATTTTACACGACGAATTCAGACTATTACAAAATTATTGAATATTTTAAATCTGTACGATTTTCAATGAAATTACATCCATTATGGATGAACTGCATGCCACGACGGCACAGTAGCATACGGTGTTGATACACTTTTCATGATATAGCGATAGTCTGGTATTATCGGTCAATCTGTATTATCGTTCAAACAAATAAAAATTAGTAAATGTTTTTAATGCACAGTAATAACCTATGAATATATTAGCCATCGATTATTTTGAATATATCTTAATTAATGCATTCCAGTTAATATTCATCTGATGATAAGCCGACTTTTGATCATTGTACATGTATATATGTATATGTTCTCGGAAAAAAAGTTAAATATTGTAAAACCCCGCATTAACGCGACCCCGCTTTTAACGCGATCCGATTTTATGGACCCCGATCATCGCGTTATAGCAGGGTTCCACTGTACTTCTCATTGGGGGCATTATTAGGGTTTGGCAGTTTTTCACAGGAGATAAAGAAATAATACACACCATTGAATTTGCTATCTACATATGAGACATCAAATAAGCAATTATTGAACATGATACTCATTTACAGGATTTTGGCACAATGATGGAGGTTAGTTACACGATGTCTATATGTACTTTAGTCTGGTTTATGGGCTGTACTGCATGATAACAACCTGAAACAAAGGGACCCTGAGTGGCCGAGTGGTTTAAAGCGCTCTCTGTTATGGATCATTGCCATCTTAACTCTGTCTGCATGGGTTCGAGTCTAGGATTCTGCCAATGTGGGTATGTGAGAAAGCTTGCCAGTAGCTTCTCGTGGGTCGGTGGTTCTTCCCGGGGTTTTCCCGGGTTCTTCCACCACCATTAATACTGGCCGCCATACATAGCCTATCGTGTGCTGAAAAATGGCATTAAAAACCACGACAACAGCAACAAACTGAAACATATGTTATTTTTAGGAACAGGTACCTAGACTCAAATGTTTTTTTTTTATATTAAATTCTAATTTTATTTATAGCACAAACACTCTTATGGTCCGTTATGGCCTAAAAGGACTATATCAAGGCCATTCATATTCATCTCTATTTTGTGATGCATGGAAGTGTCATTTTGGAACAATCTGCGCTTTGTCTGCAGGCATTCCTGAGTGGTCATGTGAGATATTAAACAACAGTTATAATGAATTAAATAAAAAAAAATCATCAGTGGTCATTTGTTTTCTTGAAACGTTTTATCATAGCAGCGTCAAAATGCGTATTTTATGATGAAATTGTGGTCACTAGTTGCATTTGCAGGTGGTGGATATTGACAGTGCATTTATGTAATAAAACTGATCCATATATGATGATTGTGATCGTAAATGACAGGTTGTCATTCATAGCAGAGGTCACTCAAGACAGGTTTTTTTGTAGCATTGCACTTATATCTGTTGTCTGAAAGGATGAAACTTTAACATATAGGATACATCCACAAGGGATCAGGGAGGTTTGATCTTGATTCCAATTGGTGACAATAAATTAGGTTGTGTGAAGATTTATTAGATAAATCTGCCTATGTCCTTGCAGCTAAACTTTCTTTGCAACTTTTGAATATTAAACTTGGAATATTACCAATTCAATCAATCAATAAGATTTCAATACAGTTTTTATGATCTGTTTTGTTATCATCATTAAGCACAAATAAAATCATGTAATTTAATTTGAAGTGTGCCGTATGCATTAAGGTCAATGTGGAAGTATGGCATGATGGAAGCAACCCCTCCAAATACAAAACAAAGTGGAAATAGGTAAACATCATTTAGTGTAAAATAATTATGTTTGGCTTTTCCCGTTCTAGCTGGAGGTATTGCAGTACGTATTGTTGATGGTCCAAGTTGCATCATGGGCCGTGTGGAAATTTGGTATGAAGGACAGTGGGGGAGAATCTGTCACAATGGATGGAGTTATCTTGATGCTCAAGTCATTTGTAGAATGTTGGGATATGGGTTTGTAGAGCATAACTGAAGACACCTTATAATGTGTAATACCATTCTTTGACTAATTCTATATTTGATTAAAAGAGAGGAAACTGAACACACACTTGCACTCAAATAAATGCATGTACCCCACACACAGAAACTTTAGTTTTGGCACATGATACATCATTAGCATGGCTTTGTAAAGGTTTGAGCAATTTGAGAATCATGTCTGATCAAACAGTGGTATGAGTGTGTACAGATTTGAGTAATCTTAAAAACCTGTCTGTTACATAAATAGCATGGCTGAGTACAGGTCTGAGTTATCTTAGAATCCTGTCTGATCCATCAATACCATGACTGCATACAGGTCTGGGTAAATATTGTGTGATACAGCAATACATATCCCTTTAGACCCTATACTGTTTGAAAGTCTACAAATGTAATATACATCATGCATATAGCAAATTAGCATCAAAAGATAAGGTGACATCAGTGTCAAGGTGAGTTCACTGGTCTACATTATTATCATAATGTGACAAATTGACAATGATAAATTGACAAGTTCACTGGCATACAATTTTGTCACAATATGACATCCATGACAAAATGACAAGTTCATTGGTATACATTATCTTAATATAAGTGACTAGTTCACTGGCATATACTATTATAATAATGTGATATCAGTGACAAAATGACCAGTGTCCTGGTATACTTATCATCATGGGACATCAGCATCCAACTGACTAGATCATAGGTATGCATCTTTTTCATGTTTTGACATCAATGACCAAGTGACTAGTTTACTGGTATACATCATTATCATAATGTTAACATTGGTGCCAAAGTGATTTTTTCATTGGTATTTCATTGGTGAACATCATTATGGCCATATGACATCAATGACTAAAGGGACTAGTTATCTTGTATGCATAATTATCATAATGTGACATAAATGACTAAGTGAATGGTTTACTGGTTCATATCATTATCATAATGTGAGATCAGTGACCAAGTCACTAGTTCACTGGAATACATGAATCCACCTGTATCATAATGTGAAATCAATGACTAAGTGAACAATTGACTAGTATTCATCAATGACATAATACAACCTCAATAACCAAGTCACTAGTTAACTTGGTTACATCAATATCATAATGTGACAACAATGACCAGGTGACTGGTATAAATGAATATCATAATGTCTCAGAAACAAATAATGAGAAAAAAGTTTTCATGAAAGAAGTTAAAGACATTATTTTGAGCTCTACTAATTGAAGAGCAGAGTGACTTTATGCCTTCATCCTTTGCTCAGTCATCATTTGTCCACCGTTATTTATTATTGGGACTCCTCTTAAATTACTTGTATGCAAGTCAGTAAACATGGCCAGCACAAATTCATACTGAGATATATTTGGTCACACATAGAACTGGTGCTTCATAAACATCCACCTTGAAAATCTTAATATTGCTCCTGTTTCTATCAGATTCTGTCCAAAATAAAAGTAGTGCCAATTTAACTTCCAATTCATCAATGTGGCAGGCAGATTTTTTATCTTGGCTACCTTAAAGATGTTATCAGTTCTTTTTCTGAAATCTGCTTAGACATTCAACGAAGAATAGTGCAGGAAAATGTGAACATTTTTAGAGACATTGGATTGCTTTGAAACTTAAAAACATATATTTTTAAATGATAAGAATTCTGACATTTCACAAGCAATCATTTCTAATATACACTACTATCATCAATTTTTAATAGTCAGGTTGTATATTCTATACGCTATCATCATGGAAACTATCACAATTCATTAATGCAATGATGTCATGCCAATAGTGCTGTAGATTTCCTTCATATATGCTATCATCATCAAAACTGTAACAAATCATTAATGAAATGATTGTCATGTAGATTTCCTACTTATATGTTATCATAATGGAAACTATCATGATTCATTAATGTATTGATCTCATGCCATATGTACTGTAGATTACCTGTTTGAAAACATTGCATATCTGGTTTTGAGATTCATATTCTGAGATATTTATTTTAAACAGAACAACTTGGGTTGGTACATATGTCCAAAAACTGTATGATGAGGGTACTGGTCCATTTGTCTTGGATAATGTTGCATGTACTGGCTTTGAATCATCCATTGCTGATTGTCCTCATGGAGGCTGGGGGCATTACGAATGTGATTATGAAGGAGACGCATTAGTATCATGCGGTAAGATTTTTGAAGACGTATTCTATTGAACAAAGTTTGATTGCAATATTTCTGCTAACTTCTAATACATTTTGCCAAAATATAGCTGATTGCACAAAACCTTAGAATATGTTGCAAGTTGTACCATATCAACTTGGCTAAATGTCCCATGTATTTGCATAATTGCTTCTCTCCCCTTTTTTACCTTGTTGGCATTGGCAAGTATACAATTGTATACATATGTACATATATGTAGTCTCACTGCACCTCAACCATTCATTCTTTACACATTCTAGGCAACAGCTAGCAGTCGGTTTGATATCATATTCCCCCTGTGGAGGAGGCTAAGGGGCCTGACACTGATCATACAGTGAGCACCTGAGATGCATATTCTTTGTTGGGATCCTGCTATTAACTCAGGTTTCTGGCACACTGCATACATACTAATATACCTGGAATCATGAAATGTGGTGAATGAATGCATTTTTGATTGGTACTATACTCACTTTACATAAGGAGGTCAATGTAACCCATATTTCACAGAGTTTGGTCAAATTGGGCATCTCAGCCTCTATTAATGCTGGAATCATCAAAGTATGTAGATGGATGTATGCATCTCTGTTAGTACCACACCTTTTACTGCTTAGCTGCAACAAGGTTACTGAGACCTGCATTTTACATTTAAATGGCTTAGGTTAAGTTGCTACATTTATGTACTCACCATAACATGTTGTGTCACCAAAAATGCAACAATTTTGTATTGTAAAGCTCATCAACATGGTTTGATTTAGAAACATGTGGGACAACTCTGAGTTAGGTACAATCATAGTCATGTGCTGAAGAGCAAGATTTATTACACATCACTGTCATGAAAAAGAATGTTCCAGCCATCATCATTAAACATTATTGGCACGTTTGTGAAGTTGGATTGTACTACATATATGAAACATAGCATGATTATTTCAGTAGTCAGAATGTACTTCATTTTGTCTTCAAAAATATTCAAATGCAGCTTTAATATAGGAAGAGGAGAGCCAGCATCAAGAAAAACATAATTTCAGAACTCCTGGATGGAGATTGACTTTGTCAAGCACAGCAGCAAGGAGGAACATTTACTTGTTGGTACACACTAACATCTACTGACACAGCAGCAAGGGGGAGCATTTACTTGTTGGTACACACTGACTTCTACTGACACAGCAGCAAGGGGGAAGCATTTACTTGTTGGTACACACTGACATCTACTGACACAGCAGCAAGGGGGAGCATTTACTTGTTGGTACACTTTGACATTTACTGACACAGCAACAAGGTGGAGCATTTACTTGTTGGTACACACTGACATCTACTGACACAGCAGCAAGGGGGAGCATTTACTTGTTGGTACACACTGACATCTACTGACACAGCAGCAAGGGGAAGCATTTACTTGTTGGTACACACTGACATCTACTGACACAGCAGCAAGGGGGAGCATTTACTTGTTGGTACACACTGACATCTACTGACACATCAGCAAGGGGAAGCATTTACTTGTTGGTACACACTGACATCTACTGACACAGCAGCAAGGGGGAGCATTTACTTGTTGGTACATTTTGACATTTACTGACAAAGCAGCATTGGGGAAGCATTTACTTGTTGGTACACACTGACATCTACTGACACAGCAGCAAGGGGGAGCATTTACTTGTTGGTACACTTTGACATTTACTGACACAGCAGCATTTGGGAAGCATTTACTCGTTGGTACACACTGACATCTACTGACACAGCAGCAAGGGGAGCATTTACTTGTTGGTACACACTGACATCTACTGACACAGCAGTGAGGGGGAGCACACACTGACATCTACTGACACAGCAGCAAGGGGAGCATTTACTTGTTGGTACACACTGACATCTACTGACACAGCAGCAAGGGGGAGCATTTACTTGTTGGTACACACTGACATCTACTGACACAGCAGCAAGGGGAAGCATTTACTTGTTGGTACACACTGACATCTACTGACACAGCAGCAAGGGGGAGCATTTACTTGTTGGTACACTTTGACATTTACTGACACAGCAGCATTGGGGAAGCATTTACTCGTTGGTACACACTGACATCTACTGACACAGCAGCAAGGGGGGCATTTACTTGTTGGTACACACTGACATCTACTGACACAGCAGCGAGGGGGAGCACACACTGACATCTACTGACACAGCAGCAAGGGGGAGCATTTACTTGTTGGTACACACTGACATCTACTGACACAGCAGCAAGGGGGAGCATTTACTTGTTAGTACACACTGACATCTACTGACAGAACAGCACCATCTAGCTTGTTTATCACTCCCTCAGAGCAATGCAGATGCACTGAATCATTTTCTATGTTTATGTTGAGAAGAATTGATCGACATTTTCTTTGAACTTAGAAAATCAATACCTTCCAATTTATTCTTCAAATACATTCAAGAATCATAATGACATAAGAGAACTATTCTGCAATGGCAATGAGTTTTAAAAATGTTGTTTTGCTAAACCTTTTTATATATTCTGCCCTAGTTGTCTTACTGATTAGATCAGAGGCAAGACCAAATGCAAAATATACAAATCTTGGAAAATTCCAGCCAATGGTCATTCTACATGTGCAGTGTGCTCCGGTTGTCAAACTAACCAACGAATTTTGTTCCACATGGATTGAAGGTGATGGAGCTACTGTTTTTGTGGCACTGAGGACAAGGTGCAGAAGCGCCTGTTGAAAGATGCAGATGCCATAAGTATTCACGCAGATGAGTCTTGAGTGCATGAATTAGGTTCTGAGGATTAAGACGCTGCAGACGGTACATCGGCCTTGAAATGTCATAAACCATTGTACTCAGAGATAACACCAGTCCTTCCTTTATTCCCAAGCAGGATACACCTTTATTGTCAATAATAATATGCAATTGTTCATTATCAAGGTTTGAGTTCATATCACTTGCTGGGAAGGCATATAGAGACCAAATCTAACAACCTCAGTTACAATCTTGTACATCAGATTCACTGACCGGCTTCGTGGGTCAGGTATCCCATACCCTGTCAAGAATTCATGAATGTGACATATCTACAAAGACTGCCCTGTTTTTTTATGACTCTGCCATAACAACACAAGGTCATACAGTATAAGCCACAAGAAGAGTGCCCTATGTTCAGCTTGGCAATTCAAGTTTATACAGGCACTCTCATTGACCAGTCTAACCTGCATAGTGTCTTTAAGCACTCACTGCATACAATACCTAGCTTAGTGCCTCAGTATCAAGAGAATTCACTCCAGAATAATCTCAAGCCTTTACCACTCAAAGTGAATCTTTAAATACTGACCTCGTTAAAACCACCTTATCTAACTCTGGATGTTCTATGAGTTTAGTGAGACCTCATCCTCAACACCCTTTTCCAGCTACTTTACAGGTAGCCAAGGATAAATCAGCCTCACCACCTGTATCCAAAGACGATGTTGCTTTCTCTCTCTTTCTCTTGTCATTTCTTAGATTTTGCTCTGATACGTTAAGACTCAGCTGTCTGTAAGAATGTGTTCGTTTACCTCACCGGCCTCTTCGGGATACTTGCCACCCATCCTAGTCTCTACAAACCCCGTGCATTTTTTAGTCCACATGCAACCCATGCATTTTTATCAATTTTAATTTTCCACTTATGTGCTGAGGCATGGTTGTTTACAGCACTGATGAAAACATACTGCAAATCCAGCACAATGAATGAGTTACTGTGGCAACTAAATTATGTGTTTTTGATCGATAAATAGACTTACTGCACATAGGTTATGTGTAGATCTTTTTACAGTAGCACATGCTGTCAAGCAAAGAATATTTTGTAATGTAGAAATTATGTGTTGGTTTATATACAAATTCAGAGCAATAGTGATCTGTTCTCAAATCATTCTGAAGGAATTTTATGGAAATCTCAAACAGTGACATTAACTTGACAATTGATGCATGTTGCATATGCTAACAGCAGACAATACAAATTTGTTTCTGTAAAATACCACTGGAGTATTATAACAGGATAAAATGAGAAAAGGACAAATGCAAAGCTGTTTTCCATTGAAAAAATTAACTCTGTGGCTGAACATGTTATTATGAGTACTGTAGAATATATATGCAGGTGTCACATAACGGTATAGTGACATAGCCATGTCTTAAGTGTAGCAGAAGAGTCAAATCACATAACCAACTTTGCCAGCCCTCTGGATCAATTTGTGAATACCATAGGGAATGCAGAAATTAATCAAAATAACAAACATGTCGCTGTACAGAAAAAAACCAAAAATAAAACAGAATAAATGAAATAATAACCAGGACTGAAGTGATTGCAGTTTTTGATCTTGATAAAATAAAAAAATCAAAACAAATCATTCACGTAACTTTCAGTTAGATACACCTCCCCTGTTTGTATAAGTATGCCTTCTGTACTTCAGCTAATAAAGCTCACCCGGCGGCATGGAATACATATACCAAGTCATATGCAAAAATGCAGACATACTTGACTTATTGAGACCAATATTACACTGAATCCATCAACGGTTTTCACTGCAGCAACAATAACAAAAACAGCAACGATTACAAATAAAACAGTGGTACACAACTAAAACAATTTGTACGTGAGTATAATATCCGATTACCAATGGAAAAGCTGACATCCTTGTGCTGTTAAATGAGTACAAAGAAAACTGAAATCAATGTCTCGCATCTGTTATCACCACTGAAGTGGCTGAGAATGTTCGTGCAAAAACACAGCAATCACAAGTACCTGAATTCAAATTTCAAAAATGTAGTGGCAAATTGAAAAATCACATTTCAATTATCCCACCCACGTTACCTAGGTTAAGATGCTCAACTATAAATAAATATGATTCCTAGAATTGTAGCACTGTTACAAAACTGTGGTTATGCTAGCTTTTAAGCAAGCATTGTTTTTAGCATCGATCTGGTTTTACTGCTTAGTTGTGAGAAGGATGGTTTCAAAATTACTACACCATGGATGTACAGTGGTGCCTGTGTAATTTTGAACCACAGCAACGCCATGAGTGTCACAAGTGATGAAATTGGCAGAGGCATTGAGACGATTTTCTCAAAACATTGGAGAAATAAACCAATGCAGGAACGGGATAGACTCTTGAAAGATGTGCATTAGTCGAGGTACATCTCTCACTGTATCACCATTTCATGGATCCAGTTACATTACAATATCAAAAAGGGTACCATTAAGGCCGAAACAAAGACAATAGATGTTTTGAATAGACTTTTTTGTCAGAGTTATATCTGGCTAGTGATCACCAAGATCAAAATTTCAGCAACACCTTGGTGAACTCCACTTTGGTGATATTGAATTTCCCGCTTAAGTTGCCAAACCCACATTTAACAAATAAGAAACACTTAATCCAGGTGTCACTGTTTATGTGTCCACTTATGACAAAGGCTTTTATCCACTGGCTCTATCTCCAAATGAACAGAGTGGATGAACTCAGATTAACTTATTGCTGCTGAGTGAAATGAAAGAAACAGTATCAACATCGCACTATGTATGGTCAAACAATCTTGCTCGGTTACTTTACAGACACAGTAAACATCATAGCAAGAAACATCCCTGCAGACTTTGCATGCATGTATTTAAGACTCAGCAACTGCTCACTAGTCATGACTTTTACTGTCATTTATCAGTAAACAAACCTGCAGTGAACAATAATGCCACAACTAGACAAAAAATTTCAAACTTGCTGCAATACATAGAAAGTTGAAAGTCTCTTATATCATATACACTGATTTTTGCATGCCCTACTCTTTCAGTGGCAGATGCATTCCATATCAATCACAGGGGCTCATACTGTTGCTTAAAACTGATCTGTCATGCATGTACTATATAATAAGTACAAGGGAGGACACTTCTCTCCTTTCTCGCGTAACCCATTTAAGAATAAACGCTGTTATTTCAAGCCACATTTTGCGTAGCATAATAAATTTGGTACTGATGTTTAGCTCAGGCATTCAACTATGTATCCCTATCAAAATATTTACTTAGTATCATACCTTTAAGGAATGCCAAATCATTTTCCCACAGTAACACTGGACATATACCTGATCACACCTGCTTAATATGCAAGAACAAAGCGCTGAATGGAATACTGGCCTCTCATTGGTTTAAAGAAAATGATGTCCTGTATTTAATTATAACTTATTTTCAGTTGGCCAATGAGAAGGTAGTATTCCATTCAGGGAGTTGTTTTTGCATATTAAGCAGGCACATCAGGTACATGTCGAGCGGTACTTGCTGGAACAGGAAAAACACAACTGTTGTTGAATATGGTTTATGATGGTTAACATGGGATTGGTTGTACATGATTGCACCATAGGCTGATGATCGATCATGTTATGGTGTTTCAAAAGATGTTCAGAAAGCATTGAGAAGCAGTCAAAACACAACCTTTTTTTCCATTATTGAAGAAGCACCTGCCATTGACCATTCAGGTGCAAACAAAAAGTCTTGTTGTGTATGGTGATGTAATGCTTGAGAGCCATGTCAATCCCATGCAAATATTTTCATGAGGTCCACACCGAAAAATAGACGTCATCTATTTGTCCCAGTGATAGGCCCATTTTCTTAAAGTGATCCATGAAAACTGTAACATCATGATACTGTTTTGTGTCATTGGTGTGCATGGTCTTGGAAACATTCTTTGGACTTAATTAATTGGTGGGTAATTGACCAGAATTTTGTTAAATGTTTGTGCTGATGACCTCGGCAGTGTATATATTTCCGGAATTGATTTGACCGGAATTTGCTGGGGTAAATATCATGTGGGTTTGGACATGCCAATTCAACAATCAAAAACAATCACATAACAAATGTTCACCGGTGATGTCACAGAAGAGTATAGGAGGCAATGCAGTAAAACTGCTCAAGAACAGCAGAAATTATTCAAAATGTGACAGAAGGCAACAAAAGAGTCAAAGATATGCTACATATGTGAAAGACTGATGGAAAAGTTCCAACAGCTAGGTTTGATCAAACATTTGCAGCTCTGACTAAACCCACAGAGGAAATAGCTGAACATGCTGCGGATATTAATATGGGCACATAGGCCACAGTGGATCAAGTGGCAGCCATAACAGGAACAGAAGAATCTATTAGAACAACTGCTGAGATGATCAGATATTTGCCTCTGGCAATTCAGGAAGTCAAAGAATCATTGGTGAAATTGGAGAAGTCATTAGTGTACTAGCTAAACACACTGGAGAACTTGATGAAGATGTTAGAAAGGTAGTTGCCAGGATACCAGACATGCAGTTGAAATCACAGCTTCAGTATTTAACGAATTAGCTCGCCAGGTGATCTTCGCAAATCCTATATGTTTTGCACTTAATTAACAGACCTACCAACTAGGATGAGTACATGATAAAAAGCTATCAAAGACACACATGCTAAATATGTGATGTTAAATGGCCTTAAATGGGATTTGGGGAGTTTATTGGAAAGAATCAAGCTACTGGTGATCTGTGGGTTCAAAAGCAATTACATTACCATCCACAGAATCAATGCCCCCTGCAGTTAATAAAGTCAGTAACGAACCACTCAACAATGATTGTCAGATTCAGCAATTGCAAATACAGCAATGGGGAGTGAAGCTGTCACACAGTGTTATTGAAAGAAAATCATCTATGTATAGTTTTATTATGGCTTTGTTTAAAGATATATCAGATCCAGCATTTGATATGGGTATGCCTGTGTTAGTGGATTGAAGCAAATGCAATTTTCAGTATTATTTATGTCCAACCAGGGATAACAATCAGTTAGAATTAGAATAGCATGTGAGGGGCACATTTAGGTATGTCCCTCATGTGAGGCATTCTTGGAAGTTAAGGGAAACCTGGTACAGAATAACACTACTGATTATCCTGCCAATTTGGATTTGTTAACAATGTCATTATGCCATTATTTAATAATGCATATTATTCCATCAATTTAAAGGAAATTCAATCAATTTTGGACAAAGTTGATGTATGTGGCCACAACACTTATTGGACTTGCCAGATATAGTGATGAGTACAAAGGAACAGCTGCTCCAACAAAATGATGTTTATCAATGGTACATCTGTAAATTTTCAACAGTATACAATTAGGTAAATGAAACTACACACTAACACTGCTAATAACGCAAACTACAAAGCTGTAATTGTAGGCATAAACAACACTTTTAATAGTGGATTTGTTGAGCAGAAAGGACAAATTAAGGGAGCATCATTACCATTTTTTTTTTTGTGCATTTCCGTTCAGTCACATATTTGGTTTTTGCAGAAATGTTCACAAGGTTATTTTTGTAGCCTTACACAGTCACATTAACCTGCAAAAATAACTCCAACGATGCAATTTGGCATGGTGCAGCCACTGCTGATGGTAGAGATGTATTGTGGATGCCTGTTTTATCCCCTTCACTTTCTACAGAATCAAGTTTGTTGTCATTTATGCAATCTGGAACCACTTCAATGCTTTTTGTTTCTTGCACATACCACAGGCGCATACCCACCATCTGTTATCACAAGACAATTTACCTGGTCTTATTGTACCAAAACACGTGTTTGTGGCATTTCAACTTACAAACTGAGACAATGACCTAACTCATTGCAAAATGATAATTGATGCCTTAGAAATGACTGATGTTTCGGTTAATTGGTTAAATAGTCATCAAGAGCCCTCTGAAGAAATTCGTTTCAACTTTACAATCAATTGTACTGAGCAGGCATATCACAATCTGTGGTTGTATAACGACCTGCATCAAAATATTGACATTGGTTTGCTAATTTCCCAACATGACTTCACGACACTGTACCCGATTTATTACTTTTCACTGGAACACCTGGAGTTACTCATGCACTCTGCTGTCAACATGTATCTTCATGCCCAGGTAGATGCTGCTGGTGCCAATTACAGCTGTTATGATGCGTATGGTCATAACCCATACAAAATCATATGCCTGTATCATACTACAGGCGTATTCTACACCTAAAATATGGATGCTGTTTGGTTTCTCTAGAATATGAGAAACATAGCGGTCCTATATTTATAGTCAAAGTCATGGCTCAGTTTTCTACATTTCCTGCTGCACCTTGCCTTCCACATATAGCCTTACAATATGTTGAGATTTAGGAATGAAACATGGTATCCAAGTGCACTACCACACAAGCACATGGCAAGAGAGATGGAGACTGATAGGGAGTGAGAGAGAGACAGAGAGCAATCATTAAAGCCCTAAATAATTAATATTTGAACACTGTCTTTAATTTGTTAGAGATAGAAAGTCTGATGGGGAGTGAGATGCAGAGAGGCAGAGACTGATGGAGAGTGAGACAGTGAGAGACAGAGACTGATGGGGGAGTAAGATGGAGAGAGACAAGTACAGATGCGGAGTGAGATGGAGAGAGACTGACTGATTTTTTATGTGTGAGATAAAGAGAGACAGTGGCTGATTGGGAGTGAGATGGAGACTGATGGGGAGTGAGAATGAGAGAGAGAGATTGATGTGGAGTGACGTAGAGAGAGAAAGAGACTGATTGGGAGTGAGATGGAGAGAGATAGAGACTGATGGGGATCGATGAAGAGAGACAGAGAACAATCATAAAAAGCCCTGATTAATTACTGTTTGTACACTGTCTTTAGTTTGTTATAATTATATGACAGCCATTAGAATATCATAAAATAGTCATGAATTGGTACCAGCATGAGGGTCCAGTTTGGTGGAAGAGGATATAAAGTTGACCTCTGCTGAACTTGGCTGTACTTGATAGCATGATTATTGTATATAGTGATGTTTATAAGCATCTGGAAGACATTAGCTAACATTATCTTTATCTAATGTACAGTCCATTAATTCACACCATTCCTGAATTCCAGAAGCATAACAAAAGTGTAAAACTCAGTACTTAATGTAAAAAAATTTCCCCCTGAGCATTCTTTGCAATGGGAAATTTTTTGCAATTTATTTGATTTTAAGTTGAACAGTTATTGAGTTTTGTTCATTTCATAGTAATTAGCAGTGCTGAAAGAAAACTTATGTATACACGGGCCCATGACTGGTGACTTAAATAAATTCACAAGCCCTGACTTCCACTAGTCCGGATTCCAATTTCCACATGCACAAAATTGTACTGTTTTTAATATTCTCATACAAGGTTGCAACAGCTACAATTTGAACATAACTTTGATGGTCCTGGTCTTCAAACTTCTCTGCTGGATTCTCTGAGTGAATCCTGGTCAGATGCGAGTTCACATATGTCGATTTGTTTTTTGCAGTATGTACAAAGAATTAATAGCCCACCCACCTCCCATATCTTTGTTTTTGCTGGCATGCTTCATAAATTAAGTCTCCATGAACCAGGAGTTCTGAAATTTATTTTTGGAGGGCTTTGATGATAGCTAATTGCTTCCTAAATTGGCTTTAAAAATGAATTCCACTTGAACACTATTCCGACAACTGAAATGATCATGCTTTGCATTCTGTATAATTTATGCAATGAAATCCGATTTCAAAGAAACATTGCTGCTGTTAACAAACTTGTCAAAAATATAATACATATAGCTTAAACATTTTCATTGAAGGCATTAATATGTCTTTTGTTCTTGAAATCACATCTAGCATCTCTTTAATTTACCTATAATGGGTTGTTCCACTACCTGATCCTACCTATGCAAATTAGCACAGTGGGCTGCAGATTTCAAACACATCTCACTAGCTATTATCAGCCAATTAAATATTATACGAAATGGTGGTTTATAGCTGTTATGCAGAAAGCCATCACCAGAAGAGGACGCATGTAAATTTCGCTGTGTTGGGGACTTTGCCACGGCGTTCATCACTCATTTGCTTCCTGTAGCTTGCTCTGGTGGTATAGTAATAGCGAATTATCACGCAAATAAAGTAGCATGCAAACCCATGCAAATTAGCGAGTCGTACATGCTGACAGGTGAAAATTGACTATAATCCAAATAAGTGGTTTATACCTTACCTCTTTGCCTTTAGTTGCAACTATTTAAACTGTCCAAGAGATAGTTTTACTGTTTATACATGCTACATATTATGGGCATATTAGTAAAGGCAATATATTTTACTATTTTTTATTTTTATTTTCTATTTTTGAAGATTACTGAAAATCTTGTTTTTATAAAACACAACCATATCACGGGGTTTGGGAGTACAAAATCATATTTTAGCATGCCATGCCATGCTTCAGTCTGCTTAAAATCAAATCTCATTTTCACAAGGGACAGGGGTGATTTGATTTAGATTGTGCCATGTTATGGCAGGACCTGTCAATATCTTCAAAATACATTTACAGTAATACCTCATGCATTTGCGTTTCTGGATTCACGAATTCACGGATTCGCGAAATTTTCATTGGTACCCTCTACTTACATGTTTTCTTAATTTTATTGAATTGTACCTTCATTATATGACTTCTGTGACATATGAAGTTTACCTAATTTACCTTCCTGACAATGACAAAGAAAACGTCAGTCATTAAGTTTACAGTCCCATTCATTATTTGGTTTTACCTTACTGTGAGTGCAAAAGAAAATGGCAGCCAATGAATTAGTATAGGGGTAATGTTAGTATACATGTACCGTACTGTAAATGCGCTAGTGTGGCAAATACCCATTAGACGATACTGTACTCTATTTTACGTCAACCATTTATTTCTCTTTTTAAGGGTAATGTATTAAGCTAACTTTTAAATGAAATTAAAGTGCTTTGGGAGCATGATTTGGGTCATATTTAGGGTTTAAACCCTAGAAATAAGCATTTATTAGCATTTTTAGTGACTTGTACCAAACATTAGCAATTCCTCCTGATCCGCGATTGGTTCTGGAACCTAACCTCGCGAATGTTCGAGGTATTACTGTACACATTTCATCAGCATGATCCATGTTTCCTCAGGCAAATTTGAAATTTTTTCTGACAAGCCCGACAGACACCTCACTTAGAATACAGGATGGTCCTGATCTAAACTTAGAGGGGCCCCAGGTGTCAGGCTATCAGATTTGTTGAGCCCTGATTAGTGTTTAATTGTGATGCACTAGATTACTGATGTTAAGGGGCAGGAGTGGTTCATTCATTTGTGTTGCCAGATTTTTACTTCATTTGTATTTAACATTTAACTTAATTAATGAATAAAATCTGTATCTAATATTCAATTTATCTAACGAACACACATGAAATAGTTATTATTCTCATTCATTGCAGGAGGGAATTCGGACTACCATTGTATGGTTCGACTGTCAGTGAATTGTGATTTTGGCATCTACAGATGTGGTTACACCACAACTGCCGTGTCTGGGAGTTCATTGTGGGGAATTGGAAATGTCAAAGGAATCCATAGTATACCCTCCATCTCTTTTCCCGACTCCAACACAAAAGGTAATACTCAGAATTCACAAAATTAAATGCAATTTGTAAACGTGGAGACTGCAGTGGAAATTTTATATGTAGAAAATATTTCAGCTCACAAAATGTTGCGTGATTAATATTTTATTTAGATGTAGCTGGACGGTCAGTTAAAAACTTGCATTCATTACTGTAGACCCTATGCCTACAACAGTCGTACTGGCATGTAGTTAATCACACATATTGTACATCTGGAATATGTTAGTCCTTAACTAGTATGAACCTTTAATTGACAGTGATCTCCAAAATTTGACTGACTGCAAATTTTCTGATATAGGTCTGAAGGAATAACAATCATCCAATTTATTCATAAAGTAAAACACATCAGATTTTTCTAACAGGGGTTAACTCATTCAGACATTTCAAACTTAAAAAAGATAACATTTCAAATTATAACAAACAAATGGGTTCTCTAAATGTCTCATCATTTGCAAGATATGCTTAGTAAATATTTAGGAAATATTTGGCAAACTTTCTGATTTTGTGTGTGTGTGTGTTTGACTTTAACCATCAAGCATGGGCTAGCTTTTGGAAAATTACTCTACACTGATTTCATTAAATTAAATTCTTGTTACTAATTTCATGGGTTATCTAAACCATCTTTAAAGACAGTGGAACCTACATTTCCTGATCAGAGTCACATTCATCAATTCAGTCACCAACAAAAATATAATTTTTGCAAATTTGATTCTCACCAAAAATAAATCTATACATTCACATTACAATAAAACCTGACTTTAAAAGATAGTTTGAAAGACCTCCTTCAGAATAACCACATTTCAGAAAGACAGCCATCCAGTAAGACATGTTTTGGAACAATGCCTGTCAGTAAAGACCACAATTTTGGAAGACTATCCTGTCAGGAGTGACCACTAACTGGATTGGAAGTCCCATGTTGGTAAAGGCTGCAGTTTTAGAATACACCCTGTCTTTAAAAGCTCCTGTTTTGGAAGAAAGGAAATGAGAGACCACTGACTGTTCTTGCAGGGCCACATGTCATGAAAGATTGCTGACTGTTTAGGAACACCACCAATTAAGAAAGACCATTGATTGTTTTGAATGACCACCTGTCAGGAAGGACTGTATACTTTTATCTACTGACAAACTGGTAATAATGCAATGACGTCGATTAAGAGACTATGTGTTGTTCAAGACCACCTTTTGTTTTTGCAGAAATAATGATCTCTCAGGACAGCTGTATTATAATTTTTTATAGTCCTTTGGTAACAATATTTGTTATCAATATCTCCTTTTCAATTGTAACAGATAACGGAGTTGGATACTATCTAAATCAAGATGGATTACAGACAGATGAGGCGTATTTACAGTCACCAACATTCACAATGAACACAAGTACCACAATTTTGGAGTTTTACTACTGGATCAATGCTTCCACTGATGGTGCACTGAGACTGGAAGTGAAGGGAAAAGAACTTTGGAAAAGTCAGGTATTACGATCCGAGGAAGAAGGACAGTGGATGTACCAGTGTGCCAGTCTTGACCAAATCATGCCAGACACGGAACAATCAGGTAAGCAACATATTTCTTGTACCTTGATGGAATTCATTGCACTCTATTGCTACCATATATCGCCAGTGTAATAATGAATTCTGGTTTATCCATGAGTGACATGTCTGAACAAGAAATCAAATGACCCATTGTGGATGCATATCATCTGCAGGATTAAAATGGGTGTATCCCATTTATTGGTCAACAAAACTTAAAACTCCATGACCCTATCAAGGAAGACATTCTAATTTGAGTAGATATACTAACTCCATCACTTAATCAAGGAGAGACAATATTATTTGAGTAGATTATAAACACCCACACAATCACTTCATGATGGAGAGACAGTCCAATTTGTGTAGATACAGTCCCACACCATCACTTCATGATGGAGAGACAGTCCAATTTGTGTAGATACAGTCCCACACCATCACTTCATGATGGAGAGACAGTCCAATTTGTGTAGATACAGTCCCACACCATTGCTTCATAAAGGGGGGGTGGTGGAGCCAAATTTAAGTTGATATACCCGCACCATTACTTGTTGGTTTTAATACTGAAAGGTCTTAGTTTTGTTAAAAATTTGTTGAAATTGTACCCAAAATCATTTATCAGAAGAAATACAAAACAGTTAAAACTAAATAAAATCTTATCACATTCTAAAATCAGAAATTATGTTATTTCCTTATTTTTCAAAAATAATAATTTCATAAATAAAATGGGATAAAACTGGATGGATCAAATGACACAGGACACAGATAGTATAGCATACATTTTGTTGTAGTGTTATGCTGATTTGCTACATATCTATTTTTCAGCTGTTGTACTTCATGCAAATTTTATAAACATATTAGCCTATAAAGAATGTTAAAATTTCCACCAGGAAAATACTCCTTGAACAGTTTTAGAGGTTTTCAAAATCTTTTTAATATTTTCCTGGACAAACAATTACTGAGACTGTATGAATGACGATTTAACCTTGTTTTCCTTGAATACCTGTTATAGACAGGTAAACTTTTCCAATCCAGGTAAATATGCTATACAAACCAGTTTAGTATGTTAAATGTCATCAGTGCATGGTGTATATTTCCAAATCACATAAATGTTATCCAAACCAATTATATATGTTATCCAAGGAACATAAATATGTTATCCTAACCACGTAACTATAGTGTTTTGATGTGCCATAAAATATTAAATCAGGTCACACAAAAATTATTGATAATGAGACTTCTATAACTTTTGACATGCTATATAATATGTATGTTTGCAAACAGCACAGAGGCAGTGCAGATCAGCCGTTCACGTAATCACGTAAACCAAACAGTATTAATGCCAAGGTCATCTTCAAACTCAATTCTGGTTGAACAACAATGATCATTGGCATTTTAAAAATATCATGTCAATATTGTTGCCACTGTAACCTATTTTTAACAATTATGAAGACATTTTTGAAAAATCAGTTTGGTAATCATATATTAAAAAAGATAATTTGTGAATGATTATGTTAACCTTATTATATGTATAAAAAGGATTTTGCTGTCTTTCTTCTTTCTCAAACCATAGAGATACACCTATTTTATATTTTTGCACAACAGTATCACTGTATAATTAATCTGTTGTTATGCGTTTACATTTACAGTGTCCTTTTATGCCAAGAGAGGCCGAAACAGGTTTAGAATAGTTGCTGTTGATAACATTGAATTGAAGGAAGGAACTTGCAAATGTAAGTTTATTTTTAGTGCCAATGTATAGTAAATGTCATCTCTCTATTTCTTGAACAGGAGAAAACCTTTAGATTTATTGTTCCAAAAATTTTGAACTCCAAGAAATTTCCAGGAACATATAATGTAGTAACAAAATGTTCCAATTTAAATACTATTAAATCATCTTTCACCAGCAGACTATAAAACCTGAACATGTCACCAAATTGTATGCATTATCTTGAATAAATAGATCCTTTGTTCTTTTGTTAGCAAAAGGTTCTGGGTTTAAATAATGCAGAGACTAATTGGGATCATCTACCACAGTCTCTAAACAAGGTGTCCTTCACCATGTGCCAGATCACTAAGGGCTATAGAGATATCAGTACCTTCCAATGTGAAAAAGGATTATCTGCCTAGATCACAGATTGGCTCTATACTAGGAGGTGTCTGATCACCAAAATCTGAACAGATGCCAATTCCTTCCATCAAGAAACAGGAATATTAGTTATTCCTCTCCAGACCAGACTGGTACAACTGCCACATTGTCTCTCTGCAATGTAGTTTTACACATATTCACAGTTGTGTACCCTGACAATAATGGCATAAGCCTCACGATTTTCAGGGATTAGTTTTGCCATTACAGTTTTCTTTCTTTCTCTTATGAATTTCAGTTAAACGCATACATTTTGTTAAAGAATTAATTGTTTTCATTCGAGTACAGTATTACTGTCGGTACATCACTGACTACCACTTGCACACATTGCATGATCAATAGATACTGCATGATTTCTGAAATGTCAGTGTTTAGTTGCTTTTGTAAAAAATGAATTAGATTTCTAAAGAATCTTGCTATCTTTTAGCTGATCTATTTGGGTACTGGATCAAACAAAAAGCTTGAACTTAATTTATGAATGAAAAGATTGTTAATGTAGAGAATCAAATCATAGGAACAATGTATGTCAGTATCCACAGAAACGTAAAAGTATTCTCTTTTCAAATTATATGTATTAAATATATGCTTAACTTCTGAATTTCCTTTAAAAGTTTGCATTATTCAAATAGGGATTTTTTTCTTCACATTTTGCTTGAATAATGTGTTGAAAAACTACATTGTGATGTGATGTTATTACTGCAAATAAGATAAGTATATGTGTTTCAGCTCTTTTACCTGTCCATCTTTCCATACACTCCAAAATAAATAACTTTTTTGTTGATTTATTTCATGTTTTTGCATAAAAGTATAATTTTCATAACTGCTTAAATGTTTAGAGTGGAAAAAAGATCCCCTTGTTTCCAAGGAAACATCATTATTAAGTCTTGATATACTTGAATGCACCTGATGAAATATCATATGAATGATTATAAAGCCGTTTTAGCTAACTGGACTACTGATTATTTTACAGTCAGAGAACCAGTCTACCAGTGGGTACTAAATAATTTGAGATGCACCCATTGTATGGTAAATGGGTTCAATTTTTTTCATTACACTTTTCATAATGTTCAGTCTATGTGCTGTAGTTGACAACAAACTATTTAAATTTATTTTGGACTCTTGGTACAAGGCTATGATATTAGGTGTACACCAGTGAGTCCCCAGTTTAGCAGCATAAGTTGCATGAAAATGCACATCCAAAAATGAAAGTGCTCCAATTAACATGGACAATTATACATTTAGCAAAAACACACGTTAAGACATTTTACACAGAATTTTAATTTAGATTCCAGTGAAAACACATATATAGTTTGACTCTAGTGATTCAGCACAACAAATTGCATAATATGGCCTAGTGTTTGGAGCTATTTTCTAATAATCTTGTCCCACACATGTCTGCTACACTTGTTGGCATACTGATAATGTCCAAATGGATAGTAAATCATGAAATAGTAGAAGCAATGGTGCCAAGTGGTTAGGAGAGTGATAGAGTGATGTGTTCATTGATCATACAGTTTCAGGGTTATTCAAATTGTGGAGCATTTTTTTAATTAACAAGGGCTTGCAATCAGTCTTTTTATGTCACAAGTTTAACTGTTAATTAGCTCATTAAGTCCAGGAGATTAGTTTAATTTTCTTAGTTTGTCAGATTTAGAGGGACTCTTGGATTTTTAATTGCATCATATATGCAGAAGTTGTTTGAATATTTTTCCCGTGTATGAGCCGATGGAAAAAGTTGGATTTCTGTGTTTCCTTTCTTCTTTTCCTTATTGGACCAAAACTTTCATTCAGACATATGATACAAAAAAACAATATTTATAGAAATGTCATAAAGTGAAGTCACACTGGAACACTATAAGAATACTCTACATACAATGTCATAAAGCGTAGTGACATTGGCACACTATAATGATAATGTACAGACAATGTCCTATAGTGTAGTGACATTGGCACACTATAATGATAATGTACAGACAATGTCCTATAGTGTAGTGACATTTACTATAATGATAATGTACAGACAATGTCCTATAGTGTAGTGACATTGGCACACTATAATGATAATGTACAGACAATGTCCTATAGTGTAGTGACATTGGCACACTATAAGGATAATGTACAGACAATGTCCTATAGTGTAGTGACATTGGCACACTATAAGGATAATGTACAGACAATGTCCTATAGTGTAGTGACATTTGGCACACTATAAGGATAATGTACAGACAATGTCCTATAGTGTAGTGGCATTCACTATAAGGATAATGTTCAGACAATGTCCTATAGTGTAGTGACATTGGCACACTATAAGGATAATGTACAGACAATGTCCTATAGTGTAGTGACATTTGGCACACTATAAGGATAATGTACAGACAATGTCCTATAGTGTAGTGACATTTGGCACACTATAATGATAATGTACAGACAATGTCTTATAGTGTAGTGGCATTGGCACACTATAATGATAATCTACAGACAATGTCCTATAGTGTAGTGACATTTGCACACTATAAGGATAATGTACAGACAATGTCCTATAGTGTAGTGACATTGGCACACTATAAGGATAATGTTCAGACAATGTCTTATAGTGTAGTGACATTTGCACACTATAAGGATAATGTACAGACAATGTCCTATAGTGTAGTGACATTGGCACACTATAAGGATAATGTTCAGACAATGTCTTATAGTGTAGTGACATTTGCACACTATAAGGATAATGTACAATGTCCTATAGTGTAGTGACATTCATTATAAGGATAATGTACAGACAATGTCCTATAGTGTAGTGACATTGGCACACTATAAGGATAATGTTCAGACAATGTCCTATAGTGTAGTGACATTGGCACACTATAAGGATAATGTTCAGACAATGTCCTATAGTGTAGTGACACTGGCACCCTATAAGGATAATGTACAGAAAATCTCCAAAAGTGTAGTGACATTGGCACTCTATAATGATACTGTAATGTCCAAAAGTATTGTGACTTTGGCACACTATAAGGATACTGTATTGTCCTAAACTGTAGTGACATCGATCAGCGTGCATAACGATACTGCTGGATAGTGGCAGGGATATGACCTTAGGTATTCCTGATAACTGCCAATCATCAGCTGTTAGCTAGTGGCTGTGTTATAACCTTAGACAGGCTTTCCCACTAATTGCCTATCACCAGCCATTGTCTAGTAGCTGGATCATAATGTTAAATAGGCACTTGAGCAATCACCCTTTGCTATGGAGCTTCTGTCTAATGGATGGGATGATGATCTTAGACAGGATTATCTATTAACTGACAATCTCCATTTGTTGCCTAGTGGCCAGGTTATGATCTTAGATTGGTATTCACAATAACTGAAAAGTACCAGCTGTTATCTTGTGGCTGGGTTATAACATTAGATATGTGACTAGGATTCATTATAACTGTAAATAAGCATTCCCACTTTAAACTGATATTATCTCCATTTATTTTCAAATGGCTTGGTTATTTTCTTATATAGGCATTTCAACTAACTGCAAATCACCAGCTATTGTTTAAGGGCTGGGTTATGTCCTAAGGAAGGCATTCCCACTGCTAAATGTGAATCAACATGTTAGGCAGTGACTGGGTCATTACCTTACATAGGCATTTCCCTTAAAACACAATCGCCATATGTTGTCTTGGTTATGGCCTTTGACAGGATCCTGAATAATCACTATCTGCTATGCAGCTGTTTTCAGGTGGCTGAATTATGATCATTGAGAGACATTCCCACAGATTGCCAATGACCAACTGTTGTCTAACGGGGGTGGGGTGTATGTCCTTAGATAGGCTTTCTCTCTAACTGCCAATCACCATCTATTTTCTAATGGTATGTTACGTCTGCTAACTGCCAGTCCCCAGCTGTTGGTTAATGGCTGGGTCTCTGTTGTTTGCAGTTGGAAATGAGTTGAAAGAGAGTACAAATGCAATGATATGGGAGTATAAATATTATTACAATTAGCAACTGCAAATGGAATAACAGTGGGGTGCAAATGGTGTAAAATTGGTGGAAATGGAAACGTCTTAACTTGTATCATATCACATTCACTGTAACTCTCATGTGAAGTTATCTGGATGAGCACAATAGTGTGTTTCTTGCACAAGACTCAAATATCAATTTATTAGCAAAATGTTAATACTCTGTGACACAAATTGCAAAAGTCAGATCCTTATCATGATTTCAACCAATGAACAAGAACTCATCTTAATCTACATAATAGCTATGATAGTAAGAGATCTTGGCCTGCTGCGGTGTGGTGGATATTTTCTGGAGGTCCATGTTTTATAACCAGAGACCAGCCTCTAAATTTGCAGTTTGTAACAAGAAAAACATCCATGTAAATTGGTGTGTTACACTAATTGTAAATTTACATTATGTTGAGTCATTAACTATGTACAAAAAACAAATATAAATTTGTAGATTTGTCATGCTTGTTTTGCATTGCTTGTATATGAATACATGAAACAAATTTTAATGTTGAGAAAAAGACATTTCAGATGTACATTTATTACTAAATTTATACTTACAAATGTCTGAAAAATTCGTTCATTAGTGGCAGTATATAAAATTTCACAAAAAACATATTTGTTATTTTTTCTTTCTTAGTCAACAAGCAGAAGAGCTTATGAGATGGTCTGCTTTCCATCAACTATTGTATGTCTCCATCCAACCATTGTATCTCTCCATCAGCCATTGTATCTCTCCATCAACCATTGTATGTCTCCATCAACCATTGTATGTCTTCATCAGCCATTGTATCTCTCCATCAACCATTGTATGTCTCCATCAACCATTGTATGTCTCCTGGATCAACCATTGTATGTCTCCATCAACCATCATATCTCTCCATCAACCATTGTATCTCTCCATCAACCATTGTATTTCTCCATCAACCATCATATCTATCCATCAACCATTCTATGTCTCCATGAACCATTGTATGTCTCCTGGATCAACCACTGTATGTCTCCATCAACCATTGTATGTCTCCTGGATCAACCATTGTATGTCTCCATCTACCATTGTATATCCATCTGTTAGAAAAGGATTGTCATTAAGCTACTTAATTAATGCTATGAAACGTTATACACATATTTATCATGTTGGCATGCTGGTGCTAAGTGAGAATGATGTCACTCAGACATCCACTATGGCCACAACAGTGGCTACCTTGAAAATCTTGTCATTGCTAGACCTTCAGAATAGATAGTGACCAAAAAAAACGACCATAAAAACGTACACTAGCTCTTGCACAATTCTTTGGCAAATATAACATTTTTCCCTTTTTGTTATTCAAGATGGACTGGAAGATACCATGTGTGATTTTGAGCATCCAAGTGTTCATGGCTACTCTATCGATTGCACATCCTGTAGGTACCAGATACCGATGTTCCGCTGGTATTGGGGTCATGGCAAGACCCAAACAAATGGTACAGGACCTCATGTGGATCATACTTATGGCACAGTCACAGGTAATACCAACTTGGGAAATGTAGAATGTACACTTGAGTCTTGTGAAACTGAACTGTATTCATTTGAACATTGATGTGAAACAGTTGCATTAATCAACTTAATCCAAACTCAATTCAGTTGCATGTTGCTCTAAAAATAGTTACAGGTATCAGCTGAATGTTTAGGATGTTTCATTGGAGGCTTTGGTGAACAGGAGAGAGAGTCAGAATAAAATGTATTGGCAACCATCCTGCATAATTTGTTTCAGAGTTTTAGTTATATGCATTAATGTGTCCCTGACTTTTGTAATGGCTTCTGTCAGGCCTGTCAAATTCTTAATATAATAGTTAATTTTTGGACATAAAGGAAGGCTTTTTTATTTTAAAAATCCAACAATTTATTTAAGTGGCCACCACATAGATGAAACATTTCAAATATTAGGAAAAATATAAGTCAAAGTTTTATAATAGAGCTGAGCTCTTTCAATTAGACTTTTTCTTCTTCATTCTCCTGTTCCAAGCATGGTAGAAAAGGGCTGCTTTCATTAAGGCTAACATTATCTATTGCTAGGCCAACAAAGGCTAATGTAAAGGCTGTTACTAATTGTAACAGTAAAGAGATGGCTGCCATGGGCATCTACACAAATTTTCTCACTCACAGACATGCATTTAAATAAGTCCAGAAAATCTAGATACTTTTGTAATTTTACTTTCAGTTGTGATGTGTACTAGTAAAATAAATAATCAGTTTTCCATCTTTGATATACGATGTTGATTAATTTATAATTTCTAGAGGTAGTTATTTCTATTTTTAAAAGGTCGCAAACACAAACAATTGGAAATATTGAATGGTATGATCTGATGACAACTCACAGTGAACATTTGTCCACCATGCTAAAATTTTCTTGTGATCAAACATCCCATAGACCATAACAGTATTGTGAATAACACTGTCCTTACAACATGAAGCTCATGTCAATTTTATTTGCTACTTGCTAAAACACAAAAGCTGCAACTTTTGCAGTATAAACATATAGATGGGTCATTGTTATAATACAGTGTGGTTAAGCATGTCATTAAAAAAACACCTAATAAAATATAACCAACCTTTAAAGAGTCTTTTGTTATCAGTTATTCTTTGGCATGCAACACAAGGTTCTTCGAATGTCATTTGCTGTTGAGGTTAGAGGAAATACTAAAACAGGGTTAAATTGATTTTAATATTGGAACTCATTTGCAGACAAGGTTTGTAAATTGATTTGAATATTTGTGCCGATTTGCAGGCGATGTTGGAACCATTATAAAAATTTCTTAAATTGATTTGAATATTTGTCTTCATTTAAAATGTTATGATGTTGAATTAATGTACTACACAGGCAAACCTGTCCTAACAGTCACCGAGTTTAGCAGTCATCTGGTCACCTGGTCACAAGAGTGTATTCTAGTTTGCCCCAGCAAATTTCTTATATAAATGTCATTTAATCTGCAGTCAGCAGTGTTCTGTAGTCAGCAGCCATGTGTTTCTTAACCAGAAAGTGGATTTCCCCTTGCCATCTGCATACAATGAAGCTTATAAGTATGCAAATTAAAATTAAGGCAGGGTGTATATAAAGGTATATTAGATGAATCAATATTTAAACATTTCATATTCGATTGTTATTCAGTGAAACTCAAAGTAATCAATTTGTCGACTTTGAAAGCAAGGAAGTCTATAACCTTACATAGGGTATACTGTACTTGCCTAATGAAACATTAGAATTTGTAACTAACCATGCACCATGGCATAGAGTTTCCACTTACCATCAGGCCTAGCAAACTTAAATGAAGTTACGTTAAGTCATATCAGCATGGCATCAATAGGAAAATGATTTAGTTTCTGAATCATTTGAGTATTATAATTGTTGCATCTTCAATTCACTAACAGATGAGACAGAATTACTGAAACTTGACCTGGTATTCACCATTTGCATTGCTAGTCACATGACTACACAAATCTCGCAACCTACATTTCTTCTTTAAATATGTTACCCAATCATAATAACTTAGTAGAACTAATACTATATCATAAATCCAGCCCTCCCTCCCAGGTAAAACTTTAAGCTAACAAAATTATAAGTTTTCTGCCCACCTAGGTGGTGGTTAGAATGATCTCCCCTTATCATTTGGATTGGCAGCAGATCCCATGAATTTCTCAACTTCAGCTCATGCCAAGATGCAGGCTTTTGTTGTGAGAATCCTCGCAAAATTCTTTATCAAGTTTCTGGAAGTTCTACATTCAGTCGTTGGAGGAGTCTTCACATCAAAAGGGAACTATACTCAACCTATATTTCCAACTTTTCTTTCAAATTTTTCAAGATCTGCCATGAAGATCATCAGACTAGACAAGTGGTTTCCAAGGGACTCTGAATCATTTTCAGCATACCCCCTCTGCTCAGAGTCACCTCAGCTGCAAACATCCCTACAGATCCATTCAGAGTCATCCCCTACAGATCCATTCAGAGTCATCACCTTGCAACAAGACATAAATGACCTTCTCCAGAGAAGGCAGTATAAATCGTTCAGAAAATAAATTCTCCTGGTTTTCACAGAATATTACATTTGGTCTCAAAGGCAAATTTCAATCTGTTTCAGTCACAAACTCAATCAGTTCATTCCTGCCCTTTGGTTTATAATGGCAACACCATGGCACATTTTGAATGGTATCCAGGAATGCAATCAGTGTGAATTTTAAAGATGCATAGCTTCAGGTCTCTATACACATGGAAGGTCCTGATATTTGCATACAAGGACATTGTTTACCAATTCAGAACACTCCCATTCTGACACAAAATCAGCAGGGTTGTCACTCGTCTGATGAACCAAGTAATGACTCAGATCTTGATCATCCTCATGGATGGTGGCAGCATCAAACTACCTGGACAAAATTCTCCAAAACTTCAGTTTAGTTATATCTTATGCCACAACATGATAACTCTTATTACATTATCCCTCAACAAGGATAAATCTGATGTAATGCCATCTCAACAATTTGTTCACTTAGGTATCCGAGTTCAACACGCAGGTAAACACTCTACCTCAGGGATGGGCATTGAAAATTAGTACCATGGTGGATTCTTTATTTTTGAAGAAAACTATATGCACCCAAGAATTTCTGCACCTACTAGGCCTGCCCAACGCAGCAGCTGGCCCCATCATCCTAGGTTGCCTTTTTATGCACCAATTACAAATGATTATTTTATCACAATGGAGGCCAAATGTTTACCCGGTGAACCAGCCTCTCACTGTCTGCACAAATATGGTGTCTTCAGTCCAGGCTGACTAATCATACTCCCAGAACAATCAACTAATACAGACAGAATTTTCTCTCGATCCCATGGTTTTCACTCATACATGTACCTGATGGGGCCAACCAGTGATGGATCTATGTGCGACAAGATGGAATGCCAAATCCTAACTTATGCCTTACAAGTCCTGGATCTGATAGCCTGGGTAGTTGATGTGTTTTCTATTCATTGGAATGGTCTAAACACATTACACTTACCCACAACAACTCTGATTCCAAATATGATACAGAAAGCAAGAGAATCAGAGTGTTATCTCACCTTCTACTACTACTGATCATAATGCTAATTGGTTCATATATCTGTCTTGATCCACATTTGAGAGCTGTATATTCCTTCAGAGGTGATCTGTCTACAAAGGCCAATTTTGCCTTTGCTGATTGGTGACTGCTGTAGAAACATTTGACTGCATCGTGTGTTACAGAATTGAATTGGTTACATGAATTTACAATGTTAATGAAGATAATAACCAGAATTTGACTGGTAAGAAAACTGCAAATTTCAGATTTTAATATTGCAAGGTTTTCATCTTCATTTTGCATGATCACGGACATACTGCACATGCATCACAAAAGTTATTCTATTGAAATACATTGTTGTATGTCAGGCTGAAGTGTCCTGTTGCCCTATATTGTTGTTTTTCTGTGTTTAGTCACAAACATACTCATTGTACATGTACTACAAAAGTCAAATTATTATAATGTACTTGCATTGCATGCCAGGCTCAGGTGTCAAATGACACTGACCCATATTGTTGATAAAAATATTTTCAATTCTAGGTCACATGGCCCAATATTATTGATAAAATGTTTTCAATCCTTGGTTGCATAGACCTATATTATTGATAAAATGTTTTCAGTTCAAGGTCAGATGGATCTATATTATTGATAAATTGTTTTCAATTCAAGGTCATTACATGTATGCAGAGTCATCATATGGAGAAGAGGGAAATGCAACAACTTTGACCTTCCCCACTGTATCCACGGAAATGACTTTTAAGGCTTTGCAGTTCTATTACCATATGTATGGAAGTCATGTTGGAACACTGAGAGTATGTTTTATATTTGTTCTTATCAGTAAGCAATTATACTTCCTGTAAATAAGAACCAAACTTGAGTATGTATTCTTTATAGGGCCATACATTTCCTGTTGTTTTATTTAGAATTAGACTTGAGTGTGTTCTCTCTATGGACATACCTGAGTCCCATTTTAGAACCAAACTTGAGTGGTGGCCAAATGTGATGTTGTGAAAGATATGAGTGCCAAGTCCAAAGTTTGGGGCAAAATTTGGATTTTTTAAAGAAAACTTGTCATTTGTCAGGTTTTCACTATAATGTTTGTTAATGTGCTAAGCACATGTACTCTCTGTAAGACTGAATCATCCTATAATTTTCAGCAGAGCAGTTGTTTTATGTTTAATTTCCAAAGTCTATTAAATATTGTCTAAGTTTCTTAGCAAGTACATTTTATATTTACTGACCCACTCTGATAAATAACTTGATCTGGTGTTGGCAATCCCACTCAGGTTTCCCTGCTTAATATATTGATATTGTAGATTGTAAACTACAGGCTCCATTTTCCAATTTCAGTTTCTATCAGCACACTCCTTTGTTTCAGTATAATATATATTACAGGGTGTCAGGTGTCAGCAATTGTGTAAGCTGAATCATCCCACTTTAGTCTTTAGATTATAACTTCTGTAATGATCAATATAATCATAGTTAATTCATATATTATACTGTGCTGACATTTAATTTTCAGCGTGGTGAAGGCCACATTCCTCTTTTCAGCTACTTTATGTTCTTTTGTCTCCAAATTCATTTGCTTAATATTATGGTTTTATTAGGATGTACTATTTGCTGTAAATAAGCAAGAATATTTGCAGCTGCTGACCGATAGATTTTTCAAACAAAGTGTCAGGCACCTGCCCCATAACATTTCATTTTCCATCCCTGTGCTCTATACTATAGTATGTATCATGGTATGAGGTCAGAAATATATTGTATACCATGGTGAAATTGTTTTGTGGTACTCAGCTCTTCTCTGAATGGCATTAAATTTGTCTCAGATTTATATACATGCTGGATTTTAGAACCAGTCTTGAGTGTGTATTATCTGTATTTGACCCATCTCGATGACTATGAGCTTTGTTTCATTGAACCATTCATACCCTAATGGACACCATGAGATAACTCACTGGTCATGTGACTTGTCTGTATGCTAGACCAAAGTGATGGTCAGTTCATGGTTTTAGCTACTAAATGATAAAGTTTTTCTATGAATTTGGGGCTTTTGCTCATTTTTTTCAAGACTCTTGTAAAAGCCAAACAGACTCAGATTAATACTACTTCTTTAATTGGTACTGCTTCCTTAATTAGTATGCTTCCTTAATTAATACTGCTTCTTTAATTAGTACTGTTTTCTTAATTAATACTGCTTATTTAATTAGTGCTGCTTCCTTAATTAGTATGCTTCCTTAATTAATACTGCTTCTTTAATTAGTACTGCTTCCTTAATTAATACTGCTTCTTTAATTAGTACTGCTTCCTTAGTTAATACTGCTTCTTTAATTAGTACTGCTTCCTTAATTAGTATGCTTCCTTAATTAATACTGCTTCCTTAATTAGTATGCTTCCTTAATTAATACTGCTTCTTTAATTAGTACTGCTTCCTTAATTAATACTGCTTCTTTAATTAGTACTGCTTCCTTAGTTAATACTGCTTATTTAATTAGTGCTGCTTCCTTAATTAGTATGCTTCCTTAATTAATACTGCTTCTTTAATTAGTACTGCTTCCTTAATTAATACTGCTTCTTTAATTAGTACTGCTTCCTTAGTTAATACTGCTTCTTTAATTAGTACTGCTTCCTTAATTAATACTGCTTCTTTAATTAGTACTGTTTTCTTAATTAATACTGCTTATTTAATTAGTGCTGCTTCCTTAATTAGTATGCTTCCTTAATTAATACTGCTTCTTTAATTAGAACTGCTTCCTTAGTTAATACTGCTTCTTTAATTAGTACTGCTTCCTTAATTAATACTGCATCCTTAATACTGCTTCTTTAATTAGTACTGCTTCCTTAATTAATACTACTTCCTTGATGTTGCATGAAGTTTACTGTGATTCCTAAGCTTTGTTGTTGATGTGCTAGCTTGGCTGATGTATAATAGATCTGATATTCCATCTGTATGTCTGAAGATGACTACAGAAAATAGAATCTGTAATGATGTACTAGTTAGCATGTCCACCTCACTGGGAGTGGAAGAGGAGAGGTTCATTTTGGTTTTGGTGTTTTATGATACTGAAACAAAGCGGTTTATGCAATGCTGAATCAGTTGGAGTAAAGTCCCTTGTCTAAGGAGAGTATGTGATGGTAGCCAGCACAGGTTGATATGGTGATAGGTCCTGCACCGATTTGGATGCTAATAAGGGCACTAGCACATAGCCAACCATAGCTCTTGGGAGAGGAGTGGGAACAAAGAATTTGATATTGCTGTTGAGTTAGAGCGTCATAATAACATGGATCATAAGCTTCAGAATGTTGATTCATAGACTTTCATTCTGATCCCATCTCCATCAAAGTAGATTTTTGGACTCCTACGTTGACAGTGATAAATACTGTGAAAATGCTGTTTGTTCATAAGGCTTTATCGGCTTGTGTAACTTTACATATACTCAATAATTAATTTTCATGAATTGTGTACAAAGAATGCTTTGTAAGAACAAGGAAACATCATGCTCAACAATCATGTGTATTTCCATAGTCTGCTTGTGTATATCTGACATCAAAATTGAATATTCTAAACCTAAAATTTGGCCTCATCATGCCAAAATGAGGTAGAGTCTGGACTCATCATGCCAGAATGAGTTACAGCCTGGACTCACCATGCCAGAATGAGTTACAGTCTGGACTCATCATGCCTTAATGAGTTACAGTCTGGAATCATCATGCCAGAATGAGTTGCAGTCTGGACTCATCATGCCAGTATGAAGTACAGTCTGGACTCATCATGCCAGAATGAGGCACAGTCTGTACTCATCAATGTCAGAATGAGTTACAGTCTGGACTCATCATGTCAGAATGAGGTATAGTCTGTACTCATCATGCCAGAATGAGGTATAGTCTGTACTCATCATGCCAGAATGAGTTACAGTCTGGACTCATCATGCCAGAATGAATTACAGCCAGGATTCATCATGCTATAATGAGTTACAGTCTGGACTCATCATGCCAGAATGAGATTCAGTCTGGACTCATCATGCCAGAATAAGTTACAGTCTGGACTCATCATGCCAGAATGAGTTACAGTCTGGACTCATCATGTCAGAATGAGGTATAGTCTAGACTTGTCATATCAGAATGAGGTATAGTCTAGACTTGTCATATCAGAATGAGGTATAGTCTAGACTTGTCATATCAGAATGAGGTACAGTCTGGACTCATCATGTCAGAATGAGGTATAGTCTAGACTTGTCATATCAGAATGAGTTACAGTCTGGACTCATCATGTCAGAATGAGGTATAGTCTAGACTTGTCATATCAGAATGAGGTATAGTCTAGACTTGTCATATCAGAATGAGGTATAGTCTAGACTTGTCATATCAGAATGAGATATAGTCTAGACTTGTCATATCAGAATGAGGTATAGTCTAGACTTGTCATCAGAATGAGGTATAGTCTAGACTTGTCATGTCAGAATGAGGTATAGTCTAGACTTGTCATGTCAGAATGAGGTACAGTCTAGACTTGTCATATCAGAATGAGGTACAGTCTGGACTCATCATGTCAGAATGAGGTATAGTCTAGACTTGTCATATCAGAATGAGTTACAGTCTGGACTCATCATGTCAGAATGAGGTATAGTCTAGACTTGTCATATCAGAATGAGGTATAGTCTAGACTTGTCATATCAGAATGAGGTATAGTCTAGACTTGTCATATCAGAATGAGATATAGTCTAGACTTGTCATGTCAGAATGAGGTATAGTCTAGACTTATATCAGAATGAGGTATAGTCTAGACATGTCATATCAGAATGAGGTATAGTCTAGACTTGTCATATCAGAATGAGGTATAGTCTAGACTTGTCATATCAGAATGAGGTACTCTTTTAAACGATGCCACTTTTGTTCAAGACTAAGAAGCTTATATCTTAATTACTATAGACATTGAAACACTGATTATAGCATTGTGGTAATGTTTTAAAAATAAAATGAATAAGTTAAAGCCATATTGATGAAAATACATAAAAAGTAAACATAACTCACATACATAAAGCAAACGGTTCAGATTATTGTCTTGTGGAAGCTATGTTGATAGTATAATTAAAAAAGCACTTCCATATAAAATGTCCCTGTGATTCCTAATTTCCACTTAATTCCTAATTCCATGTAAAAGGTCCCAATTCTAGTTTCTTTTAAAGAAGTTTATTCTTTTTTATCCTTCAACAGGGTAATTGAAACAGCAATTAATTCTTGTGATTGTCATGATTGAAAGTAGCAGTGATTCAGTGTACTTATGTACAGCTTGTGTGATGTGATGGTTCCTATGTCAATATGCTGAACAGTAAAAGAGTAATCGTACATTGTGTTATTGAGATCACTAATAATTATGCTGTTTTGACCTCATTAAATTATGATCCCATAATGCTATTGTCATTTGTTTGATGAAAATTCATTGTTGTTTCATATTGAGTAAAATTCTTCAATGTAACCATAAGCAAAGTACAAATTAAAACAAAAGCCATGAAGCCAAAGAAAGATTTGCAACTACTTTCAAAGTCATTGATGGATTAACCAGCTGTATGGTATGAATTTGGATTCATATGTGTTATACAGGTAGTGACATGCCAATAACCAGTTGTATGGTATGAATTTGGATTCATATGTGTTATACAGGTAGTGACATGCCAATAACCAGTTGTATGGTATGAATTTGGATTCATATGTGTTATACAGGAAGTGACATGCCAATAACCAGTTGTATGGTATGAATTTGGATTCATATGTGTTATACTGGTAGTGACATGCCAATAACCAGTTGTATGGTATGAATTTGGATTCATATGTGTTATACAGGTAGTGACATGCCAATAACCAGTTGTATGGTATGAATTTGGATTCATATGTGTTATACAGGTAGTGACATGCCAATAACCAGTTGTATGGTATGAATTTGGATTCATATGTGTTATACAGGTAGTGACATGCCAATAACCAGTTGTATGGTATGAATTTGGATTCATATGTGTTATACTGGTAGTTACATGCCAATAATCAGAGGTTAACAAAAAAAGAGAGACACTTGGAATAAAGTTCCCATTTATCAGTTTTTGGGAAACCATAACTCTAAATAAATTAAGAAAAATTAGGGAACCATGTACAGCATTATATTGGACATTATGTCACAGTGAAGTGCTGAATAAAAATCCCATGTGACATTCTGTAATGGTGGTTTTATTTGGTTTTGCTGGTTACTTTATTTTTCAATAAACCACTGGAAACCTCCTTGATCATACAAATTTAGTGCAGTATGAAAAAACGTCTTTAAAAACGCATTCTTGCAATCATAAAAACATTGCTTTGATTTAATTATATTTGCAGGTGATGTTAGAATACAATGGTCAGAAGGAAGTTGTTTGGGAGGAAAGTGGCAACCAAGGAGATCAGTGGAATAAAGCTTGCACTTTACTGCCAGAAAATTCCAAAGTGACAATCAGTTTTGTTGCAATCAGAGGACCAGGTCCATATGGTGACATTGCAGTTGATGACGTAGAGCTCGTTATGGACTATTGTCAGCGTATGGGAAATAATTATATTTACCTACAGTATATTGAAACGATTTGGGAGACATTAATGTGTGTATTGTTATCACAATTACCCCCCTCCCCCAGCCTAAACCTCATTTTTCATTTGAGCTTAATAGTTGAAAGAAATTAAATTATGGAGACAGATGAAGTTCACAAGATCCATAGTCCCTCATTCTAAACTGCCTCAGTATAGCATGGTCCCTGATATAATGTGTGTAGAGTCATATTTTTGAAATACCTCTGTATAAGGTAATCTCACTAATAACCCTACCTCTCACTAATAAATGCACTTTGATGGCCTCTCTGTACAATGTTGTATTGAATGATCATGATGCACCTTTATGGTTTCACTGTACAGAGCTATTGTGAGTGATCATGGTATACTGTATGGCCTTCTGAACAGTTATAGTGAGTGATCATTGGTATACTGTATGGGGTTTCTAAACATTTATAGTGAGTGATTACCATATACTTTATGGCCTTTCTGAACAATTATAGTGAGTGATCACCATCTACTTTTTTGACCTTTCTGAACAGATATAGTAAGTGATTACTGTCTACTTTTATGACCTTTCTAAACAATTATAGTGAGTGATCACCATCTACTTTTATTACCTTTCTGAACAATTATAGTGAGTGGTTACCATGCACCTTTATGGCCTGTCTGAACAGTTACAGTAAGTGATCACCATTTACTTTTATGACCTTTCTGAACAGTCATAGTGAGTGATCATGGTATACTGTATAGGTTTCTAAACAGTTATAGTGAGTGATCACCATGCACCTAATGGCCTGTCTGAACAGTTACAGTAAGTGATCATGGTGCACTGTATGGCCTTTCCAAACAATTATAGTGAGTGATCACCATACACTTTATGGCCTTTCTGAACAGATATAGTGAGTGATCATGGTACACTGTATGGCCTTTCTAAACAAATATAGTGAGTGATCGCCATACACATTCATGGTCTTTCTGAACAGCTATAGTGAGTGATTACTGTCTACTTTTATGGACTTTCTAAACAGTTATAGTGAGTGATTACCGTATACTTTTATGGTCTTTCTAAACAAACATAGTGAGTGATCACCATACACATTCATGGTCTTTCTGAACTGTTATAGGGAATGATTACCATACACTTTTATGACCTTCCTAACTGTTATAGTGAGTGGTTACCATGCACTTTTATGACCTTTCTAACTGTTATAGGGAGTGATTACCATACACTTTTATGACCTTTCTAACTGTTATAGGGAGTGATTACCATACACTTTTATGACCTTTCTGTTATAGGGAGTGATTACCAAACACTTTTATGACCTTTCTAACTGTTATAGGGAGTGATTACCATACACTTTTATGACCTTTCTAACTGTTATAGTGAGTGATTACCATGCACTTTTATGACCTTTCTAACTTTTATAGGGAGTGATTACCATACACTTTTATGACCTTTCTAACTGTTATAGGGAGTGATTACCATACTTTTATGACCTTTCTAACTGTTATAGAGAGTGATTACCATACACTTTTATGACCTTTCTAACTGTTATAGAGAGTGATTACCATACAATTTTATGACCTTTCTAACTGTTATAGTGAGTGATTACCGTGCACTTTTATGACCTTTCTAACTGTTATAGGGAGTAATTACCATACACTTTTATGACCTTTCTAACTGTTATAGGGAGTGATTACCATACACTTTTATGACCTTTCTAACTGTTATAGAGAGTGATTACCATACACTTTTATGACCTTTCTAACTGTTATAGGGAGTGATTACCATACACTTTTATGACCTTTCTAACTGTTATAGGGAGTGATTACCATACACTTTTATGACCTTTCTGACTGTTATAGGGAGTGATTACCATACACTTTTATGACCTTTCTGAACAATTATAGAGAGTGATTACAATACACTTTTATGACCTTTCTAACTGTTATAGAGAGTGATTACCATACACTTTTATGACCTTTCTGACTGTTATAGGGAGTGATTACCATACACTTTTATGACCTTTCTAACTGTTATACAGAGTGATTACCATACACTTTTATGACCTTTCTAACTGTTATAGAGAGTGATTACCATACACTTTTATGACCTTTCTAACTGTTATAGGGAGTGATTACCATACACTTTTATGACCTTTCTAACTGTTATAGGGAGTGATTACCATACACTTTTATGACCTTTCTAACTGTTATAGGGAGTGATTACCATACACTTTTATGACCTTTCTAACTGTTATAGAGAGTGATTACCATACACTTTTATGACCTTTCTGACTGTTACAGGGAGTGATTACCATACACTTTTATGACCTTTCTAACTGTTATAGGGAGTGATTACCAAACACTTTTATGACCTTTCTGACTGTTATACGGAGTGATTACCATACACTTTTATGACCTTTCTGACTGTTATAGGGAGTGATTACCATACACTTTTATGACCTTTCTGAACAATTATAGGGAGTGATTACCATACACTTTTATGACCTTTCTGACTGTTATAGGGAGTGATTACCATACACTTTTATGACCTTTCTAACTGTTATAGGGAGTGATTACCAAACACTTTTATGACCTTTCTGAACAATTATAGGGAGTGATTACCATACACTTTTATGACCTTTCTAACTGTTATAGGGAGTGATTACCAAACACTTTTATGACCTTTCTGAACAATTATAGGGAGTGATTACCATACACTTTTATGACCTTTCTAACTGTTATAGGGAGTGATTACCAAACACTTTTATGACCTTTCTGAACAATTATAGGGAGTGATTACCATACACTTTTATGACCTTTCTGACTGTTATAGGGAGTGATTACCATACACTTTTATGACTTTTCTAACTGTTATAGGGAGTGATTACCAAACACTTTTATGACCTTTCTGAACAATTATAGGGAGTGATTACCATACACTTTTATGACCTTTCTAACTGTTATAGGGAGTGATTACCATACACTTTTATGACCTTTCTAACTGTTATAGGGAGTGATTACCATACACTTTTATGACCTTTCTAACTGTTACAGAGAGTGATTACCATACACTTTTATGACCTTTCTGACTGTTATAGGGAGTGATTACCATACACTTTTATGACCTTTCTAACTGTTATAGGGAGTGATTACCAAACACTTTTATGACCTTTCTGACTGTTATACGGAGTGATTACCATACACTTTTATGACCTTTCTGACTGTTATAGGGAGTGATTACCATACACTTTTATGACCTTTCTGAACAATTATAGGGAGTGATTACCATACACTTTTATGACCTTTCTAACTGTTATAGGGAGTGATTACCATACACTTTTATGACCTTTCTAACTGTTATAGGGAGTGATTACCATACACTTTTATGACCTTTCTAACTGTTACAGAGAGTGATTACCATACACTTTTATGACCTTTCTGACTGTTATAGGGAGTGATTACCATACACTTTTATGACCTTTCTAACTGTTATAGGGAGTGATTACCAAACACTTTTATGACCTTTCTGACTGTTATACGGAGTGATTACCATACACTTTTATGACCTTTCTGACTGTTATAGGGAGTGATTACCATACACTTTTATGACCTTTCTGAACAATTATAGGGAGTGATTACCATACACTTTTATGACCTTTCTAACTGTTATAGAGAGTGATTACCATACACTTTTATGACCTTTCTGACTGTTATAGGGAGTGATTACCATACACTTTTATGACCTTTCTAACTGTTATAGGGAGTGATTACCAAACACTTTTATGACCTTTCTGACTGTTATAGGGAGTGATTACCATACACTTTTATGACCTTTCTAACTGTTATAGGGAGTGATTACCAAACACTTTTATGACCTTTCTGAACAATTATAGGGAGTGATTACCATACACTTTTATGACCTTTCTAACTGTTATAGGGAGTGATTACCAAACACTTTTATGACCTTTCTGAACAATTATAGGGAGTGATTACCATACACTTTTATGACCTTTCTGACTGTTATAGGGAGTGGTTACCATACACTTTTATGACCTTTCTAACTGTTATAGGGAGTGATTACCAAACACTTTTATGACCTTTCTGAACAATTATAGGGAGTGATTACCATACACTTTTATGACCTTTCTAACTGTTATAGGGAGTGATTACCAAACACTTTTATGACCTTTCTGAACAATTATAGGGAGTGATTACCATACACTTTTATGACCTTTCTAACTGTTATAGGGAGTGATTACCATACACTTTTATGACCTTTCTAACTGTTACAGAGAGTGATTACCATACACTTTTATGACCTTTCTGACTGTTATAGGGAGTGATTACCATACACTTTTATGACCTTTCTGACTGTTATAGGGAGTGATTACCATACACTTTTATGACCTTTCTAACTGTTATACAGAGTGATTACCATACACTTTTATGACCTTTCTAACTGTTATAGGGAGTGATTACCATACACTTTTATGACCTTTCTAACTGTTATAGAGAGTGATTACCATACACTTTTATGGCCTGTCTGACTGTTATAGGGAGTGATTACCATACACTTTTATGACCTTTCTGACTGTTATAGGGAGTGATTACCATACACTTTTATGACCTTTCTGACTGTTATAGGGAGTGATTACCAAACACTTTTATGACCTTTCTGACTGTTATAGGGAGTGATTACCATACACTTTTATGACCTTTCTGACTGTTATAGGGAGTGATTACCATACACTTTTATGACCTTTCTAACTGTTATAGAGAGTGATTACCATACACTTTTATGACCTTTCTAACTGTTATAGAGAGTGATTACCATACACTTTTATGACCTTTCTGACTGTTATACAGAGTGATTACCATACACTTTTATGACCTTTCTGACTGTTATAGGGAGTGATTACCATACACTTTTATGACCTTTCTAACTGTTATAGGGAGTGATTACCAAACACTTTTATGACCTTTCTAACTGTTATAGGGAGTGATTCCCATACACTTTTATGACCTTTCTGTTATAGGGAGTGGTTACCATACACTTTTATGACCTTTCTAACTGTTATAGGGAGTGATTACCATACACTTTTATGACCTTTCTAACTGTTATAGGGAGTGATTACCAAGCACTTTTATGACCTTTCTAACTGTTATAGGGAGTGATTACCATACACTTTTATGACCTTTCTGACTGTTATAGAGAGTGATTACCATACACTTTTATGACCTTTCTAACTGTTATAGGGAGTGATTACCATACACTTTTATGACCTTTCTGACTGTTATAGGGAGTGATTACCATACACTTTTATGACCTTTCTAACTGTTATAGAGAGTGATTACCATACACTTTTATGACCTTTCTGACTGTTATAGGGAGTGATTACCATACACTTTTATGACCTTTCTGACTGTTATAGGGAGTGATTACCATACACTTTTATGACCTTTCTGTTATAGGGAGTGATTACGAAACACTTTTATGACCTTTCTAACTGTTATAGAGAGTGATTACCATACACTTTTATGACCTTTCTAACTGTTATAGAGAGTGATTACCATACACTTTTATGACCTTTCTAACTGTTATAGAGAGTGATTACCATACACTTTTATGACCTTTCTGACTGTTATAGGGAGTGATTACCATACACTTTTATGACCTTTCTAACTGTTATAGGGAGTGATTACCAAACACTTTTATGACCTTTCTAACTGTTATAGGGAGTGATTACCATACACTTTTATGACCTTTCTAACTGTTATAGGGAGTGATTACCATACACTTTTATGACCTTTCTAACTGTTATAGTGAGTGATTACCATACACTTTTATGACCTTTCTAACTGTTATAGGGAGTGATTACCATACACTTTTTTGACCTTTCTGACTGTTATAGTGAGTGATTACCATACACTTTTATAACCTTTCTAACTGTTATAGGGAGTGATTACCATACACTTTTAGGGCCTGCATGAATAGTGTTATTATGTAGGAACACAGTGTTTTGGAAATGAATTTGGCGCACCATCAACATCCACATTAGGAGGTTTCAGGTGAAGCAGTCATTGTCATCTCACTAGAACAGACCCTAAAATGAAGTGTACTTCACCTTGCCTTAATTTCTTGACATTCCTCACACCGCCAATTATAATAATATGGTATTTATTGTAAATGTTAACTTTTGTCTCAAGGTTTCCTCCAAATAGTTATGGAGCCCATTTCTTTTTACTGATACAATTTCTTTGTAGGTTTGATGTTACAGGTTTAACAGATACATAGCCAGTTCTTATTCAGTGTACAGTATTTCAATTGCATCTACATTTAGAAATATCTTAATCCTAATTGTGACAGTTCAGGCAGAAAACAATTTTGTGATTGTATTGTTCAGGTATTCATATTTAAAAGAGATGTCACATTCAAGTTATGAAATGAATTTGATGCTCTTTTCTTAATCTGGAATTTTTTCTCTAAACTCTAAGAATGCCAGACACTTTGCCATTGTCAGTAGCTAAATTTAACTTTGAACTTAACTTGGTAAAAGCAGTAGGAGTTGGCTTGATTGGTATGATGTTTTTATAGCACCTTTTGACATCAAACTTGGTAATTTCACGTGATAATTGATCACATGATTTTTCATTCTCTTATAACTTGTGTTTAAATGATTGATTAATATATAATTGACATGAAGTGATAATCATGCATGATATAATATTATTGCTTGATATGATGTTTTGTATAAATGCTACTCACTTTTCTTAACTCACATACACAATTTTATAGTTCTAGAATATATATCGTTAATTGTATTGGCATTTAGTACCAACTTGTACATGTAGGAAACATATTGAAATAGACTTTGATTATATCTGACAGGCTATGCCATTTTTTAATTATAGATCCCATCACCTGCATGGATGACTTCCAGAAATGTGAATATGCCAGAGGTAGTCAAAATGAGGGCTTCATGTGGAATTGGAATGGTGACGTATATGGTAGGATTTAAAAATTTGTAGTTCTTCAGGCAAGACTTTGCAACTAGTATTAAGGTCCATAGGAAGCAGCAGAGGAGGCTGAAACGTAACTTTGAAAACTAAAACCTCATATGAAAAAAATAAATAAATAAGGTCAATAATGCTAAACCAAAGCCTCTAACTTTATCGAGAGTTTCTCTCCAAGAGTCTCTTCTTGGGGGTTAGTTTTTTTGTTACATTATTTTTGTTGTTTGTGTTTTTTGAAAAGTACGCATTATTTTGTTTACCCACCGGACATCTCATTGAGGTTGCACCTCCTCTGCTACTATAATTAGATCATTATTTATATACGAATAATGGCACCTGTTGCTGATTCTTATACTGTTAGATTAGCTCGAGAAAGATTACAAGCAATCAAAAAGTTTTTGCCTGTTTGTGATTCTTTTAGACAAGAACATCAAGAATTACAAGTTGAATGTGCAGAAGGTACAGAAAAATTATTTAAACCGATTACAAAGGTTACTGAAAAAGCTGCAGCAATTACTGAAAGTCTTCGTTCAATGTTGGAACAGACTGCAAAATATACTAAGGGAACAAAAAGACTTTTACAAAAACTTCCAGCTGCAATATATGCTGCTCAGCCTCTTTCTGTAGGTGAAGAAATACTTGATGAATTGGCTGATGTAAAAGAATCTATTGAAAAAACAATGGGGGAAAAACTTAAGGGAAGAAAAGGTATTAAATTTATGGTAAAATTTAATGATAAAGGTGTTGAGGAAATAAAAAGCAAAAAAATATAGTTAATTTATCTGCATTTGCTGTGTTAGGTAATTTTTTAAACCCTAAGCATGTTAAAGGTGTTAGTCATAATACATGGTATAAGTGGGTGTATTGTGTACATCAAGGACTTGATCAGATAGATAGTAAGGATATAAACTACATTAATTAAGTTAGGGGAATAAATAATTTTTTACAGCAGTTAGAAGATGAGAAACAAAAACTACCAAGCCTACCAAGACAATCAGAACCACAACCTCCCGAGCAAGAACCTTCTTTTTGACTTCCTCCTCCGAAGCAACAAAGAGAGCAAGAACAAAAAGAACCACAACCTCCTTTATGAATTACTCGGTTACAGCAAAATATACATTCTCTTCGACAAAAAGAATCTAGTACTTACAGAAATATATTCAATAAGAGAGGTCATCAGCGAGCATTGCTGCTTTTTTTTAAATAGAGATCATTTGAATAAAGATTTTGTTGAACAGATGGAACCTGAAAAATATGTGGTGTTGTGAGGTGATTTGGTTTTTTAATGTAGCGCATAGTTCAGCGTAAATGAAACACCTATTAAGGATTTGCTAAAATATTATCTGGAAGAATGCAATTTGGTTGAAACAATGAATAAAGCAAAGTCTGCATTTAATATGTTTCGGAATAAGTAAAGATTTAAGTGACGCTATGCACAATTTGCACTGTGTAAGTACTGTTCATTATAGATCAGCATGGTCTCCCTGGTAAACTCAACCGGCCTACAAATTATGAAGTCTATTTTACCTATAATTACTGTCTACATGGGTTCGTGTCTAGGATTCGGCAAAAGTTGGGTATGTGAGAAAGCTTACCAGTAGCTTCTTGTGAGTTGGTGGTTCTTCCCGGGGTTTTCCTGGGTTCTTCCTCCACCATTAATACTGGCTGCCATGCATAGCCTATCGTGTGCTGAAAAATGGCATTAAACGCAGCAACTACCACATATACCTTTAATTAAATTCGTGTCAGAGAAATCAGAAAATATGTACATGCAATATAATAACAAAATCAATCATAGTACTGTGTAACAGTTTAATAATTGTCAGGTCACCAAAAGGTAATCTTTTTTTAAATGCCTATGTCTTAGGACATGGATAGATTTATTGCTTCATATCCCAAGATTGACAGCCATTACAGTAGTCAACAACAAAAACTAAAATTGTCAAGTTTAGAAATTGGCCCGCAGATAAGCCGACCCTCGTTTTTCCTGGCCTTTATTTTTTCCTGAATAATTTAGCTTATACAGGAGTATAAATGGTAGGAAAACATGCAGGAAATAATTCTCCAGAAATCATTAATGAAACCTCTGATATTTGTTGAAGATTATTTACTGGCGGTATTATGGATATCAATTTTTATCGTTCTCTTATTAATGAAATTGCTGATAATTATCACAGTGACTAAAAACAATTAATTAATCATGTAATTAAAAAATGATTATACACAATGCACAGTGTGGACCTGTAATGGTCAGGGTAGTAAACTCACAATTACCAACATACAGAGTGATTTATGGAGATAGACTCGGTGATGATGTTATGGGATTACTCAAAAGGATGGGTCCAAAAGCAATACTGATTGCAAAAAATTTATGGATGAAGGCTGTTGACGCTGTTCATGATAAAGGCATCAGCACTGTTGGTAATCTTGCTGGTAAAGCATTCTCAACAATCAAGGATAGACTAGCACAGATAATTAGATGGAAACAGTGGCAAGTAAAATTATCCAGTACTGAAGTTATGCCTGCAAAAATCAGTAAAAAAATAAATCAAGCTGCAAATGAAAAACTAGCGGAGTTTGCTGATAATGAAGTTGTTCCTACAAAGTTAACTAATGAAATTATGCAGACAAATACAAGTTTTTTCTCAGGAAGTGGTCTTTGTGTAAGATGAAGGTAATTATAATCAGATGTTTAAACGTATATCCGATCTGGTGTTTGATATGGATGCACCAATTCTCAAAGATGAATCTGTACGTAATAATCAATATTATTCTTACGATGCACATGTACTTAATGCACGAGAAGAATCGAACTACAAGTTCAAGATACAAGCAGATATTTCTTACCTGCTGAAGCGTTTATTGAAGTAGAAGGAGAGCTTGTAATAGATGTCCCTCTTGATACAGCATATGGAGCTGATGTCATAGTCGATCTTGTTAACAATGGTATTATGGCGTTATTTGATAGTGCTACATATATGATTGATGGAAGAAATATTGAATCACTTCAAAAAGACGTTGATGTTGCTACAACGATAATAGGTTTAGCAAGATATTCAGATGAGTATACAGGATCAGCTGTTCCATCAATGTTGTTTGCCAGAGATAACATGGATCATCCTCAAATTTATGGAAGCTGAGGGAAATGTAAGAGCTGCTGGAGGAGCAGCTGATGGGCCAGAAATTGTATCAATCAATGCTTAGGCTTTGCGACACGTAAATTAATGTTCATGGATGGTCATAGAAGATTTTGATGTGCTATTCCATTATCACACATCTGTGGATTTTGTAGAAATGTCAGAAAAGTTATCTTTGGAGTGAAACATACAGTTGTACTTGTAAGAAAGGGTAACAGTAATGGTGCTTTTTGGTGACTGGCCGTTGTTGCTGCTGGTAAAATAATATAATTTAAACTTTCACTATGGAAACCAGTAATGACCCCATCAATTGCTGAAGAAGAAAAGTTAATTAGTTTTATGAGTTCAGGTGGTAAATCATTGTTATCATGGTTGACATTGACCACAGATAGTGTTCAGAGTAATATTGCTGGGTTATTTACCAGGCAAATAGCATCAGATCAAGGAGTTTCTGCACCAAGGCATATATTTATCACTTTACAAAATGCTGAACGATTAGATAATCAAGAACAAAGTCATAGGATATTGGACAACTTTGCAGTTAGTGAAGTTTCTTTACGGATAAATGGATACCAAGAAACAATCCAAAGATATAACTTTAAATTTTGAAAATAACTTCAAAATGCATGCATATCATTGGACCAGTAGAAAACATGTAATTAATTCGCTCATGATGTTATAAAAATGTTGTATAGCTATGTTAATTTCACTTGGACTTCTGGTCAGGTGAAACAATTACAATCAAATGTTAATGCACATACAAAAATATCACTAAAAAATGATCAAATTTCTAGTGGTGGTCGAAACAAATTACCTTTACTCAACTCAAACATTTTAATAAGGCTTTAGAATAAAAAACCGGAGTTCAACTTCATCTTTCTTCAAGTTCCATTAAAGACTCAATTAACACAGGCAGTATATTTCCACTTCTTGCACCTATACCAGCATTAATAGCCACTGCAGCCCCAGCTGTTGCAAAAGCAGCTGCACTTGGTGCTGTTGGAACCGTCGCTGGAATGGCATTAAAGAAAGCAGCAGGAAAAGGATATAAAAGGGGGAAGGGGTCTGAGATTACCAGGAACCCCTTATCGATATGGAAAATGTCTGAGACTTCCAAAAACACTTCGCTAATTCTGCCTTGGGGAAATTTTTATTTACTTGATGCCACTAAAAAATTAAATATCGAACATTTCAGAGGTGCTTTTATGCGTGATCATTTTCCAAAACAACCAAACAATTTTGAAATTATTAATCTTGACGATAATTCAGGGCCTGGTACTCATTGGGTGGCATAAGCAATTTATTTTGATTTGTATGGGTTGGTTCCACTGAAAGAATTTATAAATTACGTAAACACAATAAAATCTCCTGTCTGGTATTCTTCATTACCAACACAAACACTAACTGATCCGCCTAGACATGGTCGTGAAGTAGTTAATACACTTGACGCTGTATCAGAATCTTCCGATGCACCTCATAAAGTCGTGCATGATTATACAAGTAACATCATCATTTAAACAAATCTTAAAGTATAATGGTTGATATTTATGGAAGCTCTTCTCTTAGTGGTACCACTAAGGGCAAGAAAAAAAAGATGACATTGATTTGTCAAATTACGTGACTAAAGATGAAATTGCCGATATCATGAACCTCTCTGGAGTTGACCAATATAAAGTTGTTATTTTTCAGGATAAATACGGTGTTTTAGAGACGAGTAGTATCAAATGGAATGATATAGTTTGTAGAGTTCTCGGTCGTACTGAGGATAACATTCCGATATATACAATAAATGGTAAACTCAGAGACTCAAGTATATCAATCGCAACTATTAGAAATGAAATTACAAAAAGTGTTGCTAATCATTTACAATCTACTGGCGATACAATGAGAGGTGAACTCGGCATGAACGGAAAAAAGATAGTTGTTTTAAGAGATCCAACATCTGATGATGATGCTGCAACAACAAAAAATATGTAGACACAGTAGATACTAAATTATCCACTTTACGAGCTGAGTATGATTCTCACGTAAGTGCGTTTACAAGACTTCATAGAAACTTTCAAAATTGATGAAATCGCAGATAATTTCTTTGGAATCCGTTTACTGTTGACGTAAAACTCTGATATTAACACAAAATGTGGCGATATTAAAACAGCTATATCAGATATTGAAATGATTAGGAAAAAACTAGAAGATGTTATAAGTGGAATTCCTGAGATCGTTAAAAAAATTAATCTTATTAAAATTCCCCACAAGCAAATTAACAACATGGTAAATACAGTTGCGTCTGACCAAGCATTATGGTCACCACTCAATGTTATCATTAAACATCATCCTGAGGTTAGCGGTATATACAGGATCTCAGCATTTGGTGCTGTAACATTTATAACATCTACCACGATTTCACGGCGTTATTTATAGGTGGATCCATGTTATTGATGTTAGATCAAAATGACGAGGTAACATTTGCTGTGGAACCTGAAGAAGAAAAAAAGTCTGCTTGATTTATTATTGGTGTCTTGAATTAGTAGCTAAATTCCCACCTAATTAAAATATGAGTATTCTGATCAATGTTCAACATGATGTTGCAGCACAACATTATAGATATAAACAAGCATGTGAATGGCAAACAAAATTAAAAAATATCGTTGACGAGAATGTAGTAAAAATAAAGAAATATCGCAGACATGTAGTTATTGTTAATATAATTGTTTATTCAGCGTGTGCTGTTATTGCTGGAACCAGTGTGTTATTATCAACAATAACAATGATGGCACCAGTAGTTGTACCAATCTGTGTTTCAACTACAGCAATGATTCCGGTATTCTCAATATCATTGCCAAAAAAAAATATGTACGTGCACAAATGCAAAATCGCATGATTACATAATAAAATTGCACACAGCAACACTAGCATACTCCAAATTATCCCCGTTATTATCAACGAGCCTTGGTGATGGGAAAATATCAGATTTTGAGTTCACAGAGATGATCAAAATTTATAAGGAAGCAATGACCGTGATTGATTTAAAAAATCGAGATTTAAATAACAATGTCAACTCCACTGACATCGCCAAGCGTGCTACTTCAACAAATCCTAATGACCACGACTCCCTCAAAAACAACAATGATATCAGTAAGCTCAACTAATCCAGAATTTAGTATTAACTTTCCAACTGCAATTCAAGTGAAAGAAATTGCACTAGCACAATTACGAGTTTATTACAGCCGGCCAAATATTAGAACAAAATCAATTGGTGGATTACAAATAGAAATAAAGATGATGGAATTTCCGAATGGCAAGTTGTTTTTATTCCTACAGGAAATTAGCAAATTAAACAAATCAATGATGAATTGCTGCACAAAATAAAATCAATAACTAGAAAAGAGGCAAAAATAGCTATAACAGTTCATGAACCAACATTATCGGCTGAAATTAAAATATATTCTCCAGATTACATTCTAGATATTTACCAATCGTCAATTAGATTTGTTTTAGGTTGGCCTGAAATTCCTTCAGAGTATGAAAGAAAGACTGCCAGAACCTTAACAAGATGATTTCTCTATTAACAAAAACAAAACTATAAATGAACCACAAAATCCAAATGGATATCCATGGCATCATTATGCAGATGATTCTATTAAACTTTCTAATGGTTGTTGTTGATGGGTTTAATGCCTTTCTTCAGCACACGATAGGCTACACATGGCGGTCAGTATTAATGGTGGATGAAGAACCCAGGAAAACTCCGGAAAGAACCACTGACCCATGAAAAGCTACTAGCAAGCTTTCTGACATACCGCATTGGCTGAATCCGAGACTCAAACTAATGCAAACAGAGGTGAGATCACAGTGATTTGTAATGGAGAGCGCTTTGACCCACTCGGACACTTGGGACCCCAACTTTCTGATGGTAGATTATTTTCTAAAACACCATTTGTAATAATTTACTTTTATAGAAAACTTCTGATCATATTGTTTATGAAAAAGATTTCAGATCATTGGCTGATAAAATTAAAACAGAACATGCGAATACATTCACGACATTAGTGCAATTATTTAAAAATGATATTCTGGAGTATCCTAATAATAATCCAGGACAGAAAATTACTGAAACGATACAATATCTATATATCAAATTGTATCAGATATTGAGCTTGCTAATCGAGTAATTATTGTAATAATAAATGCTAGCACTTATGATATAGGATGTAAACAAAGAAAAAACGTCAGATAACTTTACATTAACCAGTGAAGAATAACTGATGCAGATTAACTCAAATTTATACTTCCCGGATTTTGAAACTGACAAACTAAAATGATCACTTAACGATCTTATCAATGAAAACTTTCCTAAAATATTCTAATCATGGTGGGAAAAAGATGCCAACAGCAAATCTTCTACATTTTTTTAACTTTGCCATTATTGTCATCGTTTTTTTTTAAATAGTTGTATCTTTTCAGTTTTATGTATTTTTTACTACCACATTGCGCACACTCACCCGTTTCCTCTAACTCCAACACCACATTTCAAACACAGTTTTGGGCCTAGACTTCCATTACGCACACCTTGTCAGAATTCATTTATGCAGGCTTTATTACAAGGAGTCGAAGAACCTATTATTAACCACTTGCATTTGTTCTTTGTTTGAATCATTACATATATATATATATATATATATATATATATATATATTGAAATATTTGTCTTAGTCATAAATGATAAGATAAATTTAATCTTGAAAGTCTCCTGACTTACTGATAAAATCTCTGGTTGATCTGATGTACAGAACTTTGAAATTCATGATGCCAAGAAAGAATTTCACAAAGATGGCACATCTCGTGATTGGTCAACATTCCAAATCATGTGCAATGACAAAGGTGTCGATGCTACGATGAACATATAAAGAGCAGCAATGATCATTAATTATCTCGATAATCAAAAATATCTTTTTAAAGTAAAGTTTATTAAGGAAGTAGATGATACCTGGATTATCTGTGGCAAATATGATCCTGTCCTTCATAATAAAAATATGCCATACTGAGTAAAAATTCCAGACCTGGAATGTTGACTGGTATTGACAAACCATATTATTAAAGAGCGTATCTTGTAACCATGGTTATTTATGGAATTTGTGCGATGAATGAAAAACCCAGCATTAATAATTTAAAACCAATGAAATTTTCAAAAATAAATTGTGTAGCAAACGAGTAGCGGAACATTTTACCGTTTCAACTCGTAAAAACTATAACCGGAGAGATTTTGTATGAATCAAAGCATAGATCAAAAGGAGCTTCAATTGAAATTATTGATCATAATGCATATATATGGACTAATGCAGTAACAATATTTCCATGAAATGGAACTGTTAAATTTTACCAAGGAGATATGTTTGATTTTATTAACGAAATAAGTAAAAACGATCCTGTATCAGTATGGTTATTTCAGAGTTCTGATGATGGAAATTAAGATCAGTTTATATGACCTAATGACATTATTTATTGCACAGAATCTCTTCACGAAGAAATTAAAAATATTGTGCTAAAATATACCGATGATGCTGAACAATTACTGAGTAATTGTTTTACTGTTTCGTCAGTTGCAGCTCATTTTGCTAGAGATAAAAATTCATGGAAACCAACTCAATTTGATTTTCTCAAGGATATAATATCGAGTTGTGTCGAATATGGAGACAGTGGATTATGGAATAGTAAATACAATGATAAAGATGTTATCTCGGTTGATATGGTTGCATGTTATCCCGGAAGTTTTCTTGGAATGGGAGAATGTTCTGTATATTTTACAAGATTTGGCCATCCCACACATGAAATGACCAGAGTATCAATAAATGGACCATTGCCAGATTTTGACCTGACTAGATTCACTTGTATCAAGTCATTTAAGTTTGCTGAAGGCCTTCATCCGATTTGTTATGTCTGGTTTGGCAAACATTTTTCAGAAAAACATTGGGCTTCAGCAGTATTATTACAATGTATGCTCGATGTAAAAATAATAATATTTTTGACAGTAAGTGAAGCAATTATTATACCATATCATCTGCAGAAAGAAATTTGGTTATCATAACGAAAGGAATATTCTGATGATGAAAATCCTGATGTAACCGATTATGAAAATAAAATCGCAGAAGACCTTGGCAGAAAAATAATTGGTAAATTTACCCAAGGAGGATCATATGATCATAAACGACATTGTACAAGACTGATTATAGATGATGCTGATTTAGATTTTATAATTGCTGATACAGCTGGAAAAAAACACATTTATAATCAAAGCAATGCTAATTTATCAGACAGAACCAAATTAGGTACAATTGTGGGAAATATGGATGGTGAGTCACCAGTTTACTCATTTAAGATCTTCAGTGCTCACGTACATTTTGATAAATCTATTTTTGATGATAAACAGATTTCCTGATACCATGGTTAGAGTTGCTATGGATTCATTTTATTTCAATAAAAAATATTAAGGATTGTTGGAAAAATTAAATATCTTCACTTATGCATCATGGGGCAAATGGATAATTTTAATAATGGTAATAAAGCAAAGCAACAGAATTAATGGTCTGTTTTTTTTTAGATGATTTTTATAATGATAATAAAGCAAAGTAAAAGAATTACTGGGCCTTCTAGATGATTTTAATAATGATAATAAAGCAAAGTAACAGAGTTATTGGGCCTTTTAGATGATTTTTATAATGATAATAAAGCAAAGTAACAGAGTTATTGGGCCTTCTAGATGATTTTAATAATGATAATAAAGCAAAGTAACAGAGTTATTGGGCCTTCTAGATGATTTTTATAATGATAATAAAGCAAAGTAACAGAGTTACTGGGCCTTCTAGATGATTTTTATAATGATAATAAAGCAAAGTAACAGAGTTACTGGGCCTTCTAGATGATTTTAATAACATAGTTACTGGGCCTTCTAGATGATTTTAAAAATGATAATAAAGTAACAGTTCTGGGATAAAATTGCATTGGTTCATATGAGTCTAGAACAAATTAATTGGCAATACAAAAGCAAAACTTTGAACAATTTAGCAGGAACTATGATAACACCTGTATTGAAAGAGTAATTATAGCAGTATTGTGAGGTGTAATATAATGACTGATCACTTTATTGCCCACAGTTATCTTTATTTAATATGGTCATAATTGATTGGTAAATAAAATTGCAACCATAGCTGTGGACACTGTCTTCAGTCCTCAAAATTCATAGGATGCAGCATTTTAGAAGTACAGATTAAACATAATATTGAATGAATTAATACTGCTAAAATGAGAATGGACACTCACAGTTTATAATGAAAGATTCATAAGTGCTCAAGTTCCACAAATGACTTATAGTGGACAGCAATGATCCAGATGTTATGGCCAGTTATATGCTTTCATTCTGTTATTCATATGCTGCTATATTATTGAATACCAATTTTGTATTTAAAGTCTTAGAATGCTAATAGTGGTTTTTCTGTTTTCAGTTGAGTTGTACACATATTTATAATATTCAGATCAGTTTTCTTACAGTTGTATTTACCAAATAATCAAGACGGTAAATTCCCCCATTTCAGCATGGTTAAATGGCAGAAAATTTGAATTTATCTACACTAATATGGAGAGTCATGCAGTCTTCATAGAATCGACATTTGGATGCTAAATCCAAGATTCCGCTGTAGTAAATATTAATTTTTGAACCAATCAGAAAGCATGTTTAACTCATAGGCATGTGAGAATCTTTTTATAATTTCTTCATTAAGATGGGATGGGTGCTGCAGCTGAGGACCAGTTAGCAGTGTTGAGGTCTCCAGCTTTCCAGCACACAGGGAGGGCACAGTACCTGACATTTTACCACCAGATCTCCACCACAGATAGGATAAAGGTAGGATTGATGATGAAAACTGTTATACATATACACATATATATTACTCACGGTACATGATTTTATAAAATTTTGTAATTTTTATTCATGGCTGTAAATTTTGCAGAATATCTTTAGTTAGATTTTGCCTACATGACATGAATCTGTGAAGAGCCTAATATTACATAGGATCTATAAATAGATGCTGACATATGTGTTGATAATTACTAATAATAATCTTAATAATAAGATTTAATGGTGCCATTGGTATAATATTGTCTTTGGCTGTTTGGATTTGGATGGTTCTAGAAGAGTTCAGTAACTTCCCATTGGTTGGACTAGGTCACATGAATGGGCAATTTCAAGGCAAAATCATTAGTAAAATCCATTGTGTGTGGTATATTGTGAAATATTCTCATAATAGAATATGTATATAGGGATGGAACTGAGCTATTAGATTCATTCCTTTTTTGGACTCATCCTCATTTCTTGTGTCCCTGTTGTCAGTCTGCAGATCTGTTTCATGTTGTACATATATGCTATTCAGGAGGAAAAACATTTATTTGGACTATTCAGTGGAAATAGAAAGTGATCATTTTTTGGACTATAATATTATTCTGGAACTGTTGTGAATTATTCAAAAAGGAGTTCTGGATGATGCCATCTTGACAACATCACCAGCAACCCAAAGCAAAGAGCATAACACCCAATAGGACACCTCTAATTTCCTTCAAGCCAAAGCAAATGAACCAGGTTCCATTGAGTGAACATAAACAACATATCAGTCATATCAGAGCATGTAATCTGACTGCAATTTGATAAAGTATATATTTGAGGAAGCAATTACTTACAAGCATGTCATTATGTTCTACTAATTAAGTCAATTAACAGTTTTAATGATAGAACAGTTATCATGCTGTTTTAATGTAAATGCATTAGGTTGATATAACTTTTCCCTTACATGCAGGTGCGGCACCTGCATTAGGTTGGTATAACTTTTCCCTTATATGTAGGTAGGGCAAATGTATTAAATTGATATGACCTTTTCCTTTGATGTAGGTAAGACAGCTTTATTAGACTGAAAGCTGTGTTAGGTTGATATAACCTTCCTGTATATGTAGGTAGGAGAGCTGCATTAGATTGATGTAGCCTACAGCTACATGAGGTTGATATAACCTATAGCTACATGAGATTGATATAACCTATAGCTACATGAGATTGATATAACCTATAGGTACATGAGATTGATATAACTTATGGCTACATGAGATTGATATAACCTATAGCTGCATTAGATTGATATAACCTATAGCTACATGAGATTGATATAACCTACAGTTGCATTAGATTGATATAACCTATAGCTGCATTAGATTGATATAACTTATAGCTGCATTAGATTGATATAACTTATAGCTGCATTAGATTGATATAACCTACAGCTACATGCGATTGATATAACCTATAGCTACATGAGATTGATATAACATACAGCTACATGAGATTGGTATAACCTATAGCTGCATTAGATTGATATAACCTATAGCTGCATTAGATTGATATAACCTACAGCTACATGCGATTGATATAACCTATAGCTACATGAGATTGATATAACCTATAGCTACATGAGATTGATATAACCTATAGCTACATGAGATTGATATAACCTACAGTTACATGAGATTGATATAAACTATAGCTACATTAGATTGATATAACCTATAGTTACATGAGATTGATATAACCTATAGCTACATGAGATATAACCTACAGCTACATGAGATTGATATAACCTATAGCTACATGAGATTGATATAACCTATAGCTACATGAGATATAACCTACAGCTACATGAGATTGATATAACCTATAGCTACATGAGATTGATATAACCTATAGCTATATGAGATTGATATAACCTATAGCTACATGATATTGATATAACCTACAGCTACATGAGATTGATATAACCTACAGCTACATGAGATTGATATAACCTATAGCTGAATTAGATTGATATAACCTACAGCTATATGAGATTGATATAACCTACAGCTACATGAGATTGATATAACCTATAGCTACATGAGGTTGATATAACTTATAGCTACATGAGATTGATATAATCTACAGCTACATGAGATTGATATAACCTACAGCTGCATTAGATTGATATAACTTATAGCTACATGAGATTGATATAACCTATAGCTACATGAGATATAATCTACAGCTACATGAGATTGATATAACCTATAGCTACATGAGATTGATATAACCTATAGCTACATGAGATATAACCTACAGCTACATGAGATTGATATAACCTATAGCTGAATTAGATTGATATAACCTATAGCTACATGAGATTGATATAACCTATAGCTACATGATATTGATATAACCTACAGCTACATGAGATTGATATAACCTACAGCTACATGAGATTGATATAACCTATAGCTGAATTAGATTGATATAACCTACAGCTATATGAGATTGATATAACCTACAATTGCATTAGATTGATATAACCTACAGTTGCATTAGATTGACATAACCTATAGCTACATGAGATTGATATAACCTACAGCTACATGAGATTGATATAACTTATAGCTACATGAGATTGATATAACCTATAGCTGAATTAGATTGATATAACCTACAGCTGCATGAGGTTGATATAACTTGTAGCTACATGAGATTGATATAACCTACAGCTATATAAGATTGATATAACCTATAGCTGCATTAGATTGATATAACCCACATCTGTATGAGATTAATATAACCTACAGTTGCATTTGATTGATATAACCTACAGTTGCATTAAATTGATATAACCTACAGCTACATGAGATTGATATAACCTATAGCTGCATTAGATTGATATAGCCTATAGCTGCATTAGATGGATATAACATACAGCCACATGAGATTGATATAACCTATAGCTACAACTACATGAGATTGATATAACCTATAGCTACATTAGATTGATATAGCCTATAGCTACATGAGATTGATATAACCTACAGCTGCATTAGATTGATATAACCTATAGCTGAATTAGATTGATATAACCTACAGCTATATGAGATTGATATAACCTACAGCTACATGAGATTGATATAACCTATAGCTACATGAGGTTGATATAACTTATAGCTACATGAGATTGATATAACCTATAGCTGAATTAGATTGATATAACCTATAGCTACATGAGATTGATATAACCTATAGCTACATGATATTGATATAACCTACAGCTACATGAGATTGATATAACCTACAGCTACATGAGATTGATATAACCTATAGCTGAATTAGATTGATATAACCTACAGCTATATGAGATTGATATAACCTACAATTGCATTAGATTGATATAACCTACAGTTGCATTAGATTGATATAACCTATAGCTACATGAGATTGATATAACCTATAGCTACATGATATTGATATAACCTACAGCTACATGAGATTGATATAACCTACAGCTACATGAGATTGATATAACCTATAGCTGAATTAGATTGATATAACCTACAGCTATATGAGATTGATATAACCTATAGCTGAATTAGATTGATATAACCTACAGCTGCATGAGGTTGATATAACTTGTAGCTACATGAGATTGATATAACCTACAGCTATATAAGATTGATATAACCTATAGCTGCATTAGATTGATATAACCCACATCTGTATGAGATTAATATAACCTACAGTTGCATTTGATTGATATAACCTACAGTTGCATTAAATTGATATAACCTACAGCTACATGAGATTGATATAACCTATAGCTGCATTAGATTGATATAGCCTATAGCTGCATTAGATGGATATAACATACAGCCACATGAGATTGATATAACCTATAGCTACAACTACATGAGATTGATATAACCTATAGCTACATTAGATTGATATAGCCTATAGCTACATGAGATTGATATAACCTACAGCTGCATTAGATTGATATAACCTACAGCTGCATTAGATTGATATAACCTACAGCTGCATTAGATTGATATAACCTACAGTTGCATTAGATTGACATAACCTATAGCTACATGAGATTGATATAACCTATAGCTACATGAGGTTGATATAACTTATAGCTACATGAGATTGATATAACCTACAGTTGCATTAGATTGACATAACCTATAGCTGCATTAGATTGATATAACCTACAGCTACATGAGATTGACATAACCTATAGCTACATGAGATTGATATAACCTACAGCTACATGAGATTGATATAACCTATAGCTACATGAGATTGATATAACCTATAGCTACATGAGATTGATATAACCTACAGTTGCATTAGATTGACATAACCTATAGCTACATGAGATTGATATAACCTATAGCTACATGAGATTGACATAACCTATAGCTACATGAGATTGATATAACCTACAGCTACATGAGATTGATATAACCTACAGTTGCATTAGATTGACATAACCTATAGCTACATGAGATTGATATAACCTACAGCTACATGAGATTGATATAACTTATAGCTACATGAGATTGATATAACCTATAGCTGAATTAGATTGATATAACCTACAGCTGCATGAGGTTGATATAACTTGTAGCTACATGAGATTGATATAACCTACAGCTATATAAGATTGATATAACCTATAGCTGCATTAGATTGATATAACCCACATCTGTATGAGATTAATATAACCTACAGTTGCATTTGATTGATATAACCTACAGTTGCATTAAATTGATATAACCTACAGCTACATGAGATTGATATAACCTATAGCTGCATTAGATTGATATAGCCTATAGCTGCATTAGATGGATATAACATACAGCCACATGAGATTGATATAACCTATAGCTACAACTACATGAGATTGATATAACCTATAGCTACATTAGATTGATATAGCCTATAGCTACATGAGATTGATATAACCTACAGCTGCATTAGATTGATATAACCTACAGCTGCATTAGATTGATATAACCTATAGCTACATGAGATTGATATAACCTACAGCTGCATTAGATTGATATAACCTATAGCTACATGAGATTGATATAACCTACAGCTGCATTAGATTGATATAACCTATAGCTACATGAGATTGATATAACCTACAGCTGCATTAGATTGATATAACCTACAGCTGCATTAGATTGATATAACCTACAGCTGCATTAGATTGATATAACCTATAGCTACATGAGATTGATATAACCTATAGCTACATGAGATATAACCTACAGCTGCATTAGATTGATATAACCCTTCCTTTATATGTAGGTAGGACTGGAAATTTTATCATGAAAATATCTGTTAGGACAAGACTTGAAGATTACATATAACAAATCTTTGAAGGAGGCTGTCAAACCAAATGTGGCATATTATAATTAGACTGTGGTGAAAAAATGTGTGCTATATATATTAATATGCAATGCATTACATTGGAAAAATGCCAAGCCTTCATTATTTTGCTATCTCTTCCCATTGGCATTCACTATGTCATATGGTTGGAAAAATGTATGTAAATTTCAACAAAAAGCCATTTTGAATCCGTAATATTTAATACTTGGATAAATAAAAGCATAGAGATTTTAAATAGCTCTACTGGTCATAGTTCAGAAGAACTTATGGGATGGTCTGTTGTGTGTTGTCTATCTGTCCATTAGTATGAGTTTGTTATCCCTACTTCTCCTAATCTAATTGGAGGATTGCCATGAAACTCTACAAACACATTCATCCCATAGTCTAGTTAGTCCTAAATCAAAATGGTGCCACTTGGACATCAAATGGTTCCCACTGCAGCCACTTGAGCATCTTATTTCAGCTATTCCAGACCTCAACATGGGTGATAATATCAGCATGTTGTTTTGACTTAAACAGTTCTTATGATGTTTACATGGTCCTAAATGAAAATGGTGCCAATCTTACATTCTTTCAGTTTAGCCAACAAAGCAGCCATCATGAAAATCTTGTTATTGCTACAATCCCCCTGATGTCTATTCATAATAGTAGTGTGATTTAACCAAAAGTACTTTTTATAATGTCTGGCTCATCCTAATCCGGATATCCAGTATGGCCACCATAGTAGCCATCTTCTAATTAATGTAACTGTTACTGCTCCAAAATGGAAAGTCATCTCAAAATGGGGTTTTCACTAAAAGGCTTCTTCTGATACCTTGTTGATCTTAATTGATGTATTGATGGTCCTAAATCAAAATGGTGCTAATCTGACATCTACTGCCACTAATTTGAAGATCTTATTATTGCTAAAGACTAACAGAGATTGTTTAAATTTTAAGCAGCTAAAAGGAGGAAATTATCTTATGTTGAAGATGGCATTCTTATTTCAGTAGGGCTTGACATCTTGTGAAAAGCACTTAGTTTGCTCAAACATTGCAAAGCTATTGAGGTAGAAATGTTTTGGTAGAAATGAATTCACTGACCCAAAGAATAATGAGTTCACTTTGGAGACAATCCTTGAATTTACAGACTTCTAAAATAGTGATTTCACTGTGGAAATAATAGAACCTCTCCAATCCATAAACTTACAGATAATAATGATTTCACTATGTAAACCACTGGAGCTCTACAGTCCATCACTTTATAGACCTAATTAATAATAATTTCACTGTGGAAATAATTGGACTTCTTTTTTCGATGAATTTACAGACCTGAGAAGCAATGATTTCAGTGTGGAAACAATAGTACCTGTCCAATCCACAATTCAGATATTGCCAAAAATGGCATTTTTCACATAATAGGAAAAGATACCCACAAAAAACTAAATTCATGGTGCATTCTTAAGGGATTGTCATGGATGACATTGTATATCACATGTGAACATAAGAATTACTAGGGTGTAATAGGTTCAATTTCTCTTCCAGATAAAATTCCTGAATCATCATGATGACACAGAAACACTACTGTCCAGTCATTCCTCCATTACTGATGGTCTTGAGTTGGTTTGTATCAACCTTCCCCAAGTAACAGCAAATTCATCTATATCATTTGAGGCCATAAGAGGTGACAACTCTATGAAAGCCTCCAAACCTACAGCAATTAGAAATGTTGAAATTAAATATGGATATTGTCCAGGTATGTTAGGATATCATGCCACATAATTACTGTCCAAGTATGTCAAGATATCATGCCCCATATTTACTGTCCAGTATGTTAGGATATCTTGCCCCATATTTACTGTCCAGGTATGTTAGGATATCATGCCCCATATTTACTGTCCAGGTATGTCAGGATATCATGCCCCATAATTACTGTACAGGTATGTCAATCAAAGTATGAGTATATGAGATCAAATTGCAATAGCAGTCCTGTAAAAGAAAATGATAATGAAAGTACATGTATAGGAGATCTAATTGCAAAAAATAGTCCTGTAAAAGAAAATAATAAAGTGAATGAAAGTACATATGCATGAGTCTTTGGAAATCTTTAAAAAATTGCAATCTGCCATACGTTGGCCTCGGAGCTTCTATTATGAAAAACTTATGTGATGTTAATAACTGTGTCATACTAAAACAAAATTAACTCACCTACACAGACTTTCTTTGTTCATTGATAAGAGGAGTACATTACCTTCAACCGGTGCAAATGTATTTATTACTATAAATTGATGGGTAATTATTGACAATGTATTTTCCCCTAGTTTTTCTATGCAATGATCCTTACATAGGGACAGATAATTAAATATTCAGCAAATATTAGTGTCAGAAAATGCACTCAAGCTTAAAACTTTGAAGATAATTGGATTGCACTGACATTTATTGATGTAAATGTTTCATTGTTTCTAAAAGTTACAGTTTCTAAAGCAATTATCCTCATAAAGTTTTCACATATGTAATCGAAACTCCTTGAATTTGAGAGATTTTGCTTATGAATAATGTATGATATTAAATTTTGTTTCAAGTTTGATATCTTAATTATTGCTGGATATTAATCTATATTGTGACATGCTGTTAATGATATGACATTATATGATTAATAAGCACAACCAGTGAATAATAAATATGTATTTCAGACACACTAGATGTACACAACTGTACTTTTGAGAAAGAGCATGCCCTATGTAGTCACACTATTACATCTTCTGTCACCCCAAGCTGTGATCAGCCAGTGTACATGTGGGTGCGCCACAGTGGATCCACCTGGACAAACCGAACAGGGCCAGATTTTGACCACACATTTATGATGAAGGAAATGAATAGGAGTTTTGCAAATGAGAATATGACAGGTTGGTAAATATTGTTAATATCTCCATACACATGAAGCATTTTAACTGTAAAGATCTTCTTTTTTTTGATTTATTGAAGAAAAAAGTTTAATTGAACAAATGACAATCAAATACTTATAATACACAATGAATATATCAGTTACCTGGGTGTTTGTTTGCTAGAGATTTCACTATTAAGTTGGTCAATACTAGTAAATATTACTTGATAAGGGATTTTCATAAATTAAAAAAGTGGATTTGCCAACACTAGTTCTATACCTTTGGGTATTTTTATTTTGTAACCTTATTTTGTTGCTTGTGAAACTGAAACTTGTTACAGACAGATTGTACAGCTTTCTATGCTATCCTTCGCATGGAGGGCATATTCAACTTATGTTTTTGCTCATCTAGGCTTTAGGATCTTGATGTGGATAAGTCATTTTCTGTTGGGACACTCATGTATGCAATTTGTCAATAAGCTCTTGTTGTGGATAAGTCATTTTCTGTTGGGACACTCGTGTATGCAATTTGTCAATAAGCTCTTGTTGTGGATAAGTCATTTTCTGTTGGGACACTCGTGTATGCAATTTGTCAATAAGCTCTTGATGTGGATAAGTCATTTTCTGTTGGGACACTCATGTATGCAATTTGTCAATAAGCTCTTGATGTGGATAAGTCATTTTGTGTTGGGACACTCGTGTATGCAATTTGTCAATAAGCTCTTAGCTCATGTATTTGTAAAGCCATGTGAGCTTCTGGAATGTCCCTTCTTCCATCCCATTTTGTCTGCAAACAATTGCTATTTTGCCGTCTCCAACCTGTGGAACTAATTCAACCAAATTTGTTACTGAGCATAATGACATAAAGGCCTTTCAGGTGCTTGAAAATGCTTGCCAATCTATAATCGAACATGGTCATCATAATAAAATATAAAAAAAAAATTATGTCTTCTCAAAAACAGCTCAACAGAATGAACCATATTCAACAGCATGCATGTATGGTTTATCAATATAAATCTAAATAATTTTCTGTAGGATAAAACCTTTATAGACATAGTATTATTCCAGTCAGTAATCTTCCATACTGTCAAAAACCTACCTATACAAAAGCATGTACCACCTGCCATATTCATGTCTATAATGTACCCTCACTTTGTATCTGATTGAAGGTCAAGGACGTTACATGTATGTTGACGCCTCAGTTGGCAGTCCTGGAGACACGACAACATTAACGCTAAAGGATTTTCTTATCGGCAAGTTCTGTTCCCTCCGATTCTTCTACCACATTTATGGCAAGTCAACACCAGAACTACGTGTCAGAGAAATGATGAGATATATTGATATGGTTTTGCCATCATTTGACTTAAACGCCTGGATTCCTGGTTGCATGGAATTGAAAAATGACTGTACTGTTGAGGAGTCGACAGTTAGATCTGTGTTGTTTGTGGCCAAGAGAGGAGATGGTCCATATGGAGATATTGCTATTGATGACATCAGCCTATCCTTACAGAAATGTCCTGGTAAGTTAACAGTTTAGCTATGGCAACCATATGATGGGTTTGATGCGGTTTGGAGTCCAGCAATGTTCTCTTTATTGAATTATAGGAGAAGGTAGACTCATGTGTGACTGAGTCTGTGCACTTAGTGGTTACAAAAGGTTGTGAGTTAGACAAGTGAAATAAAAAGGCTGTGAATTAGACAAGTGAGATAAAATTTGATTTATGCTAATAACCATATACAGATGACCTAGATACATGTACCTGTTTAGGCTATCTAAGTAAATGGATGACCTAGATAATTGTTTAGGCAATCTGAGTAAATTTTGTATATTTTGTTTCAGTTTTCTTTCTTCAATTTTGTTTCTGTGCACATTTTATTATTTGGACCTTGAAATTTTGGACCATTGAAAGTTTGTTAAACACTAGTAAAATCTTAAATTGCAGAGTAATTTGAACTTTAATGGTAGCAAGGAAAATGGATTTAAACCAGCCTAAAATTCATTGATATTTTCACTGGGTTTTCTTTGGATTCAAAGTGATGCTTAGATATGTAAACTTTAAGAACAAAATGTCTACACAATGTCTAAAAGGTGTTTTCAATTCATCTTTAATGCTGTTTATAAGTAGATTTATAATAGGTATTTTTAATGGATTTTAAATGGAATTTCATTGCCAAAGTACATTGCATATACTGAAGACAACAATAATCTCAAATTTTACTGCTCACAATGTTGTATGGTATCATTTGTTATTGTCTTTTTATTATTTATTTCTTATCAAGCAATCTTTAAATATTGGTAATAGTGATCCCTACACATTGAACATAATACCTCACATTATAATCTCATGATAGCTGGATTCATTATTAAGCCATATAAGAAGTGTGAACAACCAGATTCACCTAAATCCCTATAAGTAGGAATGGACCAAAAGATCAGTCTTTGTTTTATATATATATATATATTGTAATGCCTAGTAAGCACTTATATTGTAAAGGGTTGAAATCTGAATGTGAACTCCCTTGTGTTGGGGTGAAACCAAGGTCCATGTCAGTGTCAAGTAAGTGTTTTTATGGTCATAGGGTGAGACACTCGCTAGTTTCTATGTAATGGCCAAGGGACTAAATAACCTAAATAGGCTTATTCTTCTGAAATCTGTAATAATGAATTGGAAATAAAATGGATATTCTGATGTACAAAACATGATCTTGTGTCAGAAAATTTGGAGAAGTTGTCCTTTGAAGTAAACAAATATTCCTTCATTTTGTGTTCACAATTAATGGTAAAGTAACTAAATTACAGTGAATTTTAAAGGAAAAATGTTGTATATTGTTTGGATAAGAAACGGTAAAACAATGAGAAATGTTGAACAAATTATTCAGATGTGCTATTCAGTATGTTTAAAGAGACAAAAAAACTGGAAAACTTTTAAACATTTGTTTTCATAGCATATGCATTTGACAGCATTGCTATAAATTTGTCAGAAAGCATCTGACTAACACAGTTTTCTTGGCATTCTGCTCTATCTTATATTTGGCTAATGAGCATCTGACTGACAGTGACCTGTGGTGCATTAGCACTTTGTTAGGATTTACATTGATATTGTGATTTATCGTTAACTTTAATTCAACATTCCTTTCAAACTAATAATATGTATTGTATTTCATTTTACTCTGAATTTTAGAAGAAAGAAATATATGTATTGAATGGATTTACTTCAGTGATAACATTGCATGATCAATATATTTAAAGCAGGTGAAATAACTGAATGAAATTAACATAATTCATTGTATGCATTGATGTGAGATAGGGAAATCATATTTGATGGATGGGAAATATCCTCTACCTCCATGTGACAGCAAAGTAGGGAAATCCCATGTGATGGGTAAGGAATGCCATCGCCCTCCATGGGACAGGAAAATAGGGACAGAAGAGTCATACTAAAATGGCCAAGTATGCAGGAATCAAGCTTTGCCAGCTTCAAGCCCACAAGGGTACTGAGGAAAGGCTTTTCATAATAACAATGTTACTGAGTGCATTTGTGTGGCATGGGTACATTCCACATGACTTTCTTACATGCCAACAGTATCATGTTTATATAAAGGAATAAAACAAAGTACAGTATATTCACATTTTTATGGTGACCTGTTGAATGACTGATATAAATAATTGATTCTGAGATTCATTAGGTTGATTAAAAACAATATCAGAAATAATTACATTGAGGTGTTATTATAGAAATAAATACGTATACCATTAATCGTTATTTCAGAGAAATTAGAGAGATAATTACTTTTACTGTCAATGGCTGTCAATGAGCTATTAAAGATAATTACCTGCACTGTTAATGGCTGTCAGTAAGTTATTAGAGGTAATTACCTTTTCTGTCATTGACCATCAATGAGTTATTAGAGTTAATTAACTATACTGTTAATGATAATAAGGGAGGTAAAACGTATTTATTTATGAAAGGTTTGAAATATATGTTTCAGATGCCAGTATAAACAGCACATTTGTCTGGGAAGCCAACCAAACTGGTAAGCTAAATACCTTAATCATTTAATGCCTCTTTCCCTCTCTTTAAAACATGCAATATTTGCAAGTTAGTAAATTGAAGATTTTTAGGTACTTTGGTTTAGAGTCGAAGATCACAGCATGGACATTATTCTTTTACTACAGCATTTTTCTCAAAAGAAAAAATGTTTTTGTTCATAATTTTTCATGCTAAAATACATTTCCAGTAGCATTCTACTGTGTTAAAGGAATGAAGAATAATGCCATCTCCCTCCATGTGACAGGAAAATAGGAAACTTCAGCAGAAGAGTCAGAATATGTGACCATGAATTAGCCTTTGAGAAGTTCCTTCTCACAAGTTCTGATTCTGAGGGAGGGATTTTCCAATCCCACAGCAATTGATCATATGATTAGTTTTCTTTCATGTGTCAAACAGAGATAATGTTAGAAAATAACTACACTCTATCACTGGAATGGATGTAGCTTAAGAAATATAGAGAATTTGCTTGAGGTTTTGCCAAGTTCCAGCCCAGTGTCAATTTCTGATGGAGGGGGACTCTCCTATTCACCACTAACTCAGATCACATGTCATTGGAAGGTATATAACTTTAGAAACATACAGTATTTTCCTGAACTTTTATCTAACTAGAAAGAGCATATGAAATTTCAGTTTTCATAAAAGAAAGACTTTAAACAAGGATTACTTTTTATAAGCCAACAAGACATGAATCTGTATGAGATAAGAAAATCCCCTTTCTGTGGGACAGAAGAGTCCTACTAAAGTGACCAAATTCGCAGGAATCAAGCTTTGCCAGCTTCAAGCCCACAATGGTACTGAAGAAAGGCTTTTCATAATAATGATGTTACTCAGTGCATTTGTGTGGCATGGGTACATTCCACATGACTTCCTTACATGCCAACAGTATCATGTATATATAAAGGAATAAAACAAAGGACAATATATTCACATTTGTATGGTGATCGACCTGTTGAATGATTGATATAAATAATTGATTCTAAGATTCATTAGGTTGATTAAAAACAATATCAGAAATAATTACATTAAGGAGTTATTATAGAAAAAAATATGTATACCACTAATCATTATTGAAGAGAAATTAGAGAGATAATTACTTTTACTGTCAATGGCTGTCAATGAGCTATTAAAGATAATTACTTGCACTGTTAATGGCTGTCAGTAAGTTATTAGAGATAATTACCTTTTCTGTCATTGACCATCAATGAGTTATTAGAGTTAATTAACTGTACTGTTAATGATAATAGGGGAGGTAAAACTTTTTGTATGCATGAATGGTTTGAAATATATGTTTCAGATGCCAGTATAAACAGCACATTTGTCTGGGAAGCCAACCAAACTGGTAAGCTAAATACCTTAATCATTTAATGCCTCTTTCTCTCTCTTTAAAACATGCAGTATTTGCAAGTTTGTAAATTGAAGATTTTTAGGTACATTTGATTTAGAGTCGAAGATCACAGCATGGACATTATTCTTTTACTACAGCATTTTTCACAAAAGAAATAATGTTTTTATTAATAATTTTTCATGCTAAAATACATTTCCAGTAGCATTCTTCAGTGCTTAAGGAATGCAGAATGAAGACAGAGTTATTTCACCTACTCTTCACAAGGGAAGATAAAATCAAAGATGAGTTTACATTATTTTCCGTAAGGTCTTTGGCCTCACATGTACACACCACTCCCTTGATAACTCATGCACATCGGGGTCCAGAAACATCGACCACATTATAAGTGAGGCGCGAGTTATCGAGGGACCTATAAATAAGCCCAAAACCAATAAAGTAATTGACGACATAACGGAGAAATAAGGGGAGGGGTAGGCAGATTTTACTGTTGAATACTCACTTTATAATTGTTCTGAGATTAACTGTTAATAAATATCTCTTCATAATGGTGTACTTTATTATTTCCTCATAGGACAACATTAATTTCAGGATAAATTACAGTATATTGAGGCGATCATCGAAAACATTATTCCACGTGGTTTCCGTTTGCTTAACATGTGTACCACTTCACACATTGTGTACTACATCACTAATTTTTATGTTGAATTGGATACACTCTAGTTTTATTGTTTGATCCAAATTAGACATTTTTTTTTATATACAAAAGATCGACTCTTTTCGAGAAACAGTGTCGATTGAACGATAGATAGATAAATAGATTTGAATGTGATAGAAGTAAAATGGAAAACAATAAAAACAAGGGTTAATCAGTACTAACATATTTAATTGGTCTACAAATTTAAAACAACGTAAATTAGAACAAGTTAATACTTGCCGTTTGTGCCACGCTTGACAAATATCAATTCACTTTTTGAAAAAATCAGTTATTTTTGTGTGTGTGTGTTACTCTTGGTTTCTCTGCCGCCGAACAAAATCCCTCAGATTTCTCAACTGCATGAGCTTTATGTAGTCAACATTTTGGGTCTCCAGCCACGTTATGGCAATATCAAAATATTTGATTGCTTCCTGTGCAGACGGGTGGGGGGTGCAACATCTGCGTCTGCATCACTTTCAACACTTGTGTTACTCCAGTCAGAATCGTCTTCTGCTGCAAATTTGTTCACTATAGAAATAATTATAGTTTCATCTGACATGTATTCGGCTGCGGGGCAATCATTGTCAGCACAAATCCACTCCTCCATATCATCAAGAGAAACGCCCATCTCAGGACCATGAGTCTGTATGAATTTCTCCCAAACAGCCTCGGCATTAATGACATCAGTTTCACTGAAACATTCGAAGTCACTATCATCGTCGTTGTCGCTGTTACTGTTTTGCTTTACATCAAAGGCAGCTCCAAGACCCTTAATCCAGCACCCGAGGTCTCTTGTAATCGATTTTTTTTTTAATGCAACAAACACTTCCTCAAGTTGTTGATCAAAACAAAGCTGGCATGTACATGTAATTAGGTTCTCACAGAAGTACTCACGGGTTTCGATGTGACGGTCGATTGACTCTTTTCATGTTTTCAGTGAACAGAATATGTTGTGATTATAATGTTTACACTGAAACGGAATTAAAGGATTAGAACGTGACTTTCACACAGGAAGACGTTTAATTGGTGTTTATTTCATTCTCTGTTGCCACCTGTTAGCATTTACCAGAAGTTTTCATTGATCGCTATATCATCAGACTGTTTATTTACAGTATACTGACAACTATTTATCATAAAAACTTACATAATATATGATATCTTTAAACAGAGGTCTCGCTAGGATTTTAAAACTGGGTCTTTCTGCTTCTGAATTCAGTCACTAAATATCAGTACATTTTCTCACACAGCTGCTAGTCAAAGCCTTTGAACTAGCCGCCTAGCTGTTACATCATGTTCTTTTTTTTTTTTTATGTACTCTTATAAAATGGCAACAGTACATCAAAGAGTCTTTCAGTCACTGAATTCTGTCATTGTAAATATCAGCACAGTTAACTGATCAACACATTTTCCCACAAAGCAGGTGGCTGAAACAGGACCGGCAAATCTTTGAATTTTCCCGTGCACCTATTACATGTGTACGGAGGACTCCCGCCTCAGTGATTTTCTGCGTCCCAGATCAAAAATTGGCATCCAAATATGCGTAATTAAGCGTTTTCGAGATCTCTTAAATTAATTCTTCTTTAGAACTTGCAAATTTCAAAATATGGATTATATTTTTACGGGCATTAATCACCATTTTCGATGATAAAACGAGCAATGTATCAAGGCTTAATTTATCAGTTCTTATCATAATTTTTTCATGTTCTGCATATTTTAAAGATATTTTAAATACATTTTCTTTGGAAAAAATTAGGAGTGAAGACGGACACGCTTTATAAGCGGGATCGCGAGTTATCTGGGCGCGAGTTATCGAGGGAGCGGTGTACCGGTATATGGCATGTTACTCTGTCATTGGCAGAAACAGGCACTCTTTAAAGAAAAAAAAAACTTTTTTATCAGTCACATGATGTGTCACCTGAAGTATCCTATATAAACAAGTCACCCACATGAGGTATCTCATAGTTATTCTGGCATTGTAGCGGAGGAGTAAATTCAATAATAAGCATATATTTGGTATTGAGGTGGTCTTGTAGCCAGCTTAGGACATAGTCCAAGCTATAGTTATTTGTCATCGTTTCTTTATGTTTATTTGTAATGGCTACTGAAGAGGACTGACCTTGAAGCCTTCTGGGAAGTTTCAGGTTTTGGGTCTGAGAATATTGCAGCCTCTTGAGAAGCTGAGGAAAGTTCCTCAAAAGAGAGAGGAGATAAGAAGCCATAAAAACAGAAAAATAAAGAGAAATAAATTGAAGTTTGTTGTGATTAAAGTTCAGAAAGTGGCAAAATGAAAGCCTGTTATGGCGACCAAAATAGCAAAAAATGTCGGACAGTCAAGGACGTTCAGTCTCATAGACATAAATAAATGGACACAAAATGATATTGAGCTTTTGTATATAAAAAAATTGGACCTAAATTAAATGCAGCCTGTTATGGCAGATGACAATGAAATTGATGCCCTTTTAGGTGAATGTTTACTTGAATTACATGTAGAGGTTGAAAATGAAGGACCATATAGCAATGTTGATGTTACCCCAGCAGAGGGTGATATAAGTAGACCACTCAAGCAAATTTCTTTGAGTGGAAAGATAAATGGGGCATTGTTTGATGTTTTTACAACCTGATTAGAACTGTATTTCTGCTAGCAATGTTGATAATATGTGACAGTTACCCAAACTGAAAACTCCAAAAATGAGAGCCAATAACTAAATCCTTAGCAGAACTGATTAACCCTTTACCTCAGAGCTGTCCAACCTTTTTGACACCATGGGCCACAGAAAAATATTTTTCTTGAAGCTGAGAGCCACAGCATAAAACTGAAAAGCAACTATATATAACTGTTCGAGCTCTGATGGGCCATTTAAAATCAGCCTGTGGGTTTGGACAGCACTGTCTACTCCATTCGCATACAAGCACCTTTAGACACCTCTACCTGATTTGCATGCAGGTACCTTTGGATGGTACTACCCAATTCACATACAAGCTCTTTTTGATACCTGCTGTAAACATCAGCCATTTTAGTGGGTTTTCATAATGCCACCTTTGGGGAAAATCCCCTATTAGATACCTGATTCATTGCTGTGAATGACCATTATATATTTATTTCAATTTAATTGTTTGACAGTTTTTATTTTTTTTTATTTTTCATTACATGAATTATAAATTTGTTCACTAGAGATGATACTTTTTCAGAAAATAGTTTGACCATGACTGTTAGTTTATAAACACCAGATGTTGATCTAAATTCTGACCTTGTTTTAGAATTTGTAGCAACCTTCGTAAACAAGTTCTATTTTATTTTAAACTGATTGGTTGTTTCCAAGGTCATGATGGGACTTTTCTCTTTAAGATGTAAACAATTGTTTTATTTTTTACTTCTTAAAGTAAAAATGATTGGTTTTCTTCAGGGTCACACTGCATAAACATGATCTGTAACAAGTACTTGCTTCTATAAACTTCCAGAAGATGATCACATGACCCTTGTTTACATTTTAGAAAGCCCATATAACCCATGTTTTGGAGAATTAATCTCAGTAGAAGCTGGGCTGTTAAACTGTTAGTTGTATGTTGTGCTGTTTGGATGTATTTCAGCTTACTTGGTTTGGAGTTATTTCAAATTACTTGGATTCAAAAGGATTAATTCTGTTATTTTTCTGGAAAATATGTGTGCTCATGTGGAACAAGAACAGTTTTTTATAAATATTTATTCAGCTATCAGAAACTGGAGTGATGATTCTTGTTTCTACAATGAACTGTAGACTTCAACACTACAGATTGCGGCATACATCATTGTCTTCCATCTTGGATTCTTCGTCAGGATTCAAACTTGAAATCATTAGAACATTTTGTTATTAGGACTTCAAAAATTTTATTCTTCGATAATTCTCGGATTATTTTTGGATTTGATTCTATAAAACCATAAGTTCATATTTTTTCATTTTTACAGAAATTTTTCCCAAGGAAATAAATTATTGTGTTTTTTTTAAAAATCTTGTTGTTTTCACTCTTTCTTGTGTTACTGTTTATTCGAGCCTAAAAATGTGACATAAGAGTACCAAAAATGTAAAATGGTTAAAATTGCTGTTAAACCTAACATACACTACACTGATTAACAGTTTAAAAGCAGGCCTATGTGTATGGAGTCGAATAGGTAACAGGTGTTCTTTTTATAGTGCACTGCACTCAGTAACTTTGCTACATGTGTATCGAAGGGCTAAAAAGCCATATCCTCTATGAGGTAAAGGGTTAATACTGCATGCACTTTTTTATGTGGTATCCTTCAGAAGTACACAATCCCAGAAAATTGTTATAAGTTGGGCCCCCGACTTGTCAATCAAAAAATTTGGAATGGCCTTAGCAAAAGAATTCTCTCTTATATTGCAAAGCCTTTAGGGATATACAAAATCTTGTTGATGCAGGCCATATGCCAGTTGTCCAATTAGCAGAATTACTGAAGTCAAAGACTGCCACTAATGAAGAAGCAATGACCTTAATTTCAGATGCTATTACCCTTGTGAGTCAGGTGCAATATCATGTCTCCCTCACAAGGAGGTATATGATTCCACCACATTTGAAAAGGAAATATTCCAATCTCTGTAATATGCATATCCCCCTAACATACATGCTATTTGGGGATGATGTGGCCAAGGAAGTTAAAAGATGTGACACTGGTTGCAACATCTGCTGCTGGTGTAACATCAGCATCACAACTTGTAAAAGGAATTTTAGCCCAAATTTAAAGAGGTTTAAATAGAGACTGTCGTGCTAGAGGTAGTGGACCTGTATGAGGTCCAGGTTTCAATCAGAGGGCAAGATTTAGATCTCAACCTTATAGTGCTCAAAATACAAACAGGTATCAATAACCAAAATTCCAATAGAGGAAGGAGACTCGCCTATACTAGTCCCCCAAGCAAGCCCACAAATTAAAATCTATAGAGGTAAGTTCTCTGGGAAAACTTAAACACTGTATTGCTATATGGAATAATTTTACTTGTGATTCGTGGATTTTGTAAACAGTTTCAGGGTACGAAATAGAGTTTGATTTCATGCCTTTCCTGTCCTTTTCTCCAAAATGAGCAGAGAACCATTATAACCAATGAAATCAGTGCAATTCCATAGTTCCATCTACATGTGAGAGTAATCAATTTCTTTCGAACATTTTTATTGTTCCCAAAACTAATGAAAAAATTTGTCAAGTTATTAACCTGAAACAGTTGAATAAATTTGTTCCTTATGAACATTTCAAGCAAGAAACATTTCAGATTGTTTTAGATCACATCTAGAAAAATGATTTCTTTGCTTCTATTGATCTAAAGGATGCTTATTTTAGCATTCCAATACAAATAGATTATCAGAAGTTCTTAAAGTTTATTTGGAATGGTCAACGTTTTCAGTTTGCTTGTTTACCATTTGGGCTTTCCTCTGCTCCAAGAGCTTTCACGAAGATCTTAAACCCATTTATGCGTGGTTTAGACAACATTGCATTAGGTGTTCCTATTATATTGTTGACGCATTGAATTTGAACACACATAGACTATGATTGAGACATTAAAGTCTCTTGATTTCACTATCAATCTCGAAAACTCAGTGCTAAGATTCCATCTCAACAAATTACGTTTTTTGGTTTTGTGTTAGACTGTACAGTTTAAGGTTTGTCTTATTGAAGAAAAAGTGGAAAAGATTTGTGTTTTTGCCAAGACGCTCGTTGATAGAAAGTATGTTAGAGTACAAGAGTTGGCATTATTTATTGGAATGCTTATTAATGCTTTTTATGCAATCCTGGAAGACTCAATGAATACAGGTATTTGGAACATGATAAAATAAAAGGCCTTAGTGAAAACAAAAATTTTGATAGTACAGTACAGTTATCTCCACAAAGTGTCCAGGAACTTAAATGGTGTTATCTAATTGTGGCAGACAGGAATGGAAAATCTATCAGACAAGACAAGATTGCTTTTACTATTCAAACTGATGCATCACTCTCAGGATGGGGAGCTAATATGAACTTGATTCAGGTAGATCAGTCTCTGGTAGATGGGACAAGAGTGAGACCAATTTTGTCTGTAAATGACCTAGAGTTGTTAGCAATTTCTTAACGCCTTACACGCTTCTCATTCAGATCACAAAAATGTTCATATTGAGCCAACATTATGTGCTATCTCATATATTAATAATATGGGTAGAATGGCATCGATTCAATTGGATCAGCTAGCTAGACAGGATTGGAAATGGTGCTTGGAAAGGGAAATATTCATATTTGCAGTACATATTGCTGGCAAACAAAACGTACAGGCAGATTTTCTGTCCATGAACTTTTCTGACTCCAGTGAATGCATGCTAAAGAAAGGAATTTTTCAAAGATTGTATGCACAGACTTTTGTTCCAGACATAGATCTTTTTGCATCATGATTAAACTGTCAGTTAAAGAAGTTCATGTCATGGTTTCCAGAATCAGGTGCTTTTAAAATTGATGCCTTTTCATTCTCCTGGCAGGGTTTGTTCTCATATATTTTTCCCCCTTTTTGATCTTTTTGGAAAAATATTGAATAAAATTATTGTTGATAATGTTAGTAAAGCATTCTTAATTGTTCCACATTGGACATCGTAATTCTGGTTTCCTTTATTCTTGTAATGATTCTTATCATGTTTAAATTCTCTCCCTATTACTTCAAAGGCACAAACATATACTTACACTTCTACACAATGGTCAAACTCATCCTCTAGGGAAGACCCTATCTTTAGTCACACTGACTGTATCAGGAGATTGCTCCAAAACCAAGGACTTCCAACAACAGCTGTTGACATCATTAATAATGCGTGGAGCACAGGAACAACTAAACAGTATAATTTGGCATGGAAAAGTTTTTGGTGTAAGATTAGGGAAATTAATCCCTTTTGTGTCTCTGATATAACAATTATTTCTTACTTAGATTATTTGGTATCTGAAGATAAGTCTTATAGTATCATCAATACTCACAACGCAGTGTTGCTTACTTCTTTGAGAATGTTTGATATTTTCCAAATCTTTGAATATCTCAACATGAACCTTTATGATTTTGAGTGCATTTAGCTTGTACCTAAAACAGCACATTTGATTTGTATTTCAAACATGTATTGCTCTTAACTGACCTAGAACAGGCATCCCTATCTAGTGAACCCAAACATTCATTTGCTTTCAGGGAAATTTGCTTTGGAATAGCATATCAATAAGATCTTTAAATTGATGATTAACCATAATTTGGCTCTTTTTTATGTAACCAAAGCCAATAGTTTACTTAGAATGGGCTCATCGATATGATTGCCATTGTCATGTGAAATGGAATAGAATTTCCAAGAATTATGTCAAGTTGAGAGATAGCAACAAGCCATTGAGTTGCATAGGGTTTGGAACTAGAACTCGTGCAGCTGTACTAGTGGTAAATAAAGTCAATGCGTACTTTACAAACTTTTCAGTTGAATGTTTATTGTCAATGTGTCAAATTTTTAATTATGTTTTCCAGCTTTACAATAGCAGTTATTGATATTTCATTGCACATTAATGTAAAACTGCCTTACTGAGACGGACTTGTCAGGGTTGGCAGGTTTGTATATGATGAAACTAAGGGTATCAACACCAGTTACTACTGTGCCATTGTGGCATGCAGTTCATCCATAATGCATGTAATTCCATTAAAAAATTGCACACATTAATTTTGTCCCAGATCATTGTGTCTGAATTCAACATCTAATAATAGCATGAACGGAGTATGAACACCGTTTACTTGACATCTGATATCGTACTGTCGTGGCTTGCAGTTAATCTATAATACATGCAATTCCATTGCAAAAATTGTATACATATTTAAACTATTGAATAATTTTGTTACAGATCATATGTGTCTGAATTCAATGGGAAAAATTAACAGCCAAATTAGGTTAAGAAAGATGAAGCATGTATATGGTTCATTGTGTTCCAGGGTCTATGAACAGTGTATGTACAAATTTCATACTGTTATAATTTTCTCATATGCATTTCTGTGTACATTTATCCATTGTAATTTCCAATAATTAATACTTGTACATCTATTTGTTTAAACCATTACAGCAAGAATAATTACCAGACAACACATGCTTTCAGCGTGCATATAACTTTTACTTCAGATTTTGTGAATATGGAAAGAAAAGTGTGAAAACTTGTATACTAATCATTGCACAAAGTGGAGAGAATCACTTGTGTTTGTGAACTTGCTTTTCCATAATGGTAAAATATTTTTATAAAAAATAGGAAATTAATAACGAGTTCATAAGCAAACACCATACACATGCATAACTCAAGAACTAAGTGCAGTAGGCCTGCAGTGGTCACTAGTCACTTTTATATTAAAAAAATTGGACGCATCTACAATTTCATACCCTTTCAATTTCTAGGTAATAATAAAGCAGACATTAATTACTGTCAACTGATTGCATCTAATAACACCACCATGTGCAGCGAACATGTTGGCGTCTTTCGTTTTTTTGATGTTTATTAAATTGTGAGAATCTTTTGTGAACTACTGCACTGTCTGCTGCTTTGTTTTGTATGCAGTTAAAGAAGAAACACATGTCGGCTATTGTTTGAGCAACGATTGCATACAGAATTAATTAAAGACAATCACAAGGATGACTTACTGGCATTACTCATGGATCAGTAATAAGTAACATTTCTGATAATGTTTATTTTGGCATAACATTTCAAGAACCTGGTGAAATTGTTAAATTTCAGAAGCTACACCATGATTGTATTATATTCAAATTCATATGCAAACTCTTCCCCAAGATGATAATAAATGTTTTACTCACTTTTTCTATTACTTAAAAACAATATTTTTTACTGGTGCGAGAAAAATGTTCATGTATTTAAAACTTTAGGAACCACGCCACGATCACATTATATTTGAATTCATATGTGATCTCTTCCTCAACATGATAATAAATTTTTTATACACTATTTTACGTACTTTGAACAAAAAATATTTTTTCATGTGCGAATGAATATACAAAATTTTGGTTGCCATGACACGACTGCATTACATGCGAATTTTCATTATCGTGGGGTGCATTATGGCAGGGTCACACTGTATAATCATTACAAAAACAAAAACATGAAATTAGAAAAATTTAAAACATGCTGAAAATATTTAAGATAGAAAACATTATTAGGTCTTTAAGTTTGTTCTTGCAGTTGAAATACGTGAGTTTTGAGAGCACTCTTGAATGGGATCACTGTATCTGTGTGTCTAAGTTCAGTAGGCAATTCGTTCCACATTGCTGGGCCCTGGTATGCAAAAGAACATTGTCCATATGACTACATATGCATTATTACTATTATTATTATTATTATCATCGTGATATACCCATTTGAGTATGTTACATATAGCTATATATACTTTATTACTATTATTATTATCATCATCATATATCCATTTGAGTATGTTACATATAACTATATATGCTTTATTACTATTATTATCATCATCATATACCCATTTGAATATGTTACATATAACTACATTATTACTATTATTATTATTAAAGAATTATTATCGTTATTACTATGATTGTGATTATGATAATTATTATTTACAAGTTTAGAACCAACTCCAACAGTTCCAGGTGAGTTACTTGCAAATCTGTTGATATACAATGGAATCTGCTTACACAGAACCTCTAGGAACCAACAAATAATTGGCTTCTTACAATATATACTTACTGTTATATCGACTGCCCCCCCCTCTTTTCTGGCTATAAAAGGCCAATTTGTCCTTCATCCTCCAGGGTGTATAATTGCATGTCAGATCTGTTTGAAGGGTGACCTGTTGTCATTGAGCCTAAGTTGCATTTTAGAAAAATTAAACAAGCATAAACATGTATTAAGTTTCACATTGTCAAGATGTTTGTGATGACAGGTCATATTAAGTTTCACATGGTCAAGAGGTTTGTGAGGACAGGTCATAAGTTTCACGTGGTCAAGAAGTTTGTGATGACAGGTCATATTAAGTTTGTTACATTTAGGCTCAAAATAAACATAACAAGAAAAGAGCAAAGACAACAAGCTTTATAAAATTTAACAAATAATTTATTTCCTAGAAAAACAAGGTAAAAATGAGAAAAAGAACTTACGGTTCTACGAATCAAATCCAAAAATAATCCAAGAATAATCCAAGAATTAAAAATTAGAAGTCCTAGTAATAATAGTCCTAATCAAACTGAGTTCGAATCCTGATGAAATCCAAAATGGAAGGTGATGACGTATGCTGTGGTCATGGTCGTATTGATGTGTCAACAGTTCTTTGTTGAATCACAGAAGATAATATTTCAGTGCTTGAATTCTATGTAAATTTTGATAACTGTCCTTGTCCCAGAATTATTTAAGAGGACAAGTTTTTTCAGGGAAAAAATAGAAGTTTGTGATGACAGGTCATATTAAGTTTCTCATGGTCAAGAAGTTTGTGATAGGTCATATTAAGTTTCACATTGTCAAGACATTTGGGATGAGAGGTCATATTAAGTTTCACATGGTCAAGAAGTTTGTGATGACAGGCATATTAAGGTTCACATTGTCAAGAATTTTGTCACAAGAGGTTCATATTGTCAAGAACTTGGAGTTTGTTGCTATGTAAGATTGATCTTTTTGGTTCTGTCATGGCTTGTAAATCATTTGATTTGTTTCACCTGTATATAAAGTTATATTATAATTTACCTTTTATCATATTTCACATCTGTTACAGGCATGTTGCATGTTTTTTCAGTTGTTATATGTTACATGAATCAGATAGTAGTAGATAAGTGGTGCAGTAATGAAAATGATAATGATCTTGAAACATAAGTAGTAGAAGAAGGATAGAGCCCTTTGTTTATCTATCATTAAAAATTTAACTTTAAGAAATGGAATGTATGTTATCCAGGAGAGCAATCCCGGCCCTGCATGGGTCTCTAGTTTTCAATTGAAATTAATTTTCCATTCTTAGACATACTTGTATACATTTGACCAGTCTTGTTGCACCATAACATGATGAGGAAATGAAAGTTATTTCTCCTTTCCAAAGACACTCCAAGTCAGTGGACCAGGGCCGGTACGACAAGTTCAATACCCTCTCAGACCAGTCCAGGTTGGCTGCTTCATTGGAAAGGGCACAACATTACATAGTCAGTAATCTGGTAAAAGTATCACAGAACCAATAGAAACAAAAATCTTTCCTACTTGTACCACTCATTCAAATAAGGCAGAGAGCATCAGGACATAGTGTCCAATGGATGCATTTATAGGTTAATAAAAACGAAAACTTTTGCAAATTTTTTGAGGTCATTTGGGTGTTCAGATAGTAAAATTATTAAAAAGTAACAAAATTTACAGGTAAATGACATGCTCAGATATGGCTATGGTAGTTTCTAAGTAAAAAGGCAAAAGGTTTTGAATTATCCAAGAACATGTAATTCATATATGTTTTCATTTTGCCTGAATAGATGGTGGCAGCAGACCAGTGATAGAGAGTATTCGGCTTATGAATGGAAACTCGGAGTACTCAGGCAGACTGGAAGTTTTGGTGAATGGAACATGGGGAACTATCTGTGACAAAAGTTACAATCTCAACTTCTTATCTGCTGCAACCTTTTGCTTTGAATTAGGATTCAGGTACAGGAAATAAGTGAATATTTGCTTAGGTCATAGAATGTCCTGTTACATGAAGAATGCATTGGCAATTTATTGATGAACATTTTTTATTAAGCCTGCCAGTCCTCATTGGCAGAGAAAAAATCATATTTGATATTACTGATCTATTGCTTCAAATAAAAATAAAACAGTTATTGTATTATGTGAGTTGCCAAAGCTTATGAGAAGGGAATTTAAGAGGTGTGGGGTGTGTGTGTGTGGTTTAGATTTTTAATGTAGCTTTAATCATTTTTCTATCATATCTCTACAATGTCTGAGTATAGCAGTTTATAGTGATGTCTAGCACTGGGGCATCATGCCACAGACATGTCACATTATCCTGACACCAGGCCGATCAGTCCTAACACTAACCTCTTAATGCTGAGTGCCTATCGAGGCAACTGTTAGTACCATATTGTATAAGTCTTTAATATGACTTGGCTGGGGATCAAACCCATGACCTCTCACATCTGAAGCAGATGCTCTAACCACTAGGCAGAGATGGGGATCACAATACGTCTTAGTTATTGTATGTTCATCTTCAACCAGGGGTCTCAAACATGTGGTCCATGTCCCACAGTCAGCCTGCCAAGCTGTATCCTGTTGCCTGCAAAATGATTGGTGTCACAGTGTGTCATAAGTAATAACAAAGGTAGTGAGGCCCTTGGGCCATCGAAAATGCCCTCATGCAGTCCTCAGGGTGGTTTGAGTTTGAGACCCTTATCTTAAACCCTGCAGGTTTTTGCATTATGGGCTTGTCCTTTTTTCAGCATGTGTATCTGTATTTTGATATTTGTGTGTTTGACCTAGGACTCTTGTACTGGTTGGAGAGATTTCTATGAAACTTTGCCAAAGCATATATCTTGAATAGACAGTGTCGCAATACATTAACTCAATTTTATGCCTTAAGGCTATGGTCACATGGGTCTTTTACCCTGTTCAAATTGTACCTTTGAACTGCTGCATATATTTTAATAAACCTTTTGTCAATTTGAGATACTATGTTACATTCCATAAACAAATCTGCTTCATGACAATCAAGACCACAGCAATGACAGTGTCGCAGTGTTTGGTAGCATTGTATTTAGTATGTCTATTTAAATACTTAATGAATATTTAGCTAGTTGTAGATGATGTACAGTTGCTGTGTTGCATTCCAAATCCATGCAACTCTACCAGAGCCTTAAGATCAAGGCTGTGGTAATGGAAAATTATGCTTGTATCATTGTATGAAGTATGACCTTTGAACCACTTCAGATATATTATTGAAGCTTTAGCTGTTTGTAAGCTATGTATAGTTGGTGTGTTGTATACCAAACCAGCCATCTCAGACTCAAGGTCAAGATCAACACAATGACAAATATAATTATGCGACTCATATCCTAATGCCTGTATTATAACTTTTGAAACATTCAAGATATTTTATTTAATTTTAACCAGTTATACATCACAATTTGGCACATTGATACATACTGTAGCCATGCCCTCTGTCAAGGTCTCAGACATAACAGGAGATACCATAAGCCAGTCACCTGCTTCCTTTTCCAAGCTGTTAACGTTTGGACAAATATATAGATGAAATTTTACTCATATCCACACATTATCATACACATGTCAGCTCCATAGTTCAGAAGTCAGTGACACAGTAGATGATGAGAAAGGCATGTCATGTTCCCTTTGTGTTATTCTTGTTTGATTCATGGACAAATTTTGCACTGATATAACTGTAGCTCAAAACACAATCATCATCTTAAAATGCAATTTGGTGTCTGGTACAAATGTGTACTCTTCTTGTCAACTAAATTTAGGTCATTACTAAATTACAAATTCGTGTGTTGGCGCTGGCTCATAACTTGAATATGTTTCAATATGTTCTTATGCCAGGTGGTATTCCAAGTGTATTTGAGAAACAACTGCCAAGTGTATTTGAGACACAATTGCCAAGTGTATTTGAGATACAACTGTACTTAATAAGCTGAGGACCTTTGCCTCCTTCACTGTACTTTCAGACAGAGTTATGTCCCTTTCTTTGATTTTTGTTTCCATGCAGGACCCTTTGTGACTTGACTGTCTTTATTAGTATTATTACAGTGTAGTAACAGTAGCAATAATTGTAGTTTTAATTTAAGCTTGTTTTTGTTTTTTATGTAGTTACAATGGAGAATGGAAGTATAATAGCTATTATGGTGTTGGTCCAAGAACACATATAAGCAACATCAATTGTCCATCAGGAGAGAGAGATCTTGACAATTGTACCATACAGTTTAATTCCTTCTGTGAAAACAGCTATCAGAGAAACATGGGACTTGAATGTGGTAAGTACAGTTTAAATTCTTTGGTCAAAATTAGATTTAAAATAGAACAAAAGAAAACCAAATCTGAACACCTTGCTCAGAATTTCACATTTGAAAGACCTTACATAGTGACCCTCAACAGTAATAATAATAATAATAATAATAATAAGTTTATTTAAAAAAGAAGCTCATTTGGTCAACTGTTCAGTTATCCATGAGGCCTTCTACAATGACGTGTACAAATATATATATATATATATATATATATATATATATATATATATATATATATATATATATATATATATATATCCAGAGGAGATTAAACTCAGACCTTATTAGAGTCCAAAACTGGACACAACAAAATAGGATGGCAATTAATGAAGGTAAAACAAAATGTATGATTTTGGGAACATCACAAAAACTACCCAAGTCTGGGAACCTAGAACTATCTCGGGCAATAAATAAGCATCCATTAGAAAATGTCAAACATGAAAGGCTTGTAGATGTGTCCTTAGATAATAATTTATTATGGAATGACCATATTGATAAGCTTAGTGAAACACTATCATCCGAAATTGCCCTACTCAGCAGAATCAAGAAATATTTACCTATGGAAATTCACAATCTATACTACAAGTCATATATTCTTCTAAGAATGGATTATTGTTCAAATGTATGGGGAAACTGTGCTAAATCTGAGCTTGACAGGATTTATAAACTTCTGAAATGAGCAGCACATGTAATTTTAGATGCATCTATTGATCATCCCTCAAAAGCATTATTTACAGAACTGAAATGGTTCACAATATATAAAAGGATAGATTTTCACAAGGCAATTCTTTTATATAAATGTCTACATGGAACTGCACCAGAGTATCTTCAGTACTTATTCAGGACTTTTTCAACACAATACCAGTAGTGATCAATATCGCATGGAAACCTGTCAGCACCGAAACCAAGAACAGAGCAATTTAAAAAACTTCCAATACTCTGGTACAGCTCTGTGGAACAAGCTTCCACTACATGTAAAATCTGCAGAAAATGTTAGAGTATTTAAGAAGAGATATCATGAGCAAGTAGATGTATGTGTTTCTAACAGATAATGGAATTTAGTTTTTTAATACTAAACATGTTAAAATAACAGTAATTATTGCTATCTTCATATCATGTGCATTGTTATACTCTCCTTAAGGGAAAATAGTCCTTGACTAATGAGTCATATACATACATATATATATATATATATATATATATATATATATATATATATATATATATATATATATAATGCACAATTTTTACAAGATGAGGTATCTTTAGACATCAGTTGCTGTTAAAAACTAGACAATTGATCCACTGCTACAATAATAACATTAATTCAGTTTAATGTTATTATTATGCATACTTGTTGAGAATCTTTACAAGGTTTCATCAATTTTCTGTTCACTGGGCATTCCAATGATAAATATATTTCCACATACGTATAACTAGCCCTTCCAGGAATGGTTGTTTTGTTGTTGGTAATGGGGTTACCTTCTAATAGCAGAGTGACACACATTATAATACTAAGGTTGTCTATCTAACAAGTGAGAAAGATGGATTTTGCAATTTTGTTACTTCAAAGTTATTTTCACAAATTATATTTTCACTTCTTTTTTTTTTGGACAGCATTTGCTGTTTATTTTAATCTTCTTATGCTGGTATAAACAAAAATCAGTTGTAAGTTTTTATGAGAAGACAATGCCTGACACCTAAGCTTTATGTTTTTACCTGTCACTAATTCATTGTAAAATTTGAGGTCACTATTGTTCTGCAGTTATGGGTTCGCTAAAATTTTAATGACATCTGTTATATCTTAACTTTGCCAGAAAATCAACACATGCATTAACAGTCACACAAGCTTCCACAAAAGAATGCTTTCTTTTGTTGGTACAGGCAAATTTAATTCTGCATGCACTATTGGCTAGGTAATTAACATTTAACTTCATGGACCTCGTTTAATTTGCTAACATTTCTTTGTACATTTCAGTTCCTGCTGATCCATCTTGTAACTTCCATACATCTGACTGTGAATACCATGGAGACAAATGGTACCGGACCTTCAGTGAAGGTATATTACTTGGAATGTCTTAATGCTGTGTCTGAAACACATATATGGGACCAAGGAATGCACTTTCAATGCAAAGCAGTCATCCATAGATGCAGTTGATGAGTTTGTTTTGAATAGTCAGAGTACCCTGTGAATTTAACTTATTGATTAACCAGCATTAATTAGTATCAAGTGAGACATAACTGCCAGTTTTCTAACAGTGTTGACATCATCAACAATTTGTTATGATTTCAGTTCAAGGTTTTCAGCAGTGCTTTGATAGTGGTTCTGACATGCAGGCACTGGCCTTCATATTTCATGGATTTCATTTTCCATTGATTTGCAGATAAAATATTTTCATTATTACATTGATTGGAATCGGAATCCTGTGATGTTGACAGCTGTGGTGTTATTAATTAGGGGTTTTCATCTGTGTGGCATGGAAAGCAAAAATCCTTTGCATTTACTACCCTATGAATGTAATTAAATTTTAGTCCTTATTTATCTATTCTACTTTTGTAAAACTATTTGCTTGTTTCATTGCATTTTCTTCATTATGACTTCATTTGTTGCTGGTGTATTATAGCGCTATAACCTCTAGGAGAGTAAAATGAAGTTTTGCAACTTATAACATAATCATGACAAAACATTCTCATATAATTGTTTTGATAATCACAGTTAATAATTGCAACTATAGTCCTGTGAAAGGAAATGACAAAGTCAATTGAGCTTGTACAAAAATTTGGAAATTGTTATCCATTTGTTAGCTTCTGACAGTAGATGAACTCGATAATTGCGTCATCCTTAAATATTTCACTCACCTATATACCATTGTTTTTGTGCATTCAAAACAGCTAGGTAGCCCACCACAGCATACAGGTAGAGCAATCAGAGCAAAGAGCTTTATCAGTGATTATTATAAGACTCACTGTAACATCGCCCTCTTAGTAAGAGGGGTGGTTAAATGGGTTTGGCTGGCATTATCTAAAGGATGACTTCCCTCGATATTATAGTCTGGTAGGAGTGAAAGAAGAATGGAATTTCAACAGAGAACTGAGTGAGAATACTGGGAAGCAATAGAGCAATATGAGCCCCCATTGACAAGAAAATAACAAATTTAATTAGAACAAATTAATAATATCAACTCCAATTCAAGTTAGATTATATCAATAGAATTTAGCAGGTGTGTCTAATTTGGAGTTTTATTGATCATCATAACGAGAGGTGAAAAGAGCATGATGTTCCTGACCAATTTGCATCACCCTGTCTGGTCCATATATCAACGTCTCCTAGTTCATCCTTCCTAAGCTCTATGCTTTGCCCCTTCATGGACTTCCTGGTCTTTTTATTCTGACCTCATCCTTCTTTCTTTCCCTTGACTTCTGTCTTCAGACTGTCCCATCTTTCTTTCAGAAATCTGTTCCTTAAAGGACAAAATTGCTCCATAATTCTGTATACCCCATTCTCTAGAGGTACATACAATTCACTTACGTTATTCAGAGCATGTTGCTATCCACACACTGTAAATTCTGACTTGGTACGGTAGGACATTGAACATGCTTCCAGTGGCAAGTCTTAAATTACCATGTGAACGTCTATCGAATATTGCCATATTATTTTACATATGCTACTACATGTTTGATCACTATTGCATGAAATTCACAAAATGTAACTCACAGCAATCCTTAACCTCCAAGATTATCCAAGCGTTACAAAATCAGATATTATTAGGCAAGTATCAGTAACTCATGATATCTGTATTGTCCTAGCAAACAAAGGACGTTATTTCATATAATCCTATGAAATCCTACACATACGAACATTTGGATCACATGCAATAAATTCTACCAATGAACTAATAACTATAATTAAAAGGCAAATTGCATAACAAATCTAGCATCAATACTTTCCATGAAAATGAATAAAATAAATTGCGTATAACTTTAGCATCAATACTTTCCATGAAAATGAATAAAATAAATTGTGTATAACTTTAGCATCAACACTTTCCATGAAAATGAATAAAATAAATTGCGTATAACTTTAGCATCAATACTTTCCATGAATATGAATAAAATAAATTGCATAACAACTCTAGCATCAACACATTTTCATGAACTGAATAAACGATACATAATTTGGAAACCTAGTCATGGCAAACACATTTGCATAGAACAAACAATAAAATAATAGAATAATACATGAAACAAAAATTGTGTACCTTATTGCTGTTCTCTTTCAGAACTTGTGTGTCCTAGCACTAAACATGTCTTTCCTTTTTACAAGATGACCACCTGGTCCCTTTCTTGTTTCACAAGGAAAGCACTAATCTCTTTATGCTTTCCATGGAGTTGAGACTAAGTTCCCTCTTCTAAGAAATTTTCAGACTGAAGAATTTCGACTAAGGTTGTTACTTTAAAGTCTTATTGCTCTAAAGTGTACACCCTAATTTATTCTGCCCAATCATAGGCAGCAGTCCCTAACTCTTCCCTTAGAAATAATTCTTTTCATCAGGTTTAGACAGCTTAGAATCTGTAAACGACTTGCAGGACAATTTCCATTTGAAAAAATATTAAGTGGATATAGGATCCTACCAAGCATTTAGGGTTGGTAGTGCAAATGTTTACTTTCTAAGGACTGTGTTAAGGTACCCCAGTCAATTTCACTGAGTTGGAATGCTGTCCCTTTGAAGTTTACATTGACATAGGGGGAGATCAACAAAGAAAGGTCAAAGTGATCCTTCACAAAGACTTTCTGGCTTAAGTGCAATGAAATTTTAATGTGTAATGCATCCAACTTTAAAGTTTGCTGCAATTCAAACTTTGACATTCACACTCACTGACACCGTTTTCAATGAATTTTATCATGGGTTGCTTTAAAAAAAACAAAAAAAACTTTCACTTTGTATTCCTTCAACTTGTCCTAGATTTGGCAATTTTTTTCCAAAATAAATCTTCAACACAATGGTGTAAATTTAATGCAGTATGTAGAAATGAAATATTGTGCAGAATGCTGCAATCTTTATTAACTTCTCAGTCTTCTTGCCTTAAACAGTTAATTGATCCGTATATAATTCCATAAAATTCATAGTGAATCCACATATAATTCCATAAAATTCATAGTGAATCCACATGTAATTCCATAAAATTCACAGTGAATCCACATATAATTCCATAAAATTCATCAGTGATCCACATGTAATTCCTTAAATTTCCTTGTGAATCAACATATAATTCCATAAAATTCATAGTGAATCCACATATCATTCCATAATATTTATCAGAGAATTCCCACAGAATGAAATCCAACCTTTAATATAGCTGATAACAAAATGTGGAAATCATATATGTTCAGATCAAAGTGTTTTATACATTTTAGTGTTGGTTCTGTAAAATCCTATTCAGAAAAGCCCTTTAACTAGTGATGCATTGATCATCTACTTTTGTTACTTGTTTTTTTTCTCTGGAACTTCTTCACTCCAATTCCGATCACTCATACTTCTTCAATGGATATTTCAAAGACATTGTTAGTTTCTGTTGAACATTTTGAAGTTGAGTAATTTCTTCTTCTGGCAGCTGATTCTCCATGTTTAGCATCATTTTTTACTTTAAACTCCTTTATTTTTTGGTGCCATATAAATCTTATATGGTGGGAAATAGACCAGTGTTGTGTGCTGTATTCATGCAGGATAAGGATATACAGCCAACATTGCCCAGTGCATGTTCAAGATTAACTAGACTGCTTTACAGTAAGAAGTGTCCTAATGAAGGCCTGTAATGTTTAATTCATTAGTTCACTTGAATAAACACATTAATATAAAATGTGTATAAAATATAATAGGCAATGCATATCTATCATATTAATCTGGAGTGAGGAATTGGTTTAGCTTTTGCTACAAACGTTATGGCTTTTTAACAATTTAGAGAAATTCTGCATGTAAAAGGATGTTGAAGAGTTCATATTTTAATGGGTGTTTCTAATAGTAACAGAAAAAAATCAGTGTCAGGCAGAAAAAATATTCCATCAGAGGCACTGGTCATCTGCATTTCAGGTCAGACCTTTGCCTCAAAAAATTGTAACATAGTTTCTCTGTTTTTCATGTTTCAAGATGCATTTGAGATCTTAAAGTTCATCTACAGTTGGCCAGTCACTAATATCCAAAATACCATGAGATAAAAATAACTTGCATTGTTACTAACTTACTGTGTCAATAATTTATTATTACTGAAAATATAAGGAAAACAAATTGAAACAGATTACATAACCCATATAGTTACAACCATGACAGTGATGATCACCAGCATTGACGGGTTCAGTTTCATACTCAAGACCACAGTGACATTTGAAAAGTGCTTGTTGAGCTCAAAAAACATTGACAAAGTTTTTGTCGTATAAAATGAGATGAAGTAAATCAAATTATAGTAAAATCTTTCCTGTAATTTTATATGTCATTTTAAACTAAATAATTAAGTTTCTTATCTACATTCCAATTAATAGGGGATAATGGAGTTTAAGCTGTTTTCCATGTGGCACATCATGATATGACTGGCATGTGACACATCATGATATGACTGGCATGTGACACATCATGATATGACTGGCATGTGACACATCATGATATGACTGGCATGTGACACATCATGATATGACTGGCATGCAGCACATCATGATATGACTGGCATGTGGACATCATGACATGACTGGCATGCAGCACATCATGACATGACTGGCATGTGGACATCATGACATGACTGGCATGCAGCACATCATGATATGACTGGCATGTGGCACATCATGATATGACTGGCATGCAGCACATCATGACATGACTGGCATGTGGACATCATGACATGACTGGCATGTGGACATCATGACATGGCTGGCATGCAGCACATCATGACATGACTGGCATGTGGACATCATGACATGACTGGCATGCAGCACATCATGACATGACTGGCATGTGGACATCATGACATGACTGGCATGCAGCACATCATGATATGACTGGCATGTGGCACATCATGATATGACTGAAATGCCAGCCCTACCATGGTATGTCAGATGAAAAATCCTTTATCTCATGCTGTTAATAGGAATGTCAGTTTTTTCACATGACACACACTATGATATGGCTGCTGTTCCAGTTTTCTATGTGACACACCATGTTATGGATGAATCCAGTTTTCCAAGTGACACACAATGAATTGGCTGCTGTACATATAACATGATGTACCTGGTATGCAAATTTACATGTGACATACCTTGTTATGGCTAATCGTCCATGTGACCCACCCTTATATTACTGATGTGACATGTCTTGTGAAGTACTTTTACTTGTGACACACCATAATATAGTGGGTGTGTCCTATTTCTATGTGACACACAGTTATATAGCTGGTGTGTTTGTTTTCCATGTGATACATGATGTGGCTGGTGTATTAGTTTTCCATGTGACACATCATTATATGACTTGTATGCTGATTTTCTTTGTGACACACCCATGATATAGATAATGTAATGTAATGTACTTATTTTCCATTTGACAGACCATGATTTGACTGGTATGTCAGTTTTCCATTGGACAGACCTTGATTTCACTGGTATGTCAGTTTTCCATTGGACAGACCATGATTTAACTGGTATGTCAGTTTTCAATTGGACAGACCATGATTTCACTGGTATGTCAGTTTTCCATTGGACAGACCATGATTTCACTGGTATGTCAGTTTTCCATGTGAGACACCATGATTATGGCTGGTATGCCTGTTTTCCAAATCCTGTTATTATTTTCTTTTAATCCTCTTCTTGAACATATAGTTTTTACCAGATGTGTTCTTATTGACATTCCAATTAATATCATGTGATAAAAGATTTAAAAACACAGTTTTTCCTGTGACATGGGGACCCCGAGTGTCCAAGTGGTCTAAAGCGCTCTCCATTACGGATCACAGCCATCACACCTCTGTCGGCATGGGTTCAAATCTTGGATTCAGCCAATGTGGGTATGTAAGAAAGCTTGCCAGTAGAGTAGCTTCTTGTGGGTCAGTGGTTCTTTCAGGGTTTTTCACTGTTCTTCATCCACCATTAATACTGGATAACATGCATAGCCTATCTTATGCTGAAAGATTGTGTTAAGCCCTACAACAACTACAACAACATGTGACATGTCATGATAAGGATTACATTAAAGTTTTAAAAGCTACTTGTTCTCTGGACAAATTGATTGTCCCTTGACAAAACTACTTACCAGTGTAAAGTGAACATGTCTTAAATTTGAATTAAGCATTGTAATTTATTGTTTCGTTTTTATATTTTAGAGAATATTGGTTACATGACAACTTATGCTCAGGAAGGAGAACTGTCAGAACTGATGTCACCATGGTTTACATCAAAGATGTCTAGAAGTATAACCTTCATGTACAAGGTCAGCAAATGGACTTCTGGGAGGTATACGTTAAGTGTAGATGATGGCACAAACAGAACAGTACTGTGGCAGTTGGATGCAAGAAAGCATGAAGGGATATTTAGTGACTGTGTAGACCTGCACGGCTTCAGGGGAGACAAGGTTCAACTGGTGTTCTCTGTGGAGACTGGTCAGCCACTGGACACAACAAAGTTAAATACTCAAGGGATCTTTGGCATAACATATGATATTCATTCCTGTCCTGGAGGTAAAGCAAGGCTTTATATTGTTCATCATGAATAAAGACATTTAGAAAAATTTGTTTTTATATACAGTGTGACCCTAATATAGCACGCTCCATTATAATATGAATTTGGATATAACACAGTTGTGGTGTGGCTCCTGAATTTTCATATACATGTATTTTTCTCATACACAAAAAAATATTCTTTCTTAAAAGTATGTAAAGAGTGTATTATCATCTTGGGGAAGAGATTGTTTATGAAGAGATCATTTATGAACCATACAAGATGATTGTGGCGTGACTCCTGAAATTTTATATATATTTTTCTCGTACATGAGCAAATAGTTTTTTTCTTCTTAAAAGTATGAAAACTAACATGTAAAAAGTGTATTCAAGAATTGTGCAGGACTTCACCAACATCGCAAATTGCAATTTTTTTTCCCATATTGGCAACAAAATATACCATCTGTCAATTTTTTTATTGGTGAAATTGTTGGCTGTTTAAACTTGTATTTACAACAATTGGTTTGGATTGGATAAATTCAGAGGCCCCATGACAGGAAGCTGCAAACTTGATAAAAATTCACTGAAATTTATATTTTGTTACGCAATCAAATTCTTCATCTATACTGACAAACCATTTTAACAGTGCACTGTTATATCATAATCCAGTTATGTTGACATCTAGCATGAGTTCTGTATGTTGTGAGCTATCCACTTCTTTTTTGTGTGACATTTCTGGGAGCAGAGATCAACCAGACAAGGCATTATCTCGTAATCTCTCTTTTGTCTGATTTTCAGCTGTTCGCTAGTAATTAATATATTTACATAGACTGTTATTTGTATGTGGATGGTAAGTAATGTTCCTCTTCTTTTCACTCAGAATTAAATCCTTCGGAACACTCACATTTTCTGTAGTAATCACTGTCATCAGACCAGAACACCTGCGTCTCTTTTGTCTGTTGACCCTTTTATTAATTTCTGATGCAATCATGGGAGGCATCATCACTCCACTACCACAGATGTAAAAAAAAAAAAAAAGATTTTACTTGTTGGTCTACTCAGTAAGCATGGAGGAGCAGTAACTACAATCGAACAAATGACAGCAAATTCATTTTTTTAAAATGTACCCAGATAAAATAGTTTGCTGAAATTTCAAAGAAAACAGATTACCTTTGAAGCACTGGTTGTTATGACAACATACAAAGCAAATGGAAATAAAACAAGTCTCAGTGATGCAACACAGTTATTTGATGTTGCTGCCACAATAAGAAAGTGACATTTGTTTGGTTCTCCAAAGCTGTCCTTTAGTGGTGACATCAGTAACTCATGCACCCTTCATCATTATTATGTTTCATAAATAGCAGTGGCAAGGTGAGGTAATAGTCAAGAGTTACTGATCTTTGTTTTTATGGTATGGACAGAAAATATTAATTTTTGTCTTTTTAGTAGGTCTGGATTTGGCGGGTGGTAAAATTGTGAGGACTATGTGGAACTTACCCCAATTAAATGGTTAATGTTATTCAAATTAGCCATCATAAAACAGGGAATGTAATAATGGCATGATGAATATAGTAACTGACAAGGTTAAACAAAATACTTAATGTTAAAATGTTTTGGTTGCTTTGATCTTCCTGAAAAATAATCTGTTTCAGTTCATTTATTTGCATAAAAGCCCTTCTAGTTTTCCAAAATTAATTCCTGACCAATCAGGCATCAGTGTTTTGATTTGAGGCAAAAAATGAGTGTGTGTAATCTTGGTGACAGATCTTTAAGTAAGATTTTAAATTACTGGCAATAAATAATGGAGTCGTAGCCATGTATACATGTATAGTGAGTGCTGTATCGTATTGATACACTTAGGTATTAAGTGTCTGTATAGTAATGCTTTTGACATGCTGACATGTTAACATATCACTTTATATGAATGTGATTGTTCCAAATAAGCCCACAAATTTCTTGTGCATTACTGTCTTATTGAGTGGCTGTGACTGGGAATTTTCATTATCCTGCCTTAAGGAACTTTTTTCTTACTATTACGATCAACATTTTGGCAGATAGTTCTTTAATTTATTGCACAAAGGGCATTAGGAATAAAGGATGCATCTATTGGAATATGTCCAATTTTATTCCTCAGCAGCTCAAAATATAGACAGTTAAAGGCACCATCCATTTGATAGAAAGCTGGGTGCATAAACCTGTAAAAGGTACTCTACACTATGACGTGCATAGTTTAAATGCTAACCTCAAGAAGCAAATAAACTTGCTTCTGTTTAGAGAAGAAAGTGGACAAATGTCAGTCCTCCAAATGATAGAAATTTATCCAAACACTGCATTGTTACAAATCAAATAATGCAGATATCCAGTCACAAATACATTAAATCTGGAATTAATATGCTCAGTAACATTTTGTAGCAGAGATTTTTACAATTTCTGAATCATTGGTAATCATCCCATTACATGAATATGCAACAACTGGAATTCTTCTTTTTGTACCACTTATCCTACTGCATGCTTATAGGAATTGACTTGTTAGGTGGAAACATTTGATTGAAATCTATGTACATGTATATGACTCATGTAACCCAACTCAAGTAAAGTATATGAAATCACACAGAAATTTTTGTTGGAGTTCCAGTGTTACAAAATGATATTGTCCTTGTAAAATGTTGTTTTGACTTGGAAGAAAGGTTGCTACTTGCATTATAATTTGTGAACTAATTAAACTTTTAAATGTTACTGCCTGTAGAACCTAACATCATTAATTCAACTAGTGTCTGCAACTATTTTGTACACTCAACATTTGAAATGTGCAGCACAAGAGCCAAACCAAAAGGAAATAATTTCTTCTTCTTTCCCTCTATTGGCCTTTTCAATGGAACATAATTAGAACCTAGGGAAGACATTTTCAATGTGGAGTTAGTCATCCATAGGTGCAGTTTAGAATTTTGCACTGTTTTTTAATTATCTGAGTGCCATAGCATATATTTTTGAAAAAGAATTACTTCCCTGTTTACCATGTGTGTTTAAATGGAACAGCCCTAAACTATTGTCATTAAATTAAAAGTGTGTGATAAACAGGATCTCAAATGGGTAATGCTTTAACAATAAATTTATGAAAATCATTGAATAGATTAAATACTAAATCATTACCCTGTGTATCAAGTTGGAGTAATGGCAATACAGTGTTTGGTTACTTCTTTTTCTTCCTCTAAACAGTGTTTCCATCTGTTGTCTGTACCTTTGAGAGTATCGCTGCCTGCCCCTTTGTGGTCACATGTAATAAAGAAGAGAGCTACAGGTTCCAAATCAAAAGTGGTCCAAGCCACTCACATTTCACTGGACCACAGGCAGATTACACAACTCAAAATTACACAGGTAACTGATTTAATTTCATACTTACGTTTTGCTACAACACAAGGCAATAATGGTAGGGTAGAGTGATAATTTTGTTTATCCTTCTAATCATTAATCCATCTGTCAATCTTGGAAAGTTTTACACTTCAGTTAGTTTTTATAGACAGTTGGGGGGGGGCATCCATATTCCTGAACACATTGTAGTTTTTAAATTTGTCTTAGGTGATTAATTTTTCTTTGATAATTTGACAGTTAATAAATTATTCACACATACATTAATATAATTTTGAAACTGATTTAATATTTCCCAGATACACCTTGCCAGAAAAATGTTGTGAATATATTTTATTCTGTGAGATTTAAGAATGATTGATACTAGACATATAATTTCTTGTTAAATACTTAAGAAAAATGGTGTGGGATTGTTGTGCAAATTGTGTGCTTGTAAATTTATAGTGATGATTGTGACTTGTTGATCATTGATCAGTTTATTTTGTGAATACTTTGCTAAGACATATTAAGCAATATGATATCTTCCTTGATTCCTGACCTTTTCCAGAGTACAGAGAAATTAAGTACCATAATTACATCATTTTTGTGCCAGCTCACAATTATCACTGTTTAATTTTTAAAAAAAAAACAATTAAAAGAAGAAATGCAACAATAATTATTTATTTTATTTACTTTGTGATCATTATGTCAAGTCCCTTTATTTGTCTACAGGACAGTACATGATAGCTGATGTATCACTAAACCCAATGTATACATACATTCATGTCACCATGACTTCAAGTCCCTTTATTTGTCTGCAGGACACTACATGATAGCTGATATATCACTAAACCCAATGTATACATACATTCATGTCATCATGACTTCAAGTCCCTTTATTTATCTGCAGGACACTACATGATAGCTGATATATCACTAAACCCAATGTATGCATGCATTCATGTCATCATGACTTCAAGTCCCTTTATTTGTCTACAGGACACTACATGATAGCTGATGCAAGTTATGGAGAAGAGGGAAATTCTGCAGATTTTAAAATATTAGTCACTGTGCAACCTCATCAGTATTACCTACGGTATCGATACTATATGTCGGGGTCAAATGTTGGTAATTTACAGGTATGTATATACAAATCTATGTTGATTTTTGTATCTTGTGTAATACGGGTATGTACTATACATACAAATCTATGTTGATTTTTGTATCTTGTGTAATACGGGTATGTACATACAAATCTATGTTGATTTTTGTATCTTGTGTAATACGGGTATGTACTGTACATACAAATCTATGTTGATTTTTGTATCTTGTGTAATATGGGTGTGTACATACAAATCTATGATGATTTCTGTATCTTGTGTAATACGGGTATGTACATACAAATCTATGTTGATTTTTGTATCTTGTGTAATACGGGTATGTACATACAAATTTATGTTGATTTTTGTATCTTGTGTAATACGGGTATGTACATACAAATCTATGTTGATTTCTCTATCTTGTGTAATACGGGTATGTACATACAAATCTATGTTGATTTCTGTATCTTGTGTAATACGGATATGTACATACAAATCTATGTTGATTTTTGTATCTTGTGTAATACGGGTATGTACATACAAATCTATATTGATTTTTGTATCTTGTGTAATACGTGAATGTACTTTACATACAAATCTAAGTTGATTTTTGTATTATGTGTAATACAGGTATGTACATACAAATCTATGTTGATTTTTGTATTATGTGTAATACAGGTATGTACATACAAATCTATGTTGATTTTTGTATTATGTGTAATACAGGTATGTACATACAAATCTATGTTGATTTTTGTATTATGTGTAATACAGGTATGTACATACAAATCTATGTTGATTTTTGTATCTTGTCTAATATACTGATAACTATTATTACTTACTTATCTTTAATTATTCCATAAAGCAACATAATGTTTGTCTTACCTTATCCCCACCTTCTAGTGAGATTACCTTATAAAAAATATTACACATATAATTTTATTATGACATAAAATGGGATTGCTAATTGGCCATAATGAAGGGTTTTTGGTGAGTGAGAGCTATATATTCTGTATCAGTTGATGTATTTAACTGAGATTTGTTTAAAATATTATTATATATTTTATTATCTGATATAGAAATTGAGCCATTGGAAATGAATTGATATTTACAGTACATTATACGTTAGATGTTATTTTGGACAGTTGGACTGAAAAATGATATTGCTAATTTATTCAATACCCATATACAGCTAGGCAGTCTAATGGACAGGTGAATTCTATATAAGACACCTTTATAGCCTAAGAAGACATATAAGAGAAGTATTCAGTATAAAATGTTTTATCAACGACTGTTGTATGATTATTAATCAGTACATACCCGGTAGGTTTATCTTTGGAATTCCTTGGCTCTTGCAATCCATTGTATGAGGTTAGTTGCAGTAGGTTGTTAGCAAAGCATGCAGTGTGTATGAGACAGAATTGACAGTACTGCTGAATGATGGAATTGACAAGGTCAATAGTCAAAGTACACTAGAGGTAGAATCGCCAGTACTGCTGAATGACAGAAATGTCAAGTCCGAATAGCTGTCATACACTACAGGCAGGATCACCAGTACTGCTGAATGACAGAAATGCCAAGTCCAAATAGCTGACATGCACTACAGGCAGGATCACCAGTACTGCTGAATGACAGAAATGCCAAGTCCAAATAGCTGACATGCACTACATGCAGGATCACCAGTACTGCTGAATGACAGAATCATCAAGGCCAAATAGCTGACATGAACTAGAGGCAGGATCACCAGTACTGCTGAATGACAGAATCATCAAGGCCAAATAGCTGACATGAACTAGAGGCAGGATCACCAGTACTGCTGAATGACAGAATCATCAAGGCCGAATAGCTGACATGAACTAGAGGCAGGATCACCAGTACTGCTGAATGACAGAATCGTCAAGGCCGAATAGCTGACATACACTATTTATGAGCCAGAATCGCCATTATGACTAAATGACATCTGTGTGAAGGCAGAATAATGATAATAATAATAATAATGATAATACTTTATTTATAGAGGGTGACTCATTAGTCAAGGACTATTCTCCCTTGAGGCCATATAAGGAGAGCATAACAATGCACATTATATGAAGATAGCAATAATTACTGTTTATTTTGACATGTTTAGTGTTAAAATACTAAAATTCCATTATTAATTAGAAGCACATACAAGCTCACAATAACTCTTCTTAAATACTCTAATATTTAGAGCAGATTTTACATGTAGTGGAAGCTTGTTCCACATAACTGTTCCAGAGTATTGGAAGCTCTTTTTAAATTGTTCTGTTCTTGGTTTTGGTGGTAGAAGGTTTACATGTGATATTGATCTCAACTGGTATTGTGTTGAAAAAGGCGTGAATAAGTCCTGAAGATACTCTGGTGCAGTTCCTTGTAGACATTTATATAAAAGAACTGCCTTGTGAAAATCTGTCTTGTCATATATTGTGAACCCTTTGAGTTCTGTAATGCTTTCGAGGGATGATCAATAGATGCATCTAAAATTATGCGTGCTGCTCATTTCTGATTTGTTTATAAATCCTGTCAAATTCAGATTTAGCACAGTTTCCCCATACATTAGAACAATAATCCATTGTTGGAAGAATATACAACTTGTAGTATAGATTTCGAGTTTCCACAGGTAAATATTTTTTTATTCTGCTGAGTAGGCAATTTTAGATGACAGTGTTTTACAAAGCTTATCAATATGGTCATTCCATAATAAATTATTATTTACGGTCACACCTACAAGTTTTTCATATTTGACACTTTCTAATAGATGATTATTTATTGCAAGAGATAGTGTTGGGTTCCCTGACTTGTGTAGCTTTTGTGATGTACTCAGACTCATACATTTTGTTTTACCTTCAGTAATTATCATCCTATTTTGTTGTGCCCAGGTTTGGACTCTAATAAGGTCTGAGGTTAATCTCATTTGGATAACTTCAGTATCAGAACTAGATGTATACAAGGTTGCATCATCTGCAAACAAATCTGTATTTGTGGATTTATTATTTAATGGTAGGTCATTGATATAGATAAGGAAGAGGAGAGGACCCAAAACTGAGCCTTGAGGGACCCCTGAATGAATTGTGTGAGTTTGAGAGCTAAGATTGCCAATGCTTACTTGTTGAGACCTTTGGTTTAGGTATGATCTAAACCAGTTTAAAGAAGGATTGTCAAACCAGCTGTAACAGTTCAACTTTTGCAGCAGTATTTCATGATCAACAAAATCAAAGACTTTCTTGAAGTCAAGGAAAACAATCCCAGTCATATGTCCATTATCCATTTCCTTCAGCCAAAAGATCAGTTAATTTGGTAAGTTCTGTTTGGCACAGTGGTACTTTCTAAATTCTGATTTTTTGCTTTATTAACTAGAGAGTATGTTTCAAAAAATGTATAGACCTGAATGGCTACATGCTTTTCAAGCAATTTTGACAATATAGATAGAATTGATATTGGTCTGTAATTCCCTGGATCCTCCTTTCTCCTTTCTTAAAGATAGGTGTTACCTTTGCACATTTCAGTGTTTTTGGAAGATTACCACTCATTATACTTAAGTCAATGACATGCGTTAGTGACTTTGTTATTTCTGGTGCAGCAATTTTAAGAATCCATGGATCAATCCCATCCAGTCCAGAGGATTTATTAATATTCACCTTAATTAGCATATCAAAAACATCAGCTTCACTAACATTAGCTATTGAAAAATAATTATCATCAGGAATTTTAGCTCTTATCAATAATAGAAGAGCATCAAGTTCAGTTGGGCAGTTAGTCTGGTTCTGAATACTGTTACTGGAGATGCTTATTTAGAAATTCTTAAACACTTCCACAATGTCTTGTACAGATGTTGCTATATCATCATTTTGCTTAAGTCTAGGGGGAAGACAGCTGTTCCTGGGTGGGTTCAGCTTTTGTAGATGCTTCCACAATGTCTTGGTACTGTTACTTTCATTGATAGCCTGTTTATGGTAGTTCTGTTTTGCCTTATCTATCAGGTGCTTAGCTTTATTCCTCCACTTTCTATAGCTTTTTATGTCTTTTTTCTTGTGGAAACTATCTCTTAGGTGCCTAGTCTCATTCACCTCAGGGGTAATCCACTTGGGTGTAATTTGGTGTTTAACCCTTTTTGTTTTAATTGGGGCATGCTTGTCTAAGGCTGCATTGAACATATGATACCATATGTCCAAGGCAGTATTGACATCAGCTATATTGCAGACTGGTTGGAAGGGTTTGCAAACTAAATCATTTAAGAACATTTCCTCATCAAACTGTTTGAAGTCCCTGTATTGTATTTCAATGTGTTGACCATTTTTACATGATTTTGAAACATGTCTAGTTATACAGACTGGGTAATGGTCACTCAGTGCATACACTGGCACCTTAATTTCACTTGTGTTTTCAGGTTTATTAGTATAGACATGATCAATGATAGCACTTTTATCTGCTACTCTAGTTGGGGTATTAATTAATTGAGTAAAGTTGTAAGTTTCAAAGTTACTTATCCATGTTAATGGTTGAGTTTTCATGTAGTCAATTTTAAAATCACCTAATATAATAGTTTCTAAATCTTCCTTTAGTAATGCTTTTTGAATTTGCACCTCAAATCTATCAATTTAATCAGCTGTGGAACTAGGTGGCCTGTAAACTGAACATAAGAGAATAGCTTTGATTGGGCAAGGGTTACTTCTATCCAGATACTCTCTACCCCAACAGTCTCTAGATCAACACATCTGTTAATACTAATGGAACTGTCTATATAGAGAACAATACCCCCACCCCCCATGGATTCCCTATCTTTTCTTTCAAAGTTGAACCCCTGTGTTTGGAGAGCCAAATCATCAGTATCATCAGAAAGAAAGGTTTCACATAGACCTAGAATATTGATTGATCTAGTTTGCTGCAATATTAACTTTATCTCATTCGGTTTAGGGAGGATGTGTTGAATTGTCAACATGGTAGTTGGACTTGCCAGTATGACTAAATGACATTTGTGTGAAGGCAGAATTGCCGACATGATAGTTGGACTTGCCAGTATGACTAAATGACATTTGTGTGAAGGCAGAATTGTCGACATGGTAGTTGGACTTGCCAGTATGACTGACTGACAAAACTATTAAGGCAGAATTTCCACTGTATTCATTAAATGGCGTGAAGAAAGACTCTCTCTCTCTCTTTCTGTGGCATATTTTATTTCAATTGCATGGTGTGAGAATAAAATTGAGTGATGGAGTACCTACATCCATATCGTACTTATTCATTTTCAAATCTATCCAAGACACATACATGTGAGCGAATTCAAACAACACATTACACAGTAAATCATACCGCTTCAGTACAATTTTGTCCAATGGACATAAATTTAATACAGACAATTATGTGGATATTTTGGATGCCTCCTCATATTTGATTACTCACTTGAATGATACTTCTTTTGCTTTTGAAAAATGTAATTTTTTTATGTGTGAGATACTTTGTCTTATTATAACAAAGTGTTGTGCTCAAAGTAATGTCTTGGTAACTGATCAAGGTGATCCATGGTAGGATTTGAACCCACATGCTTTTGATCTTGAGTATATATTTTTCCACTGGATCATAGCAAAAACTTCACCAGAATCATCTGATCATGGAATTTTCCTCCAGGTCAGTCTCTTGCTTTCTGTATCAGTTTTAGAAATGGGTGTTGGAAGTTGAGTGTTTGTTTCTAACATCATAGAACTTTGGTGGATTTTTCTCTCTCCAGGGGGCCCCGAGTGGCCGAGTGGTCTAAAGTGCTCTCCATTACAGATCACTGCCATCTCACCTCTGTCTGCGTGGGTTCAAGTCTAGGATTTTGGCCAATGTGGGTATGTGAGAAAGCTTGCCAGTAACTTCTTGTGGTTTGGTGGTTCTTCCCTGGGTTTTCCCGGGTTCTTCCTCCACCATTAATACTGGCCGCCATGCATAGCCTATCGTGTGCTGAAAAATGGCATTAAACCCCACAACAACAACAAATTCTACCTCCCTCCCTCTCATGTTTCACATAAACTTGGACTACCCCACATATCATGTCACAAAGTTTTGAATAACACTACAGAAAAACATACAATAATACGACACTGTATTCTGAATTATGTGATACTTACAAAACTTAACTTGATCAATCCGAGTTTAGTTCTCATAAACCTATATTAAAGAGAAAAATTTTGTGGACAGGAAAAGCATTTTAAAATCCAAGGAATAAAGATTATATCTCATGAATTTATGTCTCAATGTTCTCTTTCTTCTGTGGTTACAGTAATACTATGCAGTTTACAGTTTCTTCTCATAGATGGCACAGATGTTTTTTTGTGACATCATGTTTTTGAAAGCATCTCTAGAAACCCCCACCCACCCTGCATCATCATGTAAATCAGAACCTCCTTGGTGCATGATGTCATAATTGGACAGTGCCATTATGTCTAGAGCCTGATCCAGTATCTATGAAAAAAAGCTTTGACTGCCATTTCTTTAAACAAGGGCTGGTGAGACTGAGGATAGGAGTTTTGTATTCCCCTTGTTGCCAATAGATCTGTCAGTATTCAGTCCTAGAGGGCAGATATGTTAGTGTTAACCAAGGAATGAAGCAACCATTTTACTTGTATTAGTTGATTCTGTGACAGCTTATCTGCGAATATCATGATTTGTTTCTGATCAATATTCAGTGTCACCTATTGTGAAAATTTGTCATAAACTCTGTGACTATTGATAAAAATACATATGTATGGGGTCTACCATCATATCAGCTCAAATTCTAACAATATAATGATAAGGAATTGCATTTAGGATGATAAACATTTCAAATAACATAGAGTAATGTAAGGGATATAGAGGTAAATGTGTTAAATATCAAATAACATAGAGTAATGTAATGAATATACAGGTAAATGTGTTAAATATCAAATAACATAGAGTAATGTAATGGATATACAGGTAAATGTGTTAAATATCAAATAACATAGTAATGTAATGGATATGGAGATAAATGTGTTAAATATCAAATAACATAGAGTAATGTAATGGATATGGAGGTAAATGTATTAAATATCAAATAACATAGAGTAATGTAATGGATATGGAGGTAAATGTGTTAAATATCAAATAACATAGAGTAATGTAATGGATATAGAGGTAAATGTGTTAAATATCAAATAACATAGAGCAATGGAATGGATATAGAGGTAAATGTGTTAAATATCAAATAACATAGAGTAATGGAATGGATATAGAGGTAAATGTGTTAAATATCAAATAACATAGAGTAATGGAATTGATATAGAGGTAAATGTGTTAAATATCAAATAACATAGAGTAATGGAATGGATATAGAGGTAAATGTGTTAAATATCAAATAACATAGCGTAATGGAATGGATATAGAGGTAAATGTGTTAAATATAAAATAACATAGAGTAATGGAATGGATATAGAGGTAAATGTGTTAAATATCAAATAACATATAGTGATGTATATAATGGATATACAGGTAAATGTGTTAAAGATAGGGTCAAAAAGGTCAATCTCTCAAAAAGTCCATAGACATCTTTTTATAAGCAAAAGGTACTTTACCTATATGAGAAAACATTTTAGGACTGAATTATTCCAAAGGATTGCACAGGATGAGATTAGATAAACATATGCTTATGATGTTATCACAGACTTATGACCAATGGCAATTTTTATATTAAGAAGGCAAGTTCAAAAGTTGTATAAGCAAAGAGTTGTACAGTAAATCTTTGTTATAAATACACATGTCCTGAATTTATATGAATTTTTTGTCTGTAATCTGTATTTCTATAACTGGTATTTGTATAACTGGTATTTCTATAACTTGTATTTTTATAACTTGTATTTGTTTAACTGGTATTTCTGTAATTTAACTGTACTCATATGTCATCTTATTTATTTTTAATACCTAATAATATATAACAAAAAACTCTACTTCTACTGCCATAAGCATTTTTAGTTATGTTTATGACAATCCAATATATAAACTGCCCCAAGTTGAACTTTTTAAAAAACAACTGGATACTGTTAAGAAAGGTCTCTGTCCACCCCAACTCTCTCATGTGCTCTGTGTCTCTTTGCTCACTTGACTCATTCACACATGACATTTTTCACAAAGTGCATTGTGTTTTTGCATAAGGAGTGGCATATAAAGGGCAGGGTACATTTACACTATCGAAGAACAGTGGATCATTTTGATTGATTTATTGACTGTAATTTGGACAGAAAATTTGTTGCTGTTTGTTCTACTAATTACTCCAAACCGACCGCTCCTGTGGCCTTGTGGCTAGAGTGTCAGCCTCAGATGTGGGAGGTCATGGGTTTGATCCCTGGCTGAGTCATACCAAAGGCTTACAAAAATGGTACTAACAGCTGCCTCGCTTGGCATTCATCATTAAGAGGCTAGTGCTAGGGCTGGTCGGCCTGGTGTCAGGATAATGTAACTGGGTGGGACATCATGTTACATGTCTGCGGCATGACGCCCAAGTGCTAGACATCACTATAAACTGTCACACTGCAGACATCATAGCGATATGACTGAAAAATTGTTAAAGCTACGTTAAAAATCCAAATCACACACACACACACATTACTCCAAAGAAACATATACCAAATCAGCCTGCTCTTTATGTGAGGGCAGATCTGGGTCTGTACAGTCTTCATTTGGAGTCAGTTTATAAATGTGTATATCTGGTAACTACTTTATGCTATAAACAGCTTCCATATCTGAGTGATCAGGGCTCATTTTCAACAACAAAAATACTTAATTAAGTCTAGCCTTGATACATTTTATAGTTTAACCTGAAACCAGACTGAAATTTCAGCCAATTAGATCACTGGATTCTATATTTAAATGTAAGTCTAAACTTCAGACATTTGATTGGTAAATTTTATATCAGACTTATCAGTTCACTGGAGTTTAAACTTAAATTTTCAACCAATCAAATCACTGGATTCTAGACATAAATATAAGTCTAGACTAAAGACATTCGATTGGCAAATTTTAAGTCAGACTTAAATTTCAACCAATCAGATCACTGGATCTTAGAGTTACATCTTAGTCTAGTCTTAGGTTCAGCTAGTGAAATTCAGACCGGGAACCCCTATAAGATTTCATAACATCCCAAAACTCAGGGATGATCAGACAAGTTAAAATGACTGGGATCATTGTTTCATGCTAAAATGTCCTCAGCTTGTGTTTAGACTTCTAAACACATACCAAGTATCATTTAATACCATACTACCTTTTTTTGATTCAAATTATATCGATTTATTTATGTCATGGCTTAATGTGGAAAAAAAGATAATTTATGTTTATGTTTTAAGTGAATTAAGTGCTATATAATTTTCTTTAGGTATACATCATTGATGAAGACAGAGCAGCCTCTTTTCTTGTTGATGAGCGTTACGGTGATCAGGGAAATTCTTGGTACCTAGCATGTTCAGTTCTTCCAAGTACCAGTCTAATTATGTATGATATTGTCTTCACGGCAACTCGAGGAAATGGCACGCAAGGAGACATTGCTGTTGATGACATTGAACTTAACCACAGGCCGTGTCCTTGTAAGTGCAGTTAAACTTGTATTGTCTCTAAATTTGTGTACATTTTTTTATTAATTTTTGTACTTTTATGAATAATGTGAGCCATTATTTTTAAAAAATACTTGAAATTTGGAAAACGTTTATGACCTTTATTATTTCCATCAAAATTAAGAGCGCATACATAATTCTGTGTATGAAATTTACATGGCATAAAAATGACATACTGTGGTACAATAGCAGTCATTTGAACGGTAACGCTGTCTATTTTAAAGGCCATGCATTGATTGATAAGTTTACTTAGTTTGCTTTGGTTGATATGCCACAAGCTACTAATTGTTTACTTCAGATTTTAATTTTGGCCCATTTTTGATGCCCTTACAATATAATTTGAACAGATGATACAAAAGCTATGTAACATCACCATTATCACAAAACCATACATTTGACAATGTCACAACGCCATAGATCTGATAATGTCACAAAACCTTCATTTGAGATGTCAAAAAACACATGTTTGACAATGTCACAAATCCATATATTTGACTACCGGTATGTCACAAAACCATACATTTAACAGTGTCACATAAACATAGATCTGACAATGTCACAAAACCACACATTTGACAGTGTCAGGAAACCATACATTTGATTATGCCACAAAACCATACATTTGACAATGTCACAAAACCATAGACCTGATGATGTCACAAAACCATAGATCTGACGATGTCACAAAACCACATTATTGACAATGTCACACTCCAAATGGGGACATCAGTTATGGTAGTAATAATCAGAGAAGGATACAGATGAAACATCACCTAAGGAATTATACATATTTTAGCTTGTTATGGGATGCAGACAGTAGGTATTTTGAAAACCTGTAGTAGATTAACCTCTGACTTGAACACTTGAGATAAATTAGAGCCTTATTTCAGTGTTGAACTTTGGCTGAACAATTGTCATTGGGATATATTTTGTCCCTTTGCCTCCAAGTAAATGATATAGGTATTTGCTAAAAGAATTGGCAGGGGTGGGAGAGTTTGGGATGGTGCAACTCTATATTTTGACTTGATACTCTATTTTTAATTAATGATATGATCAGATACAATATATTTTTTGATTAATGATATGATCAGATACAATATATTTTAATGATATCAGATACAATTCTCATTTAGTATGCTCATCGTGATGTATGTGTGATACATATAGCCAGCAATTGATGATATTCCAAGATACATGTAATACATAGAGCCAAATATTATTGATATTTCATTATCCATGTGCAATACATATAGCCAAAAATTATTGATCCAGTATACATGTGCAATACATATAGTAAACAACTGATGATATTCCAAGATATGTGTGCTACATAGAGAAAACAATTACTGATATTCCAGTGCACGTGTGATAGAGATAGCCCAACATTATTGTTATTCCAGTATGCATGCGTGATACATATAGCCAACAATTGATGATATTCTAAGACACGTGTGATGCATATGGCCAAATATTATTGCTGTTTCATTATCCGTGTGTGATACATATTATAGCCAAATATTATTGTTATTCCAGTATTATGTGTGTTATACATTTGGCCAACAATTGATGATATTCCAAGATATGTGTAATACATAAAGCTAAATATTATTGATATTTCATTATCAATGTGTAATACATATAGCCAGATATTATTGTTATTCCAAGATACATGTGTGATACATATAGCCAACAATTGATGATATTCTAAGACACATGTGATACATATAACCAAAAAGTATTAATATTCCAAGATACATGCACTTGATACATAATTTCAAGCATTGTTGGTATTCCAGGATACATATGTGATACATATAGCCAAAAATATTGATATTCCTGAGATAGTCATGATTTGGGAAGTCCATAGAGGAGAAATGAAGTGTTATCCACATCTGATTTATATGTTCCATTCCATGAGACATAATTTAGTTTACTGATTTAATTCACTTTTTCTACTATTATTATCATTAGATCCTGTATCATGTGACTTTGAGAGGCCAAGATACTGTGACTACATCATCAATCAAACTGCATACCATTGGCAAGGAGACTACCTAAGGCAACAAAATGGAATTGCACTAGCCACTGGTAGGCATAATGATTAAAACAAATTATCAAGTCAGAATTTAAATTGACAAAACCCCCAAGTTCCACCTACCTAACCTACTTTTCACTGTCTGTCAGTCAATGAATGTTTATTCAATTGCATTTAATAACTAACTACTCTAAAGCCACACTCTTCTTGATCTATTATTTAAGAACCTGGGGGTATTAATGTGCTCTGACTAACCTCTTGGTTAACAGATTGTCACTTCTGCCATTTTTTTTATACTGCATGCACAAAGTCAGTTTACTAGTCTCTTGGTTAAAAGATTGTTTGTCAGTTTGGCCAATTTTATCGTATTGCATGCACAAAGTCTTTTGACTAGCCTCTTGGTTAACAGATTGTCAGTCTTTTAGGCCAATTTTATTACATGGCATGTACACAGTCTTTTGACTAGCCTCTTGGTTAACAGATTGTCTGTCAATTAGGCCAATTTTATTACATAGCATGCACACAGTCTTTTGACTAGCTTCTTGGTTAACAGATTGTCAGTCAATTTGGCCAGTTTTATTACATGGCATGCACACAGTCTTTTGACTAGCTTCTTGGTTAACAGATTGTCAGTCAATTTGGCCAGTTTTATTACATGGCATGCACACAGTCTTTTGACTAGCCCTCTTGGTTAACAGATTGTCTGTCAATTAGGCCAATTTTATTACATGGCATGCACAAAGTCTTTTGACTAGCCTCTTGGTTAACAGATTGTCAATTAGGCCAGTTTTATTACATGGCATGCACACAGTCTTTTGACTAGCCTCTTGGTTAACAGATTGTCAATTAGGCCAATTTTATTACATGGCATGCACACAGTCTTTTGACTAGCCTCTTGGTTAACAGATTGTCTGTCAATTAGGCCAATTTTATTACATGGCATGCACACAGTCTTTTGACTAGCCTCTTGGTTAACAGATTGTCAATTAGGCCAGTTTTATTACGTGGCATGCACACAGTCTTTTGACTAGCCTCTTGGTTAACAGATTGTCAGTTAGGCCAGTTTTATTACATGGCATGCACACAGTCTTTTGACTAGCCTCTTGGTTAACAGATTGTCTGTCAATTAGGTCAATTTTATTACATGGCATGCACACAGTCTTTTGACTAGCTTCTTGGTTAACAGATTGTCAGTCAATTTGGCCAATTTTATTACATGGCATGCACACAGTCTTTTGACTAGCTTCTTGGTTAACAGATTGTCAATTAGGCCAATTTTATTACATGGCATGCACACAGTCTTTTGACTAGCCTCTTGGTTAACAGATTGTCAGTCTTTTAGGCCAATTTTATTACATGGCATGTACACAGTCTTTTGACTAGCCTCTTGGTTAACAGATTGTCTGTCAATTAGGCCAATTTTATTACATAGCATGCACACAGTCTTTTGACTAGCTTCTTGGTTAACAGATTGTCAGTCAATTTGGCCAGTTTTATTACATGGCATGCACACAGTCTTTTGTCTAGCTTCTTGGTTAACAGATTGTCAGTCAATTTGGCCAGTTTTATTACATGGCATGCACACAGTCTTTTGACTAGCTTCTTGGTTAACAGATTGTCAGTCAATTTGGCCAGTTTTATTACATGGCATGCACACAGTCTTTTGACTAGCCCTCTTGGTTAACAGATTGTCTGTCAATTAGGCCAATTTTATTACATGGCATGCACAAAGTCTTTTGACTAGCCTCTTGGTTAACAGATTGTCAATTAGGCCAGTTTTATTACATGGCATGCACACAGTCTTTTGACTAGCCTCTTGGTTAACAGATTGTCAATTAGGCCAATTTTATTACATGGCATGCACACAGTCTTTTGACTAGCCTCTTGGTTAACAGATTGTCTGTCAATTAGGCCAATTTTATTACATGGCATGCACACATTCTTTTGACTAGCCTCTTGGTTAACAGATTGTCTGTCAATTAGGCCAATTTTATTACATGGCATGCACACAGTCTTTTGACTAGCCTCTTGGTTAACAGATTGTCAATTAGGCCAGTTTTATTACATGGCATGCACACAGTCTTTTGACTAGCCTCTTGGTTAACAGATTGTCAGTTAGGCCAGTTTTATTACATGGCATGCACACAGTCTTTTGACTAGCCTCTTGGTTAACAGATTGTCTGTCAATTAGGCCAATTTTATTACATGGCATGCACACAGTCTTTTGACTAGCTTCTTGGTTAACAGATTGTCAGTCAATTTGGCCAATTTTATTACATGGCATGCACACAGTCTTTTGACTAGCTTCTTGGTTAACAGATTGTCAATTAGGCCAATTTTATTACATGGCATGCACACAGTCTTTTGACTAGCCTCTTGGTTAACAGATTGTCTGTCAATTAGGCCAATTTTATTACATGGCATGCACACAGTCTTTTGACTAGCCTCTTGGTTAACAGATTATCTGTCAATTAGACAAATTTTATTACATGGCATGCACAAGGTCTGTTATAATTTCAATATCATAAGCATACTTTTTGTGAAATTTTCATTATGAACCAAAACTTGCTGTCTAATAATGTGAGGATAAAAATCGTTTTTCTTTAATTTTAAAGAAATTGCTACACTAATTGGTAGGAATTTTTATGTTTAATTGACGTGTCACCAGTGAAGTACCAATAAAAGAGTATAACATGCACTTAAAGGATCATTGTTTGGAGGGATCACCTGTTCTTTGTGGACCAATATTTAATACAGTGATCAGTCATGTTCAGTAATTTTATGAAATCAGGTAAGACACCATATTTCATTGGCAGAAGGCATTGTTTCTCAAGAGAGGTTTTAGTTTATTCAAAGAATTGCAGCTGTTGGGTGATGGAAGTAGATTATGTCAGATTGATTTTTGCAAATGAATTGTCATCAAGATAGGTAAATGTTTTATTTTTGGACAGATAGCTACCATTCATGTACCTCAATCCTTAATTACAAGATCTACTTCATTCTTAAGGCATAATAGCAGATTTTTATTTTTAAAAGCTGTAAGTTTAATTTTCTCTTGATCTGTATCACTTTGAGTATCAGCACTTCTTAGCTGTACAGACGTATACAACATTAATCTGGAATTTGTTCTGCCACAGATGTTGTTGTAGGGTTTAACGCCATTTTTCAGCACAAGATAGGCTATACATGGCGGCCAGCATTAATGGTGGAGGAAGAACCCAGGAAATCCCTGGAAAGAACCACTAACCCTCGAGAAGCTACTGGCAAGCTTTCTCACATACCCACATTGGCCGAATCCGAGACTCGAACCTACGCAGACAGAGGTGAGATATCAGTGATCCATAACGGAGAGCGCTTTAGACTACTCGGCCACTGGGGGCCCCTTCTGCCACAGATGCTGATGTTTTCATCAGTGTATTACATATGAGGTTGTCCATGATTTGAGGACATTGATATTACTGATTCTTTATGACAAAAACTTTGTCCTGCTGCCTACCACATATACTTGTGTATAAGTCAGGGGCAAAAAACAAAAACCATGCTGTCCCATAATGTTCTGGCAGATCATAGTGTGTGCTGTTTGCCCTACTTATTGTACCTAACGTACTGCATAGACCCAGATCTGCTGGCACATTATGCAATGACAGCTCTGGGTACATGCAGTTTGCTGTTGGATAAGATTTAGATACAAGTATATATGATAAATATATGACTTCAGGTCTTTTTGCCTTTGAAATCCGATAATAATAATAATAATAATAACAATAACTGTATCTAAAGAAGCTCATTTGTTCAACTGACCAATCTTCCATGAGGCTGTCTACAGTGGCATTTGTGTAAATAAATACATATATAACCCACAATTTTTACAACATGAGGTGTCTTTCGACAACAATGGCTATTAAAAAATAGACAATTGATCTATTGCTACTACAAAATATTGACAAAGCTTCAAGGATGAGTACATACAGGATTCATACGAATTGTTTAGTGAACATGTGTAAAACATTATAGGTGAGTACATGATAACAATGTTGTAAAAAGTAGTTGTACTGAATTAAACAAAATCATACAAATGATTGTTTCTGTAGATGTTGGCTAAGAAGCTATTTGAAAGCTTGGCATGAGTCACCTCACTTTATATAAGTTGGTATGGAATTCTATAGTTTGGCTCTAGGAAAATGCAAAACTCTTCTTAAAAACTCTGCATTAGGTTTAGACAAATATGACTTGTTGTTTGATATGTATCTAAGTTGATATGTAAGTACTTTTTCCACAAATTTAAAAGTACCTTTAAGATAATCAGGAGTCCAACCATATAAGGATTTATAGACTAGTAAATCCTTTTGAAACAGTTTTATGCTGATGTGGAAGCCACTTTAAGGTTTTAAAAGCTTTGTTGACAGTGTATCTAAATCAGCATCAAGAATAACTATAGCAACTGCTGTTCTTTTTTTGAAATTTCAGCAATCTTACCAGATTTTCTGTACAATTAGACCTGTTTCTCATTTTCAGTAACAGTATAAATATTAATCTACTACCTGGCAGTCACATTGTTCATGATTTTTGTTCTCACTAACAGCATAACACAGTGTAAATATTATTCTACTACCTGGCAGTCACATTGTTCATGATTTTTTTTTCTCACTAACAGCATAAAACAGTATAAATATTAATCTACTACCTGGCAGTCACATTGTTCATGATTTTTGTTCTCACTAACAGCATAAAACAGTGTAAATATTATTCTACTACCTGGCAGTCACATTGTTCATGATTTTTGTTCTCACTAACAGCATAAAACAGTGTAAATATTATTCTACTACCTGGCAGTCACATTGTTCATGATTTTTGTTCTCACTAACAGCATAAAACGGTATAAATATTAATCTACTACCTGGCAGTCACATTGTTCATGATTTTTGTTCTCACTAACAGCATAAAACAGTATAAATATTAATCTACTACCTGGCAGTCACATTGTTCATGATTTTTGTTCTCACTAACAGCATAAAACAGTATAAATATTAATCTACTACCTGGCAGTCACATTGTTCATGATTTTTGTTCTCACTAACAGCATAAAACAGTATAAATATTAATCTACTACCTGGCAGTCACATTGTTCATGATTTTTGTTCTCACTAACAGCATAAAACATAAAACCTGCTATTGACACTCAGCTCATGGACACATTCATAATTTTATTGTTAATTTTTGTTTCTAATCCTAGATAACTACATGAGGACAAGTTTATATAAGGGCAGTGAGGGGGATGTAGCTGAAATGCGCTCACCAAGTTTCAGTCTAAGTGTGGATACAAAATGTGTCTCTTTTGCGTTCATCATGTCGGGAGAGGGTGTTGGCAGTTTAAGTGTATCTGTTGTGTACAATAATGATGTTGCCCAAAGAAAACATGGCTTTTTTCTAGCTGGCAACCAGGTATCCAAATGGTATCAGGCCAATGTCATTTTGGAATATGCAAATTCAACTTATAAAACTGCTGCCGTTGTATTTTCGGCTCAGAGAGGGTCTAGTCCTGATTCATTCATCGGCCTGGACAGTATAGAAATTTCATCAGAAAAGTGTGTATGTAAGTATGATACCAATTTGTGTCTCATCAGGTACCACTTGATGTTTGATTGTTTTTATAGAATAATATGAGGTGAAGTATTTTGCACTTGTATATAATTTTTAACAAAATGTCTAAAGCTTCTCAAATTGAGATTTTTAAATATTTCTTTATTTGCATTGTGCATGTAAATTTCATATTATTTTAATTATGACAGAATAATCGTGTAGGAATTTCATGAAATATTCTTTTCTTACGTATAAATGTAGATGCTATTTATTTGGGGAATACTTGGCTGAACTCGTTCTCCAGTTCCATTGTTGGAAAACACTTGGTAGAACTAAGGTGAATTTGTTTTTAAGTTCCAGTGTGCCTGAAATGGGAATGATGATGCTGTGATCAGACATATCGTATGAATTCCAAAACAATTTTAACCCAATCTTTTTTGCCAGTTACAATCAAAACTTTTGCCACCTATTTTGCAAAGTGGCTACTTTTGTGGATTTTGGTGCAGAATGCAAATTTTTCATCAACACTACAGATTTTTGTGGGAAATTTGAGTTTTGTGGATTGTTGTAGGCATCTTGTTATTTATTAAAACATTCTTTACACTTTAAAGTGTTTGATATGCTTTTAACTAAAAGTCATCATATTATTCAATTAATATTCTAAATTAAACTCTGTATTTTTTAGTATAGTTTCCTATTTCTTTCTTGCAGATGGAATTCAGGATGAGATCTGTGTCTTTAATCACCCGTATCTCTGTGGACTTAAGTCTAACTGTACAGCGGATTCACTATATCAGTGGCAGATTTACCAAGGAGCCTCACTTGCTAATGGTACTGGCGCTAGTTGGGATGCAGATCATGATTCTAAGGGTAAGATATTATCATTTTTTTTAAATAGTCTCCACTCATTTTTTCAAGTTTGTGAACTGTGTTCGACTTGATTTTCTGTCATAGGTTTTGTTCTGCTATTGACCATTGAAAAATGGGGTGTAAAAGTTTGCAGTCATCATGATGGCCTCAAGAATACAGCAGTTTCCAAAGTCATACTAAATTGTAAACTGCCATGAGCTTTTGAAAATAAAATGTTTTAAAAAAAAAATTTTTGTTTTGTTTTTACTATTACTTTTATTTTACCTTGATGAAAGTTCGACATGATGAAATCAAGGTTAAACATTGATAACTATGTGTGTATGTATGATAAGTATGTATGTATGTATGTATGCATGTGTATACATATGTATGTATGTGCAGTGTGTGTGTGTCCATGTATGTATGTATTTATGTATGTAGGACCATTCCAGTGGCATGGTGGTTAAAGCATCTGCCTCGGATGCAGGAGGACTTACAAAAATGGTACTAACAGTTCCCTCACTTGGCTCTCAGCATTAAGAGGTTAGTGTTAGGATTGGTCGGCCTGGTGTCAGGATAATGCGACTAGGCGGGACATCATGCTACATGTCTGCAGCATGATGCCCAGTGCTAGACATCACTATAAACTGTCACACTGCAGACATCATAGTGATATGACTGAAAAATTGTTAAAGCTACATTAAAAATCCAAATCACACACACACACACACACACACACACATGTATGTATGTATGTATGTTTGTATGTATGTATGTATATATGTATGTATGTATGTTTGTATGTATGTGTGTGTGTGTGTATGTATGTATGTATGTGTGTATGTATGTATGTATGTACATATGTATGTATGTATGTATGTATGTATGTATGTATGTATATATGTATGTATGTATGTATGTTTGTATGTATGTATGTATGTATGTATGTATGTGTGTATGTATGTATGTATGTTCAACAGTTCCTTGAGATAATAATGGCTCTGTGGTCCCATTTGAAAGTAAACCATGCATGTGACAGAACCAGGATCTCAAAGCAGTAAATTTAACAATTTTTATAAGTAGATTGGATTTTAAACGTGTAGGTTTTCTTTATCAGCATGAATTTTGCATTCTTCAAGGGGATTGAAACTAATTAATTCATCGTTTTGTCAGAATATATATTCTCTTCAAATCATAATAATAAAGCAGCAAGTATTGAACACAAATTAGATTTAGATTCTGGTCATTAAATAATTAATACAAGTCAGTATATTGTCAATTAATGAAAGAGGACACATTGTTTACCTTATAGTTCACTACAAATATCTTATTAATAGTATCCAATAACAGTTTTAGTTGCCTTCACAATATTCTGTCTGGTGACCAGCTTCACAATTAACAGGTTGTCAATAGTTCTGTCCAGATTTACCCTTGAATTGCTTTGTATTTTGCAAAGAATGTGTAATAACTCCCTGTATCATCATTAGAATGTTGTAATGACGGGACAACTATGCTCAGCCAGCAAAGAACTTCTAGCTTCAGTTTTCCTGTTACTGAGTTTGTAAGGTTGCCGACTGCTCTCCAATAGCCCTCCACTAAGTTCCTGACTTGGACTTTAAATATTTTTCTGAGTCTTATCCGCAAGGACTTCTTTCATTTCATGGCTCAGATCCAAAAGTCAGTTGGCAGTCTACACTGCAGGTAAATTAAAAAAATTCTAAGTTTGATTTAAACTTGAAATTAACATTGAAAAATATTAAAGTAGTTATACTTTAATGAATAATTTATCCCAGCTTTCAAATTTTAAAATTAATATTTTAATTGATTTAATTACTGTTAAATGATATATTGTTATCTAAGGATTTAGATTATTTTCTGTGCATGAAATACAAAAGATATATAGGTTTGAAATACACACTGCAAATGATGGACCTGAAATACACAATGCAAACGATGGACCTGAAATACACAATACAAATGGTGGACCTGAAATACACAATGCAAATGATGGACCTTTGCTGCTTGCCTGCATATGCTTAAATTATAATATCCATGCACTGTTCAGCTTGTAATATTTCCTTGCCAGTGGTTTCTTAGCATTGGGAGAAAGCACATGTATTAGCATTTTGCCGTGATTTGAATAAGAAATGCAAGATCTTCCCGTAAATACTCCTTGTAAAACATCTTGAAACAATGCAGTAGCATGACCCCAAAAAATCAAAAGAATTTATTATGGCAAGCCTCTCCATTTTGTCTCTCTTCCAGCCATGGGCAGCTTAGTTTGATCAAAGGCTCAGAATACATAATGACCAACTTATGTTCCTCAATTACTTATAAAAACTAAAACAACATCACACATTTGGCTTTAAATTCCCAAATTCAAGCAATAAGCTAATACATTAAGAGCATGTTTCATATACAGGTCAATTATTCCTGAATAGTGGACTTCCCATGCACCATTTGTTGTACTGGTGGAACATTTCCATTAGCAGACTGGTTCTGGATGATTTCTCCAATGTGTTGATAGCACACATGAAAATACCATGTTTGGAGTTCTAATTAATTTTTTTTAAAAATTCTTGTAATTTTAAAAAATGGTATATTTCAACTATAAAACATTATATGCAGTATAAGACCTTTCACATGTTAATGTTTACCTACCATCAGTAGAATCACATGTATGTAAAATTATAAAAATAATTGAATCCCCCAAAACAAGAAAATGATAAAATTCTATGAAAGGTTTCTAAAAATATATAAAGTAAAACATGTAAAATCCTCAAAACAATTAATCCAGTAATAATACACCATACCTTAATAATGCCATTACGAAATGTTTATTTTTAGCCCACCTTTGTGACTTAGTCGATAACTATTGTCAGCATCTGCATATATTTAGATGCATATACATATTTACAGCTTTACCACATCTCAACCTGTCTTCCTTCCTAGGTCCTAGACAACAGTTTGGAGCATGCTACATTTCACTCAAGCCTTTTGCATTCTGTTCACTTGGTTAGGTTAGAACATGCATCTGGACATGCAGTTTACTCTCATTGCAAAATTAGGTCACTGACCCATATTTCACACATTTTTATATACATTTAACAACTCGAAGCTGCTCTATATATACAGATAAGGAGACACCAGATACTGCCAGCTCCCTGCTATAAGTATGTAACCCTTTTTCTTAACCTTTTCAGCAAACCATATGAAAAATGTTCCAAAAGTAATACTTGCCTAATGATAATACAGGCACACACTCATCTTTCTCAAGTGGATGCACAATTACTAAATGTGCAACAGACAATGAACAATGCAAAATTGAAAATATGTTTTGACAAGTTTGAGAAATGCAACCATCACTCAGGATAACCCAAACTGAGTAGATATCATGATTTAATAAATATTATCGATGGCTTTATGTGTTGAAGAACACTGGATATTATTAGCCTGCATCAAGATGCTGGAATGCAATAGTAAATACTTTATCTGCCTCACCATTTATTCACACATTGTAACCAACAAAGTTCTGCAACTCTTGTACATAACATGATGTCACTAGATAGAAGAATTGCCTATTAAACACAGATTTGCCCTTTAAATGTTTTGTATTCTTAGGTCAGTATTTGACAGAACTGTTGGCCTTTTTAATCTGTCTCTCAATTATTCACACTTCGTAGCCAACAAAGTTCTGCAACTCTTGTACATAACTTGATGTCATTTGGTAGAAGAATTGCCTATTAAACACAGATTTGCCCTTTAAATGTTTTGTATTCTTTGGTCAGTATTTGACAGAACTGTTGGCCTTTTTAATCTGTCTCTCATTTAATTCACACTTTGTAACCAACAAAGTTCCTATGAAACACAGATTTGCCTTTTAAAGGTTTTATATTCTTAGGTCAAAGTTTGACAGAGTTGTTGCCCTTTTGCCATGAATTTTAAATCTCCACTAACGCCGATCCTTGTACCCCAGATAGCTTAGGAACCAACTGATATATTTTGGTGCAGTTTAATGTGAACATTGCTGCCTAGACCTAGACTTTTAATGCATATGTTGAATCAAGTTCAGTTTTGACAGGGCTACTGCCCTTATACCTTCACATGAGATGTTGCTTTTAACCATCACAGCTCAAGAAACATTAAATATACTCTGATACAATTTGGTATTATTTTTGTCTTCAAAGACTTGTGTGTGCCTTTTATGGGTTTATTCATGTCAACTCTTATTTAGACAAAATTATTCACCTTAACAAGTGTCGTGTTTTAATGCATTAAAACATAAGATGAGATGCCATGTTCTAACTATCAATAACTTTAATATATACAAACGACTACTGTGAGGTCTTAACATAGAGTGGTATCAAAGAGGCAGATGCCTGTAGATAGTACCACTGGAACTATGACTCATGCACAGAAGGTTCTGATTGGTCACTTACACATGTATAATGTTACAACAAGCATATTCCTGTCTTTTTCACATTGAAACTATGAATATTGTTTGCAAACAGCATTGCTCAAGAACCATCCAGCATATTCTGATGGAATTTGGTAGGTAAGAACATTGTTGCTTACAGTTAGATGTATATTATATCGGCTTGATAGCATTTTGGACCAAGATTTTTGGCCATTATCTATGTCATATTTTCAAGGGGATGCTGCTTATAAAAAGGATAGTTCAAGAACCATTCAACATACTCTGATGCAGTTTCAAAGGTTTTCATAGACCTAGATGTGTCTGCTAAACATTTCTCATTCTCAGTTGTGGCCCTTGTTGATTTGCTTTATATATGCCTAGATGGTGTTGGATTTCAAGCATTCCATGTCATCATTTGGAGGAATCATAGCCATTGAATCCCTATCTTCTCATAACCTTTGGTTTTCTTTCACAAATTCCTCCTAAATCCATATGGTGCAAATTTTAGACAGCAGGTCCATTTGTGATGCCTTCATCACTAATAGCTCGAGTTGTAGATAGCAGGTTCTTTTGTGATGTATTCATCTCTAATAGACCTGGTTGTAGAAAGCAGGTCCCTTTGTGATGTATTCATCTCTAATTTAGACGTGGTTGTAGAAAGCAGGTCCTTTTGTGATGTATTCATCTCTAATGGAACTGGTTGTAGAAAGCAGGTCCATTTGTGATGTATTCATCTCTAATAGACCTGGTTGTAGAAAGCAGGTCCCTTTGTGATGTATTCATCTCTAAAAGACCTGGTTGTAGAAAGCAGGTCCATTTGTGATGTATTCATCTCTAATAGACCTGGTTGTAGAAAGCAGGTCCCTTTGTGATGTATTCATCTCTAATAGACCTGGTTGTAGAAAGCAGGTCCCTTTGTGTGGTATTCGTCTCTAATGGAACTGGTTGTACAAGAATGCTTTGATAATTTTATTGACATTTTAGTGTCTTCTGCACATTTCAGGGTCCTATCTCACCGTTGATAGCTCATATGGCAGGGCAGGTGATGTATCTTATGTATGGTTTCCACCTGTCCACACATCCTCTACAACAAAACTGATTTTTGACTACCTCATGTATGGGAGAACTGAAGACTTTGAAAATCTAACAGTATTATTTGAGACTCAATCCGGACTGACAACTCTGGATCAGCTTTGCTGTAACAGAGGAAATGTATGGATCTTAAAATGCCTACCACTTCCTGCCAATGAACAAGGAATTGTGTATTTCAAAGCCACAGGAAAAGATGGAATGTTCGGAGATATTTCTTTGGATAATGTTGGTTTGATTGAAGAGGACTGTCCAAGTAAGAGCTTACAACATTCACTTAATTTGAATTTGAACCTAATGTTCTTATTTTTTCTCTATATTGTTTCTTTTATGAAGCCACAATGTATTTAATTATTGTTTTTTTTTTTTTACAAGATAGCATCACGTTTTTGTGCGCAACCCTCATTCATGAATTTTCATAAACTTCAGCTCTCCTTTGGAATAACTGTCTGCCGACTGGGGTCTAAATTACTAGTATGATAAATAGAATGAAACTGTGTAGAATTACATTTTATCCAACAATTTATTACTTTTCTTCATGAAGAATTTACAGCTTGAAAGAGTGTACATTTAAATAATTAAGTTTTCAGTGCTGGATTTTAAATAATTCCTGAGCATGGCAGTGAATTATGAAAAAGAAACCAATTGCAATACTATTAGTTTACATTCAGACTTCAGTGTGCTACACAGATGTTTACATTCACAGTTCAGTGTGCAACATTACATTATGCTAGACTACATTTTACATTCAGAGTTCAGTGTGCTATACTACATTTTCCATTCAGAGTTCATTGTGCTATACTACATTTCATATCCAGAGTTCAGTGTGCTACACTACATTTTCCATCCAGAGTTCAGTGTGCTACACTACATTTTACATTCAGAGTTCAGTGTGCTAAACTACATTTCCTATTGAGAGTTTAGTGTGCTACAATAGATTTTAAATTCAGAGTTCAGTGTGCTATACTACATTTCATATCCAGAGTTCAGTGTGCTACACTACATTTTACATTCAGAGTTCAGTGTGCTATACTACATTTCATATCCAGAGTTCAGTGTGCTACACTACATTTTACATTCAGAGTTCATTGTGCTACAGTACATTTTAAATCCAAAGTTCAATGTACTGCATGACATTTTGAATCAAAAGTTCAGTGAACTACACTGCATTTTACATCCAGAACTCAATAGATGATGCCCTAAGGTAATAAACGTATCATTTGGAGCTGCAAAGTCAAAACTATTCTTAAACTTTATAAAATTTTAATGCATTCTATTTTTTATTCAGTGGTAATACATACCATTCTGCACAAATCTAATATAAATCTTAATTTATTTCCAGCACAATCAGTAACATGTGATTTTGATGCAGATAACTTCAATTGTGGTTACAGAGGCTGGGGAAAAACAAGTACCAATAAAAGTAAGTTAATGTAAATTACCCACTTTTATGTCTCACTGATTTTCAAGTATTTCTGTTCCTGTTTTTGCAGTAGCTCTGGCAACTACTCACACACATCCATACATTCATTACTGTAATATAAATGTGTTTCAAGAATTACATAATATTTGTGTTTTTACATAACATTTGAAACACATATTTATTTATTTTGAAACACGTGTATTTAATTAAAAGACATCCATTTGCATACAATCTGATCTGCCAGTCTACTATGCATTTGGTTCATAAGGAATAATAGGACAAGCAACATAGACCCTGATGTAAAGGTGTATGATAACAGATCAGGGTCGATATTGTTTGCAAGTTGGACATGACCTACAACTGAGCAAATGCAATAGGATCTTTTTATACAAAAATCCTCTTTCATTATACATTTATTTATGATTATTCTGTCATGCGAGCATGATTTCATTAAATATTTCTTATTAAATAAACCAGACTTTGTAATATGCAAAGGACATTTGCAGAGTCAATAAAACAAAATTACATGAACAGGCACAACCTGGTGTCTAATATATATATATATATATATATATATATATATATATATATATATATATATATATATATACCTCTCCCTCGATAACTTGTGCACAACGGGTCCACAAACATAGACCACACTATAAGCAAGGCGCGAGTTACTGAGAAACCTCCCAAAATTGAAAAAAAATCACTTTGACATTGAGAAAACCATGGGGGGGGGACTGGCGTTAGGGAACTGGGTTGTTTAATGACTGAATCCTCATTTTAAATCACGTCGATAATATTTTTTAATAATGCGCTTTTTCTAATGAAGTTGTTCATTATTCTGTTTAAATAACCTTTTTTCTTCAAAATATCCAACATATGAAAGATCGTTCCAACTGGTTTGAACAACCATCACGTGTACGCGAAAAATCTGTGTATTACATCACAGCTTTTTGTTTTCTTGATGAGTCTGGTTCCCGTAGTGGTGTGTAATAGTATCTTGCCAAATCGATAGTCCATAATTTGGAAACTAGACTAACTGTTGATACACCACCAAACAAGATTCCTTTTTTTTTTCTTCTCAAAAACATGTGACATTTACTTCGTGACACATCTACGTCAAAACTCAATTTTTTATTGTTCAGTTAGTACAATGTTAATGTTGTGATTTCAATAAAAGTAATAATGAAATTTCTTATCATCCCAGAGGATATTTTAATGCCAGTTCAAAAATTCTCTGAACCATGACAGTAAAAGAATTCTCTGAACCTCGCTTGCCCACAATGGTCCGTATCTGTGAAATCAAGCGCAATATTTTACGAAGTATTCATATCGCTTGGCTGCCTTGTTATCTTTGATCACAGTTATGAAAGAGTCGGTTAATTTAAGGTAGTTTCTGTTACATACACAATAACATTTATTACAGTGTTTGATTGATCAAATGAAGTGAGTTCACCCGACATATGACCGAGGCTGCTAGATTTTAAGTTAGTCCGATTTTTGTGCCTTTTAACATTTCTATTATTCCACCTCCTTTTTTTAATTTAAATGACATAATTAACATGATAATACAAAGGAGGCCAGGTTTTAATTCAGTGCAACAATACAACAAATACTTCCTCAATTCAGTTATCAAAACAAGGTTGGCACTTAATTAGGTTTTCAGAGAAATGCTTGCGGACATAGCTCTTATGGTAGATTGACGCATTTTACGTTTAATTACATGAGGACACATTGCATTTATGAAGATTACACTTAAAAGGAACTAAAAGATGGAACTAGAACACAAATTTCAATTGATAAAAAAATTATTTAATTTGTATTTATTTATTAAAGTACTGCCTCCACTTGGCATAAGTGACATTTTCATTGATCGAAATTTCCTTACATATCATTAATTGCGGTGTACTAGGAATGTCGTTTGGAAAGAAAATATAAAAAGTTGTATGAGCTATTTTTAAATTTGATATTTCATAGTGTTTATTAAAATTTCCTGGTCCTATCTACCATTTTCAACGACAAAATGAGCAATACATCAAAGTTTCTGTTACCAATTTTGATCGCGATTTTCTTCAAGCTCAACAAATAGGGATAAATTTTTGGGATATTTTTGGGTTTAAAAAATGGAATCCACACCTGACACCATGTTATAAGCTGATTTGCGAGTTATCAGGGCGCGAGTTATCGAGGGAGTGGTGTGTATATATATATATATATATATATATATATATATATATATATATATACTATTTATTATGACTGGAATAGTACATTGTAAAATGGGGAGAACAAATTTAAATATTTTTTTCACCTATCATTAGAATTAGAACTGATTTTCAGATGATGCCTGTCAGTATTGGTTTCATGTTCATCAGGTTATTATTGATTATATAACATTAATGAAGTGTAAAATTGATACTCTTTTGTTATTGACAACTTGAACCCATCCTAACAGTGTTAGCCCAAAAGGCATGGGTAAGGTTTATTGACAACTTGACCCCATCCTAACAGTGTTAGCCCAAAAGGCATGGGTAAGGTTTATTGACAACTTGAACCCATCCTGATTATATAACATTAATGAAGTGTAAAATTGATACTCTTTTGTTATTGACAACTTGAACCCATCCTAACAGTGTTAGCCCAAAAGGCATGGGTAAGGTTTATTGACAACTTGACCCCATCCTAACAGTGTTAGCCCAAAAGGCATGGGTAAGGTTTATTGACAACTTGAACCCATCCTAACAGTGTTAGCCCAAAAGGTATGGGTAAGGTTTATTGACAACTTGAACCCATCCTAACAGTGTTAGCCCAATAGGCATGGGTAAGGTTTATTGACAACTTGAACCCATCCTAACAGTGTTAGCCCAAAAGGCATGGGTAAGGTTTATTGACAACTTGAACCCATCCTAACAGTGTTAGCCCAAGAGGCATGGGTAAAGTTTATTGCACATAATACACTTTGGGCATATATGGATTATAGCTATGCACATGAGAGACTTTATTACAAGAGTTAGAGTGATACTACTCTAACATTGGTATAATTTTGATAGTTATACTAAAATCATAGTAACATTATAATTGGAGGGGATTTCTCAATGTCTGTAAGAGCATAAAGTAGCTGGTTTCTTGGGCAGATTTAGGTGGGTGGGTAAATTACACAGTACTGTGCGTTTAAGGAATGCCCTGTCTGCACCAGGTGTTTCATCAAAAACATGTTTACAATGAAAACGATATACAATTGTTGTTCAGGCATTATTAGATACCAGATACATGTGTATTCACCTATACGTCCAGTTCAACTATAATCATATACTTATATAACTATAAGTCCAGTACAAATATTTACCTATAAGTCCAGTATAACTATAAGCATATACCTATATACCTATAAGTCCAGTACAAATATTTACCTATAAGTCCAGTATAACTATAAGCATATACCTATATACCTATAAGTCCAGTACAAATATTTACCTATAAGTCCAGCACAACTGCAAACAACATAGACCTTGATCTGTCATTGCATAATGTGCTGGAAGATGAGATCTGAGTTGTTTCTTTAATTTAATAATGTGGGTACATGAGAAAGCTTGCCAGTAGCTTCCCATGTGTAGGTGGTTCTTCCCAGTGTTTTCTTCCCACACTAGTTCTATCAGCCACCATGTATGGCCTAACATGTGCTGAAAAATGGCATTAAACCCCACAACAACAACAACAAACTCAGTAGACTCTACTGGCACATTTTGCAATGACAGATCTGGATCTTTGCATTTGCAGTTGGATCTGATTTATGCACAAGTACCTGTGGTACCTTGGTACATTATGGTACTTTGGTACAGTATGAGACTTTGGTACATTATAGTACCTTGGTACATTATGGTACTTTGGCATGGTATGAGATTTTGGTACATTATGGTACTTTGGTACAGGATGAGACTTTGGTACATTATTGTACCTTGGTACATTATGGTACTTTAGCACAGTATGAGACTTTGGTACATTATAGTACCTTGGTACATTATGGTACTTTGGTACAGTATGAGACTTTGGTACATTATAGTACATTGGTACATTATGGTACTTTGGCATGGTATGAGATTTTGGTACATTATGGTATTTTGGTACAGTATGAGACTTTGGTACAATATTGTACCTTGTACATTATGGTACTTTGGCACAGTATGAGACTTTGGTACAGTATTTCACCCATAATAAGACCAGGTGGTCTGCCAAATAAATTTGTGAAAAAGTTGGGGACATGTCTATTCCTTCAAGTTTTACCAAAGTATGGTCAAAATGGGGAGCATGCTTTCCATTAGGCATGGCCTCATCAATGAATAAATATGGTAAATAAATTATAAATCAAATATCTTATTTTAAAAAAGAGTGTTCAAATATGGAGAAAAATTTCCTCGAACAATCAAAACAATTCTAATGTTTGAGCACAGCAGATGTCAAGCAAACATACACTGCAACCCAGCATAATCCTGTGCAAGAATGCAGAAAAATTATTACTACTTTTTCAGACCATTTCATGGCTTTATCTGATCCAGTTGGAACAAATGTTCTGCGTTCCCCATTTGCTGTATACGAAGGCCGTGCTTGTGTTGCTTTTAATAACAAAGCCTTGTTGAACGAGAACAATGGGCTGAGAACTCAATTCAGGGTCATTGTCAGGTTCGAGATGACATCAGGAGAACAGTCAGAAAAATTGTTTGGTGTGAAGGAAGTCTCTGCTGATGATTGGCAGTCAACACAAATCCAGATCCCTGACCTGATTAATATAACTGGATTCTGGGTTGATTTTGTTGCATATGATGGAAAAGGATATTTTGCTGTAGACAATGTGGTGCTAAAACCTGGTGAATGTCCAATACCAAGTAAGTGTTGTCCATTTTCTTCTACTCAACCTCTTCAATAGTTATCATATCCCAAGACTACATGGAATATATATATATATATATAGAGAGAGAGAGAGAGAGAGAGAGAGAGAGAGAGATTAGTTAATGTAACAGAAGATCAGAAAAATATACATGCTTTATTGAAAAATAAAGCATGGACATTTTTCTGATCTGACAGATTCACACATACACACATATATATATATAGAGAGAGAGAGAGACCTTTCAAGTGGAAAATATATATATATATATATATATATATATATACATACATACATACATACATACACACACACACACACACACATATATATATATATATATATATATATATATATATATATATATATATATATATATATGTATGTATGTATGTATGTATACAGTCCTTTCAAGTGCACTGGATCAAGCATGGGATTGCATGTGTTAGGGACTGATTAAGATAATTGCAACACAAACACAAATTGCACTATTTCAGCTGGAATGAGTGTGCAGCTTCACTAGCCAAGTTGAAGCTGACCGCTTGAAACAACATTTGTAAACTTATATTCCTGTATAAGTAGTTACATAAACTTTTGTTTGTTCATTGCTAGTCTTGGCTCTGTTGAGTGTCTGCCTTTGAAAAAGGCTCCACTGAGTCAAAACCACTTTAAGGCTATCTTGAAACTAGGCTTGCACTGTTCATTACCATTTTATTGGATATATATATATATATATATATATATATATATATATATATATATATATATATATGAGAGAGAGAGAGAGAGTTATCTCTTGACTACAATGTTACTTACGTAGCAACAAACCCATGTCATATTAGTATCATATTGCATGCATATGATATCAGCATTTGTAATATTTCACTTTCATATTAAATAGTATCAGCATTTACAATGTTACAGTTTTGTGTTTCTATAGCAGTGTAACAATGTTACAGCCATACCTACAATGTTAAAGTTTTGTGTTCCTATAGCAGTGTAACAATATTACAGCCATAACTACAATGTTACAGTTTTGTGTTCCTATAGCAGTGTAACAATATTACAGCCATAACTACAATGTCACAGTTTTGTGTTCATGTATCAGCATTTACAATGTTAAAGTTCTCTGCTCAAGTAGCAACATTTACAATGTCACAACTTGGTATGTCACAACTTGGTATATGTCACAACTTGGTATTCAGATAACAGTATTTGTAATGTTCCAGTTTGTGCTCACATTTTTAAAAGTCACAATTTCTTTAACATTTGCTAGCTTAAAGGTGGGGCATTTTTTCTATGTCAATTGTTTCACACATCTACTTCATGCATTCCCAAGTTAAATGTCATGTTCCATTGAACTCCTGGAACAACATCACTCTTTGGCGTAAGTATATGACTCTTAAGAGTGGATTCTTGTCACACCTGTTTAACACCATTGTCAGTCTGAATGCATGTATTAATAGAGGATGAAAATTTGGATAAATACTTAAATTTGGATCCAGATTGGTAGAAAATAAACTTTGAAGTCAGAATTTTTCATCTGTCAATAGCTTTTAATTATAATTTGTACAAATGATAAGAAACAAATTGTACTGAGTGTCATTTTGACTTTGCTTCTTTTTAGTCATTGTGACCTATGGAGTTTTTGTTCCATTTGCAGCTGTAATAGTCTTCTTTTCTAGCTGCATTGCTTTAATTTAGTTTTTGTGGCACATTGTGTCATTTGAAAAGAAGAAAAACTGACATTTTTGTCACAGATTCATTCATTCATTAATTAGGGAAGTGGTCATATCTTTTCAAGTATATCATTATTTATTGGGCTTTAAATTTGTGGTTTGTGGAAACTATAAAATCCATAAAATTTGGCACCCCAATATATAGAAATGAAATACAGTCATTTAGTAACAATAAATTGATGCCCCATTTTTGAAAAAAAATTGCGATCTAGTTTTTAGGATTTAAAATATTAAAATTTTGAATTGATCAATGCAAATATATGCGATACCTCAGGAATGGAGATTTTGTTCTTCTTTTCCATAATATTTTCTAAATAAAACACTCCCTCACTATAATGCACCTCATTATAGCATTTACAAATGGCAGGCATGATCATGGATCCAGTTTTATCGTGTACTAGTGAATTTATACAAAAATAAGTCCCATTAAATTATATCACTGTAGAAAGAAAGCATCAGAATTTCTGAGGAAATAGCAAATAAAAATTTGATATACATGTATATATATATATGGACTTATGGCACTGGCATATATATCGGTATACATGTATGGCATTTGTTTTCCTTTTTCCTTGGATATACTCTGACACTTTCTTTCTAGAGTGATAGGATTGCAAAGGCCTTTGGTATAATATAATATACTTCATTTTAAGACAGTATAGTCTGGGACTCACATAGACAATATTATAATGAAGGAGTACTGAATGAAAAAATAATGACCAAAGAAATTCTTCAGTTTCAGGCCAATTTCGTTAAAAGTGGTATTTTATATAAGAATGAATACAAAATAATCTGTTTTAAATTTCCCAACACTACTCATATATGGACTTCATGTAATAATGTTTGTTGTCATTACTGGAATATTATATACTTATTCCTCTATGATACCATAATTACAGTCATTTTTAATTACATTACATTTTTTCACTAGTTTTACACTATTTTTACCATGACTGCATTACACTGTTTTCATTTCTGTACCAGCTTGTGCTGCGGATAAATTTGCCTGCATTGAGAAATGTATCCCACTAGAAATGGAATGCAACAAGAAAATGGACTGTGCAAATGGAAGGGATGAGAAAGTGTCATGCAGTAAGTATATAATTTTTGGTGTACCTGCCTGACATTAGCATCTTATGGGTATTCCATCCAAAATGGCATATTAGGGTCGAAAGGCAGGTTTTTATTTAGACCAATTTGGCAGGGTTACCCCATAATTCACTTCATATTAATGTGTATTTTCAGTAAAGAACATCAACCCAGTTTAATTCCATACTTTAGCATGGCATTATGGCATTTTCTTTCAATTCATTACCTTAAATTCTTTTAAACTGCTAAACTGAGATTCTCCAAATTAGTTGTTTTTGTTGTATTTTGGGTATGTGTCTGCTAGAGGAGTGCATGTCATCCAAGACTGCCATCGCCCACCAAAATAATAAGTCTTTTACATGCTTTAATAAAAAATAAATGACTTTGTACAAAGTCAAAAAACTACAAACAAAATATAATGTATGAATCAGACATTAAATATTGTATCTTCATGCTGATGAATTTCATAGAATTCCCCCATTGTAAATTCTCAGTGCATTTGATATAACATTTTATTTTGTAATGTAATGATAAGGGCAGTGACATAAATTGCAGGTTGTATTGCATTACAGGTAAATTTTTCATGGCAGTGAAAATAATACCCTAATACTTTTCTATGTTGTTGAAGCATGTACATTTTGCAAGTGATATAAAGTCAACTTGACTGTACAAAACATATTTCTGTCATTTCAAGGAGAATATATGTTGGTCATAATACAAAAACAGCCCTAGCTTGTACAAAGCAATTGACTCTGTTATGTCAGGTAGGTCATCTGTTGGTCATAATACAAAAAACACCCACAAACCTAGCTTGTACAAAGCATGTGTCTATGTCATGTCAGGTAGGTCATCTGTTGGTCATAATACAAAAACAGCCCTAGCTTGTACAAAGCAACTGACTTTGTCATGTCAGGTAGGTCATCTGTTGGTCATAATACAAAAACAGCCCTAGCTTGTACAAAAGCAATTGACTCTGTCATGTCAGGTAGGTCATCTGTTGGTCATAATACAAAAACAGCCCTAGCTTGTACAAAAGCAATTGACTTTGTCATGTCAGGTAGGTCATCTGTTGGTCATAATACAAAAACAGCCCTAGCTTGTACAAAAGCAATTGACTCTGTTATGTCAGGTAGGTCATCTGTTGGTCATAATACAAAAACAGCCCTAGCTTGTACAAAGCAATTGACTCTGTTATGTCAGGTAGGTCATCTGTTGGTCATAATACAAAAAACAGCCCTAGCTTGTACAAAGCAATTGACTTTGTCATGTCAGGTAGGTCATCTGTTGGTCATAATACAAAAACAGCCCTAGCTTGTACAAAGCAATTAACTTTGTCATGTCAGGTAGGTCATCTGTTGGTCATAATACAAAAAACACCCACAAACCTAGCTTGTACAAAGCATGTGTCTATGTCATGTCAAGTAGGTCATCTGTTGGTTGTGGTACAAAAAACACCCACAAATCTAGCTTGCACAAAGCATGTGTCTATGTCATGTCAAGTAGGTCATCTGTTGGTTGTGGTACAAAAAACACCCACAAACCTAGCTTGCACAAAGCATGTGTCTATGTCATGTCAAGTAGGTCATCTGTTGGTTGTGGTACAAAAAACACCCACAAACCTAGCTTGTACAAAGCATATGTCTCTGTCATGTCAAATTGGTCATCTGTTGGTCATAATACAAAAACACCCACAAACCTAGCTTGTACAAAGCATGTGTCTCTGTCATGTCAAATTGGTCATCTGTTGGTCATAATACAAAAAACACCCACAAACCTAGCTTGTACAAAGCATGTGTCTCTGTCATGTCAAGTAGGTCATCTGTTGGTCATAATACAAAAAACACCCACAAACCTAGCTTGCACAAAGCATGTGTCTATGTCATGTCAAGTAGGTCATCTGTTAGTTGTGGTACAAAAAACACCCACAAACCTAGCTTGTACAAAGCATATGTCTCTGTCATGTCAAATTGGTCATCTGTTGGTCATAATACAAAACACACCCACAAACCTAGCTTGTACAAAGCATGTGTCTCTGTCATGGCAAGTAGGTTATCTGTTGGTTGTGGTACAAAGGCACCTCTGATTCTGCATAATTTGTTTCTTTCATGTCAACCTGGGAATTTGTTTGTTGTGATACAAAAATGAACCCTAAGTTGTACAAAATGTGTGTCATTTCAACTAGGTGATCTGTTGGTTGTGGCACAAAATCTACCCTGGATTATATAAACCCTTATGTCAATGTAATTTCAAGAAGTCGATCTGTTAGTTGCAGTACAATGTCAACCCTAAGTTATGCAAACCCTTTGTCACTGTCATTTCAAGTAGAGTTTCAGATGGATGTGATACAAAATCAACCCTAGATTGTGCAAAATATTTGTCTCTGTCCACTCAAGCGGTAGTTCCAACTAATTTGTGTGCTTACCTTTTCTTGCCTGCAAAATTGAAACCAAGACTGTCACTCATTTTAATGCCACTCATTTTAATACCACTCATTTTAACACCACTCATTTTAATACTACTATCTTCTCTGCTATTTGCATGAGCAGCATTACTTCCAGCAATTGAAATTGCTCATGAATTTCCAAGTGTTATTGCCCTGCCACTAACAGCTTTCAAGTTTTCGGAAGAACATGGTAGTTTTGCATCACATTATAATCAGCATTATATGATGAAGGTCAGGCACAATCTGAACTTGTCTACATTTGATATAAAAGAAATTATTGAATACTTACACCTAATACAAAAAGAATGGATCTTGTTATCAAGTATATTGTAAATAGTGATATGTATGTTATTGACGTACTATTTTTTTTCCCAGAGCAATCTATTTCATGTGACTTTGAGACGGATTATCATTGTGGATACCAGAACATGTCTTATGATGCTTTGAATGCTGGCTGGGCATGGATCAGCAATCAGACTCTAGATATGTGGAATGTTACAGGGTATATTGTCGATGAAAGGAATAAAAATGGTGAGAGCATTTCCTGTACGAAAACTTCCACCCTGACTTTAACCAGATTCCAGGTGGAATTTTAAAGTGGATTTCACTTAAAGCCAAGATTCCACTTATTATAAATTTTGGGTGGGTTCAGGGCGGATTCAGGGTGGAATACAACCTGAAATATGCAAATTAGTCCATCTATTACTAGGTGGAATTTGTTTATTCTAAGTGAAGTTAATATTATGGGCAGTTTGGTCATGCAGAAGGATAAAATCTGGACTCCTATCTTTTGCTCTTGATCTACTATTAGAGCGTCTTGACCCAACATTTGGACAGATATAAAATTTATCTGAATTGTTATAAAGCTTTTCCAGTCTTGTGATATTTTCACCAGACCTGATTTGAAATCTCAGACCTCAGATCTGATCCTTAAATTGGAGATATTCTTTGCTTAGAAAAATGGAATCTCAAAATTTTGAGTTTCTTTTCTGGAAATTTGTAAACACATACAAATTCTACATGCCATGTTAAACTGTTGCTAGACTTTAATGATGTAATTTAACTGTTTTGACCTTACTTTCACTTATAGGTCATTTCCTTATGGCCACCCTTTATGATAAGTATGATGTCATCACAGTGGAATCCCCATATGAGTATCATGCAGAAGAAAAGTGTCTGAGATTCTCTTATTTTGGGAATGGAGAGTTAAAGATTGGCATGTTTGGAGGATCAGAATGGTCTCTTGTTGAGGATGCAGAGCCATTCGTGTGGCGGAAACGGCAGGTGGGTATTATTACAAAAACTTCATTGATTTCATATGTAACAACCAGGGCAGGTTTGTATACCAGATCCAAATTTGATGCTTTGATATACTAACGAGCTAGTCACAAATTAATTACTCATTATTTTGATGTTTCTAAATTGTTAAAAATTTGGTACAGAATATATTTGCTTCTAATAATTTTTGAAAAGAAAGAACTCCCACTGGTATGACAAAAGATATGAATTTTACTAATGAAGAAGGGTTTCACCAACATTTTTCCCTGGAGAGTATAGAGGTTAGAATTGTGTTTTCATCAAAAGGGAAGTTAATGTTTTCATTCTATCCACTACTTATTGGATTGTATAAAAGCTTGTATAAGATACATATCAGTTTAATGTAACAGTATGCCCTTATTTTATTATTTTCACCCAAAAGGAAAGGAAAAGAGCTTCACATGAATGAAGACAACATTATAATTGTGGCTATATTTAAGTGGCATAGATGCTCGATGGGATCAACCTATGATGAACCTACTGGAGACAAGTTGGAATGCCATAATTCCATCCATTGTCTCAATAGTTCAATATACAATCAATGCTCCTTCTGTAGATTGGAATGGCTAAATGTATAAACTTCTCCAAATCCTCAGATTCTGAAGGCAGTTCAGGAACCAAAGGAATACAATCTCAGTGTCTCCCCATCCTGATTACTCCCATACAGAAAAATCTCACCAATTCACATGAACTGCTCATAAGCTGCACATGAGAACTGCAAGCTCATGTGTGTAGTTTGTTAGATCTTGGCCATTCCAATCAACAGAAGGAGCATTGATTGTAAGCCAAGTAAAAAGTAACCTGATTTTCACATGTGCAGATTTTTCTCACATGAGAATTTAAATTTTCACATGAGAAAGATGAACTTAGAAACATTCTTTTCCATTACATACAACCATGTTTGAAAATAAGGCAGAGTTCTAATTTCTCATGTGAGTTATTATGTGAGAAACTTGGACTTTGATTCTTGTTTCAAATTATTCAAAGTTGGATTTTCTCATGTGAGTAAATGCACGAGCAGTTTGGACTTAAATATTTTGTGCAAATGTTGGATGTCAAGCATCCTGATTATTGTCAAATAGACATCATTTCTATTTTGCACTTGCTGTTGATGTGTTTTTAAAAAAATTAAAACATCTGTTAATTTATTTTCTCCTTGTGAGTTTTAGTCTTACCTTGACCCAACAGTCTACCTGTATTTCAACGTATTAATGTTCACTGTTCATAAAACGAAACAATTCAGCATTAAGGTCTTCGTGGTTGATGTTTAATTCAGTGATCTGTAAAAAGGTGAAATGTTCCTCTCCCAAAAATATGCAGTTTACGTATATTAAAAGGAAATAAACCTTTGATCCCAAAATGAATGCTACATAAAATAAACATATGATTCAACCTCTTTATTCAGAATTTATCAAACTTCTCAAACTCAACTATAAAATTGTAAAACAAAGACATATCTGGAAAAAATAAACACTGATGCACAGTCCTTTTGGCTTAATAAACTCTCAATTCCATTTCCAGAAGATTTGGAAAACCATATAGACTACATCTTTTTTTTCCACTTAGAAATTTATCAAACATCTCAAACTTCACTATAGAAATTTTTCTTTCACTTAGATATTTATCAAACTTCTCAAACTCCACTATAAAATTGTAAAACAAAGATATTCCTGGATAAAATAAATACTTATGCACAGTCCTTTTGGCTTAATAAACTCTCAAGTCCATTTCCAGAAGATTTGGAGAACCATATAGACTACATCTTTTTTTTCCACTTAGAAATTTATCAAACATCTCAAACTCCACTATAGAAATTTTTCTTTCACTTAGATATTTATCAAACGTCTCAAACTTCACTATAGAAATTTTTCTTTCACTTAGATATTTATCAAACTTCTGGAACTCCACTATAAAATTGTAAAACAAAGATATATCTGGAAAAAATAAATACTTATGCACAGTCCTTTTGGCTTAATAAACTCTCAAGTCCATTTCCAGAAGATTTGGAGAATCATATAGACTACATCTTTTTCTTCCATGCACAAAAGTCAATAAAATCTTATACTGACTGAATTGTGTAATTTGGCTTATTACAGGCAACGATGTACTCCATTAGTCTTTTTTTCCAGTGACCTTATTGTGTGGAGATACAAATCCACCTTCTCTATTAGCTGTCACTGGATTCACTATTGTTGAAACTAAATTATGATTGCCATTGAATGATATGTACTGTACATAAAATTTAATAAGTCCATAAGAAACTGCCTAATCATGTCATGTTTGGTTGTGTAGTGTTTTGCACTCTTTTACACATGTATATTCTTGGCATTGGAAAATCTTTGTTATTTTCAGTCATTTAAATATGCTGATCATGTCATTTCAAAGTTTATAAAAGAATTTTGCTACTGAAATAATCTCGAGACAAATCACTGCCATTTCCATTAACTTGTTTGTGACCCAGGTTATCTGAGTACACAGAGGAAGAACTGGCTTGTTAGAACCAGTAGAGTCCTATGGGGCATGGCTAAGCTTACAGTGTAACTGTCAGTCATACATTAGTATGAAATACTAAAAGTATTACTTTATACTACAGTGACTGACATTTATATTGTAATATATTGTATATTGTACAAGCCCCTGTGCGTAAAAAAAAAATGTTTGCTAATAATTCACTCTTTTTCGTGCCTCAAATGAACTCAGCAGATGCTGATGTAGTATAAATGCAGAATAGCACTTTAAAACCCAAAAGACAGAAATTTGTGTGCAGGCTATGTTCACTTAGAAAGGACCACGCTATTTAGATAGAAAGCTATTTAATATTCTCCTGCAACATGTTTGCTCTTACTTATTTCTGTGACCGCACGAGTGTGGATATTGTTAACAAAAAAGAAACCAATATTAACATCTAGTGATGTCCACGTCAGTACTGATATTAATGTCCAGTATGAAACAGAAGACATTGACATGAGTTTTTAGGGCTGCATATTAGAAGATTCAATGATTATGGAAGACTTGTTCTTTGCCGAGAAAGAGGTAACTTATGTTTACTCAGTTTCTTTTAAAATATTTTGCATATGGAATGATCAAAGTGGATAACCTGAATCATCGACATTATAAGTGTAAGCATACATTTGGTCATTTAAAAATAAGCTAAGGTTTTACTTCAGATTTTACTTAAAGATATAATTCAACCTCTTGTTGCTAAAAATGATTGCTACACCACATGATCATCAAATACTACTTGACATCCTTTGTGTTCAACAACACTGTCTCTAAACTTATTTATGCCTTCCACAATTCAACTGTGCAGCCATGTCTGCCTGCCTTCCCCCCCAGTAATTCTGTAGGCGCCTCAGTGAGGAGCCATTGCATTACCGATTGAACCCAGTCACTTGGAATTTTAAATCCTATCAGAATTTGGACAAACATAAATGTTCTTTGTATTATTTTATTGCTGATTGGATGGAGCAAGTTCAGCATACGTGACTGTGAACCAAATGCAGTAGCTCAATTCATGATTTTATTTCTAAAAGACATTTGCCCTGTCTGTGAAGTCTCTTGATTGACAGAAATCTGTTAAAAGCATTTGTACATTAAAAATGGTGAAAATGAGTTTGTTTCTTTTATAACTGACAAAATACATGTATTGTTCAAGCATTCATTTTCAGCCAAATATAAGAATATTCACTGTTCATAGTGGTGATGCATATGTGTGTATGTATCCTGTATGTGATTAAAATTAAATTCCATAGCTATTTCTTAAGGAACAACAAAATGTGTTCAGCGCTTTCTTCTTGTCCACATGTGCAAAACATGATTTAGTTTTTTAAAAATCACTATTTAAGCTACATCAGTTGGTTCCCAGTTGGTTCCCAGTTAGACATGCTGAACTTGTAGCACCCAAACACCAACATAATAATATGAAGAAATTTTGTATTATCTTGATTTAAGATTTTGAGTGTATGGGTTACTTATTTTGTTTCAATCAGTAACACATTTCATATTTCATAGATGAATTATGGCAGGCTGAAATTAATTCTTATAGCATCATTCTGCACAAAGGATGTTGAATTATAGCATTCCATGATTGAGTGGTGTAGGTCTCATTATTAGAAGGAACAGTTTGAATTATGTCTTGTATCTACTTTGGCACAAAACCATGGTACATTTTAAATATTAATAATTTATGCTTATAACATCGAAATTATAGGCTATCAGACCCGGTTTCTTCATAAAACAGTGCCTGCTACATGCACTTGGTACCACCTACTACTATTCTTGCAGCCTCCAATTTTTTTAAAATAATTCAGGACAACACTTCACTTTTGTAATGATGAGAAATGTTCTTACCACAACTGTAAGCTATGTTGAAATGTTTATGTCTGTTAGGTAATCTGGAATGCCAAACACCATCAAACACTTTGCTTAATATATTTAATCAAAAAGATCCAGAATAACATCCTTTCCCAGGACTCCTCCAGTGGCCCAAGTGGTTAGAGCATCCGCCTCAGATGCAGGAGGTCATTGCTTCGATCCATGGCCAAATCACAACAAAGACTTATAAAAGTGGTACTAACAGCTGCCTTGCTAGCCGCTCAACATTAATAGGTTAGTGTTAGGACTGGTCAGCCTGATGTCAGGATAATGTGACTTGGTGGAACGTGATGCCACTTGTCTGAGGAATGATGCCCCAGTGCTAGACATCACTATAAACTGCCACTCTGCAGACATCGTAGCAGTATGACTGAATTTTGTTTAAAGCTGTGTTAAAAATCCATATCATGCACACACAAGATCATTAATGAAAATTACAAGAGAGCAGTCTTTGAGACTTACCAATTGTTATTTACACAGCATAGAGGATGTGGTTTCAAATATGTTTTACAGTGACACATTTCTGGATCACCTGCTTTCTTGAGAACTTTCTCTGCATTTTGTAGAATTTGGGTTTTACTGGCAGCTGATGTGATGGAAAAAAATAGATGTGATGATGAACAACTCATCTGTTATAATATCTCATTAAGTATGTACAGTGATGGATCAAATTGGCAATCTAAAGATGCCAGTTTTCAGGTGTATAAATCATTTGAAGGTTGATGCCCACACTCCACTCTGAAATATTTTTAATTAGGCTAGAATATTCATTAGTGTTCTGTCTAAACATATATATTTGTAAATCTATAAATCTCTTCAAAAGATGTAAACGTCTATCTTCTAATTTCACTCCTTTTTTCTGTTTCATCGTATAAATCACCCAGCCATGTACATTAGCTGAAGTTGAAGTGTCAGAACTACATTTTAATACTTCAATTTGAAATATTTCTTTTCAGGTTAATGTCCCTGTTGGTGATGCAAGGGTACAATTTAAAGTTAAGGCACCTTGGAATCAACGAGACAACATTCCTGTTATTAGTGGCATTGATAATATTCATCTGTTAGATGGACCGTGCGTCATCAATAAGATCAGTAAGAATTCTTAGTGGTAAATCATGACATATTCTGCAGAATAAACATGCCCAGCATCTATTTAAAACATCCAACATCTAAAGTATGGTTTTTCTCTCTGAGTATACTTTCGAGAGCTATACAGTTTTTAGCTGTTGATGTAATCCACTCGAGACAACAACAAAAAAATACAGTATTATGACTCAGTACTTTGGAAACTAAGTAGGGCTAAAGTCATTTTCTGAGGAAAGGAATTGTGTGTTCAGCAACATTTTTAAAGTGCTCACTAACATGGCATTTGTAACAGTTTTGTTCTGAAATTGTCATTGTCTAGATATCTTGTTTGTACGGAAGTCAAGGATATATTGTATATAAATATGGAAGTGAAAGAATGAAGTTTTGTTCACTTGATAGAATTACTTTATCTAAGTTAAACATAGGTACTTATATTTTTAATTTACGCTGTTTATTTTAAAGTCAAATGTGATATCTTAATGTCATTTAAATTTTGCAGAAATATAATAAAACCTGACCTACTTTGGACCTAATATAAATTTACTGTGGATATCTAAGATTTACTAAATCTACAATACTTTAAAAGTGATTATGTACTAAGTCTCTAATTACACTCATTATTGCCTTTATATAAAAATGATGTCTTTCTACTCACTGTTTTATCATAAAGTTTGTTTCTACAAATTTTGTATTCATAGTGTTTGTCATACCACAGTTTGCTGTAATTGGTCCAGTGGAACAAACTGATCTTCATTAATTTCAAACTGGCAAAGATATCATTTTAAAATATTTGTTAAAATTTTTTAAAAGGGTGAGATGGTCTTATCTTCAGACATGGGCTTATCCTCAGATTTGTGCTTATTGTCAGACATGAGCTTATCCTTGGATATAGGCTTATTCTTAAACATGGACTTAATGTATGACATGGGATTTTCCTTGGACATGGGCTTATACTTTGACATGAGCTTTTCCTCAGACATGAGCTAACTCTTTGACAATGATCTTATCATTAGGCATGGGTTTTAAAATTCTTTGCCATGGACTTCTCCTAAGACATGGACATATTTTTTGACATGGGCTTTTCCTTAGACATGTGATTATCTTTAAATATGAACCTAATTTTGTATATTGGCTTATCTTTAGACAGGCACACTGTTATCTTTCACCTGTTTTTTTCCTTAGACATGGGCTTGTTCTTTAACATGTGTACCGCTCCGGTGGCCTAGTGGTTAGAGCGTCCGCCTCAGATGCAGGAGGTCATGGGTTCAATCCCTGGCCGAGTCATACCAAAGACTTACAAAAATGGTACTAACAGCAGCCTTGCTTGGCGCTCAGCATTAAGAGGTTAGTGTTAGGACTGGTCAGCCCAGAGTCAGGATAATGTGACTGGGTGGGACATCATGCTACATGTCTGCGGCATGATGCCCCAGTGCTAGACATCACTATAAACTGCCACAATGCAGACATCATAGCGATATGACTGAAAAATTGTTAAAGCTACATTAAAAATCTAAATCACAACACAACACACACACATTTTTTAACATGCACTTTTCCTTAGAAATTGGCTTATTCTTTGACATGGACTTATTAGTTGACATGGGCTTATCATGAAATAAATGTGGTACTTTCAAAATACAGTTGTTCCTCATGTGAAAAAACTCTTTAGCATTCCACAGTTCACTCTTTTGACTAGGATGTATTCAAGCTAATGGAATACATACCTGTGTTATTACCTCCTGCTGGAAACCATGTAAAAATATATCACCTGTTGGATAGTATGCTGGCATATCAGGTCTACCCTGTTTGTTATCGTTAGGAATTCCAGCAGGCATTGTTTGCCTAATCTGACTTGATCATTAGGAATTCTAGCAGGCATTGTGTGCCTAATCTGACTTGATCGTTAGGAATTCTAGCAGGCATTGTGTGCCTAATCTGACTTGATCGTTAGGAATTCTAGCAGGCATTTGTGTGCCTAATCTGACTTGATCGTTAGGAATTCTAGCAGGCATTGTGTGCCTAATCTGACTTGATCGTTAGGAATTCTAGCAGGCATTGTGTGCCTAATCTGACTTGATCGTTAGGAATTCTAGCAGGCATTGTGTGCCTAATCTGACTTGATTGTTAGGAATTCTAGCAGGCATTGTGTGCCTAATCTGACCTGATCGTTAGGAATTCTAGCAGCCATTGTGTGCCTAATCTGAACTGATCATTAGGAATTCTAGCAGGCATTGTATGCCTAATCTGACTTGATCTATTAGCACTTTTTACAATTGCAGTTATGGGTCTGTTGGATGTACATTAAACTATTACATGTAGAGTACGTACTTGCATGGTTAATCAATGTGTGTGAGTCTTGTGTAAAATCATAGGCCTTGAGTCACTTTTAGTGCAGATTAATTTTCACATGCAGTACTTATGGTTTGGTTAGTCATTAAAGTTAGAATTACTTCCCATCAAATATTAGTTCTCTTGTTGTCATTGCAAGATTTCATTAATAAACTAAATCTTCGTACAAAAAATTACAGTCTTAAAATATTAGAGCCAGAACTATTAATGTGTATTAGTTTATTTCAGTCAGTGGATCACATATTGGATTGAGACTATTCTGTTTTTTCAAAGGTAAAAGTCGACGCAGAGAGTGATTAAATCATATGATCTTAAGCAACAATGAACAAGATTAAAGTTTCTCCGTTACAACTGCACTCAGACTGTCATAGAAAAATGCATAAAAATGATTGTTCTGATAAATACATCAAAAGAGCTATAAGATTTAGTCAGTGTCATCTGGTATTAGCAGCTGCCTCAGTTGGCACTCAGCATTAAGAGGTTAGTGTTAGGACTGGTTGGCCTGTTGTTAGGATAATGTGACTGGGTGGAAATGATGCTACATGTCTGCGGCATGATGCCCCAGTGATTGACATCACTTTAAACTGCTACACTGCAGACATCATAGCAATATGACTGAATTGATTTAAAAGCTACATTAAAATTCCAAAACACGCACCCTATCACATGGTAATGGCTAATCATAACCAAATTGGGGAAAAAACTAAACTGAACAGAAAGGTCAAGGACAAAACATTTTGCATTTTCAATAGATTATTGAATACATCACTGAAAAGGTTTTGGAGTAGCCCAGATAATAACCAATGGCAAAAAAAAATGTTTTCTATTGTGTATGATTTTGGCAAGAAGTTAGGCTGACCCTTTGCATGGAAGCTACTTACATGTTATCACCTTTCATATATTTTAATTGGCTCAGACAATTAATCTGTTAATTAGCTAATACAATCATGGCAGAAGACTATTAAGGGCTCAAAAGTTATCAAAATCAATAGACCTTAGCTGCTCAGCAGTGGTTTGTATTTGTTACGGTTTTGCCACTCGTATGCATTTTGCACCAGATATTGTTTTTATAGTGACAAAACATGACAAAATATATGTTTGTTTTATAATTAGTTGTTGTTGTTGTTGATGTAGGGTTTAACACCATTTTCAGCACATGATAGGCTATACATGGCGGCCAGTATTAATGGTGGAGGAAGAACCCTGGAAAACTCCGGAAAGAACCACCGACCCACGAGAAGCTACTGGCAAGCTTTCTCATATACACACATTGGCTGAATCTGAGACTTGAACCCAAGCAGACAGAGGTGAGATGGCAGTGATCCGTAACGGACAGCGCTTTAGACCATTCAGCCACTCGGGGTCCCTTTAAAATTAGTGAAAATGTTGTTATATCTATTACAAATTTCCATGAACAAACTACATTTCATTGTTCTAGAATAAGTGAAATATCAAGTTTTCATTACCAATTTTAATCATGAACAAACAAGTTTATAATGCTAGAACAAATATCAAGCTTTCATTACCAATTTTGATCTGAATGCTAATCCAATTGGAGGCTAATTTTATATTTTCTGTAGGAAGAATAATTGGATCATACCCGCCTCCATGTTATAAGTGGGTTTGAGAGTTACTGTGTGTGCTGAAGTGAGGGATCAGTGTAATTCATGTTAATGTATTTGACGTAATAGTTCCTCTGTCACTTAAAAGTAATTGGTAAATTTCATGAGGCTACAAAACATCCTAATAAGCACATGCCAGTGATGTTAAACAGTGTAAATTCACTTTGTGATGGTTTGGAACACTCCACTCTGTGGTCTGTTTTTTTTCTTCCAATGAAGTCATGTCAACCAAGACACATTTAAGTCTTTTCAGACCTATTAACTCACATGGTTGTGAGAAAATCTTTATGAGGTTTGTTGCAACTGTTTCTTGTTTTCCATACTGCATGCTATTTTACAAGCTCAGCAATCCAGTTTTGACCAATGACTGGAGTATGGGCTTATTAAGGTACATGTATGTGCCAGTAGTTGGTGTAATATGGTACTTGATTTCAATTTCAGATTGTTCTGGAGGTTTGCTACCATGTTCAGATAACTCGAGGTGCATACGATCAAGTCAGATTTGTGACAAAATCAATGACTGCCTGGATGGTTCTGATGAATCAGAGGATTTCTGTCGTAAGTATTTGTTCTGTTGTTTCTTTATATTGCTCAGCGCTGGCTAAGTGGTTGGAATATTTGACTCGCTCTCAGTAGGATGCATGTTTGATTCCTATCCAGGCCAAGCCTTGTTACCTGCTATGGTCTGGCTCTGAGCAAGGCATCGTATGTATCCCAATTGCTTCAACAAAGTCATGTGTGTTTGATATACCATTAAACTCGCATTGTCAATGGCAACAACATTGTCTATTAAATGTACAAAAGTGAATTCTTCATTAAACTTGCCTCTCTGCCCATCCGTCCCTTTTTATGAACAGAAATCAGTATAAGTTTCATGCAGACCTTTGGAATGGTAAACCTGAGCTGGATTTTGTACATTGCCAGTATCCATTGACAGTGGAAGACATTCTTTTTGAATTTATCGCTTCCATCCCATGAGTCAAGGTTTTAGATTTAGCTCAGTGAAGAAACTGTTTGATGGTACAACACCAGTAAAACTCTTAGACTTTCCAACTGAATATGATTTATATCAGAAATTTAAATACTATAGATTAAGGACTTTCTACTTTTATCTTCTATTTTATATACCTGGTTAGGATTTTTTTATACATACAGGTATATGCTGACTTACCCAATTTTGATATGCCCTAAATTTGTGTTAATGCAATTTCATATGATTTTTTTCAAATCTATTTTTTTAATGAATACTTAGAACAATAAAGAAATTTTTGTTTAAAACTAAAAATGTATTATTCATATATGGCTAAAAGGAATTGTATTATACATAACTGAATTACATATTTTTCAACAAGAGTTCCAGGCAGTGAAACAAAACATTTTGAATTACACAATTTTGAATTATGTCTTTACTTATTAACTTTTGTATGAGTTTATATTGTCTCAGATGCTAAGCATTCTGGATTTATGAATTTTGCTGAAAATTCCGAATTCTTAATTATATTGATGTCATTCTGGAAAATTAAAACTATGTGTCAAAATTTTCAACAGAAGTTATTTTGTTAACACAGGTATGGATAAGGCTCTTCAGCACCAATACATTACATGTAGTCTGAAATACTTTGGATCATTCCTACCGTTTACTGGCTTCAGTGTCCTTCATGTTACAAAATTACATTTGAATTGCAGCTGATATATCTAACAAGAGAATCATTTTGCTTCAGTCTCACAAAGGTTGGGTTCAGTCCAAGGTTGATTAATGATAGATGCTCCTGTGTAAAATTAGTAATGTATGCAACTACCATGTGGGCTCAGCAAATTCCAACTTTTCTGTATGTACTGAGAACTCCTATCCCAACATAATGGCTGAAATATCTAACTTAGGGTAGGAAAGGTCTCTAAATATCTAATATAGGGTAGGAAAGTTCTCTAAATATCTAACATAGGGTAGGAAAGGTCTCTAAATATCTAACATTGGGTAGGAAAGTCTCTAAATATCTAACATTGGGTAGGAAAGTCTCTAAATATCTAACATTGGGTAGGAAAGTCTCTAAATATCTAATATAGGGTAGGAAAGGTCTCTAAATATCTAACATAGGGGAGGAAAGGTCTCTAAATATCTAACATAGGGGAGGAAAGGTCTCTAAATATCTAACATTGGGTAGGAAAGTCTCTAAATATCTAACATTGGGTAGGAAAGTCTCTAAATATCTAACATTGGGTAGGAAAGTCTCTAAATATCTAATATAGGGTAGGAAAGTTCTCTAAATATCTAACATAGGGGAGGAAAGGTCTCTAAATATCTAACATTGGGTAGGAAAGTCTCTAAATATCTAATATAGGGTAGGAAAGTTCTCTAAATATCTAACATAGGGTAGGAAAGGTCTATAAATATCTATCATAGGGTAGGAAAGGTCTGTAAATATCTTACATAGGGTAGGAAAGGTCTCTAAATATCTTACACAGGGTAGGAAAGGTCTCTAAATATCTAACATAGGGTAGGAAAGTTCTCTAAATATCTAACATAGGGGAGGAAAGGTCTCTAAATATCTAACATAGGGTAGGAAAGTTCTCTAAATATCTAACATAGGGGAGGAAAGTTCTCTAAATATCTAACATAGGGTAGGAAAGGTCTCTAAATATCTAACATAGGGGAGGAAAGTTCTCTAAATATCTAACATAGGGGAGGAAAGTTCTCTAAATATCTAACATAGGGTAGGAAAGGTCTCTAAATATCTAATATAGGGTAGGAAAGTTCTCTAAATATCTAACATAGGGGAGGAAAGATCTCTAAATATCTAACATAGGGTAGGAAAGGTCTATAAATATCTATCATAGGGTAGGAAAGGTCTCTAAATATCTAACATAGGGTAGGAAAGATCTCTAAATATTTAACATAGGGTAGGAAAGATCTCTAAATATCTATCATAGGGTAGGAAAGGTCTCTAAATATCTTACATAGGGTAGGAAAGGTCTCTAAATATCTTACACAGGGTAGGAAAGGTCTCTAAATATCTAACATAGGGTAGGAAAGTTCTCTAAATATCTAACATAGGGGAGGAAAGGTCTCTAAATATCTAACATAGGGTAGGAAAGTTCTCTAAATATTTAACATAGGGTAAGGAAAGATCTCTAAATATCTATCATAGGGTAGGAAAGGTCTCTAAATATCTTACATAGGGTAGGAAAGGTCTCTAAATATCTAACATAGGGTAGGAAAGTTCTCTAAATATCTAACATAGGGGAGGAAAGGTCTCTAAATATCTAATATAGGGTAGGAAAGGTCTATAAATATTTAACATAGGGTAGGAAAGATCTCTAAATATCTAACATAGGGTAGGAAAGTTCTCTAAATATTTAACATAGGGTAAGGAAAGATCTCTAAATATCTAACATAGGGTAGGAAAGGTCTCTAAATATCTAACATAGGGTAGGAAAGTTCTCTAAATATTTAACATAGGGTAAGGAAAGATCTCTAAATATCTAACATAGGGTAGGAAAGGTCTCTAAATATCTTACATAGGGTAGGAAAGGTCTCTAAATATCTAACATAGGGTAGGAAAGTTCTCTACATATCTAACATAGGGGAGGAAAGGTCTCTAAATATCTAATATAGGGTAGGAAAGGTCTATAAATATTTAACATAGGGTAAGGAAAGATCTCTAAATATCTAACATAGGGTAGGAAAGATCTATAAATATCTAATATAGGGTAGGAAAGGTCTATAAATATTTAACATAGGGTAGGAAAGATCTCTAAATATCTAACATAGGGTAGGAAAGATCTCTAAATATCTATCATAGGGTAGGAAAGGTCTATAAATATCTTACATAGGGTAGGAAAGGTCTCTAAATATCTAACATAGGGTAGGAAAGGTCTATAAATATCTAACATAGGGGAGGAAAGGTCTCTAAATATCTAATATAGGGTAGAAAAGTTCTCTAAATATCTAACATAGGGTAGGAAAGGTCTATAAATATCTAACATAGGGTAGGAAAGGTCTATAAATATCTAACATAGGGTAGGAAAGTTCTCTAAATATCTAACATAGGGTAGCAAAGGTCTATAAATATCTAACATAGGGTAGGAAAGGTCTATAAATATCTAACATAGGGTAGGAAAGGTCTCTAAATATCTAACATAGGGTAGGAAAGTTCTCTAAATATCTAACATAGGGTAGGAAAGGTCTCTAAATATCTAACATAGGGTAGGAAAGGTCTATAAATATCTAACATAGGGTAGGAAAGTTCTCTAAATATCTAACATAGGGTAGGAAAGTTCTCTAAATATCTAACATAGGGTAGGAAAGGTCTATAAATATCTAACATAGGGTAGGAAAGTTCTCTAAATATCTAACATAGGGTAGGAAAGGTCTATGAATATCTAACATAGGGTAGGAAAGGTCTATAAATATCTAACATAGGGTTGGAAAGGTCTATGAATATCTAACATAGGGTAGGAAAGGTCTATAAATATCTAACATACGGTAGGAAAGGTCTATAAATATCTAACATAGGGTAGGAAAGGTCTCTAAATATCTAATATAGGGTAGGAAAGGTCTATAAATATCTAACATTGGGTAGGAAAGGTCTCTAAATATCTAACATAGGGTAGGAAAGGTCTCTAAATATCTAACATAGGGTAGGAAAGTTCTCTAAATATCTAACATAGGGTAGGAAAGTTCTCTAAATATCTAACATAGGGTAGGAAAGGTCTATAAATATCTAATATAGGGTAGGAAAGGTCTCTAAATATCTAACATAGGGTAGGAAAGTTCTCTAAATATCTAACATAGGGTAGGAAAGTTCTCTAAATATCTAACATAGGGTAGGAAAGGTCTCTAAATATCTAACATAGGGTAGGAAAGGTCTCTAAATATCTAACATAGGGTAGGAAAAGTCTATAAATATCTAACATAGGGTAGGAAAGGTCTCTAAATATCTAACATAGGGTAGGAAAGGTCTCTAAATATCTAACATAGGGTAGGAAAGTTCTCTAAATATCTAACATAGGGTAGGAAAGGTCTCTAAATATCTAACATAGGGTAGGAAAGTTCTCTAAATATCTAACATAGGGGAGGAAAGGTCTATAAATATCTAACATAGGGTAGGAAAGGTCTCTAAATCTCTAACATAGGGTAGGAAAGTTCTCTAAATATCTAACATAGGGTAGAAAAGGTCTATAAATATCTAATATAGGGTAGGAAAGGTCTATAAATATCTAACATAGGGTAGGAAAGGTCTATGAATATCTAACATAGGGTAGGAATGGTCTCTACATATCTAACATAGGGTAGGAAAGTTTCTCAATAAAAGTCAGAATGTACATAAGTAGAAACCACTTTATTTGACTCTTATTTGTATAAAAATGGCTTCGCTGCAATGAAAAGAAAGATGCAGATATTTTTTTGAGAAAAACTAATGTTGGTTAATGTTTTGATCAAAAATAATGATCAAGTAAGTAAAGATTTTGGAATTGGAGAAATGGATTCATCATTAGATCTTAATTATAATGGTGTTGAGAATCATAGGAGACATAACATACTTCTTCAGGAGCATTTTACTTATAACAAATGTATTTTTCCATGTCTGGATAGTTTGCCTATCTGAATAGGCTGCCTGTCTGGATGGAAAGCCTATCTTATTGGGCTGCCTGTCTGGATGGAAAGCTTATCTTATTGGGCTGCCTGTTTGGATGGAAAGCCTATCTTATTGGGCTGCCTGTCTGGATGGAAAGCTTATCTTATTGGGCTGCCTGTTTGGATGGAAAGCCTATCTTATTGGGCTGCCTGTCTGGATGGAAAGCTTATCTTATTGGGCTGCCTATCTGGATGGAAAGCCTATCTTATTGGGCTGCCTGTCTGGATGGAAAGCCTATCTTATAAAGCTTATCTTATTGGGTTGCCTGTTTGGATGGAAAGCCTATCTTATTGGGCTGCCTGTCTGGATGGAAAGCTTATCTTATTCGGCTGCCTGTCTGGATGGAAGGCTTATCTTTTTGGGCTGTCTGTTTGGATGGAAAGCTTATCTTATTGGACTGTCTGTTTGGATGGAAAGCTTATCTTATTGGGCTGCCTGTTTGGATGGAAAGCTTATCTTATTGGGCTCCCTGTTTGGATGGAAAGCCTATCTTATTAGGCTGCCTGTCTGGATGGAAAGCCTATCTTATTGGGCTGCCTGTCTGGATGGAAAGCTTATCTGGACAGAATGCCTGTCTGGATGGGATGCTTATCTAGATGGGTTGTCTGTCTGTCTGGATTGTCTATGATTCCTGTTTAACATTGTTTATAGGTTGGCATCTCTACTTTATATTTGTGTAGCCATACATTCACCATACACTAAATAGCCAGGATTGTGATGATGTCACATCAAACAGTACATACAGATTGACTATTAATGATGTGACTTCACAAAAATATTATAAAAGATATCATAATTCATAGTAATGATAATTGATATGGTTTGTTTAAGTACACAATGATTTGAAGCAGACAATACAATAGGCTAGCAGTCCAAATTCATTTTCAAGTGTTGATAATTGTTATTTTCAAATTAACAAAACTGCTTGCTTTTTATATTTTTGAGGTGTTTTAATTTCACATTGCATATGAGATTATTTCAGGTATATTAATGGACTTGTTTTAGGTTACTTTATTACAATAAAGACTTGATTGTGAATTTTGATTGACATCTGCGGATACAGCTGAAGCTTTTGAATTTTCTATACATCTAGTCACCCCCAAAAAATGAAACAGTTTCTTTTGAGTGACACTGTTCTAGATATGTGAGCAATGGTCTTTGTTCATTTCTTTGCCTTGAGTGAGACTGTTCTAGAGATGTAAGCAATGGTCTTTGTGTATTTCTTTGCCTTGAGTGAGACTGTTCTAGATATGTGAGCACTGGTCTTTGTGTATTTCTTTGCCTTGAGTGAGACTGTTCTAGATATGTGAGCAGTGGTCTTTGTGTATTTCTTTGCCTTGAGTGAGACTGTTCTAGATATGTGAGCAATGGTCTTTGTGTATTTCTTTGCCTTGAGTGAGACTGTTCTAGATATGTGAGCAATGGTCTTTGTGTATTTCTTTGCCTTGAGTGAGACTGTTCTAGATATGTGAGCAATGGCCTTTGTTCATTTCTTTGCCTTGAGTGAGACTGTTCTAGAGATGTAAGCAATGGTCTTTGTGTATTTCTTTGCCTTGAGTGAGACTGTTCTAGAGATGTAAGCAATGGTCTTTGTGTATTTCTTTGCCTTGAGTGAGACTGTTCTAGATATGTGAGCAATGGTCTTTGTGTATTTCTTTGCCTTGAGTGAGACTGTTCTAGATATGTGAGCAATGGTCTTTGTGTATTTCTTTGCCTTGAGTGAGACTGTTCTAGATATGTGAGCAATGGTCTTTGTGTATTTCTTTGCCTTGAGTGAGACTTCTAGATATGTAAGCAGTGGTCTTTGTTCATTTCTTTGCCTTGAGTGAGACTGTTCTAGAGATGTAAGCAATGGTCTTTGTGTATTTCTTTGCCTTGAGTGAGACTGTTCTAGATATGTAAGCAATGGTCTTTGTTCATTTCTTTTCCTTGAGTGAGACTTTCTAGAGATGTAAGCAGTGGTCTCAGGGTATGTCTTTTTACTAACAAAGTGTACTCATGATGAAATCTCACACTACCACTGATGCATGAGGAACTGAGATCAGTAATGGTGGAATAAGCGGGACAGGAACAAGTTTCATATTATTTCCTTTCTAAATTCCTAATTTCACTCTTATGCTGAGATCTCCAAACCCAAAATGTACCCAAGTATATGTAAGAGAACAGTGACATGATGTTTTACAGTATTTGATTTACTTACAGCTGTCCCAGTGACATGATGTTTTGCAGTTTGATTTTAATACAGCTGTCTCATTTACTTGTTGTACAGTATTTGTTTTTATTACAGCTGTCTGTTACATGATGGTTTACATTATTTGATTTTATTGCAGCTGTCTCAATGACATGTTTTACAGTTTGACTTTGTTACAGCTAACCCAGTGACATGATGTTTTACAGTATCTGATTTTATTACAGCTGTCTCAATATTTTATTACAGCTGTCTCAATGACATGTTTTACAGTAGTTGATTTTATTACAGCTGTCTCTATGACATGGTGTTTTACAGTATTTGATTTTATTACAGCTGTCTCAATGACATGATGTTTTACAGTTTTATTTTATTACAGCTGTCTCAATGACATGATGTTTTACAGTATTTTATTTTTTAAAGGTTTGGTAGACTACCTTAGGTTGGGGTGGGGTGCTCCCAGTATTATCTTTAATTATAACAGAAGACCCACCCTGGCTCTTTTTTGTTAGAAATTAAAGTAGTGATAGAGATGCAAAGCTCTGAGCCCCCAGTCAATGATGCTGACAGTTAAAGTACTGAATACACAAAAGGTGGAATTCATATAAACAACAAATTTAATGCCATTCAATAACATATAGTCCTTCCTCAAATGAAATTCAATATTCAAAACCCTATCACTCGTCTTTCACTCGACCAAGTGACAGCCTATTTCATCATCTGACTTAGTGTGATAGATTTTCCTACTGTCCTGTGCTTCTACACATTTGTAGTATTTCTTGACTGGTACCCAGTACCCCTTAGGTCCAACAACCACCTCCTTCACCATTCCAATTCCTCCATTTCCATTTTATCCTTTTCTTGTCTCCCAGAGACTCGGGACCAACTGTACCAGGGTATTTCTCTTCTCTGTCTCCTACAACTCCTCTGGTCCCTAAAAGCTTCCTGTCTGAACACACCCAAGGACATTAGCATATTCCTCTAGCTATCTAGTCTCACACTAAACAACAATCTGTCATCAGATAAGCCATTACCTTCTTTGGTCACGCATTCGTGTTCATTGAAATACCCATACTTTATGGTTTGGTATACATGGTATCAACTGCTTATCATGCAGATATCAATAGATTTCATCACATCGGTATATATAGATTCTCAATCTTATTATACAGAACAATATCACATAATCAGACGTATTTCTGTATATTACACTTCTACAAAGTGTACACAGATTTCCACATATCCATGTGCTGATATATCTTTAGACATTATAATCCTACAAATTATGCAGATAGTCAAATACCCCCATTAACTAATGTTGCACACTGCAACCATTATACAAAGTTATAATTCAATTCAACATTTGCAAATCTAGAATATCACATGAATAAATGCACGAGGTTACTACGAATTAACCAAATAGCGAATTACAATATTAATTCTTTACATAAACATTGCTCATATCTCAAAATATACATGTATATCAAACACTACAAAAGAATCAAACCCTACATGTGGTAATTCTATGTACTAACAATTCTAGTAATGATGTATACATACTGCACATAATTAAAGTACAATTACTTTGCCGCAATAGATTGTGACAATCGAGCAAATGAGTCAATGACCTGTCTGAAGTTCCTTTGTAATTCCCAGAATAACAATGTTTCCCGCCAATTTCGAATGACGTCGGAGTAGCTTATAACTTCCTTATGTAATTCTCGCAAGATGGTTTAGTGACTACTGACATTTAGTTTCAAGACACTAGATTTAAACTTGTGATTCCAATGGTGGCCACGCCTTGCTCAAGTCTGAGTGGATGTCGATTTACCCATGGTCTACATAATTAATAGACATTGCGTCCCCCCCACCGGCAGTCAGTCAAGGGTGGATTTACGACAAGGGTGGATTTACGACCCCCACTTGATGTTCCTTTCATCCCAAACCCTGGCAATTTATGACACTTACCTATGAATCGCATGCAGCCAAATAAGGTGCCAGTAACAAGTTCCTATGGCCATGTTATATACAACTGGCTTCTCACCTATCCTTTTGATGTTGGCTTACACTATCGTAACATAAGCCGGCTGACCAGCTGTGTACACATCGCTTTGACACTCATTGTTCACAAAGCAGACACTCGCAATATTTATGAAGCGAATAATTAGCCTCAGGGTCTAGCATATACATGTTGCAATCTGGCTATTATTCCTTACTTATAACGTGACAGATTTTATTACATCTGTCTCAATGACATGATGTTTAATAGTTTGATTTTATTACAGCTATCTCAATGACATGATGTTTTACAGTTTGATTTTATTACAGCTTTCTCCATGACATGATGTTTTACAGTATTTGATTTTCTTACAGCTGGTTCAATGGCTTGCCAGTTTGAGAACATTTACCAGTGTAGGTACACAAACCTTCAGCCCAGTGCCTCATGGTATCAGAGATCTGGGGATTTCTTCAAATTGCCACCATATGATCACACGTATGGCAATGATACAGGTAATATAAATCCACATATTTCAGTGTCATTAAAGCAAATTTCACATCATTCCACATTTATTAATTTACTGCATGATTATGGTGTCATGTTTTCAGTAATTACTGTGTGGATATCAGCAGTTACATTAATTCAGTTTCTGGGATATCAGAATGGCTTCTTAAGTGGGAAAGTTTTTTTTGGAGACAATGGGAACTTCATGTAATTAGGGGGCTCCCATTCAGAGTAGACATCAGATTTATCATTTCTGAAGAATTTGAAGGCCATTTAGACATAATCTTTGGACTTGCATTTTAAACAATTTATCTAAGAAGTCTTATTTTAGATGGATACATTATTGTATATTTTAGTGTGAAGGCCAGACATCACATTAATGATATTGATCAAGGACTGTTCTCTATATATTTACACAGGAAGTTTAGAATGTCACTTTTCTCCATATATATATATATATATATATATATATATATATATATATATATATATATATATATATATATATATATATACCTTCATCCATCCTATTAAAATAAAAAGTATTCTGTTTTTTCAGTTCTTATTGGAGCTTTAAATTAGAATTTTGCTATGGTATTTTAGGTTTAAATCATTTTACAAGGGAAACACATTGGCTATACCATTGTCCTGACAATTGGCCCATATCTTGTGCTTAGCAATAAATAAATAAAAATGCATTAATATTTACTGAAATTTGATAAGTGTTAGGACTAAATTAGTGTAACCATAGTGTTTATGTAATCTCTGTTAGCTGTGTATGATTTACACCTGGAGAGAGAGAGAGAGAGAGAGATAATTTGATTAGTGTTAGGACTAAATTAGTGTAACCATAGTGTTATGTAATCTATTAGCTATGTATGATTTACATCTGGAGAGTGAGAGAGATAATTTGATTAGTGTTAGGACTAAATTAGTGTAACCATAGTGTTATGTAATCTGTTAGCTATGTATGATTTACATCTGGAGAGAGAGAGAGATAATTTGATTAGTGTTAGGACTAAATTAGTGTAACCATAGTGTTATGTAATCTCTGTTAGCTATGTATGATTTACATCTGGAGAGAGAGAGAGATAATTTGATTAGTGTTAGGACTAAATTAGTGTAACCATAGTGTTATGTAATCTGTTAGCTATGTATGATTTACATCTGGATAGAGAGAGAGATAATTTGATTAGTGTTAGGACTAAATTAGTGTAACCATAGTGTTATGTAATCTCTGTTAGCTATGTATGATTTACATCTGGAGAGAGAGAGAGAGATAATTTGATTAGTGTTAGGACTAAATTAGTGTAACCATAGTGTTATGTAATCTCTGTTAGCTATGTATGATTTACATCTGGAGAGAGAGAGAGAGATAATTTGATTAGTGTTAGGACTAAATTAGTGTAACCATAGTGTTATGTAATCTCTGTTAGCTGTGTATGATTTACATCTGGAGAGAGAGAGAGATAATTTGATTAGTGTTAGGACTAAATTAGTGTAACCATAGTGTTATGTAATCTGTTAGCTATGTATGATTTACACCTGGAGAGAGAGAGATAATTTGATTAGTGTTAGGACAAAATTAGTGTAACCATAGTGTTATGTAATCTGTTAGCTATGTATGATTTACATCTGGAGAGAGAGAGAGATAATTTGATTAGTGTTAGGACTAAATTAGTGTAACCATGGTGTTATGTAATCTGTTAGCTATGTATGATTTGCATCTGAAGAGAGAGGGAGATAATTTGATTAGTGTTAGGACTAAATTAGTGTAACGATAGTGTTATGTAATCTTTGTTAGCTATGTATGATTTACACCTGGAGAGAGAGAGAGAGAGAGAGATAATTTGATTAGTGTTAGGACTAAATTAGTGTAACCATAGTGTTATGTAATCTCTGTTAGCTATGTATGATTTACACCTGGAGAGAGAGAGATAATTTGTAGATCTGCTGGTCACTGAACAGAACATTGCCTGACATCAGCTCTTGTTTTATGGCATCCATTCACTAACAGATGCAATTGCTTGACATGGTTTTTTTGATCTGGCATCTGTCTATTAGCGTATTCATTTGCCTGACATCAGTTCCTGTTGATGTGGCATCCATCCATTAGCTTATTCAATTGCCTGTCATGAGTTATTGTTGATCTGGCAACCATTCATGAGCTGATGCAATTATCTGACATCAGTTCTTGTTAATCTCACATCCATCCATTAGTTTACACATTTGATTGACATCATTATTTGTTGATATGGCATCCTTCCAGTTCATGCAATTGTCTGACATCAGTTCTTGTTGATACGGCATCCTTCCAGTTCATGCAATTGTCTGACATCAGTTCTTGTTGATATGGCATCCTTCCAGTTCATGCAATTGTCTGACATCAGTTCTTGTTGATATGGCATCCTTCCAGTTCATGCAATTGTCTGACATCAGTTCTTGTTGATATGGCATCCTTCCAGTTCATGCAATTGTCTGACATCAGTTCTTGTTGATATGGCATCCTTCCAGTTCATGCAATTGTCTGACATCAGTTCTTGTTGATATGGCATCCTTCCAGTTCATGCAGTTGTCTGACATCAGTTCTTGTTGATATGGCATCCTTCCAGTTCATGCATTTGCCTGACATCAGTTCTTGTTGATATGGCATCCTTCCAGTTCATGCAATTGTCTGACATCAGTTCTTGTTGATATGGCATCCTTCCAGTTCATGCAGTTGTCTGACATCAGTTCTTGTTGATATGGCATCCTTCCAGTTCATACAATTGTCTGACATCAGTTCTTGTTGATATGGCATCCTTCCAGTTCATGCAGTTGTCTGACATCAGTTCTTGTTGATATGGCATCCTTCCAGTTCATGCAATTGTCTGACATCAGTTCTTGTTGATCTGGCATCCTTCCAGTTCATGCAATTGTCTGACATCAGTTCTTGTTGATGTGGCATCCTTCCAGTTCATGCAATTGTCTGACATCAGTTCTTGTTGATATGGCATCCTTCCAGTTCATGCAGTTTTCTGACATCAGTTCTTGTTGATATGGCATCCTTCCAGTTCATGCAATTGTCTGACATCAGTTTTTGTTGATATAGCATCTATCTATCAGCTTATGCAATTGTTTGACAACTGTTCATGATCTTCTGGCATCCATGCATTAACTAATGCCATTTCTTGCCATCAGTTCTCTGACATCATCTATTAGCTAATTGCCTGACATCAGTTTGAAATCATCTGCCATCCATCTATTTGCACAAGCTATCACTTCTTCTCTTAAGCTGCAGGGATGAATGTATTGAAAATGTGCATACACATTCATCACTGGATCTATTTGTTCATAAAGACAAAATGGTTCACCATAAATATGCATCATGGCTGCCAAAGCAGCCCTCTTAAAAATCTTACCAGTGCTTCTTCTCCTGAATGGATGGTCACATTGATACTGAAAGACTTCATACAATGTCAGGTTGTTCCTGAATATAAAAGACGTCAATTTGACACACATTTTAGCCACAATGGTGATCATCTTTAAAATCTTTGTACCAGTTCTTCTAATGGAGGGTTATATGAACATCAGGTATATGCTAAAAGACTTCTTATCATGTCCAGTTGTTCCTAAATGAAAAAGGTTCTGACATTAATTACATCTTGAAAATCTTGCAAGAGATATATTTATGGAGCAACTGGTCATTTGGAGTGAGGTTATCACTAAAAGATGTCTTAAGATATCTGGCTCATCCTAAATATAAATGGTGGTGACCAGACATTCAACATGATAACCGTGTTTGCCACAGCAGCAGATGGCCATTAACCAACATTTAAAACAATCCCACAAAAAGTTACACTTCTTTGTAATATTATATTGTTCCCATCTTTAACCCTTTACCTCATGCAAGCACCTTTGGATGCCTCTACTACATTCACATGGAAGCGCCTTTGGATGCCTATACTCCATTCGATGCAAGCGCCTTTTGATGCCTCTACTCCATTTGCATGGAACCTGCTGTGAACATCAGACATTTGTAGCAAGTTTTCGTAGTGCCACCTTTGGGGAAGACCCCTATTAGATACCTCATTCATTGCTGTGAATGACCATTATGTCAGATCATATGGTCGCTGTTTATGCTCTGGTCAAAATGTGCTATTTAAAGTAACTGGGTCTTACTCTCCACTCTCCAAAATGGAGGTCACAGATTTTGTTTAGTACTTTTCACTATTAGAATCACAACTATGAAAGCTTCAATAACTTAGGTAGAGGCTCTGATATTGATGTGGGTAGCAATTACTTTTTATAAATTATCAAATTCAGATGACTTAGTAATGTAGATGCAGACAAAGAACTTCTAAATTTTGAGTATGAGAAATGGCAGCTACAGTTGGTCACGCAGCTTCACTGACTTGATGGTGAATGAGTTCTCTTAAGATTTTAAAGGACATCAAAAAATTCTTACGTGAAAAATATTTACACAGCTATGATGATCAGACTTTACTCATAAGTTTTTCCATATATAATAGATGTGTACCAAAAATGTAAACTGGTTAAAATAGCAGTTAAACGTAACATACACTACACTGCTTAAAGTTAACAGGCAGGCCTATGTTTATGGAGTTGAGTAGGTAACAGGTGTTCTATTTATAGTGCACTGCACTGAGTAACTTGGCTACATATGTATCAAAATACTAAAAAGCCATACACTCTATGAGGTAAAGGGTTAAATGATGCTAAAGCATGCCTCTAAAATGGATGCCTTGACAGCCATCCTGAAAAACTTGAAAGGAATGCTTCTGCTGAAGGGATGGTAAGAGGCAATCAAAACATTGCTAGCAATATGTAGCTGATTCTGAATGACTTCCAACATGGCACCATAGTGGCCATTGCAAACATTTGGTTATCACTACTCCTCTTGACAGGGTTATCAAAACATAAATAAACACATGAAACATATAATCTGAATGAAATTGGTACCAGTCTGACTACCTACATTCAAACACATTTGTAAAACTGTTTTGCATAGCAGACTTAATTGAACTTGGCATCAAGTCAAAGGTCATTGCTTGCATTTGTATACATTGTTTGGCTTTTATATTCACAATGACTTGTACATAGCAAATGAATTTTATTTAGTTTCATTCCAGTGAACAAGTTTATAGCATCTCTGAAAGTGATTTTAGGATCAAATGTTTTGACTTGTGACTTTAGTTTTAGTGTTCGTCTGAAATGGTCAATATAATTAACAGTACAGATACAGATCTGCTGTTATATTATATGATAACAGATCATGGTCAACAATGACATCATAAAGGGAAAGTGTTGTTTAGTAACATATCTGCAATTGTATAATATGATGACAGATCATGGTCAACAATGACATCTGAAAGGGAACATGTAGTTTAGTAACATATCTGCAATTATATAATATGATGACAGATCATGGTCAACAATGAAATCCTAAAGAGAACATGTAGTTTAGTAACATATCTGCAGTTGTATAATATGATGACAGATCATGGTCAACAATGACAGATCATTGTCAACAATGACATCATGAAAGGAATGTGCAGTTTAGTAACATATCTGCAATTCTATAATATGATGACAGATCATGGTCAACAATTAAATCATAAAAGGAACATGTAGTTTAGTAACATATCTGCAATTCTATAATATGATAACAGATCATTGTCAACAATGACATCATAAAGGGAAAGTGTTGTTTAGTAACATATCTGCAATTGTATAATATGATGACAGATCATGGTCAACAATGACATCAGAAAGGGAACATGTAGTTTAGTAACATATCTGCAATTGTATAATATAATGACAGATCATTGTCACCAATGACATCATAAAGGGAATGTGCAGTTAGTGACATATCTGCAATTATATAATATGATGACAGATCATGGTCAACAATGAAATCATAAAGGGAATGTGTAGTTTAGTAACATATCTGCAGTTGTATAATATGATGACAGATCATGGTCAACAATGACAGATCATGGTCAACAATGACATAATAAAGGGAATTTATAGTTTAGTAACATATCTGCAATTATATAATATGTTGACAGATCAGGATCTGCACTGTTCATTTGTGATTGTAGATATATCTGACAGCACAGACCCTAACCTGCCTTCATATAATGTGGTGACAAATCAGTGTGTACACTGTTCAGCGGGCCTCAAGTCCCTGAGTGGTCTAAAGTGCTAACTGTTCCAGATCACTGCCATCTCACCTATGTCTGCGTGGGTCTCAGGATCAGCTAACATGGGAAGGTGAGAAAGCCTGCCAGTAGCTTCTTGTGGGTTGGTGGTTCTTCCTGGGGTTTTCCCAGGTTCTTCCTCCACCAGTTATACTGGCCACCATGTATAGCCTATATTGTGCTGAAAAATGGCATTAAACCCTACAACAACAACAACAATAACAACAACAGCAACACTGTTCAGCTGCTGTCATAAATCGACCTTTATCTGCCATTGTATAATTTGCTAATATGTCAGGGTATGTACTGTTCATTTAAAATATTAGTGTAGACTAGGCTTCATTGTATAGTGTGATGACAGATCAGAATATGCACTGTTCATATGTAATCATAAATAAAAACAAGCATTTTAGACCCTGTTCTGATATTCATCTGATGGGTCAGGATATACACTGTTCATTTCAAGTCAGGATATACACTGTTCATTTCAAATGACAAAGTAGAACAGCAGGGCACTAATCTGTTATCCTATAAAGTGAAGACAGATCAGGGTATACACTGCTCATTTCAATTGATATATAGAACCAACATTGTAGGCCATGATCTGCCTTAATATAGTTTGGTGACAGATAGAGATATTTACTGTTCATATCAGGTCATAAATGGAAGCAAACACAGTAAACAGTCATGTTCCACTGTATATTGTATTGATGTGTTTGCATCTACACTGCTCACTTAAAATTATAAACATAAGAGAGCACCATTGTATTATTCAAAAACAGATTAGTGTCTGCTATAAAGTTTGAAAATTACAAACAGTAAAAATGGAATTTTCACTGACAATGCCATTATATAATATGATTACAGATCATGGTCTTGCAATGAGATGACACTGATGGTCTTACACTGTGATGGCATGGCATGGCCATACAGGGGGCCCCGAGTGGCTGAGTGGTCTAAAGCGCTCACCGTTCCGGATCACTGCCATCTCACCTCTGTCTGCGTGGGTTCGAATCCAAGGCTCGGATAGTGTGGGTACGTGAGAAAGCCTGCCAGTAGCTTCTCGTGGGTTGGTGGTTCTTCCCTGGGGTTTCCAGGGTTCTTCCTCCACCAGTTATACTGGCCGCCATGTATAGCCTATATTACGCTGAAAATGGCGTTAAACCCTAGAACAACAACAACAACAACATGGCATACAATAAGATATGCCAAATTGTAGTCTTACAGTGTGATGACAGTTCAGGGTTCTATATTGTGATGACAGATGATCCTACAATGTGACAGATCATCATCTTATAATGTGATGAGATTATGGTCTTACAATGTGATGACAGATCATGTTTATATGATGTGATGACAGATCATGGTCTTTTCAGTGTGATGACAGATTATTGTCTTACAATGTGAGGAGATTATGGTCTTGCAGTGTGATGACAGATCATGGTCTTACAATGTGATGACAGGTCATGGTCTCACAATGTGATGACAGATCATGGTCTTACAATTTGGTGATAGTTATTGATCTTATAATGTAATGACAGATCATTGTCTTACTATATGATGACATATCATTGTCTACACTGTTCATTTGAAATGGAACAAATGGCATAGGTACTGGTCTGCGATCATATAATTAGTTAAGAGATCAGAACCATGCATTTTTAGAACTATAAATGGAACAGTGTTTTCTCTTATCTGCTATCATGCTAGGTTATGGTAGATTAGTATCCATGCCATTTCAATTGAAGTGTGCAAATATAGTCTTTTTTTTCTTTCAGGACACTTCATGGTTGCCTACAACTATTCTGACTTGGCGGTGTATTATAATAAAATATCTTTTTTTTTTGGCCGAGACTACCCAAGCAGACTTGAGTATTTAACTGCCATACTGTCTTCACCAAGAGAACACTTCACGACTGAGTCGTGTGTATACTTCTACTACTATCTTAATGGTACAGCTGTAAGACCAAACCCCCTCTCAGCTCAACTCTATGTGTATGTCAATGGTAGCAGTGGAAGAAGGCTGGCATGGTAATTATACTTTTTATTTCAGCATCTGCTTGTTTAATACTATAATTCTAATTATTTATTTCAAGAGGGTAACTTAATAAATTAAATATTCTTCTTTAAAGTGTTCGATAAAACCTTATGGAAATAGTTGTGGTTGTAGGGTTTAACGCCATTTTTCAGTACAAGATACACTATGCATGGTAGCCAGTATAAATGGTGGAAGAAAAACCCGGGAAAACCCCTGAAAAAACCATCAACCAACAACAAGCTACTGGCAAGCTTTCTCACATACCTACATTGGCCAAATCCGAGACTCGAACCCATGCAGACAAAAGTGAGATGGTAGCGATCTGTAATGGTGAGCACTTTAGACCACTCAGCCACTCAAGGCCCCCCCCCCCCCAAGGACTTGGCTCCTGTCTAATCCCCCTCTCTCACATACATATATACATACATACATACATACATACATGCACACACACACATTCATACATTAAGTAAATACTGTTGCATGTATATTGAAAAGTAAAAGTGCAACCTAAATAATAAACAATGAGTAAACAATTTTGTATAAACTTAAGTTACAAATGCATTGGTTGACCTCTGCCAATTAAGTCAGATTCTCTAAATGTTATCTGCAATTGAAAACATAGTCACCAACCATCTTAAGCAGTTATTTTTGAAACACACTTTAATTGTTTAAATTTGTGGTGATGATTATTCTGTTCAGATGAGAACAAATTATCAGCAGCAGAATTCTGTTACCATGGCATGTTTACACAACTTGTCTGCTAGTTGAAAAATATTTAATATCGTATACCATTCAACGCATCAAGCCTAAGTTCCAGCAGCCTCATTTTCCCATCCCTACAGGCAAATTTGAATAGAATATCTGCCAAATTAGAGATAACTTGCCTCGATACAATCATTATTACAGTATGTATACTATGCTTTATAGTATTTTTATGAACTTTCTTCTGTTTTAACATATTTGTAATACAAAAAATTGTTATAGTTTATTTTAAGAACAGAGACTTATGAATATTCTTCCATTTTGCATTATATGTTCAACATAATTATTGTTGTTGCTTGTGAAATGTGAATTTTCTTCCATTAGTTTTAACATATCTGCAATATAAATATTGTTTTAGTTTATTTTAAGAACAATGGCTTCTGAATTTTCTTCCAATTTATTGTTATAATTTTTTCAATATAAATATCATTATAGTTTGTGACTAGTAAATTTTCTTCTTTTTTCACTCATTTTAGTATAAATATTATTATAATTTATTATATGAACACTAACTTGAAAACATATTGTCAATATAAATTGTGTTATAGTTTGTTAACTGTGAATTTCCCTTCCATTTATTATTAGCATATTTTAAGAAAAAATATTTACCAGAGCAGCTAGGTAATATAGCTGTGAGAAATTAGTCAATATTGTGACAATACCTAGTCCATGGAGTTAGCTTATTGAATCCAGCTATAAGTCCCAATGGGCAAGTGTAAGTCTAGTGATAAGTCCCACTGAGCAAGTATAAGTCCAGTGATAAGTCCCATTGGGCAAGTATAAGTCCACAGATAAGTCCCATTGGGCAAGTATAAGTCCAGTGATAAGTCCCATTGGGCAAGTATAAGCCTGGTGATAAGTCCCATTGGGCAATTATAAGTCCAGTGATAAGTTCCACTGGGCAAGTATAAGTCCAGTGATAAGTCCCATTGGGCAAGTCTTAAAAAAATTTTACTCTTACAAAACCAGTTCAATGACCCCATATTTTACTCATTTTAAATTTTAACTCACTAAAATTGAGTGTTGGTTAAGTTATTTTACTCATTTTAATTTTTAACTCACTAAAATTTAGTGTTGGTTAAGTTGATTTAAATTTGAGCAGTCTCAAATTGTCTTTCGTTTTGACAGCAGCTTATCTGAGATTTTTTAAAAAATCAAAATGACAAAAACAAGACATTTTGTATGTACAAGACAAATTATAGTTATCACATTATCTGAGTCATACCTTCAATCCTATCAGAAAATACTGTTGCAAAAAGTTTTGAAAATTGGGGCAGGTTTCAGTGCTGTACCAGTTAAGCATGCACAAGACCCAGGGATGGCACTTTCAACTTGAAGTTAATCACCCATGGATTCAATTTTGAATTTTTAACATTTTCATAAACTATTTGAGTAATTAGAGTGCCCTGGCTTATATTTTGAAATATATGGTTCCCTGGGTGTCATATATGTTTAATTGGAACTGCCCATATCATTTGGTAAGATTCTTTCTTTTAAAGAAACTTTGGCAAAATTGAATTGATGTAGGGAATTGTCTTGTCATTTGGAAAATGATAATGTTTATCTAAACTAGAAACAACCAGATAAGTCTTTTAAAAATGTTACATTCTCACCCACACAGATATAATATGATCACATAAATAGAACTATTAATCACTGATTAAATTTATTACAGTTGTTACAAGTAATAGGTGTGAACATATACACAGAACCATCAATGACTTGTTACAATTATTACATATACACAGAACCATCAATGACTTGTTACAATTATTACATTTACACATAACCATCAATGAATTGTTACAATTATTACATTTACACATAACCATCAATGAATTGTTACAATTATTACATTTATTGCCAAAAATAGGTATGATCATGTAAACAGAACTGTCAATGGCTGGTTGAAGGGCTGGGTACCTCTTAAGCCAGGAAATGCCAACATTATTTTTGAAGCAAAGACTGTAACCACCACTACAATCTGGCCAGGAGTTGTAGCCCTTGATGATGTGTCTGTTATCACTGGACCTTGTCCGGCCTACCCAGATTGTGGCCCAGATACATTCCGATGTACCACAACCAGAGTTTGCATAGCAGTCGACATGCAGTGTGATGGTAGCATTGATTGTGTAGATGGCTCAGACGAGGAAAATTGCATCAGTGAGTTTTCCTTTTGCCTTCCTATCCTTGCTTCACTGTCTCTGCTGGTTTCACTGTTTCTTTCTAGGGAATGAAATGAAATAACTTCAATTGAAATATATTTTTAGGTCTACATACTAATCAAGTACAAATTGTTTGAACAGAATTCTAATTTTTGGATGTGTATGTCTGAATGATCTTTTTTATCTACAGCAAACAATATAACTTTATAGCACAATATCTACATCCCTTTTAAACCTATTTCACTGTATTGCATTAACAGACATTTGCAGTTGTCTTGGGGGTTTAAAACCATTAGTATAATGCAACCCAAATGTTATGCTTCTGGAAATGAAAAGGTTGCTTTCTGGCTGTACATAATTTGTGATAATTATTAATTTCCCATATTGGATAATTCATGATCATTAGTAATTTCACATACTGGATAATTCATGATCATTAGTAATTTCCCATTCTGGATAATTCATGATCATTAGTAATTTTCCATACTGGATATTTCATGATCATTAGAAATTTCCCATACTGTATAATTCATGATCATTAGTAATTTCCCATACTGGATAATTCATGATTAGTAATTTCCCATACTGGATAATTCATGATCATGAGTAATTTCCCATACTGGATAATTCATCATCATTAGTAATTTCCCATACTGTATAATTCATGATCATTAGTAATTTTCCATACTGGATAATTCATGATCATTAGTAATTTCCCATACTGGATAATTCATGATTAGTAATTTCCCATACTGGATAATTAATGATCATGAGTAATTTTCCTTACTGTATAATTCATTTCCATACTGTATAATTCATGATCATTAGTAATTTTCCATACTGGATAATTCATGATCATGAGTAATTTCCCATACTGGATAATTCATGATCATTAGTAATTTCCCATATTGGATAATTCATGATTAGTAATTTCCCATACTGGATAATTCATGATCATGAGTAATTTCCCATACCAGATAATTCATGATCATTAGTAATTTCCCATACTGTATAATTCATGATCATTAGTAATTTTCCATACTGGATAATTCATGATCATTAGTAATTTCCCATACTGGATAATTCATGATTAGTAATTTTCCATACTGGATAATTCATGATCATTAGTAATTTCCCATACTGGATAATTCATGATCATGATTAATTTCCCATTCTGGATAATTCATAATCATGAGTAATTTCCCATACTGGATAATTCATGATCATTAGTAATTTCCCATACTGGATAATTCATGATCATGAGTAATTTCCCATACTGGATAATTCATGATCATTAGTAATTTTCCATACTGGATAATTCATGATCATTAGTAATTTCCATACTGGATAATTCATGAGCATTAGTAATTTTTCATAAGTCACGTGATCAACATTAATCATTGATGACTGCAGTATGATACTGCCAAAAAGTTTGAACTCCTAATATATTTGTTCTGAGCATGGGAAATTACTAGCGATCATAATGCTTGTATGTATGAACTCCGTTCCATTAAATTTATCTTATTTAGTTCAGTCATTTAGGTGCATTACATTCACTTGAACTTGTATGGATTGCATTCACATAAATTCATAATGTTTATAAATATAATTAGGCCAGTAATTGATTACAATTCTAAATCTGATTAACCAGCTTTGGAAGGATTGTGATTTTATTGTAATGTATTTGAGTTTGAGACAAGAGACACATCAAAGACTGAACATTATGGCTTTGTACTGTTCACTATAAGGAAGGACATTCTGTGTAAAACATACACATTTTTATGGCTTAAACAAATGGGAGGAATTAGTTGCAGTACTGTTGCATTAAAAATTATGACTAAAACCAGGCAAAGTCCGGAATAAACAGGTTTTATGGTGTTATTGTAAATCATACAAATGGACAAGAATTTGCAACACAATCAAACTAAGATCATGATACATTTCTATTAATTCTACAGGCAAACCAGACTATCAAGTCAAGCTAATCAACGGGGATGGTTCCTATGGCAGTATTGCCATCTTCTACCAGGGTCTATGGAGGCCAGTTTGTATGTCAAAATACAGATTGATGGAAGGCAACAGCACCATTGTTCAACTAGCGTGCAAAAAAATTGGCTACACGTAAGGATTGTTGTTTTTTTTGTCAGGATTAATAATGTTTACTATCATTGATTTTTATCTGAAAAAAAAAAAAGCAAAGTACAATATCAGTGCATATTTCCAATATTTAAAACTGAAAAGATCTCAGATCCTAAAAATGATGTAATTCATTGGTGCTACTACTACAGTAATGTTAATTAGTTGTCAATAATAATGATACAGATGATAATTATTTTTAGTGGACGATTCCAAGGTGCATTTGCCAACTCGTGGCACCAGTCTGTACAGTATGCCATGGAAGTATCTTGTAGCTATAAAGATGTAGACATTTCCAGCTGTCATATGACCCTTACCAAGACTGAAGAAAGTACCAGCTCTTGTTACTACTACCAGGCTGCCTTTTGTAGTAATGATGGTAAGAAACACTTAGAAATGATCTGTAATTGTCACATTGCCTGACTTATCATATCATTATTTTAGGTTTTGCTTTTACAGTTTTAACTGATAGATTACAATTCCAAATGTAACATGAATTTAACTGAGACCTGAGAAAATACCAGCTCTTGTTACTACTACCTAGATACCTTTTGTAGTACTGATGGTAAGAAACATATGCAAGAAGGTGCATAATTGATGAATATAATAGAATCTATGTTGGGGTTTCAGCTAAGACAAGGAAATCCCAGTCAAGTGGTTAGATTATTTGTCACCCATTGAGGCTCTGCCTTCGGGAGAGACAAATAATGAAACCCCATGACTGGGATTTCATTTTCTTGGTACAAAGACTGAAATGGATCATTTTTCTCACCCATTTTGTTTCCAATTAAATTAAAATAAGCCTCCAATTTTGCAATTTAGTTAGCTGGATTACAAGCACAGTATTCATCTGGTGTTATTATTGTTTCTCACTCTATATAAAGGTCTTCAGGTTTATTGTACTCTTTATGAAAATCTGAAACATTATGTAAGTAGAATCTAGCTTTAAGCCACCCTTGGAAAAGGAAACAAAAACAAGAACAAAAGTTATGATAAATGTTATGTTTTGGACAGTGAGTGTCTCAAGCCATGAACTATTGTTTTTCAAAATACTCTGCTTTAAGATGAACATGTTAATTGGGGCAATGGGGTGACCTTTCGACCCTAAGAACCCAAGTTCTATGCATGAGAGAATAAAAGCATAAAAACTATTTAATATTATTTCTGTATTGTCACATGTAATCAATGGCTGTCATATGAAATTAACAATAAGTAATTAATATTTTTTATGGAGTTAAATATGAACTTTCTTCAGTTTAAATTTGGAAAACATTCTATGGTGTGCAATGGTATGATACTGTGCAGTACAATAGGACTAATGAAGTGTGTAGTGAGTGAGAGAATTTCTCATTCATGACTTTATTAGAAATTTGTATTTTCTGTCCTGGAAATACGTCTAGTGTTGCTATCACTAGTACAGTGATACTCTACATTTAAAGAGTATCAAAAAGTCACAAAAACACATCAGTGAAATAAGCCGGTTTATGAAAATAAAAGAAAATGCCCAGAGAGAAAACAATAATTTCAAACAAACCCAGAATATAGGGGTAAACCCTACAGCCAGTCAAGCTACAGTGTAAAACACTGTACCGTACAATGTCACAAATAGCTAGAAAGGGTATTCATATCTCTCAAATAACAGCTTCAGATTTCGTAATACACTGGATTCTACCAAAGACAGAGAAGAAAACATCAAAGAACATTATAATTCCAGAAACAAACCTCTCATAATTGGAGAGTCCATTATTAAATATGTAAATGAAGGAAGCCTGAAACCTTGGGTTAAGTGCTTACCTGGGGCAGAAAATGGTCATATATTTGATGCCATGAGAAAAATTAACCTTTCTTGATATGACACCATTATAATCAGTGTTGGTGGCAATGTTGTAAGTGACAATGTTCCTATTGACCAGATTGAAACCAATTTTTATAACATCCTAAACAACATATACCTGGAAAATCCTAACTGCTCAGCCTTTTTATGCAATGCATGCCCAAGAATTGACACAGACATTCGTGAGTTGAATGCTCTAATTAAACATCTGTGTCAGGAGTGGAATCACAAAATGATAGACATTGAACATGGATTCATGATCAAGTCTGGATCAGTTCTGGAACACTTAACCCTTTCATCACTATGGACCAGTTTTCCGGTCTTGGAGAAGTTCATTAAAACTGTGGACCGCTTTACTGGTCTGGAGCAGTGTTCTTCTCTAACGTTATAGTACCTGACTATATAAATTTTGGGATACCTCTAATAACTTCCTACTTGTAATGTATATATTATATTTGGAATATTATATTTTTGGATTATCTTGTGGTTTAGCTTGTATACAACTAAAAATATTGAACAAAGTCGGCACTTTTAATGAGTTTTCTGAATGGTAAAATTTGTATACAAAATCGTAGAGTTCAAAGAAAGTGAATGAAGTGTTAGATTTTGAATTATCAGAGGATTTTACCAATTTCGACCTAGTAAAGTTGGATGAAAATGAGAGAAGGCATCTGGAGAGGTAATGGAATGTACTTGTGGGTGACAGTGATGACGATGAAGAGGACTTTGGCGGTTTTGAACCGGAGGAAGTGTACGCTCCACGTAATTTTGTTGGAAAACCAAAGAGATTTGTTTCAGTTTTCTGAGAGAGTTGGACCCATCCAAGTGTTAAATGGCTCCAGGAGAGCTTTGGAATATTTTCAAATATTCTATTCAGATGAAGTTTTTTGGAAACATTGTTAGTCTAACGAATTTGAATGTGATGATCAAACATGCCAGAGGCGATAGAGGTGTGTGGACCGATCTCACCTTGGATGAAATCAAAGCATTTTATGGAATTTTAATTTCTACCTGTCATATACCTGAAAGAAAGACTTGTGTTGCTACTGGAATTATTCATGAGTACATCTAGGGTCAATTGAACAAGTTTTGGGAACTTTCTAAGTTTTCTAAGAAGTAAATAGATAATTACTTGTATTTTACCTGTTGTGTTACCTGTTTGCACCTGTATTTTAACAGTTGTAATAGATATGCACATTTTAGTCAATTAGTCATAAAATTTGATTTTTAACCTTGATTTTGACACCTAATCCAGCCAGATATCTTTAAAATTTGCAAAGTTATGTTATTTCAAAATCCACAAGTTATTTTGCTTTACAACTCCAAAGTTACTTAGTGTTGAGGACTCTATGACCCAAAGTTACTTAGTGTTGAGGACTCTATGACCCAAAGTTACTTAGTGATGAAAGGGTTAATGGTGAAAGACAAAATTCATCTAGATAAGATGGGTCTGTCCCACTTTTTCCATCTAATAAACGAGAGTTTCCCAATACTAAAGGACAGCCATGATGCCTCTAAAAGGCATGGAAACTTAGATCACAAACATGATTGGAACCATGCAAACTGTTCCAACATCATCAAAAATCAAGGAGATGAAACTCTTTATATAGAAAACAAAGAAGTATCTTTTAGTGGGTGACTTCAATTACAAGTCTGTTTAGTGGGTGACTTCAATTACAAGTCTGTTTAGTGGGTGACTTCAATTACAAGTCTGTTTAGTGGGTGACTTCAATTACAAGTCTGTTTAGTGGGTGACTTCAAGTACAATTTGCTTTATGATATCAATCAAAGCTGGATTAAAACCATGAATTCTCTGAATTATCAATAGCTAGTTCATGCAACCACTAGGATAACAGAGGTATCTGAAACACTAATTGATCATATTTATACTAACAATGCTTACAGTATTATAGAAGTTGCAGTTCCCCAATATTCCATAAGTGATCATTATCTTATATGATGTGCAAGAAAATTAAGTCAAAGAAGTATAACTTCTCACAAATATATCAAGTATCAAATACTGAAAAGATTAAATTCACAAATGTTCCTTAAAGAACTGAAAGATAACACTAGGTCAGTAGGTAATTGAATGTTTTGATGACCCATCAGATGCTCTTGACATCTGGATAGATATGTTTACTGACACCCTGAGTACTCATGCTCTTTCTTATTTCAAGAGAGTCAAGCAACAAAATCAACCAAATTGGATTACAGGTGACATAATGAATGCTATTAAGACAAGGGATAGATTTAATAATTAAAAGATACTGACAATTGCAGAGTATGGAGAAACAGAATCAACTCTATGATTCAGAAATCAAAGAAAACTTATTACAAAGAATCCTAGAAAACTCTGGATAAGTTTCAGTGACTTGAGAGGAAGGCAAATCTGTCAATTAGTGATGCAAATGGTGATATTAAGCAAGAACTTCTTGAAATTGCAAATGCACTCAATGAGTACTTTGTGAATATTAGTGAAAACCTTGTAGATCTCACAGCTCATAAAAGATTGTCCAATGATGAATTAAATGAGCATATTTCTCCAAAACAATGCAAAAAAGAGTGCTTCAGAAAACCTAAAATAAGTCTTGAATTAATTTTTAAATGAATTAGACCAACTTGATGTCAGAATGGCAACAGGTCTAGATAATATAAGTGCTAAATTCCTAAAACTCTCATCTCATGTGATTGCAACTTCACTTACTTATATCTTCAATATAAGTATTTCTACAAGTATTTTTCCAAACAAGCTAAAACTGGCCAAAGTAAATTCAATAATAAGAAGGCAGATCTTTCTGATATGAATAACTATAGACTTATGTCAGTTTTATCATCACTTTCAAAGATATTAGATGTTTGTAATGAATTTGGAAACTACCTGGAATCATTTAATTTGCTACATTGATGATAATCAGACCTCCATGAAGGACATTCATGCCAGACTACACTAACTAGAATGGTAAATGATTGTTTAACAGCAATAGATCATGCACCCTTGTAGGCACAGTGTTTCTTGACCTTTCAAAGGCTTTTGACCTTGTAAATCACAAAATCCTGCTGGAAAAGCTCAGCATACATGAAGTTAACCACGAAAGCATAACTTCGTTTTGATCCTATCTTGAAGACAGATAGGGCCCCAAGTGGCCAAGTGGTCTAAAGCACTCACCATTCTGGATCACTGCCATTTAACCTTTGTCTGCATGGGTTCAAATCTCAGGCTCGGTTAACATGGTATGTGAGAAAGCTTGCCAGTATCTTCTCATGGGTCAGTGGTTCTTCATGGGGTTTTCCAGGGTTCTTCCTCCACCAGTTATTCAGGCCGCAATGTATTGCTTATCTTGTGCTGAAAAATGGCAGTAAACCCAATAACAACAAAAACAATTTGAAGACAGATGACAGACAACTACAAGTTTATATTTTAAATAAACTTTCTGATAAGAAACTGATAAAGTCAGGTGTTCTACAAGGATCAGTTCTTGAACCATTACTCTTTCTGCTGCACTGCAATGATTTACTTTATCATATTGAGCTATCGCCCACCATGTTCAAAGATGATACAACATTATATAACATTGGATCAAAAGGCCATGAGATTAGCACTAAAATAAATAAAGATTTGGTAAAAATAAATAACTGGTATGAACACAGTAGTGTGAATATAAAAGCAACCGAATCAAAAGCCATGATCATAGGTTGTCAAGCAAGAGTAAAAGCTGGGAAAAATTATTTCAAAGTAATGATAAAAGGAATGGATATACAACAGTCTGAAAATGAAAAACTACTTTGCATTATGATAGACCAGATCTTGTACTGGAAAATACAAGTCAATAAAGTCATTAAAAAAGTTTATTCACTGCTTTATCTCATAAACATAATGAAATTTTATCTCACTCAAGAACAGAGAAAGATATTCTGCATTGCATATATCATGCCACACCTAGAATATTGTTGTTCTGTCTGGGGCAATAGTGGTACAGAAAATCAAGACAGATTAATGAAATTTCAAAAATGAGCAGCTAGAGTTATTCTTGATGTTGATTTAGATACATCATCAAAAATCTTTTTAAAACCCTAAAGTGGCTTCCATTTCAGCAGAGAACTCGGTTTCAAAAGAATTTACTAGTTTATAAATCCTAATACATCATTTGGCTCCTGATTATCTTAAATGTAATTTTAAAATTGTTAGAAATGTACACACGTATGAAGTAAATTCCATCTCAAACAACAAGTTATATTTACCTAAACCAAATTCAGAATTTTATACGAAGAGTTTTGCATTTTTTGGGAGCAAAATTCTGGAATTCCATACCACCTTATATAAAGTCAGCTGACACATACCAAGCTTGTAAAAAGCTTCTTAGTCAACATCTACAGAAACAATCATTTGTATGATTTTGTTTAATTCAGTACTACTACTTTTTACAACATTGTTACCATGTACTCACCTATAATTAATGTTTTATACATATTCACTACTGAGCTTGGTATGTGTCAGCTGACTTTATATAAGGTGGTATGGAATTCCAGAATTTTGAAATTGAAATTTCAGTGTCATCAATTTTAACTAACCTCTTGATCGTATATCACAATATATTTTAGAAAATTTTCATAAGTTAAGGCAGCATTAAATGTAGTGCTTAGATTAAAAATCTGCTAGGTATACAAGTAATCTGCTTTACCAAGAGCAATTTTTTTTGTATTTAGGATGTTAAAAGAGATCAATTTAAATAAAAAAATAGAAGCGATGCTGCCATAAAGTTATAAGCAGAATCCTGTTATAACGAGTCATGTTGTAACAGATTTTACCTGTATTTGGATTTTTTAATGTAGCTTTAACACTTTTTCAGTCACATCACTATGATGTTCGTGGTGCGGCAGTTTAGAGTGATATCTAACGCATACATTATGCCAAAAAGTGTAAATGTTCACTTGTAATCTTATTTTGCTCAAGAATGCTATGAACTTTCAATATCTGAGAGCTACAGTACTATTAACTGAGCCCAAACATCACTAAATATTTTCATTACAATTTGAGACACTGGTAGTATTCTGCCATCATGGCATTTGGAGCAAATATGATACCAGAAACCAAAACTGAAGAGGACTAGACAAGTGCTTTCAACTATTGCACTAACAAGCTGTATTTACTACCATACTTATTCAATGATAAGATCACCCAGCTGCAGAATCTTTTGACAAATATTAAATAGGAATACTATGAGAATACTTTGGCCCAATACCTTGATTTGGTTTGGTACATGGTTTTATCATGGGAGAAATACTGTATTCAGCCCATGGCCTTATCATTGGATAAATGATGTTATAGGCCCCAGGCCTCATTATTGGAGAAATACTGTATTAAAGCCCTGGCTTTATCATGGGAGATATACTGCAATAAATCACCAGCTTTGTGGTGGGAAAACAACATGTTCAATTGTGGAAGTTAATACATTTATTTGCAGCCATTTCTCTTCTTTATTTCAGAATGTTTCTCAGGTGAAAAGCTATGTCCCCTTGACATCAACCACTCAGTCAGAACAAAGTGTATATCACTTAGCTATTTCTGTGATGGGATCCCTGATTGCCCTAGTGGCACAGATGAACTGAATTGTGGTATGTATTTATTATTCTTTTCTAAGAAGATGAATTAATTTTTTATTGTGGGTATGGTATTTTTTGGCTTTGCAAGAAAATAATGCATTTTCATAGGTACCTGTATTAACAAATCTGTGAAAGGATCCTATTTCTATTTTGTTTCCTCAAAAGGTTTTTATTCTCTGAATTTATGTATTTACAGAGATCATCATTCCCTGGGTCTAGAAATTGGTGGTGTCCATACTTTTGTGGTTTCCATAGAAGGATCATTGTTCAATGGGCCTGTAAATCATATGGTTTCCAAAGAAAGATTATCATCTACTGGGTCCGTAATTTTGTTTTGCCCATTATTGTTGTATCATTCTTTGTCAGGGACCAGTTTTGTGCCATTGGTACTCAGTATTGGAGATACTCCTGACGACTGTATCCCAATGATTCTCTGGAATTTATCAAAGAAGTTCTTCATGCCATTCATGTCTGCATGGGACTGGATATCATATGCCTTGTTACTCAGCCATGACTCTTCCAAATCTCTGATTATGCATTTGACATTCCTCTTGATGCTGAATACTTCTTAGGTTGTGAAGTGTCATCTTCAAAAACAGATCTTCTTGAAGCTGACGATTCTTGTTCAGTAGTATCCATATGACAGCATCATCTTCATTGAACTAATTTTGATGTTTGCTCATGGTTGGCTGAGATATTTTGATACAGCTGAGTAGAGTCTTTGAAGGATGACCTGACAGCTTCCTTGATGACCTTAGAGTTCACATTAACTGTTGTTGTTATGAGAGACCACCAGTTTTGAGAGACCAGGATCTCCATGTACAGACTTTGATCATATACTGTTGTGACCTAGCATTACAGACCACCTGTCTTGAAAGACCATTTTCGGGGGACATAAGTTTGGTCTTTCAAGACAGGTTCTACTGTATTTCAATTGGGATATGTGGTTCTTTTCACCTGGCCAACCAGTCCTAACACTAACCTCTTAATGCTGAGCGCCTAGCGAGGCAGCTGTTAGTACCATTTTTATAAGTCTTTGGTATGACTCATCCAGGGATCGAAGCCATGACCCCGAGCATTGACAGCAAGAAGGATAAGCATATCTGCTCCATTAGAGAGGACTTAATTTCCAGAGGGAACCAGGTTGACCCGTCCAGTCTGGGTCAGCAATCACAGGTCATACCAGCTATTCTTACTTACATTAGCTGAGTAGCCTGATATGATGGTTCCATTTGTTGCAGTATTCATTTTAATTTTATACAAGTAATGACCAATAAGCTTGACTTTAAATAAGTTTGACTTGGAATAAATGGTTTCCATTACTTGGAGGATATTGAAGAGACATTGGCATTAGCAGAAGTCATCAAAGGAGACTGTGATATTTACAGTTATTTGTTTTAACCTTTGCTTTTTTACATTGTGTTTTGTTTGTCTCTCTCTCTCTCTCTCTCTCTCAGCATTTCTCTCTTACTTTGTTTTTCACTATTGGCCAGTGTGCACAATATAATTGCATTTGTGGCATTAATATTTACCTTCTACTTTTCATCGTCAATTTTACTCTCTACTGTCCTATGAAATTAATTTTACTGGTATACATTTACAGCTAACTGCTCTGCCAGTGAGTTTGAATGCACTAATCATGTATGTGTTCCTGCTTCCCACCGTTGTGATGGCATTCCACAATGTGGAGACAAGTCAGATGAGTATGGCTGTGGTAAGTCACAACTGCTATCTTAACAACCAGTCTGCTATCATAGCAACTAGTCGGCTATACTTATCTACATATAATGCCAATGCATCCTACCCCAACCCCGTTTTTATACAGCTCAGATTAGATATGTCCATTTTACAGACAAAATCATAATACCTCTGCTTTGGCTAAGTTGACAAGATTGCATCCATGTTATGTTTTCTCTTTACAACAAAGGTTTGTTAGGGTGCAGTTATTGGAATAGAATTCAATTTCCAAAGATGTGTATCATCATTTAGACAGTTATATACCACAGATTACATATCCTTCTAACATTTTCTTGTCAACAGCCTAATTTTACCAGAAATCATTAAATTTCAAGCAAATTTGGCACATGTCTTTATAGCTTTGGCCTTAGAAGAATTAAGTTTCCAGCATTTAAGGGGGTCATGCTAGCTTAGTTTGATTTCAGGTTTGAATTCTGCCCAGGTTGTCTGCTTCTGCATGTCTTTGGAAATGGCATTTATAATGTGCTAAAATGCCATTAAAATGAACAAATCTATTTTTTTACCAGACACCTGTCGCTATCACAGCAGCTTGGAGACAGATTCAAGAATAGATGTCAGCAAAGGTTTTCAATATCATGTGACAGATGTGTTGGCTTCTTCTCTCAATTTTATGAATCTGGCTGTGATAACAACAGAACTCCGGTCATTTTTCTCAGAATAAATATGTTGAGAGTTATGTGTTATATCATTCTTTTACAAACAGTATGAGACCTTCATTAAATTTTTTTAGCAACATTGGAAAAATGCGACTTTTCAATAGGTAATCGACTCTGACCCCTACTCCAGGATAAATGTTGAAATGTCAAAAATGGTTTGAAAGGGCAGACGCATTGCATATTCCTAGCTCACAGACAGGTGACTCATGATTTGAATCTATGTAAAAATCTTAAAACTACATACATGAGACATGCAGGAAATACACAAGATACAAACTTTAAAATTTATGTTAATTGTTATGGACTTATTACTTATTACTATTGAAAATCAAAATTAGTCTTCAGAAAATATGGCTTTTAAAACCCCCAAAGAAGTAATTGTTTACAGACTTTAGTAATGTAATTAAGAAATGATATAATGTTTGAAAGACAATATATATCAGGGCTGAGCAAATCCCATAGCCCAACGTCCCAGACTAGTAATTTTTGAAGTCGAACAAGTAAAATTTTCCAAGTCGCTAGTCTGGGACAAGTACTTTTTTAAAAAGTCGGGCTAGTCCTTATATTTGTGCTTTAATCACTATATCTGCCTTTATTTGGCCAATCATGCACTCTTGGCGTACTGAATACTTGATTCTACCCCTCTTAGTGTATACATTTACATCCTTTTACCGCTTGACTGCATATTGGGCTAAGCGACCAAATTATCGACAAATCAAAACACGTCAAACAAAAGAAAGCCTGTATGATCATTTAGCAGTGTTGTAAGTGGTTTTGTTGCAATGAGTTTACTCAATCTAAATCATGATTTTAATCCAGTGAGTCAGTGTAATTAAATTGATGAAAGGTACTTTACCGACATCAGTGTTGGTTTCCTTTATGAACTGATTAAATGACAGTAATGATTCTTTAATTGAAATTGATTATATAGATGATTAACTTCCACGTGCGATATTGTGTTTGAAGCGAAACAATTACGCTAATTAATGAGTTGTTTCAGTTCATACTTATAAGAGAAAATTGATGTTATGATCACTTTAGAAGTAGTTGTCAAGCAAGCTGATAGTTACTCTGTGGATAAAATGAGCTTGCTAAATGATTTTCGCAAGCAAGGTAATAATGGTGATTCAGCGAAGGTAAATTTGTTTGAAAATGGAGGGATAAAACATAAGATGGATACTGAGTGTGCGGTAGCTATTTCTGAGTGTGAACGAGGATTTAGTTTAATGAACTTAATCAAGACTTCTTTAAGGAATTCCTTAAACCAAAAGAGTTTACAAATGCTAATGAACATTTCTGCAAATGGACCAGAGCTTGAGGACTTTAACCCAGACACAGCTATCAACTGCTAGCTTAGTGCTGGTGCAGGTGGCAGACATATACATGGACATATTTTCAAATCCATCACCTAAAACATATATACATGAACCTGAAGAAGCCAAATGTATAACAACCAATGTTTTTGAAAAATTAAATTCTTTTAAGAAATAATTGCGTTGTATATCGTTTTTTTTTTCTGTGTTTTTTTATATGGATTAAGCACATACGTCTCATCAAATCTCGGCAAGTGATTACCATTTTGGGACCAGTGAAAAATAAGGTGGAACTAGTGATGAGTAAGGTGGGAAAGGTGGGACTAGTGAAGAGAAAGGTGTGACTAGTGAATTTTCTGAAACTGCTTGTCCTGGAAGGTGGTTAAAAAAAAATTTGCTCAGCCCTGTATATATATATACAACATATATATATATATATATGGGTTGTGTTGTTTCAATACTACATAAACCTGCTTAGTGAAATGGTCAGCTGTTATGTAACTGTCAGTCAGGTGACCATAATTAATAGGCCTTTCATTTTTATGCATTTTTGGGCATTGGACTTTTATTTTGATAAAAACCTTGTTTGCACAGTTCAGGATAAACCATGCAGTAGGTAGCCAGATTGGTAGATTATAATGATCTGATTAAATCTGGATTTCTTTACTTGTACATTGGGGTCATCATGTTTTATGGGCACATATTAAATCTGCATTTCATTTGGAAGGCAGTTGTGGCATAAATATTTATAGGCACATATCTAGTCTGGTCATATTTTAACCAGAACTGAAGACATATGTAATTACTACTCATGCTAAATAATGTTAAAGTATGTTAAATGAATAATACACTTGGTTTTTGAGAAAAGGATACACTGGTAAAAATTTATCCAAGTGTAAGAACCAAAATTTGCATCTGCAAGCATAATAAATAAACATCTAGATAATCAGTCACATTCTTCTACAGAGAAAATATGTATCTCATCATTTTTTTTTCTCAGTGATTGTTGCAAACAACGTGTCACAGATCTACCATTCTCAGTTGTCGGCCTATCTCCCAATTTGCTATAACAACATGAACAGGATACTGGCCAACATGCTGTGTTCATTATCTGGGCAAGGGTGAGTAGAATTGATAAGACAAATCTTTATCAAGGTCACATTATTGGAAAATATTAAATGGGCCATTTTTTCAATGCTGATTCATACTTGTGTTTCCTCCCTGCTTGTCGAAATAAACAAGCAGTATTCAAAACAAAATTGTTGTCAATCAGCAGCTTTATCTCTTTACACTGATTTTTGAAACACAGAATTTGACAGCAGATGCATTTGTATATTAAAATAAATGATAATGGTAAAATTAAGAGTAAAAGTGTTTATCTTTGCTATTTCCTATTATATGGAGCAGTGAGATGAAATAAGCTCAATACATGGGAAGTATTTTGATAAAAACTATCACTGATTCTTTTATTTTTAAAATCATTTGTATACTGCACCTAGTTTATTTACCAATTCTTCGATATCATTTTTCTAATTTCTAATGTATCTTTTTTTCAGGACATCTACTCATTACACATCATACACCTATGGTCAGGGTACAGTGTTGACCCCTCGGTCAAATTCTACTACCTCCCTTGTCCCAGGTTATGCAGTATCAATGTGAGTTGTTCTTTTTTTAAATATAAAAAGGTCTATTTAATTACACAGAAATGGTGTTTAGTCCTGCAACTTCCTGTGTATATAAGTCTTGGGGTATAATAAACTAAAGAAATCATAAAAAAATTAAAGTTAATATGACCAATATTTCATGCCTTAGTTAATTTCTTTTTATTTAGGTCAGTTTTCAGACGTTGTTTGCACTAGAATAATGCAAATTAGTGAGTTTGATGCTCTCCTAGCAAAAGCAGTTAAATATTTCAAGGTGGTATTGCATAATACACAAATTTGTTTGTTCAAGTTTTGTTACTGATTTTCTTCCAAGTTCTTGTTTTAGTTCTGAGTTTTTGTTTGATTTCAGTGAACCCTGTTATTCAGTATTGATTAAATGCGCATCCGTTGGTAAGTATGATGGTATATTACTATGAATTTTGTACACGGCTCACAAAAAAACAAACAATTCAGGCTTATTCATAAAAAAGTTACTGTACAGGACTTACGATACAAAAACACGTTGGTCATTTTCATGCAAATTACACCATACAGGATTTGACGCCTGTTGTACAGATAATGTTGCACATGGTTCCAAGTATAAAAACACTTTATCCCATTTCATACAGATCATACTGTATAGCCCGTTTCATGCAATGCAGGTCAGGGGAATTAAATACTGATATATAAACCTTATATTACTTTAAAACAAATGGAAGAGGAGGTTGAAACATGGGCATGCTAGTTTATCATTGCTAGACGTGTCCACACACAATGAAAAAGTCGAATAAAGATACATTAATTTTAAAACCTTAGACTTTTTATAATCTGCCTATATTATATCATTCATGATGACTCAAAACTGTTATGATGTGTCCCTTGTGCCTCTTCTTGAAAATATAGCATTTTCAACTGTTTATTTTATGCTATAAATGAACTTCCATTCGGCATATTAGTTACCTCCGGTACAAACCTGAAAAAAGACTAGATCTAGTAAAAGTCACGGCAAACAAAAGTCAGGGGCACAGACTGGAAGGTCTTATTCCATTGATATGTGTCTTCTTAAGATTTCAACATTATAAATAACTTAAACAATCTCAGCGCATTTACATGTAAGATCAAAACAGGACTAAGACTCAAATTTGTATTGTGTGTGTGTGTGTGATTTACATTTTTGTAAAGTAGCTTTAACAGTTTTTTAGTTATTGCTACAGTGTCTGCAGTGTTGCAGTTTATAGTGATGTCTAGTACTGCAGTATCATGCTGCAGACATGTGGCATCATGTCTCACCCAGTCACATTATCCTGGCTTCAGGCCAACCAATCCCAACACTAACCTCTTAATGCTAAGCATCAGTGAGGCAGCTATTAGTACTATTTTATAAGTCCTTGGTATGACTCTGCTGGGGTTCAAACATGCGACCTTCCCAGACTTCCCGAAAGCTAAAAAATAGTGTCAGACATTCGGTCTGACAAAACCTGAAAATCTGTCAGACCGAAAAAAAATCTGTCAGACCGACAAAATATAACAAAATTGAGGTATTTTGTAACGTGTTTTGTTTTCTATTTTCTAAGTGTAAATGACATATGTTAATCAAGTAAAGTTAAGTCAAATTCACTGATAGTCTGTTGTAAACATGATCAGTTTATCAAAATTGTCAAGTTCATCTTGATAGTCTAAACATTCTTCCTCAGTGTCCAAGTTAATATCATCATCATCGCATAGCTTATTTATTTCCATCTCGAGTGACATATATACACTATCAATAGCTGAAACCGTTTCAGCCACTTTGGCAATTTGAGGCTGGGTTAAGTCTTGGTCTTCTATGACAGACCCAGAGGGAACTGATGTTTCAACAACAACTGTTACATGTGATGTCGATGGTTGTGTATCAACTGGTTCCCTGATGGAATCATCAGTAGCCTCAGAGTTCAGTGTCAGACAGTGTGATAACTTCCTGTGATGTTTGAGGTTCTGAGACTGTTTCCTTCTTGTTCTTTCTCTTGTATGTAAGTTTTCTTTCCATCACAGACTCTGCCTGAAATTGTTGAAATTTACAGAACCATTAGGAACATGAGCATTTTTCAAATGCACCTGCCACAAAATTTAATCCAAATCCAAAAACTAAATGTTCAAACGCAGAAATTTACAAAATATTCAACATGTGTGTTTCTTTGATGGTTTCCTATCCTTTAAAAAGAAAACTGCATCAGTTTGTATAATGTCAATTATTCTGCACATTTTTACATACTTTTATTTGCTTTTAGTACTTTGCAATTTATAGTTGAACATATAATGCTTACCAGCCAAATGTCAATAGCACTTTCCGGGTTGAATTCAGCAATTTCTGGGGATTCAAGCTTCACCATCATCAGGTCACTCAATAGGGAAGTTCCCAAACGAGATCGTCTACAAGTTTTTAACAGCTTCAGCTGAGAAAATGCTGTCTCGCAGGTTACAATGGTTGATGGTACAGTCAGCATCAGGTCAATTAGCAGCATTATCTCGCTGAGATCTGTAGTCTGCCTGAACACAGTACTCCATGAAAGAGATGTAATATCACCAAACCTGGAATAGTTGAAACAAACCTTTTATCACTGTAATACAAAGAGTAATTAAAAGATAAATAAACACTGATTGATAAAGTGGAAAATTCAAGATCTAAATATTATGTAAGCCTGATAAACTAATAAATGAGAAAAACCATCTTATTCTTTTAACTCAGCTTCCTTGATTCAAAACAATAAGGATGAATTATTGTTATTACAAACCTTAATTATACTTAGAACAGCATTACTTGCTTTCTTTTAACCAGTTTCTTTAAAAGGTTCCATTCATTGACCAAACTGTCTGCAGAAATGCCAGGAACCACTTGTGACAGGCTCTTTTGGAAATGGTGGTAAACCAGTTTCACATCTTCATTTCCATAATCTTTAAAAGAAAAAAAAACAGTTCTTACATATGTGAACCCACACATTTTATACCTGTACATTCCTTCACTCCATTTCAATAAGTGGTTAACACAAAAGAACCATGTTGTTGCGATAGTGTAGAGCAGTTCTTCATAACATGATCATGTTCATAAATCTGTCAATTGTGTGACAAAATGAAACAGAAACAAAAATAAAACAAGCAAAAATGCAAACACAAACTGAATTTTGTCACAACGGTGACAACCAATAAAGCAGCATCAAAGGCAAACACATGCAAAAACAACAAAACTTAACAGCTATAAACCATCTGTGCAAGACACTGCCAACTGTAGAAAGGCAAACACATGCAAGTAACAACAAAACTGAACAGCTATACAAACTGTGCAAGACATTGTCAACTGTAGAAATTTTCAACTGCAGCAAAAATAGACCTTTAAATTCTGAGCTTCCCGCCAGAGGCCAACTTCCGAAACTGAGAATTTTTGTAGCATTTACAACATTTTTGGCTTCAGTCTGGAATCTCTCCTTGATGGCATCACAGAAACCTTGCAAAATTTCAGCTGCATATTTCATTGCTGGAGTAGCCCCTTTCAAAGCAATTCCTTCAAATTTTCCAGAAACAACAAGCTGATTCACAGCCTCACAGGTCCTAAAAAATATTCATACAAATGGTACTCTTGACAGACTGCAAACTTCAGGTTAAGGAATATTCTTAAATTTCTAACAATTTTCAGCAATTAAAATTTTTATATGTGTAAAGGTGATCAAATATCTGACAGTTTATAAACAGAACACTACATTCACATTCTACAGAAGCACTTTCACCAAATATGCTATACATACTTCTCTTTTTTTTCTGACAGTAGCTCAATAGTAGACTCCACCCAACATAAACTGTCTGATAATGTCATTTCTGGTTTCTGCAACATCAGTGAAAGTCTCATTGATGGCTCCAAGGCATCCTAAAAAGAACAGACACAGTTTTACAACAATTTACAATTTTTTGGCTATAATTATCATAAAGGAACAGTGTACTGCAATAAAGCAGAGGATAATTTTAATATCAGTCCAGAATCTAAACATATTTTAATTGAATGATTTTTCTTAATATGCTAAGAATGATACTTACTTGTAGAAACAATACAAAAATCATCAACTGTTTGTCGATCATCAGCTTCAGAAAACCTTCGGCTTTGGCATTGCCATTGCTTGCTGTTGACAAGTGAGCTTCCAGTGCTCTGTAGGTCTTCAACAATGCAAAAATAGCTCTGAATAAATGAGGCAGCCATCTTGTACCAGTGACTTTCGTTGGATATACACCTTTTCCCATAGCTTCAATGGATGTTTTTAGCCCTTTTTTGTTTTTGTAACTTTTCTTGTAGAAATAATAGAGTCCAATAAGGAGTGTCATAAGTTTTTCATATAGTTTTACTTTCTTAACAACATTTCTGAAGGCAAGTTCAAGGCGATGACAATGACAGTGCACATTGATCAGCTCTGGGTTTACTTGTTCCCTCAACAACGTTGATAAGCCTGACTGTTTTCCTGTCATATTGGAGGCTCCATCACTACCCATAGCGATTAGTTTTTCTATAAACACAAAAAACTAACTTTTATAATAATAATCTGTACAAAAAAACATTTATCTTAACTTTAATCAAATAAAGGAATTTAATTTATTCTTGGAATAGTTTTTTAATGTACCTATTAATAATTATCACTTTACCAAATTTAATCATTGCTTTGTAGAATTAAAAAAAATCTGATCTTATTTAATCAAATTTACAGAATTTGTTAAACTTTTATAATGAATCATACTTTCATTGATGTTGTTCTCCTTGAAGACCTGCATAACATTCTTAAAGAGATCCAGAGACTTTGTTGAGTTTGGAGTGCTGATGTTCAGGAACCTTTCTTTAACAACACCTTTCATTGCAGTTCTTATGTATATGGTCTTCTGTTCATCTCCTGAGATATCTGTACTTCCATCCATCATAAAGGCAAAAAATGGATTATACTCTATAAGATTGACAGATTTTTGCTTCTCTGTCTGTGCTATACTGTGTATGAAATCTGCAGCATCTTTGTCATTAATATATGTACTGCCTATGTCTAATTGTTTAGCTTTGTCAGTTTCACACAGCCATGTATAATCTGATAGTGGACGATTATTTTTGGCTACTGCAGGTGCATTTCTGAACAAATGCACTAATCTACTTTTTTCAGCTGCCTTTAATTGCCTAAGTGCTTTGCCGGCTTCTGACCCTAGTTTTTCCTGAGCAGTTTTCTGTCTGCCTGAAACAAACTCTGATGCTTTTTTGTGGGACTTGGAAAGTTCATGATCATTTATTGTTGACATTCTAAAATTTGTACATCCGGCGATAAACGCGTTTGTGTTTTGCAAATTTTCATCAGACCTCGCTTTCTTGCCATAGAAACTGAGACACATGGCACACTGCATAACTTGCTTTATTTCATCAAATATTAACCAGTCTCTGTTTTCTTTCCATTTATCATTAAAGGTTTTTCAACCCTATGTTTTTCATAATCCTTTTTCTTTTCTTTCAATTCTTCATAAGATAGTTTTCTTTTTTTCCCTGGTTTCGCTCCGTCGTAATATTTCAACGATGCCATGATGACAGGTGAGCCGCATAACTGTTTATAACAGGCGTAGCGATTGGATCGCTCAAAAGCTTGTAACCAATGAAAATCTGTTTAACAAACTAGATTCAAGAACGACTACTCGAGCGGTGCAGAGTGAGAAAACTGCCGGACAGTCGGTCCGATGCCGACTAACAAACTGTCGGTCCGGGTAAAAATTTGTCGGTCATGTCCAACGGACCGACGGCTTTCGGGAAGGCTGCCTTCCAATCCACTAGTCCACCATTTTTGTAGTGATCATCTCGCATAATTGTATGTTTTTGCTTGTACTGATACACAATAAGGGACTTAAACTTTCTCAACTAGCATTCTGAGGCACCAGTCAATATTATTAATCCAACAATTAAGTACATTGGACCAATCAATATTATTAATCCAACAATTATGTATATTGGACCAGACAATATTATTAATCCAACAATTATGTACATTGGACCAGTCAATATTATTAATCCAACAATTATGTACATTGGACCAGTCAATATTATTAATCCAACAATTATGTACATTGGACCAGTCAATATTATTAATCCAACAATTATGTACATTTGACCAGACAATATTATTAATCCAACAATTATGTACATTGGACCAGTCAATATTTATATTGTCCTTTAAGGTGTAGTTAATTCATGTGCACTTGGCCATTGAATACTGATATTGACCTTAGGTTCAGTTACTTTATGTTCAATGGACCAGGAAATATTGCTTTTGTTTCCTTAAATATGTTTTGTGTACATTCGCATGAACACAAGAATGCTCAACACTTAATATCAGTTCAAATATTTCACTACATGTTAATGTAGTATCTCAATCCAATTAGTGATCACTGTTGTAAATTATGCAAGATGATTATTGATGAGGTTAGATTTTTACTAATTTAACATGATACTATGAGAGGCTAATGACCAGTGTAATTGATGTAAATTTCACTTTACCTTGAATTTATTTCCTTAGAATGTGGTACCACCATCTTTGATGATAGCAGATTGCCAAAAATTCTTCATGGTCGTGATGCAGTACTTGGTCAGCTACCATGGCAAATAGCACTCTTCAAAAATGAAAATTTTATTTGTGGTGGTTCTATAATACATCCTAACTGGGTCCTCACAGCTGCTCATTGCATAGAGTAAGTAGACCTACATAATATTTTTCTTGCTTATATTATTTATCCCAATCAGGTCATCAGAGCTTCTCACTGTACAATGTTGTTGTTGTTGTTGTTGTTGTCGTGGGGCTTAACGCCATTTTTCAGCACACGATAGGCTATACATGGCGGCCAGTATTAATGGTGGAGGAAGAACCCGGGAAAACCCCGGAAAGAACCACCGACCCTCGAGAAGCTACTGGCAAGCTTTCTCACATACCCACATTGGCTGAATCTTAGACTCAAACTGCCGCAGACAGAGGTGAGATGGCAGTGATCCGTAACGAAGAGCGCTTTAGACCACTCGGCCACTCGGGGCCCCACTGTACAATGTAAGTAGAAAGACATTATTTTGCCTTGTCAGTGGTTGTTCCATTTAAAATCCCAATCAGGTCATCAGAGCTTCTCACTGTACAGTGTAAGTAAAAAGACATTATTTGTGCCTTGTCAGTGGTTGTTCCATTTAAAATCCCAATCAGGTCATCAGAGCTTCTCACTGTACAATGTAAATAGAAAGACATTATTTTGCCTTGTCAGTGGTTGTTCCATTTAAAATCCCAATTAGGTCATCAGAGCTTCTCACTGTACAATGTAAGTAGAAAGACATTATTTTGCCTTGTCAGTGGTTGTTCCATTTAAAATCCCAATCAGGTCATCAGATCTCACCTTACAATGCAAGTAGAAAGACATTGTTTTGCCTTGTCAGTAGTTGTTCCATTTAAAATCCCAATCAGTGTCATCAGAGCTTCTCACTGTACAGTGTAAGTAGAAAGACATTATTTGTGCCTTGTTAGTGGTTGTTCCATTTAAAATCCCAATCAGGTCATCAGAGCTTCTCACTGTACAGTGTAAGTAGAAAGACATTATGTGTGCCTTGTCAGTGGTTGTTCCATTTACAATCCCAATCAGGTCATCAGATCTTCTCACCATACAATTTTCTATTTTTCTTTTAATATTTTCCTCTCAGCTTGTTTCATGCACATTATATTTCTCATAAAAGATGTCCGGTGATCATGTGACTGCGAGTGGACTTGCTTGTGCATGACACTTTTAACTGCAAATTCAATTGACAACAACCAATACCTAAAATTAATTGGATTGTATGTGTGGTTAGTAGTAACATTGAAAGGATCAAAGATGTCAGAATATACCCAGTAGTTGGATTAGACATTACTTAAAAGAATGTAGGTGGCATAAAACTTGTTGGTTTGGTATGAGAATTTAATATTTTTTAATACCTAAGCAAGTGTTATCTCCCAATTCTAAAACACCAAAATCTAAACAAACAGAATATCACATGAAAGGCAGCATGAAAACAAGAATTTCAGTGTTTGGAGTAAAGTTCAAAGGGAAATTAACATGGATTCTTTCATTCTTGTAATGTACATTTTAAGATCAACTTCCAAAATTCGACCAGACAGCACAAATCTTGAAGTTACGGCAGTCAGCAACCATATCTCTACTCTCAGACAGTATATATCCTACTGGACCCTATCAAGTCATATGCATTTGGGTCATGCTTATGGTGTTTATTATCCTAACTGGGTCATCACAACACCTTATCTCACAATGCAAGTAGACCCACATGGCATATGGGTCTTGCTTATGGTGTTTAATATCCTAACTGGGTCATCCAACACCTTGCCTTACATTTTGGTCATGCCAGTGAGCAGAGAGTTTTCACTTTTCTGGTAGCAACAACATGAATGTTGACAGCAGTGACAACTTTGTTAAGATTCTTTTCTTTTACAGTTTTTGAATTTCATTTATCTTCTGTCATTTGCTATATTCAAATGAAAGTGTAATATTACTTTACACATAGAGTATATACTCTGATTGGAATTCATGTCCTGCCAAGAACATTTACCTTAATAAGCATGTAATTCCTGTCTTCCTTAGAGCTTGTAACCTGATATGCCAGGAATTCCTGTCTTGTTTAGAACTTGCAACCAGATAAGCAAGAAATCCATGTCTTGCCTAGACTTTGTACATTGATAAGAAAGTAATTTCTGTCTTGCTAAGAAATTGTACCCAGATAAGCATGAATTCTGGCCTTGCCTAGAAGTTATACCCAGATATGGAAGGAATTCCAGTCTTCCCTAGAACTTGTACCCAGATAAAGAAGGAATTCTGGTCTTACTTAGAACTTGTACCCAGTTAAGGAAGGAATTCCAGTCTTGCCCAGAACTTGCACCCAGATAATGAAGGAATTCTGGTCCATGACATGCAGATCACCCTTGAACCCAAACAAGCAAAGAATTCCAGTCTTGCCAGCCTCAGCAAAGGGCAGAAGGATTTGTAAGGCAACCAACAAAATGTCTCAGGGATTTCCTAAAGCACAGACCACGGTGAAGCAAACCTACCAAATATTCAACTGTCAAGAACCAGTTTTAATAAACAAAGTGCAAAGAGTCAAAGGGAGTTCGATCATTGTGTCAGAGTTTCCATGAGACCCTCTCATCTCAAATGACCAACATTCATGCCCCCACCCCTGCCCTTATCACAGATCCTAGTAGCCAGAAGGCTTCAATCATTGCCAAATGGGGATAAATATGACCTGACAAGTGGTTTTGTGGGGACTCAGTATCATGTTCAGCTCACCTCCTAAACCTTTGGCTACAGTTCCTTCAGCTATAAACACAGAACTTATAACTTGGTTATCAACCTATGCACATTCAATCAACTCGTGCTCTTGCGTTCACAACGAAATGCAGCAATGAGTTCTAAGTGCCATCCCCTGGGGAGACTTGCAGGAGGCCTGACTTCGCATCCCCACTTACATGGCTTCCTTTGATTCACCTACAAAAATAACAGGCTACAAAACACAAGGCTAGTTATGTTTTGGAGATGGACATGATTTCCCATGTTACCTGCATGTTCTTCATCTAATTGTCAACAAGGATATCTCATACCTTGATAATATTTTGGTCTGGAAATAAAAATTTCGAGTAATAAGAGTGTCTCCAACCATTTTGGGGTGTATGGTCCCCTCAGGATTGTTATTTATATCTCAATAGTCTCTAGATGAAAACCGTTTTGAAAGCTTTACATTGGTCACTGTAGAACCTAAATGTGAATGGAGTTATTGTGCCCAACAACTCCACAGTGGTGATTGATCTGAAGCAACGAAGCAGAACCATCATCCCGTATTCTTGTTTGGGGTTTTCTAGAATGGTGTATTCAAAACCAAATTCATGTCCAAGTTCAGCATATCCTAAATCGGCTAATGTATTTGTGGCCTCTGGCACAAGAAACTAATACATATGGAATGGTCTCTTTGTCCCTCGTTTTCTCACTTGGTAGATGCTCGATGGGATAGTCCTGTGATGGAACAATTGGTGATGAGGTGGACTGCCAAAATCCCACCATTTGTCTTGCCAGTCCCGGATCTAAAATGCCTGAACATAGGATGATTTTTATATTGATTGGAATTGCCAAATGTATACACGTCTCCAGGTTCCAAAGCTGATACATGAAGCAAAATAATCAGTGTCTCTTTGTTCTGATTGTTCCACTTTGATGGGAAATCAGCCTCTCAATCTCACAACAGAATTGCCAGGAATTGAGATAACCCCTCTTCTACTAGAAACAGCCATGATGGTAGGTGGGTTTTTCTTGTGGGGAAAGGTGTCTAAGAATTGCAGATTCTACCAAGATGATTATTTAGAATTTCATAAAACAGTATATTACTGGATGACCTGTATAAAAATGAGTTAAATGTACTTAATGAATACTATATGTTGAATTTGCTAACTATACTTCAAAAGTGCATGGTTATTTTAATTTGAATGGAGTAAAATGAGCAAGAAAAATCTATTTTGGTGTTTTTTACTAAACAAGGATTAAATTGTCCTCCTGCTCAGCAGTGTGCCCTTCAGGGGACAAATAATATAACCTCGTGACTGATATTTCCTTATCTCAGTGCAAGTCTTGATATAGATTCTATTTAAACAGAAGAGGTTAAAAAGTTTCACTTTCAAAACGACAGAAAGGAAAATGAAAAACACACTACAGTGAAAACATATTTTCATTAAAAAGTTGATTATACATGAATTTGTTTTAAATTACACTACATCAATACTGAAACAGAATAACACGGAGATCCACCAGGTGTCATGGAGACACCCACATTTCCACCGCTGGCACCAGCTAGACCTTTTCATCATCAGGCATGTTGAACTGGCCAGTATCCTCTTCACCCACAGCTACCACAGTGCCGACTGTGACATGGACCATTCCCTTGTGGCCAGCAAGGTGCAAATAATACATAAGGAGCTGCACCATGCCATGAAGAAGGGTCGCCCATGCATCAACACCTGCTGTGCAAGCAACCCAGAGAAGATGCAGCAGCAAACTGCAGGAGGCTCTCACCAAAGAGACACCTGATGACACCATCAACTCCAAGTGGTCCCACCTCCATGTACAATTTAGCCATCACTGTGTACAGGAAGAAGGAATGCAAAAATGCAGACTAGTATGAGGCCAACTGGGAGGAGATGGAGCCCATGATTGAGCCAAAGAGGAAAGCCCTCTTGGCATACAAGGCTGCACCTAGCACTTAGTACACTACAAGCCCTCAGGACTGCCAGGAACAATGCCCAGCAGACCACCTGCCACTGCACCAACACCTACTGGCTGAACCTCTGCACCATACGATGGTATCAAGAAGGCGACAGGCCCCCCACTCCAAGACCACCCCCATCAAGTCCAAGAAGGGCAAAGTCATCACAGACCAGGGAAAACAGTTGCAGCAATGGGTTGTGCACTATCTTGAGCTGTATGCAACCCAAATCGTCATCACCAACACCACCCTGGACACCATCCCAGACCCGCCAGTCATGGAGGAACTAGACACATCACCCACCCTGGCAGAGCTTGGAAAAGCCATCAATTACCTCACTTGTGTTAAGGCTCCTGGGAGGAATGGCATCCTGCCTGAAGTCCTCATGAGTGGGAAATCAGCACTGCTCCAGCCCTTGCACATACTACAACATAGCCACTTTGTACGAGAACTAAGGAGACCATAGCAACTGCAGGAAAAGTGTCATGAGCAGCAGATGCCCTTCTACATTGCCTTCATAGACCTAATGAAATGTGTTTGACCTGGTCAGTTGGAGTGGACTCTTCAAGCTCCTGCAGAAGATCGGCTGCCCCCCCCCCCCAACTTTCAATGTCATCACATTGTTCCATGAGAACATGCACAGCACAGTGTGCTTCAATGGCACAACATCAGAAGCCTTACCAGTCAGCAGTGGACTGAAGCAAGGCTGAGTCCTTGTGCTGACACTCTTTGCCATTTTCTTCTCCATGTTCCTCCAGTACGCATTCATGTACTGCAGCAAGGGAGTGTACATCCATACCATGGCTGATGGCAAGCTGTTCAACATCGCCCTTCTCTGTGCTAAGACTAAAGTCATAAGGTTCTGATCTGTGAATTGCTCTTCACTGACTATGCAGCCTTGACATCGCACTCAGAAGATGGACTAAAACAGCTGGTATGCTGCCTCTCCCATGCCTGTAAGGAGTTTGGACTGACCATCATTCTGAAGAAAATGAATGTCATGGTGCAGGATGCAGGCTCCCCTCCCACCATCACCATTGATGGGTACAACCTGGAAGTTGTTGAGAACTTCACATACCTCAGGTCCACCATCTCCAGCTCACTGTCAATTGATTCTGAGGTTAATGGCAGGATTACCAAGGCTGCAGCAGTTATAGCCAGACTGAACCAGAGGGTCTGGAACAAGCCCAGCCTCACTGATAATATGAAAGTGCATATCTAACAGGCCTTCGTGCTCAGCACACACCTCTACAGCAGCAAGACATGGACCACCTATGCAAGACACGAGAGGAAACTCATCAGCTTTCACCTGAGATGCCTTTGATGCATTCTGCACATCCAGTGGAAGGGCAATGTACTCAACACAGAGGTTCTGGAATGCACCAACATGAATAGCATGTTCTCCATTCTCAACGAGAGGCACCTTTGCTGGCTCAGCCATGACACGAGAATGTACCCCAGGCCACATTCCCAAGGATCTGCTATGCAGCAAGCTAGCAGAAAGTGCATGACTGACTGGACAGCCATATCTACATTTCAAAGATGTCTGCAAGAAGGACATGAAGAATGCCAACATCAGTGTCAACTACTTGGAGAGCTATCAACCTGGAGTCTAACTGTCAAGGAAGCAATAAATGCAAACCTCAGTGCAAAGAGAGCCAGGAGGAAGAAGAAAAAACAATAGCCTCAACAAGCACCGATGTTCACCTGCATCAAACTCTCTTTAGTCGGACTCTTCAGCCACTCGATAAGGTGCAAATAGGACACCCAACAGGAAGCTACACCATCATATCCTGAAGTTGGACCGATGCCAAGAGAGATACTTATAGATAAAATATAAATAAACAAATGGAGAAAGTTGTAAAAACATGGTTTTATAATAGTGTTAAAATAAGCTAATAGGAGACAAAATATAGCCAAGGGCTACTAGAATTTTTTTTTACAGAAGGAAATTTCAACAGGCTTCAGACTTTGACATATGCCTCATTTGGATTATGCATAAGCTGCATTGATAATTACTAAACAGCAATGGTTTTTATTTCCATTTGATAATGCTGTTCAGTTATGTTCATATTATATCTTTTCTAAACTGATTCTTTTAAAAACTTTAGAAGTAAGGTTTGAAGGAAGCTGTGTCTAATTCCTTATATAGCTGCAGGTAATATCCTCATATGATTCAAGCACATGGCTGATCAAAAATGTCTAGCTATCCCATTTCCTTATATAGCAGGTAAAATCCCAGTATGATTGAATCGCATGACCAATGAAAGCTGTCTAACTATACATTTCATTATATAGCATGTAAAATCCCTGTATGATTGAGTCACATGACCAATGAAAGCTGTCTAGCTATCCATTTCCTTATATAGTAATCCCTTTATGCATCACTGAGTCACATGAGTAATGAAAGTTGTCTAGCTATCCATTTCCTTATATTAGCATGTAAATTCCCAGTATGATTGAGTCACATGACCATATTCATGAAAGCTGTCTAGCTATCCATACAGTTGGGATACAAAATTTGAGCGGCAACCATTAGCAGCATTTGAACCTGTCTCTATGGATTTCGTACATACAATCCTGATGAAGAGTGCACCAAAGTCATGTGAACTTGATCCAATTCCAATGTCACTGCTGCATGAGTGCTTAGATCCAGTATTGCTTTCACTAACTGATGTTATTAATACCTCTCTCTCATCCGGGGAATTCCCATCATTTTTCAAAACTGCCATTGTTAAGCCTCTGCGGAAGAAACCAACACTAGACCATGACGATTTAAAGAACTACTGCCAAGTTTCTAATCTCCCATTTATATCAAAAATCATAGAAAAGGTTGTTCTATCCCAGCTTGTATCTCATTTGAATTCAGTCTTTTTAGCAATGTACAATCTGCATATCGACCTTGCCACAGTACTGAAACTACTCTTCTAAAAGTAGTTAATGACATTCTCTCTGCGTTGGATAGAGGAAAGATTACAGTCCTCACCCTCCTTGATTTGTCTGCAGCATTTGACAGAATAGACCATGATATATTACTTCACCATCTCAAGCATATATTTGGCATTCATGATACAGCCTTACTGTGGTTCAAGTCCTACTTGGTCAACAGGACACAAATTGTATCTGCAAATGGAATACACTCCAACCCAATTGATCTATGCTGTGGTGTTCCACAGGGGTCTGTTCTTGGACCTGTTCTCTTCATTCTGTACACTTAGTCACTCTCAAGTGTCATAGATCATCATCCAGTATCTCACCAATTGTACGCTGATGACACCCAAATATACAAATCTAGCCACCCAACTGAAGTTGATGCTACCATCCAAGGTGTAGATAGGTTCATTTCTGATGTCAAATCATGGATGACATGTAACAAGCTGCAGATGAATGATGATAAAACTGAGGCCATTCTGATTACAACAAAAAGACTTTCTCATTCACATCCTTTACATAAAAAATAAATATCAGTAACACCAACATTAAATTCACACAATCAGTATGAAACCTAGGTGTTACTCTGGACAGTACTCTCACATTGCACCAACATGTCATGAACATATGCAAGGCTGCATATCTTTAGCTGAGACGCATCAGTTCAATTTGCAAATATCTTTCAGTTGACAGTACTCTCACGTTGCACCAACATGTCATGAACATATGCAAGGCTGCATATCTTTAGCTGAGACGCATCAGTTCAATTCGCAAATATCTTTCAGTTGATGCCATTAAAACACTTGTGTGTTCATTAGTACTTTCAATACTGGACTATTGTAACTCAATTCTGTCTGGTTCATCTCAATATCTACTCCAGAAACTTCAAAAAGTTCAAAACACAGTTGCTCAGATCATACTCAGAGTACCACGATCAGAGCACACCTCCCCGCTGCTCTGTACCCTACACTGGCTATCCATTTGATCCAGAATCAAGCACAAAATTTGTTCTCTGTACTACGTTTCACTGTCGGACTCTAGTCCAACATACCTATCTGACCTCACCCATGTGTACACACCAGCAAGATACTTACGCTCCTCTTCTGACAATCCTATACTCATTATTCTCACTATGAAAACAAAGTCATATGGACAGCATTTTTTTGCATACCAGGGCCCAGCAACAAGGGCCCAGCAACAATGAACTTAGACACAATTACACAGTGATCCCATTCAAGAGTGCTCTCAAAACTCACTTATTTCGACTGCAAGAACAAACTTAAAGATCTAACTAATGTTTCCTACTTTAATGTTTTCTAATTTCATGGTGTTTGTTTTTGTGATCATATCATTATATGTTTTTTATCTTATAGGTGTTGTCTAATGTTGTAAAGCACTTAGAGCTTCTAAAGATTAGGCGCTATACAAAGTCCTCATTATTATTATTTCCTTATATAGCATGTAAAATCCCAGTATGATTGAGTCACATGAGCAATGAAAGCTGTCTAGCTATCCATTTCCTTATATAGTATGTAAAATATCAGTATGATTGAGTCACATCAGCAACAAAAGCCCTGTCTAGCTATTAATTTTCTAGCAGGTAAAATCCCTGTATGTTTCATTTACATGACTGATGCATAGTACTGTCCATTTCTTTATAAAGCCTGTACATTTCATTCATGATTCAGCTCTATGATCAATTAGGAACCAACAATCTTTTGTGCTGTTTAACTTGACAGCAATTTTCTATACAGGTTTATATTGGAAATCTGTGTGATGTTGGCATTGCTAATTCCATTTCTTTTTTCTCAGAATATTCAAGTCATACTCTGTCAGAGTTGGGGTCTTAGATGTTGGATCGAACACTTTAGATGGCAATCAAGGACATTTGTACAACCCATCGCGGACACATGTTCATCCATACTTCAATGCAGATTTGGACAATGACGTCAGTCTGCTCTACTTCAGTCAACCAATTATCTTCAATGACTATGTCCGGCCTATTTGCATTGCATCCAGAAGAACTGTTGAAGAAATGCTAAATGCAGGATATAATGCAGAATGCTATGTCAGTGGATGGGGATATAACCAGAATTATATCAACAGAGGTAAAGCACTTTAATAATGTGGCTTCTTTAATGACAAATCTTAATACTTTAATTTCATTTAATTCACATGAATTACATAAATCCTGGCAGCTTGTTTTCACAAGCTGGTGAAGGTCCACTGGTCTCACAACACAGAGGAAACAATCTAACTTAAATGGGAAATAGCATAACCATTTGCATACTACCAGGTGGCTGTAAGTTCATTCTAATAAAAACTCAAAAGGACCTTTAATGACTTCAGGATGAGAAATTCAACCATACCAAAGCTAGGTCATTTTCATAATTTTTTATGCTTGAGTGACTTATGTACTTTGTACTATCCTTACACTGTACCCTCAATTATTTCACATACACTGAGGAAACTTGGTATGCAGATGCCATACCAAACTAAGTCACTGTGTCTTGATTTTGATACTTTAGTGACATACATTTTATTTCTTTTTTTAGGTCTATGTAACTTTTGCTATATCCATCTATATGTCTGTTTTAATTCTATTAGCTTTGTTATTTGTTGGTCCATCCATCGATTATCCAAACTTTAGTTTCCAGGCATAATTCCAAAACTATTTTTAGATTTCTGAACTTGCCAAACTGCCAGACATGCTGCGGGGATTTTGGGGATTGTGGTCTCATTGAGCATCAATACACATGACCCAAAAATGTTTCAAGCTACAATTGAGAATGAATCATATTACTATAATCCTATAGAAAATACCTGGAGGTTTATGTCTAAATAAAAAGGCAAGAAAATATAGTAGTACATATTCAAACAAAACTAGTTGATAATAATATAGTCATATATCATCATTTAACACACACATACACACACATGCACAAACTCATACATTCACACATACATTAAATAAAAATACATAAAGGTTTGTGTTATTAAAGCGACTAGACCATGCAATGCAGTTTTAAGCAGATGCAATTTTTGCTGCTTACACTAGTTCAGTAGATGGTCTGAAGATGATGTAACTAATAATGATTATAATCTTTGCAGTCTTTAGAGACAGGTGTGACTGTAGTTCCGGCTTCTCCAAAGTTCTTGTCAAATCTTCCTTAGTATTGAAAATTTCAGTAAATTATGAACTGTCCATGACAGTAGACATGAATTAGACATGAATGAGTTCATAGAGGACCCAGTTATATCAGTAATCATTCTCATCCTTCAGAGGCAATGCAAGATAAAGTATGGATGCTAGGATTCAGACAGTCACTGATTTATTTCCTCCATATCATGTCAGTTCATTCTTATCCTCCAGCATCTCCATCTTCATCCCATCATAGGTGAGGTAATGCAAGATATAAAGTATGGATGCTAGGAAGACAGTCTCTGATTTTTTCCCTCCATATCGATATCAAAAGCTGAAACAGCAGAATCCTGTTCAGTTTGAGGAGACTGTTCAAAATAACTGGGATCTTCTGCCGTACTTCTGAGCCAATTATGGCAGAGGGCAAAGGGCATAAAGCAGAAGCTGGCATATAGCTAAGAAGAAGCCAGGCTGCAAAGAGATGCTCAGTCCCCTCTACTACCCTTTGTTTCAACATCTGTCTTTAAGGTGCTTACTTCAAGCCACTCAAACCTCATAATCTGAATCAAGGAGCATCTTGGGTAATTATATTGTCAGAGACATGGATCCTCCATAGAGTCAGTTGAAGCTGTGGAGATTAAAATTCACCCTTGTTATCGTAGTGTTTGCAAAATAGTGCTGACAGAAGGGACCAGAGCAGGAAATTTTTTTAACTCTTTCCATGGATCATCTCCACAATATGCAAGGAATACCAGCTTCACTTGTGGGTTGCTACATTGCTACCAAAGACTCCCATTTGGTTTCACAATACCGTATTTGGTACTCCCTTAGGGAAATAGTATAGTATACACTCTTGTAAGATCAGAGAGGCAGTTGAGGGGTTAGTGCACACTCAAAATCTGGGATCCTTTTCCTTAAAGGTTTTGTTGTTGTTGTAGGGTTTAATGCCATTTTTCAGCACAGGATAGGCTATACATTGCGGCCAGTATTAATAGTGGAGGTAGAACCTGGGAAAACCCCGGAAAGAACCAACAACCACGAGAATCTACTGGCAAGCTTTCACACATGCCGCATAGGCTGAACCCGAGACTCAAACCCACACAGGCAGAGGAGAGATGGCAGTAATCCATAACGGTGAGCTCTTTAGACCACTTGGCCACTCTGGGCCCTTTAAAGGTTTTGAACAAAAGAGGGACAAATTTGCCTGATGAACACATTGATTCAGGAAGAATGCTTGAACATGGAAAGCTCAGTCTCATCTTGGATTGACCCACATCTAGAAGTTAGATCCTGGCTGGATATTTCATTAATATGTGATTTGTATGCTCTGTTTGATACAATCTCGACAGTGTGATCATTGTTTGGTGGGAAGATTCAGCAGGGATTTTAAAAGTCCTTCTGGCTGCAAAGATATAATTATGTTAAATTATAGGCCAAAGTAATACAATACAGTTTAAATTTGTAGATTTGTTTCTTCTTTACTATATTTATCCTTTTATTTATCTTTTGCCTGCACTAACTCTTAAAGCAAGACATATGTCATAATGTCAATTTGTCCACCCAGCATAAGCTTTGGTAAAGTCAATGGAAATCTTCATTCTCCATTAATGGAGAGGTAAAACTTCATTAATACAGAAAATATAAATGCTTATAGAGATATTTAGTGCCATAATTTTCTAATTAATCTTATATATATTAAGTTGTCATCACAATATACACACAAGGTAAATCCATAGAATGTCAATGGAATGATTTAGCAATTAAAGTATTTCAGACTGGTACATTGAATAACAAATTGGAATGTTGATTTGTCTTCACTGTAGTAATGTTTATACAAAGTTAAACATTTTGTTTAAGTGAAATATTAGGCTGAGCATCATGCACCATTTTGAAAAACAATGTATGCCCAATAAATTCTTAAATTCTTATGTATGATGTTTGTATATGATTATTGGTGTTTCACTAACAAGAATTCTTATCATTGGAACACACAAAACCACATACTAATGTGGTACAGTATGTAAAAACTTGAGCATACGTTGTTTTGTGAAAAGGTGCCCAGAACTGACTGACTATAGCAAGTAGATCATTGCATTTGGAATGGCAGTCATGACTGTGTAGTAGATGCAGTAATTTCAAACAAAAACTTGAATCTCTAATCGCATATGACAGAATTAATATTTTACTTTGAAGCAATTTTGTTGGTATAATAACAAAATATCTTCCATTCAGATGTAGAGGTTGTATAAAGCATGATACATGTAATAAATAAATTTGGAATTTCTCTTTATAATTTATTTTAAATGGCAAAATATCACATATTGATCAACCAATATCTTTAGACTTGCCATTGGAAAGGAATATCAAACTGGCACACATTGCTGAGGAAGGTCAAGGTCACTGAGCAGTTTCAGTTTCAAGTTACAGGTCAAGTATGAATGTTTTAGGATTTCACAGTACTGTCTGTTATTTTCATGAATGAATTGACATCAGACAAGGTACAGCTTACAATGGTGATATATGAATATCACATCTGGTGTGAATATCAAAAGGTCAAATATCAGGTCACAAGGGTTATTTTATTAGATTCTTAAGAAAATGTATGTTACGTATATGTATATGGATAGGCGTAAAACACTTTATCATATTTGCAAGTGTACATGATACATCCTTGGGAATGATCATCCAGGCATTTCTTTATAAAGATCACAGGGTTAACTGTTTTATATTTTTGCAGAAACTTTTTCCAACCAGTATGAGACGTTTTCTTTTTTGAAGTTAATTGTGAAGACCTCTATGTTTTGAATGTTCTATTTAGTACATATATGTAGAATTATTATTATTCAATTTCTCACACGTTAGCAAAGGCACTTATTGCTAATAGGGTCAGGTCAAGGTCAGAGGGGTTGTTTAGTCCTATGTTACTAGGAATGCAGCAACAGCATTGTGGGTGGCATGGCAAATTTATTTTCTACATTTTAATATGTTTTGTTGATTTTTCTTCCAACAGAAGGGATACCATCCCTCCAGATGGTCCGGGTTTACCTGTACAAGAAAGAGGAATGTGACCAGATCTACTACAACCTGAATGATGCACCTCCTCAAAATATCACTGTTTGTGTGGATAACCAGAACCTTGGGTCTCCACCTTGTGAAGTAAGTTTCACCAAGTACATGCCATGCCACAGCATCACTAACCAATTATCCACAACTTTTACTACATTTTACAACAGCAATTGCACATCAGATAATGGTACATTTTGAATATATTTTCAAAACATTTCATGAAGTCTAATAAATTACGAAATGTATCCATTGCTAAAAATACATGCAATGCATAAAAAGAGCTTTTCTCATATAATACATTAACAGATCATATAAAATGTAATGCATTAACAGACCAGTCATTAAATAATGTCTTAAAAGATCAGCCATTATAAAATGCATACAATTCATTACCATATTAGCCACTGTACAATGCTCTAACAGATAGCCATGGTATAATTCATTAACAAATATGCCCTAAGTGGTTGGTGAGTCTGCCTCAGATGCAGGAGGTCACTGGTTCGAACTCCGGCTGAGCGATACCAAAGACTTATAAAAATGGTACTAACAGCTGCCTTGCTTGATGCTCAGCATTAAGAAGTTAGTCTTAGGACTGGTTGGCTTGGTGTCGGGCTAATGCGACTGGGTGGGACTTGATGCTAAATGTCTGTGGCATGAGGCCCCACTGCTTGACATCACTATAAACTGCTGCACTGCAGAGATCATAGTGTTAAAACTGAACATTTTTTAAAGCTATGTTCAAATCGAGATCACACACACACACACACACACACACACACACACAAATCTGCTATCATATATTGCATTAACAGATCTGCTGTCATATAACACATTAACAGATCTGCTGTCATACAGTTCATTAACATATCTGCTATCATATATTGTATTAACAGATCTGCTGTCATTCAATTCATTAACAGATCTGCTATAATTTATTGCATTAACAGATCTGCTGTCATATAACACATTAACAGATCTGCTGTCATACAGTTCATTAACATATCTGCTATCATATATTGCATTAACAGATCTGCTGTCATATATCACATTAACAGATATGCTGTCATGCAGTTCATTAACATATATGCTATCATATATTGCATTAACCCTTTACCTCATACAAGCATCTTTAGACGCCTCTACTCCATTCGCATGGAAGCGCCTTTTGACGCCTCTGCAAGATTCGCATAGAAGCGCCTTTTGACGCCTGCTGTAAACATCAGCCATTTTGAGCTAGTTTTCGTAGCGCCACCTTCGAGGAAAACCCCCCTATTACATACTACATTCATTTCTGCGAATGACAATTACGTCAGATCACGTGGTCGCTATTCATGCACTGGTCGATATCTGCTATTTAAAGTAACTGGGTCGTAATATCCACTCTCCAAAATGGCAGCCGCGGATTTCATTCAGTACGTACGAAGTTTTCACGATTAGAATAACAACCACGAAAGATTCAATAAATTAGGTAAAGGCTCTGATATTAATGTAGGCAGCAATTAGTTTTTATAAATTATCAAATTCAGATGACTTAGTGAAATAGACGCACACGAAAACCTTGTAAATTTCGAGTATCGGAAATGGCAGCTACGGTTGGTCACGCGGCCTCACGGACATGACGGTGAACGAGTTCTCTCAAGATTTTGAAGCACATAAAAAAATTCTTCTGTGGAAAATAATTACGCAGCTATAACAATCAGACATTACTCTTAAATTTGTCCACATATAATATATGTGTACCAAAAATGTAAAATGGTTAAAATTGTTGTTAAACGTAACATACACTAAATTGCTTAACAGTTCACAGGCAGGATTTCATTCAGTACTTACGAAGTTTTCACGAGTAGAATCACAACCACGAAAGATTCAGTAACTAAGGTAAAGGCTCTGATATTTATGTAAGCAGCAATTAGTTTTTATTGATTATCAAATTCAGATGACTTAGTGATGTAGACGCAGACGAAAAACATGTAAATTTCGAGTATGGGAAATGGCAGCTACGATCGGTCACGCGGCCTCACGGACATGACGGTGAACGAGTTCTCTCATGATTTTGAAGCACATAGAATATTCTTCCGTGAAAAATAAGTACACAGCTATAACAATCGGACTTTACTCTTCAATTTTTCCATATATAATAGATGTCTACCTAAAACGTAAAATGGTTAAAACTGCTGTTAAACGTTAACACCACTACATTGCTTAACAATTCACAGGCATGCCTATGCGGATGCGGTCTGCTAGGTAACAGGTGTTCTATTTATAGCGTGCTGCACTTTGTCACTATGCTCTATGAGGTAAAGGGTTATCAGAGCTGCTGTCATATAACACATTAACAGAATCATAAATCAGACAAACATTAAGTCCTAATGTTCATGTGCTGATATGTGTATGTTCTTAACAGAATAAAAATGTACAGTATTAGAATTAGCTTTTGGTCCATGAATTCCAATTTCAGTACATTCTCTGACTTATAGAACTTGAACCAGAAATATACTATCAGTCTCAAAAAGTAAATTTGTAGGCAGGCTTTTAAAGGGTTTCAGGTTCATATTTTACTTTAACCCTTTACCCCATACAAGCGTCTTTGGATGCCTCTACTCCATTCGCATGGAAGCGCCTTTTGACGCCTCTACAAGATTCGCATAGAAGCGCCTTTTGACGCCTGCGGTAAACATCAGCCATTTTGAGCTAGTTTTCATAGCGCCACCTTCGGGGAAAACCCCCCTATTACATACTACATTCATTTCTGCGAATGACAATTACGTCACATCACGTGGTCGCTATTCATGCACTGGTCGATATCTGCTATTTAAAGTAACTGGGTTGTAATCTCCACTCTCCAAAATGGCAGCCGCGGATTTCATTCAGTACGTACTAAGTTTTCACGATTAGAATAACAACCACGAAAGATTCAATAAATAAGGTAAAGTCTCTGATATTGATGTAGGCAGCAATTAGTTTTTAAAATTATCAAATTCAGATGACTTAGTGATATAGACGCACACGAAAACCTTGTAAATTTCAAGTATCGGAAATAGCAGCTACGGTTGGTCACGCGGCCTCACGGACATGACGGTGAACGAGTTCTCTCAAGATTTTGAAGCACATAAAAAAATTCTTCTGTGGAAAATAATTACACAGCTATAACAATCAGACATTACTCTTAAATTTTTCCACATATAATATATGTGTACCAAAAATGTAAAATGGTTAAAATTGTTGTTAAATGTAACATACACTAAATTGCTTAACAGTTCACAGGCAGGATTTCATTCAGTACTTACGAAGTTTTCACGAGTAGAATCACAAACACGAAAGATTCAATAACCTTGGTAAAGGCTATGATATTTATGCAAGCAGCAATTAGTTTTTTATTGATTATCAAATTCCGATGACTTAGTGATGTAGACGCAGGCGAAAAACGTGTAAATTTCGAGTATGGGAAATGGCAGCTACGGTCGGTCACGCGGCCTCACTGACATGACGGTGAACGAGTTCTCTCTCGATTTTATAGCACATAAAATATTCTTCTGTGAAAAATAATTACACAGCTATAACAATCGGACTTTACTCTTCAATTTTTCCACATATAATAAATGTCTGCTTAAAACGTAAAATGGTTAAAACTGCTGTTAAACGTAACACCACTACATTGCTTAACAATTCACAGGCATGCCTATGCGGATGCGGTCTGCTAGGTAACAGGTGTTCTATTTATAGCGTGCTGCACTTTATCACTAAGCTCTATGAGGTAAAGGGTTAAAAGAGATTTATTTATTAGAGGCCAAATAAAAATTGTCTTGAACCATGGAAATGATTAGTTGCCCTGGATTTTTGGCCCGATTGTAATGTGTGTCCATCCATCATGTCTCATTAATTTGGTTAGGTTTGCATTATCTTAGTTACTTAATAACATTAGCATGATTCATGTTACTAGAGTTATGAATGCATCATGATAAGTAATACAACCTTCATTGAAAACTGGGTCACTGTAGAATATATTTCACTATACAGTGACCTATATTTAATGTTATGTGATGCAAAGATTCTTCATAAAAAATATTACACTATTTAGGTACAGCAAAATGTTTGCAGTCTAACCATAATGCAGTTTTATTGTTATCAATGATCCTAGTATATTTTTGAGTGTCTACAAGTTTGTCTAAAAGCTATAATGTCTGTCATTCAGCTGAGGAATATTATAAAAAACTAATTATCTTGTTACAAGTTGTTAAAATGCATGTACTGTAATTACCCAAGCACAAGGGACACCAACTATGAACATTATTTACCATACAAGGGCTTTATCAAAAGTTTTCAATATATTATTATCAATGTTTTGCTTCTTTGAACTTGTTAATGGACAGATAAAGTAATGTTCTATAAATGTTCTACAGCTGCATGGCATGTAGCATTTTGAATATGATCGCGAATCCATGCAAAACTATTGTCTGTTAAGTGGGAACTGGCTGCTGTGAAAGGGGCCATTGATGATGCACAGGTAACACGCTGAAATGTATTATCCCAAGCATTCATTTATCAGCTACTTATACTATATGGAAGATGTATTTGAAGCGCAGAAAGATTTGTGTGAAATGGGTCCTGCATTTGATGGCTGACCTTGAAACAGACTCAGGCTGATACCACCAACAATCAGCTAGTTATGTTTGACACGAGTGATCAAAGATGTTTGCATTTGATTATCGCAGGTGGTGACATGTGCATTTACTGTTTTGAACCTGCCTTGTGTGAAAATAACTCAGTCTGGATCTGAGAAAACAAGCAGAGACCACAAATTGCCTGATGCTGTCATGATAGTATTGTGCAAATTATTTTAGGTAGAAAATGGCCTAGTTCAAGTAATTAGGTGATTTTATTGGAAGTATCTTAAGTGTGTCTATGTATGCATATATAAACACAAACATATATATGAAATTAGCTTTGAGATGAAACCGGTGTGCAAAGTGACATCAGATGAGAGAGAGAGAGCAGGAAAATATGCTTTTCATAGAAGAGTCAAATGTGCAGTACAAATGTGTTAAACATCAATTTTAGTGCCTTATATGCCAAATAGTGCATTGTCTCACATAATAATACATTGGCAGATGAACAGATTAGCATTAGTGGTCAAACAGTTGCTGATATGTTGCAAGATGTTTAATTGTCTTGCTGCTTTTTGACAGATCTTCATACTGGTAGATAAAGTTTAGTTGAGAGTCCAAATCTGCTCCACGGAATCTTACACAGTACTTATGGGGTATTTCACGACCTTCTATCATGTATACACAAGAATCAGTAGATGAATAATTAGTATTCATTCTTTACATATTTGCAACCCTAACTAGGTATTTCTCTTGGGTTGTTTTGGAACTGAAACTCTGCCCCATTTCCAAACCCAAATCAGGTATTGCTCTTGGGCTGTTTTGGAACTGAAATTCTGCTCGATTTCCAAACCCACACCAGGATTTCTCTTGGGCTGTTTTGGAATTGAAATTGTATACCATTTCAAATAGCAAAAACTGTCCATTTTTTCCAATTCTTATTTTGACATATAAAAGGTTCCCAAGTAGAACTTTCCAAATGTCAAACACATTTTGCATTGAAAGTTAATACAATAAATGTAGTGAGGAATCTATAGAGTCAACATTATAACCTGTTCAATGTTCAAGATCTCTAGTCTATGGTAAATTTTCATTAAATAAATTTGTGGAAAAGAGGATTAAATTTTCCCCATTTAGATACAAACATTCTCAATTTCAAACACCAAAGGCCCCATTTTGAAAATGGTACCAAATCTCTGCAAACAGCTATTAAATTTGGTATCCATACATGTAATACTAAATTTATAGTTTGTCATATTAAGCAGTTACAAAGAGCCCTGAGTGGCCAAGTGGTCTAAAGTGCTACCTGTTACTGATCATAATGCTGTCTCACCTCTGTCTGCGTGGGTTCGAGTCTCGGGTTCAGCCAATGTGGGTATGTAAGAAAACGTGCCAGTAGCTTCTCGTGGGTTGGTGTTTTTTTCCAGGGTTTTCACAGGTTTGTCCTCCACCATTAATACTGGCCGCCATGTATTCCCTATCTTGTTCTGAAACATGGCATTAAACCCTACAACAACAACATCAGCTGGTACAACAAAAGGAAACAAAATAAAAAACATTTTAGATAAAGTTTAAGTAACTAGATTCTAAACTTACTGGTAAAATATTACATGTTACTATTTGAATTACAGGGTGACTCTGGGGGCCCATTGATCTGCCGAAACAAGTATGGGCGATTTGAATTGTTAGGCTCATTAAGCTTTGGCCACAGAAGCTGCTTTCATGATGGCTACCCAGACGTTTACCAACTTTCCTTCTCTCATGCAGACTGGATAGAGCAGATTACAGGTAAGTTCCTGATTAATTATTCTGACTGGATGGGCCTAATATTACTTAAATACATGTATATTCCCAGTAAGATTGAGGCTTTTCATTTTAATAATTTAACATCTAGGCAAAGTTAATCATGCTAATTGTCCACCTGTCAATTTTAGGATCACTTCCAAATCTTTTCACTGCCTAACACCTCATTCCCAATCATAACATTTTCAGTGTTAAATCTGGTGCACAGTCTTAAACGTTGCAGTCACATACAGTAGTCCCCCTCTTGAACGGCCCACCTGACCAGCGGCCACCCGCTCCTTACGGCCAAAATCCGTCGGCACCAACGAGTTTGTGTTCAAAAGTACCCCTCGCGATAGGCCACCTGGCTAACGCGACCAGCGGCCACCATATAAGTGCAAAATTATAAAATTTACCCCTCACAAGTGGCCGCATTTTATATGAATATGTATCCAGAACCAGTATTTTATTCATAACGTGTGTTAAGTAATCCGATTTCTGTTTCCCGATGTCAGGGTTTTCGTTACTGAAAGAAGTGTTGAATAAAGTACATTTACCACTAAGGTTACTATTATATCCTTTATGCCTCACGAGAAGCCAAACTGATTCCATAAAAACCGAGAAAGACTCAAATTTGAATCCATACAAAAGGGTAAGTACATGTAATCCAATTAGCCTTACTGCTGTGTTATCATAAGATGTCCGGTTTAGTCATTCTGATAATTGTTAAGATTACAATTATCGAACAGTAGTAACAGCTGAGAAGTGGCAGCATCGATGTACAATACCCGATGTACAATACCCAAGTCAGCAGGAACATGGATTAATAGCCTTTATGGCTTCCCTTAGTAAGATGTTGAGCTTGTTCACTTTGGTAATCAGTGGCTATTACTACTGACAATAATTGTCAAAATTACGAATCCTAGCGGCCGCGAGGTCAAATCTGCGTGATGTTAATGGTACATATCGAAGCCATTTTGGCTTCTCTCACTTAGTTTCAAGAAATGTATAAAAACAATAGGGTACCAGACTGCGACTAACGAATCATGTGACAAGATCACTTCCTTTAAAAACACACTGCAATTTGTTTAGATGCATACAGAATTGTTTTATCAGTATTGTAGTTGGCAACATGAATAACTTACTGCAAAAAGATCAACATGTGATCAAGGAAAATAAAAATTCTTAGTTTAGAGGAGAACGTGAAAGTAATTCAACTGACGTGGGGGGGGGTCGTCGAGGATCCTTGCAGAAAACTAACGTCGGGAAGACTAAGATAAACAATATTGTGAAAGATAATGAAACAGTTCTGCAGAAGTGGAAAGGTGAAATGGACGGAGAAAGGAAGATTGTTGGAGCCAGGAGACGTTTGTATCCTGATTTGAAAGACAAGAAAAGGCAAAAAGTTTGTCAGTTGAATTGGAATATGACGACTTTACCGCAAGTAATGGATGGTTGCACTGATTTCAAGTGCGACACAATATTAAGTCTTCTGTCCTTAGCGGTGAATTAGCTGATGTTAATAATGAAGTTGTCGAAGATTGGAACAAAAGGCTAAACGATATATACAGGGGATATGACAGCAAGGATATTTTTAATGTGAGGAGACTGGTTTGTTTTTTAGACTGTTACCAACAAAGTGACAGATGATGTGAACTGTAACATAATTATAATGACAGTTTTAAAACTATATCAATGGTTATTCATAGCATTCTTTTGAAAATGATGACAAAGTTTGTTTTACATTTATTTCACATCATGCATGTGATTTTTTAATTAAAATATTAAATATTTAAAATTAAATGTACTTGTGACTTTTTTCATATGTATTTACTATTCGCATTTGTCATCCCCCTCTAGAAAGGCCACCTGCATTATAAGGTCACTTCCCTGCTGCATTAGCGGTGGCCTTATAAGAGGGGGACTAATGTACTTAGTTGTCAATTTTTAATATATCAGTTGTATATCTAGCCAGTCACGTACTTAGTGGTCATTTGAAAACAATGGCATATTATACATGATAATGTTACATAAAAAACAATGGAACAATATGCATAATAATTTTACATTTGAAAACAATGACACATGTTACATTTCAAAACAGTGGCACAATATACATAATAATGTTACATTTCAAAACAGTGGCACAATATACATAATAATTTTACATTTGGAAACAAGGACACAATATACATAATAATTTTACATTTCAAAACAGTGGCACAATATACATAATAATTTTACATTTCAAAACAGTGGCACAATATACATAATAATTTTACATTTGAAAACAATGGCACAACATACATAATAATGTTACATTTCAAAACCATGTGATGTTTTAAATCCCTTTAAAAAAATATTCTTCTGCAGAACTCCATTTTTTTTTGTCATAAATTGAATCACTGTAAAATTTTGAATTTTATTAGATAAATACTGGACAAAACACTTAATTATTCTCATTTGGATGCTCAGAATTATGTTTTTTTCAAAGCTGTTCATATTTTACATTGGTTAGGTTTGGCATCTCATTTGATGTTATTTATTGTTTTTTTTAATAGTAATACATGTATTAGTAATAATAATAATAATAATAATATTATTATTATTATTATTATTATTCATAGCATTGCTAGTGTGGTGATAATGATGATTATGGTAAAAAGTGACAGTTGTTACAAGTAAGGAAAAACCTCATACTGAGGGATGCCCCTCATTCATATGTACACATACACAATATTAGGGTATCTAATGATATCAATTCACACTGATTTATTTCTGAACAGCTATGAATTAAAACTAAATTAAATAAATAAATAACATTTAGATGATAAAACAAACCCTTCTGATGCGGGGGGGATCCCTTGCCATTCAAAGAGGATAAAAGGGCAATAACATACTGAGGGACAGTACAGTGAGGGAACATAGTACTTGTAGCTGTTTTGTGGGGATTAAATTTATATGCAATTATTTTTTTCAGGTCTGAGTTTCTCAGATCTTACTATGGATAATGATTAGGGAGAAAACACAGGTTCTTCAATGCCAGAGGTTGGTCTGCATCAATTTATTTATTATTAGAGATTCTGAAACATTTGTTATGACTTTAGATATTTACTCATATATGCCTCCATCTTAACCCACATCTATACCTGCATCCATTTCCCCAGTTTCATGTTTCTGATAAATAATTTAAAAAAGGACATAAATCCCTCTTCTGTGTGGATCCGTCTCAGTGAAAGATGACCCTGATGAGAAGCCATCTTGACCGGCAATAAAATAGTGCTGCGCATTTCAACCATCTTGTCCTTGAGAAGAATTGGTACCTCTCTAATCAGTCCACCTTTTAATTGCAGAAGGTATACCACATAACAGTGGAAATATTGGGTACAAATTTAAATGATGTAAATATCATTTTCTTTAGCTTCTGTCCTTATTCAGTGACTTGTTGACCAAATTATTTTCTACTGAGAAATGTCTTTTTATTTTCTTCACTTATAGAAGGTAATTTATTAAATACTGAATCTTTTTATTACAAGTTCAGTTTTTACCCAATCCAGTTAATATTTGGCATTATCATGGATGGGGTGAAGAGTTACTTAAAATTTAACAACACTAACCCAAGTGAAATTTGCACCTGACCACAAACAGTTTAAGTCTATATAACATGTCACCCGTGCATTTGGGTCTGTGAGTCATCCTCAGAGTTAAATATTAGAAACATGTCAAAGTGAGTAAGTACCAGGGGCTATTAAATAGGTCTTACTTTTCTATGTAATTTCATTAAGCTACTGTAATTTACGTGTTGACTGCTCCAGTGGCCTAGTAGTTAGAGCGTCCACCTCGGATGTAATAGGTTGTGGTTTTGATCCCCAGCCAAGTCATACCAAAGACTTACAAAATGGTACTGACAGGTGCCTCGCTTGGTGCTCAGCATTAAGAGGTTAGTGTTAGGACTCTTCAACCTGGTGTCAAAATATTGTGACCGGGTGAGACATCATACTACTTGTCTGTGTCATGATGCCCCAGTGCTAGACCATAAACTGCCACACTGCAGACATTGTAGCAATATAGCTGAGAAATTGTTAAAGCTATGTTAAAAATCCAAAACACAATACTGTCAGATTGCATATCAGGATTCCTATATCTGCATGAGGTCACCGCTCCGGTGGCCTTGTGGTTAGAGCGTCCGCCTTGGATGCAGGAGGTCGTGGGTTCAATGCCCGGCTGAGTCATACCAGAGACTTAAAAAATGGCACTAACAGCTGCCTCGCTTGGCATTCAGCATTAAGAGGTTAGTGTTAGGACTGGTCGGCCTGGTGTCAGGATAATGTGACTGGGTGGGACATCATGCTACATGTCTGCAGCATGATGCCCCAGTGCTAGACATCACTATAAACTGCTAAAGCTACATTAAAAATCAAAATCACATCACAGATCACATCTGCATGAGGTCCCATCAGATTAGTGTCTTTTCTGCAAATGACAAGACAAAGTTATCACAATGTTTGTAAAAGCATCATTGGCATCATCAAAAATGTAAAGATCTTTCGTGAATGTTTCTAAAATATTTGATCTTTAATAGTTGGTGCATCAAACTGTGCTGCTGGTGTGGTATCATGGTATGTGTAAAGTTTGTAGTTTTGGGTGGTCCTCTGTTTTGTATCTGCATGCAACATGTTGCATCACTGTAATGTTTCATAGATGAGGACCAAGTTGTATGGAGTTTTTGTGTTGAACTTTCTTTTGGTTTTCTATTTCAGGTAAACCTCCACTAGAGTCCCACAAAACATTGCAATCGCAGCTTCATGCTTGGAGTATGAATATGATATGAGCAAGAAATGACTTATAGAATATTCTTTTACGATTATGTAATATAAATGAATAATATAAAGGAATTTTGTATGTGTCTCGGGGTGTAATTTTAGCTTTCATACATCATTATTTTAAACAGAACAGAGGGACATCCCACTTTTAATTCAACTGGTCATAGAACAGACGAACTTATGAGATAGGCCGTTGTCGATCCATTAGTGACAGTTTGTTATTGCTATGCCTTCTAATCTATCTTGAAGGATTTACCATAGTTCTTTACTAATTCATCTCATGGTCTTGTTGTTCCTGAATAAAACTGTTGCTGCTCAGTTATCCAATATGTCCACCACATTGGCCATCTAGACAATGTTATCACTTTTCCTGAATGGAAAGTCAGATTGACATGGGGTCTTCATCAGAAGAATTCTTATGATGCCTAGTTGGTCCCAAATGGCATGGGGTCTTCATCAGAGGAATTCTTATGATGCCTAGTTGGTCCCAAATGGCATGGGGTCTTCATCAGAGGAATTCTTATGATGCCTAGTTGGTCCCAAATGGCATGGGGTCTTCATCAGAGGAATTCTTATGATGCCTAGTTGGTCCCAAATGGCATGGGGTCTTCATCAGAGGAATTCTTATGATGCCTAGTTGGTCCCAAATGGCATGTGGTCTTCATCAGAAGAATTCTTATATGCCTAGTTGGTCCCAGATGGCATGGGGCCTTCATCAGAGGAATTCTTATGATGCCTAGTTAGTCCCAAATGAAAATGGTGCTATTTGTATGTCCAATAGAGCCGACAGTGGGTGTCTTTAAAATCTGTATTAATTATTATTAATTCTCCTGAATGGATTGGCATATCAGTGTGGAGTTTTAACTGAAAGACTTTCTTAAATATGCCCTATTAAAATACTGCTGATCCGACTAGTAATATGGCTGTCCCAATTACTGGCTTAAAAATATCACTATCACTACTTCTTCTAAATGATTTGTCAGATCAATGTTGTGGCTGGTCATATTTACATTATCCAATATGGCCACCATGGTACCGAACTTGAAAATCTTGTTATGTTTATGCATCTGAAACAAAAAGTCGTATCAACATAATATTGGCTTAGGTTAAGTTTTTATGTCTTTGTCATCAACAAAATTGTTGGACAAGCTGAATACCCTGCCAAGAATTATTAACATTAGTGAGTGCATCTTGATACATGTTCATGGCAAAATTGGGTCGGTTTATCCCATAATTTAGGCTTCACTGATTTGGGTTGTCTCAAGTAACTAAAATGCCCATAGAAATAGATGACTGTAGGCATGTCAAATTAGGAAAGTGTTGCTCATATTTGATGCTTGGCTTCACTTCAATCTCGTCAAAATCATCAAAATAATTGAGCATATGCATCTTTGTTAGTACCATGTCGTTAAGACAGTTAAAGGTAACTGTGGCCTATATTTCACAATTCACTGGTTATATTCAAGTTTTCTGTCAATGTTGGAAACAGGGCTTTTGAATTAAAGTATAATACTGTTAGATCTGAAATCATGACATTTGGTGAGTAGATGGATTATAATATCAGTACCGCACCTCATGTTAAAAGATATGTCACTGTGACTCATATTTCACAGTTTTCTTGCTTGACATTTTTGCTTTTACTGTTCATACTTAAATCATTAAACTAGCTGATTGTACAACTTCTCCTAATTAATAAAACTATACAAAAATCTGACTTGCATTCACATTTGTTTTCCTTAAGTCAATTTTCGGCATGACCACAGTTTTCTCCATGTTATTTGCATATTTCCCTATTTTATTTCCCCCTACATATTATTTTGAAGAAAAGAGATTCTGACTCCTTTACTGCTGACAATCTGACTCCACCTGGAAAAAAGTAAGCATCTGGGAGAAAAAGCACCCAGGAGAAGCATATACAATGTATAATATTGGTCAACTACACCCCATTGAGAAAGTTGTGTATATTATTACATAGAATGTAGGTAACAATCTCCACGCCATTTACAGTAATTTTTTTTATGGATGCAGAAATGTACAAGTCCACATGAAGTACAATTCTAAATCAAGTACAATTCCACATCAAGTATAATTCCACATTCAGTACAATCCACATTAAGTACAATTCCACATTAAGAACAATTCCATATCAAGTATAATACCATAATTTGATATTAGGTATAATTCCGCATTAAGTACAATCCACATTAAGTACAATTCCACACTAAGTATAATTCGACATAAAAAAGTACAATTCCACAATAAGTACAATTCTGCATCAAGTACAATTCCACATCAAGTATAATTCCACATTCCTCATTAAGTACAATTCCACATTAAGTATAATTCCACATCAAGTACAATAACACATTAGGTATAATTCCACATTCAGTACAATTCACATCAAGTACAATTCCACATCAAGTATAATTCCACATCAAGTACAATTCCACATTAAGTATAATTCCATATCAAGTACAATTCTACATCAAGTACAATTCCACTTCAAGTACAGTTCCACATCAAATATAATACCACATCAAGTACAATTCTACATTAGGTATAATTTCACATCAAGTACAATTCCACATCAAATACAATTCCACATCAAGCATAATTCCACATTAAGTATAATTTCATATCAAGTACAATTCCACATTAAGTACAATTTCACATCAAGTACAATTCCACATCAAGTACAATTCTACATTAAGTATAATTTCACACCAAGTACAATTCCACATCAAGTATAATTCTACATTAAGTACAATTCCACATCAAGTACAATTCCACATTAAGTACAATTCCACATTAGGTATAATTCCACATCAAATATGATTTCACATCAAGTACAATTCTACATTAAGTATAATTTCAAATTAAGAACAATTCCACATCAAGTACAATTCTATATTAGGTATAATAACACATCAAGTATGATTTCTCATCAAGTACAATTCCACATTATGTACAATTCCACATAAAGTACTATTCCACATCAAGTACAAGTCCACATTAAGTATAATTTCACATCAATTATAATTCCACATTAAGCATAATTTCACATCAAGTATAATTCCACATCAAGTATAATTCCACATTAAGTATAATTCCACATCAAGTACAATGCCACATTAAGTACAATTCCACATTAGGTATAATTCCACATCAAGTATGATTTCACATCAAGTACAATTCCACATCAAGTACAATTCTACATTAAGTATAATTTCAAATTAAGAACAATTCCACATCAAGTACAATTCTATATTAGGTATAATTCCACATCAAGTATGATTTCTCATCAAGTACAATTCGACATTATGTACAATTCCACATAAAGTACTATTCCACATCAAGTACAAGTCAACATTAACTATAATTTCACATCAATTATAATTCCACATCAAGTATAATTTCACATCAAGTATAATTCCACATCAAGGACAATTCCACTTAAGAACAATTCCACATCAAGTATAATACCACATCAAGTACAATTCTATATTAGGTATAATTTCACATCAAGTATAATTCTACACTAAGTACAATTCCACATCAAGTACAATTCCATATTATGTACAATTCCACATAAAGTACTATTCCACATCAAGTACAAGTCAACATTAACTATAATTTCACATCAATTATAATTCCACATCAAGTATAATTTCACATCAAGTATAATTCCACATCAAGGACAATTCCACTTAAGAACAATTCCACATCAAGTATAATACCACATCAAGTACAATTCTATATTAGGTATAATTTCACATCAAGTATAATTCTACACTAAGTACAATTCCACATCAAGTACAATTCCACATTATGTACAATTCCACATAAAGTACTATTCCACATCAAGTACAAGTCCACATTAAGTATAATTTCACATCAAGTACAATTCCACATCAAGTACAATTCTATATTAGGTATAATTCCACATCAAGTACAATTCTACATTAAGTACAATTAAATATATAGAAGTCTATATAAACAATGATTTATTTTTGCCATGAAACATATTCTGATATTTTCATGAGAATGTATGTTTTTGGTAAAGACAACTTTGCCATCTGTATTCTAAAGACAGCTATGCCATCTGTATTCTAAAGACAGCTATGCCATCTGTATTCTAAAGACATCTGTATTCTAAAGACAGCTATGCCATCTGTATTCTAAAGACAGCTATGCCATTTGTATTAACATCTTTATTCATCAATACAAATAAAATCAATTGATATGATATATCAATTTGTGACAGCATAGGTTTATGATTTCAACGAAATGCACAAAAGTGACTTAGAGTGAACTTATTTGCATATACAGTATATTGCCATTCTCTAATTTAGAATGTATCAAGGAAGAGATGCATCAGCCTACTGGTAATTCCATTTCAGATAAATTTGCCTTGACATTTGGAAGACAAAACAAATGACCTTATTTCATTCACTTTTTTCATCTTTAACCAACACAACAAACTAAGCTAACTTCTATCATCAATAGTTAAATAACTTTACCACTTCAGGAATAAAATCCTCACAGGTTATCATACCACTGTGGTCATTGTAAAACATTTTGGGGATCTATGCTAGCTCAGTTGGTAGAGCACTGGATTTGTAATCAAAGAGTCATGAGTTTGATACCCACCAAAGCCAATTGGGTCCACTGCTTCTGTGTGATTCTGGGAAGGGCACTAATTAACTCAGCATTATATAGCCAATACTGCATTAAAAGTGCCACTAAAATCCACAAAAACAAAACACATAAACCATGTATATTGGCTATATGACTTAAAGTGACCACATCCACACAGTGCAATTAATTTTACCCATTTGGAGTACCTAGATAACATTAATTACAAGTAGGCAAATGTATGGGATAAAATCCAGCTGGAACAAATATTCTATTTAATTTTAGTTTTCTAAAATGTTCACCCAAAAAATTGACAAAGTCCAAGACATTCACTCACTTTTAAATTGATCCCTTAAATAATGTAGTCGTAAAGTCACCCATACCAGTAACTACTACTCAGTATGGTCTGAACATATTACCACTATAGTAAAACATTAGTAACCAGTACTCAATAGGATGCTCATATTATTATTTGAAGGGGGTGAGAACATGTAGTGGCCAGGTATTAAGTTTTGTGGATGTAAGACAAAAAATGTTTAGAGGCAAAATCTGGGAGGAGGGCACATGCTACTCAGTTTGGTAAGAAAAGCTTACCACTGGTCCGAAATGAAAACCACTGTATGATGACATTATTAACCACAGCTCAGTTTTGTCTGAAAAGATTACCACCTTCATGTCTGTGCTCCACTACACATTTTGAAGTGTTTGTTTATAAGCATGTACCACCTAAATGTTTTTGGGTGGAGGTTTGAAAATAGTGGGAAAAAAAACAGTGTTTGATTGAGAGTCTTTATTAAATAAATTAACAATTTATTTATTCCATTTAACCATTCAGAAAAGTTAAATAAATGATAATGGTTCTTGATGCAGAAAACTATTAAATATGGCATCTATTTGGATGGGATGGGACAGAATGATTTGTACCATGTGAGAGTTGATACATGGGGTTGTTGATAGAAATTCAGGATTTAAGTATTCCAGCTATTTTAAAAAACAAATTCACAAGACAGAATTAAGGAATGTTGATAGTGATATTGAACAATAATTTTTTGTAGCAGAAACTGATGAAGAATCAGAGGATGATGACAGCACATTTTGGGCTGGAAAGCTATTTACATCAAAGAGTTCATTAAAATCATTGAGCCTACTTTCAATTTTGGCAACAAGAAATCTTATTCTTGAAATATTGTCCCTTGGCAATAACTTAAAGATTTGTCTGAAACTAGCAATTATGCAGCAAAATAAACTAAAAAGAAATACAGATTCTCTCTAAAGTACAAGTACATGGGTCATGTCTGTGCATTTACTCATTGCAAATTAAATACTAATTTTTTTTTTTAAATTTAACTTAAATTTTCTTTAACCAAAGTCTATTCAGTCCTGATTATTGAATGCACTGCACCTTAACTATCAAGAAGGATACTTCCAGACAAAATTTGTCAACTGCTATGGACTTTTACAATGACAGCCATGTACTAAACGTGGGTCAAAATAAGAGTGTGTCGAGTGGAATCATCACAATTGAGGGTAGTACGAATTTGTTTATCAATATGCATAGCATTTATCGAGGCATCACAGTGTGCAACATTCAATCAGGATTGTACTGGATCACACCTTTAGGTTCATTTCGTCCGAAATGTCATGTACTTTAACATTGACTTTTGCCATATGCACCTCTCAGGGTGTCTCTCGGTGTGTCTAACTGATGACCTTCCAAAGGAATATGGATGTATATGAACCCAAATAAAGTGAGTAATTAAGAATACGTAGAATCAAATTCTTACAAATGACAGCCATTACTGAAATAGTAGGTACTGAATGTCTGCATGACCGTGTGACTTGTACTATAGCAACTCACAACACAAGAAGAAATGCCAGCCTTTCTAAGAATGCATCTAACAATGCTTGTATCTTCTGACATGGACCTTGGCAATGCAAATTGCCTTAACAGACACCCAGTAAAGAAATGCCAGCCTTTCTTAGAATGCATCTAACAATGCTTGTATATTCTGTCATGGACCTTGGCAATGCAAATTGCCTTAACAGACACCCAGTAAAGAAATGCCAGCCTTTCTAAGAATGCATCTAACAATGCTTGTATCTTCTGACATGTACCTTGGCAATGCAAATTGCCTTAACAGACACCCAGTAAAGAAATGCCAGCCTTTCTAAGAATGCATCTAACAATGCTTGTATATTCTGACATGGACCTTGGCAATGCAAATTGCCTTAACAGACACCCAGTAAAGAAATGCCAGCCTTTCTAAGAATGCATCTAACAATGCTTGTATCTTCTGACATGGACCTTGGCAATGCAAATTGCCTTAACAGACACCCAGTAAAGAAATGCCAGCCTTTCTAAGAATGCATCTAACAATGCTTGTATATTCTGTCATGGACCTTGGCAATGCAAATTGCCTTAACAGACACCCAGTAAAGAAATGCCAGCCTTTCTAAGAATGCATCTAACAATGCTTGTATATTCTGACATGGACCTTGGCAATGCAAATTGCCTTAACAGACACCCAGTAAAGAAATGCCAGCCTTTCTAAGAATGCATCTAACAATGCTTGTATCTTCTGACATGGACCTTGGCAATGCAAATTGCCTTAACAGACACCCAGTAAAGAAATGCCAGCCTTTTTAAGCATGCATCTTGCAATGGTTGGATCTTCTGACATGGACCTAGGCAATGCAAATTGCCTTAACAGACATCCAGTAAAGAAATGCCAGCCTTTCTAAGCATGCATCTTGCAGTACTTGCATCTTCTGACATGGACCAAGGCAATGCAAATTGCCTTAACAGACACCCAGTATTCTAAAAGGTACGACTCTTTACATTTTGATAAACTATATCAAAGCAGTAACAAAGATTTGTGGTAAAGTGCATTTATGTTCAGCGTTTATATGAAATGGATTCTCTTATCTTTTGGAAGTCAGAGTGTTACAAACAGAGGATAGTTCTATGCATGGCTTTAGTATATGAAATCAGTCAGTTAAAAAGAAAATACTTTTTAAAACATTTAAACAAATATCCCCAAGTAATCAGCTGAAATGTTATAACTTGGCTCCAGCAGCATCGTGCTCTATTAGTCAGCACCTGAATTAACAGCAGTAGTGCCTTCATCTGCTAGGCAGAACAGCTACATTGGCATTTAGAAAGTTAAATTAGTTAACTGTTTCTGAGTGTTGTGTATATCTGATTTACTTGTATCTGATTTAATATATATTTATTTCAATTTAATTGTTTGTCAGTTTTAAATTTGTTCTATTTTTATTACATTCTATTGTAATGTAAATTTATTCACTAGAGATGATACTTTTTTCAGAAAATAATTTGACCATGACTGTTAGTTTATAAACACCAGGTGTTGATCTAGATCCTGACCTTGATTCAAAATTTGTAGCAACCACGTAAACAAGTCCTATTTTTTATTTTAAAATGATTAGTTACTGTCAAGGTCGTGATTGCTAATGCTCACTTATTATGAATTGCATATAATCACAGAAAAAGGATCAAAGCTTGGCACAGTAGACAACCAAGATTGCGATGTAAACCTATAACAATTTTCAAAGACATTACCATACCTTTCTTTAATTTTGTGTGTAGCTAGTAGGAAACAAGGAGGATAATCCTTCTTTTCTGTATTAATTTGCTTAACTAGTTTTAAATCTATTTCAAAGCAATTATAATTCCTAGACACTGGCAAAGAAAAAAACAACATATTCCATTCACCTTTTTTCTTTTCATATTTAAGCAACACAACAATCTACGTTCACTTTTGTCGGAAACAGACAACAGCAGTGGGCAGTAAGTGCCTTTAAGAACGCATTGTTTATTTGATATTAAGAAATAGTTACCAGCTAATTAAATACAAGAAGGAAAATCACAATAATACAGCCAAGTATTAGCTGGTGAATGAGATATAGAATATCTCAGATATTTAATGATTTAATACTGTTTTTATGAAACTCGAAGAATAATGTCCAGACTTTACTCACCAAGACTCGCATATGCTGGTCATTATTCACCGATTTTCATGAATTTAATATTATGTAATTACCCATTTGAAATTTGGTTATCCTTTTAATGGAGGTAGGAGTGGGAGAAGGAAATATAATTTCATTCATTCGGACTCCTTTCTTGTGTTGCACGTAACTAATAGTCCGGGACTTTTTGCCCTGGTCTATAACTAGTAATAATATTTACTGCTACTTGTATTAATTATAAGTCAAAGAACAACGATCTTTCTGAATAAATTGAACATTTGACCCCAAAGATATAATTTTATACATAAAATTTATATGCAAGTTCAGTATGATGCCTTATAGTTTTGTTTAGTTAGGGAATGTTTAAAGTTTGCCATTATCAGTTTCACTTACAAGCATTCATATTGTTGGAAATGTGAAGGGATGATTAGGGAAGGAGATATTCCCAGTGCACAATATTACATTTGTGACCAGATATTTACATTATTCCATTTAGATCCGTATATTGTGGTAGACATAGACAAATTCGGAATTGCGTAGCATGATACCAGCTATTATATGGCGCAAACGTGCTGTGGTTGGATAACGCTCTTTCATTTATGGAGACCAGTTTATTTACTCCTATCAGTTAACATTTTAAACCACACTTGTATGCAGGGCTGATTCCATGTTATAGGCATATCCCTACCATTTTCCATAAGCATATAATACCCTTAGTTTGATTTGGTTTGTTTTTTATTATTTGTTTTTGTTCCTGTCGGAGTTTAATTAAATTTTTAGCACATACAAATCTTTACACGGCATACCGAGCCCATGTGCGGTAAATGGTCCATATTCAAACACACGTGATCTGTTTGCCGAATTCCTTTTGAGCAGTCGATTTGAAAGAAAACTGCCACCAAAATTTAGTAGTAATAGTAAAAGATAAACGTTCCAGAAGACTGGGTGACGACTTTTTTTCACAAGATCTCGGCCATTCGCTAAACATAATACTTATCAAGAATTTCATTGGCTTGTTTTTGGAAAACGAAAATCACTCAAAATGCTAGTTAACACGTTGTCATATCACAAATATGAAACTGCGGAAACTATATGTAATGTGTAATATATGATGAAGAGGATCATTATACAAAAGACGATCACAAAATGTATTATATATGGTTTAAATGTTTCTAAATGTAGTGTTTCACTGCAGATGAAAATGTTTACTTTTGTACCATATAATAATAAGACTTACTCCATTTGTTTCCTGCCCCATTTATCACGTACAGTTAATACCAGAACATCATTTATGCAAATTGTTTAAGACATGTTTTATACATTCACATTGATAGTGTAGTTTATGCAAGTATTTCCATTGCTCTAACAAACACATTTGCAGGTTATCTAGCAGTTACTAAAAGAAACTATGCGAATTAGTTTTCATCTGTTTAATTACCAAACTCGTTTCTGAAAGATACGATAAAAGAGAAAGCAGTAGTATTGCAAAATTATAAAATAATTTCCTCCAAAAAATATTGTCTGTACCAGTAAAGAAAGGAAGAAAAACTATAATCAATACAACGGGCATACAACATGTTACTATGTGTTACATCTTGGTATTTTATTTACAACAGTATTAGATTTAACATCCAGGTAATATTTCAACTTTACATAAAATATATGGCAGCCTTGTCACATTTGTAAAGGTACAGGAAGAATAATGGAGTTACCAAGGCTTCTGCGGAGTCATCCATATCTGAATATTGGTATTCTTTAGAGTCTCCTTATGTAAAACTGAACACTTGGTAAAATTTGTGGACTGTAAAGTCCAAAAATAAGCTTCAGAAAATTAAGCATTTCCTAGTGCAGGTATATCTACTTGGACCCGGTGAGAAAGCATTGCTTTAATGTGAATTCAATTAATACTATTTTGAATCTGAACATCTTGGAAATTAAAACAATGATATCTCTATAATGTACATTGACTCAAATGTAGGACTATATTTGTTAAATTTGTCTTTCTCTTTTACTTTTAAACTATTTAATAGAATCTAAATACATTTACATTGTATTTTATGTTGTAGGACTTCATGTTTATGTTCTTTTCAATTTTTACCGTTCACATTTGTATGTCCTTGCTGCAATAACAGATTGAAGCAAACCACCTTGCAGCTTCCTAATCACACATCAACAAACCCCCACAAAATAAGATTTCTAATCGTACATCATCATTGGGAAAGTAACATCACACATATGTAATACACTGTAAGATGCTACTCCCATAGAGGTCAGTCATCACAGGCATATCGTTTTACTGCACACTGTGTCCATATGTCTGCAAGGTCATAGTGCATCTGTAAGTCTGAAATTCCATATTGTGCCCATATGTCCGAAAATCCATAGTGTGTCCATACATCTGAAAGTCCATAGAAGGGTCTTATATCAGAACCTCCTTTATGTGATATGTGTCTGTATGTCCATAATTTGTCCGTATGATGGAAAGGCCATTTTGTGTGAATACAATTAAGTTTTCCTCATTGGATGGTTAGGTCATGTTGCTTCTTTTACAACGTTAACGCTTTGCATATTGTCACGTAACGGTAGTAACAACAATGCATCTTATGCATTTACGCCTGTATATAGCTAGTTAATATGGGACAATTTTTTCATTCTTATTTCTTGAGTTCTTGTTGTAAAGTCAAGTCTTCGAACGTGATTTATTTTGTGCTTATACATTTTAGGAGAGGAAACATTTGCAGCAGCAACACTTTTGGTGGTAACTGGCTAGACTCATTCTGGGACATGACCACTTCCTCTGACCATAAACTTGATAGTGCTGATTTGCAAAACATGTTAGCGATGATTAATCTACTTTTATATTTCTGATCACAGATGCTGTTAAAAATAGTGCACCGTTCCAATTTTTGGCATATCAAAGATGTGGTTGGCTGTACTCACCGACCGACTGTATTATGTTTTCACCTGTACATTCCATTATATACAACTGTGACATCTGTTGATTTTGCTCACTTGCTTGCACCTGATAGACATAAGATCCTGGTTCCTCGTCTAGCACGATAAACCTTCCATATTGCCAAATCTGTCTAAAGTGTGAAACATTACTCTCCTCTAAATGATTCCTGATTTGTCTTAGAGCTCAATTACGTCTGTCCTCATCAACTTACTATGCTTTATACTCACAGTAGTACACTCCTTCAATTATTTTACATATGAGTAGTAGGAGTCCTTAGTATCTGTTCCAGGGGCTTTGTTGCATAATCAGTTTACAATGGAGTTTCAGATACTTCATTCTTGTAGATATTTTCCTTGACTTGTATCCTCCCTAATGCTGGCTCTATACTCTTGTTGGTGAAACTAATGCAACCACTGAGAGAGGAGATGATAATGAGTGTCCTCTGGAAATGCCAGTTTGATTTCGAACTTTTGGCTTTTTGCACTAGATTGTCAGTTCAGCTCAAGACATTAAAAAGTGACTGATTTGTCTATATTGAGTCAGTTCCGATCATTTGTATTGTCTTGTTTTTTAGGAAATCAAATAATTATTTTGTCATACATTTTGAAAAACTTTCTGTCGCTGAGCATTCTGATGTTCAGCACGTTTTCCATAATTGATGACATCACACTTCTTTAGCCACGTTTCATAAACTTAATAGTGAATTATCGATTTCGGCTGAGTATTTTCTTTTGCATGCGTAATAAATTGCCATGCTCATGATAGTAACATGTTTTTTTTTTCCGGCATATTTAATCTACCTTCTTGTTGTGTCTTCTCTGTCAGCAGTACCCTTGTGATTCCTTTTATTGCCCATACATTGCTCCGTAATGTAGAGGAGTCCTGCGTTTTGGTCAAAGCTTTGCAATATTTCTTCCCGCCATAAAGCACTATATTCTATGTTCTGTATCTCTGTCAATCTATGTCTCTCTTTCGGTCTGTCCATCTCTCTCCATGTTTTCTGGTATTCACCTTGTTTGATGTTGTATTGCATTGTTTTGTTCAATGTTTTGCAGTGTATGCTATTCTCTGTTGGGTATGTATCTACTTTCTTTCTTGAGTAGTTCCAAAAATTCTTATTTAATCCACCTTCTCGCGATATTCCTTTGTAACTATGGTCACACTATTCATCTCTTACGAACCGATTAATTGCATAGTATATCGCCTTGAAAGAAACCAATGAACTTGATCAAATTCAAATGTTTCTATCTTTCATGTATAAATTAGCATTTGAATTCAGTTAACCACCATATATGTTTGACCAGTATTGAAGTGTTGCCTGGCTTGGAAATTTAGTCATTCTCTATTCATTCATAGAACTTCGTCAATTCTTCATATATTTACATTATTTGTGGCTTTACAACATAGGGCTGAAGTTCGAGTTGGGATGCTATTGTTTCTATTATCTTTAACGTTCAAATGATCTCGTTATGTTATCACTGTTGTTAGTAGTAATAGTAGTATTTGTTGCATCAATAGTTGTAGTAGTTGTAGAAGTAATACTGGTGATAGTGGAGTAGTATCATTATTAGTCTTTGTGACGATAATGATTTAAATAAATTTGTTTCAGTTCGTCATTGCTCACTGCATATACCTTTACGTGACACATCACATTAAGATCCTTAAAAGAACGTCCTAGGGATAGTTTGGGCCTGTTTAGTAGCTGAAATTTGGCAACATCCCCAATCAGAAGCTACTTTAGGAAAGTTTTTCTTCACTAAAATGATTCTGGGAGAAATTTACTATAATGAATCTGGTAAGGAATATAACTTTATATATATATATATATATATATATATATATATATATATATATATATATATATATATAGTGCAAGTTCACCACATTCTTTCAATATAAATAATTATTTATATAATCAGTTCCTTTACTGCTCGCATTTATTTCAAGAATCCTGTACAATAAATTCTTAGATAACTCTAAAACCTGCACGGCATTTTAACTGACACAGCCCAATATTGTTCCTTTTCGTGAAGGGAGTGCATGTATATCATACAATTAACTCACATTCATGTACTGGTGATTAAAATATATTTTCCTTTGCGCCCTCACACTCTGTAATAACAAAATAACTTCCTCTAGATTATCGTCAAGCTGTTTTGTAAATCTAGTGAATAACACTGGTTGAACAAACAACATGGATACTTCTTCATCTTAAGTACGCGGTCCACTCGAGGGATCAGACCACGTATCTGTAAAACTTACTGTTGATATATTCCGCATAAACGTCACTTGAGTATTAGATTGGCATACAGACCAAACATGCTTTAATTCATCGTAATTAGAGACGTTATTTGTTTTTGAGACTTGAAAGGTACGTGTTCCTAGACATTGTTTAGATCCACCTTCTAAGAGACACACTGACCCATCGTTTGCATCTAATAGCAAAGTTTGACATCAAGAGACCATATGATATCTAGTCAGTACGAAATACAATACGAGCTGTCGAACAAATACTTTGTTTTCATCTCTAGTACATATAATGAAGTTAGTAAGAATAATACGGGAAACATTAACTCGTTTATTAATCAACGGGTGAATTTCAAAAGGTTTTGTACTTATTTCCCCATCAGTAGACTGGTTACCTGGCAGAAGCTATTATTGGTTTATGCCTATGCCCGCTCATTCGTTTTGTGCATATTTGTGCATTGGCAATAATATACACCAGTGATTCTCAAAATGTGTGCCGCGGCACACTAGTGTGCCGCGATAGATTTGCAAGTGTGCTGTGGGAGTTTTGAAAAATATTTAAAATTGCTAGCGTTTTGAAACCTTGAACATATCGAAACATTAAATGGTAAATCAATGTCGCAAAAGTTAAAAAAGTAACATATATAAAAAGGCAATCTCTGTCAGTCTGTCATTCACCGGTTTCTTTCGTAACGCGAGACTTGTGCGAGATCTCGTGAGAACTCGATCGCTCTAATTATGAAATGCGCGCTTGTTTATCGACTTTGGAGCCTCACTTCAATCTGGTTTGCTGTCGAAAGCAGGCACATCCTTTACATTAAATTTAAAATTAAATACATATGTAAAAATAAATAAGTTCTTCACCACAAAGATTCTTAAATCTTTTCAGGTTTGCCGTGAAAATTTTTAGATCTTTTTGGTGCGCCGCAAGACAAAACAGTTTGAGAAATACAGTCGTGGACAGTGAAATGCGGCTCAAAAAAATGCATTTGACTGTTGCATAAATTGAAAACAAATTCTCTTTTAATATTTGATTTATATCAACCTAGTTCACGATCACGTGGAACTGATTCTCTTTCTCCATCTTACTCTCCCTTCTGGTTATGTAGAAATTCTGAGTAAAACAGGAGGAAACCACAAATCATTTTTTTCAGTCCACAATTACAACAAAAGGAAAATCTGCATTAAGATAAAAAAATTCTAGAACATAAACATAAATAGGTTAGTCTCAAATAAAATACATTAAAAGCAGGTAGAAAGAAGAAAAGAAAATATCCCTCATCGTGCAATAGTTTCAAATATAAGAAAAACATTTAAATAACAATTGGCATTAAAATTAGAAATTTTTATGTAATTTCGATGACATAACAAATCTGCAATTCTGTAATATCTTCCCTTATACCAGCTACACTATCGATGTGCTGAGTGGTGTGAATGACCATTGCACAATAGGATTAAAGAATAGGTGTACGATATGGGAATTGGAATACCAGTAATGACGTAGGGTGATGCCTCATAAAGGATATTGGTACATAAATCGACCGCTTTTTAACACTTTAGATTTTTCTGCCAACATAACCTTTCAAATTGTAATACAGCAACTCTCTTTACAAACTTTGTGTCCTATAAACAAAAACTGAATAATGAGCAAGATCGCCCAAGTTTCTCATACACCAGCGCGGCCAGAATTAAGCCCTTGTACGTGTGGTAAGCTTAATAAAAGAATGTCTGATGCGAAATGAACAAATCATACATTGACTTAGAGCATGTCAGTGGTATCAGTTTCCTATTAAATGTGGAAAGAGTACCTCATCGTCAACTACAGATATGATCATGACGCTCCGTGTCTTTAAATAATGGAAGCTAAAATATCAGCCGAATTGGTTGAGCATGGAAGATCCACTTCCTACCCAGAACTGTCTCTGTATAGAGTTCTAAACAGAAATGTGAAAGCCAAACAGGGCATGACAGTCCATCGTAAAGATTAGCAACAAAGATATCACTGAGACTGGGTATCTTTATGCGGAGTGCAGTTACCGCGGAGGTGTTGGCTTTGTATTCTCCTATTATGCGTCTATAAAAGCCTGATTGGCAATGAAGAGGAACCGTCGAATAGGTGCTATCGAACCGTAGATTGGTTATATGGATAGGGCATGAAGCTTGCTCCTTTGTCTCTCGGACGTTAGGGCGAGGACAAAAACTGTTTTGATGGTAAAGTTCTCGACATACGCTTTACTCAAATGATAAAAGAGGAATTTAGTTAAAATACACAAGACACACGAGATATTTCATTTAGGCATTAGAGAGCAAGACACTAGAATATGCAGCTAGCAATGCCTGATCAAGTGCGCAATATGATGATCCAAACTGATGGACGAGTCTTTTGAATGTTTTGAGCGAATTATAAATTATCAACCTTTAACATTTGATAATAGATAATTTAGCATTGTCTCTCTTCCAAAGGAAGAGAGGACAATCAACCATATGTAATATGTAGTCAGTTTATTTCTAATGATTTATATTTATCTTAAAATCAAAATATGCTTATATGAAATAAATATCATTGCATATTAAAAACACAAGTGTTCATCAATATCTTGAATCTTCTTCATGCTATCTAAAATTATAGAAAGACATGTTGAATATTCTCAAATATAGACTTTATCAAAGTCAAATACATTATCAAAGTCAAATACAGACATGTTGAATATTGTGCATGATATTAAGAGTCTATGCTCTTAAAATAAGTAGCATAAAAGAGTGAAGACAACAAGCTTTGTTAAATCTAACAAATAGTTTATTTCGCTAGACTGCAAAGAAAAAGAAAAATTAAGAAAAAGAACTTACGGTATTGCGAATTCATTCCAAGTTGTAAACCAAGAATTAAACCCAAATCCTATCAATGAAAAGTTCTAAGTGAATCATAGTTCAAATCCCGATGGAAATCCAAGACAGAAGGCGATGACGCAGGCAATAGTCAGCGTTATACTGGTGTGTCAACAGTCTCTTGTTGACTCGCAGAAAATGTTATTCCAATTTTTGAATTCTGTATCAATTCTTGTAAATATCTTCGTCCAAGGATTATAGAGCACTTTAGTATTTCCAGGTAAAACAATTACTTGAAATTCAACAATTTGAAGAGAAAAAAAATTCAGCCCCAAAATGGCCACAACATAAACAACTTGACGTCTCAAGTGTGAAGGCACGACTGGCAGAATTCCCATCATGAGTTATAAGAGAATCTATCAATCCAAAAAGAAGGAAAATTATAAAATTGTGTACAAGATTCATTAATAAGTTCAACCGCTCCGGTGGCCTAATGGTTAGAGCGTCAGCCTCAGATGCGGGAGGTCATGGATTCGATCCCCGGTCGAGTCAAACCAAAAGACTTTTAAAAATTTTACTAACAGCTGCCTCGCTTGGCGTTCAGCATTAAGAGGTTAGTGTTAGGACTGGTCGGCCTGGTGTCAGGATAATGTGACTGGGTGGGACACCATGCTACACGTCTGCAGCATGATGCCCCAGTGCTAGACATCACTATAAACTGTCACACTGCAGACATCGTAGCGATATGACTGAAAAAGTGTTAAAGCTACGTTAAAAATCTAAAGCGCACACACACACATTAACAGTTCCTTATATTTCTATTTCATATTTTCTTACTTAGGTAGTACTTGATATTTATGAAATTTATGTGGCATAATACATGGGATTTCATATACCATTGTGTTCAGCTATAATTGGAGAGGAATCAATTATTTTAATTATACATTAGAATTACAAAGTGCTCATTGACTTTTTGGTCTAAATTACTAATTTAGTATTAATGTGATTTCATTCAAAGACATTGTGGATTATATTATTGCAATACATTTTTGAGGAATAATCTATTCAATAATACAGGTATATTTTATACAGTTTTGTTGTTAATTTTCATTTCTTCATATCTATCTATCGATTGAGTTTGGCTTATTTATTTTTCTCAAATGCAACTCTGGCTGACTGAAAACAAGCCACCCTTCAGACTGATCGGACTTGCAGAATACACTCGGACTTGTACAAGTTAACCACGGAAATACACACTTTCGGATGCGGTTTGTTCCTGAATCAACTTAAAGTTTCGTAAAGTTTCTATTGAGTCACTGACTGTATTTTGTCTTTTTGCATCATGAAATGTTTGCCCAATTAGCTACAGAGATTGTCAGTAATATTTCCAGGGTACTGCTACTGTGGGCGTGCATGATTGATTTTGCCGAGTAACACAATGAAGGAAATACAAATAATATTAGTATGTTGTAATCGTACTACTAATTTAAGCATAAGATATTCATTTAATTTATGTCAAAGTTTGTTTTACTACAAATCACGCCAGCAATACCTTGTACTCTTGTCAAATGCTACTTAGTTATTACGTCATAAGTGTTAATGTTTCTATTACTATAGATCACGCCTGCTATATAATAAGCATACTATGATAATTGACTCGCATTAATTAATACTTATAACTTTAAGAGTAAACTTACATTTTGAGATAAATACATGCACATGTATGATAAAAACGAATCAAATATTTAAGATATTATTAGTAATTGCTGTCAACAGAAAATATTTATCAGTTTATTCTATTGTTTACGTATTATCCAAAATATTTTTCCATTGCACCTGTTTTAGACTTAAAATTCAAGGTGAAACGTAGTGTTGCCATATTATGTTGTGTACAGGCCCAATACCAATAACAGCCATTTGTCTTAAAAATAACAACAATAAAATAAAACTTAAATTCCTTGCTGAACAGACATTCCAGCTAGCATCAGGTACAACACCTGTAGTTTGTTTCGCACAGCATTGTCAGTGATATCCGTAACTATTTCTCGTGGCCTTTTTACATCAGCGTCTCTAAATGTCCCAAAATTAATCGATATTTCGTTTCGTACAGAAACTAATTAAACATGATTCATAGTGACATACAGCACAACACCATTTATTGGATACGTGTTAAAAAGACCGGTCTATGTAAATGTAATCCACTATATTCGTATTGGGTACTAGATCAGTCCATGTTTGATACTGCAAAGAGATCAAGAGTAGGCGACTGCATTATGGCTGAATAAAGCCACATAGGAAAGCTGATCACCACTGAATAAAGGAATCGAATCTTCCACAGGTCATGGTGGCATCAGAATAGCTGATATAAACAGATCGCACTGTTGTAGTATGTATTTGATGAGAATGTGTTACAATAAATTGCTCCTTCGCATGGTGTTTAAATATTTTGTGCACGAAATGAATTAGACGTGGACATCATCAACGGATATGCGGATATGCGGAACGAACTGCTGTCATGGCAAACTCCTTGCATACTCCATACTAACAATGTAAAATGATGCTGTGAAGGAATTGCAAGAAAAATGCTCAAGCAAAAGTTTAAGATTATGGTATAAATCAGATGTACTGCGTATCAAAAACTAGCCTGTTAGATCAGTGCCCCAAATCTGTGTTGATACTAATTGAAGATTTGTGGGGCTGATGTTGTGTTTTCATTAAGGTCTCACTGGACAATTTTTCTGGTGAATTTTCATCCATGCAGAAACATAAGAATAATTTTACACTGAAGATACAAATGAAAACAAGCTAATGATTTTTGTAGAAAGCATGCATGTGAGATTTTGACTGCAGCACATTTACCTCTGTGGCAGACACATGTAAATACGTAAGCCAAGTCGGCTACTCATTTGCAGCCCAAGTTACGCATTTGATCTCCAGTGCTCATATAAATTGTGACAGGCAGTCACCAATAAGCCAACCCATTTCCAAGCCTAACTCAAAGTAAATCTAAACCACATTACAGATTTAGCTTATGTGTGAATGTATAAATGCTAGGCTTGTGATAATTAGGTTCATGCCTTCTACCTTAAAAATTAGGGGTGTCAAAATACGACACTATCCAGTGAGACCTTAAGATGTGCAGTTCTGCAGCATACAAAATTTGTCCTGAACACATCAGCAAACTGTCCACGTGACATATTGTTGGATTATTCTTCGTGCTTTGCACGCCGTCAAACATAGAATATAAACTATAAATCCAATTTGCCGTCTTTATTTGCATCATTTACAGACTGGGATGGTTTGTAAAGTACACTCCGTGCATTACCTTGATGAGTTATTCAACAATAAATTATTTAAAGGGCTCTATGTATCGAATGTGAGTTCAAAAGGCGCTAAGATGTTGTTACATCAATCAAGATATCTTATTTAAGATTTTCAAATAAAAACAATCTAATTCAGCCATTCACAACTTATTCAGAAGTATATAACGATATGCGTAACCTTCGACATATAAACTAAAGTAATAAATGTCCGAACATCAATGTGCTGGGCCTTGAATAATTTGCGTACGCTTTGACTAGGGTATGTTTAAACTTGGGTACTCTAATTACTTGAATAGGTTTTGTCTTGTGTATGTTTTGTCCTGTTGAGTTCCCAGTGACTTCAGTAGGTTGAGACATGGGTACGTTTTGGCTTCGGTATGGTTTGACCTGCTTCCAGGCTTAGTAATTAGAAGTCAAACGAGGATGCATAAGGAAGATAACACATTCTGGTACGAAGTTCCGAATAAAATGTTAGTATATAGTATTGAATCTTGATTTATCTTCCTACGTTTTAATTTGGGTATGTTTAGACTTGAGAACGTTTTTATAGTATTCTAGCAGTAGTGCTGTACGCTAATGTTTATAGTGTTCTAGAAGCAGTGCTGTACGCTAATTTTTATAGTGTTCTAGAAGCAGTGCTGTACGCTAATATAGACTTTTCCACTGCTGAATCATCAGCTTTTGATCTAAGATAGGGCTGTCATATAGGATGCAAGATCTAGGACTGACTAGCATGTTACTTAAAGTACAGTATGAATGAATGGAATAAGCATGTATTTATAGAAATAAGTCCTTTCCTCTTTCTTTACAAAACCCAAACATTACAATGGCGACGAGGTTATAGCTCAGAAAAGGCTTAGGATAACAAGGGAAGAAATAAAAACAGTTGTGTCATTCTACTCAGAGAATTATTACAGACCTGCTATCGTGTTGTACACATGTTGTGTAAGTCTACACCTCTGATAATGGTAGCATGTTTGCCCATTTTCCCGCAATATGTCGACGTGCATTCCTTGTACACTATGCAGGAGAAGAAACAGACGAAAGTTTTGAAACTTTCCAAGAGAAAGGAGAAGATTGTCCAACCGCCGTAGAAAACTTCACAAATCATTTCGCACCTAAGAAGAACCACGAGTTTTAAATCAACAAATTTCATCAGGAAAACAACAACGTGAACAATATATTAATTATTTCCACAGCAAACTAAGGCAGCTTTCGGCTAAGTACGAATTCATCGATGTGGATTAAAAAAAACAATACAAGTATGTTTGTCAACACGTCGTAGACATCGTGTGATTCGTGAAGAAATGGACCTAACGCATCATCTTACACTTAATCCTGCAACTGAACTCTCAGACTGACAAGCGACATAAATAGAAAAATCATGAATGCTACACCAAAAGGAAGGACACCGTGTCGTCGCTAAAAACGAGACAGGTTTCAAGGAGAAAGCTAACGGCATTAACAACAATAATACAAAAACCAAACATGCAGAAACCATGGTGGCGAATATCCACAAAAAGACAGACAGTGCCCTACAAAAGGGAGACAATGTAATTTCTGCAAGAAGAAAAACCATTTTTCTAAGGTCTGAAGATGAAGACTCTATGCAGAAAGCAAAACCAATCAACTACAAAGACAGAAAGAAAGTCGGTCTAGGCGCGTTATCAACCAGAATGTAAAGGTTACTGCCTTCTCATACGCAATGTGAAACAATAGCAATAATCTGGAGTTGTGAGCACTTCCATCTCGGTCATACGTTTAAGCTAATTAGTGACCACAGGTCAATGATAGTCATTTTAACAATCCAAAATCACGACCCCTTGAAAGAATCCAGAGATTGTGATTGAGATTACTATCATATCATTTCAAAGTAGTTTACAAGCCAGGCAACACGAATGCAGCCGATTACATTTCGGGACCTCCTAAGGCTGGAAATGAATGCTGTAAACATTTTGAAATAGGAGAAGTTTATGATAAATTCATAACCGTTAATTATGTACCAAAAGCTGTGACCATTGAAGAAATTCAAATGGCTACTTTAGTGGACCAGAACCCTTAACATATTATTAAATCGATATAATTTGGAAATTGGAAGCATTCGTACAAACGAAACAAAACCTTGGAAAGGTTTTCAAGACTCAGACATGAACTAACGATCGTTCCAGTTACAAATTGTGTTGTTCTGCTGTGTGATAGGACATTAGTAATACCGACAGGGATACAAAAATCAGTAATAGAGATAGAACATGAAGGCCGTCAGGGCAAAGTCAAACAAAACTTCTTCGTGAGGCAGTATTGTTTCCTGGTATTGACAAACAAGTAGAGGATTACTGTCAAAGTTGTATTGCATGCCTTTCATCAACGCCAAAGCAAACGACAGAGCCGCTAAAATGACAATTCTACCATCCAGCCCTTGGTATCAAATTAGCATGGACTTCAGTGGCCCTCTTCCATCCGGAGTCTACTTAATGGTATTTGTTGATGACTCCTCAAGGTATCCAGTCGTAGAAATTATTAACTCAACATCTGCAAAATCTGTAATTCCAGAATCTGAGAAAATATTTTCAATGTTCGGAATCCCAGAAGTTGTAAAAACAGATATTTGACCTTCATTCAGTGGACAAGAGTTAACAAAATGTACAGTATACCTGGGAGTTAAGTATAGGAAAATCACACTGTTACGGCCTCAAGCAACGGTGAAGCAGAAAGATTTATGAGGACAATTGGAAAATAAAATAAAGCAGCTGATACAGAACATAAAAGTTGGAAACAAAAAATGTACAACTTTTTACACAATTACAGAGCCATGCCTCACACCAACAAATCTCCCACCGAGATGCTACTTAGAAGAAAAAAGAGAAATAAACTGCCAAGTATACAAATCATATCAGATGACAACAAAACTCCGTAAACCGATACTAAGAAAAAGGAAAAGGAAAAGATGAAGAGATATGCACATCAAACTGGAAAAGTTAGGCAGTCAAAATTCAAAGTTGGAGACTGTTCTAGTAAGCAAGAAAAGGGAAACAACTTGTCAACTCCATTCAATCCCAAACCATATGAAGTTGTCAACAGTAGTGAAGGGGGTGAGATTAGCCTCAATGGCAATTAGCATTAAAAACACCCTTGGGTCAGATTAGCCTCAATGGAAATTTAACATGGAGAAAAATTGTGGGTCAGATTAGCCTCAAGGGAAATTTAACATGAAGAAAAATTGTGGGTCAGATTAGCCTCAAGGGAAATTTAACATGAAGAAAAATTGTGGGTCAGATTAGCCTCAATGGAAATTTAACATGGGAATAAATTGTGGGTTAATATACGTACAAGGGGAATTGAACATGGGATTTTTTTTTTTTAATTTTTTTTAAAAAAAGGGGGTAGGCAATGGAAAGGCTATCTCTTTTCGAGAAATATGGCTGGCCCTGAAAAGGGCCTTTGGGTTTATGTTAATGTATTCATTAACATAAAGGGCACCGCATTGGTCTTCTTCTTGTCCTTAGGCTGCGTCTCACTGTTGGTCCGTAAATCAGCACTCTTTTCAGGCATCCTTGTCTTTCAACGTAGATCCTACGTATCCACAGACTGGTGTTTGCCCTGTGGACAACGGTCCACTTGGATCGGACATAGATGAGCATGTCTGTCCTGAACATCATGGAAGACACAAGCGTAGAAGATTGCACATCGGTCCACATCTTGAAGCGACGAGAACAGGTGAATCAATGCTGTGAACGGCGCTTATTTATAGGTACAGGTAGGATTGAAACGGATTGAGTTCATTCACCAATCCGAACACGCGTTACGAAATTCAGTCAGCCCGCATCCAATCCGAAGAGAGCAGTCTGTGACGTCACGTAGTCTATATAGATTCGCTAGCGCTTGTGTGCAGTCAATCTATGCGACAGTGATTCAACATGACGGAAACTCAGAAAACAATCCAATGGGGTGCACCAACAGGGGAAACCGCCCAAGGGAACCCGGACTTACTTTCAGAAGAGGTGAATTGGGATTTTGTGGATTTTCTCTCCTCGCAAGAATTTGTTCCGGAACCTGCGTTACCTTCTTCATTACCGCAAGTGGATAATTTTAGACAGAGACAGAAAGAAGAATTGGAGAAATTTATACAACGACAAAAGGAAGCGCAACAAGCTTTTCTCCTACAGCAACAGCAGCAAGAAGAAGAGGTAAGAAAAAAACAACAGCAACAACAGCAAGAAGAAGTAGCAGCAAAGAAACAAGAGGGTGAAAATCAAACGGTCACGGTACTGTTGGACATTTTAGCGGAGTTAAGAAGTCTGAAACAAATGTATCAGACTTCTTTATTACGACCGAAGAGAATACGACCTTCCCGAGCGAAACACGTCAACCCTGTGACTAAGCCTACCGTACCACCCTTAGTGATTTCAACTCAATCATCATCAACATTACGCAGTTCAGAAGTAGGCCTTGGCCGTGGCAAAGGCATAAGGCAGTTAAAGTTGATTGGTTAAACTCACCCCTACACCGAAATAAAAAAGGCCCTTTTCAGGGCCAGCCATATTTCTCGAAAAAAGAGATAGCCTTTCAATTTGCCAATAACTCAAAGGAAATATTTAACAGCCCATTTTACCCTTATAGTACGAATCTGTGTATGAGTGCGTGAGTGTACGTTCTTATTTTAAAATCAAAACTCAAAGACACTTACCTTATATCATTCATTTATTCTTTTCTCCATTTTTTACAATCCAATTCATAACAAAACACTTTAATTAAAAGTTCATTGACTTCTTCTGTCTCCTTTTTTAGTCTCTCTGTTTTTTGAATTTCTTCACCGTTACACTCTTTTCCTCTTCTTCTTCTTCCTCCTCGCTTTCTTCCCTTTTTCTTTTTTTCTCCTGTTTCTTTTTCTTCACCTGTCTTCTTTCTTCCTCAGAAGAATCCCTCTCTTCCTCTGAAGAATCCCTCTCTTCTTCTGAAGAATTCCTCTTTTCTTCTGACTCCTCTTGTTTCTTTTTTGGGCAATCTGGAGACCAATGTCATTTTTCTTTACAATAATAACAGGTATCTTGACTTTTGTCTTTTTTATCCCCTGTTTTTTTTCTTTTTTGACGGTCTGGACATTCTGAAGACCAATGCCCTTTCTTCTGACAGATATAGCAAGTATCCTGACTTTTATCTCTAAAGGAAGGAGAGTAGTCCGTAGGCTGGTCTGAAGAGAATTTTCTAATGACCCCTCGCAAAGCTCTGACGAAACGTTCGATTTGGTTAGTCTCTTCCATCGTTGTGGTCGGCTTGAGACTGAAATGAATAGTGAAAGGACAAGACACACACCCTTTTATATACGCTGGTCTGCCATGACTATAAATTAATCTATGGTGTTTGAACTTGAGTCATTTGACGTTTTTTCACTCAAGATGAAACGATCCTATTCATTCGAGAAGAAAGAAGAAAGTAAGAGGCAGAAACGTGATCTATCGCCTCGTACCAGGGCTGAAATCTTGGCACAAATTCATGCCAGTGATTTTGAAGAGGACATGAGTGAACCAGAATCCGAACCCTCTAAACCAAGTTCACCACCCTTAGTCAACCCTGAAAAGTACTATTCCATTCGAGAGACGGAAAAGCGCTCCTCTAGGAAATTTAGAACCACGGCTTACAAATACACGGTGAAGTTTAAAGATTTCAAGGCTGAAGTGCCGTTAGAGAAAGCAGAAGGGTTCATCACTGGGGTGTGGGATTCTTTGCTCACTGCACTCAAGCGACAATGTCAACCCAAAGAAGACGATCGTTTGAGACTTTCCATACAACACGACGGTTTGAAATCCCCTGTTTGGATCGAGTTTAGCAGCCCTGCAGAATTGACCGCTTCCAAAGTCATGGACAAGATTCAACACGTACAACAATCTAATGACCAGTTTGACATCACCGATGGGAAAGCCACACTGGACATGACCCACGTCTCTCCTCCTCAAGGGACCGGACAACGTAATAAGGTGTTATTGGTGAACGAACTTCGCAGTACCAAAAAGAGCCTGGTCCAAATTCACAACCCTCAAGACCAGATGTGTTTAGCCCGTGCCATCGTGGTGGGACGAACCTATGCGAACAAGAACGACACGGTAGAATGGAAAAGAACCTGGAAAACTATTCGACAATCGGACCGAGGCAAACAACGAAACGAAGCAGAACTCCTGTTGCAACAAGCTGGCCTGTCCAAAGACACACCCTGTGGCATTCCTGAAATGCAAAAATTGCAAGATGTCCTAGCTCCACGCTACACCTTGAAAGTGCACCCTCAAGAAATGCGTGGGCCTTTGTTGCTTCGAGGGCAAGATTTTAAGGACGGAAAATACATTCATGTCTATCATCACGATGAACATTTCGATACTATTACCAGTATCACCGGATTCCTGGGGTACAGTTATTACTGTGAGAAATGTGACCATGGCTATAACAATCGAGAGCAACACAAGCATTGTGGATTGAAATGCTCAGGATGTTTGGCCTCTTTACCCTGTCTGAGCGAAGAACCAGTGCCTTGTTCAACTTGTCTGCGCACGTTTGTCAGCCCTACTTGTTACCAACAACATCTGAAAACGCAAGGTTCACAGAAGAAATGAGCTTGTCAACTCCTGAGATTGTGCTCTACGTGTGAACAAGTCATACGTACCAATAATACCAAGGCACACGTATGATCAGGAAAGAAAAATGTCACATTTGTCACCACATCGTGGACTTGGAACACCAATGCTACGTGCAAAAATACCAACCCCCACCAGAGAAAGAGGACGGTCACAAGAAGAAAGGCAATTTCATCTTTTTCGATTTCGAATGCATGCAAGAGACTGGCATTCACATTCCTAATTTCTGCGTGGCTCATCGAGCGTGCGAGAAGTGCATTCAAGAACCTATCTTCAGTCATTGCCCTCACTGCAGCAAGATTCCCGGAGGGCGTGAAAAAATCTTTTGAGGACCGAACACGTTAGCCGATTTTGCCCAATGGGTCTTAGACCCCGTCGACAAGACGTGGAGCCAAGAGGACATCGAACGTTACGGAGATTGTCATCGTCATGCCACGGTGATGGCTCACAATTTCTCCGGATACGATGGACAGTTTCTTTTGAGGTACTATACGGAACAAGGCACCGAGCGTCCTAAAGTGACTTTGAACGGAGCCAAAATCATTTTCATGCAAGTGGGACAAGTACAGTTTAAAGATTCGATGAGTTACTTGGCCATGCCTTTGAGTCGAATGCCTAAAACGTTTGGAATGACAGAAATGGCTAAAGGGTACTTTCCACACTTTTTCAATACGGAAGCCAATCAACACGCCGTTCTACCCCATTTGCCTGAGGCTCACTATTACGACCCCGACAACATGCGTACCGAACAACGAGAAGCTTTCTACGCTTGGTACCAGGCTCATGCCTCGGACCCTTTCGACTTTCAGGAAGAAATGCTAAAGTATTGTCGTTCCGACGTGGACATTTTACGGCGTTGCTGTGGAAAATTTCGAGAACTGTTCATGGAACACGGAGGGGTCGATCCTTTGAAAGAAGCTTGCACCATTGCCAAAGCGTGTTCCTTAGTGTATCGACAACGATTCATGCCTGAAAACACCGTGGCTGTCATCAGTCCTCAAACGACCCACTATGTCAAACGTCAATACTCGGTCAAATCCCTACGTTGGTTACATTACTTGTGCGACAAGGAAGACAAATGGATTCAGCATGCCCGCAACGGAGGGGGCGAAAAGACCATCGGAACGTATTCGGTCGATGTCTGGGACTTAGAAAACCCAAAGATCGTGTACGAGTTTAACGGTTGCTTATTTCACGGATGTCCCGTCTGTTACCCTGACCGTGGCACTAAAAATCAGTTTTTGCAACGAACCATGGAAGACTTGTACCAGGACACTTGTCAGCGGCGCCTAAAGTTAGAACAGCAAGGATACCAAGTGGTGGAAATGTGGGAACACGAGTACGATCACCGTATGAAAACCGATCCCGAGTTTAAACGCCTCGTGGAAAGTTACCAGTTCATGGACCCGCTGAACCCGAGGGATAGTTTGTACGGAGGAAGGACCAATGCCACCTGCTTGCTGTACCAAGCCGACGAAGAGAAAGGAGAAGAAATCAAATACTTGGACGTGTGTTCGCTGTATCCCTACGCGTGCAAATATTGTCGCTTTCCTGTAGGGCACCCGCAATTGCTGACGGAACACATCGACCTGGTCAACATTCGACAATACGAAGGCTTGATCAAGTGCAAAGTTTTGCCTCCCACGAACCTATACCATCCCGTCTTACCTCACCATTGTCAAGGCAAACTGATGTTTCCCTTGTGCCGTACTTGTGCCGAAATGTGCAACCAAGACCAACCTTGTCAGCACAGCCAGGAAGAACGGCCTTGACGGGAACCTGGGTCAGCGTAGAATTGTTCAAAGCTCTGGACATGGGATACCAACTGTTAGAAGTGTACGAAATTTGCCACTTTCCCAAGACACAACAGTACCACAAGGGTGATCCCAGTCAGAAAGGCATTTTCGCCGACTACTTGGATGCCTTTTTGAAACTGAAGCAAGAAGCCAGCGGCTATCCGTCCTGGTGTCACACTCCCGAAGACCAAGTACAATTCAAAGAGAAATACTACGAACAAGAAGGCATCACTTTAGACCACATCGAAAAAAACGAAGGCAGGCGATCGTTTGCCAAAGTGATGTTAAATTGCTTGTGGGGTAAAATGGCACAACGACCGTGTTTACCCAAGACGGAATATTTGACAGAACCTTCCCGCTACTTCCAGATGATTCACGACAAAACCAAATACATGAAACACGTGGACGTCGTTCGAGAGAATTTGATCTTGGTCAATTACGAAGAAGATTTAGACTTTGTACAAGACGACCCTTTTGGAAATGTCATCATTGCGGCTTACGTGACAGCCCATGCTCGCTTAAAATTGTACGAAGCTTTAGAACTGTTAGGAGAACGCGTCCTGTACTTTGACACGGACAGTTGCATTTACATCCATCATCCGATTCAACATCACCCTGACATCGAAGGAGACCGTTTAGGAGCCTGGACAGACGAGCATCCCGACGACAAGATTCTAAGTTTCGTCAGTGGCGGTCCCAAAAATTACGGCTACGAATACCGGGACAAACAAGGAGAAGTGCACACGACGTGCAAAGTGAAAGGACTGACTCTGAATTATCGTACCAGTCGAGTGGTCAACTTTGGGGTATTGAAAGAAGCCTTGCAATCGGGAGAGGATGGAAACTTTAAAGTGACCACCTATCAACCGAACAAGATTGTACGTTTACCCACTCACCACATCGTCAGTCGACCCCTGGAAAAAATCTATCAAATCGTGTACCAGAAGCGAGTGCGACTTCCCAATCATTTCACCTTACCGTACGGTCACGTAGGTATTGGTCTGTATATAAAAAGGAACCCTAGGCAAGATCGATAGTTCATTGGGACTACCAAGACCGAGCGAACAAGATGAATACTTTCAGAGAAACACAGAACAAGTTGTTTAGAAATGCACAATTCAAGTGTGAGGCTTCGGAAGTGGAATGCGATTGTGAGCCTTGCGATGGGTACGATGCTGTACCTTGTGACCTGAGCGATGGCGTAAAGCATCATGGGAACTTTAGTGTCCCTACCCCTATCATGGAAAGTGATGCTGTGCGTGTCAAACCTGTGGGATGCGAAAGCGATGCCGCTCGTCCTCTTGGACATTTTACTGGGTTTCGTTTTAAAAGGGAATGTTCACCTTCACGTCTACCCCCCCCCCCTACGGATGTCATCCAGCCCTGAGAAAACTCCTACCCATGTCACTCAACCCTCATCGAAACGAACCTGTGAAAGACGAATATTCGTTCCCTGTGCGTTTGTCGGAATACTGCGACTTTGAAAATCGTCTTCAATCGTTCAAAGGAAAATGGCCTAAGTATCTGGGAGGACCGACCCCCGAAGAATTAGCCAGAGCCGGATTTTTCTACTTGGGCGAAGGAGATAAAGTCAAGTGCTTCAGTTGCAGTGTGTCACTTCACCACTGGGAACCGCAAGATTCGGCCTACGTAGAACATGCTCGATGGTCACCGAATTGTCATTACTTACCCTTAGTGGGACCGAGTCATTGAAGTAACTTCTTACCATAATAATCTGTTCATGGATACTTTACAAGAGAACATTCGTGCTTTGCCTGTGGAGTTGAGAGAACGCGTTTACCGAGAGCTGGTCAAAATACAAGTGAAACGTAAAGAACAATTGCATCCGTTACGTCACCGGTGTTTGAACCACTGGTACCTGAAGGCTATACAAGGATTGATTCAATTGAAAGTGTTCCATCGGACAGATATTGATGAACGATCTTCTAGTTTTAAAAAGGATTGGTTTGGTATGGACGATTCTACCTACATCATTGTAAACGTACTGCATCGAATTCCAGAGGAAGAGTTAACGAATTACCAACATCTTGAACACAATGTCAACTTGGTGAAAGAGGAAACTTCTGAACGAATTGTAATGTGCAAATTAGTGACTGAACGATTTAAATTCGACACTGAAGTAAAACCATGTTTGTGCAAACAGTACATTTCTTGTGTCAGACCAAAGAGGATTTAGTATGACCTATTCATGGATACTTTGCTAGAGAACATTCGTGCTTTGCCTGTGGAGTTGAGAGAACGCATTTACCGAGAACTGATCAAAATACAAGTGAAACGCAAACTCAAAGTGATTCGTCCGTTTTTAAATTATGCTATGTTCCAAAGTACAAGAAGACTGATTATGAGTGGATATTACATTAGGCACAAAGTTAAACGAGGCTATTGGCCACCACCCAACGATTCCAAAAACAGTGTATATACTTATGGATACTTTACAAGAGAACATTTCGGGCTTGCCTGAGGAGTTGAGAGAAAGGATTTACCGAGAGCTGTATTGCTTCCGAAACAAAGACACTATAAAATCAAGTTGCCATGCCACGGATTATGTCACATATCATTCAACAGATTCCGTGGAAGGTACTCAATGACCATATTCAAACCGTGGATCATTACCATCGATTATTACAAGAACTTTATCCATTCAATTTGGGACGACAAGTGGTGTGTGTCTTAGTGACTTGTTTTCTGGGATTTTGTTTACCAGCCGATTCTTTGTGGACTTACCACCTCAATGGCCTTAAATGGTCACGAAAAACTCCTTTTGCTCAAAGCCAGTTACAACACGAATTGCAGTCCTTGATGGATCGCCAAGATTTGTCCGAAACAGAAAAATCGCAAAAGTACGGTCAACTCTTGCAACGACTGCAACTCTTTCACCAGAAAGCTTTAGACGAAACAGCCCTACCCACTCTGAAAGATTTTAACACCTTGATGAAAAGTCCAGCTCCATCATCACTACCACCACCACCACCACTACTACCATCCCCAGGGGTCACCAGAGATGCTACCCCACGAAGACCTGAGGAAGAAGAGATGCGAGAAGTGTTTCAAACACCGTCAGCAGCTCCCATTTCGAGTAAGATTGCAGCATTCTTGTTGACCCCGTCCCCCACACCCCAACGAGAAGAAATGAAAGCTTGGGTTAAAAAGATGATGTCCACGCCTCCTTCGACAGAAGTGAAAAAGAAAGAAGGGAAACCAGAAGTGAAAAAAGAAAAGAAGACCAAATCCATTCCATTGCCACCTCCACCTCCATCACTACCTTCGACTTCTACTCCCGTAGCCCATCGGACACGTAAATCCGTTTCCAAACCACCCTTTCGTCCCAACCAAAGTAGCATCACCGAAGAGTGGGTGACTTATTAACACACCAAAAAAATGGAAAAAGTCTTAGCCAGCATTTACTACGATCCCTCCCATCCTGCAGGTTACGCAGGAGTTCAAAAATTGTATCGTGCTGCCAAAACTCGACTGAAAAGTCTCCGTTTACCTCAAAGCAACGATGGTTACAAGAACAAGCTACCTACACTTTACACAAACCCATTCGACGCAAGTTTGCCAGAAGTCGCACCCGAGTGGAAGGCATCGATCATCAATGGCAAGCCGATTTAGCCGATGTCTCTCATTTGGCCAGCTACAATCGTGGCTACAAGTATTTGTTTTGTGTCATCGACGTCTTTTCCAAATTTGCCTGGGTCGTGCCCTTGACTTCCAAATCGAGCAGCGAGTTAGTGCGAGCCCTGCAACGAGTGTTGAAACAAAGCGGTCGTCACCCTCTTCGATGGCAAACGGACAAAGGCACCGAATTTCTGAACCAAGCTTTTCAAAAAGAATTAAAGAAACGTGACATTCATTTTTTACCACCGAGAATCCCGAACCCAAAGCCAGCATCGTGGAACGTTTTCAACGCACTTTGAAAGAACGCATGTGGAAATATTTTACGCATCACCACACTCTGAAGTACATCGACATCTTACCGCACCTGGTGCAAGCGTACAACCAATCTTACCATCGAAGCATCGGACGTGCCCCGCAAGACGTGACTCCCGACAACGAAGTGTTGGTGTTTGAGCGTCTGTTTGGTACGTCCCCGACGAGGGCTGTCCCCAAGAAAAGTGGAGAGTTGACCGTAGGAGATTGGGTGCGCATTGGCAAAACCAAACGCACTTTTGACAAAGGTTACTTACCTAACTGGACGACCGAACTGTTTCGCGTCACTGGACGAGTGCATGGCCGTCATCCTGCCGTCTATAAATTGGAAGACATGAACGGAGAAGTGCTCAAAGGAACGTTTTATTTGCCCGAGTTACAACGTGTCACCAAAAAAGAAGACGACGTGTACGACATCGAAAGCATTCTCGAACGCAGAACCCGTAAAGTGGGCAAACGACGTGTCAAAGAAGTCAAAGTACGTTGGAAAGGATATCCACCCAGTTTCGATTCTTGGATCGACGCTTCGCAAGTCATCGACTATAAAAAGAAGTGACCATCATGCCCTTTCACACAACAGACGCAGCTACGTCGACCACTCCTTCTTCGCCCCCTTCTTCTGTGCAAGATTTACAAAAACAACCCTTGTGGGTGTGGTGTGGAGAACGTGTGCCTAAAACGCAAATCGTCTTTTTCTGTCAAATCTTCGTGGTGTATTGTGTCATCGGGGCAGCCATCGCCAATTTGAGTTTGCAATAAGGAGACAAACAATTGTGGACCATTTTATTGAGCAGTTGCATCGGTTACCTGCTTCCCAATCCCTCCCTGAAATTCTCATCGGACGGGAACCTTGTGTCCAGTGCCAGTGTCAGTCACCACTCCAACAACCACAACCAGAACCCCATTTTGGGCGGAGACACGCCTCTGACGTCCAGTAACCCCTCGGAGAGCCACATAACTCTGGAATTATGAGTCACCAAAACCAATTTTACTTAACCTTACCCAGTGACAGTTCCATGGAGGTGTTTCCCAACAACAGGTTGTGCTGTTACACGGCTAAATTACCTCAAGCCATCCCGTTAGATCACGAAGCCCATTGGGAAGTGGCTTTAGTAGAAATGATTCACCCGACCCAAGTCCTCAATGTCCTTAACAACCAAAATTATTTTTATGTGCAAGTTCATGACGAGCAAGTGCAAAAGTGGATGAATACCCATAGTCAATATAGCAATAAAAGCCCTAACAAAGAAAATCCAAACTGGACCGACTATACGTTGTCCATTCCCTCAGGTTATTATTTTAGTGGTCAACATTTGGTCAGCACCATAGCCACCAGGTTTAATGGTGTGTTTCTGAAAGCTTTGGAAAGTACCAAAAAAAGTGTTACCCTGGAGTACCACAAAACAGCTCGTCGCTTCCTGATGAAATTTCCTGAGGGGTCTAAAATCATGTCTTTCTTATTTTGTCCTGAATTGTTTGACATGTTGGGCGGTGACATGAAACTGAAGAAGATAGTAGAACAACAAAAAGGCGAATTACTAGTCATTTCTGACAACGATACTTTTGCCAAGTTTTTTCGTACCCCGGTAGAACTGAACCAAGGACTGAATTTGATGTTCGTGTATTCCGATGTGGTGGAATACAACGTGGTGGGACACACCTCCGTACCGTTACTGCGTGTCATTCCTTTCAAAGTGGATTCTGCCGCAAACGCTGACGAGGAAGGTGGAAACACTTACCATGTCCACCGCGAATTTGTCCATCCTCACTATTTGCCGGTCAGCAAGTCGTATTTGGACACGGTCAACATTACTATAAAAGGAGATTTGGGACAAAATATTCCATTCACCAAAGGAAAAGTCACGGTGAAACTCCATTTTCGAAAACGGTTCTCTCACGACTCGTAAGTCATGTATCCAGTGTACCGAGGGGTTGCTCGACAGCGAGGACACGGTTTAGGAGACATGTTAAAATCGGCCTTTCGTTCGGTGGCCCCGGTGTTGAAACCGATGGTGACACGCGGATTGCACGCCTTGAAAGATGCGGCACTGACGCAAGGCAAAGAATTTCTCCAAAATGTCATCATCGACAAACAAAACCCTAAAGAAGCCTTCATGAGGGCAGGCAAAAATGTCTTGCTGCAAACGGGCAAAGACCTTTTGGGCCGACGAGACACACCTATAAATGCCCTGCACGCTACCGAGTCAAGCATTCAGCAAGGACAAGGCAGAAAGAGACGACGAAGAAAACACCCTTTCACTAGACCTCAAGCTAGAAAGGCCAAGAAAAGAAGAACCGTTCGAGACTTAGACGTTTTCGATTATTGAAACACAGAAAAAAATGATGCACCGAGAGTCTTGCGCCTGTTCCTAGACGGAACTGGATCTGTTTGCCATGCCCCCCACCATGATGACGATGCAAGAATCCCAGTGGGTGGAATTTCACCCCGTCTCTTCATTGACAGCCTCAGCTCCCATCGAGTTTGAAATCAAAGGACAGCCCGAAGATTACATCGATCTGAATAGCAGTTACTTGTACTTGAAAGTCAAAGTTATCGAAGATGACAACACAAACATAGAAAGTGATGAGATAATAGCTCCAGTCAACAATTTCATGCATTCCTTGTTCAGTGGAGTGGACTTGTACTTGAATAACAAACTGGTCAGTAGCAGCATGGATACTTACCCTTATCGTGCCTACCTGGAAAATCTCTTGACGTACGGAATAGACGCCAAGAACACTCATCTCGATGCCTGTGTGGTATGGGAAGCTGACGATGCAGGCGAGTTTGAAACATTCGAAGTTATTACAACTGATAAAACTAAATCATACAATGAGGGATTTACAGAACGAAGAAAAAAAATTGCTGAAAGTCGTAGTTTAGAACTGATGGATCGTTTGCACTTGGACATGTGGTTGCAAGAGAAATATTTGCTGAACGGGGTGGATGTCCGCCTGAGACTGAATCGTAGCAGTGCCGCTTTCCATTTGATAGGTAGTGCCGCTTGCAAAACTGTCATCGAGGAAGCCAGGCTCTACGTACGACGCGTGGAAGTGTTACCTAAAGTGGGAAACGACATCAGTCAGACGTTGAGCAGAACGACCGCCAAGTATCCCATACGACGCGTGGAAGTGAAAACTTTCACCATTCCCAAGGGGCAGCGATCCATGATCCAAGATCATCTGTTCCAAGGACAGTTACCCAAACGTTTGATTGTTGGTATGGTCTCGAATGAAGCCTTCAACGGAGCTATCACTAAAAATCCTTTCAACTTTCATCACTTCAACGTGTCCAAGATCGAAGTCAGTCGCGATGGCAAGACCTTGTGTACCCGACCTTTCGAACCTGACTTTGAGAAGAAGAATTACTTGAGATCGTACTTGTCCCTGTACGAAGCCACTGGACAGTTAGGAACCAACACCAGTCACGGCATTACGTACGAGGATTATGCAGGAGGTTATGTTTTGTGGGCTTTTGATTTCACTCCAGACCAAGGCAGCGACGAGGGACATTTCCACCCTATAAAATCCGGCCAAATTCGTGTGGAAATTCAGTTTGGAAACCGAATCCCTGAAGATGATGTAACTTTGAACGTCATCCTGTATGCAGAATTCGATAACACCATAGAAATCAACAGTTTGAGAGAAGTCATTCTAGATTATTAGAAGTCATGGAAGATTGTTATCCCTCTTTACCTAGTGAAGAAACTTTGGAGATGGAATGTGAGGAGACTGTGGAAAAAGAAGAAGTAATCATGATGAAGTCGAGATGGCCAGAACAAGAAGCCCATTTAGTTTCCTGTTTTGCCAAACACTTGGTCGAAAAAATGACGGAATTGATCAAGAAAAATTGCTATGGATGTCAAAACGACCATCCCAGTCAAATTCAACACGACAAATGCCTGATGTTAAGTCAAGAAGAAAAATTGGACGAATATCTGGACGACGCTTGGAGTCTCATCTCGGACAAAGACGTGTTGCACCAGTGGTATAAAGACTTGCGTGAACTTTCTTGTCCACCATTAACCACTAAAGAGATCCATCGTATCGAAGCTCTCCTGAATCAGAGTGAGGAAACAGAACGAATAACCGTTTATTCGTCAGACATTTTCAAGCAAAAAGTCAGGATCGAATTGACGACTTATTATTACCTGTGAAGAAGAAGAAGAAGAAGAAAAAAGCACACACAAATCAATGGATACCTGGGAACTTTATTACCTTTTGAACCACAGTTCGTATACGGCTTCTTGGAATCCTGTCGTCTGTGCTAAAGATGAACTCCCTCATCGCAAACCTAAAGACCATCAAGCTTACGTGATCAACACGGACGACAGTCATCTCCCAGGAACCCACTGGGTAGCCGTCTAGTTTCCTCAAGAAGGCTGTGTGGAATATTTCGATTTGTATGGATTGCCCCCTTTGGAAGACGATATCATCGACTTTATGAGAAGAAATGCTCAAACCACCCGATTCAATAATGTGAAATTACAAGGCACAGATTCCTTGGTGTGTGGAAAGTACTGTGTGTATTTTCTGCATCATCGCAGCCTGGGCTATTCCTTAGAACATTTAGTGACTCATTTTGATCCTCGTTCTTCTTCTAGAAACGATGTGAAAGTAGATCGATGGTTTTGTGACCATTATGCTTATCTTTTGTCTCAAGCTAGGAAACGTAGTGTCCATCAATGGCCTAATGACTTCCAACAGTGGAAATCACAATTTCATTCACAACGTTGTCAGCCCTGTTCAAAGTAGATTGTATTTGAAAAGATTGTTTGATGTTATAGTGTTGGATTATTGTTAAAAATGTTAGAGTTGTTGTTTAGTGTTAAGTGAGTTTTGAATAAAAAATGTTGTGTTTTGAAAAAAATGCCTTTGTCTTTTGTTTAGCTATAAGAATGTTGGATTGATTCTCTTTCATTACTTACTATCCCTCTCATGACACTCACTGAACGTTGCGACTCGAAAACCGTGTGGGGGATGTTTTCCTTCACGTCCGCGCTTTGACTTTAAGAACCGGGGTTATTTCCAGTCTAACCATCCATTGTCGACTCATCCTCCTAAGAAGATGTGTTCCAAACTAGCTAAGCTCAACGAAGCCTACGTGAATTTGCATAGGGTCAGACACAGTCTGATACCGAAGCCAGAAGAAATAGAGAATGTGAGAATGTTAAAAATCACTGAAGACCTGATAGAAGAGCTCTTCAGAGAAGAAATGAACAGGGAGAAAGAAGAATGGACAGAGAAGTACAGACTTCAGAGACAGCAGCAACAGCAGCAACAACAGCAGCAACAACAGCAACAGCAACCTGAAGCTGACAGAGGCTTTGTCGATTGTCGTATCGACACCAAAGAGTTCTTCTTCTCTTTCCGAAGAAGCAGACCTATCGCCAGAAAGTCTATCCTCAGAGGACATCGCAGTCTTAGAAACTAAAAAACAATGCTATAGCAAACAAAAAAAACAGCCCTTTTCAGGGCTACCCAATACTCTAGAAAAGAAATAAGGATCGATTTGCCAATGTGTGTAAGTAGAGTAGTGTAAATATAAACACTAACTCTTTCTTTAAAAAAATGTGAGGGTATGTGTTTGTGAGTTTGTAAGCGCTCAAGTAAGTTGGTGTGGATAGTAGATTAAAATCATGTTTTTTTGGTGTTTGAGGTGTAGATTTGGGGTTAGATTGGATTGCTTTGCGTATGTGGATAGTCTATTTAAGTGATTTATAAAAAATTTTACCATAGTAATGGGTAGCATAAAAAAAGTGAGTGAGTGTTTCTTTTAGGTCCGCCCGTTGTTGTTTTTGGTTATGATCTATGTAAGATCAATTTTATGTTTTTAGGGGGATGATTTCCATCACGTCCGCGCTTTCAGTATAAATTGAAACTCGCTCGGCAGTCTAGCTACCCTTGTTGATTGATCAACACAAGAATGAATAGTAGCAGAATAAGCAAACTTCTTGAACTCCAGATACATCTGGAATATGTCAGGCGCCTGGTAAATGAACTGGCTGCGGAGGCTATAATAGAAGAAGAAAGAATAAAGAAGGAAGAGGAGGAGAGAAGACAGAGGGAAGAGGAGGAAAAGAAAAGAGAAGAGATGATGTCGTTCAATATTCCCGAGACAGAGGATTGGGGTGCTGAAGCGAATCATCCTCCCTCTTCGCTCCCCAGAAGAAAGGTGAAAGGAGACTGGGGAAGAAGATGCGTGTGCGGCGCCAGGCCAGGAAGGTGCAATCATTAGATAGTTGCATCTGGAGTTAAAAAAAACAGCCCTTTTCAGGGCTACCCAATACTCTAGAAAAGAAATAACTATTAATTTGCCAATGTGTAGGTAGAGTAGTGTGAATATAAACACTAACTCTTTTTAAAAAATGTGAGGGTATGTGTTTGTGTGTTTGTGTGTTTGTGCTTGTAAGAGCTCAGGTATGTTTGTGTGAATAGTAGATTATGGGTTTCTTAGCGTATGTGAAGAGTATAGTTAGGGTTGTATTATATGAAATGAGAAAGTAGGGGGATGTTTTCCTTCACGTCCGCACGTTGTTTGGTCATGATCTAGGTAAGATCAATTTTTATGTCTTGGGGGATGTTTTCCTTCACGTCCGCGCTTTTTGTATAAGAACCCACAGTATTCGTTGTTCAAACCATTCTGCAAAGAATAAAAAAGAAGATGGCTTCAAACCACCTTAACAAAGTGGAAAAATTGCAAAACGTCATGGACAATTTAGGAATGTTTGAGCAAATGTTGGTTAACCTAAACGAGGATCACTACTCATATAGTCCCCATCGAGTGAAGATGGAGATAAACAATTTACGAAAAATGAAGGTAATCATCAGTGATCTGTTGAAAGAAATAAAGGAGGAGAAGGAGGATGAAGAGGAAAGGATAAGGATGAGAGAATGGAATGAAAAAATTGAAAAAGAAGAAGAAAATGAAAAGAGGAAGAAAGAAGAGGAGGAAGAGAAGAAAAAAGAAGAGGAGGAGAAGAAAAAAAGAAAGAGAAGAAGAGTGTATGAGATAAAATAAGAACTTGGTGGAGGAAAAGAAGAAATTAGAAGAAGAAGAAAACCCAAAGGCCCTTTTCAGGGCCAGCCATATTTCTCGAAAAGAGATAGCCTTTCCATTGCCTACCCCCTTTTTTTAAAAAAATTTAAAAAAAAAAAATCCCATGTTCAATTCCCCTTGTACGTATATTAACCCACAATTTATTCCCATGTTAAATTTCCATTGAGGCTAATCTGACCCACAATTTTTCTTCATGTTAAATTTCCCTTGAGGCTAATCTGACCCACAATTTTTCTTCATGTTAAATTTCCCTTGAGGCTAATCTGACCCACAATTTTTCTCCATGTTAATTTCCCTTGAGGCTAATCTGACCCACGATTTTTCTCCATGTTAAATTTCCATTGAGGCTAATCTGACCCAAGGGTGTTTTTAATGCTAATTCCCATTGAGGCTAATCTCACCCCCTTCACTACTGTCAACAAAGAGGGATCAATGATAACAGCAAGAAGACAAGACCATCAAATTACATTGAATTCGTCATTCTTGAAGACAATAAAAAATTCAACCCATATTCCACCATCCGATGACCAGGCATATGATGCAATAAAATCCAAACAATGGGTGGTGGTGTGTGTCACACATATCCAACATCAGACTAAACATTAAGAACACCATCAAGAGTCAGAAAAACACCAGACTACCTCGAAGGATTATGTGTGTGCAAAAAAGCCAAAAAATGTTAAGCTTTACCATATTTATTGTGTTGTCTGATGTTTAACTTCTAAACAGTGGAGTATTTTACAACCGTAAACTGTTGTGTACATCTAGTTAGTTAATGATAATAATAACCTTTGTATCGCATCAAATGGCAATTCAGTTTATCACGGTGAATTTCAAGTCTAATCAAAACCCAGACCAGCATTTGGACTAAACTTTGATAACTGAAAACGTACTTTACGCGTTCTAAGATGACCATTTAGCACAATATCAGATAATCAAGACGCAAATTTGATTAGATTCATGAATTTGTAATCTTTGAATTTATATTATTAAGAAATGTATTATAATCATCATTACTAATTCAAAACATACTGACCTAATTCTCAATTTAAATACATCAGTTTTAAATCTGAAAGAAAAGGAGGGATGTGGTGTCCTAGAAACAGTGATATACGGTAATATAGACTTCCTAGTGCTCAATCAGCAACTTTGAGATGTGAGATAATGCTGACATAGACCTATAGGATGCCAGATGTAGTACTGACAAGCAAGTCAGTCATAGTATGGATGCTGTGGAACAAAGACATGTTCGTAGAAACATGTTCTTTTCTTCTCTCATTCCAAAACCCAATATTATAGTTTTGGATAGGGTACGTTTTGACCTCGTTCTGTCGCTAGTCATCGTGATAGTAACGTGAGGATGCATGCTGCAGATAAACCATTTAGATGCGACGTTTGTGATAAAATGTTTGCACATGGGAGAAATTTGAAGAATCACAGGAGGATACATACTGGAGATCAACCATTCAAATGCGAATTTTGTAATAAAATGTTTATGTACATCAGTGTTTTGCAGATGCACATGAAGGTACATACTGGAGATCAACCATTCAGATGTGAAGTGTGTAACAAAATGTTTAGTGAAAATGGTAATTTGAAGAGGCACATGCGAATACATACTGGAGATAAACCTTTCAAGTGTGAAGCTTGTCATAAAACATTCAGTGAAAATACTATTTTGAAGAGACACATGACGATACATTCTGGAGATAAACCCTTCAGATGTAACTTTTGTGATAAAATGTTTAGTGAAAGTGGTCATTTCTCGACACACATGAGAATACATTCTGGAGATAAGCCATTCAAATGTGAAGTTTGTGATAAAAGGTTTAGGCACAGTAGTGCTCTAAAGACGCACATAATGATACATACTGGAGATAAACCTTTCAAATGTGAAGTTTGTGGTAAAACATTTAGTGAAAGTGGTAGTTTGAAGAAACACTTGAGGATTCATTCTGGAGATAAACCATTCAAATGTGAAGTTTGTGATAAAAGGTTTATTCAGAAAACTGATTTGAAGAGGCATTTAATGATCCATACTAGAGATAAACCATTCAAATGTGATGTTTTTGATAAAATGTTTAAATACAATGGTAATTTGAATAGTCAGATAATAATACATACTGGAGATAAAACATTCAAATGTGAAGTTTGTAATAAAATATTTACACGGAGGAGTCATTTGAAGGTCCACATGAGGACACACACGGGAGATAAACCATTCAAATGTGAAGCTTGTGATAAAACGTTTAGTTTAAGCGGTAATTTGAGAAGACACATGAAATTACATTCTGGAGATACACCATTTTAGTTAAGTGTTCGACAGATTGTTTAAATGTAGAGTGAACATGAGAATACATACAGGACCTTCACCCATTCAAAAATATGAAGTTTGTGATAAAATGTTTAGCCAGAGTAGTGGATTTAGTCCTTTGGATTTTATTTTCGGACACATTGTTCGTTGACCGTTGAGGTTGTTGGAAGAACAGAAGAATCAGAGTTCCAAAAGATTTGATTATGTATCAGATATTAAACACAAACTATCGAACGCTTTTCCAATGGTAAGAAATTATCTTCCGCCTACCCAGTCAAAAATGAAATTGAATTATGAAAAAAAAAAACCGCAAAGAAAAGAACTTTTCAACCTGGTGATAAGGTACTAATTCTCTTCCCCATACCGCAAAGTCAGGCTAGATATTATGGCCGTCCACACTTACAAAAAAGCAATTGATTAAATTATATCATCGATACACGTGGAAGGCTGAGACAGAAGCAACTCTGCCATATCAAAATGTTAAAGGGGTATGTTCTTCGAGATAGCTATGTAAATAAGTCAGTAAATTTAGTTGATCCTGTCCCACACATTGAGAATTTAAATGATGACCTACAACCGGAATGTAATGACTTTGGTTCAACCAGTCTTCAAATTTCTTAAATATTAGAGTCTGGAAAATAAACTTTCACATCTACAGCCACAGGGAAAGAATGAGTTAAAACAGCCAATATGTGAATGTGAGCACTTGTTTCCTTATGTTCAAACTCAAACAAAAAAATATTACAGGATGAATCCTCTAAAGGTACTTGGAGTTCACCGTGTGTTCTTCTGCCGAAACCAGATAATTCTTTCTGTATGTGCGCAGACTACAGAATAGTGAATAATGTCTCAAAAACAGAGTCATTTCTAATACCGAGAAAAGATGACCGTCTTGACAGAGTTAGAAATTTAAAATATGTCACCAGTTTAGAAACTTAAAATGATTCTCGCAGATTTCACTTACAGCAAAATAAACTTGGCTTTTGCAACCCCAGATGGACTCTATCAACAGAAAGTGATGTCATTTGGTATGAAAAATGCTCCATCTACACTCTAAAGCATAATAAACATGATAACCTCTGGTACAGATGGCTGTGATGTATACGTTAACGACGTCATTACTTACAACCATTCATGTAAGGATCGCCTGGAAACTATCCAGACAATCTACGTTTGCTTGAGTAATGCAGATTTGGCAATTAATCTAAGCAAAAGTAAATTTTGCGGAGCTTGTGTCAGGTGGTAAAGAAATAATGTGGTACATGGTCAAATTAAGAATCTGGAAGCTAATGTTAAAGTTATCTCTGAATTCCCCGTTCCAACTGTACAAAAATCAACAGGTGCATTATTTTAGGATGGCTTTGTTTCAACCTTTCCAAAATTGCTGAGCTTTTGAGAAATTTATTCTTTAAGTAGACCAAGTTTAATTGGTCTGACAAATGTCAGGAGGCGTTCAATAAATTAATGGCATTATTTACAATGCTCCAGTTCTTTCAACTTCGGATTTTAATCAGCCATTTAAAATGTCTATTGATGCATGTGATATGGGTTTTAATGGCATATTAATTCAGGAAGACAAAATGGCATGGATCATCCGGGATGCTATTTCAAAAAAATGTTGATTAAGTACCATATACATTTTTTTCACTGTCGAGAAGGAGTTTTTAGCTTTATATCTGGCTTTACAACACTTTGAAGTGTATATCAGTTATGCTCCTTCTCCGATTATTGTATTCAGTCATCACAACCCCCTTACTTTCATCAACAACATAAACAAATAAATAACAGAAGTTGTTGGAGTCAAATCTTATGTTGGAAAAATAAAACATCGATATTTGGCGCATCAAGGGAAAAGAAAATTTAATAGAACTTACAATTTCTTGTGTTTAAGAGTTTTATGAAGCTTTATGTTGTGTACATTTTCTACATTCATTGTATCTCTTCCTGTGTAATTTCATTATTAATATTAATATTATTATTATTATTATTATTAGTTACGTGTTCGATTAATGAAAAAATAAAGCTTTGCTGCACTGATATTTATTTACCTGATGAAGAAAGTGTGTTATGTGTATCAATATTATGTTCGTTTTTTATATTTTGTTACTCCTCCTACATGCTTTCTTTCTGATTAATATAATTTTTATTTATGACTGTAATGTGTACAGAATATCTTTATTTCTTTTATGCGTTCGTGACTTGAATCTGTTAAGATCATAATATTGCATAGGATCGATACATAGATTGTTTTCGTATGTGCTGACAATTATTAATAATAATACTCTTAATAATAAGATTTGGATGGCGCCTACGGCTTAATATCTCAGTGGCTATTGGATCTCAACGTTTCAGGAATAATTCTTTTACTTCTCATTGGTTGGGACAGGTCACATGAATATGTCAAAGATACGCAAAATGAGCAGTGTGTTCTGTCACGTTGGGTCTATTGCGAAATACTGTTGTAATACGTGGCGTATATAAAAAGAGAATGAAGCGATCAGTTTCATTCCAAATTTTGGAGTCATTCACACTAATTATTTTCGTGTTGTATGTCTGGAGACGTGTTTTACGTTGTATATTATTCGAGAGGAAAATTAATAGTAAATACATGTTTATACACGGCATCACAGAAATTATCATGCGACAAGAAGTATGTTCATTGCAATATATCCAATCTAAAATTATGCTATTTGTGTGTCTTAAAAACTTTTTTATTTGTCACTGTTTGTTCGTTTATTTTTTGTTTTCTTTGTCCTGGTTACTTTCCATGTGATCTAGAAGACTGATTTCTGAATGTCCGCCTGTTGATGTCATGATTTTGCTGTTTATAAGAACAAAGCTTCTGAATTCTTTGATCAGTTTTTGTCTTTGTTCGGTAGTCTGTGCCACCCGTCCCGTCTTCCAAATTACAAATTGTCTGTGACTGTCCGTGAGTCGGTATTCACCAGTCCCCATTATTGCTCGTCTCAAATCTTTGAACTTTCCATGCACCAAGTCATTAAATAAGATACAAATTCTGTCGGAGCCTTCTATTTCCACTCTACAATGTGCTTCAATACGTTTCTAACAGACTTGCAATTGTTATTGGTTCATTCGTCGTCGATTTAATTCAGTCGCGTGGGACTATTTACCTTGGTCAGCAACTGATTTCTCAGTATTGACTGAAAATAGTCAATACATTTTGAAGAAACTTCCCGACAGAAAGATTCCAAGTTATCACATTTCTCTTCAAAACAAATGGTGTCATTTGCGTCCTAAATTCCACCAAATCCAAATATGTTGTCCAAAATAAGATTTCGCGGTGTTACGAAACACCCAAATCTACTCAAATCCAACCAAATCAACACCAAATCGCATTTTGTCTGTCGTCTCATCTCTAAATTGCAACGCTACCTCCCCCCCCCCATTTTAAAAATAAAATTTAAAACAAATCTTTTTCCACAAATAGAATTATTTTTTTTCGTGAAGGTTACTGGTTCATAAGACACGAGACGAATCTGGAAATGTGGTACACATTAATATATTATATAACTAATATTAAATTTGAAAGTTATGAACCGCTTCGGTGGTCTAATATTTAGAGCGTCCACCTCAGATGCAGAAGGTCGTGGGTTCGATTCCCGGCCGAGTTATACCAGAGACTTACAAAAATAGTACTAACAGCTGCCTCACTTGGCGCTCATAATTAAGAGGTCAGTGTTAGGATTGGTCGGCCTGGTGTCAGGATAATGTGACTGCGTTGGACATCATGCTACGTGTCTGCGGTATGATGCCCCAGTGCTAGACATCACAATAAACGGCCACATTGCATACATCGTAGCAATATGACCGGAAAATTGTTAAAGCTACGTTAAAACTCCAGAGCACAACTCATCACATTCCAGTGATACACTATGGTTTATATGATACTGCGTTTCGGTCTTTTTAATACGTTCCAGTGTTTCGGTGCTTTACGGTGTTTCGGTGCATTTCGCTGCTTCTATGCACCGTACTGACAGTGCATTTTTTTTTTGAAGAAACATGAGAATGCATTCTGGAGAATAACCATTCAGATGTCAGATTTATGATAAAATGTTTAGCGGAAGTAGTAATATGAAGAGACACATGCCTGGAGATACTGGAGATAAACCATTCAAATGTGAAGTTTGTTATAAAATGTTTGGACAGAGGAGTCATTTGAAGAGACACATGAGGATACACACAGGAGATAAACCATTCAGATGTGAAGTTTGTCCAAAGGCATTTAGTGACAGTGATAGTTTGAAGAAACACATGTTGATACATACCGGAGATAAACCATTCAAATGCGAAACTTGTCATACATTGTTCATCCAGAAAACTCAATTGAAGAGACATATGATGTTACATACTAGAGATAAGCCGTTCAGATGTGACGTTTGTGACAAACTGTTTGCACACAGTAGTAATTTGAACAGACACATGATGATACACACTGGAGACAGACCATTCAGATGTGAAGCTTGTGATAAAACGTTTAGTGACCCTGGTAGTTTGAAGAGACACATGAGAATACATTCTGGAGATAAACCACACAAATGTGAAGTTTGTAATAAAATGTTCAGGCAGAGTGGTGCGTTAAAGTTGCACATGATGATACATACTGGAGATAAACCATTCAAATGTGAAGTTTGTGATAAAGTGTTTGCATCTAGTAGTACTTTGAAGGTCCACAAGAGGATACATACTGGAGATAAACCATATAAATGTGATGTTTGTGATAAACCTTTTAGACATAGTAGTAATTTAAATGAACATGTGAAAATACATACTAGAGACAAGCCACTGTAATGTATCTGTAACAGAATGTTTAAACGCAGAGTGGACATAAGAATACATAGAGGACATTAGCCAGTCAAACATGAAGTTTGTGCTGAAATGTTTGGACAGAGTAGCTACTTGTGAAGCCACTTGATGGTGTACTTAGATAAATCATTCAAATGTGATGTTTGTGGTAAAACGTTTAATCATAGTAGTAATATAAAATGTTCTAGTTCAAGAAAGAACATACAATTCAGACGGATTGTTTGAAGGTACACTGTAGATAAACCACTGAAATCGGAAGTTAGAGATAAAGGTACATGGAGCACTTGCCCTGGGAGAACTCGCCCTATTGTATCTGGAATAGCTGACTTGTAACCCAGAAAACCTATTTAATATTTATCTTGTAAATAAATAATTTAAAAGATAGAAATGTGTACCTTACGACAATGATGTTAACAAACAAAGATGTCATCACATGGTGGTTACTGCTTTATTTGATCACATTTTAAATTGTTTAATTACCTAATTGAGATTATAATTCATCGTGATTAACATCTGCACCGAAATTCAAATATACCACCTCACACTTGATTCAGACTATGTGAAATATTCAGTTTAGTCCAGGATTTAAATGTGACATTTAAGTTCGTTTTTAAAGATGATGTTCTCATTATGTCCTAAGTACGTCGAGCTATTCAAATATGTATTTATGGCAACAAAATCCCATTAGTATGTGTTATAATGGTTGTGTGTGTGTGTGTGTGTATATATATATATATATATATATATATATAATGAAAAATTTAATCCTATTTATTTTGCATTGGCAAATTAGTAGTGAAATATATTTTCAAACTTCTCGTTCAACTTCATAGAAACATTAAATAGTTTATACTGAGAAATAAAATTACGAACGCTGACTACAATTAACAAATAAACTCAGTGACAGGTATAGTGCTGTGAGCTTGCAGACACCATCCGAATTCTGTGCATGAGCCATGATGTTGAACTCGACAGCGACTGAATTCATGAGTAGACATCAATGATGATTTTTAATGAGTTCAATTAACATTCATCAGTGGTTAGCAAATCTCTATAAAAAATCAGATTAAATTGTTCAGTTAGAGAGATGATATTGTAAGCCTTTGGCTTGTTGACTTCCGGTCAGCACCAACTCAGTTGATTTTGGGTTATTTAGGTCCTTGCCAAAAAAAGTAATCACAGGATTACACTGGTTTTTAGGTTGGAACCCTTTCATATATAAATCTCCAAACATCACATCATGCTTAAATTTTCTCTATTTTCCAAATTAAATGCATCTAATGATTTGACAAGCAGAGAATAAAGGGACAGAGAAAACTTTTATTTCATTAAGTACTGAAGTGGAGTTGATGATATGGAATAGTTGTGTGGCGTTCTGTCGTATTGGGGTGGGATTCTCCCAATATAATTTGATTAAATTAAATTGAAAGTTCCACCCTGGCTCGTTAGGTTAGAAAGTTAAATTAGTGATGATGTATATTTACAGCTCTGAGCCCCCAGTCAGCAATGCCGATGTTTAAATTATAGAGAACACGAAGATGAAATTCAATCAATAATAATTTAATAAATGTGATAATTTAAAAACGATAACTTCCAATCACTCGTCTTTCCCTCGACCAAGTGACAGCCTAATTCATCCCGTGATTTACAGTGTGAGTTCGATTTTCCCCCTGTCCTTGCATCTACTCATCTATTTCTTCCCGCTGATTCTTCCTTCTTTCCATTCCTCTAACTCCTCTTTTGTCTCTGTTTCCCTCTCTACTATCTCCTCCTCCAACTTCGCTCCCAGACTTCAACTTCACCTTCTTCTCCTTTCCTCCGTCTCTCTATCCGAGACTACGGGACCAAACTGAAACTGGTCTGTCCCTCAAAGCTTCCTGTGAAAAACCACAAGGCGTTAACAAATGTTTTATCGAACCTCACCTCACACTATAACGACAATTAACCATCAGATAGCTGTCACTGTTTCGGCCACGCATGCATACACATCGAAATTCCCACACACTTCTTGCAGGGTAAACAATGGCGTAATAACACAGTATCAGCGAATTGTTGTACAGACATCAATACATTGCGTCATGTCAGTATATACACATATATATTTAATCTCATCGTACTACAATCTGACAAAATCAGACACATGTCTGTACATTACAAATATTCAACAATGGCAAAATCTATAATCATATGAACATATGTGTTAGTCTACTATAAAATACCCACATAGTAAATTACAATATTAACTCTTATGACGGCTAGCAAGCTATATAATTCTTTACAAATATCAACTCATTTCTTCAAAATATGCAAACATATTAACAAGACAAAGTAATTCTTCGTACTACGATTCTAGTACTAATAAAGTATACATACGACCTACAATTAAAATGCAGTCGCATTCCACAAAGACCGAACAAATATCTACTGACCGTTTGAAGCTTTCTGTACTTAGACCTTCCCGCTCTAAGATTTTCCCACCAATAACGAATGGCTATTCGGAGTTACGCTAACCTCTTCTCTGGGTAATTTCTCTCAGCGAACTAACTTTTGCCGGAAAACGCAGGGATATCATTCTACCCAAATCAAGGTCGCCCCCCCCCCATCTCGATTCTGATTGGGTGGCGCTGTGCCCCTGTCCAATCATCTTAGCGGCCAGTTCAACCTGTCTGTCTGTTTGCAGGGGAAAGAAGTTAGGACACTCCCACTTCTTCATGCAATTTCTTTTGATCTTGGAAACATTTCGACACCTAGGTGATAACTGGCTATCGGGCGCCTCGCAACTCCGATGTCCGGTTTTTCGATTCTAGCCACAACAGTCTTACGTAACGGATTAGTGCTAGCCTTCGGCAATGTTCGACATCAAACAATGACCCGTCAGAATTACCTTGATTATACATGTTTCAAACTGGGCTACTCTGGGTCGGGGTAAACATGACACCCCCCCACGCTTGAGAATAAAATCGGGATTTTATTCCCTCAAAATTACTTCAAATGCAATGGCATTAATACACGAAATAAAGAACATCAGTACACACTGAGTATGAACATGAATATATATATATATATATATATATATATATATATATATATATATATATATACAGCGATCTATACCATTCCAGCGCTCCTGCTCATGAAATCGGCGCCTACGTTCTCAGTTCCTTTCACGTACCTGATCTGCATCTGGTATTGCTGTAAGAACAGCGACCATCGCATCAATCGTCCATTCGACAATTTCGCCTGCGCGAGATACGCGAGTGGTTGGTGGTCGGTCTCCAATATGAACTTCCGCCCGTATAAGTACCGCTCGAACCGTGATATACCGAACACGATTCGGAGGCATTCTCTCTCCGATACGGAGTAGTTCTTTTCGGCAGCTGACAACTTCCGACTGCCGTACGCGACATATAACGATTCCCGTGCGACGATGCGGGCTTTATCGGTCCGATTAAATCCATCGCGACGCATCGAAATGGTTCATCGATAACGGGTTTACTCCCCAAGGGGACGGGTCGATGAGCCGTTTCCGGTGCCATTCTCTGGCACTTGTCACAGGAGAGACAGAACCGCTGAACGTCTCCCTGGACCCCTGGCCAGTAGAATTCTCTGACAAGACGGTCAAGCGTCTTGGCAATTCCCATGTGTCCACTCATGAGACTTTCGTGCGCGAGTTTTAACACTTCGCCTCGCTTCTCTTTCGGCACGACGACTTGCTTAAAGTGTTTGCGGCCTTTCCTGGCGTGGCGATACAAGATCCCCTTCTTGTACTCAAACTTCACCGCGCCATTCGGAGTCTCTTTCTCCGTTCCTGCTGCAGCGTATTTGTGCAACTGCGCCAGAGTTGCGTCTTCATGTTGCAGCTTCCTCAGCTCGGCCGGAAGAACGTTACACACCGGTGTCGATGTAACTTCCATCGGCTTCGCTTTCGTCTGTCGACTCTTGGACCTGGTTTCCACAGCACTCACCGGCATCGGTGTGAAGGTTTCTGGGTTCGGTTGTGGCAACACATAACGACATCACAGTATGACGTCATGCGACAAACCATCCAAGCATGCAGCTTCAATTTTCCCCTTCACGTACGGTGAATCGAGGTCAATGACAGCCACTGACAATGAGTCACGCGCGCTGTTCGCGTACTGAACTTCGATTACCTCCCCTGTGTAATCCTCGGGCTTAACGTACTTCTTGTCGACAAGGGCTGGGACGCTACACCCAGTATCATACAAGATGGTGGCACCTTCTCCGTTGACAGTAGCAGACGCGAGGTTGGCTAGGTTACAGCTTGCCTCCGGCTCGCTCTCCTTCCTAGCGACGGCATTCACCTGGGTCTGCCTGCCCTTGGGACAGTCCCTGGCAATATGCCCCGGGCGCTTGCAGTTGTAACACGTCGGCGGCCCTCGCCGACCTGCAAGTCCCGCTTTCGTGGGTGAGGCTTGTCCAGGTCTATGGTTGGCATCCCTACCTGTAGATCCCCCTCCGACCCTCCCGTCGCCCTGACGGTTACGGACAGCCGGCTCTACCTCAACCACACGGCGCGACTCAGTGGGTCGGGGTCGGTCCGCACCCCCGGAACCTCCACTTTTCGAGTGTGCCTGCTCGTATCGCTCCGCCATGCTAGCGATCTCTTCGAGCGTCCGGTGCTCTCTCCCTGCTAGAAAGACTGTCAACTCGCGACGGTAAGTACTCAGGACATGTTCCTTGAGTATAACCTCGCGTAGCCCGTCGTACGATCGTTGGACTTCGGCCATCTTCATCCACTTCTCAAATAACCCTCGAACACGGGTGTGGAATTGAGAGTGGGTCTTCGTTGCCTTTTTCGCCGAGTCCCGAAAAAGTTTACGATATGTTTCGGCGGTCAGCCGATAATGGCAGAGAAGGGCCTTTTTGAGCGCATTGTAGTCGTCAGCATCGTCTGCAGCTAAGCCGTGGTAGACTTCACGAGCTGCACCTTGCAAAAAAGCTGAGACATTAATCGCCCAATGTTGTTCAGGAATTTTATGAGCGTGAGCGAGTTTCTCAAACTGAACAAGAAAATCGTCGATAGATTCCTCCTTATCGCTGAACCGCGGCATACTTATCTGGACCGTTCGGTGGTCGATGAAAGGTCGTCCAGTCCCTCCAGAACTTGTGCTGGTGTCGTCCCGATCGGTGTCCCTAGCCGCTAACCTGACCTTCTCCATTTCGAGAGTGTGAGCCAGTCTGGCCAGCTCTAGCTCTTTCTGTATTTCTCTTTCGGCGGTTATCCTGGCCAGCTCCAGCTCTCTGTCCGCTGATATCTTGGCCAGCTCCTTCTCCGCTGCTTTTTCTGCCTTCCATTCCTTGATTCTTTCTTCAATAAATGCTGCCAATCGATCTCCCTCGTATCCGAGATCTTCCGAACCCATGGCACGGTACTCCTTTATCATTTGCCTTTCTGTAGCCATATTGTTAAACTAGTAGGAAGTGATACCTTGTCTCGGCCTTACTAACAATGGACAGATATTACAAGTTCCCAGCCAAATACTTACCTGTCGACAGCAACTAATTTCGTTCAGGTAAGATATTTGCTCGATATTTGCTTCACAATTACTGCAAGTAATTAAAGATCTACCAAACATGCAAATATCAAATATAACAAACACAAGATGAGAAAATCATAAAAATTCAAAATACATAGGATGGAAAATATCTCACACTGTTCACTAATACTTCCTAACAAATAAACGTTTAGGTCGTAAAATAATATTTATGTCTAATTCAAATCCCGGACGAAGCGCCCACTGTGGCGTTCTGTCGTATTGGGGTGGGGTTCTCCCAATATAATTTAATTAAATTAAATTGAAAGTTCCACCCTGGCTCGTTAGGTTAGAAAGTTAAATTAGTGATGATGTAGATTTACAGCTCTGAGCCCCCAGTCAGCAATGCCGACGTTTAAATTATAGAGAACACGAAGATGAAATTCAATCAATAACAATTTAATAAATGTGATAATTTAAAAACAATAACTTCCAATCACTCGTCTTTCCCTCGACCAAGTGACAGCCTAATTCATCCCGTGATTTACAGTGTGAGTTCGATTTTCCCCCTGTCCTTGCATCTACTCATCTATTTCTTCCCGCTGATTCTTCCTTCTTTCCATTCCTCTAACTCCTCCTTTGTCTCTGTTTCCCTCTCTACTATCTCCTCCTCCAATTTCGCTCCCAGACTTCAACTTCACCTTCTTCTCCTTTCCTCCGTCTCTCTATCCGAGACTACGGGACCAAACTGAAACTGGTCTGTCCCTCAAAGCTTCCTGTGAAAAACCACAAGGCGTTAACAAATGTTTTATCGAACCTCACCTCACACTATAACGACAATTAACCATCAGATAGCTGTCACTGTTTCGGCCACGCATGCATACACATCGAAATTCCCACACACTTCTTGCAGGGTAAACAATGGCGTAATAACACAGTATCAGCGAATTGTTGTACAGACATCAATACATTGCGTCACGTCAGTATATACACATATATATTTAATCTTATCGTACTACAATCTGACAAAATCAGACGCATGTCTGTACATTACAAATATTCAACAATGGCAAAATCTATAATCATATGAACATATGTGTAAGTCTACTATAAAATACCCACATAGTAAATTACAATATTAACTCTTACGACGGCTAGCAAGCTATATAATTCTTTACAAATATCAACTCATTTCTTCAAAATATGCAAACATATTAACAAAACAAAGTAATTCTTCGTACTACGATTCTAGTACTAATAAAGTATACATACGACCTACAATTAAAATGCAGTCGCATTCCACAAAGACCGAACAAATATCTACTGACCGTTTGAAGCTTTCTGTACTTAGACCTTCCCGCTCTAAGATTTTCCCACCAATAACGAATGGCTATTCGGAGTTACGCTAACCTCTTCTCTGGGTAATTTCTCTCAGCGAACTAACTTTTGCCGGAAAACGCAGGGATATCATTCTACCCAAATCAAGGTCTCCCCCCCCCCATCTCGATTCTGATTGGGTGGCGCTGTGCTTCTGTCCAATCGTCTTAGCGGCCAGTTCAACCTGTCTGTCTGTTTGCAGGGGAAAGAAGTTAGGACACTCCCACTTCTTCATGCAATTTCTTTTGATCTTGGAAACATTTCGACACCTAGGTGATAACTGGCTATCGGGCGCCTCGCAACTCCGATGTCCGGTTTTTCGATTCTAGCCACAACAGTCTTACGTAACGGATTAGTGCTAGCCTTCGGCAATGTTCGACATCAAACAATGACCCGTCAGAATTACCTTGATTATACATGTTTCAAACTGGGCTTCTCTGGGTCGGGGTAAACATGACAAGTTGAAAAGATTATTTTTTTTATAGATTTAATAATTTATTACGTTAAAGAGAAACAATAATAATAATAATTAGTATGCAAGTTGGGGTGACTTCTCCAGGCACAGTGGGGCGACTTCTCTGACCACCTAGGGATGACTTCTGGCGCCTGGGACGAGTTCTTCCAGGACTAGTTCTCCATGGGGTCATTTTTCCCATGGCAAGTTCTTCATGGGGCGCGTTCTACACTATTCGAGAAAAACCGTTTTTATCATAGTAGTGTTTTCAACCTGCACACGATCATAAATCCTGGAACATAAACAATAAATGGTGTCCTGTTTTGGGTTTCAATTGAGTGTGTATTTTATAATTTCAGTTGCTTTCAGTTCAGACTTGCTAAGGTTAATCTGCTAAATATATTGATTTAATGCAGTAGATAAAATTCTTTATAAGAAAAATAAAGCAGTTTATGTGAAATAAAAACTATGAATAGAATGTAATGATAATGATAATGTATACATGAAGACTTGAAGACAATAAGCCTTATCCCACATGATATTCACAAGAACTTAGCTAACTTTAAAAATTTACAAGATCCACTCAAAGGAATATGAGCTAACATTTCTTTGGACACATCGTCACATTATTTCTGAAACGGTTCTATTTGTTGTTCTTAAAGTATTTCAGTACATTTCTAAATACAATATATTAGAATTTGACCATTTTTTAAATAAAGACAAAACAAATATAAAGTATCTTTGCAAAAAAAAATTATATTCACATACCTGTGTCAACTTTTTAGAGGCAAAGCAGGGAGATTGATTAATAGGGTTCTGACCAAAAATCAGGAGCGTTTTTTTTTGTGCAGCATTTATTAAATCTCATATTTACTAAATATCGACTAATCTTTTGGGTATAGTAATATGGAATTCTCAAAGAGCATGGATTTTCTCACTGTGATGCACCTTATTTTGGAGTGTAACCACACATACAATTTCAAGTGTGGTAAGGTCTACAAGCAGACCTGCGATCTACAGGCTAAACTCAATGGCCCCTAAGCATGTATTTATCCATGAACACTTACAAATCGTTCCTGAAAATGCACAATTACCACCAGCATGGATTGGTTAGTGCTATGTCATTCCACTGATAACCAGCTAATTTTGTTTCTGTTTTATCCTCCTTAGTATAAACTATCCCATTCAGCTGAGACTTGCGGTCTTTTGACTTCCTAGGTGGCGGACCCCCTAAAGCATTTTCAACAGCATCCACGGGGACAATAACAATATTATTAAGATGAAATTTTCGTTACTGGCGATCCTTAATCTACTAGCAAACCCGGAATTTAAATGTTCTTATTTTGTTGATGGGTATCTGTGGGGTGTTAATACAATGGCACACATAGATCTGGAAATTTATGATGATATAGCAAGAACAATCTGTGCTGAAGTTAATTACGGACAGTTTACCTGGATTCCACTCTAAGATCGATGGGCCGCCACAAATCACAAAAGTCACTGATCGTAGTTTATGGAATTTCCTCATGCATCATCAAGCATTGAATCACAGTGGGTTTAAGTTTCATCGACATCTTTAGGTTTTTCAATGATTCATTGGCGGCTCTGTGGTCGTCTAGAATCTCTTCATAATAATCTATTTATCCAGGAAGCCAGCAAATGTGGTAATTCTCCAACAGTGTGTGGTGCTTGACCCTGATGGCTGGACATGCTCACAGCTGTGTTTCTCATCAATAAGCAATCAAGAAACATTTTTAAAACATTTTCAGACATGGCACATATTTTGTCCCAGATAAAAATCAGAGGAATATGTTTCTCACCCGTCCCCACTCATTTCCGCACCATCGGAAGAAACTGTGACAAGCGTGAGAAATACTGCCTCGCTGCTTCATCTCCATGGCAAGTCGGTGCGTTGGGGTTAACACGATCGTCTCCGCCAGACCAGACTTAAGGTCTGATGCTGATGTAGTGTCCTTAAATAAGTTTATCGCACATATAGTTTTACCTGAACTTCCAGGGCCATTGAGATAAACCTTCTTTTGTTTGCAACTGGATCATATACTGATGGTGCCAATAATGGCTGTGACAATCTGAATTTTTGTGATACCAAGGACCAAGTTTATATTCGGCAGATTCTGATAAATCAAGTAAGTATCCGCTCACATTTTAGGCTCCACCCACCCCATCATGTATTGCCAATGCCAATCGGAAGTTATTCCAGTAGCCATATGTCAGACTCGCTTATATAAAATGAATCTGTGGAAACTAACAGTATCTTTGGGGAACTGGTTTATCATCGATAGTTGGTTTATCGACACATGCAAACATCGAAGAACATGGCTGGGTAAATTGTTGAGAATCAACATCATAGAAACTGATAATCTTGCCCAACTAAGTTTCTTCTAGTAAATATGCACGTTCTCTATCCATAAATACGTAAAGTCAAGTTCTGCATCATAGATGATCAATCTTGAGCAACTGTCTGACAATGCTCCATGTATGAATTTACCAATAACCTTTCGACTTATGTCCTTGACAAATGAATTCTCGCATGAACTATGTTTGCCATTGTTTTCCTCTGAAGTTTACTGTGGTGATACTGCTGCACTCGGAGTTCTGGCATTCAAGCTGAGAATTGACTTCTATACAAAATTATTTGCTTGACTCACTGTCAGTGTCAGAAGTATCGCTGCATTGTGCATGTATCGTAATAAAACTATTTCATGTTTTGCTCCTTCTTCCGGATTTGGTTTAATAAAATGACCAAACCAAGCAGCTATGGCTGGTTGAATATTCTCAGTAAATTCAAAAGATTCAATTTCAGCAAATCCTGCAAGATTAATAGGATTCACATGAATATCCAGAGGCATTGGACCATTTATCGCAACTCATGTGTCGGATAACCAAATCTCTCAAATTTAGGCTTACATGATTAGATGATCCCAATAAAATGCAATCATATCAATCGAGATGAAGTTCTTGTAATCGTATGTATTATTCCACTGCCTGCTATGCCTATACTTGACAATGAGCGTCCAAACGTTCTCAAGACATTCCTTGGGTGTTGGTTGCCATGGGTTTTTGTTGTCGAGCAAAGTTAGCAACCACTGACAGGACAGCAAGGCAACTGCTTAGTAATTGCTCAACAACGTCCGTGACACCAGTCGGTTTAGCTTCTCTCTGTAGGGCCCTGAGTGGCCTAGTGATCTAATGTGCTCACCATTATTGATCACTGCGGACTGCAAAAAACAAGTGGTTTTAATTATACTGGCAACATCTTGATTAGTGCTAGAATAAATACATCTGGTACAGAGTGTTCAAATGGTTTGATCGCCGATGGTCATGTTATCACCCATATTGATGGTAATATACACAATAACTCGCTACAGAATCTTGAAGTTATTATGCAGAGTGAAAACTGTTAAAATGGTAGGACTGGAAAGAGCTTAAAGGCGCAGGGAAGTTCACAAGCAGTTAAATCCATAGTCCCTAATACAGGTGAAGAGGTTGAGTTTTCATCAATAAATCAATCAATGTGTCTGTTGAATACTTAGATCCTTGTATACCTTTCAATGAGATGTGTCGTCGAAGGTATAAATGTGTCTGCGTTATCATAGTGGGTTAATCGAAAAATTCAATTTCAGTATGCCAGGCATTGATTCTGGTCGGATCTAGCTTCGGCGAAGTTAACATATGTCAGGCATTAAGTTTTGGGGAGGGGGGATAAAATAGTTGAAGACTGTTCACGATTAAACGCTATTATTGGACCGTTTCATGATCTGCCATAAATGTACATAGATGCTTTATGCGGGCACCAAAAAATGTTTTATTTCGTATTCGCGAGACATCACTGATCGGATTTTTTCTGTCGATGTTGCAAGTCGGACGAATTGCCTAATCTGTGCTTTGACAGTGTTAACTCCGCCAGAGCTAGCTCCGTCAGTGAGTATCGCTGATGATACCGTTACTGCCTGCTGAAGGAATTTGATAAATCTATATTTAGCTGTTAGCGTGTATCTTCCATCGAGGTGTCGTTGCTGTAGTACTCTGGTCCGGCGTTGGGATTGCTAAAAATAAAATCATGTAATTTCTTGATTTCAGAAAAGATTTCTTGATTCATTATGTAGAATTATAATATTCAAAATAATAATATTTAAAATGTGATTTTAAATGATAACATTTTAAATAATCACGATCGCACAGGATCTTAAGTTTGAGGTCTTGTCTGCGCTAGCTCCGGACATACAAACTTATTATTAAGGATTCTGTGCGAAAATCCAATAAGTACCCGTCTTATTATGTCAGCCTGAAGTGGATCCGGGACAGCAGCGGATTATGACATGGTAAATAAACAGGACTGACAGTCACCGATACAATCAAGTGACTAGGAGGGACTTAAGGATTCAATACAGAAAATACCCTTGTTGGGCAGGTCCAGGTTGCGTCTTTTTGGATTTCTCAAGATCTAGTTGATAACTGCCATCGACGGCATAATATACTAGGTTCACGGATATCGTTGATGTGATGTTGACAACACCCGGTGCTGTCTGTCGGCCTCTACCACCATTGTTAGCAATGTAGCCATTTTTAAATCCTGAGAATACGTGAGAAGTTCCAGATATTATAATTTGTAATTTCCTCAATTTTCTCATGACGAAGTAGTTTTCCAGTATCTGGAATAAACTCATCACGAATTGTCTCTTCTTCACTGAGATAATTATTTGCTGAAGTATTAAGCGCAGAGATAATGCCTTTAATAACTTTTTCGCAGTTAATTGGATGCCTCTGCATAATGTGACTCAATTGGCTTAAATGAAGAAGTAGATTTCTCATCGTAATAACTTATAATCGTTGGGTAATGCTCAGACCGCAATTCCTACCTCCATGGCTAGCGATTGCTCAAGCATCTTAGTAAACGTTGGTCATATCGGCGAATTCTTGATCTGAGATTATACTGTTGTTTAGCTTGATGATCTTATCGACGATAACCTAGCATGTGAATGTGTCCCAGCTCACTTCAGTGTCACGAATTCATGTAATTTTCAGTCGCGAAAAGTTGATATTTCTTCTTGGGACAATATTGAGAATATCAGCAACAATGGCGATTATTGAAATACAAATGCCTCACACTCCCGTGCTAGCACAGGCGATAGCACCGACATGGGTGATGATTTGTCAAATAACGTTTTTGTTCCAGCGACGATTGACGATGCCGTGTACACAACAACGTCAATGTTCATAATGTGTCAGCGTTATTTTATATTTGTTTTGCTGTACAGGTGTTGATGATACTGATTCCTTCCACGTGCTGACTTGTTTGCATGTGTAGGATTGTGTGAGACAGTTAATATCCATCATTTGTAACGACTAGCTCATTATGTTATATAATGATAACACTCTGAATATTGACAGTGCTAGCACTTGGCATTTAAAACTTTCGTTAATTAATTGAGGCGTTTTGGCGACGAATTCCAGGCACCACAAAAACATTGCTGCAGTTAAATGTACTCGAGATCCAGCATGAATATTTTTTCGGCGGTTTCAATTAGCACGACTCCAGAAAATAGATCAGTTGAATAACGTGTAAATATTCTAAATTTTACGGCGCTAAACACTGAGGGCCTGTACATACCGTTAACCTCGTCGGTATACTTGATTGTATTATTCTGCGCAGACCACTTTGCCTGACCACACGCTACTGTGATTATCATGTTGATAAAACCGCCTTCTGGTATTCCTTTTTCAACCCTTTTAACGACGCCAGCGATATATATGAGAGTTTTGTTGATTTATATTCTTGAGTCTTATATTGATGACCATGGGATTTTGAAAAAATCATCTGTGAGTTTTTCAAGTCGCTCTAAGATTCTGCGAAGATCCGTAAATGCGCAGACATGAGCATCATACTCAGCTTGCAACGTGGTTAGTTGTTTGCTGACTGCGGTGTCGCCGTTGTTCAAGTATTTATTTATTCCAGCGTCAATGTCATATGTGGGTTCTAGCAGAACGGTAGTATTGTTGTTATTCATGTTAAGTTCACGGGTCATTGTTTCAGCACTGGACCACAGGCTACCAGCGAACATTATTATAATGTCGGTCGTAGCACCTAACACTCGTCGGATAATATCAACCCACCTAATATTGCTTTTTCTTCACCGTTCATGCTGATCCTTAAAAACAACAGCTTTATCCTTGTCAAACCCAGCGAGTTTCATAAGATTAACGAACTCTTCTTTTGTTACATATTTTGAGAAAACAACATCACCGAGATTAGGTTTCCTTTCTTGGCCGTGAAAGATCTTTCATAATAATCGACCGTTATAAACTTTGAGATCTTTAAAACGACAAATCTCCAGCTATATGTGTTGGTATATCGTTCAGTGGTAAACTTGTGTGACATTTTAGGCAGCGTCATTTTTGTGTGACGACGTTGCATTTAAAAACGCTAGTGATTCACGACAGCATATAGGTAGATCTGTTAATGTCTGTGTTGGTAAAGTTGAACGCCATGATGGGATCTAAATGTCGGCGGATGCAATATAATTTAAAAATCTTCTTGTTGGTGCTAATCCATACGAAGCAAAATAAACAACTCTATATGGATCAATTACGTATGCAACCCAGTGAGTGACGGGGCAAGAACTTCCATCAACACTGTGAGACCCGTTTCAATGCGATTTGGTTTGTCTGATAGCTGATCACGCATAAAACCCCGCTGCAGTTTTTGAGCCTCATCAAATAAATCACATTTGACATAAGTAGCATACTAGTATCCTGAATGCTCCATGAAGGTTTTAACGCTGGGTTCCTGGTAGCCATATAACCAGTCCGTTAGTGGATCAACCGTACAGAGTTCATGGCACTCTTAGACCCAATCCGTGAGTAGATTGTCCTGATCTTAAGGTTGACGGCTATTTTGAGGCCCCGGTTTTGAGGCCGTATACAGTTGCTTTCTTCAATGCCATCCTATAAGCAGTTCCAACAGCACCAAGCGCACCCGCTTTACCAACAGCTGAAGATGCAGCGGTAATCAATGCTGGTATATCTCAAAGAAGCGAAAATATACAACCAGACTTTACTATACCACTAATGGCAGTCGCAGAAAAATCAAGTATGATACCAGCCGTTGATCATTTGGTGTTACTGAAGTGTCTAAGCTGACGTTCTGTCAGCGATACTTTATTTGGCCCTCTGGCAACTTGTATTGATTTTAGCAATGATTTTATTTCAGAATTCCTTTTTGATGCTGATTGTAGCTTTATTATTTGACCAGACGTTAGAGTAACATTGTCATGCTGATACGACATGATAACATTATGAATAATCCAATTGCTTTGCAATCATGAATGGTCGGATCGCTAGTACAAACGAAAAACTTAAAAGCCTTGCCGAACAGACATTCACAAAGACGTCACACACAACACATGTACTTTGTTTCGCACAGCATCATGAGAGATAATCGAGTCTATTTATCGTGGCCTCTTTACATAAGCGTCTCGACATGTCCCTAAAATAACCGAATTCGTTTCGTACACAAACCAATTAAACATGATTCATATCAGATACAGCGCAACACCATTAATTCGATACATACTAAAAATACTGATCTGTGTACATGTAATCCACTGAGTTTGTCATGAGTACTGTAACAGTCCATGTTTTATACTGCAGACAGTTCAAGCATAGGCAACTACACTGAATACAGCCTAACAGGAAAGGTGCTCTCCACTGATTAAACAAATCGAATCTTCCACAGGTCATGGAGGCATCGAAAATTTTCATTTAAACGGACCGCAATGTTGTAGCATGTATTTGATGAGAATGTGTTACACTGTATGTCTATTCCAACGGTGTTGACATATTTTGTGCACGAAGTGTATTAGACGTATATTTCATCAACGATGCTATGCGGAACAAACTACAGTTATGGCATGCTCTTTGCATTCTCTAAATTAACGACATTGTAAAATGGTGTTGGTGAAAGAATTTCGAGAGCAGTGTGCAAGAAAAAGCTTAAGATTATGGTATAAACCAAATTTACTGCGTATTAAACACGTGTGGGTTAAACCACTACCCCCAAATCTGTGTTGATACTAATTTAATATTTGTGGACTTGATGCAGCATACTAATCTGTCTCGATCACGTCAGCATACGGTTCCCCGTATCTAGTAAAAGCCGTATGAAGCCCAAAAAATGAAAATGTACAAATATGTTTTTGTTCTTCTACGTGATTTACATGCCGCCAAATATAGGATCAAATCTAGAAATAGTCAATACATCGCCCAAAAGACCGTTGAACCGACGGATTCTCAAATTATGCAAGAACTGGAGATAAGTGTCTAAAATATTCATAGATGTGTTGCGAACAGGGGTTTCTACAAACATTTCCCCGATTTTATTTAAATGTGAATTCATAACCAGAAATTGTCCATCATGACCAACACCGATGTGTGTTTTGAAGGAGAGCTTTATCTGCCTCATTAAATGCATAATTAATTTAATGAAGTCCAAACAAAATTAATAAATACCAATAAATAGGTCAACCTTGTTAACAGAAAATGGCGTTAAAACAAGCACAGATTAGAACTGGCCCATGACATATATCAGAAGTGCAAAACCTCCACCAGTCTATGTAATGAGTTAGAAAGTTGAAATGAGGACTTCACTGAAAACACGTACAAATGATATAGATTTCAATAGAAATATATTTTCCTTAATGATCTAGTTTTATGTAATAATGTGTTATCTCATCGTGCTTTTATCCAGTTAAGACTTGTGAGAACGTATGCGAACCATCCAAACTAGGATCTCGCTGCTTATGTCATTTTCCTTATAACATTAATTTCGTTGGAAACAAATTTATTCAATGACGTCAACAATAATTTGAATTCAGTCAGATGAAGTTTTAAGGTGGCGCTATACAGTTTCGCATTTTGTATAGGGTTAACATTTTAAAGAAAAAGAATTTCCCCGGCTTTCCTCACTGGTTATAATGGCTATTTAAAAAAGACCTTGTATGTCTTAGGCATAATTAAAAGAACCTTTAATTCCCTTTATTTTGGTGTATGATTGATGGGTGTACTATGGGTTATAGAGTATACAGCTTGGCCTTACTTAAAATGTGAACCTTTCAAAAAAGTGCTAGCTCTACTTGGTCATTTTCACTTCCTGAACTTCAGAGGTAAATTGTATAAAAAAGAGCCGATAACTTTTTTTTTTACATTTTTTATATTTGGTAATTCATTCATTGCACTTTCAGAAGCTGGTATTGTCTAGTCTGGCAAAATTCATTTTCCCTATTTTAATAGCTGTTATGTATAGTGTACTTTAGACTAAATTAGGCTGATTTTTTAACACAAGGGAGCAGTCCTTTTAGTTAGCATTGTGCTTAAATCATGTAAAATTTCCAAAAGTACAATATCCAAAGAAATATCATCCACATTACATTACTGTAGCATATAGGTATGCCAACATTCTCTCCATTGTGCATGTTTTAAATGCAAACTAATTCACCTTGCATACGTCATTCTCTCTAAAGTACATATTAATTGGTGAGCGCCCCCTAAAGAGTAACAAGTAATCAATTTTACGTGTTGGTGTTGCTGCTTTTTATGATTAGAATACACACAAGAGGTTAATTATTAGCTATAAACTGTCCAAATGTAAATCTTGTGGTATTTATCCAGAATAGGTGACTTGAAGATGCACAGCAGAATGCGTCTTGTAGCTTTAACATTTAAATCTAAAGTTTGTGATTAATGGCTTGGAAGAATTATGACCTATGAGCAACAGTGAAAAAATACCCAAGTCAAAACTTGCCATGACCGAAAAGTGTCTATATCAAAACGTACCTAAGAATGTTGAAATGTATCTGAGTCAAAACTTATCATTAAAATAAACACCTTACCATCCCCAAATTTAACCTATTTTGACAGCGTTTACAAAATGAATTATACGTTTTCTTTGCTGATCGGCTTCAGTCATCACTGATAAAAAAAATGTATGCGTGTCTGTCTTTTAAACACTAGCGATTTAAACGAGTAATATACAAATGCTAGGTGCAATAAAATCCACGTATTTCTACAAACGTTTGCATTAATCAGACCAGGTGAACTTCAGTACCCACCTAAACAGATACTAACTTTGGCAGCTATTGTTACTGAGCAGCAATTACACGATGTTCTCAACATTATAATTTTCACCAACTTCATCGCTTTGATCTTTGTGATCATGCTAATTATTAGTATTAGCGGCAGTGTATGGCAACTAGATGACCAAAGTATCTAATGGCATTCAGTCAGAACAAATAATGATGTTGAATGCATTAATATCTTTTATTTATAAAATGGAATTGTAAACATTATTTTTTTTTAATAAACGTGTAGCGTCAGACAGTGATTCTTCTTAAAGGACAATCATTATTTTTTTATATTTAGTCAGTTAAAGCTTAGTTTTTTCATTATCGAGATAGAAAAATACTGCTTTATTCATTTTATCTCCAAGCTTGCACATAAGGTTGATCTTGTTGGACTCGGCCGTTCTACTTTCTGATATGAAGCTAAATAATACGGCATCATACGTCCATGTTTAGTTGAGACTGATCTTTGAAAGAAAACTAAGAATATTCCAGTGAAGTAAATATGTCAGAAAACTAAAGTACGTCGGTATTGGAATCAATATCAAGTGGAACTACGACTACCGATCGGCTTTCAAGAACTTGTGGACACGTATGCATGTTCAAACAAATGATTAATGTTTTTTTTTTTTTATTTGTTAAAGATGTATGCAGGTAAGCATATGCGTTTTCTAGACAAAACTTTATGATTTCCAAAATAAATTGTTTTTGTAAACAAAACATGCACTTGTAACAGTAACAGATTCAAAGTTGAAAGTTTAGGATGTTACTGTCATTTTTCTTGAAAGAATTGTGTTGTTGATTAATGTTGAAGGTTATTGATTTTATACGTGGATTTCGACGAATATTTTCTTTTCCGGTGCACTTAAGTACAGAAGTCTTTTTAAAGTAAATACTTTATGTATATTTCACCATAAGTCGATGTTTTCTTCTTTTTACTGAAAATTCAATTCATCAAGGGTCGAACTATTGGAGGGAGATACTAACAATTGTATAAATCGGGGAGATATGTTCGAAATGTTATACATGTTTAGTACCTACAAGAACTGCAAAGTATAATTTTGCTATGTTAGTCAGTGTGATGGATCCCCGGCTACCTATGTACCTGGAATTATGAGAAGCAAAAAAATATATTGTTGTTTTGTAGAGTATACTGTTTAAATTTTCGGGCATATCTCCTGTTATATTTTGTGGTTTGCAGTATATAGTTTCTGTTTGATGCAACACAATTTGTGTTTTGTATTTTTTTCATAGGCCAAGTATAATTTAGAAGTAACATTTCTGATGTTATCTTATTTTCTTATCGACCAATCCATCAATCCATCCATCCAATTTATTATCTTTATTTTGCATCATTTACAGACGGATGTTTTTTTGTTGCAAAGTACAATCCAATATTATGGTGAAGAGTTATTTAACACTTGATCACTTAAAGGGCTCCTTTTATCAAACGTAATTTCAAAGAGCTGAGATGCTGTTACATTTATCAATGTTCCTTTTCTAAAATTTTCAAACAAAAACAGTCTAATTCCTGCTATTCACAACTTACTAAGAAGTATCTACCGATACGCGTAAGTTTCGAAATATAAATTAAAATAAAAATGTCTGAAACTCAATGTATTGGACCTTGATTTACTTGGGTAAATTTTGACTAGGTAATGTTTAGACGTGGGTACTCTATTTACTTGTGTACGTTTTGTTCTGGTTAATGTCCTGTTGAGTTCGTTTTGACTAATATACGTTTAGACGTGGGTAAGTTTTGGCTTCGGTATGTCTTGACCTGCTTCCGGGCTTAGTCATTAGAAGTTACACGAGGATGCGTAACGAATCAGGTAACAATTAATAGTTCTTGTTCTGTACCCACGAATGTAGTTCTATTCTTATTTTTAGAACATTTTTTCCTCTCTCACTTTAGTGGTGATAGAAGAGTTAATTTTATGCATCTTTGATAGGGATTGAAAGGTAATTGTTTATTCTTGAGAATATGAGCTCAGTGTGTGGTTGTCCATGTGTATTTCGGCGACAGTGGACATTCAGTAATAAGGCCTTGTTGATGATCCGGAAGTGAATATGTGTTCTGTTTACATGCTGCTCTGTTTACAGTCCAGCTTCTCAAATAATGCAGGTGAACCTTTGACAAGAACTTCACCGTGAAGCCATCATTAAAGTCATTCTAGATTAACTTATGATTTGTATTGATTGTCACAGAGCGGAAAGGTCAGTACTGAGAAACATATGTAGAGAATGTATAGTAATATTAATTTTGTGCTATGTCCATAAGGGGAAGATAAGACATTTACGTGTGATGTATGGGATAAAATGTTTGCACGTAGTGTTGGGCCTTGATTTATCTGAGTAAATTTGGATTTTGGTATGTTTAGACTTGGATACATTTTTTTAGTGTTCTAGAAGTGGTACTATATTATATGGTAAAATAGACTTCCCTACTGCGGAATCAGAAACTTTGAGATCTGAGATAAGGCTGACATATAGGATGCCAGATGTAGGACTGACTAGCAACTCGGTTGTAGCAGTGCTGTCCAACCTGTTTGACAACATGGGCCACTGAAAAATGTTTTTCTTGAAGCCGGGGGACGCAGAAGAAAACTGAAAAGTAACGATTATATAGCTGCTCGAGCTCTGGCTGGCCATTTAAAATCATTTCTCGAGCCGCGGGTTTGACAACACTGGCTAAGAGTATGTATGCTGTGGAAAAAGCTTGTGTTCGTGGAAACAGGTCCTTTCCATTTTCGTTACAAAGCCCAAAGATTACAATGGCTACACCGTTATACCTGAAAAAAGCAAGCGATAACAAGTGAATAATAAGGACAGTTGTGTCATTCTACTCAGATAATTATTACAGACCTGCTATCGCGTATACATTTGTAATGTAAGTCTACACCTTAGATAATGGCAGCAAGTTTGCCCATTTTCCCGCCATGTGTCGACGTGTACTCCTTTCACACTATGCAGGAAAAGAGAAGAACGACATTTTCGAAACTCTCCAGGAAACCGGAGAAAAATATTGAACCGCCGTAGAGAGACAAAGTATAGTTTTTTGATATTGACAAACAAGTAGAGGATTACTGTCAAAGTTGTATATCATGCCTTTCATCAAAGCTAAAGCAAATGATGGAGGCGCTGAACTTGAAAGTACTACCATCCAGCCCTTGATGTCAAATTAGCATGGACTTCAATGGACTTCTTCCATCCAAAGTATACTTATTGGTACTTGTTGATGACTCCTCAAGGTATCCAGTCGTAGATATTATTAGCTTAACATCTATACAATCTGTCATTCCGCAATCTGAGAAAATATTTTCAATGTTCGGAATGCCAGAAGTTGTAAAAACGGATAATGAACCTCCATTCAATGGACAAGAGTTAAAACAAATTTCAGAATATCTCTTGAGTTAAGCATAGGAAAATAAAACCGTTATGGCCTCAAGCATACAGTGAAGCAGAAACATTTATGAGAACCGTTGGAAAAGACATTAAAGCAGCTGATGTAGAACAGAAAAGATTGAAACAAGCAACGTACAACTTTTTACACAATTACAGATCCAAACGTCATGCAAGAACCAAGAAATCTCCCGTGGAGATGCTACTTCGACGAAAAATGAGAGCTAAACTGCCACGTATTGTTACAAGTCTATGCTCTTGAAATAAATAACACAAATGAGTGAATGAAAGCAAGGTTTGCAAACTTGAACAAATAATTTATTTTCTTAAAATAAAAAGTGAAAATAAGAAGAACAAAATTGAAGGTATTGCGAATTAAATCTCAAAATAATCCAAGAACTACAGAAATCGGTCCTAAAAATATTAAGTCCGGATTTAAACTAAGTACAAGTCCCAAAGAGATCCAAAACTGAAAGCGATGACTTGTCTGTTACAGCTTATCGAGTGCTGATGTGTCAACATTATTTTGCTCAATCACAGTAATATAATTCCATGTTTGAAAATACCATACATTACAGTGAATGTTTTTATTCAAGAACTGTATCAGAACACATTTGTATTTCCAGAGAAAATAATCGCTTAAATTAATAATTTAAATAAAATAAAATTCAGCTCAAACAGGCCACAACTAATTAATCTTGAAAATGCAAAACTTTAATGTACAAGTGACCAAATCCTAACAATTACACAATTATATAGCTCTCTACTTGACCTGAAGTTACAATTAGCATTTGTTTGAAAAAATAAACAAATGGAGAATAACCTTCTAGAATGGTCCTGATGTTAACAAAACCAATACCATAACTTGTAAAATTCACTTAGGAAATCAAAAGCTCTGACCTGAATCAACGAATTTACTTCTTCTGTTAATAATTACCTTGATATTAAGCCCATTAACATGGAGAATAATTTAGCTGTTTATTATTTGTTGACATAAAATGAAATTAAAAGAAATTAAAAAAGTCAATTAGGTCAAGGAGAATGAACTCAGTTTTGTACAAGGTCAAGTCCAGCATCTAATGTTGCATTACTTTATCATGTAAAGAAATGAAGGAAAATTTTTAATTAACAAACAAAGAATTAAGTTATATACATAGCAGTATAGAACTCAAATCAGAAGACACCTTAATTAGGTAAACGGATACTGAGAAAGAGGAAAAGATGACGGGCTATGCTTATCAAACTAGAAAGATAAGAAGTAACATTGCAAGGCTGAAGATTGCTGTACAAAAGCAAGAAGACGGAAACAAATTATCAACTACATTGTAACCCAAACCATATCAAGTTTTCAACAAAGAGGGATCAATGATAACAAGTAGAAGACATGACCACTCGATTTCCTGAACTTCGTACTTCTTGAAGACAGTAAACAATTCCACCATGCGATGACGAGAAATATGATGCAATACATTTAAACAAAGGGTGGTGATGTATGTGAGTGACACATATCCAACGTCATACTAAACATTAAGATCACCACGAGTCAGACAACCACCAGAGTACCTGAAGAATTATATGTGCAAAAACAAATGGCAAAATTTTAAACATTTTACCACATATGTTGTATGTTCTGATGCTTAACTTATAAACAGTATATTATTTGATAACGTAAACTATTGTATATATCTAGATACTTAATACAAATAATAACCTTTGTATCACATCAAACGGCAATTCAGCTTGTCTTGTGAATTTGAACTCTAATAAAAACCCAGAGCATTATTTGGATTCAACCGTGAGAACTGTCAACGAAATTTATTCAGTTCTAAAAGTTGACTGCTTCGTTGTTGTTGTTTATGATGAAGGGTTTTACGCCATTTTTAGCACAAGATGGGCTATACATGGCGGCCAGTATAAAATATTTTAAATCATTGCCAGGAACGTTAAGAGTCCTTGCAAAATGACAAATTACTCCAGATGCCTGGCAACATGATCTGTCAGATGCAAAGCCATCGTTGTTATAACAAGACATTCCAATATATTCGAACAATATTTGGAAGAAAAGAATATTTTGAACAATACAAGCCATGGAATTTAAATTTAAATACAAGAATGAAACGAAACTAAGAGTGCTTGAGCTTGTAAAAGAAGAACCATTGACAAATTCAAAAAGAAAGAATTGGAGATGAATTAAAAAACGAAATGAAAGTGAAAGAGCAGGAAAAAGAGAGAAGCAAATGCTAGCAAAGGAAAGAGAGATAGACATGCGCATAAAGAAGAAAGATGAAATTAAAAAAAGAAGGAATGCAAATGAAATTGCTCTTAGAAAAAGACGAATTAGAGAGGGAAAATTAAAATTAAAGAAATAAAACTGTGAAGGAGAAAGCGCACCACTCACCATGACAGTCCAGTTTTTGATGTTACCAAATAATAGATTAGTACATCCTGTGAAGAAAAAAATGTAGATCAATATTTTTTTCTCATTTTAAAAGAATAGCCGAGAATTTAAAATGCTCAAGAGAATGGACTTTATTAATATTATAGCGTGCACTTATTGGAAAGGCTCGTGAAGTTCATACTTCACAATCAATAGAAGCAAGGGGTGATTATGGTTTGGTCAAGGAAAGAATATTGTAGGACCATGAAATGTTACGTTAGTCATATCGATAAGTTTTATGAATTGTAAAAATGAAAACATCCAAATCCATGTCGGATTGCATGGGTGAAGGAATATCTTTTTGACAAGTGCTGTGCATCTAAGCAGATGAATAAAGACGTTGAAAACTTAGACAACTCATCAGTAGAAACCTAAAGAGCTTCGCACACTGTGCCGTCAAATATTATACTGATAAACATAAGATGGATACCTTAATAAACGTTGCTCGTACAGCTGACAAATATTCTTTGGCTCACAAAATGTCATTTATCAATACGTTGTCCTCTCAACAGATGGTAAGTAAGAAACTAACTTAGTCTCAAGCGAGAACTTTGAAAGTTTTACTCGGTACAGCTAATACAAATCACGTTTCTGATAAGACTGAACAGAAATTCTCATCACTGTCTACTTGCACTTAGTGAAAGAGAATGGGACACGCTATTTCTGATTCTTTAATGGTAAAAAGTAAGGTAAAAAAGTAACACAGTAGTTCCCAGTCTGATTTCTATTACGAATAATTATGGTGCATTCATGTCGAATAGTTCGATACCACTTATTGGGAAAGGAGATTCACAAAGTCTTTATTATTGGGTGTTTTGTCTTTGCTTGAGAAGTATTCTTCTGAATAGGTTCTTGTTCAGAAGTGAAGTGCGGTTGTCTTCAAAAGTTTTTCCTCACAATTTTGAATTGTGATCCTTTAAGGATCATTAAAACTTAAACTCTAGTCAAAACCTTAATAATATTGTTTCTTATACAGTTTTGGCTTCCTTGGTCCGTTTAATGAGATCAAGGTACTAATTTCATGTCAAGGATCTTCCAACAAGTTATCTGTGAATAAGGTATTCGACAGTTCTAGTCATATGCGTATCACACTGAACACAAGAATATGATAAGGTCAGTATGCATCTATTGGGACGACGGTCTTTCACTTATAGTTGTTTGCAGATAAGCAGCTGGTTCAAAGAGTCCCTTGGATGTAACCGTTTTGTACATGTTTCAGACACATTGCTCGTGGACCATGTAATTTGTTGAAAGAACAGATGAAACTGAGTTGGAAAAAGACTTGATTATGTCTCAGATTTTAAATTCAAACGATCTAAAGCTTATCAAATGCTAAGAAATAATCTTCAGTCTACCCAATCAGAAATGAAATTAAGGTATGACAGAAATATAAACAAAATAACTTTTCAACTTGGTGATACAATCTAGCTCTTTTGCCCATACTTCAAAATCATCTTCAGGCTAGTTAATATGGTCTCTCACACTTAAAAACGTAAGTAATTTAATTATATCATCGATACTCCTGGGAGGCGGAAACAGATATAACTCTGCCATATCAATATGTTAAAGGAGTATATTCATCGAGATAGCTCTAATAATCATAGAATAAAATTTGTTGTTCCTGTTCCACACAGTAACGATTTAAATGATGACGTACAACCGGAATCTAATGACTTAAGTTCAACCAGTCTTCAAAATGTTGAAATATTAAAGAGTCTGGATAAAACCTGCACATCTGTAGCCACAGGAAAATAATGAGTTAAAGCAGTTAATATGTGAATATTCGCACTTGTTTCCAGATGTTCCAACTCGAAAAATAATTCTACCTTGATGCTTAAATTGTAGATTCTAAACCTATAGAACCGCACCCTTACACGATGAATCCTCTGAAGCAGGAATGTTTGAGGAAGGGGGTTAAATATTTGTTGAAGAATTACTTATTGAACAAAGCAAAGGTAAATGGAGTTTGCCGCGTATTCGTGTGCCGAAACCAGATAATTTTTATGTATGTGTACAGACTGCATAATACGTTCTGAAACAAATGCCATATTTGTTCCCAGATCAATACAATTTCGTAATCCACATCTTGGTCCTGCTGAATACCAATTACACATCTTCCAGTAGCATATCTCACCTTAAAATTATAGATGGCGCCCTGAGTAGATTTAGAGGCAGATAAAGTGATATTGCTAAGCGACATTTTAATATTAATCGTTCTATCTTTTGTCACAGTAGTTCAGGCCCAGTGACGATGATTTTCAATCATGGGTCACAGGTCGTTGAACACACCGAGTCTAGCTTCAATCGGCCGGTCAGATCCTAATGAAAATCCTTATATACTTCGTTGACTAAGGCTCCTGAGGAAATCAAGTGGTCCAAGATTTCCACCATCTCGTTATTGATTTTCAAGCTGAAGTTTCCTGTGGTCATGCTCGCCGTAAGCATTGCTTTTCGTTGCGCCAGTTCGAATATGTATTGATAGTAATTGATACAAGTTTCTTTTTCTTGAAACGTCAGTCACCAACGACGGCATCGATGTGATTTTGTGGGTTGTTTTGACTTGGTCCTATTTTATCGTGTCATTGATTCCTTACTCATATCTTTTTAACTAAGGAATACATTTTGCGACTTTCTAATTCGTTTTGATTTAACAATGGTCTCATCGATAAGATTACATAACCTATTAAGCTTGCTTTCTTAAATCTTTCAGTCCCTCTCCTTTTGTCGCTCTTTAATGTCATCTTATCTGCGTTTTCTCGAGATATTTTTATCGATGTAGTTCTTAGAGCCTCTAGTCTATTGCTTATTCTCTGATTCCTTTTTGATCAAAATATAATTAGGATTTTTAGCTCTCGGTGCATCTTGCGCACTGCATACTCGATTACACGTTGGTGACGGAACAAACAAACTCACAAAACCACGTCTACATATCTCCGGCACGTTCTCTGCATCGCGATGAAAACTATAAATCGCTTTGTCATATGCACATTTCAATTATGGGGTTCAACAAATTTTAATGATATCGTCTTGTACTGGGGTCAAGGAGTTAAACGTTTATTTGAAATTTGTTAGCGTCTTCCATTTGGTCTGGTTAGGATTGAGCGTGTATAGCGTCATTGTATCGCAGTTCAGACCCTTATTCAATAGTAAGTCCATTAGCAAATTAGTTTACCTCGATCGGTAGGTCCAGCGATCAAGTAATGACAATCCGTTAACAAATACCCATGAAGCAGTTTAGTCACTTATTCGAATCGAAATCGATGATGTTCATTTTACTTATACTTAATCCGATGGACGAAACATTAGATGGAACTGGTGAAAATAAAGATGAGTTATTTCGCTTTTGGTAATATGATCAGCGGGAATACCGATCCCAAGACTTGATTAGATATCAAGAAACAAAGGCAACAAATCCGGAGACACTATGGTCTGTAATCTTAACAGGAGCAGACGCGTCCTTAGTAACCTCGTAAGTGATGGCAATAAGTATTTTCCGAAGTGGTCTAAAGTAAAACCATACGCCGTAATGAAAATTATGCAAATCTGGTGGGACGATGACAGAAGCTATAAACATAAACCCACAATCGTTATTCAGCAGTATCTTAAACTTGGAACGATTTAGACATGGCAGGAAAATTACATGTGGGTGGCGATATGGCTGTCGCCGTTAATTAAGATCGCAGCTGGAGATATCAATTTAAATATTATGTTCGTGTACACTCGTGTTGACTTCTTCGAGTTTTGGTACGACGTCAGACCCAGACGTGAGGAAAGTAGACTTTAAATCTCACCTCGATCCGATCAGCGCTTCGTCATCGGGTTGGAAGCTGTGCACCACAACATTTCATCGTATAAGGAAAATATCGACGGAGGGTATGGTATGCTATCCGATATTGTTTAACGCCCTCGAGGGTCTGAGGGTCAAAATATTACATTCCAAACCGGAAATTCGAGTTGACAAGTATAACCTGGCCATGTCGCAGGATTTGTACATGACAAACAAAGAAATGCTCGAGTTGCACTACAATAACACCCCGTCGACGATTACCAGGCCGCGTGTTGCTAAATCATGAAATATTAGCCAGTGGATAAAATTAGCAGTATCATGATGGGCAACTTAAACAACGTCGGACTGATGTTTAATATAATTGAAACTATGTCTATAAATGGAAACTCGATTTCTTCCATTGTTTCAAGATCAATTGCAATCACAGCATTTGCAGAATCAAAGTGTTTACTATGATCGCTCCGAGAATATTCCCGTTGTGTGACTAAATTAAGATTATCAAGACTTTTGTCAAGTTTATTGCATTGGTGCTGATCAAGAAATGTCAATTGCAATTATTCTGCCATGTGATTCAATACAAAATAATGTCGCCTAATACTTTTCTGCTCTATATTAGATTCTGGATGCAGTGTTCTCAAACAATATGTATTTATATTGTCCAGTGCTAACAATTTATTTGGTACATACCAGACTTCTCCATGGTCTTTAGGGTCGTAGCAATTAAAGATAGGATGCGTGCGCCACTGAACCTTTACTGCCTTTATATTTATACACATAATAACCCACTTGTTTAAATGGTTGTATCTTATTTATAATCGTCAGCACGGCCCCGTTGATAGCATCACGATAACTATTGATGCGGTTGATGTGATGATAGTTTGTCAGAGTTAATATAAGCGGAAAATATGTCTCAACCGATCGCTGCCCGATAAAGTTGAATGTTTTGTTAACATTTCTGCCTAGGAAGTTTCCAAGACAAAATCTCACTTCGTGTTTCCTTTAGGCAACGATGTCATGTGCACCTCATGCATATCATTATTGTTTATTGTCTAAATTAGACTCTAAACGTAAGATCATATTAGATTACCAGATTAATGTAATCTACAGACAGATTTAAACAATCAATCCTGATAAATATGGATGGCCATCGACCACAGCATTTGACTGATATTCCCTTAGAATACAAATGTTGATGTCCAGAATATAACTTCCATGTGTACAGAATGGACTCGCTCGATGATCTGAAAACATTGTTACTGTTAGAAGTCTGCGATACTGAAAAAATCACTTCTTAAAATAAGTAATATAAAGGTCCCCTCCGACAACTTAGTTATTAGAGCCTCTGCCTCGGATGCGGGAGGTCGCGGGTTTGAACTCTGGCCGAATATTACCAAAGACTTTAAAGTTAATGTTAGGACTAGTGGGCCTGGCGTCATGGCATGGTGACTGGATGGGACATGTTACATGTCTGCGGTATGATGCCCCAGTGCTATTACATCACTATAAAACGTCACACTGCTGATATCATAGCGGTATGAAAGAAAAAATGGAAAGCTACGTTACAAATCCAAAACACACACACACACAGAGTAATATAATGAATTCACATCCACATTGCAATGAAATATAACTCGATAGCTGCTATGCTGTTAAAGTTTAAAATGAAATTAAGTTGCAGAAATATTAACAATGTTATTTCAGAATAAGAAAGTTCTTATTGTATGATCCTTCAAGTAAAATGTTCAGATTTCAGCAATATGTTAGTAAACTTTGTCTTTCGAAATTATGTTTTCTGCAGATAAATGATAGGTTCTTGTTACTTGATTACTTGTTAGCATTGTCAGATTATAATTTGATATTTCTAAAAATCTACAGTAAAACACCGTCATGCAAATATTCACTTAGTCATCTTATCCAGGCAACATGGTCAGCCTTTACCATGCATCCTGGGAGAAAGTGGGTTGTTGACAGATCCCAAGGATTGAGGCATGTAATTTGACCAGGGTAGGTGGCAGTTCCTCCATGTGAAACGAAAACAATCAAGATCAGGTAATCTTGCCCATTATGTATCGTACTGCAGATACCGTGTTACCGTTTGATATCAGATACTAAGTTATTCATGATTTCACACGTCATTGGTTGCAATAATTCTACGTTACTGCGTTTATATGGAAAAATATGGATGATTTTTCTGAAAAATACTGCACGACCGTGTGGACTGCAACATTTTTTTGAAAAGAAAGTTCATATTTTGCAATACCAATGAGGAACCTTTGCATTACATGTACATGTTTTTAAACTACCTAAGGCTGGATAACAAAGACATTACAAGAAACAATGTTATTCAATTCACGCTTTATTCCAAAATAAATTCACAACCGTAGAGTCATTATAAACCAACAGCTGTAAATGCAGGCTACTCGAAACTCGGGTACAGTCTCAATGTGTACCCTTAGCAGGTTTTGCAGGACACGTCGGTCGGATTTGAATAACTATGAAAGTGTAATTTCTGGAAATTCAAAAGGCATAAATATAAGTTTATTTATTAACATTCTTATTACCTGCTAAATAAAAAGTTTATATCCTGTCACTTGCATCGCGCTGTTGGAGGTACCCCAGCTATGACCTGTGTCATAAAGTCAGTCCTCTATCGGTAGGCTAACATTGTATCAAAATGGTTACACGGGGAAGAGCTACAAATAGATGTTGTGTGGCATTCCATTTACCAAGTGAAATCAATGATTTATTCTCATCTTGGATTATTGGCTCGGAGGATCTCAGCTTGCTACCAAAACCTTAAGCTGCATTATTTTGTCCAATCTCGTATTTTGATGGCATTGCAAACTGGTACATCTTTGACAGATATGCGATAGCCCTTGACCTATGAATTTCTATGCTATATCGTTTACACCATAGACAGCAAACGTCATAGACTTAACCATTCATTTGCAAAAAGACATAAATATTCCCCTAGAGAAATGTTTCAATGATCAGTACGTTTTCGTCAATTACTCGTCCACATTTTTAATTTTATCATCTGTAATGTAAAGTGAACAAAACAGGTTAGTTCATTCATAACAACGTTAATCAATCAAATCCTACAAGGTCTACTACACGAGCGTATATGGTTTGTTTACAAAGTAGTTCCTGATATACTATACTATTGTAGGCACATGTGTTATATAGGTGCGTGCAATACGAAGGTCTTCAGTATCGTGAAATACTGAATGATCATGACAATGTAAAGATAACAGAGGCAAAAATGAGCACACAATAATTAATATTTTCAATATAATTTTCATTTTGTTTTGTTCAATATCTGTTAAATAGCTAGTGAATAGGAATTATTATGCATCATCCCATATAAGGCAATTCCTTTTCTTGATCTCCCAGTGACATTCATTACAATACATTTCAAATTTTTTAGGCCAATTTACATTCTTTTTGTGTTTTGATAATGTGAACTAGAAGGTCATAGTACCCAAAACCGGAGAAAAGACAATAACAGTAAGATATTCAATAGGGTTCACTCCTATCCAGCCATGCATTTATCATATGAATTACGCTCTCCACAATATACATTGAACATTCCACTTACTCGTATCTGACAACAGAACTGGTTGAAGTACATTTGCCATTCAAAATTACAACCATGGTAACAGTAATTTTATGTCAAATTATACGAATTGTCCATGACTTACAACCACACATTAACTGCCATATTCATTACCCTCTTGTAACGGAGTCATTCAAAAAGTATCCTTGTAGTTTGTGGAAACCAATTAGCAGACATTATAGGATATATATTATTTCGAGTTTAATTTATGCATAAATATTTGTAAGATGTTAGTAAGATTAGGGTAGAGAAATTGTCTTGATTTGCAACGTGAGAAGCTGTTGTTGTTGAGTTTAATTATAGTGGCGTGCGCACAATTGTGCCTGTGCCACTTTTTCTGACTGCACCGCAGCCTGCTAGTTGTTCCTGGGGAAGGGGATGGTGCCACCTCCCCCAGGCTTTTGTGGATTCAAGGAACCCTGATAGTTTGACCTCAATCTGTGGGTCCATAAAGGTCCCTACAGTTGAATGGTTGGCTGTCATTAGTGGGAAGGAGAGCTCGGGAACGGTCCTGCTTGCTTTACATCGCTGGTTTCTTGTTGCAATTGTCTGGTGTTTCTTGCGTTTTTTTCTCCTTTTCTTTTTTTTTTTCTTCTTTAAAATGTTCTAAAAGGAGGGGGATGTTCTATGCTGTTTATAGAGGTTCTTAGTAGATATCATGTATGAAGAGAGATTTTCAAGGTTATTATGATGTTACACTAATGGAGGTGTTGTGAGAAGTACTTCACTATTGTATAAGATCTTTATTTATGTGACTTGACTTTGAAATTTCAGTACCTGTATATTTTTAAATTTGTTAATAAAGTTACCTGTTCATGAATTATTCATTTTATGCCATTTCGTGACGAAATACATTGAACTATAATGCAGCATAATTCCAAGGTTAGGTCAGTGTTACCTACAGTATATGACTTTGTACCCTATTAGACTCATTCAAAAAAAGTATGATGCATGTTGATGATGCTAGTAATATTGATCTGTGTAATGTCTATGGCCACAGTGATTAGTGTCAGTCATTTTTCAAACAATCTAAGTACATTGTTCCAGGGGTTCTTTCGTATTAAACATTATCGATTCTGCATTTGGCGTTAATGACAAATGTTTGCTATCACTTCATAATCATGACAACCATTTACTTGCAGTTTTGGGAATGGTGTATTGCTGCTATGTCACAAGTAAAAGGTGAGCAATATTGTGTATATTTTATTTGCATTGTGTGATTGACCCATGCCTATAACCGAGGTTAAGAGTTTTGGCGTACATGATAAATGTGATATGTTTTCAGCATCTTGGCGTTCAGTTGAAGATAAATCATTGATTCTGACCCTAAAAACTATTTAAAAAATAATTTTATTTAAAGGTTAATTGAAATTTCCATTATTCAGTTGTAATTGTATCTAAATTAGAGGTTTCAATCGTCTTATAATTAATTGGAAATCCAAAGTGCTTATTGATTATTTTCGAACCAATTCAACATTTGGGAATTATTGTGAATTCATTCAAGGAAATTTTGCACACTATCATTGTGATACCTCACAACTGCGAGCACGTGAAAATTATTCCAGGCTATTTGGTACATCAATGGATTGAAGATTGGAATTCATTAGGAATATCCCCTGTGATGCGTTTGGAATATTCGATGCTTTTCTTGTTAAATTTTCACTGTCTATTCTAGGGAAATTAACAATTTTTTTAATTTTACAATACAGGTTTTCTTTTGCTCCTATTTGTTAGTTAGCTGAAGACATTAGAGTAGTAACAACGTACAAGATCATGAGTATACCATTTACAAAACATACAAAAGTACAGTCAGTGGGTAGTTGGACATGCAGCTAAAAAGTATAGATTATATCAGTAAGGAGTCTGTTGGTAAGGGGAGGTTACACATGACATGTAAAAAGATCATTTACATGTCTTCTTTGAAGGGAACATTACTCAAGCAAAGTTATATCAATCGTTTTTGCAAGCTTCTCTTAAATGAACTTTATTCATTTTGAGTTTACCTCTCCAGATTTTCCTGTCCCCATTAGTGTCATGGAGAACAATGAAAACATTATTATATACGTGATAAACATGACGGAAGAATATCAGAAGCAGGTGGCACTAAAACCAGACGAAACCCCAATCACCATTCCTCTGCGTGCAGATAGCCTTACTTGTCAGAGAGGACATGACGCAAACTCACCATGACCGCAATTTCTGGGACTGGAAATCATCATCCAGCAATGGCACAGACATAATCCATTGTTCAAGGTATTGTTTCCTATACGTGTCTGTGACAGCAAATTAAGAAACAGTAGACTTTCAAACGCTGTTAGACATATAGTGCTAATTCACATTTTAATTTGAAACTAGCTTTAAATGAAGTGTAATAAATGCTTTTATTAACTACAGTATCAAGCAGAATATTTGTATGAACTAAACACTGAAATAAAGAGGAAAATCATTCTGTTTTTACGAGTATAATAGTGACACTGAAAAGTATTGATAGGGTTAGTGAATTTTTTTATCAGATCAGTAAGTTGTTGTTGTTGTTTTTGTATTGTTTAACGCCATTTTTCAGCACACGATAGGCTATACATGGCGGCCAGTATTAATGGTGGAGGAAGAACCCGGGAAAACCCCGGAAAGAACCACCGACCCACGAGAAGCTACTGGCAAGCTTTCTCACATATCCACATTGGCTGAATCCGAGGCTCGAACACATGTAGACATAGGTGAGATGGCAGTGATCCGTAACGGTGAGAGATCAGTAAGTTACATTGTTACTTATTGTTACTTATGAACTTAAAATTAAAGTTTAAGTTTCCTATCCTTACTTCTAATAATCTTATAACATAATACATTTCGTAGATGTTTTCAGTGCACCAACTATACATTTATTTTCGCTTCTGATAGCAACTTTCCTTATTTCATTTTTTAAAAGTAGTTTTAATAAAAGAGTGAAAATGTCGGGAACAAGCTTATTCTTGCACGTCAAGTCAAGTTTTGAGACATAACTAATTGTACCAACGAATAATGGTCAGCTATAAGACCTGCGATCTCTCAAGGGAGTTCATATATTTATATACAAATGCATGAAGATTCTTGCCTAAATTATAGGTGATCTTCCGATGAAGAAATCTTTTAAACCAGGTATTACTATTGCTTTCCAGATAAGTTAATACATACAAAAGTTATGATTTACAAGATGTATATGTGATCATTTTCGTACATCGAACATTTTTGTGCATATATGTTCATAAGGAGTCAAGTCCATAATTAATGTTCATAAGGAGTCAAGTCCATAATTAATGTTCATAAGGAGTTAAGTCCATAATTAATGTTCATAAGGAGTTAAGTCCATAATTAATGTTCATAAGGAGTCAAGTCCATAATTAATGTTCATAAGGAGTCAAGTCCATAATTAATGTATTATGATTTATAGAATGGTGACACCCTAATAATGCCAATCACTCTTTTTCAAAAAGTTTAAAAGATTGATCTTTGGCGAACTTCATTGTAATATAAGTCATGCAGATTTATCATTCCCAAACAAGTTAACAAATCTAAAATGAGAATGGCCAGGAATTAAGGAATTTCATGGAACTAGTCTAGTACAAAGTGACCAAGATATATTATATTCCAAGCACGAACTACATTGTTTAGTCATATTTCGTCATCGGAATAACACTGTTCTTTATTAACTTATTTTTTAGTTTTGTATCTTTTATAAATCATTAAGGTGTGAACGTACAAAATGACAACTTCTAGTAAACGAAGTTTGTCATACTAAAGTGGTTTTGCACCTACCTGTGCCATAATAAGTATGTACTTACAAAACTAACATTAACATTTGAACAATTGTTTTTAATTTGCTATTCTTACAATTCAATTTTAAACCATATTAGGCATCTCAAATTGCAGATTTCAAAAACATATATATTTCTTGTAATCAATGGTACAGTTTGACTTTATCTCAAGAAAGACAACAGTAACTCGACGTCTTTAGACTTGAATCATATGGTTTTTGACAAACAGTGCAGCACTGTATTTTGTTTGCATAAACAAGCCCCATCACTCACACAGCGACAGTCCTTAGTTATATGTAACATTTGTATGCCCTTTTTATCCATTGCATCCAGTCGAAGGTTAGGAATATATAATTTGATAGATATTTACTCAACTTAGCAAGTGTCTTTCGATCATCATATTTACACTATGACTGGCTTATTTTAAATGCATAATAAACGGCATAGTCCATTCTGCCACCACGAGTACACCTCCCAACCTCATGCTATTAACAAGGTATGGAGAGGCTTAATCCTAATAAACAACAACATCAGCATTTTGAATCTTAACACCCAGCCGATATAGCTCTGTGGACACCAGACCTTCAACAGTACCGTCTTCTTTCACTAATTGATCCATGATTCTTTCCTTACGCTCCTTGCCTGCGTTGGCATGAATGATCTATACCTGCTCCTTGTTAGAAGCATCTCCGTTTTCCGCACACACTTTGATATCAAGTTCGTCACCAACCACACAGATATTTGGTAGCACCCATTTATTGACCAGATGTACACAACATTTGTTTTCTATTTTCACATCTATGTAGCAGTTCTTGTAACCATTTAAGTTTGGTCTCATATTTCTCGGCACATTCTTCAAATCAACAAAAGGTTCGGTCTGGTATATACTAACTATGTAAGTAATGTCTTGATAATATATATGTGATAGATCTATAATCATATACTACATTTCAAAACAATCACGTAAACATGTTCTTTTACATGTGATAGACTGCACTGGTAGAATCAAACACAAACTAGCTATGTTCCGTCAGCTTTGATATATATTGTTCCTCAATAATGTATCAAAAACAATTGTTTACAAATTTAAATCAATTTATCCAACAATTTTGTTTACTCTAATGTTTTATTTGGAAAGATACACGTATGTTCAGGAAAGAAACAATGTCATATTTATCACCAAATTGTAGACTTGGAACACGAATGCTACATTCAAAAATACCAACAACAACAGGAAGATGATCACAATAAAAGGGAATTACAACATAAAATGAATAATGCATGCAAGAGACCGACATTTACATTCCTAATTTCTGCGTGTCACACCGAGCGTACGAGAAGTGCATCCAGGAACGTATTTTTAGTCATTGCTTTCAATGTAGCAAGATTCCTGGAAAGCGTGAAAAAAAGTACTTCTGGGACCAAACACGCTGACCGATTTTGCCCAATGGACCTTAAACTCAATCGACGAGACGTGAAGTCAAGAGGGCATCGAATGTTACGGAGATTGTAATCTCTATGCCACGGTATTAGCTCATACTTGTTCGGGATACGATGGACATTTGCTTCTAAACTACTGTGCGGAACAAGGCACCGAACATCGTAAGGTTACTTTGATTGGAGCCAAACTCATCTACTTGCAAGTGGGACAAGTGCGATTAATAGGTTCGATGAGTTACTTGGTCATCTCCACTGAGTCTAATGCATAAAACGTTTGGAATAAAAGAAATAGACAAAGGCTATTTTCAGCACTTTTTCAAAACCAAAGTCAATCAACACTCCTCTCTACTTTATTTGCCGGATGCTCACTACCACGAATCTGACAACAACGAGAAGCTTTCTACGTTTGGTACCACACTCACGCCTCGTATCCCTTCGACTTTCAGGAAGAAACGTTAAAGTACTGTCGTTCCAACGTGGGTAATTTACGGCGTTGTCTTTTGCAAGAAGCATGTATCATTGCCAAAGAGTGTTTCTTAGTGTAGTGCAAGCGATTTCTGCCCATATACACCTTGGCTGGCATCTGCCCTCAAACGACTAACTTTATCAAACGTCACTACTAGGTCAAAGCCCTACGCTGGCTATATTACTTGTGCTACGAGGAAGACAGATGGATCCAACATGCCCAAAACGTCGGAGGCCACAAGGCCATCGGGCCGTATTCGATGGATAGATGCAACTTAGAAAACCCCGATATCATGTACAAATTTAACCGTTGCATATTTCACGGATGTCCCTGAAAGATACACCAAAAATGAATTTCTCCAACGTACCATGGAAGCCTTGAACTAGGCTACCTGTCAGTGGAGCATGAAGTTAGAGCAGCAACGATACCAAGTGGTGGAAATATGGGAACACGAGTACGATCACCGTTTGAAAACAAATCCCGTGTTTAAACGCATCGAGGAACGTTACAAGTTGGTGGAGCCACTGAACCCACAAGACCGAATGTACGGAGTACGGGCGAATGACATATTTTGCTGAACCACTCCAACAAGGAATTGAATGGAGAAGAAATCAAATACTTGGACGTGTGTTCGTTGTATCTTTACGTGTGCAAATAGTGTCACTTTTCCCCGGGGCACGCGCAATTGCTGACAGAACACAACGAGCTGGAAAACATTCGACATCATGAAAAATTGATTAAATGTAAAGTCTTGCCTCATCGGATTTGTACCATCCCGTTTTACCTCACCATTACCAAGAAAATTTGATGTTTCCATTGTGCAGTACTTGTGCCCAAACGCGTAAACAAGACCGACCCTGTCGGCACACCCAGGAAGAACGAGTCTTGGCGCATCGTGGATCAATGTGGAATTGTTTAAAGCTCCTGATCTGGAATACCAATTGTTAGACATTTACGATGTTTAACTTTCTCCCAAGACAGAACAGTACGACAAGTGTGACGAGACTCAGAAATGCATTTTTGCAGACTATGTGGATGCCTCTTTGAAACTGAAACAAGAAGTCAGCGGCTATCCTTCCTGGCGCCACACTCCCGAATGCCAAAATAAATTCAAGGAGAAATATTTAGAACAGGAAGGCATCGGTTTAGGCCACATTGAGAAAAACGAAGGAAGGCGATCATGTGCCAAAGTGATGTTGAATTGCTTGTGGGGCAAAAATGCACAACGACTGTATTTACCCAAGACGGAGTATTTGTCCGATCCTTCCCGCCTGTTCCAGGTGATTCACGTCAGAACTAAATAAATGAAAGGCGTGGACCTCCTTCGTGAGGACTTAATCTTAATCAATTTCAAAGAAGAACTAGACTTTGTAGAGGCCGACACATTTAGAAATGTCATCATTGTGGTCTACGTGACAGCCCATGCTCGCTTAAAATTGTACGAAGCTTAACATCAAGTAGGAGATCGTGTGCTGTATTTTGACACGGACAGTTGCATCTACATTCAACGTCCTAATGATCTTCGTTACCCTAAAATCGAAGGAGACCGTTTGGGAGCCTGGACGGACTAGCACCCGACAAGAAGATTTGCTAGTGGCGGTCCCAAACATTACGGCTACGAATACTGAGAAAACAAGGAGAAACGCACACCAAGTGTAATGTGAACAGATTGACTCTAAATCATCGCACCAGTCAAGTAGTGAACTTTGTTGTGCTGAAATAAACGGTCCAATCCAGAAAGGATCGATATTTTAGAGTGACGGCCTATGAAACGAACAAGATTGTATGTTTATCAACACACCAAATCGTCAGTCGGCCCTTGGAAAAACTGTATCAAATCGTGTACCAGAATGGAGTACGGCTTCCCAAATACTTCACTTTACCGTACGTACACACCGATATTGTCCAGCATATAAAGTAAAAAACTTCCAAGACAGATACGTCATTGTGAATACAAACGACAAGTGAGAACGATGAGTCCTTTCACACAGCAATTATCAAGCGAGAGAAACGGGAATGCGTTGCTGTGCTTCACGATCATATCACCAATGCAGTAATAAATCTTAGTTGTTTATTTACTAACGTCGTAGAAAACTATGTGCAACCAGTGGGACTTCCAGACTACAAGACTTTACTTTATGAACACACTGATATTACCTAGTATAAAAAGGGACAACTTCCACGAACGACATTTCATTGCGTTGACAAATGCCTAGAAAGATGAATCACACTACGCAGATGAAAAAAGAGAAGGAACAAATATCACTGACCTCATTTACCACCATACCGTCACGGCAAAGTGTGTCAAAGAAGGAAAAGGATTCAGTAGACCTAAAGGAGTTTTTGGCATCCAAATAACTCAGCGGCATCGAAAACAATTAGAACGAAAACTTACACATACACGGTGAAAACTAAAAACTTTGCATCTGACGTTCTAGCCGAGAAAGCAACAGGTTTCATCACGGACGTATTTGATTCACTGTTAGAGGAACTCAAACGACAGTGTCATGTTGAGCCTATCCATGTAACACGACAGTTTGCACTCTCCTATGTCTCGGGTTTAGCACACCTGCATAACTAACTTCTTCCAAACTATTGAGGGCTATTGAAGACATGCAGACGATGAGAAAAATTTGACATCACCGATGGAAAAGTGACAATTCATATAGCATACTTTTTACCTCCCTGGGAAGAAGACTATAACCTCCATTGATCTGCCATCGATCTGCACCTAGCACGATGGATATACCAACATATCTACAGAAGAAAGAGCGTACGTGGTGTGAAACATCTGTGCTGGGACACAAGTGGTAGCTGACCATATTTAAACAAAGCTGTTTCTTGTTTTAGCCTTTTATAAAACAAAAAAATGGACATTAATTGAAATGGATTTTCCGCAAGACGATTGGCTCTAAACGGTCATGTGATACTGATCTGGAATTTTTCGGTTTTTGTACTGTTTGCAATATAAATAAACAATGCAGACACGTCATTGTGAAACGATTGTTTCATCTTTTAAATTTGTTTATTATGGAAATAAATAGAAATTATAGAATTTTTGTCCTTTTTCAAATATTCCTTGATTGAAATGCATTGTTTACAATTTGGCATTCGTCTGCTACATAGTCACGCAAAATGGCCGATTACGGTGAGTTTTCACTCCAATTTTCTGCGTAGATTTTTTGAACAATTGAAGCAGAAGATTCTGATTATGGGTGTTACAAACGCTGAAAATAAAGCAGAACAACAGATTGGTAAATTCTCTCACACAGCACCCCATGACCTGAGACACCCTAGCTATACTCAACAACACCAATAATAGCGTGGGAACTGGGCCAGTCAATTTTGCGGCCGCTGAGGGATATAAACCAAGATTGAAAAAAGTATCTGAGGAGGACATAAAACCTATTGAAATAAATCAATAGTCAGAGGCTGCTAAACGCAACACAAAATGTGGTATTGGCGTTTTCAATGGTAATTTGTTTTACTTTTTTATTTTTATTTTCTTTGCTTATTTGAAAAACGTGAAACGTGTGTGGATGTTGGTTGTTTGATGAACATGAACACTTACACAAAAATAAGAACAAATATTTATGAAACCATTATTCAAAGACTGAATAAAGTTTTTAAATGGTAAAACGCTCTCCACCAATGTGAATGAACACCTTTGAAAAATGAATATAATAATCCATAAAGGTGATTGTTTTGCCAATTTAAATTATTTTGGATGTGTAGTCATTAATTCCTTCTAGCACTCCAGCACTCAACTATGCAACCAAACACAATATATGGCCGGTTTTGCAAGCAACCCTACATTTAACAACTGCACATTTAATTTCTGATTAGATAACTGAAAGTGTCTTATTAAGTATCAATGCTGATGCAAAAGATATAAAATGTTGTTTTTTCTGGTTTAGGACATACTATAATAATAATAAAGAATGTTATTTTCTTTATACGAAAAGAAATGTGCTGACACCACGAGTAGCCATTGCCAAAGGTGTAAAGTATGAAGTTGCCGAATCACCGTAACTGTGACATTAGTTAAATTTCATCTGACATTAGATCACTGAACGGGTCTTCACAAGTATTAACGCTGTTGAGAATGATATAGCATGTTATTTCTGTATAAAATTTATTTAATTGTTACCTTTATGTTAGTAAGGGATAACATCATCTTGTACATATTTCCATGTTGTTCATTGATAAAATCGATTATGATTTAAGGTTTTATTGGAAATTTAATCTAGCACACAAAAAAGTACATTCCGTATCAGCTGTTATTATGTAAGGTCATGGTCATCTGACGTTGCAGATGGGTCTGACTAAATTTGAACAAGAATGTTGTAAATGAACTAGATGTGTTGAAACCATCGGTAGCCATTGGCTAAGATGTAAAGTTTGAAGTTTATGAATAAACGTATCTGTGACAGTAGTCAATATGTTCGTGTGATTCTGTACAGGTTATATATTATTGGGCGATGTGAAGCGGCGAATGAAAGGAAAGTACGCGCTACTTAAACTGGAATGCAATGTTGATGGAATAAATTGCTTTGACGAAGAAAGGGCGAAATTGGAATTATAAGGATTAAATGATCATGGTTGGGTATTTATCGATGTGTAAATATTACCTGATCACTCACAAAGTTAACATAAAGTCATTCGGACTTTATTTACTTTGTGAGTGATTAGGTAAAATTACACATCGATAAATACCCAACCATGATCATTTAATCCTATAATGAAAAATGTAATTCTTTTATAAAATGCTTATATGTTCTAGATGTACTTTTTGGAGAGCATGAACTTTAATTGTTAAAAATAGTTTTCTAGAACCAAGAAATAGATAACTTGTGAACAGGTTTGTTCCATGTCCAAATATGTATGTGTTAAACGGATAGTGATTAGACCAAAGCACAGGTCATAGAGCCCATATATATATAAATGAACATTTTGTACTCATGCAATAGACTTTTCTTTTTGGAGTCTCTACTCTGTCTGTGAGTTTTTCTTTCGAACATTCCTGTCCTCTTTTCTGTGTGTTTGAATGTGTATGTGTTTGTTTCTGTATGTCTATGTTTGTTCCTATCAACCCGTTTTCCATATAAATACATTTCACCCTATAAATAGTTTTGACCCTTTAAACCCCAAGACATCACCCATGTTCAATTCCCATTGACCTTCAGGTGATATTCCCATGTTAGATTCACATTGTCCACATACTGCAAACCACATCTCTTATCACAGAAATCTACGCGAGGCTATAAATCTTGAGACTATAGTGCAAACGGTCAAATTTAACATAGAAGTCTTCGTGTGGCAATATTGCCCCCACATACTACTATTATTATTGTGTCAAATTTTGGTCAGTAGAGTTCAATATGAAACAGATCAAGATGAAATGGGAAATTTCTATTTGAAGTTCTCATCATTTGGTCCTTGAAATAAAACTGTCTTTAACGATCTAACTGGAAGAACAGAAGAGAATTAAATAATCCAAATCAGTAATTTGAAGTGTTATACAGATTATCCATAATATTATAAAATCGTCATTAGTTTATTCACATTCTTGAATGGATAAAATACACATATTAGCTAGCGTTTTCACCTGGTTTAGATCTTATGGATTTTAATATTTTAAGGATTTACATTAATTTCTCATCTTCGCTCATTTTTATGGGTTTTTATGTGAATCCAGCTGTGCATTTTATCATCATTATTATTACTGTTATATTATTATTATTATTATTATTATTATTATTATTATTATCATTATCGTTGTTAATTATTGGTATTCAGAAAAAGACCGATTGACGAAAATAAAATACTGCAATGCTTACCATTCGAAGAGAGGCAATTGTCACCCGAATATTCTGTACAAAATACTGTTAATTTTGGATGCACGAGATGCCACCCGGTGTTTTCATGACTCGCGATATGTCAGCCTATTCTGCGCACAGCTTTGAAAAGATGTAATGCTTATTGATCGGGCTATAGAAATGAAATACATTGCTTTGTACTGATTCTGTCAGCAGTGCAGTCGAGTAATTCGGTCAGGTTTATAGCTGGCTTTACAAAACTCAACGTAAAAATGCCAATAAATGGCATGAGATAATAACCAAACTGAATTGATCTTGTAAAAAAGTTAGTAAAGTTCAACATTTTATAAAAAGTAAGCTATTATGTGGAAGAGAAACAACAATAAATAGGATGTAATGTGTTGAGAACGTCTTGTTGATGGGGGAAAATTACTAAAGAATTTGGAAACAGACTATATGCCGGGGAATTTCTTGAGAATTTACGTGTTTGCGGCAAGTTGACACGTTGGGTAGCAGACGATTTTGTACGTGTGGGACAACTTCTTGCAAAGCTGAAAACATGGATGAAAATGCAGTAATGTTTTAAAGTATACATTTCCATCTTCTATATAACGTATTTATATCTATGATTCTAAAAGATACATAGTAAATCGGATTTTCTCGGTTACCCTTTCTAGAAAGTCATGGAGTGGGCCTTCATGCTGACATTTGGAAAACACATTTTTATATGCATTTCAAATCGAAATGCGGGATATTTTTGTACACTTTGTGAATATCACTTTTCTTAATTAAAGTACGATCGTTCTTTCTTGATACAAAATGGATTTTCGAACAAAAATAACACGTGATTCAATGTTAACAGAAATGATGTATCGTTGCGAGTCAACATAAAATGTCTTATCAAAATATGAACACAATTTTACCAGTTTGTGCGAAAATATGTAATGGTGGCAGTAATTGAGAGGACTACTAATTTTTCAGAATACGAACATGTTCGAATGTTCGGACAATGGGCTGAAAATATGCAGGGTATGAAGCACACAAAGGCTTCTCTGTTGATATACAGAGGCTCATTTTAGTACCGCGTTCACAAGTTAGGGTAGTACCAAAATTAATACTGGAGTTGAACCTGAAGTTGAAAGCGGTGTGCGGGATGACGTTAGTAGTTAAGTGGGACACTCTAGGGACTAGGGGACATCCATGTTAAAAAGGGTATATCCACTCTGGGGACTATGTAAAATTTAACATAGGAGAAAAAAATATCCACTCTGGGGACTATGTAATTTAACATGGGAGAAAAAAAATATCCATTCTAGGGACAAGGGGAATTTAACATGGGAATAGAGTTTGGGCCTGTCTAGGGACAAGGGGAATGGAACATGGGAATAGAGTGTGGGCCTATCTAGGAACAAGGGGAAATAGAACAGGGTCGGGACCCTATTTTAATACGGTCCCGACCTGATGAGTCTATGGAAAGGGAACAGGCAAAAAATTGAAACAGGGAGGGGGTCTCTATTTTTTTTTAAATAAAAAAAAATAAAAATAAAAAGATGGGCTAGGCAATTGAAGGTCAAGATCTTTTCGAGACCTATGAGTGGCCCTGAAAAGGGCCTTTGGGTTTCATCTTCTTCTTCTTCTTCTTCTTCTTCTTCTTCTTCTTCTAACTCCTTAACTTCTTCATCCATCCCCTTATTTTTTCCATCATTCCTTTCTTCTTCTTCTTTTCTGTTTTCGGTATCCAGTCCGGGTGACCCATGGCTCGGAACTTCTGTTGGATTTTCATCCAGTTAGCGTTTAGTTTCTCTAGTTCTTCCTTTTTCTTTCTATTTTCTTCTTTTCTATCTTTTGCCCACCTGTCCTTTATTTTCTCCTCTTCTTCATCTATCACCTTTCTCATCTTTTCTTCCCCTTTCTTCAGTTGTTAAACACTGCTTTTGACAAAGGGCCACTCTGACCATTTTTCTATCTCTTCCAAGAACCTTCTTACTTCTTTTACCTTCTCCATGGCCTCTTTTATTGTCCCGCCTCTGACATAAGGGGGATTTATCAGCCCTCTCAATCTCTTCACTTCTTTTTCAATTAATCCCTCTATCATCTCCCTGGCTAATTTTAGTTCGTTCACGTAGTGCAGACTTGTTCTTAACCTCCAATCTCTTTCAATTCTTTCAACTCCATATTCACCATCCACCATCCAAAAATAAACATGCCTTAAATCATTAAACAGTTGGGACACTTCCATCTTCGTTTTTTTATTCCCTAGAATGGTGCGAACGACGAAGTTTGTGGGTTCTTATAGTTAAAGTGCGGACGTGAAGGAAAAAATTCCCCTAAAACAAAATTGATATACCTAGATTATCACTTAAAACGCGCGGACATGAAGGAAAACATCCCCTACTTTTCTCATTTCATATAATATACTATCCACATAAGTGAAGGAGCAATTATAAAAAACCAAATCTACTATCCACACACGCAAAGCATTATAATTAAACCCAATAATCTACTAACCACACAAACGTACTTAAGCGCTTACACACACACACACACACACACACACACACACACACACACACAATGAAAAGAGTCAGTGTTTATATTCACACTACTCTACTTACACACATTGGCAAATCGATTACTATTTCTTTTCTAAATGTTTGGGTAGCCCTGAAAAGGGCTGTTTGTTTTTGAACTCCAGTGACACCTGGTTAATGATGGCACCTTCCAGGCCTGGCACCACACACACATCTTCTTCCCCAGTCTCCTTTTACTTTTTTTCTTGGGAGTGCAGAGGCGGGATGATTGGCTTCAGCAGCCCAATCCTCTGTCTCTGGTATCTTGTAAGTCATCCTCTCTCCTATTTTCTTTTCCTCCTCTTCCCTCTGTCTTCTCTCCTCCTCTTCTTTCTTTATCCTTGCCTCTTCTACGATGGCCTCTGCAGCCAGCTCATTCACTATACGCCTGGCATATTCCAGGTGTACATGAAGTTCAAGCAGTTTTGCTAGTCTGGTGTTCATTCTCTTGATCAATCAACAAGGGTAGCTAGACTGCCGAGAGATTTTCAATTTATACTAAAAGCGCGGACATGAAGGAAAACATCCCCGAAAACAAAATTTATATTACCTAGATCATGACCAAAGAACGCGCAGACTTAAAAGAAACACTCACTCACTTTTTTATACAACCCACCACTATTCTAAAAAATTTCATTAAACCAATAATATACTATCCACAAACGCATAGCAGTCAAATCAAACCCCAAATCTACTATTTACGCACCTCAAACAGCAAAAAAAACCCCATCATCATAATCTACTATCCACACAAACGTACTTTAGCTATTACAATCACACACACACACACACACACACACACACACACACACACACAATCATATACAATCACACCAGAAAAGAGTCAGTGTTTATATTCACACTACTCTACATACACATATTGGCAAATCGATTGTTATTTCTTTTCTAGAGATTGGGGTAGCCCTGAAATGGGCTGTTTTTTGTGTGCGTGAAGTTGAAGCTAAGGCGATCTTTTAGTTTCTAAGAATGCGACGTCCTCTGACGATAGACTTTCTGACGATAGGTCTGCTTCTTCGGAAAAAGAAGAAGAACTCTTTGGTGTCGATACGACAGTCGACAAAGCCTCTGTCAGGTTCAGGTTCCTGTTGTTGTTGTTGTTGTTGTTGCTGCTGCTGCTGTCTCTGAAGTCTGTACTTCTCTGTCCATCCTTCTTTCTCCCTGTTCATTTCTTCTTTGAAGAGCTCTTCTATCAGGTCTTCAGTGACTTTTAACATTCTCACATTCTCTATCTCTTCTGGCTTCGGTATCAGACTGTGTCTGACCCTATTCAAATTAACGTAGGCTTCGTTTATCTTATCTAGTTTGGAGCACATCTTCGTAGGAGGATGAGTCGACAATGGATGGTTAGACTGGAGGCTACCCAGGCTTTAAAGTAAAAGCGCAGACGTGAAGGAAAACATCCCTATACGGTTTTCGAGCCGGAACGTTCAATGAGTGTCATGAGAGGGATAGTAAGAAGTCAAAGAGCATGAATCAAGATTCCAATAGCCAAACAAAAGACAAAGGCATTTTTTTCAAAACACAACATTTTTTTATTCAAAATTACTTAACACTAACAAACAACAATAACATTTTTAACAATAATCTAACAATTTAGCATCAAACATTTTTTTTTCAAATACCAAACAATTTTTTTCAACTCACACATTATTTTGGACAGGACTGACAACGTTGTGAATAAAATTGTGATTTCCACTGTTGGAAGTCATTAGGCCATTGATGGACACTACGTTTCCTAGCTTGAGACAAAAGATAAGCATAATGGTCACAAAACCATTTATCTACTTTCACATCGTTTCTAGAAGAAGAACGAGGATCAAAATGAGTCACTAAATGTTCTAAGGAATAGCCCAGGCTGCGATGATGCAGAAAATACACACAATATTGTCCACACACCAAGGAATCTGTGCCTTGTAATTTCACATTATTGAATCGGGTGGTCTCAGCATTTCTTCTCATAAAGTCAATGATATCGTCTTCCAGAGGAGGCAATCCATAGGAATCGAAATATTCCACACATCCTTCTTGAGGAAAGTAGACGGCTACCCAGTGGGTTCCTGGGAGATGACTGTCGTCCGTGTTGATCACATAAGCTTGATGGTCTTGAGGTTTGCGATGAGGGAGTTCATCTTTAGCACAGACGACAGGATTCCAAGAAGCCGTTTACGAACTGTGGTTCAAAAGGTAATAAAGTTCCCAGGTATCCATTGATTTGTGTGGTTTTTTTTCTTCACAGGTAATGATAAGTGATCAATTCGATCATGACTTTTTGCTTGAAAATGTCTGACAAGTAAAAGGCGTTTGGCTCCGACTTCTTATTCTGGTCAAAGAGAGATTCGATGCGACTTCGCTCCAGAGACGTTAATGGAGGAGAAAAATGTTTATCCAAGACTTTATACCACTCGTTCAACACGAATTCTATCTCGATGACACCCCAAACTTTGTCCAGATATTCGTCCAATTTTTCTTCTTGGCTCGACATCAGACATTTGTCGTGTTCAATTTGACTGGGATGGTCGTTGTGACATCCATAGCACTCTTCCTTGATCAATTCTTTCATTATATCTGTCAGGAATGTAGCAAAACAGGAGACTAAATGGGCTTCTTGTTCTGGACATCTCGACTTCATCATGATAACTTCTTCGTCTTTGTCTTGGGATTCTTCTTCTTCCACGGTCTCCTCACATTCCATCTCCAAAGTTTCTCCACTTTGTAAAAAGGGATAACAGTCTCCCATGGCTTCTAATAATCTAGAATGACTTCTCTCAAACTGTTGATTTCTATCGTATTATCGAATTCTGCATACAGGATGACGTTCACCGTTACATCAGGGTCTCGGTTTGCAAACTGAAGTTCCACACGAATCTGACCAGATTTTATAGGGTGGAAATGTCCATCGTCGCTGCCTTGGTCTGGAGTGAAATCAAAACCCCACAAAGCATAACCTCCTGCATAATCGTCGTACGTAATACCGTGACTAGTGTTGGTTCCTAACTGTCCGGTAGCTTCGTAAAAGGACAAGTTGTTGTTGTTGTTGTTGTTGTTGTGGGGTTTAACGCCATTTTTCAGCACACGATAGGCCATATATGGCGGCCAGTATTAATGGTGGAGGAAGAACCCGGGAAAACCCCAGAAAGAACCACCGACCCACGAGAAGCTACTGGCATGCTTTCTCACATATCTACATTGGCTGAATCTGAGACTCGAACCGGCGCAGACAGAGGTTAGATGGCAGTGATCCGTAACGGCGAACGCTTTAGACCACTCGGCCACTCGGGGCCCCGTAAAAGGACAAGTATGATCTCAAGTAATTCTTTGCGGCACAAAGTTAGGTTCAAAGGGTCGGTTACACAAGGTCTTGCCGTCGCCACTGACTTCGATCTTGGACACGCCAAAGTGTTGGAACTCAAAAGGATTTTGTTCGAGGGTTCCGTTGAAAGCTGAATTCCTGACGATGCCAACAATCAAACGCTTGGGTAACTGTCCTTGAAACAGATGATCTTCAATCATAGATCGCTGTCCAGCAGGAATGGTGAACGTCTTCACTTCTATTCGTCGTATCGGATACTTGTCGGTCGTTCTGCTCAACGTCTGACAGACGTCTTTCTCCACTTTGGGTAACACTTCCACACGACGCACGTAAAGTCGGGCTTCTTGAATGATGGTTATGTATTCATTGGCATGGGCCATCAAATGGAAAGCGGTACTGCTACGATTCAGTCTCAGGCGGACATCCACCCCGTTTAGCAAATACTTTTCTTGTAACCACACACATGTCCAAATGCAAACGATCCATCAGTTCTAAACTTCGCCCGTGCAGAATTTTCTTACGACGGTCGTTAAACCCCACATTGTGAGGATTGTCATCTTCTGTGAGGGCTGTGTCGTTAAAAGTGGCTACACCTGCCGTGTCAGGTTTCCATACCACGCAAGCATCCAGATGAGTATTCTTGGCTTCTTTTCCGTACGTCAAGAGATTTTCCAGGTAGGCAGGATACGGGTAAGTATCCATGTTGCTGCTGACCAGTTTGTTATTCAAGCACAAGTCCACTTCGCTGAACAAGGAATGCATGAAATTTTTAACAGGAGCTACTCTTGCATCGCCTCCTGGATTGGTGTTGTCCGTTTTGATTACTTTGACTTTCAAATACAGGTAACTACTATTCAGATTGATGTAATCTTCGGGTTGTCTTTTGATTTCAAACTCGATAGGAAATTCCACCCATTGGGATTCTTCCATCGTCATCATAGTGGGTGGCATGGCAAACAGATCCACTTCCGACTTGGAACAAACGCAAGACTCTAGGTGCATCATTTTTTTCTGTTTCTCAATATTTTAATAATCAAAAACGTCCAAGCCTCGAACGGTTCTTCTTTTCTTTGTCTTTCTAGCTTTAGACATGTGAAGTCTGGTGAAAGGGTGTTTTCTTCGTTGTCTCTTTCTACCTTGTCCTTGCTGTGGAGTCAGGGAAGAAGGAATGCCTGACTCGGTAGCGTGCAGGGCATTTATAGGTGTTTCTCGTCGGCCCAAAAGGTCTTTACCTGTTTGCAGCAAGGCATTTTTGCCTGCCCTCAAGAAAGCTTCTTTGGGGTTTTGTTTGTCGATGATGACATTTTGGAGAAATTCTTTGCCTTGCGTCAATGCGGCATGTTTCAAGGCGTGCAATCACCCTGTCACCATCGGTTTCAACACCGTAGCCACCGAACGAAAGGCTGATTTTAACATATCTCCTAAACCGTGTCCTCGCTGTCGAGCAACGCCTCGGTACACTGGATACATGACTTACGAGTCGTGAGAGAACCGTTTTCGAAAATGGAGTTTCACCGTGACTTTTCCTTTGGTGAATGGAATATTTTGTCCCAAATCTACTTTTATAGCAATGTTGACCGTGTCCAAATAAGACTTGCTGACCGACAAATAATGAGGATGTACAAATTCGAGGTGAACGTGATAAGTGTTTCCACCTTCCTCGTCAGTGGCCGTGGCAGAATCCACTTTGAAAGGAATGACACGCAGTAACGGTACGGAGGTGTGTCCCACCATGTTATACTCCACCACATCGGAGTACACAAAAATCAAATTCAGTCCTTGGTTCAGTTCTACCGGGGAACGAAATAGCTTGGTAAAAGAATCGTTGTCGGAAATGACTGGTAATTCGTTTTTCTTGTTCATGGCCATTCTCATGTCCATGTCCCCGCCCAACATGTCAAACAATTCCGGACAAAATAAAAAAGACATGATTTTACATCCGTCAAATTTCATCAGGAAGCGACGAGCTGCTTTGTGGTACTCCATGGTGACCCTTTTTCTGGCCCTTTCCAAAGCTTTCAGAAACACGACATTAAATCTGGAGGTAATGGTGCTGACCAAATGTTGACCACTAAAATAATAGCCTGAGGGAATGAACAAGTGGTAGGACCACTTTTGAGGTTTGTCATCATAGGTTTTGTGATCATATTTGACAATGGTATTCAAGTACTTTTGCATTTGCTCGTCATGAACTTCCACCGTAAAAAAATTTGATTGGGAAGGACATTGAGGACTTGAGTTGGGTGAATGATTTCTACCAAAACCACTTCCCAATGGGCTTCGTGATCTAATTGGATGGTCTGAAGTAATTTGACCGTGTAACAGCACAACGTGTTCTTGGGAAACACCTCCATGGAACTGTCACTGGGTAAGGTTAAGTAAAATTGTTTGTTATTGTTCATAATTCCAGAGTTCTGTGGCTGTCCGAGGGGTTACTGGCCGTCAGAGGAGTGTCTCCGCTCAAAATGGGATTGTTGTTGTTGGAGTGGTGACTGGCACTGACACTGGACACAAGGTTCCCGTTGTTCCCGTTTGAGGTGAATTTCAGGGAGGGATTAGGAAGCAGGTAACCGATGCAACTGCTCAATAAAATGGTCCACAATTGTTTGTCTCCTTGTTGCAAACTCAGATTGGCAATGGCTGCCCCGATGACACAATACACCACGAAGATTTGACAGAAAAAGACGATTTGCGTTTTAGGCACACGTTCTCCGCACCACACCCACAAGGGTTGTTTCTGTAAATCTTGCAGAGAAGGAGTGGTCGCCGTAGCTGCGTCTGTGTGAAAGGGCATGATGGTCACTTATTTTTATAGTCGATGACTTGCGAAGCGCCGATCCAAGAATCAAAACTGGGTGGATATCCTTTCCAACGTACTTTGACTTCTTTGACACGTCGTTTGCCCACTTTACGGGTTCTGCGTTCGAGAATGCTTTCGAGGTCGTACACGTCGTCTTCTTTTTTGGTGACACGTTGTAACTCGGGCAAATAAAACATTCCTTTGAGTACTTCTCCGTTCATGTCTTCCAATTTATAGACGGCAGGATGACGGCCATGCACTCGTCCAGTGACACGAAACAATTCGGTGGTCCAGTTAGGTAAGTATCCTTTGTCGAAAGTGCGTTTGGTTTTGCCAATGCGCACCCAATCTCCAATGGCCAACACTCCACTTTTCTTAAGGACAGCCCTCGTCGGGGACGTACCAAACAGGCGTTCAAACACCAGCACTTAGTTGTCAGGAGTCACTTCTTGCGGGCACGTCCGATGCTTCGATGGTAAGATTGGTTGTACGCTTGCACCAAGTGCGGTAAGATGTCGATGTACTTCAGAGTGTGGTGATGCGTAAAATATTTCCACATGCGTTCCTTCAAAGCGCGTTGAAAACGTTCCACGATGCTGGCTTTGGTTTCAGGATTCTCGGTGATAAACAAATGAATGTCACGTTTCTTTTATTCGTTTTGGAAAGCTTGGTTCAGAAATTCGGTACCTTTGTCCCTTTGCCATCGAAGAGGGTGACGACCGCTTTGTTTCAACACTCGTTGCAGGGCTCGCACTAACTCGCTGCTCGATTTGGAAGTCAAGGGCACGACCCAGGCAAATTTGGAAAAGACGTCGATGACAAAAAACAAATATTTGTAGCCACGATTGTAGCTGGCCAAATGAGAGACATCGGCTAAGTCGGCTTGCCATTGATGATCGATGCCTTCCACTCGGGTGCGACTTCTGGAAAACTTGCGTCGAATGGGTTTGTGTAAAGTATAATTAGCTTGTTCTTGTAACCATCGTTGCACTTGAGGTAAACGGAGACTTTTCAGTCGCATTTTGGCAGCACGATACAATTTTTGAACTCCTGCGTAACCTGCAGGATGGGAGGGATCGTAGTAAATGCTGGCTAAGACTTTTTCGATTTTTTGTTGGTCTGTGTGTTAATAAGTCACCCACTCTTCGGTGATGCTACTTTGGGTGGGACGAAAGGGTGGTTTGGAAACGGATTTACGTGTCCGATGGGCTACGGGAGTAGAAGTCGAAGGTAGTGGTGGTGGAGGTGGCAATGGAACTGCTTTGGTCTTCTTTTCTTTTTTCACTTCTGGTTTCCCTTCTTTCTTTTTCACTTCTGTCGAAGGAGGAGTGGACATCATCTTTTTAACCCAAGCTTTCATTTCTTCTCGTTGGGGTGTGGGGGACGGGGTCAACAAGGATGCTGCAATCTTACTTGAAATGGGAGCTGCTGACGGTGTTTGAAACACATCTCGTATCTCTTCTTCCTCAGACCTTCGTGGGGTAGCATCTCTGGTGACCCCTGGGGATGGTAGTAGTGGTGGTGGTGGTGGTAATGATGATGGTGCTGGACTTTTCATCAAGGTCTTAAAATCTTTCAGAGTGGGCAGAGCTGTTTCGTCTAAAGCTTTCTGGTGAAAGAGTTTCAGTCGTTGCAAGAGTTGACCGTACTTTCGCGATTTTTCTGTTTCGGACAAATCTTTGCGATCCATCAAGGACTGCAATTCGTGTTGTAACTTGGACATCTCGCTCAAATTGGGATTGGGAGGTAAATGTGGGGTGCGTTGTTCTTGCCACCGATGGTATTCCATCCATCGTTTGTAAGGCACTAAAGCTAGTTTTCGTCCTTCCATGGGATATCAGGGGTCGATTCTGGGATCTTGGGACTTCCGAAGGCCTTTTTATCTTGCTCCCACCAGTCCTCCCAACATGGTTCCCAAGACTCCTTTCAGTAATGGGCCTAGCAAGAGGGATAAAATTCCTCCACGTTGGACCAACATCTTCTTCTTTTGACGAATGGGAATTTTCTTTTGAACCATTTGGCGCAGAACGTGACGATGTTTGCCTAAGCATTGTTTCTGGTGTTTGGACAAAGGGATCGTGCCTTTCAACACGTTCAAACAATATTCGCACACGGTATCGATGACCTCTTTGGAGGCTGATTGTATGAGTTTTTTTCGTAGGGGTGAAGAAGCTTTGGACAGGACAGATAACATGTCCCCATGTTTGAGTAAACGAGGAGGCAGTCCTTTCCTTTTCTTTCCTTGGGTTTTAGAAGAGGAATGTTTTCTGGAGGGTGAGATCTTTGAGTCCTCAGCACCAAAAACACTGATATCCCTACTTAGTCACAGACCTTTTTTATACTGGAACGCGTCGCCACTGATTGTCTTTACGTCGTATCAACTTGAGGACAGGCATGACACGTCGTGCAGGGGTACGCAACGAACTAAATCGAGCCAGTTCTTGCTTGGACAAATCCAGTAAACTTTGTAACATGCCCGATCTCTCTTGGACTTTGATTTTGGGAGAAGGTACTTTGTGAGCAGCAGCCACTGCCGCTAAATTGGAGGGCCCTGCCACTGGGGTAGTTCTTGGGGTCATCAACGGAGACGTTCTTAGTGTGATCAACGTCTCCAAGTATTTTTCAGTTCTTGGTGTCATCAACGGAGAAGTGACTGAACCTGAGGCTACCGGAGACGCGGTCACCGCCGTGACTAGTCGTGGTTTGCGAGTGTAAGGTTGCGTCGTGGTTGAAGTGCCTCTCTTGCGACTAGTTTTCTTCTGTGGGCTTTTCTTTTTCTGGGGACTTTTTCTCTGTTTCTTTTTCTGGGGGCTTTTCTTTTTCCGGGGTGGTGTCTGGTAAGAGGAGGGTCCCGCCACTGGATAATTTCTTGGAGACACGGGTCTCCTTGGGGACCTGGTCTTGCCACCGTGGCTCTTTTTCTTCTTCTTGGAGCTTCGTTTGACTTCTTTTTTCTTGGGAAGAACTTTGGGAGCATTAGGATCCCATGTTAAGAGAGAGCGAACGATGACCCCTCCTAGAGTACCGCTCCCTCCAGATTTCAAAATGATTTGATTTTTGGTTTGAGTGTCGATGCGGGGATCGGCCAGTTGGGTCAAAGCGACTTTGTTTCGATCAAAAAAGCGTTTGGTTTGATGAGGAATCTGAATGATCCCTTGTAGTAACTGACGTGCTGTCACCGTGAACCATCGTAAGACTTCTCTGAGACTAGCTTCTAAGACACGAGCTCGTATTTGTGGATTTTTTTCTCGACTGATACCATACAAGGCACGAATCAATCTGACGGGAAGATGTGACTGAAGGGACGTCATGTTCAAAATGTGTGAGACAGACGAAAAGTGTCTGAGGTTTTTATAGATTTTTTGGAGTGAATTAAGTCGAGGACGGAGATGCCTACAGGTCAGGCCCTCCGTCTTGGCACCAGTGGTGAAACAAGTGGGTACGAAATCGCAAATCATCGGGGGCCGCAGGTTTCAAATCGACGAGTAAATAGGCGTGTGGAGTGTGATTGGCATCGTCGTACGCCTGAGTCAGCCAAGGCGTTCCTAACTGTTTGGCTAAGACTTGCACTTGCGATTTATCTCGAGGGCTTTTAAACAAGACCACGTAATGCGCATTGAGACTGATGGTGCGATGGGCTTTACTTTGTTGAAACAAATTTTGGGTGATGTAAACGACACTGGCATAACGATGATGCCCTTTGCGCGTGAGCCACAGTTTAATTTCTTCTTCGTCTTCTCCAATATGTCGTCAAAAATGACCAAATGGGTTTGACGGGAGTCAGAGACGATACCATCGTCTTCTTTAGGAATGCCTTCCACAAACACGATCGATTCGCCTTGACTTTCTCGCAAGAGACTGTACGCCGATTGCCACTCTTTGTAACACCACACGATGCGTTGGGGTGGACGATCGATCAAATGATGTTTATGTTCGATCAAACGTTTGACAAATTCGGTTTTGCCTGAACCGCTAGGTCCAGCAATGAGCATGTTAAAGGGATGGCGAAGATACAAAGCCTCCCAACTGGCACGATCTAAGTGTTCGTCGATGACTTTGACAGTAGAGGAAGAGGGAGCAAAAGTAGGCATAGTGTGAGGAATGTCACCTGTGACACGAAAACAAACAAGACAAGAATTTATATACTGTTTTCAGGACACGTTTATTGAATGTTTAAAACATGAATACGAAAGACAAAAATACATAAAAGTCAAAGGCTTAAGTACAACGATAAAAGGCACATCGAAACTATCAACGTGGAATAGAAACAAGTGTCTGTACAACATGTTTTGGGTAAAATTCTGACCAGTTCTGTAGGGGGTAAGGTCACACAAGTGTCCTCCCGAAACGGTCTTTCAGGCATGTTCACGACAGTCCTCTCCTGGGTGACGGGTTCTTCTGGCACCGTCACTAACACAGGTTGAAAAGTGACTTTTTTCCTTGAACAACTCTCGTGCATACTGGGCCACTTCTTGGGTCCAAGCCTCAAAATCCCATTCTTTCCAGGCACGGACATCTGTCCAATGGGGGTGTAAGTCACAAGCTACACACACATCGTCATACAGGTCTTGGGTAGCTAAAAGTTGAGGAATCTTTTTTTCCCGTAGAGGTCGAGAAGTATCAGATGAAAACGCAAGGCTTTGAGCAAAAGGAGTCTTTCGTGAACATTTAAGGCCATTGGGTGGTAAGTACTGTTTGGTCAGGGCTGGATGACATCCGTAGGGAGGTAGACGTGAAGGTTGACATCCACCTTTAAAATGAACCCAGTAAAGTGTCCAAGAGAACGAGCGGCATAGCTTTCGCATCCCTCAGGTTTGGCACGCACAGCATCACTTTCCATGATAGGGGCAGTGAGAACAAAGTTCCCATGATGCTTTACGGCATCGCTAAGGTCACACCGTACAGCATCGTTCCCATCGCAAGGCTCACAATAGCATTCAACTTCCGAAGCCCCACACTTGAATTGTGCCTGTCTAAACTTGTTATGTGTTTCTCTGAAAGTATTCATCTTGTTCGCTTGGTCTTGGTACTCACAATGAACTATCGATCTTGCCTAGGGTTCCTTTTTATATACAGACCAATACCGACGTGTCCATACAGTAAGGTGAAATGATTGGGAAGTCGCACTCGCTTTTGGTACACGATTTGACAGACCTTTTCCAGGGGTCGACTGACGATGTGATGAGTGGGCAAACGTACAATCTTGTTGGGTTGATAGGTGGTCACTTTAAAGTGTTCATCTTCTCTAGACTGCAAGGCTTCTTTCAATACGTCAAAGTTCACCACTCGACTGGTACGATAATTCAGAGTCAATCCTTTCACTTTACACTTCGTGTGCACTTCTCCTTGTTTGTCCCGGTATTCGTAGCCGTAATTTTTGGGACCACCACTGGCGAAACTTAGAATCTTGTCGTCGGGGTGCTCGTCTGTCCAGGCTCCTTAACGGTCTCCTTCGATGTCAGGGTGCTGTTGACTGGGGTGATCGATGTAAATGCAACTGTCCGTGTCGAAGTACAGGACGCGTTCCCCTAACAGTTCTAAAGCTTCGTACAATTTTAAGCGAGCATGAGCTGTCACGTAAGCCGCAATGATGACATTTCCAAAAGGGTCTCTTCTACAAAGTCCAGATCTTCTTCGTAATTGACCAAGATCAGATCCTCGCGAATGACGTCCACCTGTTTGATGAATTTAGTTTTGTCGTGAATCATCTGAAAGTAGCGGGAAGGTTCTGTCAAATACTTCGTCTTGGGTAAACACGGTCGTTGTGCCATTTTACCCCACAAGCAATTTAACATCACTTTGGCAAACGATCGCCTGCCTTCGTTTTTCTCGATGTGATCTAAAGGAATACTTTCTTGTTCATAGTATTTCTCTTTGAATGTCTTTTGGTCTTCGGGAGTGTGACACCAGGACGGATAGCCACTGGCTTCTTGTTTCAGTTTCAAAAATGCATCCACGTAGTCTGCGAAAATGCCTTTCTGAGTGGGGTTACCCTTGTGGTATTGTTGTGTCATGGGAAAGTGATAAATTTCGTACACTTCTAACAGTTGGTATCCCATGTCCAGAGCTTTGAACAATTCCACGCTAACCCACGTCCCTGTCAAGGCCCGTTCTTCCTGGGTGTGCTGACAAGTCTGATCTTGGTTGCACGTTTCGGCACAAGTACGGCACAAAGAAAACATGAGTTTGTCTTGGCAATGGTGAAGTAGCACGGGATGGTACAAGTCCGTGGGAGGCAAGACTTTGCACTTGATCAGACCTTCGTATTGTCGAATGTTTTTCAGGTCGATGTGTTCCGTCAGCAACTGCGGGTGCCCTGCAGGAAAGTAACAATATTTGCACACGTAAGGATACAGTGAACACACGTCCAAGTATTTGATTTCTTCTCCTTTATCTTCGTCTGCTTGGTACAGCAAACAGGTGGCATTGGTCCTTCCTCCGTACAAACTATCCCTCGGGTTTAGAGGGTCCATGAACTGGTAACTTTCCACGAGGCGTGTAAATTCGGGATCGGTTTTCAAACGGTGATCGTACTCGTGTTCCCACATTTCCACCACTTGGTATCCTTGCTGTTCTAACTTTAGGCGTCGCTGACAAGTAGCCTGGTACAAGTCTTCCATGGTTCGTTGTAAAAACTGATTTTTAGTGCCACGGTCAGGGTAACAAACGGGACATCCGTGAAATAAGCAACTGTTAAACTCGTACACGATCTTTGGGTTTTCTAAGTCCCAGCCATCGACCGAATGCGTTCGGATAGTCTTCCCCCCCCCCTCCGTTGCGGGCATGCTGAATCCATTTGTCTTCTTTGTCGCACAAGTAATGTAACCAGCGTAGGGCTTTGACCGAGTATTTACGTTTGACATAGTTGGTCGTTTGAGGACTGATGACAGCCACGGTGTTTTCAGGCATGAATCGTTGTCTGTACACTAAGGAACACGCTTTGGCAATGGTGCAAGCTTCTTTCAAAGGATCGACCCCTCCTTGTTCCATGAAGAGTTCTCGAAATTTTCCACAGCATCGTCGTAAAATGTCCACGTCGGAACGACAATACTTTAACATTTCTTCCTGAAAGTCGAAACGGTCGGAGGCGTGAGCCTGGTACCAAGCGTAGAAAGCTTCTCGTTGTTCGGTACGCATGTTGTCGGGGTCGTAATAGTGAGCCTCAGGTAAATGGGGTAGAACGGCGTGTTGATTGGCTTCCGTATTGAAAAAGTGAGGAAAATTCCTTTTAGCCATTTCTGTCATTCCAAATCTTTTAGGCATTCTGCTCAAAGACATGGCCAAATAGCTCATCGAATCCTTAAACTGTACTTGTCCCACTTGCATGAAAATGATTTAGGCTCCGTTCAAAGTGACTTTAGGACGCTCGGTGCCTTGTTCCGTATAGTATCTGAGAAGAAACTGTCCATCGTATCCGGAGAAATTGTGCGCCATCACCGTGGCATGACGATGACAATCTCCGTAACGTTCGATGTCTTCTTGGCTCCACGTCTTGTCGATGGGGTCTAAGACCCATCGGGCGAAATCGGCTAGCGTGTTCGGTCCCCGAAAGATTTTTTCACGCCCTCCGGGAATCTTGCTGCAGTGAGGGCAATGACTGAAGATAGGTTCTTGAATGCACTTCTCGCACGCTCGATGAGCCACGCAGAAATTAGGAATGTGAATTCCAGTCTTTGCATGCATTCGAAATCGAAAAAGATGAAATTGCTTTTCTTCTTGTGACCATCCTCTTTCTCTGGTTGGGGTTAGTATTTTTGCACGTAACATTGGTGTTCTAAGTCCACGATGTGGTGACAAATGTGGCATTTTTTTCTTTCCTCGACATACATGTGCCTTGGCATTATTGGCACATATGCCTTGTCTACACGTGATGCACAATCTCAGCAGTTGACAAGCACATTTCTTCTGTGAACCTTGCGTTTTCAGATGTTGTTGGTAACAGGCAGGGCTGACAAACGTGCGCAGACAAGCAGGACAATGCATTGGTTCTTGCCCTTCGCTCAGACAGGGTTGAGAGGCTAAACATCCTGAACATTTCGAGCCGCAATGTTTGTGTTGCTCTCGATTATTATAACCATGGTCACATTTCTCACAGTAATATTTGTATCCCAGGAATCCGGTGATACTGGTAATGGTATCGAAATTGTCATCGTGATGATAAAGGTGAATGTATTTTCCGTCCTTAAAGTCTTGGCCTCGGAACAACAGAGGTCCGCGCACTTCTTGAGGGTGCACTTTCAAGGTGTATCGTGGAGCTAGGGCATCTTGCAATTTTTGCATCTCAGGAATGCCAGAGGGTGACTCTTTGGACAGGCCTGTTTGTTGTAACAGAAGTTCTGCTTCGTTTCGTTGCTTGGCTCGGTTCGATTTTCGAATGTTCTCCCAGTCTCTTTTCCATCCTACCGTGTCGTTCTTGTTGGCATAGGTTCGTCCCACTACGATAGCCCTCGCTAAACACATCTGGTCATGAGGGTTGTTAATTCGGACGAGGCTTATTTTGGTGTTAATAAGGCCGTCCACCAATAAGACCTTTTTGCGGCCAGTCCCTTGAGGAGGAGAGACGTGGGTCATGTCCAGTGTGGCTTTTCCATCGGTGACGTCAAACTGGTCATTGGATTGTTGTACGTGTTGAATCTTGTCCATGACTTTGGAAGCGGTCAATTCTGCAGGGCTGCTAAACTCGATCCAAACAGGGGATTACAAACCGTCGTGTTGTATGGAAAGTCTCAACCGATCGTCTTCTTTGGGTTGACATTGTCGCTTGAGTGTGGTAAGCAAAGAATCCCACACCCCGGTGATGAACCCTTCTGCTTTCTCTAAGTGTACGTCGGACTTGAAATCTTTAAACTTCACCGTGTATTTGTAAGCCGTGGTTCTAAATTTTCTAGAGGAGCGCTTTTCTGTCTCTGGAATGGAATAGTATTTTTCAGGATTAACTAAGGATGGTGAACTTTGTTTAGAGGGTTTGGATTCTGGTTCACTTATGTCCTCTTCAAAATCACTGGCATGAATTTGTGCCAAGACTTCAGCTCTGGTACGAGGCGATAGATCACGTTTCTGCCTCTTACTTTCTTCTTCTTTCTTCTCAAATGAATTGGATGGTTTCATCTTGATAGCAGAAAATCAAATGACTAAAATTTAAACACCATGGACTAATTTATAGTCGTGGCAGACCAGCGTATATAAAGGGTATGTGTCTTGTCCTTTCACTATTCATTTCACTCTCAAACCGAGCACAACGATGGAAGAGACTACTCAAATCGAACGTTTCATCAAAGCTTTGCGATGGGTCATTAGAAAATTTTCTTCACACCAGCCTTCGGACTACTCTCCTTCTTTTCGAGATAAAAGTGAAGATACTTGCTATATCTGTCAGAAGAAAGGGCAATGGTCTTCAAAGTGTCCAGACCGCCAAAAAAGAAAAAAATGGGTTAGAAAAGACAAAAGTCAAGATACCAGTTATTATTGTCAAGAAAAAGGACATTGGTCTCCAGATTGCCCTAAGAAACAAGAGGAGCAAGAAGAGAGGGATTCTGGAGAGGAAGAAGAAGAGGAAGAAAGTAGACAGGTGAAGAAAAAGAAACAGGAGAAGAAAAGAAGAAGGGAAGAAAGTGAGGAGGAAGAGGAGGAAAAGACTGTGACGGTGAAGAAATTGAAAAAACAGAGAGTAAACAAATAAACAGAAGAAGTCTATGAACGTTTTAAAGTGCTATGTTGTGAATTGTGAATTGGATTGTAAATATTGATAAAAGAATAAATTAATTATATAAGGTAAGTGTCTTTGGGTTTCGATTTTAAAAGAACGTACACTCACACACTCATAAACACGTACTATAGGGGTAAAATGGTTGGGTTTTTTTTGAGTTTGAATGAATGTTGGCAATTGAAAGTCTATCTCTTTTCGAGAGACGTGGGTGGCCCTGAAAAGGGCCTTTTTTGGTGTAGGGGTGAGTTTAAGCAATCAACTTTAACTGTCTTAAGCCTTTGCCACGGCCAAGGCCTACTTCTGGACTGCGTACTGTTGATAATGATGATGATTTGGTTGAAATCACTAAGGGTGGCACGGTAGGCTTAGTTACAGGGTTGGCGTTTTTAGCTCGGGAAGGTCGTATTCTCTTCGGTCGTAATAAAGAAGCCTGATACATTTGTTTCAGACTTCTTAACTCCGCTAAAATGTCTAACAGTACCGTGATCGTTTGATTTTCACACTCTTGTTTCTTTGCTGCTGCTTCTTCTTTTTTTTCTCTTACCTCTTCTTCTTGCTGTTGTTGCTGTAGGAGAAAAGCTTGTTCCGCTTCCTTTTGCTGTTGTATAAATTTCTCCAATTCTTCTTTCTGTCTCTGTCTAAAATTCTCCACGTGCGGTAATGAAGGAGACGAAGGTTCCGGAACAAAGTCTTGCGAGGTAAGAAAATCCACAAAATCCCATTTCACCTCTTCTGAAAGTAAATCCGGGTTCCCTTGGGCGGTCTCCACTGCTGGTGCACCCCAATTGATCGTTTTCTGAGTTTCCGTCATGTTGAAAAACTGTCGCATGGATTGACTACACACAGGCGCTAGCGAATCTATATAGACCATGTGACGTCACAGACTGCTCTCTTCCGATTGGACGTGGGTTGACTGAATTTTGTAACGCGTGTTTGGATTGGTCAATGAACTCGATCCGTTTCAATCCTTCCTCTACCTATAAATAAGCGCAGTTCACTGCATCGATTCACCTGTTCTCGGCTCCTCAACATGTGGACCGACGTTCAATCTTCTACTCTTGTGTCTTCGATGATGTTCAGGACGGACATACCGATGTATGTCCGATCCAAGTAGACAGTTGTCCATAGGACCGACACCAGCCTTTGGATACGTAGGATTTACGTGGAGAGGCAAGGATAGTAGTAAGGTGGGGTACATTAGCGACAATGGGAATTAGCATTACAGAGACCCCTGGGTCAGATTAGCGACAAGGGAAATTTAACATGGCGAAAAATCGTGGGTCAGATTAGCGACAAGGGAAATTAACATGGAGAAAAATTGTGGGTCACTCTAGCGACAAAGGGAATTTAACATGGAACTATAGTGTGGGTCTGTCTAGCGACAAGGGGAAATTAACATGGGGAATAGAGTTTGGGCTTTTGGGATTTTTTTTTTTTAAATTTTTTTAAATTTAAATTTAAATTTAAATTTAAATTTTAAAAAAGGGTAGGCAATGGAAAGGCTATCTCTTTTCGAGAAATATGGCTGGCCCTGAAAAGGGCCTTTGGGTTTATGTTAATGTATTCATTAACATAAATAGTACCGCATTGGTCTTCTTCTTGTCCTTAGGCTACGTCTCACTGTTGGTCCGTAAATCAGCACTCTTTTCAGGCATCCTTGTCTTTCAACGTAGATCCTACGTATCCACAGGCTGGTGTTTGTCCTGTGGACAATGGTCCACTTGGCTCGGACATACATGAGCATGTCCGTCCGGAACATCATGGAAGACACAAACGTAGAAGATTGCACATCGGTCCACATCTTGAAGCGACGAGAACAAGTGAATCAATGCAGTGAACTGCGCTTATTTATAGGTACAGGAAGGATTGAAACGGATTGAATTCATTTACCAATCCGAACACGCGTTACAAAATTCAGTCAGCTCGCATCCAATCCGAAGAGAGCAGTCTGTGACGTCACGTGGTCTATATAGATTCGTTAGCGCTTGTGTGCAGTCAATCTATGCGACAGTGATTCAACATGACGGAAACTCAGAAAACGATCCATTGGGGTGCACCGGCAGGGGAGACTGCCCAAGGGAATCCGGACTTACTTTCAGAAGAGGTACATTGGGATTTTGTGGATTTTCTTACCTCGCAAGAATTTGTTCCGGAACCTTCGTTACCTTCTTCATTACCGCAAGTGGAGAATTTTAGACAGAGACAGAAAGAAGAATTGGAGAAATTTATGCAACGACAAAAGGAAGCGGAACAAGCTTTTCTCCTACAGCAACAGCAACAGCAACAAGAAGAGGTAAGAAAAAAACAACAGCAACAACAGGAAGAAGAAGTAGCAGCAAAGAAACAAGAGGGTGAAAATCAAACGGCTACGGTACTGTTGGACATTTTAGCGGAGTTAAGAAGTCTGAAACAAATGTATCATACTTCTTTATCACGACCGAAGAGAATACGACCTTCCCGAGCTAAACACGCCAACCCTGTGACTAAGCCTGTCGTACCACCCTTAGTGATTTCAACCCAATCATCAGAAGTAGGCCTTGGCCGTGGCAAAGGCTTAAGGCAGTTAAAGTTGATTGGTTAAACTCACCCCTACACCAAAATAAAAAGGCCCTTTTCAGGGCCACCCACATTTCTCGAAAAGAAATACAATTTCAATTTGCCAATAACTCAAAAATAAACCCCACTCATTTTACCTTATAGTACGTGTCTGTGTATGTGTGCGTGAGTGTAGCTTCTTATTTTAAAATCAAAACTCAAAGACACTTACCTTATATCATTCATGTATTCTTTTATCCATTTTTTTTACAATCCAATTCACAATTCACCACAGAACACTTTAATTAAAAGTTCATCGACTTCTTCTTTCTCCTTGTTTAGTCTCTCTGTTTTTTTAATTTCTTCACCGTTTTTTCCTCATTTTCTTCCTTTCTTCTTTTCTTCTCCTGTTTCTTTGCTTCTTTTAAATAGAATTGTCTTCTTTCTTCCTCTTCTTCCTCTGAAGAATCCCTCTCTTCTTTCGAAGAATCCCTCTCTTCTTCTGAAGAATCCTTCTTTTCTTCTGACTCCTCTTGTTTCTTTTTTGGGCAATCTGGAGACCAATGTCCTTTTTCTTGACAATAATAACAGGTATCTTGACTTTTGTCTTTTTTAGCCCCTGTTTTTTTTTCTTTTTTGACGGTCTGGACACTCTGAAGACCAATGCCCTTTCTTCTGACAGATATAGCAAGTATCCTGACTTTTATCTCGAAAGGAAGGAGAGTAGTCCGTCGGCTGGTCTGAAGAGAATTTTCTAATGACCCCTCGCAAAGCTCTGACGAAACGTTCCATCTGGGTAGTCTCTTCCATTGTTGTGCTCGGCTTGAGAGTGAAACGAATAGTGAAAGGACAAGACACACACCCTTTTTATATACGCTGGTTTGCCAAGACTATAAATTAGTCTATGGTGTTTAAACTTGAGTCATTTGACGTTTTGCACTCAAGATGAAACGATCCCATTCATTCGAGAAGAAAGAAGAAGAAGAAAGTAAGAGGCAGAAACGTGATCTATCGGCTCGTACCAGGGCTGAAGTCTTGGCACAAATTCATGCCAGTGATTTTGAAGAGGACATGAGTGAACCAGAATCTGAACCCTCTAAACCAAGTTCACCACCCTTAGTCAACCCTGAAAAGTACTATTCCATTCGAGAGACGGAAAAGCGCTCCTCTAGAAAATTTAGAACCACGGCTTACACCTACACGGTGAAGTTTAAAGATTTCAAGGCCGACGTACCATTGGAGAAAGCAGAAGGGTTTATCACCGAGATGTGAGATTCTTTGCTCACCCCACTCAAGCGACAATGTCAAGCCAAAGAAGACGATCGCTTGACACTATCCATAGATCACGACGGTTTGAAATCCCCTGTTTGGATCGAGTTTAGCAGACCCGCAGAACTGACCCCTTCCAAAGTCATGGACAAGATACAACAGGTGCAACAATCTAATGACCAGTTTGACATCACCGATGGTAAAGCCACACTGAAAATGGCCCACGTCTCTCCTCCTCAAGGAACTGGATGCAAAAAGATGTTATTGGTGGACGACCTTCGCAACACCAAAAAGAGTCTCGTCCGAATTAACAACCCTCAAGACCAGATGTGTTTAGCCCGTGCCATCGTGGTGGGACGAACCTATGCCAACAAGAACGACACGGTAGAATGGAAAAGAACCTGGAAAACTATTCAACGATGCGATCGAGCCAAACAACGAAATGAAGCAGAACTCCTGTTGCAACAAGCCGGACTGTCCAAAGACACACCCTGTGGCATTCCTGAGATGCAAAAATTGCAAGATGCCCTAGCTCCACGATACACCTTGAAAGTGCACCCTCAAGAAATGCGTGGAACTCTGTTGTTTCGAGGCCAAGATTTTAAGGACGGAAAATACATTCATGTCTATCATCACGATGACCATTTCGATACCATTACAAGTATCACTGGATTCCTGGGATACAGTTATTACTGTGAGAAATGTGACTATGGTTATAACAATCGAGAGCAACACAAGCATTGTGGAATGAAATGCCCAGGATGTTTGGCCTCTCCACCCTGTCTGAGCGAAGGACCAGTGCCTTGTTCGACTTGTTTGCGCACGTTTGTCAGTCCTACCTGTTACCAACAACATTTGAAAACACAAGGTTCACAGAAGAAATGTGCTTGTCAACTCCTGAGATTGTGCCCTACCTGTGGACAAGGCATACTTACCAATAATGCCAAGGCACACGTATGTCGAGGAAAGAAAAAATGTCACATTTGTCACCAAATCGTGGACTTGGAACACCAATGCTACGTGCAAAAATACCAACCCCCACCAGAGAAAGAGGACGGTCACAAGAAGAAAGGCAATTTCATCTTTTTCGATTTCGAATGCATGCAAGAGACCGGCATTCACATTCCTAATTTCTGCGTGGCTCATCGAGCGTGCGAGAAGTGCATTCAAGAACCTATCTTCAGTCATTGCCCTCACTGCAGCAAGATTCCTGGAGGACGTGAAAAAATCTTTCGGGGACCAAACACGTTAGCCGATTTTGCCCAATGGGTCTTAGACCCCATCGACAAGACGTGGAGCCAAGAGGACATCGAACGTTACGGAGATTGTCATCGTCATGCCACGGTGATGGCTCACAATTTCTCCGGATACGATGGACAGTTTCTTTTGAGGTACTATGCGGAACAAGGCACCGAACGTCCTAAAGTCACTTTGAACGGAGCCAAAATCATTTTCATGCAAGTGGGACAAGTACAGTTTAAAGATTCGATGAGTTACTTGGCCATGCCTTTGAGCCGAATGCCTAAAACGTTTGGAATGACAGAAATGGCTAAAGGGTACTTTCCACACTTTTTCAATACGGAAGCCAATCAACATGCCGTTCTACCCCATTTGCCTGAGGCTCACTATTACGACCCCGACAACATGCGTACCGACCAACGAGAAGCTTTCTACGCTTGGTACCAGGCTCATGCCTCTGACCCCTTCGACTTTCAGGAAGAAATGTTAAAGTATTGTCGTTCCGACGTGGATATTTTACGGCGTTGCTGTGGAAAATTTCGAGAACTGTTCATGGAACACGGAGGGGTCGATCCTTTGAAAGAAGCTTGCACCATTGCCAAAGCGTGTTCCTTAGTGTACCGCCAACGATTCATGCCTGAAAACACCGTGGCTGTCATCAGTCCTCAAACGACCCACTATGTCAAGCGTCAATACTCGGTCAAAGCCCTACGTTGGTTACATTACTTGTGCGACAAGGAAGACAAATGGATTCAGCATGCCCGCAACGGAGGAGGCGAAAAGACCATCGGAACGTATTCGGTCGATGGCTGGGACTTAGAAAACCCAAAGATCGTGTACGAGTTTAACGGTTACTTATTTCACGGATGTCCCGTCTGCTACCCTGACCGTGACACTAAAAATCAGTTTTTGCAACGAACCATGGAAGACTTGTGCCAGGACACTTGTCAGCGACGCCTAAAGTTAGAACAGCAAGGATACCAAGTGGTGGAAATGTGGGAACACGAGTACGATCACCGTTTGAAAACCGATCCCGAGTTTAAACGCCTCGTGGAAAGTTACCAGTTCATGGACCCGCTGAACCCGAGGGATAGTTTGTACGGAGGAAGGACCAATGCCACCTGTTTGCTGTACCAAGCCGACGAAGAGAAAGGAGAAGAAATCAAATACTTGGACGTGTGTTCACTGTATCCCTACGTGTGCAAATATTGTCGCTTTCCTGTAGGGCACCCGCAATTGTTGACGGAACACATCGACCTGAAAAACATTCGACAATACGAAGGCTTGATCAAGTGTAAAGTTTTGCCTCCCACGAACCTATACCATCCAGTCTTACCTCACCATTGTCAAGGCAAACTGATGTTTCCCTTGTGCCGTACTTGTGCCGAAACGTGCAACCAGGACCAACCTTGCCATCACAGCCAGGAAGAACGTGCCTTGACGGGAACCTGGGTCAGCGTGGAATTGTTTAAAGCTCTGGACATGGGATACCAACTGTTAGAAGTGTACGAAATTTGCCACTTTCCCAAGACACAACAGTACCACAAGGGTGACCCTACTCAGAAAGGCATTTTCGCCGACTACGTGGATGCCTTTTTGAAACTGAAACAAGAAGCCAGCGGTTATCCTTCCTGGTGTCACACTCCCGAAGACCAAATACAATTCAAAGAGAAATACTATGCACAAGAAGGCATCTCTTTAGACCACATCGAAAAAAACGAAGGCAGGCGATCGTTTGCCAAAGTGATGTTAAATTGCTTGTGGGGTAAAATGGCACAACGACCGTGTTTACCCAAGACGGAATATTTGACAGAACCTTCCCGCTACTTCCAGATGATTCACGACAAAACCAAATACATGAAACACGTGGACGTCGTTCGAGAGGATTTGATCTTGGTCAATTACGAAGAAGATCTGGACTTTGTACAAGACGACCCTTTTGGAAATGTCATCATTGCGGCTTACGTGACAGCTCATGCTCGCTTAAAATTGTACGAAGCTTTAGAACTGTTAGAAGAACGCGTCCTGTACTTTGACACAGACAGTTGCATTTACATCCATCACCCGATTCAACAGCACCCTGACATCGAAGGAGACCGTTTAGGAGCCTGGACAGACGAGCATCCCGACGACAAGATTCTAAGTTTCGTCAGTGGTGGTCCCAAAAATTACGGCTACGAATACCGGGACAAACAAGGAGAAGTGCACACGACGTGCAAAGTGAAAGGACTGACTCTGAATCATCGTACCAGTCGAGTGGTCAACTTTGGGGTATTGAAAGAAGCCTTGCAATCGGGAGAGGATGGAAACTTTAAAGTGACCACCTATCAACCGAACAAGATTGTACGTTTACCCACTCACCACATCGTCAGTCGACCCTTGGAAAAAGTCTACCAAATTGTATACCAGAAGCGAGTGCGACTTCCCAATCACTTCACCTTACCGTACGGTCACGTCGGTATTGGTCTGTATATGAAAAGGAACCCTAGGCAAGATCGATAGTTCATTGTTCATTGAAGTAACTTACCATGTCGTTGACGAAGAAGAAACCAGATTGGTTAGGAGTCAAATGTTGGACATCACCGAGACCAGGGTTTTGAGGCTTGGACACAAGAGGTGGCCCAGTATGCACGAGAGTTATTCAAGGAAAAAAGTTACTTTTCAACCTGTGTTAGTGACGGTGCCAGAAGAATCCGTCACCCAGGACAGGACTGTCGTGGACAGGCCTGAAAGACCCTTTCGGGAGGACACTTGTGTGACCTTACCCCCTACTATAGAACTGGTTAGAACTTTACCCAAAACATGTTGTACAGACACTTGTGTTTATTCCACGTTCATGGTTATCATGTGCCTTTTATTCTTGTACTTAAGCCTTTGGCTTTTATGTATTTTTGTCTTTCGTATTCATGTTTGAAAAAAAACATTCAATAAACGTGTTCTGAAAAAGTATATAAACTCTTGTCTTGTTTGTTTTTCGTGTCACAAGTGACATTTCTCACACCATGGCTACCTCTGCTGTCTCTGCTCCCTCTTCCTCTACTGTCAAAGTCATCGACGAACACTTAGATCGTGCCAGTTGGGAGGCTTTGTATCTTCGCCATCCCTTTAACATGCTCATTGCTGGACCTAGCGGTTCAGGCAAAACCGAATTCGTCAAACGTTTGATCGAACATAAACATCATTTGATCGATCGACCCCCTCAACGAATCGTGTGGTGTTACAAAGAGTGGCAATCGGCGTACAGCCTCTTGCGAGAAAGTCAAGGCGATTCCATCGTGTTTGTGGAAGGCATTCCTAAAGAAGACGATAGCATCGTCTCTGACTCCCGTCTAACCCATTTGGTCATTTTTGACGACATGTTAGGAGAAGACGAAGAAGAAATTAAACTGTGGTTCACGCGCAAAGGGCATCACCGCAATGCCAGTGTCGTTTACATCACCCAAAATTTGTTTCAACAAAGTAAAGCCCATCGCACCATCAGTCTCAATGCGCATTACGTGGTCTTGTTTAAAAGCCCTCGAGATAAATCGCAAGTGCAAGTCTTAGCCAAACAGTTAGGAACGCCTTGGCTGACTCAGGCGTACGACGATGCCACTCAAACTCCACACGCCTATTTACTCGTCGATTTGAAACCTACGACCCCCGATGATTTGCGATTTCGTACCCACTTGTTTCACCACTGGTGCCAAGACGGAGGGCCTGTCCTGTACACGTCTCCGTCCTCGACTTCATTTCACTCCCCATAAAAAAAATCTATAAAAACGTGAGACCCTTTCTCGTCTGTCTCACTCTCAGTGCGAACATGACGTCCCTTCAGTCGCATCTTCCCGTCAAATTGATTCGTGCCTTGTATGGCATCAGTCGAGAAAAAGATCCATAAACACGAGCTCGTGTCTTAGAAGCTAGTCTCAAAGAAGTCCTACGATGGTTCACGGTGACGGCACGTCAATTACTCCAAGGAATCATTCAGATTCCTCATCAAACCAAACGCTTTTTCGATCGAAACAAAGTCGCTTTGGTCCAACTGGTCGATCCCCGCATCGACATTCAAACCAAAAAACAAATCATTTTGAAACCTGGAGGGAGCGGTACTCTAGGAGGGGTCATCATTCGCTCACTCTTAAGATGGGATCCTAATGCCCCCAAAGTTATACCCATGACAAAAGTCCAACGAAGCCCCAAGAAGAAAAAGACCAGGTCCCCAAGGAGAACTTCTCCAGTGGCAGGACCCTCCTCTGACCATACACCACCCCGGAAAAAGAAAAGAAGCCCCCAGAAAAAGAAAAGTCCACAGAAAACTAGTCGCAAGAGAGGCACTTCGGCCAGGACGCAACCTTACACTCGCAAACCACGACCTGTCACAGCGGTGACTGCGTCTCCGGCAGCTTCACGTTTGTCCACTTCTCCGTTAATGACACCCAGAACTGAAGAGTACTTGGAGACGTTGATCACACCAAGAACTTCTCCGTTGATGACCCCCAAAAGAACTTCCCCAGTGGCAGGACCTTCCAATTTAGTGGCAGTGGCTGCTGCTCACAAAGTACCTTCTCCCAAAATCAAAGTTCAAGAAAGATCGGGCATGTTACAAAGTTTACTGGATTTGTCCAAGCAAGAACTGGCTCGATTTAGTCCGTTGCGTACCCCTGCACGACGTGTCATGCCTGTCCTCAAACTGATACGACGTAAAGACAATCAGTGGCGACGCGTTCCAGTATAAAAAACACCTACCTCCAGAATTGGATGGATTAAAAAGATGATGGCCACCCCTTCTTCATCACAAGAGAAAAAGAAAGTGAAGACAGAAATGAAACAAGAACCGATATCCCCCGCGCAGACATCCTCCTCCTCTTCAACACCTATTGCCGGTCGCACACGCAAAGCATTGCAATCCAAGAAAGTACCCCAAGAGAAAAAGAGTAACATCCTCCAAGAGTGGGTGTCTTATTAACACACCAACCAACACAAAAAAATAAAAATGGAAAAAGTCTTAGCCAGCATTTACTACGATCCCTCCCATCCTGCAGGTTACGCAGGAGTTCAAAAATTGTATCGTGCTGCCAAAACGCGACTGAAAAGTCTCCGTTTACCTCAAGTGCAACGATGGTTACAAGAACAAGCTACCTACACTTTACACAAACCCATTCGACGCAAGTTTGCCAGAAGTCGCACCCGAGTGGAAGGCATCGATCATCAATGGCAAGCCGATTTAGCCGATGTCTCTCATTTGGCCAGCTACAATCGTGGCTACAAATATTTGTTTTGTGTCATCGACGTCTTTTCCAAATTTGCCTGGGTCGTGCCCTTGACTTCCAAATCGAGCAGCGAGTTAGTGCGAGCCCTGCAACGAGTGTTGAAACAAAGCGGTCGTCACCCTCTTCGATGGCAAAGGGACAAAGGCACCGAATTTCTGAACCAAGCTTTCCAAAAAGAATTAAAGAAACGTGACATTCATTTTTTTACCACCGAGAATCCCGAAACCAAAGCCAGCATCGTGGAACGTTTTCAACGCACTTTGAAAGAACGCATGTGGAAATATTTTACGCATCACCACACTCTGAAGTACATCGACATCTTACCGCACCTGGTGCAAGCGTACAACCAATCTTACCATCGAAGCATCGGACGTGCCCCGCAAGACGCGACTCCCGACAACGAAGTGTTGGTGTTTGAGCGCCTGTTTGGTACGTCCCCGACGAGGGCTGTCCCCAAGAAAAGTGGAGACTTGGCCGTAGGAGATTGGGTGCGCATTGGCAAAATCAAACGCTCTTTCGACAAAGGTTATTTACCTAACTGGACGACCGAATTGTTTCGTGTCACTGGACGAGTGCATGGCCGTCATCCTGCCGTCTATAAATTGGAAGACATGAACGGAGAAGTGCTCAAAGGAACGTTTTATTTGCCCGAGTTACAACGTGTCACCAAAAAAGAAGACGACGTGTACGACATCGAAAGCATTCTCGAACGCAGAACCCGTAAAGTGGGCAAACGACGTGTCAAAGAAGTCAAAGTACGTTGGAAAGGATATCCGCCCAGTTTTGATTCTTGGATCGACGCTTCGCAAGTCATCGACTATAAAAAGAAGTGACCATCATGCCTTTTAACACAGCAGACGCAGCTACGTCGACCACTCCTCCTTCCCCTAGTTCTTCTGTGCAAGATTTACAAAAACAACCCTTGTGGGTGTGGTGTGGAGAACGTGTGCCTAAAACGCAAATCGTCTTTTTCTGCCAAATCTTCGTGGTGTATTGTGTCATCGGGGCAGCCATCGCCAATTTGAGTTTGCAACAAGGAGACAAACAATTGTGGACCATTTTATTGAGCAGTTGCATCGGTTACCTGCTTCCTAATCCCTCCCTGAAATTCACCTCGAACGGGAACCCCGGGAACCTTGTGTCCAGTGCCAGTGCCAGTCACCACTTCAATCACAACCAGAACCCCATTTTAGACGGAGACACGCCTCTGACGTCCAGTAACCCCTCGGACAGCCACAGAACTCTGGAATTATGAGTCACCAAAGCCAATTTTACTTAACTTTACCCAGTGACAGTTCCATGGAGGTGTTTCCCAACAACACGTTGTGCTGTTACACGGCCAAATTACCTCAGGCCATCCAGTTAGATCACGAAGCCCGATGGGAAGTGGCTTTAGTAGAAATGATTCACCCGACCCAAGTCCTCAATGTCCTTCCCAATCAAAATTTTTTTGATGTGGAAGTTCATGACGAGCAAATGCAACAGTGGATGGATAGCAATGTCAAATATGACAAGAAAACCCGTACACAAAAGTACACCACCTATCACTTGTTCATTCCCCCAGGCTATTATTTTAGTGGTCAACATTTGGTCAGCACCATAACCTCCAGGTTTAATGTCGTGTTTCTGAAAGCTTTGGAGCATGTCAACAAAAATGTCACCATGGAGTACCACAAAGCAGCTCGTCGCTTCTTGATGAAATTTGAACGGAGTAAAATCATGTCCATTTTATTTTGTCCTGAATTGTTTGACATGTTGGGCGGAGACATGGACATGAGAAAGACCATGATCAAGAAAAACGAATTACCCATCGTTTACGACAACGAGTCTTTTAGCAAGTTATTTCGTGCCCCGGTAGAACTGAACCAAGGACTGAATTTGATGTTCGTGTATTCCGATGTGGTGGAGTACAACGTGGTGGGACACACCTCCGTACCGTTACTGCGTGTCATTCCTTTCAAAGTGGATTCTGCCACGAACACTGACGAGGAAGGTGGAAACACTTACCACGTCCACCGCGAATTTGTCCATCCTCACTATTTGCCTGTCAGTAAGTCGTATTTGGACACGGTCAACATTGCTATAAAAGGAGATCTGGGACAAAATATTCCATGCACCAAAGGAAAAGTCACGGTGAAACTCCATTTTCGAAAACGGTTCTCTCACGACTCGTAAGTAAGTCATGTATCCAGTGTACCGAGGGGTTGCTCGACAGCGAGGACACGGCTTAGGAGATATGTTAAAATCGGCCTTTCGTTCGGTGGCTACGGTGTTGAAACCGATGGTGACACGCGGATTGCACGCCTTGAAAGATGCGGCACTGACGCAAGGCAAAGAATTTCTCCAAAATTTCATCATCGACAAACAAAACCCTAAAGAAGCCTTCATGAGGGCAGGCAAAAATGTCTTGCTGCAAACGGGCAAAGACATTTTAGGCCAACGAGAAACACCTATAAATGCCCTGCACGCTACCGAGTCAGGCATTCAGCAAGGACAAGGCAGAAAGAGACGACGAAGAAAACACCCTTTCACCAGACTTCAAGTGAGAAAGGCCAAGAAAAGAAGAACCGTTCGAGACTTAGACGTTTTCGATTATTGAGAAAAGAGACCAAAAAAATGATGCACCGAGAATCTTGCGCTTGTTCCAAGACGGAACTGGATCTGTTTGCCATGCCCCCCACGATGATGACGATGCAAGAATCCCAGTGGGTGGAATTTCACCCCGTCTCCTCACTGACCGATTCCGCTCCCATCGAGTTTGAAATCAAAGGACAGCCCGAAGATTACATCGATCTGAATAGCAGTTACTTGTACCTGAAAGTCAAAATTCTAGATAAGACTGGAGGTGCTATAGACGATGAAGCAGTAGCTCCCGTCAACAATTTCATGCATTCCTTGTTCAGTGGAGTGGACTTGTATTTGAATAACAAACTGGTCAGTAGCAGCATGGATACTTACCCTTATCGTGCCTACCTGGAAAATCTCTTGACGTACGGAATAGATGCCAAGAACACTCATCTCAATGCCTGTGTGGTATGGGAAGCTGACGAACCTACCAAGTTTGAAATATTGGAAACTGATGAAAAGAAAGACAACAATGATGGATTTGTAGAACGAAGAAAGAGAATCACGGGAGCCGACACAAGTTTAGAACTGATGGATCGTTTGCATTTGGACATGTGGTTGCAAGAAAAGTATTTGCTGAACGGGGTGGATGTCCGCCTGAGACTGAATCGTAGCAGTGCCGCTTTCCATTTGATGGCTGATAGTGACGGTTACAAAACCAAAATCCTAGAAGCCAGACTCTACGTACGCCGTGTGGAAGTGTTACCTAAAGTGGGAAACGACATCAGTCAGACGTTGAGCAGAACGACCGCCAAGTATCCCATACGACGCGTGGAAGTGAAAACCTTCACCATTCCCAAGGGACAGCGATCCATGATCGAAGATCATCTGTTCCAAGGACAGTTACCCAAACGTTTGATCGTTGGTATCGTCGAGAATACAGCCTTCAACGGAGCTGCCGAAAAAAATCCTTTCTACTTTCAACACTTTGGCGTGTCCAAAATCGAAGTCAGTCGCGATGGCAAGACCTTGTGTACCCGACCTTTCGAACCTGACTTTACCAAGAAGAATTACTTGAGATCGTACTTGTTCCTGTACGAAGCCACCGGACAGTTAGGAACCAATACCAGTCACGGTATTACGTACGAGGATTATGCAGGAGGCTACGCTTTGTGGGCTTTCGATTTCACTCCAGACCAAGGCAGCGACGAGGGACATTTCCACCCTATAAAATCCGGCCAGATTCGTGTGGAAATTCAGTTTAAAGACCGAGACCCTGATGAAACGGTGAACGTCATCCTGTATGCAAAATTCAATAATACCATAGAAATCAACAGTTTGAGAGAAGTCATCCTAGATTACTAGAAACCATGGAAGACTGTTATCCCTCTTTACCTAGTGGAGAAACTTTTAGAGTTGCATTGTTGTTACAAAATGTTAGAGTTGTTGTTTAGTGTTAAGTGATTTTTGAATAAAAAATGTTGTGTTTTGAAAAAATTGTTTGATGTTATATTGTTGGATTATTGTTAAAAATGTTAGAGTTGTTGTTTAGTGTTAAGTGATTTTTGAATAAAAAATGTTGTGTTTTGAAAAAAATGCCTTTGTCTTTTGTTTAGCTATAAGAATGTTGGATTGATGCTCTTTCATTTCTTACTATCCATCTCATGACACTCACTAAACGTTGCGACTCAAAAACCGTGTGGGGGATGTTTTCCTTCACGTCCGCGCTTTGACTTTAAGAACCGGGTTGTTTCCAGTCTAACCATCCATTGTCGACTCATCCTCCTAAGAAGATGTGCTCCAAACTAGCTAAACTCAACGAAGCCTACGTGAATTTGCATAGGGTCAGACACAGTCTGATACCGAAGCCAGAAGAAATAGAGAATGTGAGAATGTTAAAAGTCACTGAAGACCTGATAGAAGAGCTCTTCAGAGAAGAAATGAACAGGGAAAAAGAAGAATGGACAGAGAAGTACAGACTTCAGAGACAGCAGCAACAACAACAACAAGAGCAGCAGCAGCAACCTGAAGCTGACAGAGGCTTTGTCGATTGTCGTATCGACACCAAAGAGTTCTTCTTCTCTTTCCGAAGAAGCAGACCTATCGCCAGAAAGTCTATCCTCAGAGGACATCGCATTCTTAGAAACTAAAAAAATGCCATAGCAAACCAAAAAAAAAAAAACAGCCCTTTTCAGGGCTACCCAATACTCTAGAAAAGAAATAACAATCGATTTGCCAATGTGTATGGGTAGAGTAGTGTGAAAATAAACACTAACTCTTTATTGATAGTGAGAGTGTATGTGTTTGTGTGTTTGTGTTTGTAATTGGTTAAGTAAGTTGGTATGGATAGTAGATTAAAATGATGTCTTTTTTTTGGTGTTTGAGGTGTAAATTTGGGGTTAGATTGGATTGCTTTGCGTATGTGGATAGTCTATTGAAGTGATTTATAAAAAATTTTAAAATAGTGATGGGTAGCATAAAAAGTGAGTGAGTGTTTCTTTTAGGTCCGCGCGTTGTTGTTTTTTGGTCATGATGTAGGTAAGATCAATTTTATGTTTTTAGGGGATGTTTTCCTTCACGTCCGCGCTTTCACTATAAATTGAAACTCGTTCGGCAGTCCAGCTACCCTTGTTGATTGATCAACACCAAAAATGAACACGAGACTGGAGAAACTGTTGTAACTTCATGTGCATCTGGAATATGCCAGGCGCATATTAAATGAACTGGCCGCGGAAGCCATTGTGGGGGAGGGAAGGATAAGAGAGGAGGAGGAAAGAAGAAACAAAGAAGAGGAGGAGAGAAGATATAAAGAAGAAGAGGAAAGAAGATACAAAGAGGAGGAGAGAAGATACAAAGAAGAGGAGGAGGAGGAAAAGGAGAGGAGAAGAAGAAATTTCAGAATCCCAGAGAGCGAAAATTGGGATTCTGAAACGACATATCCTGCCTCTGCTCTCTCCCCCAAAAAGGTAAAGAGTAACTGGGGGACAAGATGTGTATGTGGCGCCAGGCCTGGAAGGTGCCACCATTAACCAGGTATCCATGAAGTTCCAAAAAAACAGCCCTTTTCAGGGCTACCCAATACTCTAGAAAAGAAATAACGATCGATTTGCCAATGTGTGTAGGTAGTGTAGTGTGATTATAAACACTAACTCTTTTTTAAGATAGTGTGAGGGTATGTGTTTGTGTGTTGGTGCTTGTAAGAGCTAAGGTATGTTTGTGGGAATAGTAGATTATGGGTTTCTTTATTGTTTCTTAGCGTAGGTGAAGAGTATAGTTAGGGTTCTGTAAGCGCTCACGTACGATTGTGTGGATAGTAGATTATGGATTAGTTTATTGTTCTTAGCGTATGTGGAGAGTATAGTTTGGGTTTTGTAACCGCTCACGTACGATTGTGTGGATAGTAGATTATGGATTTGTTTATTGTTTCTTAGCGTATGTGTTTGTGTGTTTGTGTTTGTGTGTTTGTGTTTGTGTGTTTGTGTTTGTACCCGCTCACGTACGATTGTGTGAATAGTAGATTATGGATTTGTTTATTGTTCTTAGCGTATGTGAAGAGTATAGTTTGGGTTTTGTAAGCGCTCACGTAAGATTGTGTGGATAGTAGATTATGGATTTTGTTTATTGTTTCTTAGCGTATGTGGAGAGTATAGTTTGGGTTTTTATTATATGAAATGAGAAAGTATAGTTTGGGTTTTATTATATGAAATGAAAAAGTAGGGGGATGTTTTCCTTCACGTTCGCGCGTTGTTTGGTCATGATCTAGGTAAGATCAATTTTACGTTTTAGGGGGATGTTTTCCTTCACGTACGCGCTTTAAGTATAAGAACCCACAGTATTCGTCGTTCAAACCATTCTGCAAAGAATAAAAAAAGAAGATGGCTTCTAACCAAATGGACAAAATACAAACATTACAAGACGTTTTAGACAACTTAGGAATGATGGAGCAGATGTTAATAAGACTGGTTGAAGACCATTATTCCTATAGTCCCCATCGTGTAAAGATGGAAATTAATAACTTAAAAAAGGTAAAGGACAAGATTAGTGGTGTCATGAAAGAGATAAAGGAGGAGAAGGAGGATGAAGAGGAAAGAATAAGAATAAGCAAATGGAACGAAAAGATTGAAAAAGAAGAAGAAAATGAGAAGAGGAAGAAAGAAGAGGAGGTAGAGAAGAAGAAGAAAGAAGAGCAGGAGAAAAAGAAAGAGAAGAAGAGAAAGACTGTTGGAGATAAAATAAGAACTTGGTGGAGAAAAAGAAGAAATTAGAAGCAGAAGAAGAAGAAAACCCAAAGGCCCTTTTCAGGGCCAGCCATATTTCTCGAAAAGAGATAGCCTTTCCATTGCCTACCCTTTTTTAAAATTTAAATTTAAATTTAAATTTAAAAAAATTTAAAAAAAAAAAATCCCAAAAGCCCAAACTCTATTCCCCATGTTAATTTCCCCTTGTCGCTAGACAGACCCACACTATAGTTCCATGTTAAATTCCCTTTGTCGCTAGAGTGACCCACAATTTTTCTCCATGTTAATTTCCCTTGTCGCTAATCTGACCCACGATTTTTCGCCATGTTAGATTTCCCTTGTCGCTAATCTGACCCAGGGGTCTCTGTAATGCTAATTCCCATTGTCGCTAATGTACCCCACCTTACTACTAAGGATGCCTCAAAAGAGTTTTAGTCTACGGACCTACCATTAGACGAAGCCTAAGACGAAGAAGATGTCGCAGATGTCTTTTATGTTAAGGGCATATTAACATAAACCCAAAGGCCCTTTTCAGGGCCACTCATAGGTCTCGAAAAGATCTTGACTTTCAATTGCCTAGCCCATCTTTTTAATTTTTTTTTTTTTTGTTTTATTTTTAAAAAAATAGAGACCCCCTCCCTGTTTTAATTTTTTGCCTGTTCCCTTTCCATGGACCCATCAGGTCGGGACCGTATTGAAATAGGGTCTCGACCCCGTTCTATTTCCCCTTGTCCCTAGATAGGCCCACACTCTATTCCTATGTTCCATTCCCCTTGTCCCTAGACAGGCCCAAACTCTATTCCCATGTTAAATTCCCCTTGTCCCTAGAATGGATATTTTTTTTTCTCCCATGTTAAATTACATAGTCCCCAGAGTGGATTTTTTTTTCTCCTATGTTAAATTTTACATAGTCCCCAGAGTGGATATACCCTTTTTAACATGGAAGTCTCCTAGTCCCTAGAGTGTCCCACTTAACTACTGACGTTTCGGTTCCGACTATCGGAGAATAAAACGTTAGTGTTACAGTTAAGATCGCCCAGTCCAAATTCATAAATATGAATACGTACTCCATCTCCCTGTCCATGTAAACCTACCGCCACTCCAGGTCCACAGGAGTGTGACGTTTTATCAATAAAGTACGGCGAAATCTCTCACAATATGAAATCCCCTTATCGGTAATATAAATAAACACAAGGAGTGCAAGCGTGACCACAACCCTTCGCTCGATTCAACTTTTCTCACGCTTTTTTTTATCACTTCAGAATCGCAAGAAGACTGAAAAACTACACATATACATTCAAAAGACGGTAACGTTCCAACGCATATCTCTTAAATGACCATGTCTTGAATCCAATCCGGCGAATTAACCTTTATTTTCATCACTTTGGTCAAAATCCCTTTCTAACAAAATCGGCTGGACGGAAGTAGCGCATTCTACCAGTTTCTACCCTGCAGTAAATATGCGTAATAACATGATGAAATTTCACAAGATAAAATGTTTATCTTGCTTTGTATTTCAGATTGTATCATTTTATAATTTTATTTAAATTTCCAGACAGAAATATGTAGCAAAGTTTTGATAGTAGAAATAACGGTCGATGACGTCATATTCATACTATTCAAAGATTCTGCGCCGTGTTCGGTACAAATATTAGACCCTAACGCATATTTACTGCAGGGTAGAAACTGGTAGAATTTGCTACTTCCGTCTAGCCGATTTTGCTAGAAAGGGATATTGACCGTACTGGTGAAAATAAAGGTTAATTCTCCGGAATGGTTTCAGGACATGGTCATTTAAGAGATATGCATTGGAACGTTACCGTCTTTTGAATGTATATGTGTTGTTTTTTCAGTCTTCTTGCGATTCTGAAGTGATAAAAGACGCGTGAGAAAAAGTCGAATCGAGCGAAGGGTTGTGGTCACGCTTGCACTCCTTATGTTTATTTATATTACCGATAAGGGGATCTCATATTGTAAGAGATTTCCCCATACTTTATTGATAAAACGTCAGACTCCTATGCCAGGTCCTCTAGTGCCGACCTAATTTTGATACTATGACTGGATGAAGTATTCATTTGGAGAGTACCATGACGACGTATAGTGGAGATAAACCTTTCAAATGTGAAGTTTGTGATGAAATGTTTAGGTATCATAACCAGTTGAAGGTCCACATGATGATTCATACTGGTGATAAACCATTCAAATGTGAAGTTTGTGAGAAAATATTTAGTAGTAGTTGGCTTTTGAAGCGTCATATGATGGTACATGCTGAAGATAAACCATTCAAATGTGAAGTTTGTGAGAAAACATTTAGTAGTAGTTGGCATTTGAAGCGTCATATGATGATACATGCTGAAGATAAACCATTCAAATGTGAAGATAAACCGTTCAAATGTGAAGTTTGTGAGAAAACATTTAGTAGTAGTTGGGATTTTAAGCGTCATATGATGATTCATACAGGAGAAAAACCATTCGAATGTGAAGTTTGTGAGAAAATGTTAAGTAGTAGTCGTAATTTGAGGAGCCATATGATGATTCATACTGGAGAGAAACCATTCATATGTGAAGTATGTGGTAAAAGGTTTAGAGGAGGCGGTTGTTTGAGGGTCCACATGAAAATTCATTCTGGAAATAAACCATTCAAATGTCAAGTATGTGATAACATGTTTAGCAGAAAATCTTATTTGGAGAACCACATAAAGATACATTCGCGAGATAAACCATTCAAATGTGAAGTATGTGATAAAATGTTTACGCGCCTTGGTTCTTTGAAGGTACACATAAAAATTCATACTGGAGATGAAACATTCAAATGTGAAGTTTGTGATAAAATGTTTATGCAGAAAGTTAATTTGCAGACGCACACGAGGATACATACTGGAGATAAACCATTCAAATGTGAAGTTTGTAATAAAATGTTTACGCGCATTGATTTGTTGAAGGTTCACACAAGAATTCATACTGGAGATAAAACATTCAAATGTGAAGTTTGTGATAAAATGTTTATCCAGAAATGTCATTTGCAGAGGCACATCAGGCTGCATACTGAAGATAAAGTATTAAAATGTGAAGTATGTGATGAAATGTTTACGCGCCTTGGTTCTTTGAAGGTTCACATAAGAATTCATACTGGAGATAAACTATTCAGATGTGAAGTTTGTGACAAATTGTTTGGACAAAGTGGTCATTTGAAGAGACACATCAGGATACATTCTGAAGATAATCATCTCTATGAATAAATACGTTGATGCAGTCACACTTACCTATCAAGCTACTGATGGAAGTGATAGGCAGATGTCACATTTGTAATAAATGTTTGGACACATTAGTCTTTTGAAGAGACACATGAGGAGAAACACTGGAGATACACCATTGAAATGTGAAGTTTGTAATAAAATGTTTGGAGAAAGCAGTTTTTTGAAGTGCCACATGATAATACATACTGGAGATATAGCATTCAGATGTAAAATATGTGATAAAATATTTTTCCGGAAAGCAAATTTGGAGATGCACAGGATGATACATACTGGAGATAAACCATTCAGATGTGAAGTATGTGATAAAATGTTCATAGTTGTACTTTGAAGAGACAGAGGAGTATACATACTGGAGATAAACGATTAAAATGAAAAGTTTGCAATAAAAAGTTAGTGAAAGTGGTTGTTTGAAGAGACACATGAGAACACATTCTAGAGATAAATCACTCAAATATGAAGTTTGCAACAAAATGCTAGACAGTGTTATGCATTAAAGATGCACATTACGATACATAATGGAAATAAACCATTCAAATGTGAAGCATTTTAGAAAATGTTTGGCTCTACTAGTAATTTGAAGGTCCACAAGAGAATACATACTGGAGACAAACCATTCAAGTGTGACATTTTTGGTAAAATATTTAGACAAAGCAGTAATTTATATGCCCACATGAGGCTACATACTGGAGGTAAACCATTGTAATGTATCTTTGAGAGAATGTTTAAATGCAGAGTGGACATAAGAATACATACAGGACATTAGCCTTTGACACATGAAATTTGTGATGAAATGCTTGGGCAGAGTTGCCACTTCTAGAGCGGCCACTGATGATGTACTGTATATAATGCATTCGTTGTTGTTGTTTTAGGGGTTGAACCTGAAGTTGAAAGTGGTATACGGAGTGATGTTATTGTTGTTGTTGTTGTGGGGTTTAACGCCATTTTTCAGCACAAGATAGACTATACATGGCGGCCAGTATTAAAGGTGGAGGAAGAACTTGGGAAAACCCTGGAAATAACCACCGACCCAAGAGAAGCTGCCGGCAAGCTTTCTCACATATCCACATTTGCCGAGCCAGGGACTCGAACCTACAGACAGAGGTGAGATAGCAGTGATTCATGATGGAGAGCGCTTCAGACCACTCTGCCACTCAGGGCCCCTAAAGCATTTGTATGTGAAGTTTGTGGCAAAATGTGTTTAATCATACTAAAAATATAAATTTTTTCAAGTTCAAGCAAGAACATATAGTTAGGAATTGTTGTTTGAAGGTGCTCTGCAGATAAACCATTGAAAATGGAAGTTTGAGATAAATCATTTCATCAAAGTAGTGATTTCAAAACAGCATATGATGATAGATCCTGGAGAAAAAAACTATAAATGGTGTCTTGTATAAGTTATAATTTCAGTTGCTTTCAGTTCAGACTTGCTAAGTTTAACCTGTTAAATATATTGATTTTAATTTTAGTAGATAAAATTCTTTGCAAGGAAAAATGAAAGCAGTTTTTATGAATATAAACTATGAATATAATGTAAAGATAATGATAATGTGTACATGAAGACAAAATTCCAGATCACAAACACAGACAATGGCTACTTACATGATATTCACAAGAATTTAGCAAAAATTTATAAGATCCACTTAAAGGTATATGAGGTAAAATTTATTTGGACACATCCTCACATTATACTGAAAAAGTTCAGTATTTTGCTGTTATTTTAAAACAATTCAGTACATTTCAATTATCTTTCTATAATTCTGAATAGCATAATGAACATTTGACAAGTCTATATATGATATTACCTAGCATGAAGAATATTCAACATATCTTTCTATAATTCTGAATAGCATAATGAACGTTTGACAAGTCTATATATGATATTAGATAGCATGAAGAACATTCAGCATGTCTTTCTATAATTTTGGATAGCATGAAGAATATTCAACATGTCTTTCTATAATTTTGGATGGCATAATGAACATTTGACAAGTCTCTATATGATATTAGATAGCATGAAGAATATTCAACATGTCTTTCTATAATTTTGGATAGCATGAAGAATATTCAACAGGTCATTCTATAATAGAGACTTGTCAAATGTTCATTATGCTATCCAAAATTATAGAAAGACATGTTGAATATTCTTCATGCTATCCAAAATTATAGAAAGACATGTTGAATATTCTTCATGCTATCCAAAATTATAGAAAGACATGTTGAATATTCTTCATGCTATCTAAAATCATATATAGACTTGTCAAATGTTCATTATGCTATCCAAAATTATAGAAAGACATGTTGAATATTCTTCATGCTATCCAAAATTATAGAAAGTCATGTTGAATATTCTTCATGCTATCTAAAATCATATATAGACTTGTCAAATGTTCATTATGCTATCCAAAAATATAGAAGGACTTGTCAAATATTCATTATCAAAAACAAATACAGACATGTTGAACATTGTTCATGCTTTTATAAGTATATGCTCTTAAAGTAAGTGACAGAAAAAGAGTGAAGTTAACAAGCTTTGTTAAATTTAAGAAATAATTTATTTCGCTAGATTACAAAGTAAAGAAAAACTAAGCAAAGAAACTTACAGTATTGCAAATTCATTCCAAATTGTAATCCAAGAATTAAAACACAAATCCTATCATTGAAAAGTTCTAAGTGAATCACAGTTCAAATCCTGATGGAAATCCAAGACAGAAGGTGATGACGTAGGCAATAGTCAGCATTATACTGGTGTGTCAGCAGTCTCTTGTTGGCTCATGGAAAATGTTATTCCAATTTTTGAATTCTGTATAAATTCTGGCAAATATCTTTGTTTAAGGATTATCAGAGCACTTTAGTATTTCCAGGTAAAACAGTTGCATAAAATTCAACAATTTCAAAAAGATAAAAATTCATTCCCAAACTGGCCACAACATAAGCAACTTGACGTCTCAAGTGTTAAGACATGACTGAGAAAATACCTATAATTACATTTGTGTACAAGGTTCTTTAATAAGATCGACTGCTCCAGTGGCCTAGTGGTTAGAGCATCTGCCTCGGATGCGGGAGGTCCTGGGTTCGATCCCCGGTCGGGTCATACCAAAGACTTACAAATAACCTACTAACAGCTGCCTTGCTTGGCGCTCAGCATTAAGAGGTTAGTGTTATGACTGGTTGGCCTTGTGTCAGGATAACGTGACTTGGCGGGACATATGCTACACATCATTGGCATAATGCCCCAGTGCTGGACATGACTATAAACTGTCACACTGCAGACATCATAGCGATATGACTGAAATTTTTTTAAGGCTTCATTAAAAATCCAAAGCACACACACACACATTCATAGGTCATTATATTTCTTTTCTTCCTTAGGTAGTACTTGATATTAATGAGATTTATGTGGCATAATACATGGGATTTCATATACCATTGTGTTAAGCTATAATTGGAGAGGAATCAATTATTTTAATTATACATTAGAATTACAAAGTGCTCAGTGACTTTTTGGACTAAATTGCTACTTTAGTATTAATGTGAGTTCATTCAAAGACATTGGATTTTATTATTATATTACATCAAGACTACTGATACATTTAGTACATTTGAGATTATTGGATTTCATTCCGATTAAGATTTACTTTTGGACTTGTAATTGAACATTTAGAATTATTTGGGATTTAATTCACAATGCTGTGATCTTATGTGTTCTTGGCATCTAACTCAGGATCTCTTTTCGTCATTATATCCTTAATGATTTAGAGTGTGGGGACCTGTGTGCTCTAATATTTTAAACATTAAGTTGTCGTAGCAATCTAATGTTTATATCTAAATATAGACATACTTAAGTTCTGTCCCTCTTTCCAAGTCCTATGCTATAGTTTTGATACATGGCTTCTTGTTATTGTTGTCCGCTCTAATAATTCTAAACAGAAATCTGATACTGGTAATTGCTGATTGTGTGTTACATCATGCACCTCCTAAACCTTTTATACCTTGAACTTTTTCCCAAACTACAACCATTATGGTCATGAAACAGTGTCTTTAAATTTTCACTTTGCATTCTAGGGAAATAAGTTGTTTGTCATCTTTCTCTACACGGATATACCACACAGTAATTTGAGCAGGGAATGGGTACACAGGTAATTGGGTACTCGCCTGTTGATAATAAGCTAGGTAATAAATGAGCCACTGGGTTCCCGTTTACCATACTTTGTTTACAAGTTAACAATCCTTTGATTGAGCTGCGATTTTAATAAATGCATTTGTTCAGTGCCAAGTAGAATTATGTCACTTATAACATATGTTTCACCACAGTCTCGGCTTTTCTTCCACCTGCGGACTCCTTGAATGAGTCCTGAGTGATGCTTGCTCAATGACAAGTTACAGAGGGTGGTTATTTGATCTTGCCACACAACTGACATGTGACATGTGTTCAATTGCAACCTTCAATAGATTGTACAAACTGTATCATCAATGTAGTACCTACAGAACCCAAGCTCATTCTCTGCATAAGCACCTGCATATAATAGTGAGGCCCTGGAAAATGAACCAGACGATATTTATCATGACGATTTACTAGATGATAATGGAGGATTTCTGAACTTTATCAGATAATCAGGAGGACTTTTTGGATTTTGTACCAGATGACATTAGATATTGACATTTATAGGATACTGTGAAATAATAAAGTGTTGACTTAACTTTTAATGTTTATTTTTTTAAGACTCGAGGAAATAACATAGTTCTGGAAATTGTGAATTGGACCATTCTGATCTATTTCTGTACCTCAATATAATCTATCATGGAATTTATGTCAAGGAATGTAGATTTTAGTCGATTTAGTTAGAACAAATTGTAGGTTGTGAATTTATTTGTGACATATTTCATTAAATAATACATCTATATTTTACACGGTTTTGTTCATTTTCCTTTTTTGCTATCTATCAATACTGTTGGGTTTATTTATTTTTTCTAATATGCAACTCTAGATCACTTAAAATAAGTCACCTCTTCAGACTGATCTGATTTGTAAAATACACTGACTTGATCGCCTCATCCACGGAAAAAACGTTAGTGTAGCGTTTGTATCTACGTCAACTTAATGTTGCGTAAAGCTAACACTGAGTCATTGACTGTCTTCTTTTTATTCTTTGCATCATGAAATATTGGATAAATTGGCTGCGGACAGGGCCAGTAGTATTTCCAGGGTACTGCTACGGTGGGCATGTGTGATTTTTTGCCAACTTTCAGACACTGAATAAAATTAAAATAATATTACTCTTTCCTAATGCTACTGTTTAGTTATAACGACATAAGTGTTAAGATTTATGTTACTAAAGATCACGCCTGTTATATAATAACCATACTATGACAATTCATTCGTATTAATTAATAATTTATAATTTCAAGAGTAAACTTAAATTTTGACATAAATACATGTATAATAGCAATTTGTCGAATATTTAAGTTATTACTAGTATTTATGAACAACATAAAATGTTACTTAGTTAATATAGCACCTGTTCTAGACTTAAAATTCAAGCTGAAAAGTGGTGATACCCACGCCTTGTTGTGTACAGGCCCGATACCAATAAGTCATTTATCTCACTCAAAGCCCTTGCTGAATAGACATTCACAGCTGTAATGAAACCTTTTCTGGCAAGCATCATACAATGCCTGTATTTTGTTTCGCACAGCGTCGTGAGTGATACCTGAGTCTATTTTTCGCACCCTTTTTACATCAGCATCTCGAAATGTCCCTAAAATATCATAATTCGTTTTGTACAAAAAGTAATTAAACATGATTCATATTGACGTACACTACAACAACATTCGTTCGACACATGCTTAAATGACGAGTATTGTACTTGTAATCCACTGTGTTGGTCCTGAGTAATGGAGCAGTCCATGTTTGATGCTCCAAATATATTAAGCGTAGGCAACTACATTATGGCTGAAAACGACCAAATAGGAAAGCTGGTCACCAAAGAATAAACAAATCTTCGACATATCATAGGGGCAATAGAAAAATGTGATATAGACCCAACACACTATTGTAGCATGCATTCAATGAGAGTGTCAGACCCTATGTCCCTTCGAACGGTGTTGAAATATTTTGTACACGAAGGGAATTGGACGCGGATATCATTTACGATGCTGGGTATAATGAGCTATTGTTATGGAATCCTCTTTGCATTCTTAAAAGTACTGACATTGTAAAATGATGTTGGTGAAAGAATTTCGAGAGCGGTGTTCGAAAAAAAAATCTTAAGATTATGGTATCAACCAAATTTACTGCGTATTAAATACTTGTGGGTTAAACCAGTATCCCCAAATCTGTGTTGATACTAATAGAATATTTGTGGAGTTGATTGTTGTGTATTCATTAACATGTGTCATTTTGCAGCATGCTAATCTGTCCCGAACACATCAGCATGCGATTCTTCTTATCTAGTAAAAGCCGTATGACGTCATAAAATTTAAAATGTCCATATGACACAGGGTTGTGTTATTCTTCGCGAATTACACGCCATCAAACATAGGATCTAATCTAGAAATAGTCTTTACATCGACCAAAAGACTCCTCAATCGATGGATTCTCAAATTATGCAAGAACTGCTGATAAGCGTCTAAAATTCTGTAACGTCGCCCTCTTAGAAAGAGGGGTGGTTAATTGGGTTTGGCTGGCCTTACCCAGAGTATGACGTCCCTCGATATTATAGCCCAGCGGGAGTGAGAAAAGAATTAAATTTCAACAGAGAACTCAACGAGAATACTGGGAGGAAATAAAACAATACGAGCCCACTTCTGACAAGAAAATAGCAAATTTAATCAAAACAAATTGATAATGGCAATTCCAATTCAAGTTAGATTATGTCAATAGAATTTAAAAGGTGTGTCCAATTTGGATTTATTTCATCATCATAACGAGAGGTGAAAAGAGCGCAATGTCCACGATTGATTGCATCACCTTCCTGTCTGACCGTATATCAATGTCTCCTAGTCCATACTTCCTAAGCTCTATGTTCTGCTCCTTCATGGACTTCCTAGTCCCTTTATTCTGACCTCGTCCTTCTTTCTTTACTTCTGTCTTCGGACTGTCTCTTCTTTCTCCCAGAAAGCTCTTCCTTAAAGGACAAATTTACCCCATAATTTTGTATACCCCACTATCTACAGGTACATCCAATTCACTTACGTTATTCAGAGCATGTTGCTATCCACACACCGCGAAAACTCTGACTCAGTACGGTAGGACATTGACCTGGCTTCCAGTGGCAAGTCTTAAATTACCAAGTGCACGTCTACCAAATATTACCGTATTATTTTAAATATGCTACTTTATCGCAGCTTTCTTTCAGGATCTGGCACTAAACATGCCTTTCTTTTTACACGACGACAACCTGGTCCCTTCCTTGTTTCACGAGGAAAGCACTAATGTAGGTATGCTTCCCCGGAGTAGACTACGTTTCCTCTTCTAGGAAGTTTCCAGACTAAGAATTTCGACTAAGGTCGTCACTTTAAAATCAGATTGCTCTAAAGTGTACGCACTGATTTATTCTAACCAATTATAGCCAGTGGTCCGTCTTCTTTCCCAAAGAAATAATTCCTTTCATCAGGTTTAGACAGCTCAGCATCTGTGAACGACAGTGCATTACAATTTCCCTTGAAAATATGATGAGTGGATACAGGCTTCTACAAAACGGTTAGGGTTGGTAGCTTAAATGTTACTTTCTAAGGACCATGTTACGATACCCCGGTCAATTTCACTGGGTCGGAATTCTGTCCCTTTGAAATATACACTTACCGGGTGGAGGGAGATGAACAAAAAAAGGTCGAAGTGACCCTTCACAAAGACTTTTCAGGTTTACACGCGATAAGACTTTATTGCTCAATGCATTCAATTTTTAAATTTTCTGTAATTCATAATTCGACACTTCACAAATACTCATAGATGTTTTGTGCACAGGGGTGTCTGGAAACAAATTTCCTCGATTTTATTTAAATGGGAATTTAGAACCAAAAACCGTCTATCGGGATCAACACCGATTTGCTTTCTGAGGGGTGGGGGAGACTTTGATCTGCCCCGTTAAATGAATAATTTATTTGCTACTGTCAAAATACAATGAACAAATACCAATAAAATAGGTCAAACTTATTCAAAAGAAATGTCAAAAAACAAGCACAGATTAGAATTGGTCCATGAAAGATGCTAAAAGTGCAGAACCTCCACCATTCATTGTAATGAGTTTGAAAGTTGAAACTAGGACTTCACTGAAAACACGTACTGCTGGTATAGTTTTCACTAGAGACTTATTCATTTAACACTTGCGGGAACGTCCGTGAACCATCCAATCTAGGATATCACTGCGTATGCCTTTGTGTTTATAACGTTAATTTCTTTGGAAACAAATGTATTCAATTACGTAAACAATAATTTCAATTCAATCTGATGAAGTTATACAGATTAATAGAGAATAGATTTTACGTGTTAGTGTTGCTGCTTTTTATATTTAGAATATACACAATAGAATACAATATAAACCATCAAAATGTAATGCTTGTGGTATATCAAGAATTCGTGATTTGAAGAAGCACATGAGAATGCGTAATAAAGCTTTACCATTTAAAGATAAATGTGTGATTAATGGCTTGGAAGAAGTAGGACATATGAACTACAGTTAAAACAGACCCAAGTCAAAATGTACCTTGACCGAATCGTGTCCATATAAAAACGTACCTATGACTGTCGAAACGTACCCGAGTCAAAACTTATCATTAAAATCAACACCTAACCATCCCCAAATTTAACCTAGTTTGACATATTTTACAAAATGAATTAAATGTTTTGTTTTGCACACTCACAGAGTAACATACACTCAGACACACACACGTGTGTGTGTGTGTATATATATATATATATATATATATATATATATATATATATATATATATATATATATAATTTGAGCCATTTTTCACTATCACCCGATGCTTTTTGCGTGTCATCGGCTACAGTCATCATTGATAATTTTCTTCTGCATGTCTGTCTTTTAAACACAAGCGATTTAAAACGAGCATCATACAGAATGTATCTGCAATAAAACCCACTTATTCCTACAAGCGTTTGCATTAATCAAACGAGGTGCACCTGCTATAATCTAACTAAATAGAGATTAACTTTGGCAACTATTGATACTGAGCAGGAATTACACGATGCTCTCGTTATTACAATTTTTCACCAAGTTCATTGCTTTGATCTTTGTGATAATGCCATTTATTAGTTTTATCGGCACTGTATGGCAACTAGATGAACAAAGCAAGAAAGTACGTAGGTACTATAATCAATATCAAGTGGCCTTACTACTATCGATCAGCTTTTAAGAACTTGTGGACATGTATGCATGTTCAAAAGAATGACTGATTTTTTTTGGCTAAAGATAGATTCAATGTTGCTTTTGATTACGTTTGATAAAGAGAGCCCTTTAATTGATTAAGTGTTGAATAACTCTACACCATAATATTGGATTGTACTTTGCAAAACAAATCAGTCTGTAAATGATGTAAAATAAAGATAATAAATTGGATTGATGGATTGGTCGATAAGATATACATCTGACAGACATCACGAATATGCCTATGTATTGTAACATATCGTAATTTAGCTCTTTGACAGAATGCGGTATTATAGCATCAGCTGATATCTGATTCCACTGAGTCATTGAGCTTAATAATTGGTAACCAACACTCTAAAAAATACACTATAAATGTACAAACAGATCATTTGAATTGTTTGCACATTTGATCTTAACAAGTACATTGGGTATGACCCACTTATGCAAATTTTCATTCTTGGTTACAAGTTTTGGGGATCAGAGTTTCACATTTAGTTGATGATATAGGATTTATTGGTACTTGTAGTTGATCTGTGTGACAATATTTGGCTGTATTCACTTTCAATATCCAAAAATGTTATTTCCCTCATGAATAAGATTCCTTAAAGTAATACATTTTAATTTAGTACATTGGCTCTTGACTTCCATGTATACTAATATATACTAATATTTTTACTAATGATCACACCGCACTGCCTCAACATTGCTTTAAACTGTATGATACATAGACTACCTATTTAGTTATTTAACCTGTAAATGGTCAAATATGCTTCTAGAAACCTCATATATTTTTAGGATGAATTTATCACTTTTATTCATTGCCATTACTTTACATTTCTGAGTGTCACTCTATTATTGTTTCCTCATGCTTGCAACCTTTGGGTTATTTAGAAATCATATCTAACACATTTTAACTTCATTTATGTACATAATACTATTTTCTAGAATTAAGTTTAACATGTTATATCTTTTCAGATCTAGCCTGATATCTTGAACAAAATGTTTGAGTTGGATCAGCTTGGAAGCTCTCCAGTAGTACGGTGGTGATAGCAAGATTTCACAAGGACATGTGCAGTTTACTGCCGTAAGTGACTACGATTACTTCATATCACCACACTGATATGTAGCACTTCAAAGACATGGCGCAGGTCTTTATGAGAGAGATTAGCACCATTGTTCAGTGGGATAGAGCCCCCCCCCCCCGAAACTATTTTCCTATCCCATTGCAACCTTTTGTAGTTATCGACAATGAAATGGAATGCATTTTTGCTGTAAAACATGTAAGTGGTCCCACCAGAACATTAAATCTGTGTGCGCTATTAGTAATAGAAACAACTGCCTAAGTAACTGACACAATAAATGTGGAACATGGCACATGTGATTGTTATTTTAGTGTGTACACCTATATACCTCTGGACAGGCATATTTCTGATTGCTGCCAAAATCGCTATGAGCTATTGTGATTCACTACCCCTGGAAAAATTGTTTCAGTTATACAGACCCAAACTACCATTTCTTTAAAATACCATACATTAGTCAACTTTGCTGTCTATAAAATTTGTTAAACTGAGTTATAAAACTTGTATGAAAATATAATTTTTTAATAAATTTAGTTTTTAAAATTTAAATGTTTATTTCAATTTCCATTAAAATTTATATGATCAATATTTTAAATTTAAAAAATTATTTTCAGACAGGCTTTATCTTGTATTACAATTAGGTTTTTCCTGCATTGAGCAATTTATATAATTAAGGAAGATGTAGCAAATTTAGTTTGGGTTTCTGAAGAGCACTTGGACCAAACTTTGAACCCTGTGGAACACCAGCACTCCAAACTTTCTGACAGATGTCATATGTCTTGTTTGCAAAGTTATTAAAAAAAAACTTCATGTATAAAATTGAAATAGGTGTGGCATGCAAATATAAATGTTTGACTAAAATTGGCCATAATAAATTGGGCTGTCAGGAATCAGGTCACAATTAATAGTTCCGGTTTAGTACTCACAAATGTAATTTTAGTCTATTTTTAGAAAAAAATTCCTCTCATTTTGTTGGTGATAGAAGAGTTAAATTTCTGCAATTTTGATGGGGATTAAAAGGTAATTGTTTATTCTTGACAATACGAGCTCAGTGTGTGGTTGTCCGTGTGTATTGCGGCGACAGTGGACAGTGAATAATAAGGCCTTGGTGACGCTCCTGAAGTGAAGTATGTGTTCTGTTTACATACCGCTCTGATTACAGTCCAGACTCAAAAAATGCATGTGAATCTTTGACCAGAACGTCGCCGTGAAGCCCTCATTCAAGACATTCTAGATTAAGTTATGATTTGCTTTAGTTGTCACACATTGGAAAGGTCAGTACTGAGAAACATATGTAGAGAATATTTGAGAAAATTAATTGTGTTCTATGTCCAAAAGGGAATGTAAAGACGTTTACGTTTGAAGATTGGGATAAAATATTTGCATGTAGTGTTGGGCCCCTATTTATCTAAGTACATTTGGATTTTGGTATGCTTAGAATTGGATACATATTTTTGGTGTTCTAGAAGCGGTACTATATGGTAATATAGAATTTCCTACTTCTGAATCAGCAACTTTGAGATCTGAGATAAGGCTGACGTATAGGATGCCAGATGTAGGACTGACTAGCAAGTCGCTTATAGCAGTGCTGTCCAAACCTTTTGACACCATGGGCCACTGAAAAATGTTTTCTTCAAGCCGATGGATGCAGCAGAAAACTGAAAGCAACGACTATATAGGTGCTCAAGCTCTGACTGGCCATTTAAAATCAGCACGCGGGCCACATGCGGCCAACGGGCCGCGGGTTGGACAGCACTGGCTTATGGTATGTATGCTGTGGAATAAGCAAGTGTTTATGGAAACAGGTCCTTTCCTTTTTCATTACAAAATCCAAACATTGCAATGGCTACATCGTTATACATGAACAAAGCTGGCGATAAAAAGGGAATAATAAGGACAGTTGTGTCATTCTACTCAGAGAATTATTACAGACCTGCTATCACGTTTACATTTGTAATGTAAGTCTACATCTTAGATAATGGCAGAAAGTTTGCCCATTTTCCCGCCTTGTGTCGACGTATGCTCCTTTTACACTATGCAGGAGAGGAAGAAAACGATATTTTCAAAACTCTCCAGGAGACCGGAGAAAAATATTGAACCGCCGGAGAGTGACAAAGTATGGTTTTCTGGTATTGACAAACAAGTGGAGGATTACTGTCAAAATTGTATACGATGCCATTTATCAAAGACAAAGCAAATGATGGAGGCTCTGAACATGACAGTTGTACCATCCAGCCCTTGATGTCAGATTAGCATGGACTTCCATGGACGTCTTCCATCCAAAGTCTACTTAATGGCACTTGTTGATGACTCCTCAAGGTACCAAGTCGTAGAAATTATTGACTCAACATCCGTCATTCCGCAACCTGAGAAAATATTTTAAATGTTCGGAATGCCAGAAGTTGTAAAAACGGATAATGAATCTCCATTCAATGCACAATAGTTAAAACAAATTTCAGAATATCTTTGAGTTAAGCATAGGAAAATAAAACCGCTATGGCCTCAAGCAAACAATGAAGCAGAAACGAGAAAAGACATTAAAGCAGCTGATGCAGAACATAAAAGATGGAAACAGGCTATATACAACAGTTTACACAATTAGAGAGCCACACGTCATGCAAGAACCTACAAATATCCTGTGGAGATACTACGTCGACGAAAATGAGAACTAAACTGCCAAGTATTGTTAGAAGTATATGCTCTTGAAAAAAGAACAAATGAGTGAATGACAGCAAGGTTTGCAAACTTTATGAAATAAATTATTTCCCGAAAATACAAAGTGAAAATGAGAAAAAAGAATTGACGGTAATGCGAATTAAATCCATAAAAAAATCCAAAAATTACAGAAATAAGTCATAAAATTATGAAGTCCGGATTGAAATTAAGGACAAGTCTCAAAGAGATCTAAAACTGAAGGCGATGACTTGTCTGTTACAACTTATCGAGTGCTGATTTTTCAACAGTATTTTGTTGAATGACAGTGATATTATTCCATGTTTGAATGTACTATGTATTACACTGAATGTCTTTACCCAATTATTTCATCAGAACACTTTGGTATTTCCTGAGAAAATATTCACTTAAATTCAATAAGTTAAAGAAAATAAAATTCAGCCCATACCGGCCACATATAGTATAACTTGAAAGTGCTACACGTTAAAGTACAAATGACCAAGTCCTCACAATTACAAGATTATATAGTTCTCTACTTGACCTGAGGTTACAATTAGCATTTTTATTTTAGAAAAACAAATGGAGAATAACTTTCTAGAATGATCCTGATGTTTACACCATCAATACCATAACTTGTAAAATTCACTTAGAAAATCAAAACCCCTGACCCAAATCAACGTATTTACTTCTTCCGTTATTAATCATCCTGATATTAAGCCCATAAACATAGAGAATAATTTAGCTATTTCTTAGTTGTTGACATAAAATGAAATTAAAACAATTAAAAAAGTCAATCAGGTCAAGCAGAAATGTACTCAGTTTTGGACAAGGTCAAGTCCAGCATCCTTTCTGCAGTACTTTGACATGTAATAAAATTATATTTTTTTAACCTGGCAAACAATTAATTAAATTATATTTACATGGCAGTATAGAAATCACATCAGACTAAATTAGGTAAACCGGTACTGAGAAAAAGTTAGAGTTGAGGAACTAACTTATCGAACTAGAAAAGTTAAGAAGTAAAATTACAAAGTTGACGATTGCTGTAGAAAAGCAAGAAGACGGAAACAAATCATCAACTCCATTCTACCCCAAACCATATCGAGTTTTCAATAAAGAGGGATCAATGATAACAAGTAGCAGACAAAACCATTCGATTACGTGAACTTCGTCATTCTTGAAGACATCAGACTAAACATTAAGAAGATCATCATGATTCAGAAAACCAGCAAACTACCTGAAGAATTATGTGCGCAAAAACAAAAGGCCGAACTTTTAAAAGTTTTACCGCAGTTATTGTTTATGTTTAACTTATAAATCGTGCAGTATTTTATAACGTAAACTGTTGTTTATATTTTTAGATAGTTAATAATAATAATAATAATAAGGAACATTTAGAGTCCTTGAATATGGACTGATTGTTCTAGATGCCTAGCAACATGATTTGTCACATGCTAAGATATCTTTTTTACAACAAGAAATTAAATTATATTCGATCAATATTTAGTATAAAAGAATATAAACGTACTTTGAGTTCGGTTAGGAAGTCTAAATCTGGCTCTAACGTAGAATGCATGGAATTTAAATTTAAATTTAAATAGAAGAACGTACTGAAACTAAGAATACTTGAACTTATGAAAAACATTAGAGACAAATTAAAAGAAAAGAATTGCAGATGAATTACAAAAGGAAGAAATGAAAATGCAGGAAACAGAGAGATGCAAATGCGAGCAAAAGAAAGAGAGATATGCATCCATATAAAGAAGAAAGAGATGCAGATGAAATTGGAAAATGAAGGAATGCAAATTGAAATTGCTCATGCAAAAAGAAGAAAGAGAGACGGAAAACTAAAATTAAAGACGTAAAACTGAGAAGGAGAACATTTTTTCTCATTTTAAAAGAATAGTCGAGAATTTAAAATGGTCAAGAGAATGGACCTTTTAAATATTATAGAGTGCACTTATTGGCAAGGCTCGTGAAGTTCATACTTCACAATCAATAGAAGCAAGGGCTGTTTATAGTTTGGCCAAGGAAAGTATATTGTAGGACCATGAAATGTTACGTTAGTCATATCGATAAGTTTTATGAATTGTAAAAATGAAAACATCCAAATCCATGTCGGATTGTATGGGTGAAGTATCTATTTTTGACAAGTGATGTGCGTCTAAGCAGATTAATAAAGACGTTGAAAATTTAGACAACTCATCAGTAGAAACATAAAGAGCTGCGTACGCAGTGCCATCAAATATTACATTGATAAACATAAGATGGATACCTTAATAAACGTTGCTCGTACAGCTGACAAATATTCTTTGGCTCACAAAATGACATTTATCAATACGTTGTCCTCTCAACAAATGGTTAGTAAGAAACTAACTTAGTCTTAAGCGAGAACTTTGAAAGTTTTACTCGGTACAGCTAATACAAATCACGTTTCTGATAAGACTGAACAGAGATTCTCATCACTGCCTACTTGCACTTAGTGAAAGAGAATGGTACACGTTATTTCTGATTCTTTAATGGTACAAAGTAAGGTAAAGAAGTAACGCAGTAGTTCCCAGTCTGATTTCTATTACGAATAATTATGGTGCATTCATGTCGAATAGTTCGATATCTCTTATTAGTGATTTGACCAATCCTACACCTCTTAAAATACTAAGGGAAACGAGATTCTCAGAGTCTTTTATTATTGTGTGCTTTGTCTTTGCTTGAGAAGTAGTCTTTTGAATAGGTTCTTGTTGAGGAAATGACTTTCTATTTTCTTCAAATTCTTTCTCACAATTTTGATTTGTCATGAGACTTATTTCTGGACCAGTGACCGTCGGTTCGGTGAATTCTTTTCGCATTGAGTGTGTTCCTTTATTGCTGTACAAAAAACACAATGTAGATCTTGTCACACTTGTCAAATAGCAGGATAGCCAAACCAAATGATATCTAACCCTTATTTACAACCGATTCCTGCATTTGACGAACTTTTCGTAGACAAATTGCAGATTGCACGGGTTCATTACCTAAGACCAAGTCAAACAACCAATATTTGTTGGAAAAAGACTTGATTGTGTCTTGGATTTTACATACAAACGATTGAAAGCTTGTCAAATGGCAATAAATAATCTTCGATCTACCCAATCACAGATGAAATTAAGGTATGACAGAAATGCAAAGACAATAACTCTTCAACCTGGTGATACAATCTAGCTCTTTTGCCCATACTTCAAAATCATCTACAGGCTAGATAATAAGGTCTCTCACACTTACAAACGCAAGTAATTAAATTATATCATCGATACTCCTGGGAGGCGGAAACAGACACAACTCTGCCATATCAATATGTTAAAGGAGTTTGTTCATCGAGAAAGCTCTAACAATCAAAGAATAAAATTAGTTGTTCCTGTTCCACACAGTAACGATTTAAATGATGACGTACAATGGAAATCTAATGACTTTAGTTCAACCAGTCTTCAAAATGTTGAAATATTAAAGAGTCTGGGAAATAAACCTGCACATCTGTAGCCACGGGAAAATAATGAGTTGAAGCAGTTCATATTTGAATATGCGCACTTGTTTCCATATGTTCAAAATCTAAAAACACTTCTACCTTGATGGTTAAATTGTAGATTCTAAACCTATAAAATCGCACCCTTACACGATGAATCCTCTAAAGCAGGAATGTTTGAAGAAGGGGATTAAATATTTGTTGAGAATTACTTGCTGAACGAAGCAAAGGTAACTAGAGTTTGTTGCGTATTCGTGTGCCGAAACCAGACAATTTTTTATGTATGTGTTTTGACTGCAAAATACGTTTTGAAACAAATGCCATATTTATTCCCAGATGAATGTAATTCCATTATCCACATCTTGGTCATGCTAAATATCGATTACACCTACACCATTTCCACGCTGAAGTTACCTGTAGTCAGGCTCGCCGTAAGCATTGCTAGTCGTTGCGGAGTTCAAATATGTATTGATAGCAATTGATACAAGTTCCATTTGTTTTTAAACGTCCGTCACCAACGACGGCATCGATGTAATTTTGTGGGTTGTTTTGACTTGGTCCTATTTTGTCGTGTCATTGATTCCTTACTCAAATCGTCTTAACTAAGGAAAATATTTTGCGACTTTCTAATTTGTTTTGATTTAACAGTGGTCTCATCGATAATATTACTTAACCTTTTAAGCTTGCTTTCTTAAATCTTTCAGCCCCTCTCCTTTTGACGCTCTTTAAAGTCATCTTATCTGAGTTTTCTTTGAGACATTTTTATCGATGTAGTTCTTGAAGCCTCTAGTCCATTGCTTATTCTCTGATTCCTTTTTGATCAAAAGTAATTAGGATTTTTAACACTCCGTGCGTCTTGCACACTGCGTACTCGATGACACGTCGGTGACGGAAGAAACAAACTGAAAAAAGCACGTCTACGCATCTTTGGCAAGTTCTCTGCATGGCGATTAAAACGACCACTTGTAGTGATCGAGTAAAATTGAAGCGATGTTGCGATTATCTAAAGCGTTAAAAAGCACACAAAAATCCTTTATTCCTGCGGAGGTATTTCGGTGCATCGTAATACGATTAAACCAGACAAATCGGTTGCCTGTATTGTTGCGCGATAACGAGAAGTAGCCGCTGATTTTTTTCATGTTCTAACTGTCAATTTTAATGTAGATAAGTACTTTGATCTGATGTGATTCATTGTAGAGACCTCCACTAGTACTGCAACATGGGGTTCAACGATTTTTAATGATATCGTCTTGTGCTGGGGTCAAGGAGTTAAACGTTTCTTTGAAATTTGATAGCGTCTTCTATTTGGTCTGGTTTATATTAAGTGTGTATAACGTCATGATATGGTATTTCAGACCCTTATTCAATAGCAAGTCTATCAGCAAATTAGTTTATCTCGACCGGTAGGTCCAGCAATCATCTAATAACAATCCGTTAACAAATACACGTGAAGCAGTTTAGTCACTTATTCGAATCGAAATTGATGATGTTCATTTCACTTTTACTTAATCCGAGGGACGATACATTATATGGAACTGGTGAAAGTAAAGATGAGTTATTTCGCATTTGGTACCATGATAGGCGGGAATACCGATCCCAAGACTTCAGGAGATGCAAGAAACCAAGGCGACAAATCCGGAGACACCATGACCGGTAATCTTAACAAGAGCAGACACGTTCTCGGTAACCACGTAAGTGATGGCAATAACTATGTTCCGAAGTGGTATAAAGTAAAATCATACGCCGTAAAGAAATTAAATAAATCTGGTGGGGCGATGATAGAAGCTATCAACATAAACCCACAATCGCTATTCATCAGCATCTTAAACTTGGAACGATTTAGACATGGCACTAAAATTACATGTGGGTGGCGATATGGCTATAGCTGTCAATTAAGATCGCAGCTGGTGATATCAATTTAAATATTATATTCGTGTACGCTCGTGATGACTTCTTCGAGTTTTGGTATGACGTTAGACCCAGACGTGAGGAAAGTAGACTTTAAACCTCACTTCGATGCGAACAACGCTTTAGTCATCGAGATGGTTTACTGTGCACCGCAGCATTTCATCGTATTTAGAAATATCAACGGAGGGTATAGTGTGCTATAGATACTGTTTAAAGCCCTCGAGGGTCTTAGGATCAAAATATTAGATTCCCAAACGGTAATTGGTGTTGACAAGTATAACCTGGCCATGTCGCAGGATTTGTAAATGACAAACAAACAGATGCTCGAGTTGCACTACAATAACACCCCGTCGATGATTACCAGGCCGCGTGTTGCTAAATGATGAAATATTAGCCAGTGGATAAAATTAGCAGTATCATGATGGGCAACTTAAACAACGTCGGACTGATGTTTAATATAATTGAAACTATGTCTATAAATGGAAACTCGATTTCTTCCATTGTTTCAAGATCAATTGCAATCACAGCATTTGCAGAATCAAAGTGTTTACTATGATCGCTCCGAGAATATTTCCGTTGTGTGACTAAATTAAGATTATCAAGACGGTTGTCAAGTTTATTGCTTTGGTGCTGATCAACGAAAAGTTCAACTGCCATTATTCTGCCATGTGATTCAATACAAAATAATGTCGCCTAATACTTTTGTGCTCTATGTTAGATTCTGGATACAGTGTTCTCAAACAATATGTATTTATTTTGTCCAGTGCTAACAATTTATTTGGTACATAACTCACTTCTCCATGGTCTTTAGGGTCGTAGCAATTAAAGATAGGATGCGTGCGCCACTGAACCTTTACTGCCTATATATTTATACACATAATAACCCACTTGTTTAAATGGTTGTATCTTATTTATAATCGTCAGCACGGCCCCTCGATAGCATCACGATAACTATTGATGCGGTTGTCGTGATGATAGTTTCTCACAGTAAATATAAACGGAAAATATGTCTCAACCGATCGTTGCCCGATAAAGTTGAATGCTTTGTTCCCATTTCTGTCTAGGACGTTTCCAAGACAAAATCTCCCTTCGTGTTTCCTTTAGGCAACGATGTCATGTGCACCTCATGCACATCATTATTGTTTATTGTCTAAATTAGACTCTAAACGTAAGATCATATTAGAGTACCAGGTTAATGTAATCTACAGAGAGATTTAAAGCAATCAATCCTGATAAATATGGACGGACCATCGACAAAAGCAGTTGACTGATATTCCCTTAGAATACAAATGTTGATGTCCAGAATATAACTTGCATATGAACAGAATGGACTCACTTGATGATCTTAAAACACTGTTACTTTTAGAAGTCTGCGATATTGAAAAAATCGCTTCCTAAAATAAGTAATATTAAGGTCCTCTCCGACAATTTGTTATTAGAGCCTCTGCCTCGGATGCGGAAGGTCGCGGGTTTGAACTCTGTCCGAATAATACCAAAGACTTTAAAGTTAATGTTACCCCCTGCGGGTACGGGGTTGTAGAATTAGCCCGACGTGCCTCGCTATGTGTCGTAAAAGGCGACTAAGTAGAGGCAACCTTTTTGCCATGGGTTACGTCCCGTGTCTGGGGAGGAAAGGATCCTGGTAGTTGAGCAGAGGCTTTCCATGCAGTACACTACTTTGGCCTCTACTTCTCTTAGACGGGTGGTCGCGATGGGCCCGGTTCCGACAAATCGGCTGGTCACGCCGAGCCCTAGGAAGTCTTTATTTACTCTCTCACCTTCTTTGTCTGTCTCCTTGTATCTCTCTTGATACCACGATTGCCCCTATATTATATTCCTTTATCTTTCCCTTTACCAAGTCTTAGAAGACTTCCTAGAAGGCGGTGGCTTAACGGGTCAATCGGGGGGTAATTTTACCGACCTTAGAAATTGGAGACTTCAGGGTCAATCAAAGGTAATTTTATCAACTGAGTATGGCATATGTGTATCCCTGGCACTTGAAAAGTGTCCCCTTGTTGGGCTCCTTGGTGGGTGGGGAGCACGGGTGCTGAATTTTATTTAAGCCAAGATTGAAAATTCAAAATAAAATCAAAATAAAACATCGAAACCCTTATCAGAGTCTGACGAGGAACCATGTAGTGTGGAGTCATTTCCACGCTTCATGGTCATACAGTCCAAAGATGCCACAAAACCGCTTGCCGCACTATCTCCATTTGTCATCGAAAAGACTATCACAGGTTCGATTGGCACACCTAAAAGAGTTAAAAGTTGAAATCGGGTATTCCTCTTATTGAGTGTGAGCGACGAGGTCAATCAGACAATATCAGGAAAATGAAAACGTCCTTTGATATCCCAGTGACCTCATTCGCTCACACCACACTAAATACGTCCAAAGGCGTGATTCGCTGTCGTGACTTGGCTGGAGTCACCGACGCTGATATCATCGAAGGAATGAAAGGTGAAGGTGTCACTGCAGTCCGACGAATACGTATTAAACGTAATAACAATCTGCAGGACACCAACACCATTGTACTCACCTTCAACAGGCCAACTGTACCCAAAGTGGTAAAAGTTGGCTTTTTGCAACTAAAGGTAGAGATTTACATTCCCAACCCCCTTCGGTGTTATAAGTGTCAAAAATACGGCCATCACGAAGATCGCTGCTCCAAGAGCCAAATATGTGGCCGATGCGGAGATAATGCTCATCAGGAATCTGATTGCAGAGCAACTCCGCATTGTGTCAACTGCGGAAAAGAGCACCACGCAAATTCCAAGGATTGCGATACCTGGAAACAGGAGAAGGAAATTCAGGGGGTAAAATACACAAATAATATTCCCCATCCAGAAGCCAGAAAACCTGTACAGGCAAAAACAGCCCATCCTGGCCCATCCTTCTCCACTGTAGTGAAGAACTATCCTAAAATAACGAAGGACGCTCAAACACAAACAGAAGCACCCGATTCAACACAAAATTCAAACACCCCCCCCCCCATTACAAAGCACAGAAAAACACGGCATCTACTCAGACTACATTTATTAATACCCAACCACCGAAATCACCAAAAAGTAAAAAATCTCATGGAAACAGACAACAAAAGGGGTCAGATGACTCCATCAAACTATATAACAGGTTTGGAGACATTGAGAGCATAAATGCATAAGAAACTGCTCTATGCGCTCAAGGTAGCTCCAGACCTAACAGCAAAAAATTCACCACCGTACTTCCTCCAGAGAAATAACCAAACAAATTCCCTCTGCGAAAGGTCTAACCTAACTCCACAATCTTTAATTTAAATTTATAATGAAAAACACCATCATACAATGGAATTGTCGAGGACTTAAAGCAAATTACAATGATATTCTCCTGCTTTTAAACGAACATGATCCAGCGGTACTGTGCCTTCAAGAAACATTCTTGAAAGATACGGACGATATCACATTTAAAAACTACGCCCTGTTTAACACCTGCTCTCCAAATGTTGATAGGGCATCAGGAGGAGTTTCTGTTATTGTGAACAACAGAGCTCCTCACAGCTTCATTCATTTAAACACCAAATTACAAGCCATTGCTGTAAGCGTCACTCTACATCGAGTGATTACATTTTGCTCTATTTATTTAGCACAAAACACTAACCTAGTACCAAAAGAACCCGACAATCTTGTTCAACAGCTTGCCGCACCCTTTGTTTTACTCGGGGATTTTAATGCCCATAACATTTTATGGGGATCAAATTATATAAGTGACAGAGGTTACAAAGTTGAAGACTTGATTTCTAGACACGATCTGTGTCTATATAATACCAAAACACCAACATATTTACACCCAGGCACGGGTACATACACATGCATCGATTTGACAATTTGTTCTCCTTCGCTGCTTTTGGACTATGAATGGAAGGTCGCTGATGACCTTCACAGCAGCAATCACTTCCCAATCTCCCTTGTAAATAATAACTCTACAATTGATGAAGTAATTCTACAATGGAATTTAAAGAAGGCCGACTAGGCCAGGTTCGAAACACTCTGTAAAACTAGGCTGAATGAGGATCCAATTTTCAATGTTACCGACCCCATGCAGCATTTTATATCTATTTTAACAGACATTGCAGAAGAATCTATCCCCAAGTCCTCAACAAACTGTAAAAGAACCCTAAAACCTTGGCTCACTAAGGAATGTAAGGAAGCCATACGGCAACGCCGAAAAGCCTTGAAAAATTGTAACAATCATCCGACGCCCGAAAATTTAAGTAAATATAGTATTCTCCGGGCCAAAGCTCGCCGCACAATCAAAGAAAGTAAACAAGCATCACGGATGAAATATGTTTCCTCTTTAAACTCTCGTTCCTCAATTAAGAAAGTCTGGGACACGATCCGTAAAAAAAAAAACGGAAAGAGAAAACACAATTCTTTCCGACATCTGAAACTGAACAATAACAATTTTAGCTCAAAACGTGACATAGCACATGTTCTTGCTGATACATTCTCTAAATATTCCTCATCATCTAATTATTCCGAAGCCTTCCAAATATTGAAAACTCAAAAAGAAATGTCACGTTTAAAATTCACATCCAACAACTCAGAAAGCTACAACCAACTGTTTTCACTTTTAGAACTTATGGTGGCTTTACACAAGGCCCATGATACTTCCGCTGGGCCTGACAAAATACATTACCCAGATTTTAAAACATCTTCCAGAATCATCTTTAATATCTCTTTTGAAACTCTTCAATGATTTATGGATTACTGGTAACCTACCTAAAATATGGAAAGAAGCAACAGTAATACCAGTTCCCAAACCCGGTAAAGATAGTGAAGATCCTACCAACTATCGACAAATTGCACTCACAAGCTGCATGTGCAAAACAATGGAACGAATGATCAATTCTCGGCTTGTATGGTACCTGGAAACTAACAATTTAATATCTCCTTTCCAAAGTGGCTTTCGTTATGGACGGAGCACCAACGATCATCTGGTTAGACTAGAAACATTCATTCGCGATGCATTTATCAAGAAAGATCATTTAGTAGCGGTTTTCTTTGATTTAGAAAAGGCCTATGACACAACATGGAAGTACGGGATACTAAAAGACCTGCACGATCTAGGTCTAAAAGGCGATCTGCCTTCTTTTCCATATCCAACTTCCTCTCAGGCAGAGAATTCAAGGTACGAGTGGGCTCTACTCTCTCAGATTTGCACGAGCAAGAGATGGGTGTGCTCCAGGGCAGTATTTTATCTGTGACACTTTTCAATATCAAAATTAATAACATCACCAAGTGTTTGACTCCTCGTGTGGATTACTCACTATATGTCGATGATTTTCTCATATGTTATCGGTCAAAGCACATGCATACAATTGAAAGACAACTACAGCAAAATATCAACAAGATTCAAAATTGGGCTAGTACGAACGGTTTCGAATTCTCGAAATCAAAAACGGTATGTATGCATTTCTGTCAATTACGTGGATACCACGATGAACCTAAACTCACGCTGGACGGAACACCTATTCCAGTTGTTGAGGAAACAAAATTTTTGGGTATTATATTTGACAGAAAACTGACTTTTATTCCATACCTAAAAAACTTGAAAGCCAAATGCTTAAAAACACTTGACCTACTTAAAGTAGTAGCGCACACTGATTGGGTTGCTGATAGAAAAGTCATCCTGAATTTATACAGAACGTTTATTCGCTCCAAACTAGACTATGGTTGCGTTGTGTATGGTTCAGCCAGAAAGTCATATCTTAAAATGCTTGATCCAATTCATCATCAGGGAATAAGACTGGCTCTGGGAGCATTTAAAACATCCCCGTGTGAAAGCCTTCTAGCTGAGGCGAATGAACCACCGTTATCGGATCGTAGAGAAATGCTTTCCGCACAGTATGCTCTCAAATTAAAATCAAACCCTCTGAATCCTGCTTTTTTGGCTGTTTTTCAACCCAAATACAAAACTTTATACGAAAATAAACCAAACGCCATACCTTCCTTTGGCATTAGAATATCATCCAGCCTTGACACTACAAATATACATCTTTCTAAAATTCAGAAGACGTCTATCTCCGAAACACCACCCTGGCTAATTAAACAACCAAAAGTACGTTTTACGCTACACGATGGAAAAAAATCCGAAACAAACTCTTCTATCTTCCACAACTCTTATCATGAACTCCTCACCGAATTTAAAAACTACACCAGAATTTACACTGATGGATCAAAGGATGAGGAAAAGGCTGCTGCAGCCTTTGTTTGTGGAAATCACACAACGCAAGTTCGCTTACCAAATGGAGCATCAATTTTTACAGCCGAAATCAGAGCAATAGACCTTGCTCTGCAACATTTAGGAAACAAACATATTTTAAACAGTATCATCTTCTCCGACTCGCTATCAGTACTCCAGTCTCTACACAATAGAAAACTGGAGAACCCATTATTAAAAAACATACTCGTCAAAAATACCGAGATGAGTGTCTCCCACAATATAATATACTGTTGGTTACCTAGCCACATTGGTATTAAAGGTAGCGAAAAAGCAGATCGCGCTGCTAAAATGGCCCTTACTCAAGAACCATCTGATTTTAAAATACCGTATACTGATTTTAAACCTTGCATCAGAAAGTTCTTTCGTCAGAAGTGGCAGGCATCATAGAATGATGCCGTGAGTAACAAACTTCATGCAATCAAGCCAACTCTAGGAGAATGGACTCCTTCCTACAGAACCATGCGTAGGGAGGAGGTAGTCATTGCAAGAATCCGAATTGGTCATTCTTATATCACCCACACCCACATACTAAAAGGTGAAGACCACCAGAGTGCGTTTCTTGCAATGAACCCATTCACTGTCAAGCACTTCATGATAGAGTGCTATGACCTGCAACCTACGCGCGATCGTTATTATATTGTGCATGACATGAAAGAACTTTTTGATACTATAAACATCACTCGTATTATAGAGTTCCTGAAAGCCGTAAATATTTACTCAAAACTCTGACTTTTATGCTATCACCTTGTGCAGTTTTATGCAATATATGTGCCGTCCCATTTTAATACCTTTTCATCCTTATTGATTAACATAGAACATTTACATCTCCCGTTGATCGGGAAGCTTTATTTTGCACCGTTAACATCTTACCGTTTTTAATTTCAACCAATTCTTCTTTTATATCGCTGGTCGATATAGGACCTATATAATTTTTTAAAAAATATACAAATTACATTTTGTTTGGCGCTAAATAGCCTAATAGTGCTGATGCGCCGTTACAAAAATCAATCGATCAATCAATCATAAAGTTAATGTTAGTACTGGTCGGCCTGGCGTCATGATATAATGACTGGATGGGACATGATACATGTCTGCAGCATGATGCCCCAGTGCTATTACATCACTATAAACTGTCACACTGCAGATAACATAGCAATATGACAGACAAAAATTGAAAGCTACGTTAAAAACCCAAAACACACACACATACACACACACACACACACACACACACACACAAACAAACACACAGTAATATAATGAATTCACATCCACATTGCAATGAAATATGACTCGATAGCTTCTAAGCTGTTAAAGGTTAAAATGAAATTAATATGCAGAAATATTAACAATGTTATGTCAGAATCAGAAAGTTCTTATTGTATGATTCTTCAAGTAAAATGTTCACATTCCAGCAATATGTTAGTAAACTTTGTCTGTCCAAATTATGTTTCTGCAGAGAAATGATAAATTCTTGTTACTTTATTACTAATAGGCATTTTCAGGTTATAATTTGGTAGTTCTAAATATCAGCAGTAAAACATCGTCATCCAAATATTCACTTATTTATCTCATCCAGGCAACATGGTCAGCCTTTACCATGCATCCTTGGAGAAAGTGGGTTGTTGACAGATCGCAAGGATTGAGGCATGTAATTTGACCAGTGTAGGAGGCAGTTCCTCCATGTGAAACGAAAACAATCAAGAACAGGTAATCTTACCCATTATGTATCGTACTGCATATACCGTATTACCGTTTGATATCAGATACTAAGGTATTCGTGATTTCACACGTCATTGGTTGCAATAATTATACGTTACTGCATTTATATGGAAAAATATGGATGTTTTTCTGAAAATTAAGTTCATAATTTGCAATACCAATGCAGAGCCTTTGTATTACATGTACATATTTTTAAACTACCAGAGGATGGATAAAAAAGACATCACAAGAAACAATGTTATTCAATTTATGCTTTATTCCAAAATAAATTCACACCAGTATAGTCATTATAAAGCAATAGCTGGAAATGTTGGCTACTCGAAACTCGGGTACAGTCTCGATGTGCACCTTTTTTGCATGTTTTGCAGGACATGCCGGTCGGATTTGAATAACTATGAAAGTATATTTTCCGGAAATCCAAAAGGCATAAATGTAAGTTTATTTATTACCATTCTTATTTCCAGCTAAAGAAAAAAGTTTATATCTTGTCACTTGCGTCGCGCTGTTGGATGTACCCCAGCTATGACCTGTGTCATCAAGTATATCCTCTATCGCTAGGCTAACATTGTATCAAAATGGTTACACGGGGAACATCTACAAACAGCTGTTGTGTGACACTCCATTTACCAAGTGGAAACAATAATCTATTCTCGTCTTGGATTATTGGCTCTGAGGATCTTAACTTGCTACCAAAACCTTAAGTTGCATTATTTTGTCCAATCTCTTATTTTGAGAGCCGTGCAAACTGATACATCTCTGACAGATATGCGACAGCCCTAGACCTATGACTTTTTATTTTATATCGTTTATACCCTGGAGAGCAAACGTCATAGACTTAACCATTCATTTGCAAAAAGATATAAATATTATATCTTGTTACTTGCGTCGCGCTGTACCTCCAGCTCCTAGATAACTGTTTCAATGATCAGTACGTTTTTGTCAATTACTCGTCCACATTTTTAATTTTATCATCTATAATTTCAAGTGGAAAAACAGGTTAGTTCATTCATAACAACGTTAATCAACCAAAACCTACAAGGTTTACTACACGAGTGTACACGGTTTGTTTGCAAAGTAGTTCCTGATATTCTATATTATTTTAGTCACACGTGTTATATAGGTGCGTGCAATATGAAGGTCTTCAGTATCGTAAGATTCTGAATGATAATGACAATGAACAGATAGCAGAGACAAAAATGAGCACATAATAATTAATATTTTCTATATAATTTTCATTGTGTTTTGTTCAATATCTGTTAAATAGCTAGTGAACAGGAATTATGATGCATCATCCCATATAATGTAATTCCTTTTCTTGATCTCCCAGTGACATTCATTACAATACATTTCAAATTTTTCAGGCAAATTTAAATTTATTTTGTGTTTTGATAATGTGAACTAGAAGGTCATAATACCCAACCGGAGAAAAGACAATAGCAATAAGATATTCAATAGGGTTCACTCCTATCCAGCCATGCATTTCTCATATGAACAACCCTCTCCACAATATACATTGAACATTCCACTTACTCCTATCTGACAACATAAATGGATGAAGCACATGTGTCATCCGAAATTACAACCATGGTAACAGTAATTTTATGTCATTTTATACGAATTGTCCATGACTTACAACCACACATTAACTGCCATATTCATCACCCGCTCGTAATGGAGTCGTTCAAAAAGTATCCTTGTAAATCACTTAGTAATTGTAGGGTGGTGTATGCCTTTTATCAGGGTTACACTTGCCTGTTATTATCATCATTAATTAGTGTTATTAGCAATTCCATCCAAACATGAAAAAATGTTAGGTATGTTTGGTGGCGACCAATTAGCACACATTATAGGATATATATTATTTCGAGTTTAATTTAGGCATAAATATTTATAAGATGTTAACAAGATTAGGATAGACAAATTGTTTTGATTTGCAACGTGAAAAGTACTTCACTATTGTATAAGATCTTTATTTATGTGACTTGACTTGTAAATTTCAGTACCTGTATATTTTTAAATTTGTTAAAAAAGCTACCTATTCATGCGATATTCATTTTATGCCATTTTGTGACGAAATACATTGAACTATAATGGAGCATAATACCAAGGTTAGGTAACTGTTACCTACCGTATATGACCTTGTACCCTATCAGACTCATTCAAGAAATGTATCATGCATATTGATGATGCCAGTAATATTGATCTCTGTAATGTCTATGGCCACAGTGATTAGTGTCAGTCATTTTTCAGACAATCTAACTCCATTGTTCCAGGAGTTATTTCATATTAAACATTATCCTGTATGTATTTGGCGTTGCTACTAAAGGTTTGCTATCACTTCATAATCAAGACAACCATTTACATGCTGTTTTGGGAATGGGGTATTGCTGCTATGTCACAAGTAAAAGGTGAGCAATATTGTGTATATTTTATTTGCATTGTGTGATTGACTCATGTCTATAAACGAAGTTAAGTCTTTGGGCGTACATGATTAATGTCATATTTTTTTAACATCTTGGTGTTTAGTTCAAGATAAATAATTGATTCTGACCCTAACAGCTATAGAACAGAAATTTGTTTAAAGGTTAATTGAAATTTATATTTTTCAGTTGTGATAGCATTTAATTTAGAGGTTTTAATGAAATATATAATTAATTGGAAATACAAAGTGCTTGTTGATTATTTTCGAACCCATTCAACATTTGGTAATTATTGTGAATTCATTCCAGGAATTTGTGAACACTACCATTGTGATACCTCGCGACTGCTAGCACGTAAAAATTATCCGAAGCTATTTGGTACATCAATGCATTGAAGACTGGAATTCATTCGGAACATCCTATGATGCCTTTGGAATATTCGATACTTTTCTTTTTAATTTTCACTTTCTATTCTAGGGAAATTAACTATTTGTTTAATTTTACAAAACAGGTTTTTTGTTTTGCTCCTATAATGCTAGTTAGCTTAGGACATTAGACTAGTGACACTGTACAAGATCATGAGTATACCATTGACAAAACATACAAAAGTACAGTCAGTGGGTAGGTGGACATGTAGCTAAAAGTATGGATTATGTCGCTAAGGAATTTGTTGGAGAGGGGAGGGTACACATGACATGTACAAAGATCATTTACATGTCTTCTTTGAAGGGAACATTACTCAAGCAAAATTATATCAATCGTTTTTGCAAGCTTCTCTTAAATGGACTTTATTCAGTTTGAGTTTACATTTCCAGATTTTTCCTGTCCCCATTAGTGTTATGGAGAACAATGAAAACATTATTACATACGTGATAAACATGACGGAAGAATATCAGAAGTATATGGCAGTAAAACCAGACGAAACCCCAATCGCCATTCCTCTGCATGCAAATAGTCTTAGTTGTCAGAGAAGGCATGATGCAAACTCACCATGATCGCAATTTCTGGGACTGGAAATCACCATCCAGGAATGGCACATAGTCTATTGTTACAGGTATTGTTTATATGTGTCTGTGACAGCAAATTAACAAACAGTAGACTTTCAAACGCTGTTAGACATGTAGTGCCGATTCAAATATTAATTTGAAACTAGCTTTAAATGGAGAATAATAAATATTTTTTATTAACTAAAATATCTATGCAGAATATTTATAAGAACTAAACACTAAAATAAACAGGAAAACATTCTGTTTTTACGAGTATAATTGTGATTTTGAAAAGTAAAGATAGGATTAGTGAATTTTTTCATCCAAGCAGTAAGTACACTACATTGGTACTAATGAACTTATAAATACAGTTTAAGTTTCCTATCCTTACTTATAAGAATCCTATAACATAATGCATTTCGTGGATATTTTTATGTGCAACAACCATAAATTTATTTTCGGATCTGATATCAACTTTCCTTATTACATTTTTTTAAAAAGTAGTTTTAATAAAAGAGTGAATATATAGGGAACAAGCTTCTTCTTGCACATCACTCAAAGTAAGTCAAGTTTTGAGACATAACTAATTGTACCAACCAAAATTGGTCAGCTATAAGACATGCGATCTCTCAAGGGAGTTCATATATTTATGTAAATGCATGAAGATTCTTGCCTTAAAATATAGGTGGTCTTCTGATGAAGAAATCGTTCAAACCAGGTTTTACTGTTGCTTCCTATATAAGTTAATACATACAAAAGTTACGATTTACAAGATCTATATGTAATCATTTTCGTACATCGAACATTTTTGTGCGAATATGTTCATAAGGAGACAAGTCCACAATTAATGTTGCCACACAAAATTTAATATAACATTTTATGGGTAGAGTTATGTAGAAGTTTTTCATATGCATGGAATATCATCAAAATATATTTATGATTGCTGTTACAGAAAGTGCAAATGATGATGCATGCCACCTCATACATCCAGCTATAGCAATATTTTCAATATGACAAGTCCATGCCAGATAATGATCATATTTTCACGTTTCAAACATTGGTGACACCCTAATGATGCCCCAATCACTCTTTTTCAAAACGTTTAGAAGATCGATCCTTGGCGACCTTCATTGTAATAGGAGTAATGTAGATTTATCATTCCCAAACAAGTTAACAGATCTGAACATTTGTGCTTGAATTGTCAGTGACAATCCGGCAAAAAATGAGAATTTCTAAGTCATGGAGGGATTTTATGGAACTAGTCTACTACAAAGGGACCAATATATATTCCAAGGACGAACTATATTGTTTAGTCATTTTTTTCTCATCGGAATAACACTGTTGTTTATTAACTTAATTGTTAGTTGTGCATCTTTATAAATCATTAAGGTGTGAACGTACAAAATTACAACTTGTAGTAAACGAAGTTTGTCATACTAAAGTGTTTTTGCACCTACCTGTGTCATAATAGGTACGTATTTCCAAAGATAATATTAAGATTTAAACAATTTTCTTTTTAAATTTGCGATTCTTACAATTAAATTTTAAACCATATTAGGCATCTCAAGTTGTAGATTTCAAAAACATATATATTTCCTGTAATCAAAGGTACAGTTTGACTTATCTCAAGAAAGACAACAGTAACTCACCGTCTTTAGACTTGAATTATATGATTTTTGACAAACAATGCAGCACTGTATTTTGTTTGCATAAACAAGCCACATCACTCACACAGCGACATTCCTTAGTTATATGTAACATTTGTATGCCCTTTTTATCCATTGCATCCAATCGAAGGTTATGAATACATAATTTGATAGACATTTACTCAACTGAGCAAGTGTCTTTCGATCATCATCTTTACACTATGACTGGCATATTTTAAATGCATAATAAACGGCATAGTCCCTTCTGCCAACACGAGCACGCCTCCAAACCTCTTGCTAGTAACAAGTTATGGAGAGGCTTAATCCTAATAAACAAAAACATCAACACATTGAATCTTAACAACCAGTCCATATACCGCAGTGGACACCAGACCTTCAATAGTACCATCTTCTTTCACAAATTAATCGATGATTCTTTCCGTACGCTCCTTGTCTGTGTTGGCATGGATGATCTCTACCCACCCATTGTTGGAAGCAGCCCGGTTTTCCGCACACACTTTGATATCAAGTTTGTCATCAACCACATATATTTGGCTGCAGCCATTTATTTACTTGATGTACACAATAATCTTCTTTTTATTGTCTCATCTATGTAGCAGATTTTGTAACCATTTAAGTTTGGTCTCATATTTCTCGGTCCATTCTTCAAATCTACAAAAGGTTCGGTCTGGTACATACTAAACATGTAAGTAATGTCTTGATAATATGTATTTGATAAATCTATAATAATAATATATTACAGTTCAAAACAATCACCTGAATATTTTATTTAACATGTGATAGACTGCACTGGTAGAATCAAACACAAAGAAGATGACCACAAGAAAGCAAATTTCAACCTTTTCGATTTCGAATGCATGCAAGAGACCGGCATTCACATTCCTAATTTCTGCGTGTCTCATCGAGCGTGCAAAAAGTGCATCCATGAACCAATCTTTGGTCATTACCCTCACTGTAGCAAACTTCCTGGAGGACGTGAAAAAAGTATTTCGGGGACCGAACACGCTGACCGATTTCGCCCAATTGACCTTAAACCATATCGACGAGACGTGGAGTCAAGAGGACATCAAACGTTACGGAGATTGTTATCTCTATGCCACGGCGTTGGCTCACACTTGTTCGGGATACAATGGATAGTTTCTTCTAAAATACTGTACGGAACAAGGCACCGAGCATCGTAAGGTCACTTTGAGTGGAGACAATCTCATCTACTTGCAAGTGGGACAAGTACGATTTACAGATTCGATGAGTTACTTGGCCATATCACTGAATCACATGCATAAAACGTTTGGAATAACAGAAATAGACAAGGGCTTTTATCGCACTTTTTCAATACCGAAGTCAATCAACACGCCGTTCTACTCCATTTGCCTGATGCTCACTACTACGACTCTGAAAACATGCGTACGTATAGCGAGAAGCTTTCTACGCTTGGTTCCACACTCACGCCTCGTACCCCTTCGACTTTCCGGAAGAAATGTTAAAATATTGTCGTTCCGACCTGGGCATTTTACGGCGTTGCTATGGCAAATTTCCAGAATTCTTTATGGAGCACGGAGTGATCGATCTTTTGAACGAAGCACGCACCATTGCCAAAGAGTGTTCCTTAGTGTAGCGCAAGCGATTTCTGCCCAGATACAGTCTGGCTGTCCCTGCCCTCAAACGACGAACTTTGTCAAACGTCACTACTCGGTCAAAGCCCTACGCTGGCTACATTACTTGTGAGACTAGGAAGACAAATGGATCCAACATGCCCCAAACGGCGGAGACCAAAAGACCATCGGGCCGTATTCGCTGGATGGTTGGTACTTAGAAAACCCCAATATCGTGTACAAGTTTGACGGTTGCATATTTCACGGATGTCCCTCAAAGATACACCAAAAATGAATTTGTCCAACGTACCATGGAAGCTTTGAACTAGGCTACTTGTCAGCGGGGCTTGAAGTTACAGCAGCAAGGATACCAAGTGGTGGAAATGTGGGAACACGAGTACGATCACCGTTTGAAAACCGGTCCCGAGTTTAAACGCATCGTGTAAAGTTACAAGTTGGTGGACCCACTGAATCCACAAGCCATTTTGTACAGGGTACGGATGAATGCCATTTTTTTCTGAACCACTCCAACGTGTAGGTGAAAGGAGAAGAAATCAAATACTTGGACGTGTGTTCGCTGTATCATTACGTGTGCAGGTAGTATCACTTTCCCGCAGGGCACCCGCAATTGCTGACGGAACACAACGACCTGGACAATATTCGACAACATGAAGGATTAATTAAGTGTAAAGTCTTGCCTCACACGAACTTGTACCATCCCGTTTTACCTCGTCATTACCAAAATTTGATGTTTCCAGTGTGCCTTACTTTTTCTCATACGTGTAAACATGACCGACCTTGTCGGCACACCCAGGAAGAACGCGTCATGACGGGAACGTGGATCAGTGTGGAATTGTTTAAAGCTCCTGATCTGGGATACAAGTTGTGAGACTTTTACGATATGTACCTTTCTCCCAAGACAGAACAGTACAACAAGTGTGACGAGACTCAGAAATGCATTTTCGCAGACTACGTGGATGCCTTTTTGAAATTGAAACCAGAATCAAGCGGCTATCCTTCCTGGTGCCACACTCCCAAATACCAAAATAAATTCAAAGAAAAATACTTGAAGCAGGAAGGCATCGATTTAAGCCACATCGAGAAAAACGAAGGAAGGCGATCTTTTGCCAAAGTGATGTTGAATTGCTTGTGGGGCAAAAATGCACAACGACCGTGTTTACCCAGGACGGAGTATTTGTCCGATCCTTCCTGCTACTTCCAGATGATTCACGGCAAAATGAAATAAATGAAAGGTGTGGACGTCCTTCGTGAGGACTTAATCTTAGTCAATTTCGAAGAAGAACTGGACTTTGTAGAGGCCGACACATTTGGAAATGTAATCATTGTGGTCTACATGATAGCCCATGCTCGCTTAAAATTGTACGAAGCTTAACGCCAAGTAGGAGATTGTGTGCTGAATTTTGACACGATAGTTGCATATACAGTCAACGTCCCAATGATCATCGTTACCCTAAATTCGAAGGAGAACGTTTAGAAGCCTGGACGGACGAGTACCCGACGACAAGATTCTAAGTTTTGCTAGTGGCGGTCCCAGACATTTCGGCTACGAATACCGAGACAAACAAGGAGAAACGCACACCGAGTATAATGTGAAAAGATTGACTCTGAATCATTGCACCAGTTAAGTAGTAAACTTTGGCGTGCTGAAATAAAGGTCCATTCCGGAAAGGATCGAGATTTTAGAGTGACGACCTACGAATCGGACAAAAATGTATGTTTATCAACACACCAAATCGTCAGTCGGCCCTTGGAAAAACTGTATCAAATCGTGTACCAGAATGGAGTACGGCTTCTCAAATACTTCACTTTACCGTACGGACGCCCCAGTATTGTCCAGCATATAAAAGGGAAAACTTCCAAGACAGATTCGTCATTGTGAATACAAACGCCAAGCGAGAACGATGAATCCTTTCAAAAAGGAAGTATCAGGCGAGAGAAACTCGAGTGCGTTGCTGTGCTTCACGATCATATCACAATTGCAGTACTAATCTTAGTTGTTTATTTACTAACGTCGTGGAAAACTCTGTGCAACAAGAGGGATTTCCAGACTACAAGACTTTACCTTATGAACACACTGATATTACCTAGTATGAAAACGGGACAACTTCCACTAACGCCACTTCATTGCGTTGACAAATGCCTTGAAAGATGAATCACACTACGTAGAGGAAAAAAGAGAAGGAACAAATATCATTGACCTCTTTTACCACCATACTGTCACAGCAAAGTTTGTCAAAGAAGGAAAAGGATTCAGTAGAATTAAAGGAGTATTTTGGCATCCAAATAACTCAGACAGCGGCATCGAAAAAATTTAGGACGAAAACTTACACATACACTGTGAAATTTAAAGACTTTGCGTTTGACGTTCAAGCCGAGAAAGCATCAGGGTTCATCACGGACGTATTTGATTCACTGTTAGAGGAACTCAAACGACAGTGTCAAGTTAGAGATCGAGGTCGTTTGAGCCTATATATGTAACACGACAGTTTGAGCTCTCCTATGTCTCGGGCTTAGTACACTTGCAGAAATAACTTCTTCCAAAGTATTGAGGGCTATTGAAGACATGCAGACGATGAGAAAAATTTGACATCACCGATGGAAAAGTGACAATTCGTATGGCAGACGTTGTACCTCTGTGGAAAGAAGAGAATAACCTCCATTGATCTGCCATTGATCTGCACCTAGCACGACGGACATACCAACATATCTACAGATGAAAGAGCGTACGTGATGTGAAATATCTGCGCTGGGACACAAGTGATCGCTGACCATTTTTAAACAAAGCTGTTTCTTGTTTCAGCTTTTTCTAAAACAAAATGTACATTAAGTGTAGTATAACTCCAATTTTTATAAAAGAAACGGATTTTCCGCAAGACGATTGGCTTTAAAAGGTCAAGTGTTAACTGATCTGGAATTCTTTACACATCGATAACTTCTGGGACTACTTTCGGTTTTTGTACTGTTTTCAGTATAAATAAACAATGCAGACACGTTATTGTGAAACGATTGTTTCATCTTTTACATTTTTATATTCAGCAAATAAATACAAGTTACACAATTTTGATACTTTTTCATGTATTCCTTGATTGAAATGCATTGTTTACAATTTGGCGTTCGTCTGCTACATAGTCGCGCAAAATGGCCGATTACGGTGATTTTTCACTCCAATTTTCTGCGTAGTTTTTTGAACAGTTTGATGACAATGAGTTAAAAGAAATAATAGCAGCGATTGAAGCAGATGAAAAAGAATCTGACTATGGGTGTTACAAAGGCTGAAAATAAAGCAGAACAACAGATTTATAAATTCCCTCACACAGCACCCCATGATCTCAGTCACCCTAGCCATACACAACAACAGCAATAATCGCGTGGGAACTGGACCAGTCAATTTTGAGGCCGCTGAGGGACATTAACCAAGTTTCAAGAAAGTATCTGAGGAGGACTTAAAAAGCTATTGAAATAAATCAGTACTCAGAGGCTGCTAAACGAAACACCAAAAAGGGTATTGGCGTTTTCAATGGCAATTTTTTTAAAAATATTTTATTTTAATTTTGTTGGCTTATTTTAAAAACGTGAAACGTGTGTGGATGTTGATTGTTTGATGAATATGAACACTTACACACAAATAAAAAACAATATTTATGAGACCATTATTCAAAGACTGAATAAAGTTTTTAAATGGTAAAACTACCATCTCCACCAATGTGACTGAACACCATTGAAAAATGCATAGATAAAGCATAAAAGTGATTGTTTTGCTAATTTAAATTATTTTGGATGTGTAGTCATTAATTCATTCCAGCACTCAGCTATGCAACCAAACAAAATATATGGCCGGTTTTGCAAGCAACTCTACATTAAACAACTGCATATTTCATTTCTGATTAGATAACTCAAAGGGTCTAGTTAAGTATCAACGCTGATGAAAAAGATATAAAATGTTTTCCCGTATATTACATACTTTGATAATAAAAAAGAATGTTATTTTTTATATGAAAAGAAATGTGTTGATACCACGGATAGCCATTGCCTAAGATGTAAAGTATGAACTTGCCGAATTAACGTAACTGTGACATTAGTTAAATTTCATCTGACATTAGATCACTGAACGGGTCTTCACAAGTATTAACGCTGTTGAGAATGATATAGCATGTTATTTCTGTATAAAATTTATTTAATTGTTACCTTTATGTTAGTAAGGGATATCATCATCTTGTCCATATTTCCATTTGATAATTGATTAAATCCATTATGATTTAAGATTTGATTGGAAATGTAATCTAGCACACTAGATCATTCCGTATCAGCTGTTATTATGTAAGGTCATGGTCATCTGACGTAGCAGATGTGACTGACTGTATTTGAACAAGAATGTTGTAAATGAACTAGATGTGTTGAAACCATCGGTAGCCATTGGCTGAGTTTAAATTATGAAATTTCTAAATAAACGTAACTGTGACAGCAGTGAATATGTTCGTGTGATTCTATACAGGTTATGCATTATGGGTCAATGTGAAGCGGCGAATGAAAGGAAAGTACGCGCTACATAAACTGGAATGCATTGTTGATGGAACAAATTGATTTGACGAAGAAAGAACGAAATTGAAACTTTAAGGATTAAATGATCATGGTTGGGTATTTATCGATGTGTAAATATTACCTGATCACTCACAAAGTTAACATAAAGTCATTCGGACTTTATTTACTTTGTGAGTAATTAGGTAAAATTTACAAATCAATAAATACCCAACTATGATCATTTAATCCTATAATGAAGAATGTAATTCTTTTATGAAATGCATATATGTTCTATGTGTTCTTTTTTGAGGGCATGAACTTTAATTTTTAAAAGTAGTTTTCTAGAACCAAGAAATAAATAACTTGTGAACATGTTTGTTCCATGTCCAAATTTGTATGTATTAATTGGATAGTGATTAGACCAAAGCACATGCCATAGAGCCCATTTATATATTTGAATAAATGTTTTGCACCCATGTAATATACTTTTCTTTTTGGAGTCTCTTCTCTGTTTGTGAGTCTTTCCTTTCTGTGTTTGGATGTGTATTTGTTTGTTTCTGTATGTCTATGTTTGTCCCTATCAACCCGTTGTCCCTATAAATACACTTTACCCTATAAATAGTTTTGACCCTTTAAACCCCAGGTCATCACCCATGTTCAATTCCCATTGACCTTCAGGTGATATTCTCATGTTAAATTCCCATTGTCCCCAAAGTGCAAACCACATCTTTTATCACAGAAGTCTCCGTGAGGCTATACATCTTGAGACTATAGTGGAAACGATCAAATTTAACATAGAAGTCTACGTGAGGCAATATCGCCCCCACATACTACTATTATCATTGTCTCAAATTTTGGTCAATAGAGTCCAATATGAAACAGATCAAGATGAAATAGGAAATTTCTATTTGAAGTTCTCATCATTTGGTCCTTGAAATAAAACTGTCTTTAATGATCTAACTGGAAGAAAAGAAGAGAATTAAAAATTCAAATCAGTAATTTGAAGTTTTATCCATTATCCATACTATTATAAAATCGTCATTAGTTTGTTCACATTCTTGAATGGATAAAATACACATATTATTTATGGTTTTCACTTTGTTTAGTTCTTATGGATTTTAATATTTTAAGCAGTTACATTAATTTCTCATTTTCGTTCATTTTCTCGGCTTTTCTTGTATGTGAATACAGCATGCATTTTATCATCATCATCATCATCATCATCATCAGTATTATTATTATTATTATTATCATCATTGCTATCATTGTTGAATATTGGTATTCACAAAAAACATCGATTGACGAAAATAAAATACTGCAATGCTTACCATTTGAAGAGAGGCAATTGTCACCAGAATATTCTGTTCAAAATAATATTAATTTTTTGGATGCACGGGATGCCAATCGGTGTTTTCATGAGAAACGATATGTCGGCCTATTCTGCGCACAGCTTTGAAAAGATGTAATGCTTATCAATCGAGCTATAGAAATAAAATACATTGCTTTGGACTGTTTCTGTTTGCAGTTGAGTCGAGTAATTCGGTCAGGTTTATAGCTAGTTTTACAAAACTCAACTTAAAAATGCCAATAAATTACATGATGTAATAAGCAAACTAAATCGATCTTGTTAAAAAAAAGTTAGTAAAGTTCAGCATTTTATAAAAAGTAAGCTATTATGTTGAAAAGAAACAAGAACTTATAGGATGTAATGTGTTTACAACGTCTTGTTGATGGGGAAAAATTGCTAAAGAATTTAGAAACAGACTATAAGCCGGGGAATTTCTTGAGAATTTTTGTTTTAAAGGCGGGTTGACACATTGGGTAGCAGACGATTTTGTATGTGTGGGACAACTTCTTCAAAGCTGAAAACATGGATTAAAATGCAGTATTGTTTTAAGGTATACATTTCCATCTTCTATATAATGTATTAATGTGTGCGATTCTAAAAGAAATCGGATTTTCTCGGTTACCCGTCCAAGCAGGTCACGGAGTGGGCCTTCATGTTGACATTTGGAAATCACATTTTTATATGCATTTCGAGTCGAAATGCGGGTTATTTTTTGTACACTTTATGAATATCACTTTCCTTAATTAAAGTAGGATCGTTCTTTCTTGATACAAAATGGATTTTTGAACAAAAATAACACGTGATTTAATGTTTACAGAAATGATGTATCGTTGCGTAGAATAACCCGACGCGCAGAATTATATCGCTGACATTGTGGGGTTCATCATTTTATTAAGTAGTGAAGAATGGCTTTTTGTTGGAATTTACAAGCTATCGTTAAATAGTATTTACTTTTAATACGCAGTATCATCGATTCATTACGCGACATATTGAGGGCCCCGAGTGGCCGAGTGGTCTAAAGCGCTTTCCGTTACGGATCACTGCCATCTCACCTCTGTCTGCGTGGCTTCAAGTCTCGGATTCAGTCAATGTGGGTATGTGAGAAAGCTTGCCAGTAGCTTCTCGTGGGTCGGTGGTTCTTTCTGGGGTTTTTCCTGGGTTCTTCCTCCACCATTAATACTGACCGCCACGTATAACATATCACGTGCTGAAAAAAGCCTTAAACCCAACAACAGGAGCAGCAACAACAACAACAACGTGCCATATTTACTGCGATCTGTTTACGTTTCCAGCTAAGGATATGTCCTTATAAGCCAGACCGGGAAAAAAAGGCCGAGAACAGATTTAGTTCTTAAATGGACCAATAAGGCGAACGAGTCAACATAAAATTTCTTATAAAAATATGAACACAATTTTACCAGTTTCTACGAAAATATGTAATGGTGATATTAAATAAGAGGACAATTTTTAAAAAGATCAGAATACGAACATGTTCAAATGTTCGGACAATGGGCTGAAAATCTGCAGGGTATGAAGCACACTAGGCTTCTCCGTTGATACACAGAGACTCATTTCAGTATCCCGTCCACGAATTAGGGTAGTACCAAAATTAATACTATATTTGAACCTGAAGTTGAAAGCGGTATGCGGAGTGATGTTGTTGTTGTTGTTGTGGGGTTTAACGCCATTTTTCAGCACACGATAGGCTATACATGGCGGCCAGTATTAGTGGTGGAGGATGAACCCGGGAAAACCCCGGAAAGAACCACCGACCCACGAGAAGCTACTGGCAAGCTTTCTCACATACCCACATTGATTGAATCTGAGACTTGAACACATGTAGACATAGGTGAGATGGCAGTGATCCGTAACGGAGAGCGCTTTAGACCACTTGGCCACTCGGGGCCCCTTATGCGCGATGAAGTTTAGGTTCCGACTAGCGGCGAGTAAATCTTTAGTGTTACAGTCAAGATCGTCCAGCCCAACTTCATAAATATTAATACGTACTCCATGTAGACCTACCGCCACTCCAGGTTGTGCCGACCTAAGTTTGATACTGTGACTGGACGAAGTATTCATTTGAAGAGTAACATGAAGACGTATAGTGGAGATATACCATTCAAATGTGAAGTTTGTGAGAAAGTATTTAGTAGTAGTGGTAATTTGAATAAAAACATGATGATTCATACTGGAGATAAACCATTCAAATGTGAAGTTTGTGATGAAATGTTCAGGCTACTTAGCCATTTGAAGGCCCACATGATGATTCATACCGGAGATAAGCCATTCAAATGTGAAGTATGTGAGAAAATATTTAGTAGTAATGGTTATTTGAACCAACACATGATGATTCATACTGGAGATAAACCTTTCAAATGTGAAGTTTGTGATAAACTGTTTAGGCTTCATAACCAGTTGAAGAGCCACATGATGATTCATACTGGAGATAAACTATTCAAATGTGAAGTTTGTGAGAAAATATTTAATAGTAGTTCTCACTTGAGGCGTCACTTGATGATTCATACTGAAGATAAACCATTCAAATGTGAAGTATGTGGTAAAATGTTTAGGCGCCTTGGTTGTCTGAAGGTCCACATGATAAGTCATACTGGAGAAAAAACATTCAAATGTGAAGTTTGTGACAAACTGTTTGGACGAAGTAGTTATTTGAAGTGCCACATGCTAATACATACTGGAGATAAACCATTCAAATGTAAAGTATGTGATAATATGTTTATCAGGAAAGCTAAGTTGGAGATGCACATGATGCTACATACTGGACATAAACCATTCAAATCTGAAGTATGTGATAAAATGATTATCCAGAAAGCTAATTTGCAGAAGTACATGAGGTTAGATAATGGAGTTAAACCATTCAAATGTGAAGTATGTGATAAAATGTTTAGACACATTAGTAACTTGAAGGTCCACACGAGGATACATACTGGAGATAAACCATTCAAATGTGAAGTTTGTGATAAAATGTTTATCCAGAAATCTCATTTGCAGATGCACATGAGGATACATACGGGAGATAAACCATTCAAATGTGAAGTATGTGATAAAATGTTCAGGCACCTTAGTTCTTTGAACGACCACATAAGAAATCATACTGGAGATAAACCATTCAAATGTGAAGTTTGTGATAAAATGTTTATCCAGAAAAGTAATTTGCAGAAGCACATGAGGATACATACTGGAGATAAACCATTCAAATGTGGAGTTTGTGATAAAATGATTATCCGGAATGATAATTTGCAGAAGCACATGAGGATACATACTGGAGATAAACCATTCAAATGTGAAGTTTGTAATAAAATGTTTATCCGGAAAGATCATTTGCAGAAGCACATAAGAATTCATACTGGAGATAAACCATTCAAATGTGAAGTATGTGATAAAATGTTTATCCAGAAAGTTCATTTGCAGATGCACATGAGGATACATACTGGAGATAAACCATTCAAATGTGAAGTATGTGATGAAATGTTCACATGCCTTAGTTCTTTGAAGGTCCACATAAGAAATCATACTGGAGATAAACCATTCAAATGTGAAGTTTGTGACAAATTGTTTGGACAAAGTAGTCAATTGAAGAAACACATCAGGATACATTCTGAAGATAATCATCTCTATGAATATAAATAAATACATTGATGCGGTCACACTTGACTATTAAGCTGCTGATGGAAGTGATAGGCAGATGTCACATTTGTAATAAATGTTTGGACACATTAGTCATTTGAAGAGACACATGAGGATAAACACTGGAGATAAACCATTCAAATGTGAGGCTTGTCATAAAACATTTGATGAAAGTGGTATTTTGAATAAACACATGAAGATACATTCTGGAGATAAACCATTCAGATGTGAAGCTTGTGATAAAATGTTTATTCACAGTTGTAATTTCAAGTGCCACATGAGGATATATACTGGAGATAAACCATTCAATGTAAAGTGCGTGATAACATGTTCTGACAGTTCTACTTTGAAGAGACACATGAGAATACATTCTAGAGATAAATCACTCAAATACATGTATGAAGTTTGCTACAAAATGTTAGGCAGAGTTGTGCATTAAAGATTCACATGATGATGCATACTGGAGATAAACCATTCAAATGTGAAGCTTTTCAGAAAATGTTTGGATCTAGTAGTGATTTGAAGATTCACAAGAGAATACATACTGGAGACAAACCATTCAATTGTGAAATTTGTGATAAAATATTTAGACATAGCTGTTGTTGTTGTGGGGTTTAATGTCATTTTTCAGCACATCATAGGCTATACATGACAGCCAGTATTAATGGTGGAGGAAGAACCCGGGAAAACCCCAGAAAGAACCACTGACCTATGAGAACCTACTGGCAAGCTTTCTCACATACCCCCATTGGCTGAATCCTAGACTCAAACCATCACATACAGAGGTGAAATGGCAGTGATCCGTAACGGAGCGTGCTTTAGACCACTTGGCCACTCTGGGCCCCCTAGATGTAGCAGTAATTTATATGCCCATATGAGGCTACATACTGGAGGTAAACCATTGTAATGTATCTTTGAGAGAATGTTTAAATGCAGAGTGGACATAAGAATACACACAGGACATTAGCCTTTGACACATGAAATTTGTGATGAAATGTTTGAGCAGATTTGCCACTTCTAGAGCCACTGGATGATGTACTGTATATAAAGCATTCAAATGTGAAGTTTGTGGTAAAATGTTTAATCATAGTAAAAATATAAAATTTTCAAGTTCAAGCAAGAACTTAAAGTTCAGAATTGATGTTTGAATGTGCACTGCAGATAAACCATTGAAAATGGAAGTTATAGATAAATCATTTTTTCAGAGTAGTGATTTCAGAACAGCACATGATGATCCTGGAGAAAAGACAATAAATGGTGTCCTGTGTATGTTATAATTTTAGTAGCTTTCAGTTCAGAATTGCTAAGGTTAATTTGTTAAATATATTGATTTTAATTTTAGTAGATAAAATTCTTTTCAATAAAAAATGAACGCAGTTACGATGAAGAGAATGTAAAGATAATGATAATGTGTACATGGAGACAAAAAGCCTGATCACAAACACATACAATGGCTACTTACACAATATTCACAAGAACTTAGCTAAAATTTATAAGATCGACATAAAGGTATATGAGGTAAAATTTATTTGGACACATCCTCACATTATTCTAAAACAGTTCAATATTTTGTTGTTATTTTAAAGCAATTCAGTACATTTCAAAATACATTTGACTTGAATTTGTCCGTCATTAAAATAAAGACAAATATATAAAGTATCTTTGTAATAGAAAAATTGAAATTCCCATATCTGTGTCAACTTTTCAAAAGCGAAGTAGGGAGATTGATTCATAAAATTGGGATGTTCTGACGTAAAATCAGGAGTTTCTTTTTTAGCAGTTTTTAAGAGTCATTTTCAATAAATATTAACCAATCCTTTGGGTCCAGTAATATGGAATTCTCATAAAAAGACATGGATTTTTGCATTGTGAAGCACCTTATATGAACAGGATGTCCCCTTTTCATATTTTGGTCAGCTTTGGACAAGCTGAAGAATAGCTAAAGGTTAGATTTGAGTAAACAAGCAAGAAAGCTAGTTTGACTATTTGACAGTTAATCTTTTTTATGGTGCTTGTGAAAAAGGACCGACTCTATTACATATCTCAAAGAAACAATGTTCTGCAAATGGAAAGCACCAGGGATTGATTAGCTTGGCCTGTACAAAATCTGTGTTATGAATCCAACAAAATAGATTCTAACTCTTGGCCCCTTTATCGTTTTTGTTGTGATAACTTGCTAGAAAGTTAATCTGTTTAATATATTGCTTTTAATTTCACCTAGTTAAAAAAAAATCGACAAAGAAGAAAGATAATGTGTACATATTGACAAAATAGCCTAATCACAAACATGGTTTAATGGTTTGCTCTACCTTTAATAGTCTCTGTGACTGGCTTAAACAACTCCACTGCATCATCTGCAAATTCCACCAGAGCTTCCTGATGCTGTTGCATTTGCTGTTTGACAGAATTATGGCTGGGAATGATTCCCAGGGAAGATATTTTTCATTGACTCTAATCATTGTCAAGCCAGTTTAGCTGTACAAGATGCCTGTGTTAAATGCCAGAGTTCACGCAGAATCACTCATCATTATTGATATTATGATAATGATTTAATTATCTTACCTGAACAACAGCGATGACCCATACAAAACTGGACACCAATGAACAGGTTTGGACAACAACAGCTTTCACACAGTGATCATCAAATATTTCCTTCCCTGTGGAGCACCCAACCATAAGGTTGGGTCAGGTCTTTGGCCCCATCACCCCCACCACCTTCTGCTGATATACCTATTTATGTAGAATTTGTTTAGTAGAAGTGAAAATTGACAGCTATAACGTATAATCTGGACTGGATTTCTTTGTAAAAGAAGAAAGATATTACAGGGTCTAAAGATTACTCTGGTCCGATATCCTTAACTGAATTTCTTAGCTGTGAACTAATTTTAGTTAAGTATCATTTGCCCATCAGACCATGAACATTTCTATTTTATCCTTTTTATTTTGTAAATTGAAAACAATGTGCTTCGATTTGAGTTCAAGGCCTTGCCTTTTGATAAACTTAGTATGTTCTGGAAGTGAGCTGTTTAGAAATCAGTGGAAAATTAAGTTACAAAAAAATTGGTTTTGTCACTTTGGTGATGCAAACTACTGTATATATAGGCAGATACAGCAATGAGTAGTTCAGCCTCTTTCATACACTTTGCATTACTGTTAATGTAGGAATTAGAAAATAACTTCTTGAGTTTATGCTTTTTGAAACCAGACATGTGGCTAAGATTTCTAGATCCATTTTTAGGATCTGGAGTCATTGATCTCCACTATTCAAAATACTATTTACATATAATTCACCCTTCAGTGAAATGTTCATTCAATGTGTATAAAATTAAAGCATCATTTTTGGATGTAGATGACAGATGTAAAAGAGAATGAAGGTAATGCCATATCTACTGTGCTACACATTAAAAATACAAGTGTTCATCGGTATCTTGAATATTCTTCATGCTATTTAATATCATATATAGACTTGTCAAATTTTCATTATGCTATCCAAAATTATAGAAAGACATCTTGAATATTCTTCATGCTAATATCATATATAGACTTGTCAAATATTTATTATCAACATCAAATACAGACATGTTGAATATTGTTGATGCTGTTATGAGTCTATCCTCTTAAAATAAGTAGGTAACAGAAAAGAGTGACGACAACAAGCTTTGTTAAATTTAACAAATAATTTATTTCGCTAGACTACAAAGTATATAAAAAAACTAAGAAAAAGAACTTACGGTATTGCGAATTCATTCCAGATTGTAATCCAAGAATTAAAACACAAATTCTATCAATGAAAAGTTCTAAGTGAATCGCAGTTCAAATCCCAATGGAAATCTAAGATAGAAGGCAATGACATAGACAATAGTCAGCGTTATACTGGTGTGTCAACAGTCTCTTGTTGACTCACAGAAAATGTTATTCCAATTTTTGAATTCTGTATAAATTCTGGTGAATATCTTTGTCCAAGGATTATCAGAGCACTTAAGTATTTCCGGGTAAAACAATTACTTGAAATTCAACAATTTGAAAGAAAAAAGAAAAATTGAGCCTCAAAATGGCCACAACATAAACAACTTGACGTCTCAAGTGTTAAGGTATGACTGACAGAATTCCTATCATGAGTTATAAGAGAATCTATCTACCCAAAAGGAGGAAAATTATAAAATTGTGTATGATGCCCGAGTGCTAGACATCACTTTAAACTGTCACACTGCAGACATTGTAACAATATGACTGAAAAATTGTTAAAGCTACATTAAAAATCCAAAGGACACACAGACACACACACACAGACACACACACACACACACACACATTAATAATTCATTATATTTCTATTTAATATTTTCTTACTTAGGTAGTACTTGATATTAATTAGGTTTTTGTGGCATAATACGTAGGATTTCATTTACCATTGTGTTCAGTTATTATTGGAGAGGAATCAATTATTTTAATTATACGGTAGAATTACAAAGTGCTCATTGACTTTTTGGGTTAAATTACTACTTCAGTATTAATGTGAGTTCATTCAAAGATATTGTGGATTATATTATTGTAATACATCAAGACTACTGATACATTATTACATTCAAGATTATTGGATTTCATTTGGATTATGATTTACTTTTTTGGACTTGTAATTTGGGGTTTAGTTCACATTTGTATGTACTTAACATCATTAAAGGATATATTATCAATCAGTAGTGTGTCTTAATCATTTGTAAATGTGACCATAGAGAGTAAAGGAATGAAGCAAAAGGCGTAGTCAGTGACTGAAAAGCTGTGCATCATATATAGGGTTAATAATGGTGAAACAAGAGCCAAAGTTTGCAATGAGCTAAACATTGCTGAGTCGACACTTCGAGGTTGGCTTAAAGATGACCAGAAACTTCAGGATTGCATACATGTTGTTGATCCAGATGAAGGGATCAAAAGAAAACGAGCATGGACTGCACACGATACCAAGTTAGATGATGCTGTGTACATGTGGTTTACACAGCAACGTGAACAAGGTGTTCACATCTCTGGAACAATTCTATAGGCCCAATCAGAGAAAATGGCAAAACTTATGGACAATGAATCACATTTTAGGGCAAGCCAAGGATGGCTTTGGAGATGTCAGAGCCGACATGGAATTGAACAGAATTTGTTGTCGGGAGAGATACGCTCAGCGAATCAGGAAGCCGCATGTAATTATCCAAACCAGCTCAGAGAGATAATCATCATCGAACAATACACAGAAGATAAAATTTACAACTGTGATGAGGCTGGTCTTTGCTACAGAATGATGCCAGACAAAACTCTTGCTTCCAAGGATGACCCACACAAAAAGGAGGGCTTCAAGCTCAACAAAGAGAGATTAACACTTTTGTTTTTGTATGAACAAAACTGGTACACACAAGATGAAACCATTATGTATTGGCAAATACAAGTCCCCTCGTTGTTTCCATCATATGAACATGGACAGTCTTCAGTTTGTATACAGAAACAGTGGAAATGCATGGATGACTGCGACCATATTTACAGAGTGGTTTTTCAAGATATTTGTCCCAGCCGTCAGAAACCACCAGCGATCCAGGGGTATAGAGGAGAAAGCTATACTTTTATTGGATAATTGCCCAGCTCACCCACACCTGCTGATTCACTCGTAACAAGCAATGAAAAGATCCGGGTGGAATACCTCCCCAAAAATACAACATCTATAATCCAGTCACTGGATCAAAGAATTATCAGTACTTTTAAACAGAATTACCGTCAGCTGTTAATACAGTCAATGCAGGACAGTGGAAAAAGTATTAAAACCTTTCTCAAAAGTGTGAATTTAAAAGAGGCTATATTCATGGGTGGTCAGGCTTGGAAAGCAATCACACCTAAGAACATAGAGGGGTGCTGGATTAAGGGTCTTGGAGCTGCCTTTGACGTAAAGCAAAACAGTAACAGAGACAGCGATGATGATAGAGACTTTGAAGGTTTCAGTGAAACTGATGCCATTAATGCTGAGGCTGTTTGGGAGACATTCGTACAGACTCATCGTCCTGAGATTGTCATTTCTCTTGATGATATGGAGGAGTGGATTTGTGCTGACAATGATTGCACCACAGCCGAATACATGTCAGATGAAACAATAATTAATTCTATAATGAACGAATTTGCAGCAGAAGACGATTCTAACTGGAGTGCCACAAGTGTTGAAAGTGATGCAAACGCAGATGTTGCACCACCTCCCCCATCTGCACAGGAAGCAATCAAATATTTTGATATTACCATACGGTGGCTGGAGACCCAAATTGTTGACTATGTAAAGCTCATGAAGTTGAGAAATCTGAGGGATTTCGCTCGGCGGCAGGAAAACCAATGAGTAATACAAAAAGAATTAACTTATTTTTTAAAAAGTGAATAGATATTTGTCAGGCGTGTCACAAACGTGTTCTAATTTACATTGTTTCAAATTTGTAGAACTATTACATTCATGTTAGTACTGATTAACCCATGTTTTTTGGTTTCCATTTTACTTCTATCTCTATCAGAGATATATATATATATATATATATATATATATATATATATATATATATATATATATATATTATATATATATATATCGTTCGATCGACACTGTTACTCTAAAAAAGTTGATCTTTTGGAAAAATAAAACTAATTTGGATCAAACAATAAAATTAGAATGTATCCAATTCAACATAAAAATTAGTGACATAGTACACAATGTGTGAAGTGGTAAACATGTAAAGCGAACAGAAACCATGTGGAATAATGTTTTCGATGATCGCCTCAATATACTGTAATATATCCTAAAATTAATGTTGCTCTATGAGGAAATGATAAACAAAGTATACCGTTATGAAGAGATATTTATTCACAGTTAATCTCAGCATGATTATAAAGTGAGTATTCAACAGTATAATCTGCCTACTCCCCCCCTTATTTTGCCTATATGTCGTCGATCACTTTATTGGTTATGGGCTTATTTTATAGGTTCCTCGATAACTCGCACCACACTTATAGTGCGGTCGATGTTTCTGGACCCCGATATGCGCAAATTATCGAGGGAGTGGTGTACTGTGATCTTATGTGTTCTTGGCATCTAACTCGGGATCTTTTTTGTCCCTATAATCTTAATGATTTAGGGTGTGGGGACCTGGGTGCTGTGATATTTTAAACATTAAGTTATTGTGGCAAACTAATGTTTATATCTAAATATAGACATACTTAAGTTATGTCCCCATTTCCAAGTCATACACTATAGTCTTGATACATGGCTTCTTGATAGTGTTGTCCGCTCTAATAATACCTATCTAATAATATCTAAATAGAAACCTGATACTGGTAAATGCTGATTGTGTGTTACATCATGCACCTCCTTAACCTTTTATACATCGAACGTTTCGCCAAACTACAATAATTATGCTCATAAAACTGTCTTTAAATTTTCACTTTGCATTCTAGGGAAATAGGTTGTTTGTCATTTTTCTCTACACAGATATACCACACAGTGATTTGAGCAGTGAACGGGTACACATGTAATTGGGTACCCGCCCGTTGATCATAAGCTAGAAAATAAAATGAATAAAATGAGCCATTGGGTACCCGTTTACCGTACTTTGTTTACAAATTGACAATCCTTTGATCGACCTGTGATTTTAATAAATGTATTTGTTCGGTACCAAGTAGAGTAATGCCACTTAAAACATATGTTTCACCTTAATCTCAGCTTTTGTCCCACCTGTGGACTCCTTGATTGAGCCATGAGTGATGCTTGCTCAGTGGCAAGTTACAGAGGGTGGTTATTTGATCTTGTCGCACAAATGACATGTGTTCTGTTGCAACCTTCAATAGATTTCACAATCCGTATCATCAAAGTAGTACTTACAGAACCCAAGCTCATTCTCTGCATAAGCACCCGCATATAATAGTGAGGCCCTGGAACATGAGCCAGACGATATTTACAATGACGATTTACTAGATGATAATGGAGGATTTCTGAACTTTATCAGACAATCAGGATGACTTATTGGATTTTGTTCCAGATGACATTAGATATTGACATTTATAGGGTACTGTGAAAAAATAAATTGTGGATTTAACATTTAATGTTTATTTTTTAAGACTCGGGAATTAACGTAGTTTTTGGAAATTGTGAATCGGACCATTCTGATCTATTTTTATACCTCAACATAATCTATCATGGAATTTATGTCAAGAACTGTAGATTTTAGTTAGAACAAATTGTAGGTTGTGAACGTATTTGTGACATATTCCATTCAGTAATACAAATACATTTTACACGGTTTTGTTATTAATTTTCCTTTCCTCCTATCTATATATCGATACAGTTGGGCTTATTTATTTTTCTAATATGCATCTCTTGGGAACTTAAAATAAGCCACCCCTATCATGGAATTTATGTCAAGGAATGTAGATTTTAGTGTCTTTAGTTAGAACAAACAACTTTCGGGTAGCGTTTGCGCCTGCATAAACTTAAAGTTGCGTAAAGCTACCACTGAGTGATTGACTTTAAATGTTGGAGCAGGTGGTTACGGACAGGGTCAGTAGTATTTCCAGGGTACTGATACTGTGGGCATGTGTGATTTTTTGCCTACTCTCAGGCACTTTCCAATTTGGATTTATTTCATCATCATAATGAGAGGTGAAAAGAGCGCAATGTCCACAATTGATTGCATCACCTTCCTCTCCGACCGTATATCAACGTCTCCTAATTCATCCTTCCTATGTTCTGTCCCTTCATTGACTTCCTGGTCCCTTTATTCTGACCTCATCCTTCTTTCTTTCTTTTCCCCGTACTTCTGTCTTCGGACTCTCTCATCTTTCACTTACGTTATTCAGAGCATGTTGCTATCCACACACTGCATAAATTCTGAATTTGTATGGTAGAATATTGACCTCGCTTCCAATGGCAAGTCTTAAATTATCACGTAAACCTCTGCCAAATATTACCGTATTATTTTACATATGCTACTACATGTTCGATTACTATTGCATGAAATTCAAAAGAAATGTAACTCACAGCATTCCTTAACCTACAGTACTATCCAAGCATGATAAAATCAGATACAATTAGGTAATTATCATTAACTCAGGATGATCTGTATTGGCCTAGCAAAAATGGAAGTTATTTCATATGACCATATGAAATCCTATACACGTGAGCATTTGGGTCGCATGCAGTCAATTCTGCCAATGAACTAATCACTGTATAATTAAGGTAAATTGCATAACAATTCTAGCAACAACACTTTTCATGAAATTGAATAATATAAATTGCATGATATCTCTAGCATGAACACTTTCCATGAAACTGGATAAAATAAATTGCATAAGAACTCTAGCATCAGTTCGTTTCCATGAATTGAATAAACGATACATAATATGGAAACCTAGTCATAGCAAATAAGTTTGCAAAAAACAATCAAATAATAGAATATTACGTGGAACTAAAATTGCATACCTTATCGCTGGTTTCTTTCAGGAGTTGTGCATCCTGGCACCAAACATGCCTTTCTTTTTACACAACGACCACCTGGTCCCTTCCTTGTTTCACAAGGAAAGCACTAATGTTTTTATGCCTCCCCGAGTCGACTAAGTTTCCTCTTCTAGGAAATTTCCAGGCTAAAGAATTTTGACTAAGGTCGTCACTTTAAAGTCTAAAGTGTACGACCTAATTTATTCTACCCAATCGTAGCCAGTGGTCCTTAATCTTTCTCAAAGAATTAATTCATTTCATCAGGTTTAGACAGTTCAGAATCTGTGAACGGCAGTGCGTGACAATTTCCCTTTGAAAATATGATAAGTGGACATCGGTTCCAAACAAGCGGTTAGGGTTGGTAGCTCAAATTTTTACTTTCTAAGGACCATGTTAAGATACCCCATTCAATATCACTGAATCGGAATTCCGTCCCTTTGAAGTTTACACTGACATGGGATGGGGAGATGAATGAAGAAAGGTCGAAGTGACCATTCACAAAGACTTTTCAGGCTTACATGCGATAAGACTTTAATGCTCAGTGCATTCAACTTTAATATTTTCTGTAATTCGAAATTAGACACTGCACATGGGCCCCTCTTTAAGAGTAAAATAAGGGATTTTGCTCTTTGACTTTTGAAGCTGTATTTCCCAGTTATTGTTTACATGTCCTGAAGTGACCCCTTCACCTCAGAATTAATTAGTCTACTCAGACAGTCTGCTTCTAAATTGGCGTTTCCCTTAACGTAACACAGTTAAACTTGATATTGCTGGAGAAATAATGACCAGCTCATTAAACGTCCATTTGTCAATTTAGCTTGGACCAAATAAGTGAGTGGTTGGTGATCAGTTTCCAAAATAAACTTTCGCCGATACAGATAGCGCTGAAATTTAGAGATTCCAAAAATAATACCTCGACATTCCCTTTCGGTAACATAATAATTACGCTCTGCTGGCGACAACTTCCTCCGACCATATGCACAGGAAATAACTTCCCTTCATGTCAGAAGCGTCGGTACATAAGACAAAGTCCTTTTTTACGTCCGGTTGTCTCACTACGGCGTCTGGCGTCAACCTGTCCTTCAACGTCTGAAGTGCTCTCTCACAAGCATTTGCCTAAATAACCTTGGTTGGAGCCTTCTTCCTTGGCAAGTCAGTCAACTGACGTGTAATAGTGCTGAAATTTGCGACATACGATAATCACCTGCAAGTCCTAAAACAGATCGCACTTCTGTCTCCGTAGTTGGACGTGTGGCGTTCCGAAGTTGATAGACTTTGGTACAGTCTGGTGTAAATGTATCTTCACTGAGTGTGTGTCCTAGGTAAGTCAATCTCCGATATCCGATGTGAGATTTAGACGGTCGGACAGTGAGCCCTGTCTGTCTAAGTCGTTCCAGAACTTTTCTCAGTAAGACCACGTGTTCTTGCCAAGTGCAACCCCGAACGGCATGACTACCCATTGGTATGTTCCATCTGGTGTTGTAAAGGCAAGTTTTAAACGGTCCTCCTTACGAACTGGAATTTGCCAATATCCCTTGGACAAGTCTATTTTAGAGACATATTTGGCGTTGGTTACTGCGGCAAATATGGACTGAGGATCCGGTAACATTTCGACTTGAAAGAGGGGTGGTTAATTGGGTTTGGCTGGCGTTATCTAGAGGATGACCTCCCTCGACATTATAGCCCGGCGGGAGTGAAAGAAGAGTGAAATGTCAACAGAGAAATGAGCGAGAATACTGAGAAGGAAAAAAACAACAATACGAGCCTCCTTGTGACAATAAAATATTTAATCAGAACAAATTAATAATGTCAATTCCAATTCAAGTTAGATTATATCAATATAATTTAATAGGTGTGTCCAATTTGGGTTTATTTCATCATCATAACGAGAGGTGAAAAGAGCGCAATGTCCACGACTGATTGCATCACCTGACTGTATATCGACGTCTCATAGTTCTTCATTCCTAAGCTCTATGGAATGCATGGTTCCTTTATTCTGACCTCGTCCTTCTTTCTTTCTTTTCCCGTACTTCTGTCTTACATTTTCTCGTCTTTCTCTCAGAAAGCTGCTCCTTAAAGGACATATTTACCCCATAATTCTGTATACCCCACTATCTAGAGGTACATACAATTCACTTACGTTATTCAGAGCATGTTGCTATCCATACACCGAGTAAATTCTGACTTAGTACGGTAGGACATTGACCTCGCTTCCAATGACAAGTCTTAAATTACCACGTGAACGTCTTCCAAATATTACCGTATTATTTTACATATCCTACTGTATGTTTGATTACTGCTGCATGAAATTAAAAAGAAATTTAACTCAAGGCATTCGTTAACCTACATAATTATCCAAGCATTTCAAAATCAGGCGTATTGTTTTTGGTTCTTATTTGAGTGTGTATGTTATAGTTTTACTAGCTTTTAGCTCGTTAATTTTGTTTGTAGCTTTCAGCAGTGTTTTTTCCATATATGCACTATTGCCACTAAGTAAATGCATCTGTCATATGTCGTTTACTATACAATTTAGGATATTATGCCCACACAGACTAGCTTGGCCAAAGCGAAATCAACGTTATGAATCTAACAAAATAGATTCTAACACTTGTCCTCTATATCTTTTTAGTTGTGATGACTCGCTAAACTTAATCTGTTAAATGTATGGCTTATAATTCTAACTAGAAACAATTCTTTACAACAAAAGAGAAAGTAGTTTATATGAAATATAAAGTATCATAAGAACATTAAGACGATGTGTCCATGAAGACAAAAAAGTCTAATCACAAACACATAAAATGGCAACTAACATGATATTCTTAAGAACTTTATAAGATCCACATACAGGAATATCATCTCAAATATGAGCATTCTTATATTATTTCCAATAACGTTTAGGTTTTTTTTAATTATTTTAAACTAATAATATACATTATAAGTACAGAATACGAGAATTTGGCCTTGTTTAAAATTAAAATAAAATAAATATAAAGTATATTTGTGCCAAGAATAAATTAGATTCTCATTCTTGTGTCAACTTTTCAAAAAGCTCGGTATTGAGATTGAATAAAATAATAAGGAGATTGGGACCTAAAATCAGGAGTGTTTCTAGAGCATTTTTCAATTGTCATATTAACTAAATATTGACAGATTTTCCACATTCCATAGATATGAAATTCTCAAAGGACAGGCCGTTTGTCACTCTCACGCCTTCTTTACCCCGAGGATGTGCCATTTTTTCATACTTTTGTCAGGTTTGGATAAATTTCAAATTAGGTACATGTAAAAGTTAGATCTGAGTAAATAAGCAAGAAATATATTCTGATTAATTAAAAGATCATATTTCTCAATGCATTTGTGAAAATGACTGCCAATCTGACATACTTCAAAGAAACCTTGTTCTACACAAGCCAATCATCAGTAAATAAACAATGCTCTATTTTGTATTGACTCATAGTGGGTAAACCATGTTTGAATTCAAGTTCACAGTTCAAATCAATCTCGAGCTTCTGTACCTGTGTCAACTATTCTGCCCATGTTTTATATCCCACCTTATTTTTGTACTGTCAACTCATAAGTTATTTAACACTGTTTACTAAGTAAATACGTTTATTCTAAACTATTGGGGGGGGGGGCTAACTGCTGTTTTTTTTTCTTCTTCCATTGCTTCTTTTAATTTAATGATGGTAATTTTAATGTGTGTATATATATATATATATATATATATATATATATATATATATATATATATATATATATATATATATATAGTGTAGGACTGCGAGTTGGTACGTGGGACATATCGATCCTGAGTTCCGAATTGTAAAAATAATAATATCCAAATCCATGTCAAACTGCAAGGATGAGCAGCATCTATTTGACATGTGGTGTGCATCTAAGCATATTAATAAAGATTATGACAACTCAGACAACTCATAAGTAGAAAGTTAAAGAACTGCACACACACTACCGTCAAAATTTACATTGATAAACACAGCTGACAAATATTCGTTGGCTCACAAAATGTCATTTATCAATACGTTTTCTTCTCAGCAGATGGTTAGTAAGAAAACAAACCGGTCTCAAGCAGATATTTTGCAAATTTCAATCGGTACAACTATTAAGATTCCAACGCCTGACAAGACTGTTCAGAAACTATTATCTCTGGCTACTTGCACTTACTGTAAGAAAACAGGGTACGCTAATTCCGATTCCTTAAAGGCAAAAAGTCAGGAAAAGAAAAAAGACAGCACTTCCAAATCTGATTTCTATTACCGATAACTATGGTGCATTCATGTCGAATAGTTCTATATCACTTATTGGTGATTAGACCAATCCTACACCGGTTAAATAACTAATGGAAACAAGAGATTCTGAGAATCTTTTATTATCGTGTACATTGCCTTTGTTTGAGAAGTATTCATCTTCTGAATAGGTTCTTGTTCAGAGAGTAAAGTGCGGTGTTATTCAAATAATTTTATACAATTTTTATTTGTCCTCAGACTTATTTTCTGGAGTGTGTTCATTTATTGCTAGCTATTGCTCTAGCTGGGCATCAGGTTGTGGTTAATCGACATGAAACTTGTCGTCTAACCGGAAAAAGATACTGATTTCCCAGTGCCGACCAGTAGAAATAAATAGGTGCGATATTTGGGAATGGCTGAACATATCGGTAATTTTGTTCCAATTTTTCCATAACTGTTGAGCTCCTGAGCAATTTATTCATTACGAAGACCAAGTTTTATTGGTCTGACAAATGCCAGGAGGCGTTCGATAAATTAAAAGCCTTACTTACAATGCACCAGTTCTTTCAGATCCGGATTTCAATCAACCATTTAAAATGTCTTTTGACTCAAGCGATTGGGTATTGGTGGCGTAATTATTCACGAAGTCAAAATGGCGTGGATCAACCAGTATGTTATTTCTAAAAAATGTTAATTAAGCATCAGAGAAATTATTTCACTGTATAGAAGGAGTGTTTATATTTAATTTTGGTTTTACAACACTGAGGAGTATATAAATTCTGCTCATTCTGAAATTCTTGTATTCACTGATCACAGCCCCTTTACATTCATCAACAAAATGAACAAATCAATAGCCGAGGTTGTTTTTGGATGGAGGTTGATGTTGGAAGAATTCAATATCAATTTTCAGCATATCAAGTGAGATGAATATTTAGTCGCATATACACTTTCACGTGTTTAAGAGTTTTATGTAGCTTTATCTTGTAAACATTTTGTATATTCATTATACCTCTTCCTGTGTAATTTCATTATTATTATTATTATTATTATTATTATTATGCTTGATTATTAGAAAAGAAAATTCTATTACATAAAACTTTCTTTTCCTTATGAGGGTAGGTGTTATGTATATCGTTGATGTTTTTGTTTTTCTGTGGTTTGTTTGTTGGGGGAGTAGTTTCGCTTCCTACACGCTTTTATCTAATTTTGTATACCGTTTATTTATGACTTAATGTGTATAGAATACCTTTATTTCTTTTATGCTTACGTGACTTGAATCTGTTATTGCATATGATCTATAAACAGATGTTTCCATATGTATCGACAAGTATGCCATATATAAAATTTTGCTATATGTTTGTCTTAATCTTTTTATTTGTCACTGTTTAGTTTTCTTTTTCTTTGTCCTGGTTTCCTTCCTTGTTTTCTTGCAGCCACGATTTCTGACTATCCGTCTGCTGTTGTCATGTATTTACTATCTATAACAATGAAGCTTCTATATTCTTTGTACAGTTTTTATCTCTGTTCGGTAGTTTGTGCCACCCATTCCGTCTTCGAAATTTCTAATTGTGTGTGACTGTCAGTGAGTCGCATAGACCAGTTCCTATTAATGTACTTCTGAAGTCTTTGAAATGTCCGTCCTCCAAGTCATAATAAAAGATATAAATTCTGTCTGAGGCTTCAATTTCCACTGTACAGTCTGCTTTAACACGTTGGTAACGGATTCGCAATTGTTTTTGGTCCATTCGTCGTCGATTAATTTCAGTCGTTTTGGTCCATTTGCCTTGACCAGAACTGATATTTGCAGACACTGCCACTGTTTTTTTGGCGTCTTTAAAAAAACTTGGCCAGTCATCCCGAACAGATTTGAGGTGATTCAATGCCTCAATATTTTTCACCTCAATATCAATAGTTGCCTTTCTTGCCTGAATGGCCTGGTTTCAGCGATCAATCAATGTGAGGACTTTCACCCAAATGCCTGCCATGAGAACACATTCGAAGGAGTTCATATATTTTATGGCACCTTTCACTTCAGTTCGTGTTTTTGCAGTCAGATTCATGCTCTGAATGTCTTCCAAAGAGGCAATGATTCCACACAAGTGATTAAAGAAGGGTCGCGTGCTATCTAGTCTCTCAGTCCATCGCGTCCCAGATTGCCCATGCAGAGACACACCATGCAGATTCTTTTGTAATATTTCCCAGCGTTGTGGACTAGAAGAGAAGATGGTATACACAGTTTGAACAATTCCAAAGAAGGTCTCAACATCTGTGCAGCTTGAGGCAGCATTCAGTCCACAAAAATTCAATGAATGACATACACATGGTGAGAATATAGAAAGTGGGTTCTTTAGGAAAATTGCTTGAGCTCTTTTGTACTTTCCTGACATGTTGGCCCCAATGTCATAGCCTTGGCCACGGCGGCAGTCATCAAAGCGAATTTTCAAAGTTTCCAAAGTCTCCAGGACTAATCTTGCATTATCAGATCCAGTCTTTTTGCACAATCTGCAAGGATCAAAAACCGCTCTTCGATGGCAAATTTTCCAAGTTCTTTATGTACGTATCGTACGACAAAAGTAGTTTGTTCAGTATGACTCATATCAGGGGTGGCATCAACCATAATTGAAAAATACTTTGCAGATTCACACTCTTCTACGAACGATTTGAGAGGTAATGCGCTTGAAGCCTTTGACCCTTTTCCTGTGACCGTTTAACTTTCATGACATGTTCCTTGAGAATTGGATCATAATGCGAAAACAGTTCTATCAATCCTGAGAAATTTCCTTTATGAGGATTTCCAATAATGTCGGACTTTCCGCGAAAAGCTAATCCACGTTCACCAAGAAACAGAACCACATCCAAGATTAGCAGCAGAGGGGGCGAATCGGACATTTTGTCCAATCGTTATTTGGCTTAATTATTACTTTCTGCACTCAACGATCTAGTGTCGTCAGCGCCTGGTAAAAAAAAAACGACGACGTCGTTGGGGGATCGTCGCGTCGTCATTTGGTTTAATTAACACCTTCTGCGCGCCGATCCCCAGTGTCGTCAGCGTCCGGTAAGCACATCGACGACCGCGTCGATGTCATCGCCCCCTCTGCTGCTAAGTGGTTATTTACAATGAAAATTATTTACAACTAACCGAATATTTGGTCAAGTCCGATACGATATCGTGTCCGAGGATCATGTAAATTTATCGTTATGAATCCATGTGGGGTCGACTGAGCATGACTAAAAAAGTTTCGAAAAACATTAAAGTCCATGTCACCGCCGCACCATGTCTGCCAAATATTTCGTAGCGTGTGTGTATCAACGCCGTTGAATACAGCAAGAATATTGCAGTTATCTCTGATTACTTTTGGAATCTGAGTGTATCGTTGAGTGACATATATCACGTCAGTGTTTTTATGCCTGCCTCTGGAAAATATCCTAGCTGGGTTCTTTTGATTGTCTAACATAACATCATCGTACACGACTAGATTGTTAACGTCGCCATCAATATCATCAATACCCGGTGCATCATTGATATCCGTAATAAACTCAATAACATTCTTTTTAGCGATCGCTGATGCATTCTCGTTGAAATCTTTCAACACCTCGTAGCATCGTTGATCATCTACGCTAGGAGCAACCAAATACAACTTATCCCACTTCATCCATCTCATTATTAAATTGAGTAACAATTGCGTCTTGCCGGATCCAGATGGTCCGATGATAATCATCCGGATCGAGTTTGGTAACGCTGCAACATGCTTAACTGGTTCTCTTGTTTTAGTCGCCGAAAAATCAATTATATTCATATCTCTATACATAAATTATGGATCTATATTGTGTGAAGTGTAGAGTGCGTACTGGCACAAATGATATGACAACCGTTACGACAAGAAATAACAGATCGGCGCTTACTGGTAAGTGTGTACAATGCGGTACAAAGAAATTTAGATTTATTTCTATTAGACCCGGAGATGTTTTAAAAAAAAGCGAGGAGGTGACATCGCAGCCAAATTGGCAAAACTCCCCGGAACACCGTGGGCAAAGTATCCAGGAGAAAAACACCTCCCAGGATATAACTACTGTGGCCCCGGAACACGATTAGATATTAGACTCGATGATCAAAATCAGCCCAAACCCGGTGAGTATCCAATAAACGCTATCGATAAGGCGTGTCATGCTCATGATGTTGCTTACAAAAGTAGCGATCTGCAACAGCGTCATATCGCGGATGTAAAATTAATTCACGCGCTAAATGCTATTCCTGATAAATCCGTCAAAGAAAAATTGGCCTCATGGTTGGTAAAATCGGCTATGAAAGGTAAATTAATGATTGGCGCTGGTAATTAATAACAATCATCCAAGAAAAACGATGGATTCCATCTATTATTCTCCGAGAGGATACTGGAAGGGGAAGGCCGCAATTGGTAAGCTTGCAAGCGCTGCAAAGGTAACAAAGACCACTGCGGCTAATTGGTTATCCAAACAGGCTATATGGCAAATCTATCTACCACCGCCTAAACAAATCAACTTCTCGCGCTTTGATGTCAGCGTACCTAATGAAGTTCATCAGGCTGATATACTATTTCTGCCGCATGACAACGGTTACAAATACGCGCTAACCGTAGTTGATGTTGCGAGTCGATACAAACAAGCGGAACCATTGAAAACAAAGTCAGCAACTAAAGTAGCCGATGCGTTTGAGCGGATTTATCGAAGAGGTCCTCTGCGCTGGCCAAATCTATTACAAGTTGATCCTGGTAGTGAATTTCGCGGCGCTGTTTTATCAACGCTGAAACATCATAGCGTCGCGATACGACGAGGTCATACTGCGCTACATCGTGATCAGGCAATTGTTGAACGATTCAATCGGACTCTCGCTGAACGGTTATTTGGATATCAATACGCGAAGGAATTCATCCAAGAAAAACGATCTCGTGAATGGGTTAAAAGGTTGCCAGGTGTAATTGCAGCGTTAAATAACGAGATTACCCGAGTAATCAACATGAAGCCCAGCGACGCGATTAAATACGAGTATATACCCGGAAAATTAAAAATAAATAGCGTTTCTAAGCCGATTCTTGGCGATGTCACTGTTAGATATCTATATGAACCAGGAGAGCTTGAAGGCGGTAAAAAAAGGGCTACCGATCCTATTTGGAGTGTTACCACACATAACATATCAACGATAACACGATCAACTGGTAGACCACCGATCTATAGACTGGATTCAACTGCTCCTCAGCGCGGATTTACACGCGAGCAACTACAAGTGATACCTAACGATACTCAATTACCCCCGCGTGGTCTTAACTAGCGCCGTTGCGTCTATTACACTCAAGACAGGTCAACCTCACATTGTTTTTGACATGACCGAGACTGTTATCGATCCTATCCACGGTAAATTGGCGAGTGTCTTTATCCGAATAACGCCAACTCATTATACAATTGCAACTCGCGCAGTGATTATTCTGTTGTTGTCGTAGCGAGATTATTAATTCGGCATCAATATCAAAACGCCGCTGTTTTTTTTTATCCTGTTGGCGGTAACCCGAGAGTTTTCTATCAATGACGCTTGCATCGATGGTGACTTTGTCGCCGGCTTCGTCGGTGGCTTCGTCAATAACAATTCTTCGAAGCTGATTTATCCTTCGTACTCTGGACACTGCAAGATAGACTAGATTCGACCATTCGATGCGATTATCAACTATCCAAACAATTGTGTCCGTGATGGTTAGTCCCTGCGAGGAATGTATTGTTGTTGCGTATCCTAGCGTCCACGGGGATTTATCAGCACGTAGCGCGTCCTCGACGACGCTGATATCAACGAGCACGATATCATTCAGCACGAGAATTTGTTTTTCTGTCCGGCCTGGAATTTCAACTTCAATGTTCTGCCGCCGTGTGTCCGCGGGTCTATAACATAACGGCACTGGACGCGTTGGAAACTTTTCCTTATACAACGTAAACAACTTCCGCTGAAGTGTGTCTCTGACTATCTTTCTACTCGCTACAATCAAATCGTTTGGTCTCCATGTTTCCCAGAATTCATTTAACGGCGTTTCCGGAATCACCTCGCGAATTATTTCACATTGAATTCTATCCGGCTGTAATCTGATTAATTTCTTAACCTCGCGCAGTTGTTCATCAAGTGCTCGGTAATCAGTATCGGTTTCTTCATAATAGTCCACAAAACCCCTTAACCAATCATGTGGACCCTCGCCGACAAATGGTGGTGGTTGGCCATGGTCCCCACACATGATTACCGCTGTATTCGCGCGCAGCAACCACTCAAGAAACATTTGTAAAGTATCTAACGAAACAGTACATATCTCATCCCAGATGATAATGTCGGGAATAAATTTTTCACCCATTCGATCAGGAGTCCACTCACCGCCGCTGTATCGAAAGAAGCTGTGATAAGTAACGGCGTCAACATTTCGTTGTTTTATCTCTCGCGCTAGTCTATGAGTCGGTGTAAGCACGATTATACTTGCCCGCGTTCGAAATAATTCAATTGCCCGAGTCGTCTTTCCTGACCCGCCACAGCCGCTTAAATAAACCGTCTTGTGTCTACAAATTGGATCAGAACACGATGGTGCATTAGACCATTCTGACAATTTATCACCGCGTAAGTAGTTGTTCTCAACGGTGACATCTGCTGACGGGGAATAATCGCGTCGTATTTCATTTTTAATTCTCCATGTACCCCAACTCTCGTCCGGACTAGTAAACTCGGCTACGTTTCCCTTATACGCTACGTCAACATAAAACGAATCAACGGCTACTCTAACCGCGGTATCGGGGAATCTATTTATCATCGAGAATAAATTGATAGCGGCATATCCCAGCATAGACGCCCTCAAATGTGGATACGCCGGGCTGTCTCCATCGCTGTAGGTAACAACTGTACCCAACCTCGTTCCATTGGACAAGAAAGCTGTTTTGCAATTCACGTATCTATTTTTTGCCACTGTGTCCTTGATTACGAAATCATATTCTGCGTCATCTATAATCAGCCGTGAGCAATATCGTTTGTAGTCGTGGTTTTTTCCACCTTGTGTGAACTTACCAATTATTCTTCTACCGAGATCTTTTGCCTCGCGGTTTCGTTGGTTAAATATCCTCCTGGACCATTCGATGATATATTCCTCGTCGGCATCAATGTTTTTTCTGGACTCGTCAATTATGCTATCTAGACGCTCCGGTTCTGGTAACCAGACTTCAGTCTGTGCCCGGTATGATATAATCGCGTCACTGACAATCAACGAAACTAGCATGCTACAATCAATCATATACCGTAGCAGCGCTATTGGCAGCCATCTCTTTTCAGCCATGTGTCTACCGATCCAAATATAGCAACAGCGATGGAGTCCTGCCGCGAATTCAAATGATACTATGCGAGCGAATCCGGTTAAATCAAAATCAGGCAGTGGTCCATTAATAGCAACACGAGTCATTTCATGACTGGGGTGTCCAAATCGTCTAAAGTACTCAGCGGCGGATCCATACCCGAGAAAACTCGCTGGATAACAGGCAACCATATCAACCGAGATCATAGCGTCGCGGTTGTATTCAGTGTTCCATAGTCCACCGTGATAGTATTCCAAACAACTGGATTGTACATCCGGTAGAAATTCCCTGCGCGTTGGTCTCCACGCATTTTTCCTTGCTGCAACATGAGCTACAACCGATGGAATCGTAAAACAATTTGTTAGCAGTTGTTCATCATGCTCCTCAAATTCTATGGCGGTTTTTTTCATCCTGTTGTGAAATGCTTCAGTGCGATATAATTCACCGTTTGGTCTTACAAACTGATCAAAGGTATCCGCATCGTTTTCAGCGCTGCGAAGTAACCACATTGATACAGGGTCGTTTTTACACAAGTAGGCAATAGCATCAAATAGTTTCCTCTCCGCGAGAAAACCGTCCTTGGAGAATTGTTCTCCCAGGAATTCTTCGGGTATATACTTTACTGTTCTATCCCGTGGAAATATTGTGATCACGGGCGTCCATGCGTGTTCGTTATGATCAATAATTTTGATTGGGGCTCCCTTCGATTTATACTTCGATTCGTATAATACTTCACCGGTTATCGTTGTAACGGTTATTGGAAATCTCAGCGATGTTTCTAATCTCGCTATGTCGCTGATGGTTGCTCCACGCTCTTTTACGGTTAGTTCCCACTGGTTGATTTTGCTACGTCGTAAATCAGTCAATTTGTTTCCTCGACATGCATTTGTAAAATGCTCTATTATTCGTTCTGCTACACAATTTATCCCAGTTGACTGTTTCATCGGTTTCAGTTTTCCGATATCAGGTTTCTTATTTAACGGGTATATTCCATAAACAACTGCTGTTTCAGGATACGCTCGTTCATAGTATGGTTTGTCAATTCCGGTTAACAACCCCGGCTTGGAGTCGCGGCTGACAGTGACTGTTTTCTTGTCGCTGAGAACTGGTTCAAATTTATCACGCATGATCCAATCGCCTGATTCCACCCGGACAATGAATTTTACTCTGAAGAAATACCTTTTACCGTCAAGTTGTGATATTATCATTGCTGCGCGGTTGTCGTTCATGGTAGCATCAACAATGCCATCAATTCGAAATGTTGACCAACTGTGAGATGCGCCATCACGCTTGAATTCATTGATACAATCGCGTATTTTACTCAACAGGGTTTTATCGTTTATTAACGCTTTTGGTGTGTCCTTGAGGACTCTATCGAGATTAAACCTAATATTTTTCCGGGGTTTAATTGCTGCCAATCTCTCGAACTCATCCATATAATTAAAACAAGTATTTAAATGAAAGAATATAGTATAATGAATCACTGCAAATGGTTGATGATTGGGTCGACAACCCCGTGCAATAAATCATGTAGAGGTGAATTCTGCGGGTATCATTTACAAAGCGTTCGTAATGGTTCTCTTGGCCCCCTCCCGTGCTTGGTTTGCCACGTCGGTGTAAGAGGAAAATCACAGTTGTGTATCAATTGTGGCGGAAAGCGATACAGGGAACTAAAACGCTATTATGACAAGCGAATTAAAAACGCCGTCATCAACCCCACCGCCGACTTCGTCATCAAAACCCCCCAAGACTACGTTGAAAGATTCATAATTAAACCAAATAATAAATTAGACAAGTAGTATTATTATACAAATGGACCAAGAATTTCAGCCGCATCCCCTGCTCGTCAATTACGAGGCATCTCGCGACGGTATTGTTAGAAATCGTAGACTGAAGAAGCCGGTTGGATGGAAAAACAATCACGGGTATTTAATGTTTACTGCTGGAGGGAAAAAATATCTCTGTCACAGAATCATCTATGAATGTTTCCACGGATTGATCAAAGATAGTCTCGTTATTGATCACATTGATTCTAATTATCAAAATAATAGACTGTGTAATCTGCAAGCCATCTCTCAGAGTGAAAATAGTAAAAAAGGCCAAACTGGTAAATACTCAAAGAAAGCAAAACCCGTAAAGTCATTTGATACAACAACTCACGAGGAAAAAATATTTCAGTCGATGAATGAGGCAGGAAAATATTTTGACATTTGTATCGCCTCAATACAATTTGTTGCAGAACGAATATATCAAACAGCGATCTCAAAAAAGACGGGTCATAGAATTCGATTTTCATATATAACATCAAAGGGAGATAACTCGTTTTGTGATAGCGTCGCATGACAAGAGTTACGTCCCTTGAAGTCTAATTAATGTTGCGTCCCTTGAAGTCCAATTAATGTTGCGATTAATTAATCATTTTACGATGAAAACTAATGAAATACACGCTATTATCTAACAGCTGTATTCTTTTTTTTAATGTTTTATTTGAGTATTTGGTTTCATTTAAATGCCGTGAAACACCATTAATAAGTATTTAAGGATTCAAACGATTCAAGGGAATTCAAATTAACACACACCTTGTGACTGACGCCGCTGTATTAGTCACTTTATATATAAGATGACTCGTTATAAGCCTGGGGCTTTCGAAAGCCAATTCAACTAATCAAAACTAACCCACGCTCTTGACCCGGGCGTGTGGTTGTCTTTTGTTCACAATCATGCAACCGGGTTAATTTAATTGGGTTGCTTTTGATTGGTTGAATTGGCCGTAGAGTTCCGCCCCGCCGTTTTATGTTTGTGCTGTCTTGTGCCGTCCCATCATCCATCAATCATTTCATTGTAAATATATTCATCCTTAATTAAGTACATGTAGTGATGTCCCCCAAGCATATCTTCTGGGCGGTCTACGATGACGTTTGTCACCCTAGGCCTCCCTCCCGGAGATGTATGCTTTGGGGTTCCAAGATGTGAATGTCCTTAATTAAGTATATGTATATGCCTGTAATCTGCCACAACACTCGAGTGGAGATCTACGGCATTGTAGTGTCCATGTATGCCTGCAATCTGCCACAACACTCGAGTGGAGATCTACGGCATTGTACTGTCCATACAAAAAACGGGGTCAAAAATGGCCCCAATAATTTTATTAAAATTTTTGATATTAGAAATAAGATGTTTTATAAGAATAATGAATATCGAAGACATCAATAATATATTAACTGAGATTTCAAAATTAAAAAATCAAGGAATTGAATTATCTGATGGTCTCGACAGTGAAAAAATATTATCCGATTATGAGATTATTAACGAACAGTCGAAACGGGGGCGTTTTACCCTGGCCCGCGAGTATTTTTTTATAAAACGATTACAACATACGATCAATGAAAACTTGTACCACAATGACGCAAATGCATTCATTGGACTATTCACTGCCGTTGAAATAATACGAAAAAAACTCGGACGTGTTTATGAACGACGCCGGGAGATTTCTAGTAAGATCAAAAACATTAGAAGGATTATAGAAGAAAACTCCGTGGAGCCCCCGATGGTACACTCGGCGGAAAATTAGAAAATTGCGGATCAATTTACAATAATGGTAGGTGAATCACTTACTACTCGGCTAGCCAGAGAGCGGCTAGCAGCGCTTAAAAAGTTTATACCGTTACGAGACAGGGTGAGAGAGAAACTTCAAACGCGACAACAAATGCAAACCGATTTTACTGTTGGAAGCGAACAACTCTTTGCCCCGGTAACTAAAGCGACTAAGGATGTTACAGCGGCAACTGTACCCGTTCTTGGTGCGCTTGAAAAGATAGCGGCAGAGACAAAACAAACAAAAAGGTCTTTAGAAACACTCCCTGCAAAAATAGCGGCTGCTACAACACGGAGGCCACCACCACTCGCTATAACCGAACCACAAGAACCTTATGTTACAATGGCCGACGAGGAAGAATTAGGTGCTACTGCGAAAGAACCAGAAGAAGAAATACCCGAAGAAACACCCGAAGAAACACCCGAAGAAACATCGAAAGAAAAAAAGAAAGAGGGAAATATACCCCGTAATGTTCTTAAAAAGTCCGCAATAGATCAAATTAGAGACATCGACGACGATGAAGAATTAGTTAATTTTGTTGCTACAACATCAACTAAGAGCATTCGAGATGAGTATATCAATGAAGGTTACAAGAAAAAAATAACCTCGACGGAGAACTGGGCAAGAATAGTGTATTTAGCGAGTAAACATAGAGAAGCATTACCACATCGTGGTGATCCCGATTACGATAAATTCCTCGAGAAAGTTAAGAGTAGAACACCAAAAAAAGGAAAAGGATACCCTGTTGGTAAAGAATCCTACGGCGTTACCTGCCCTAATAGTGTTCTCAGTGATATATCACGGCTGGAAGTACTAATTGGAGGAAAACGAGCCGGAAATAACTCTACGGAAATAATCAATGAGGCCGCTGATATTTGCAAGCGGTTATTTGCAGGCGGTATTATGGACATTAATGCATATCGAACGCTCATAGACGAACTCGTGGATGATTAATTGGAAAACTGGTGTTTTTAATAAGGATGATCATACACTACAACCATGATAAACCAGTACTCGTCTACGTGGTAAACTCGCGATTGCCTGTTTACCGCGCGTACTATGGAGATGGTCTCGGTAGCACCATTGCGGGGTTATTTACAAGAATGGCTCCAAAATTAGCGCCGTTAGCCAAACAATTAGGAATGAAGGCTATTGATGTTATTCGTGATAGGGGTATTAGTGCCATTGGAGATGTTGCCGGAAGGGCGTTTTCAGCCGCGCGGGACAAACTAATGTCATTGGTGAAATTCAGGAGAAAAAAACAGAAACCACCGGTAATGCCATCAACGACAGTGATGCCTGCAAATGTCAGTAAAGTAATAAATAACGCCGTGGAAGAAAAATTAGAGTCGTTGGCGACGACTTCGCCATCCGCCGATGCGGCAACCAACGCGCTCATGAACGCGATAGCGGGGAGTGGTTTAAATTCAAAGAATTTACGACGAAAAAATCGCAATTGAAAACATCAACATGATAAATAATAGAATGTTTGCGCGTACCGCTGATCCCGCGTTTGATATGGACGCCCCAGTACGCAGGGATGATTCTGTCCGTGATTATCAATATTATTCTTATTATGCAGCGCAACCTGACCTACGATCGCGAATTGAACTTCAAGTCCAAGATACCAGTAAATATTTTTTGCCGTGTGAAGCGTTTATCGAAATCGAGGGAGAACTCGTGACAAATGCCGCCGATAATGCACCATACGCAGATGACCATCGTGTTCGAGTTGGCTTCGTCAACAACGGTATCATGGCGTTATTTGAGAGCGCCAGATATCTTATTGACGGGCGAGAAATTGAATCAATAGAACGCGAGGTTGATGTTGCAACGACGATAATTGGGTTGGCGAGATACTCGGATGATTATACAAGATCGGCGGGCCCATCTATGATGTTCGCAAAGGACTCCACCGATAACGCTGATCACATTCAGTATATCAACGTGCTGACACCACGAAATACCGCAGCTGACCAGGATGAAGCAGCCAACCCAGACCGCAGAACAAGACCGGGTGCTGAGTTCAATATCATAAAAAGTACTAACGATAATTTTAATCTAGGGTTTGCAACACGAATAGGAATGTTGCAAGGACCACGCCGAAAGTTTTCATGCGCGATTCCACTCCATCACATATTTGGATTCTGCAGAAATGTTAGAAAAGTTGTCTATGGGGCTAAGCATACAATCGCGCTGACGCGAAGGGGCGATGATAACAATGCAATATGGCATGCTGATGGCGTCGCTGCCGGTAAAGTCATTTTAACTAAAATGGCATTGTGGATGCCGGTGCTGACTCCATCAGTTACCACGGAAGCACGATTGTTAGCATTTATGGAACAGGGAGGGAAATCGTTGTTGAGTTGGCTAGCGGTAACAACTGATGCTAAAGAGGATAACGTCGCCGATACGTTTACATGGCACCTAGCATCAAAACAGGGTGTTTCAGCCCCGCGTCATATATTCATAGCGCTACAGAATAGGGAACGATTGGGTAATCAAGAACGCAGCCATATGATATTTGATCGATTAGGAGTCATGGAGGTTTCGCTGAGAATAAACGGACAACAGGAACCATCCGAGGATATACAGCTTAATTACGGTGACAACCATGTCGCACGTGTGTATCATCGATTGCTGTCATATATGGGTCGTGATCAAAACGTCGACACTGGTTTGCAAATATCACAACTTGATTTTAAAAACCTGTATCCGATTTATTACTTTTCGTTGGAACATCTTGATTTAACGAGACAATCCGTCGTTGATATACACTTCCGAGCTCGTATAGCCCCAGCTGGTGTTAATTACAGAGCGGTCGCTGTCATTCTCAGCGATAAATCAATGCTGCTAGAAGGTGTTGGTGGACGAATGAGAATCGTTGATGCGCCAGTGGAAAACATGTAATTGAAAGCATAAACGCGTTTACAATAAAATGTCGTATAGTGTCGTCAGTGTAGAGTTGACTGATGGTCAAGTCAAGAAATTACGATCAAAGTCGGCTAAACAATGCGGAACCACAATAACGCTGAAGCCGTCACAGATGGCAGGTGGTAATCATAAGATATCGTTGACGGCGCGTCAAATAAAACATTTCAATGATGCGATGAAGAATAAAAAGGGTGTTCAAATAGATTTTTCAGCCGCAGCAATTAAAAACATGGAAAAGACCGGTGGGATATTTCCGCTGTTAGCTGCGATTCCGGCATTGATTGCCGCGGCCGCACCAGCAGTGGCTAAGGCGGCGGCGTTAGGAGCCGTTGGTACCGCGGCGGGGATGGCATTGAAGAAGGCAACCGGGAAAGGCTACAAAAAAAAACGACCCGTGGCCGGAAAGGGTCTAAGACTACCGGGAACCCCGTATTCATGGTACTCGGGAAAGGGTCTAAGACTACCGGGAACCGTTTATTGACTCGGGAGTCTATGACTCCCATGTCTAATTTTGATTTAATAGACGCCGCAAACGCGCTAGCGATAAAAAACTTCAGAGGTGTTTTTATGAGGGATCAATTACCGGCGGCACCAAGAAATATTGAAACCGGCATAATTAACCTCGATGGGTCCTCCGGAGCGGGAACTCATTGGGTTGCATACGCGATTGATCCGCGTGCGATCGTCTATTTTGATTCATACGGGTTAGCTCCGCCGAAAGAGTTTATGCGGTATATCCGGGCGTGTTCAGCCCGGGCGTGTTCAGCCCGGGTTTTTTATTCCACGCTGCCAACACAGCAATTGAGTGACCCGCCGATATGTGGCCGTGAGGTATTGAACGTACTCGCGGCGATTTCATCATCGCGAAAACCACCTCATATGGTTGTAAACGAATATACTAGTGGGGTCGTAGAGGCCCGGCGGGTTAATTAGAAACGCTGGTTTTTTTTACAATAACGATGATTGATATCTGGGGACGACCGGTTTCGGCGCTGAAAAAGTCCACGGAAACCCCCGCCACCGATGACATAAAAAAACTAATTGAGGATGAAATCGCTGATACGTTGAACTTAACCAGTGTTGACCCAGATGAAATAGTTGTATTTCAAGACCGCCAGGGTAAATTGAAATCCAGTAATGTGTCGCTGAATGACGTTTTAATACGACAGCGTGATGCCGCCGAGGGCACTATCGCGTTGTATACCGGCGACGGACGACTCAAACCGGGTGAATCCATCTTGACAATAAATGGAAAAATAAGTACACTTGGCGACAATTATATAACCATGTCAAATTCGTTAAAGGGTTTACGTGGTGAATTTAACTTTCATGGAGAACAGTTCAGGTCGATGATAACGCACGTCAGCGAAATGCGAGACATTGTCAATAGTTTTTTTCGGGGACCCCCGACGGCAGACGAACCAAATCTTGTAATAATAAAAAATGCTATTTCGGATCTTATGGAGATGTCGGCCAATTTACCCCCGTTGCGAAAAAATGTTAACAGGATCGATGACAACTTTGATAAATTCTTTGGTAAAAAAAATACCAAGCCGGATGAGATTACAATAACTATAAATGATATCACTGCGTATGGACAGGAAATAAAAACAATCAAAACTGATGTTGCAACAAACAAAAGGAGTGTAGACGCGCATGAACGGGAAATAGAAATAATCGGCGCTAATGTTGCAACGATCATAAATAATGTAGACTCGCATGGACGGAAAATAGAAACAATCAAAACTGATGTTACAACGATCATAAATAATATGGACGCGCATACACAGGAAATAGGAACAATCAAAACTGATATTGAAGCGAACAAAAAGGGTGTGGACGCGCATACACAGGAAATAGGAACAATCAAAACTGATGTCGAAGCGAACAAAAAAAATGTAGACGCGTATTGGCGGGGAATAGGATTAATCAAAACTGATGTTGCAGCGAACAAAAAAGGTATAGACGTGCATACATATGAAATAGGAACAATCAAACTTGATGTTGCAGCAAACAAAAAAAGTATGACCGAGAATACACGGGAAATAGAAACAATCAAAACTAATGTTGCAGCGAACAAGAATAATATAGACGCGCATTGGCAGGAAGTAGGAATAATCAGAACTGATGTTGAAGCGATTAAAGACGGGCTACCGAGAGTAGCAGAGCAATTTGAAAAAATAAAAATCCCTCATGAGAACATCATCAACACAGTATACACAATTCGGCATGGATCATTCGATTGGACTCCTACACAGAATACAGTAAATATCACCGCAACTGTTAAGGGCATTTATCGATTGACACTGATTTCAATGATGCAGTTTAATATATTATCGTCGAGTTCATCCGGGTTTAACAATACAATATCAACAATTATAGACAAGAACGCAACTGAAAAGTTTACAATTTATGCCGTTGATAGAAATCTAGCCGGGGCAAACATTACATGGTATGTGGAATTTGTAGCGAATCTAAGTAATTAAAAACACTAGTTCTTTTAAAATAAAAATGACCACCAAGGAAATTGAATCAGAGGTATCACCGACGTCACATCAATATCGATTCGATACCGCAAAAGAATTCTCCGCGAACTTGAAAACGCTTTCCGAACAATACCGTGCAAAAATAAAAAAATACCGCCGAAAAATAACCGCCATCGACGCGGTCGTGTACTCGGTGTCGGGTATAGTGGCCGGTACCGGTGTTATTTTATCCACGGTGACCACGATAGCCCCGATCGCTGTTCCAATCGCTGTCTCCGCGATGACAACAGTTGCTGGAGTCGCCAACGCAATCACTAGGAAGATATCATCGTGTTTTCAGAAAAAACTCAACGAGTATACAGTAAAACATCAAATAGTATCCGACGCGTACTCGAAATTATCCGGGTTGATCTCGTTGTCAATTGATAATTTGTTCGTATCCGATGTTGAATTCTCCACGATGGTCCAGTTGTATAGCTCCGCGATGTCAAAAATCGAGGATTTTCAACTGGAAGCCGGAACCACCTGGTTGTTGAAATTAGACACTAAAGACAACAAATAATAATAATGTCGCTGAACCCCGAAGGGTTTCAATTACTTCAGCGGATCGCGGAGAACACCACTCCGGTACAAACAAATATGATATCAATAACGTCAACGAAACCCGAATTCAGTGTGAACTTCCCGTCGCCGGTTCCAGTGAAGGAAATAGCGCTGGCAAAATTGCGAGTATATCACAGTTGGCCTAATATTCGAGCGGACGCATTTAACGGACAACAACCTAATAACTCGCTGGTTTTTGCACGGAAAAATAAACCCGATGGGACCCCAGACTGGGAGGAGGTTACAATACCAACTGGGTCATACCAAATAGAGCAAATCAATAAAGAATTTCAACGCAGAATAAAATCGATCACAGGAAAGGAATCAAAAATCGCTATTACGGTTCATGAACCGACGTTATCATCGACGATTGAAATAAGCACACCGGGGTATATGGTTGATATTTATAACAGTTCAATAAGAACCATACTAGGATGGCCTAAGAATCCACCCGCGGATTTGCACACAAATGTGCAATCGTATCATGAGATTAATCCCAGTTATCTGAATGATTTGTCTATTATAAGAAACACGTTATTACCCAGCGAGTTTATATTTCAAGACAGGAATACCATGCAATGGTTTTTTCCGTATAAGAAAACTCCTGAATTGTCAGCCAAGGTCACAGTTCGTTTAGATGATATCACTGGTGCGTTTGCCGAGATTAATCGTAATTACCAATCACAACTAGAACAGCTACGGAAAACAAAAGCACGAAAACACGTTGAGGTGTTAAATCAACTTATATCAGACATGGAATATATTAATGAGCGAATCGTTAAGACAATATCCGATAGCAGCGATGATAATAAACAAAAATTCCTAACCGGGTATAATATCACAGAAGCCGATTTACCCGATTTCAAGTTTCCAGGATACAACGCGCCAGAACTAAGAAAGTCTCTTAATGATTTTCTCAGTCCATCAACTTATATCCTCAGACACGATAACGGGGATGATGGTATGCATATTGCTCCATACAACGTAAATATCGCATCGGTGATAGCAATCAATCTAGTGTGTGATATTATCGAAGGGAGTTACCAGGTAGATACCAATCAATCAAATCAAGCTCAACAGGGATATATCCTTTATTCATTTTCACCAACAGCCCCTCCGGGATTTTTAATCGTTGAGAATCCGATTAATCCGGTCTATATGCGATGCCATGATCGGTTTTTAACGAGAATTAATTTTAAACTCACCGATCAGTCAAATAACCTAATTGATCTACAAGAGGAGGAGTTAGTGATCACTCTGTTTGTAAGATCATTGTAAATAACTTCTTAGCAGCAGAGGGGGCGATGACATCGACGCGGTCGTCGATGTGCTTACCGGACGCTGACGACACTGGGGATCGGCGCGCAGAAGGTGTTAATTAAACCAAATGACGACGCGACGATCCCCCAACGACGTCGTCGTTTTTTTTTTACCAGGCGCTGACGACACTAGATCGTTGAGTGCAGAAAGTAATAATTAAGCCAAATAACGATTGGACAAAATGTCCGATTCGCCCCCTCTGCTGCTAGATTCGTTCTAGAATTTTCTCCATGTAGCTGCTTCGGTGAGGGTTTGGCAATCCAGAACAAAATATTCAATTGACCGGTCATTCTTCACTCGAACTTCTAATTTACACCACTGAATATAACACTGTTTATGGGCTTTCGAATGCTCATGCTCAGTAATACGATCTACAAGATTCTTCCATTTCTTTCCAGGCCCCCATCCTTCCGTCATTGTAAGTGATGAAGTCAAGCGTTGAACCTGACTTTCAGGTGAAAATAATCGACATGGCAAACAAAATATTGCCATCTTTGCTCGGCTAAATACAAGCCAATCTCGCGAAAATGGTTTCCCATGTGGCATTTTACCTTTTAAAACAGACATTGGAAATATGTGATTTCCAATATCTTTTGGCAGCGCCAGTGGAAAGGAAATGTTACCAGCCTTGACAAAAGTTTCCAGCTGAGTGGATAAGAATGTTTCAGTTACAAATTCCCCAATGTCAAATGGTTGCAACAAAACTGCTCCAGCGGGCCTCGCAGAAGTATTATCACTCTCACCAGTTTCAGTGATTTGACTGTCCTCACAAATGGCTGTAGTACTTGCACTGTCACTGTCAGCACTGTTACCAGCAAAAGATGCACCTGCACTTTTGCTTTTTGCTGGACTTCCTAAGTCATGACCAGTGGTATCAGCTTCTAAACTCTCTATAGCTGCTGGAATAAAAGAGGGTATGTCAGGGTCATCTGCATTCTGAGTTGATGAACTACTGGAAGGGGCATCTGAGGCCTAGGGATTCGTCGTAATTCCAACAACAAATAAGGTTTGCCTCCCTTTTTGCAGAGCTGCTTTTTGGTTTTGCTGAATTTTGCGTTGACGCACATAATGGATATGTGCGTTTCATTTCAATTCTTTCCACGTACTATGTAATGCTTTGACGACTTCAGGGGTATATCTTCCAGTCAAGTGAGTCGCATTACCGGTAGAAACTATATGGTAGGATGATTCAAAATGTCATCTCACTTTTTTATTTTTCCTGTCTCACGCTGTCATTAGTTATTTCGTGCCGTAATGCATGTTATAACTGGTTCTCTTGCAAATTTTTTTAAAATAAAAAAACGCAAGCTTTCGGCCGGCAGAATTTACCGTGTTTGACTGCGTGTTCCCCGCCCCCCTTATGGGGGTGGGGCCCTGAGCAATTTGCTCTGGTATCTCGGCCCTGCAATGTCGTCCCCTTCTAGCTCCTTGTGCACTGATCGATAACTCACTCATAACAAACACGCACATAGGGGTCACATATAACTAATATTAAATTTCAGAGTTATTAAAATACAACCAATTATGAACTATGGTATATACGGTACTACGTTTCGGTGTTTTGAATGCGTCTTGTGTTTCGGTGCGTTACGATGTTTAGGTTGTATGACTAAAATGCGAAAAGTTACGAAAAGTGCTAAAAGTTACGACACGAGGCTGACCAGTCCTAGCACTAACCTCTTAATGCTGAACGCCGAGCGAGGCAGCTGTTAGTACCATTTTTGTAAGTCTTAGCAGCAGAGAGACTGAGCCCACCAACTATTTCGTCAAACAGAACCTTCTATCGAAAACACTCTTGATAGAAGATTTGTCTTCACAAATAAACCCTTCTAGTCAGAAAACACTGATAATCGGCTTTCTTCGCTGGCCAGAAGGGTTTTCTCATGAAAAATATCTACCTATATAACTACTTCTCGATACAAGGGTCTACTAGACGAAACATTCGGTGTTGTTTCAGTCTCTCTGCTGCTAGAAATACAAAGTATTTCTAAAAATCCTAGGATTTTTAATGCTAGCGTTTCTAACTAAAAATTGTATCCAACCCAACTCGATACCGTGTCCGAGGATCATGTAAATTTATCGTTACAAATCCGTGTGGTTTTGCCTGAGCACGACTAAAGAAATTTCTGAATTTATTTATGTCCATGTCACCGCTGCACCATGTCTGATGAATATTTCGTAACGTGTGTGTGTCAACGCCGTTAAATACCGCGAGAACGTTACAGTTATCTCTGATCACTTTTGGTATTTGTGTATATCGTTGAGTTACATAAATCACATCAGTGTTTTTGTGTCGTCCACATGAAAATATACTGGCAGGGTTTGATTGTCGTCGCCGTTTCTGCTGCTGTGAATTAAAAATTTAAGTTAACAATAATGTGTACCAACATCGGAGAAGCTCATTCCGCTAGACTAGCTCGAGAGCGACTAGAAGCAATAAAAAAACTCTTCCTGTACGAGAACGTGTAAGACAAAAATTACAAGCACGGCAGCAAGCACAAGTTGAATTTGCAACAGGTGCAGAAGAATTATTTAAACCCGTCACAACAGCTACTGAAAAAGCTGCGATGGTCACTGAAAGAGCTTTACTGGGAGAACCTAAGGATGATATCGAAGAGGAAAAGGAACGAAGAAAGGGTTTTCTTCCAGTGTTAAAACAAACCGCTGAGCGGACTGAAAAGATTGCAAAAAGAACCAAACAAACAAAAAAGATTTTACGGGATCTTCCAACTGATATAGTTGCAGCTCAACCTCCACCCACCGTTGTAGCTCAACCTCCACCCACCGCTGAAGAAGGTACTGAAGTCGCCAAAGCTGCTGCGCCCAAAGCAGCAAAGGAAATTGTTGAACTAACTGCAAAATTTGATCCGGGTTTTATTAAAACCCTTAAAAACACACCAAAAGAAAGATTACCTGAAGTGATATTAGCTGGTTTATATAGCAAAGATAAAGGTTTAAACGAAAAATATAAGTCCACGACTGATACAAATTCTGTTAAATGGGCGTATCGTGTATACTACGACAAGAAACCGGTCAAATCTAACGACGACATATTTGCAAAACTTATAAATGCAATGCAGGAGATTGACAAAAGTAGACGACAAGGACTTCCACCTCCCTATTCACCGCCATTTGGAGGATCGTCCAGATGAAAAAGATGATGATGTTCTCGAAGATCTTGGCCTCTATGAAGCTACAGGTAGTGGTCTTGGTGGTCACATTACTTGTCCTGATAATATCATCAATGATGTATCACGGCCAGAAATTCTCTTAGGAGGAAGGCGTGCCGGAAATAACTCACCAGAAATAATTAATGAAGCAGCTGATATCTGTCAGCAATTATTTCAAGGCGTCATCATGGATACTCACATCTATCGAGAACTTATTTATGAACTCGTGGACAGCGACTGAAAGTCGCCGCGATTGAAAGTCGTCGCGATTAGAGATATAACTAATTAAATAAAATGATCGTACACAATTCTCATCGTAGACCAGTCATGGTCAGGGTGGTAAATTCACGAGTACCCGTATACAGGATGACTTATGGAAACGGATTAGGCGATGTAGTTCAGGGTTTATTTGCGAGAATGGCACCTAAAGCAATACCGATCGCAAAACAATTATCGATGAAAGCCATTGATGTTATTAAAAATAAATCTACTGGCGCTGTTGGTAGCGCTGCCAGTAAAGCATTCCTGGCAATCAAGGACAGACTAGCACGACTGATACGTAGAAAACCTCCACCGGTAAAATTACCAGCCACCGCAGACATGCCAGCAAATGTTAGTAAAGTAATAAATGAAGCCGCAAATCAAAAACTAGCAGCGCTGATAAATCCTGAAGAAATAAACACAAGTTTGGTGGCGGGAAGTGGTCTTCGTTTTAGACGATAACCTCTATAATAAAATGTTTAAACGGGAATCCGACCCAGCATTCGACATAAACGAACCGGTTCTTAAAAATGAATCAGTGCGTGATTATCAGTATTACTCTTATGACGCACGAGAACCAAATAAACGAGGACGAATTGAATTGCAAGTTCAGGATACAAGTAGATATTTCCTGCCCGCTGAAGCATTTATTGAAGTAGAAGGTGAATTTTAAAAAATAGATAACACAGACTACGGGAATGCGTTTAAAATCGGTTTTGTCAATAACGGAATTATGGCCTTGTTTAGTAGCGCCATATATATGATTGATGGAAAAAATATCGAATCGATTCAGAATGATGTTGATGTTGCTACAACAATAATTGGTCTAGCGAGATATTCTGATGATTATACAAGATCAGCTGGTCCATCAATGATGTTTGCCAAGGATAATTCTAATCATCCTGACAGTGATCAGTACAATATTAGACGACCAAGAAACTTTGCCAACAACAATGATGCTGATGTGTGGCCGGTGGTTCATGGTGGTAATGCAAATTACAATTTAGGTTTTCATACGCGTAAATTAATGTTGAGCGGAGATAGTAGAAAATTTTCTTGTGCGATTCCGCTGTCGCATATCTTTGGATTTTGCCGAGATGTCAGAAAGGTAATTTTCGGAGCAAAACATACCGTCGTGCTTGTTAGAAAAAATGACGATAATGATGCGCTATGGCGAGAAGCTGGTGGTGGTGCTGGTGATGCTGGTAAAGTAATAATAACAAAACTATCACTGTGGATGCCGGTAATGACTCCTGCAATTACTGAAGAACAACGACTGCTTTCTTTTATGGATCAAGGTGGTAAAGTGTTGTTATAGTGGCTTACAACAACCACAGATAGTATTCAAAGTAACATCAACGGTTTATTTACATGGCATATAGCATCACAGCAGGGGGTTTCCGCGCCGCGACATATTTTCATTACTCTTCAAAATGTTGCACGAGTAAGCTCACAAACACATTCGCATATGATATTTGATCAACTTGGTATCACTGACGTTTCTCTGAGAATAAACGGACATCAAGAACCGTCTGAGAACATACTGTTAAATTTTGGTAATAATCATGTTGCACGTGCATATCAACGATTGACGAAATATCTAGCGCGCGATCTATATATCGACACTGGTTTGCAAATATCACAATTGGATTTTATCTCTCATTATCCAGTCTATTACTTCTCGTTAGAGCATCTTGATTTAACCAGACAGTCTGTCGTTGATATTCACTTTCGGGCTACCGTAAATAGAGACGTAGGAGCTATAGCTAATTACAGAGCAATCGCGGTCATACTTTCCGATAAAGCAATGTTGCTTGAAGATGCTGGCGGCCGAATGATATTCGCTGATGCACCAGTAGAAAACATGTAGCATTGCTAAAAGCAATGCAATTAGATCAATCTCGTATTAAATAAAATGTCATACAGTCATGTTAATGTCACTCTGACTCCTGGTCAGGTGAAGAAATTACAATCGAAGAACGCGAGCACATGTGGGACAAAAATAACACTAAAACACGATCAGCAAATGGGCGGTCCAAACAAACTGTCATTAACTAAAACCCAACTGAAACATTTCAATAAAGCAAAGTAAGCAACGACTGGAACTCAACTTGATTTCTCTCCAGCCGCGGTCAAAGATATGGTTAAAACAGGCGGTATATGTCCTCTTCTCGCGGCAATACCAGCGTTGATAGCTGCTGCTGCCCCCGCAGTCGCCAAAGCCGCCGCGTTAGGAGCTGTTGGAACCGCTGCTGGAATGGCACTAAAGAAAGCCACAAGAAAAGGATACAAAAAAAGGGGAGATCCGCCCGCGTGCCAGGGAAAAGACTCCCAGGAACTCCGCCATCATGGTACACAAAAAGGTTCTAAGGGTTTCACATCGATGTTGAAGCTTCCAGCTTCTAATTTTGATTTGCTTGATGCTGTTAAACAATTAAATATAAAGAACTTCAGAGGCGTCTTTATGCGAGATCAATTACCACAACAACCAAATAATCCAGAAACCGAAATTATTAATCTCGATAACAGCGATGGTCCAGGAACTCACTGGGTTGCTTACGCGATCGATCCACGTGGAATTATCTATTTTGTTTCGTATGGGTTAGCACCGCCAGTTGAATTTCTTCGATATACAAAAAAACATCCCCCTGTCAAAGACAGGGGCGAAAGTTTGGTATTCAACGTTACCAACACAAACAATGACCGATCCTCCGATATGTGGCCGTGAAGTATTAAATGTTCTTGATGCGATCTCGAAATCAAAGATTTCTCCTCACAAAATCGTGCACGAGTATACCATGGGTCGATTTAAACAGTTTCCTATCAAATAATGGTTGATATTTACGGAAGATCTCTTCTCGAAACAAAGACAAAAAAACGTGCCGATGTGGATTTATCAAAATATGCGGCCAAGGATGAAATCGATAATCTTTTAAGTCTGACCGGGATAGACCCAGATGAGGTTGTTATTTTTCAGGACCGGCACGGAAAACTAAAAACCAACGATATCAAATGGCATGAAATAATTCCTAGGGTTATTGGAGCCACTCCGGGTAACATCCCTGTGTTCACCGACAGCGGAAAAATCAGAGATTTGCTGATATCAATCGCGGCGCTTCGAGATGACACACAAAAAGCTGCAGGGGAACGTGTAGCGAAGACCGGTGATACAATGACAGGTGAACTCAGTATGAACGGTAACAAAATAGTGGTTTTAAGAGATCCAACATCCCCGGAAGATGCCGCAAACAAACAATATGTAGACACGAGTGTCCACACAAGCACTAGCGCCGTTGACGCTAAACTAACCACGTTGCGGGCCGAGTATGATGTTCACGTGGGCGCGTTTACAAGACTTCGAAGAAACTTCGCAAAAACTGATGATGCTGTGGATAAGTTCTTTGGGGTTCCTCCAGTTATCGACATCAAACTTTCTGATATCAAGACCAACATTGACACGATCAAACAAACACAGCAGGATATCGTATCGGGTATTCCTGATATCGTTAGCAAAACCAGTCTGATTAAAGTCCCCACCGGAGTTACCCCCGGGCATATCACCAACATAGTATACACGGTATCATCGGGATTCGCAACATGGTCCAAACAAAATAATACTATCAAATATACATCAACAGCCACTGGCGTGTATAGACTGTCTGTGTTCAGTGCCGCTAAGTTTGAGATCTTCACAACATATCCCTGGAGACATTCCACCGATAAGTATTCCGGGGTTGTGACTATTATATTAAACAAGGAAACCGAAGAAACATTTATACTGGAAGCCGCCGACAAGAAATTAGCCGCAACATCTTACTGGTGGTGTTTGGAATTTGTAGCTGAAACACCTCAATTGGTTACCGCGTAAAATAATAAAATGAAATCAGCATCAACGACAACATTAGATGCTCAGCAATATAGATATGATCAAGTACGCGAATGGCAGTCAGAGTTAAAAGATACTATTGACAAATGCGCAACAAAGATAAAAAAAAATACAAACGGCGTGTAACTGTATTAGACACAATAGTGTATTCGGTGTCAGCGGTAGTAGCATCTACTGGGGTGCTATTATCAGCGCTGACACCAGTGACAACTGCAATCGCGGTCACAATTACAGTTTCAACATCAGCGACAATTGCAGGAGTTGCTAATATTATTGCGAAAAAAATATCCTCGTGTGCGCTAACAAAATTGCACGAGTATGAAAAGTTAAAGAGCGCGGCCACAAGCACCTACTCGAAATTGTCCTCGTTGATATCATCCAGCCTTGACGATACAACAATATCAGATTCCGAATTCACGCAGATGGCAGCCGCGTACAACGATTACGAAAACACAAAGTGTTTTTCAAAGAACTTCGATTTGAAACGACAGCAAACGAATAATGGCGGAATTACTTCAGCAGATAGTCGCAAATACAAACCCGTCGCGAACATCTTTGTTAACAGTAACATCAACTAAGCCAGAATTCAGTATTAATTTTCCAACTGCGATTCCAGTAAGCGAAATCGCGTTAGCGCAATTACGAGTATATCACAGTTGGCCCAATATCAGATCAAAATCGTTTGGTGGATTGCCAGCAAATAATTCGTTTGTGTTTGCATATAAAAATAAACCCGATGGCACGCCAGACTGGAATGTCATTGGGTTACCAACCGGGTCTTATCAAATCGAAGAAATCAATGATGAATTACAACGTCGAATAAAAAATAGTACAACAAAGGAATCCAAAATAGCAATAACTGTTCACGAGCCAACGCTGTCATCTGCGATCGAAATAAGCACCGGTGCCGATGGCACTGACTACGCCGTGGATATATATCAGAGTTCAATCAGAACAGTGTTAGGATGGCCTGAAGTTGCTCCACTGGCACAACCAATACTACCAGCGCCAGTGAAATCTGATTATGTCACTGATAAACAATCATATCACGAAGTTGATCCACCGTACAAGCAAGACCTACTTGACATAAAAGGATCAAAGTTGCCTGGGTTTATATTTTGCAGCAAGGATGATATAGTATGGTCTCCCGTAGGAAGAGGTTATGCGCTTAATTTAAGTATAATTATTAATCATTTTAAAAACATTAATCAAGAACATGAAACACAACTAACGCGACTACGGCAATATTTCCAGGAACATCTTTTTGATATTACAAGTTCACTCGTTGAAATCATTCAACAAATTGAAATATTAAATCAGCTTGTATCAGACATGGAATATTATCACCGGCGATTAATTCAAGCAATAATTAACGATGAAACTCTTGTCAATAAACAACGATTTCTCGATTATTGCAAAATAACAGAGGCTGAATTGCCAAATTATAAATTCCCCTGGTACAACGCAGACGAACTAAAAAATCCACCACCAAAATCATCAATGAGTTCTTTGACGGCATACTCGCACAACACAGAAAAACACTACCGGAGCCAACTATCCTCAGACATAATAATAACCCCGAAGGGCAAGGCCGTCATGTATCCCCGGGCATCGTAAACATAACTGAAGTGATCGCGGTCAATCTTGCGTGTGATGTCATTGATGGCAGTTACAGCACGGACACGACATTATCAAATCAAGCCCAGCAAGGATTTATTCTTTATTCATTTACTCCGAAAGAACCACCTGGATTTCTGATTGTGCAAGAGCCAATCAATCCGGTCTATCTACGATGTCATAATCCATGGCTGACCAGAATAAATTTCACACTGACAGACCAGTCTGGGAATCCCCTTGATTTGCGAAATGAAAAACTACATATTAGTCTCCCGGTAAAATCGTAAACGATTTTCAGTCCTAAGGACTTTCATCGTAAAACGATTTTTCAATTAATAATATTATATTATAATAATGTCCCAAAAATCTTCGATTTTCAAGTCAAAGACTTCCAAGAAATGCAAGGCATTTCCGAAAAAATGTGATGATGATTTCATTGATGATAGCACTGACGTAACTGACGATGATAGCACTGATGTAACTGACGATGATAGCACTGATGTAACTGACGATGATAGCACTGATGTCACTAACGATGATGATGTCACTGACATCACCGACGACGACGACGATAGCAGTAATGTCACCGTCAACATAAAAAAAATTTCAATAAATTATAAAAAATATAGCATGACTCATGCATTTCACGAGATCGCCTCAATAAGATATTGCAGTAAAAATATTTTACTTTATATATATTTTCTGCAACACTGACAAATTCACTGAAATTTATGGGGTATTTACTAGTAAAAATCACAGAAATCGTCAGATTTGCTAATTTCATGGGGGTATTTGCTAGTAAAAATCACAGAAATCGTCAGATTTGCTAATTTCATGGGGGTATTTACTAGTAAAAATCACAGAAATCGTCTGATTCACTGAAATTTATGGGGTATTTACTAGTAAAAGTCACAGAAATCGTCAGATTTGCTAATTTCATGGGGGTATATACTAGTAGAAATTACAGAAATCGTCTGATTCACTGAAATTTATGGGGTATTTACTAGTAAAAATTACAGAAATCGTCTGAAATTCACAAGCAAGTATTTTTTTTTTTGTGCAAGCGAAATCGTGAAACGATTTTCCAGTAAAAATATTTTACTTCATATATATTTTCTGCTACACTGACAAATTCACTGAAATTTATAGGGTATTTACTAGTAAAAATCACAGAAATCGTCTAATTTTTCAACCCTGATGGGGTAATTACTAGTAAAAATCACAGAAATTCACAATTAATCAAGCAAGTATCATATAATATATCACCACGTGAAATGCTTCATATATGATAAAGTACTTCTTGATAACGCTGTCAGAACCGGAAAAGTTATCCCGGTAAAAATAATTGTTGATATATACGGTCATGACGATTTTATATTGACTGATGCACAACTGAAAGTATTGATAAAAGATCATGCTGTGATCGCGCAATGCGATACACATCAAATCCTCGAGTATATATGCTTATTTAGATCGATAGATAGATTAGATTTATATAAATCTCAATGTACCACCACATAAATGTTTTTGTGTATGACAAACAAGCACCCGAGCAAGCAGTCAAGGCTGCATTTGCACAAGAAGAAATTAACGTTAAATTGCTCATTGATGAATACGGAGAAGAAGATATCTTACTAACACAGCAACAGTTAGATAGTCTCAGACACGAGCATATTACCGCAATAGTATGTGACAGAGATCAAATTCTCAATTATGCACACTCCTGCATTGAACCCAACCAACTAAGGAAACTACTATCACCTTGACGCTGTCGCCGTGACTTTGTTGTCCAGGACCTTGTTGTCCAGGGACTTTGCTGTCGCGCTGGCTCTGTCAAGGAAGTAAAAAAAGAAATAATATATTTTTTTACTTTCGATTTTATTTCCAAGTACTTGACTTCCAAGTAAAATCCTTGACTTCGTCCCTGATTTCATCAGGGTGAGGTATTTATTTCCTCGTCAGTGATTTCGTCATTGACTTTGTCATCCTTGACTCTGTCATCCTTGACGCTGTCAATGGACATACAATGTTTCAATATTCTAACGCGATTATTTATTATCTTTTTTATTTCATACTCGGCTGCCAATGCCAGCCTGATCTTTTCAATTGCACGAGACAATGGAACAAATTCATTTATTTGTGCTTCTTCTACGCTGACCAGCGTTTTATACAAATTATTTTGGATCATCTTTATGAATTGATATTGAGCAGGAAGAATATAACGCCCTGCACATTTAGCTTCATATAATGATTCAAAATCAGACAGAATTGTTTCAGGATTTAGTGATATATTAAATCCTTGTTTTTCAAATTTTTTAATAGCATCAATCACATTATTGATATTTTCGTAATTCATATTTATATATATTTTTATATATTTAAAATAAAAAAATGTGGGTCGTTTTGATATGACCCTTGTATTTACAATATTTACAATTTACTTAATTCTAGCTTATCCTAGGACGGTACAAACACATAGTATTTACAAGCATTTAGAAGCATATTTACAGCATTGTAGAAGCATATTTACAGCAGTTGTATTTACAATATTTACCCCGTATATTATTCGGACGATATCGTATATAAACCGACTGATACTTGGAAGTTCAAAAATAGCTCAGCGTGATTTGTTTAAAACGTTTTTTCTTAAATATGATCGTGTGGAAAATACAGATGTACCATAACCCAGAACAAGTGTAATAAAATAAAGATTTTATCTGTGAAAAAAAGAGACAAATACGCGTTTGTCCCTGACTTTGTCATTCTTGACGCTGTCACCTTGATAAAGTAAAGGGAAGTTATTTACTTCCTTGTGCAGAAAACCGTCTGCTCGTTGTGTTACCTGTAAAAAATATACCGCTAAGCTGTGCTCGATAAATTTACCCATCACACAAAGGGAGGGAACTAATTGCATGAGATATGCCGAACGGAGTTATCTCCGTTTGGAGAATCCTCGTGATAATGAAAAGTAATCTTCTGCTTATATGTTTTTGACAAAGTAGATTTGATTATATTTTCTGCAACACGTTGAACCGAAGCCCTACAAATACCAAAATACTTGCCAGCTGCATATATTGATTGAAATATTGTTTCTTCATTTGTATCTAAATTTATGGATACAACTTTCTTGGCGCTCTTATTGCCACGGCCAGTATTACCAGCCCTACACTTTGGCTCTGCGTCACAACCCTCAGATTGGATAAACTGTTGTCGGTTTTGACGCCATTGATGTGATAGATTACAAGACCGTCTTTGATTATCCCAAAGAAACACTCGTGCACAAACCTCTGATTATAATAACGTTTCTTTCCAGCAGTAAATCTTAGATAACCAGAATTTTCAACGACACCAACTGGCTTTTTCACTCTGCAATGTCTGACTATTCCCTCGCGAGATGCTTCATAATTCTTAATGGTTGGATGTGGGACAAATTCTTGGCTCATTTATATAATAATATATTTGTCTAATTTATAATTTGTCTGAAAACTTAGTTATATAATCACGCTCGGATTTCAGCGCATCTCCATTATTTTTTTAATTGCAATATCGCTTGAGTTCACGGTATCGCTTTCCTCCGCACATTGCACATAACTGTGTTTTACCTGTGACCCCAATGCCATATCGCAGGCATGATATAGGTCCTGTGCTTCCTCGTTTGATGCTTTGTATGTGTTCACCGCAGAATTCCTTCCTGTAGGGCTTATTACAGACTGTTACAGATCCAACTTTTAACCACTTGCAGTTATTCATTTGTATACATAATATTTCTTATTTAAATATTTGTCTTAAATATAATATGAAGGAGTTATTTGGCGCCGGGAGATTCGATCTTGACAGACTAAACAGAGACTCACGACGACGGAATCTAACTGATCTATTTAATATTATCAGGAATGCCAAACAAGAATTCCGCGATGACAGCGCATCTCATGTATGGTCGTCATTTAAAATTATCCGCAACCTTGATAAAATCAAGGATGACGAAGTCAATGTCGTTGATAAAATCAAGGATGACGAAGTCAATGTCGTTGACTCTACAATGAATGATGCGCGAGCGAAAACAATTATTGATTATCTTCCCCTTGATAAACATCAACGCGGTAAGAAATATTTTTTCAGAATAAAATTTATTGTGCAAACAGATTCCGATATATGGATTATCCGTGACAAACTCGACCCTGTTCTTGATAATGGAAAAACCGTTCTGGTAAGTAAAGATTCCAAACCAGGAATGCTGACCGGGATTGATAAACCATATTACGCTCAAGCGTATCCTGTAACCGCAGTCATTTATGGAATCTATCCGGTAAAAAAAAAAAAACATAAATTGATAAACTCATGAGAACGACTACCCGATGAGAACGACTACTCATGAGAACGACTACCCGATGAGAACGACTACGTCGTTGACGACTTCGTCGTTGATGACTTTGTTAAACTGTGTAGCCGAGCGAGTAATGGAACATTTTAAAAACGCAAAACGAGGAAACGGTTTAACCGATCTGCGACGTGAAAAAATATCAGCATGGGCTGAGCAAGTCAAGGATACTGGGGCATCAATAAATGATGTTGCTGTGCTATCAAGTAAATTAAAATTTTCAATAACAGTAAACACACTAACCGGGGAAATATTATATAATTCGAAGCATTATAAAAAGTCAGGATCACCGATTGAAATTATTGATCATAACTCTCATGCCTGGACTGATGCAGTTACAATATTTCCACGAGATCGTGTTGTAAAATTTTACTCGGAAAACATATTTGATGTTATTTACACGCTGAGTAAAACCGACCCTGTGTCAGTGTGGTTATTTAAGAGTTCCGAAGATGGCGAATATGATCAATTTGTAAAACCCAACGGTGAATTATACCGGACGGAGTCGTTGGAACAACAAATGAAAAAACTCGCAAAGAAATATGTGAACATCGAAGGAAACATTGAGCAGTTATTGGTTAATTGTTTTACAGTTCCAAGTGTTGCCGCTCACGCCGCAAGAGAAAGAAATTTATGGAGACCAACCCGAAGTCAGTTTCTTTCGGATATACAATTAAGTTGTGTCGAGTATGGGCATGGCGGGTTGTGGAATGCCCGTTATGATTACCGGGATATGATTTCCGTGGATATGATTGCTTGCTACCCAGGAAGCTTTCTCGGGATGGGCGAGTGTCGCGAATACTTTAAGCGATTCGGACATCCCACGAACTCGATGACACGAGTTGCTATAAACGGTCCTTTGCCTGATTTTGATTTGACAGGATTTGCTCGTGTGACTTCGCTTGAATTCGCCGCGAGACTTCATCCGTGCTGTTATGTTTGGTTTGGCAGACACTTCAGTGAAAAGCGCTGGGTACTAATAGTGTTATTGCGATATATGCTTGACAGCCGAATACTGGTATCGTTGACTGTCAGTGAAGCAATCATATCATATCGACCGCAGACCTCAATTTGGTTGCCAACACCGGAGCGTATCAGTCTCGATGAAGTTATTAGCGAGTATGCACGAGAGAGTCCAAATACCCCGATGGATGTCATTGTTGGTGAGGTTCCTAAAGTTCTCAAGATCCAACTTAGCAATAGTGAAAAAACAGCAAAAGATCTTGGACGAAGAATAATTGGTAAATTTACTCAAGGTGCTGCATATGATCACAAACTACATCGCTCGCGACTGATTATCGATGATGCTGAATTGGATTTTATAATTGCTGACGCTGTTGCGAGAAATATATTTTGTAATCGGGAGGACGCTTACTTGTCCGACGGGAAAAAGTTGGGCACAACTGTAAGTTATATCGACGGAGAATCGCCTCAATACACACATCTAAGATCTTCAATGCTGGCTTATGTTTCTATAAATTTGCTATCAATGATAAATCGATTTCCTGACACCGCAGTTAGAGTTGCAACAGATTCATTTATTCTAAGTAAAAGATATTCAGAATTACTGGCTCGTTTCACAAGCAATGATGAATCATGGAGTTCGTGGAGAATAAAAGCGGAGATGTTACATGAATATTGTGAATCCGCTGATGTTGCAATTAAGGATGATTATCGTAAATCAGAATTATCAGAAATGTCTTCGACAACTTCGTTGTTGCCATCTGTGTATGATCCAATCACCAGACACAAAACGGTTTATTTAAACGGGCCGGGTGGGTCTGGTAAGACAACTGGAACGATTGAATTATTTCAAAAATCGGGTATGATTGTGCTAACACCTACACACAGGCTCGCCACGGAGATGAAACAACGAGGAGTCAATTCTTGTACTTATCACAGCTTTTTCAAATACAGCGGCGGTGTGTGGACGTCAGATCGAATGGGAACAAAATATATTCCCGAAAAAATAATTTGGGATGAGATATGTACGGTGCCCTTGGAAACATTAAAAACATTTCTTGATTGGCTGCTAACGAAAAATACTGCAGTGATTATGTGCGGCGATCACGGTCAACCACCTCCGTTTGTCGGCGCATCTCCACATGATCGGTTAAACGATTTTGTTGATTATTACGAAGAAGTGTCTGATGATTATAGAGCACTTGATGCAACGTTGAAAGAATTTAAAACATTAATCAGATTACAACCGAATAAAATTCAATGTGAAATTATGCGCGAGATGATTCCTGAAACTTCGATGAGCGACTTTTGGGGCGTGTGGAAACCAGACGATTTGATAGTGGCAAGTAGAAAGATAGTCAGAGACACACTTCAACAACAGCTATTTCAATTATAACAAGAAAAGTTTCCAGTGTTGCCAGTGCCGTTATGTTATAGACCAGCTGATACGCGGTTACAAAATATAGATGTTGATATTCCTGGGACAGAGTCCGGGAAACAGAATTTAGTATTGAATGATATTGTGTTAGTTGATATTAATGCTGTCATAGATGCACTAAAAATGAATAAATCTCCGTGGACGCTAGGATACGCAATGACAATTCATTCATCTCAAGGACTAACTATCAGTGATACAACTGTCTGGATTGTTGATGATCGAATCGAATGGTCAAACTTAGTTTACTTGGCTGTGTCCAGAGTCAGAAGAATATCTCAACTGCGAAGGATTGTCTTGGAAGAGTCAATAACTGATAAAAACAACAGCATCACCGATGGTGATGTAATAAGAAGAAAACTCGCCGGCTACAAACAGAGTGACAAAAAAAATAATCGCGATTTCGACCTTGATGTTGACTTCGTTGTTGCGCTGAAACAACAGCAGAATGATCACTGCGCGAGCTGTAGCTGTATAATGCTATGGCAGTATTCGAGTAATAATCCAAGACAATTTACCGTAGACAGAAAAGATAACAATCGCGGTCATACACGCGATAATATCATGTTGACCTGTCTTGAGTGCAATCGACGTCGGGCTGCTAGCGCTAGTTAACTGATCGCGGTGGTAATTGTGTGTCCTCGGGAATTACTTGTAATTGCTTACGTGTGAATCCACGTTGAGGAGCAGTTGAATCCAACCTGTAGATTGCTGGTCTACCAGTAGATCTTGTCACAGTGGATATCTTGTGTGTGGTAACACTCCAAATAGGATCAGTCGCTCTTCGTTTACCACCTTCAAGTTCACCACGTTCATATAAATATCTAACTGTAACATCACCCAGTATTTTTTGTTTTTCTTTCTTTCGTTGTAGTAGTATATTTTTTTGAAAAACACCTTGTTTTCGTGATTGCGATGGCAGGTTTCATGTTGGTTGTTCGTGTAATCTCATTATTTAGCGCAGCTATCACGCTTGGTAATCTTGCAACCCATTCGCGCGATCTCGTATCCTGAATAAATTCCTTCGCGTATTGATATCCAAATAACCGCTCAGCAAGTGTTCGATTGAATCGCTCAACAATTGCCTGATCGCGGTGAATTTCAGTATGTCCTCGTCTGATGGTGACGTTATGTTGCTTCATCAGTGATGATACTGCACCCTGAAATTCTTTGCCAGGATCAACTTGTAATAGATTTGGCCATCGCAGACCACTCTGTGGTCCACCACCTCGTTGATAAATTCGTTTAAACGCAGAAGCAACCTCAGATGCTGTTTTAGTCGTTAACGGTTCCGCATCTTTGTATCTACTTGCAACATCAACTACAGTTAACGCGTACTTGTATGTACGTCTTCGGATATTATCATGTGGCAGAAATAATATATCAGCCTGATGAACCTCATTTGGCACACTAACATCGAAATGTGCAAAGTGAATTTGTTTAGGGGGCGGTAGATAAATTTGCCATATTGCCTGTCGGGATAACCAATTTATAGCAGTAACTTTTGTAACTTTGCTGCTTCAGCGAGTTTACTAACTGCTGCGCTACCTCTCCAATATCCCTTTGGGGAATAATAAATCGACTCCATTATATACCAGCACCTAGCGCTAATTTACCTTTCATTGCGGATTTTATTAACCAGGATGCTAACCTTTCCTTGAAAGATTCATCAGTGATGGCATTTAACGCATGAATTAATTTCACATCCGCGAGATGGCGCTGTTGCAAATCCTTACTTCGGTAAGCTACATCATGAGCATGACAAGCCTTATCAATAGCGTTTATCGGATACTCACCTGGATTGGGCTGATCCTGAGCATCAAGTCTGATATCAAGTCGGGTTCCAGGACCACAGTAATTATATCCTGGAAGATGTTTTTTCTCCTGGGTATTTCCCCCATGGTGTTCCTGGTAATTTGGCTAAATTGGCTGCGATATCACCTCCCTTATTTTAAAATAAATTTAAACTTTTTTATGCCACATCGTTCACACTTGCCTGTAAGCTCTTGTCGATTATTTTTTGTTGTAATTGTTGTCATATCCGCAGTTGGGGTACGTGCTCGGCATTTCACACAATATAAATTCATATTATTTTATGATATATCTAATGGAGATTACTGACTTTTCTGCGTCAAAGCGACGAGAGCCAATTAAACATAACTCAGTGCTACCAAATTCTGTTCGAATAATTATTATAGGTCCATCTGGGTCGGGTAAGACGCAGTTGTTACTTAATTTAATAATGAAGTGGATGAAGTGGGATAAATTATATTTGATAGCACCGTCAGTGGACGATCAGCGATGCTACAGCGTGTTAAAAGATTTTAACGAAAGTGCAAAATCGATAAGTGAAGAAGATGTTGTTGATTTTATAACTGATATTGATGAAGCACCGAGTATCGATGATACTGATGGGAGTATTGATAATTTAGTCGTGTACGACGATGTGATGTTGGACAGACAATCAAACCCTGCCAGGATATTTTCACGTGGACGACACAAAAACACTGATGTGATTTATGTAACTCAACGATATACACAAATACCAAAAGTGATCAGAGATAACTGTAACGTTCTCGCGGTATTTAACGGTGTTGACACACACACGTTACGAAATATTCATCAGACATAGTGCAGCGGTGACATGGACATAAATAAATTCAGAAATTTCTTTAGTCGTGCTCAGGCAAAACCACACGGATTTGTAACGATAAATTTACATGATCCTCGGACACGGTATCGAGTTGGGTTGGATACAATTTTTAGTTAGAAACGCTAGCATTAAAAATCCTAGGATTTTTAGAAATACTTTGTATTTCTAGCAGCAGAAAGACTGAAACAACACCGAATGTTTCGTCCAGTAGACCTTTGTATCGAGAAGTAGTTATATAGGTAGATATTTTTCATGAGATAACCCTTCTGGTCAGCGAAGAAAGCCTATTATCAGTGTTTTCTGACTAGAAGGGTTTATTTGTGAAGACAAATCTTCTATCAAGAGTGTTTTCGATAGAAGGTTCTGTTTGACGAAATAGTTGGTGGGCTCAGTCTCTCTGCTGCTGTCTTGGTATCACTCAGCCGGGGATTGAACCCACGCCCTCGCGCTTCCGAGGCGGACCCTCTAACAACTAGCCCACCGGAGCGGTCTGCAGAAAGGTCTAGAACACCATCAAATAAGCCAAGTCCGAAACGCAAACTGTAACGTGCGGTCTATATAAAGTAATTATATAGCCACACCAGGTGCCGACTGTCATCACATGATACTCATATGTATTTTAGCTAATATTCGGACAAAATATCAACAAAATACGGTGCATGGACGCTCGTGAAAAACAGTCAGGGGCGTATTAACCATTAAGCAGACTAAGCACGTGCTTAGGGCACCAGGGCCAAAGAGGGCACCACAAAGTTCAGAAAAGGGTGGGGAAAAAAACGAATGAAGATTTGTAAGAAAAAATCGATAAAACTAGTGCAAATTGATCATAATGTTCTGTTTCTTGATCATGGTGCACCCTAGGGTTATCTTCCCAGGTGTACGTGGAAAGGAGGGTTGGGGGCACCAAGATGTGTCAGTGCTTAGGGCACCAGTGAGCCTTAATCCGCCCCTGAAAACAGTAAAATTAAAAACGTCCGAAGGAAAAAGAAAATTTAAAACCGAAACAAGAACAAAAAAATAAAAACGAGAGACAATATTTTGCTTAAATACTCATGTTTAAATTTAAAATATGCATGCAGTTTTGAAATAAATCTACAAAATAAAGATTTAAGAAGCACTTTTCGCCAAAATCAAGTTTTTATATCAGTTTCGAAATATATATATTTACATTGATGTAAATGAGCATAACGGAAACCTTTGCCATTACTTACTTGTTTTAATAAAATAATGTCGGGAAAATGACTTTGTTGTAAATTTGAGTTACCAAAAATTTGGGAACAAGAAAGCTTAAGTAATCAATTCAAGAAAATTGTTCTCGTCTTAACTTACATTAATTTTTTGTATTTTCCCCCAACGTTTTGTAAGTTTTTATAACTTTTGGCACTTACCGCAACGTTTTGTAACTTCTTGCACTTTAGTCATACCCGTGTTACGGTGCAATCTGGTGTTTCGGTGCACTACAATGAAAGTCGTAGGATCTATTCTGGAGGTAAACCATTCAGACGTCGAGTTTGTAATAAAATGTTTGGGCACAGAAGTCATTTGAAGAGACACATGAGGATACTGTCTGGAGATAAACCATTTAGTTGTGAAAAATGTGATAAAATGTTTGGGCATAGTAGTCATTTGAAGAGACACATGAGGATACATACTGGAGACAGACCATTCAAATGTGAGGCTTGTCTTAAAACATTTAGTGAAAGTGGTATTTTGAAAAAACACATGAGGATACATTCTGGAGATAAACCATTTAGATGTGAAGTTTGTGATAAAATGTTTACCCAGAAAACTCACTTAAAGTCACACATGATGCTGCACACTGGAAGTAAATCATTCCGATGTGAAGTTTGTGATAAAATATTTGGGCACAGTAGTCATTTGAATAGACACATGAGGATACACACTGGAGATAAACCATTCAGATGTGAAGCTTGTGATAAAATGTTTAGTGACAGTGGTAATTTGAAGAGACACATGACAATACATTCTGGAGATAAACCACTAAAATGTGAAGTTTGTGATAAAATGTTCAGGCAGAGTGGTTCTCTTAAGATGCACATGTTGATACATACCGGAGATAAACCATACAGATGTGAAGTTTGTGATAAAATGTTTATCCAGAAAACTCACTTGAAGAAGCACATGAGATTACATACTGGAGATAAACCATTCAAATGTGAAATTTGTAATAAAATGTTTAACCACAGTAGTAATTTGAATGTCCACCTGAGGATACACACTGGAGATAAACCATACAAATGTGAACTTTGTGATAAAATGTTCAGGCAGAGTGGTGCTTTAAAGATGCATATGTTGATACATGCTAGAGATAAACCATTCCAATGCTAAGTCTTTGAGAGAATGTTTAAATGCTGAGTGGACATGAGCATGCATACTAGACATTAGCTATTCAAATGTGAAGTGTGTGATGAAACATTTTGTCAGAGTAACAAGTTGAGCCACTGGATAAATCATACAAATGTGAAGTTTATGGTAACATCTTTAAGTGTAGTAATAACATAAATTTCTACAATTAAAGAAATAACAAAGTTCAGAGGTGCTTTTTTTTGTTTGAAGATACATTGCATAAATTTGAAGTTAGTGATAAAACATTGTCAAATATGTTTTCAAATGAACAGGCATCCTGGAGAATGAACAAAATATGGTATACTCTTTTGGGTTTTAGTTGAGTGTGTATGTTATATTTTGAGTTACTTTCAGTTCAGTAGATTTGCTTGTAGGTTTCAAAAATATTTTATCCATCTATGCACTAATGCCACTAAGTAAATGCCTCTGCCACATGTAATTTGTCATCCAGTTTTGAATATTGTGCCTGTACAGACCAGCTTGGCTGACACAAAATAATCTATTTTATGAATCAATCAGCACATAGTCTACCAGTATATATATATATATATATATATATATATATATATATATATATATATATATATATATATACACATGTAACATGTTTAAAAAGTAACCAGTGATGTCTGAGTTGATGACATAAAGATATAATGATATCCTTGTACAGTTTAAGAATTGCTAATAAAAAGCAAAAATATAAGATTGAAACCACCATTTTATATATTGATTGATGACAATAGTTAGTGAAATAGGTGGTGTTTGAAGACTGCTGTGGGTGAGCCCTTCATGCTAGATTGCATAGGTAGGTACTTTCAGGACATGGAATAGCCCTGTAGGTAAATCAAACCACCCAGTTTCTAATCTCCCATTCATATAAAAAGTCTTAGAAAAGGTTGTTCTATCCCAGTTTGTATCTCATCTGAATTCAAACAGTCTTTTTAGCAATGTACAATCTGCATATCGCCCTTGCCACAGTACTGAAACTACTCTTCTAAAAGTAATGACATTCTCTCTGTTTTGGATAGCGAAAAGATTACAGTCCTCACCCTCCTTGATTTGTCTGCAGCATTTGACACAATAGACCATGATATATTACTTCACCGTCTCCAGCATGTATTTGGCATTCATGATACAGTCTTACTGTGGTTCAAGACTTACTTGGTCAACAGGACACAAATTGTGTCTGCAAATGGAATACACTCCAGCCCAGTTGATCTATGTTGTGGTGTTCCACAGGGGTCTGTTCTTGGACATGTTCTCTTCATTCTGTACACTCAGCCACTATCAAGTGTCATAGATCATCATCCAGTGTCTCATCAGTTGTACGCTGATGACACCCAAATATACAAATCTAGCCACCCAACTGAAGTTGATGCTACCATCCAAGGTGTAGAGAGGTGCATTTCTGATGTAAAGTCATGGATGACATGTAACAATCTGCAGATGAATGATGATAAAACTGAGGCCATTCTAATTACAACACAAAGACTTTCTCATTCACATCCTTTACCTCAAACAATAAATATCAGCAACACCAACATTAGATTCACATAATCAATGTGAAACTTGTGTGTTACTCTGGACAGTACTCTCACAATGCACCAACATGTCATGAACATATGCAAGGCTGCATATCTTGAGCTGAGACGCATCAGCACAATTTGCAAATATCTTTCAGTTGATGTCACTAAAACACTTGTGTGTTCATTAGTACTTTCAAGACTGAACTATTGTGACTCAGTTATGTCTGGTTCATCTCAAAATTTACTCCAGAAACTTCAAAAAGTTCAAAACACAGCTGCTCGGATCATACTTAGAGTACCACGATCATAGCACACCACACGTTGCTCTGTACCCTACACTGGCTATCCATTCGATCCAGAATCAAATACAAAACTTGTTCTCTGTACTACATTTCACTGTCGGACTCTAGTCCAACATACCTATCTGATCTCACCCATGTGTACACACCAGCAAGATACTTACGATCCTCTTCTGACAATCGTATACTCATTATTCCAAGTATGAAAACAAAGTCATATGGACAGCGTTCTTTTGCATACCAGGGCACAGCAACGTGGAATGAATTGCCCACTGAACTTAGACACAAAGACACAGTAATCACATTCAAAAAGGCTCACAAAACTCACTTATTTCAACAGCAAGAACAAGTTTAAAGACCTAATATTGTTTCCTACCTGAAATATTCTCAGCATGTTTTTTATTATATTTTTAAAATGTTTTTGATAAAATTAATTATTTCTGTGCGTTTTTCCGGTGGTCCTACTGACTGGGCATTGAATAATGCAATGCACGAGGTAGTTCTAGGATAGTTGGCATAAAGGTTGACAAATTAATTGGGATTTGAATTAGGTTATCTAAATTAAGGGTCGAAATTTTTTTAAATGGTTGTGTCGAAATAAGGGAGATAACTGGAATTCTTCTTCCTGCTCTACGCCGGCCAGCTTTGAAACAACGTTTCTTTTTTCACTTCTGTTTACATTTAAGTAATGATGAATATAGTCCCAGTTCGTTTAGTCTAGAGCACAATGTAGTGTGGAGAGCCAAGGAGTGAACATTTAAAGCAATTAATGAGGGTCCATCGTAGCATAAACGGGTTGTCAGGCGAGTATCACGTGATGGCGGTTTGTTCAAAAACAGTGGAGCAAGACAGCTGAGAAAAAGTCTAATTATTCTCGTTTCCAAAACAAGGAGATGAAGAAACACATACGAATTTAAAGCCAATACATAATGAACACAATAACGAAAACGAAAACAGGCAACAAGCACAAATATCATGAAAACGGCACTAAAAAATGGAACAGCTGATTCAAGCCGGTTAAGCGATAGCGGCCATCTTGAGAGCAATTCCAACATCACTGCTGCTTGAGTGCTTATCATTATCAACACAAAAACGTATTTCTTTATTCCTCATCCACCCCCACCCCCGAAGGCTGGCACAGAAGGTTGAACGCCAGATCTTGTGAACACTGGCATTCTACCTTCTAATCTGGAAGCTACACCATAAGACATCCTATGTCAGTATTCAGAAGATTCTCATATTTGAAATGAAACTAAGGAAATAGCAGTGAAGAAAATACGTCAGAAAACAAACGAAGATATTTCAGTTCTGGGACCACTATCAAGTGGCACCATGACTACAGAACATCTTTCAAGAACTTATGCACACGTATCCATGCTCAAACGACTGATTGATTTTCTTAGAGATGGGCACATGCATTTTCTAGTTAACATTTATGATCCCCAAAATTATCTTTTGTTTTTAAAAGCACAAAAAATGGAAAATTTTAAAATATCATGCTTAGTAAACTATTACTTTGATATAATACCCAATAAAGTAGTTGTCTGAATTGTCAGTCTGCATCAGTTTTACAATGTTTCCTGTCTGTCATTATGGTAATGTACAGTAGCAATTATTTGCATGTCAGGCTTTGTGGTTGGACAGGTCTTTGGCTTTTGCAGACCTAGAAATTGTAGGGTCCATCTCGTCCTGGACAAGTGAGACAAAAGTGCAATTTTCAGGCCTTGTTTTAGGATATCAGGAGGTAGGCATGGAACGACCCCCAAAATCGGGAGTGTGTTTTCTTCTCCAGGCATGAGAGTTGACATTTAAATTCTTGATTGGGGGTGGGGGGGGGGTGGGGCAGATGGTTGGGGGGAGGATTTTATTTCTGATTTCAAAATGAGAAGCATAACTTTACAAATGGACAGTAGTTCTATAAAAAAATATTCTATTAAACTGCATAAGTGATTCATGTACATTTGCAAGATTTCAAAGCTTGAAAAAAATAAAATACCCTATCATAAATGCTCCTTATGGCTCGAAATGACAGCCAGCGTTAGTTCCATTCTCAAGTGGCTAACGTGAGTGAGGTCCTTGGCATCTATTATCACTGAATGAACAACCATATACTTATATTAATATTTCTCCTAGATCTATGTACATCGATTGGACTCTTTAGAACAGCATTGTACCTATAGTGTGTCATAAAACCACAGAGCATTGTCGTCTATTTGTATTTAATGAATAAGCACACGTTTCTAGTCATCATCAGCTTAGGTCTGTGTACGTTACTCGGACTCTTAGAAACGCTTTAGGCCTATAGTATATCTTCTTACATTATGTAAATGTCCTCTAAACATTCTGATGAAATCGCATGAAGTATTATGTCTGTTTTTGTCATAACTGTTTTTGATAGTTAAAAATGCTGCATCAACGTTATTACAGATCCGTAGAGAGCACGGGCCCTGTGGCAAGAAACAACCGGGCCTCTCCTAGTTCTTGTTCAAACAAAATTTTAAAAGTGATTTTCGGCCCGGGCCACATTACGGTCCCGTCGATATGTCCACGATTGCCCCACCTCCCCCTCCTTTTCGGCCCTAGTCTTCTATCATTATTGAATGAACAATCTAAAGCAACTAAGGTAACGTCCTTGTCATAGATAGATACTGAATGAACCATATATTCCTATTAATATTTACTTTAGGTCCCTGTACATAACTTGGACTTTTAGAATCGCGATAGGCTGATAGTATAGGATCCTACCTTAGGTTTCTGCACTCTTTCGATGCTCGGTGAATAAGCATCTATTTGTATTATTAATTACCCTAGGCCCCTTTACATAATAATAATAATAATAATGAGGACTTTGCATAGCGCCTAATCTTAAGAAGCTCTAAGCGCTTTACAACATTAGACAGCACCATTAAAATAAAATACATATAATGATATGATTACAAAAACAAACACCAACATCAGAAACATTAAAAAACATGCTGAGAATATTTAAGGTAGGAAACATTATTAGGTCTATAAGTTTGTTCTGACGTGAACCCATGTACAACCAATATGCTTATGCTATAACACACTCTCTAATGTCCTTTTCCTTTCTATATCCTGATATTATCGCAAATAAGCTAAGTATATATATATATATATATATATATATATATATATATATATATATATATATTCACACATGCTTTCCATGGTTCGAAATGCTACATCAATGTTAGGCCTAACGCCGGTACCTGTCTTCTATCGGTACTGAATTAACTCATTATATTTCTATTAATATTGCCCCTAGGTCCCCGTACGTGACTAGAAATACTTAAAAAGTGTTGTACCTACAGTATAGCATCCGACCACTGGCCATGGTCATATAAATATGCTGATAAAATCTATCAGAGATGCTTTCCATCAATGGATATACTGCAATCCCGTTAGACCTACCTTTGGTCCCTGTCCTCTATTGGAACTGAACGAATAACCATTTAATTTGTATTAATCTTTATCCTAGGTCACTGTACATGTCTTTGACTCTTTGAAAAGCAGTATGATTATAGTATAGCATCGTACCTAACGTCATTGTTGTCTATTTGTACTCAGTGAATAGTCACATGTTTCGATTAATGTTTAATTTATCTCACTGTATGTGACTTGTAATCGTACACGGTCAGTTTGCCCGTTTTGTAGTAACCCCATCAGTTCAGTGTCCACTAATTATACTGACAAAATTGCAAAGAAGTTATGTATGACAAATGCTATTCATGGTGCGAATGATGCGCTAGCGTTAGGTCCATTAGCAGCTAACGTGTTTCCTTGCCCTGTCTTAGTACTCAATGAATAACCACATATTTGTTAATAATTTTATTATATCCGATTACTGACCCAGAAACGAGTGAGGTTTTATAGCATATCACCCTACTATAGGTCCTTGTCCTCTACCGTTATTCAATGAATAAAATATATATTTAATGTAAAATATCTCAGGTTCCTATCCATGACTTCAAATCATACATAAAACTTAAGCCTAATGTATCGCAACGTCCGTCAGGTCCATGTTCTCTAAATATGCTGATACACTATCAAGGAAGTTATGTATGTATCTATGATAAACACTTTCCATGTTTCTAAATTATCCACCAACCTTAGACCTACCTTGTGTCCATGTCTTCTGCCTGTACTCAGTGAATATGCAAACATTCATATTAATATTTATACTAGGTCTTGCGTATGAGTTGGACTCATACACAAGCATTATGATTATTCTTTAGCAAATCCCATCAGGCCCTTGTCCTCTAATTATACTGATACTATTGCAAATAAGGCAAATAAGATACGTAAATATATTATAAATGTTTTACATCATACCCAATATATATATATATATATATATATATATATATATATATATATATATATATATATATATATATATATATATATATATATATTTTTTTTTTTTTTGATTCGGTCCCAGCACATTCCTTGGAGTTATGCTCATTCATTTTGTCTATTCTATAGCGACCTTTCTTAGGTCCCTGTCCTCTAAATATACTGAAACAATCGTAATGAAGTTATGTATATTTCTATCAAAAGTGCTGTTCATGGTTATAAATCATGTGCCAATGTTAGGTTCATTCGAAAGCAGCCCAACTGAGTTCCTTATCCTCTCTCGATACTAAATGAAGAATGATATATTTCTATTAATATTTATTCTAGGTCACTATACATGGCATGGGCTATTAAAAAAACTTTTGGCCTTTATTAGCATTCCACCTTCTTTTTGGTCGTCTACCACTACTCAGTGAATAAGTATTATATATTTATTATTTCATATCGCTGTCTTTTTCTGTGATTATAACATGCTGAAAAGCTTCAGTCGTGTTTTCAAATCTGCCAGTGTTAAGTCTCTGTACATTACGTTGACCACGTGACCAGAAAAAAGCATGCTTATTCTTTAGCACTTTAAATTAAAAAAAAAAAAACGGAATTAAAAGGGTGAATATGTACGGAATCGTATTCTTTCGTTCCTTTTTCCCATTAGAGGCCACCAATAATGTCAATACATGACACAATAATGTATCATTTTTATGATGATTACAGGCCGGGGCCGTTATATATAGTACATTTTATCTGCATGCAGTGTCAAAGTTATAAAAGAGAAAACGTTTTGCCGAGTGAGATTTTCTTGCGAGATTTAAACGCCAACTGTCCTGATGACGGAGAATGTGATTATGTGAAAGTGCTTAAAGAGTTTAATTATTTTTATATAAAATTAAATCAGAGACGAATGATGTTTTGAAAGTCAGCTTAGTGCAAAATTGAGACAACTGTCATGAAATCTGAAACGGGCAGCTTAATTTCATATCAGAAAAATGAATAAACAATTAAGAACAGAAATATAAGTAATGTTTATTTAATTTCCCTATTTGATTTACGAAGCGGAATGCGATGTGAGTAATGAAGGATGAAGGGTACCTGGACGTTTCGCCCCATGGCTACTGATCGGTATCGGCTATCGGCAAATGAAACGTTAGTGTACCAGTCAAGATCTCCCATCCGAAAAGCATTAATATTCATACCTAATTTTTACTACAGCTCCCAGTTCATTTGGAACTTCTGCCAGTCCCTGTCCTCTAGTCCCTACCGAAATTCAATACTATGACTGGACGAAGTATTCATTTAAGTAACATGAAAACATATAGTGGAGATAAACAATTCAAATGTGAAGTATGTGATAAAATGTTTAGCCACCTTAGTTATCTGAAGGTCCACATGAGAATTCATACTGGAGATAAGCCATTCAAATGTAAAGTATGTGATAAAATATTTATCCAGAAGGCTCATTTGGAGGTGCACATGAGGATACATACTGGAGATAAACCATTCAAATGTGAAGTTTGTGATAAAATGTTTGGACAGCGTGGTCATTTGAAAAGTCATATGGGGATACATACTGGAGATGAGCCATTTAAATGTGAAATTTGTAATAAATTGTTTAAAAGAAGTAGTCTAAAAGCACATATGAAGATACATACTGGAGATACACCATTCAAATGTGAAGTCTGTGATAAAAGGTTTGGTAAAATTAGTCATTTGACAAGCCACACGAGAATACATACCGGAGATAAACCATTCAAATGTGAAGTTTGTGATAAAATGTTTCGACTAGGTGGTGATTTAAAGACCCACATGAGAATTCATACTGGATATAAACCATTCAAATGTGAAGTTTGTGATAAAATGTTTCGTCAGATTAGTCAGTTGATAAACCACATGAGAATACACACCGGAGATAAACCTTTCAAATGTGAAGTTTGTAACAAACTGTTTCCACAAAGTGGTGGTTTAAAGATGCACATGTCAATTCATACTGGGCATAAACCATTCAAATGTGAAGTTTGTGACAAAATGTTTCGACTAAGTGATGATTTAAAGATGCACACAAGAATTCATACTGGGCTTAAACCATTCAAATGTGAAGTTTGTGATAAAATGTTTCGACTAAGTGGTCATTTAAAAACGCACATGAGAATTCATACTGGATATAAACCATTCAAATGTGAAGTGTGTGATAAAATGTTTTGTCACATTAGTCAGTTGATAAACCATATGAGAATACACACCGGAGAGAAACCGTTCAAGTGTGAAGTTTGTGATAAAATGTTTCAACAAAGTGGTAATTTAAAGAGGCACACAAGAATTCATACTGGACATAAACCATTCAAGTGTGAAGTTTGTGACAAAATGTTTCGACAAAGTGGTACTTTAGAGAGGCACAAGAAAATTCATCTTAGAGATAAATGATTCAAGTGTAAACTTTGTGATAAAATGTTTGCATATGGCAGACGTTTGAAGGGCCACTTTATTATACATACTTGAGATAAACTTGTCATATGAGAAGTTTGTAACAAAATGTTTGTGTACAGTGTTTTGTGAAGAGCGACATGAGGATAATACTGAAAATAAGCCATTTATGTGAATTTTTTAAACAAAATGCCTAGAGAATGTAGTCGTTTAAAACAAAACCATGAAGTTACATGCTTGATATAAACCATTCAAATGTATAATTTATATAAAACTGTTCGGTCAAAGAGTCATTTCATGGACAACATGAGGATACATACAGGGGATAAAGACTTGTAATTGAAAAGTAATATTCACAATAAAATATTAAAACAGTTGAGTAATTTTGCTTGGGGTGGGGGCCCAAGTGACTGAGTGGTCTAAAGGGCTGTCCATTATGGATTACTGCCATCGCACCTATGTCTACATGAGTTAAAGTCTGAGATTAAGCCAATATGGGTATGTGAGAAAGCTTGCCAGCAGCTTTATATGGGTTGTGGTTCTTTCCGGGGTTTTCCCAGATTCTTCCTCCATCATTAAAACTGGCCGCCATGTATAGCCTATCATGTGCTGAAAAAATGGCGTTAAACCCCATAACAACAAGAACAACTTTTGCTGGGGTCCCCTAGTGGCTAAGTGTGCTAAAGCACTCACTAAAAGAATCACTGCCATCTCACCTCTGTCTGCACGAGTTCAAGTCTCTGGCTCTGCCAGTTCGGGTTCATGATTAAGCCATACATAGTCTATGCTGAAAAATGGTGTTAGACCCGACAACAACAACAACTTTAGCTGGAGACATTCACATGTTGGTGATGAGATGGTGAAAAATGCTGCCTTGAAAATCCGCAGGAAGAAATTTACTGGAAATAATCCATTCATATATTAGGTTTACGGTATTTAAATGGAGAGTTGATGTGAGAATATGTACATGACAGTAACCATTCAGATGTAGTGGTATGGGATATATGTACATCATTTTGGTAGAATAACATCTATAAGAGGCAATTGATGATACTTAAGAAAAAAATGTTCTGGTGTTCTGAATTTATCTTAGTAGTGTTACAAGTCTAGGTCTTGAAATATGTAAGACGAAATAAATGAATCCAATAATTTAAATAGAACCAGCAAATAGTGTCAACACAAATTGAAAACTGAAGAGACATTTACATTATTTTGAAATGAGTCCCAAATAATTCAAAATATCACAAGTAAAAAAATGTAGAATGTACCAAATTAATTTCAGTAGTTTTGAATGTCCTCATGTACCTCATTGATATAATCCAGAATATCATTGAACGAGTTCACAATAATTCCAAAGTAGTATATGTCCAAAGTAAGTGTGTATTTTTTATTCCTCTGAAATAATTTCAGTTAAATAATTCCTCATGAATCAAACACAGCTGTAAAGGATCCCCACAGACTGGTTTTAAAAAGTGGAATAAATAATCTTTTTAAAATTACTTTTTATTACACATTTTTACTTGTCCAAAATGTGAAATATTCTGATAGAAATTTCCATTCTAAATTTAAACAATGGGCCTAAAATGGGCCCAAAAGCTTTTTTCAACATGTTATTTAAAACATTTAATCATGGACAAAAGTTAGCTATGGAAACATGTTTACATAATCTACAACTTAAAGTCACTGATAGACTTTAGGCACACAGTTAAATATTGTTATGTAAATCTTTATTTCATAACTCCTGGTACATGATTTTATTTAAATCTTTACTTTCTGCTGATGCATATATGTGACACTAAAACTGACCTCCCAACCCCAGAGACGTATATAGAAGCTGCTAATAACAATCTCTGTCCCAGCTGGCTCATGCATGCTTTTCGGGCCAAGGGATGGGAAACCCCAGAGGCACGTATAAACCTTTCATATTAAAATTTTGCATTGAATGAAATCGCAAAAATCAGGCCTTTTCAACAATATGTAGCCAGTGATAATAGGCCTCGTATAAAATGATGAAAGTATTAGTTTTACAGCATATAAGCTTGAATTTCCTTTGTAAGTGAAGTCAGTTTTTAAAGTGAAACAAAATGGCAACATTCATGTATTCCAACAAACATTTTGAAGGAGTTGAAATTGATGACATTGCAAATGACATTGCCATTAATGATCTGATTTAAGATGAAGGATCGAGGATTAGTATAAGTCCTGTTGCAACACCTGACATTTAAGATTTATCTGAATCTGAGGATGAAACGTGCGATGACCATTTTTGGTTGGAACATAAGGGACTGTTAGATGTGGACTACTTCACAGCAAATTCAGGGCCAACATTTAATTTAGATGAAAATGCAAGGGAGATAGAGTTATACATTTTGGTCCTGAAGAAATATTCCAGTTATGCAAAATAATGATGAGAAAAGTAGTCTAATATACATTATAAACACAACATACATCTTGAGGTATTTTTTATTATGAATATGTGAATATAAACATTGATTCCTGAGGATTATATGTGCTTGTTTTGCGGCAATTAGTGGCACAAAACTTTGCTACGTTTTTAAAATATTAGTTTTCATTAAATTATGTAGTTTGCATAGAAGATTGATACAGAAAATGTAGACAGCATGTGCACTAACTCAAGAAGCTGTCACTCAGGCAGCCATTATGATACTCCGGGGTTCAGTCTACACACAGCTGCTAGAAGTCAGGCTGTTTATCAGGCTTAGCAGGCAGGGCAGCAAGTACTTGCTGAAGGTAAAGAGTTAATTTTTTAAATTTTTTTGTCATGGTTGTAATTGTGTAGAATGTTTTAGATAGATTTTGCCATCTTGATCTGAGTATGTTAAGAGCATACAATTAAATAAGATCCATAAATAGATGCTGATGAATGTGTTGATAATTGATAATAATAATCTTAATAATAAAACTAATTTGTACATTTGGATTAATTTTTCATTGTCTGTTGGGGCTTTTACCTGTTCTAGAAGAGTTCAGTAAGTCCTCATTCAGTGGGCTAGGTCACATGAATAGGCATTTTTGAAACAAAAGGAGTCGTAAGATGTCTTTTAGGATGTCATGTCATTGTGAATTGTAGATGTAATATATAGTGTTTATAAGGAAATATCTGAGCAATCAGATTGATTCCTCATTTCTTGTGTTCCTATTGTATGGCAGTAGACATGTTTTATGCTGTACAGTACTTAGATATTATTTGAGAGGAAAATTATTTGTTTGGACTGTTAAGTGGAAATAGAAAGTGCTAATTATTTCATTTTGGATTATAATATTCTGGAACAGTTGTGAATTATTGAAATGAGTTCTGGACAATGCAATCTTGGCAATGACATGATTCTTGGTGTATCAATACATTTCCTGTTTTGAAATTTATACAGAACTTTTCATTCTTTTGAACTTTGATAGGACTTTGTCAAGATCATTTTTGGATTTACTTGATAATGCGGTAAGTTCCTCTCACATTTTCATTTATTACTTTTCATATTAAATTATTTGCTAAGTTTTAGAAAACTTATTGGTTTTACTTCTTCTGTTACTTAGTTTGTGAAGGTAGAGATGTAACAATGTACATAAAATTTCCCCTCATGAAGTAAATGGAATATTTATACACTAAAGCCTTCCTGCACATATTTGTTAAATTAAAATAAAATACTGTAATAATAAATATTACATGGGAAGATGTCTTATGAATATAGATATAAAGCATTATAGTACTTGTATAAATGTGAGAGTGCATCTGCAATCAGAATATCTTTTCCCTGGGCGTGTATAATGTAGACATTGTCTTCCTTGAAGTATTAAACTATACTTTAGAAATCTCAGCTGTTTGCTTTTCACTTTGGTCATAAAAGTAAGGATTGTGATCACTAAATACAACAATTGGACAAGGAACTAAACCAATATGCACTTGAAAATGATATCAAAGCCAAAGTTCTTTTCGATAGTGGAAGTTTTCTAGTGTTAATTATTTTTAAAAAAATATCAACTGTTATTTTCTTCAATCAATATTCCACCTTCACTACAGCCTCGTGTTAATATTGCCAGATGAACAAAGAGAGCATGATCATCCCTTTAATGGTAATTTTTACGCTAACGTTAGTACCAAATATTATATCCTAAACAAAGATTGCACTAAATAACATATCGTATATACGTTAGTACTAAATAATATAGATTGCATAACATTAAAACTAAATGTTATTTCCTAAATAACAGTAGCACTAAATACTATATTCTACATAACGTTAGCACTAAATTCTGTATCCTAAATAAAGTCAAAGCTAACTAAAACATCATAAGTCACGTGAGCTCTGAATGCTGTCTCCTTTATAACGTTAGCACTAAACTCTACATCCTATATAACATTAGCACTAAATACTATATTTGCAGGTGTGGTTGTTGGTGTTGTTGTTGTAGGGTTTAACGCCATTTTTCAGCACACGATAGGCTATACATGGCGGTCAGTATTAATGGTGGAGGAAGAAGCTACTGGCAAGCTTTCTCACATACCCACATTGGCTGAATCCGAGACTCGAACCCATGCAGACACAGGTGAGATGGCTGTGATCCTTAACGGACAGCGCTTTAGACCACTCGGCCACTCGGGGCCCCTGCAGGTGTGGTAAAACGAAGTTTTTGATGCAAATATCTAAAATCGTGATGATAGATAAAACAAGTCGTTTGAGATTTTGGATTACATAAATACAGGGGTTACAACACATAATCAGTGAGAGATGATTATGTTAACTTTGATGATGTTCAAAAGAAAGCAGCAAATCTAGCAATGTTAGATTTTTATGGCCGAAACATACAATCATGAATTCTTCAAATATATCACACAACCGATCAAAGACTGTCGTTAAATATTCAGATTTCATGTTTTCGAAATCTCCTTTACTTTACACGATGTATCATTCTTTATATTCGTTTAAAGAGTATATAAACAATATCTTATCAGTCTAGTTAACTAAACATAGAACAACAATTCCTTTTCTTCAATCATTAACTTGTCAACTATGAAATTCTTATTAAATAATAAACGTTTTCCGTAACTGTTAGTTGAGTAGGGTTGCCTATTACTTTCCGTTTTGCACTTTCAAATATTCCATTAGTGGATTCATTAAACAATTTGATTTTAGACATTGTTACTAATTGATGTACCAGAGAGTTAGTTTAACTATTGATTATTCTTTGAATATAACGATATATTCATTTATTTGTTGGTTTTAATTTGTAGCTGACCTTAATTGCCAACAGGATAAAGCTGTCTGGATTGGTGCACAGACCTTGAATATCATTCTTACAGCCGAATATCTAGACGGTACGCGAATTAGGATTGGAAGCCCTTTGTGGTCACTGGGAGAGCCAAACACTGCCGAAAATTGTATATACATTGGAATTTTTGGGCCACGTGAATTCATTGCTGATGAACGCTGTATTCTACTGACAAGTTTTGTATGTCAGCAATTCATCTGAGTGTCAACACACTCTACTATCAGTGAAAGAAAAATAAACATCCTTCAACGAAAGTTTCAATTTGTAGTTCAACATCACATATGCAATATAAACGATATTTTTCCGACGCAATCACTAAAATGCACATTTAAATGGCGAAAGTTTGCATCAAACATTCAAATTTCTTAAGAAATTAAAATCTTGCTGTTATTTTTCACTAGTTAATCATTTTCATTGTTTAATAGCGTAACTCATTGACGTTTTTCACCACAGTTAGATCAACTGAAAGTATGTGAACAAACACATGTATAATAACGTATAAATATAAGTAGAAAGACACAGACACACACATAGTTCATATATATATATATATATATATATATATATATATATATATATATATATATATACATAGACACCAGTACAAGCAACAGCCAAATTCATCATCTAGTTTCGACCAATTCGCAAGGTCTTCGTGTAAGGCTACAGGAGCAGAAGAACGCAAAGTAACATTAATACATATAGAGTGCAAATACACATGGTCTTTTAAAACTCTGATATTTTTCGGTACGTTCTTTCAGTAAAGGTTTTAATACTAACGCTATAAACACAATGTAGCTTCTTATTAAAGTTAAATTCAGGGCATTTGCGAGATAGGTTTGTCGTTACCGATCAATGATTGTAGTTCTCTGTGTATATCACTACCTTCAAATATCACTAACATTTGTACTAAATTATAACAGAAAATTGTTCTATATCATGCCCGAATCGTAATGATTACAATTTTTAGGTGTAATGATTGTTTTGTGCGGAATAGATCGGGATTTGTCAAACAGCATTACAATTACGAGATATTTGCATTTTCGGGAGATACAGTTATCCAGGATTCTTTTCACAGTTTGCTTGTCTAATAACATTGTGTTCGGATTTGGTCGGATGTTTTCCAGCTCCATATGAAGTAACATTTCATTACGGCCAGGATGCAAACGAAAGGTAAACTTCGGATAATTGTTGTTAAACTGTCTGTTTTTTAAGAAAAATATGTTTTAATGGTCTTCAGTTTTGTGGAATACTTATTTCACTAGCTCTTTAGTTAAAAGAAAGTTTTACGCAGCTGAGAATTTAATTTACAAGAAAGAGAAAACTAGAGAAACAATTGGAAATGATATTCATTGTTCTGAATCAAATCACATGGACTGGTCCTATTGAACACAACCTATAATCCTTTCCAAGTTCAGGACGCGCGAAAACGAAAATTTATTTAATGCACATACATGTTTTTCTGTGCGAAAAGGTATTAAATTAAATAATATTGGACACGTTAGTACTCGTACTCGTGGTTTTGGAGGCAGTGCGGACGGAGACAGATTATACCTGCTCGAAACGTTTTCTTTTTATTTTCATTTTCATCCAATATATTCCCGACAGGTGGTTCTCTATAAGTGCCTGTCCTGTACTGTATTGTAGTCAAAATACCTAGGTCTGGCTTGGGTATCCTTGGACCATTGCGGTAATGTGGATACTTTTTCACCTATCAATGTATGTTCTGGTTAATAATGCAAATACTTCCCACCATGCACTTTAAATACGAGCAAAAACCTAGGCCTGCTATTATTTATGCATTGTCTGCTATAGATCATATGGAAATTCACGGTGAAGGTCTGAGCAAAAATTAATTGTGGTATTAGCAAACACCTGGTTTTTATCCCCGCTACAACAAAATGCGTGTAAAATACAATTTGTGCAGGAGAGACGTGCCAATGCTGATTATTCAATTCTTTCAGTGACATTATGTTCTGATTTTATTTTTCATAACCGACATAAATCTAAGGAGTAAAAAATATTGTCATTTATTTGCTAATATTAATGAACATTATACATAATAGATACTTCAACATCTAATACAAACATTGTCACAACTCATGTATCGCAAGTATGTGCAGATAAAACATAAATAATAAAGTTGCTTGAAAACCCATTTATGATAAACGGTAAGAACTCCGATATAGCTGCTAAGGTTGCTTTTCATCTACATATCTCCAAATCAAAGATTCCATATGATGACATCATATAAAAAACATTATCATATTCATAATTTTCGATAGGCAAGATAACGATATGTTAATCCTATCGACAACCTGGTGGATCGATCATATATTTCAAAGCATTGTTTGTGGCCGTCCCTGCTTTTTTATTGCTGACCCTTGTATTTTCTCTCAGGATAAAATGAAATAAACCTAAATAAAAGTTTTCCATAATTTATTCATGTTGCAGACATGTAACATCATGTCCTACCCAGTCATACTATCCTGACACCAGGCCTACCAGTCCTAACACTAACCTCTTAATGATGAGCGCCAAGAGAGGCAACATTTAGTACCATTGTTTTAGTAACATTGTTTTAAGTCTTCGACCTGGTTTCAAGCCTGTGACCTCCTGCATCCGAGACGGACGCAATATTTACTAGGCCACTGGAGCGGTCAGTTGCAGAAGGAGGAAAAAGAGAGAAATAAATGGACAAAAGGAAATTTCAACTTAGATTGAAAACACTCCCAATAGATTTTATATAAAATCTGGTTTTGATGTTACCAGGAAGAAGAGATTAATATCCCATTTTTAGAGAAAAAGAAGTAGATACATAGTTGCTTGAAATGTTGAAAATGTGAGATTTTTAAGAGACAATTGGACTTTATTATTGCAATATGTATTTATTGGCAAATCATGATAATTATACACTTCTCTGCCGATAAAGCAAATTGCTGATTACGAAGTGGTTAAATAATCTATCTTGAAGGGTTAAAAGTTAGTTCCTGGGGCATATCGACAACGGTTTAGAACTATAAGAATTAAACTGAAAATACCTATGTTGAATTTGCAAGGTAAAGTTCTGAATAGTGGGTGCTTAATCAAGAGAGGTTTTCAAGATTACAAAAATCTCAGACAAATCATATTAGTTGAATGCTCATGAATCGCGTTCATGGTGACATTACGACATGTTTTGATAAGCAAAACGTCTAAGCCTTAGAAAATGCTACTCTTGCAGCTGACGAGTATTCCTTGGCTCAGTCTGTTAGTCTTCTACTCAGCAGGCGTTTGGTAAAATGTAATTTCAGTTTCATACGAGCTCTAACAAATTTCAAATTAGCATACCTTTTGGAAATCATGTTTATGATAGACTGATCAGAAATATTGAATTCTTCATACATGTACTTACTAGCACGTGATGTCTGATTGCAACAAATTCGAAAAAGCAACAGAATCGAGATATACCTATTCTAAATGCTTTTATTTCTAAGAGGACAGGGGCACAGTCTTGTAAGGAAAGCAATATGTTTGTTGGTTGAAACAATTTCCAGTCTGGTTGTACTATAAAAAGTTATGAACCATTCATGTCAACATTTTTAATGTTCATTACTACTGAGTAATTTCATCATCAGAAGCAGTGTCAGGGCCCGTGGCAATCGAAACAGTCATTTCTCTAACCATTGAGGGTATTCACTTATTACTAGGCAATGACATTTCTGGAGATAATTTTGTGATTAATCGATTTTTTGGAACCAAATATCAATGCTATTGAAAAATTGCCTGATTTGTACACAGATTAGCGGTTACTATAACTATTGTGAATAAAGCACTTGGGAATGATATAGATCTGGACATTACTCATTTAGCCGACACATTTATTTGGCAGGCTTTCGATGAAGTCAATTTTGATCCTGGTATGGATCAATGAAAAATTATTGATCACAGTGATTCTCTTTTTATTACCCATTCCCATTATTCTCATCACTTGTCATCGAACAGAAACACAATCACCAGATGTCCCGTTTGTTTCAGATAGCTTTTTGCGAGACTGGAACCAATGAAGTACCTGTTTGTTACTTTGTTAAAAATTGGGTAATTAGGAGAAAATGGAGACCATTTGATTTACCCGGTGGTGATGAGTGATCAGTGAACTATAATTGTTGTTTCGAATTCGTATAGACAGCAACATCTTAATTTAGCCTCTGAAACGCTTTTCTAGTAACTTAGCTGTCATTATGACATTTTACAAAATGCCAAATCATTTATATTAGCTGAAAATTAAAAGTGATGGTTGTAAAATACTGTAGATCTTATTACGCTTGTACATAGTAGGAAACCCCAATGAGAAAAAACATGCATCTATTGTTCCATAACTTGTACCTGCAACTGACGGAACAGTTTACAATGATAGTAGATTGAGTCGGTCCCTTACCTAAGACCATTTTAGGCAACCAATGCATGTTTATCATTATGTGTGCGTCCACAAGATTTACAGAGGCAACTCTTTTGAGGATTAATAACATAGAAACCATAGCATAAGCATCAATAAAGTAATTTCTTTACACAAGTTGGTGTTCCCAACTAGGTCAACTAGGCCTCGCTTCCCAACTTTGTACAATATGATTAAGGGTAAAATTTTATTTCTATAATATTCTAGCAGCTTATGGATGATTTAGACATCCAACATTATAAGTCCTCTGCAATTACTCTGAAAGCCAACGATGTTTCGTAAAATCTCATTAAACGTTGAACACATGTGATTCAGTCATATTGTTTTGATACTAGAACAGGTTAGGATGGAAGTGTTAATTTTCTGGTGTTTGTTGTACACGATTTAGCTGCAGCAGTATTAAAGTTGTTGTAGCGTCGAAATCTTAGCCGTCGAGCCTGTTTAGTCGTTTTTTTAGATTTTACTGTTTCAGTTTCTATCTTCAACAATACCTCGAGGATCATCTCTAGAGCGTGTTTGAAAATTCCTGAGTATTATTGATGCAGAACCAAGTTATTTTCCTGGTCTACGATCTCCTGTTTGTGTAAGTAATTGTGCCTTCACAAATCTTTATATTGTCTCGAGTAGCCAAAGTTCCAACATGTTTGTATTAGCAATCTGCAACAACATATTTTTTTTCTATTTTTGTAGAAAGCAGCGAAATATATCATTCGGTTGCAATTTACTCCAGACTAGTTGCTCTACACCAATAACATTGGTTGGCATCCGTTAGTTTCGAGAGACGATGGAACTGCGCCCATGAGAGATGGCCCGGTTGGTGGTTGTGCAGCGTCTGATGTGGCCAAGTAGTCCAATGTGGGAGTGGCAGTCCCTGCTGCACTTGCTGCACTTGAAGGTTGTGCCAGGTGTTGGTTGGAGCTGAATCTTCTTCTTCTGCGATCGTCTTTCATCAGCTAACAAGCGTTTCTTGTCCTCTTCTGCTTTCAGACCAGTGATCAGAGCATGTCGCCAGCTTGATCAGTATAGAGCGAGCTCTTCCCAGGTGTTGACATCGATATCAAGGGCTTTCATGTCATGCTTACAGACATCCTTGAAGCGGAGATGTGGCCGTCCGATCGACCTATTGCCAAAGGCGAGTTCCGAATAAAGAATGTCTTTGAGGATCCGTCCGTCAACCATCCGACGTACATGGCCCAGCCATATGATGCGGCGTTGGCGGAGGAGTTTGATCATGCTGAGAATCTTGGCACGCTCGAGCACCTCGTTGTTTGTTACTGGATCGCTCCAGGTGATCCTGAGTATACGTCGGAGGCATTGCATGTGAAAGGCGCTCAGTCTTTTCTCTTGTGAGGCATACAGAATCCAGGTTTCATTTGCGTACATGAGAGTGCTTAGCACGCATGCACGGTACACGGTGATCATAGTGTTCATAGTCAGTATGCTGTTATTCCACACTCTCTGCGACAACCTGGAGAGAACTGTTGATGCCTTTCCGATCCGCTTGGTGAGCTCAGCATCGAGCGAGAGGTTGTTGGTGATGGTAGAGCCGAGGTACATGAACTGACTCACCTCCTCAAGTTCGTATTTGTTGATGATGATGGTTGAGGGTCCGCGTCCTGAACCATCACGTTTGTTTTCTTTAGGCTTATGGTTATCCCAAACTCATCACATACTTTAGCAAAGCGGGCCATCAGGCGCTGAAACTCAGCTTCTGTTTGGGTGGCTAGAGCAGCATCGTCTGCAAAGAGCATGTCCCTGATGTTTACTTCTCGCACTTTGCTCTTTGCCTTTAGTCGTGCCATGTTGAACTGTCAGCCGTCTGATCATGTATGCAGGTAAAACCCTTCTGTGGACGTTACAAGGGCGTGCTTGAGCAGGACTGCGAAAAAGATGCCGAAGAGCGTGGGGGCAAGGACACAGCCCTGTTTAATTCCACTGCGGATGTGAAAGGGGTCGGATGTTGAGCCATCGTACTGCACTGTGCCTTTCATGTCATCGTGGAAGGGCTGGATCATGCTTATCAGCTTTGGAGAGCAACAAATTTTCGCCAGGATTGTGAAGAGTTCGTCTCGGGTTAACATATCGAATGCCTTGGTGAGGTCTATAAAGGCCAGGAAGAGGGGTCTGTGTTGTTCTCTGCATTTTTCCTGCAGTTGCCTGACAGAGAAGATCATGTCGATTGTGGACCTCTCTGCGCGGAACCCGCACTGCGACTCTGGGTAAACTCTCTTAGCAAGCGTCTGCAGTCTGTTCAGGATGACGCGTGCGATAACTTTACCCACGATTCTGAGAAGTGATATGCCCCTGTTGTTGTTGCAGTCGCTTCTGTCGCCCTTGTCCTTGTACAGGGTTATGATGTTAGCATCTCTCATGTCCTGGTGCACTGCACCCTCGTCCCAGCACTGGCAGAGGAGGTCGTGCAGGTGTGTGAGCAACACGCTACATCCACACTTGATGAGTTCTGCTGTGATGCCATCCTTCCCTGGGGCTTTACCTAGGGACAGTTTCTCTAAGACCTTCTTTAGTTCGTCTACAGTAGGTTTCTCGTCTAGTTTGGCCATGAGAGGGAGGTTTTCAATGGCGTTGAGGGCATCATTGGTCACGTGATTCTCTTTGGAGTACAGTTCGGAACAGTATTCCACCCAACGCAGTAGTTGCAGTCCGCTTGTCAGGTACTAGCGTACCTTAAGCCTTACGCATCAAGCAAGGCAGGCGAACTGTGGCGGCACGGCACCTTATTGGCTGGGGGCTGCCCAGTTTGAGGCGGGCGGTAGCTGTCCAGTGAAACATGTTGGTCTCTCCCGCCGTCATAAGCAACCCCTCTACGCCAATCGAGCGGTGACTTATGACCTGCAAACTGATGCTTCCCGTGTTGTGTCGACGCTATCGAGAGAAGCTGGAGTGTCCTCTCCACGGCGCAAGCCTGGGCAGGGTGATATGGAGAATCAACTGTTGCCCATGCAGCTGATCCCCCATCTCCACGCAGCTGATGGATCCAAGGGAAAGGACAAGCCGATAAGTCATGGCGCCTGCTGCGTCGCAGGAGTTGCCGAGATGACACACCGAGTCAAAATATATATGTAGAGTTAAGCAATAGAATCGATTGATCTGGAGCGCTGGGTATTTTCACCGGACGGTTGCCAATGGTGTTTCTGATTCTAGGTCTTTTGTGTATCATCGCAGTATTTCCAGAGAAATTACATCGTCGACCCTTGGAAGTATATCTGTTCGGTAGATTGGCAGCACCAAAATCCAACCTTCGACATTGCCCATTTTCGCAAAAGTTTGACATTTCTGACAACTATATCTTATAACATCACACATATCGGATTTATTGGAATGAATAAAAAAACGCCCATGGATAAAACGTTTCGTGGATAGGAATCATAGCATAAACATGAACTGTAACATAAATTATTTATTGAATGTTTATAATACCCTATGTTACGGTACATATTTGTTTTTATTGAATGAATATTAGGACAGCTGGGAACGAATTATGTTTTTAAAAGTAAGTGTAATAATTTAATTTTAAACATTTAAATTTCGCATTTGTTAAAAGAGCTTGCCAATATATAGAGCACTAGTCAAACGTTAAAAACAATCATGCACTTAACCTTGTTCAGGCAAATGAATAAGGTCACCTCTGTCTACGTAGATTCGTGTGTCGGATTCGTCCAATTTGGGTATGTGAGAATGCTTGCCAGTAGCTTCTCGACAGTCGGTGGTTCTTTCCGGTCATTTCCCGGGTTCTTCCTCCACCATTAATATTGACCGTCATGTATAGCCTATCGTGTGCTGAAAAATGGCGTTAAACCCCACAACAACAACAATAACAGCAGCAGCAAATGAATAAGAAAAATATGAAGATGAGCCTCTCATTAAATTTATTGGTTGCCTAGTTTGCACAAATATAAAACAGCCCTCTAAGCAATGTCAATCTTACATTAAGTCACCAAAATCAACGACTCGACCTGAAATAGCGATGATAATACAGGTAATACTGTTGCAAAGGAATCTCTGTTATACAAGTATAGAGATAAAAACCGTTGGTAGCTCAAGGCTGACTTTTTCATTTGTCAGTTACTTTTCAGCATGCTAGAGAATATGTAATTGTTTATCAAATCTACATTTTGCAGTGTATCCTATTTATGAATTTAACATCAAAATGTATATTTACAATCGTGAGAACTTCTACACTGACCGGTAATGTATTTCACCGCCATCTGCCAAGCTCAATTACAAAAGTAGCTTACATTCATTTTGTCGGACGTTGCTACTTTAGTGTTTAAATAGTTCAAGTAAAACCTCGGCAGAAATAAGAACTAAATGTCTTTCTAGCTTCTAAACATAAAAAACGAAATTTGCATGTCATTATCACACTTCATTACTTGACTGCCTATAGGACAACCTATTAAAAAATAGCTGATGCTGACAGCAATATCACATATTCTAACGTACAATATGCTATTTACAATTTCACTTAACACACATTCGTCAAGTACGATGCAGCAGTTGCTCCGATGCAATGGTTACCTAAGAACACTTTTATCTATGCATATGTCTTTAGCTATCTCCTTATGAAAAGTATAGTTTTTGTTCTCTGCTAAACAACTTAAAACTATATTTACTTTTTAATTGGTATGTCTCTCACATTTAATAATTTTATACATATTGGCTATGTATTACGTGACTAAAATATTCAGACACTGGTTATAATCGGTCGCTTAGCGTTTTACTGGTACAGTTCGTTTCAATTAAGTGTTCCTTCACAGTGTTCGACTAACTATTTTATACGCAGTAAAGCCTGATATTTTAATTGAAGCATTTAGTTACGCAAGAATATATGCGATATAATACTTTCTTACTTGTTCACAGATTTAATCATACTCATAATCCATGCCTGCATATCTGTCTCTCTGTCAGAAACACACCTAAAAGAGTAAATACTTTTGCGAACCTTTTATGTTTCGAGTGGTGAGTGTGCAAGGCTGTGGTATCTCACGGCTGTTTAAATAAAAACTTTAATCAAAATATCTAGAAAATAAAACATAGCACATCATTTAATGTTGCATATTAAAATATTTCAAGTATCACTTACATATGCCATCAACATTTCGTTGCCTCATGAATATTAAAGTTAGGTCTAAGTCTAATATGCGAAGAGGGAAACTATCACTTCGACGGGTTAGCTAGCTATTCACAAGGAATCATGCAGTTCTATGTTGCCTGATATAAATATCATTCATAAATTATATTTTTGAATTTTGAATTTTCATTGACTAGGTTAAAGAGTTTTACTGTTATTAGGTCAGTGTAATCTAACCCACCTACAGGAAGTACGCAGTAAAAGAAGTCAATGGCCAGTAAGTACTTGTCAATCATCACAGACATAATCCTATGCTCAGCGGAATTTGTATTTACTTTGACTGCCAATGTTCATCATGATTACGGAAATGTAAAATTTGTTCAGGCATAGGCCAACAAAATCTCTAAATTTGCATATGAACTTATGACATTGACGAATTTATTCTGACACTCGCACATTCAGAGTTCAAATCAGGATATATCAGTCTGGCTATTAATTTCGGTCATTCAAAATGTTCATATACCTATTTGATAAATTCGCTAGTATTTATAAACCCCTATCTCGTTGATAGGTCAGAGTTTATTTGAAAGTTCGCCATAGTTATCTATGGACTTAACAATATGATTTTTCTACGGACTGAAATGACCGGTGAGCAACAGGTAGCGAAATCTGCAAGCCTCTAATTATCTGAGGTTTTACACTTTTTTTTCCAACTCTGCCGCAATCATATATATATATATATATATATATATATATATATATATATATATATATATATATATATGATTGCGATTTTGTAGCACTATGAGGCGTTTTGCATTTGTTTTTCTTGGGTTTTTTTGTTTTTTTTTAGGCGGGGTATAGTTTCAATTTGTTACCATTTATTCCCTGTAAAACAGTCACAGAGTGGATAAAAGCAATTTCATCAATTACACATATGTATTCGCTTTTTTCCGTTTATTAGAACGTTTAAAGAAATTGCTTTAGTCTTCCAAACATTGCATCAGGTTTATCTGACAAAGCAAAACAGATGACACGTTTGAGTAATCAGACCTTTTGTCTCAATCTTTCATTTTGGTACTCGTGTGTTTTTGTTCTGCTTTTGTTAAATTGGTTTGTTTTTTTCTGCAGTTCTGTTATGGTTTTAATAGCGTTTTATTCCACCGTTATTTATAAGCTTGAAATCAAATAATCGAAGTATGGCTTAGGCTGCCACTAATGAAAGACTGTTATCAATTGCTATACAGGTGCTATATATTATAGCTGACGGTGTGTTCTGATTCTAATTGACATTAGCAATTATTGGTAAAACGTGCAACTTCTATTTGAATCTTTAGGCTCAGATATACTTTTCTTTATATCCAGTAGAAAGCTATCACATGGATCGGTCAAACGTTAGGTAATGTTCTCAGAGAAATGAGTACGCTGATACGTATGGGTAACAAGATAGATCCACACAAATGCATATTTATTTCAAGTCGTATGATCTCCATGAACACGAAGCAATACAACAAAAGGTGGCTAAATGTTTTCGAATGTAAGTCTTACATTTTAATGATATAAGAAACATGGATACATCATAATAACATTCAAGCAAACGGTTACGTTGGATGCAAAAATGTACCTGAAATTCTAAAGATGTTTCGCGGAAAAGACTAAAACTTAATCAATTTTAATCATTTGAAATCATCCATACAGTTTAAAAGATAAATGCCTTTAGATAAATATTTAGATATTTGTTTCTCCATTTTTTAAATACTTTCTACGACATATAAGCCTTTAAACAGCGCATATTTACACTGTGGTATGAGTCTAGTTATCTAGACATGGAATAGTTCTTTATACAATAATTCCTTTTACATCTCTCATTAACGAATCAATTACACAATTCGAAAAATATAAAATAGACCTTCCGTCATTGTTTTAACTATTTGATTTACGGATTCAATAATTAATTCGAACTTAAACATTGTTATTAGTTGATTTTGTTTTGCTAGTTTGTGTTACCATTGATTCATCTTTAGAATGATTTATATTTTCATTATTTGTTGATTTTAATTGCAGCAAATCTCTTCTGCAGATCTGAAAAAGCTGTTTGGATTGGCGCAAAGACCTTAAACGACTTTTCTGGAGTCCAATATATAGACGGTTCGCAAATTATGCTTCGAAACCCTCTATGGGCACTGGGAGAGCCACATAATGCCGGATATTGTGTACACATAGGAACTTGGGCGCCAAAAGAATTCATTGCTGATGAACGTTGCTTTCGAGAGTCAGGTTTCGTCTGTCAGCATTTCTTCTGAGTCATCTCACACTCTACAACCATTTAAAGAAAGTTCAATTTCAAATGAATGAAAGTTTGAATTTGTTATTCACCATTAACAGATATAATAAGAACTATTTGTGTCCAATGCAGTCACTAAAATGCATGTTTACATGACAATGTGTTTAACAATTTGAGCTTTTGTTAATAAGGAAAATCAGATCTTGCTGTCCTTTGTCACTAATCAATCAGTGTTATTGTTTACTAAATGCAGCTTCAGGAGTGTTTATCACCACAGTCAGCTGAATTGAAAAAATGTACACAAACACATGTATAACGACGCAGACATATAAATACATACACACACTCACACACACACACACACACACACACACACACACATATATATATATATATATATATATATATATATATATATATAGAGAGATAGATAGATAGATAGATATCCTCCATCGTACTTTTTCTCTTTGGAGAAATATAAAGACACCAGTACAAGCAATTTTTGTCACTTGAGTGGCGAGTAATTCGCAAGGTCTTCGTGTAGCCGTGCCGAAAATAAAGCAAATTTATTTTATATTAACACACACGTTTGATAACGGTGGAAATTCAAACCAGTTTCCCAACGTTTCGAACGAATTGAGCTTTTCAATATAGTACGAAATAACGTACAGCGGTTTTCCATGCCAAGAGCATCATGACCCAAGTCCACTACACAAATTCTCACCGACATTGACAATTTATCCCAGATGCCGCTTATGCATCTCCGTCTGCAGGTAACGCCACTATAGTACTGTTGATGTTTATATTCGAGTAGTCGGGCTCATATACCTCTTGATGGCAGAGGCCATCATCCCATTCAAGAAAAAGAAAGAGGTGTGGCCGCTGGAAGAAAAGGAATTAGCCAGCATAACACTGATAAGTTTACAGTTGGCAACACCAAAGACTGCAAGCGTATGTCGTGTCGGCCGTTTATCGGCCCTGCCAAGATGAACGTTCTCCTACACACTGGTTCTATAAAGAACTTCATCGCTTGGAACGAACAGACTCCGATCACCTACTACCACCTCCTCGTGTTTCATGGCCGCAACGCACGTAGCTCTGAGCATCCATACTCGGTTACGTAACCATCAACCTTATAAGTATCCTGTTGTGCTTTTCCTCTAAGGCCAGATATATTGAACAGAAGACATAATCTTCTCGGCGTTAAAGTGTAGAAACTGACTGACAGCCTCAAGATTACAGTCTGTTGCTAAGGAGCAGCAGAGAGAGAGAGAGAGAGAGAGAGAGAGAGTAACCAGACCACTTGCTGGAAGGTCCATTTTTGAAAAATAAAGCTTCCTACGAAAAACGAAAATAAATGGTCAATAACTTCGAACCGAAGACCGTAAATAAAACCGATAGTTTCTCTAATTGGGTTAGTTTATTTTGTTACTTTATCTTTGCCGTTCGTTTTTATCTTCAAAATTTTGTTTACCCACCGTCACACTCATTTGTGGTCGGGCCCTCTCTGCTGCTATAAATATGAGTTATGAGTTATCAAATCATTATTATATCAATAACGAAATTTTACGCTAGTAGATCAGCACGAGATAGATTAGAAGCAATCAGAAGAGATATTCCTGTTCGTCATGCTCTCAAGCCAAAACTGGAAGAACGACAAGAAGCACACGCTGAATATGCAGAAGATAAAGAACAATTGTTAAAGCTGTTAGGAAGGTTCCTAAAAGAGTTGCAGAAGCTGAAGAAGGTCTTCTTCCGGCATTAAAATAAACTGCTCAGCAAACTGAAAAGATAGCTAGACGAACCAAACAGACAAAAAGGATTTTAAGGGATCTTCTTCCAGATGGAATAGCTGCCGCTCATCCACACCCTACCGCTCAACTTAATAAAGAACGAAAGAAGAAAAAAAGAAAGGAAAGAAAATATTAAATTGTTTAATAGATTTACCCAAGGCGCTGTACAGGATGCAGGAGGATATCTATATTTAGTTGAAATTGCCGCTGCGAGTTATAGTAATAGAGATGGATATTTAAAACCTGAATATGCAAATAAATCGGTGTCAAAATATATTTGGTATAAGTGGATATATGACATAAATCAAGGAGGTGATCAAGTTAGAGAGAAAGAAGATCTTATTTATATTGCATGTAGAGATGAACTAGATAATATAATTATTTTTCAAATGTACAGCGATATGTTCAATCTAAACGACAAACAAATAACAATAACACCATGATAAAAGGAAAACAATATGTAAGTAAAAAAATGCTAAGAATTGGACAAAAGATGATTGGATTAAAATGTATCTCGTCAAATCTAATCGAACTTCTACCATTGATGATGAGGGTATTTTAAAATTTAAGGATGATGTACAGCATCAAGAAAAACCACAACTTGTAACTGAAGCTCAACCAAAACCTCAACCACAATCTCCTAAACCTGAACAAAAAACAATTTTCTGGAAAGGAAATTGAAGCTGCAATTCAAAATAGATTTTACACATTATCGTTTAATAACTATTGAACGTATAGGTATTTTTACTGCTTAATGTAATGAACACAATAATTACTTAAAAGATCCATATGATTTTTGTCTGACTGGATTACATGTTAACCTATCGCAAAATATGGTCATCAAGTTATTAATGATGAACTTGTAGTTAAAACATTTGTAGATAGCAAAATAGGGAAAAAAGAGCAATTACAAAAAAAGAAGAAAAACAAAATGTTCTTAGTGGAGTGCTTGGGCCTCCTGAACCAAAAACCTGGAAGTGGTTGAGGACTTTATTCTGACAGTGTTCTTGCTCATGTTAATCGATTAGAAATTCTGATCGAAGGAAAACATGCATGAAATATTTCTCCAAAAATTATTAATGAAATATCTGATATTTGTTGAAGATTATCTACAGGCGGTGGATCGTAACATTTTCACTCTCTATATTGATGATGATTTCTACGGCGACTGAAAACAATTAATTATTATTTAATCAGTTTGTAATTTAAAAAAAAATGATTATACATCATGCTCAACGAGCACCTGAAATGGTTAGAGTAGTAAATTCACGAATACCAACTTATAAACTGATTTACGGAAATGGACTTGTAGATATTGTTATGGGTTTATTCAGAAGCATTGCTCCAAAACCAGTACTTATTGCATTATGTTCTGTTGGTAATCTTGCTGGTAAAGCATTTTGATCAGTGAAAGAAAGATTAGCTAGCTTAGTACAAATATCACAATCCACAGCCAGTAAAATTACCCAGCACTGAAGTTATGCCTGCGAATATTAGTAAAATAATACATCAAGCTGCGAATGAAAAACTAGCAAAGTTGTCTAACGAAATTATGCCGGTTGTTTTTCAGGAAGTGGCCTTGATGTTCGACAATAATAATTATAATAAAAATGGTTAAGCATATATCAGATCAAAAATTTGGTGTGGACACACCAGTTCTTAAAGATGAATCTGATCTCGATTATCAATATTATTCTTATGAAGCATGTATACGAAATCATCGTTGACGAATTGAGATACAATTCAAGATGAAGAATATGTTTCGTTGCTTGCTGAAGTGTTTATTGAAGTAGAAGGAGGGTTTGTAACATATGTCCGTCTCAATACACACTATGGTTCTAATATTAAAGTTGGTTTTGTTAGCAATGGTATTATAGCAATGTTTGAAATCGCCAGGTACATGATTGACGGAAGAACTATTGAAATAATTCCAAAAAGTGTCGATGTTGCCACAACGATATTAAATTTAGCAGGATATCCAGATAATTATACAAGATCAGCCGGTGAGTCAATCATGTTTGTAAAAGATAGCACTGATCATTCTGAGCACATAAACGTAACACTAAATGCAGCCGGAACTGAAGCTGCATTGATGAACGCAAATTTTAACGTAGGATTTTCCGCACGTTAATTAATGTTGAAAGGTGATCTTACATGATGTTCATGTGCAAATCCATTATCTCATATATCTGGATATTATAGAAATGTGAGAAATGTTATCTTTGGAGCGAAACATACAGTTGTACTTGTACGTAAGGGAAATGATAACGATGCAATTTGGCGTGACGGTGGTGCCGTTGATGTTATTAAAGTAACATTATTTAAACTTTCACTGTGGATGTCAGTAATGACTCCATCAATGGCTGACGAAGAAAGATTAATTAGTTTTATGAATTCAGGCGGAATATCATGTTTATAATGGTTAACAGTAACAATAGATAACAATAAAAGTAATATTGCTAGGTTATATACAGGGCATATTGTAGCGAGTTTCTGCACCAAGGCCTATATTTATCGCGTTACAAAAGGCTGGACGAGTAAATTCACAAACAGATAGTCCCATGATATTTGACAAGTTTAATGTTAGTGAAGTTTCTTTAAGGATAAATGGACATTAGTGAGGTTTCTTTAAGGATAAATGGACATAAATAGTCATCTGAAGATAACTTTACATTTTGAAAATAACTACGTATCACGTGAATAACATCGTTTAATGACATTTATGGGACGTGATAAAAATATAGACACTGGTTTCCAAATATCACAGATTTTACAACACTCTATCCGATCTGTTACTTTTAATTTGAGCATATGTAATTATTCAAACAATCTGTCGTTGATATTCATTGTAAAGCTTGTGTAAACCCTGATAGGCGTGTTATTTATAGAGCAATTGCAGTTATACTCAGGGATAAATCAAAGATACTTGAAGTTACTGGTGGACGAATGCAAGCTATTGTCGCACTGATAGAACACAAGTAAGTTGCTTTACTATTGTATTAACAATTTACTTATAAAAATGTCATATCACCATGTAAGTTTTAGCCTGACTGCTGGCCAGGTAACAAATGTTCAGGCAGCAGCAAATACAAAATGTAGATTAAACATTTCACTAAAAAATAATAAATCAAAGGCGGTTAGAATAAATTATCATTGACAGAAGGCCAACACAGACACAAAAATAGCGCCAAACATTCAAATTCCCGTGTTAAACTTAACCTTTCCGCTGGTTCAGTTAAAAACTCGATTAAAACTGGCGGAATATACCAAGTTTAATAGCAGCTGCCGAAAAAGCAGTTGCAATTGGTTCTGCTGGAGCTGCTGCTGGTAAACTTGCTAACTTAGCAATAGATAAAACAACAGGAAAATGTCTTTAAAAAGGCCAAGTATAGACTTCAAGGACATCATCGATACGAAAAAGGTCTGAAACTTCCAGGGATAATTTATTAATTCGTTCAATGTAAATTTTTGATTTAACTTGATGCCGTTAAATAGTTAAATATCAAACATTTTAGAAATGCTTTTACGCGGGAGCAATTAACAAAAACAGTTGTACAATGTTGAAACTGGTATTATTAATCTTGGTCACAGTTCTGGTCCTGGTACTCACTGGGTTGCATACGCAATTGATCCACGCCGAAGTGCTTATTTTGATTCAAGCGGTTTACCGTCGCCAATTGAAATATGAATTATACCAAAACAAATACCGATTTGGTACTCTACTTTAACAACACAAAGCCAATCTGTGGACGTGAATTAATAGATGTATTTCATGCCATATTACATTCTGACGAACCTTCTCACAAAGCAATGCATTATCATACAACTTCTGTTTTTAAACAGATCTTAGATTATACTTAGTTGATATTTTTACTTTAAAATCTTCAAAGACACAAAACCTTGTCAAGTAAATCCTTAAACTATAACCAAACAAATCAATGATGAAATTGCTGAATTACTGAGTCTGACAAATGTTGATCAAGACGAAATTGTTGTATTTCAAAATAAGCAAGGAAAATAAAAAGCAAGTAATATTTCGCTAAAAGATATTATTGTTAAACTTTATGGGGTAAATGGAAACATTATTGTGGTATTTAACAGCGAAGGAAAACTTCGGGCTGGAATTGCTTTACCAACATTAACTGAACATGTTCGTAATCGTTTCTTAAAAACCGGTGATATTATGAGCTGTCATTTAAATATAAAAGATCCACTGGTACCAGACGACGCTGTTACTAAATGATATGATGATATTATCTATGCTTTGATTAATAACAATATAGAGGAATTCAACAATTTTATGCAAACATCAAAACAGTTTTCGACAAAGAGTAACTGCAGTTATGGAAACATTTTTTGGAAAAGCAGGTAATTCTAATCCTACACTTGAGGAAATGAAAAAATATGGATGATTTTAATCGTGGAATTCCAGTAATTGATGAAAAACGTAACTTAATTAAAATATCTCACAAAATAATCGTAAATGCATTGAACACAGTTGAAAGTAAAACAGTAAAATGACTAGAACAATATAATTTCATAAAACACACTGCAGAAGTCTCCGGTGCTTAAAGATTAACAATATTCAGCATAGTAAGATTTAACATAAATACTCAATATTCCTTTCTGGACTTAGCTCATGTTTTCTATTTCTATCATATTAACAAAAGGAATCGAAGTAATTGTTTCTTTACAATTACTTAATGAACATTCAAAGAAACTTTTTTTTGGTGTTATGAATTTGTCACTGCGACAGAGTCCATTGAAAGTTAACGGTGAATTATAACAATGAGCTATTATAAGTATCGAGATGATAAAGCATATAAATGGCAAACAAGATTAAAAAGTAATATTGATGAGTACACAAACAGATAACAAGTATAAAAAACGTGCAGTTACTGTCTTCTTAATAATTTACTCAGCATCTGCTATTGTTGCAGGAACTGGCGTTTTACTATCAGCAATAACAATGACAGCACCAGCAGTTGTAGCGATTTGTTTGTCAGCCACAACTCCAATTTCAAGTGTTCTTAACATTATTGCACAAAATATGTACTTGTACAAATATGATACTGCGTGATTATTTAGTCAAACATGGTCCATTAACCCTGGCATATTCTGAATCATCTTTGTTAATATCAGAAGTATTAACGATGGAAAAAAATCAGATGGTGACGGAGATTAATAAGATTTATAAAAAAGTTAATGGAAGTGGTTGAATCTACACCCAAATTAAATTCAAACTGATTTAAGAATGCCTGGAATTACTTCAGCAAATTGTCGATAACACAACTCCGTCAAAACAACGATGATATCAATAATCTCATATAATCCTTAATTTAGCGTTTAGGTTTCAAATGCAATTCCAGATAAAGAAATACCCTAGCACAATTGAGATTATACTACAGCTGGCCAAATATTAGATAAGAATCCTTTGGTGGATTACCAGCAAATAATTCGCCTGTATTTGCAAATAAACATAATGATGATGGAACTCCGGATTGACAAGCTGTCGGGTTCCTACAGTTAGATGTGAAATGGAACAAATCAATGATGAATTCTAGCGCAGAATTAAATCTGTCATCGGTAATGGGGAAAAAGGAATAGCTATTACTGTTCACGAACCAATTTTATCAGCTGCGATTGAAATAAATTCAGATGATTATGTTGTAGATATTTATCAATCGACAATCCGATCAGTATTTGGCTGGCGTGAAATAGCATCAGTACAACACCTGTTGAATTATTAACGTCAGTATCTATAAGAGATTAAAGAATTGATATTTCATTGATCGATGAACAAGTTATCAAAGCATTGCCTGACGGCATTAAGCCTGAAATACACACGTGTAATCTACAAAATATGTTTCAATATCGCACAATACTATAATAACGATTGAAACAATACAGCATTTATATCCGATCTTGAGTTTACCCACTGGGTTGTAATTGAAAAAGCACTGTTCCAATACAAACCACACGGTGAGCGTGAGCGTAAGAGGTACACAGATTCAGACATGATACGTGTTCACGATGGCATCGTCATGATTTGTACGATTTTCCACAATGGCAAAAGTGAGGTACCGGGTGATATCGGCAATTACTCTCTGTCTGTCTGTATCTATCTTTCTATCGACCTATTTATTTAACTAATATATATATATATATATATATATATATATATATATATATATATATATATATATATATATATATATATATATATATATATATATGTGTGTGTGTGTGTGTGTGTGTGTGTCTGTGTGCCTGTGTGTTGCGTGAGTGTGTGTGAGTGTTAAGACTGCGATAAATTTCAAGTTTTTAAAAATACTTCGTTATAATAAACCTCACGCAGTGCTTTCGCATTAAGTCTTCGTCATCAGCATTTTCGGATAGATCTCGCGTCTGTTCTCACGTAAGCAAGAATTGTCTGCGCGAGACTCCTATAGCGCTCGTCGCCGTGAGTTCTAAGGTCACATAAACGTTGTTTCTTACACGGTCACGAATTTATTAATTGTTGTTGCATCAGGCGCAAGTCCACTGATTTTTATCTTTTTTCCGGCTGGTTCCACCTCGAGCACAGCTTCCGATCCGCTTCTGAGACTCACAGACAAGATAATGGAGTACGTTCTATGGAAGCCGGTAGAGCCTACAATAGTTTACCGCCTATGCAAATGTTTTCGTTCATCTCCACTCATGTGAACGATTATTTAGTCTGTGGCGACAGAGTCATGTGTAATCACCATGTGACGTTGGCATCCGGCAGAGTAAAACTCACATCGCGATATTCTTGATAGTGTGCTAGCTCACACTGAGATCACGCTGCATGGAATCTTCAGTGCAATTTACTATTTTATTTAGCTAATAGTGTACGAGGGAGATTTACAATTTAACATCAAAGGTCGCTGTCCTGGTCGGATCTGCTCCCGACGTCATTTACTCCACAGCGAATAACGTGCTCCAGGATCGCTAATGCAGATTAGACGAAATCCTCTCATTTATTATCCCATCATGAACACGTATGCTATATCGGAAATGAAAACGTGGCTCAGCAATTAGTCAAAAAATGCCATATATATCAACAATGACTGAATCGTGTATAACCTGTACGTGTGGAGGTTGATGCTAGCCACAACATGGCTAGAAGAATAGTGATGAATTAAAGTATAAAACATGAGACGAACACGCACCGTGCAACAAAACGTCGTTGGTTGATTTGTATCCATATTTTTGTTTCGATACGACCAGTATCGTTTGGTCTTTTGTTCAAAGCTGCGTCCATTTGTTTCAAAGCCTCAGAAGCTGCTAGGACAAGACCTGCAATCACGGATGGAACCGCAGTGGAACATAACATTATAAATAAATTTCTAGGCACCCCATCGCTGGAAGCACCGCTGACGGAGACCTTGACGGCACAAACAAAACACGCTCTCCAAAAAGCAGCAACCATGCTTGGAGCATCATTTGCTCTCAGTATAAAGTGTGAGCAGATTTTACAGGATCTGGAGAGAAAAGTATCTAGCTTCGATTTTAGAAACAAGAGAGTAGGATATGGCTTCAAATACTGTGGCACCGGTGTGCATTGCATTTTCGTATCACTGTGCGATATTTGTATCCTACTGTTGTAATGCAGAAAACATGTACTCAACATTCAAACCCAATTACCAGAGACTGAATGATGACACACTCAACGACAACTCGATAACTGAGTACCAGTACGTCGAATACCAGATCACGAACATCACCAACATCAATGCGAGTACACATCGACAAGCAGAAACTCATGACGAGGATGTGTACTTGCCTCCCTAAAAAGCATTCCTGGAACTCTGGGAAAAATGCAGCTTGACCTAGATATATAATGCAATCAATGCTCAGATCACGCTGTAGAACAATATATGTTCGTTGTACAGTATCACCTGAACAATAAGACCGAGGAAGAAATCAATGGCTACTTACCACAATCTATAACAGTCAAGAATTTGATATGTTCAGCAATGATTACGTGTGATCCAGCGATAGCAACTGGTGGTGGTTCAGAGATAAAAATGTTGTTTGCTGAACTGAGTACAGAATATGGTGCCATGACGGACATGCTTCCAGTGACAGATGTCAGCACGGTGTGCAAACCAGGATCAGCAAAACCACTAAGGCTGTGAATTCCTTTCTTGATAGTTACCACAAACAACTAATTGCAAGAAACCGTGATAATCTGTTTTGGAAGACAAGATCATGCATTAAGGGTATCCACTTAGTAACATCTATAAGTTAAAGTTACATGATTGTAACATGTTATTTAAATGTATCATACTAGATTGCTTGGACATTTTGTTGTGTCAAAATAGTTATATTTCAGAACATTATAGCACCATCAGAAATAGATTTATTACATACTACAAGCTTTCACATGAAAATAAAGAAATCATTGTTAATGCTAACATCTTTACTTGCAAGATTGTTTAGCAAACTTTGGTGATGACTATATCTCACAATATTAAGCTGACTTCATCTTATGTCAAAACTAATTGTTCCAGTATATCTTAATCATATTTAGTTAATGGTGCATTATTCCATTTTTGATTTGATATGTTTTTAGAGATGTTAACAATTGAACTTGTTTACGTTGTTTGCTAGCTACAACTTATAAACTGTATGGCTGTGATACTGTGGTTAAAACCTTTACATTTACTGTGCTTGTAGATGATATTCACTGGTAGCTGTTGCTGTTAAAACAAACTAATAGCATGGTGCAATAATATATTTGTCAGTGTGCACTCAAGACCCAAATGCTAATGTTTCATATTGTCAGTAAGGATTTCTTTACATTGCTTAGAGTTGTTCCATTTAAACATACAAGGTACCCAGGGAAGGCATTGTTATAAAAAGATATGCTATTTTACATTGATTTCACAGAGTTCATATTAAAATGTTAAGAAATTTCTAAATTGTATCTTTGGGTGAGTAACCACTTTAAAAGTGCCAGCCCTGGGTTCCATGTATGTTTTAATGGAACAGCTCTTACATGGTAAACAGTTGAACGATTCCCATTTCAAATGGTATCAACGTTTGGGGAATGTAAGATCTGAAAGTAAAAGGAAACATTTTATTTTAAATAAAACTGCAAGTCAAGTGTGAAAGCAAAAACAAAACAAATGACTAGAATAACGTGGCCTATGGAGGAGAAGGCAGTTGTAGAAAGACAACTGGGACAATTAATAACAAAAAATTCACTACCATGAAAAGCAAAATGCGAAGAAGCAAAGAAGAAGGAAAATATTATGGCAAGGGGTCCATGGAGCCAAATTAATGGGACTTTGCATACCTTCAATGCAAGTCTAGTACAATAGTACGTTTATCTCAAGTAATATTGATCTTAATATATAATCTAAAATCATAGATAAATATCAGCCATGTAATATTGTATTTACACCAAATTAAGCTCAATTACTGACCAAGGTCAATATCACAATTTAAAGATATGTAACAAATAATCATAAAGGCCAACAAATGCAGATTAAATATACATCACAAGCGTTGTTACATTTTTTAAAGTTGCGTTGTTATATGTCAGTGGTATTTAGAGTCTTGGCTACTTTCCACATTGGTATTGAGAGAAAAATCCTTGCATTGTATCACCTGTATGATACGTACAAGGACAAACCACCACCAATTTTCCTTTTATTCCAAAATACCGCTGTAACAATGGATCTTTTGAGACCAGCGAAAAGGATCCTGAAGTATACAGCATTATGGGGTTCCCCTGCTACCATTGGTCTAAAAAATTATTTCAAACTGAAATCGAGTATGTCTTTAATCAAGGAGAGCTGAGAGAAAGTGAAGGGAAATTTACAACTGTACAGAACTCCGCTCCCATCCTTAGTCAGAATATGATTGGTGCGTAATTTAGACAAATGCGATGGGGAATAGCTTTTGTCATATTCTTCTCAGGTAATGCCTTATTTCTGAGGTGGTATTTTACAATGACATTCAATAGAATTGTTCAGATATCCACGTGCACGATCACTTTCAGTGAACTACGCTCATTGGATTTATCATACAAAAACGTGAAGATAAAAATTGTAAAGAAGCATTTTCTGCTGGTACGACTCGACCTTCAGGATTGCCATGAAAGTTTACCACATGTAGTCTAATTGGTTCGAGATGGAAAGGATGCCACTTAAACATTCATCATGGCCAACACAGCAGCCATCTTGACAATATTGTTCTCGCTACGTCTGAGTGGAAAGTCGCACTAATGTGAGGTTCTCACCAACAGACTTCATGTAATAGCTTGGTCGTAAATTAAATTGGTGCCGATCTGATCGTAAGTATTGCAAACATGGAAGGCATCTTAAAAATCGTTTTTCTACCCAATATAGCCATCTGGTCTTCACGGAAAAACGAATGATGTCTAGTCTTTTCTAAACAAAAATGGTGTTGATCTAATGTCTAATATGGACACAACAGTGTTGCTTTAGTTTGATCTTCTTGGAGGAGAGATCATGAACTTGTTACGATATGTGATTTGAAAATGTTTCAAGGCAATATGTTGCATGTAAACAATTGAATATTGATAATGTCAGATGTTCAAAAAGTAGGAATAAAAACTAACTGAATTTGATTTTATGCTCTCCACGTCACCTATCTCGTACAGTTGTTATAGTTGTAAATCTTGTCATCGTGTACTTGCACAAGTCATCACTTTGATAAAGAATAAAATAAACACTCGTATTATTGTTATTAGGTCTTTCAGTATCTACTTGCCTGATGCCAGGAAGAAGTTCGTATTAGTATCGGGCATTATCCCGTGTGAAAGGCAAACAAATTAAGAGAGGTCATGTACAGTTAGTAATTCTTTATGATTTTCAATTTTTATATTTTTCGATCTCCCCAAAGTAAATATATCATCACCTTCTTTCACATAATGGTCCATAGTTTCTATAATCAGTCTATCACTGTTAAAGTGTATAATTTCCATTTTGTAATCCGTGACATAACACTGGACAACAAATTTTTACAAAAGTCATGTTACTGAAATACAATTAGTCAATTCTTATCAATTTTTATGTGCTGAACACGAATATGACAGTCAAATTGCAAAATTGGCTCTAGTTTTTTGTAATCTGCAAGAAATTAATGTTTACATAACGAAATGCATTCCAATAGTAAAAGGTCAACTGTAATAGCCTACCTATAAAAAATCAAGTCATTGACTACATCTTAGATTTCTTCGCCTGTCTCTTGTACAGCTGTTCGGGAGCATCTCTGAGGAGTGTCCAGCAGTAGTCAGCCAGCATTGTAGTGGACCATTTTCCCTGGTATCTTTGTTCCATTGTTGCGATATCTTGATGAAAACGTTCGCCGTGTTCATCACTAACAATACCACAGTTGCTAGGAAAGAAATCCAAATGGGAATGAAGGAAGTGAATCTTTAGAGACATATTGCAGCCAAGTTTCTTATACTTCATCAACATGTCTTCTACTAGTTCCTTATAGTTTTCTGCCCTAACATTTCCGAGGAAGTTTGTAGAAACTAGGCGAAAAGCATTCCATGCTTGTTTCGCGTCACCTTCCAGCAAGTTGTTGAACCGGTCATCTTTGAAAAGCTCTCGAATCTGAAGACCCACAAAAACTCCCTCTTTAATCTTTGCTTCGCTGAGTCGAGGGAATTTTTCATGCAGGTATCGGAATGCTGGCAAAGTCCGGTCAATGGCTTTCACGAAGTTCTTCATCAAACCTAGTTTGATGTGAAGGGGTGGTAGCAAGATTTTCTGAGCCTCAACCAGAGCTGGGTGTTGGATATTCTTCTCTCCAATGGCTACATTCTGCCTGTGAGTCCATTCCTTCCTCATGTAGTGCATTTCCCTTGCTCGGCTATCCCACTCGCATGAGAAACACATGTATTTTGTATATCCTTGCTGCAGTCCCATTAAAAGGGCAACTACCTTCAAATCACCACAGAGGTGCCAGCTGTACTTGTTATACTCAATGGAATTCAGTAGCTGCCTTAAGTTATCGTATGTCTCTTTCATGTGGACAGCATACGCTACTGGAATAGATGGAAGAATGTTTCCATTGTGCAAAAGCACAGCCTTGAGACTCAGTTTCGAAGAGTCCACAAATAGTCTCCATTCTTGTGGGTCATGAGTGATTTTTAAAGCATTCATGAGGCCCTCAATATCGGAACAGAATATCAGATTACTTTCCTTTCTGAAGAAAGGCTCCAATTGCTGGTGGCGCTTTCGATATGCAGTAATTGTGACATCTTCTTCTAGAAGATTCCATTGTTGGAGTCTTGATCCTAGCAATTCTGCCTTGTTCTTTGATAAGTCCAAATCACGAATCAGGTCATTTAGTTCTTCCTGTGTTATTCTGTGTGGGGTTGATGATGCACCACAGTGAAAATCTGGATCACTGCATGCTGATGGACCAGGAGAAGAACAGGTCGACTCACCTTTGTCTTCGTCAGATGAATCAAGAGAATATTCTGCTGGAGGTTCTGGAATAGGAAGTCCCTCACCATGTGGAACTGGTCTCAATGCAGACGGAATGTTTGGGTAGACTATTCTCGACTTCTTTCGCTTCGTTATTCCGCCGGAAAGAGGAGGAACCAAGCAGAAGTAACAGTCATTTAGGTGGTTGCTTGGCTCTCTCCACACCATTGGGACTGCAAACGGCATTGATGACCTTTTGCAATTCAACCACTGTGAAAGCTGTGTTGTACATGTAGCACAGCATATATGCGGAGCCCAAGGCTTGTCTTGGTCACCAACCTTGCATCCGAAGTAAAGATGATATGCCTTCTTCACTTGAGAATTGATACTTTTCTTCTGGTTGGCAAATGTCACTTCCCCACAAATATAGCAAAAATTGTCCGCGGTATTAACACACTTTCGAGGCATTACTGTTCTTTATTATACGTAAATGGATAAAATAATAAGTTTTATGTAACAGTAGCTTGAACTGTCTCGCACAACGTCTAAAATATTTTAAATGCTGAACCTATCTGATTGGGTTTTATATAGTACACTGCTTACGTCAGCTTCAGCAGCCGCCTGGCATTAGTATAATAGGCCTACACATGTATAGTACACTGCTGACGTCAACTTACTTCAGCAGCCGCATGGCATTAGTATTGCGTTGCATCAGAAAATGATGCAATCAACTGTGGATGATGTGAGCATGATGGTATTATGCAATGTTACATCATTATTCCGGATGTTGCTGCAGTCCTACTGGAGAAATTTACACAGTGAAACATAGAAAATGAGGTATATGAATATCTTCAAAACGAGAGCCAATACAAATTTTTCACGGTTATATTCGTGTTCGGCACACCAAAATACTACAGATTAGGGCCTTTTCAAGTCAGTAATGATTTCACTGTTGACCAGTGTAATATGAATATTTTAAGCAGGTACTATATATTTATATTTTATTTTGTCAGTTATATATATATATATATATATATATATATATATATATATATATATATATATATATATATATATATATATATATATATATATATATTAAAAAGTCATGGCTTTTATAGGGTTGGTATAAACAATTTGTGATCCGCTCATGAAGTAATAATATGCATATATAAACTTTCTTTCAACGGCGCCTTTCCCTCTGTCCACTCATTAATCACTAGCGAAGGGTGATCGTTCATGTCAATGATTCAGCCAATAACGTGTTTGTAGTGCTCTACTTTCTTCATTAATGCCATCATTCAATTTTAAATCATAAAGGTGTCTTATATTGATTTTATCAAAGTAAAATGTAGAAACTCAAAAGAAAACAACCAGCTTATACATTGCGAAGGTGATTTTAAAAGGCAACAAAAGGCACATGCTGCATTTTTACTGGATACACTTGTTAGGGTTACGAGTAGTTGATTCGCTCGGTCAATACACAGTTGCCAATAGTCAATCTTAAACTCCATTCAAAGTGCAAACACATGTACTTACATGTAATATATGTACAGCATGTACGCTATATCAATTATAAACCACTCGTGTACCTTTTCCATTAAAAGGATGTTCAACGTTCCTCTTTTTCTTTTAATGAAAAATGTGTACATCTCGTGGAACGCTGACTTCAAGCACTAACACAACCACGGAAAGATTGCGGGCTGCAATATATGCCGAGATTCCCGACCCTAAACAATGTTCTTCTCAAAGATTATTTTGCTGCATGTTGCCTATATATGAGTAATTAGGTAATTCTTGTCTTATCATTTTTTGTATGATTGTTTACATGAAAATTACAGAAGGCTGGTAACTCTATTGTTTGAAAAAGAAGTAAACGAATTAAAATAAGTGTTGGTAACTCCTTCTCAAACGTCAGCTCGTCAGAGAAAGTTTAAATGCATGTCGCCGACTTCATGATGACTAAATGATTATTGTTAAGCAAATTGATAAGTCAGTGTTCTCAACTCAATGAGTTTTAAGAAGAAACTATTATTCCATAAAGGCTAGCTTTCATTACTGTACATCTTAACCTGGTAGCATATCTAGGCGTAGTAAAGTGAATTTAATAACGGTTCCAAAAGCAAATCAGATGAAACCTTTGGAATATTTTTTTAATGTTTCAGTTCAATGTATTTTATCCCCCTCCTCTCTATACTCTCTTAATTCTAAATATTTCAAAACCATAATGTGTGTGTGTGTGTGTGTGTGCATTCTAATCCTTCCTTTCCTTCTTGCGTACATATTTATCTTCATTTATTATTTACACACATCGTTTTGATAATTTTAATTATGGGCATAAGATTTTAAGGCATAAACAAAATAAAAACTAACTGTAAAACGAATGGAGCGCAATTTCCTTAACTTCTCGTTTTATTCTGCTTAACATTTAAACTTTAGTTGTGATATATTGTCATATAATGAGTCATGCGCAGATTTCCCAAATGCAACTTCAGTTCCAGTGAATTTGCAATGGGCAAACTGACTTATGACATTTGTGTTGCTTTGGTGTCAACCTACAATTTTTGAAATCATATTATTTTAGTAGATGTATTGACAAGTTAGATATGTTTCATATTCTTAAATTTTTATTTTGCACTATCTAGATTTGATGCATATGTTTGCTATAATTCTATTTCACATTTACCAGCTGGATAGTAATTTTTGATTGTGTCAATAAACTGGGTTACAAAGTTGCAAACCAGTGCCGTAGGTTTTGTGTTTGGCAAAATTACTTATATATATATATATATATATATATATATATATATATATATATATATATATATATATATATAGTGCTAGATTCTAAAGATACATTTCTAAAGTCTTTATATTAAGAATACACGAAATACATAAAAATTTACACTTTCCCAACGATTTTACCAACTTCATTTGTATAGTTTCTGCCCCCGGCCGAGTCATACCAGAGACTTAAAAAATGGTACTAACAGCTGCCTCGCTTGGCGTTCAGCATTAAGAGGTTAGTGTTAGGACTGGTCGGCCTGGTGTCAGGATAATGTGACTGGGTGGGACATCATGCTACATGTCTGCGGCATGATGCCCCAGTGCTAGACATCACTATAAACTGCCACATTGCAGACATCGTAGCGATATGACTGAAAAATTGTTAAAGCCACGTTAAAAATAAAAATCACATCACATCACATAGTTTCTGCCATTTAGAATGTAATACAGATAGATAAATCTCTATTAATTTCATGACATCCAAATTAATTTCATGACATCCAATGAGTATAAAATTCAAAAGTTGCGATTAATGAGGCAGTCATTTTGAAGAAATGCATTGTACTAAATTTAAAATAGAATATTAATTTGGAATAGGTTACTAAACATTACTCAATATTACTTAAGGAATCTTTTATTTCCAAATTAAATCTGAACATGAGGTTGGTAGCGAATTTATCTTTTCCAATACTACATACCACAAATACAATTAAACATACCATTATATTATAATATAAAATATAACAAACTCTCAAAAATGTTGGAAAAAATATGAACTTTACCGTTAAAGCCTCAAATATTAGAAAGTGCCCATTCTTTAAAGACGTTTGCGAGCGCAGACGATTCTTAAATGTAAGGAAAATACATTGCTGTTCTGACTCTAGGAACGAACTAACCCTTCGTAAGCCGACTTCTGTATTTATACATTTTTTGGCTTCTTTCATTCCAGTCAGAACAAGACCCTTGATCTTTCCCATGGCCATCGGGTGAACCATCTGCATAACTCATCCATTATTGACATAATAATTTGTCTGTTCAGTAGCTTCCCCCCCCAAAAAATTTAAATTGCCGACATTTAAATACGAGCGAAATGTATTTTTTGATTACAGTTGTTGACATTTGGATACGAGCGAAAAGTATTTTGTGCTGACAATTGTTGACATTTAGCTACGAGTGAAATTTATTTTATGGATTTCTGCACCTGCTCGTAAAGCGCGATCTTTATAAAATTGCATACAGTTATAATACACAGATATATACCATTTATCTCAATATATTTTAGTGGAAATTACTTTCAATATAATTTAATGAAAAATTACTTTTAATTAAAATTAGAAAATTTTTCAATCTTAATACTTTTACATAAAAGTTCTGTCCATATATAAATTAGTTCCTAAGCTTTTAAATAAATATCTTCTCATGTTTTTGCAGGACAGGTGCAATAAAATAAAAATATCCAGGTTCTCAGGTTGATGGTGGTCTTTGACTGTGTGTAATTAGTCCTCGCAATGACGTCCCTGCAATGATGGTAAAGTAAGAGCAATCCTCATAATGTTTGAAGAAGCATACGGCAAAAAATGAAGTAATACAGATGTTGCCTGGCTTACAGTTAAGCTTACTTTCAAATTTATAACATATACTTTCATTCCTTGTTATGGTCCTCGAAATCTAGTCGTATGTCAAGGTCCTCACAAATATATGAATACACGCGAGCGCGCGTGTGCGTGTGTGTGTGAGAGTATATATATATATATAGAGAGAGAGAGAGAGAGAGAGAGAGAGAGAGAGAGCGAGAGAGAGAGATAGAGAGAGAGAGAGAGAGAGAAAGAGAGGATTTATATATATATATATATATATATATATATATATATATATATATATATGTATGTATAACCCGCAAAGTTGGCATACCCATTAAGGTCAAACTAATTAGTTAACAAATAACATGCTTGGATTAAATATTTCCTATTCAATAACAACAGATGTGATAAACCCATACAAGATCATCAAATATACAAATTTCGGTCCGAAAGGAACAGTATTGGCTAATGTTCAATAACAACTGTTACGTGGCCATACAAGACCAAGGTCAAGGCTGGCTTCGATATTTTGTTTAAACATTTCTTGTTCAATTACAATAAGTTTTACGGAGCTATACAGTATCAACAGTAAGGCCGACTTTGTTGTGTGCCGACTCCGTAATGGGTCGAGTATGTTATGGGAAAATTTCTTAATCACATTTCCTTGGCGAAAACCGTAACGGGCCGACTTTGTTCTGGACAGACTCAGTAATGGACCGACTCCAGTTATGGGCCGAGAACCCTTGATACCGATAAACCCCTATCTTACTTGATAATTAGACAAAGGAGGAATTTTACTTTTTTTGTCAATATCAGCTAAAAATAAACGTTTATTTTATTTATTTATTTTATAATTCCATGTAATGGCATAAGCGCATCTGAGGTAGCTGCGGGTGTACCGTGGCAATGGGTGGGGGTGGGGTGGGGAGGTTGTGTTTCCGGGCAGTTTTGAAGTTGAGTAGGGTTCTGTAACTCACATCCGTGATAGGAACCAAAATATCACTTGCTCACAACCAGTTAATATTTGCGCTGGGAACTAAAACGCGTCTCGAAGCAATATTGAGTCTGTTACTTATGACATTTTTCCTGATTATACTTTGAAGTTTCAAATTTAGGAGTGTGCTGTCGGTTCTTCGAAAGGCAGATTTAATTTATAGGTGGAGATTGTGATATAATGTCTGGCGGAAGTAGTCTTTTGAAGAGTCACATGAGCGAAAACACTGAAGATAAATCATTCAAATGTGAAGTTTGTCATACAATGTTTGGATCTGGTAGTAATGTGAAGGTCCACATGAGAATACATACTGGAGATAAACCATACCAATGTGAAGTTTGTGATAAAATGTTTCTATCTGGTATTAATTTGAAGAACCACATGAGATTGCATACTGGAGAGAAACGATACAAATGTAAATTTTGTGACAAAATGTTTAAATATAATTGTATTTTGAAGAGTCACATGACGATACATACCGGAGATAAAGCATTCAGATGTGAAGTTTGTGATAAAATGTTTGGATTTGGTAGTAATTTGAAAGTCCACATGAGATTGCATACTGGAGATAAACCATACACATGTAAAGTTTGTGACAAAATATTTGGATATAGCAGTAGTTTGAAGAGTCACATGACGATACATTCCGGAGATAAAGCATTCAGATGTGTAATTTGTGATAAGAGGTTCAGTCAATGTGGCCATTTAAAGACTCGCATGAGGATACATACTGGAGAGAAATCATTCAAATGTGAAGTTTGTGATATACTGTTTCGACAAAGTGGTCATTTGAAAAGACATATGAAGAAACATACTGGAGAGAAATCATTCAGATGCGATGTTTGTGATAAAATGTTTCGATATAGTAGTAATTTGAAGAGTCACATGACGATACACACTGGAGATAAACCATTCAAATGTGAAGTATGTGATAAAATGTTTAGGCGTAGCAGTGATGTAAAGAGTCACATGAGGGTACATACTCGAGATAAACCATTCAAATGTGAAGTGTGCAACAGAATGTTCGGGCATATTAGTTTGGTGAGGGTCCATATGAGGATACATACTGGAGATAAACCATTCAGGTGTAAAGTTTGTGATGCAATGTTTAGACAAAGATACACATGAGGATACATACTGGATGTAAAACATTTAGATGTGATGTTTGTGATAAAATATTTGGACATAGTAGTACTTTGAAGACTCACATGCTGATACATGCTGCAAAAAAAACATTCAAATGTGAAGTTTGTGATAAAATGTTTAGGCGTAGCAGTGATGTAAAGAGTCACATGAGGATACATACTGGAGATAAACCATTCAAATGTAAAATATGTGACAGTATGTTTGGACAGATTGGTTTGTTGAAGAACCACATAAGGGCACATACCGGAGATAAACCATTCAAATGTAAAGTTTGTGATAGAATGTTTCAAAATGGTAGTCTTTTGAAGAGACATATGAAAGTACATACTGGAGAGAAATCATTCAGATGTGATGTTTGTGATAAAATGTTTGGAGATAGAAGTCGTTTAGTGAAACACATGATGATACACACTGGAGATAAACCATTCAGGTGCAAAATTTGTAATCAAATGTTTTGAAACAAATCTAATTTGAATTGCCACATGAGGATACATACTGGAGAGAAACCATTTATATGTAAAGTTTGTGACAAAATGTTTGCATTGAGTAGTAATTTGAAGAGACACACGAGGATACATACTGGAGATAAAACATTCAAATGTTAACTTTGTATTAAAAGGTTTCAATCAAGTAGTCATTTGAAGGACCACTAGAACCTGCATACTGGATATAAGCTATACAAATGTGAACTTTGTAAGAAAATGTTTGGAAAGATTAGTACTTTGAAGGAACACATACAACAATATACATGTATACTGGAGATAAGCCATTGAAATGTGAACTTTGTGATAAAATATATCATGGACAACATAGTCATCTGATGATCCACACGAGGAGACATACTGAGGATAATCTGTTCAATAGTGAAAAATGCCATAAAATATGGGTTACTATTAACACTGAAATACACTGAAAAACCAAAATGCACACCGAAATACACATGTATTTACATGTTCTCTCTGTATATATCGGTTTCCACGCACAAATTATTTGTTTTTGTTTGATTTATGTGATGTTGAAACGAATTAATTACTTTTGATCTATTTATAGCACAATTCATGTAATGATGCCACTCGGTCGTACTTGAATCTACAGACCTGTCCGTTCCGGAGATTAAATTTGTTCCAGAATGATCAGTTATCATACTACCTCCATTCCGAAATGATCAACCTGTCCAATAAAGTACGACCAATTGACGCGTGCTATAACTAGGAACAAGTAAATAATTCGTATCAAAACCACATAAATCATGTTTTATTTTGCCTTATGTTATTATTTAAAAAAATAAAAAAAATAATTCGTGTTTGGAAACCGACATATACATAGAGAACATGTAAATACATGTGTATTTCGGTTTTTCAGTGTATTTCTGTATTTCCAGTAGCCGATAAAATATTTAAGGAAAGGAGTCATTTGAATTATTATTTTCATAACGCTTATATGATACATAATGAAGTGTGTTTTTCTAGGTTTTAGCTCATTAGGTTTGCAAATGGTTTTAATTGCTTTCAGTTCAGTGTGTGTGTGTGTTATTTGGAGGTTTAATGTAGCTTTAACAAGTTTTCATTCATATTGCTATGATGTCTGCATTGTTGCAGTTTATAGCGAGTGCTGGGACATCATGCCAAAGACATGTTTGGAGAACGTTGTACTTTGGACCCACAGGATGATGTACTGTTTATGAATGCTTTATTCAGATGTTCAGGCAGGGTGGTGTTTCCAGAGTACATGTGATGACAGATACTTGAGTTTTACAGTTAAAGTCACACAGGTCATGTAAACACATTTACTTATATAAATTAAAAATCTAATTTTAGATTTAAAATTTAATCATAATATAGTTATAATAAAGTTTATTCATCCATATTTTTTTTAGTGATCTGCACATTGATTGTCGTAAAGGGAAATTCCATATGATAAATCTAGTGATTGCTATAGACTTTTAAAATGGCAGTTAGGCATTAGACTGAAGAAGTCATACTTAGTTTCAGTAATCTCCTTTATTCATGTTCAACTATGAATGGGTTTGAGGAGTAACATAAAATAAGTTTTATTCTTAACTTTTACAAACAACAATTCTTCAAAATGATCATTTAGCATGATGTTGTGGTTGTTTTTGTTGGGTTTAACACCATTTTTCAGCACAAGATAGTCTATACATGGCAGCCAGTATTAATGGTGGAGGAGGAACCCGGGAAAACCCTAGAAAGAAGCACCAACCCAGGAGAAGCTACTGGCAAGCTTTCTCACATACCCACATAGGCCAAACCCAAGACTAGAACAATCACAGACAGAGGTGAGATGGCAGGGATGCATAACGGTGAACGCTTTGACCACTCGGCCACTCAGAGTCCCTATTTAGCATAATGTAAAATTTAATGAAAATATATCTGAATTGACAGCCATGTTTCTAGTCTTTTAAATGCATGAAGGAAAATATTTGTGTGGGAAAAATAAGTATTATATAAGATTTAAAATTAAAGACTTGATTTAACAATAGAGAAGATATATATGAAGTTACATAATTGCATCCAATTTATTGGACTTTATTGGCATTCTTCATTCATGCCGGTGTTTTCCTTCCTACATTATAGCACCATGAAACCAATTTAAACAAGATTACCCCACTTGTTTGATTGTGCCAAAAAGTGAGTTTTCTGTTAAAGATTTGTTGAGGAAATTTATACAATAATCTTCAATGGAATTTTGAGGGACAAGGTGTGAAATAAGGTGAATAAATGACGTTTAAAGGTGTGTGTAGTCAAATTCTTCAAAATAACTCCTATAGCTACAAATAATGACAAATAGTTTGTACATGAGTTTCATGAGTTGTACTTCAGGTTTTGACTTAGTAGGTTTGTAAATGTTTTTAGTTACTTTCAGTTCAATAGTTTTACTTGTAGCATTCATCTGTTTCTTATGTGCTGCTTAGTACATGTATGTGGATATGCTGCATGATTTACTGAACAGAATTTCTACACTAAAATTGTGTAACCCCACTATAACATGGTTTACAGTCAAAACATACCCAAACTATAACATACCCAAGTCAAAACGTACCAGGTAAAGTATTACTCAGTTGAAAACATGACTTACATTCACTTTAAATAATGACATAATTTTAGTGTATTGTTTCATATGACAGTGACTAGCCTGCTCAGCAATGAAAATCAGCAGATGCAATTTAACTATCTTATGTAGCTGCAGGGAGGGCGAACAGACCACATGGTTGAAATATAATTTGCTTAAAACAAAACATCATATGAAAAGAAATAAGGTCATGTATGTACTTTGTTTACATATGTGAGGTCGCGCTCTTACTGCTGCTATTAATTAAAAAAATTATTGTTATAATAAAATGGTACATCCGGAACCTTATACAGTAAGAATAGCCCGAGAACAATTAGAAGCAATTAAGAAATTCCTTCCTGTTAGAGATTCATTCAGAAAAAACCTACCAGCGCAGCAGGAAGCACAAGTTGAGTATGAAGAAGACACTAAAAAACTATTTGAACCCATCAGTGCAGCTACTAAGAAAGTTGCAGTGGCTACTGAAAAAGCTGCAGCGGCTGCTGAAAAAACTATATGGGGAGATATTAAGGAGGAGGATGAGGAGAGGAAAAAGGGTATATTTCCAGTATTAAAACAAACCAGAGAACAAACTAAAAAAATAGCAAGAATAACCAAACAAACAAAAAAGATTTTAAAAGATCTTCCAACTGATATAGCTGCAGCTCAACCTCCACCTGTTAGTGAAGAAATATTTGAGGTTGAAGAAGAACAAAAAAGGGATATTCCTATTACAGAAAAATTTACTGATGAAGGTATACAGGCAATAAGAGATATTGAATTAAAAAGTAGAGACGATATTATGGAGTTTGGTGCATTTGCTGCTTCATTTTTTCCATGTGGACAGATTTTTAAAACCCGAACATGTTAAAAATATTGATTGTAATAGATGGGTTAATTGGGTATAAAAAATAAACCAGGGTATTACCCAGATAAACCGAGATAATAATTATGAAATTTATTTGGATGGAGTACTTTTACAAAAAGAAATTGAATGAAAAGAAAAGGAGGAAAGTAAACAAAGAAAGCAGGAGAAACGAAAACCAGTAACAGAAACAAAAGGAACAGAAGCAGAAAAGCAGGAACCTTCATATCAACTTCCTCCATCTCTGCAACAGATAGAACAACAACAATCTTCTCTACCACAGCAAAAACCTTCACCCCTGCAGCGATTATACACCCGACAACGTACTATATTGAGGGAACCAAGTGAGGGGTTTAACAAAGAAATGGAACAGATGTTAGCAGGAAAGGATGGTAATGATCCTCCGAGCACTATAGGAAGTGGTTTCCTGACTACATCAGGAGAAAATAATTCTGTTTGTCCTGATAACATCATCATTGACGTGTCACAGTTAGAAGTTTTCATAAGGGGAAAACGTGCAGGAAATAACTCACCAGAAATAATTAATGAAGCAGTTGATATTTGTCGGCGATTATTTCAAGGTGGTATGGATATCAGCGTTTGCCAAGAACTTATTGATGAACTCGTTGATGACTAGTTGTTAGATAAGTGGTAAATAAAATGAGATGATTGTACACAATAATCATCGCAAATCTGTACCTGTCAGAGTAGTGAACTCGCGATTACCAGTCTACGAGGTATTTTATGGAGATGGATTTAGTGATGTTGTACGGGGATTATTTACAAGGATGGCCCCAAAAGCAGCGCCTATTGAAAAACAATTATCGATGAAGGCTATTGATATTGTACGTGGAAAAGCTCCTGGTGCTATTGTCAATGTTGCTGGTAAGGCTTTCTCAGCGATCAAGGATAGACTAGCACGATTAATAAGACGAAAATCACAACCAGTAAAACTACCAAGTACTGAAATTATGTCCGCAGACGTCAGTAAAATAATAAATCAAGCTGCAAATCAGAGACTAGCAGCACTAGCAGATCAAGGCCTCGGTGAACCAAGGAATAATATTTCAAGTTTAATATAAGGGAGTGGAATTTCCCGAACACGATGATTCTCGTGTTAGACGAAAATAATTATAATAAAATGTTCAAGCGCATATCTGACGAAGCATTTGATATGGAAGCACCTGTCCGTAAGGATGAATCGGTACGTGATTATCAGTTTTATTCTTATGACGCACGAATACCAGATCAACGTGGAAGAATTGAACTACAAGTTCATGACACAAGTAGATATTTTCTACCCGCTGAGGCTTTTATTGAGGTAGAAGGTGAAATTATAAAAACGGATGATACTAATTACGGAGATGTAGTAAAAGTTGGTTTTGTCAACAATGGTATTATGGCATTATTTGATAGCGCCATTTATATGATTGATGGAAAAAATATCGAATCGATTCAGAAAGATGTCGACATTGCTACAACAATAATAGGGTTGGCAAGATACTCTGATGATTATACAAGATCAGCAGGTCCCACGATGATGTTTGTAAAAGATAATTCTGATCACCCTGAAAGCGATCTGTATAATATAAGACGACCAAGAAACAATACCAATAACGCTGATGCTGATGTGTGGCCAGTGGTTTATGGTGCTAACCCAAATTTCAACTTGGGATTTGCAACACGCCGATCAATGTTGAATACAGGGAGTAGAAATTTTTCATGTGCTATTCCATTATCACACATCTTTGGATTTTTAGAAATTTTAGAAAAGTTATCTTTGAAGCTATACACGGTTCTCTTGTGAGAAAAGGTGATGATAACGATACTCTCTGGAGACCTGTTGGTGATGCTGGTAGTACTAAAAAAACTATCGTTGTGGATGCCGGTAATGACTCCAACGATCGCAGAAGAACAAAAATTGATTTCTTTCGTGGATACAGGTGGTAAGTCTCTGTTGTCGTGGTTAACAACCACAGATAGTATACAAAGTAATACTAACGGTCAGTTTGCAAGGCATATAGCATCACAGCAAGGTGTTTCTGCACATATTTTTATTGCACTGCAAAATTATAATCGATTAAACAAACAAACTCACTCTCATATGATATTTGACCAGCTAGATGTTAGAGAGGTTTCTTTGCGGATAAACGGACAACAAGAACCAACGGAAGATATACTACTAAATCATGAACAAAATCACATATCCCGGGTATATCATCATTTGATGACATTCATGGGACGTGATCAAAATGTGGATACCGGTTTGCAAATATCACAACATGATTTTAGAACTTTGTATCCGACTTATTGTTTCTCGCTGGAGGATCTTGATTTATCAAAGCAATCTGTCGTTGATATACACTTTAAAGCCAGCGTGAATGCAGGTGGTGGTGTTGATTATAGAGTAATCGTGGTCATACTCAGCGACAAAGTGATGTTGCTTGAAGGTGGTAGTGGTTGAATGAGAATCGTTGATGCACCAGTGGAAAATCTATAATCATTATTTGGAGTGTGGCAAATATTTATCATAAAATATCACACAGTCATGTTAATGTCACTCTGACTCCCGGTCAGTTCAAGAAACTTCAATCAAATTCAACAAAATCTGTGGAACAAAAATAACGTTAAAACAAGATCAGATTTCTAGTGGTGGTCCAAATAAACTGTCACTAACCAAGAATCAGATTAAACACTTCAATAAAGCACATAAATCACAAACTGGAGTTCAACTTGTTCTTTCTCCGAGTGCCATCAAGGATATGGTCAAAACAGGTGGCATTTTTCCACTTCTTGCAGCAATAGCAGCGTTAAAAGCTGCTGCCGCTCCAGCCGTAGCAAAAGCAGCCGCGTAAGGTGCTGTTGCAACAGCTGCTGAAATGGCCCTAAATAAAGCAACAGGAAAAGGATATAAAAAAAGGGAAAGGGTATAAGATTACCAGGAACTTACCTGGGGAGAGGCCTAAGATTACCAGGGACCTATCTAGGAAAAGGTCTGAGGATTCCATTTTGATTTACTTGATGCTGCTAAACAACTAAAAATAAAAAACTTCGGAGGTGTTTTTATGCGAGATCAATTACCGAAACAACCGAACGAACTCGAAACGGGTATTATTAATCTCGACTCAAATTCAGGACCCGGTACTCTGGGTATGATACGCGGTTGATCCACGTGGAATCGTTTATTTTGATTCATACGGGTTAGTTCCACCGCCTGAGTTTAGCAAGTATGTCGCGCCACTTCACGCGCAAGTTTGGTATTCAACGCTACCCACACAAACAATGACAGATCCGCCAGTATGCGGCCGTGAAGTAATTAATGTACTTAAAACAGATCTTAGATCTTATATAATGGTTGATATTTACGAAAGGACTTCTTCTACCGGCGTTAGAAAAAGATGACATTGATCTGTCGAAGTACGCGACTAAAGATGAACTCGCTGATATTATGAATTTTGCTGGAGTTGACCATGATGAGGTTGTTATTTTTCAGGATCGATATGGTAAACTAAAAACCAGCAATATCAAATGGAATAATATAGTTCGACGAGTACTCGGTGCGGTCACGGATAATATTCCTGTGTTTACTGACAGCAGGAAAATCAGGGATTCAAGTGTATCGTTTACAACTATCAGAGATGAAATTCAAGAAGCGTTGCTAATCGCGTGAAAAATACCGGTGACACAATGACGGGAGAACTCACTATGAACGGGAATAAGACAGTGGTTTTAAGAGATCCAACATCCGACGAAGACGCAGCAACGAAACAATATGTTGACACCAACTACAACACCGTAGATGGTAAATTATCCACGTTGCGGGCCAAGTATGACGTTCACGTAAACGCGTTCACAAATCTCCAATGAAATTTTAGAAAACTTAACGAAACCGCAGACTAAGTTTTTGGTAATCCGTTGATCGTTGACGTAAAACTATCAGATATTAAAAAAAACCATTAGATACGATTAAAAAAAACATAAGAAGACATCGTAGCGGAGATTCCTGAAATTGTTAATAAAATTAGTCTGATTAAAATTTCAGCGATAATAACTCCCGGGCATGTTACCAACATTGTGCGCACGGCATCATCTGGATTCGCAATATGGTCAACGAAGAATAATACTTTCAAATATACCGCAACAGTCAATGGCGTGTACAGTTTGTTCAGTTTTGCAAAATTTGAGATATTCACAACATATCCCTGGTGACATTCCACCGATAGGTTTTCCGGGATTGTGATTGTTGTATTCAATAAAGGAACCGAAGAAATATTTACACTGGAAGCAGCTGATAAGACATTAACCTCAACATGTTGCTGGTGGTGTTTGGAATTTGTAGCTGAAACACCTCAATTATATACTGCATAAAATAATAATGAGTACCAAAATCGACGTTCAAAAATTCAGGTACAATTGAGAACGTGAATGGCAAGTAAAATTAAAAGATATCGTCGAATAATATACAGTCAAAATAAAAGAATATCGACGACGACTAGTCATCGTCGACGTGATTATTTATTCAGTATCCGCTGCTGTTGCTGGATCCGGTGTGATATTATCAACAATGACAATGACGGCACCAGGAGCCGTGACAATCTGTATTTCAGCTACAACAACGATTGCAGGTGTTCTTAATATCATTGCAAAAACAAATATGTACTTGCACGAATGAAAAATTATCTGATTACATGCTAAAATTACACACAGCGACGGTTGCATATTCCAAATTATCTTCGTTGTTAACAGCGAGTCTCAGTGATGGAATTATATCTGATTTCGAGTTTTCAGAGATGATTATTTGTGATTTGTGATTTGTGATTTTGATTTTTAACGTAGCTTTAACAATTTTTCGGTCATATCGCTACGATGTTTGCAATGTGGCAGTTTATAGTGATGTCTAGCACTGGGGCATCATGCCGCAGACATGTAGCATGATGTCCCACCCAGGCACATTATCCTGACACCAGGCCGACCAGTCCTAACACTAACCTCTTAATGCTGAACGCCAAGCGAGGCAGCTCAGAGATGATTAAAATATACAACTGCGCTGGTATTAAAGATACGAGTATTAATAATGACATCAGTAGAGCTACTCCAGCAGATAGTGACAAACACAACCCCGCACAAGACCACGATTATCTCAGTAAGCTCGACTAATTCTGACTTTAACATCAATTTTCCAACAGCAATTCCAGTAAAAGAAATTGCACTAGCGCAATTACGAGTATATTATAGTTGGCCAAATATCAGATCGAAGTCATTTAATGGTACACCAGCAAATAATTCGCTTGTATTTGCTATAAAAAAATAATCGGATGGAACACCTGACTGGAACGTTGTTGGAATATCAACTGGTAGTTATCAGATTGAATAAATCAACCACGAATTTCAGCGCAGAATAAAAAATATCACCGGAAAAGAATCAAAAATAACAATAATAGTCCATGAACCAACACTGTTTTCTGCAATCGAAATAAACTCTCCTGATACTCTCCTGAGTATGTCGTAGATAGATATCAGATTTCAAACAGAACTGTTTTAGCTTGACCGAATGTCCCCTCTCCCTCCGTGCATGAAGGACTACCAGTACCGAAGTTAAATGATTTTCTCACGGACGAAGCTAAATTTATAACAACAACTCCAGAATATCGAAGGCTTGTTCCATGGAACAGGGAGGGATATATTACTTATGTTGGTCCTGATGGAAAAAGATATCCCAAGGTGCCGTTTTCTATCACTGATTATGATTTACAAAAAACTTCAACTGACATTGTTTATGAAAGAGATTCAGAAAAATAGCTGATAGAATTAAAACTGAATACACATACTTCATGAATGGCATTAGCACAGTTGTTTAAAAATTATGTCCTGGAGTATCCCAATATCGATCTAAAACATCAGATTAACAACATCTAAATCAGATTATTTCAGACCTTAAATACACTAATCAGGATACTGTTGAAGTAATAAATGCCAGTACTTATAATATCGGAAAAGAAGAAAAAAAAAAACAACCATGAGGCAAGTATACATCAATCGTTATAAAATAGCTGAAGTAGATTTATTAAATTTTATACTAACAGGATTTGAAACAAACGAACTGGTAAAATCTCTCAACGATCTTATCAACGAAATCTTTCTTAGAATTGTTGAGGCAGGGAGAAAAATAGCCCCACCAGCAACTGTTCTTAGATACGATAATGATCCATACGGAGGCGGTAGACATGTATCTCCGGGAATAGTCAATATAACATCGACAATCGCAGTCAGTCTAGTTTGTGATGTGATCGATGGCAGTGATCAAATAGATCTTTGAAAATCAAATCAGGCTCAACAAGGATATGTCTTATATACGTTCACACCACAAGTTCTCCCTGGAAGTTTAATTGTGCAAGAACCAACTAATCCTGTTTATCTGCAGTGTCAGACTAATATGTTAACACGAATAAATTTTAAGTTCACTGACCACCTCGGACGCTTAATTGACCTACGGTGGGGAGGAATTAATTCTGAATCTGTATGTAAAGTCGTAAGACTTTTATCGGCATGATCTTTGATCAGAACTATTTTATTTATTCACAAATATTTTATTTATTCTGAAATATTTTATTTTATCAAAAATATGTTATTTATTCTGAAATATTTTATTTTATCAGAAATATTTTATTTTATCAGAAATATTTTTTTATTCTGAAATTGATGGGTAGTTAGGTAGTCAAAGTTATACAATTCGATCAGTTTGTTAATTCTGATGGGGTGGTTGGTACTCAAAATAATCGATCAGTTTGTTAATTCTGATGGGGTGATTGGTACTCAAAATTATACAAATCGATCAGATTTAATGGAAAAACAATATTTCAGAATAAATCAAGTATTTCAGAAAAAATATTTAGAATAAATAAAATATTTCAGAATAAATAAAATATTTCAGAAAAATAAAATATTTCAGAATAATAAAATATTTCAGAATAAATAAAATATTACACGTCCTCATGTTCGATCGTTTCATCAATAACAAAGTTACTTTGGATCGTTCACGATTTAACATAATTTTTCTTAATTGTCTTACACGAGCATTAATTGATTTCTTTGCCTCGCATTCACGAGATAACCCCAATCTAATTTTTTCTACTGCAGCAGAGAGAGGGACGAATTCCTTGACTGCAGCTAGTGACTGGAACATCGCTGCCTGAATTCGTTTTATAAACTTGTATTCAGACGAGAGTGTAAAACCACCATCACTTTTACGTTGTTCTATAAATTCAAAATCAGAAATAATCGTTTCTGGTTTGAGTTCATCAGATATATTAATGCCGTCTTTTTCAAATTTTTTAATAGTAACAATTACATCATTGATATTTTCATGGTTCATTATTTAGTATATATATATATATATATATATATATATATATATATATATATATATATATATATATATATATATATATATATATATAAAATAAATTTTAACAATCTGAATATGGTTTCCTCAGCAATGAAAAAATAATCCGTATAAACTCCTAGATAGCCACCGCATTCTAGCAAGTTTAGATGATACAACATATAAATCTTAACTGGTGTTTAACTTATTTCTAAGGACAATACATCAATCCCCATAAACTCCTAGATTGACACCGCATTCTATCATGTTTAGAGGATAACACAACATATAAATCTTAATTAAGACATTAAGGACAATACAACATATACGGTTTTTTTTTCTACGCTCAATAGATTTTCTCACACACCCAACCACAATAATCAGCCCGTGGGTGATACAAAACATGTATCCACCACGTAGTGACATGGTGGGTGTGTTGTTTTTCTATTGAGTTTCGGCGGAGGCCCAATTACTTATGAAATCGCAAATAAGCGTAACCACCGACAGTTGTCAGTCATGGGACTCGATCGCCAGACCTCGAGTTTCATAGTTCGACGCGTTCGCAATGAGCCACGGAAGCATCTGAGATATATACGTTTCAGAAATTATTATATAGTTACCTATAGTTACGGTTTCTGAATAGATTGTAAGTTTTATATATATTTCTACATTAAAACAGCGGTTTCTGAATAAATCGTAAAATATCTTCATTAAAACAGCGGTTTATGAATAGATCGTAAATATTTCTGCATTGCAGCACCGGTTTCTGAATAAATCGTAAAATATCTGCATTAAAACAGCGGTTTATGAATAGATCGTAAATATTTCTGCACTAAAACAGCTGTTTCTGAATAAATGGTAAAATATTTTTGTAGTAAAACAGCGGTTTCTGAATAGATTGTAAAATATCTGCACTAAAACAGCGGTTTCTGAATAGATCGTAAAATATCTGTATTAAAACCGCGTGTTCTGAACATATCTAAAAATAACTTGCTATATTGTACAATGTAACCACGTTTATTTTTCTATTTTGTTAGTTAGAAACCATAACATTCTTTTCACGAGTAAAATTATTGATATTAATTACGACGTAGATGATAAATTTACTAATTACGACCATAAAAGTCACAATCTGCGAAGAAATATATGTATACAGAATCTCCCTTAGCTCAAGTCGAAAAAATAAGTAGTACGTGAGTTGGAATTTCTGACCAAAAACTTAATAATTAAATAAATAGTTAATAAATATAATTTGAGGTAATTACTTGCTACTGATGATAGTTTATCTCATTAACAATAATACAAAATATTTTTTTGTTCATATTTCTTTTAAAGAGTGGACTTGGTTATATTTCCTACGACGTATTTTACCACACGCGAGTTAATATCAAAGTATTTCGCAGCAGAATACATTAATTGAAACGTTTTCTCTTCACCAGTATCTACATTTGTAGATTTAACCACACTCCTTGCAGCTGTTTTTGTTGTTGTCATATTTACCAGTCCCCCCGTGCAGAATTATCACTCTGTGTAACAGCTTGAAGGTTGGATAAATTATTATCAAGTTTATTTCCGTCAATATGATCGACCAAAAAGCCGTCTTTGATCACCCCAAAGAAACACTCGTATGTGAAACGATGACAGCGATTATTTTCCTTCCCAACAGTAAACATTAGATTGCCAGCATTAATACCAAAACCAACCAGTCTCTTCAACCTGCAATTTCTAATCACATCATCACGATTTGCTTCGTAGTTCGTTATTATAGGATGCTTTATAAACTCATGGTTCATATTTTGCTCCATTATATAATAATATTATTTGTTTAAATCACAATTTGTCTGAAAGTTAGATAATCCTCCACGGATTTTATAGCATTGTTACTGTTATTATTTTTGTTGTCATATTATCTTTTTAGTTCGCGATATTTTTTTCTACCACAATTTGCACACAATTGTGTTTTTCCTCGTACTCCAACACCACATCGCAGACACGGTATTGGTCCTAAACAACCTCTACGAATGCTCTGCAAATGTTGTCCGCAGAACTCCTTTTATCTTCCATGTCATCAGAATTTCTGACTGCCTTGGACATTGGGTCCCTTCACAGAAGTCTCATAATTGACATCCTTGAGGGTGGTAGGCAACAAGTCTTTGAGCTACCCCGCTACCCTCAATTTCTGTCCTAAAAAAAGTACTTAGCTTAGTTCCATAATGTTTCGTCGCGTAAGCCATTCCTATCTTCTAGGTGAAAGTATTGAGTATATATTACGCTGTCTACTGATTAGATATGGTTGGTTTCACACTGTCTCTAGCTAGTTTAATACACTTGTTGCCTTACATGCAAATTTCAGTACGAACAGGTTTAATTTCAAAGCTTAATCTATGAAGTGCATGTCAAATTCAATAGGTTAATTCACATTCTCTGTAGTAGAAACCTTTGCAAACGCGATAAATGTTACTGAAGTAGGCACAGAAAAAGTTATTGTCTCTAAATAAGAAATGAAATACAGCATAAATTAGATACGCTTTTTTTTCTTAGTTTTTTATTCTTTGTAAATAATTAAAAAGATAGTATCAGAAAAATTTAGCCTCTTGTCAATTTTTGTGTTGATTAATTTTATATTGTTGGACCAAGACAGTTACTTTTGGTATCCTTACCACCATCAAAACCTCACTATTGTATTCAGTATAAAATAGAGCAAGTGTTCTATGACCCATACATTTACTTTTAATTTTACAATATTTTTGATTATGAAGTCACATAGTGTTCTATATATCTATACTGTCTGGGTAATGGAAATACTCTAGTGATGTTTTACAAATATTAACTATTTAATCTTAAATATTACTAAGACATTTTTATACTTACCCATGGATATAATGATTCAGCTGTTTATTGTAAATACATTTTTGTGATTCCTGCCTGTGTTGGCTATGAAGTTTGATGAGTATTATCAACTGTACATGAACAGGTGATCAAAGCAATTACATTACCTTTTGAATGTAACAATCCAGAAATGTATAGTATGTGTGACCAAGTTTAAATGAGATTGGGATAGGAGCAGGGTGTAGCCATTGGAACTGAAGCAGATGGGCAAATATCTCCCCTTGATGGGGCAGGTTGTAAGGGTGACACCCACTGCCTCTGTCACAAGTTATAAATGCTTCCACTCCCTGCATTTCCTATACAAGGAAATAACAATAACATGATATACTTTCCATGAATATATATATTCCTATGTATGTAACATATTTAAATGACAAGATATAGCTGAAGAACTACTTATAACAAATATGAAGTTTAGGTAACAATCTAGCTGTATTAAGTTAAGATCAAACACTACTTACTGTGAACATCTAGTTTATGATGACAATCTACCTGTATTCAGTAAACCATTAGTATGATGTAAAAGTACATATTGTGAACATAAGGTTCAATAGGACACTCTACCTATATTGAGTTAGCCAGTAGTGTGATGATGGACCAATTCTATGATGAGAATTAGGATACAGTATATATACTACTGATAGGACATTGAAATGGAATCCAGCCATTTATGGTAAGTTGATATATTTTTTATATACTATATTGGGGTGGGTATAGTGATACAGAACTCGCTAAATACACCTATTAATTATCAAGTTAAAGTTATAAAGTGAATTTGGGTATTAATGTTTATATTTGTATTGTATTAAATGCTACTGTTAATGTATAATCCAGATTATTTATTCAATTTTTAAATTATCAAATATTATAATGAGCAATTATTAAAAATAAAAAATTAATATGAAATGGGCTGAATATTGAAACATTTACTTGACTTATAACATTTGTATACTGGCATTAGATTCGGGGGAGATAATGATAAGCCGATTAACTAGTTAAGTGTGTTATCATTAGCATTAGTTTCCTCCTGAATCAAGTACCATGGGCATTGGCAGGGATGGGGGGGGGGGGGTTTGAACCTAAATATAAATGTCTAGCTAGAACATACCACGTAGAAATTGTAATTTCTGCCATTTCCGACAGTATTACACTGTTCTTTTTTCTTATACTTTATTGGACCTAAATATATTGTCACGTCTGTGTCAAGAAAAAATATTTCGAATTTCTCTCCTGTCGTGAAATATCTCATTTGGAATGTTTTATGCAAATGTCGAAGGGTCATGACCGCAATGATACGCGTACAATATAGTAAATGAGCAGATTAGTTGAGACAATGTACGTAATTTTATTTTCCAATGAGCGTTAAAGAAAATAATAATTAAATTTTAATTTTAGTATGGATGGTTCTTGTTTTCGGAATTCATACGTAATACCCAATTCACTCCGAAGTAGACCGGAAGTTGGGCCATGGCAGTAGTGCCTGTGTGTGGAATACAGAGGCATAATATCAACTCATTTCTGGCGACCAGCCTCGAACGATCAGCCTTAGCTAGATTTGTCTCGCGAGTTCTCGTATTGGCTGAGGGACCAATCATTCTAGCTTAGTTCTCTGCATATATAAGAAGCTTCTTTTGAGGTAACTAATATGCATAATGCACCGGCGAACGTACTAAGGAAACGGAAGAATAATAAGAAGAAGAATGCAGTTGTAATGAGTAAACATTTATTTATAACTATCTAAACATGATACAACAAGAAACATATATTGAATTACCACTTAACATTACTTTTTCTTGTAACCTTACATCAGTATCAGTATGTATCATGATCTCACTTTCTTTCTTTAAATTTAATTAGTAAACTAAAATAATTAAATGACATTAATAATTAATATGCTGACATATATCATGAATGCTGACTTTAAATAAGCTATATTCAAAAATCAAATTTAAATTATTTACAATGAACTTGAAATTAAATATTTACATTCATTTAAACATGCACAATTTTAAGAATTTAAAATTGTAGACTGAAATAAAATAAGTTGTCTTACTGGTTTGCGATTTGCCTCACAAGATAACATTCAATGATAACAAAAGAGTAAGTATTAACACTACATTACTCATTAACAAGTCCTAAACAATATTTATCATTTTGTACATGATGAGGTTACTGTAATTAAAAGGTTGCATGAAGAAACAACATGGGACTTTCATAAGGTGCAAACATGTAACATGTCTAATTAAGGTGAGTGAAGTCATTTGTATACTCTTTATTATCACTTGTTTATGAATCAAATTATCATGCTTTAAACATGAAACAATTATTCCTCTTTTTAATCCACATTAATTGAATTTGTTTGCTTTTGATGTCAGGACAAGTAGGATCAATTAGGAAAGGAATAATTTAAATCAATTGTTATGATTAAATGTTTGTAGTATAAATTATATATTTTTTAATCAAATTATGTTATTATTATTATTATTATTATTATTATTATTATTATTGAATATGATCACTTGGGATAATGGAGAAATTCTGCCAGTCATTAAATATTCATTTATGCAAATATGCAAATGGCTTTGGTTGAAACTTTGGTTTTTATTGGACATTGTGGGTTTTTAAAAATACGTTGACATTGAGACTTGTGCTGCTAGAAATTTAGTATTATGTTATCAGACCGGTAGTGTATATACTTTAACCGTTACTAATAAATCATTGTACGTTTCATTTCAGCGCTGGTAATTACATTTTATTTTGTTTACTGTTACAATTTTTAAAGTACTATTTGAAATTAGACCGCCATTGGTGGCGTTATCAATTTTCATGGATTGGTTGAATTCAATGTTATTTCGCTAGTAGTTTTAGTTTTATTATTATTATTATTATTATTACTATTATTATTATTATTATTATTATTATTATAACCGTATCTCTGAATTCTTTGTACGTTTATATTTTAATAACACATTTTTAAATTAGAATTGAAATTAAACGATACATTATAAGCCTCATACACATTTATGACTATTATCAGTTTTCGTGGTTAAGTAATAAGATCGCATTATTTTATTAGCTACGATGTCGTAGCCTCAATTTGATTTGTTGTGGTTGAGGTACGAGTAAGGCTACTAATATTAGAACTAATTATTTTATCTGCACGTATACTGACACCGTTACTAAGATATATGTTACATTTTATTTGGGTACTGGCAATTACATTTCTTTCCAATTAATCCACTTTAAGTTTACTACCGTTATTAGTTTTCGAGGACTGATTAAAAAAAATCATCGAAAAACCCACAGGGGCTCGTATCATTACTTACAATTGACCTGTCATACATGTGCTATATAGTAGTTATGATATAGTACATTAGTCCGAGTTAACTCTAACCATTGCCACCCCATATTTTTATATTTGGACAGCTATATTGGGGTGTAGGGTCCCTTCACCCCAACATAAATATCCAAATATCAAAAATGGAGTGACAAGAGTCAGAGGAAATTCTGCCTAATAGTACATGTATGACAGGTCAGTTGTAAGCAGTGATACGAGCCCCTGTGGAAAAACCAATATGATGTGGCCTATCTTTGAACTTTTCGGTAGGTATTTATTTCATCTATTGCAACACGTATCGTGTACTTACATATACTACATGACCATATGTTGCTAGTTCTGCATCACAGTTTATTTTGGGAAAATGTCAGGATTGCTGACGAGTACACTATTTTATAAATAAATCCATGAATATTACTGTTTCTAAATAATATCCTTGGGGGGTGCGTGGCCTGGGCCTGACGTCCCGCTTGCCAAAGGAAAGTGAAGCGTCTCTCATAGCCTCTCCTTCCCAGGTGTAGTGATCGCCGCAGGACCACTGTCTCGCTCTGCGGGGCAGGAGGTTACTTGCATATGGCCTCTCCTACACTATTGTGTCCACAGCAGCACCTTCACGCGGTGCCCCCTGTTTTAACAGAGCCTGCTGTGTGGCGCGACCGAGTACCCGGCGGTATAACTGGGTGGGCAGACTGGGCTCATTAGCCTTGGCAGGCAACCAGTCTAAGAGAAGGGAAACTCTGACCCCAAACCCGGGCAGATGAAGCTCGTTAGCCTTGTCAGGCAGTTCATCTAGGAGAAGGAAACTCTGATTCAAAATCAACCAAGTCCCATCCATTGGATTATGGCTCCACTGCCTTGTGGATATCTTCGGGAGAAGGAAAGGCTACGGGAGTAAACCCAGACAGAAAATCAGGAGTGGAGCCCCTAAGGCGGCTGGGGGTCGACTACGACCTCCTTCCGGCAGCTCCTGCATCCAAACTGGTGCCAAATGTCATGCTCAGCATTCCTTTGGACCCCACCAGCAAGGACGAGAGGGGGATCCTGACGTCTGGGCAGCCCAGGATCTCCATATTCCACGCCCAGGCTTGCGCCCTGGAGAGGACACTCCAGTCTCGCTACTGAGTGAGGAAACAACACGGAAGCTGACAGTTTACGGGTTATAAGTCCCACCCGATTGGCGTAAGGAAGGGGCGCCACGGGTCAGCTTTGACGGTGGGAGGGATCATCGTGTCCCACTGGCCAACTATCGCCCGCCTCAAGCCGGGCAGCCCCCGGTCAATAAGGTGTTGACCCGCCATCGTCTGCCTGCTCCAGTGGATGTCTGGAGCTCAGTGTGTTGTTCAGCATGACAAGCAGACGGTAATTCCACACCAGACAAAAGAAACAAGAAACCAATAAAGAAGACTCCAGCTCTTCGATTTGCAAGCTGGAATGTGCGCACCATGTGTACAGGCATCTCCGACGACCTCAGAGAAGTGGACGACACCAGAAAGACGGCCATCATCGATAGAGAACTCACCAGACTAAATATCAGCATAGCTGCCCTCCAGGAAACCAGGCTCGCCTCTAGTGGCTCCCTCAGAGAGGAAAACTGCACCTTCTTCTGGAAGGGTCGAGAACCTGAGGAGCCCCGTCAGCACGAAGTGGGCTTTGCCATCAAAAACAATCTCCTGGCCTCGGTTGAACCTCCAACAGGGGGCACTGAGCGTCTCTTGTCCATCCGCCTCACCACTACTTCAGGTCCTGTCAACATCATCAGTGTCTACGCCCCAACCCTCACGTCATCAGAAGACGTGAAGGATCAGTTCTATGAGCAGCTGGACGAACAGATCAAAGGATGCCCCAAAAATGAACCACTATTCCTCCTCGGCGACTTTAATGCCAGAGTAGGTGCGGACCATGAGTCCTGGCCTACCTGCCTCGGATATCATGGCACTGGAAAGACCAACGAAAACGGCCAGAGACTGCTGGAGCTATGCACCTACCATGGCCTGTGCATCACAAACACATTCTTCAAGTGTAAGCCACAACACAAAGTGTCATGGAAACAACCCAGATCTCATCACTGGCACCAACTCGACTTGGTCATCACCAGGCGCTCTGCCCTTAACAGCGTCCTCTCCACCAGAACCTACCACAGTGCAGACTGTGACTCCGACCATGCCCTTGTGAGCAGCAGAGTGCGACTACAGCCACACGTGCTACACCGCACAAAACCAAAAGGATGTTCTCGCATAAACACTGCACAGATGTCAGTCCCTGCCAAGGTGGAGGAGTATGTTTCTGCCCTGAACAAGGCTCTCCAGGACCTGCCTGAGTATGACGCTACAGCCAAGTGGAACGCCATGAAGGGTGCCATCTATAGTACAGCTATGTCAACGTTTGGCAAGAAGGAACGACCCAGCCAGGACTGGTTCAATGCACACCTATCAAGGATGGAACCACAAATCGAGGAGAAATGAAAAGCCTTCATAGCTTACAAAAAATGCCCTAATGAACGGACGCTTGCTGCTCTCAGAAGTGCCCGAAGTAACACCCAACGCATTGCTAGACAGTGTGCGAACGAGTACTGGCAACAACTGTGTGAAGGGATCCAGCGCAGTGCCGAGTCCGGACACATCCAAGGTATGTACAGTGGCATCAAGAAGGCTCTAGGCCCTACAGTGAAAGGGGTCGCTCCCTTGAAATCCCTAACGGGAGAGAAGATCACAGACCGTGGGCAACAGATGGCCAGATGGGTGGAGCACTACTCAGAACTATACTCCAGAGAAACGTCAGTCACTGATGCAGCCCTCAGCAGCATAAAGAATCTGCCCACCATGGAAGAGCTCGACAAAGTGCCAACCTTAGAGGAGCTCAGCAAAGCAATCGACTGCCTTCCAAACGACAAAGCACCAGGTAGTGACAGCATCCCGCCCGAAGCTATCAAACGTGGAAAACCAGCATTGATTAAACCACTGCACGAGCTACTTTGCCGCTGCTGGGAGGAAGGAGTAGTCCCCTAAGACATGCGTGATGCCACAATTGTGACCCTTTACAAAAACAAGGGCGACCGCAGTGACTGTAATAATTACAGAGGGATCTCGCCCTTGAGTATTGTTGGTAAAGTGTACGCCCACATCATACTCAACAGGCTGCAGTTGCTGGCAGACCGTGTGTACCCGGAATCACAGTGCGGCTTCAGAGCAGGCAGGTCGACGACAGACATGATCTTCTCCCTACGACAACTCCAAGAGAAGAGCAGAGAGCAAGGTCAACCACTCTACATGATGTTCATCGACCTCACCAAGGCCTTTGACTTGGTCAGCAGGAAGGGCCTTTTTGAACTTCTGAGTAAGATAGGTTGCCCCCCAAAACTCCTCAGCATGATAATCTCTTTCCATGCAGATATGAAGGGAACAGTCCTGTATGATGGATCATCCTCAACTTCCTTCCCAATTAACAGTGGTGTGAAGCAGGGCTGCGTGCTGGCACCAACACTTTTTGGGATCTTCTTCTCCCTGCTCCTGTCCTACGCCTTCGACACGTCCACGGATGGCATATATCTACACACCAGGTCTGATGGGAGCCTGTTCAACCTGGCACGACTGCGCTCAAAGACCAAAGTGAGAGCTGTGCTCATCAGGGAGATGCTTTTTGCAGATGACGCAGCTCTTGTGGCCCACACCGAGGAAGCCCTCCAGAGACTGGGAGACCGTTTTGCTGTTGCCTGCACGCACTTTGGTCTCACAATCAGCTTGAAAAAAAACAAATGTCAGCGTGCAAGATACCACCATTGCCCCTTCAATCAAAATCAACGGTGTCACCTTGGAAGCAGTCAACAACTTTACCTACCTAGGGTCAACCATCAGCAACACTCTCTCGATTGATATGGAGCTGGACAGAAGGCTTGGAAAGGCAAACACCATCATGGCTCGATTAACAAAGAGGGTTTGGGAAAACAACGCGCTGACAGAGCACACCAAGGTCCGAGTCTACCAGGCCTGCGTTCTCAGCACCCTTCTATATGGAAGTGAGACGTGGAGTACCTACATGAGGCAAGAACGCCGGCTCAACTCCTTCCATATACGGTGCCTAAAACGCATCCTGAAAATCAGCTGGCAAGACCGTGTTCCACACAGCGAGACCTGCAGCGTGCAAGTACCCCCAGCATGTACTCCCTGCTAATTAAACGCCGCCTTCGATGGCTGGGTCATGTCCGACGCATGGAGGATGGAAGGCTGCCAAAGGACATCTTATATGGACAGCTGGCCACTGGCATGAGTAGAGTCGGACGCCCCTCACTCCGTTTCAAAGATGTGTGCAAGAGGGACATGAAGGCATGCAACATTTCACCCGATGGCTGGGAAGAGCTGGCGGAGGACCGAGGCACCTGGAGACTGATGGTAAACAATGGCATATCAGTCGCTGATGCGAGGAGAGGTCAGTTGGTGGCAGAGAAACGTAAGAGAAAGAAGATGACCCTAATATTTCAGAATAATAAATAGATCTTTGAAAATCAAATCAGGCTCAACAAGGATATGTCTTATATACGTTCACACCACAAGTTCTCCCTGGAAGTTTAATTGTGCAAGAACCAACTAATCCTGTTTATCTGCAGTGTCAGACTAATATGTTAACACGATTAAATGTTAAGTTCACTTTCCACCTCGGACGCTTAATTGACCTACGGTGGGGAGGAATTAATTCTGAATCTGTATGTAAAGTCGTAAGACTTTTATCGGCATGATCTTTGATCAGAACTATTTTATTTATTCACAAATATTTTATTTATTCTGAAATATTTTATTTTTATCAAAAATATGCTATTTATTCTGAAATATTTTATTTTATCAGAAATATTTTATTTTATCAGAAATATTTTTTATTCTGAAATTGATGGGTAGTTAGGTAGTCAAAGTTATACAATTCGATCAGTTTGTTAATTCTGATGGGGTGGTTGGTACTCAAAATAATCGATCAGTTTGTTAATTCTGATGGGGTGATTGGTACTCAAAATTATACAAATCGATCAGATTTAATGGAAAAACAATATTTCAGAATAAATCAAGTATTTCAGAAAAAAATATTTAGAATAAATAAAATATTTCAGAATAATAAAATATTTCAGAATAAATAAAATATTACACGTCCTCATTTTCGATCGTTTCATCAATAACAAAGTTACTTTGGATCGTTCACGATTTAACATAATTTTTCTTAATTGTCTTACACGAGCATTAATTGATTTCTTTGCCTCGCATTCACGAGATAACCCCAATCTAGTTTTTTCTACTGCAGCAGAGAGAGGGACGAATTCCTTGACCTGAACATCTTTTACTGCAGCTAGTGACTGGAACATCGCTGCCTGAATTCGTTTTATAAACTTGTATTCAGACGAGAGTGTAAAACCACCATCACTTTTACGTTGTTCTATAAATTCAAAATCAGAAATAATCGTTTCAGGTTTGAGTTCATCAGATATATTAATGCCGTCTTTTTCAAATTTTTTAATAGTAACAATTACATCATTGATATTTTCATGGTTCATTATTTAGTATATATATATATATATATATATATATATATATATATATATATATATATATATATATATATATATATATATATATATAATAAATTTTAACAATCTGAATATGGTTTCCTCAGCAATGAAAAAATAATCCGTATAAACTCCTAGATAGCCACATCATTCTAGCAAGTTTAGATGATACAACATATAAATCTTAACTGGTGTTTAACTTATTTCTAAGGACAATACATCAATCCCCATAAACTCCTAGATTGACACCGCATTCTATCATGTTTAGAGGATAACACAACATATAAATCATAATTAAGACATTAAGGACAATACAACATATACGGGGTTTTTTTCTACGCTCAATAGATTTTCTCACACACCCAACCACAATAATCAGCCCGTGGGTGATACAAAACATGTATCCACCACGTAGTGCCATGGTGGGTGTGTTGTTTTTCTATTGAGTTTCGGCGGAGGCCCAATTACTTATAAAATCGCAAATAAGCGTAACCACCGACAGTTGTCAGTCATGGGACTCGATCGCCAGACCTCGAGTTTCATAGTTCGACGCGTTCGCAATGAGCCACGGAAGCATCTGAGATATATACGTTTCATAAATTATTATATAGTTACCTATAGTTACGGTTTCTGAATAGATTGTAAGTTTTATATATATTTCTACATTAAAACAGCGGTTTCTGAATAAATCGTAAAATATCTTCATTAAAACAGCGGTTTATGAATAGATCGTAAATATTTCTGCATTGCAGCACCGGTTTCTGAATAAATCGTAAAATATCTGCATTAAAACAGCGGTTTATGAATAGATCGTAAATATTTCTGCACTAAAACAGCTGTTTCTGAATAAATGGTAAAATATTTTTGTAGTAAAACAGCGGTTTCTGAATAGATTGTAAAATATCTGCACTAAAACAGCGGTTTCTGAATAGATCGTAAAATATCTGTATTAAAACCGCGTGTTCTGAACATATCTAAAAATAACTTGCTATATTGTACGATGTAACCACGTTTATTTTTCTATTTTGTTAGTTAGAAACCATAACATTCTTTCCACGAGTAAAATTATTGATATGAATTACGAGGTAGATGATAAATTTACTAATTACGACCATAAAAGTCACAATCTGCGAAGAAATATATGTATGCAGAATCTCCCTTAGCTCAAGTCGAAAAAATAAGTAGTACGTGAGTTGGAATTTCAGACCAAAAACTTAATAATTAAATAAATAGTTAATAAATATAATTTGAGGTAATTACTTGCTACTGATGATAGTTTATCTCATTAACAATAATACAAAATATTTTTTTGTTCATATTTCTTGGAAAGAGTGGACTTGGTTATATTTTCTACGACGTATTTTACCACACGCGAGTTAATATCAAAGTATTTCGCAGCAGAATACATTAATTGAAACGTTTTCTCTTCACCAGTATCTACATTTGTAGATTTAACCACACTCCTTGCAGCTATTTTTGTTGTTGTCATATTTACCAGTCCCCCCGTGAAGAATTATCACTCTGTGTAACAGCTTGAAGGTTGGATAAATTATTATCAAGTTTATTTCCGTCAATATGATCGATCAAAAAGCCGTCTTTGATCACCCCAAAGAAACACTCGTATGTGAAACGATGACAGCGATTATTTTCCTTCCCAATGGTAAACATTAGATTGCCAGCATTAATAGCAAAACCAACCAGTCTCTTCAACCTGCAATTTCTAATCACATCATCGCGATTTGCTTCGTAGTTCGTTATTATAGGATGCTTTATAAACTCATGGTTCATATTTTGCTCCATTATATAATAATATTATTTGTTTAAATCATAATTTGTCTGAAAGTTAGATAATCCTCCACGGATTTTATAGCATTGTTACTGTTATTATTTTTGTTGTCATATTATCTTTTTAGTTCGCGATATTTTTTTCTACCACAATTTGCACACAATTGTGTTTTTCCTCGTACTCCAACACCACATCGCAGACACGGTATTGGTCCTAAACAACCTCTACGAATGCTCTGCAAATGTTGTCCGCAGAACTCCTTTTATCTTCCATGTCATCAGAATTTCTGACTGCCTTGGACATTGGGTCCCTTCACAGAAGTCTCATAATTGACATCCTTGAGGGTGGTAGGCAACAAGTCTTTGAGCTACCCCGCTACCCTCAATTTCTGTCCTTAAAAAAGTACTTAGCTTAGTTCCATAATGTTTCGTCGCGTAAGCCATTCTTATCTTCTAGGTGAAAGTATTGAGTATATATTACGCTGTCTACTGATTAGATATGGTTGGTTTCACACTGTCTCTAGCTAGTTTAATACACTTATTGCCTTACATGCAAATTTCAGTACAAACAGGTTTAATTTCAAAGCTTAGTCTATGAAGTGCATGTCAAAGTCAATAGGTTAATTCACATTCTCTGTAGTAGAAACCTTTGCAAACGCGATAAATGTTACTGAAGTAGGTACAGAAAAAGTTATTGTCTCTAAATAAGAAATTAAATACAGCATAAATTAGATACGCTTTTTTTCTTAGTTTTTTATTCTTTGTAAATAATTAAAAAGATGGTATCCGAAAAATTTAGCCTCTTGTCAATTTTTGTGTTGATTAATTTTATATTGTTGGACCAAGACAGTTACTTTTGGTATCCTTACCACCATCAAAACCTCACTATTGTATTCAGTATAAAATAGAGCAAGTGTTCTATGACCCATACATTTACTTTTAATTTTACAATACTTTTGATTATGAAGTCACATAGTGTTCTATATATCTATACTGTCTGGGTAATGGAAATACTCTAGTGATGTTTTACAAATGTTAACTATTTAATCTTAAATATTACTAAGACATTTTTATACTTACCCATGGATATAATGATTCAGTTGTTTTATGTAAATACATTTTTGTGATTCCTGCCTGTTTTGGCTATGATGTTTGATGAGTATTATCAACTGTACATGAACAGGTGATCAAAGCAATTACATTACCTTTTGAATGTAACAATCCAGAAATGTATAGTATGTGTGACCAAGTTTAAATGAGATTGGGATAGGAGCAGGGTGTAGCCATTGGAACTGAAGCAGATGGGCAAATATCTCCCCTTGATGGGGCAGGTTGTAAGGGTGACACCCACTGCCTCTGTCACAAGTTATAAATGCTTCCACTCCCTGCATTGCCTATACAAGGAAATAACAATAACATGATATACTTTCCATGAATATATATATTCCTATGTATGTGACATATTTAAATGACAAGATATAGCTGAAGAACTACTTATAACAAATATGAAGTTTAGGTAACAATCTAGCTGTATTAAGTTAAGATCAAACACTACTTACTGTGAACATCTAGTTTATGATGACAATCTACCTGTATTCAGTAAACCATTAGTATGATGTAAAACTACATATTGTGAACATAAGGTTCAATAGGACACTCTACCTATATTGAGTTAGCCAGTAGTGTGATGATGGACCAATTCTATGATGAGAATTAGGATACAGTATATATACTACTGATAGGACATTGAAATGGAATCCAGCCACTTATGGTAAGTTGATATATTTTTTATATATTATATTGGGGTGGGTATAGTGATGCAGAACTCGCTAAATACACCTATTAATTATCAAGTTAAAGTTATAAAGTGAATTTTGGTATTAATGTTTATATTTGTATTGTATTAAATGCTACTGTTAATGTATAATCCAGATTATTTATTCAATTTTTAAATTATCAAATATTATAATGAGCAATTATTAAAAATAAAAAATTGATATGAAATGGGCTGAATATTGAAACATTTACTTGACTTATAACATTTGTATACTGGCATTAGATTCGGGGGAGATAATGATAAGCCGATTAACTAGTTAAGTGTGTTATCATTAGCATTAGTTTCCTCCTGAATCAAGTACCATGGGCATTGGCAGGGATGGGGGGGGGGGGGTTGAACCTAAATATAAATGTCTAGCTAGAACATACCACGTAGAAATTGTAATTTCTGCCATTTCCGACAGTATTACACTGTTCTTTTTTCTTATACTTTATTGGACCTAAATATATTGTCACGTCTGTGTCAAGAAAAAATATTTCGAATTTCTCTCCTGTCGTGAAATATCTCATTTGGAATGTTTTATGCAAATGTCGAAGGGTCATGACCGCTATGATACGCGTACAATATAGTAAATGAGCAGATTAGTTGAGACAATGTACGTAATTTTATTTTCCAATGAGCGTTAAAGAAAATAATAATTAAATTTTAATTTTAGTATGGATGGTTCTTATTTTCGGAATTCATACGTAATACCCAATTCACTCCGAAGTAGACCGGAAGTTGGGCCATGGCAGTAGTGCCTGTGTGTGGAATACAGAGGCATAATATCAACTCATTTCTGGCGATCAGCCTCGAACGATCAGCCTTAGCTAGATTTGTCTCGCGAGTTCTCGTATTGGCTGAGGGACCAATCATTCTAGCTTAGTTCTCTGCATAGATAAGAAGCTTCTTTTGAGGTAACTAATATGCATAATGCACCGGCGAACGTACTAAGGAAACGGAAGAATAATAAGAAGAAGAATGCAGTTGTAATGAGTAAACAATTATTTATAACTATCTAAACATGATACAACAAGAAACATATATTGAATTACCACTTAACATTACTTTTTCTTGTAACCTTACATCAGTATCAGTATGTATCATGATCTCACTTTCTTTCTTTAAATTTAATTAGTAAACTAAAATAATTAAATGACATTAATAATTAATATGCTGACATATATCATGAATGCTGACTTTAAATAAGCTATATTCAAAAATCAAATTTAAATTATTTACAATGAACTTGAAATTAAATATTTACATTCATTTAAACATGCACAATTTTAAGAATTTAAAATTGTAGACTGAAATAAAATAAGTTGTCTTACTGGTTTGCGATTTGTCTCACAAGATAACATTCAATGATAACAAAAGAGTAAGTATTAACACTACATTACTCATTAACAAGTCCTAAAACAATATTTATCATTTTGTACATGATGAGGTTACTGTAATTAAAAGGTTGCATGAAGAAACAACATGGGACTTTCATAAGGTGCAAACATGTAACATGTCTAATTAAGGTGAGTGAAGTCATTTGTATACTCTTTATTATCACTTGTTTATGAATCAAATTATCATGCTTTAAACATGAAACAATTATTCCTCTTTTTAATCCACATTAATTGAATTTGTTTGCTTTTGATGTCAGGACAAGTAGGATCAATTAGGAAAGGAATAATTTAAATCAATTGTTATGATTAAATGTTTGTAGTATAAATTATATATTTTTTAATCAAATTATGTTATTATTATTATTATTATTATTATTATTATTATTTATTAATTATGTAATTAATTAATTAATTAAAACATATGAGATTAGTTAGGATTGGATTAATTAAATGTGGAATGAATTGCCCACTGAACTTAGACACAAAGACACAGTGATCACATCAAGAGTGCTCTCAAAACTGACTTATTTCGACTGCAAGAACAAACTTTAAGACCTAATAATGTTTCCTACCTTAAATATTCTCAGCATCTTTTTAATGGTTTCTAATTTCATGGTGTTTGTTTTTGTGATCATATCATTATGTTTTTTATCTTATAGGTGTTGTCTAATGTTGTAAAACGCTAAGAGCTTCTAAAGATTAGGTGATATACAAAGGCCTCATTATTATTATTATTATTATTATTATTATTATTATTATTATTGAATATAATCACTTGGGATAATGGAGAAATTCTGCCAGTCATTAAATATTCATTTATGCAAATATGCAAATGGCTTTGGTTGAAACTTTGGTCTTTATTGGACATTGTGGGTTTTTAAAAATACGTTGACATTGAGACTTGTGCTGCTAGAAATTTAGTATTATGTTATCAGACCGGTAGTGTATATACTTTAACCGTTACTAATAAATCATTGTACGTTTCATTTCAGCGCTGGTAATTACATTTTATTTTGTTTACTGTTACAAATTTTAAAGTACTATTTGAAATTAGACCGCCATTGGTGGCGTTATCAATTTTCATGCATTGGTTGAATTCAAGGTTATTTCGCTAGTAGTTTTATTATTATTATTATTATTATTATTATTATTATTATTATTATTATTATTTTTATTATTATTATTATTATTATAACCGTATCTCTGAATTCTTTGTACGTTTATATTTTTAATAACACATTTTTAAATTAGAATTGAAATTAAACGATACATTATAAGCCTCATACCCATTTATGACTATTATCAGTTTTCGTGGTTAAGTAATAAGATCGCATTATTTTATTAGCTACTATGTCGTAGCCTCAATATGATTTGTTGTGGTTGAGGTACGAGTAAGGCTACTAATATTAGAACTAATTATTTTATCTGCACGTATACTGACACCGTTACTAAGATATATGTTACATTTTATTTGGGTACTGGCAATTACATTTCTTTCCGATTAATCCACTTTAAGTTTACTACCGTTATTAGTTTTCGAGGACTGATTAAAAAAAATCATCGAAAAACCCACAGGGGCTCGTATCATTACTTACAATTGACCTGTCATACATGTGCTATATAGTAGTTATGATATAGTACATTAGTCCGAGTTAACTCTAACCATTGCCACCCCATTTTTTTATATTTGGACAGCTATATTGGGGTGTAGGGTCCCTTCACCCCAACATAAATATCCAAATATCAAAAATGGGGTGACAAGAGTCAGAGGAAATTCTGCCTAATAGTACATGTATGACAGGTCAGTTGTAAGCAGCGATACGAGCCCCTGTGAAAAAACCAATATGATGTGGCCTATCTTTGAACTTTTCGGTAGGTATTTATTTCATGTATTGCACCACGTATCGTGTACTTATATATACTACATGACCATATGTTGCTAGTTCTGCATCACAGTTTATTTTGGGAAAATGTCGGGATTGCTGACGAGTACACTATTTTATAAATAAATCCATGAATATTTTACTGTTTCTAAATAATATCCTTAACCTATGTTTTTAGGTGGAATCAAAATCGTCTGAAAATTGCTATCACTGTAACAAATTGTTTAGCCAGCTTGTTGTCTGATAATGTCCAGTGATGTTATACAAGAGTTAGATCACATGATTACTGTGATGGTCAAGGATTAGGAGATCGAATCTATGGTAGCATATAAGAGTCAAAATGTGAAGCATGTTAATGTCTTTTTTTTTTGGTGGCTTTCGCAGTTAACATGTGTTGACTTGAAAGCTGCATTGTACAAGATTTATTACTTTTCATTGGAACACCGGTTGTTGTTCAAACAGTCTTAGGTTGATATGTACTTTCATGCTCATGTTGATTGTTTGTTCTCAGCAACAATCCCAGAGCAACTCCAATCATCATGGGTGGTTATTTGCAAATGCATTTCTTTAATTCTTTCTTATAAGTTTATGTTGCTGCATGGCACAGGTGGCATAATGAGTGCCATATAATTAGCATCCATTTTTCAAGTTGATTACACTTTGTGCAACATATACATTAAATTTCCAATATTAATTCAAGTATATGCCATCATCAGATTATTTTTTGTTGTTGGTCTTACTGTGATATCTAAGTAACTCCCCTTTCATAACTAGGACTCTACATAACATCAGTTTATTGTTTGTTTCCCACAGTGATCTGATTTATAGTGGAAAATAAATTCATTTTAATACAAACAACAACAAACATACTTAAATTATATCTTGAGGGTCATTGTTTTTATTAACTTATTTGCTGATTGCAGACTTCATGACCTGAAATATCACAGCACTCATGTATAGTAGAGAACAGAAAATCAAAACAAAAGGAAAGAATTCATTCAAATTTTGAATTATTTTAAATCAAAAACTGAATTGACTGATTCTTGTAAATTCTGTGACATATCTACACAAGTTTTAAGACCCTTTTTGGTCTGCCTAAATGATAAATATACATTATAAAGCTACATCACTCAACTGTGTGTTACCGTAGTAGTTGTAAAGACTTTGCAGGGTCTATATACTGGTCCAAATCTGCCCATATCCTATATGTACCAAAATCCATCCAAAAAGCTCCTAAAACAACATTTTACAAACTTGATGGTAATTGTATTCATATTTTACAGTCAGCTGATCATTATCATCAGAGGTCCGTTCAGCGGATGCATTAAGTTGAATGATAACTTTGTCAGTGCTCATCCATATCTGGTGACAGTAACAATCAGAACTATTCGAATTTTACGAATAGTCCATATAAATGTACATTTGAGTGTATATTATAGTATGTGTTTAGATTTTTAACATAGCTTTAACAATTTTTAAGTCATATCGCTATGTTGTCTGCAGTGGCAGTCTATAGTGATGTCTAGCACTTGTGCATCATTCCCAGACGTGTAGCATCATCTCCCACCCAGTCACATTATCCTGACACCAGGCTGACCAGTCCTAAGGTTTTAACCTCTTGATGCAGAGCGCCAGGCGAGGCTGCTGTTAGTACCATTTTTTTAAGTATTTTGTATGACTCAGTCGGGGTTTGAACCCACGACCTTCCACATCCGAGGCGGACGCTCTAACCACTAGGCCACCAGAGCTGATGATAAGGATGATAATATTCTAATTTTCCACTGTTGATATAAAAAGATTAGTCACTGGCTGATACTTGACTATTAAAGTTAAAGTCTACTAAATATTAGCTGCTGTCACTTGTTTAAAAATATTATTAGAGATATTTATTTACATTTTCCTTAGAAAAGCATTGGTTATTATTTTTATAAAATTCGAGCTATGTATCACTATTATAGTTGATGTCAATACTTTCCTACTTTCATTTTCAAAGTTTGTTTTACATGGTATTAATTTAAACCTCTGCTTATTTTTAATGACTGTACTAATAACTTCATCTTTTAAAATTTAATTGTCCCAGCTATTCTTGGAAAGGGGGTGGTGACTCAGCAATGTACAAACACAAGGGTGGGAGACAAAAATGTATGCTTTGCAATGAGTAATGGGAAAGGGGGTAAAAAATCACCAATTGTTTGCATATGTGCTTTATGGACAACTCTTAAAATCATTATCAGAATATTATTATTGTCAGCGTAAATGTTCTTGGGTAAAGTTATTGGATCGATGACATGTTTTAACAGCTGACCATAATGTCATTATAGTTCATTCGTGCATGTAATATCATTCTACATTTTAACTATTTTCTCTTCTTTTTGTTAACGTTGTTTGCAGATTAGTGTAGATTTCGGCTGATTTTGGTATGTATATGGACTTTTACAAATGGGCCTTGTCACCTGATAGTCGAAAAGATGTTAACATGACCGTTCCTCTGATTAAGGTGTGTAGATGAGTCAGCGGCTAAGGACAAGCTGAAAAATGTGATGCTGCAAAGATATATTTTCCATTTGATATATCATAGATGACTCTTATAAGCATCCATACTCGAAGTATGGGTGTGACTGACTATCCCATATTCTGCATGAGACAGAAAAAAGCTATCTAACGTTGTCTGCCACATCTCATAACATATATGCTATACATTAATGTGCACAAAGGGAAATTTTATTTATTTTTTTAATAGAGTGGGAACATTTGAATTTGTCATAAAAAATGGTACATTTTCCTTTCCTTAAACTATAGATCGACATTTTGAATTATGTATTATTTTTAACATTAAGATGAAAACTTTGCAATATTTTTGTGATTACTCCAGTACACTAAATCGTTTAACCCTCTATGAACAACAATTATTAATTTTTCCCACAAACACTAAAGGCATCACATGCTGCATTTCTGGATTAAACACATTAATTCCATTATGTCTTAGATAATTCAGTTTGAATTGTTTGCATGTAAATATAAGTTATTGCACACATATTTTATTATTATGTGCAGTATTAATTTTAATCTTTATTTGTGGGGGTGTATTCGTAGTGATCATTTAGTATCATTTAATAATCAGCTTTACATGCTGGGTATGCAGATGAGTTTGAATGTTTATAAACCGCTGTTGCTTTTAATTACTGCTGTTCTAGTATATTGATAGCCTCTGTATCACAAGTAGAGCAAACTTTTACCTAAAGTTTGGAGAGAGAGAGAGAGAGAGAGAGAGTTCACAAGCACTGGCTTTACTGAGAAACAAAAAACTTAGTATGATGTATCCAAAAAGATTACAGTCTACCAAAGAATCTTACAATTGCCAGTCACGAAAATATGTCATGTGTTAATTCTACCAGAGACAAAGAGCTCTTTCGTCCTGTGTCCAAAAAGCTTAGAAATAGACAGTATTGTAATAAGTCAAAGATTAAATCAAAGCACAAAGTACTGTGATAAAACTTCATGTAGCAACACAGTTTTGTTTCAAAAAGATGCTTTGTCACTGACTGTGCACAGAGAACTGTACCAAAGTGACACTGTTGCAAAGAGTAACTAAAATACCTTCCAATCAATAAACAAACAATTTCTTTTTGCTAAGAAAGGTAGGGACTAAATTCTGAGTACTGACTTAAATATTAACTCACATGTAAATATGAATCACCTAGATTTTCTGATAGTTACAAATAGACTTGGTACCTCTTTATGCAGTTAAATGTGACCTCTGCTTTATGTTGGTGAAATAAATTATGTAAGATGGGTATGTTTTGATTCCTTTTTGTTTCCACCAATGGTATGTAAGGTGTTCAGACATCTAATGCAGAATGTTTATTTTTCTTTCATTTGTTCAGTGATCCAATAAAGTCAGTAGGCAATGCCAGAAGGATTACATCATCAAAGGTAAAGTGAAATGCTGCGTTACCAGATTACATTCGATTTTTTGGGTAAGTTAATCAGAATGAGGAATGTTGATTTGGATGTTAAGATTTTGTTTCTTGAACACACTGGATACTGCACTTTGACTGCAATCATTCAGGTTCAGTTGTATGGATAACACTCCTAATTCAAGTATTTGAATGCAGTTAAAGCAAGTTTTGGTCTGAATTTAGATTATGCAAGTTAGTGGCATCATTTGTCTCAATAGCAATGTAATGAGCGTTGTTGACAGCACTTTGATTTTAGTTTACTTTTTTAACATCAATTTTTATAGCTTAAACTGCTGAAAAAAAATTGGTTTAGTTTATCAGTGTTCATTGTTGCTTCATTACAAGGTATATATTTATGGGATACTTTTTGTCTTAGTATTATATAATCAAAAAATTAAACTAACATTTAAAAAAATCTACTACATTTCACAGCATTTTAGAGAGAAAATTGGGGTGGTTCTAATAGATGCATGATCTATTTTGAACATATACATTATTATTATTGCAGAGGCTTCATTGTTTATCAATATTGCTATAAATTAGTGCTACTTGACTTTTAATGATAACTGTATATATTGGACCCAATAAAATGATTATTATTTCCTGTACTAGAACTTATGGTGAAACTTTTTTACACCTAGGTCATATGTTCCAAGACTTAAAAAGTGAAATAAATTTGTGTTTAATTTGTACCCCCATGTTGCATAAAATTGATTTAAAAAATGCTTATTTGATAATAAAATGAAAGAAATTAACAATGTATTGTTATAACTTATTCTTCTCTTTTTTCCATCATGAGCAATAATGAAAATGTATCCACAAAGTCCATATATGTAGTGTAGAAATCTATACTGTAGTATGTTTCACTTACATCAGATTACACAAGATAAAATGTTTACTGACAGGAACATAGAGAAACAAATCGTGTTTGGTTGTACTCAGAGGTTTGAATGTGTTATCTGATTGAAAACTGGATCCAACAGAATCACAAACGAGAGTGAAAAAGTGAAATGATTGCTTGAAGGTATGTGCCATTCACACATGACGCAGTGTTATTTGCAAAATAACCAAGATTGTATACTTGCAAATAAAAATCATTATTTGTCATTTTGCCAACAGGATATTGAAGACAAAGGTTATTTTTTATTGCAAAGCAAGCCGTCTTTGGATAATTTTAAGCCTTTTATTTTTTTTAAAGGATATCAAAATAAAGGTTATTTTTTTCAAAGCAAGCCGACTTAGGATTGTTTTAAGTTTGCTGATATATTTGTATATATGTATGTGTATATATGTATATGTACATAGGGAAACTACTTTGCTTCCTTTTGACCAGTATTCACAGGAATTTGGGAAATAAATTGAAATTTTTAAAGTGAAACTTCGAAACCTTAGCTGTCTACTTCTCCCATTTGCGGGTCCTGTATTGAGGAAAATACATTGTTTATTTCTGCAGCTTCATACAATGTATATATGCTGTCTTACTTTCATGGTGAGAACGGGAGAATTACTCATACATGAAGGCAATCAATATGCTAACAGACTTAAGATTGAGAAAATATTATTTGTTGACAAAGTATATGGCAATAACATTACTATCAGTCAAACAGAACAAGCAATTGTGATTATTTGTTTACTGAAAGAGGCTTGACGATTTATTCAACAATTGATGTAACACATCTAATGGAAAAAGGTTGCCATAAACGTCCATATGATTCGGGGAGGACAGATTCCTTAATATTTCTTACAGCATCAGCGTAAAACATTAATATTTAACTGGGACACATGCGGCCAAAGTTCAGTCCCATCAGTGTTTGCATTGACTTAAAGAAGAAGGCTTACATCTTTCCTTCAAAACACGTAATACACTTCATGGTGAGCTACCATTGTTCTAATAATGACATTAGTGGTTAAGAAGAGAAGAGGTTTTGGAAAGATACATAAATCATCTTCCAATAATACAATTCTCTTTTAATCTAAATAGTAATTTAACATAAACAAGATGACAATTAGTTCCATTAAGATCTTGTTAAATAAACACAAAAAATTACATTATACACCAAATAAGATAACAGTGTAATATGTAAAGGATACGTACAATGCAAAGCAGAAATGTATTATACACAAGTACTACTTCTACTACTAATAATAATATAATAATAATTGAAATCCAAGTATTAGTATAATCTGGATAAATGTATCAATGAAAAATACCACATACTGAGACAAAAATGCTTAAGAAAAAGATTACAGGTAAAAAATAGCTCAAGTCGATTCACTGCAGAAAAGGTGAGTTTTCTAAGCTTTCATGTATCGTGTTGCAGTTACATTATGATTAAGTTGAAGAGGCAGACTATACCAGAAAGTTGGGAAATGGTAATCAAAAGGATGCTTTCCAATGTATTTTAATCTAACATTGGGAATAATGATGATATGATTACAGGAGATGCGTGCAAGTGACTGGAAAGTGTGTATACACGATGAACTCAACATTGTACTTAGGGTTTGACATATAAAAAAATGTTGTAACAAAGAAGTCACTTTTTATTTAATCCTTGATATAACCAGAAGCCTGTCAAGGATGCCACTCATAGAAGATAAGTACTCACTGACAGGAATTCATTGACAAAATAAGGAGCATTTTGCACCTTTTTCATATTTAGTTTTTGCTATGTACTGGGGTAAAAGCAGAGAGACCGGAATCGAAATAGTCAAGTATAGAATTTATAATGTAAAGATGCATCTTAAGGAGACAAATCCAATGATACCTCGTTGATAAAAATCAGTTGAGGCATTTGTGAGAAAATTGTGTTCTTGTGACTTAGGGTTAGTGTTACGCTTTTCCGAACAGATAGTGCCATTTTGGATACCGTATTCACTGAAATACTTGTCTCATGGAGTACGATAGATACGTATTTCGTTCATGAAAATCGGTCGAGTGGTTTATGAGAAAATTGAATTCTTATGATTTCCGATATGTTTATATACGTTATTGTTAGGGTTACGGTTTTCTGGTATAACGTACGAATGGACCCGGCAATTCTGATACGCTTTTTGCTGCAGTACGTGTGTCATACAGCCCGATAGACAGGTGTTTCTTTCATGAAAATCGGTCAAGTGCTTTGGGAGAAAACGAGATTCTTGTGATTTACCTTATGTTTATCATAGGTTAGGGTTAGTGTTGCAGTTTTATGGTAATACGTAAGAATGGACCCGGCGATTGTTATGGTCCTTTCACTGCAATACGTGTCTTATGGAGCCCGATAGATAGGTACTTGGTTCATGAAAATCGGTCGAGAGATTTTGGAGCAAAAATTAATTTTTCTGTCATGTTGTGTTAGGATTTAGGGTTAACCATGAAGTAACTATTTTCTCAAGGTCTTGGGAATTTTTCATGCGGTGTGCTTTGCTTGATCTGCCTTGGGTAAACCTATGTAAAGATGGTGCTTGTGTCTTTCTGCGACCTGCAGCACCCATTATAATGCGAAATGAGTGTTTGGTATTATAGTGAGCAGACGGATCATCGGAGTTTGATGATACCTGTATCCAAATACGGATCTTAAGGGGATAAATCTATTAATACTTTCTTGAGATAGAGAGCTTGATTTTTTTTCCTAAGCTATAGCCTTTCCAATAAAGTTTTGACTGCGTCATTTCTAGATGAATTTCGTCTTTTTCGGTGAATATCTTGGTAGTCCCTTTGAATTGCTTTCTGACATTGGCCCTACCAGATGAGCCCGGTAAAGACGCATTCTGAGACACCTAGCCTATGAAGGTAGCTTGAGGGCTTATGGAGTTACTTGGATTCGAGTGACAAAACAGACCATGTACGACATAAATTTAAATAAAGCCCGTCTTCCAAATTAGCACCGTAAGATACTCTGCTTGAGGTAAAATGGCGAAGTTACCACATCACTGTTTTCTGATTATCTCGATACCGCCTTGGACTTATGACATGCGGTTTGCTTTGCTCGATCGGCCGTGGTGTGACAAACATAAGGATGGTTCGTCAGCCTGTCTGCGACCTACAATGCCTCCATAATGTGAAATGAGTGTTTGGTACTAAGGTAGCGGACGGATCGTCGGAATTCTATTATACCTATGTCCAAAGATGCGCCTTCATGAGAGTAATCCAACAATACCTCGTTGGTGAGAACCGGTCGATGCTTTCGTTAGAATATCGGATTCTTGTGACTTAGGGTTAGGGTTTAGGGTTAGGATTATGTGCCTCTAGTAATAACGCAAGAACAGACAATACGATTTGAATGCGCTTTTTACAGCAATACGTGTCTCATTGATCCCGAAAGACCAGTACTTAGGTCGGATTCCTGTGATTTCCCATAGATGTAGCATAGGTTAGGGCTAAGGTTACAGTTTTCTGTTAATAGCCTGTGAACGGATGGGGCGATCTGGATGCGGTTTTCACAACGATACATGTCTTATGGAGCCTGACGGATAGGTAGTTACTTCATGAAAATCAGTCCTGAGGTTGGGTAGGCAAATGGATTTTGTCATTTAGAGTTAGGGTTATCTTCAAGTAACATCAATATTTCGGTAACTCATGGGATTTTGTCATGTGGTTTGCTTTGCTAGATCAGCCTTGGCGAGGCCTAATTTAAAAAATGGTTCGTCTGTACAGCGCCAACTATAATGTGAAATGAGTGTTTGGTGCTGTATCTGGCGGACGGATCATCGAAGTTCTACGATACATATGCCCCTTTTGTCATAAGAGGTTTCCTTTGCTGGATAAAGGTAAATATGTTATCATAGTTAATCATATGGAACTAAGTTTTATCCCTGGTATTAATGATACGTCAAGTACTATCCTTGCTTGGTGGTGTTCACACCAGTTACACATATGCAAAGTTTTTCTTTTATAAAATTTCAATTAATCTGCAGTTGATAATTCCTATTGAAAAATATGTAACATACAGATAATGATAATTAAATGTTGTCTTCTGCTAACATCTTCAACACTGCCAGGACTCAGGAATACGATGTTGTCAAGAAAATTATTGTATCAGTTACTTTCATATATATATATATATATATATATATATATATATATATATATATATATATATATATATATATATATATATATATATATATATAGTGTTTGGCCATATGTGTATATATTTATGCGGGTTTGTAAGGAAATTAAATTTTAAAATACATTATTGATCGGATGTTTGTTGTCTCGATATTAGTTATGAACAAATATAATTATTTTATTGAATAAATGCAAATAATTACTTATTGGAGAATTTGTAAATGATTAGTGTACAGGGGCTTAGACCTTGAGATTACCCGTATGTTGAATTGAAAACTGTTCTTTGTGGCCATGCGGCTAGAAAAGTGACCGGGGTTTATATGACGGGGTGGGGGGGGGGGGGGGCGCAGTCTCCAATGAAGGGTACGAATACCGGTTGGATGATAGTCATTTTCTGAACGTATGTGCTTGCAGTGCTTGTCGACGCACCTTATCACTTGGAAGGCATGAACTGGTATTTAGCTAGGTGCAACGCAGTTAGTGAAGAATTGGTGTCAACTATGTTTTTCTGGGTCATACGGATAAAGAAAAAACCAAAACCAATGTGCACATACACTAGAACTAACAGTACACAGACGCTCAAAACGTAGATAACAGAAGAGCAGAGAGAGACAGTGTGAGGTACAGAGCGAGCGAGAGACAATGTGTGAGAGAGACAGCACGAGAGAGAGCGAAAGAAAGCTTGAGACAGAGCAAGAGAGCGAGTGAAAGACAGCGAGCGTGAGACAGGTGCAGAGAACAAGCAAGCGAGACGCAGAGCACGAGAGACAGAAAGCGAGAAAACCAGAGCGTGAAAGCGAACGAGACAGATCGAGAGAAAGCATGAGACAAAGTGATACAGGGAGAAAACGGATAGAAAGAGCAAGTGGGACAGAGCAAGACGGAGGGAGGGATTGAACAAGAGAGACAGAGCAAGAGATAGAGAGCAAAAGAGACAGATATAGAGAGAACACGAGACATACATATGGAAACAGAGTGAAAAAATGACATATAGAATCTATGTTGGGGTTTGGACCGAGACAAGGAAATCCCAGTCAAGGGGTTACATTATTTGTCTCCCGACGAGGCTTGCCGAGGAGGAGACAATATAAGTGAACCCCTTGATTGGGATGTCCTTGTCTCGATCCATAACATAACGTAGATTCTTTTTCTCACCCAATAATTTCCTTTAAAGTAAAAAAGAACTTCTCACTTTTGCAATATATTTTACGCGCAAATATTTACATGCGGTACATCAATACAAACATGTTTATGAGGACTGTGGCGTGACCGTGGCATCCGAAGTACACAGTAGTTATGTGTGAGCCCCCAAAAATAATAACATAAAACATTGCATAATATTGATGTATTATTATATTTAACATATAGATGTTATATGAAATTAATAAGAAATAGCTAATATTTATTACAAAAGAATGTTTCATTTTCATCAGATCCGATTTAGAAAATTACGTTGTAAATAATGGAACGATACTGGGCCCACACCTCTGTTGTAGTAGTAGAGGCTATTATTATAACGAAAAATTACATGTAGCATGTGTTCATGCTTGGGTTATTCACATGTAATTAGTGATCTGTGTCACTATGGTATATAACTCTTTTTTTCTTTGGAGGAGGTGAAACTTTGTGACATTCTCGTGTTGTCCTTAATATTGATTGTAAAATAACCCCCCATGTATAAAACACCCTCCAAGCAGATAACCATGAGCTAAACTTTCAAGTTCACGGATTCTTTGAAAATTTATTTTTCTGTCTTGGAAATATAGCAAGTGCCATAGCGAAATTTGCTTATGGATGTGTCGATGGATAAATGATTCCTTCTGAAGGGTAAGTGCATTATTTATCATTAAATATTGCAAATTTATTTTTGATTCAACTGGGGCACAACGGATATGCTTAATAAAATTAGAATAAAGCATGTTTGACACAACACATTTCTGGCTGTTACCAAGTTTTCGGTAGTTGTTAAGAGAGTTGGGAGGCTATGAAGTGTATAGGTCTACAGTCTGTGTGCATAGATCAATGTTTTCTGTCATAGTTCATTTAACACAGGATTGAGAATTTTGTCCTATCTGTAGCACATTCAATTTTCAGGTCAGTGTCATTAATTGTTGCAAACAGTATATTGTTTCACACGAAGTATCTAAAACTAGTTAGGTACCTTTAGCTACATTTAATGACGCTGACCTGAAAATGTTCCGAGCAATGCCTGAATATAGGATAAAATTTACTATGCTGTGTGCAACGAACTAGCATAATATCAAAAAGCTCGATATCATATGCATGTGTATCTCTGTCTCTCTCAAAATGTTTTGTATGGTGTGTTCTCAAGGATGGATTGACGTAAGTTACTATGTTTTTTGTTATATATGTGTTGTTGTTTGATTTTAAAACAACTACGTCAGGCACAGCAGAAGACAACAAGGGTTTCTATTTTTTTAAAGCAGTTCTGAGCGCACGGACACTTTGACTGGGACGATTGGTCTGAGATAAGAAAGGTAAGGTTAGCAAAACAGCTATATTTTTCTGTTGCATGGGTGAGAAAAACAAATAATAGCCATTTGAAACTTTTATTATGTATCCCCAGCCACAAGAATAGCATAAAAGAATTTATAAAACATTAATAATTTTCAACAATGGTAACATCAAGAGAGCAGTTCAAATACAAATATTGAAAATAACGTTTTACAAATGTTCATCTCATGAAGACGTTTGATGAGTTTCACTAAAACCGATACAATAGACGACAGCTGATAAAATAAAAAAGAAACAGTGGGTCAACATTTGAAGGGCAAATAGCTCTGGTCAATTTCACGAGGACATCATATAACAAAGCAAAACCAAGACCCATTTATTGATGGGATTGTTGTTGTAGAGTTTAACGCCATCTTTCAGCACACGATAGGCTATACATGGCGGCCAGTATTAATGGTGGAGGAAGAACCCAGGAAATCCCCTGAAAGAACCACCGACCCTCGAGAAGCTACTGGCAAGCTTTCTCACATAACCACATTGGCCGAATCCGACAGCCGAACCTCCTCAGACAGAGGTGAAATGGCAGTGATCCGCAACGGAGAGCGCTTTAAACCACTTGGCCACTCGGGGCCCCCTTGATGGGATTGAAATGTACATAACAGTTTGGGATTAACAAAAGAATTACTATATACCAAGATGAAAGGAGGGGGAAAAAACCTAATACTGTGTAGGCTACCTGCAGTTTAAGGAGCCGAGCAGTGAGACCCATTAACTATGTCATCATGTCCAGTAGGAACTGACATGCAGTCACTCTAAAATTAGTACTGGAAGACAATAATAAATAAAAGGAAAACAAACTATTAAGTTTTTTGTTGACTAATACCACAACTTTTGTGTCAGTTAACAATCATGAAAATAAATGAAGAAAAGACATTAAGTGTATGTGTGTATGTGTTTTAGATTTTTAACGCATCATTAACAATTTTTCAGTCACATCGCTATAATATCTGCAGTGTGACATTTTGTAGTGATATCAAGCACTGGGGCATGATGACGCAGATATGTAGCATCATGCCCCACCCAGTCACATTATCCTGTCACCAGGCCGACCAGTCCTAACACTAACCTCTCAATACTAAGCGCCAAGCGAGGCAGCTGCTAGTACCATTTTTATAAGTCTCTGATATGACTTGGTCAAATGTCATTCATTCTTACCAGCATGTACAATACCAGTGCATTGTCTACTTACTGAAATGTATTGATTAGAGCTGAAAGCAGTCACAGGTTTGTAGATACAAACAATGGAAGCAGACAGAGCTGTTTTACATAAGAACAAATTTCACTGACTAGAGGATAGGGTTTCCCCCAAGGAATCTGTTGTTTTGAACCAGTCAATTGATTCCTTGAAACTATTTTATGTGCGACTATGATGGCTTTTCCACAATGTATCTGGATGGATTGTTTTCTTATAAAGCCTGTACAGGATGAAGAAAAGATGAATAAAATGTTATATAAAAAAAGCTTAAAACAAAACATGACTATAACATGGAATATGATAAATAAAGAAATGGAACTTCAAAGATTCTTGGCTGCACGATGCCAAAAAAGATCAAACAATTGCAGCTTGTAATGCATGTAAGAGATGGCCCTAATACCATCAAAAATCAGCGGATTGTTTGCAGGACAGGTTATCACAAGGAAAAATGTACTGTTTACAAACCAAAAAGTGCAAAGCACAATACATGTCAATTCAAATGTTTTAGTGAAAAAGTCAAATCTGATAAAGATGTTGTGGGTGATTTAGATTGAGTGATCAATAAATACAATGTGAGCCAAACTGAGTTTTACAAAAATCTGTTTAATTTAATTAATTTTTAAAAAAATCACAATTGAATTAGTTATGTAGGGTTTTCAGTAAAAATAGGAAAATAGTGAAGTAGTACAAGTTTTCCTCATTCAAATCTGGTGATGACAGCCATATATATATATATATAAAATACATTGATATTGTATTGTTTCAAAATTAATAATTCACATTCTATTCAAAAAAGTTTACATAGAGGAAACAAAGAGCTGATTAGTACTTTAAGAAAAAACAATACTTTTGTACTTATACACAAAAATGCAACCAATAAAACTTTGTATCACAGAAAACACCAAATATATAATACAATAAATTCTAATGCATGTATGGTGCCCAGAAGAAGCAAATTAATTGGGATAATTTTGAACAGTTACAGACCTGTTTATCCATACATTTTCTAGTCAGTATTTTAAGCAGTGCCTGTCAGTATTTTCATTCAGTGTTTCTAGCATCTTAGCACATATCACCTATGAAACAGAGCACAAATAGCAGACACTATAAATACACAAAAATTACCATTATTTAGTATTGCATGACATACTGATGATACACTATTTTGTTGTTGTTGTTGTTGTAGGGTTTATCGCCATTTTTCAGCACACGATAGGCTATACATGGCGGCCAGTATTAATGGTGGAGGAAGAACCCGGGAAAACCCAGGAAAGAACCAACGACCCACGAGAAGCTACTGGCAAGCTTTCTAACATACCCACATTGGTTGAATCCGAGATTCGAACCCACGCAGACAGAGGTGAGATGGCAGTGATCCGTAACGGAGACCGCTTTAGACTACTCGGCGCCCCACACTATTCTGTAAATAACTTCTAGTTTGTAAAGACACTGATATTCAGGGAACTCTGTGTTCTAAGCAAAATCTGCATATATTGACCATTGACTTAAACATGTTTATATTACAGTGACAAAAACCTACAAAGGAATACCTCAAAACACCCAAATTCATGCTGTTATTTACCTCTGTTACTTTCTCTAGAAAATCTATTTTCTCAGCTTCATACGTATCCGTCACATTTAAAATAAAGCCAAATCTCTACATTTGACATGGTTAAGGAAGACTTAATACAAAACATTATGACATAAATTGTTACCGCCAACCATCCTCTCAAAAAATAATAAGTTCATCTAGATAGGTGAAGGCAATCTTATTTATTTCATAAAATCTGGTATCAGCTTTGTTAACATTTACAGTAATGGATTGCTTCTAAATACCTTGTGCAATTTTGGAATCTGGGAACATATTTGTCATTGCTTCTGTTAACTTGTTAGCTGTGCTCAATGACAAATTCATATTCATGATCAACTCACAGAGAATCGCCTCAGCATGTGTTATTTGCTTTTGAAATATGTGTTGATTACTGTCTCCCTTTCCCTTCATCATGGACAAAACCTTTCTATTTCCCTTCATTAATGATTCCAATTTTGCATGATTTTCTGATTCCACATGGCGTGAACAGTCATTCCATCCACCATGTGCACAGGAAAAGTCTAAGTTCTCTTTCAGACGATGGTTTAAGGCATGGCCACATAGTATTATAGACTGGTAGAAAATGCTGCTTTCTATTTTTGGACTTTCCATTTTCATGCTGAAACTTTCTTATCATCGACAATTTTCTTTGCATAAACAACCGGACGCTGAGAATGTTATAATCAATGATGTGGCACAGATTGCAGACACGGATGTGGATTGAATAGATGATACAACAATACAAAACGGAATAAAAACCACTTTACAAAATTAATAAATAAATGCATCCTCAAATCGTATTTTCAGATCAATGACCATACCGAGGGACTTTATTCTGTACAAATACGGTAAAATATGGACGGGTAAACAGGTCTGCAGTTATTTCAGAGTTTGCAATAAATGCTTCAAGAAACATACAAATCATCTCCATTTTCTTTCTATAAGGAAGATGTCTGCACAATTAATGGTTCAAAATAAAGTCTTCGTTAGTGAATTTCACAGGACAACCAGGACAGCAGAATACCTACAATGAAAGAAGAGTTTCAATAGTTATAATGTTACTGCAAAAGGAAAAGTATATACATGTTACCCATGCTGCATTAAAGAAAGCTTATAATTTATAATAATTCTAGTATAGTGATCGAAAAATTGATCAAATCTAAATATCAGATTTTAGCTTCACTGGTCAACTGTAAAAGCAGTAGTTACAAACATGGTTCCCATGCTTTTTCAAAAGATAAATGTTCAGGTCATTTCCAGGATGAAGTTACTTTTTTCAAGATTCACATATGACCATTACTGAATGGAATTAAAGAACGTTTTGGATTATAAAACATGCATTTTCTAAATCTAAAACTGTTTATCATTCAAGACTCTCCAAAATTGTCAGTAAAGATGATCATGTGCAAAACCATAAAATGTACCACACAAAACAAGTTTGACTATACTCATATAAATTGGCATGTAAAGTCATTTCAACATACAGAATACAAATTCTAATTTTACCATGCTGACCTGCATTATGTTATGTGGAAACAACATAATGAACATATGCATGTTATACAATGTAAACATTTCCTATCACAGTAGGAAAATAAAATAAAAGCTAAGTATTAGAAACTTTTCTTGAAACGAAAACAGTTTAACTTTAAATTTATCTGTGCCAAAAACCCAAACAATTTTTTTAAATGACCTAAACTCATTAAGATGATCTGGTTTAGCATCAATCATTTTAAAAAATTTACAAAAAGGGTTGATTTAAATTTTGACAAAAAAGACTTCAAAATGATAACTGCTGCATAAACAACAACTGAATTTCTTTAAAATCAAATTGTCTTCTTGTAATTGATAAACCAGTCCTCAAACCTATACTGATACATTGGCTCGTTTCGTTTTTGAATATATAATAAAAGCGATGACAATTTCCTATTTCTCCTGTGTTCTATTTAAGATATGAAACCAATGCTTCAAACTACATGTCACTGTGTAATAGTTTCACACCAAAGTTCAGCTAAGCATTTCAACATTTTGGACAACAAAATTTGGCTTAAAAATGAATAGCAGTCCGTTTTCTAATCCGAATTTCATATGAATATACAAATTCTTTTTTTAACATTTGGTTTTCTAGGTTCAGGTGTGAGATCAGAGCAATTGCATTAAAAACAATTAGGAATTTGCTGCCAATGTGCGGTAGCGGCATATGGTAGTCACTTACCAGAAGGCCTAGCAAATTTAAACTATGTCATAATCGATAGGAAAATGATTTATTTTCTCAAAAATGGCAAATATGACAAGTATTATAATCATTATGTCTTTAATCCGCTGACAGACTAGACAAAACTACACCATAGATGAAACATGACCCAGTACTTGCCATTTGTGTTACTAGTCAGATGAATTCAGCCATTTGTATTACTTGTCAGATGACTTCACAACTCCAACAACGATATCAGAAGTCCAATAGTCATCTGATATCAACAACAAACTTCTTTTTAATGTTGCTGTACAAAAATGCAATATTATTAAACGAAAAACAGATACAGAAAGAACATATAATTCTCAACATATTTAATTCAAGAACAATGACAAGAAAACCCGTTAGATTCGCAGCAATCAGACCAGTCTTAAAAGTAAAAATTTGCATGAATTGCACAGACAAAATGTCTTACTTTAGTCTGCAGTTTCCACTTCACGAGATGAGCTGTCATCAATGGTAATTGTTAACAGTATGAGGAACCTAAAAAACATTCATTCATCGAAAGCATGGATCGTATGTGTACAGGAGAATAGTTGGGTTGATGAAAAGATACTGCAGTGGATAAAAGTGTTTTATCTCAAGAACACACTTTAATACATTTTAAATTTGAGTGCTTTTACTGACATGTACTTTTTGAATGATTTAAAAGTTGTCCCACAACCTAAAACTCATAAAAACATACAGTTCACCAAAACGTTATTTTAAAAATCAATTTAAGCCGTCACAATGTATACTGTAAATATGGTATATTCAATGTTTTTAAAAAGAATAAGAAAAGGAAATAAAACTATCGTTTTAATAAAGTGAGATCCATCAGCATTACAACAAAATTGTTGTTGATAGGTTTTTCACTAACCTGCCATGACAGAACTTTAATTCCACTTCCAGATTCAGTACAATGGTGGACACTGTCAGCAAAGGGGATATTCTCCCAAAACAAACTGCCAGTGTTCAGCTAAATAAATTAAAAATTGTAATACATCAACATCTTGATCATTAATGGAGAAAAAAGATACATACATTGTCCATCTTATAGTTAAATCAATGTATGGCCACAATATTGATGCCATGACTGATATCTGGATAGGTTGATAAAGGAATGTAGAACTAATATTGTTATATTATATATAGATATATTTATTCACCAAGGCTATTCAATACTTCCTTTTCAATTTAATTGGAGAAGACAATTCACGCCTCATTTAGAAAGTCTGTATGGCTACCACATACCTGAACTGCCAAATATACCAATTGTTGCAAATGATTACCTTTTACAGCTATACTTTTCCTTATTGGAGAAATCCCTTTTTATAATCATAATATCCAATAGTTCTGTTTCTATCTCTAAATGTTTGCACAAAGACATACAGTAATACTGCAAGACACACATTTTGAAGTTTAAGAGGAAACATGAATATCCTTTCTATAATTAACATCTGTAAAAAAAAAAAAAAAAAAAAAAAAAAAAACATGCATTAAAATGGCCAACTGATTTGATAGAACAGAGACCTCTGGTAAGACAACGCTGTTGCACCTTGCTAATGGAAAAAGACAGACTTAATAAGTAGTTTTTTAATATGATTATTTCAGTAATGTGATTATCCAAATACTAAATGCTAAATTCGGACCTATCTTAGATTTTGCCCACAACATCTGGATGATCAGGAAACAGGCTTAATTGCTTAAGCATGTTAGTCTTTCAGGTTTCTGCAGGTCACTGTTGTTAAAACTTGCACAATGTTACAGTCCTTTATTTCCTCCAGACATTTTAAAATAGATATTGAGTAAATATAATGGGTAACAAATCCAATCGATCTTTTTCTGTTCTTCACTCAAAACAAACAAATCTTTTTACGTTATGTTCAAACTAGTTGGCAAAAAACTGTATTAGAAGTTTGAAAGTGGATTTCTTACATAATGTCACCTGTTCACTTCTTATTTCCTGCAGTGTTTTGTTTACATCTGCACAGTATCATTGACTGTCTTAACTTCGCACCAGTCCTCGATTCGTGAACCATGTCTCTCGCAACCTTACATCCTTGCTTCAAAATCATTATGTCACCAACATAATCAATACCTTTTTTTTAAATACTGATAGTAAGTGCTGATTAAGAAATATTTGACAAAATAAAGTATAAATATGTACCACGATTACAATAATAGAAAACAAAATGGAAATGTCCAGTTTAACTAATGCCATATTTGCATCAAGTTTGTTGCACTGGAGCGAGTGTTGGCTGTTTAGGTCAGGGCATATGGTTGTGTTGGTTTTCTTTATCTTTTTATTTGAGGAAAGCCATGACGGATATTGTTTTGAAGGCAAAGGCAAAGCAAAACTTGGTTACTATAACATACACTTTTTATACCGTGTTATAGTATTCTTGCACCATCCGATTTGTTTCTACTACCTTTTAATTTTAAAAACAGAAGGTATCAAGAATATGAAAAATGCACAGAACGTAGTCATTTCATTCATTGATTTATAATTTTTAATCTGATTCTCACTAGGGGTTCCCAAACAGTCAACTTATTGGCATTTTGAATCACCGTTCCGGTGGCCTAGTGGTTAGAGTGTCCACCTCGGATGCGGGATTTCGTGGGTTCGATTCCTGACTGAGTCATACTAAAGACGTTTAAAAATGGTACTAACAGTTGCCTCGCTTGGCGCTCAGCATTAAGAGGTTAGTGTTAGGACTGGTCGGCCTGGTGTCAGGATAACGTGACTTGGCGGGACATATGCTACACATCATTGGCATAATGCCCCAGTGCTAGACATGACTATAAACTGTCAAACTGCAGACATCGTAACGATATGACTGATTTTTTGTAAAAGCTACATTAAAAATCCAAATCACACACACACACACACACACACACACACACGCGCGCGCGCGCGCACACACACACACACCTGTTTTTCATTCATTATCCTTTCCGTGGTATTGGTTATGGCAGCATGTCATCATGTGAGCTAACGGTAACTTCGTTATCGGGGGGGGGGGGGCACAAATTTATCTTCCCCTGTATGTTTTCAGACACCTAATTAAAGAATTTATAAAACAAAAAGTAATTATTAGTTGCCGTCTGAAAACATACTGTAAATACCGTAGTACAGTAGTAGAGACAAGATAAATTGATAGATTATTTATGCGTAACACTCACTTTAACTAGTTTACATGTCTACAGTAACTTTCGTGAATAGTTGTAAAGTACAAATGATGATTGTTGTATTATACTCGACCTGCCATGGTTAGTCCCTCAACGACAGTCCAGTGCAACATGTTTTAAGTTTAACAAAATCCCTCTCCTAATATTTTTCAGTCGTATAACATCCATCAGTCACATCTATTCATCCCAGTTTTGGGGTTTATTTTATTAATGTCTGGCACCATTTATTTTCAATCTAGACTGGTTCACTATGTATGTAGTATAAAAATAGAATGAAGCTGAGAAGTTGTTTCGATACGAGAAACCCGTCTGTTTTCTTGGAACTTTTTCATATAAAAAAATCATTCAAAAATTACACATTTACACATGTTAATTTTTATTTGAATTTTTTTCTCAGTGTTATAAAATAACAGATTTTTTCCCCTTATATTTTAATATTTCATTGAAAAATTTCATTCTGTATAGTTTGTTCAATTTTTCCTAACATGATAAAAGAAGTGCATGTTATGGTAACCACATTTTTGTGTTACATTTGCAGTGACAAAAAAAAATCTGACTTAGGTTTCCTGGTATAAAAAAACGTACAGTAAACATATGAGCAGCGACCCTGACTTGAACAGCTAACACTCGCTCCGGGGCCACAAACTTGAGGCAATAATGGCATTTAGTTAAACTGGGCATTTCTATTGTGCTTTCTTTTATTTGAATTGTAGTACGTATTTTAATTTTATTTCGTCAAATATTTCTTAATCAGTACTTACTGTTCCTGTTGATAAAAGGTATTGACGAGCTGATGTCATCTGGAACTCGAAACAGGTGCATTTAGGTCGTGAGAAAAATGGCACACAATCTGAAATATAAGCGTTGCTTCTTAAATAGGTCGCATGAGAAAGGACAGAAGTGTCCTCCCTTGTATTGTTATATAGTACATGTATGATAAGTAAATTGTAAGGAACCATACAAGCCACTATGACGATGAATAAATGAGCAAACAACACAAACTTCAAATTGAAATCATTTTTCTTTGTCTCGATTTGAACTTGGAAAACTTATTTGTTTTAATGGGTACCCGGTTGTACATTATTTTACCTGGGTTAGTATCAACGGGTGAATACCCGAGTACCCATTAGCATCTTTACCCTTTTGTTTGTAACCTCTACCAATGTTTGAAAAAAAAGCATAAAGGATGTACAAAATTCACAAAAGCTTGTCATTTCATTCAATGTTTTATAATTTCTAACCTGATTGACACCATGGGGTCCATGACACTGTCCGATTATTGGTATTTCACTGCAAACAGGAGCTTCTGATGTAAACAAACAGACTGCTCGGTGTCCATTTCTTATTTCTAGAATAGTCTATTTCAGCCAAAACTGTGTCTATATCCAATATTTGCAATTTATAGTTTTAATATTTCTAAAACAAACTGAACACATAAATAGGAAGAACTCTTGTATACATTTGTTCAAAGAGATGTAAATCCAAACTTTACGGAATTATTTGAACTACATCACATACATTGCTTGTGAACATTGACTGGCCTCAGGAGATATGGTGACCATGTTGCTAGAGATTCAAAATGAGCGTGTGTGTGATTTGGATTTTTAATGTAGCTTTATCAGTTTTTCAGTCATATTGGTACGGTGTCTGCAGCGTGACAGTTTATAGTGATGTCTAGCACTGGGGCATCATGCCGCAGACATGTAGCATGATGTCCCACCCAGTCACATTATCCTGACACCAGGCCGACCAGTCCTAACGCTAACATCTTAATGCTGAGCGCCAAGTGAGGCAGCTGTTAGCATAAGTTGTAGAAAAAAATATAGTGGAGCAAGATCCGAAAATTACAAGGCATATAAATGTTATACTTGCCGCCCCCCCCCCCCCGAAACGGTGTCCAAAATCAAACTGTAAATACAGTGTAACTACTAATCCAAATGAATTTAGACGATTTGAGACGAAACTTTTAACTACTGATCCAGGTAATTAGCAGACCCGCTTGTAACATGGGGTCAGTTGTAAAGCCCATTTCATTTTACTAGAAAGTACCAAAAATCTGACCCATATTTGTTAAACATGAAAGAAATCGTGATCAAAGTTGGTAATTGAAGCCATCATATATTGCTTGAAACCTGATGGAATTGTTATCGATCTCTCAGTGGTTGGGCATCTTGAATATAAAGGTCATTGTTACGTAAAAGCAAACTTAATTAGAAAAAAGCACTTATTATTGCCAACGAGATTTTAAAATAAGTATTCAGCCATTAAACAGACCAGCTAGCCCTACCCCTCTCAGAGGCTTTCACAGTGTCAAGCAAGGTTGGCATCATTTCATATAGTTATGGAGGTCCCTCGATAAATTACACCCTTGCCTACAGTACAGTCTGTTTTTGGACCTGTGGTACATAAGTTATCAAGGGAGTGGTGTATATTGCTCTTAGTATGCTCAGATTATGCTTTTTTGCAGCTTATATTAGTAATAATTGTGCTTATGCCTTTATAGGGGGTTAGCACATGTGAACCTACAACAAAGCAGTTCAGGTTAACATTTAATACAATTTTCATTTGATCGGGTACCCAGGTAACCGATCGTTAGGACTACATATGGACGGATATGCAAATAATTTAGGAATAATTAATCTAATTGAAAACCATACAGAATGAAATGTTTCATTTAAATATTTTAATCTAAGGGGAAAAAATCTCTGTTGTAACATAAAAAAATCTTTAAAAAACTTCACTAAGTATTGTATTGTAGTTTTTTGGGGATAATTTTTGTAATTATTACTTATAAGTGTATTATTGCAGATAATATGTGTTTGCAAGAAATAAAATATATTAAAGATGCAAATATTAATAATACAGGGACACCAAAAACGATCCATTTATATACCCTGGACTAAATGTCACATCTTATGTCATGTGGCATGTATTTGGCAAATGGATAACTCACCCATGGAGAACTCGCTTAAGGAAAACTAGCCCTAGGGTGGTTGGTGAATTCGCTCCAAGCTGACTGATGAGAGAGTGAGAGAGAGAGAGAGAGAGAGTTAGAGCGCTTCTCTGGAGAAGTGAGCGAGCTTACTTGTATACTGATTAAGACTGCAAAATTTATACCTTAAGTGTTCACAAAGAAATCAACCAGTTATCATTAATAATATCAATTCTCAAAGAAGATGAAATTGTCAATAAATTCTGGCATAGTTATCGCCAAATTGCTTCATGTACCAGCTGCATAAGCTCCAGCAGGTCAAGCTTAAAATGTAGGTAACATTGCATGTAGAAGTAAAACATCGCTGTGGATTTTACACCTCAAAAAGCATCTTACATAGTTGATTGAGGGGATAGGGGTGCTGATGCACATCTGTGAAGTTAGTGGACTAACAGATGGAGTGAAGCCTTCAGACACTCATATTTAAGTCATTCTAACCCAGGTTTGTTTAAATGAAAAAGGGTATTTGGTGATATAATTTCGTTATTACTAGAAATATGAAGCAGATATTAAATTCCAGCGAAAATAATTGGGATCATTTAAAATAAATAGTTAAATAGACAGTTACAATGTTTTTTTGGGGATGGAGACAAAGCTTATGAGGTAAATTAGGAAACCTTAAAATAATCAGATATATGCTGAAATAAATGAGGCTGCACTTAAGTTTTTACTATCTAGGATACCACAAAGATTATTTAATATTATGTCATCTTGTTTTTGGTAAGTTTCAAACAAACAAGTCTGATATAATGATATAACACCACACAATGGTGACATTACTATAGTACAAGTCACATGGGTCATGTATGCACATTTACTCATTTTAATTAAATATAAGTTGTTCTTTTACAATTTAGCACTAATTTTATTTAACCAAAGTCTATTCAATCCTGATTGCCGAATGCTCTGCACCTTAACTGTCTGCATGAATCTTCCAGACAAATATCTATCGCTATGAACTTTTACAATGGTGGCCATGTACTGAACTTGGGTCAAAATAAGATCATGTCCAGTGTAATCATCACAATCGAGGGTAGTACGAATTTGTTTTTCAATATATGTAGCTTTCATTGTGACATCACAGTGCGCACCATTTAATCCAGATTGTACTGGATAACACCTTTAGGTTCATTTTGTCAAAATATCTACGTACTTTAATATTGATTTTGCCGCTGGGACCTCTCAGGGCATCGAAATAATGACCTTCCAAAGGAATATGGATGTATAAGAATCCAAGCGAAGTGAATACTTGCTACTCAAAGGTATGTAGAATCAAAGTATAAAAAATGACACCCATTACTGAAATAGTTGGTGCTGAATGCCTACATGTCCTGTATAAACAAAATCAACAACAGCAAAATGTTATTCTGCAATGACCTGCAATAATAGTCCAACATAAACAGGGAATAAGTAAACACTTACTATAGAAATGAACAGGTGGGGGTATATTTGAATTTAAGAGTGACTAAGTCCTGAATGATGTATGTATGTGAATGTGATATGGATTTTTAATGTAGCTTTAAACAAAATTCAGTCATATTGCTAAGATGTCTGTATGTGGCAGTTTATAGTGATGTCTAGCACTGGAGCATCATGCCTCAGACATGTAGCACAATGTATCTCGGTTATTCGGTAACTGAACAATTCAAGAGGCGATCATATAAAGCGGTATCCATCATTGTGCGATACCTCTAAATTAGTATTTATGATATTCGGGGCGACTTTTCCTGACACCTGGAATGATAATTTCTCCAAGGGACAGGTTCTCCATGGAGCTAGTCCTACATGTAAGACCATGACGCTGATATTTATGTTTTGGGCGTCAGGACTAGCACTAAAACAAAACCAACTTGTGTTATGTCTTACATTGTAGGACTATTTATGGGACGAGTAATCCCAAGGCGAGTTCTCGACTATTCCAGCGGCACGAACCATTTAAAGTTGAAACTCCGGTCAAAGCTAGGATTAGACCAGCAAGTTGTTCTCCACCGTTTTTTTTTGTTTTTTTTTTCCACTGGCGCCGCCAGTCAAACAAAAAAATAAGGTGGAGAACAACCTGCTGGTCTAAGCTAGGATTTAAACTCAGCCTATCTAAGCCCCAGCAAGCAAAAATATTTATGTAGTAAGTTACTATCCATCTTATTCGGTAATACATTCAAATTCTACGATTGATCATAGTCGACAGACGCTTACAAAACATAACATTACAATGACCGGTCTCTAGCTGGAGAAACCTGATAATAAATTTGATAAAAAGCTTTTACATTTAATTTTTAAAAAAAATATTTATCATTAATCCATTTATGTGACTTATTTACATCAATTTTTACATACGTATTCAATGGATTATTTGAGTTTAATTAAGCAAGGCTGATAACCATGGCTGATCGCCGTTTCCTGAATGCTATTATACCTGGAATACACGAAGCAACGGATACACTTTTCGCAAAATTGGCCCTTCAGAATCAGTAAGGTTGCTTAAATACAAATGGATGAAAGGTGGGATTGTCTTCTTTACAGTGGTGTACGTTATGAGTGACTGAATGCGTAGATAGTATCGGAAACTTAGATCGGAGTCATCGAGGGGTCAGATTTTGATAGAGGCAGTCTCCATCAGCGCTTGTCGTCAGGGGGATTCCATTTATGTGGTCGACGTAATTCTCCATCACCTCAGCAGCGACTGGATCAACGTCTGGCAAATAAGAATTTGTAATTTCACTTTGAACATTAGCTCTCCCTAAACAGCCTCCTTTAGTTTATCTATGTTCTTTGATGCCGCCGCCTAGAGAGAAAAGAAAACCGCATTAAAATAGTCGATAAATACTGGACTTAATGCAGATTTTGAGTTTGTTCAGACATTAGCAATATGCATGAAACGTGAATAGCATCGAGATATGTTTTATCATCCCAAAACGGCATGGGTAGACGCATGTATCAAGGATATGATGATCGGTAGCGTTCTATGAGATGGCGTTATGCGCACGGACAGACAAATGAAGAGGTACTCAATAAGATACCTATACATATTATAGATTGTTGTATCGCTTGAAATCTCCGCTTCACATCTATAGTTTTAGCCTAGAAATACGTGGTACCATCACACAACAGCATGGTTAGATGAACGTAGCCTGTATATAAAAATATTTAAATTCGCAAGCGAAAAAGAACACAAAATACAAACATTTTTATTTTGCATCTGTACAAATAATTTTTTTGGCACAGATGGCTTTAAAGTGATTAGGAACTTATCAATTGCTATCAAATTTATCCAAACCGGTGGTTGTGTACAACCCATATTGAACATGCCTATAGGGTAGTGAAGTGCTGCTGTAATCCGATTCACACGTGTTATCGCGTGTTACAACCGCAAGTAGCCGAGTATACACGCGTTACAACAATTACCATTGCGGCGGTACAAAGACAGTTAAAATGATTTACAACAAATATATAAAATTTATAGTGGTTCCCTGTTGTTGTTTGTCAAAATCGTCTTGCGAGAAAGCCAAACAATATACTCGTTGAAAATCAACGATGTTGACTAAAACTCCTGGGACTAGCATCGCACATTTGTGTACTGATTTGTATATATATATATATATATATATATATTGTATATGTATCGTATTTAGATAAAAAAAAAAATTAAACTAAATCTATTACATCTTTTTATCTCTTTATCTTTTTTCATGTTATTTCTATGTATAAACTGTAAAGGAAAAAAATTAAAGAGATTTTAATCTCTTTTACTTTTTTTTTGTTTGTTTATATGTAGGTATTAAAAGAGTTTTGATATTCTGTATCAATTTATTCGTTTGTCATCTCTTTATACTACAAATCTCAGACTGTGGATTCATGTATTAAGAGCTAAATAATATGCATTGAGAAACCTTTAGCATTTTATGCATGTAAAACCGATAGGTATTAAATTCAAAATTGTTGAATATAAAAAGCAGGGCCCAGGTACCTAGTCCCGGGTAGACAAATGTGTAGCAAATTCGTAACAAGATATACTATAGAAAGTAGTCCAGTACAATACTATACAAATTTTGCTTGACAAAAGACCCTTTTTAAATAAGAACACTAACTTAATACAAGGGTGAGTGGCAATAGACATTTAAAAAAAATGGGCAATATAACAGTATGGTATTATAATAATTTTAAAACAGTATTATCACAGAAAGTGCTATAACAATATACACATGTGAATGAATTTATGCCTCATCTGATCTGAAGACGGTACATTTCATCATGCTATAAACTTCAACTGGTGAGATTGATTTGCAATGTCGTGTGATCAGGTTGTATCATAAGTATATCACACATTTAGTATAATATAAAGAAATAGAAACATTAGACAAAATAAATTAATAACATTGTGCATAGGCTGCATTTTTTATAAGATAAAATGGTCATTTAATCAGATGATAATCTATGATTATGCATGATAATTAAATACATAATTAGGGATCTATAAAAAAAAATGCATTGCGAAAAGAAAGTTGTCTTTGCGTGTTCCAGCCTAAGTAATTTAATTATTACAAATTTTAAAGTAAATGCTGATACTTACATTCTGCAGACGATGCATGGCCATCAGGTAGTCAAACTCATTACCATCCAATGTACGACACGAAACGCAGACGTATTCCAGATCAATATTTCCCCACATTTTCAATTCATCGTCTGAAATTTCTTGGCATTTGTTCTGATACCAGTTCTTACACAATGAACATTTAACACAGTCACTTGAACAATTTGATTTGCACCCACCACATGGAAACCTGGCTCCGCGTTTGTTACTGAAATTAGCCATGATTCACTTACAGATCACCAACACAGAATAAAGAAAACAAGAAATGTGCAGCATTTAAGCTTTGTTTCGAATGAGAGAGGAGGTGATGAAACTTAATGATTATATACCTTGCATTTGATTGCTTGTAACTAAGAATAATGTTTCTTACAGATGGTTAAGCAGTTTATTAATGATAAAAAATACAAAACTTGAAACCCGTCCTATTTCCACAGAAAACATGCCGGCAATTGTCAGTACTCAATATGAAGTCAAAAACAATTCGAGGCTGATTTTAGCAGCTTGCTGGTGAACAAATATTAATTGAGTAAATGAGAGCTTGCCGCTTAATCACCTTTATTGGCATTTTCTTTCTTTGGTTTCTTTTTGTAATCCTCGACAAGAAGCACTTGCGTTTGCTGATCCTGTTCGGTAATTCCTTTCATTTCATTTTATGCGATTGCCGACAACTTACCTGTTATTGTTCACGTTTTCTAATATTTATAATTAATTCCTGCCCAAGGGCCTAGTTATCTTTCTGCTATTCAACTTGAACCAAGAGGCCATTACTCAATAATTGCATGAGAAAGAAAACAATAAGAATTGTCTATCTTCTAATACAAAAATATCAGAATTCGAACAGGAACAGGTAAGTCTTTGAATGTTGGGGAACAAAGAGCCATGGGGGGGGGGGATGCACTCGAGGCCAATAGCTAAATATATCTAAATATTGAAGGTGTGTCCACAAATAAAAAATAACATTATTGTAGAATATAGATATCTAAGTATTAAGTATGCAAATTAGGGACATATATATGTCGTTCCGGGCTATGTCGATAATATCCAAGCAAATGGTAACTGGAGATGTACGAAACGTTTCGTACAACGAATTTCTAATTGCTTTAGCCATTTAAAGTATTCATTTTTGACCCAGAACTTAACTTGACAATGAATTTAATTAATTTGTTTAGTAGTAAATGTATCAGTTGCTTGTCTCTAGACAGTATTTGGGCAGTATTTGGGTATATTTGGGTGTATTTAGGCAGTATTTGGGTATATTTGGGTAAATCGTGCCACCCGAGTTAGGTGCCTTATGTTATATGGTGAGTGTGCACATTAGTTTACCCCAGAAGCAAATGCCTGTGGTTTTCAAGTTTCTAGTTTAGGAGTGTGCGGTCGGTTCTTTGAAAGGCAGATATAATTTATAGGTGGAGATTGTGATAAAATGTCTGGCGGAAGTAGTCTTTTGAAGGGCCACTTGAGCGAAAGTACTGAAGATAAATCATTCAAATGTGAAGTTTGTGATGCAATGTTTGGATCTGGTAGTAATTTGAAGGTCCACATGAGATTGCATACTGGAGATAAACCATACCAATGTGAAGTTTGTGACAAAATATTTGGACATAATTGCAATTTAAAGAAACACATGATTATACATACTGGAGATAGAGCATTCAAATGTGAAGTTTGTGATAAAATGTTTAGAGAAAGTGGCCAGCTGAAGATTCACATGAGGATACATACTGGAGAGAAACCATTCAAATGTAAAGTTTGTGATATAACGTTTCGACAAAATGCACATTTGAAGAATCACATGAGGATACATACGGAAGAGAAATCATTCAGATGCGAAGTTTGCGATAAAATGTTTCGATGTAGTAGTAATTTAAAGAGTCACATGATGATACATACTGGAGATAAACCATTCAAATGTGAAGTTTGTGATAAAATGTTTAGGCGTAAAAGTACTGCATATATTCACATGAGGATGCATACGCTAGATAAACCATTCAAATGTGAAGTGTGTAACAGAATGTTTGGGCATATTAGTTTGGTGAGGATCCATATGAGGATACACACAGGAGATAAACCATTCAGGTGTAAAGTTTGTGATACAATGTTTAGACAAAGTAATCATTTGAAGACACACATGAGGATACATACTGTATGTAAAACATTTAGATGTGATGTTTGTGATAAAATTTTTGGACATAGTAGTACTTTGAAGAATCACATGCTGGTACATGCGGCAGACAAAACCGTCGAGAAAACATTCAGATGTGAAGTTTGTGATAAAATGTTTAGACCTAGTTATATAAAGAGTCACATGAGGATACATACTGGAGATAAACCATTCAAATGTGAAATATGTGACAGGATGTTTGGACAGATTGGTTTGCTGAAGAACCACATAAGGACACATACAGGAGATAAACCATTCAAATGTAAAGTTTGTGATAAAATGTTTCAAAATGGTAGTCATTTGAAGAGACATATGAGGGTACATACTGGAGAGAAATCATTTAGATGTGATGTTTGTGATAAAATGTTTGGAGATAGAAGTCATTTGGTGAAACACATGATGATACACACTGGAGATAAACCATTCAGGTGCAAAATTTGTAATCAAATGTTTCGAAACAAATCTAATTTGAATTGCCACATGAGGATACATACTGGAGAGAAACCATTTATATGTAAAGTTTGTGACAAAATGTTTGCATTGAGTAGTAATTTGAAGAGACACACGAGAATACATACTGGAGATAAAACAGTAAAATGTTAACTTTGTATTATCAAGTAGCCATTTGAAGGACCACTAGAACATGCATACTGGATATAAGCTGTACAAATGTGAACTTTGTAAGAAAATGTTTGGAAAGATTAGTACTTTGAAGGAACACATATAACAATATATACTGGAGATAAGCCATTGAAATGTGAACTTTGTGATAAAATATATCATGGACAACTTAAGTCATCTGATGATCCACACGAGGAGACATACTGAGGATAATCTGTTCAATAGTGAAAAATGCTATAAAATATGGGTTACTAGAAACACCGAAATACACTGAAAAACCGAAATGCACACTGAAATACATGTCTTTACATTTTATCATTGTATATGTCGGTTTCCACGCACAAATTATTTGTTTTTGTTTGATTTATGTGATTTTGAAACGAATTAATTACTTTTGTCCTATTTATAGCACAATTCAAGTAATGATGCTACTCAGTCGTACTTGATTCGACATACCTGTCCATACCAGAGATTACATTTGTTCCAGAACAATCAGTTGTTATCACACCACCTCCGTTCCGGAACGATTAACCTGTCCAATAAAGTACGACCAACTGACGCATGCTATAACTAGGAACAAGTAAATAATTCATGTCAAAATCACATAAGTCATATTTTATTTTTCCTTATATTATTATAAAAAAATAAATAAATTGTGTGTGGAAACCGATATATAAAGAGAGAACATGTAAATACATGTGTATTTCGGTTTTTCAGTGTATAGGGGTCCCACTGTATTTTGGTGTTTCTAGTAACCAATAAAATATTTAAAGAAAGGAATCATTTGAATTATTTTTTTCATAATGCTTATATGATACATACTGAAGTGTGTTGTTCCAGGTTTTAGCTCACTGGGTTTGTAATTAAATGGTTTTAATTGCTTTCAGTTCAGTGTGTGTGTGTTATTTGGAGTTTTAATGTAGCTTTAACTCTGGGTGGTGTTTCCAGAGTACATGTGATGACAGGTACTTGAGTTTTATAGTAAAAGTCACACGGTTCATGTAAACGCATTTACTAATATAAATTAAAAATGTAATTTTAGATTTAAAATTTAATCATAATATAGTTACAATAAAGTTTATTCAGCCATGTTTTTATATTGATCTGCACATTGATTGTAGTAAAAGGAAATTCCATATAATAAATCTTGTGATTGCTATAGACTTTTAAAATGGCAGTTCGGCTTTAGACTGGGTCAAGAAAATTTATGTTTTAATGAACTGTTACTGTTGCAGGTGGAAGGTACAGTCTCATGAACAAGAAGTTGCACTTAGTTTCATGCATATCCTATATGGATGTTCAACTATGAATGGGATAGAGGAGTAATATACAATAAGATTTATTCTAAACTTTTACATATGACATTTTTTCAAAATGATAATTTAGCATGATGTAAAATTTATTGAAAATATATCTGAATTGACTGCCATGTTTCTAGTCTTATAAATGCATGAAGGAGAATATTTGTATGGGAAAAATAAGTATTATATAAGATTTAAAATTAAAGACTTGATTTAACCATAGAGAAGATATATATGAAGTTACATAATTGCCTCCAATTTATTGGACTTGATTGCCATTCTTCATTCATGTGGGTGTTTTCCTTCCTACATTATAGTGCCATAAAACCGATTTAAACAAGATTGCCCCACTTGTTTGATTGTGCCTAAAAATGAATTTTCTATTAAAGATTTGTTGAGCAAATTTATGCAATAATCTTCAATGGAATTTTGATGGACAAGGTGTGAAATAAGGTGAATAAATGACATTTAAAGGTGTGTGTAGTCAAATTCTTCAAAATAACTCCTATAGCTGCAAATAATGACAAATAGTTTGTACATGAGCTTCATGTGTTGTACTGTAGGTTTTGACTTTGTAGGTTTGTAAATGTTTTTAGTTGCTTTCAGTTCAATAGTTTCACTTGTAGCATTCATCTGTTTCTTATCCATCTCAGCACCATTGCTGCTTAGTATGTTGATATGCTGCATGATTTACTGAACAGTTATATCCAGAATTTCTACAGTAAAATTGTATAACCCCACTATAACATGGTTTACAGTCAAAACATATCCAAACTGTAACATAGCCAAGTCAAAACGTACCCAGGTAAAGTATTACTCAATTTAAAACATGAATTACATTCACTTTAAATATTGACATAATTTTAGTGTATTGTGTTTCATATGACAGTGACTAGCCTGCTCAGCAATGGAAATCAGCACATGCAATTTAACTATCTTGTGTAGCAGCAGGGAGGGCGAACAGACCACTTGGTTGAAATATAATTTGCTTAAAACAAAACATCATACAAAAAAAAAATAAGGTCATTTATGTACTTTGTTTACATATATGAGGTCGCGCCCTTCCTGCTGCTATTAATTAAAAAAATTATTGTTATAATAAAATGGTACATCCGAAATCTTATACTGCAAGAATAGCTCGAGAATGATTAGAAGCAATTAAGAAATTCCTTCTAGTTAGAGATTCATTCAGTAAAAACCTACAAGTGCAGCAGGAAGCAGAAGTTGAGTATGAAGAACACACTAAAAAACTATTTATAACCCGTCAGTGCAGCTACTGAGAAAGTTGCAGCGGCTACTGAAAAAGCTGCAGCGGATGCTGGAAAAACTATATGGGGAGATATTAAGGAGGAGGATGAGGAGAGGAAAAAGGGTATATTTCCAGTATTAAAACAAACCACAGAACAAACTAAAAAATAGCAAGAATAACCAAACAAACAAAAAAGATTTTAAAAGATCTTCCAACTGATATAGCTGCAGCTCAACCGCCACCTGTTAGTGAAGAAATATTTGAGGTTGAAGAAGAACAAAAAAGGGATATTCCTATTACAGAAAAATTTACTGATGAAGGTATACAGGCAATAAGAGATATTGAATTAAAAGGTAGAGATGATATTATGGAATATGGTGCATTTGCTGATTCAATTTTTCCACGTAGACATAGATTTTTAAAACCCGAACACGTTAAAAATATTGATCATAATAGATGGGTTAATTGGGTATATAAAATAAACCAGGGTATTACCCGGATAAACCGAGATAATAATTATGAAATTTATTTGGATGGAGTACTTTTACAAAAAGAAATTGAACGAAAAGAAAAGGAGGAAAGTAAACAAAGAAAGCAGGAGAAAAGAAAACCAGTAACAGAAACGAAAGGAACAGAAGTAGAAAAGCAGGAACCTTCATATCAACTTCCTCCACCTCTGCAACAGATAGAACAACAACAATCTTCTCTACCGCAACAAAAACCTTCACCCCTGCAGCGCTTATACACCTGACAACGTACTATATTGCGGGAACCAATTGAGGGGTTTAAAAAAGAAAGGAAACAGATGTTAGCAGGAAAGGATGTTGATGATCCTCCGAGCACTGTAGGAAGTGGTTTCCTGACTACATCAGGAGAAAATAATTCTGTTTGTCCTGATAATATCATCAATGACGTGTCACGGTTAGAAGTTTTCATAGGGGAAAACATGCAGGAAATACCTCACCAGAAATAATTAATAAAGCAGCTGATATTTGTCGGCGATTATTTCAAGGTGGTATCATGGATATCAGCGTTTGCCAAGAACTTATCGATGAACTCGATGATTAGAGTGACTAGTTGTTAGATAAGTGGTAAATAAAATAAGATGATTGTACACAATAATCATCGCAAATCTGTACCTGTCAGAGTAGTGAACTCGCGATTACCAGTCTACGAGGTATTTTACGGAGATGGACTTTGTGATGCTGTACGGGGATTATTTACAAGGATGGCTCCAAAAGCAGCGCCTATTGCAAAACAATTATCGATGAAGGCTATTGATATTGTACGTGAAAAAGGTCCTGGTGCAATTGTCAGTGTTGCTGGTAAGGCTTTCTCAGCAATCAAGGATAGACTAGCATGATTAATAAGATGAAAATCACAGCCAGTAAAACTACCAAGTACTGAAATTATGCCTGCAGACGTCAGTAAAATAATAAATCAAGTTGCAAATCAGAGACTAGCAGCACGTGCAGATCAAGGGCTCGGTGAACCAAAGAATAATATTTCAAGTTTAATATCAGGGAGTGGAATTTTCTGAACACGATTCTCGTGTTAGACGAAAATAATTATAATAAAATGTTCAAGCGCATATCCGACGAAGCATTTGATATGGAAGCACCTGTCTGTAAGGTTGAATCAGTACGTGATTATCAGTTTTATTCTTATGACGCACGAATACCAGATCAACGTGGAAGAATTGAAGTACAAGTTCATGACACAAATAGATATTTTCTACCCGCCGAGGCTTTTATTGAGGTAGAAGGTGAAATTATAAAAACGGATGATGATAATTGTGGAGATGTAGTAAAAGTTGGTTTTGTCAACAATGGTATTATGGCATTATTTGATAGCGCCACTTATATGATGGATGAAAAAATATGGAATCGATTCAGAAAGATGTCGACGTTGATACAACAATAATAGGGTTGGCAAGATACTCTGATGATTATACAAGATCAGCAGGTCCCACGATGATGTTTGTAAAAGGTAATTCTGATCACCCTGAAAGCGATCTGTATAATATAAGATGACCAAGAAACAGTGCCAATAACGCTGATGCTGATGTGTAGCAAGTGGTTCATGGTGCTACCCCAAATTTCAACTTGGGATTTGCAACACGCCGATCAATGTTGAATACAGGGAGTAGAAATTTTTCATGTGTTATTCCATTATCACACATCTTTGGATTTTTTAGAAATGTTAGAAAAGTTATCTTTGAAGCTAGACACACGGTTCTCTTGTGAGAAAAGGTGATGATAACGATGCTCTCTGGAGACCTGTTGGTGATGATGGTAAAGTAGTACTAAAAAAACTATCGTTGTGGATGCCGGTAATGACTCCAACGATCGCAGAAGAACAAAAATTGATTTCTTTCATGGATACAGGTGGTAAGTCTATGTTGTGTTGTTTAACAATAACCACAGATAGTATACAAAGTAATACTAACGGTCAGTTTGCATGGCATATAGCATCACAGCAAGGTTTTTCTGCACCGCAACATATTTTTATTGCACTGCAAAATTATAATCGATTAAACTCACAAACTCACTCTCATATGATATTTGACCAACTAGATGTTAAAGAGGTTTCTTTGCAGATAAACGGACAACAAGAACCAACGGAAAATATACTACTATATTATGAACAAAATGACAGCACGGGTATATCATTATTTGATGACATTCATGGGATGTGATCAAAATGTGGATACCGGTTTGCAAATATCACAACATGATTTTAGAACTTTGTATCCGACTTATTATTTTTCGCTAGAGCAGCTTGATTTATCAAAGCAATCTGTCGTTGATATACACTTTAGAGCCAGCGTTAATGCAGGTGGTGGTGTTGTTTATAGAGAAATCTTGGTATTGCTCAGCGACAAAGTGATGTTACTTAAAGGTGGTAGTGGTTGAATGAAAATCCTTGATGCACCAGTAGAAAGTCTATAATCATTATTTGGAGCGTGGCAAGTATTTATCATAAAATGTCATACAGCCATGCTAATGTCACTTTGACTCCCGGTCAGGTCAAGAAACTTCAATCAAATTCAAGAAAAACGTGCGGAACAAAAATAAAGTTAAAATAAGATCAGATTTCTAGTGGTGGTCCAAATAAATTGTCACTAACCAAGAATCGGATTAAATACTTCAATAAAGCACTGAAATCAATAACTGGGGTTCCACTTGTTCTTTCTCCGAGTGCTATGAAGGACATGGTTAAAACAGGTGGTATTTTTCCACTTCTTGCTGGAATACCAGCGTTAATAGCTGCTGCCGCTCCAGCCGTAGCAACAGCAGCCGCGTTAGGTGCTGTTGGAACAGATGCTGAAATGGCCCTAAAGAAAGCAACAGGAAAAGGATATAAAAAAGGGGAAAGGGTTTAAGATAACCAGGAACTTACCTGGGGAGAGGCCTAAGATTACCAGGGACCTATCTAGGAAAAGGCATGAGGATTCCAGGACCTAATCTTCACACCGATGTCAAATTTTGATTTACTTGATGCTGCTAAACAACTAAAAATAAAGAACTTCAGAGGTGTTTTTATGCGATATCAATTACCGAAACAACCGAACGAACTCGAAACGGGTATTATTAATCTCGACTCAAATTCAGGACCCGGTGATCATTGGGTATCATACGTGGTTGATCCACGTGGAATCGTTTATTTTGATTCATACGGGTTAGCTCCACCGCGTGAGTTTATCAAGTATGTCTCGCCACTTCACGCGCAAGTTTGGTATTCAACGCTACCCACACAAACAATGACAGATCCGCCAGGATGCGGCCGTGAAGTAATTAATGTACTTAACGCTATATCAAAATCATCCAAACCACCACATAAAGTCGTGCATGATGATACAAGTAACCGATTCGTTTTAAACAGATCTTAGATCTTATATAATGGTTGATATTTACGGAAGATCTTCTTCTACCGGCGTTAAAATAAGAAAGATGACATTGATCTGTAGAAGTACGCCACTAAAGATGAACTCGCTCATATTATGAATCTTGTTGGAGTTGACCCAGATGAGGTTGTTATTTTTCAGGATCGATATGGTAAACTAAAAACCAGCAATGTCAAATGGAATGATATAGTTCGACGAGTACTCGGTGCGGTCAGGGATAATATTCCTGTGTTTACTGACAGCGGGAAAATCAGGGATTCAAGTGTATCGTTTACAACTATCAGAGATGAAATTGCAAGAAGCGTTGCTAATCGGGTGAAAAATACGGGTGACACAATGACGGGAGAACTCAGTATGAACGGGAATAAGATAGTGGTTTTAAGAGATCCAACATCCGACGAAGATGCAGCAACGAAAAAATATGTTGACACGAACTACAACACCGTAGATGGTAAATTATTCACGTTGTGGGCCGAGTATGACGTTCACGTAAACGCGTTCACAAATCTCCGCAGATATTTTAGAAAACTTAACGAAACCGCAGATGAATTTTTTGGTAATCCGTTGATCGTTGACGTAAAACTGTCTGATATAAAAAAAAAAACATTAGATACGATTGAATAAAACATAAGAAGACATCGTAGCGGGGATCCCTGAAATCGTTAATAAAATTAGTCTGATTAAAATTTCAGCAGGAATAACTCCCGGGCATATTACCAACATCGTGTGCACGGTATCATCTGGATTAGCAATATGGTCAACGCAGAATAATACTTTCTAATATACCGCAACAGTCAATGGCGTGTACAGGTTGTCTGTGTTCAGTGCTGCAAAATTTGAGATATTCACAAATATCTCTGGCGACATTCCACCGATAGGTTTTCCGGAATTGTGACTGTTCTATTAAATAAAGGAACCGAAGAAATATTTACACTGGAAGCAGCTGATAAGTAAAATTAAAAGATATCGTAGAACAATATACAGTAAAAATAAAAGAATATCGACAACGACTAGTTATCGTTGACGTGATTGTTTATTCAGGATCCGCTGCTGTTGCTGGAACCGGTGTGATATTATCAACAATGGCAATGATGGCACCAGTAGCCGTGACAATCTGTATTTCAGCTACCACAACGACTTCAGGTGTTTTTAATATTATTGAAAACAAATATGTACTTGCACGAATGAAAAATTATCTGATTACATGATATAAATACACACAGCGACGGTCGCATATTCCAAATTATCTTCGTTGTTATCAGCGAGTCTCAGTGATGGAATTATATCTGATTTCGGGTTTTCAGAGATGATTAAAATATACAACTGCGCTGGTATTAAAGGTACGAGTATTATTATTGACATCAATAGAACTACCCAAGCAGATCGTGACAAACACAACCCCGCACAAGACCACGATGATCTCTGTAAGCTCGACTAATCTTGACTTTAACATCAATTTTCCAACTGCAATTCCAGTAAAAGAAATTGCACTAGCGCAATTACGAGTATATTATAGTTGGCCAAATATCAAATCGAAATCAATTAATGGCACACCAGCAAATAATTCGCTTGTATTTGCTAATAAAAACAAACCGGATGGAATACCTGACTGGAACGTTGTTGGAATACCAACTGGTAGTTATCAGATTGAATAAATCAATGATGAATTTCAGCGCAGAATAAAAAATATCACCGGAAAAGAATCAAAAGTAACAATAACAGTCCATGAACTAACACTGTCTTCTGCAATCGAAATAAACTCTCCTGATTATGTCGTAGATATATATCAGAGTTCAGTCAGAACTGTTTTAGGTTGGCCGAAATACACCGCCCCCCCCCCCCGTGCATAAAGGACTACCAGAACCGAAGTTAACTGTTGAGGTAATAAATGCCAGTACTTACAATATCGGAAAAGAAGATAAAAAACAACCATCAGGCAAGTATACATCAATCGTTATAAAAGAAGCTGAGGCAGATTTATTAAATTTTATACTATCAGTATTTGAAATAAACGAACTGGTAAAATCTCTCAACGATCTTATTAACGAAATCTTTCTCAAAATTGTTGAGGCAGGGAGAAAAATAGCCTCACCAGCAACTGTTCTTAGATACAATAATGATCCATACGGAGACGGTAGACATGTATCTCCGGGAATAGTCAATATAACATCGACAATCGCAGTCAATCTAGTTTGTGATGTGATCGATGACAGTTACGAAATAGATCTTGGAAAATCAAATCAGGCTCAACAAGGATATGTCTTATAAACGTTCACACCACAGGTTCCCCCTGGAAATTTAATTGTGCAAGAACCAACTAATCATGTTTATCTGCTGTGTCTTACTAATATGTTAACACGAATAAATTTTAAGTTCACTGACCACCTCGGGCGCCTAATTGACCTACGGGGGGTGGAATTAATTGTGAATCTGTATGTAAAATAAGACTTTTATCGTAATGATCTTTAATCAGAAATATTTTATTTATTCAGAAATATTTTATCAAAAATATTTTATTTTATCAGAAGTATTGCATTTATTCTGAAATATTTTATTTATTCTGAAATATTTTATTTTTATCAGAAACATTTTATTGATTCAGAAATACTTTATTTATTAGAAATATTTATTTTATCAGAAATATTTAATCAGAAATATTTTATTTTATCAGAAATATTTTTTTATTTTAAAATTGATGGGTAGTTAGGTAGTCAAAATTATACAATTCGATCAGTTTGTTAATTCTGATGGGGTGGTTGATACTCAAATTTATACAAATCGATCAGTTTGTTAATTGTGATGGGGTGGTTATGCTCAAAATTATACAAATCGATCAGATTTTATAGGAAAAAATATTTCTGAATAAATAAAATATTACACGTGCTCATGTTCGATCGTTTCATCAGTAACGAATTACTTTGGATCGTTTCACGATCTAACATAATTTTTCTTAATTGTCTTACACAAACATTAATTGATTTCTCTGCCTCGTATTCACGAGATAACCACAATCTAATTTTTTTTTCTACTTTGGCAGAGAGAGAGAGGGACGAATTCCTTGACCTGATCATCTTTTACTGCAGCTAGTGACTAGAACATCGCTGCCTGAATTCGTTTTATAAACTTGTATTCAGGCAACAGTGTAAAACCACCATCAATTTTACGTTGTTCTATAAATTCAAAATCAGAAATAATCTGAAATAATATATATATATATATATATATATATATATATATATATATATATATATATATATATATATATATACACGTTTTAGGTGCGTTGTGGGCAGTCATCCCTAAAGTGGGTTTACGGGAAGGACATGATATAGTTTACATTTCAAATCAAAATACATATACATAGGTTGTATTTCTTACATAGTAATTATGTATATGTTGAAAATAAGTATATACACTTATGTTATAGTCCTATTCATGTTTTCGGTTCGTGGGCAGATATATAAATTTCATGGGCAGTTTTGACCTTTAGGTTGAAGATGACAAAGTAACTGCCCAAAAATACGTTCACGAAGAACAAACATATAGCATTCTGCCCGCGAATACGGCCCGGGAACAATATATAGCGTACTGCCCACGAATACGTTCACAAGTAACAAATATATAGCATGACTTTCCGGTGTGCGCGCGCAAAATGGTTGTCAAGACACGACGATAAACATTAATCTATTAAAGCATCCTTTGCAATGGCCAGCGTACATATAGCGTACGTGAGGTTCGTTTTTCACAGCTTGTTTGAAATAAATGGATGATTATATATCCAGTGTAACAACTTGTCTTGACAGCTTATGGATGCTAATGTTTGACATTTATTGTGAAGATGATTGTTCACTGCTTGTTGATGAATTCGTAGCTTCTGTTAATCGATGCTATAGCTCAATTTAACTGTCATACACTGATATGTTTAAGTCTGCTTGCACAGTTAACTATGCAGAGTTATGGAAATATAACAAATTGGTTTTAATAACTTTCAGAGTTTGTTTTACTATTACTCAATATTTGTTTCAAGTACTATAAAGGCTGTGATAGGTTGGGTGGCTTAGATTACAAATCAGGCCCTTCTCACTTGGGGGGTGGGGGGTGGGTACTGCCCATTATGAATATTACTGGTCCTAGATGTCCAACCTGATATTTATGACATATAGGTTCAACATCTTACTGCCAGCAGAAATGGTGTTCTGTAGTATTTTTCCCAGTCAATAGTTTATGGATATATTATGTCATGTACTATGCTTGTTTAATTCTCTCATCTCAGTTCTGACGTTACCATTGAATGCTATAATGTTCCCAGACATCCGGTATTATTGGTTATTAAAATTATATATATACACAGATAACTGAAGGTGAGTTCTCATTATTCCCTAACAATTGTAATTAGTGGGGCTGTAGCAATTGATGGTCTGAGAATTCAAGTTAACTGGTTCAAAACTTGGGTAAACAACAAACTGTTTTCTTCCTTTGACAGGCATCATAAAGTTTTGCATCTTTGTCACTCTGATGACTGTGGTACACAAGTTACAGACTTTGCCTTAGAATGAGCCTGATTTTTGATACTTGTTACTGAATGGGGTGGGGTAGGGAAGTAACAAAATTATTAAAGGTGGAATGTATGCAAACCATGCTGGAAATAGATATGTGCCAGCAACTGCAACATGTAAGCTTCAATCAATTTGGAAACTATAAGCTTTATCCTGTAAATATTAACAGTTCACACCCTGTATAAAAGATGATTTTGTGTTTGATTAACTGGAACTGTTAATTTATTATGTTAAGGAATTTATTGTTTTAACCCTAGTAAATGTAATATAATTAGGTCAAAAGTTCCAGTTTGTTTATTGTTTCCAGAGTTGATTATTGTAACTTGAAGAACCTGTTTCTAAGTGTTAAATGAAACGAAAGAGATATTGTTTACTCAAGTGATATAAAATAAAAGTTTAAAATGAACTGAAAGAAATATTGTTTATTCAAGTGATACAAAATAAATGTAAAAGTGTATATTCATTAAGAAGTGTATTGTCAATTGCAAATAAATGAAGATTTATCTTATTTTGTTCTTTACTTGTGTACAAAATTATACCTGGATTGGGCAATAATTACTTGGACTCCATTTGGAAAAGAAAAATCTATATGTTCTAAATATCTAATGTTCATATCATAATGCTCTTTTAATGGATGATTATGCTTTTCAGCTGACGTTACCATATTGCCAAGTGAACTAATAGTATGGCCTTCGGTGTGGCCCACTAATCACATTTGTAAATGAATTATGCATACAATAGAGAAATAGCTCTTAAAATATCTTAGGAGTTGAACAATGTGTGTACACAAATAAACATGAAGCAAATCTTTGAACTTGTATGCCACACATGCAAGTGAATTGGTGGTTTTCATATGTAACTTGTGTACTCTTATGGCTTTTGTCTATATTACTTTTAGCCATTTCTATTCACACACCAGAACACAACCTTTTTTGTCTGATTCAGGTACTAATGCAAAACTTATTTCAGCTGTAACTGAAGTATACAGAATTCTTCCTGATACTGAGGCCTACTGTGTAGACAGTATAGCTGTAAGTCATCAAATCAAATGGAAGACAACAGTGTTCAGTTGAAGAAAATGATATATACCCAGTACCATTTAGAGTTATCTTAAAGAAAAGTCACAATGCACACTGATACAAGTAGTTTTAGAAAATGCATTTGTTCCACATACATTTTAACTTAACCCAAAAGTTCAGTCTCTTGCCTAAAATTCAATCAGATGTATGCATTTATTCCATAAAACACAAAGATGTAATGAACCAAATCATTTTCATTATTGAGTTAGGTAGTAGGCTATGTTAAAGAGTGCAATCACTTTATCAATTTTTTTTTCCATTACATTTTTATTTATCATAAAATGACATTTCTTAGTGGAGTGCCAGCAACTGTAACTTGAGGAATATTTTGTACATGCTGGCCTAAGTGTCATGAATATACTGTGCTACATTTTGCTTTATTAGGTATAATACTATCATGAGACTTGCTTGATTAAATCCTGAATTTGTCAGTTACACTTACAAGTCCACTGGTAGAATTTAAAATCTGTGACAGTTTGGGAACTTTTTTTGCAGTAACTGCAAATCACTTTGCCTTCACAGTCAATGAATTCAAGCCATTGATAATTGTCAAACCATTGTGACTGAAAATGTGATTGTCTCTTAGTTGTGTCCTATTTGATAATTTTGCTGCCACAGAGTCTGGATTGTGTCTCTGAAGAAATAGTTCATCTAGACTCTGTTGCAGTATTACATTTTATATGTTCAATTTAATGAATTTTCTTTCTTTGAATCATTCTTATGTCATAACTTGCGAAAATAGTTTAGTTAACAATATTTATTCAAACAGAAAAGATAACCTCACTTGACAAATCATCCTACTAAAGTGATCATGGCATACACTTTTATCTTTGAAATTCAAATATTGCCCACTCGTTAATTAACATAACTAATATTGCACATTGAAGGTGATCACATGTATCATCAGTTTTAAAAAAATAAAGACATAATACTATCATTTAATTACTGCATACAGGAAACAGACACTTGTGTCTGTAAAATGCCTTTCATTGGATTACTTTGGTTTATTAAAACCAAACAGCGATCCACTCAGGATTTTCTAGGGTAGATACAGAGAATATATTATGGTCATTCAGAACGCTATCAATACATCAGACCAGATTGTTTTTATTATTATTTAGGCAAAATAACTTAGTAAGTCAGATGGCAAACATGAGGATGGTGATAGGTTATGTGGAATTTGCATTGAATCATCTGATCCCAGAAGATTTGATACAATGTCACTGGTTGTGGTAATCTTCAAGTGCAGTTGCACGGCACCATAAGACTTATCAAGATACCATAAGCTAGAAAGATGAAGAAAAAGAAAAACGATGACCCAAAGACAAATCCTGCAAACTGTGTGCAAAAACGATTCCACAGATTATAGATGAAAACTTTACTATATTTAGCTTCAAGATATTAATAAATTCGGATTACTTCCTCCAGTCTGCTACAGTAATTCATGCCCATTGCACTCATAAATTGATTATAGTCCTTGCAGTATTTTGTGTGGGCCACAATATTTTAATTGATGCAACTGATGCTCCATTCTTCAGGTCAGTGTTGATTCAAACATAGCAATGTCCCTTTGGGATGTGTGCATAAATAAAGAATGCCTGTCCCTTCATTACCACACTTGTTGAATTTATCGTGTCTCTCTGAAAACTGTACCATGTGAGAAAGAATTTTATAAACAAACTGGACATAAGTATTGCTAGACATATACTCAGACCTGAGACTTCATAAAAGACTGCTTACTTGTGAGGCATTATTAGTGCTAGGGTTTGAGGTAATAACTTGCTATATGTTTGGTAAGGCAAAATAAGGGGCCTTATGACTTAAATTGAAACTGTGAAAAAACAAAAGGTTCAAATGCAATAAACTTTTGTTTTTCCTCATTTGTTATATTACAGTGCCATGAAAGGTCATTTCTTTTATCTTTTTAATCCCTTGCCAATTTTAAGTCATCATCACTAACCAAGTCTCTAAATCAATTCTTGGCATATTTAGCTAAAATGGTGTCTACTGTTCCATTATATCATTGATTGTTTAGCTTGCTTGTATGGAGCTTAACACCATTTTTCAGGACATCATAGACTTTACATGGCAGCCAACATATTTATTGGAAGAAATCAACACACATAACGCTACTGGCAAGCTTTCCCATATACACACATTGGTTGGACTAGAGAGAGTTGATTAGTGATGTGTATGCCTACACCATTCTATAATCCAGGGACCCATGATTGAATACAGCTTAAAGAAATTAACCCTAATTCAATTTCCTTGTTGCATTTAAATCATAACACCCACCATGCAAAGTGACACGTCTCAAGATTTTCAAATTTGTATATGTTTTGCAACTTTTAATTCTGAGTTGATGCATGTGGATGTGGAAATTCAGTTACTGAATACTTAGCTACTTATATAAGAAGCTCTCACACTGGTAAAAGCATGCAATTGGGATTTTATTTGCAAGAGGGCAATTAATTGTTCAAAATACTGTTTTAGCTAACTACATATGCGAAGGGTTGATGTATAAAAAAAGAGGATCAAGAAATCCTAGCTGGTAAAGATAATTGTATCCAACTTGATAGAAAGTCAGAAGGCCTTTTAATTTTGTACAGCAGTTTCATTAAGGAACCAACTATAATACCATTAGAAGTTTATGAGCAGCAAAAACCACATTTAGGACCAACTAGACATCAAAACCATATGCATAGTTCCATTTACGACCAACCAGACATCAAATAGGTCATCTAGTGAAAGCACAATGTCAAAATGACCAGCCATCTAGGAGAAGTAGCAAGGAAGGGGTTTTCCAGATGCCCATTAAAACAGCCATATTGGAGGTTAGATTGGCACTATTTTCATTTACGTCCAACTAGACATAAGAAGTCTTTCACTGATATGACGATTCATTCAGGAGAAGTAGTTATAACAAGATTTTCAGGATGGCCACATTGGTGGCCTTATAGGATGTCTGTACAGCACCATAATTCTCATTCAGGACCTGCTAGACATCAACATAAGTATTTTGTACACATGTTGACACGCTGACACAATTATCCATTCAGAAGTAGCGATAAAAAGTTTCTTAATATGGCTACTGTGGCAACCACATTGTATGTGTGAGTGGCACCATCTTGTTTTTTCTTCCAGATATTTTCACACAAATATCATATTTAAAGATAACATGAATTCATACAAGATCTTGTCGGTTTATTTCATAACAGATTTTTCCCTCATATTAATATAATCTTTTGAAAACATTTATACATTATAGTTCTAGAAATTTTTCATGCTCTCAGAAACTATTAAAATCACAGCAGAAAGTGTTCTGTTATATCTTTATTCATCACTGAAAAATATTTATGAACTCTTAAAGTTTTTTCCCCTATATTAACTTAATTTAATGAAGATTTTCAGACTATAACCTTTCCATTGGATTTATTTTTTCAAACATGGCGTAAAAAGTATGTTATAGTAACCAATTTTTACATTGCCTTCACCATCGCAGAAATCTCTATAATCAATTTCCTAGTAAAGAAAAGCCAAGAAAATAAATGGACAGTTAATATTCACTTCAGGATCACAGACCTGAGGCAAATATGTCATTGTTAAATCAAACATTTTTATTGTGTTTCCTTAGACCTAAATATATATATATACTTGCTGTTACTCTAAACGAAGGCTGGTGATCCAGTTGATAACCTTTTGGGGGTTTTAAGGATGTCTTTAAAATTAAGGCCTTAAAAATGTTGAGATCTTATATTAAAAATTACAATTTGAGCCTTGCAGATTCATGTCCACAGGTGCCCAAATAAAAAAAAAAAGGGGGGGGGGGTGCAAGGGGCAAGCTTGTTGGTGTGTTATAAAATAACTGACTTATCATCGGTGTGCTGACAGGTAATGTGTAATTAAATCACTGTTGTAATATTAATAATGAGTGAGTCTGCACAAAGGAATTTCATACAGCTAAACTAACTCAACAACTAGAGGCAATTAAGAAATATATCCACATTCGTGATTCTGTCAAATGGCAGATACAACAGCATCAGGAAGCTCAAGTGGCATTTACAGAAGGTAAAGAGCCGCTATACTTGTTATCTTTTTAGGGATGTGCTTGGATTTTGCCCTCAAGCTGGAGCAGTCATAGGATATATAATAAATCGCCACGGTCGGAATTTATCCCCAAGCTGGGGTAATCGATGGGTAAAGTCTTATCCACAGTCGGGGTTTTATTCAAGCTTCAGGTGCAAGTTTTTGTGCATCTCCATGCCCTTGCATAAAACACAGTTACACGTTTTTTTATATAGATATTTTTCAGTTGTAGACAGGAATAATATGTATTTGCGAGTGTTTGAAATGAATGGGTTCATTATGAATTGAGTGGCACTACATTTCAAAAGCAAAATTGGATTGAAATGCAAGAACTGTAGTACGGAATTAGTGTTGGTTCTGGATCGTAGAATGGAATTGTGTGTGTGTGATTGGATTTTTAACGTAGCTTGAATAATTTTTCAGTCATATTGCTACGATGTCTGCAGTGTGGCAGTTTATAGTGATGTATAGCACTGGGGCATCATGCTGCAAACATGTAGCATGATGTTGCACCCAGTCACATTATCCTGACACCAGGCCGATCAGTCCTAACACTAACCTCTTAATGCTGAGCGTCTAGCGAGGTAGCTGTTAATACCATTTTTGTAAGTCTTTGGTATGACTTGGCTGGGGTTTGAACCCATGACCTCCTGCTTCTGAGGCGGATGCTCTAACCACTAGGACACCGGAGTGGTCAGAATGGAATTGTAACAATTACAATGGAAGCAATTTGTATTATGCTTGTTGGGGCATTCCTCACTGATGGCTGTCAGTGACATCATCATGGGAATGTGTAACAGCCACATTTTGTAAGAACAAGGTGTAGTTGGTGAACAATACAGACACTTTTCTGCCATTTCCACTGGCATCATCTCATATGATGTTATTTAAAAAAACTTCCTACAACATACTCACAACATATAAAACCTATATGCAAATCTGATGAAAGCTGCTTGTGTTTCTGAAACACATATTCCATACTGGTGGCAAGAATGTCCAAATCTACATTACAAAAATGAAAACATTACCATCCACCTAGGAGTTGCAAATGTATGAAATCCTCTTGTTGGGTAGTTTTACTAACAGGCTTTACAGCAGGGCCTTCCATTAGATTTAAATGTGGCAGGTAAGTTGACAAAGTAGGGTGGGGGGTTGGGGGGACCTACCCCAATGGGGATAATTCATTTTTTTTTAAAGTAGCATGGTGTAAAGTAAAAGTAGATGGGCTGATAAGGAATCCACTGAATTTACAGACTAAAGGTTCAGACATTTGTTTTTAAGAGAAAAATGAAAGAAGGAAACAATACAACAGATATTTTAATATGACTTTAATGTTTATTTTCTAGATTTAATTAAGATTATGAATCAGAATCAGTCTCCAACTCCACTGTAAAGTTTATCTATTACTTCTTCTGCTCAGGCACCTGCAAATTAAAACAAAATTGTAATGCTTAAATAAAGTCATATCATCTCAGCACTAGTTACATATGCAGAAGTCATGTTAATCAGCATTATAAAAATGTATGAAATTTTCTTCACTGCACTTGTGCTTCCCTTACTATCGTTAAGCCATGATACAAGATAACTTTGCACTTACTTATCATTTCTGGCAAGTGGATGGTGCAATCAATTTGCACAAAGATGAATTTATTTCATCCAAATATTTCATGTGAATAAAAATTCCAAATGGAGGCACTTGTCCGATCAGACAAGATATATGCATATTGTAGTTAGCTGGACTCTAGCTTTGATAGTCCTGGGCAATAGGATAAGCTGATTTTGTTATCAGTTTAGAAATGCATCCGCTTTGCAAATACTATGCTTTAAAGGACGAAACTGAATCCAATATTGATGAAATAAGAGTCATTTGGATTACCTTGTTTTTTATCATTCTGCGTTGGTTGGGTGCATATTTGAGGGTCTCTGATATGGTCTCTTCCATTCCATTTGCCTTTGCTTTGCCATTAGTTTTCAAGCAGGCTTCTGCAAGAGTAATACAATGTTTTAAAAAAGTTTCACAACAAAGGATGCATTGCATTTTTTTAAATGCCAGCAATAATCAATGGAATATTTTTAAAACATGTACTTTGAAATGTGGTCTCAAGTTACTTTATCAATTCATTTGAAAATCTCTGGCAAGTCACATGAAAAACACAATTTAAATCAAGCCATACTTACTTATCAAAACCTGACATATCACAAGCTCTTGAAATGCTTTTTTCCCTTTACGTCCCTTTGGACTATACTCTGGCCAGTCTTTTTGTTTTAAGCTTTTTCATCATCCTGCAGACACTATCCCCAATTGTAAACCTGCCAAGGGAGCTCAAGTAGCATATCTGAAAATAATAATAATAATAATATTACTATTTTTTGATTTTGATATTATTATTAGTAGTAGTATTTCATGATCGATGTGACAAAATATGCTTGTATATAGTTATTTTTTGCCATGGTTTTGCAAGCAAATTTAATTTCTCTAACTTGAAAAAAATTTGATAACATTAACTATGCAACACAATGTACTAATATCAATTATAAACCAAATTAACCACCGTGAATCTATTAACTTCATAAATGACATTCACTCAAGGATTGAATTAAAGTAGCCACATAATATGTAATAGTGTATATGTAGTAAAATACCTGTTACATGTTCATCTCTAAACATGTTTTGGCCTACATCCGTAAGACAAAACAGCCGACCACTACATGTTCACCCCACCCCCAAAAATAATTATACAGGCACTGCAGAACTTGCATAATGCATATTAAGGTTCACAACAGCAAATAAAGGTTATAACAGTTTTTTTAAATAGAAAATAAAGCCCCAATTTACCATCTTCTTGGAGAGTTTGGGATTCTCCTCCAACCTCTGGCAAAGGCCCTCTAGTTCCTCCACTGAATCACATGGCATTGCAAGAATTTCTTCTCTATATTCTGTGTCTGGGCCTTGTGTATGAACTTGGAGGGCCAGCTGCTCCAACAAATTCTCAATATTTGTGTCCAGTTTCATAAGTACATTGAACTGGAAATCTGTAACAGATTTGTGATGAAATTAGTTTTGAAAGATCAAGATCATTATTATAAACTCCTTAAAAAGATCTGTACAGTGAACATGGGTTTAACAATGAAATATATTTATGGAATGAAATACATGGTTTTTGTACAGTTTATATGAAAACTTTTCCCATAATCCTTTATTTTTTTATTCCCTGGATATGTTGTTTCACTGCTGGTGTCTGTAAAGTCTGCATTCAATGTAGATGGTTTAGGCGTCTGACTTACACAAGACAATGGTATACATCAGAAAGAAAAATAAAAAAAACCAATGGAATGATGAACAGTCGACACATCAATGAAAAACAATTCATTGTTTATTTGCACAAATAAGTCTTGAACAGTATGTTTTATGACCTATAATTTAATTAATTAACATCTCACAATGTTCTGAAATAACAGTATCTAAGCTACAAGAGCTTGTGCTTTCATGTCATAATCTTCCATTTTGCAAACAAATTTTGATGTTGAATCAATGTATATGACCTTAGCATTGAACACTAACATTCAAAATGTCTACAAGATGACAAGACTATTATCAACTGAAGTGACAACAAACCAATGAGTTTTACATGCATTGAACATAAGCATTTTTAAATGCTACAAAATGTGTTTTTAGTGTATGGCCACAAATTACCCAACATTTTGTCAAACATAAAACAGTTCTACTACCTTAGATGAGAATTAAATTCATAAATACAGTGTATAATTGACCTACTCGTATTTAGAGAGCTGTAAATGAAATAAGAGATTATATAAAAGTCAACACCTGTAGTATTTGTTTCATTATTCTATAATGTACATTTTTTTTCCATCCTCAATACTTACTACTTGCAGAGGAACTGGCAGAGAGAAATCTTTATATTCTCCACTCCAGAGTGGATGGGGATGGTGATGGTGTTGTCCTTCTGGATGCAGCTAAGAGTATAAAGATTATCACTACTCCTTAATTGCAGTAAAAAAGAAACAAAGAAATCAGACTGGATTTTTTGGCATGTAAACAAAATGCATACTGGTTGCAATGACCACTGTATATAAAGCAGTGATACAATATATCACAAAATGCATTCTTTTTTTAACAAAACATCTAATCTCATATATACAGCATCATGAGTAAGTAAGTACTCTTAAACACATCTTATTAAACAGACAGAAAAATGATGAAATTTATACATACTTTTGATAAAGAATTTCCAATTGTGGCATGGTATAAAAGCAATTGATAAAAAATAAAAAGAGACCAGATAAACTAAATAGAACATACCAGCAGGATAAGAGGAAATCTTGGAGTCTGCAAAATACTCTCCATTTCAGGAGGTTTTGGATGAGATGGCTGACCAGAAAGGTTTCCACTTGAGATTTTCATCTTTTTTCAGTTCTTCATTTTCATCTGAAATGTCAATGAGAACTTGTAAATACTGTATGAGTCCTTGAATACACTGACTCCTTGTGACATACAGGGTTTGCAGAACAATCGCTAGCAATATTCACCACTTTTAAATCCAGCTGGTGAATTTTCACCATGAAATGCATCCGAATGCAGTGAATAATCCTGGATTAAAGACAAAATAGTGTACAGAAATGTGCAATAAATTAGTCAAGCTCCAGACAAAACAAAGATATGATTTATCTCTGATTCATAATGACTTTTCTTGTGCTACACATTTTACCAATGCAAATTACATTGAATTTTGTAAATTAAATGGTACAATTAAGATATGTATGTCAAAAGATTACTAATCTTCAGCTTTCCAATTAATGCTAAACACAAGTATCAAGTCATGTATTTAGTCTCTCACCACCAATAAATGCATTTTTAAGTAATCATCGTAGAGTGCACCAAAGTCATGTGAACTTGATCCAATTCCAACATTACTGCTGCTTGAGTGCTTAGATCCAGTATTGCCTTCACTAACTGATGTTATTAATACCTCTCTCTCATCAGCATAATTTCCATCATTTTTCAAAACTCCCCATTGTAAAACCTCTGCTGAAGAAACTAACACTACACCATAAGGATTTAAAGAACTACTGCCCGGTTTCTAATCTCCAATTCATATAAAAAAATCTTACAAAAGGTTGTTCAATCCCAGCTTGCATCTTGTCTGAATTCAAACAGTCTTTTTAGCAATGTACAATCTGCATGTCGCCCTTGCCACAGGACACAAATTGTGTCTGCAAATAGATTACACTCCAGCCCAGTTGATCTATGTTGTGGTGTTGCACAGGGGTCTGTTCTTGGACCTGTTCTCTACACTCTATACACTCAGCTGCTCTCAAGTGTCATAGATCATCATCCAGTGTCTCACCAATTGTACACTGATGACACCCAAATATACAAATCTAGCCACCCAACTGAAGTTGATGCTACCATCCAAGGTGTAGAGATGTGCATTTCTGATGTGAAATCATGGATGACTTGTAACAAGCTGCAGATGAATGATGATAAAACTGAGGCCATTCTGATTACAACACAAAGACTTTCTCATTCACATCCTTTACCTCACACAATAAATATCAGCAACGCCAACATTAAATTCACACAATCAGTACAAAACCTAGGTGTTACTCTGGACAGTACTCTCACATTGCACCAACATGTCATGAACATATGCAAGGCTGCATATCTTGAGCTGAGACGCATCAGCTCCATTCTCAGATATCTTTCAGTTGATGCCACTAAAACACTTGTGTGTTCATTACTACTTTCAAGACTGGACTATGGTAACTCAATTCTGTCTGGTTCATCTTAATATCTACTGCAGAGACTTCAAAAAGTTCAAAACATAGCTGCTTGGATCATACTTAGAGTACCACAATCAGAGCACACCTCCCCGCTGCTCTGTACCCAACACTGGCTATCCATTCGATCCAGAATCAAACACAACATTAGTTCTCTGTGCTACGTTTCACTGACAGACTCTAGTCCAACATACCTATCCGACCTCACCTATGTGTACACACAAGCAAGATACTTACACTCCTCTTCCGACAATCATATACTCATTATTCTCACTATGAAAACAGAGTCACATGGACAGCATTCTTTTGCATACCAGGGCCCAGCAACATGGAATGAATTGCCCACTGAACTTAGACACAAAGACGCAGTGATCCCATTCAAGAGTGCTCTCAAAACTACTTATTCTGACTGCAAAAACAAACTTAATGACTTAATAATGTTAACTACCTTAAATATTCTCAGCATGTTTTTTATGTTTTCTAATTTCATGGTGTTTGTTTTTGTAATCATATCATTGTGTATGTTTTTATGTTGTCTAATGTTGCAAAGCACTTAGAGCTTCTAAAGATTAGGCGCTATACAAAGTCCTCATTATTATTATTATTATATTTAGCTTGGATGAATATTTTTTAAATCAGTGGCCATAACTAAAACAATGGGATTTTGTTTTATGATCATAAAAGTATGTTGGACACCATCCATGATGTACAATGCTGTCTGACATTTCTATGCACCTAAGGTTTCCATCTCAAATATTAAAGCAAAATGCATATCAAATTTGACAGATTGACGAAAATAAAAAAAAGCAATGCTTACCATTTGAAAAGAGGCAATTGTCACTAGAATATTCTATTCAAAATGATATTAATTTTGGACACAGGGGATACCACCCCCATGTTTTCCTGACTCATGATATGTCGGCCTATTCTGTGCACAGCTTTAAAAGATGTAATGTTTATCCATCGAGCTATAGAAATGAAATACATTTACTGTAGACTGTTTCTGTCAGCAGTTAAGTTGAGTAATTAGGTCAGATTTATAGCTAGTTTACAAAATTCAATGTAGAATGCCAATAAATGACAAGATATATTATTGCAAACTAAAGTGATCTTGAAAAAAGATTAGTAAAGTTTAACATTTTATAAAAAAAATAAGCTATTATGTGGAAAAGAAACAACAATGAAATAGGATGCAATGTGTTTACGACTAGTTTTGGAAGGTACCGTCTCTAAGGTACCGTCATAATTGTACCGTAGTTTAATGGGTGGAAAGGCCATTGAAAGGTAAGGGCAGTGCGGAGACCATTGAGTATGTTCCAGAATAGCTGAATCTTTGTAGATACATAGATCCATTCGTAACTTCAGTCCGCAAGCGAAACACTGTACTTCGTATCCCAATCCTGACTCAGGTCCGAAGTAGACAAATCCTGTTCTAGCTAAAACATACGAAGAAGGTAATCCTTCCCTATCCGTAGGCCATTTTTGAAACATGTCCAATCGACGGGCACAATCACAATAGTCAGGTAAGAAGACTGGAAAATGGTAGGGTTTGAACTTGGAGTTCTTGCTGGATTTCTCACTCGATTCTTGCTGTGGCGAAGTCATCCTTCTGGTGGGTGGCTATCCTCTTACAACCAATGTTTTATACCGACATGTCCATACGGCAAAGTAAAGTGGGTGGGAAGCCGCACTCGCTTCTGCTACACGATTTGATAGACTTTTTCCAAGGGTCGACTGACGATGTGGTGTGTGGGTAAACGTACAATCTTGTTGGGTTGATAGGTGGTCACTTTCTCTAGACTGCAAGGCTTCTTTCAATACGCCAAAGTTGACCACTCGACTGGTACGATAATTCAGAGTAAGTCCTTTCACTTTACACTTCGTGTGCACTTCTTGTTTGTCCCAGTATTCGTAGCCGTAATTTTTGGGACCACCACTGACGAAACTTAGAATCTTGTCATCGGGGTGCTCGTCTGTCCAGGCTCCTAAACGGTCTCCTTCGATGTCAGGGTGCTGTTGACTCGGGTGATCGATATAAATGCAACTGTCCATGTCAAAGTACAAGACACGTTCCCCTAACAGTTCTAAAGCTTCGTACAATTTTAAGTGAGCATGAGCTGTCATGTAAGCTGCAATGATGACATTTCCAAGGGGGTCATCTTCTACAAAGTTCAGATCTTCTTCGTAATTCACCAAGATCAAATCCTCACGAACGATGTCCACGTGTTTCATGAATTTGGCTTTGTCGTGAATCATCTGAAAGTAGCGGGAAGGTTCGGTCAAATACTCCGTCTTGGGTAAACACAGTCATTGTGCCATTTTACCCCACAAGCAATTTAACATCACTTTGGCAAATCTAAAGTGATCTAAAGTAATGCCTTCTTGTGCCCAGAATTTCTCTCTGAATGTCTTTTGGTCTTTGGGAGTGTGACACCAGGACAGATAGCCACTGGCTTCTTGCTTCAGTTTCAAAAAGGCATCCACGTAGTCTGCGAAAATGCCTTTCTGCGTGGGGTCACCCTTGTGGAATTATTGTGTCTTGGGAAAGTGGCAAATTTCGTACACTTCTAACAGTTAGTATCCCATGTTCAGAGCTTTGAACAATTCTACGCTGACCCATGTCCCCGTCAAGGCCCGTTCTTCCTGGGTGTGATGACAAGGTTGATCTTGGTTGCACGTTTCAGCACAAGTACGGCACAAAGGAAACAAGTTTGCCTTGGCAATGGCGAGGTAAGACGGGATGGTATAGGTTCGTGGGAGGCAAAACTTTGCACTTGATCAAGCCTTCGTAGTGTCGAATGTTTTTTAGGTCGATGTGTTCGGTGAACAATTGTGGGTGCCCTGCAGGAAAGTAACAATATTTGCACACGTAGGGATACAGTGAACACACGTCCAAGTATTTGATTTCTTCTCCTTTCTCTTCATCAGCTTGGTACAGCAAACAGGTGGCATTGGTCCTTCCTCCGTACAAACTATCCCTTGGGTTCAGGGGGTCCATGAACTGGTAACTTTCCATGAGGTGTTTAAACTCGGGATCGGTGTTCAAACGGTGATCGTATTTGTGTTCCCACATTTCCACCACTTGGTATCCTTCCTGTTCTAACTTTAGGCGTCGCTGACAAATGGCCTGGTACAAGTCTTCCATGGTTCGTTGTAAGAACTGATTTTTAGTGCTGCGGTCAGGGTAACAGACGGGACATCCGTGAAATAAGCAACCGTTAAACTCGTACATGATCTTGGGGTTTTCTAAGTCCCAGCCATCGACCGAATGCATTCCGATGATCTTTTCGCCCTGTCCGTTGCGGGCATGCTGAATCCATTTGTCTTCCTTGTCGCACAAGTAATGCAACCAGCATGGGGCTTTGACCGAGTATTGACGTTTGACATAGTTGGTCGTTTGAGGACTGATGACAGCCACAGTGTTTTCAAGCATGAATCGTTGTCGGTAGACTAAGGAACATGCTTTGGCAATGGTGCAAGCTTCTTTCAAAGGATCGACCCCTCCGTGTTCCATGAACAGTTCTCGAAATTTTCCACAGCATCGCCGTAAAATGTCCACGTCGGAATGACGATACTTTAGCATTTCTTCCTGAAAGTCGAAAGGGTCGGAGGCATGAGCCTGGTACCAAGCGTAGAAAGTTTCTCGTTCGGTACGCATGTTGTCAGGGTCGTAATAGTGAGCCTGAGGCAAATGGGGTAGAACGGCGTGTTGATTGGCTTCTGTATTGAAAAAGTGTGGAAAGTACCCTTTAGCCATTTCTGTCATTCCAAACATTTTAGGCATTCGACTCAAAGGCATGGCTAAGTAGCTCATCGAATCTTTAAACTGCACTTGTCCCACTTGCAAGAAAATGATTTTGGCTCCGTTCAAAGTGACTTTAGGACGCTCGGTGCCACGTTCCGTATAGCATCTCAAAAGAAACTGTCCATCGTATCCGGAGAAATTATGAGCCATCACCGTGGCATGGTGATGACATTCTCCATAATAATGTTCGATGTCCTCTTGGCTCCACATCTTGTCGATGGGGTCTAAGACCCATTGTGTGAAATTGGCTAGTGTGTTCGGTCCTTGAAAGATTTTTTCACGCCCTCCAGGAATCTTACTGCAGTGAGGGCAATAACTCAAGATAGGTTCTTGAATCACTTCTCGCACGCTCGATGAGCCACGCAGAAATTAGGAATGTGAATACCGGTCTCTTGCATGCATTCAAAATCGAAAAAGATGAAATTGCCTTTCTTCTTCTTGTGATCATCCTCTTTCTCTGGTTGGGATTGGTATTTTTGCATGTAGCATTGGTGTTCCAAGTCCACGATGCAGTGATAAATGTGACATTTTTTTCTTTCCTGAACATACGTGTGCCTTGGTACTGTTGATACATAGACCTTGTCCACACATTGGGCACAATCTCAGGAGTTGACAAGCACATTTCTTCTGTGAACCTTGCATCTTCAGATGTTGTTGGTAACAGGCAGGGCTGACAAATGTGCGCAGACAAGCAGGACAATGCACTGGTTCTTGCCCTTCGCTCAGACAGGGTTGAGAGGCCAAACATCCTGAGCATTTCGATCCACAATGTTTGTGTTGCTCTCGATTATTATAACCATCATAAGTCACATTTCTCATAGTAATATTTGTATCCCAGGAATCTAGTGATAGTGGTAATGGTATCGAAATGGTCATCGTGATGATAGAGGTGAATGTATTTTCCATCCTTAAAGTCTTTCCCTCGAAACAACAGAGACCTGCGCACTTCTTGAGGGTGCACTTTCAAGGTGTATCGTGGAGCTAGGGCATCTTGCAATTTTTGCATCTCAGGAATGCCACAGGATGTGTCTTTGGATAGGCATGCTTGTTGTAACAGAAGTTCTGCTTCATTTCGTTGTTTGGCTCGGTTCGATTTTCGAATGTTCTCCCAGGCTCTTTTCCATTCTACCGTGTCGTTCTTGTCGGCATAGGTTCATCCCACCACGATGGCTCGGGCTAAACACATGTGGTCTTGAAAATTGTTAATTTGGACAAGACTTGTTTTGGTAATGCGAAGGTTGTTGACCAATAAGGTCTTTCTGCATTGTCCGGTCCCTTGAGGAGGAGAGACGTGGGTCATGTCCAGTGTGGCTTTTCCATCGGTGATGTCAAACTGGTCATTAGATTGTTGCACGTGTTGAATCTTGTCCATGACTTTGGAAGTGGTCAATTCTGCAGGGCTGCTAAACTCGATCCAAACAGGGGATTTCAAACCGTCATGTTGTATGGAAAGTCTCAAGCGATCATCTTCTTTGGGTTGACATTGTCGCTTGAGTGTGGTGAGCAAAGAATCCCACATGTCGGTGATGAACCCTTCTGCTTTCTCTAACAGTACTTCAGACTTGAAATCTTTAAACTTCACTGTGTATTTGTAAGCCGTAGTTCTAAATTTTCTAGAGGGACGCTTTTCCGTCTCTCGAATGTCATAGTACTATTCAGGGTTGACTAAGGGTGGTAAACTTTGTTTAGAGGGTTTGGATTCTGGTTCACTCATGTCCTCTTCAAAATCACTGGCATGAATTTGTGCCAAGACTTCAGCCTTGGTATGAGGCGATAGATCACGTTTCTGCCTCTTACTTTCTTCTTCTTTCTTCTCAAATGAATTGGATCATTTCATCTCGATAGCAAAAAAGTCAAATGACTAAAGTTTAAACACCATGGACTAATTTATAGTCATAGCAGACCAGCGTATATAAAGGGTATGTGTCTTGTCCTTTCACTATTCATTTCACTCTCAAACTGAGCACAACGATGGAAGAGACTACCAAGATCGAACGTTTCATCAGAGCTTTGTGAGGGGTCATTAGAAAATTCTCTTCAGACCAGCCGAGGGACTACTCTCCTTCCTTTCAAGATAAAAGTCAAGATACTTGCTATATCTGTCAGAAGAAAGGGCATTGGTCTTCAGAGTGTCCAGACCGTCAAAAAAGAAAAAAAAGGGGTTAGAAGAGACAAAAGTCAAGATACCTGTTATTATTGTCAAGAAAAAGGACATTGGTCACCAGACTGCCCAAAAAAGAAACAAGAGGAGTCAGAAGAAGAGAGGGATTCTTCAGAGGAAGAGGAAGAAGAAGAGGAAGAAAACAGACAGGTGAAGAAAAAGAAACAGAAGAAGAAAAGAAGGGAAGAAAGTGAGGAGGAAGAGGAGGAAAAGACTATGACGGTGAAGAAATTAAAAAAACAGAGAGTGAACAATGAGACAGAATAAGTCTATGAACTTTTTAAAGTGCTCTGTTGTGAATTGTGAATTGTAAATATTTATAAAAGAATAAATTAATTATAAAAGGTAAGTGTCTTTGGGTTTTGATTTTAAAATAAGAACCTACACTCACGCACACTCATACACAGACAGGTACTATTGGGTAAAATGAATTTTTTTAGTTATTGGCAATTGAAAGTCTATCTCTTTTCGAGAGATGTGGATGGCCCTGAAAAGGGCCTTTTTTGGTGTAAGGGGTGAGTTTAAACAATCAACTTTAACTGTCTTAAGCCTTTGCCACGGCCAAGGCCTAATTCTGGACTGCGTACTGTTGATGATGATTTCATTGAAATCACTAAGGGTGGTGCGGTAGGCGTAGTCACAGGGTTGGAGTGTTTAGCTTGGGAAGGTCGTATTCTCTTCAGCCGTAATAAAGACGTCTGATACATTTGTTTCAGACTTCTTAACTCCGCTAAAATGTCTAACAGTACCGTGACCGTTTGATTTTGACACCCTTGTTTCTTTGCTGCTGCTTCTTCTTGTTGTTGTTTTTTTCTTACCTCTTCTTCTTGCTGCTGTTGCTGTAGGAGAAAAGTTTGTTCCGCTTCCTTTTGCTGTTGTATAAATTTCTCCAATTCTTCTCTCTGTCTCTGTCTAAAATTTTCCATGTGCGGTAATGAAGGAGAAGGTGACGAAGGTTCAGGAACAAATTCTTGCAAGGTAAAAAAATCCACAAAATCCCAATTCACCTCTTCTGAAAGTAAGTCTGGGTTCCCTTGGGTAGTCTCCACCATCAGTGCACCCCAATTGATCGTTTTCTGAGTTTCCGTCATGTTGAAAAACTGTCGCTTAGATTGACTGCGCACAGGCGCTAGCGAATCTATATAGACTATGTGACGTCACAGACTGCTCTCTTCGGACTGGACGTGGGCTGACTGAATTTTGTAACGCGTGTTTGGATTGGTCAACAAACTCAATCCGTTTCAATCCTTCCTCTCCCTATAAATAAGTACAGTTCACTGCATTCCTTCACCTGTTACTCAGCACCCCAACATGTGGACCGACGTACAATCTTCAACGCTTGTGTCTTCGATGATGTTCCGGACGGACATACCAATGTATGTCCGATCCAACTGGACAGTTATCCACAGGACAGACACCAGCCTGTGGATGCGAAGAATCTTATGTGGAGCATCAAGGATGCCTCAAAAGAGTCTTAATCTATGGTCCTGCAGTCAGGCGCAGCCTAAGGTCAAGAAGAAGATGTCACAGATGCTCTTTATGTTAAGGGTATATTAACATAAAACCAAAGGCCCTTTTCAGGGCCATTCCTATCTCTCGAAAAGATCTTGACTTTCAATTGCCTACCCCTTTTTTTATTTTTTTGTTTAAAAAAATAATAAAAAAATAGAGACCCCTCCCTGTTTTAATTTTCGCCTGTTCCATTTTCATAGACCCATCAGGTCGGGACCTTATTAAAATAGGGTCCCGACCCTGTTCCATTTCCCCTAGTCCCAAGACAGTCCCACAATTTATTCCCCATGTTCAATTTCCCTTGTCCCTAGAGTGAATAGTTGTTTTTCTTTCTCCCATATTAAATTCCCCTTGTCCCTAGAATGGATATTTTTTTTTCTCCCATGTTAAATTACATAGTCCCCAGAGTGGATATACCCTTTTTAACATGGAAGTTCCCTAGTCCCTAGACCGTCCCTATTCACTACTACCATTGTCATTACCAGCTTGAAACCCAATTTAATGCCATTTGTATAAATTCATTTCAAATAAATAATTGAAGTGTAAAGTCAAGCAAGTATTCTGTTTGCAGATTTTACATTTTAGATATTATAGTGAAGTCATATTTTCTCTTGTTTAGTAAACTTTATTGCAACTGGTTCCAAAATAGTAAATCTTATTTAATGTTCATTCACCAGAATAGGTATTAATACAATCCCGAATTAACTGTATGGTACTAAAATATACCCTGATCTTGTGTGAGATTACAGAACTATACCTCAAGACAACAATAATATATTGAATTTATATTATATCAAGACTGTCATGGTTATGAACTCCAACTTTATTCAGGTTTTTTCATAATAAATGATCATCTTGTGCTATGGTTGAAAAGAAATCAAAGTTCAGTTTAACTCCATTCTCTCCACATTTGTCAGTTGTTAAGAGGCATACTCATCCTCAGTGTTATAGTAAAATGTAATCTTATTTGGATCAATCTTGGTGGTGTAATATATGAATGGAGAAAGAATATTATCATCCAGATTAAAATATGTTTTATTCAGACTCTACTAAAATTTTTAGTTGGATATGGGTTACGGAGCCTGATGTGTACGAACAAAGCAATGTGTACCATGACCTTTTTAATTTAACATTTTAAACTCCTGCAGAAGAAAGAGATTTTTTAGATCCATTAAACTGTATTAACAAAAACATTTCTTCAGTATGATTTTCATTTACTTAGTATTGACAAAACTCATATTTTAAAGTTGTTGTTTTTTTGTGTTTGGTTTGGCCTTTTATGGTAAGCCAACACAAGTAAGTTATTTAGTGCCAAGGCACTTTAAGTATAGTGCCTTGCCCAAGGACACACCATGGTAGCTAACCCAGGTTGGTCTGATGGTAGAATTTGAACCTACCTTATTTCACAGGTCCAGAAAGCTAACCACTGAGCCACTACAGCTCCCCATCTTATAGTGGAATGCTGGTATACTTTATGATCAAGAAGCTAACCCAGGTTGGTCTGATGGTAGAATTTGAACCTACCTTATTTCACAGGTCCAGAAAGCTAACCACTGAGCCACTACAGCTCCCCATCTTATAGTGGAATGCTGGTATACTTTATGATCAAGAAGGATGGGTTGGGGTATGCATGTTCCATCTGAAAAAAGTGATGGAATTTTTGGTTACATAATATTTTAGTCATACAATATGAATCATTTTCTATAAATTTAAGATGTATCAGATCAAGTTAAGAAAAATCATATATTCTGTTTCCTGGGAATGTACTAAAATTCACTGTTATTGTTTGATTTTTTGGTAGTAAGCTTACTTGGTATTTTTTTCTTTTTAACTTGAATACCTAATTTGTTAACATCCTATTCTAAATCTTCATAGTTCTGTCTATTAAGTGACAACTGTTGATACATGTAGGGAAGTTTCTGTTTATATCTTTTGATTTTTGTGATTCTGGAAGTTGCAGTATTTGTTGTTGTATTATTAACCATTTCAGTCATTTAATGAATGCAGAGTATACTGCTCTATAAATGAAATTTATGGGAAAATAATGTAAAAGCATGTTTCACTGCAAATATAAATTGTTTAAAATAATATATCATTTATCATATGACTATTCAATTGTGGTAACTAGTATTCCATCCAATATCTATATATTAAAATATGTCTTTTCATACAGCTGGTGATCATTTAGATACAAGTCCAATTGAACATGATCAAATTATCAATGCAGGTGTTTTTATTAGTAGTAGTATTGCAAGTATAAGTGTTAGTATTAAGATTTCATATACAGGTATGATAAGTGTATCATAATGTTTAAATGATGCTCCTTGTTACAACATAAAATATGTTCATTGAAACAAATGGTTCACTGGTAAATTGGCAGCAAAGGTCTTCACTGAATTATGTTGCATAAACTATTTTACAATAAAACATATATGATGCATCTCAATTATGATGAATGTGAGGAGGAGGATTAGTAATAATGCAATTTAAGTTATCTTCATAACATAAGTTCTAGCAGATGTGTAATTTTTATGTGGTTCATCATCAGTTTGAAACTGGTCTATGATTTCTGGATCTGGACATATCTGGTCCCCTGCTGTTGTGCTGCTATGGTCTTTACAGTTCATTAGGATATCAGTTACACTTGGTTTACATTTAGAACCCCATGGGATAGAATGCCCAGTTTGAAACTGAGAGAATGGTTAATTATCCATAATATAACTCCTGCAGTTATTATTAGGTTTGATATCAAGGTCTTTCTTTAAAAGCTTTTCAACTCAGGTTCTGTTCTACCATACTGATAAATAAAGTCAAATTCAAGGCTTTCAGATTTGTCCAGTTTGTTTCATGTGTTGCGGCAGACAGACTGTATATTGCCACTGTACCATATAAATATCAGTGCTTAGTCTGCTCTCAGTTGCTGTGGTTTGATTAGTTACAAGTGTCATCACAAGTGACTAATTATTGACCAATGTAATGAAACTTGTATAATTAGAAGGCTGGACATAGTACACAATTAATTTTACTATATGTTCTCTACATTTGTTTCTCAGTACTGACCTTTCCACTGTGTGACAATCAATGCAAATCATATGTTAATCTAAAATACCTTCAAAGATGAATTCACGGTGAAGTTCTTGTCAAAGGTTGACCTGCTCTTTTTTTAGATCATTGACTGTCAACATAACAGCATGTAACCAGAACACGTATTTCACTTCCGGATCATCACCAAGGCCTTATTACTCACTGTGCACTGTCGCCAAAATACATACAGACAACAACACCCTGAGCTCATATTATCAAGAATAAACAGTTACCTTTAAATCCCTACCAAAAATGCATAAATAAAACTCTTCTATCACCACCAAAATGAGAGAGGAAAAAATGTTCTAAAAATAGACTAGAACTACATTCGTGGGTACTGAACTGGAAGTATTAATTGTGATGTAATTCCTGACAGGCTCCATGTTTTATGCCAATTTTAGTCAAACTTTTATATTTGCATGCTATACCTATTTCAACTTTATACATGAAGTCTTTTTGAATTTTCTTGCAAGGAAAACATGTGACACCTGTCAGAAAGTATGTAGTGCTGGTGTTCCACAGGGTGCAAGTTCTGGTCCAAGTGCTCTTGAGAAACCAAAACTAAATTTGCTATATCTTCCTTAATTATAGGAATTTTTCAATGCTGTAAAAATCTAATTGTGATACAAGATAAGCCCTGTCTGAAAATATTTTTTTGAAAGTTACAAATGTTGATAAATTCAGTTTTAATGGTAAATTAAATAAACATTTAAATTTTAAAAACTAAATTTTATTGAAAACTTAAATTTTCATACAAGTTTTAAAACACAGTTTGACAAATTTTAGACAGAAAAGTTGACTAATGAATGATATTTAAAACAAATGGTAGTTTGGGTCTGTATAACTGATAACATTTTCCCCAGGGGTAGTGAAGCATCATAGCTCATAGTGATTTTGGCAGCAAACCGCAATATGCCTGTCCAGATGCACATAGGTGTACACACTAAAGAAACACTGACAGGTGCTATGTTCCACATTTATTGTGTCAGGTACTTAGGCAGTTGTTTCCATAACTAATAGCACATTCAGATTTAAAGTTCTAATGGGACCACTACCTTGTTTTATAGCAAAAATGCATTCCATTTCAATGTCGATAACAACAAAAGGTGGCAATGGGATAGGAAAATAGTTTCTAGGGAGGTTCTACCTTACTGAAAAATGGTGCTGATCTCTCTCATGAAAACCTAAGCCATGTCTTTGAGGTGCCATATATCAGGGTGGTGATATGAACTAATCTTGGTCACTTATGGCAGTACACTGCACATGCCCTTATGAAACCATGCTATTACCACCAGACTACTCAGGAGAGCTTCCAAGCTGATCCAACTCTAACACTTTGTTCCAGATACCAGGCTAGACCTGAAAAGATACAATATGTTTCACTTAATTCTAGAAAACAGTAAGATCTATGTAAATGAAATCAAAATGTGTTAGATATGGTGATTTCAAATTAACATTAAGGTTGCAAGCATGGGGGAAAATATTAAACTTGACAGAGTGACACTCAGAAATGTGAAGCAATGGCCATGTATTAAAGTGTTAAATTCATCCTAAAAGTATATGAGGTTTCTAGAAGCACATTTAGCCATTTACAAGTTAAATAACTAATCAGGTAGACTATGTATCATAAAGTTTAAGGCAATGTTGGGGTGGTGAGGTTTGATCATTGGTGTAAACATTATTACATACCAGTATACAGGAAAGTCAAGTGACAATGTACTAAATTAGAATGTGTTACTATAAGCATTCTTATTCATGAGGGAAATAACAATTTTGGATATTGCAAGTGAATACAGCCAAATGTGGTCATACAAATCAACTATAAGCACCAATAAATCCTATATCATCAGCTAAATGTGAAATTCTCATCCCCAAAACTTGTAAACAAGGATGGAAATTTGCATATGTGGGACATATACAATGTACTTGTTAAGATCAAATGTGCAAACATAATTCAAATGATCTATTTGAACATTTATATGGTATTTTGAAGAGTGTTGGTTACCAATTATTAAGCTCATTGATTGAGTGGAATCAGATATCAGCTGATGTTTCAATACCGCACTCTGTCAAAGTACTAAATTGAAATATGTTACCATACATAGGCATATTCATGATGAAAATAACATTTTGGGATATTTTCAGTGCACATAGCCATAAATGTGCTTTACAGGTTCACTATAGGTACAATGTCAGCCTATATGATGTACTGAATGTGAACTTTTGATCCCAAACATTCTAAAATGGATGGATATTTGTACATGTGGGATATGTAACCATGTACAAAGTTAAATTCAAATAATTTGTTTGAATGCTTCTTATGTAATCTTTAGAGTGTCAGTTAACAATAGTATTAGTAATTAATAATGCATAAAGCAAGATGGATCATTAGAATTCCCATAACATCATATAGGCCACAATGCCGCACTACACCAATAATATCTTAACCTAACTGAACAATGAAATGGAATGCATTTTGTATTCAACTTATATCATTTTGCTTTTTTCTTACATCCAAGGGTAAATATACCTGGGAGAAGCATATTTTATCCCTTTGACCTGTATTTCATTCTCAGACAGCTTAAAATGATTTAGTACAGAACTTGAGTAGGTTCTAGTATAAAGTTTTCATCGCTGTCCTCTCACTAAATACCTTATAACTATGTTTATAAAGAATTACTGAAGGCTATACAAGCAGATGTTTGTTACTCAGGAAGTGACCCCATCGTAAACACATAAATTAACTGATTGGACCCCTAATAAATAGTATGAATGGCCAATACAAATTATAATTTTGTCTTCATGTATTTTTAATGAAGGTCTCATTTTGACTACAAAGATATTTTCTCTGACAAAATGTGACAAAAATCCAACATTGGAGCTTTTATATGGTGTAGGAATACATACATGCTGATAACATTTAATATGATTCCCAAAAATATTATATATGTGCATTTTAGGGGTTTTTTAATTATTTTTTTTAATTTTTTTAAAATTTTATTAAAATTTTTAAAATAAAAATTAATTTTTTACTTTTAATTTCATTTTTATATTTTAAAAGTCAATATACATGACATATTAAAATTTCATGTGTCTATCATTAATACTAAAGATTTCATACCAATTTAAACTTTGCTCCAATACTACCCTGACAGGACATAGTACACAATTAATTTTACTATATGTTCTCTACATTTGTTTCTCAGTACTGACCTTTCCACTGTGTGACAATCAATGCAAATCATATGTTAATCTAAAATACCTTCAAAGATGACTTCACGGTGAAGTTCTTGTCAAAGGTTGACCTGCTCTTTTTTTAGATCATTGACTGTCAACATAACAGCATGTAACCAGAACACGTATTTCACTTCCGATCATCACCAAGGCCTTATTACTCACTGTGCACTGTCGCCAAAATACATACAGACAACAACACCCTGAGCTCATATTATCAAGAATAAACAGTTACCTTTAAATCCCTACCAAAAATGCATAAATAAAACTCTTCTATCATCACCAAAATGAGAGAGGAAAAAATGTTCTAAAAATAAACTAGAACTACATTCGTGGGTACTGAACTGGAAGTATTAATTGTGATGTAATTCCTGGCTGTATTTAAAAACTCTAAAGATCTTAAATGTGTGCTAGAGGGTAGGGTTAGCAGTTATACTCCCAATTATGTTTGTGATGAGCAAAAGCAGCTGCACAAATTTGAGCTTTTAGTTTGGTTCTGGTAGGGTCAAAGGATGCAGGTACATTTTACATTCATTTTTTACTAGAAATAGCTATTTTCAATATTTTTCTGTGACAAGGCAACTAAAAGAATCAGTATGTGCCTTATGCATGAATAAAGTTCACTAGTACTATAACAAATTAGCATACTTTTCATCACCCCTCTACCATCAAGATTTTTTTATATTTACCTCTGTAGCAGACACAAATAAAAGTCGGCAGCTCATTTGCAGACTAAGTTACGCATATGATCTCCAATGCTCATCTAACTGTGACAGGCAGTCACCAACAAGCCAACCTATTTCCATGCCTAACTCAAAGTAAATCTGAACCACATTATAGATTTAGCTTATGTGTAAATTTATAAATGCTAGGCTTGTGATAATTAGGTTCATGCCTTCTACCTTAAAAATTAGAGGGATGTCAAAATACGAAACTATCCAGTGAGACCTATGATGTTAATTTTAATCCCTATGGGATTTGTGACATAAAAAACCCAAATGCTTTATGTATTAAAAGGTAACTAATGGGGGCAGGATCTGCAGTGAATCAATGGTTAGTATGCTAGACTCCTGATAAAAATGTTTGTGTTAAAATCCTGTTATCAAGTCAACCAGGTTACCTACTGCAATGTACCCTTGCCTTACTCCAATTCCCTCTGTACTCAGTAAACAACTAGTGTTGCTGTACATAACAAAACCAGTCCATATTGATTTTACATATTTTACTAAATCCTGACAAAAATAATTCTCTAAATAAAGAATGATTAATATGTGATGGTCTCGCATGTAATCAAACTCTTCCAAGCTTTTAATGATATGAACCGATTTATCAATGTTTATCAAATTTGCATGAAAAACTATTTCTTATTTGTCATCAAATATGTTCAATGTTTTGATCATATAAGCATTTCTGCTACATTAGATCAAAATAATCTTTTTGTCAGAAATAGAGTCCTTATAGTATTTGCAAGGTCAACCAATCAGATGCAGAATTTGAGTTTAATATGAATGAATATATTTTTTACAAAATTGCTCTTTTGCTATATCTTGATGAGATAAATCTATTCACCAAGTCTGATAAAATTAATGAGAAATAGTTTTAAGAGCAGTAGCAAGAATGGCTAGTGAGATGTAGAACCACCACATTATATGCATAGATTTTGCTTATAGCCTCAGACATACAAGCAAATAATTAAACAAGTCAGATCTAAATTGGATCATAAACACTTTTGTGCAAATCATAAGAAACTCTGCCAATCAGATGCAAGGTCACTTCACTACCATACCTTTATCACACTCATAATAAGCATCATTGTGAAACTTGACTATATAAGCAAAATGGCCAAGCATGATCAAACTTGAATCAGCAGTAGTGGTTATAACCTCATGTATCTGTATGCATCTTCACTTCTTCAATCTAGATCTCATTTATATAAGCATGTATTCTAAGTTTAGTAAAAACTGCACTACATGTATAAATATTGCATGCGGTGGTAACATACTCAGATGAAAGATCACCTTATTATTATTAATGGTTAACACTCATTAAACTTCAAGGACAACTTAATGATTTTAGCCTATATTGTGGAAGTATGGCTTTTAGGCTGGTTAAAAAACTCAACTAATCTTATACATGATCACATGTATATACTTGGATTTTGCTCATTATTAGATTTATCCAAGATGTTGATTTAAGCCCAAAACCAAGTTTTATATAAACAAATTGATCAGAACTATGGACTCCAAAGTAGCTAATTTCTTACTGTTGAAAGACAGAAGGGGATGTGAAATAAATAACACACTCTGGACCATTACATAAACCCACTTAGCCTTTTGACCAGTTGAGATAAAATATCAACAATATGTTAAATAAGATTGATAAATTATGTTTTCTCACATTACCTCTAGCCCTTTTCAACATGGATGGTATTTTTCTTCCACATATGTCAGCTCTTAATTAGTGGCCCTTTCCCATCATGAATGTTGTAGGTGAAACTCTCAGAATTAGGCTTTTTAATTTATATCTGTAGAAGAAAAAAAACTATTGGTCTGCATATATCAATGTCACCATTTCTGTATTAGATTAAAATACCATATGTGTGTGTGTGTGTGTGTGTGTGTGTGTGTGTTAATTTTAGAATTTAAGCAAACTTGTCTCCATGTGTTTATTTTAAAACTGATGATGATAACACATAACAGGTTCAATGGATAAAATGTTATTTCTTACTTCTTACAACTGCTCATTATATCTGAATTTACATTCAATGTTTGTTTTAATTAACATATTTGGGATAATGGGCAAATTATTTATTTTGTAGTTTATCATTATATCATTTACCAGTCTTTTATCATTCAAATATGTAAAATATAGTACCATTATACTGACTTCATATTCTATATGATATCCCAGCAATACATATTAAGCAGATAAGTGCAAATAAAAATGTTCAGAATGTAAAATTTACTCCAAGCTCAAAGAAGATCAGCAAAAGATAATATCCAACAAATTACCAAACAAAAAGCGAAGTTAACGCAGTTACCTTTATTATGATGTCTCCAACACCAACGGTACTGTACAGCTACGTCTTCTGAGTTTTACCGTCATCTTGTCTTTCAAACCAGAATTAATTTCTTGAGCTCTTACAAAATGAAGAAACTTTTAAATACTATAATTTAAGCAGCTTCTTTACATGCCATCAGATAAATTATGGCACAGTGTTATGTCTGTCAACAAAACGCAACTTCACATTTGGACGGCGCGCTGTGTGGGCATCGCCGACACAGCAACTGACATGAATTCTCTATTAGCAGACAATGATTCGGAATAAATCCTTCGCAAATCTAACATTCTCGATTTTTCATAGTTCCACTTTTCATTGTTGCATCTGTTTGATTGTACAATTGCTAATGATGTTCAATGAATCAACTTCAATTCATCTGCTGTCTGAAATCCCGGTTCAGTTGGTATTTTCTTCCGCGCATGATGCCGTGTAAATAAAAGATACGGTCGACATTCAAAGTGGTTTAGGTTAATTTATTATTTTTCTTTATTAAGGTCATTTGCAGAAAGTGTTTCGCTAGGGTGAGAAAAAAAAATATAACAAAAAGAAAACTTTCTTTTCCAACGCTAATACTGTATATATTTCAATTTGTGATTGATGCTATAAATAAAAAAAGAATGATAATAAAGCATTTTAGCCCGTGGCTTCGGCACGGCACTCGTTTTTGTGGGTTTTTTAAAATGTTGTTAGTGTTGTTTTGGGGTTGTTTTTTGTGTGTGTACCACACTAAAAAACATACCAGGTATTAGGCCTAACGTAGGAAAAGAAATTATCCTCTATTTATTACTATTCTTACTGTCAAATGACGCAAAAGTGATCAAATTGCTATTAAGATTTTGTTTTGTATAACTTACCGCTCGTTTTCCTCGAGATAAAGCAGCCACTTCAAAATGATTATAAAATCTGAGACAGATGAAAAACGTGGTTTAAATAATTCGTAATCGCCTGCCTTAAAATACTGTAGGAATTTGCTAATGTATTTCATGGCCCTCGTTTGAATAGATATCAACGATCACGTATATCGACCAAAATTTGTATATTCCTGCCCACAATCATGTATTTTGTATTAAACCGTACATTACACGAGCGCTCTGTGGCAAACTCGGGGAGGGGGGGGGGTCTCTATTATACCCAGAGGCGTAGCTATGATATTTTGCGCCCGGGGACGAACTATAAAATTGGCGCCCCAGCCCCCTCCCCGTTTAATCACATTTTTGAATATTACCCTTGTTTACTTATTATAATGTAACGTTGTAAGCCTCATTTTGGCGCCCCTGTACCTTGGCGCCCGGGGACATATGTACTCCCCTTCCCCCCCCAACCCCCCCACCCCCAGCTACGCCTCTGATTATACCTGCTGTATCAGTTGAGAAATATATTGAACAGATCAGGCCCCAATACTCTCGCTCTGAAAAACATTAAAATAATTATATGCAGAATATCGGTAGGTCTCCCTCTTGCCGAAAATGTCAGCACCGTATATATTTTGCAAGTAATGTAATGGGTATAATAACACACACACACACACACACACACACACACACACACACACACACACACACACATCTTTTTGGGAGTGGGGTGGGGGCAACGGACAGATGCCCCCATTTCCCAAAAAAAATAAAAAGTATTTTATATTTGTGTATTTCCCCCTCAGATGTGTTCTACGTTTTATTAAAACAAAATTTTATGTAAAAAATTTAGTTTTTAGAATTTTTGATGGGGTATTTATGTTTCCATAGTGTTATCTAAAGGGTTGTTCGTCCGAGTCTGGTTTCCTTCACCTTGCTCGAAGTTCCTTCCCTTGAAATGTTTTGTAACCTTTGCTATATGTCGCCTAGGTCTCAGTGTTTGCTATATGTAATGGTGTTATATTGTGTGTATGCTATATTTTCTTTATGTTTGAGACAGCAAGTATAGATCAAATATCTTTCCCAGTTGTATTTCTTCCTTTATGATGTTATATTGTATCTTTTAATTTGTTTTATGGTTTTCTAATTTTGACGATGGAATGGTGTACTATTTAGATTTTGTTTAAAAAAAAATAATTTCCTATTTTATTATTCGAGTGATAATATGTGTCGTTCCTCATAATAGTCTTTAAAGATGTTGATAGGTAGGTTACGCTCGATCCAAGGTTCACGCTTCTTTATTCTCTATGTGTTTTTCCTGGGTCGCGTTAGGCCTCCTTTATTTAGTTTATCTGATTATGCTTTATTGAAAGATCCAAACGTATTTATGAGACCACATTATTCTATAGTGGTCAACCATGCAGTGCGGGAGAAGTTAGTAGGGTTTTAAACTAAGTGTTATACAGTATGTATTTGTGTCTTTATTTTGTCTGTTTATGTTCTACATTGGGTGTTTTCAAAGACTCATGATGGGCCTGTGCACTTCACTGAGCCCTGTGACTTAGCCCCATGATGTCATCGCCATTTACTTCCCCCTTATATTTTCCCTGTATCCCTTCCTATATATGTCTTTAGAATTTTCTTTCAGAGAAAGAAGAAAAAAAATTAAATTACAAAATTCTTTTATTTTTTTTATTTTTTCCTTTCTTCCCTTTTCTCTTTTAAAAAAAAAAGTTATGTGGGTTTCTTTGAAATATTTGAAATAGAATTTGAAATTTTCTTTGAAATATGGCTGTTGTGGGGTGCGAGGAGGGGGTATGGGTATGGCATCAGCTCGCAATTGCGCTACGCGACCCTTCGGTCTGTAATACCTATTCCTCCCTCCCCCTCTCTCCCCCAATTCCAACATCAATTGCGTTATATCAACCTGACGGTAAGTATCTATTCGTCGTAAGACGTATTGAGTTCTTGTTGTGGTTAATATTCTTATTTTTACCACGTATCTTATTTAAAAATCTTTATCACCTGTCCACAGGATATCATCGTAGTTACTATATAGTCTATACATTTTAGAACGATTTTGTTTTCGTAGTCTAAATCTATGAATAAAATGTTATTTTTGTTATACTTATATTTTTTGCAAATTTTCATTATTAACTTTATCCTATTATGTTTAGTTTTATCACATTGGACAATCGTATGTAGTTTGGTGAAGTTCGCTGTTTTACATAAAGGGCATTTCGGCATTATCCTCAGCATACGATGTTTGATTGTTTCTTCGCCTGTTAGCCAGGTGTTGTGCAGGTATTTAAAAATTATACTTTGTGTTTTGACAGATCTTATTTTCCCCAATTTTTCCAATTTTTTGTCCAATTTACCCTCTCAGTTGTCCTGCTCTACTCTACATTTTATATTTTTGGTTATCTCCTCCCTAATCCAAGCGTGACTTTTACTTATTAAATTTTGCATAAATGTTTTGTGTCTATATATTTTAAAATTAGTTCTCATATGTTTGCGTGGCACTTCGATTTTTTTATATTAATTTGTTATTTTTGTATATCTCTGGTCGGTTTCTCAAGGTGAAGCCGAACCAGTAGATGTACGGTGCTTCTCACGCTGTAGCCGGGTCTGAGTGCATTTTTTTTTTAATCTATTGATTATGTTAGTTAATTATAGTAGTAGAGGGCTCGGCAACCCCAAGCCCCCTCTACTTTTGGCCCTATATAATGTCTCTTTTTTTACATGATGCATTTTATGATTCCATATATAATCTATTATTTCGTTGTCTGTTTTGTTTAAAATTGTATTATCCATATCTATGGATTTAATTATGTAGTTAATATTTGAGTATAAATAAGTCTTGGCCACTTGGGCCCGCTCCATGATAGGTAATGGCGCCATGGCCAGATTTTCACATTTTCTCTTATTTTATTGATAATATGTTCATAATTTTCTACAGCTTCTTTTTTTATTACCAAAGTAAACCCCTAGAGCCTTTACAGTGTCTCTCAGTAAGTGTGTGTGTGTGTGTGGGGGGGGGGCGATAATCCAGGGTGGTTGCCCCTCCAGTTAACTATTTTTAAGATTTCGTGCTTGTTGTGGTTTATTTTGGAACCCGACGCTTATAGCATTTCCCCTCTCTTATAAAGATGTTGCAATCATATGCATGTTAGAGCATTTTTTTATTCTTTTTTAGGTTTGGTATTTGTATGCCTTGTATAATCAGGGGCGGATTAAGGCTCACTGGTGCCCTAAGCACTGACAAATCTTGGTGCCCCCCTCTTTTCCACGTACACCTGAGAAGATAACCCTAGGGTGTACCATGATCAAGAAACAGAACATCATGATCAATTTGCACTAGTTGTATCAGTTTTTTTTACAAATCTTCATTCTTTTTTCTTTCTTTCTTTTCACCCTTTTCTCAACTTTGTGGTGCCCCCTTTGGCCCTGGTGTCCTATGCACGTGCTTAGTCTGCTTAATGGTTAATACGCCCCTGCTTGTATATTTGGGTTGTTTCTTATCGTGTGACGTAGGATTTATATTGCCATTACGTATTCTAGCATTGATAGTGGACATCCTTGTATCACTGATCGTTGTATTTCAAATTCTTTCGTGCATTTCCCGTTTAATTATCCCAGTGTGTAGGATTTTGGTCCATTTTGGAAATTAGGTCTGAAACCAAATTTTTTAAAAACATTCTTTATACAGTTTTGTTCAAATCAGTCGAAAGCTTTCTCCTGGTCGAAGAGTACCATAGCACTCATCATACCAGTTTCATTTATGTAGTTAATTGTAGTTTTAATGTTTAAAATATTGTTTTGTATATCCCTCCCCCACAAGTTTGATTTACATTAATTATCTTGTTTATCCTACCCTTTACTGTATTTGTTAAAATCCTACTTAAAATCTTATAGTCCGTGTTTAAAAGTGATATAGGCCTCCAGTTTTTAATCTCGTCTCTATTCCCTTTCCCTTTGTATATAATTGTGATAACTCCCTCCCTCATAGATTTAGTCATTTTATTTTTACTTAAAACTATATTATTATACAAAGCGTTTAAGATCGGCGTCAGTTCACCGTGGAACTTTTGGTAGAATTCCACGATGAGTCCATCTTTCCCTGGTGACTTTTGTGAGTGTTGATATACTTTTTGTGATTTCTTCATCTGAGATGACATCATCACATTGGTCTCTATGTACTGCTGATGTCATCTCACAGTCAACATTTTTTAAGTAGCCGTCGATTGTGCTGAAGTATATGTTCTGTGTGGTGTGTGGTGTATAGTTCTTTATAATATTTGGAAATATTATTTAGGATATCTTCTTTTACAGTATGGGTTACATTGTTTATTTTGATATTGTTTAAAATTGTATCACCCCCTTTTCTAAATTCTTCTCGCTTATATACGTTTTTTGCCTCGTTGTAGATCTCTGTAAATTTTCCCGCCCTTATTATTCTCCCCTGATTTTCGCCTTCTTCAACGATTTTAATTTTGTCTGTCAATCGTTTTTTTTTTCTTTCTCCATCGTCGTTTGTTGTTTTGCTTAGTTCTAATTTGAGTTCGTTTTTGTCTTTTTTTTCTGGGGTTTTTCCGCCCTCTATTTGAGTACTGAATATTTATTCCTTTTATTTTGTTTTTTAAAACATCCCAATCAATTATTATATTAATATTTTCTTCATTTTTGCCGGTTTCAATTTCTTTTTTTAATTATTATTTCGACATATTCTTTGTCATTTAAAATCTTATTATTTAGTTTCCATAGTCCTGGCCCACATTTTTCTATTTTTTTCATTTTTAGGTCAATAGTGAGCATGAAATGGTCTGATAGCTTTTGGTTGGTTATTGCAGTATTAATATATATTAATGGATCATAAAAATTTCTGTAAAATTTATCAATCCTGCTAGACTGGTTTAATTTATAGTTACCCAGTTGAAATCTCCCCCTATGATTAGATTTTCCATCGAATATTGTTGTAGGTAGGTATATAAGTTTTCTTTAAAATTAGTTTCTTATTTCTATTAGCTGGCATGTACACATTTATAATATGCCAATTAAACATTTTAACACGTAGCAACCGTCCCTTAAAAAATTCCCCCCTCCTCAAACCTTTCCCAGCTTTTTAAAAATATTATTGTTGCAACCAACTCTAATATCATTATTTGCAAAATTGTTGCATATCTTTATTGCGTTAAGTTTGTCTTCTACTAAAATTTTGAACTCTGGCTTAATTCTATAGTGTGTTTCTTGTATCATTATTACATCAAAGTTTGTTTCTTTGGCTACTTTGTCTGCTTTCGCTTTGTCTATCCCATTGCTGTTGATAGTAGCGATCCGGAAATTTGTTTCTTCCATTTTTGCTTTACTCCCAGGTGCCGCTTCACTTTTATATTGAATTTAATTGTATATATTTCAGTTAAAGTTATTATATTCCTTTTTTTTTTGTACACACACACCAGCACGCTCGACAAAGAGCGCTTGAGTAATATACAGTTTGATACATCCTACATGGTAGTGGGCAGGAATACATATATAGGTCGTTATCCTTCTCGACCGAAGTAGTAACATTGTTCCAATGCTAACACTCGACGTCCTCGATTTGTGCTTCATCGTATTTGCAGTCTATACACTTAAAGTTACAATGGAAAAGTGTACATGAACATATTTATACCATAGACAGAGCCTTGAAGTACTACTTTTTTCGGTCTAAAACTGTCAAAAAAAAAAAAACCAAAAAAAACCAGCATGTAATAGTTCATTTCAATACAGTTGCACAGAGCATTTGACGTTCATTTTGATGTCAATATATATTGATATCGATTAAGTGCGATTTGTTTTCAAAGCTGCTTTATTGCTGGTAGTGCTTCTGCTTTCAAGTTCGATATATAATATACCCATGGAGCAGTAGTAATACAGAAATCAGAACAACAACCATAATCATCATCATCGGGAGTATTATTATCGTATATGTTGGTCACATCGATGATCATTAATAAAAAGCGGTTGAAATATGAACAATATTCCATCTCTTCAAATAGCAAATAACCAAGCAAAGTGTGTGTGTGTATGTGTGTGTGTGTGTGTGTGTAATTTGTAACGTAGCTTTAAAAAAAAATGCAATCATATCGCTACCATGTCTGCATTGTGACAGTTTATAATGATGTCTAGCAATGTGGCATCATGCCACAAACATACAGCATTTTGTCCCACCCAATCACATTATCCTCACACCAGTATCTTAATGATGGGCGCCAAAAGAGGCAGCTGCTAGTACCATTTTTATGTCTTTAGTATGATTCGGCAGGGGTTTGAATCCGCGACCTCTCGCATCCAAGGCGGACGCTCTGTACAGACACTGCACCACCTGAGCGATCGCTTAGCAAAGAATGTACGATGCTGTTTCCTGTTGTTCATAAAAACTCGACCTGGAGACCTACCTGACGGAAAATGAAAGCGCATTATAACGTTATAATATACGAATCCGGAATTTTTTTGATTATTATAATTTTCAAGAAAGTTAGTGCCTTTTAGCATTTGACAAAGTGTGCTTGCAGTTGCATACTAAGGGGAGAGGGAGTTTACAACATACTTCGATGCTGACTACTGATTTGAAGCATAAAATTAAAACTAAACAACAGCATAACATGTTTATATATCTTATTAAATACGTCTTCATTTGTCTTTCCGTGCGCCAAAATACCTTCCTACACGAACATGTTCCATATAGGTAAATAAGTTGTACCAATCGTAAACAACCACCGATTTCGACATATATGATATCAATTTATAGGTTTCTCATCAGTTTAAATCGATCTGTGCAACAAAAAAAACAAAAAAAAAATAATTAAAAAAATGTGTGAAAATGAATAATAAAAAAGTTGCTATTTGTGACTCATTGTCGCTTGCGACTTTACCGATCTTCGTATCCTTGATGCTTCCATCCTTCCCGTTTAGGGATGGTAGCACCTACTTGGATGCTAATACTATAGATTTGAAGCATATAATTAAAGCTGTACAACAGTAAATAATATGTTTATGTATCTTCTTATTAAGTACGTCTTCATAATGTATGTTCGTGCGCCCAATGCCTTCCTCTACGAACGGTTTCGATATACACGAATAAGTCATACCAATAGTAAATAAACACCGATTTTGACAAATTTCATATTAATATATAGGTTTCTCATCTGTCTAACTCGATCTGTGCCAACAGACATGTGTGAACATGCAGAATACAAAAAAGTGTACTTTTTACTGAATATTGGGTTCGACTTTACTGATCTTCATATCCTTGCTACGTTCATATACCGTTCCCGTTCTGCGATGGTAGCACATACTTCCATGCTAATACTATAGATCTGAAGCATAGAATTAAAGCTGTACATAATTATAAAATATGTGTATGTATCTTATTAAGCACGTCTTTATCTGTCTTTCCGTGTGCCTACATCTGACCTATACGAAAGTTTTCCATATGGGCGAATAAGTCATACCAATCGCAAAGAACGATTTTGACACGTTTGATATCAGTTGATAAATTTTTATCAGTCTAAATAGATCTGTGCCAATATAAATGGGTGAAAATGCAAAATAGAAAAGTTGGTATTTTTCACTCAGTATCGCTTGCAACGTTACCGATCATCGTATCCTTGCTACGTCCATCTGCCATTCCCGTTTTGCGATCGTATCACATTTTTTCGATGCTAATTCTATAAACCTGACACATATAATAAAAGCTGTTCAACGGTAAATAATGTGTATGCGTCTTATGAAGTACGTCTTCATTTGTACGTCCTTGCGTTTAGTGCCTTCCTAACCGAATATTTTCCATATAGGCGAATAAGTCATACCAATCGCAAACAACCAACGATGTTGACAAGTTTGATATCAATTGATACGTTTCTCATGATTCTAAGTCGATCTCTGCCAATAGACATGTGTGAAAATGCAAAATAAAAAAGATTGTTCTTTTTACTGAATATCGGGTGCGACATTACCGATCTTCATATCCTTGGTACGTGAAACTAACATTGCCGTTTTGCGATTGTACCACATATTTCGATGCTAATACTATAAATTTGAAGAATATAATTAAAGCTGTACAACAGTAAATAATATGTGTGTGTATCTTATTAAGTACGTCTTCATTTGTCTGTCTTTTCTCCTAATATCTTCTATACGATCGTTTAACAAACAGGTGAATAAGTCATTACAATAGTAATAAACACCGATTTAGCAAAATTTGATATCAATTGTTAGGTTTCTCGTCAGTCTAAATCGATCTGTGCCAACAGAAATGTGTGAAAATGAAAATAAAATAGTTTGTATTTTTGACTCGATATCGGTTGCGACTTTAACAATCTTCATATCCTTGATACGTGCCTCTACCATTGCAGTTTGCCACGGTACCATATATTTCAATTTTAATATTATAGATCTCAAACATATAAGGAAAGCTATACAACAATATATAATATGTGTATGCATCTTATAAAGTACATCTTTGTGTGTCTGTATGTCCGCTCAATGTCTTCCTCAATGAGCGTTTTCCATATAGGCAAATAAGTTATAACATTAGTAATTTTTTAAAAACGCGATTTAGACGAATTTGATATCAATTGATAGGTTTCTCATCAGTCTAAATTGATCTGTGAAATATATAAATGTGTGAAAATGCAAGTAAAAAAGTTGATATTTTTTACTTGGTGTCGCTTGCGATATTACGGATCATCAACGGATCATCATATTCTATATTCTACCTATGTGCCTCTACACTTGCCGCTTTGAGATGGTACCATATAATTCGATGATAATCATTTGAATGTTAGTGCTCCTAGATCTTTACAACACGAACGTTTATCTTAGAGTCGAATAAGTCATACCAATCGTAAGCACACACAGATTTTGACAAATCTGGTATTATTTGGTAGGTTTCTCATCAGTCTAAATTGATCTATGCCTACAGAAATGTGTGAAAATGCAACCTAGAAAAGTTTATATATTTTACCCAGTATCCTTTGCGACTTTACCATTACCAATCTTCATATCCTTGTTACGTGCTTCTAGTATTGCTGTTTTGCGATGGTATCACATACCTCGATGCTGATACTAGTGATATGAAGCATATACTTAAGCAATAAAACAGTAAAAATTATGTGTATGTATCTTATTAAGTACATCTTCATTTCTCTGTCCGTGCGCCTACATCCTTGCAACATGATCGTTTTCTATAAGGCTAAATATGTCATGTTAATCGTAAAAAAAGCTACAAAGATTTGGACCTATTTGATATCCAGTTATTGGTTTCTCATTAGTCTAAAACGACCCGTGTCAATATAAATGTGTGAAAATGCTACCTTGAAAGTTGCCTTTTTTGTCTCGGTATTGCTTGCGACTTACCGATCTTCATATCTTTGCTACCCGCTTCTACCCTTGCCGTTTTTTGATGGTTTGTATATAACCAAATAAGTCATGCCAATTGTAAAGAACCACCGATGTTAACACATTTGATATCAGTTTATAGGTTTCTCATCCTCCAAATCTTTCTGTTTTTAAGAAACGTTTTTCTAATTCAACTAACGGGTCATCACGCTAAAATTACGCTACTGACAAATGTCACCTTAATATCCTACATACTAAACTTAGACAAGCAGGTAGTCTCCTGAAATCCGACCTTTACATGGTGAATTTAGTTAACTCTTTCACGTGTGCATGTGCTTATGATAATGAAGAAGTTGAACACTTTGTCTATTGCCCCTTACCTAATGCCAAAGATCCCAGCTATTTCGCTCTACCTTTCAATACACTTCTTGGTTAAGTCTAGATTTATCATTGAAAAGTGACGTGACTACTCACCTACAATAAGATGTCTTTCTGCTTGTGTGATGACACGTTAGTTAAATTAGAGAAACGTTTCTTAAAAATAGAAAGATTTGGAGGATTTCGGATATCATCAGGCAGAGAGTTCTAAAGACGAATCGTATATGGTAAAGGGTCGTATGAAAATATAAAGTTTGGTTGAGATTGGTGTGATACTTTGAGAGTAACGTAGACGATAATTAGATGCCTCATATCTCCTTTGTGGAAGAAGTTCGTTTAAATAGTTAGGTACTTGAGTATTTATAATCGAATACATAATGCATAATCTCTTCCTTTTCATTCGTTGTGCAAACCAAGCAGTTTCCGCATAAAGAGACTATCTAGAAGAATTAATGGGTATAGATCTGGAACGATCCGTGCATCTTCCATCTGATTTTCCCCCCTTTATTCTGATCTTTCCGAATCTTCAATAGAACAATTATCCCAGACTCCAGAAGTATATTCTAAGGTTGGACTTATGAATAGTGTATATAATTTAGCTGAAGTCAACAATTAGTCTGCATTTAGACGGTAGTGTTTTATCTCCTTTCTTATACATCGGTATGTCATACGCTAGCTTGCACTGTGTTAGGAACACGCTGGCTGGGAGTGATTTATTTAAATGTATTTGCAATGGAACATACATTTCTTCAACTATACTTGTACAAGTTTATTACTTATTGGATTGGTTCCAGCGGTTTTGTTTAGGTCAAGACTAGTTACTACATCTATAATTTCTTGTTTATATATAATGATGGCAGAAATAAAAGTTTCATTTCTAACTTCAAAATGCGGTAACTGTTTATCATAATTTTTTAAACGTGTAACATATCAAACTTCCGAGTTCAACAGGTCGCACTTCTCCTGATCACTTGTTGCAAATTTAGATGATCATTTCGTACGTTTCAGTGGAGGTAATAGGTTCCATGTCTTTGTAGAATGTACTTGTTATCTCATTATTTTCCAATAAGGTCGAGGATTTGATCCGATGGCAGGGGTTGAACCTGCATCCTTTCGGTCGCAGGTCTGAGACGCTAACCACTGAGCCAATGTTGCTCCTCTTAAGATTAATATACCCAAATGATATTTTCCAGTATCATACGTAACTATATGATACGTTTAATAACACCCAATAACTCAGCAAATGCCGGCATGACGACATATGAATTGAAGGTGTAATGACGAATGTAATTTAAAGTCAATTATGTAACCTATTTTTATGCTTTTTATTGAATATCATTTCTGTCATGTGATACACATAACATAATCTTACATTTAAGATTATTTAAAATGAAATTTATGAAATTCGTTAAATAGTTTCAATCTTTTGCGACTCTCGTGAAAAGATCCTTCATTGCTGTTCATGTAATTTTACATGTCATTATATTTCTTTATTGATTTGCACTTTGGTTACAAAAGAGACAACTTTTGCAATTTAAAACTTATTTCATCTATACTACACTAGTATAGCTCATGAAATGAAGGCAGTTTACTTGGCCTCTAATTCATCTATAGGGAATGATACCTGCGGGAGACTGCTCTATCTGACCAGTGTGTAACTATGGAAACGGTAATTTAGTGACCTCTTCTCCAGCCTCGAGCTTTAGGTTAAGACTGAAATTCGCTGTCTTATGTAATGTTCTGTATCTGTAGTTTAAAGCTGGGAGAATTATACAAAGAGAATAGCAAGTAAACCCTTCTGTAAATGGAGCAAACTCGCACTTTTACATTGTAAAACTAATTTATCTTACAATCATTTATGAATAATTAAAAATTACTGAGTAGTAACTAAGAATATATAAATTCTTTAGATGGAGACCCAAATTTCATTTTTTAAATTATCGTATTTTTTATGTTTACTTTCCAGATACATTTTTAAAAAAATTCTCAAGAAAATATGAAATCTAACAAAAGATGAACGAAAGTCTTATTATTTTGATTTTTTGTAAAGAGCAAAGAAAGAAAACTATTAATGACATAAGCTTTCATCATGACATATACACACTAGCCTCCACAGAAGTACTTTTATGACAGTACGGTTAAAATAGAAATAAATATGCATATACAGTTGTAAACTTTCCCGATTTATGACTAAACATTTATACTGTGATAGGGTATTCTTAGTAAGTAAAATGTGTATTATACAATGAATGAATAGGAGGTATTCGATGAATGGACTGCACGCATTTCAGGTGCAGTGGCTACTCAAGATTATTTACTGATGCACAAACTAGTCATAGTTGTCATACTGGTTGTCATTCCAGGGATACTGACAGTCAGTGATTTCCACCTTGTAAAATCTTTCCTCTAGGGCGGACAATAATAATAGTTTCTGAAGCTGATTTTATTAGCAATGGTTTGCAAAATAACAACAAATATCCTTGTGTTTTATCAACTCATTATGGTTCCGCTGCTTTGGTAGAACAAAAAGGAATGTTCTTTATTGTTTTATGAATTTTATGCCCTGTGACAATGGCCAACATTTTGTAGGTCACGATCACTTTGGCATAAACTTATTTTATGCATGGCAGTTGGAAACTACGAAAATCTTCTTAGAGGCGAGCTGTATAATCGGCAGTTACATTGTTATTCTGAAAGAGTTCTGATAACTAAATAAATAAGTAAATAAATAAAAACACCATCTTTTATCATTAAAAGTTGCCAAGTGTTGTTTATACATTGTACGTGGCGTAATTCGTAAGTTTACTCGGCATATTTTCAACTCGGTAACGCCTGGTAACGGTCATACTTTTACCTAAATATGTGGGTCCTTTGAGAGCATCGTAAATGTATGGAGGAAAAGAAATAATTGTATTTTATGCTCATCTCAAAAGATTTGTTTGTATTTCTGCGAAATAGTCATGCCTAACCAGATAATAGCACAGACCCCCCCCCCATTGTAACTACAAAGCCTTGAGCAAGTGCGAAGTTACCAGTTAATTTTATTGTTTGTTTCTATTTTTCAAGTTGTCTTCGTGTGTGCGCGCGTAAATTGAAAGCTTGTTATTACTAATCAATATCGTCAATCATATTTGCTCCATTATTCCATGCAGATAAGAAAGGAACTAATTTTGTGTTGAATTTGTGCCCCCCCCCCCCCCCCCCACACACACATCCCACCCCGCCCCGGCACGGTACAATAAACAAACACTTGATTGAAAATAAAATAAAAGAAACTAACCTTGCATTGTTATAATGTATTCCTTCTTTTTTCATCATGCGAAATTTACAGAACAAAATATATCAACGAACTCCGTAAATGTAGCGGATGCCGGCATGCGTATGCATCCTTACTGTGTGTGTATCGCTAATGTCAGATAAAAAAATATCGCAAAAGAGACGAAAATATCACCAGATTGCTTGAAGGCGCCTGCCATTCACGCATGATAAGTTTCAAGGTGCAAACGGACCAAGATTATATTGTATCCAGGTTAACTATACGACGATATCTCGCAAATAAAAAAAGAAATCATTATTTTAAAGAACATACAATGTGAGTGCAAATGATAATCTTTCGCTAGTATGAGTTACGAAAGTATCGGGGGGGCACCAGACAGATGACCCCCCCCCCACAAAAAATAAAGTGTTTTCATGTACTCTTGTATACCCCAAGATGTGTGTGCTTGTTTAAAGTTTAAAAAAGGAATTTTGATCAAACTTTTAGTTTATAATTAGTCCTAGTGTTTTCTAAAGGGTAGTAGTCTGAAACATGGGTCTTATTCCCATTTTCAGATTTCATATCCTTGATTTTTAGTGATCTTTGTCAAGAATTTTCTATGTTCCGTGTATGCTATGTGTATCAATGCTATGGTGTGTGTATGCTATATAGTCTGTGTGTAGGGACAGCAATACTATGTCAAATTTGTCTCTGTTGTCTTAATATATATTTTTCTATGGACTTTTCAAATTTATTTGTTTGTCCTGGTATAAATTTAGTTGCTTTTGAATTAATTTGCAATTTAGAATTCCGGCGAGATGAACGGTATACTACCATTTGAAATTAAAATAAAACCTTTTGTTTTATGTGATTGACTATGGTGTGGCGTTTCTCACATTAAAGTCTATTTTCAAAATGAGGTAGGCTGTATTCGAGTCAGGGTCCGCACTTTCTTTCTTTATTTATTTGTGTTTCTCCCGATTCGAGTTAGGCCTCCTCTCTAGCATTTAATTTATAATGTAAAAGAAGTAAATATCCAACCCAAAACCCCTTAGGAAGCTTTATACATTTACTGGTTTGGTTTTAGCATGAAAAACATAAGTGACATCTACAGAAATAATAAACTGGTAAAAAGACTAGAAACAACAAGGACCTTTAGAAGTATAAAGGAACTTTTATGTAAATATAGGGAAAATGAGGAACTTTGGGGAATTGAAACTAAGGAAACATATAATTGGATAAGGGAAAATTTAACCTCTAAAATTAAAAATAAAGTAGAGGAGGAAATATCTCGGTTAATTGGGACAGACCTCTGAGGTACGTGACCAACATCGGCTCTCCAAAATACAAAGCTTGATATTCAAATATCTACACGACATATGCATACATGTAAAATATCTCATGTGCAAATGTGCGAACTTCACAAAATATCATGCGATGGCACAGTGCGAGTTTAGGAAACAAGACAGGATACAATTAATTATGGAGATATCCAAGAAATAAAAATACAGAAGAAACCAAGTTTTATATCAAGACGGCAACTTTAACAAAACTTTAATAGGAAAAATAACAGATAACATAACTAAAACCATGATGGCGTGTGACCAAGTCATAAACATAAAAAAATGAATAGGCAAATTTTTTTGTAATCCTTTCAAATTAATTAGAAAAAAGAACTTCTAGGAAGATTTGTGAATGGGAGGGACGGGGCTGCAAAGGGTGAAAAGAAGGGGAGGGAGATGGGGCAATGGATAATCTCCCCTTAAAGGGGACCATCACAAAGTGAACCCTTGCCCTCATACCCCCACCCCGGATTGGAATCTGCTGTAGCCGCCACCCTTTTAATTTCTTATAAATTTTCCTAAACAGCTTCAGTTTCTTTTTATTATCCATTACAATTAAAATTAAATAATTAAATAGACTTTAATTATATTACGTAAACTATCACAAATCCTAATTATCGGGACAGAGAAACTATATGGGAAAAGTACGAGATAATGACGTCATGGGGCTATGAAAGAGTCGGGAAAAACACCTCATATAGGAAACTTTACATACATACACGAAAACAAAGGATCTAATAAGTCTCTCTTCTAATTCTATTTGCTCAAAATGTGCAGCTCTCGCACAGCACGGTAAATCCCCACTGTGTGTGTGTATGTGTGTGTGTGTGTGTGTGTGTGGGAAGAACAACCATTTTTAGAGATTTTGGCAGAAATCCAATAAATAATTTGAGACGGCCTAACTCTAGGTGGGAGAAATACAAGCAAATAAAAAAGTGTATGGACTCCAACTCGAGTACAGCGGATTTCAATTTACAAATCCAATATGTGAATAATGACACAATATATTTGCACACAGAACACATTAAGTTTTTTTTTTCTTAATTAAATTATAATACACCGTTACTTAGCCAAAATTCAAAAATATATTAAATAAATAAAAATAAACCTTTTCTTGATCCGATTATAAGGTCCTAAGATTACTGGGGAGATTTGGGAAAAAATAAAGGCTATCCCAACATGGAAGCAAAATATAGCATACACAAACTATAGCATATATATGTATAGCACACACGGGATATAGGCGACCTCTAGCCAAGGTCAACCAAGAGTATAGGGAAGGGATTTCAAGTCAGGTGATGGAAAGATGGAAACCTATTCGGAAAAACAACCCTATAGATAAAACTAGGTTTTAAAAGAAATACCCCGTTAAAAAGGAGAATTAAATTTTTTTGACCTAAATTCTTTTGCATAATATAAAACATACAACACATGGGGGGGGATAAATACACATAAAACACTATAATTTTTTGGAAAAGTGGGGTGGGGGGTCTGTCTGGTGCCGGCCCCCCCCCCCAGTACTTCGTCTTGTGGGGATAAATGTACGTCATTTCCTGCTGGCGTCCTCTATAGGTGGAAAATCGTATCTAAGTAACAGTGATGTATACTTTTATTTCGAGAAATTAAATTATTTTTTCTGTACACTTTATAGGTTTTTTTTGGTTCTTTTTGTTCAAGTATAACTACTTTTAATCATGTTATTCAAATCTGATGTATAAAGAAAAATGTTGGTGCATGGCCGGTAACTTTTATACGTCATGGCAACGGAAAATAAATTCCGCGCATGCGCATTTTGTGTGGGAGCACAAAAAAAACCCCACACAAAAACAAGCAATCTACTAAAACAAGCCATTACGTGAGAACTTGGCCTGAAAAGAGCAAATATAGGTACTATAAAATATTGCTAGTCTCGGATTTGACAATCCTTAGTTTTTTATGCTGATGAAACATTTTTCAGTAGAATTTTTCTTCCTACAGTTTAAATGCCTAATTTTACTGTTTATAATCATACATGTTCAAATGTACTGGTCACATATAACAATATCGTCGAAATATTAACTGATACCATGCTGGATTTATATAGAATGTCTAAATAATCATAAAACTAAAGGTGTAATTGATTATAACCAATATATATTTTTTGCAATAACAAGATAATGAGATCCGAAGATTGACCAAACAGTACTTAGAGAAATTCAATATCGATTAGTTCATCCTCAACCTCCAACTGATATACTTTATTGCAAGGGGTAAATGGTACCGTATTGAAAGACGTGTTAGGATAAAAGATACCGTTGTTAAAGAATATCCTGACCGACTGAGATCTTAACATCGTACATCATAGCTGAAAACAGTGCAAGCCAGTATACATATTTGCATTATGCTCACGCAAGAAATATTGTATCAACCAAATGGGTTTCTTGACCGAGCGATGTCAAGCCCTTGCGCGAATCCCGCTACGAGTCATAGGTTTCCCCGATTCAAAGGAATCCTGTACAACTACTTCTGCAAACTGGAAAGTCCAACGCGTCCAATCTATCAGTAATGTTACTCTAATTAATACATGACCACAAATCCCAACTTCCCAATTGTATGTCAATGTCACAACTGCAAAGCTTCTCTTCGTTAACTTTCCGTAACTTACCGCCAGTATTTCACGCCGTGAAACTATACAACTCAACAACCTAATACAGGGAACCGTTTTTACTACGCCACCTTAGGCCTTTTAAATCATGACTTTTAGCTTCATTTCGCCTGTAACTTTGTAACATATTTATCACCACAGCAACAATAAATGGCGCCCGCCGACGGCGGAACAGTCCTTTTCTGTTGATTCCATTGTATAATTTACCAATCTCCAGTCATAAATACTGCACCTGGAGTCACACGATCAATTCACGCAATTAGATTTGAATAGGGACTACTGAGTGACAGGGATACTCATGCGGCTCTTACCTGAATTCACCAAAAGTAAACCATGTCATCTTGAAACTCACTTACACTTCACTCCGTAACGTTTGCCCCTAGTAACTGGCTAATTATTTTGGTCTAAAGACTATAATCCCAGCACCGACTTCCCATATTCAAGCAAGTATATAAGGAATCCTTAAAATGGAGAGCGGTAAACAAATGCGCATACTCCAAAATATATTACAATATTATACATACCTTGGAATTTTATTAACTATTTTTGTTTACATATTTTCAATGTACTCGTGGATGGGTAATGTGATTTTGCGTTCTGCCTTGCTTATAAAATGTATTGTCTTTGGTCAACAAAAGTTGATTTAGAGAGGATAAGAAAAGAAGTTTTGTTAAACGATGATGGAATTAAATAAACACTGGGGACAATATCGTACGTTGCACATAAATCGCAGAGATTAATTGAGATTTTGCTTAACGGTCAATCAGTCCGCACTCGAAGTAGGGAAATAAGCGAATAGTGCAAAAGCCGACCATTGTCTGATAATCGACGTACATCTGCCACAGCCATATATTGTAAAAATCCCATTACTACAGGTAAAAAAGAATTAACTACAACTGCTTCTTTGGAGCGTCATGTGTGACCAGTGTATATTAGTACTGTGTTAGAAAAATATTGCGACAAACCAAAGTAAAGAAAACAGTCACTTTTATCAATCAGTCCATATCGTTTTACAAATTATACTGAATAACTGACTTCAGTAGAACTCAGAAGAATGTATTCCTGTAAGCACATCACGATTGCGGTGTTTGTACATTTATATAAAGTGGGATCATTTTACAAGCAAAGTATACATTTAAAAATTAACACTACAAATGAGACAACGCTTAAGTACATACGGATTATAATCGTGAGATGGCAAAGAATGGTTCATATGTTGAGAGGTAACCAATACACCAACAAAATAAGAGTTTGTAAGAACATCTTATTTCCTTCTTAGATATACTTAGCCATAATGCAAATTGTTTCCTAATATGAAACATGTAAACATATTCCGACCATGCTGGAAACAAAAATAGTAAATTTAATTTAGTTCAGCGTAAACTGTAAGTTAGTTCTTTCCTTTTGGCATGGTGTCTGAATAAAAAAGTATATTTCTCAAATTTGCTAACCACTACACTGTCATTATGTAATTAGATACCTAATTGATGTACCTTGGTTGTATACATATATCTATAAATATATATAGTTTTGTGGACATGTACGGTTGAATAATACCATCCCGTGTTTGTGTAGGGAAATGCGTACATCACAATCGCACTCGTAAATTTGAATCAATACCATCTCATGAATGGTTAGGGGCCGTCCATTTAGTATGTACGCATAGAGGGGTGGGGGGTGGGGGTAACCCAAATGCATAGGCTTGAGCATGGAGGTATACTGATAATATATGTACGCATTTAAGGGGGGGGGGCGCTGAAACCTCGAAAATAAGTTGTATAATACGTAACCTGTTCGACTTGGTTCAGTAGGCTTTTGCATTTTAGCGGACATAAGACAAACTTGTCCCACCCAGTCACACTATCCTGACACCAGGCCGACTAATCCGAACACTAACCTCTTAATGATCAGCACCAAAAGAGGCAGCTGCTAGTACCATTTTTATGTCTTTAGTATGATTCGGCCGGGGTTTGAATACGCGACCCCTCGCATCCGAGGCGGACGCTCTATAGACACATTGCACCATCGGAGAAGTCGCTTAGTAAAGAATGTACGATACTGGTTCCTGTTTTTCATGACAACTCGACCTGGAGACCTACCTGATGGAAAATGAAGGCGCATTATAAGGTTATAATATACGAGTCCATAAATACATAAATATTTTTTAAATTATAATTTTCGAGCAATTAGTGTCTCTTAGCATTTGACAAAGTCTGCTTGCAGTAGCGTACTAAGGGGAGGGGGATTACAACATACTTCGATGCTAATACTACTGATTTCAAGCATAAAATTAAAGCTAAACAACAGCATATAACATGTTTACATATATTATTAAGTACGTCTTCATTTGTCTTTCCGTGCGCCAAATACCTTCCAACACAAAGATTTTCCATATAGGTAAATTAGTTGTACCAATCTTAAACAACCATATATTTCGACATATATAATATCAGTGTATAGGTTTCTCATCAGTTTAAATCGATCTGTGCCAAAAAAAGTCGAGAAAATTAATAATAAAAAAGTTGGTATTTATGACTCATTATTGCTTGCGACTTTACCGATCTTCATATCCTTGATATGTGCATCTACCCTTCCCGTTTTGCGATAGTAGCACATACTTGGATGCTAATACTATAGATTTGAAGCATATAATTTAAGATGTACAACATTAAATAATATGTGTATGTATCTTATTAAGTACGGTTTCATATGTCTGTTTGTGCACCCGATGCCTTCCTATCCGAACGGTTTCCATATAGGTGAATAATTTATACCAATAGTAAACAAACACAGCTTTTGACAAATTTCATATTAATATATAGGTTCTCATCTGCCTAAATCGATTTGTGCCAATAGACGTGTGTGAAAATACAAAATAAAAAAGTTCCACTTTTTACGGAATATCGGGTGCGACTTTACCGATCTTCATATGCTTGCTACTTTAATACACCCTTCCCGTTTTGTGATTGTAGCACATACTTCGATGCTAATATTAGAGATCTGAAGTATAGAATTAAAACTATACAATATTATAAAATGTGTGTATATATCTTAATAAGCACGTCTTTATTTGTCTGTCTGTGCGCCTAGATCCGACCTATACGAAAGATTTTCATATGGGCGAATAAGTCATAACAATCGCAAAAACAACGGTTTTGACACATTTGATATCAGATGACAAATTTGATTTTAATTGATATGTTTCTAATCATACTAAATCGATCTGTGCCAATAGACATGTGTGAAAATGCAAAATAGAAGGTTTTGTTCTTTTTACTGAATATCGGGTGCGACTTTACCGATCTGCATATCCTTGCTACGTGAATCTACCATTGCCGTTTTGCGATCGTACTACATATTTCGATGCTATTGCTATATATCTAAAGCATATAATTAAAGCCGTACAACTGTAAATAGTATGTGTATGTATCTTATTAAGTATATCTTCCTTTGTCTGTCATTTCGCCTAATGTCTTCCTATACGATCGTTTTCCATACAGGTGAATAACTCATAACAATAGTAAATAAACCCCGATTTTGACAAATTTGATATAAATTGATAGGTTTCGCATCAGTCTAAATCGATCTGTGATAGTAGAAATGTAAGAAAATGCAATATGAAAGTTTTGGTATATTTGACTCTGTATCGCTTGTGAATTTAACAATCTTCATAACCTTGATACGTGCATCTTCCATTGCCGTTTGTCTCGGTATCACAAACTTCAATGTTTATAGTATAAATCTGAAGCATACAAGGAGAGCTATACAACAGTATATAATATGTGTATGAATCTTATTAAATACATCTTGATGTGTCTGTATGTCCGCCCAATGTCTTCCACAGCGAGCGTTTTCCATATTGTGTATTGTTCCACTTTCTATTTTTACACTACCTAATTTTGACCTAGTTTAATAAACACCCATTTCTACAGAGGACACATCTGTCGCAGCCTCGACATTTTTTTACACTTATCAGCATTGAGTCAGTCGGACAAAAAGATTTGTCAAAAGTCATATCATTATTATTAATGAAGTGAAACAAGGACACATACGATGAAAAAAATAATACATTTCTCCAATTCACTTTTTTCCAACCAGGAAGTCCTCTTAAAATCTTTACCAACTATTCTGACAAGGCAAATACAATTCGTTCCATACCAATCATCCAGTCTGCTACTCAGCATGTGTTAGCTATGTGACTCACAGCTGATAACTGCATCTCCATCACTTTTTTAGAATTGTGTTTTGTGTTTTACGTGAATATGTCATTACTGATTTTCTGAGGTGGTTCTTGGGTATTTTACTTTGGAGTAATGAATATGAAACACACGTTTATGGTATATTTCATAAATAAATCAGCATCCTCTACATTACTGCTAATTTAAATAAAATTACGTGTATTACTATTAGGATTTTTCTCTCAAAAATAGGCAATTTTACTTTAATAGTAAATTTTCAAACGTCCATTAAACTAATTTTGATATTTAACTTATTTTGACAAATTAATTCTTTCTAAATGTCTTCTGTCTCCTATTATTTGCACTATTAGAGAAATAAGTTATGAAGTATGCAAAACAGTTTTGTACCTTAAACAGTACATGTACATTAAAGAATTGGGGTTCTGCATATTCACAATGCCATTTAATTATTGCAAGGATGTTGTACACTAAATCTAGTATTCTTTTATTATAAGTAAACAATTGTATTATTATACCATCATGATTTTCCCCCAATTTTATTCTTTCAGTTTTTCCAACAAAATATCTGTTCCAAAACAAATTTTTCGATAAATATAGGAACAAATTCTGAGTAAACACCATTTTTCTTTTGTTGTCGTTGTTAATGGTAGACTGAGAGAAGAAAATGCAGCAGCATATAATATGAACTTAAGTGAAGTTATGAACTTACTAAGCCTGGATTTAAATAAATTGTATCACTTGTATTTCTAATGACAGCCACAATCCTCTTAGTTTGGGCTCAAGACCAGCAATAGTGAACAGAGGTATTTCGAAAGACATATAACAGCTCACTCATTATAATGTTACTAATTAGCATTATTGAAAACTTCTTAGATATCAAAATAAATAGTATATATGTATGGTGCTTGTTGGCGACATTGGCAGATTATTCACTCCACATCCTGGTTCCCGGGCAGTTTTGATCTCTCACAATAATAATCACGGACACAGTGGCTCGTTACAAAGAAAATCAACAGATTTGGGTTCTAACCTGTAACACTATTAACATATTATATTGTTACAGGTTAGAACCCCATCCCTTGATTTTCTTTGTAACGACCCCCTGTCATCATGGGCAGTAAATTTGAAACATGCTACTTCCGGGTCAATCTATTTTTAAGGTGCAATATATACTAGTACATAATGGGAGGTAACTCAAGTTGTGCTATTCAATTCAATTCATTAATGAAAAAATGGAAATAAATAGGTAAAAAGGCAATTATTTATTTTGCAGATGAATATTTATCGAATATTTAACATTCAGCAGCGTAAATATGCATTTATTTTATTGATATTTGTGGCAAGAGTGCAGAAAAGGACGACGTGCTTCGTGGGCAGATGGAAATCTGCCCACGAACTTTTATCTGCCCACGAAACCGTCTGAGGACGACAAAACTGCCCACGACCCACCTTAAATAATAGTATATATATATATATATATATATATATATATATATATATATATATATATATATATATATATATATATATATATATATATATATATATATATATATAATAATAATAATAATAAATTATAACAATCCGAATATGGTTTCCTCAGCAATAAAAAAAATAATTCGTTTAAACTCTTAGATTGCCACCGCATTCTAGGAAGTTTAGAGGATACAACATATAAATCTTAACTAGTGTTTAACTTATTTCTAAGGACAATACAACATCAATCCCCATAAATTCCTAGCCTGCCACCGCATTCTAGCATGTTTAGAGGATAACACAACATATAAATTTAATTAAGGACAATACAACATATACGGGGTTATTTTCTACGCTCAATAGATTTTTTCACACACCCAAATAAATATTTCTGCATTACAACAGCGGTTTCTGAATAAATCGTAACATATCTGCATTAAAACAACGGTTTATGAATAGAACGTAAATATTTCTGCACTAAAACAGCGGTTTCTGAATAAATCGTAAAATATTTCTGTATCAAAGCAGCGGTTTCTGAATACATTGTAAAATATCTGCAGTAAAACAGCAGTTTCTGAATAGATCGTAAAATATCTGTATTAAAAGAGCGTGTTCTGAACATATCTAAAAATAACTTGCTATATTGTACCATGTAACCACGTTTATTTTTCTATTTTGTAAGTTAGAAACCATATAAATCCTTCTAAGAGTATAATTATTGATATTAATTACGACGTAGATGATTAATTTTCTAATTACGACCATATAAATCACAATCTATGGAGAAATATATGTTTACAGAATCATCTCCCTTCGCTCAAGTCGAAAAATAAGTAGTACGTGAGTTGGAATTTCTGACCAAAAAATTTATAATTAAATAAATAGTTAATAAATATAATTTGAGGTAATTACTTGCTACTGATGATAGTTTATCTCATTAACAATAATATAAAATAATTTTGTGTGTATATTTTTTGGAAAGAGTGGACATGGTTATATTTTCTGCGACGTATTTACCACACGCGAGTTAATATCAAAGTATTTCGCAGCAGAATACAATAATTGAAACGTTTTCTCTTCACCAGGATCTACATTTGTAGATTAACCACACTCCTTGCAACTGTTATTTTTCTTCATATTTAACAGTCCCTCCCCGTGCAGAATTATCACTCTGTGTAAGAGCTTGAAGGTTGGATAAATTATTATTAAGTTTATTTCCGTCAATATGATCGATCACAAAGCCGTCTTTGATCACCCCAAAGAAACACTCGCATGTGAAACGATGACAGCGATAATTTTCCTTCCCAATAGTAAATATTAGATTGCCAGCATTAATAACAAAACCAACTGGTCTCTTCAACCTGCAATTTCTTATCACACCATCACGATTTGCTTCGTAGTTCGTTATTATAGGATGCTTTATAAACTCATGGTTCATATTTTGCTCCATTATATAATAATATTATTTGTTTAAATCATAATTTGTCTGAAATTTAGATAATCCTCCAAGGATTTTATAGCATTGTTACTGTTATTATTTTTGTTGTCATAGTATCTTTTTAGTTCGCGATATTTTTTCTACCTCAATTAGCACACTATTGTGTTTTTTCTCGTACTTCAACACCACTTCGCAGACACGGTATTGGTCCTAAACAACCTCTACGAATGCTCTGCAAATGTTGTCCGCAGAACTCCTTTTATCTTCCATGTCATCAGAATTTCTGACTGCCTTGGACATTGGGTCCCTTCACAGAAGTCTTATAATTGACATCCTTGAGGTTGGTAGGCAACAAGTCTTTCAGCTACCCCGCGACCCTCAGTTTCTGTCCTAAAATTAGTACTTAGCTTAGTTCCATAACGTTTCGTCGCGGAAGCCATTCCTATTTTTCTTGGTGAAAGTATTGAGTATATATCACGTTGTCTACTGATTAGATATGGTTGGTTTCACACTGTCTCTAGCTAGTTTAATACACCTATTGCCTTACATGCAAATTTCAGTACGATCAAGTTTAATGTCAAAGCTTAGTCTATGAAGTGCATGTTAAAGTCAATACGTTAATTCACATTCTCTGTATTAGATACCTTTGCATACTCGATAAATATTACTGAAGTAGGTACAGAAAAAGTTATTGTCTCTAAATAAGAAATTAAATACAGCATAAATTAGATACGCTCTTGGAAATATTTTTTGGAAATTAACACACTAACCTTGTAATTTTGTATTTCAAGAAACAAAATATAATAATCCAAAAACATATCTATGTGAGAAAAAACGTATACATACAGAAGGGTGCTTACGAAAGGAAAGTTCGTTCCTCGAGTCAGAATATTCTTCCGAAGAAAATAATTATATATTAAATGAATAGTAAACAATACACGTTTTGTCTGTAATATAGAAAGAGTACGATTTGTAAAAGTTAAAGTCACATACACTGGAGATAAAACTGTCAATGCGGCTGTCGTTGACTTGGAGCCTGGCGGACATATCGCTGTTGGACCCATGAAAATATGTTTCTGGCATGCATAGATGTATGTCCCCCTGGGGTGTAGGTATCTCATATTCGGGGCTGGAAAATGTATAGGATGCATTCGACATGTCTGTAATTTTAGCTGTTACTGCAAGACGAATTCTCATCGGCGATGTATACATTTTATGCTGGAAATCGTCTCAGTAATTATGATACCTCTAGTGCTGAAGTTTCAGGTTAGATCCTTCTTGTGGGCAAAAAGTACGAAAATGACAGAAGAATTGTCCAGTCGTACCGGAGTTGATGTAGCACAGCTGGGCGGCGTGAAGTCTGATGGTCGCAAGGGTTTCGGTGCGAGTCTGTTCCGTAGATCATAATTATGCGGAGTGACACCTTTGTTCATGAGAGAGAGAGAGAGAAAGAGAAGAAGAAGAAGAAGAAGAAGAAGAAGAAGAAGGAGTACAGGCTCTCTAACAAGGGTGTCACCAATAACCTTTCAATAAACGGCTACAGCTTGGGAAATGAGATACGTAATCGCTGTAATGAAAAGACAGAACTGTTTTGACTCGAGGAACGAACGTTTCTTTCGTAAGCACGCTTCTGTATGTATACGTTTTTTTGTTTTTTTTGGCATCGTTCAGTCCATTCAGAACAAGAACCTTGATCCTTTTTTTCCCTATTTCGATCGTGTGAAACATCTGCGTAACTCATATAATAATTTGTCTGTTCAGCAGCTTCCCCCCAAATCTAAATTGCCGACATTTAAATACGAGCGAAATGTATTTTATAGTTACAGTTGGTGAGATTTGGATACGAGCGAAATGTATTTTGTGCTGACAATTGTTGACATTTAGCCACGATCGAAATGTATTTGATGGATTTCTGCACCTGATTGTAAAGTGCGATCTTTATAAGATAGCATACAGTTATATTACACAAATATATTAAAGTTTTCTCAATATATTTTAGTGGAAAATTACTTTCAATATAATTTAATGAAAATCAATTTTAATAAAATTTAGAGAAAATTTCAATCTTAATACTTTTACTTCAAAGTTCTGTCCTAATATATAGATTAGTTTCTAAGCTTTTAAATAAATATCTTCTCATGTTTTTTTCAGGACAGGTGCAATAAAAGAAATATTCAGGTTCTCAGGTTGTCGGTTGTCTTTGACTGTGTGTAATTAGTCCTCGCAATGGCGTCCTTGCAATGATGGTAACTTAAGAGTAGTCCTCATAATGTTGAAAGAAGTATACGGCAAAAATGAAGTGATACAGATTTTGCCTGGCTTACAGTTAAGCTTACTTTCAAATTTATAACATATACTTTCATTTCTTGTTATGGTCCTCGAAATGTAGTCATATGTCAAGGTCCTCACAAGAATTTTGAATCCACGCGAGAGCGCGCGTGTGTGTGTGTGTGTGTGTGTGTGTGTGTGTGTGTTGCAAGACTATTAACAAAAGAATGTGACTGTTCTCCTCACTGTTAATCAAACCCGCAAAGTTGGCATACTCATTAATGTTTTACTAATTAGTTAGCAAATAATATGCTTGGATTAAATATTTCCTATTCAATAACATCAGATGTGATAAACCCATACAAGATCATCAAATATACAAATTTGGGTCCGAAAGGAACAGTATTGGCTAATGTTCAATAACAACTGTTACGTGGCCATACAAGACCAGGTGTAAGGCTGACTTTGATATTTTGTTTAAACATTTATTGTTCAATAACAGTAAGTTTTACGGAGGCATACAAGATCAAGAGAAAGGCCGACTTTCTTGTGTGCCGACTCCGTAATGGGCTGAGTATGTTATGGGAAAATTTCTTAATCACACTCCTTTAACCGAATCTGTAATGGGCCGACTTTGTTCTGGGCCGACTCCGTAATGGACCGATTCCAGTTATGGGCCGAAAACTCCTGGTACCAATAAACCGCTATCTTATTTGATAATTAGACAAAGGAGGACTTTTACTTTATTTGTCAATATCATCTAAAAATAAACGTTTGTTTTGTATTTTTAAAAAAAAAAATAATTCCATTTAATGGTATACGCGCATCCGAGGTCGCTGCGGGCGGTCTCCCCAGATACAGTAATGTACAGTAATGGAGAGTAATGAACAGTAATTGACAGTAATGGGCTGTAATTGACATTAATGGAGACGAATACATCATAATGTAAGAGAAATTTCAGGAATGGAGTAAATTATTGGAACTAGTTTTATAAGATTTATATGCAGAATTTTTTTTAATTCCATCACGATTGTTATTTACAATTTTACATTCCAGACCACATGAATCACTATCCCTCTGTCTTTTTCATTCTTTCATCACTCTCATTATTTCTATGTATATATGTCAACTGTTTTGACTTTTTTCCAGACCTCAAGCATGTGTGTTCATTAATTATGCTTATAATGGAGTAAAACTGGTAAGTTGAAAAACTTATGTCCAATCTATTTGCTCTGTATACACAGATGTGATCTTCTGGGGGAATCAAATATGTAAAATAAAACAAACATATATATGTTGGCACTTGTGAACGATATATACTAATATATGTTATCAAATAATACTAATATCCAATAGACATATATTTCTTATATAAGAAGGTTACAGGCAAACCAAAAAACAGTTTTCTATTCACCGTGTCACAATTTTCAATTTTGTGGACGTTTGTGATATCTTGGATATTATCAGGATGGTAAAAGGAAAGAGCAAGAAACAGTTTCCTTGCGGTGGCTGTAAGAAAGCTTGTGAGTCGGGCTGTCTTTTATGTGAGGTATGTCATCTTTTGAATTGCTTATATATTGTTTAGTTTCCATTTAACGATCATTAACATATATCATAATTATTATATCATCCCTGCAAATTCTTTGAGCCGTCTGTGCAATCATTCATTTGAATATGCAAACAACCTGTTATCTGTGTTTAACACTAAACAGTATCTACATAAAACACATAATTGCCAATAAAATGTAGCAGTTGTTGCCGTTTATAATAAACAGAGTTTATGAGCCACACTTGCTTGAAGAGGCACATTATACACACTGGAAATAACCATTAAAATGTGGAATTTGTGACATAATTTAAGACCAGCCAAAATTTGACGATGCAAAAGTGGATCCATACCGTCTAAAAGCTATCTATGAATTTAGTGGTAAAATGGAGTAAATTACTGGAACTAGTTTTATAAGATTTATATGCAGAAACTGATTATTATTTTTGTTCAATCACGATTGTTATTTACAATTTTACATTACAGACCACATGAATCACTATCCCTCTGACTTTATCATTCTTTCATCCCTCTCATTTCATTCTATGTATGTATGTCAGTGTCAAGTATGGCCTACTATAATTATCGTTTAACGACACACTGTGATGTAATGGTCAGTTGTTGCCATTTATAATAAACACAGTGCTTCAATAATATGCTTTCAAATGTGAAAAGGAAAGATGAAAGAAGCGATTAGAATTATAAATAATATGTTCCCAAGCGTATATATGTCCTGTTTGTGTAAGGTTAACAACATCACATGTAAAAAATAATCAATAACAGTACATTTAATAAATTCAGTTAAACATTGTAAAGTAGATGTTTTTCAATATTAATTGCATTTTATCATTAGCTTTATTATCGGATTGATTATTGTATCTCACTGATCGCAAAATGATGATTTTTAGTCTTTAAATTAGCATTCCATCTTTCCGTCTTATAATTGAGTCTTTGATAAGAAAATTTGACCACTTCGATGTTGTTTGTTGCCGATTGTATACCGGTATGTATCTTGAAAATGGTCAATGTAATGTAGTAAAATCAATTTAAATGAAGAAAATGTACGGAATGTCATGATAACATTTTGGGTGATGAATTCCATTACCTTGATAATACATGCTCTCTCTCTCTTGTAATGGTATTCATATATCTCAGCAACTTTATTGTCAGATGATACATGATAAGCATATTAGGTACTTTACTGTAGTAATGTATTACGCTGTTTCTGTATTTTTTTGGCAAATCATCCATATTGAAATGACTCAAGCTTTTTTTAAATGATGTCGGTAATATGCACCCTAGAATTATTGTTGAATTGTTGTTTTTAATCAGGACGTTAAATAAATCATATTTTATCTTTCTCATAGAGTATTATATTTAAACTCCCAAAATTATCCGCTGGAAATATTACATGAAAAGATTTTCTATCTGCTCATTTATTTTTTCTGTATTACTAATTATGTACATTATTTTCAACATACTCAATTATTTTAAGAGCCCACATCATAAATTACTCTTTCATGTTTATGTCAAATCTTAAACAATTTGATATATCTAAATTAGACACACCATCCTAGAACTGTCTTAGCATCATAAAATAAAGTTTTAATTATTATTATTATTATTATTATTATTATTATTATTATTATTATTATTATTATTATACTTACATATAAACGTTAATAGTTTACCCTTTCAATTTAGACTACCGGTAGTTTGCATCTATATATTTTGATTCAGGTATGTAATTCTTGGTTCCACTCTACGTGCGAAGTGATAACAAGCCAAGATTTTAAGACCTGTTCCTCCATTGATGAGGGATACATCTGTCGTCAGTGTCGTTCGCTAGGAGGCAAATGTGATTAGTTGATGGTTATCACACGACTTGAAAAAGTAAGGAATTATTTTATAAGGATGTAATTGTTTATTTTCTAGTCTATTCGATAAGTTTCTCCCAAATATTTATAATGGTCCTATTATTAGACTTGTAATTATATAACATCGATTTCAATTTCTTGAAACTTTTGAGTAGACCGGATATATTTTTGATTGCAATGATCTGTAATTTTAGGAATCTGTAAAGTTACTGAGACTTACGGAAATTTGATTTTCAGTCTATGTGTTTACTTACTTAAAAATAGTGATATGTGTACATGTCTTGTATTGATCATAGCGGAGTACATGTTGGGTTGTTTAGTTTTCATCAATATATCACAGAATTTCTATTAACGTGTGGTGTCAAGAAACAGAAACTGAACGAGAACCAAAATTTAGAAAGTTTTTCAAAGACAAGGGTACAAATAAGTTAACAACAAGGTCGACAAATGGTAAAATCACTATACCAAAGAAAAGGAAAAAAGCTCACCAGAGAAAAAGCATGAGAGCTGAGCGGAGTGTTCAAGTTTTGGCATTATTTTAATTAAAGCGTATTATGTGCACTAATGAAACAATATCACAACCACATTTATTATTTATGATTTATGTATTTAAGTCCGTACAATAAAAATTATAATATTTAGTGTACATTACTATAAATTCTTTCGCAATATTCTATTTTTGTACCCATTACTGTCCATTACAGCCCATTACTCTCCATTACTGTACATTAGTATGTTTAGGGAGGCCCGCTGCGGAAGTACCGTGGCAGTGGGGGGTGGGGGTGAGTTTCCGGGCAGTTTTGAACACAGGCACTTGATTCTGTGGAAACTAATGTGCACACTCACCATTGATTCTGTGGAAACTAATGTGTACACTCACCAAATAACACAAGGTACCTAACTCCGGCCGGTCAAAATCTGACCCCTCGATGACTCCGATCTAAGTTTCCGATACTATCTACGCATTCAGTCACTCATAGCGTACACCACTGTAAAGAAGACAATCCCCACCTTTCATCCATTACTATTTAAGCATTCTTACTGATTCTGAAGGGCCAATTTTGCGAAAAATGTATCCGTTGCTTCGTGTATTCCACACACAGGCACTACTGTTATGGCCTATCTTCCGTTCTATTTCGGAGTAAATGCGATTTGATCGTGATTGCTTCAGTGATTGGTTCTTTCATTGAATGAGTCTTTTCAAACATCGTTGTCAATCGCTACATCTCTGCTTAACCCGGCAAATATGTAATCGGAATATCCACGGTATTTTCTGTTAAGTCGTTTCGCCGTTTTCGATAGTTACATGTGCTCAAAACTATGTGACATTTGCCGGGAAAATATTTAACAATTTGTCTTGACGTGTTGAATTTTTTCATAGCGCTTTCTGAATAGCTATATAGGTGATCTCTGGTTGTGCGTGAAGAAAGATTTTTTTCTCTTTATAATTGTAGACTTATTTAATTGATAGTTAAGTAATTACTCGAATTTCAACGGACATGGATTAACTAGGTTACATTTTGTGTAGTTATTTGTCACTAATTTGCATACCCAAACACAAAATTGAATATCATATAGAATTTGCATTGTCAAGAAGAAACAAAAACGATTAACTCACAGGCATTTCTCGTATAATGTAGTATTTTTTTTGTGTGCTTTAAATGATAATTTATTAAATTTTAGTTTATGCAAAACTTGATGATCTTGAGTTATTGTAGGTGCATATTGCTATTGTTCCAATGGGGTTTGTCTGTTAATGACCATTGAGGGAGGAATTGGTGGTGTGGTAAGATGATGTAATGCCAAATTATAAGGCTTAGTCAGTGGCTAACACTTCCATATGATTGTTGTGTATGTACCCTGAGACTGAGAGGCTGACAGGGAATTATGCAAGATACTGTTATCAGCCTCTTACTTGCTGTCTTCATGGGGCTTGTTGGAGGATTGGGGGGGGGGGAGTGAGAGCAGAACTATTCTTGTTAGTTGGCATTGGCAGTATAATTCAATGAGAAAAAACAAATTAGATAATATTATGTAACATTGCATGATCATATGGAATACATGTGACAGTCACTTCTCTGGTTTGTCAAATGTACAGACAATTAATGTTGAGTTTCACTTCTCTGGATTTTCAAAGGTACAGAAAACGGATTTTGAGTGTCCTCATCAAACTTTTATTGTGGATCTGCGCTGTAACAACTTACTCTTTGTAAATGAAAGCTATTTTATTTTGGTAAACTTCACTTGTTTAAGCACTGCATGTGTGTTTTGAATGTAAAATGAATAAAGACAACTATTTGCTGTTGAAAAGGCTGTTGAAGGCCGCAATATCATTTTGTTAGGCCAAAGTGGGACAGGAAAAGTTTTGTGGTTAAGAAAATACAAAAGAAATTGTCAGCATCAGGTAAAAATGTCAGTGTAACAGGCACAACAGGCATCGCAGCACTGAATGTGAAAGGATGCACAGTATTTTCCTGGTCTGGGATTGGTGATGGTAGATATGACAGTGACGAACTACGTAGAAAACTTCTCACTGACGAACATTTTGATTCCTATAAACAAAATATTTTGAAAGCAGACTGTCTGATAATTGATGAAATTTCTATGCTTTGACTGAAACTTTTTGAACAAATTGAATATGTATGAAGAATGATTAAACATACAGATTTATATTTTGGAGGTATACATGATATCGCACGTGGGGACGTTTATCATCTTCCACCTGTACCTGACCCACTGACATCTGATTCGGGTGAATATTGTTTCAAATCCACCATTTTCACAATGGTATTTGGGCATAAAATTGTCCTTGATGAGGTCATAAGACAAATGAATTAGATTTCATAAAAGCTATCAATAATGTTTCAAAGGGAGAAATCCCTGATGATACCAAAAACTTGATCTTGAGGCTGCAGAGACCTCTCCCCCTCCTTGAGATAACCCAATAAGACTTTGTGGACAGAATTTTGAATGTGAAATATATAATGCATACAAACTTATGGAAATGGATGGCATATCAAAGTGTTATCAGTCAATAGACGAAGGTGACAATAATCATTGCAATAAGATGTGTGTTCCAAAAGTGTTACACTTGAAAATTGGCTGTCCAGTTATGCTGGTCAAAAACTTAAACTCAGCACTAGTAAATGGTTTACAGGGAAAGGTTGTGGCAATGAAAGAAGACTCAGTGACAGTTGATTTTAAAAATAATGTATTTCAGTTGGGAAAAGAAACTTTTACTGTTTACAGTACCATTGATAAAAAGATTGTAGCCACAAGGCATCAAATTCCACTCATTCTGTCTTTCAACATTACCATTCACAAGGCACAAGGATTGACTTTAGATAGAGTTGAAGTTGATGCCTCAAATATTTTTGCACCAGGTCAGTTAGGTATGGCAATGGGGAGAACAAGAAATAAAAAGGGACTAAGGGTTATCAGTTTCAATTCCAACTCTGTGATTCCACATAGCTCTTACTTAAATGAATTTTACAATACAAGTTTTGTACAATTTGATTCAAGTTTAGAATGCTGTAGACATTCTATTTCCTTATTAGAGAACCTCAGTGTGGACTTTGATTATGAAACAGGTTCTGATTCTGATAACTCTGACTTTGTTGATCGAGAAATTTTAGAAGTTGATGAAATATTGTCCACTGGGTAAGATATGCCTGCTTCATCTAGTGACCAAGAATGTAGGTTAACCACAGTTGATGACATTTTAGAGCACCATGTTGACCATACAATATTGTACCAAAAAATTCAAAGCATCTTTAATAAGATATGTGGTAGTATAGAGGTCAGAAAGCCAGACTCAAAGTCATGGACTGAATATTATTCTGAAGTTTATCGGTTTTCAGTGTCTCTAGAATGTATCCAAATTCTTGAAAATTTCTTGAATTCTGTGCCAAATGATGATACTTTTTTGCATTTGGAAAGATTTTTGACAGAATTTGTGAAATTGTTTTGGACAAAAATACTACTGACATTTTCAGTACCACACAAGTTACACGCGCACCTTCCATACTTGTATCAGAGCCAGGACAAGGGAAATTAAGGTATATTGCAGGTAGATTATTGCAAAGAGTAGATACCATAATATGAAGAAAGGAAAGAACAGCTTGTACAGAAAGGGCAAAATTAACCTGGTCAGTCAATGTTTCTTACAAGTAAAAATGTTAGACCACCTTACAGCTTCAGCTGTTGATTTGGAAAACAATAGCAAGTATAAACAGAACTTGCACGAGACACAAAGAAGACATCATATCAACCATGGTCTTACTAACATCAAGGACTCTGTATTTGACTTTTTCTTGCAAGTTGATGATAAAAGGATGGCAGTATCAACATGTAGATGCATTACATTAGCATGGTGCAGGGAGTTTACAGTATTGTAAGACTGTAATACTTAAGGATGAGACACTGTTTGAAAACTGGAAGCTGCTGTACATAAAGTTTGATCCCTGTATAAGTGTCACACATGTGGACGACACTATGATTGCATCATGTATCAGAGATCTATATGAAGATTTGATAGGTCGTTACAGTAGAATAGGTGACAATCAAGTCAGAAAAGACACCATTTCCAGTCTTGGAAAATTGAAATCAGACAGTTTGAGAAAGAGGGTGGTCATGAGATCAAAGCACAAACACAGTAGTGATGCATTAGCCTTGGACATGAAATATATCTTGGAAGATCAGTCAGAAAATAAACTGTATTCTCACTTAAAACTGAAATCACATATTCATGATCTGAAGGCTGTAGTATTTACTAGCTTCTTGAAATCGGATCTGAATTTGCTAGTAAAGCCTATGGCATAGAAGCAGGAAAATGTACAAAAGAGTGGTCTAGTTAATAAACTATGTACAGTAATACCTACTTTGAATGAAATGCCAATGCCATTTTGTTTAGTACATAATAATCATGTTGCCAGTTCGAAATTATGCATTAATCAAGACACTTCCAGCTGTAGCAAAAGTCAGCCATATACTAGAAAAAGAACTATTGTGGGAAAAGGAAAGGTTAAAGGAAAAAGGAAAATTGAAAAATATGACAAAAGTAACACTGATAATTCAATTTGGTCTGGATGTAAACGTATTTATGCAGAGGATGAGTTGTAGATTCAGTGTGATTTGTGTGATGAATGGTTTGATTGGTTTTATCAGGGCATAGATGAAGAGACATGGAGTAGCTCAGAAAATGAAAAATAATTCTGTACCAAATGCTCTTAGAAACAGTCAACGCTACATCAGACTACACGCATATGGCAATATTGTCGCATTTTGTCATTGTGCTTTTGGACTTTGGTTACATACACTGAACTCACGTGCACTTGTTTGTTTCTGTAAAATAGGAAAACTAATGACAATTTGATCCTCCGCTCTCTGATGACATGTTAAGTCTTAGTAAGGGATGGTGTTATCATTAGTTTTCCCCATTTAACTAAAATGTACTGTCTTTAGTTTGCATCACCCTAAATCATTTTTATTATTTTACTTGTTCAGTATGTGTATCATAAATATTCAAGTTACTGTATGTGTTGTTCATGGGATTATTTTTCGATTGCATTTATTTCACTCTTCAGACATATACTGTCTTGCAATCATGTATTGCAGCTGTATCTGTTTTTGCAAAGAACTTGTATATTGAACACTTATGAATATTGTTTATGAAATCAAAAGAATACAAAATATTTTGTTGCTGAAAAGGGTGATGTATAGTTAACAATGATGCCAGTTTGGTTATAATCTCATATAGTAAAGGACGATACCTGAAATCTCACTTACACATTGTAGGCATCAATTCCATTACAATTACATAGGTTGACCAAAGCTGGAGAACTTAACAAGGCATTGATTTCCTATAAGAGCCTTGAGAATCTTGGCAAAGTATACAGTAATTTAATGGCATAGTATTATTTTGGCTTGGAATATGTGATGTAACAAGAAAACAGATGGCAACTCATTCTTCTTTTGCACATAACCATTGAATATATTTATCAAGGTGCAATAAAAGTATTTGCTAATAATGCTTTTTGGAAAGTGTCCCCAAATTAAATTTGGAGACTTGAAATTCCTCCTATGTTGAACACATTTTTTTATTGGACATAGTGAGAATCTGAAGAGAAAAGATTGTCCAAAATCTTAAACGCAACTGTATTGTGTGTGTATTCATTCAGTTTCTAGCTACGATTGGATGACATACATCCAAATCCAATAGTGGCAAGATATTGGTTACATATGATTTTGGAATGCCATTACAATAATTCATAGTCTACAAAGATTTTGCCATTTCTATTTCCAAAGTTTCTTGGCTGTTGTCATATTATTCTTTATGTGTCATACCTTCTTGATTCAGACCTCTTTTCTTTACAATGAGACAAAATGTTGTATGCCTTAAATATTGTTTTGCACTTAAGTTTCTTATATTTCGTACTATTTTAATTCATTGTAGATTAGTCAACTTTTAATTTAAAATCCTACATCAGAGTATATAATGGCTATTGTAAGGATTGTCTTATCGCACACCTATAAAACTGATCCGGGTTAATACCAGGTTATCTTATCATGATAACATAATAATGGAAAAATATATAGAGCAAATTTAGCTTTCACATTTCCAACTCACATTTACAGCATTTTGTACTTCTATATTTATGTTTCCAATATATAACACAACATTATCTGTAATTAATATTTTTCCACATCATAGGTAAATTTGTGTTTAAATTATTACATCATATATTATAATTATTCAGATTTTAGATTTCAGTAGGAGCATCTAGATCAGTGATGGTAAGGATTGCCCTGTCACATGTCTCTAGATTTGATCCCAATAACAAAGATAGCAGCAGTTAAGATGATAATACAGCTGTTTGTAACTGTTATGTTTTGGAATATTTAAGAACACTGTATTTACTTGCTTACAAGATGAGCCCAAATGTTAAGTTCACTGACCCATATATGCCTTCACATAATATACAGGCAGATCTGGGTCTCTGCAGTTTATTAGGAATAGTAAGTAGAACCACATTGACCCTGGTCTGCAGGCATATTATGCTACAGCAGATCAGGATCTTAGTTATTTGCAGTTTGACTCGACATCTAAGCGAGTATATATGGTTCGGTGATCAAAAAATATATGTATTCATGTGGATTTTGAAAGGTAGGTGTTCTGTATATTGTTACCAAGTTTGAAATCAGCCCTGTAATGAACAAATAAAATATGGCATTTCTTTTGTTCCAAGTGCACAATTCAGTCTTTCTCAGCTCACTAATTTATTTGAATGCCACACCTCAAAACACAATCCTAATTGATACGGGTTGAATCAATGTTAACTATAACTTGTCAGAGGAAAATCATTTTTGTGCTTCTTAGTTTGGCCAAACCATTGATTTTGGTAATATTGTCCTAAATTTGTGTCTCTATTCCTTTTACATTATTTGAGCATGCTAATTACTTTTGCTGTCCTTACCACCATTATTGCCGCACTCCTTTATTCCATATCGACTAGGGCAAGGTTGCTTGGCTCATACATTTCTTTATAGTATCTTCTCGTGTATTTTACAAGATGAGATTGTGAACTGACTTAGGTGTACTAATATATTAAGTTGTTTTAGTTTATTTTTAATGCAAATACTCTAGTGATCTTTTACAAATATTAGGAATTATACATGGACAGAATATAGAAGCATGACATTACCTTTAAAAAGTAACAATCCAGCAATGCATGGTATACGACAAGATTAAATGAGATTGAGAAAGAGAAAGATTATCGAAGTGGTACAAAACAGATGATATTTCTCCCATTTGTGTAGTAGGTTGTCAGAATGACACCCACTCTATCTGTCATAATATATAAATATTTCCAATCCCTACTGCACTGACTCAGGAAAATAACAAAAACACATATATATTTTCCAATGAATTTGTCTTATTTGGATATGACATTTTTAAATGACAAGATAGCAGCCAGTAGTATGATGAATGACTACATGTTGTGAACATGAAGTTTAAGACAACAATCTACCTGTATTCATTAAGCCAGTAGTATGATGAATGACTACATGTTGTAAATATTAAGTTTAAAAGCAGTTTTCCACAGCCGTATATTTTTGTAATATTAATGATGTTCTACATTACCCTCCCATATTAGTATTTTGTAGAATATAGCTCAGTGTCTTAGTTTTTTTATTCTTCGTAAATAATTAAAAAGATGGTATCAGAAAAATTTAGCCTATTGTAAATTTTTGTGTTGATTAATTTTATACTGTTGGACCAATACAGCTACTTTCGGTATCCTTATCACCATCAAATCCTCACTCTTGTATTCAGTATAAAATAGAGCAAGGGTTTTATGACCTATACATTTACTTTAATTTTACAATATTTTTGATTATGAAGTCACATAGGAGTTCTATATATATATTCAGGACTCAGGAATACGATGTTTTCAAGAAAATTATTGTATCAGTTACTTTCAAATATATATATATATATATATATATATATATATATATATATATATATATATATAGCGTTTGGCCATATATATGCGGGTTTGTAAGGAAATTAAATTTTAAATACATTATTGATCGGATGTTTGTTGTATCGATATTAGTTATGAACAAATATAATTATTTTATTGAATAAATGCAAACAATTACTTATTGGAGAATTTGTAGATGATTAGTGCACAGGGGCTTAGACCTTGAGATTACCCGTCTGTTGAATTGAAAATTGTTCTTTGTGGCCATGCGGCTAGAAAAGTGACCGGGGATTTTATGACGGGGGTGGGGGGGGGGCGGGCGCAGTCTCCGATGAAGGGTACGAATACAGGTTGGATGATAGTCATTTTCTGAACGTACGTGCTTGCAGTGCTTGTCGACGCACCTTATCACTTGTAAGGGATGAACTGGTATTTGCCTAGGTGCAACGCAATTAGTGAAGAATTGGTGTCAACTATGTTTTTCTGGGTCATACGGATAACGAAAAAACCAAAACCAATGTGCACATACACTAGAACTAATAGGACACAGCATACCGTACACAGACGCTCAAAATGTAGATAACAGAAGAGCAGAGAGAGGCAGTGTGAGATACAGAGCGAGCGAGAGACAATGTGTGTGTGTGAGAGAGACAGCACGAGGGAGAGCGAAAGAATGCTTGAGACAGAGCAAGAGAGCGAGTGAAAGTCAGCAAGCGTGAGACAGGTGCAGAGAACGAGCGAGCGAGACGCAAAGCACGACAGACAGCAAGAGAGAAAAGGAGAGCGTCAAAGCGAGCGAGACAGAACGAGATAAAGCATGAGACAAAGTGATACAGGGAGAAAACGGACAGATAGAGCAAGTGGGACAGAGTAAGAGGGAGATAGGGATTGAACAAGAGGGACAGAGCAAGAGATAGAGAGCAAAAGAGACAGATATAGAGATAGAGCACGAGACATACATATGGAGACAGAGTGAGAAAAAGACATAGAATCTATGTTGGTTTTGGACCGAGACAAGGAAATCCCAGTCAAGGGGTGACGTTATTTGTCTCCCTACGAGGCTTTCCGTGCCATCCAAAGTACACAGTAGTTATGTTTGAGACCCAAAAAATAATAACATAAAACATTGCATAATATTGATGTATTATTATATTTAGCATACAGATGTTATATGAAATTAACAAGAAATAGCTAATATTTATTACAAAAGAATGTTTCATTTTTGTCAGATCCGATTTAGAAAATAATGGAACGATACTGGGCCCACACCTCTGTTGTAGTAGTAGAGGCTATTATTATAATGAAAGGTTACATGTAGCATGTGTTCATGCTTGGGTTATTCACATGTAATTAGTGATCTGTGTCATTATGGTATATAACATTTTTTGGAGGAGGTGAAACTTTGTGACATTCTCGTGTTGTCCTTAATATTGATTGTAAAATAACCCCCTCATGTATAAAAACATCCTTCAAATACGTACCCAAGCGGATAAGCATGTGCTAAACTTTGAAGTTCACGGATTCTTTGAAAATTTATTTTTCTGTCTTGGAAATATAGCAAGTGCTATTGTGAAATTTGCTTATGGATGTGTCGACGGATAAATGATTCCTTCTGACAGGTAAGTGCAATATTTGTCATTAAATATTGCAAATTTATTTTTGATTCAACTGGGGCACAACGGATATGCTTAACAAAATTAGAATAAAGCATATTTGACACAACACATTTCTGGCTGTTACTAAGTTTTCGGTAGTTGTTAAGAGAGTTGGAAGGCTATGAAGTGTATATGTCTACAGTCTATGTGCATAGATCAATGTTTTCTGTCATAGTTTTGAATTTTGTCCTATCTGTAGCACAGTAAATTTTCAGGTTAGCGTCATTAATTGTTGCAAACAGTATATTTTTTTCACACGAAGTATCTAAAACTAGTTAGGTAGCTTTAGCTACATTTAATGACGCTGACCTGAAAATGTACCGGGCAATAACTGCATATACGATAAAATTTACTATGCTGTATGGAACGAACTAGCATAATATCAAAGAGCTAAACATCATATGCATGTGTATCTCTGTCTCTCTCAAAATGTTTTTGTATGGTGTGTTCTCAAAGATGTTTTGACATAAGTTACTATGTTTTTTGTTATATATTTGTTGTTGTTTGATTTTAAAATAACTACGTCAGGCACAGCAGAAGACAACAAGGTTTCTTTTTTAAAAGTAGTTCTGAGCGCATGGACACTTTGACTGGGACGACTGGTCTGAGATAAGAAAAGTAAGGTTAGCAAAACAGCTATATTTTTCTGCTGCATGGGGGAGAAAAACAAATAATAGCCATTTGAAACTTTTATTATGTATTCCCAGCCACAAGAATAGCATAAAAAAATTTATAAAACATTAATAATTTTAAACAATGGTAACATCAACAGAGCGGTTCAAATACAAATATTGAAAATAAAGTTTTACAAATGTTCATCTCATGAAGACGTTTGATGAGTTTCTCTAAAAACCGATACAATAGACGACAGCTGATAAAGCGAAAAAGAAACAGTGGGTCAATATTTGAAGGGCAAATAGCTCTGGTCAATTTCACGAGGATATTATATAACAGAGCAAAATCAAGACCCATTTATTGATGGGATTGAAATGTACATAAAAGTTTGGGGTTAACAAAAGAATTACTATATACCATGATGAAAGGAGGGGGACAAAACCTAATACTGTGTAGGTTACCTGCAGTTTAATGAGCCGAGCAGTGAGACCCATTAACTATGTCATCATGTCCAATAGGAACTGACATGCAGTCACTCTAAAATTAGTACTGGAAGAAAATAATATATAAAAGGAAAACAAAAGGTCCAATATACGGAAATATTCTGAACTGGAACAGCTATCAAATTTATTACATCAAAGAAATGAAAAGATTTCCGACTCTCTATTAAGTTTTTTGTTGATTAATACCACAACTTTTGTGTCAGTTAACATTCATGAAAATAAATGAAGAAAAAACATGAAGTGTATGTGTGTATCTGTTTTAGATTTTTAACGCATAATTAACAATTTTTCAGTCATATCGCTATAATATCTGCAGTGTGACATTTTTTAGTGATATCAAGCACTGGGGCATGATGACGCAGATATGCAGTATCATGCCCCACCCAGTCACATTATCCTGTCACCAGGCCGACCAGTCCTAACACTAACCTCTTAAAACTAATCGCCAAGCGAGGCAGCTTCTAGTACCATTTTTATAAGTCTCTGGTTTGACTTGGTCAAATGTCATTCATTCTTACAAGCATGTACATGTACTGAAATGTATTGATTAGGGCTGAAAGCAGCCACAGGTTTTGTAGATACAAACAATGGAAGCAGACAGAGCTGTTTTACACAAGAACAAATTTCACTGACTATAGGATAGGGTTTCCCCCAAGGAATCTGCTGTTTTGAACCAGTCAATTCATTCCTTGAAACCATTTTATGTGCGACTATGATGGCTTTTCCACAGAATGTATCTGAATGGATTGTTTTCTTATAAAGCCTGTGCAAGATGAAGAAAAGATGAATAAAATATTATATAAAAAAGGATTAAAACTAAACCTGACTATAACATGAAATATGATAAATAAAGAAAGGGAACTTCAAAGATTCTTAGGCGCACGATGCCAACAAAGATCAAACAATTGCAGCTTGTAATGCATGTAAGAGATGGCCCTGATACCAGCAAAAATCAGCGGATTGTTTGCAGGACAGGTTACCACAAGGAAAGATGCACTGTTTACAAACCAAAAAGTGCAAAGCACAATACATGTCAATTAAAATGTTTTAGTGAAAAAGTCAAATCTGATAAAGATGTTGTGGGTGATTTAGATTGAGTGATCAATAAATATAATGTGAGCCAAACTGAGTTTTACAAAAATCTGTTTAATTAATTTTAAAAAATTCACACTTCAATTAGTTATGTAGGGTTTTCAGTAAAAATAGGAAAATAGTGAAGTAGTGCAAGTTTTCCTTATTCAAAACTGGTGATGACAGCCATAACCCAAGGACCCAAAATAAATATTTTTAGTTCATATTTTTATGTAACACAAATAAATCTATTTATCTATCTATCTATCTATCTATCTATCTATCTATCTATCTATATATATATATATATATATATATATATATATATATATATATATATATATATATAATACATTGATATTGTATTGTTTCAAAATTAATAATTCACATTCTTTTAAAAAAGTGTACATGGAGGAAACAAAGAGCTGATTCGTGCTTTAAAAAAAACAATACTTTTGTAAATAATACTCACAAATGCAACCAATAAAACTTTGTATCACAGAAAACACCAAATATATAATACAATAAATTCTAATGCTTTTATGGTGCCCAGAAGAAGCAAATTAATTGGGCTAATTTTGAACTGTTACAGACCTGTTTACCCATACATTTTCTTGTCAGTATTTTAAGCAGTGCCTGTCACTATTTTCATTCAGTGTTTCTAGCATCTTAGCACATATCACCTATGAAAAAGGGCACAAATAGTAGACACTATAAATACACTATAATTACCATTATTTAGTACTGCACGACATACTGATGATACACTATTTTGTTGTTGTTGTTGTAGGGTTATCGCCATTTTTCAGCACACGATAGGTTATACATGCCGGCCAGTATTAATGGTGGAGGAAGAACCCGGGAAAACCCAGGAAAGAACCAATGCTTTCTCACATACCCACATTGGTTGAATCCGAGACTCGAACCCACGCAAACAGAGGTGCGATGGCAGTGATCCGTAACGGAGATCGCTTTAGACCACTCGGCGCCCCACACTATTCTGTAAATAACTTCTAATTTGTAAAGACACTGATATTTAGGCAACTCTGTGTGTTCTAAGCAAAATCTGCAGATACTGACCATTGACTTAAACATATTTATATTACAGTGATAAAACCCTTCAAAGGAATACCTCAACAAACCCAAATTCATGCTGTTATTTACCTCTGTTACTTTCTCTAGAAAATCTCTTTTCTCAGCTTCATACGTATCCGTAACATTTAAAATAAAGCCAAATCTCTACATTTGACATGGTTAAGGAAGACTTAATACAAAACATTATGACATAAATTGTTACCACCAACCATCCTCTCAGAAAATAATAAGTCCATGTAGATAGGTGAAGTCAATCTTATTTATTTCATAAAATCTGATATCAGCTTTGTTAACATTTACAGTAATGGATTGCTTCTAAATACCTTGTGCAATTTTGGAATCTGGGAACATATTTGTCATTGCTTCTGTTAACTTGTTAGCTGTGCTCAATGACAAATTCATATTCATGATCAACTCACAGAGAATCGCCTCAGCATGTGTTATTTGCTTTTGAAATACGTGTTGATCACTGACTCCCTTTCCCTTCATCATGGACAAAACATTTCTATTTCCCGTCACTAATGATTCCAATTTTACATGATTTTCTGGTTCCACATGCCGTGAACTGTCATTCCATCCACCATGTGCACAGGAAAAGTCTAAATTACAGGAAAAGTCTAAGTTCTCTTTCAGACGATGGTTTAAGGCATGGCCACAGAGTTGGTAGAAAATGCTGCTTTCTATTTTTGGACTTTCCATTTTCATGCTGAAACTTTCTTATCATCGACAATTTTCTTTGCATAAACAACCGGATGCTGAGAATGTTAAAATCAGTGATGTGGCACAGACTGCAGACACTGGTGTGGATTGAAGAGATGATACAACAAAACAAAACGGAATAAAAACCACTTTAAAAAAAATTAATAAATAAATGCATCCTCAAATCGTATTTTCAGATCAATGACCATACCGAGGGACTTTATTCTGTACAAATACAGCACAATATGGACGGGTAAACAGGTCTGCAGTTATTTCAGATTTTGCAATAAATGCTTTAAGAAACATACAAATCATCTCCATTTTCGTTCTATAAGGAGCATGTCTGCACAATTAATGGTTCAAAAAAACGTCTACGTGAGTGAATTTCACAGGACAACCAGGACAGCAGAATACCTACAATGAAAGAAGAGTTTCAATAGTTATAATGTAACTGCAAAAGGAAAAGTATATACATGTTAACCATGCTGAATTAAAAAATAGCTTATTATTTATAATAATTCTAGTATAGTGATCGAAACATTGATCAAATCGAAATATCAGATTTTAGTTTCACTGGTCAACTGTAAAAGTAGTAGTTACAAACATGGTTCCTACGCTTTTCAAAAGATAAATGTTCAGGTCATTTCCAGGATGAAATTACTTTGTTCAAGATTCACATATGACCATTACTGAATGGAATTAAAGAATATTTTGGATTATAAAACATGCATTTTCTAAATCTAAAGCTGTTTATCATTTAAGACTCTCCAAAATTGTCAGAAAAGATGATATGTGCAAAACCATAAAATGTATCTCACAAAACAAATGACTATACTCATATAAATTGGCATGCAAAGTCATTTCAACATACAGAATACAAATTCTAATTTTACCATGCTGACATGCATTATGTTATGTGGAAACAATATAATGAACATATGCATGTTATACAATGTAAACATTTCCTATCACAGTAGGAAAATAATATAAAAGCTAAGTATTAGAATCTTTTCTTGAAACGAAAACAGTTTAACTTTAAATTTATCTGTGCCAAAAACCCAAACAATTTTTTGTAAATGACCTAAACTCATTAAGATGATCTTGTTTAACATCAATCATTTAAAAACATTTACAAAAAGGGTCGATTTAAATTTTGACAAAGAAGCCTTCAAAATGATAACTGCTGCATAAACAACAGACAATTTCTTTAAAATCAAATTGTCTTTTTGTAATTGATAAACCAGTCCCCAAACCTGTACGGATACAGGGGCTCGCTTTGTTTTTGAATATATAATAAAAGCGATGACAATTTCCCATTTCTCCTGTGTTCTATTTAAGATCTGAAACCAATGCTTTAAGCTACATGTCACTGTGTACTAGTTTCACACCAAAGTTCAGCTAAGCAATTCAACATTTTGGACAAGATAAATTGGCTTCAAATGAATAGCAGTCCGTTTCCTAATCCGAATTTCCTATGAATATACAAATTCTATTTTTTACATTTGGTTTTCTAGGTTCAAGTGTGAGGTCAGAGCAATTGCATTTAATAAAATAGGAATTTGCTGCCAATGTGCAGTAGTGGCATATGGTAGTCACTTACCAGCAGGCCTAGCAAATTTAAACTATGTCATATAATCGATAGGAAAATGATTTATTTTCTCAAAAATGGCAAATATGGCAAGTATTATAATCATTATGTCTTTAATCCGCTGACAGACTAGACAAAACTACACCAGAGATGAAACATGACCCAGCCATTTGTGTTACTTGTCAGATGGCTTCACAACTCCAACAACGATAACAGAAGTCCAATAGTCATCTGATATCAACAACAAACTTCTTTTTAATGTTGTTGTACAAAAATGCAATAATATTAAATGAAAGACAGATACAGAAAGAACATATAATTCTCAACATATTTTATTCAAGAACAATGACAAATAAACCCGGCCAGTCTTAAAAGTAAACATTTGCATGAATTGCACAGATAAAATGTCTTACTTTCGTCTGCATTTTCCACTTCAGGAGATGAGTTGTCACCAATGGTAATTGTTAACAGCATGAGGAAGATTAAAAATATTCATGCATCGAAAGCATGGATCGTATGTGTACAGGAGAATAGTTGGGTTGATGAAAAGATACTGCAGTGGATAAAAGTGTTTTATCTCAAGAACACACTTTAATACATTTTAAATTTGAGTGCGTTTACTGACATGTACTTTTTGAATGATTTAAATGTTGTCCCACAACCTAAAACTCATAAAAACATACAGTTCACCAAAACGTTATTTTAAAAATTAATTTAAGCTGTCACAATGTATACTGTAAATATGGTATATTCAATGTTTTTAAAAAGAATAAAAAAAGGAAATAAAACTATCATTTTAATAAAGTGAGATCAATCAGCTTTAAAATAGATTTGTTGTTGATAGGTTTTTCACTAACCTTCCATGACAGAACTTTAATTCCACTTGCAGATTCAGCACAATGGTGGACACTGTCAGCCCAGGGGATATTCTCCCAAAACAAACTACCAGTGTTCAGCTAAATAAAAATAAATTGTAATACATCAACATCTTGATCATTAATGGAGAAAAAAGATACAAACATTGTCCATCTTATAGTTAAATCAATGTAAGACCACAATATTGATGCCATGACTGATATCTGGATAGGTTGACAAAGGAGTGTAGAACTAATATTGTTATATTATATATATTTATATTTATTCACTAAGGCTATTCAATGCTTCTTTTTCAATTTAATTAGAAAAGACAAGTCATGCCTCATTTAGAAAGTCTTTTGAACTGGTCAACAAGTATATAATTTACGTCAAGCTATCTGTATGGCTACCGCATACCTGAACTGCGAAATATACTAATTGTTGCAAATGATTACCTTTTCCAGCTACACTTTTCCTAATCTGAGAAATCCCTTTTTATAATCATAATATCCAATAGTTTTGTTTCTATCTCTAAATGTTTGCACAGAGACATACATTGATACTGCAAGACACACACTTTGAAGTTTAACAGGAAACATGAATATCCTTTCTATAATTAACATCTGTAAAAAAAAAAAAAAAAAAAAAAAAAACATGCATTAAAATGGCCAACTGATTTAATAGAACAGAGACCTCTGGTAAGACAACGCTGTTGCACCTTACTAATGGAAAAAGACAGACTTAATAAGTAGTTTTTTAACATGATTATTTCAGTAATGTGATTATCCAAATACTAAATGTTAAATTCGGACCTATCTTAGCTTTTGTCCACTACATCTGTATGATCACGAAACAGGTTTCTGCAGGTCACTGTTGTTACAACTTGCACAATGTTACAGTCCTTTATCTCCTCCAGAAACAGACATTTTAAAATAGATATTGAGTATATATAATGGGTAACAAATCCAATCGATCTTTTTCTGGTCTACACTCAGAACAAACAAATCTTTTTACGTTATGTTCAAACTAGTTGGCAAAAAACTGTATTATAAGTTTGAAAGTGGATTTCTTATATAATGTCACCTGTTCAATGTTTATTTCCCTCAGTGTTTTGTGTACATCTGCACAGTATCATCGACTGTCTTTACTTTGTACCAGTCCTTGATTTGTGACCGATGTCTCTCGCAACCTTACATCCCTGTTTCAAAATCATTATTTCACCAACAGAATCGTTACTTTTTTTAATACTGATAGTAAGTGCTGATTAAGAAATATTTGACAAAATAAAATATAAATATGTACCACGATTACAATAATAGAAAACAAAATGGAAATATCCAGTTTAACTAATGCCATATTTGCAACAAGTTTGTTGCTCTGGAGCGAGTGTTGGCTGTTTAGGTCAGAGCATATGGTTGTGTTGGTTTTCTTTGTCTTTTTATTTGAGGAAAGCCGTGACGGATATTGTTTTGAAGGCAAACGCAAAGCAAAACTTGGTTACCATAACATACACTTTTTATACCGTGTTATAGTATTCTTCCACCATCCCATTTGTTTCTACCACCTTTTAATTTTAAAAACAGAAGTATCAAGTATATAAAAATGCACAGAACGTAATCATTTCATTCATTGATTTATAATTTTTAATCTGATTGTCACTAGGGGTTCCCAAACAGTCATCTTATTGGCATTTTGAATCACCGCTCCGGTGGCCTAGTGGTTAGAGTGTCCACCTCAAATGCAGGAGGTCGTGGGTTCTATTCCCGGCTGAGTCATACTAAAGACTTAAAAAATGGTACTAACAGTTGCCTCGCTTGGCGCTCAGCATTAAGAGGTTAGTGTTAGGACTGGTCGGCCTGGATTTTTAATGTAGCTTTAACAATTGTTCAGTCATATTGGTACGATGTCTGCAGTGTGACAGCTTATAGTGATGTCTAGCACAGTGGCATCATGCCGCAGACATGTAGCATGATGTCCCACCCAGTGACATTATCCTGACACCAGACCGACCAGTCCTAACACTAACCTCTTAATGCTGAGCGCCAAGTGAGGCAGCTGTTAGCATAAGTTGTAGAAAAAATTATAGTGGAGCAAGATCCGAAAATTACAAGACATATAAATGTTATATTTGCACACATACCCCGAAACGGTGTCCAAAATCAAACTGTAAATACAGTGTAACTACTAATCCAGATGAATTTAGACGATTTGAGACGAAACTTTTAACTACTGATCCAGGTAATTAGCAGACCCGCTTATAACATGGGGTCAGTTGTAGAGCCCATTTTATTTTACTAGAAAGTACCAAAAATCTGACCCATATTTGTTGAATATGAAAGAAATCGTGATCAAAGTTGGTAATTGAAACCATCATATATTGTTTGAAACCTGCTGGAATTGTTATCGATCTCTCAGTGGTTGGGCATCTTGAATATAAAGGTCATTGTTACATAAAAACATTAACTTAATTAGAAAAATCACTTTATTGCCAGTTATTGCCAACGAGATTTTAAAATGAGTATTCAGCCATTAAACAGACCAGCTAGCCCTACCCATCTTAGAGGCTTTCACAGTGTCAAGCAAGGATGGCATCATTTCATATCGTTATGGAGGCCCCTCGATAAATTACACCCTTGCCTAGAGCGCAGTCTGTTTTTGGACCTGCGGTGCATGAGTTATCAAGGGAGTGGTGTATATTGCTATTTTTATGCTCAGATTATGCTTTCTTGCTGCTTATATAAGTAATAATTATGCTTATACCTTTTATATGGGGTTAGCACATGTGAACCTACAACAAGGCAGTTCAGGTTAACATTTAATACAATTTTCATTTGATCGGGTACCCAGGTAACCGATGGTTAGGACTACATATGGGCGGATATGCAAATAGTTTAGGAATAATTAATCTAATTGAAAACCATACAGAATGAAATCTTTCATTTAAATATTTTAGCCTAAGGGGAAAACATTTCTGTTGTAACATAAACAAATCTTTAAAAAAACTTCACTAAGTATTGTATTGTAGTTTTTGGGGATAATTTTTATAATTATTACTTATAGGTGTATTATTGCAGATAATATGTGTTTGAAAGAAATAAAATATATTAAAGATGCAAATAATAATAATACAGGGACATCAAAAACGATCCATTTATATACCCTGGACTAAATGTCACATCTTATGTCATGTGGCATGTATTTGGCAAATGGATAACTCACCCATGGAGAACTCGCTTAGGGAAAACTAGCCCTAGGGTGGTTGGTGAATTCGCTCCAGGCTGACTGAAGAGAGAGAGAGAGAGAGAGAGAGAGAGTTAGAGCGCTTCTTTGGAGAAGTGAGAGAGCTTACTTGTATACTGATTAAGACTGTAAAATTTATACCTTAAGTGTTCACAAAGAAATCAACCAGTTATCATTAATAATATCAATTCTCAAAGAAGATGAAATTGTCAATAAATCCTGGCATATTTATCGCCAATTTGCCTCATGTACCAGCTGCATAAGCTCCAGCAGGTCAAGCTTAAAATGTAGGTAACATTGCATGTAGAAATAAAACATCGCTGAATTTTACACCTCAAAAAGTATCTTACACAGTTGATTGACGGGGTAGGGGTGCTGATGCACATCTGTGAAGTTAGTGGACAAACAGACGGAGTGAAGCCTTCAGATACTCATATTTAACTTATTCTAACCCAGGTTTGTTTCTATAAAAAAAGGGTATTTGGTGACATAATTTCGTTATTACTATAAAAATGAGGCAGATATTAAATTCCAATGAAAATAATTGGGATCATTTAAAATAAATAGTTAAATAGACAGTTACAAATGTTTTTTGGGGATGGAGACAAAGCTTATGAGGTAAATTAGGAAGCCTTGAAATAGTCAGATATATGCTGAAATAAATGAGGCTGCACTTAAGTTTTTACTATCTAGGATACCACAAAGATTATTTAATATTATGTCATTTTGTTTTTGGTAAGTTTCAAACAAACAAGTCTGATATAATGATATAACACCACACAATGGTGACATTACTATAGTACAAGTCACATGGGTCATGTATGCGCATTTGCTCATTTTTAATTAAATGTAAGTTGTTCTTTTACAATTTAGCACTAATTTTATTTAACCAAAGTCTATTCAATCCTGATTACTGAATGCTCTGCACCTTAACTGTCTGCATGAATCTTCCAGACAAATATCTATCACTATGAACTTTTACAATGGTGGCCATGTACTGAACTTGGGTCAAAATAAGATCATGTCCAGTGTAATCATCACAATCGAGGGTAGTACGAATTTGTTTTTCAATATATGTAGCTTTCATTGTGACATCACAGTGCGCACCATTTAATCCAGATTGTACTGGATAACACCTTTAGGTTCATTTTGTCAAAATATCTACGTACTTTAATATTGATTTTGCCGCTGGGACCTCTCAGGGCATCGAAATAATGACCTTCCAAAGGAATATGGATGTATAAGAATCCAAGTGAAGTGAATACTTGCTACTCAAAGGCATGTAGAATCAAAGTATAAAAAATGACAGCCATTACTGAAATAGTTGGTGCTGAATGCCTACATGTCCTGTGTAACTTGTACTATATAAACAAAATCAACAACAGCAAAATGTTATTCTGCAATGACCTGCAATAATAGTCCAACATAAACAGGGAATAAGTAAACACTTACTATAGAAATGAACAGGTGGGGGTATATTTGAATTTAAGCGTGACTAAGTCCTGAATGATGTATGTATGTGAATGTGATATGGATTTTTAATGTAGCTTTAAACAAAATTCAGTCATATTGCTAAGATGTCTGTATGTGGCAGTTTATAGTGATGTCTAGCACTGGAGCATCATGCCTCAGACATGTAGCACAATGTATCTCGGTTATTCGGTAACTGAACAATTCAAGAGGCGATCATATAAAGCGGTATCCATCATTGTGCGATACCTCTAAATTAGTATTTATGATATTCGGGGCGACTTTTCCTGACATCTGGAATGATAATTTCTCCAAGGGACAGGTTCTCCATGGAGCTAGTCCTACATGTAAGACCATGACACTGATATTTATGTTTTGGGCGTCAGGACTAGCACTAAAACAAAACCAACTTGTGTTATGTCTTACATTGTAGGACTATTTATGGGACGAGTAATCCCAAGGCGAGTTCTCGACTATTCCAGCGGCACGAACCATTTAAAGTTGAAACTCCGGTCAAAGCTAGGATTAGACCAGCAAGTTGTTCTCCACCGTTTTTTTTTTGTTTTTTTTTTCCACTGGCGCCGCCAGTCAAACAAAAAAATAAGGTGGAGAACAACCTGCTGGTCTAAGCTAGGATTTAAACTCAGCCTATCTAAGCCCCAGCAAGCAAAAATATTTATGTAGTAAGTTACTATCCATCTTATTCGGTAATACATTCAAATTCTACGATTGATCATAGTCGACAGACGCTTACAAAACATAACATTACAATGACCGGTCTCTAGCTGGAGAAACCTGATAATAAATTTGATAAAAAGCTTTTACATTTAATTTTTAAAAAAAATATTTATCATTAATCCATTTATGTGACTTATTTACATCAATTTTTACATACGTATTCAATGGATTATTTGAGTTTAATTAAGCAAGGCTGATAACCATGGCTGATCGCCGTTTCCTGAATGCTATTATACCTGGAATACACGAAGCAACGGATACACTTTTCGCAAAATTGGCCCTTCAGAATCAGTAAGGTTGCTTAAATACAAATGGATGAAAGGTGGGATTGTCTTCTTTACAGTGGTGTACGTTATGAGTGACTGAATGCGTAGATAGTATCGGAAACTTAGATCGGAGTCATCGAGGGGTCAGATTTTGATAGAGGCAGTCTCCATCAGCGCTTGTCGTCAGGGGGATTCCATTTATGTGGTCGACGTAATTCTCCATCACCTCAGCAGCGACTGGATCAACGTCTGGCAAATAAGAATTTGTAATTTCACTTTGAACATTAGCTCTCCCTAAACAGCCTCCTTTAGTTTATCTATGTTCTTTGATGCCGCCGCCTAGAGAGAAAAGAAAACCGCATTAAAATAGTCGATAAATACTGGACTTAATGCAGATTTTGAGTTTGTTCAGACATTAGCAATATGCATGAAACGTGAATAGCATCGAGATATGTTTTATCATCCCAAAACGGCATGGGTAGACGCATGTATCAAGGATATGATGATCGGTAGCGTTCTATGAGATGGCGTTATGCGCACGGACAGACAAATGAAGAGGTACTCAATAAGATACCTATACATATTATAGATTGTTGTATCGCTTGAAATCTCCGCTTCACATCTATAGTTTTAGCCTAGAAATACGTGGTACCATCACACAACAGCATGGTTAGATGAACGTAGCCTGTATATAAAAATATTTAAATTCGCAAGCGAAAAAGAACACAAAATACAAACATTTTTATTTTGCATCTGTACAAATAATTTTTTTGGCACAGATGGCTTTAAAGTGATTAGGAACTTATCAATTGCTATCAAATTTATCCAAACCGGTGGTTGTGTACAACCCATATTGAACATGCCTATAGGGTAGTGAAGTGCTGCTGTAATCCGATTCACACGTGTTATCGCGTGTTACAACCGCAAGTAGCCGAGTATACACGCGTTACAACAATTACCATTGCGGCGGTACAAAGACAGTTAAAATGATTTACAACAAATATATAAAATTTATAGTGGTTCCCTGTTGTTGTTTGTCAAAATCGTCTTGCGAGAAAGCCAAACAATATACTCGTTGAAAATCAACGATGTTGACTAAAACTCCTGGGACTAGCATCGCACATTTGTGTACTGATTTGTATATATATATATATATATATATATATATATATATATATATATATATATATATATATATATATTGTATATGTATCGTATTTAGATAAAAAAAAAAATTAAACTAAATCTATTACATCTTTTTATCTCTTTATCTTTTTTCATGTTATTTCTATGTATAAACTGTAAAGGAAAAAAATTAAAGAGATTTTAATCTCTTTTACTTTTTTTTTGTTTGTTTATATGTAGGTATTAAAAGAGTTTTGATATTCTGTATCAATTTATTCGTTTGTCATCTCTTTATACTACAAATCTCAGACTGTGGATTCATGTATTAAGAGCTAAATAATATGCATTGAGAAACCTTTAGCATTTTATGCATGTAAAACCGATAGGTATTAAATTCAAAATTGTTGAATATAAAAAGCAGGGCCCAGGTACCTAGTCCCGGGTAGACAAATGTGTAGCAAATTCGTAACAAGATATACTATAGAAAGTAGTCCAGTACAATACTATACAAATTTTGCTTGACAAAAGACCCTTTTTAAATAAGAACACTAACTTAATACAAGGGTGAGTGGCAATAGACATTTTAAAAAAATGGGCAATATAACAGTATGGTATTATAATAATTTTAAAACAGTATTATCACAGAAAGTGCTATAACAATATACACATGTGAATGAATTTATGCCTCATCTGATCTGAAGACTGTACATTTCATCATGCTATAAACTTCAACTGGTGAGATTGATTTGCAATGTCGTGTGATCAGGTTGTATCATAAGTATATCACACATTTAGTATAATATAAAGAAATAGAAACATTAGACAAAATAAATTAATAACATTGTGCATAGGCTGCATTTTTTATAAGATAAAATGGTCATTTAATCAGATGATAATCTATGATTATGCATGATAATTAAATACATAATTAGGGATCTATAAAAAAAAATGCATTGCGAAAAGAAAGTTGTCTTTGCGTGTTCCAGCCTAAGTAATTTAATTATTACAAATTTTAAAGTAAATGCTGATACTTACATTCTGCAGACGATGCATGGCCATCAGGTAGTCAAACTCATTACCATCCAATGTACGACACGAAACGCAGACGTATTCCAGATCAATATTTCCCCACATTTTCAATTCATCGTCTGAAATTTCTTGGCATTTGTTCTGATACCAGTTCTTACACAATGAACATTTAACACAGTCACTTGAACAATTTGATTTGCACCCACCACATGGAAACCTGGCTCCGCGTTTGTTACTGAAATTAGCCATGATTCACTTACAGATCACCAACACAGAATAAAGAAAACAAGAAATGTGCAGCATTTAAGCTTTGTTTCGAATGAGAGAGGAGGTGATGAAACTTAATGATTATATACCTTGCATTTGATTGCTTGTAACTAAGAATAATGTTTCTTACAGATGGTTAAGCAGTTTATTAATGATAAAAAATACAAAACTTGAAACCCGTCCTATTTCCACAGAAAACATGCCGGCAATTGTCAGTACTCAATATGAAGTCAAAAACAATTCGAGGCTGATTTTAGCAGCTTGCTGGTGAACAAATATTAATTGAGTAAATGAGAGCTTGCCGCTTAATCACCTTTATTGGCATTTTCTTTCTTTGGTTTCTTTTTGTAATCCTCGACAAGAAGCACTTGCGTTTGCTGATCCTGTTCGGTAATTCCTTTCATTTCATTTTATGCGATTGCCGACAACTTACCTGTTATTGTTCACGTTTTCTAATATTTATAATTAATTCCTGCCCAAGGGCCTAGTTATCTTTCTGCTATTCAACTTGAACCAAGAGGCCATTACTCAATAATTGCATGAGAAAGAAAACAATAAGAATTGTCTATCTTCTAATACAAAAATATCAGAATTCGAACAGGAACAGGTAAGTCTTTGAATGTTGGGGAACAAAGAGCCATGGGGGGGGGGGGATGCACTCGAGGCCAATAGCTAAATATATCTAAATATTGAAGGTGTGTCCACAAATAAAAAATAACATTATTGTAGAATATAGATATCTAAGTATTAAGTATGCAAATTAGGGACATATATATGTCGTTCCGGGCTATGTCGATAATATCCAAGCAAATGGTAACTGGAGATGTACGAAACGTTTCGTACAACGAATTTCTAATTGCTTTAGCCATTTAAAGTATTCATTTTTGACCCAGAACTTAACTTGACAATGAATTTAATTAATTTGTTTAGTAGTAAATGTATCAGTTGCTTGTCTCTAGACAGTATTTGGGCAGTATTTGGGTATATTTGGGTGTATTTAGGCAGTATTTGGGTATATTTGGGTAAATCGTGCCACCCGAGTTAGGTGCCTTATGTTATATGGTGAGTGTGCACATTAGTTTACCCCAGAAGCAAATGCCTGTGGTTTTCAAGTTTCTAGTTTAGGAGTGTGCGGTCGGTTCTTTGAAAGGCAGATATAATTTATAGGTGGAGATTGTGATAAAATGTCTGGCGGAAGTAGTCTTTTGAAGGGCCACTTGAGCGAAAGTACTGAAGATAAATCATTCAAATGTGAAGTTTGTGATGCAATGTTTGGATCTGGTAGTAATTTGAAGGTCCACATGAGATTGCATACTGGAGATAAACCATACCAATGTGAAGTTTGTGACAAAATATTTGGACATAATTGCAATTTAAAGAAACACATGATTATACATACTGGAGATAGAGCATTCAAATGTGAAGTTTGTGATAAAATGTTTAGAGAAAGTGACCAGTTGAAGATTCACATGAGGATACATACTGGAGAGAAACCATTCAAATGTAAAGTTTGTGATATAACGTTTCGACAAAATGCACATTTGAAGAATCACATGAGGATACATACGGAAGAGAAATCATTCAGATGCGAAGTTTGCGATAAAATGTTTCGATGTAGTAGTAATTTAAAGAGTCACATGACGATACATACTGGAGATAAACCATTCAAATGTGAAGTTTGTGATAAAATGTTTAGGCGTAAAAGTGATGCATATATTCACATGAGGATGCATACGCTAGATAAACCATTCAAATGTGAAGTGTGTAACAGAATGTTTGGGCATATTAGTTTGGTGAGGATCCATATGAGGATACACACAGGAGATAAACCATTCAGGTGTAAAGTTTGTGATACAATGTTTAGACAAAGTAATCATTTGAAGACACACATGAGGATACATACTGTATGTAAAACATTTAGATGTGATGTTTGTGATAAAATTTTTGGACATAGTAGTACTTTGAAGAATCACATGCTGGTACATGCGGCAGACAAAACCGTCGAGAAAACATTCAGATGTGAAGTTTGTGATAAAATGTTTAGACCTAGTTATATAAAGAGTCACATGAGGATACATACTGGAGATAAACCATTCAAATGTGAAATATGTGACAGGATGTTTGGACAGATTGGTTTGCTGAAGAACCACATAAGGACACATACAGGAGATAAACCATTCAAATGTAAAGTTTGTGATAAAATGTTTCAAAATGGTAGTCATTTGAAGAGACATATGAGGGTACATACTGGAGAGAAATCATTTAGATGTGATGTTTGTGATAAAATGTTTGGAGATAGAAGTCATTTGGTGAAACACATGATGATACACACTGGAGATAAACCATTCAGGTGCAAAATTTGTAATCAAATGTTTCGAAACAAATCTAATTTGAATTGCCACATGAGGATACATACTGGAGAGAAACCATTTATATGTAAAGTTTGTGACAAAATGTTTGCATTGAGTAGTAATTTGAAGAGACACACGAGAATACATACTGGAGATAAAACAGTAAAATGTTAACTTTGTATTAAAAGGTTTCAATCAAGTAGCCATTTGAAGGACCACTAGAACATGCATACTGGATATAAGCTGTACAAATGTGAACTTTGTAAGAAAATGTTTGGAAAGATTAGTACTTTGAAGGAACACATATAACAATATATACTGGAGATAAGCCATTGAAATGTGAACTTTGTGATAAAATATATCATGGACAACTTAAGTCATCTGATGATCCACACGAGGAGACATACTGAGGATAATCTGCTCAATAGTGAAAAATGCTATAAAATATGGGTTACTAGAAACACCGAAATACACTGAAAAACCGAAATGCACACTGAAATACATGTCTTTACATTTTATCATTGTATATGTCGGTTTCCACGCACAAATTATTTGTTTTTGTTTGATTTATGTGATTTTGAAACGAATTAATTACTTTTGTCCTATTTATAGCACAATTCAAGTAATGATGCTACTCAGTCGTACTTGATTCGACATACCTGTCCATACCAGAGATTACATTTGTTCCAGAACAATCAGTTGTTATCACACCACCTCCGTTCCGGAACGATTAACCTGTCCAATAAAGTACGACCAACTGACGCATGCTATAACTAGGAACAAGTAAATAATTCATGTCAAAATCACATAAGTCATATTTTATTTTTCCTTATATTATTATAAAAAAATAAATAAATTGTGTGTGGAAACCGATATATAAAGAGAGAACATGTAAATACATGTGTATTTCGGTTTTTCAGTGTATAGGGGTCCCACTGTATTTTGGTGTTTCTAGTAACCAATAAAATATTTAAAGAAAGGAATCATTTGAATTATTTTTTTCATAATGCTTATATGATACATACTGAAGTGTGTTGTTCCAGGTTTTAGCTCACTGGGTTTGTAATTAAATGGTTTTAATTGCTTTCAGTTCAGTGTGTGTGTGTTATTTGGAGTTTTAATGTAGCTTTAACTCTGGGTGGTGTTTCCAGAGTACATGTGATGACAGGTACTTGAGTTTTATAGTAAAAGTCACACGGTTCATGTAAACGCATTTACTAATATAAATTAAAATTGTAATTTTAGATTTAAAATTTAATCATAATATAGTTACAATAAAGTTTATTCAGCCATGTTTTTATATTGATCTGCACATTGATTGTAGTAAAAGGAAATTCCATATAATAAATCTTGTGATTGCTATAGACTTTTAAAATGGCAGTTCGGCTTTAGACTGGGTCAAGAAAATTTATGTTTTAATGAACTGTTACTGTTGCAGGTGGAAGGTACAGTCTCATGAACAAGAAGTTGCACTTAGTTTCATGCATATCCTATATGGATGTTCAACTATGAATGGGATAGAGGAGTAATATACAATAAGATTTATTCTAAACTTTTACATATGACATTTTTTCAAAATGATAATTTAGCATGATGTAAAATTTATTGAAAATATATCTGAATTGACTGCCATGTTTCTAGTCTTATAAATGCATGAAGGAGAATATTTGTATGGGAAAAATAAGTATTATATAAGATTTAAAATTAAAGACTTGATTTAACCATAGAGAAGATATATATGAAGTTACATAATTGCCTCCAATTTATTGGACTTGATTGCCATTCTTCATTCATGTGGGTGTTTTCCTTCCTACATTATAGTGCCATAAAACCGATTTAAACAAGATTGCCCCACTTGTTTGATTGTGCCTAAAAATGAATTTTCTATTAAAGATTTGTTGAGCAAATTTATGCAATAATCTTCAATGGAATTTTGATGGACAAGGTGTGAAATAAGGTGAATAAATGACATTTAAAGGTGTGTGTAGTCAAATTCTTCAAAATAACTCCTATAGCTGCAAATAATGACAAATAGTTTGTACATGAGCTTCATGTGTTGTACTGTAGGTTTTGACTTTGTAGGTTTGTAAATGTTTTTAGTTGCTTTCAGTTCAATAGTTTCACTTGTAGCATTCATCTGTTTCTTATCCATCTCAGCACCATTGCTGCTTAGTATGTTGATATGCTGCATGATTTACTGAACAGTTATATCCAGAATTTCTACAGTAAAATTGTATAACCCCACTATAACATGGTTTACAGTCAAGACATATCCAAACTGTAACATAGCCAAGTCAAAACGTACCCAGGTAAAGTATTACTCAATTTAAAACATGAATTACATTCACTTTAAATATTGACATAATTTTAGTGTATTGTGTTTCATATGACAGTGACTAGCCTGCTCAGCAATGGAAATCAGCACATGCAATTTAACTATCTTGTGTAGCAGCAGGGAGGGCGAACAGACCACTTGGTTGAAATATAATTTGCTTAAAACAAAACATCATACAAAAAAAAAATAAGGTCATTTATGTACTTTGTTTACATATATGAGGTCGCGCCCTTCCTGCTGCTATTAATTAAAAAAATTATTGTTATAATAAAATGGTACATCCGAAATCTTATACTGCAAGAATAGCTCGAGAATGATTAGAAGCAATTAAGAAATTCCTTCTAGTTAGAGATTCATTCAGTAAAAACCTACAAGTGCAGCAGGAAGCAGAAGTTGAGTATGAAGAACACACTAAAAAACTATTTATAACCCGTCAGTGCAGCTACTGAGAAAGTTGCAGCGGCTACTGAAAAAGCTGCAGCGGATGCTGGAAAAACTATATGGGGAGATATTAAGGAGGAGGATGAGGAGAGGAAAAAGGGTATATTTCCAGTATTAAAACAAACCACAGAACAAACTAAAAAATAGCAAGAATAACCAAACAAACAAAAAAGATTTTAAAAGATCTTCCAACTGATATAGCTGCAGCTCAACCGCCACCTGTTAGTGAAGAAATATTTGAGGTTGAAGAAGAACAAAAAAGGGATATTCCTATTACAGAAAAATTTACTGATGAAGGTATACAGGCAATAAGAGATATTGAATTAAAAGGTAGAGATGATATTATGGAATATGGTGCATTTGCTGATTCAATTTTTCCACGTAGACATAGATTTTTAAAACCCGAACACGTTAAAAATATTGATCATAATAGATGGGTTAATTGGGTATATAAAATAAACCAGGGTATTACCCGGATAAACCGAGATAATAATTATGAAATTTATTTGGATGGAGTACTTTTACAAAAAGAAATTGAACGAAAAGAAAAGGAGGAAAGTAAACAAAGAAAGCAGGAGAAAAGAAAACCAGTAACAGAAACGAAAGGAACAGAAGTAGAAAAGCAGGAACCTTCATATCAACTTCCTCCACCTCTGCAACAGATAGAACAACAACAATCTTCTCTACCGCAACAAAAACCTTCACCCCTGCAGCGCTTATACACCTGACAACGTACTATATTGCGGGAACCAATTGAGGGGTTTAAAAAAGAAAGGAAACAGATGTTAGCAGGAAAGGATGTTGATGATCCTCCGAGCACTGTAGGAAGTGGTTTCCTGACTACATCAGGAGAAAATAATTCTGTTTGTCCTGATAATATCATCAATGACGTGTCACGGTTAGAAGTTTTCATAGGGGAAAACATGCAGGAAATACCTCACCAGAAATAATTAATAAAGCAGCTGATATTTGTCGGCGATTATTTCAAGGTGGTATCATGGATATCAGCGTTTGCCAAGAACTTATCGATGAACTCGATGATTAGAGTGACTAGTTGTTAGATAAGTGGTAAATAAAATAAGATGATTGTACACAATAATCATCGCAAATCTGTACCTGTCAGAGTAGTGAACTCGCGATTACCAGTCTACGAGGTATTTTACGGAGATGGACTTTGTGATGCTGTACGGGGATTATTTACAAGGATGGCTCCAAAAGCAGCGCCTATTGCAAAACAATTATCGATGAAGGCTATTGATATTGTACGTGAAAAAGGTCCTGGTGCAATTGTCAGTGTTGCTGGTAAGGCTTTCTCAGCAATCAAGGATAGACTAGCATGATTAATAAGATGAAAATCACAGCCAGTAAAACTACCAAGTACTGAAATTATGCCTGCAGACGTCAGTAAAATAATAAATCAAGTTGCAAATCAGAGACTAGCAGCACGTGCAGATCAAGGGCTCGGTGAACCAAAGAATAATATTTCAAGTTTAATATCAGGGAGTGGAATTTCCTGAACACGATTCTCGTGTTAGACGAAAATAATTATAATAAAATGTTCAAGCGCATATCCGACGAAGCATTTGATATGGAAGCACCTGTCTGTAAGGTTGAATCAGTACGTGATTATCAGTTTTATTCTTATGACGCACGAATACCAGATCAACGTGGAAGAATTGAAGTACAAGTTCATGACACAAATAGATATTTTCTACCCGCCGAGGCTTTTATTGAGGTAGAAGGTGAAATTATAAAAACGGATGATGATAATTGTGGAGATGTAGTAAAAGTTGGTTTTGTCAACAATGGTATTATGGCATTATTTGATAGCGCCACTTATATGATGGATGAAAAAATATGGAATCGATTCAGAAAGATGTCGACGTTGATACAACAATAATAGGGTTGGCAAGATACTCTGATGATTATACAAGATCAGCAGGTCCCACGATGATGTTTGTAAAAGGTAATTCTGATCACCCTGAAAGCGATCTGTATAATATAAGATGACCAAGAAACAGTGCCAATAACGCTGATGCTGATGTGTAGCAAGTGGTTCATGGTGCTACCCCAAATTTCAACTTGGGATTTGCAACACGCCGATCAATGTTGAATACAGGGAGTAGAAATTTTTCATGTGTTATTCCATTATCACACATCTTTGGATTTTTTAGAAATGTTAGAAAAGTTATCTTTGAAGCTAGACACACGGTTCTCTTGTGAGAAAAGGTGATGATAACGATGCTCTCTGGAGACCTGTTGGTGATGATGGTAAAGTAGTACTAAAAAAACTATCGTTGTGGATGCCGGTAATGACTCCAACGATCGCAGAAGAACAAAAATTGATTTCTTTCATGGATACAGGTGGTAAGTCTATGTTGTGTTGTTTAACAATAACCACAGATAGTATACAAAGTAATACTAACGGTCAGTTTGCATGGCATATAGCATCACAGCAAGGTTTTTCTGCACCGCAACATATTTTTATTGCACTGCAAAATTATAATCGATTAAACTCACAAACTCACTCTCATATGATATTTGACCAACTAGATGTTAAAGAGGTTTCTTTGCAGATAAACGGACAACAAGAACCAACGGAAAATATACTACTATATTATGAACAAAATGACAGCACGGGTATATCATTATTTGATGACATTCATGGGATGTGATCAAAATGTGGATACCGGTTTGCAAATATCACAACATGATTTTAGAACTTTGTATCCGACTTATTATTTTTCGCTAGAGCAGCTTGATTTATCAAAGCAATCTGTCGTTGATATACACTTTAGAGCCAGCGTTAATGCAGGTGGTGGTGTTGTTTATAGAGAAATCTTGGTATTGCTCAGCGACAAAGTGATGTTACTTAAAGGTGGTAGTGGTTGAATGAAAATCCTTGATGCACCAGTAGAAAGTCTATAATCATTATTTGGAGCGTGGCAAGTATTTATCATAAAATGTCATACAGCCATGCTAATGTCACTTTGACTCCCGGTCAGGTCAAGAAACTTCAATCAAATTCAAGAAAAACGTGCGGAACAAAAATAAAGTTAAAATAAGATCAGATTTCTAGTGGTGGTCCAAATAAATTGTCACTAACCAAGAATCGGATTAAATACTTCAATAAAGCACTGAAATCAATAACTGGGGTTCCACTTGTTCTTTCTCCGAGTGCTATGAAGGACATGGTTAAAACAGGTGGTATTTTTCCACTTCTTGCTGCAATACCAGCGTTAATAGCTGCTGCCGCTCCAGCCGTAGCAACAGCAGCCGCGTTAGGTGCTGTTGGAACAGATGCTGAAATGGCCCTAAAGAAAGCAACAGGAAAAGGATATAAAAAAGGGGAAAGGGTTTAAGATAACCAGGAACTTACCTGGGGAGAGGCCTAAGATTACCAGGGACCTATCTAGGAAAAGGCATGAGGATTCCAGGACCTAATCTTCACACCGATGTCAAATTTTGATTTACTTGATGCTGCTAAACAACTAAAAATAAAGAACTTCAGAGGTGTTTTTATGCGATATCAATTACCGAAACAACCGAACGAACTCGAAACGGGTATTATTAATCTCGACTCAAATTCAGGACCCGGTGATCATTGGGTATCATACGTGGTTGATCCACGTGGAATCGTTTATTTTGATTCATACGGGTTAGCTCCACCGCGTGAGTTTATCAAGTATGTCTCGCCACTTCACGCGCAAGTTTGGTATTCAACGCTACCCACACAAACAATGACAGATCCGCCAGGATGCGGCCGTGAAGTAATTAATGTACTTAACGCTATATCAAAATCATCCAAACCACCACATAAAGTCGTGCATGATGATACAAGTAACCGATTCGTTTTAAACAGATCTTAGATCTTATATAATGGTTGATATTTACGGAAGATCTTCTTCTACCGGCGTTAAAATAAGAAAGATGACATTGATCTGTAGAAGTACGCCACTAAAGATGAACTCGCTCATATTATGAATCTTGTTGGAGTTGACCCAGATGAGGTTGTTATTTTTCAGGATCGATATGGTAAACTAAAAACCAGCAATGTCAAATGGAATGATATAGTTCGACGAGTACTCGGTGCGGTCAGGGATAATATTCCTGTGTTTACTGACAGCGGGAAAATCAGGGATTCAAGTGTATCGTTTACAACTATCAGAGATGAAATTGCAAGAAGCGTTGCTAATCGGGTGAAAAATACGGGTGACACAATGACGGGAGAACTCAGTATGAACGGGAATAAGATAGTGGTTTTAAGAGATCCAACATCCGACGAAGATGCAGCAACGAAAAAATATGTTGACACGAACTACAACACCGTAGATGGTAAATTATTCACGTTGTGGGCCGAGTATGACGTTCACGTAAACGCGTTCACAAATCTCCGCAGATATTTTAGAAAACTTAACGAAACCGCAGATGAATTTTTTGGTAATCCGTTGATCGTTGACGTAAAACTGTCTGATATAAAAAAAAACATTAGATACGATTGAATAAAACATAAGAAGACATCGTAGCGGGGATCCCTGAAATCGTTAATAAAATTAGTCTCATTAAAATTTCAGCAGGAATAACTCCCGGGCATATTACCAACATCGTGTGCACGGTATCATCTGGATTAGCAATATGGTCAACGCAGAATAATACTTTCTAATATACCGCAACAGTCAATGGCGTGTACAGGTTGTCTGTGTTCAGTGCTGCAAAATTTGAGATATTCACAAATATCTCTGGCGACATTCCACCGATAGGTTTTCCGGAATTGTGACTGTTCTATTAAATAAAGGAACCGAAGAAATATTTACACTGGAAGCAGCTGATAAGTAAAATTAAAAGATATCGTAGAACAATATACAGTAAAAATAAAAGAATATCGACAACGACTAGTTATCGTTGACGTGATTGTTTATTCAGGATCCGCTGCTGTTGCTGGAACCGGTGTGATATTATCAACAATGGCAATGATGGCACCAGTAGCCGTGACAATCTGTATTTCAGCTACCACAACGACTTCAGGTGTTTTTAATATTATTGAAAACAAATATGTACTTGCACGAATGAAAAATTATCTGATTACATGATATAAATACACACAGCGACGGTCGCATATTCCAAATTATCTTCGTTGTTATCAGCGAGTCTCAGTGATGGAATTATATCTGATTTCGGGTTTTCAGAGATGATTAAAATATACAACTGCGCTGGTATTAAAGGTACGAGTATTATTATTGACATCAATAGAACTACCCAAGCAGATCGTGACAAACACAACCCCGCACAAGACCACGATGATCTCTGTAAGCTCGACTAATCTTGACTTTAACATCAATTTTCCAACTGCAATTCCAGTAAAAGAAATTGCACTAGCGCAATTACGAGTATATTATAGTTGGCCAAATATCAAATCGAAATCAATTAATGGCACACCAGCAAATAATTCGCTTGTATTTGCTAATAAAAACAAACCGGATGGAATACCTGACTGGAACGTTGTTGGAATACCAACTGGTAGTTATCAGATTGAATAAATCAATGATGAATTTCAGCGCAGAATAAAAAATATCACCGGAAAAGAATCAAAAGTAACAATAACAGTCCATGAACTAACACTGTCTTCTGCAATCGAAATAAACTCTCCTGATTATGTCGTAGATATATATCAGAGTTCAATCAGAACTGTTTTAGGTTGGCCGAAATACACCGCCCCCCCCCCCGTGCATAAAGGACTACCAGAACCGAAGTTAACTGTTGAGGTAATAAATGCCAGTACTTACAATATCGGAAAAGAAGATAAAAAACAACCATCAGGCAAGTATACATCAATCGTTATAAAAGAAGCTGAGGCAGATTTATTAAATTTTATACTATCAGTATTTGAAATAAACGAACTGGTAAAATCTCTCAACGATCTTATTAACGAAATCTTTCTCAAAATTGTTGAGGCAGGGAGAAAAATAGCCTCACCAGCAACTGTTCTTAGATACAATAATGATCCATACGGAGACGGTAGACATGTATCTCCGGGAATAGTCAACATAACATCGACAATCGCAGTCAATCTAGTTTGTGATGTGATCGATGACAGTTACGAAATAGATCTTGGAAAATCAAATCAGGCTCAACAAGGATATGTCTTATAAACGTTCACACCACAGGTTCCCCCTGGAAATTTAATTGTGCAAGAACCAACTAATCATGTTTATCTGCTGTGTCTTACTAATATGTTAACACGAATAAATTTTAAGTTCACTGACCACCTCGGGCGCCTAATTGACCTACGGGGGGTGGAATTAATTGTGAATCTGTATGTAAAATAAGACTTTTATCGTAATGATCTTTAATCAGAAATATTTTATTTATTCAGAAATATTTTATCAAAAATATTTTATTTTATCAGAAGTATTGCATTTATTCTGAAATATTTTATTTATTCTGAAATATTTTATTTTTATCAGAAACATTTTATTGATTCAGAAATACTTTATTTATTAGAAATATTTATTTTATCAGAAATATTTAATCAGAAATATTTTATTTTATCAGAAATATTTTTTTATTTTAAAATTGATGGGTAGTTAGGTAGTCAAAATTATACAATTCGATCAGTTTGTTAATTCTGATGGGGTGGTTGATACTCAAATTTATACAAATCGATCAGTTTGTTAATTGTGATGGGGTGGTTATGCTCAAAATTCTACAAATCGATCAGATTTTATAGGAAAAAATATTTCTGAATAAATAAAATATTACACGTGCTCATGTTCGATCGTTTCATCAGTAACGAATTACTTTGGATCGTTTCACGATCTAACATAATTTTTCTTAATTGTCTTACACAAACATTAATTGATTTCTCTGCCTCGTATTCACGAGATAACCACAATCTAATTTTTTTTTCTACTTTGGCAGAGAGAGAGAGGGACGAATTCCTTGACCTGATCATCTTTTACTGCAGCTAGTGACTAGAACATCGCTGCCTGAATTCGTTTTATAAACTTGTATTCAGGCAACAGTGTAAAACCACCATCAATTTTACGTTGTTCTATAAATTCAAAATCAGAAATAATCTGAAATAATATATATATATATATATATATATATATATATATATATATATATATATATATATATATATATATATATATATATATATATATATATATATATATACACGTTTTAGGTGCGTTGTGGGCAGTCATCCCGAAAGTGGGTTTACGGGAAGGACATGATATAGTTTACATTTCAAATCAAAATACATATACATAGGTTGTATTTCTTACATAGTAATTATGTATATGTTGAAAATAAGTATATACACTTATGTTATAGTCCTATTCATGTTTTCGGTTCGTGGGCAGATATATAAATTTCATGGGCAGTTTTGACCTTTAGGTTGAAGATGACAAAGTAACTGCCCAAAAATACGTTCACGAAGAACAAACATATAGCATTCTGCCCGCGAATACGGCCCGGGAACAATATATAGCGTACTGCCCACGAATACGTTCACAAGTAACAAATATATAGCATGACTTTCCGGTGTGCGCGCGCAAAATGGTTGTCAAGACACGACGATAAACATTAATCTATTAAAGCATCCTTTGCAATGGCCAGCGTACATATAGCGTACGTGAGGTTCGTTTTTCACAGCTTGTTTGAAATAAATGGATGATTATATATCCAGTGTAACAACTTGTCTTGACAGCTTATGGATGCTAATGTTTGACATTTATTGTGAAGATGATTGTTCACTGCTTGTTGATGAATTCGTAGCTTCTGTTAATCGATGCTATAGCTCAATTTAACTGTCATACACTGATATGTTTAAGTCTGCTTGCACAGTTAACTATGCAGAGTTATGGAAATATAACAAATTGGTTTTAATAACTTTCAGAGTTTGTTTTACTATTACTCAATATTTGTTTCAAGTACTATAAAGGCTGTGATAGGTTGGGTGGCTTAGATTACAAATCAGGCCCTTCTCACTTGGGGGGTGGGGGGTGGGTACTGCCCATTATGAATATTACTGGTCCTAGATGTCCAACTTGATATTTATGACATATAGGTTCAACATCTTACTGCCAGCAGAAATGGTGTTCTGTAGTATTTTTCCCAGTCAATAGTTTATGGATATATTATGTCATGTACTATGCTTGTTTAATTCTCTCATCTCAGTTCTGACGTTACCATTGAATGCTATAATGTTCCCAGACATCCGGTATTATTGGTTATTAAAATTATATATATACACAGATAACTGAAGGTGAGTTCTCATTATTCCCTAACAATTGTAATTAGTGGGGCTGTAGCAATTGATGGTCTGAGAATTCAAGTTAACTGGTTCAAAACTTGGGTAAACAACAAACTGTTTTCTTCCTTTGACAGGCATCATAAAGTTTTGCATCTTTGTCACTCTGATGACTGTGGTACACAAGTTACAGACTTTGCCTTAGAATGAGAATGATTTTTGATACTTGTTACTGAATGGGGTGGGGTAGGGAAGTAACAAAATTATTAAAGGTGGAATGTATGCAAACCATGCTGGAAATAGATATGTGCCAGCAACTGCAACATGTAAGCTTCAATCAATTTGGAAACTATAAGCTTTATCCTGTAAATATTAACAGTTCACACCCTGTATAAAAGATGATTTTGTGTTTGATTAACTGGAACTGTTAATTTATTATGTTAAGGAATTTATTGTTTTAACCCTAGTAAATGTAATATAATTAGGTCAAAAGTTCCAGTTTGTTTATTGTTTCCAGAGTTGATTATTGTAACTTGAAGAACCTGTTTCTAAGTGTTAAATGAAACGAAAGAGATATTGTTTACTCAAGTGATATAAAATAAAAGTTTAAAATGAACTGAAAGAAATATTGTTTATTCAAGTGATACAAAATAAATGTAAAAGTGTATATTCATTAAGAAGTGTATTGTCAATTGCAAATAAATGAAGATTTATCTTATTTTGTTCTTTACTTGTGTACAAAATTATACCTGGATTGGGCAATAATTACTTGGACTCCATTTGGAAAAGAAAAATCTATATGTTCTAAATACCTAATGTTCATATCATAATGCTCTTTTAATGGATGATTATGCTTTTCAGCTGACGTTACCATATTGCCAAGTGAACTAATAGTATGGCCTTCGGTGTGGCCCACTAATCACATTTGTAAATGAATTATGCATACAATAGAGAAATAGCTCTTAAAATATCTTAGGAGTTGAACAATGTGTGTACACAAATAAACATGAAGCAAATCTTTGAACTTGTATGCCACACATGCAAGTGAATTGGTGGTTTTCATATGTAACTTGTGTACTCTTATGGCTTTTGTCTATATTACTTTTAGCCATTTCTATTCACACACCAGAACACAACCTTTTTTGTCTGATTCAGGTACTAATGCAAAACTTATTTCAGCTGTAACTGAAGTATACAGAATTCTTCCTGATACTGAGGCCTACTGTGTAGACAGTATAGCTGTAAGTCATCAAATCAAATGGAAGACAACAGTGTTCAGTTGAAGAAAATGATATATACCCAGTACCATTTAGAGTTATCTTAAAGAAAAGTCACAATGCACACTGATACAAGTAGTTTTAGAAAATGCATTTGTTCCACATACATTTTAACTTAACCCAAAAGTTCAGTCTCTTGCCTAAAATTCAATCAGATGTATGCATTTATTCCATAAAACACAAAGATGTAATGAACCAAATCATTTTCATTATTGAGTTAGGTAGTAGGCTATGTTAAAGAGTGCAATCACTTTATCAATTTTTTTTTCCATTACATTTTTATTTATCATAAAATGACATTTCTTAGTGGAGTGCCAGCAACTGTAACTTGAGGAATATTTTGTACATGCTGGCCTAAGTGTCATGAATATACTGTGCTACATTTTGCTTTATTAGGTATAATACTATCATGAGACTTGCTTGATTAAATCCTGAATTTGTCAGTTACACTTACAAGTCCACTGGTAGAATTTAAAATCTGTGACAGTTTGGGAACTTTTTTTGCAGTAACTGCAAATCACTTTGCCTTCACAGTCAATGAATTCAAGCCATTGATAATTGTCAAACCATTGTGACTGAAAATGTGATTGTCTCTTAGTTGTGTCCTATTTGATAATTTTGCTGCCACAGAGTCTGGATTGTGTCTCTGAAGAAATAGTTCATCTAGACTCTGTTGCAGTATTACATTTTATATGTTCAATTTAATGAATTTTCTTTCTTTGAATCATTCTTATGTCATAACTTGCGAAAATAGTTTAGTTAACAATATTTATTCAAACAGAAAAGATAACCTCACTTGACAAATCATCCTACTAAAGTGATCATGGCATACACTTTTATCTTTGAAATTCAAATATTGCCCACTCGTTAATTAACATAACTAATATTGCACATTGAAGGTGATCATATGTATCATCAGTTTTAAAAAAATAAAGACATAATACTATCATTTAATTACTGCATACAGGAAACAGACACTTGTGTCTGTAAAATGCCTTTCATTGGATTACTTTGGTTTATTAAAACCAAACAGCGATCCACTCAGGATTTTCTAGGGTAGATACAGAGAATATATTATGGTCATTCAGAACGCTATCAATACATCAGACCAGATTGTTTTTATTATTATTTAGGCAAAATAACTTAGTAAGTCAGATGGCAAACATGAGGATGGTGATAGGTTATGTGGAATTTGCATTGAATCATCTGATCCCAGAAGATTTGATACAATGTCACTGGTTGTGGTAATCTTCAAGTGCAGTTGCACGGCACCATAAGACTTATCAAGATACCATAAGCTAGAAAGATGAAGAAAAAGAAAAACGATGACCCAAAGACAAATCCTGCAAACTGTGTGCAAAAACGATTCCACAGATTATAGATGAAAACTTTACTATATTTAGCTTCAAGATATTAATAAATTCGGATTACTTCCTCCAGTCTGCTACAGTAATTCATGCCCATTGCACTCATAAATTGATTATAGTCCTTGCAGTATTTTGTGTGGGCCACAATATTTTAATTGATGCAACTGATGCTCCATTCTTCAGGTCAGTGTTGATTCAAACATAGCAATGTCCCTTTGGGATGTGTGCATAAATAAAGAATGCCTGTCCCTTCATTACCACACTTGTTGAATTTATCGTGTCTCTCTGAAAACTGTACCATGTGAGAAAGAATTTTATAAACAAACTGGACATAAGTATTGCTAGACATATACTCAGACCTGAGACTTCATAAAAGACTGCTTACTTGTGAGGCATTATTAGTGCTAGGGTTTGAGGTAATAACTTGCTATATGTTTGGTAAGGCAAAATAAGGGGCCTTATGACTTAAATTGAAACTGTGAAAAAACAAAAGGTTCAAATGCAATAAACTTTTGTTTTTCCTCATTTGTTATATTACAGTGCCATGAAAGGTCATTTCTTTTATCTTTTTAATCCCTTGCCAATTTTAAGTCATCATCACTAACCAAGTCTCTAAATCAATTCTTGGCATATTTAGCTAAAATGGTGTCTACTGTTCCATTATATCATTGATTGTTTAGCTTGCTTGTATGGAGCTTAACACCATTTTTCAGGACATCATAGACTTTACATGGCAGCCAACATATTTATTGGAAGAAATCAACACACATAACGCTACTGGCAAGCTTTCCCATATACACACATTGGTTGGACTAGAGAGAGTTGATTAGTGATGTGTATGCCTACACCATTCTATAATCCAGGGACCCATGATTGAATACAGCTTAAAGAAATTAACCCTAATTCAATTTCCTTGTTGCATTTAAATCATAACACCCACCATGCAAAGTGACACGTCTCAAGATTTTCAAATTTGTATATGTTTTGCAACTTTTAATTCTGAGTTGATGCATGTGGATGTGGAAATTCAGTTACTGAATACTTAGCTACTTATATAAGAAGCTCTCACACTGGTAAAAGCATGCAATTGGGATTTTATTTGCAAGAGGGCAATTAATTGTTCAAAATACTGTTTTAGCTAACTACATATGCGAAGGGTTGATGTATAAAAAAAGAGGATCAAGAAATCCTAGCTGGTAAAGATAATTGTATCCAACTTGATAGAAAGTCAGAAGGCCTTTTAATTTTGTACAGCAGTTTCATTAAGGAACCAACTATAATACCATTAGAAGTTTATGAGCAGCAAAAACCACATTTAGGACCAACTAGACATCAAAACCATATGCATAGTTCCATTTACGACCAACCAGACATCAAATAGGTCATCTAGTGAAAGCACAATGTCAAAATGACCAGCCATCTAGGAGAAGTAGCAAGGAAGGGGTTTTCCAGATGCCCATTAAAACAGCCATATTGGAGGTTAGATTGGCACTATTTTCATTTACGTCCAACTAGACATAAGAAGTCTTTCACTGATATGACGATTCATTCAGGAGAAGTAGTTATAACAAGATTTTCAGGATGGCCACATTGGTGGCCTTATAGGATGTCTGTACAGCACCATAATTCTCATTCAGGACCTGCTAGACATCAACATAAGTATTTTGTACACATGTTGACACGCTGACACAATTATCCATTCAGAAGTAGCGATAAAAAGTTTCTTAATATGGCTACTGTGGCAACCACATTGTATGTGTGAGTAGCACCATCTTGTTTTTTCTTCCAGATATTTTCACACAAATATCATATTTAAAGATAACATGAATTCATACAAGATCTTGTCGGTTTATTTCATAACAGATTTTTCCCTCATATTAATATAATCTTTTGAAAACATTTATACATTATAGTTCTAGAAATTTTTCATGCTCTCAGAAACTATTAAAATCACAGCAGAAAGTGTTCTGTTATATCTTTATTCATCACTGAAAAATATTTATGAACTCTTAAAGTTTTTTCCCCTATATTAACTTAATTTAATGAAGATTTTCAGACTATAACCTTTCCATTGGATTTATTTTTTCAAACATGGCGTAAAAAGTATGTTATAGTAACCAATTTTTACATTGCCTTCACCATCGCAGAAATCTCTATAATCAATTTCCTAGTAAAGAAAAGCCAAGAAAATAAATGGACAGTTAATATTCACTTCAGGATCACAGACCTGAGGCAAATATGTCATTGTTAAATCAAACATTTTTATTGTGTTTCCTTAGACCTAAATATATATATATACTTGCTGTTACTCTAAACGAAGGCTGGTGATCCAGTTGATAACCTTTTGGGGGTTTTAAGGATGTCTTTAAAATTAAGGCCTTAAAAATGTTGAGATCTTATATTAAAAATTACAATTTGAGCCTTGCAGATTCATGTCCACAGGTGCCCAAATAAAAAAAAAAGGGGGGGGGTGCAAGGGGCAAGCTTGTTGGTGTGTTATAAAATAACTGACTTATCATCGGTGTGCTGACAGGTAATGTGTAATTAAATCACTGTTGTAATATTAATAATGAGTGAGTCTGCACAAAGGAATTTCATACAGCTAAACTAACTCAACAACTATAGGCAATTAAGAAATATATCCACATTCGTGATTCTGTCAAATGGCAGATACAACAGCATCAGGAAGCTCAAGTGGCATTTACAGAAGGTAAAGAGCCGCTATACTTGTTATCTTTTTAGGGATGTGCTTGGATTTTGCCCTCAAGCTGGAGCAGTCATAGGATATATAATAAATCGCCACGGTCGGAATTTATCCCCAAGCTGGGGTAATCGATGGGTAAAGTCTTATCCACAGTCGGGGTTTTATTCAAGCTTCAGGTGCAAGTTTTTGTGCATCTCCATGCCCTTGCATAAAACACAGTTACACGTTTTTTTATATAGATATTTTTCAGTTGTAGACAGGAATAATATGTATTTGCGAGTGTTTGAAATGAATGGGTTCATTATGAATTGAGTGGCACTACATTTCAAAAGCAAAATTGGATTGAAATGCAAGAACTGTAGTACGGAATTAGTGTTGGTTCTGGATCGTAGAATGGAATTGTGTGTGTGTGATTGGATTTTTAACGTAGCTTGAATAATTTTTCAGTCATATTGCTACGATGTCTGCAGTGTGGCAGTTTATAGTGATGTATAGCACTGGGGCATCATGCTGCAAACATGTAGCATGATGTTGCACCCAGTCACATTATCCTGACACCAGGCCGATCAGTCCTAACACTAACCTCTTAATGCTGAGCGTCTAGCGAGGTAGCTGTTAATACCATTTTTGTAAGTCTTTGGTATGACTTGGCTGGGGTTTGAACCCATGACCTCCTGCTTCTGAGGCGGATGCTCTAACCACTAGGACACCGGAGTGGTCAGAATGGAATTGTAACAATTACAATGGAAGCAATTTGTATTATGCTTGTTGGGGCATTCCTCACTGATGGCTGTCAGTGACATCATCATGGGAATGTGTAACAGCCACATTTTGTAAGAACAAGGTGTAGTTGGTGAACAATACAGACACTTTTCTGCCATTTCCACTGGCATCATCTCATATGATGTTATTTAAAAAAACTTCCTACAACATACTCACAACATATAAAACCTATATGCAAATCTGATGAAAGCTGCTTGTGTTTCTGAAACACATATTCCATACTGGTGGCAAGAATGTCCAAATCTACATTACAAAAATGAAAACATTACCATCCACCTAGGAGTTGCAAATGTATGAAATCCTCTTGTTGGGTAGTTTTACTAACAGGCTTTACAGCAGGGCCTTCCATTAGATTTAAATGTGGCAGGTAAGTTGACAAAGTAGGGTGGGGGGTTGGGGGGACCTACCCCAATGGGGATAATTCATTTTTTTTTTAAAGTAGCATGGTGTAAAGTAAAAGTAGATGGGCTGATAAGGAATCCACTGAATTTACAGACTAAAGGTTCAGACATTTGTTTTTAAGAGAAAAATGAAAGAAGGAAACAATACAACAGATATTTTAATATGACTTTAATGTTTATTTTCTAGATTTAATTAAGATTATGAATCAGAATCAGTCTCCAACTCCACTGTAAAGTTTATCTATTACTTCTTCTGCTCAGGCACCTGCAAATTAAAACAAAATTGTAATGCTTAAATAAAGTCATATCATCTCAGCACTAGTTACATATGCAGAAGTCATGTTAATCAGCATTATAAAAATGTATGAAATTTTCTTCACTGCACTTGTGCTTCCCTTACTATCGTTAAGCCATGATACAAGATAACTTTGCACTTACTTATCATTTCTGGCAAGTGGATGGTGCAATCAATTTGCACAAAGATGAATTTATTTCATCCAAATATTTCATGTGAATAAAAATTCCAAATGGAGGCACTTGTCCGATCAGACAAGATATATGCATATTGTAGTTAGCTGGACTCTAGCTTTGATAGTCCTGGGCAATAGGATAAGCTGATTTTGTTATCAGTTTAGAAATGCATCCGCTTTGCAAATACTATGCTTTAAAAGACGAAACTGAATCCAATATTGATGAAATAAGAGTCATTTGGATTACCTTGTTTTTTATCATTCTGCGTTGGTTGGGTGCATATTTGAGGGTCTCTGATATGGTCTCTTCCATTCCATTTGCCTTTGCTTTGCCATTAGTTTTCAAGCAGGCTTCTGCAAGAGTAATACAATGTTTTAAAAAAGTTTCACAACAAAGGATGCATTGCATTTTTTTAAATGCCAGCAATAATCAATGGAATATTTTTAAAACATGTACTTTGAAATGTGGTCTCAAGTTACTTTATCAATTCATTTGAAAATCTCTGGCAAGTCACATGAAAAACACAATTTAAATCAAGCCATACTTACTTATCAAAACCTGACATATCACAAGCTCTTGAAATGCTTTTTTCCCTTTACGTCCCTTTGGACTATACTCTGGCCAGTCTTTTTGTTTTAAGCTTTTTCATCATCCTGCAGACACTATCCCCAATTGTAAACCTGCCAAGGGAGCTCAAGTAGCATATCTGAAAATAATAATAATAATAATATTACTATTTTTTGATTTTGATATTATTATTAGTAGTAGTATTTCATGATCGATGTGACAAAATATGCTTGTATATAGTTATTTTTTGCCATGGTTTTGCAAGCAAATTTAATTTCTCTAACTTGAAAAAAATTTGATAACATTAACTATGCAACACAATGTACTAATAGCAATTATAAACCAAATTAACCACCGTGAATCTATTAACTTCATAAATGACATTCACTCAAGGATTGAATTAAAGTAGCCACATAATATGTAATAGTGTATATGTAGTAAAATACCTGTTACATGTTCATCTCTAAACATGTTTTGGCCTACATCCGTAAGACAAAACAGCCGACCACTACATGTTCACCCCACCCCCAAAAATAATTATACAGGCACTGCAGAACTTGCATAATGCATATTAAGGTTCACAACAGCAAATAAAGGTTATAACAGTTTTTTTAAATAGAAAATAAAGCCCCAATTTACCATCTTCTTGGAGAGTTTGGGATTCTCCTCCAACCTCTGGCAAAGGCCCTCTAGTTCCTCCACTGAATCACATGGCATTGCAAGAATTTCTTCTCTATATTCTGTGTCTGGGCCTTGTGTATGAACTTGGAGGGCCAGCTGCTCCAACAAATTCTCAATATTTGTGTCCAGTTTCATAAGTACATTGAACTGGAAATCTGTAACAGATTTGTGATGAAATTAGTTTTGAAAGATCAAGATCATTATTATAAACTCCTTAAAAAGATCTGTACAGTGAACATGGGTTTAACAATGAAATATATTTATGGAATGAAATACATGGTTTTTGTACAGTTTATATGAAAACTTTTCCCATAATCCTTTATTTTTTTATTCCCTGGATATGTTGTTTCACTGCTGGTGTCTGTAAAGTCTGCATTCAATGTAGATGGTTTAGGCGTCTGACTTACACAAGACAATGGTATACATCAGAAAGAAAAATAAAAAAAACCAATGGAATGATGAACAGTCGACACATCAATGAAAAACAATTCATTGTTTATTTGCACAAATAAGTCTTGAACAGTATGTTTTATGACCTATAATTTAATTAATTAACATCTCACAATGTTCTGAAATAACAGTATCTAAGCTACAAGAGCTTGTGCTTTCATGTCATAATCTTCCATTTTGCAAACAAATTTTGATGTTGAATCAATGTATATGACCTTAGCATTGAACACTAACATTCAAAATGTCTACAAGATGACAAGACTATTATCAACTGAAGTGACAACAAACCAATGAGTTTTACATGCATTGAACATAAGCATTTTTAAATGCTACAAAATGTGTTTTTAGTGTATGGCCACAAATTACCCAACATTTTGTCAAACATAAAACAGTTCTACTACCTTAGATGAGAATTAAATTCATAAATACAGTGTATAATTGACCTACTCGTATTTAGAGAGCTGTAAATGAAATAAGAGATTATATAAAAGTCAACACCTGTAGTATTTGTTTCATTATTCTATAATGTACATTTTTTTTCCATCCTCAATACTTACTACTTGCAGAGGAACTGGCAGAGAGAAATCTTTATATTCTCCACTCCAGAGTGGATGGGGATGGTGATGGTGTTGTCCTTCTGGATGCAGCTAAGAGTATAAAGATTATCACTACTCCTTAATTGCAGTAAAAAAGAAACAAAGAAATCAGACTGGATTTTTTGGCATGTAAACAAAATGCATACTGGTTGCAATGACCACTGTATATAAAGCAGTGATACAATATATCACAAAATGCATTCTTTTTTTAACAAAACATCTAATCTCATATATACAGCATCATGAGTAAGTAAGTACTCTTAAACACATCTTATTAAACAGACAGAAAAATGATGAAATTTATACATACTTTTGATAAAGAATTTCCAATTGTGGCATGGTATAAAAGCAATTGATAAAAAATAAAAAGAGACCAGATAAACTAAATAGAACATACCAGCAGGATAAGAGGAAATCTTGGAGTCTGCAAAATACTCTCCATTTCAGGAGGTTTTGGATGAGATGGCTGACCAGAAAGGTTTCCACTTGAGATTTTCATCTTTTTTCAGTTCTTCATTTTCATCTGAAATGTCAATGAGAACTTGTAAATACTGTATGAGTCCTTGAATACACTGACTCCTTGTGACATACAGGGTTTGCAGAACAATCGCTAGCAATATTCACCACTTTTAAATCCAGCTGGTGAATTTTCACCATGAAATGCATCCGAATGCAGTGAATAATCCTGGATTAAAGACAAAATAGTGTACAGAAATGTGCAATAAATTAGTCAAGCTCCAGACAAAACAAAGATATGATTTATCTCTGATTCATAATGACTTTTCTTGTGCTACACATTTTACCAATGCAAATTACATTGAATTTTGTAAATTAAATGGTACAATTAAGATATGTATGTCAAAAGATTACTAATCTTCAGCTTTCCAATTAATGCTAAACACAAGTATCAAGTCATGTATTTAGTCTCTCACCACCAATAAATGCATTTTTAAGTAATCATCGTAGAGTGCACCAAAGTCATGTGAACTTGATCCAATTCCAACATTACTGCTGCTTGAGTGCTTAGATCCAGTATTGCCTTCACTAACTGATGTTATTAATACCTCTCTCTCATCAGCATAATTTCCATCATTTTTCAAAACTCCCCATTGTAAAACCTCTGCTGAAGAAACTAACACTACACCATAAGGATTTAAAGAACTACTGCCCGGTTTCTAATCTCCAATTCATATAAAAAAATCTTACAAAAGGTTGTTCAATCCCAGCTTGCATCTTGTCTGAATTCAAACAGTCTTTTTAGCAATGTACAATCTGCATGTCGCCCTTGCCACAGGACACAAATTGTGTCTGCAAATAGATTACACTCCAGCCCAGTTGATCTATGTTGTGGTGTTGCACAGGGGTCTGTTCTTGGACCTGTTCTCTACACTCTATACACTCAGCTGCTCTCAAGTGTCATAGATCATCATCCAGTGTCTCACCAATTGTACACTGATGACACCCAAATATACAAATCTAGCCACCCAACTGAAGTTGATGCTACCATCCAAGGTGTAGAGATGTGCATTTCTGATGTGAAATCATGGATGACTTGTAACAAGCTGCAGATGAATGATGATAAAACTGAGGCCATTCTGATTACAACACAAAGACTTTCTCATTCACATCCTTTACCTCACACAATAAATATCAGCAACGCCAACATTAAATTCACACAATCAGTACAAAACCTAGGTGTTACTCTGGACAGTACTCTCACATTGCACCAACATGTCATGAACATATGCAAGGCTGCATATCTTGAGCTGAGACGCATCAGCTCCATTCTCAGATATCTTTCAGTTGATGCCACTAAAACACTTGTGTGTTCATTACTACTTTCAAGACTGGACTATGGTAACTCAATTCTGTCTGGTTCATCTTAATATCTACTGCAGAGACTTCAAAAAGTTCAAAACATAGCTGCTTGGATCATACTTAGAGTACCACAATCAGAGCACACCTCCCCGCTGCTCTGTACCCAACACTGGCTATCCATTCGATCCAGAATCAAACACAACATTAGTTCTCTGTGCTACGTTTCACTGACAGACTCTAGTCCAACATACCTATCCGACCTCACCTATGTGTACACACAAGCAAGATACTTACACTCCTCTTCCGACAATCATATACTCATTATTCTCACTATGAAAACAGAGTCACATGGACAGCATTCTTTTGCATACCAGGGCCCAGCAACATGGAATGAATTGCCCACTGAACTTAGACACAAAGACGCAGTGATCCCATTCAAGAGTGCTCTCAAAACTACTTATTCTGACTGCAAAAACAAACTTAATGACTTAATAATGTTAACTACCTTAAATATTCTCAGCATGTTTTTTATGTTTTCTAATTTCATGGTGTTTGTTTTTGTAATCATATCATTGTGTATGTTTTTATGTTGTCTAATGTTGCAAAGCACTTAGAGCTTCTAAAGATTAGGCGCTATACAAAGTCCTCATTATTATTATTATTATATTTAGCTTGGATGAATATTTTTTAAATCAGTGGCCATAACTAAAACAATGGGATTTTGTTTTATGATCATAAAAGTATGTTGGACACCATCCATGATGTACAATGCTGTCTGACATTTCTATGCACCTAAGGTTTCCATCTCAAATATTAAAGCAAAATGCATACCAAATTTGACAGATTGACGAAAATAAAAAAAAGCAATGCTTACCATTTGAAAAGAGGCAATTGTCACTAGAATATTCTATTCAAAATGATATTAATTTTGGACACAGGGGATAACACCCCCATGTTTTCCTGACTCATGATATGTCGGCCTATTCTGTGCACAGCTTTAAAAGATGTAATGTTTATCCATCGAGCTATAGAAATGAAATACATTTACTGTAGACTGTTTCTGTCAGCAGTTAAGTTGAGTAATTAGGTCAGATTTATAGCTAGTTTACAAAATTCAATGTAGAATGCCAATAAATGACAAGATATATTATTGCAAACTAAAGTGATCTTGAAAAAAGATTAGTAAAGTTTAACATTTTATAAAAAAAATAAGCTATTATGTGGAAAAGAAACAACAATGAAATAGGATGCAATGTGTTTACGACTAGTTTTGGAAGGTACCGTCTCTAAGGTACCGTCATAATTGTACCGTAGTTTAATGGGTGGAAAGGCCATTGAAAGGTAAGGGCAGTGCGGAGACCATTGAGTATGTTCCAGAATAGCTGAATCTTTGTAGATACATAGATCCATTCGTAACTTCAGTCCGCAAGCGAAACACTGTACTTCGTATCCCAATCCTGACTCAGGTCCGAAGTAGACAAATCCTGTTCTAGCTAAAACATACGAAGAAGGTAATCCTTCCCTATCCGTAGGCCATTTTTGAAACATGTCCAATCGACGGGCACAATCACAATAGTCAGGTAAGAAGACTGGAAAATGGTAGGGTTTGAACTTGGAGTTCTTGCTGGATTTCTCACTCGATTCTTGCTGTGGCGAAGTCATCCTTCTGGTGGGTGGCTATCCTCTTACAACCAATGTTTTATACCGACATGTCCATACGGCAAAGTAAAGTGGGTGGGAAGCCGCACTCGCTTCTGCTACACGATTTGATAGACTTTTTCCAAGGGTCGACTGACGATGTGGTGTGTGGGTAAACGTACAATCTTGTTGGGTTGATAGGTGGTCACTTTCTCTAGACTGCAAGGCTTCTTTCAATACGCCAAAGTTGACCACTCGACTGGTACGATAATTCAGAGTAAGTCCTTTCACTTTACACTTCGTGTGCACTTCTTGTTTGTCCCAGTATTCGTAGCCGTAATTTTTGGGACCACCACTGACGAAACTTAGAATCTTGTCATCGGGGTGCTCGTCTGTCCAGGCTCCTAAACGGTCTCCTTCGATGTCAGGGTGCTGTTGACTCGGGTGATCGATATAAATGCAACTGTCCATGTCAAAGTACAAGACACGTTCCCCTAACAGTTCTAAAGCTTCGTACAATTTTAAGCGAGCATGAGCTGTCATGTAAGCTGCAATGATGACATTTCCAAAGGGGTCATCTTCTACAAAGTTCAGATCTTCTTCGTAATTCACCAAGATCAAATCCTCACGAACGATGTCCACGTGTTTCATGAATTTGGCTTTGTCGTGAATCATCTGAAAGTAGCGGGAAGGTTCGGTCAAATACTCCGTCTTGGGTAAACACAGTCATTGTGCCATTTTACCCCACAAGCAATTTAACATCACTTTGGCAAATCTAAAGTGATCTAAAGTAATGCCTTCTTGTGCCCAGAATTTCTCTCTGAATGTCTTTTGGTCTTTGGGAGTGTGACACCAGGACAGATAGCCACTGGCTTCTTGCTTCAGTTTCAAAAAGGCATCCACGTAGTCTGCGAAAATGCCTTTCTGCGTGGGGTCACCCTTGTGGAATTATTGTGTCTTGGGAAAGTGGCAAATTTCGTACACTTCTAACAGTTGGTATCCCATGTTCACAGCTTTGAACAATTCTACGCTGACCCATGTCCCCGTCAAGGCCCGTTCTTCCTGGGTGTGATGACAAGGTTGATCTTGGTTGCACGTTTCAGCACAAGTACGGCACAAAGGAAACAAGTTTGCCTTGGCAATGGCGAGGTAAGACGGGATGGTATAGGTTCGTGGGAGGCAAAACTTTGCACTTGATCAAGCCTTCGTAGTGTCGAATGTTTTTTAGGTCGATGTGTTCGGTGAACAATTGTGGGTGCCCTGCAGGAAAGTAACAATATTTGCACACGTAGGGATACAGTGAACACACGTCCAAGTATTTGATTTCTTCTCCTTTCTCTTCATCAGCTTGGTACAGCAAACAGGTGGCATTGGTCCTTCCTCCGTACAAACTATCCCTTGGGTTCAGGGGGTCCATGAACTGGTAACTTTCCATGAGGCGTTTAAACTCGGGATCGGTGTTCAAACGGTGATCGTATTTGTGTTCCCACATTTCCACCACTTGGTATCCTTCCTGTTCTAACTTTAGGCGTCGCTGACAAATGGCCTGGTACAAGTCTTCCATGGTTCGTTGTAAGAACTGATTTTTAGTGCTGCGGTCAGGGTAACAGACGGGACATCCGTGAAATAAGCAACCGTTAAACTCGTACATGATCTTGGGGTTTTCTAAGTCCCAGCCATCGACCGAATGCATTCCGATGATCTTTTCGCCCTGTCCGTTGCGGGCATGCTGAATCCATTTGTCTTCCTTGTCGCACAAGTAATGCAACCAGCATGGGGCTTTGACCGAGTATTGACGTTTGACATAGTTGGTCGTTTGAGGACTGATGACAGCCACAGTGTTTTCAAGCATGAATCGTTGTCGGTAGACTAAGGAACATGCTTTGGCAATGGTGCAAGCTTCTTTCAAAGGATCGACCCCTCCGTGTTCCATGAACAGTTCTCGAAATTTTCCACAGCATCGCCGTAAAATGTCCACGTCGGAATGACGATACTTTAGCATTTCTTCCTGAAAGTCGAAAGGGTCGGAGGCATGAGCCTGGTACCAAGCGTAGAAAGTTTCTCGTTCGGTACGCATGTTGTCAGGGTCGTAATAGTGAGCCTGAGGCAAATGGGGTAGAACGGCGTGTTGATTGGCTTCTGTATTGAAAAAGTGTGGAAAGTACCCTTTAGCCATTTCTGTCATTCCAAACATTTTAGGCATTCGACTCAAAGGCATGGCTAAGTAGCTCATCGAATCTTTAAACTGCACTTGTCCCACTTGCAAGAAAATGATTTTGGCTCCGTTCAAAGTGACTTTAGGACGCTCGGTGCCACGTTCCGTATAGCATCTCAAAAGAAACTGTCCATCGTATCCGGAGAAATTATGAGCCATCACCGTGGCATGGTGATGACATTCTCCATAATAATGTTCGATGTCCTCTTGGCTCCACATCTTGTCGATGGGGTCTAAGACCCATTGTGTGAAATTGGCTAGTGTGTTCGGTCCTTGAAAGATTTTTTCACGCCCTCCAGGAATCTTACTGCAGTGAGGGCAATAACTCAATATAGGTTCTTGAATCACTTCTCGCACGCTCGATGAGCCACGCAGAAATTAGGAATGTGAATACCGGTCTCTTGCATGCATTCAAAATCGAAAAAGATGAAATTGCCTTTCTTCTTCTTGTGATCATCCTCTTTCTCTGGTTGGGATTGGTATTTTTGCATGTAGCATTGGTGTTCCAAGTCCACGATGCAGTGATAAATGTGACATTTTTTTCTTTCCTGAACATACGTGTGCCTTGGTACTGTTGATACACAGACCTTGTCCACACATTGGGCACAATCTCAGGAGTTGACAAGCACATTTCTTCTGTGAACCTTGCATCTTCAGATGTTGTTGGTAACAGGCAGGGCTGACAAATGTGCGCAGACAAGCAGGACAATGCACTGGTTCTTGCCCTTCGCTCAGACAGGGTTGAGAGGCCAAACATCCTGAGCATTTCGATCCACAATGTTTGTGTTGCTCTCGATTATTATAACCATCATAAGTCACATTTCTCATAGTAATATTTGTATCCCAGGAATCTAGTGATAGTGGTAATGGTATCGAAATGGTCATCGTGATGATAGAGGTGAATGTATTTTCCATCCTTAAAGTCTTTCCCTCGAAACAACAGAGACCTGCGCACTTCTTGAGGGTGCACTTTCAAGGTGTATCGTGGAGCTAGGGCATCTTGCAATTTTTGCATCTCAGGAATGCCACAGGATGTGTCTTTGGATAGGCATGCTTGTTGTAACAGAAGTTCTGCTTCATTTCGTTGTTTGGCTCGGTTCGATTTTCGAATGTTCTCCCAGGCTCTTTTCCATTCTACCGTGTCGTTCTTGTCGGCATAGGTTCATCCCACCACGATGGCTCGGGCTAAACACATGTGGTCTTGAAAATTGTTAATTTGGACAAGACTTGTTTTGGTAATGCGAAGGTTGTTGACCAATAAGGTCTTTCTGCATTGTCCGGTCCCTTGAGGAGGAGAGACGTGGGTCATGTCCAGTGTGGCTTTTCCATCGGTGATGTCAAACTGGTCATTAGATTGTTGCACGTGTTGAATCTTGTCCATGACTTTGGAAGTGGTCAATTCTGCAGGGCTGCTAAACTCGATCCAAACAGGGGATTTCAAACCGTCATGTTGTATGGAAAGTCTCAAGCGATCATCTTCTTTGGGTTGACATTGTCGCTTGAGTGTGGTGAGCAAAGAATCCCACATGTCGGTGATGAACCCTTCTGCTTTCTCTAACAGTACTTCAGACTTGAAATCTTTAAACTTCACTGTGTATTTGTAAGCCGTAGTTCTAAATTTTCTAGAGGGACGCTTTTCCGTCTCTCGAATGTCATAGTACTATTCAGGGTTGACTAAGGGTGGTAAACTTTGTTTAGAGGGTTTGGATTCTGGTTCACTCATGTCCTCTTCAAAATCACTGGCATGAATTTGTGCCAAGACTTCAGCCTTGGTACGAGGCGATAGATCACGTTTCTGCCTCTTACTTTCTTCTTCTTTCTTCTCAAATGAATTGGATCATTTCATCTCGATAGCAAAAAAGTCAAATGACTAAAGTTTAAACACCATGGACTAATTTATAGTCATAGCAGACCAGCGTATATAAAGGGTATGTGTCTTGTCCTTTCACTATTCATTTCACTCTCAAACTGAGCACAACGATGGAAGAGACTACCAAGATCGAACGTTTCATCAGAGCTTTGTGAGGGGTCATTAGAAAATTCTCTTCAGACCAGCCGAGGGACTACTCTCCTTCCTTTCAAGATAAAAGTCAAGATACTTGCTATATCTGTCAGAAGAAAGGGCATTGGTCTTCAGAGTGTCCAGACCGTCAAAAAAGAAAAAAAAGGGGTTAGAAGAGACAAAAGTCAAGATACCTGTTATTATTGTCAAGAAAAAGGACATTGGTCACCAGACTGCCCAAAAAAGAAACAAGAGGAGTCAGAAGAAGAGAGGGATTCTTCAGAGGAAGAGGAAGAAGAAGAGGAAGAAAACAGACAGGTGAAGAAAAAGAAACAGAAGAAGAAAAGAAGGGAAGAAAGTGAGGAGGAAGAGGAGGAAAAGACTATGACGGTGAAGAAATTAAAAAAACAGAGAGTGAACAATGAGACAGAATAAGTCTATGAACTTTTTAAAGTGCTCTGTTGTGAATTGTGAATTGTAAATATTTATAAAAGAATAAATTAATTATAAAAGGTAAGTGTCTTTGGGTTTTGATTTTAAAATAAGAACCTACACTCACGCACACTCATACACAGACAGGTACTATTGGGTAAAATGAATTTTTTTAGTTATTGGCAATTGAAAGTCTATCTCTTTTCGAGAGATGTGGATGGCCCTGAAAAGGGCCTTTTTTGGTGTAAGGGGTGAGTTTAAACAATCAACTTTAACTGTCTTAAGCCTTTGCCACGGCCAAGGCCTAATTCTGGACTGCGTACTGTTGATGATGATTTCATTGAAATCACTAAGGGTGGTGCGGTAGGCGTAGTCACAGGGTTGGAGTGTTTAGCTTGGGAAGGTCGTATTCTCTTCAGCCGTAATAAAGAAGTCTGATACATTTGTTTCAGACTTCTTAACTCCGCTAAAATGTCTAACAGTACCGTGACCGTTTGATTTTGACACCCTTGTTTCTTTGCTGCTGCTTCTTCTTGTTGTTGTTTTTTTCTTACCTCTTCTTCTTGCTGCTGTTGCTGTAGGAGAAAAGTTTGTTCCGCTTCCTTTTGCTGTTGTATAAATTTCTCCAATTCTTCTCTCTGTCTCTGTCTAAAATTTTCCATGTGCGGTAATGAAGGAGAAGGTGACGAAGGTTCAGGAACAAATTCTTGCAAGGTAAAAAAATCCACAAAATCCCAATTCACCTCTTCTGAAAGTAAGTCTGGGTTCCCTTGGGTAGTCTCCACCATCAGTGCACCCCAATTGATCGTTTTCTGAGTTTCCGTCATGTTGAAAAACTGTCGCTTAGATTGACTGCGCACAGGCGCTAGCGAATCTATATAGACTATGTGACGTCACATACTGCTCTCTTCGGACTGGACGTGGGCTGACTGAATTTTGTAACGCGTGTTTGGATTGGTCAACAAACTCAATCCGTTTCAATCCTTCCTCTCCCTATAAATAAGTACAGTTCACTGCATTCCTTCACCTGTTACTCAGCACCCCAACATGTGGACCGACGTACAATCTTCAACGCTTGTGTCTTCGATGATGTTCCGGACGGACATACCAATGTATGTCCGATCCAACTGGACAGTTATCCACAGGACAGACACCAGCCTGTGGATGCGAAGAATCTTATGTGGAGCATCAAGGATGCCTCAAAAGAGTCTTAATCTATGGTCCTGCAGTCAGGCGCAGCCTAAGGTCAAGAAGAAGATGTCACAGATGCTCTTTATGTTAAGGGTATATTAACATAAAACCAAAGGCCCTTTTCAGGGCCATTCCTATCTCTCGAAAAGATCTTGACTTTCAATTGCCTACCCCTTTTTTTATTTTTTTGTTTAAAAAAATAATAAAAAAATAGAGACCCCTCCCTGTTTTAATTTTCGCCTGTTCCATTTTCATAGACCCATCAGGTCGGGACCTTATTAAAATAGGGTCCCGACCCTGTTCCATTTCCCCTAGTCCCAAGACAGTCCCACAATTTATTCCCCATGTTCAATTTCCCTTGTCCCTAGAGTGAATAGTTGTTTTTCTTTCTCCCATGTTAAATTCCCCTTGTCCCTAGAATGGATATTTTTTTTTCTCCCATGTTAAATTACATAGTCCCCAGAGTGGATATACCCTTTTTAACATGGAAGTTCCCTAGTCCCTAGACCGTCCCTATTCACTACTACCATTGTCATTACCAGCTTGAAACCCAATTTAATGCCATTTGTATAAATTCATTTCAAATAAATAATTGAAGTGTAAAGTCAAGCAAGTATTCTGTTTGCAGATTTTACATTTTAGATATTATAGTGAAGTCATATTTTCTCTTGTTTAGTAAACTTTATTGCAACTGGTTCCAAAATAGTAAATCTTATTTAATGTTCATTCACCAGAATAGGTATTAATACAATCCCGAATTAACTGTATGGTACTAAAATATACCCTGATCTTGTGTGAGATTACAGAACTATACCTCAAGACAACAATAATATATTGAATTTATATTATATCAAGACTGTCATGGTTATGAACTCCAACTTTATTCAGGTTTTTTCATAATAAATGATCATCTTGTGCTATGGTTGAAAAGAAATCAAAGTTCAGTTTAACTCCATTCTCTCCACATTTGTCAGTTGTTAAGAGGCATACTCATCCTCAGTGTTATAGTAAAATGTAATCTTATTTGGATCAATCTTGGTGGTGTAATATATGAATGGAGAAAGAATATTATCATCCAGATTAAAATATGTTTTATTCAGACTCTACTAAAATTTTTAGTTGGATATGGGTTACGGAGCCTGATGTGTACGAACAAAGCAATGTGTACCATGACCTTTTTAATTTAACATTTTAAACTCCTGCAGAAGAAAGAGATTTTTTAGATCCATTAAACTGTATTAACAAAAACATTTCTTCAGTATGATTTTCCTTTACTTAGTATTGACAAAACTCATATTTTAAAGTTGTTGTTTTTTTGTGTTTGGTTTGGCCTTTTATGGTAAGCCAACACAAGTAAGTTATTTAGTGCCAAGGCACTTTAAGTATAGTGCCTTGCCCAAGGACACACCATGGTAGCTAACCCAGGTTGGTCTGATGGTAGAATTTGAACCTACCTTATTTCACAGGTCCAGAAAGCTAACCACTGAGCCACTACAGCTCCCCATCTTATAGTGGAATGCTGGTATACTTTATGATCAAGAAGCTAACCCAGGTTGGTCTGATGGTAGAATTTGAACCTACCTTATTTCACAGGTCCAGAAAGCTAACCACTGAGCCACTACAGCTCCCCATCTTATAGTGGAATGCTGGTATACTTTATGATCAAGAAGGATGGGTTGGGGTATGCATGTTCCATCTGAAAAAAGTGATGGAATTTTTGGTTACATAATATTTTAGTCATACAATATGAATCATTTTCTATAGATTTAAGATGTATCAGATCAAGTTAAGAAAAATCATATATTCTGTTTCCTGGGAATGTACTAAAATTCACTGTTATTGTTTGATTTTTTGGTAGTAAGCTTACTTGGTATTTTTTTCTTTTTAACTTGAATACCTAATTTGTTAACATCCTATTCTAAATCTTCATAGTTCTGTCTATTAAGTGACAACTGTTGATACATGTAGGGAAGTTTCTGTTTATATCTTTTGATTTTTGTGATTCTGGAAGTTGCAGTATTTGTTGTTGTATTATTAACCATTTCAGTCATTTAATGAATGCAGAGTATACTGCTCTATAAATGAAATTTATGGGAAAATAATGTAAAAGCATGTTTCACTGCAAATATAAATTGTTTAAAATAATATATCATTTATCATATGACTATTCAATTGTGGTAACTAGTATTCCATCCAATATCTATATATTAAAATATGTCTTTTCATACAGCTGGTGATCATTTAGATACAAGTCCAATTGAACATGATCAAATTATCAATGCAGGTGTTTTTATTAGTAGTAGTATTGCAAGTATAAGTGTTAGTATTAAGATTTCATATACAGGTATGATAAGTGTATCATAATGTTTAAATGATGCTCCTTGTTACAACATAAAATATGTTCATTGAAACAAATGGTTCACTGGTAAATTGGCAGCAAAGGTCTTCACTGAATTATGTTGCATAAACTATTTTACAATAAAACATATATGATGCATCTCAATTATGATGAATGTGAGGAGGAGGATTAGTAATAATGCAATTTAAGTTATCTTCATAACATAAGTTCTAGCAGATGTGTAATTTTTATGTGGTTCATCATCAGTTTGAAACTGGTCTATGATTTCTGGATCTGGACATATCTGGTCCCCTGCTGTTGTGCTGCTATGGTCTTTACAGTTCATTAGGATATCAGTTACACTTGGTTTACATTTAGAACCCCATGGGATAGAATGCCCAGTTTGAAACTGAGAGAATGGTTAATTATCCATAATATAACTCCTGCAGTTATTATTAGGTTTGATATCAAGGTCTTTCTTTAAAAGCTTTTCAACTCAGGTTCTGTTCTACCATACTGATAAATAAAGTCAAATTCAAGGCTTTCAGATTTGTCCAGTTTGTTTCATGTGTTGCGGCAGACAGACTGTATATTGCCACTGTACCATATAAATATCAGTGCTTAGTCTGCTCTCAGTTGCTGTGGTTTGATTAGTTACAAGTGTCATCACAAGTGACTAATTATTGACCAATGTAATGAAACTTGTATAATTAGAAGGCTGGACATAGTACACAATTAATTTTACTATATGTTCTCTACATTTGTTTCTCAGTACTGACCTTTCCACTGTGTGACAATCAATGCAAATCATATGTTAATCTAAAATACCTTCAAAGATGAATTCACGGTGAAGTTCTTGTCAAAGGTTGACCTGCTCTTTTTTTAGATCATTGACTGTCAACATAACAGCATGTAACCAGAACACGTATTTCACTTCCGGATCATCACCAAGGCCTTATTACTCACTGTGCACTGTCGCCAAAATACATACAGACAACAACACCCTGAGCTCATATTATCAAGAATAAACAGTTACCTTTAAATCCCTACCAAAAATGCATAAATAAAACTCTTCTATCACCACCAAAATGAGAGAGGAAAAAATGTTCTAAAAATAGACTAGAACTACATTCGTGGGTACTGAACTGGAAGTATTAATTGTGATGTAATTCCTGACAGGCTCCATGTTTTATGCCAATTTTAGTCAAACTTTTATATTTGCATGCTATACCTATTTCAACTTTATACATGAAGTCTTTTTGAATTTTCTTGCAAGGAAAACATGTGACACCTGTCAGAAAGTATGTAGTGCTGGTGTTCCACAGGGTGCAAGTTCTGGTCCAAGTGCTCTTGAGAAACCAAAACTAAATTTGCTATATCTTCCTTAATTATAGGAATTTTTCAATGCAGTAAAAACCTAATTGTGATACAAGATAAGCCCTGTCTGAAAATATGTTTGAAAGTTACAAATGTTGATAAATTCAGTTTTAATGGTAAATTAAATAAACATTTAAATTTTAAAAACTAAATTTTATTGAAAACTTAAATTTTCATACAAGTTTTAAAACACAGTTTGACAAATTTTAGACAGAAAAGTTGACTAATGAATGATATTTAAAACAAATGGTAGTTTGGGTCTGTATAACTGATAACATTTTCCCCAGGGGTAGTGAAGCATCATAGCTCATAGTGATTTTGGCAGCAAACCGCAATATGCCTGTCCAGATGCACATAGGTGTACACACTAAAGAAACACTGACAGGTGCTATGTTCCACATTTATTGTGTCAGGTACTTAGGCAGTTGTTTCCATAACTAATAGCACATTCAGATTTAAAGTTCTAATGGGACCACTACCTTGTTTTATAGCAAAAATGCATTCCATTTCAATGTCGATAACAACAAAAGGTGGCAATGGGATAGGAAAATAGTTTCTAGGGAGGTTCTACCTTACTGAAAAATGGTGCTGATCTCTCTCATGAAAACCTAAGCCATGTCTTTGAGGTGCCATATATCAGTGTGGTGATATGAACTAATCTTGGTCACTTATGGCAGTACACTGCACATGCCCTTATGAAACCATGCTATTACCACCAGACTACTCAGGAGAGCTTCCAAGCTGATCCAACTCTAACACTTTGTTCCAGATACCAGGCTAGACCTGAAAAGATACAATATGTTTCACTTAATTCTAGAAAACAGTAAGATCTATGTAAATGAAGTCAAAATGTGTTAGATATGGTGATTTCAAATTAACATTAAGGTTGCAAGCATGGGGGAAAATATTAAACTTGACAGAGTGACACTCAGAAATGTGAAGCAATGGCCATGTATTAAAGTGTTAAATTCATCCTAAAAGTATATGAGGTTTCTAGAAGCACATTTAGCCATTTACAAGTTAAATAACTAATCAGGTAGACTATGTATCATAAAGTTTAAGGCAATGTTGGGGTGGTGAGGTTTGATCATTGGTGTAAACATTATTACATACCAGTATACAGGAAAGTCAAGTGACAATGTACTAAATTAGAATGTGTTACTATAAGCATTCTTATTCATGAGGGAAATAACAATTTTGGATATTGCAAGTGAATACAGCCAAATGTGGTCATACAAATCAACTATAAGCACCAATAAATCCTATATCATCAGCTAAATGTGAAATTCTCATCCCCAAAACTTGTAAACAAGGATGGAAATTTGCATATGTGGGACATATACAATGTACTTGTTAAGATCAAATGTGCAAACATAATTCAAATGATCTATTTGAACATTTATATGGTATTTTGAAGAGTGTTGGTTACCAATTATTAAGCTCATTGATTGAGTGGAATCAGATATCAGCTGATGTTTCAATACCGCACTCTGTCAAAGTACTAAATTGAAATATGTTACCATACATAGGCATATTCATGATGAAAATAACATTTTGGGATATTTTCAGTGCACATAGCCATAAATGTGCTTTACAGGTTCACTATAGGTACAATGTCAGCCTATATGATGTACTGAATGTGAACTTTTGATCCCAAACATTCTAAAATGGATGGATATTTGTACATGTGGGATATGTAACCATGTACAAAGTTAAATTCAAATAATTTGTTTGAATGCTTCTTATGTAATCTTTAGAGTGTCAGTTAACAATAGTATTAGTAATTAATAATGCATAAAGCAAGATGGATCATTAGAATTCCCATAACATCATATAGGCCACAATGCCGCACTACACCAATAATATCTTAACCTAACTGAACAATGAAATGGAATGCATTTTGTATTCAACTTATATCATTTTGCTTTTTTCTTACATCCAAGGGTAAATATACCTGGGAGAAGCATATTTTATCCCTTTGACCTGTATTTCATTCTCAGACGGCTTAAAATGATTTAGTACAGAACTTGAGTAGGTTCTAGTATAAAGTTTTCATCGCTGTCCTCTCACTAAATACCTTATAACTATGTTTATAAAGAATTACTGAAGGCTATACAAGCAGATGTTTGTTACTCAGGAAGTGACCCCATCGTAAACACATAAATTAACTGATTGGACCCCTAATAAATAGTATGAATGGCCAATACAAATTATAATTTTGTCTTCATGTATTTTTAATGAAGGTCTCATTTTGACTACAAAGATATTTTCTCTGACAAAATGTGACAAAAATCCAACATTGGAGCTTTTATATGGTGTAGGAATACATACATGCTGATAACATTTAATATGATTCCCAAAAATATTATATATGTGCATTTTAGGGGTTTTTTAATTATTTTTTTTAATTTTTTTAAAATTTTATTAAAATTTTTAAAATAAAAATTAATTTTTTACTTTTAATTTCATTTTTATATTTTAAAAGTCAATATACATGACATATTAAAATTTCATGTGTCTATCATTAATAATAAAGATTTCATACCAATTTAAACTTTGCTCCAATACTGCCCTGACAGGACATAGTACACAATTAATTTTACTATATGTTCTCTACATTTGTTTCTCAGTACTGACCTTTCCACTGTGTGACAATCAATGCAAATCATATGTTAATCTAAAATACCTTCAAAGATGACTTCACGGTGAAGTTCTTGTCAAAGGTTGACCTGCTCTTTTTTTAGATCATTGACTGTCAACATAACAGCATGTAACCAGAACACGTATTTCACTTCCGGATCATCACCAAGGCCTTATTACTCACTGTGCACTGTCGCCAAAATACATACAGACAACAACACCCTGAGCTCATATTATCAAGAATAAACAGTTACCTTTAAATCCCTACCAAAAATGCATAAATAAAACTCTTCTATCATCACCAAAATGAGAGAGGAAAAAATGTTCTAAAAATAAACTAGAACTACATTCGTGGGTACTGAACTGGAAGTATTAATTGTGATGTAATTCCTGGCTGTATTTAAAAACTCTAAAGATCTTAAATGTGTGCTAGAGGGTAGGGTTAGCAGTTATACTCCCAATTATGTTTGTGATGAGCAAAAGCAGCTGCACAAATTTGAGCTTTTAGTTTGGTTCTGGTAGGGTCAAAGGATGCAGGTACATTTTACATTCATTTTTTACTAGAAATAGCTATTTTCAATATTTTTCTGTGACAAGGCAACTAAAAGAATCAGTATGTGCCTTATGCATGAATAAAGTTCACTAGTACTATAACAAATTAGCATACTTTTCATCACCCCTCTACCATCAAGATTTTTTTATATTTACCTCTGTAGCAGACACAAATAAAAGTCGGCAGCTCATTTGCAGACTAAGTTACGCATATGATCTCCAATGCTCATCTAACTGTGACAGGCAGTCACCAACAAGCCAACCTATTTCCATGCCTAACTCAAAGTAAATCTGAACCACATTATAGATTTAGCTTATGTGTAAATTTATAAATGCTAGGCTTGTGATAATTAGGTTCATGCCTTCTACCTTAAAAATTAGAGGGATGTCAAAATACGAAACTATCCAGTGAGACCTATGATGTTAATTTTAATCCCTATGGGATTTGTGACATAAAAAACCCAAATGCTTTATGTATTAAAAGGTAACTAATGGGGGCAGGATCTGCAGTGAATCAATGGTTAGTATGCTAGACTCCTGATAAAAATGTTTGTGTTAAAATCCTGTTATCAAGTCAACCAGGTTACCTACTGCAATGTACCCTTGCCTTACTCCAATTCCCTCTGTACTCAGTAAACAACTAGTGTTGCTGTACATAACAAAACCAGTCCATATTGATTTTACATATTTTACTAAATCCTGACAAAAATAATTCTCTAAATAAAGAATGATTAATATGTGATGGTCTCGCATGTAATCAAACTCTTCCAAGCTTTTAATGATATGAACCGATTTATCAATGTTTATCAAATTTGCATGAAAAACTATTTCTTATTTGTCATCAAATATGTTCAATGTTTTGATCATATAAGCATTTCTGCTACATTAGATCAAAATAATCTTTTTGTCAGAAATAGAGTCCTTATAGTATTTGCAAGGTCAACCAATCAGATGCAGAATTTGAGTTTAATATGAATGAATATATTTTTTACAAAATTGCTCTTTTGCTATATCTTGATGAGATAAATCTATTCACCAAGTCTGATAAAATTAATGAGAAATAGTTTTAAGAGCAGTAGCAAGAATGGCTAGTGAGATGTAGAACCACCACATTATATGCATAGATTTTGCTTATAGCCTCAGACATACAAGCAAATAATTAAACAAGTCAGATCTAAATTGGATCATAAACACTTTTGTGCAAATCATAAGAAACTCTGCCAATCAGATGCAAGGTCACTTCACTACCATACCTTTATCACACTCATAATAAGCATCATTGTGAAACTTGACTATATAAGCCCAATGGCCAAGCATGATCAAACTTGAATCAGCAGTAGTGGTTATAACCTCATGTATCTGTATGCATCTTCACTTCTTCAATCTAGATCTCATTTATATAAGCATGTATTCTAAGTTTAGTAAAAACTGCACTACATGTATAAATATTGCATGCGGTGGTAACATACTCAGATGAAAGATCACCTTATTATTATTAATGGTTAACACTCATTAAACTTCAAGGACAACTTAATGATTTTAGCCTATATTGTGGAAGTATGGCTTTTAGGCTGGTTAAAAAACTCAACTAATCTTATACATGATCACATGTATATACTTGGATTTTGCTCATTATTAGATTTATCCAAGATGTTGATTTAAGCCCAAAACCAAGTTTTATATAAACAAATTGATCAGAACTATGGACTCCAAAGTAGCTAATTTCTTACTGTTGAAAGACAGAAGGGGATGTGAAATAAATAACACACTCTGGACCATTACATAAACCCACTTAGCCTTTTGACCAGTTGAGATAAAATATCAACAATATGTTAAATAAGATTGATAAATTATGTTTTCTCACATTACCTCTAGCCCTTTTCAACATGGATGGTATTTTTCTTCCACATATGTCAGCTCTTAATTAGTGGCCCTTTCCCATCATGAATGTTGTAGGTGAAACTCTCAGAATTAGGCTTTTTAATTTATATCTGTAGAAGAAAAAAAACTATTGGTCTGCATATATCAATGTCACCATTTCTGTATTAGATTAAAATACCATATGTGTGTGTGTGTGTGTGTGTGTGTGTGTGTGTGTGTGTGTTAATTTTAGAATTTAAGCAAACTTGTCTCCATGTGTTTATTTTAAAACTGATGATGATAACACATAACAGGTTCAATGGATAAAATGTTATTTCTTACTTCTTACAACTGCTCATTATATCTGAATTTACATTCAATGTTTGTTTTAATTAACATATTTGGGATAATGGGCAAATTATTTATTTTGTAGTTTATCATTATATCATTTACCAGTCTTTTATCATTCAAATATGTAAAATATAGTACCATTATACTGACTTCATATTCTATATGATATCCCAACAATACATATTAAGCAGATAAGTGCAAATAAAAATGTTCAGAATGTAAAATTTACTCCAAGCTCAAAGAAGATCAGCAAAAGATAATATCCAACAAATTACCAAACAAAAAGCGAAGTTAACGCAGTTACCTTTATTATGATGTCTCCAACACCAACGGTACTGTACAGCTACGTCTTCTGAGTTTTACCGTCATCTTGTCTTTCAAACCAGAATTAATTTCTTGAGCTCTTACAAAATGAAGAAACTTTTAAATACTATAATTTAAGCAGCTTCTTTACATGCCATCAGATAAATTATGGCACAGTGTTATGTCTGTCAACAAAACGCAACTTCACATTTGGACGGCGCGCTGTGTGGGCATCGCCGACACAGCAACTGACATGAATTCTCTATTAGCAGACAATGATTCGGAATAAATCCTTCGCAAATCTAACATTCTCGATTTTTCATAGTTCCACTTTTCATTGTTGCATCTGTTTGATTGTACAATTGCTAATGATGTTCAATGAATCAACTTCAATTCATCTGCTGTCTGAAATCCCGGTTCAGTTGGTATTTTCTTCCGCGCATGATGCCGTGTAAATAAAAGATACGGTCGACATTCAAAGTGGTTTAGGTTAATTTATTATTTTTCTTTATTAAGGTCATTTGCAGAAAGTGTTTCGCTAGGGTGAGAAAAAAAAATATAACAAAAAGAAAACTTTCTTTTCCAACGCTAATACTGTATATATTTCAATTTGTGATTGATGCTATAAATAAAAAAAGAATGATAATAAAGCATTTTAGCCCGTGGCTTCGGCACGGCACTCGTTTTTGTGGGTTTTTTTAAATGTTGTTAGTGTTGTTTTGGGGTTGTTTTTTGTGTGTGTACCACACTAAAAGACATACCAGGTATTAGGCCTAACGTAGGAAAAGAAATTATCCTCTATTTATTACTATTCTTACTGTCAAATGACGCAAAAGTGATCAAATTGCTATTAAGATTTTGTTTTGTATAACTTACCGCTCGTTTTCCTCGAGATAAAGCAGCCACTTCAAAATGATTATAAAATCTGAGACAGATGAAAAACGTGGTTTAAATAATTCGTAATCGCCTGCCTTAAAATACTGTAGGAATTTGCTAATGTATTTCATGGCCCTCGTTTGAATAGATATCAACGATCACGTATATCGACCAAAATTTGTATATTCCTGCCCACAATCATGTATTTTGTATTAAACCGTACATTACACGAGCGCTCTGTGGCAAACTCGGGGAGGGGGGGGGTCTCTATTATACCCAGAGGCGTAGCTATGATATTTTGCGCCCGGGGACGAACTATAAAATTGGCGCCCCAGCCCCCTCCCCGTTTAATCACATTTTTGAATATTACCCTTGTTTACTTATTATAATGTAACGTTGTAAGCCTCATTTTGGCGCCCCTGTACCTTGGCGCCCGGGGACATATGTACTCCCCTTCCCCCCCCCCAACCCCCCCCACCCCCAGCTACGCCTCTGATTATACCTGCTGTATCAGTTGAGAAATATATTGAACAGATCAGGCCCCAATACTCTCGCTCTGAAAAACATTAAAATAATTATATGCAGAATATCGGTAGGTCTCCCTCTTGCCGAAAATGTCAGCACCGTATATATTTTGCAAGTAATGTAATGGGTATAATAACACACACACACACACACACACATCTTTTTGGGAGTGGGGTGGGGGCAACGGACAGATGCCCCCATTTCCAAAAAAAAATAAAAAGTATTTTATATTTGTGTATTTCCCCCTCAGATGTGTTCTACGTTTTATTAAAACAAAATTTTATATAAAAAATTTAGTTTTTAGAATTTTTGATGGGGTATTTATGTTTCCATAGTGTTATCTAAAGGGTTGTTCGTCCGAGTCTGGTTTCCCTCACCTTGCTCGAAGTTCCTTCCCTTGAAATGTTTTGTAACCTTTGCTATATGTCGCCTAGGTCTCAGTGTTTGCTATATGTAATGGTGTTATATTGTGTGTATGCTATATTTTCTTTATGTTTGAGACAGCAAGTATAGATCAAATATCTTTCCCAGTTGTATTTCTTCCTTTATGATGTTATATTGTATCTTTTAATTTGTTTTATGGTTTTCTAATTTTGACGATGGAATGGTGTACTATTTAGATTTTGTTTAAAAAAAATAATTTCCTATTTTATTATTCGAGTGATAATATGTGTCGTTCCTCATAATAGTCTTTAAAGATGTTGATAGGTAGGTTACGCTCGATCCAAGGTTCACGCTTCTTTATTCTCTATGTGTTTTTCCTGGGTCGCGTTAGGCCTCCTTTATTTAGTTTATCTGATTATGCTTTATTGAAAGATCCAAACGTATTTATGAGACCACATTATTCTATAGTGGTCAACCATGCAGTGCGGGAGAAGTTAGTAGGGTTTTAAACTAAGTGTTATACAGTATGTATTTGTGTCTTTATTTTGTCTGTTTATGTTCTACATTGGGTGTTTTCAAAGACTCATGATGGGCCTGTGCACTTCACTGATCCCTGTGACTTAGCCCCATGATGTCATCGCCATTTACTTCCCCCTTATATTTTCCCTGTATCCCTTCCTATATATGTCTTTAGAATTTTCTTTCAGAGAAAGAAGAAAAAAAATTAAATTACAAAATTCTTTTTCTTTTTTTAATTTTTCCTTTCTTCCCTTTTCTCTTTTAAAAAAAAAAGTTATGTGGGTTTCTTTGAAATATTTGAAATAGAATTTGAAATTTTCTTTGAAATATGGCTGTTGTGGGGTGCGAGGAGGGGGTATGGGTATGGCATCAGCTCGCAATTGCGCTACGCGACCCTTCGGTCTGTAATACCTATTCCTCCCTCCCCCTCTCTCCCCCAATTCCAACATCAATTGCGTTATATCAACCTGACGGTAAGTATCTATTCGTCGTAAGACGTATTGAGTTCTTGTTGTGGTTAATATTCTTATTTTTACCACGTATCTTATTTAAAAATCTTTATCACCTGTCCACAGGATATCATCGTAGTTACTATATAGTCTATACATTTTAGAACGATTTTGTTTTCGTAGTCTAAATCTATGAATAAAATGTTATTTTTGTTATACTTATATTTTTTGCAAATTTTCATTATTAACTTTATCCTATTATGTTTAGTTTTATCACATTGGACAATCGTATGTAGTTTGGTGAAGTTCGCTGTTTTACATAAAGGGCATTTCGGCATTATCCTCAGCATACGATGTTTGATTGTTTCTTCGCCTGTTAGCCAGGTGTTGTGCAGGTATTTAAAAATTATACTTTGTGTTTTGACAGATCTTATTTTCCCCAATTTTTCCAATTTTTTGTCCAATTTACCCTCTCAGTTGTCCTGCTCTACTCTACATTTTATATTTTTGGTTATCTCCTCCCTAATCCAAGCGTGACTTTTACTTATTAAATTTTGCATAAATGTTTTGTGTCTATATATTTTAAAATTAGTTCTCATATGTTTGCGTGGCACTTCGATTTTTTTATATTAATTTGTTATTTTTGTATATCTCTGGTCGGTTTCTCAAGGTGAAGCCGAACCAGTAGATGTACGGTGCTTCTCACGCTGTAGCCGGGTCTGAGTGCATTTTTTTTTTAATCTATTGATTATGTTAGTTAATTATAGTAGTAGAGGGCTCGGCAACCCCAAGCCCCCTCTACTTTTGGCCCTATATAATGTCTCTTTTTTTACATGATGCATTTTATGATTCCATATATAATCTATTATTTCGTTGTCTGTTTTGTTTAAAATTGTATTATCCATATCTATGGATTTAATTATGTAGTTAATATTTGAGTATAAATAAGTCTTGGCCACTTGGGCCCGCTCCATGATAGGTAATGGCGCCATGGCCAGATTTTCACATTTTCTCTTATTTTATTGATAATATGTTCATAATTTTCTACAGCTTCTTTTTTTATTACCAAAGTAAACCCCTAGAGCCTTTACAGTGTCTCTCAGTAAGTGTGTGTGTGTGTGGGGGGGGGGGGGCGATAATCCAGGGTGGTTGCCCCTCCAGTTAACTATTTTTAAGATTTCGTGCTTGTTGTGGTTTATTTTGGAACCCGACGCTTATAGCATTTCCCCTCTCTTATAAAGATGTTGCAATCATATGCATGTTAGAGCATTTTTTAATTCTTTTTTAGGTTTGGTATTTGTATGCCTTGTATAATCAGGGGCGGATTAAGGCTCACTGGTGCCCTAAGCACTGACAAATCTTGGTGCCCCCCTCTTTTCCACGTACACCTGAGAAGATAACCCTAGGGTGTACCATGATCAAGAAACAGAACATCATGATCAATTTGCACTAGTTGTATCAGTTTTTTTTACAAATCTTCATTCTTTTTTCTTTCTTTCTTTTCACCCTTTTCTCAACTTTGTGGTGCCCCCTTTGGCCCTGGTGTCCTATGCACGTGCTTAGTCTGCTTAATGGTTAATACGCCCCTGCTTGTATATTTGGGTTGTTTCTTATCGTGTGACGTAGGATTTATATTGCCATTACGTATTCTAGCATTGATAGTGGACATCCTTGTATCACTGATCGTTGTATTTCAAATTCTTTCGTGCATTTCCCGTTTAATTATCCCAGTGTGTAGGATTTTGGTCCATTTTGGAAATTAGGTCTGAAACCAAATTTTTTAAAAACATTCTTTATACAGTTTTGTTCAAATCAGTCGAAAGCTTTCTCCTGGTCGAAGAGTACCATAGCACTCATCATACCAGTTTCATTTATGTAGTTAATTGTAGTTTTAATGTTTAAAATATTGTTTTGTATATCCCTCCCCCACAAGTTTGATTTACATTAATTATCTTGTTTATCCTACCCTTTACTGTATTTGTTAAAATCCTACTTAAAATCTTATAGTCCGTGTTTAAAAGTGATATAGGCCTCCAGTTTTTAATCTCGTCTCTATTCCCTTTCCCTTTGTATATAATTGTGATAACTCCCTCCCTCATAGATTTAGTCATTTTATTTTTACTTAAAACTATATTATTATACAAAGCGTTTAAGATCGGCGTCAGTTCACCGTGGAACTTTTGGTAGAATTCCACGATGAGTCCATCTTTCCCTGGTGACTTTTGTGAGTGTTGATATACTTTTTGTGATTTCTTCATCTGAGATGACATCATCACATTGGTCTCTATGTACTGCTGATGTCATCTCACAGTCAACATTTTTTAAGTAGCCGTCGATTGTGCTGAAGTATATGTTCTGTGTGGTGTGTGGTGTATAGTTCTTTATAATATTTGGAAATATTATTTAGGATATCTTCTTTTACAGTATGGGTTACATTGTTTATTTTGATATTGTTTAAAATTGTATCACCCCCTTTTCTAAATTCTTCTCGCTTATATACGTTTTTTGCCTCGTTGTAGATCTCTGTAAATTTTCCCGCCCTTATTATTCTCCCCTGATTTTCGCCTTCTTCAACGATTTTAATTTTGTCTGTCAATCGTTTTTTTTTTCTTTCTCCATCGTCGTTTGTTGTTTTGCTTAGTTCTAATTTGAGTTCGTTTTTGTCTTTTTTTTCTGGGGTTTTTCCGCCCTCTATTTGAGTACTGAATATTTATTCCTTTTATTTTGTTTTTTAAAACATCCCAATCAATTATTATATTAATATTTTCTTCATTTTTGCCGGTTTCAATTTCTTTTTTTAATTATTATTTCGACATATTCTTTGTCATTTAAAATCTTATTATTTAGTTTCCATAGTCCTGGCCCACATTTTTCTATTTTTTTCATTTTTAGGTCAATAGTGAGCATGAAATGGTCTGATAGCTTTTGGTTGGTTATTGCAGTATTAATATATATTAATGGATCATAAAAATTTCCGTAAAATTTATCAATCCTGCTAGACTGGTTTAATTTATAGTTACCCAGTTGAAATCTCCCCCTATGATTAGATTTTCCATCGAATATTGTTGTAGGTAGGTATATAAGTTTTCTTTAAAATTAGTTTCTTATTTCTATTAGCTGGCATGTACACATTTATAATATGCCAATTAAACATTTTAACACGTAGCAACCGTCCCTTAAAAAATTCCCCCCTCCTCAAACCTTTCCCAGCTTTTTAAAAATATTATTGTTGCAATCAACTCTAATATCATTATTTGCAAAATTGTTGCATATCTTTATTGCGTTAAGTTTGTCTTCTACTAAAATTTTGAACTCTGGCTTAATTCTATAGTGTGTTTTTTGTATCATTATTACATCAAAGTTTGTTTCTTTGGCTACTTTGTCTGCTTTCGCTTTGTCTATCCCATTGCTGTTGATAGTAGCGATCCGGAAATTTGTTTCTTCCATTTTTGCTTTACTCCCAGGTGCCGCTTCACTTTTATATTGAATTTAATTGTATATATTTCAGTTAAAGTTATTATATTCCTTTTTTTTTTGTACACACACACCAGCACGCTCGACAAAGAGCGCTTGAGTAATATACAGTTTGATACATCCTACATGGTAGTGGGCAGGAATACATATATAGGTCGTTATCCTTCTCGACCGAAGTAGTAACATTGTTCCAATGCTAACACTCGACGTCCTCGATTTGTGCTTCATCGTATTTGCAGTCTATACACTTAAAGTTACAATGGAAAAGTGTACATGAACATATTTATACCATAGACAGAGCCTTGAAGTACTACTTTTTTCGGTCTAAAACTGTCAAAAAAAAAAAAACGAAAAAAAACCAGCATGTAATAGTTCATTTCGATACAGTTGCACAGAGCATTTGACGTTCATTTTGATGTCAATATATATTGATATCGATTAAGTGCGATTTGTTTTCAAAGCTGCTTTATTGCTGGTAGTGCTTCTGCTTTCAAGTTCGATATATAATATACCCATGGAGCAGTAGTAATACAGAAATCAGAACAACAACCATAATCATCATCATCGGGAGTATTATTATCGTATATGTTGGTCACATCGATGATCATTAATAAAAAGCGGTTGAAATATGAACAATATTCCATCTCTTCAAATAGCAAATAACCAAGCAAAGTGTGTGTGTGTATGTGTGTGTGTGTGTGTGTAATTTTTAACGTAGCTTTAAAAAAAAATGCAATCATATCGCTACCATGTCTGCATTGTGACAGTTTATAATGATGTCTAGCAATGTGGCATCATGCTACAAACATGCAGCATTTTGTCCCACCCAATCACATTATCCTCACACCAGTATCTTAATGATGGGCGCCAAAAGAGGCAGCTGCTAGTACCATTTTTATGTCTTTAGTATGATTCGGCAGGGGTTTGAATCCGCGACCTCTCGCATCCAAGGCGGACGCTCTGTACAGACACTGCACCACCTGAGCGATCGCTTAGCAAAGAATGTACGATGCTGTTTCCTGTTGTTCATAAAAACTCGACCTGGAGACCTACCTGACGGAAAATGAAAGCGCATTATAACGTTATAATATACGAATCCGGAATTTTTTTGATTATTATAATTTTCAAGAAAGTTAGTGCCTTTTAGCATTTGACAAAGTGTGCTTGCAGTTGCATACTAAGGGGAGAGGGAGTTTACAACATACTTCGATGCTGACTACTGATTTGAAGCATAAAATTAAAACTAAACAACAGCATAACATGTTTATATATCTTATTAAATACGTCTTCATTTGTCTTTCCGTGCGCCAAAATGCCTTCCTACACGAACATGTTCCATATAGGTAAATAAGTTGTACCAATCGTAAACAACCACCGATTTCGACATATATGATATCAATTTATAGGTTTCTCATCAGTTTAAATCGATCTGTGCAACAAAAAAAAAAAAAAAAAAATAATTAAAAAAATGTGTGAAAATGAATAATAAAAAAGTTGCTATTTGTGACTCATTGTCGCTTGCGACTTTACCGATCTTCGTATCCTTGATGCTTCCATCCTTCCCGTTTAGGGATGGTAGCACCTACTTGGATGCTAATACTATAGATTTGAAGCATATAATTAAAGCTGTACAACAGTAAATAATATGTTTATGTATCTTCTTATTAAGTACGTCTTCATAATGTATGTTCGTGCGCCCAATGCCTTCCTCTACGAACGGTTTCGATATACACGAATAAGTCATACCAATAGTAAATAAACACCGATTTTGACAAATTTCATATTAATATATAGGTTTCTCATCTGTCTAACTCGATCTGTGCCAACAGACATGTGTGAACATGCAGAATACAAAAAAGTGTACTTTTTACTGAATATTGGGTTCGACTTTACTGATCTTCATATCCTTGCTACGTTCATATACCGTTCCCGTTCTGCGATGGTAGCACATACTTCCATGCTAATACTATAGATCTGAAGCATAGAATTAAAGCTGTACATAATTATAAAATATGTGTATGTATCTTATTAAGCACGTCTTTATCTGTCTTTCCGTGTGCCTACATCTGACCTATACGAAAGTTTTCCATATGGGCGAATAAGTCATACCAATCGCAAAGAACGATTTTGACACGTTTGATATCAGTTGATAAATTTTTATCAGTCTAAATAGATCTGTGCCAATATAAATGGGTGAAAATGCAAAATAGAAAAGTTGGTATTTTTCACTCAGTATCGCTTGCAACGTTACCGATCATCGTATCCTTGCTACGTCCATCTGCCATTCCCGTTTTGCGATCGTATCACATTTTTTCGATGCTAATTCTATAAACCTGACACATATAATAAAAGCTGTTCAACGGTAAATAATGTGTATGCGTCTTATGAAGTACGTCTTCATTTGTACGTCCTTGCGTTTAGTGCCTTCCTAACCGAATATTTTCCATATAGGCGAATAAGTCATACCAATCGCAAACAACCAACGATGTTGACAAGTTTGATATCAATTGATACGTTTCTCATGATTCTAAGTCGATCTCTGCCAATAGACATGTGTGAAAATGCAAAATAAAAAAGATTGTTCTTTTTACTGAATATCGGGTGCGACATTACCGATCTTCATATCCTTGGTACGTGAAACTACCATTGCCGTTTTGCGATTGTACCACATATTTCGATGCTAATACTATAAATTTGAAGAATATAATTAAAGCTGTACAACAGTAAATAATATGTGTGTGTATCTTATTAAGTACGTCTTCATTTGTCTGTCTTTTCTCCTAATATCTTCTATACGATCGTTTAACAAACAGGTGAATAAGTCATTACAATAGTAATAAACACCGATTTAGCAAAATTTGATATCAATTGTTAGGTTTCTCGTCAGTCTAAATCGATCTGTGCCAACAGAAATGTGTGAAAATGAAAATAAAATAGTTTGTATTTTTGACTCGATATCGGTTGCGACTTTAACAATCTTCATATCCTTGATACGTGCCTCTACCATTGCAGTTTGCCACGGTACCATATATTTCAATTTTAATATTATAGATCTCAAACATATAAGGAAAGCTATACAACAATATATAATATGTGTATGCATCTTATAAAGTACATCTTTGTGTGTCTGTATGTCCGCTCAATGTCTTCCTCAATGAGCGTTTTCCATATAGGCAAATAAGTTATAACATTAGTAATTTTTTAAAAACGCGATTTAGACGAATTTGATATCAATTGATAGGTTTCTCATCAGTCTAAATTGATCTGTGAAATATATAAATGTGTGAAAATGCAAGTTAAAAAGTTGATATTTTTTACTTGGTGTCGCTTGCGATATTACGGATCATCAACGGATCATCATATTCTATATTCTACCTATGTGCCTCTACACTTGCCGCTTTGAGATGGTACCATATAATTCGATGATAATCATTTGAATGTTAGTGCTCCTAGATCTTTACAACACGAACGTTTATCTTAGAGTCGAATAAGTCATACCAATCGTAAGCACACACAGATTTTGACAAATCTGGTATTATTTGGTAGGTTTCTCATCAGTCTAAATTGATCTATGCCTACAGAAATGTGTGAAAATGCAACCTAGAAAAGTTTATATATTTTACCCAGTATCCTTTGCGACTTTACCATTACCAATCTTCATATCCTTGTTACGTGCTTCTAGTATTGCTGTTTTGCGATGGTATCACATACCTCGATGCTGATACTAGTGATATGAAGCATATACTTAAGCAATAAAACAGTAAAAATTATGTGTATGTATCTTATTAAGTACATCTTCATTTCTCTGTCCGTGCGCCTACATCCTTGCAACATGATCGTTTTCTATAAGGCTAAATATGTCATGTTAATCGTAAAAAAAGCTACAAAGATTTGGACCTATTTGATATCCAGTTATTGGTTTCTCATTAGTCTAAAACGACCCGTGTCAATATAAATGTGTGAAAATGCTACCTTGAAAGTTGCCTTTTTTGTCTCGGTATTGCTTGCGACTTACCGATCTTCATATCTTTGCTACCCGCTTCTACCCTTGCCGTTTTTTGATGGTTTGTATATAACCAAATAAGTCATGCCAATTGTAAAGAACCACCGATGTTAACACATTTGATATCAGTTTATAGGTTTCTCATCCTCCAAATCTTTCTGTTTTTAAGAAACGTTTTTCTAATTCAACTAACGGGTCATCACGCTAAAATTACGCTACTGACAAATGTCACCTTAATATCCTACATACTAAACTTAGACAAGCAGGTAGTCTCCTGAAATCCGACCTTTACATGGTGAATTTAGTTAACTCTTTCACGTGTGCATGTGCTTATGATAATGAAGAAGTTGAACACTTTGTCTATTGCCCCTTACCTAATGCCAAAGATCTCAGCTCTTTCGCTCTACCTTTCAATACACTTCAGGGTTAAGTCTAGATTTATCATTGAAAAGTGACGTGACTACTCACCTACAATAAGATGTCTTTCTGCTTGTGTGATGACACGTTAGTTAAATTAGAGAAACGTTTCTTAAAAATAGAAAGATTTGGAGGATTTCGGATATCAGGCAGAGAGTTCTAAAGACGAATCGTATATGGTAAAAGGTCGTGTGAAAATATAAAGTTTGGTTGAGATTGGTGTGATACTTTGAGAGTAACGTAGACGATAATTAGATGCCTCATATCTCCTTTGTGGAAGAAGTTCTTTTAAATAGTTAGGTACTTGAGTATTTATAATCGAATACATAATGCATAATCTCTTCCTTTTCCTTCGTTGTGCAAACCAAGCAGTTTCCGCATAAAGAGACTATCTAGAAGAATTAATGGGTATAGATCTGGAACGATCCGTGCATCTTCCATCTGATTTTCCCCCCTTTATTCTGATCTTTCCGAATCTTCAATAGAACAATTATCCCAGACTCCAGAAGTATATTCTAAGGTTGGACTTATGAATAGTGTATATAATTTAGCTGAAGTCAACAATTAGTCTGCATTTAGACGGTAGTGTTTTATCTCCTTTCTTATACATCGGTATGTCATACGCTAGCTTGCACTGTGTTAGGAACACGCTGGCTGGGAGTGATTTATTTAAATGTATTTGCAATGGAACATACATTTCTTCAACTATACTTGTACAAGTTTATTACTTATTGGATTGGTTCCAGCGGTTTTGTTTAGGTCAAGACTAGTTACTACATCTATAATTTCTTGTTTATATATAATGATGGCAGAAATAAAAGTTTCATTTCTAACTTCAAAATGCGGTAACTGTTTATCATAATTTTTTAAACGTGTAACATATCAAACTTCCGAGTTCAACAGGTCGCACTTCTCCTGATCACTTGTTGCAAATTTAGATGATCATTTCGTACGTTTCAGTGGAGGTAATAGGTTCCATGTCTTTGTAGAATGTACTTGTTATCTCATTATTTTCCAATAAGGTCGAGGATTTGATCCGATGGCAGGGGTTGAACCTGCATCCTTTCGGTCGCAGGTCTGAGACGCTAACCACTGAGCCAATGTTGCTCCTCTTAAGATTAATATACCCATATGATATTTTCCAGTATCATACGTAACTATATGGTACGTTTAATAACACCCAATAACTCAGCAAATGCCGGCATGACGACATATGAATTGAAGGTGTAATGACGAATGTAATTTAAAGTCAATTATGTAACCTATTTTTATGCTTTTTATTGAATATCATTTCTGTCATGTGATACACATAACATAATCTTACATTTAAGATTATTTAAAATGAAATTTATGAAATTCGTTAAATAGTTTCAATCTTTTGCGACTCTCGTGAAAAGATCCTTCATTGCTGTTCATGTAATTTTACATGTCATTATATTTCTTTATTGATTTGCACTTTGGTTACAAAAGAGACAACTTTTGCAATTTAAAACTTATTTCATCTATACTACACTAGTATAGCTCATGAAATGAAGGCAGTTTACTTGGCCTCTAATTCATCTATAGGGAATGATACCTGCGGGAGACTGCTCTATCTGACCAGTGTGTAACTATGGAAACGGTAATTTAGTGACCTCTTCTCCAGCCTCGAGCTTTAGGTTAAGACTGAAATTCGCTGTCTTATGTAATGTTCTGTATCTGTAGTTTAAAGCTGGGAGAATTATACAAAGAGAATAGCAAGTAAACCCTTCTGTAAATGGAGCAAACTCGCACTTTTACATTGTAAAACTAATTTATCTTACAATCATTTATGAATAATTAAAAATTACTGAGTAGTAACTAAGAATATATAAATTCTTTAGATGGAGACCCAAATTTCATTTTTTAAATTATCGTATTTTTTATGTTTACTTTCCAGATACATTTTTAAAAAAATTCTCAAGAAAATATGAAATCTAACAAAAGATGAACGAAAGTCTTATTATTTTGATTTTTTGTAAAGAGCAAAGAAAGAAAACTATTAATGACATAAGCTTTCATCATGACATATACACACTAGCCTCCACAGAAGTACTTTTATGACAGTACGGTTAAAATAGAAATAAATATGCATATACAGTTGTAAACTTTCCCGATTTATGACTAAACATTTATACTGTGATAGGGTATTCTTAGTAAGTAAAATGTGTATTATACAATGAATGAATAGGAGGTATTCGATGAATGGACTGCACGCATTTCAGGTGCAGTGGCTACTCAAGATTATTTACTGATGCACAAACTAGTCATAGTTGTCATACTGGTTGTCATTCCAGGGATACTGACAGTCAGTGATTTCCACCTTGTAAAATCTTTCCTCTAGGGCGGACAATAATAATAGTTTCTGAAGCTGATTTTATTAGCAATGGTTTGCAAAATAACAACAAATATCCTTGTGTTTTATCAACTCATTATGGTTCCGCTGCTTTGGTAGAACAAAAAGGAATGTTCTTTATTGTTTTATGAATTTTATGCCCTGTGACAATGGCCAACATTTTGTAGGTCACGATCACTTTGGCATAAACTTATTTTATGCATGGCAGTTGGAAACTACGAAAATCTTCTTAGAGGCGAGCTGTATAATCGGCAGTTACATTGTTATTCTGAAAGAGTTCTGATAACTAAATAAATAAGTAAATAAATAAAAACACCATCTTTTATCATTAAAAGTTGCCAAGTGTTGTTTATACATTGTACGTGGCGTAATTCGTAAGTTTACTCGGCATATTTTCAACTCGGTAACGCCTGGTAACGGTCATACTTTTACCTAAATATGTGGGTCCTTTGAGAGCATCGTAAATGTATGGAGGAAAAGAAATAATTGTATTTTATGCTCATCTCAAAAGATTTGTTTGTATTTCTGCGAAATAGTCATGCCTAACCAGATAATAGCACAGACCCCCCCCCCCATTGTAACTACAAAGCCTTGAGCAAGTGCGAAGTTACCAGTTAATTTTATTGTTTGTTTCTATTTTTCAAGTTGTCTTCGTGTGTGCGCGCGTAAATTGAAAGCTTGTTATTACTAATCAATATCGTCAATCATATTTGCTCCATTATTCCATGCAGATAAGAAAGGAACTAATTTTGTGTTGAATTTGTGCCCCCCCCCCCACACACACACACACATCCCACCCCGCCCCGGCACGGTACAATAAACAAACACTTGATTGAAAATAAAATAAAAGAAACTAACCTTGCATTGTTATAATGTATTCCTTCTTTTTTCATCATGCGAAATTTACAGAACAAAATATGTCAACGAACTCCGTAAATGTAGCGGATGCCGGCATGCGTATGCATCCTTACTGTGTGTGTATCGCTAATGTCAGATAAAAAAATATCGCAAAAGAGACGAAAATATCACCAGATTGCTTGAAGGCGCCTGCCATTCACGCATGATAAGTTTCAAGGTGCAAACGGACCAAGATTATATTGTATCCAGGTTAACTATACGACGATATCTCGCAAATAAAAAAAGAAATCATTATTTTAAAGAACATACAATGTGAGTGCAAATGATAATCTTTCGCTAGTATGAGTTACGAAAGTATCGGGGGGGCACCAGACAGATGACCCCCCCCCACAAAAAATAAAGTGTTTTCATGTACTCTTGTATACCCCAAGATGTGTGTGCTTGTTTAAAGTTTAAAAAAGGAATTTTGATCAAACTTTTAGTTTATAATTAGTCCTAGTGTTTTCTAAAGGGTAGTAGTCTGAAACATGGGTCTTATTCCCATTTTCAGATTTCATATCCTTGATTTTTAGTGATCTTTGTCAAGAATTTTCTATGTTCCGTGTATGCTATGTGTATCAATGCTATGGTGTGTGTATGCTATATAGTCTGTGTGTAGGGACAGCAATACTATGTCAAATTTGTCTCTGTTGTCTTAATATATATTTTTCTATGGACTTTTCAAATTTATTTGTTTGTCCTGGTATAAATTTAGTTGCTTTTGAATTAATTTGCAATTTAGAATTCCGGCGAGATGAACGGTATACTACCATTTGAAATTAAAATAAAACCTTTTGTTTTATGTGATTGACTATGGTGTGGCGTTTCTCACATTAAAGTCTATTTTCAAAATGAGGTAGGCTGTATTCGAGTCAGGGTCCGCACTTTCTTTCTTTATTTATTTGTGTTTCTCCCGATTCGAGTTAGGCCTCCTCTCTAGCATTTAATTTATAATGTAAAAGAAGTAAATATCCAACCCAAAACCCCTTAGGAAGCTTTATACATTTACTGGTTTGGTTTTAGCATGAAAAACATAAGTGACATCTACAGAAATAATAAACTGGTAAAAAGACTAGAAACAACAAGGACCTTTAGAAGTATAAAGGAACTTTTATGTAAATATAGGGAAAATGAGGAACTTTGGGGAATTGAAACTAAGGAAACATATAATTGGATAAGGGAAAATTTAACCTCTAAAATTAAAAATAAAGTAGAGGAGGAAATATCTCGGTTAATTGGGACAGACCTCTGAGGTACGTGACCAACATCGGCTCTCCAAAATACAAAGCTTGATATTCAAATATCTACACGACATATGCATACATGTAAAATATCTCATGTGCAAATGTGCGAACTTCACAAAATATCATGCGATGGCACAGTGCGAGTTTAGGAAACAAGACAGGATACAATTAATTATGGAGATATCCAAGAAATAAAAATACAGAAGAAACCAAGTTTTATATCAAGACGGCAACTTTAACAAAACTTTAATAGGAAAAATAACAGATAACATAACTAAAACCATGATGGCGTGTGACCAAGTCATAAACATAAAAAAATGAATAGGCAAATTTTTTTGTAATCCTTTCAAATTAATTAGAAAAAAGAACTTCTAGGAAGATTTGTGAATGGGAGGGACGGGGCTGCAAAGGGTGAAAAGAAGGGGAGGGAGATGGGGCAATGGATAATCTTCCCTTAAAGGGGACCATCACAAAGTGAACCCTTGCCCTCATACCCCCACCCCGGATTGGAATCTGCTGTAGCCGCCACCCTTTTAATTTCTTATAAATTTTCCTAAACAGCTTCAGTTTCTTTTTATTATCCATTACAATTAAAATTAAATAATTAAATAGACTTTAATTATATTACGTAAACTATCACAAATCCTAATTATCGGGACAGAGAAACTATATGGGAAAAGTACGAGATAATGACGTCATGGGGCTATGAAAGAGTCGGGAAAAACACCTCATATAGGAAACTTTACATACATACACGAAAACAAAGGATCTAATAAGTCTCTCTTCTAATTCTATTTGCTCAAAATGTGCAGCTCTCGCACAGCACGGTAAATCCCCACTGTGTGTGTGTATGTGTGTGTGTGTGTGTGTGTGTGGGAAGAACAACCATTTTTAGAGATTTTGGCAGAAATCCAATAAATAATTTGAGACGGCCTAACTCTAGGTGGGAGAAATACAAGCAAATAAAAAAGTGTATGGACTCCAACTCGAGTACAGCGGATTTCAATTTACAAATCCAATATGTGAATAATGACACAATATATTTGCACACAGAACACATTAAGTTTTTTTTTTCTTAATTAAATTATAATACACCGTTACTTAGCCAAAATTCAAAAATATATTAAATGAATAAAAATAAACCTTTTCTTGATCCGATTATAAGGTCCTAAGATTACTGGGGAGATTTGGGAAAAAATAAAGGCTATCCCAACATGGAAGCAAAATATAGCATACACAAACTATAGCATATATATGTATAGCACACACGGGATATAGGCGACCTCTAGCCAAGGTCAACCAAGAGTATAGGGAAGGGATTTCAAGTCAGGTGATGGAAAGATGGAAACCTATTCGGAAAAACAACCCTATAGATAAAACTAGGTTTTAAAAGAAATACCCCGTTAAAAAGGAGAATTAAATTTTTTTGACCTAAATTCTTTTGCATAATATAAAACATACAACACATGGGGGGGGGGATAAATACACATAAAACACTATAATTTTTTGGAAAAGTGGGGTGGGGGGTCTGTCTGGTGCCGGCCCCCCCCCCAGTACTTCGTCTTGTGGGGATAAATGTACGTCATTTCCTGCTGGCGTCCTCTATAGGTGGAAAATCGTATCTAAGTAACAGTGATGTATACTTTTATTTCGAGAAATTAAATTATTTTTTCTGTACACTTTATAGGTTTTTTTTGGTTCTTTTTGTTCAAGTATAACTACTTTTAATCATGTTATTCAAATCTGATGTATAAAGAAAAATGTTGGTGCATGGCCGGTAACTTTTATACGTCATGGCAACGGAAAATAAATTCCGCGCATGCGCATTTTGTGTGGGAGCACAAAAAAAAACCCACACAAAAACAAGCAATCTACTAAAACAAGCCATTACGTGAGAACTTGGCCTGAAAAGAGCAAATATAGGTACTATAAAATATTGCTAGTCTCGGATTTGACAATCCTTAGTTTTTTATGCTGATGAAACATTTTTCAGTAGAATTTTTCTTCCTACAGTTTAAATGCCTAATTTTACTGTTTATAATCATACATGTTCAAATGTACTGGTCACATATAACAATATCGTCGAAATATTAACTGATACCATGCTGGATTTATATAGAATGTCTAAATAATCATAAAACTAAAGGTGTAATTGATTATAACCAATATATATTTTTTGCAATAACAAGATAATGAGATCCGAAGATTGACCAAACAGTACTTAGAGAAATTCAATATCGATTAGTTCATCCTCAACCTCCAACTGATATACTTTATTGCAAGGGGTAAATGGTACCGTATTGAAAGACGTGTTAGGATAAAAGATACCGTTGTTAAAGAATATCCTGACCGACTGAGATCTTAACATCGTACATCATAGCTGAAAACAGTGCAAGCCAGTATACATATTTGCATTATGCTCACGCAAGAAATATTGTATCAACCAAATGGGTTTCTTGACCGAGCGATGTCAAGCCCTTGCGCGAATCCCGCTACGAGTCATAGGTTTCCCCGATTTAAAGGAATCCTGTACAACTACTTCTGCAAACTGGAAAGTCCAACGCGTCCAATCTATCAGTAATGTTACTCTAATTAATACATGACCACAAATCCCAACTTCCCAATTGTATGTCAATGTCACAACTGCAAAGCTTCTCTTCGTTAACTTTCCGTAACTTACCGCCAGTATTTCACGCCGTGAAACTATACAACTCAACAACCTAATACAGGGAACCGTTTTTACTACGCCACCTTAGGCCTTTTAAATCATGACTTTTAGCTTCATTTCGCCTGTAACTTTGTAACATATTTACCACCACAGCAACAATAAATGGCGCCCGCCGACGGCGGAACAGTCCTTTTCTGTTGATTCCATTGTATAATTTACCAATCTCCAGTCATAAATACTGCACCTGGAGTCACACGATCAATTCACGCAATTAGATTTGAATAGGGACTACTGAGTGACAGGGATACTCATGCGGCTCTTACCTGAATTCACCAAAAGTAAACCATGTCATCTTGAAACTCACTTACACTTCACTCCGTAACGTTTGCCCCTAGTAACTGGCTAATTATTTTGGTCTAAAGACTATAATCCCAGCACCGACTTCCCATATTCAAGCAAGTATATAAGGAATCCTTAAAATGGAGAGCGGTAAACAAATGCGCATACTCCAAAATATATTACAATATTATACATACCTTGGAATTTTATTAACTATTTTTGTTTACATATTTTCAATGTACTCGTGGATGGGTAATGTGATTTTGCGTTCTGCCTTGCTTATAAAATGTATTGTCTTTGGTCAACAAAAGTTGATTTAGAGAGGATAAGAAAAGAAGTTTTGTTAAACGATGATGGAATTAAATAAACACTGGGGACAATATCGTACGTTGCACATAAATCGCAGAGATTAATTGAGATTTTGCTTAACGGTCAATCAGTCCGCACTCGAAGTAGGGAAATAAGCGAATAGTGCAAAAGCCGACCATTGTCTGATAATCGACGTACATCTGCCACAGCCATATATTGTAAAAATCCCATTACTACAGGTAAAAAAGAATTAACTACAACTGCTTCTTTGGGGCGTCATGTGTGACCAGTGTATATTAGTACTGTGTTAGAAAAATATTGCGACAAACCAAAGTAAAGAAAACAGTCACTTTTATCAATCAGTCCATATCGTTTTACAAATTATACTGAATAACTGACTTCAGTAGAACTCAGAAGAATGTATTCCTGTAAGCACATCACGATTGCGGTGTTTGTACATTTATATAAAGTGGGATCATTTTACAAGCAAAGTATACATTTAAAAATTAACACTACAAATGAGACAACGCTTAAGTACATACGGATTATAATCGTGAGATGGCAAAGAATGGTTCATATGTTGAGAGGTAACCAATACACCAACAAAATAAGAGTTTGTAAGAACATCTTATTTCCTTCTTAGATATACTTAGCCATAATGCAAATTGTTTCCTAATATGAAACATGTAAACATATTCCGACCATGCTGGAAACAAAAATAGTAAATTTAATTTAGTTCAGCGTAAACTGTAAGTTAGTTCTTTCCTTTTGGCATGGTGTCTGAATAAAAAAGTATATTTCTCAAATTTGCTAACCACTACACTGTCATTATGTAATTAGATACCTAATTGATGTACCTTGGTTGTATACATATATCTATAAATATATATAGTTTTGTGGACATGTACGGTTGAATAATACCATCCCGTGTTTGTGTAGGGAAATGCGTACATCACAATCGCACTCGTAAATTTGAATCAATACCATCTCATGAATGGTTAGGGGCCGTCCATTTAGTATGTACGCATAGAGGGGTGGGGGGTGGGGGTAACCCAAATGCATAGGCTTGAGCATGGAGGTATACTGATAATATATGTACGCATTTAAGGGGGGGGGGGGCGCTGAAACCTCGAAAATAAGTTGTATAATACGTAACCTGTTCGACTTGGTTCAGTAGGCTTTTGCATTTTAGCGGACATAAGACAAACTTGTCCCACCCAGTCACACTATCCTGACACCAGGCCGACTAATCCGAACACTAACCTCTTAATGATCAGCACCAAAAGAGGCAGCTGCTAGTACCATTTTTATGTCTTTAGTATGATTCGGCCGGGGTTTGAATACGCGACCCCTCGCATCCGAGGCGGACGCTCTATAGACACATTGCACCATCGGAGAAGTCGCTTAGTAAAGAATGTACGATACTGGTTCCTGTTTTTCATGACAACTCGACCTGGAGACCTACCTGATGGAAAATGAAGGCGCATTATAAGGTTATAATATACGAGTCCTTAAATACATAAATATTTTTTAAATTATAATTTTCGAGCAATTAGTGTCTTTTAGCATTTGACAAAGTCTGCTTGCAGTAGCGTACTAAGGGGAGGGGGATTATAACATACTTCGATGCTAATACTACTGATTTCAAGCATAAAATTAAAGCTAAACAACAGCATATAACATGTTTACATATATTATTAAGTACGTCTTCATTTGTCTTTCCGTGCGCCAAATACCTTCCAACACAAAGATTTTCCATATAGGTAAATTAGTTGTACCAATCTTAAACAACCATATATTTCGACATATATAATATCAGTGTATAGGTTTCTCATCAGTTTAAATCGATCTGTGCCAAAAAAAGTCGAGAAAATTAATAATAAAAAAGTTGGTATTTATGACTCATTATTGCTTGCGACTTTACCGATCTTCATATCCTTGATATGTGCATCTACCCTTCCCGTTTTGCGATAGTAGCACATACTTGGATGCTAATACTATAGATTTGAAGCATATAATTTAAGATGTACAACATTAAATAATATGTGTATGTATCTTATTAAGTACGGTTTCATATGTCTGTTTGTGCACCCGATGCCTTCCTATCCGAACGGTTTCCATATAGGTGAATAATTTATACCAATAGTAAACAAACACAGCTTTTGACAAATTTCATATTAATATATAGGTTCTCATCTGCCTAAATCGATTTGTGCCAATAGACGTGTGTGAAAATACAAAATAAAAAAGTTCCACTTTTTACGGAATATCGGGTGCGACTTTACCGATCTTCATATGCTTGCTACTTTAATACACCCTTCCCGTTTTGTGATTGTAGCACATACTTCGATGCTAATATTAGAGATCTGAAGTATAGAATTAAAACTATACAATATTATAAAATGTGTGTATATATCTTAATAAGCACGTCTTTATTTGTCTGTCTGTGCGCCTAGATCCGACCTATACGAAAGATTTTCATATGGGCGAATAAGTCATAACAATCGCAAAAACAACGGTTTTGACACATTTGATATCAGATGACAAATTTGATTTTAATTGATATGTTTCTAATCATACTAAATCGATCTGTGCCAATAGACATGTGTGAAAATGCAAAATAGAAGGTTTTGTTCTTTTTACTGAATATCGGGTGCGACTTTACCGATCTGCATATCCTTGCTACGTGAATCTACCATTGCCGTTTTGCGATCGTACTACATATTTCGATGCTATTGCTATATATCTAAAGCATATAATTAAAGCCGTACAACTGTAAATAGTATGTGTATGTATCTTATTAAGTATATCTTCCTTTGTCTGTCATTTCGCCTAATGTCTTCCTATACGATCGTTTTCCATACAGGTGAATAACTCATAACAATAGTAAATAAACCCCGATTTTGACAAATTTGATATAAATTGATAGGTTTCGCATCAGTCTAAATCGATCTGTGATAGTAGAAATGTAAGAAAATGCAATATGAAAGTTTTGGTATATTTGACTCTGTATCGCTTGTGAATTTAACAATCTTCATAACCTTGATACGTGCATCTTCCATTGCCGTTTGTCTCGGTATCACAAACTTCAATGTTTATAGTATAAATCTGAAGCATACAAGGAGAGCTATACAACAGTATATAATATGTGTATGAATCTTATTAAATACATCTTGATGTGTCTGTATGTCCGCCCAATGTCTTCCACAGCGAGCGTTTTCCATATTGTGTATTGTTCCACTTTCTATTTTTACACTACCTAATTTTGACCTAGTTTAATAAACACCCATTTCTACAGAGGACACATCTGTCGCAGCCTCGACATTTTTTTACACTTATCAGCATTGAGTCAGTCGGACAAAAAGATTTGTCAAAAGTCATATCATTATTATTAATGAAGTGAAACAAGGACACATACGATGAAAAAAATAATACATTTCTCCAATTCACTTTTTTCCAACCAGGAAGTCCTCTTAAAATCTTTACCAACTATTCTGACAAGGCAAATACAATTCGTTCCATACCAATCATCCAGTCTGCTGCTCAGCATGTGTTAGCTATGTGACTCACAGCTGATAACTGCATCTCCATCACTTTTTTAGAATTGTGTTTTGTGTTTTACGTGAATATGTCATTACTGATTTTCTGAGGTGGTTCTTGGGTATTTTACTTTGGAGTAATGAATATGAAACACACGTTTATGGTATATTTCATAAATAAATCAGCATCCTCTACATTACTGCTAATTTAAATAAACTTACGTGTATTACTATTAGGATTTTTCTCTCAAAAATAGGCAATTTTACTTTAATAGTAAATTTTCAAACGTCCATTAAACTAATTTTGATATTTAACTTATTTTGACAAATTAATTCTTTCTAAATGTCTTCTGTCTCCTATTATTTGCACTATTAGAGAAATAAGTTATGAAGTATGCAAAACAGTTTTGTACCTTAAACAGTACATGTACATTAAAGAATTGGGGTTCTGCATATTCACAATGCCATTTAATTATTGCAAGGATGTTGTACACTAAATCTAGTATTCTTTTATTATAAGTAAACAATTGTATTATTATACCATCATGATTTTCCCCCAATTTTATTCTTTCAGTTTTTCCAACAAAATATCTGTTCCAAAACAAATTTTTCGATAAATATAGGAACAAATTCTGAGTAAACACCATTTTTCTTTTGTTGTCGTTGTTAATGGTAGACTGAGAGAAGAAAATGCAGCAGCATATAATATGAACTTAAGTGAAGTTATGAACTTACTAAGCCTGGATTTAAATAAATTGTATCACTTGTATTTCTAATGACAGCCACAATCCTCTTAGTTTGGGCTCAAGACCAGCAATAGTGAACAGAGGTATTTCGAAAGACATATAACAGCTCACTCATTATAATGTTACTAATTAGCATTATTGAAAACTTCTTAGATATCAAAATAAATAGTATATATGTATGGTGCTTGTTGGCGACATTGGCAGATTATTCACTCCACATCCTGGTTCCCGGGCAGTTTTGATCTCTCACAATAATAATCACGGACACAGTGGCTCGTTACAAAGAAAATCAACAGATTTGGGTTCTAACCTGTAACACTATTAACATATTATATTGTTACAGGTTAGAACCCCATCCCTTGATTTTCTTTGTAACGACCCCCTGTCATCATGGGCAGTAAATTTGAAACATGCTACTTCCGGGTCAATCTATTTTTAAGGTGCAATATATACTAGTACATAATGGGAGGTAACTCAAGTTGTGCTATTCAATTCAATTCATTAATGAAAAAATGGAAATAAATAGGTAAAAAGGCAATTATTTATTTTGCAGATGAATATTTATCGAATATTTAACATTCAGCAGCGTAAATATGCATTTATTTTATTGATATTTGTGGCAAGAGTGCAGAAAAGGACGACGTGCTTCGTGGGCAGATGGAAATCTGCCCACGAACTTTTATCTGCCCACGAAACCGTCTGAGGACGACAAAACTGCCCACGACCCACCTTAAATAATAGTATATATATATATATATATATATATATATATATATATATATATATATATATATATATATATATATATATATATAATAATAATAATAAATTATAACAATCCGAATATGGTTTCCTCAGCAATAAAAAAAATAATTCGTTTAAACTCTTAGATTGCCACCGCATTCTAGGAAGTTTAGAGGATACAACATATAAATCTTAACTAGTGTTTAACTTATTTCTAAGAACAATACAACATCAATCCCCATAAATTCCTAGCCTGCCACCGCATTCTAGCATGTTTAGAGGATAACACAACATATAAATTTAATTAAGGACAATACAACATATACGGGGTTATTTTCTACGCTCAATAGATTTTTTCACACACCCAAATAAATATTTCTGCATTACAACAGCGGTTTCTGAATAAATCGTAACATATCTGCATTAAAACAACGGTTTATGAATAGAACGTAAATATTTCTGCACTAAAACAGCGGTTTCTGAATAAATCGTAAAATATTTCTGTATCAAAGCAGCGGTTTCTGAATACATTGTAAAATATCTGCAGTAAAACAGCGGTTTCTGAATAGATCGTAAAATATCTGTATTAAAAGAGCGTGTTCTGAACATATCTAAAAATAACTTGCTATATTGTACCATGTAACCACGTTTATTTTTCTATTTTGTAAGTTAGAAACCATATAAATCCTTCTAAGAGTATAATTATTGATATTAATTACGACGTAGATGATTAATTTTCTAATTACGACCATATAAATCACAATCTATGGAGAAATATATGTTTACAGAATCATCTCCCTTCGCTCAAGTCGAAAAATAAGTAGTACGTGAGTTGGAATTTCTGACCAAAAAATTTATAATTAAATAAATAGTTAATAAATATAATTTGAGGTAATTACTTGCTACTGATGATAGTTTATCTCATTAACAATAATATAAAATAATTTTGTGTGTATATTTTTTGGAAAGAGTGGACATGGTTATATTTTCTGCGACGTATTTACCACACGCGAGTTAATATCAAAGTATTTCGCAGCAGAATACAATAATTGAAACGTTTTCTCTTCACCAGGATCTACATTTGTAGATTAACCACACTCCTTGCAACTGTTATTTTTCTTCATATTTAACAGTCCCTCCCCGTGCAGAATTATCACTCTGTGTAAGAGCTTGAAGGTTGGATAAATTATTATTAAGTTTATTTCCGTCAATATGATCGATCACAAAGCCGTCTTTGATCACCCCAAAGAAACACTCGCATGTGAAACGATGACAGCGATAATTTTCCTTCCCAATAGTAAATATTAGATTGCCAGCATTAATAACAAAACCAACTGGTCTCTTCAACCTGCAATTTCTTATCACACCATCACGATTTGCTTCGTAGTTCGTTATTATAGGATGCTTTATAAACTCATGGTTCATATTTTGCTCCATTATATAATAATATTATTTGTTTAAATCATAATTTGTCTGAAATTTAGATAATCCTCCAAGGATTTTATAGCATTGTTACTGTTATTATTTTTGTTGTCATAGTATCTTTTTAGTTCGCGATATTTTTTCTACCTCAATTAGCACACTATTGTGTTTTTTCTCGTACTTCAACACCACTTCGCAGACACGGTATTGGTCCTAAACAACCTCTACGAATGCTCTGCAAATGTTGTCCGCAGAACTCCTTTTATCTTCCATGTCATCAGAATTTCTGACTGCCTTGGACATTGGGTCCCTTCACAGAAGTCTTATAATTGACATCCTTGAGGTTGGTAGGCAACAAGTCTTTCAGCTACCCCGCGACCCTCAGTTTCTGTCCTAAAATTAGTACTTAGCTTAGTTCCATAACGTTTCGTCGCGGAAGCCATTCCTATTTTTCTTGGTGAAAGTATTGAGTATATATCACGTTGTCTACTGATTAGATATGGTTGGTTTCACACTGTCTCTAGCTAGTTTAATACACCTATTGCCTTACATGCAAATTTCAGTACGATCAAGTTTAATGTCAAAGCTTAGTCTATGAAGTGCATGTTAAAGTCAATACGTTAATTCACATTCTCTGTATTAGATACCTTTGCATACTCGATAAATATTACTGAAGTAGGTACAGAAAAAGTTATTGTCTCTAAATAAGAAATTAAATACAGCATAAATTAGATACGCTCTTGGAAATATTTTTTGGAAATTAACACACTAACCTTGTAATTTTGTATTTCAAGAAACAAAATATAATAATCCAAAAACATATCTATGTGAGAAAAAACGTATACATACAGAAGGGTGCTTACGAAAGGAAAGTTCGTTCCTCGAGTCAGAATATTCTTCCGAAGAAAATAATTATATATTAAATGAATAGTAAACAATACACGTTTTGTCTGTAATATAGAAAGAGTACGATTTGTAAAAGTTAAAGTCACATACACTGGAGATAAAACTGTCAATGCGGCTGTCGTTGACTTGGAGCCTGGCGGACATATCGCTGTTGGACCCATGAAAATATGTTTCTGGCATGCATAGATGTATGTCCCCCTGGGGTGTAGGTATCTCATATTCGGGGCTGGAAAATGTATAGGATGCATTCGACATGTCTGTAATTTCAGCTGTTACTGCAAGACGAATTCTCATCGGCGATGTATACATTTTATGCTGGAAATCGTCTCAGTAATTATGATACCTCTAGTGCTGAAGTTTCAGGTTAGATCCTTCTTGTGGGCAAAAAGTACGAAAATGACAGAAGAATTGTCCAGTCGTACCGGAGTTGATGTAGCACAGCTGGGCGGCGTGAAGTCTGATGGTCGCAAGGGTTTCGGTGCGAGTCTGTTCCGTAGATCATAATTATGCGGAGTGACACCTTTATTCATGAGAGAGAGAGAGAGAAAGAGAAGAAGAAGAAGAAGAAGAAGAAGAAGGAGTACAGGCTCTCTAACAAGGGTGTCACCAATAACCTTTCAATAAACGGCTACAGCTTGGGAAATGAGATACGTAATCGCTGTAATGAAAAGACAGAACTGTTTTGACTCGAGGAACGAACGTTTCTTTCGTAAGCACGCTTCTGTATGTATACGTTTTTTTGTTTTTTTTGGCATCGTTCAGTCCATTCAGAACAAGAACCTTGATCCTTTTTTTCCCTATTTCGATCGTGTGAAACATCTGCGTAACTCATATAATAATTTGTCTGTTCAGCAGCTTCCCCCCAAATCTAAATTGCCGACATTTAAATACGAGCGAAATGTATTTTATAGTTACAGTTGGTGAGATTTGGATACGAGCGAAATGTATTTTGTGCTGACAATTGTTGACATTTAGCCACGATCGAAATGTATTTGATGGATTTCTGCACCTGATTGTAAAGTGCGATCTTTATAAGATAGCATACAGTTATATTACACAAATATATTAAAGTTTTCTCAATATATTTTAGTGGAAAATTACTTTCAATATAATTTAATGAAAATCAATTTTAATAAAATTTAGAGAAAATTTCAATCTTAATACTTTTACTTCAAAGTTCTGTCCTAATATATAGATTAGTTTCTAAGCTTTTAAATAAATATCTTCTCATGTTTTTTTCAGGACAGGTGCAATAAAAGAAATATTCAGGTTCTCAGGTTGTCGGTTGTCTTTGACTGTGTGTAATTAGTCCTCGCAATGGCGTCCTTGCAATGATGGTAACTTAAGAGTAGTCCTCATAATGTTGAAAGAAGTATACGGCAAAAATGAAGTGATACAGATTTTGCCTGGCTTACAGTTAAGCTTACTTTCAAATTTATAACATATACTTTCATTTCTTGTTATGGTCCTCGAAATGTAGTCATATGTCAAGGTCCTCACAAGAATTTTGAATCCACGCGAGAGCGCGTGTGCGTGTGTGTGTGTGTGTGTGTGTGTGTGTGTTGCAAGACTATTAACAAAAGAATGTGACTGTTCTCCTCACTGTTAATCAAACCCGCAAAGTTGGCATACTCATTAATGTTTTACTAATTAGTTAGCAAATAATATGCTTGGATTAAATATTTCCTATTCAATAACATCAGATGTGATAAACCCATACAAGATCATCAAATATACAAATTTGGGTCCGAAAGGAACAGTATTGGCTAATGTTCAATAACAACTGTTACGTGGCCATACAAGACCAGGTGTAAGGCTGACTTTGATATTTTGTTTAAACATTTATTGTTCAATAACAGTAAGTTTTACGGAGGCATACAAGATCAAGAGAAAGGCCGACTTTCTTGTGTGCCGACTCCGTAATGGGCTGAGTATGTTATGGGGAAATTTCTTAATCACACTCCTTTAACCGAATCTGTAATGGGCCGACTTTGTTCTGGGCCGACTCCGTAATGGACCGATTCCAGTTATGGGCCGAAAACTCCTGGTACCAATAAACCGCTATCTTATTTGATAATTAGACAAAGGAGGACTTTTACTTTATTTGTCAATATCATCTAAAAATAAACGTTTATTTTGTATTTTTAAAAAAAAAAATAATTCCATTTAATGGTATACGCGCATCCGAGGTCGCTGCGGGCGGTCTCCCCAGATACAGTAATGTACAGTAATGGAGAGTAATGAACAGTAATTGACAGTAATGGGCTGTAATTGACATTAATGGAGACGAATACATCATAATGTAAGAGAAATTTCAGGAATGGAGTAAATTATTGGAACTAGTTTTATAAGATTTATATGCAGAATTTTTTTTAATTCCATCACGATTGTTATTTACAATTTTACATTCCAGACCACATGAATCACTATCCCTCTGTCTTTTTCATTCTTTCATCACTCTCATTATTTCTATGTATATATGTCAACTGTTTTGACTTTTTTCCAGACCTCAAGCATGTGTGTTCATTAATTATGCTTATAATGGAGTAAAACTGGTAAGTTGAAAAACTTATGTCCAATCTATTTGCTCTGTATACACAGATGTGATCTTCTGGGGGAATCAAATATGTAAAATAAAACAAACATATATATGTTGGCACTTGTGAACGATATATACTAATATATGTTATCAAATAATACTAATATCCAATAGACATATATTTCTTATATAAGAAGGTTACAGGCAAACCAAAAAACAGTTTTCTATTCACCGTGTCACAATTTTCAATTTTGTGGACGTTTGTGATATCTTGGATATTATCAGGATGGTAAAAGGAAAGAGCAAGAAACAGTTTCCTTGCGGTGGCTGTAAGAAAGCTTGTGAGTCGGGCTGTCTTTTATGTGAGGTATGTCATCTTTTGAATTGCTTATATATTGTTTAGTTTCCATTTAACGATCATTAACATATATCATAATTATTATATCATCCCTGCAAATTCTTTGAGCCGTCTGTGCAATCATTCATTTGAATATGCAAACAACCTGTTATCTGTGTTTAACACTAAACAGTATCTACATAAAACACATAATTGCCAATAAAATGTAGCAGTTGTTGCCGTTTATAATAAACAGAGTTTATGAGCCACACTTGCTTGAAGAGGCACATTATACACACTGGAAATAACCATTAAAATGTGGAATTTGTGACATAATTTAAGACCAGCCAAAATTTGACGATGCAAAAGTGGATCCATACCGTCTAAAAGCTATCTATGAATTTAGTGGTAAAATGGAGTAAATTACTGGAACTAGTTTTATAAGATTTATATGCAGAAACTGATTATTATTTTTGTTCAATCACGATTGTTATTTACAATTTTACATTACAGACCACATGAATCACTATCCCTCTGACTTTATCATTCTTTCATCCCTCTCATTTCATTCTATGTATGTATGTCAGTGTCAAGTATGGCCTACTATAATTATCGTTTAACGACACACTGTGATGTAATGGTCAGTTGTTGCCATTTATAATAAACACAGTGCTTCAATAATATGCTTTCAAATGTGAAAAGGAAAGATGAAAGAAGCGATTAGAATTATAAATAATATGTTCCCAAGCGTATATATGTCCTGTTTGTGTAAGGTTAACAACATCACATGTAAAAAATAATCAATAACAGTACATTTAATAAATTCAGTTAAACATTGTAAAGTAGATGTTTTTCAATATTAATTGCATTTTATCATTAGCTTTATTATCGGATTGATTATTGTATCTCACTGATCGCAAAATGATGATTTTTAGTCTTTAAATTAGCATTCCATCTTTCCGTCTTATAATTGAGTCTTTGATAAGAAAATTTGACCACTTCGATGTTGTTTGTTGCCGATTGTATACCGGTATGTATCTTGAAAATGGTCAATGTAATGTAGTAAAATCAATTTAAATGAAGAAAATGTACGGAATGTCATGATAACATTTTGGGTGATGAATTCCATTACCTTGATAATACATGCTCTCTCTCTCTTGTAATGGTATTCATATATCTCAGCAACTTTATTGTCAGATGATACATGATAAGCATATTAGGTACTTTACTGTAGTAATGTATTACGCTGTTTCTGTATTTTTTTGGCAAATCATCCATATTGAAATGACTCAAGCTTTTTTTAAATGATGTCGGTAATATGCACCCTAGAATTATTGTTGAATTGTTGTTTTTAATCAGGACGTTAAATAAATCATATTTTATCTTTCTCATAGAGTATTATATTTAAACTCCCAAAATTATCCGCTGGAAATATTACATGAAAAGATTTTCTATCTGCTCATTTATTTTTTCTGTATTACTAATTATGTACATTATTTTCAACATACTCAATTATTTTAAGAGCCCACATCATAAATTACTCTTTCATGTTTATGTCAAATCTTAAACAATTTGATATATCTAAATTAGACACACCATCCTAGAACTGTCTTAGCATCATAAAATAAAGTTTTAATTATTATTATTATTATTATTATTATTATTATTATTATTATACTTACATATAAACGTTAATAGTTTACCCTTTCAATTTAGACTACCGGTAGTTTGCATCTATATATTTTGATTCAGGTATGTAATTCTTGGTTCCACTCTACGTGCGAAGTGATAACAAGCAAAGATTTTAAGACCTGTTCCTCCATTGATGAGGGATACATCTGTCGTCAGTGTCGTTCGCTAGGAGGCAAATGTGATTAGTTGATGGTTATCACACGACTTGAAAAAGTAAGGAATTATTTTATAAGGATGTAATTGTTTATTTTCTAGGCTATTCGATAAGTTTCTCCCAAATATTTATAATGGTCCTATTATTAGACTTGTAATTATATAACATCGATTTCAATTTCTTGAAACTTTTGAGTAGACCGGATATATTTTTGATTGCAATGATCTGTAATTTTAGGAATCTGTAAAGTTACTGAGACTTACGGAAATTTGATTTTCAGTCTATGTGTTTACTTACTTAAAAATAGTGATATGTGTACATGTCTTGTATTGATCATAGCGGAGTACATGTTGGGTTGTTTAGTTTTCATCAATATATCACAGAATTTCTATTAACGTGTGGTGTCAAGAAACAGAAACTGAACGAGAACCAAAATTTAGAAAGTTTTTCAAAGACAAGGGTACAAATAAGTTAACAACAAGGTCGACAAATGGTAAAATCACTATACCAAAGAAAAGGAAAAAAGCTCACCAGAGAAAAAGCATGAGAGCTGAGCGGAGTGTTCAAGTTTTGGCATTATTTTAATTAAAGCGTATTATGTGCACTAATGAAACAATATCACAACCACATTTATTATTTATGATTTATGTATTTAAGTCCGTACAATAAAAATTATAATATTTAGTGTACATTACTATAAATTCTTTCGCAATATTCTATTTTTGTACCCATTACTGTCCATTACAGCCCATTACTCTCCATTACTGTACATTAGTATGTTTAGGGAGGCCCGCTGCGGAAGTACCGTGGCAGTGGGGGGTGGGGGTGAGTTTCCGGGCAGTTTTGAACACAGGCACTTGATTCTGTGGAAACTAATGTGCACACTCACCATTGATTCTGTGGAAACTAATGTGTACACTCACCAAATAACACAAGGTACCTAACTCCGGCCGGTCAAAATCTGACCCCTCGATGACTCCGATCTAAGTTTCCGATACTATCTACGCATTCAGTCACTCATAGCGTACACCACTGTAAAGAAGACAATCCCCACCTTTCATCCATTACTATTTAAGCATTCTTACTGATTCTGAAGGGCCAATTTTGCGAAAAATGTATCCGTTGCTTCGTGTATTCCACACACAGGCACTACTGTTATGGCCTATCTTCCGTTCTATTTCGGAGTAAATGCGATTTGATCGTGATTGCTTCAGTGATTGGTTCTTTCATTGAATGAGTCTTTTCAAACATCGTTGTCAATCGCTACATCTCTGCTTAACCCGGCAAATATGTAATCGGAATATCCACGGTATTTTCTGTTAAGTCGTTTCGCCGTTTTCGATAGTTACATGTGCTCAAAACTATGTGACATTTGCCGGGAAAATATTTAACAATTTGTCTTGACGTGTTGAATTTTTTCATAGCGCTTTCTGAATAGCTATATAGGTGATCTCTGGTTGTGCGTGAAGAAAGATTTTTTTCTCTTTATAATTGTAGACTTATTTAATTGATAGTTAAGTAATTACTCGAATTTCAACGGACATGGATTAACTAGGTTACATTTTGTGTAGTTATTTGTCACTAATTTGCATACCCAAACACAAAATTGAATATCATATAGAATTTGCATTGTCAAGAAGAAACAAAAACGATTAACTCACAGGCATTTCTCGTATAATGTAGTATTTTTTTTTTGTGCTTTAAATGATAATTTATTAAATTTTAGTTTATGCAAAACTTGATGATCTTGAGTTATTGTAGGTGCATATTGCTATTGTTCCAATGGGGTTTGTCTGTTAATGACCATTGAGGGAGGAATTGGTGGTGTGGTAAGATGATGTAATGCCAAATTATAAGGCTTAGTCAGTGGCTAACACTTCCATATGATTGTTGTGTATGTACCCTGAGACTGAGAGGCTGACAGGGAATTATGCAAGATACTGTTATCAGCCTCTTACTTGCTGTCTTCATGGGGCTTGTTGGAGGATTGGGGGGGGGGGAGTGAGAGCAGAACTATTCTTGTTAGTTGGCATTGGCAGTATAATTCAATGAGAAAAAACAAATTAGATAATATTATGTAACATTGCATGATCATATGGAATACATGTGACAGTCACTTCTCTGGTTTGTCAAATGTACAGACAATTAATGTTGAGTTTCACTTCTCTGGATTTTCAAAGGTACAGAAAACGGATTTTGAGTGTCCTCATCAAACTTTTATTGTGGATCTGCGCTGTAACAACTTACTCTTTGTAAATGAAAGCTATTTTATTTTGGTAAACTTCACTTGTTTAAGCACTGCATGTGTGTTTTGAATGTAAAATGAATAAAGACAACTATTTGCTGTTGAAAAGGCTGTTGAAGGCCGCAATATCATTTTGTTAGGCCAAAGTGGGACAGGAAAAGTTTTGTGGTTAAGAAAATACAAAAGAAATTGTCAGCATCAGGTAAAAATGTCAGTGTAACAGGCACAACAGGCATCGCAGCACTGAATGTGAAAGGATGCACAGTATTTTCCTGGTCTGGGATTGGTGATGGTAGATATGACAGTGACGAACTACGTAGAAAACTTCTCACTGACGAACATTTTGATTCCTATAAACAAAATATTTTGAAAGCAGACTGTCTGATAATTGATGAAATTTCTATGCTTTGACTGAAACTTTTTGAACAAATTGAATATGTATGAAGAATGATTAAACATACAGATTTATATTTTGGAGGTATACATGATATCGCACGTGGGGACGTTTATCATCTTCCACCTGTACCTGACCCACTGACATCTGATTCGGGTGAATATTGTTTCAAATCCACCATTTTCACAATGGTATTTGGGCATAAAATTGTCCTTGATGAGGTCATAAGACAAATGAATTAGATTTCATAAAAGCTATCAATAATGTTTCAAAGGGAGAAATCCCTGATGATACCAAAAACTTGATCTTGAGGCTGCAGAGACCTCTCCCCCTCCTTGAGATAACCCAATAAGACTTTGTGGACAGAATTTTGAATGTGAAATATATAATGCATACAAACTTATGGAAATGGATGGCATATCAAAGTGTTATCAGTCAATAGACGAAGGTGACAATAATCATTGCAATAAGATGTGTGTTCCAAAAGTGTTACACTTGAAAATTGGCTGTCCAGTTATGCTGGTCAAAAACTTAAACTCAGCACTAGTAAATGGTTTACAGGGAAAGGTTGTGGCAATGAAAGAAGACTCAGTGACAGTTGATTTTAAAAATAATGTATTTCAGTTGGGAAAAGAAACTTTTACTGTTTACAGTACCATTGATAAAAAGATTGTAGCCACAAGGCATCAAATTCCACTCATTCTGTCTTTCAACATTACCATTCACAAGGCACAAGGATTGACTTTAGATAGAGTTGAAGTTGATGCCTCAAATATTTTTGCACCAGGTCAGTTAGGTGTGGCAATGGGGAGAACAAGAAATAAAAAGGGACTAAGGGTTATCAGTTTCAATTCCAACTCTGTGATTCCACATAGCTCTTACTTAAATGAATTTTACAATACAAGTTTTGTACAATTTGATTCAAGTTTAGAATGCTGTAGACATTCTATTTCCTTATTAGAGAACCTCAGTGTGGACTTTGATTATGAAACAGGTTCTGATTCTGATAACTCTGACTTTGTTGATCGAGAAATTTTAGAAGTTGATGAAATATTGTCCACTGGGTAAGATATGCCTGCTTCATCTATTGACCAAGAATGTAGGTTAACCACAGTTGATGACATTTTAGAGCACCATGTTGACCATACAATATTGTACCAAAAAATTCAAAGCATCTTTAATAAGATATGTGGTAGTATAGAGGTCAGAAAACCAGACTCAAAGTCATGGACTGAATATTATTCTGAAGTTTATCGGTTTTCAGTGTCTCTAGAATGTATCCAAATTCTTGAAAATTTCTTGAATTCTGTGCCAAATGATGATACTTTTTTGCATTTGGAAAGATTTTTGACAGAATTTGTGAAATTGTTTTGGACAAAAATACTACTGACATTTTCAGTACCACACAAGTTACACGCGCACCTTCCATACTTGTATCAGAGCCAGGACAAGGGAAATTAAGGTATATTGCAGGTAGATTATTGCAAAGAGTAGATACCATAATATGAAGAAAGGAAAGAACAGCTTGTACAGAAAGGGCAAAATTAACCTGGTCAGTCAATGTTTCTTACAAGTAAAAATGTTAGACCACCTTACAGCTTCAGCTGTTGATTTGGAAAACATTAGCAAGTATAAACAGAACTTGCACGAGACACAAAGAAGACATCATATCAACCATGGTCTTACTAACATCAAGGACTCTGTATTTGACTTTTTCTTGCAAGTTGATGATAAAAGGATGGCAGTATCAACATGTAGATGCATTACATTAGCATGGTGCAGGGAGTTTACAGTATTGTAAGACTGTAATACTTAAGGATGAGACACTGTTTGAAAACTGGAAGCTGCTGTACATAAAGTTTGATCCCTGTATAAGTGTCACACATGTGGACGACACTATGATTGCATCATGTATCAGAGATCTATATGAAGATTTGATAGGTCGTTACAGTAGAATAGGTGACAATCAAGTCAGAAAAGACACCATTTCCAGTCTTGGAAAATTGAAATCAGACAGTTTGAGAAAGAGGGTGGTCATGAGATCAAAGCACAAACACAGTAGTGATGCATTAGCCTTGGACATGAAATATATCTTGGAAGATCAGTCAGAAAATAAACTGTATTCTCACTTAAAACTGAAATCACATATTCATGATCTGAAGGCTGTAGTATTTACTAGCTTCTTGAAATCGGATCTGAATTTGCTAGTAAAGCCTATGGCATAGAAGCAGGAAAATGTACAAAAGAGTGGTCTAGTTAATAAACTATGTACAGTAATACCTACTTTGAATGAAATGCCAATGCCATTTTGTTTAGTACAGAATAATCATGTTGCCAGTTCGAAATTATGCATTAATCAAGACACTTCCAGCTGTAGCAAAAGTCAGCCATATACTAGAAAAAGAACTATTGTGGGAAAAGGAAAGGTTAAAGGAAAAAGGAAAATTGAAAAATATGACAAAAGTAACACTGATAATTCAATTTGGTCTGGATGTAAACGTATTTATGCAGAGGATGAGTTGTAGATTCAGTGTGATTTGTGTGATGAATGGTTTGATTGGTTTTATCAGGGCATAGATGAAGAGACATGGAGTAGCTCAGAAAATGAAAAATAATTCTGTACCAAATGCTCTTAGAAACAGTCAACGCTACATCAGACTACACGCATATGGCAATATTGTCGCATTTTGTCATTGTGCTTTTGGACTTTGGTTACATACACTGAACTCACGTGCACTTGTTTGTTTCTGTAAAATGGGAAAACTAATGACAATTTGATCCTCCGCTCTCTGATGACATGTTAAGTCTTAGTAAGGGATGGTGTTATCATTAGTTTTCCCCATTTAACTAAAATGTACTGTCTTTAGTTTGCATCACCCTAAATCATTTTTATTATTTTACTTGTTCAGTATGTGTATCATAAATATTCAAGTTACTGTATGTGTTGTTCATGGGATTATTTTTCGATTGCATTTATTTCACTCTTCAGACATATACTGTCTTGCAATCATGTATTGCAGCTGTATCTGTTTTTGCAAAGAACTTGTATATTGAACACTTATGAATATTGTTTATGAAATCAAAAGAATACAAAATATTTTGTTGCTAAAAAGGGTGATGTACAGTTAACAATGATGCCAGTTTGGTTATAATCTCATATAGTAAAGGACGATACCTGAAATCTCACTTACACATTGTAGGCATCAATTCCATTACAATTACATAGGTTGACCAAAGCTGGAGAACTTAACAAGGCATTGATTTCCTATAAGAGCCTTGAGAATCTTGGCAAAGTATACAGTAATTTAATGGCATAGTATTATTTTGGCTTGGAATATGTGATGTAACAAGAAAACAGATGGCAACTCATTCTTCTTTTGCACATAACCATTGAATATATTTATCAAGGTGCAATAAAAGTATTTGCTAATAATGCTTTTTGGAAAGTGTCCCCAAATTAAATTTGGAGACTTGAAATTCCTCCTATGTTGAACACATTTTTTTATTGGACATAGTGAGAATCTGAAGAGAAAAGATTGTCCAAAATCTTAAACGCAACTGTATTGTGTGTGTATTCATTCAGTTTCTAGCTACGATTGGATGACATACATCCAAATCCAATAGTGGCAAGATATTGGTTACATATGATTTTGGAATGCCATTACAATAATTCATAGTCTACAAAGATTTTGCCATTTCTATTTCCAAAGTTTCTTGGCTGTTGTCATATTATTCTTTATGTGTCATACCTTCTTGATTCAGACCTCTTTTCTTTACAATGAGACAAAATGTTGTATGCCTTAAATATTGTTTTGCACTTAAGTTTCTTATATTTCGTACTATTTTAATTCATTGTAGATTAGTCAACTTTTAATTTAAAATCCTACATCAGAGTATATAATGGCTATTGTAAGGATTGTCTTATCGCACACCTATAAAACTGATCCGGGTTAATACCAGGTTATCTTATCATGATAACATAATAATGGAAAAATATATAGAGCAAATTTAGCTTTCACATTTCCAACTCACATTTACAGCATTTTGTACTTCTATATTTATGTTTCCAATATATAACACAACATTATCTGTAATTAATATTTTTCCACATCATAGGTAAATTTGTGTTTAAATTATTACATCATATATTATAATTATTCAGATTTTAGATTTCAGTAGGAGCATCTAGATCAGTGATGGTAAGGATTGCCCTGTCACATGTCTCTAGATTTGATCCCAATAACAAAGATAGCAGCAGTTAAGATGATAATACAGCTGTTTGTAACTGTTATGTTTTGGAATATTTAAGAACACTGTATTTACTTGCTTACAAGATGAGCCCAAATGTTAAGTTCACTGACCCATATATGCCTTCACATAATATACAGGCAGATCTGGGTCTCTGCAGTTTATTAGGAATAGTAAGTAGAACCACATTGACCCTGGTCTGCAGGCATATTATGCTACAGCAGATCAGGATCTTAGTTATTTGCAGTTTGACTCGACATCTAAGCGAGTATATATGGTTCGGTGATCAAAAAATATATGTATTCATGTGGATTTTGAAAGGTAGGTGTTCTGTATATTGTTACCAAGTTTGAAATCAGCCCTGTAATGAACAAATAAAATATGGCATTTCTTTTGTTCCAAGTGCACAATTCAGTCTTTCTCAGCTCACTAATTTATTTGAATGCCACACCTCAAACACAATCCTAATTGATACGGGTTGAATCAATGTTAACTATAACTTGTCAGAGGAAAATCATTTTTGTGCTTCTTAGTTTGGCCAAACCATTGATTTTGGTAATATTGTCCTAAATTTGTGTCTCTATTCCTTTTACATTATTTGAGCATGCTAATTACTTTTGCTGTCCTTACCACCATTATTGCCGCACTCCTTTATTCCATATCGAATAGGGCAAGGTTGCTTGGCTCATACATTTCTTTATAGTATCTTCTCGTGTATTTTACAAGATGAGATTGTGAACTGACTTAGGTGTACTAATATATTAAGTTGTTTTAGTTTATTTTTAATGCAAATAATCTAGTGATCTTTTACAAATATTAGGAATTATACATGGACAGAATATAGAAGCATGACATTACCTTTAAAAAGTAACAATCCAGCAATGCATGGTATACGACAAGATTAAATGAGATTGAGAAAGAGAAAGATTATCGAAGTGGTACAAAACAGATGATATTTCTCCCATTTGTGTAGTAGGTTGTCAGAATGACACCCACTCTATCTGTCATAATATATAAATATTTCCAATCCCTACTGCACTGACTCAGGAAAATAACAAAAACACATATATATTTTCCAATGAATTTGTCTTATTTGGATATGACATTTTTAAATGACAAGATAGCAGCCAGTAGTATGATGAATGACTACATGTTGTGAACATGAAGTTTAAGACAACAATCTACCTGTATTCATTAAGCCAGTAGTATGATGAATGACTACATGTTGTAAATATTAAGTTTAAAAGCAGTTTTCCACAGCCGTATATTTTTGTAATATTAATGATGTTCTACATTACCCTCCCATATTAGTATTTTGTAGAATATAGCTCAGTGTCTTAGTTTTTTTATTCTTCGTAAATAATTAAAAAGATGGTATCAGAAAAATTTAGCCTATTGTAAATTTTTGTGTTGATTAATTTTATACTGTTGGACCAATACAGCTACTTTCGGTATCCTTATCACCATCAAATCCTCACTCTTGTATTCAGTATAAAATAGAGCAAGGGTTTTATGACCTATACATTTACTTTAATTTTACAATATTTTTGATTATGAAGTCACATAGGAGTTCTATATATATATTCAGGACTCAGGAATACGATGTTTTCAAGAAAATTATTGTATCAGTTACTTTCAAATATATATATATATATATATATATATATATATATATATATATATATATATATATATATATAGCGTTTGGCCATATATATGCGGGTTTGTAAGGAAATTAAATTTTAAATACATTATTGATCGGATGTTTGTTGTATCGATATTAGTTATGAACAAATATAATTATTTTATTGAATAAATGCAAACAATTACTTATTGGAGAATTTGTAGATGATTAGTGCACAGGGGCTTAGACCTTGAGATTACCCGTCTGTTGAATTGAAAATTGTTCTTTGTGGCCATGCGGCTAGAAAAGTGACCGGGGATTTTATGACGGGGGGGGGGGGGGGCGGGCGCAGTCTCCGATGAAGGGTACGAATACAGGTTGGATGATAGTCATTTTCTGAACGTACGTGCTTGCAGTGCTTGTCGACGCACCTTATCACTTGTAAGGGATGAACTGGTATTTGCCTAGGTGCAACGCAATTAGTGAAGAATTGGTGTCAACTATGTTTTTCTGGGTCATACGGATAACGAAAAAACCAAAACCAATGTGCACATACACTAGAACTAATAGGACACAGCATACCGTACACAGACGCTCAAAATGTAGATAACAGAAGAGCAGAGAGAGGCAGTGTGAGATACAGAGCGAGCGAGAGACAATGTGTGTGTGTGAGAGAGACAGCACGAGGGAGAGCGAAAGAATGCTTGAGACAGAGCAAGAGAGCGAGTGAAAGTCAGCAAGCGTGAGACAGGTGCAGAGAACGAGCGAGCGAGACGCAAAGCACGACAGACAGCAAGAGAGAAAAGGAGAGCGTCAAAGCGAGCGAGACAGAACGAGATAAAGCATGAGACAAAGTGATACAGGGAGAAAACGGACAGATAGAGCAAGTGGGACAGAGTAAGAGGGAGATAGGGATTGAACAAGAGGGACAGAGCAAGAGATAGAGAGCAAAAGAGACAGATATAGAGATAGAGCACGAGACATACATATGGAGACAGAGTGAGAAAAAGACATAGAATCTATGTTGGTTTTGGACCGAGACAAGGAAATCCCAGTCAAGGGGTGACGTTATTTGTCTCCCTACGAGGCTTTCCGTGCCATCCAAAGTACACAGTAGTTATGTTTGAGACCCAAAAAATAATAACATAAAACATTGCATAATATTGATGTATTATTATATTTAGCATACAGATGTTATATGAAATTAACAAGAAATAGCTAATATTTATTACAAAAGAATGTTTCATTTTCGTCAGATCTGATTTAGAAAATAATGGAACGATACTGGGCCCACACCTCTGTTGTAGTAGTAGAGGCTATTATTATAATGAAAGGTTACATGTAGCATGTGTTCATGCTTGGGTTATTCACATGTAATTAGTGATCTGTGTCATTATGGTATATAACATTTTTTGGAGGAGGTGAAACTTTGTGACATTCTCGTGTTGTCCTTAATATTGATTGTAAAATAACCCCCTCATGTATAAAAACATCCTTCAAATACGTACCCAAGCGGATAAGCATGTGCTAAACTTTGAAGTTCACGGATTCTTTGAAAATTTATTTTTCTGTCTTGGAAATATAGCAAGTGCTATTGTGAAATTTGCTTATGGATGTGTCGACGGATAAATGATTCCTTCTGACAGGTAAGTGCAATATTTGTCATTAAATATTGCAAATTTATTTTTGATTCAACTGGGGCACAACGGATATGCTTAACAAAATTAGAATAAAGCATATTTGACACAACACATTTCTGGCTGTTACTAAGTTTTCGGTAGTTGTTAAGAGAGTTGGAAGGCTATGAAGTGTATAGGTCTACAGTCTATGTGCATAGATCAATGTTTTCTGTCATAGTTTTGAATTTTGTCCTATCTGTAGCACAGTAAATTTTCAGGTCAGCGTCATTAATTGTTGCAAACAGTATATTTTTTTCACACGAAGTATCTAAAACTAGTTAGGTAGCTTTAGCTACATTTAATGACGCTGACCTGAAAATGTACCGGGCAATAACTGCATATACGATAAAATTTACTATGCTGTATGGAACGAACTAGCATAATATCAAAGAGCTAAACATCATATGCATGTGTATCTCTGTCTCTCTCAAAATGTTTTTGTATGGTGTGTTCTCAAAGATGTTTTGACATAAGTTACTATGTTTTTTGTTATATATTTGTTGTTGTTTGATTTTAAAATAACTACGTCAGGCACAGCAGAAGACAACAAGGTTTCTTTTTTAAAAGTAGTTCTGAGCGCATGGACACTTTGACTGGGACGACTGGTCTGAGATAAGAAAAGTAAGGTTAGCAAAACAGTTATATTTTTCTGCTGCATGGGGGAGAAAAACAAATAATAGCCATTTGAAACTTTTATTATGTATTCCCAGCCACAAGAATAGCATAAAAAAATTTATAAAACATTAATAATTTTAAACAATGGTAACATCAACAGAGCGGTTCAAATACAAATATTGAAAATAAAGTTTTAGAAATGTTCATCTCATGAAGACGTTTGATGAGTTTCTCTAAAAACCGATACAATAGACGACAGCTGATAAAGCGAAAAAGAAACAGTGGGTCAATATTTGAAGGGCAAATAGCTCTGGTCAATTTCACGAGGATATTATATAACAGAGCAAAATCAAGACCCATTTATTGATGGGATTGAAATGTACATAAAAGTTTGGGGTTAACAAAAGAATTACTATATACCATGATGAAAGGAGGGGGACAAAACCTAATACTGTGTAGGTTACCTGCAGTTTAATGAGCCGAGCAGTGAGACCCATTAACTATGTCATCATGTCCAATAGGAACTGACATGCAGTCACTCTAAAATTAGTACTGGAAGAAAATAATATATAAAAGGAAAACAAAAGGTCCAATATACGGAAATATTCTGAACTGGAACAGCTATCAAATTTATTACATCAAAGAAATGAAAAGATTTCCGACTCTCTATTAAGTTTTTTGTTGATTAATACCACAACTTTTGTGTCAGTTAACATTCATGAAAATAAATGAAGAAAAAACATTAAGTGTATGTGTGTATCTGTTTTAGATTTTTAACGCATAATTAACAATTTTTCAGTCATATCGCTATAATATCTGCAGTGTGACATTTTTTAGTGATATCAAGCACTGGGGCATGATGACGCAGATATGCAGTATCATGCCCCACCCAGTCACATTATCCTGTCACCAGGCCGACCAGTCCTAACACTAACCTCTTAAAACTAATCGCCAAGCGAGGCAGCTTCTAGTACCATTTTTATAAGTCTCTGGTTTGACTTGGTCAAATGTCATTCATTCTTACAAGCATGTACATGTACTGAAATGTATTGATTAGGGCTGAAAGCAGCCACAGGTTTTGTAGATACAAACAATGGAAGCAGACAGAGCTGTTTTACACAAGAACAAATTTCACTGACTATAGGATAGGGTTTCCCCCAAGGAATCTGCTGTTTTGAACCAGTCAATTCATTCCTTGAAACCATTTTATGTGCGACTATGATGGCTTTTCCACAGAATGTATCTGAATGGATTGTTTTCTTATAAAGCCTGTGCAAGATGAAGAAAAGATGAATAAAATATTATATAAAAAAGGCTTAAAACTAAACCTGACTATAACATGAAATATGATAAATAAAGAAAGGGAACTTCAAAGATTCTTAGGCGCACGATGCCAACAAAGATCAAACAATTGCAGCTTGTAATGCATGTAAGAGATGGCCCTGATACCAGCAAAAATCAGCGGATTGTTTGCAGGACAGGTTACCACAAGGAAAGATGCACTGTTTACAAACCAAAAAGTGCAAAGCACAATACATGTCAATTAAAATGTTTTAGTGAAAAAGTCAAATCTGATAAAGATGTTGTGGGTGATTTAGATTGAGTGATCAATAAATACAATGTGAGCCAAACTGAGTTTTACAAAAATCTGTTTAATTAATTTTAAAAAATTCACACTTCAATTAGTTATGTAGGGTTTTCAGTAAAAATAGGAAAATAGTGAAGTAGTGCAAGTTTTCCTTATTCAAAACTGGTGATGACAGCCATAACCCAAGGACCCAAAATAAATATTTTTAGTTCATATTTTTATGTAACACAAATAAATCTATTTATCTATCTATCTATCTATCTATCTATCTATATATATATATATATATATATATATATATATATATATATATATATATATATATATATATATATATATATATATATATATATATATAATACATTGATATTGTATTGTTTCAAAATTAATAATTCACATTCTTTTAAAAAAGTGTACATGGAGGAAACAAAGAGCTGATTCGTGCTTTAAAAAAAACAATACTTTTGTAAATAATACTCACAAATGCAACCAATAAAACTTTGTATCACAGAAAACACCAAATATATAATACAATAAATTCTAATGCTTTTATGGTGCCCAGAAGAAGCAAATTAATTGGGCTAATTTTGAACTGTTACAGACCTGTTTACCCATACATTTTCTTGTCAGTATTTTAAGCAGTGCCTGTCACTATTTTCATTCAGTGTTTCTAGCATCTTAGCACATATCACCTATGAAAAAGGGCACAAATAGTAGACACTATAAATACACTATAATTACCATTATTTAGTACTGCACGACATACTGATGATACACTATTTTGTTGTTGTTGTTGTAGGGTTATCGCCATTTTTCAGCACACGATAGGTTATACATGCCGGCCAGTATTAATGGTGGAGGAAGAACCCGGGAAAACCCAGGAAAGAACCAATGCTTTCTCACATACCCACATTGGTTGAATCCGAGACTCGAACCCACGCAAACAGAGGTGCGATGGCAGTGATCCGTAACGGAGATCGCTTTAGACCACTCGGCGCCCCACACTATTCTGTAAATAACTTCTAATTTGTAAAGACACTGATATTTAGGCAACTCTGTGTGTTCTAAGCAAAATCTGCAGATACTGACCATTGACTTAAACATGTTTATATTACAGTGATAAAACCCTTCAAAGGAATACCTCAACAAACCCAAATTCATGCTGTTATTTACCTCTGTTACTTTCTCTAGAAAATCTCTTTTCTCAGCTTCATACGTATCCGTAACATTTAAAATAAAGCCAAATCTCTACATTTGACATGGTTAAGGAAGACTTAATACAAAACATTATGACATAAATTGTTACCACCAACCATCCTCTCAGAAAATAATAAGTCCATGTAGATAGGTGAAGTCAATCTTATTTATTTCATAAAATCTGATATCAGCTTTGTTAACATTTACAGTAATGGATTGCTTCTAAATACCTTGTGCAATTTTGGAATCTGGGAACATATTTGTCATTGCTTCTGTTAACTTGTTAGCTGTGCTCAATGACAAATTCATATTCATGATCAACTCACAGAGAATCGCCTCAGCATGTGTTATTTGCTTTTGAAATACGTGTTGATCACTGACTCCCTTTCCCTTCATCATGGACAAAACATTTCTATTTCCCGTCACTAATGATTCCAATTTTACATGATTTTCTGGTTCCACATGCCGTGAACTGTCATTCCATCCACCATGTGCACAGGAAAAGTCTAAATTACAGGAAAAGTCTAAGTTCTCTTTCAGACGATGGTTTAAGGCATGGCCACAGAGTTGGTAGAAAATGCTGCTTTCTATTTTTGGACTTTCCATTTTCATGCTGAAACTTTCTTATCATCGACAATTTTCTTTGCATAAACAACCGGATGCTGAGAATGTTAAAATCAGTGATGTGGCACAGACTGCAGACACTGGTGTGGATTGAAGAGATGATACAACAAAACAAAACGGAATAAAAACCACTTTAAAAAAAATTAATAAATAAATGCATCCTCAAATCGTATTTTCAGATCAATGACCATACCGAGGGACTTTATTCTGTACAAATACAGCACAATATGGACGGGTAAACAGGTCTGCAGTTATTTCAGATTTTGCAATAAATGCTTTAAGAAACATACAAATCATCTCCATTTTCGTTCTATAAGGAGCATGTCTGCACAATTAATGGTTCAAAAAAACGTCTACGTGAGTGAATTTCACAGGACAACCAGGACAGCAGAATACCTACAATGAAAGAAGAGTTTCAATAGTTATAATGTAACTGCAAAAGGAAAAGTATATACATGTTAACCATGCTGAATTAAAAAAATAGCTTATTATTTATAATAATTCTAGTATAGTGATCGAAAAATTGATCAAATCTAAATATCAGATTTTAGTTTCACTGGTCAACTGTAAAAGTAGTAGTTACAAACATGGTTCCTACGCTTTTCAAAAGATAAATGTTCAGGTCATTTCCAGGATGAAATTACTTTGTTCAAGATTCACATATGACCATTACTGAATGGAATTAAAGAATATTTTGGATTATAAAACATGCATTTTCTAAATCTAAAGCTGTTTATCATTTAAGACTCTCCAAAATTGTCAGAAAAGATGATATGTGCAAAACCATAAAATGTATCTCACAAAACAAATGACTATACTCATATAAATTTGCATGCAAAGTCATTTCAACATACAGAATACAAATTCTAATTTTACCATGCTGACATGCATTATGTTATGTGGAAACAATATAATGAACATATGCATGTTATACAATGTAAACATTTCCTATCACAGTAGGAAAATAATATAAAAGCTAAGTATTAGAATCTTTTCTTGAAACGAAAACAGTTTAACTTTAAATTTATCTGTGCCAAAAACCCAAACAATTTTTTGTAAATGACCTAAACTCATTAAGATGATCTTGTTTAACATCAATCATTTAAAAACATTTACAAAAAGGGTCGATTTAAATTTTGACAAAGAAGCCTTCAAAATGATAACTGCTGCATAAACAACAGACAATTTCTTTAAAATCAAATTGTCTTTTTGTAATTGATAAACCAGTCCCCAAACCTGTACGGATACAGGGGCTCGCTTTGTTTTTGAATATATAATAAAAGCGATGACAATTTCCCATTTCTCCTGTGTTCTATTTAAGATCTGAAACCAATGCTTTAAGCTACATGTCACTGTGTAATAGTTTCACACCAAAGTTCAGCTAAGCAATTCAACATTTTGGACAAGATAAATTGGCTTCAAATGAATAGCAGTCCGTTTCCTAATCCGAATTTCCTATGAATATACAAATTCTATTTTTTACATTTGGTTTTCTAGGTTCAAGTGTGAGGTCAGAGCAATTGCATTTAATAAAATAGGAATTTGCTGCCAATGTGCAGTAGTGGCATATGGTAGTCACTTACCAGCAGGCCTAGCAAATTTAAACTATGTCATATAATCGATAGGAAAATGATTTATTTTCTCAAAAATGGCAAATATGGCAAGTATTATAATCATTATGTCTTTAATCCGCTGACAGACTAGACAAAACTACACCAGAGATGAAACATGACCCAGCCATTTGTGTTACTTGTCAGATGGCTTCACAACTCCAACAACGATAACAGAAGTCCAATAGTCATCTGATATCAACAACAAACTTCTTTTTAATGTTGTTGTACAAAAATGCAATAATATTAAATGAAAGACAGATACAGAAAGAACATATAATTCTCAACATATTTTATTCAAGAACAATGACAAATAAACCCGGCCAGTCTTAAAAGTAAACATTTGCATGAATTGCACAGATAAAATGTCTTACTTTCGTCTGCATTTTCCACTTCAGGAGATGAGTTGTCACCAATGGTAATTGTTAACAGCATGAGGAAGATTAAAAATATTCATGCATCGAAAGCATGGATCGTATGTGTACAGGAGAATAGTTGGGTTGATGAAAAGATACTGCAGTGGATAAAAGTGTTTTATCTCAAGAACACACTTTAATACATTTTAAATTTGAGTGCGTTTACTGACATGTACTTTTTGAATGATTTAAATGTTGTCCCACAACCTAAAACTCATAAAAACATACAGTTCACCAAAACGTTATTTTAAAAATTAATTTAAGCTGTCACAATGTATACTGTAAATATGGTATATTCAATGTTTTTAAAAAGAATAAGAAAAGGAAATAAAACTATCATTTTAATAAAGTGAGATCAATCAGCTTTAAAATAGATTTGTTGTTGATAGGTTTTTCACTAACCTTCCATGACAGAACTTTAATTCCACTTGCAGATTCAGCACAATGGTGGACACTGTCAGGCCAGGGGATATTCTCCCAAAACAAACTACCAGTGTTCAGCTAAATAAAAATAAATTGTAATACATCAACATCTTGATCATTAATGGAGAAAAAAGATACAAACATTGTCCATCTTATAGTTAAATCAATGTATGGCCACAATATTGATGCCATGACTGATATCTGGATAGGTTGACAAAGGAGTGTAGAACTAATATTGTTATATTATATATATTTATATTTATTCACTAAGGCTATTCAATACTTCTTTTTCAATTTAATTAGAAAAGACAAGTCATGCCTCATTTAGAAAGTCTTTTGAACTGGTCACCAAGTATATAATTTACGTCAAGCTATCTGTATGGCTACCGCATACCTGAACTGCGAAATATACTAATTGTTGCAAATGATTACCTTTTCCAGCTACACTTTTCCTAATCTGAGAAATCCCTTTTTATAATCATAATATCCAATAGTTTTGTTTCTATCTCTAAATGTTTGCACAGAGACATACATTGATACTGCAAGACACACACTTTGAAGTTTAACAGGAAACATGAATATCCTTTCTATAATTAACATCTGTAAAAAAAAAAAAAAAAAAAAACATGCATTAAAATGGCCAACTGATTTAATAGAACAGAGACCTCTGGTAAGACAACGCTGTTGCACCTTACTAATGGAAAAAGACAGACTTAATAAGTAGTTTTTTAACATGATTATTTCAGTAATGTGATTATCCAAATACTAAATGTTAACTTCGGACCTATCTTAGCTTTTGTCCACTACATCTGTATGATCACGAAACAGGTTTCTGCAGGTCACTGTTGTTACAACTTGCACAATGTTACAGTCCTTTATCTCCTCCAGAAACAGACATTTTAAAATAGATATTGAGTATATATAATGGGTAACAAATCCAATCGATCTTTTTCTGGTCTACACTCAGAACAAGCAAATCTTTTTACGTTATGTTCAAACTAGTTGGCAAAAAACTGTATTATAAGTTTGAAAGTGGATTTCTTATATAATGTCACCTGTTCAATGTTTATTTCCCTCAGTGTTTTGTGTACATCTGCACAGTATCATCGACTGTCTTTACTTTGTACCAGTCCTTGATTTGTGACCGATGTCTCTCGCAACCTTACATCCCTGTTTCAAAATCATTATTTCACCAACAGAATCGTTACTTTTTTTAATACTGATAGTAAGTGCTGATTAAGAAATATTTGACAAAATAAAATATAAATATGTACCACGATTACAATAATAGAAAACAAAATGGAAATATCCAGTTTAACTAATGCCATATTTGCAACAAGTTTGTTGCTCTGGAGCGAGTGTTGGCTGTTTAGGTCAGAGCATATGGTTGTGTTGGTTTTCTTTGTCTTTTTATTTGAGGAAAGCCGTGACGGATATTGTTTTGAAGGCAAACGCAAAGCAAAACTTGGTTACCATAACATACACATTTTATACCGTGTTATAGTATTCTTCCACCATCCCATTTGTTTCTACCACCTTTTAATTTTAAAAACAGAAGTATCAAGTATATAAAAATGCACAGAACGTAATCATTTCATTCATTGATTTATAATTTTTAATCTGATTGTCACTAGGGGTTCCCAAACAGTCATCTTATTGGCATTTTGAATCACCGCTCCGGTGGCCTAGTGGTTAGAGTGTCCACCTCGGATGCAGGAGGTCGTGGGTTCTATTCCCGGCTGAGTCATACTAAAGACTTAAAAAATGGTACTAACAGTTGCCTCGCTTGGCGCTCAGCATTAAGAGGTTAGTGTTAGGACTGGTCGGCCTGGATTTTTAATGTAGCTTTAACAATTGTTCAGTCATATTGGTACGATGTCTGCAGTGTGACAGCTTATAGTGATGTCTAGCACAGTGGCATCATGCCGTAGACATGTAGCATGATGTCCCACCCAGTGACATTATCCTGACACCAGACCGACCAGTCCTAACACTAACCTCTTAATGCTGAGCGCCAAGTGAGGCAGCTGTTAGCATAAGTTGTAGAAAAAATTATAGTGGAGCAAGATCCGAAAATTACAAGACATATAAATGTTATATTTGCACACATACCCCGAAACGGTGTCCAAAATCAAACTGTAAATACAGTGTAACTACTAATCCAGATGAATTTAGACGATTTGAGACGAAACTTTTAACTACTGATCCAGGTAATTAGCAGACCCGCTTATAACATGGGGTCAGTTGTAGAGCCCATTTTATTTTACTAGAAAGTACCAAAAATCTGACCCATATTTGTTGAATATGAAAGAAATCGTGATCAAAGTTGGTAATTGAAACCATCATATATTGTTTGAAACCTGCTGGAATTGTTATCGATCTCTCAGTGGTTGGGCATCTTGAATATAAAGGTCATTGTTACATAAAAACATTAACTTAATTAGAAAAATCACTTTATTGCCAGTTATTGCCAACGAGATTTTAAAATGAGTATTCAGCCATTAAACAGACCAGCTAGCCCTACCCATCTTAGAGGCTTTCACAGTGTCAAGCAAGGATGGCATCATTTCATATCGTTATGGAGGCCCCTCGATAAATTACACCCTTGCCTAGAGCGCAGTCTGTTTTTGGACCTGCGGTGCATGAGTTATCAAGGGAGTGGTGTATATTGCTATTTTTATGCTCAGATTATGCTTTCTTGCTGCTTATATAAGTAATAATTATGCTTATACCTTTTATATGGGGTTAGCACATGTGAACCTACAACAAGGCAGTTCAGGTTAACATTTAATACAATTTTCATTTGATCGGGTACCCAGGTAACCGATGGTTAGGACTACATATGGGCGGATATGCAAATAGTTTAGGAATAATTAATCTAATTGAAAACCATACAGAATGAAATCTTTCATTTAAATATTTTAGCCTAAGGGGAAAACATTTCTGTTGTAACATAAACAAATCTTTAAAAAAACTTCACTAAGTATTGTATTGTAGTTTTTGGGGATAATTTTTATAATTATTACTTATAGGTGTATTATTGCAGATAATATGTGTTTGAAAGAAATAAAATATATTAAAGATGCAAATAATAATAATACAGGGACATCAAAAACGATCCATTTATATACCCTGGACTAAATGTCACATCTTATGTCATGTGGCATGTATTTGGCAAATGGATAACTCACCCATGGAGAACTCGCTTAGGGAAAACTAGCCCTAGGGTGGTTGGTGAATTCGCTCCAGGCTGACTGAAGAGAGAGAGAGAGAGAGAGAGAGAGAGTTAGAGCGCTTCTTTGGAGAAGTGAGAGAGCTTACTTGTATACTGATTAAGACTGTAAAATTTATACCTTAAGTGTTCACAAAGAAATCAACCAGTTATCATTAATAATATCAATTCTCAAAGAAGATGAAATTGTCAATAAATCCTGGCATATTTATCGCCAATTTGCCTCATGTACCAGCTGCATAAGCTCCAGCAGGTCAAGCTTAAAATGTAGGTAACATTGCATGTAGAAATAAAACATCGCTGAATTTTACACCTCAAAAAGTATCTTACACAGTTGATTGACGGGGTAGGGGTGCTGATGCACATCTGTGAAGTTAGTGGACAAACAGACGGAGTGAAGCCTTCAGATACTCATATTTAACTTATTCTAACCCAGGTTTGTTTCTATAAAAAAAGGGTATTTGGTGACATAATTTCGTTATTACTATAAAAATGAGGCAGATATTAAATTCCAATGAAAATAATTGGGATCATTTAAAATAAATAGTTAAATAGACAGTTACAAATGTTTTTTGGGGATGGAGACAAAGCTTATGAGGTAAATTAGGAAGCCTTGAAATAATCAGATATATGCTGAAATAAATGAGGCTGCACTTAAGTTTTTACTATCTAGGATACCACAAAGATTATTTAATATTATGTCATTTTGTTTTTGGTAAGTTTCAAACAAACAAGTCTGATATAATGATATAACACCACACAATGGTGACATTACTATAGTACAAGTCACATGGGTCATGTATGCGCATTTGCTCATTTTTAATTAAATGTAAGTTGTTCTTTTACAATTTAGCACTAATTTTATTTAACCAAAGTCTATTCAATCCTGATTACTGAATGCTCTGCACCTTAACTGTCTGCATGAATCTTCCAGACAAATATCTATCACTATGAACTTTTACAATGGTGGCCATGTACTGAACTTGGGTCAAAATAAGATCATGTCCAGTGTAATCATCACAATCGAGGGTAGTACGAATTTGTTTTTCAATATATGTAGCTTTCATTGTGACATCACAGTGCGCACCATTTAATCCAGATTGTACTGGATAACACCTTTAGGTTCATTTTGTCAAAATATCTACGTACTTTAATATTGATTTTGCCGCTGGGACCTCTCAGGGCATCGAAATAATGACCTTCCAAAGGAATATGGATGTATAAGAATCCAAGTGAAGTGAATACTTGCTACTCAAAGGTATGTAGAATCAAAGTATAAAAAATGACACCCATTACTGAAATAGTTGGTGCTGAATGCCTACATGTCCTGTATAAACAAAATCAACAACAGCAAAATGTTATTCTGCAATGACCTGCAATAATAGTCCAACATAAACAGGGAATAAGTAAACACTTACTATAGAAATGAACAGGTGGGGGTATATTTGAATTTAAGCGTGACTAAGTCCTGAATGATGTATGTATGTGAATGTGATATGGATTTTTAATGTAGCTTTAAATAAAATTCAGTCATATTGCTAAGATGTCTGTATGTGGCAGTTTATAGTGATGTCTAGCACTGGAGCATCATGCCTCAGACATGTAGCACAATGTATCTCGGTTATTCGGTAACTGAACAATTCAAGAGGCGATCATATAAAGCGGTATCCATCATTGTGCGATACCTCTAAATTAGTATTTATGATATTCGGGGCGACTTTTCCTGACATCTGGAATGATAATTTCTCCAAGGGACAGGTTCTCCATGGAACTAGTCCTACATGTAAGACCATGACGCTGATATTTATCTTTTGGGCGTCAGGACTAGCACTAAAACAAAACCAACTTGTGTTATGTCTTACATTGGAGGACTGTTTATGGGACGAGTAATCCCAAGGCGAGTTCTCGACTATTCCAGCGGCACGAACCATTTAAAGTTGAAACTCTGGTCAAAGCTAGGATTAGACCAGCAAGTTGTTCTCCACCGTTTTTTTTGTTGTTTTTTTTTCCACTGGCGCCGCCAGTCAAACAAAAAAATAAGGTGGAGAACAACCTGCTGGTCTAAGCTAGGATTTAAACTCAGCCTATCAGTTATTGCTTCAAAATACAATACGTTCATACACCATGCTCCTGAATATGCGCTCTATTTGGTTAAATTCGAATGTCTTCTCTTGTCGTCGTCTAAGCCCCAGCAAGTAAAAATATTTATGTAGTAAGTTACTATCCATCTTATTCGGTAATACATTCAAATTCTACGATTGATCATAGTCGACAGACGCTTACAAAACATGACATTACAATGACTGGTCTCTAGCTGGAGAAACCTGATAATAAATTTGATAAAAAGCTTTTATATTTAATTTTTAAAAAAAATATTTATCATTAATCCATTTATGTGACTTATTTACATCAATTTTTACATACGTATTCAATGCATTATTTGAGTTTAATTAAGCAAGGCTGATAACCATGGCTGATCGCCGTTTCCTGAATGCTATTATACCTGGAATACACGAAGCAACGGATACACTTTTCGCAAAATTGGCCCTTCAGAATCAGTAAGGTTGCTTAAATACAAATGGATGAAAGGTGGGATTGTCTTCTTTACAGTGGTGTACGTTATGAGTGACTGAATGCGTAGATAGTATCGGAAACTTAGATCGGAGTCATCGAGGGGTCAGATTTTGATAGAGGCAGTCTCCATCAGCGCTTGTCGTCAGGGGGATTCCATTTATGTGGTCGACGTAATTCTCCATCACCTCAGCAGCGACTGGATCAACGTCTGGCAAATAAGAATTTGTAATTTCACTTTGAACATTAGCTCTCCCTAAACAGCCTCCTTTAGTTTATCTATGTTCTTTGATGCCGCCGCCTAGAGAGAAAAGAAAACCGCATTAAAATAGTCGATAAATACTGGACTTAATGCAGATTTTGAGTTTGTTCAGACATTAGCAATATGCATGAAACGCGAATAGCATCGAGATATGTTTTATCATCCCAAAACGGCATGGGTAGACGCATGTATCAAGGATATGAAGATCGGTAGCGTTCTATGAGATAGCGTTATGCGCACGGACAGACAAATGAAGAGGTACTCAATAAGATACCTATACATATTATAGATTGTTGTATAGCTTGAAATCTCCGCTTCACATCTATAGTTTTAGCCTAGAAATACGTGGTACCATCACACAACAGCATGGTTAGATGAACGTAGCCTGTATATAAAAATATTTAAATTCGCAAGAGAAAAAGAACACAAAATACAAACATTTTTATTTTGCATCTGTACAAATATTTTTTTGGCACAGATGGCTTTAAAGTGATTAGGAACTTATCAATTGCTATCAAATTTATCCAAACCGGTGGTTGTTTACAACCCATATTGAACATGCCTATAGGGTAGTGAAGTGCTGCTGTAATCCGATTCACACGTGTTATCGCGTGTTACAACCGCAAGTAGCCGATTATACACGCGTTACATCAATTACCATTGCGGCGCTACAAAGACAGTTAAAATGATTTACAACAAATATATAAAATTTATAGTGGTTCCCTGTTGTTGTTTGTCAAAATCGTCTTGCGAGAAAGCCAAACCAATATACTCGTTGAAAATCAACGATGTTGACTAAAACTCCTGGGACTAGCATCGCACATTTGTGTACTGATTTATATATATATATATATATATATATATATATATATATATATATATATATATATATATATATATATATATATATATATATATATATATATTGTATATGTATCGTATTTAGATGCAAAAAAAAATTAAACTAAATCTATTACATCTTTTTATCTCTTTATCTATTTTCATGTTAGTTCTATGTATAAACTGTAAAGGAAAAAAATTAAAGAGATTTTAATCTCTTTTACTTTTTTTTGTTTGTTTATATGCAGGTATTAAAAGAGTTTTGATATTCTGTATCAATTTATTCGTTTGTCATCTCTTTATACTACACATCTCAAACTGTGGATTCATGTATTAAGAGCTAAATAATATGCATTGAGAAACCTTTAGCATTTTATGCATGTAAAACCGATAGGTATTAAATTCAAAATTGTTGAACATAAAAAGCAGGGCCCAGGTACCTAGTCCCGGGTAGACAAATGTGTAGCAAATTCGTAACAAGATATACTATAGAAAGTAGTCCAGTACAATACTATACAAATTTTGCTTGACAAAAGACCCTTTTTAAATAAGAACACTAACTTAATACAAGGGTGAGTGGCAATAGACATTAAAAAAAAATGGGCAATATAACAGTATGGTATTATAATAATTTTAAAACAGTATTATCACAGAAAGTGCTATAACAATATACACATGTGAATGAATTTATGCCTCATCTGATCTGAAGACTATATATTTCATCATGCTCTAAACTTCAACTGGTGAGATTGATTTGCAATGTCGTGTGATCAGGTTGTATCATAAGTATATCACACATTTAGTATAATATAAAGAAATAGAAACATTAGACAAAATAAATTAATAACATTGTGCATAGGCTGTATTTTTTATAAGATAAAATGGTCATTTAATCAGATGATAATCTATGATTATGCATGATAATTACACACATAATTAGGGATCTATACAAAAAATGCATTGCGAAAAGAAAGTTGTCTTTGCGTGTTCCAGCCTAAGTAATTTAATTATTACAAATTTTAAAGTAAATGCTGATACTTACATTCTGCAGACGATGCATGGCCATCAGGTAGTCAAACTCATTACCATCCAATGTACGACACGAATCGCACACGTATTCCAGATCAATATTTCCCCACAGTTTCAATTCATCGTCTGAAATTTCTTGGTATTTGTTCTGATACCAGTTCTTACACAATGAACATTTAACGCAGTCACTTGAACAATTTAATTTGCATCCACCACATGGAAAAATGGCTCCGCGTTTCTTTACTGAAATTAGCCATGATTCACTTACATATCACCAATACAGAATGAAGAAAACAAGAAATGTGCAGCATTTAAGCTTTGTTTCGAATGAGAGAGGAGGTGATGAAACTTAATGATTATATACCTTGCATTTGATTGCTTGTAACTAACAATAATGTTTCTTACAGATGGTCTAGCAGTTTATTAATGATAAAAAATACAAAACTTGAAACTCGTCCTATTTCCAAAGAAAACATGCCAGCAATTGTCAGTACTCAATACGAAGTTAAAAACAATTCGAGGCTGAGTTTAGCAGCTTGCTGGTGAACAAATATTAATTGAGTAAATGAAAGCTTGCCGCTTGATCACCTTGATTGGCATTTTCTTTCTTTGGTTTCTTTTTGTAATCCTCGACAAGAAGCACTTGCGTTTGCTGATCCTGTTCGGTAATTCCTTTCATTTCATTTTATGCGATTGCCGACAACTTACCTGTTATTGTTCACATTTTCTAATATTTATAATTAATTCCTGCCCAAGGGCCTAGCTATCTTTCTGCTATAAAACTTGTACCAAGAGGCCATTACTCAATAATTGCATGAAAAAGAAAACAATAAGAATTGTCTAATATGTTCTAATTTGCACGTATGTAATAGTGCGGTTTTTTATTTTTGCATTTTGTTCATTAGATGACATAATTATTTTATTCGTTTTATATCAGTAAACAGTCGGAATTGATCTTCATCACGTGAAATTTAGTTTGGATCAAAAGAGTCTAGGATTGCTCGTCGTGGAGAACAGACGTGTTTTGTGTGTGCTCAGATCTGCATTAGCTATCGTGGCACGTATCGCAATGATGCGAGCAAAGCAAACTGTCTAGTGAGAAGGCAAGTGGGTTTTTTTTGGTATTATTATATATTTTTTCTGTAAATTCATTAACTGTGGTTTTGTTGTGCACGTTTCCAGTTGGGAAACTTTGCACTATTGTATTGTTAGTTTTGCCATTTGTGTTTATTTTGTTCATATTAACTTTGTTGGACGGTCAGCCAAAGGTAGGTTTGAGATGTACTCAACTCAACTCAAGGGGATTAGTGCTACTCTATTTCAAGAGACTTACTATAACACGACCGCCCTAGTATTGAAATTACAATAACTTTATATAAATTGAATCTTTATACAGTGGTGTGGTACCTGTTTTTTCAAGGAATTATGTTATATGAACTTTAATCAATTGATTTAGCCTTTGTCTTACTACAATGGAAATCATGGAGGAAAGAAATGTAATGACAAGATCTAAATTGAACCAGTACTTCAGAACTAGTGTAGAAGATAGACGACTACTTGTGCACCATCCACCAGGATGTCAGACTTTGGATTTTGAAGGAGCCGCACAAGCACCAAGACAAGAGGAAATACTGATGGCATTGCATGTCATGGGTGTGGAGATCGGGAAGATAGATGCGCTTCAAAATGGAGGACTGAACAAATATGTGATATACACAAAAGATCGAACTCCGTTATTAGAAATGACGGAAATAGAAATAAAAGGGATGAGAGCAGTGGTAAAGGAGACAGAACCCTTTACAAGGAATATCGAGCCAAAGTTAACAGAGATTCATATAGTGGGGCTTCCATTCGAAGTGGATACAGATCAACTTGTTCTAAAAGTTGAAAAGAAATTCGGAGCGAAGGTCGTAACCCACAGGATGGCAACAATTTGGGGTTTTGCGCCAATCAAATCCGGAAACAGAATTATTTATGTGCAAAAGAAGATGCAAAGAAAATACCCCTTTTTTCTATGTCATGGGGTTCAAACTCAGACGTTGGTATAGAGGAGCAGAGCAAGATCGGAGATGCCACAGATGTTTTCAAACGGGACATGAACCACGTGATTGCCCAGGCGTAGAACAAACAGCGCAAGGCACAACCAACAGGGATACGTACGCAAGTAGGGTGGCAGCTGCACCACTAAAGCGTAACATGCAAGAACCCGATCCGATACTAAAACTCATAAAAGAAGTCAGAACTGAAAAAGAGCAAAATAAGGAAGTAACGGCAAGCTCACTCACGGATTTGGACTTAACATAAATAAAAGGAGAAGAACAATCGACACTGGAGTGGCAAAAAGTACTTAGCCCAAACAACTCGGGACCTTCAAAAACCCCAAACAACAAAGAGGGACTAACGTTGAGAAATAGGTACGGATGCTTATCAGAGGAAGAGGAACAGGATAACCATACTGGGAATGACTTAATAGGAATTCAACCTCTAACATCCACGCCCATACCAAAGTTGTGAATAAAAAGAAAAGCAGCCACAGGACCGGAATCACCCCAGGAGGGCGAAACAGAAAGAAATGAAGATTATACAATAGAAGAAAGGAAAAATGTGTCAGAGAGGAAGGAAACCATAACCAAAAAGAAAAGGGAGGAAACAATCGAAGAAGAAACAATGGAAACAGAAACAGAAAATGAAACTAGATTTGAACAGGAAAATGACAAAGAAACTGGAAATGATGATGATTATGAAACAGAACGTGAATACGAGAGTGAGACGGATGAAACGCAAAGAAAAGAAATGGAAGACAATACGACAGAGAACAAGACTGAACAAGCAAGCAAAGGAAATACAAATTCAACAGAAGAAACCCCACCCACCCTTTTGACGGGGGGGGGGGGGGGGCTCTGAAGCCAGTGCCCCGTTGAATAAAAATCTAAAAAATTATTATGAATAAAAATCAAAATAAAATCAAGTGGCAACCATAAATGCGGCAACCTCAAGGCAACCAGAAATGGAAGGAACGAACTTCCAGGTATACTCAATAAATGTAAATGGAATAAATATAGAAAAACTTGCCAAATTCAATGAAGGCCTAAATTTTGATATTCTGTTTTTTACAAGAAACCCATAATGGTTTTAAAAATGATGTGATGTCTTTTTGTGAAAGTCACTTAAAAGGAATTCTGTTGAAAAATGACTTTGAGGGGAATGATGTGAAAGGGGGTGTGGCAACAATAATTAAAAATAAACCAGGAATCCAATGGGAGAGAATTGAAGAGGGTAAAGATTTTAAAGGGAGACTTCTACATGTCAAAATTGGGAAAATACATTTTATTAACCTCTATATGCCGTCCAACAAATATCCAAGACAGGAATTTATTAGAAATCTATCAAAATATCTAGAAAGATATACAATGGAAGATGTAATATTAGGAGGGGACTATAACTGGGTAGGGGATAATATAGATAGGGAGGGGGAACTAACAATCAATGATATAAGATTTAAGATAGAAATGGAAAACTTCATAAACAGGCATACATTTAAAGATGTATACCGACAGTTAAATATACTTAGGAAACAATATACATATGAATATAAAATAAACAAAGGGAGTAGAATAGATAAATTCTTGTGTACAAACTTTAACGAAGAAACGCACAAAGAGGCTGGAATTATTGATTTTAAGATCTCTGATCACAAACTTATATACATGACAGTAAATTTTAAAGCTAAAAATAACTGGGGAAAGGGGGCTGGAAATTTAACAATAAGTTATTGGAGGATCCCAATTTTATAAACGAAATTAAAAATGAATTAAAAAGGTTTATTGAAAGAGGAAACATGGATATTATTAGAGAATGGGATAAATTTAAACTAAAAATAAAAACTATAGCTATTGAAACTTCAAATATCAGAAGTAAAAAACTTAAAATGGAGAAAGAGGAAATTGAACGGCAGTTAAAGAGGGAAAACACAGCAGATATGGAAAAAAAACTAAACGATAGACTAAACAAAATAATAGAAGAAAACATCAGGGGTAAAGAAATGAGAGCGGGAAAATTCACACATATATACAGAAAAGCGGAAGGGCTGTATAAGCGAGAAGAGATTGGGGGGGGGGGGAGAAAAAATTATGGAGACCTTGAAAATTAATGGGGAAAAACTACTGATAAAAATAAAATACTCAAATACATTGAGGAATACTACACCCAGATATATACATCTCAAAAAATTGAAGGCTACAAAATTGATGACTAAAAAATATTCAGTGCGAGAGGATATCATCAGCACATAAAGACTTATGTGATGAGTTCATCTCGCAAAAAGAAATAGTGGAAAGTATTCGAAGCCTCACCAAAGGAAAATCCCCAGGTGGAGATGGACTCACCACGGACTTCTATGCGATATTCTGTGATGAGTTGTTGCTCATCTTAGAACGGTTGTATAATAATATTTTACTTAGAAATGATGTCATGACAGAGAGTATGAGGGAAGGGACAATAACACCACTGTATAAAGGAAAGGGGGATAGGGAAGATCTTAAAAATTGGAGGCCCATCTCCCTCCTAAATACGGACTATAAAATACTAAGCAAAATTTTAGCGAATAGGATAAAAAAGGAAATGGGGAAAATAATAAATACAAATCACACATGTGGTCCCAAAGGCAGAGACATACAAAATAATATATTAAGCTTAAAAACAATTATTGAACATATAAATGATAGTAGATAAAAAGCTGCTATGGTACTTTTTGACCAAGAAAAAGCCTTTGATAGATTAGAACACAACTATATACAAAAAGTCTTAGAGAAATTTGGCTTTGGAAACAGATTTCAAATATGGACCAAAATCCTGTACAAAAAAATAACTTCAAGAATGCAGATGAAAGGAGCAAAGACGGGTAAATTTGATATTAAAAGATCGGTGAGGCAAGGCTGCCCACTATCTATGCTATTATATTTAATAGCGATTGAAATACTAAGCATGAGCATTAAACTAAATAAAGATATTGAAGGCATTAAAATACCGAATATAAAAGAAGTGAAAATGTTACAACACGCCGACGATTGTACAAACTTTATAAAGGATCATAACTCCTTTAAACACCTGATCCAAGAATTTGACAGATTTAGCAAAGCATCAGGATCACAGATTAATCACGACAAAACGGAAATACTCAAAATAAGAAACTGGAGAGGTAACCACCCAGGTTTACCCACATTTAATCAAGAAAAGGGTCAAAGTTTTGGGAGTCAATTTTGGAGAAAATGAAGAGAAGGAAAACTGCAGACAAATAAGAGAAGCAGTCGAACAGAATGTGAAAATCTGGGCACTAACGCCACTATGCCTAATGGAGAGAGTCCAAGTAGCGAAAACATACATGTACGCCCATATTAATTATATCTTAAAATCTATAGATATTAGTAACAAAGCATTCGGCACAATAGATAATAATATAATAGACTACATTTGGGATTTTAAACTTCATTATATTAATAAAGAAACACTATATAAAGCTAAAGAAAGGGGAGGGGTAGGACTCCCCAACCCTATACTGCTTAAAGCCAGCAATATTTTAAATAGATTTAAGAGGCTAAGAGTAGAACCAAAGAGTCCATGGGAAGGTATTTACATATACCGTTATGGATTCTCCATAAGAAATAGGGACGATATTTACAAAAATAATAAGTTAATAAAACAATTAGAAATTCCGAGAAAATTCAAAAACATTAAAGATTTACTAATAAAATATAGAGATAAAAAATAACTATGGAATAAAGAAGAAACTTTAACATATAACTGGATAAAGGAGGACGTAACAAAAAATATTAAAAGCACAGCAGAAAAAGAAAATTTATACGTTAACTGGGACAGAACATGGGGGCACTGGATGAAACTAGGCTCCCTTAAAATTCAAAGCCTCTGCTTTAAAGGGGACCAACATGCAAAACTAAAATTCGCACAAACTTCATATATAATTTGCTGTATGTATAATGTTCATTTTCTGAGATTTTTTTATCGTTTATTCTTACTCGTTACGAAGAAATGTATGAAAAACCGATCATCTCTCCCGATCCGTCTTGAATAGAACAACGCGCTTTCCTCCCCTTGTGAAAATAGCGGGTGTGACGTCATTTGAGACACTGTGTACACACTGGCATTGTTGATCATGAATTATGGAGAACTCGCCCTGGTTGTTAAAGCTTTATTTATTGTTGTATTTCTTCAACTAAATAACTTATCAAATCTAGAAAATTTACAGCTTTTAAACTTTTCCATTTGATCAACTCCGCTTCTGTACTTAACGAAAAAAGAAGTGGCATCCATCCCTTTTGCTCTGTTCTTCAAATCATTAAATGCATTTCCATTGAAAAAAATAGAGCGGGTGTAAGCATGATGTGACATCTGCAGTTTTATACATGAAAGGGCTCCAACATAATAACTAATGTCATCATGAGACGACTTTATGGCATGGACCTCTATAACCCGAAATCGACTGAATTCTTGCCGTGAATAATCCAAACGGTTATAGTATCATCTCTCTAACTGAACAATTTAATCTGATTGTTCATTGAGATTTGCTAACAATTGACGAATGTTACTTGAACTCGATAAAAAGTATCATTGACGCCTACTCAGGAAATCCGGTCGCTATTGAGTTCAACATCATGGCTAATGCACAGAATTCGGACGGTTTCTAAAAGCTATCATGTACTACGCCAATCATTTAGTTTATTTCTTCTTTTTGTCAGTGTTCGTAATTTTATTATTTCTCAATAAAACAAACTACTTAAAGTTGAACGAGAAGTTTAAAAAATATTTCACTACTAAATTGCCGATGCACAATAAACATGATTACGTCATTTTATTATATATAACAATACCATGATCACGCGTACTAACGGGATTTTGTTACTTTAAATGCATATTTGAACTGCTCAACGTACTTGGGACATAATGAGAAGATCAATCTTTAAAAACAAATTTAAATGTCACATTTAAATCCTGGACTAAACTGAATAACATTTCACATGGTCCGAATCAGCTTGGAAGTTTGGAGAATCAGCAAGATATACGGGCCGAATCAGTCAGCGATTTGTACCGAATCAGCCGGGTCCGAGTTTGAGAGTAATTACCACATTAATGAATAATGTTGCTATAATAGATTTATCAATCAAGAAAGTTAACAGTAACATTTGTTTAAAATTTTTTTAAAAAATTGTATCGTGGTGTTCAGGTGTGTGTAGTTATAAGAAATCTAACGAGTTTATATGAACACACAGACTTTCAATTATAAGTGATTTATTTTTCTATTATCGACATTACACAAACAAGATGAATGCTGAATGGGAAGGACGGGTTTATTATATAACGAGTGGAAAACAGTCTTGAACGTAAGTGTGGAAGACAAAATGCATATTCATCCGATGCAGTTACATACTAAATCCAACGTGCATAATAAATTGATGCTGGAAACATTGAATGAAACAGCGTTAACATTTCTTTAATGTTATTTCATTTGGTAGATAATTTCTTACTTTTCATAGATGGAGAAAAAAAAAGAGTAAAATAATTAAGGACTGTTCCAGAACTGCTATTATTCACGCAATTTAGAGCTGCACATTGAACCATCTTGTTTCTACTTGACACTTCGCTGCACAAACTGAATACAACTCTTATACGTCAATCGTCTCAAATGACGTCACATCCTGCTTGTATGGAAGGGAGCTAACAAATTCGGGGCAGGTTCTTTCCGTTTGATCTCGTAATACAGGACAATATTTTGTATGAAATGTTTGTGCAAATACAATAGATGCAAAGAAACAAATAGTCGGGATAGATTATCTACACAAACTACTATATATCCTTCTATTTACAATAAAATTGTGCAGGTCCGGGTTTTCGTCCCCTTTAAATACATGCACAATGCATGGTTGACAGGAGAGGCTGCAGTGAGACGGCGCATGGTCAGAGTACCGCCAAAATGTCCACTGTGTAAAAGAGGCCCGTTTTCTAAATTCCATGTGATAATACAATGTGAAAAACAAAAATAAATAGGGACAAGGTAATAGCTGAAGTAAACAAAACAGATAAATATAAACAACAAAGCATTTTATATCTTGATGGGAATTTTACTAAAAATACGCTATATAAAATTACTGACTATATCGTTACAACAATGATGGCCTGTGGCCAAATAATAGTCATAGGAAAATAAACTAGAGTGAGAGGCAATGTAATGATAACTACCAATGGTAGTTACCCCAATGGGACATTACTCCTGCCTACTCTTGATAAATAATAATAGAACGTATACCTCTCCATTTCTACTTAACCAAATGTATATTGAATACTAATACTTTTCTTTTATCTTTGAGAATTATAGGACAGAGACCTACACTCACATGGAGCTAGGAAGGAAGGAACAGACATGCGACATGGAAAAGTAGACATACAGCACAATAGAAACCAATCTATACTAACACCTATACTGTCACTCAGCTGTATAGGAAATAAAATTTTTGGCAACCCTTTTCGGAAACATAATAAATAAATAAAGGTAGCCAAGTTCGAGAGAGTGAAGTAAAAAAAATAAAGTAAATATGAAACTCTCTCGAACACAGCTGACCTCAGCAGAATATAGATTTGCGAAGAACGACACACACATAGCACACACTAAAACAATAGTTGTTTTTTTCCCCCTCTAAATATTATTACACCGTTACTTCGCCCAAAATTCAAAATTCTTATTCTAAAAACTTGGAAATATAAATATATACAAAATCTAGAAGATCCATTTTATAAGGATCGCAGGACAACTGGGGAAGAATACGATATAGACGGCTGTCCCAACACGAACACAACTATAGCACGAACAAACATATAGCACATTCACACATAGCAAACACGGGACGTAGGCGACCTTTAGCCAAGGTAACAAGGATACTAGGAGAGGGACTCCGAGTCAGGTGATCGAAACCGACTCTGAAGAACAATCCTATAGAATACACTAGGAAATAAATACCCCGTCAAAAATTCATTTAAAATTTTTGATCGAAATTCTGTTTAAATTAAAAAACAAAGCAACATATCTGGGGGACTCAGTGAAACATAAAAACACTTTATTCTTTGTGGGGGGGGGGGGGGCATCTGTCTGGTGCCAAAAAATAAAAAGATAAAAGAAATTTATTTGAACATGTGGCTTTGATTTGGTATATAAATATAACATGGAAATGAGACAGTAATGAGACAGTAAAGTCAAAGAATCAGTTGGAAACTATCAGACACCAAGTTATAAATAGATTCGTTAACTATATCAACATTGGTGCTGAATTGGATTTTTTCCTTAGCATTTTTCTATATACTATGTATATAGAAAAATGCTAGGGAAAAATCCAATTCAGCATGCATCCAAGGATTTAAGCCAAAGGTAAGGTAACAATTTTTGCACATGTATTATGTATGTATGTATGTATATATATATATATATATATATATATGTGTGTGTGTGTGTGTGTGTGTGTGTGTGTGTGTGGTCAGAGTCTATATTCTTGTTAGCAGAAATAAACATCAAGTAAATAAAAGAAAAAATTTGACCACACAAAGGCCAGTCCAGACACAGAAACTATATAGCAGACAAAACACTATAGCACATACATAGCGAAAAATTTTAAGAAGAAACAACACAAAAATATCAGAGAGTTGGAACAGGAACACGTAAGTCTTAGAATGTTTCGAACAAAGAGCCATGGGTCGGGGGGGGGGGAGATACACTCGAGGCCAATAGCTAATTATATCTAATTGTTGAAGGTATGTCCACAAATAAAAACTAACATTATTGTCGAATATAGATATCTAAGTACTAAGTATGCAAAGCAGGGACATATATATGTCGTCCCGGACTATGTCGATAATTTCCGAGCAAATGGTAATTGGAAATGTACGAAATGTTTCGTACAACGAATTTCTAATTGCTTTGTCATTTAAAGTATTCATTTTTGACCCAGAACTTAACTTGACAATGAATTTAATTAATTTGTTTAGTAGTAAATGTATCAGTTGCTTGTCTCTAGACAGTATTTGGGTATATTTGGGCAGTATCTGGGTTTATTTGGGCAGTATTTGGGTATATTTAGGCTGTATTTTGGTGTATTTGGGTATATTTGGGTAAATCGTGCCACCCGAGTTAGGCGCCTTATGTTATATGGTGAGTGTGCACATTAGTTTACCCCAGAAGCAAATGCCTGTGGTTTTAAAGTTTCTAGTTTAGGACTGTGCGGTCGGTTCTTTGAAAGGCAGATATAATTTATAGGTGGAGATTGTGATAAAATGTCTGGCGGAAGTAGTCTTTTGAAGGGCCACATGAGCGAAAACACTGAAGATAAACCATTCAAATGTGAAGTTTGTTATAAAATGTTTGGATCTGGTAGTAATTTGAAGGTCCACATGAGACTGCATACTGGAGATACACGATACAAATGTAAGTTGTGTGACAAAATGTTTGGATATAATTGCAGTTTGAAGAGACACATGATTATACATACCGGAGATAGAGCATTCAAATGTGAAGTTTGTGATAAAATGTTTAGAGAAAGTGGCCAATTGAAGACTCACATGAGGATACATACTGGAGAGAAACCATTCAAATGTGAAGTTTGTGATATAACGTTTCGACAAAACGCACATTTGAAGAATCACATGAGGATACATACGGAAGAGAAATCATTCAGATGCGAAGTTTGTGATAAAATGTTTCGATATAGTAGTAATTTAAAGAGTCACATGACGATACATACTGGAGATAAACCATTCAAATGTGAAGTTTGTGATAAAATGTTTAGGCGTAAAAGTGATGCATATATTCACATGAGGATGCATACGCTAGATAAACCATTCAAATGTGAAGTGTGTAACAGAATGTTTGGGCATATTAGTTTGGTGAGGATCCATATGAGGACACACACAGGAGATAAACCATTCAGGTGTAAAGTTTGTGATACAATGTTTAGACAAAGTAATCATTTGAAGACACACATGAGGATACATACTGTATGTAAAACATTTAGATGTGATGTTTGTGATAAAATTTTTGGACATAGTAGTACTTTGAAGAATCACATGCTGGTACATGCGGCAGACAAAACCGTCGAGAAAACATTCAGATGTGAAGTTTGTGATAAAATGTTTAGACCTAGTTATATAAAGAGTCACATGAGGATACATACTGGAGATAAACCATTCAAATGTGAAATATGTGACAGGATGTTTGGACAGATTGGTTTGCTGAAGAACCACATAAGGACACATACAGGAGATAAACCATTCAAATGTAAAGTTTGTGATAAAATGTTTCAAAATGGTAGTCATTTGAAGAGACATATGAGGGTACATACTGGAGAGAAATCATTTAGATGTGATGTTTGTGATAAAATGTTTGGAGATAGAAGTCATTTGGTGAAACACATGATGATACACACTGGAGATAAACCATTCAGGTGCAAAATTTGTAATCAAATGTTTCGAAACAAATCTAATTTGAATTGCCACATGAGGATACATACTGGAGAGAAACCATTTATATGTAAAGTTTGTGACAAAATGTTTGCATTGAGTAGTAATTTGAAGAGACACACGAGAATACATACTGGAGATAAAACAGTAAAATGTTAACTTTGTATTAAAAGGTTTCAATCAAGTAGCCATTTGAAGGACCACTAGAACATGCATACTGGATATAAGCTGTACAAATGTGAACTTTGTAAGAAAATGTTTGGAAAGATTAGTACTTTGAAGGAACACATATAACAATATATACTGGAGATAAGCCATTGAAATGTGAACTTTGTGATAAAATATATCATGGACAACTTAAGTCATCTGATGATCCACACGAGGAGACATACTGAGGATAATCTGTTCAATAGTGAAAAATGCTATAAAATATGGGTTACTAGAAACACCGAAATACACTGAAAAACCGAAATGCACACTGAAATACATGTCTTTACATTTTATCATTGTATATGTCGGTTTCCACGCACAAATTATTTGTTTTTGTTTGATTTATGTGATTTTGAAACGAATTAATTACTTTTGTCCTATTTATAGCACAATTCAAGTAATGATGCTACTCAGTCGTACTTGATTCGACATACCTGTCCATACCAGAGATTACATTTGTTCCAGAACAATCAGTTGTTATCACACCACCTCCGTTCCGGAACGATTAACCTGTCCAATAAAGTACGACCAACTGACGCATGCTATAACTAGGAACAAGTAAATAATTCATGTCAAAATCACATAAGTCATATTTTATTTTTCCTTATATTATTATAAAAAAATAAATAAATTGTGTGTGGAAACCGATATATAAAGAGAGAACATGTAAATACATGTGTATTTCGGTTTTTCAGTGTATAGGGGTCCCACTGTATTTTGGTGTTTCTAGTAACCAATAAAATATTTAAAGAAAGGAATCATTTGAATTATTTTTTTCATAATGCTTATATGATACATACTGAAGTGTGTTGTTCCAGGTTTTAGCTCACTGGGTTTGTAATTAAATGGTTTTAATTGCTTTCAGTTCAGTGTGTGTGTGTTATTTGGAGTTTTAATGTAGCTTTAACTCTGGGTGGTGTTTCCAGAGTACATGTGATGACAGGTACTTGAGTTTTATAGTAAAAGTCACACGGTTCATGTAAACGCATTTACTAATATAAATTAAAAATGTAATTTTAGATTTAAAATTTAATCATAATATAGTTACAATAAAGTTTATTCAGCCATGTTTTTATATTGATCTGCACATTGATTGTAGTAAAAGGAAATTCCATATAATAAATCTTGTGATTGCTATAGACTTTTAAAATGGCAGTTCGGCTTTAGACTGGGTCAAGAAAATTTATGTTTTAATGAACTGTTACTGTTGCAGGTGGAAGGTACAGTCTCATGAACAAGAAGTTGCACTTAGTTTCATGCATATCCTATATGGATGTTCAACTATGAATGGGATAGAGGAGTAATATACAATAAGATTTATTCTAAACTTTTACATATGACATTTTTTCAAAATGATAATTTAGCATGATGTAAAATTTATTGAAAATATATCTGAATTGACTGCCATGTTTCTAGTCTTATAAATGCATGAAGGAGAATATTTGTATGGGAAAAATAAGTATTATATAAGATTTAAAATTAAAGACTTGATTTAACCATAGAGAAGATATATATGAAGTTACATAATTGCCTCCAATTTATTGGACTTGATTGCCATTCTTCATTCATGTGGGTGTTTTCCTTCCTACATTATAGTGCCATAAAACCGATTTAAACAAGATTGCCCCACTTGTTTGATTGTGCCTAAAAATGAATTTTCTATTAAAGATTTGTTGAGCAAATTTATGCAATAATCTTCAATGGAATTTTGATGGACAAGGTGTGAAATAAGGTGAATAAATGACATTTAAAGGTGTGTGTAGTCAAATTCTTCAAAATAACTCCTATAGCTGCAAATAATGACAAATAGTTTGTACATGAGCTTCATGTGTTGTACTGTAGGTTTTGACTTTGTAGGTTTGTAAATGTTTTTAGTTGCTTTCAGTTCAATAGTTTCACTTGTAGCATTCATCTGTTTCTTATCCATCTCAGCACCATTGCTGCTTAGTATGTTGATATGCTGCATGATTTACTGAACAGTTATATCCAGAATTTCTACAGTAAAATTGTATAACCCCACTATAACATGGTTTACAGTCAAAACATATCCAAACTGTAACATAGCCAAGTCAAAACGTACCCAGGTAAAGTATTACTCAATTTAAAACATGAATTACATTCACTTTAAATATTGACATAATTTTAGTGTATTGTGTTTCATATGACAGTGACTAGCCTGCTCAGCAATGGAAATCAGCACATGCAATTTAACTATCTTGTGTAGCAGCAGGGAGGGCGAACAGACCACTTGGTTGAAATATAATTTGCTTAAAACAAAACATCATACAAAAAAAAAATAAGGTCATTTATGTACTTTGTTTACATATATGAGGTCGCGCCCTTCCTGCTGCTATTAATTAAAAAAATTATTGTTATAATAAAATGGTACATCCGAAATCTTATACTGCAAGAATAGCTCGAGAATGATTAGAAGCAATTAAGAAATTCCTTCTAGTTAGAGATTCATTCAGTAAAAACCTACAAGTGCAGCAGGAAGCAGAAGTTGAGTATGAAGAACACACTAAAAAACTATTTATAACCCGTCAGTGCAGCTACTGAGAAAGTTGCAGCGGCTACTGAAAAAGCTGCAGCGGATGCTGGAAAAACTATATGGGGAGATATTAAGGAGGAGGATGAGGAGAGGAAAAAGGGTATATTTCCAGTATTAAAACAAACCACAGAACAAACTAAAAAATAGCAAGAATAACCAAACAAACAAAAAAGATTTTAAAAGATCTTCCAACTGATATAGCTGCAGCTCAACCGCCACCTGTTAGTGAAGAAATATTTGAGGTTGAAGAAGAACAAAAAAGGGATATTCCTATTACAGAAAAATTTACTGATGAAGGTATACAGGCAATAAGAGATATTGAATTAAAAGGTAGAGATGATATTATGGAATATGGTGCATTTGCTGATTCAATTTTTCCACGTAGACATAGATTTTTAAAACCCGAACACGTTAAAAATATTGATCATAATAGATGGGTTAATTGGGTATATAAAATAAACCAGGGTATTACCCGGATAAACCGAGATAATAATTATGAAATTTATTTGGATGGAGTACTTTTACAAAAAGAAATTGAACGAAAAGAAAAGGAGGAAAGTAAACAAAGAAAGCAGGAGAAAAGAAAACCAGTAACAGAAACGAAAGGAACAGAAGTAGAAAAGCAGGAACCTTCATATCAACTTCCTCCACCTCTGCAACAGATAGAACAACAACAATCTTCTCTACCGCAACAAAAACCTTCACCCCTGCAGCGCTTATACACCTGACAACGTACTATATTGCGGGAACCAATTGAGGGGTTTAAAAAAGAAAGGAAACAGATGTTAGCAGGAAAGGATGTTGATGATCCTCCGAGCACTGTAGGAAGTGGTTTCCTGACTACATCAGGAGAAAATAATTCTGTTTGTCCTGATAATATCATCAATGACGTGTCACGGTTAGAAGTTTTCATAGGGGAAAACATGCAGGAAATACCTCACCAGAAATAATTAATAAAGCAGCTGATATTTGTCGGCGATTATTTCAAGGTGGTATCATGGATATCAGCGTTTGCCAAGAACTTATCGATGAACTGGATGATTAGAGTGACTAGTTGTTAGATAAGTGGTAAATAAAATAAGATGATTGTACACAATAATCATCGCAAATCTGTACCTGTCAGAGTAGTGAACTCGCGATTACCAGTCTACGAGGTATTTTACGGAGATGGACTTTGTGATGCTGTACGGGGATTATTTACAAGGATGGCTCCAAAAGCAGCGCCTATTGCAAAACAATTATCGATGAAGGCTATTGATATTGTACGTGAAAAAGGTCCTGGTGCAATTGTCAGTGTTGCTGGTAAGGCTTTCTCAGCAATCAAGGATAGACTAGCATGATTAATAAGATGAAAATCACAGCCAGTAAAACTACCAAGTACTGAAATTATGCCTGCAGACGTCAGTAAAATAATAAATCAAGTTGCAAATCAGAGACTAGCAGCACGTGCAGATCAAGGGCTCGGTGAACCAAAGAATAATATTTCAAGTTTAATATCAGGGAGTGGAATTTCCTGAACACGATTCTCGTGTTAGACGAAAATAATTATAATAAAATGTTCAAGCGCATATCCGACGAAGCATTTGATATGGAAGCACCTGTCTGTAAGGTTGAATCAGTACGTGATTATCAGTTTTATTCTTATGACGCACGAATACCAGATCAACGTGGAAGAATTGAAGTACAAGTTCATGACACAAATAGATATTTTCTACCCGCCGAGGCTTTTATTGAGGTAGAAGGTGAAATTATAAAAACGGATGATGATAATTGTGGAGATGTAGTAAAAGTTGGTTTTGTCAACAATGGTATTATGGCATTATTTGATAGCGCCACTTATATGATGGATGAAAAAATATGGAATCGATTCAGAAAGATGTCGACGTTGATACAACAATAATAGGGTTGGCAAGATACTCTGATGATTATACAAGATCAGCAGGTCCCACGATGATGTTTGTAAAAGGTAATTCTGATCACCCTGAAAGCGATCTGTATAATATAAGATGACCAAGAAACAGTGCCAATAACGCTGATGCTGATGTGTAGCAAGTGGTTCATGGTGCTACCCCAAATTTCAACTTGGGATTTGCAACACGCCGATCAATGTTGAATACAGGGAGTAGAAATTTTTCATGTGTTATTCCATTATCACACATCTTTGGATTTTTTAGAAATGTTAGAAAAGTTATCTTTGAAGCTAGACACACGGTTCTCTTGTGAGAAAAGGTGATGATAACGATGCTCTCTGGAGACCTGTTGGTGATGATGGTAAAGTAGTACTAAAAAAACTATCGTTGTGGATGCCGGTAATGACTCCAACGATCGCAGAAGAACAAAAATTGATTTCTTTCATGGATACAGGTGGTAAGTCTATGTTGTGTTGTTTAACAATAACCACAGATAGTATACAAAGTAATACTAACGGTCAGTTTGCATGGCATATAGCATCACAGCAAGGTTTTTCTGCACCGCAACATATTTTTATTGCACTGCAAAATTATAATCGATTAAACTCACAAACTCACTCTCATATGATATTTGACCAACTAGATGTTAAAGAGGTTTCTTTGCAGATAAACGGACAACAAGAACCAACGGAAAATATACTACTATATTATGAACAAAATGACAGCACGGGTATATCATTATTTGATGACATTCATGGGATGTGATCAAAATGTGGATACCGGTTTGCAAATATCACAACATGATTTTAGAACTTTGTATCCGACTTATTATTTTTCGCTAGAGCAGCTTGATTTATCAAAGCAATCTGTCGTTGATATACACTTTAGAGCCAGCGTTAATGCAGGTGGTGGTGTTGTTTATAGAGAAATCTTGGTATTGCTCAGCGACAAAGTGATGTTACTTAAAGGTGGTAGTGGTTGAATGAAAATCCTTGATGCACCAGTAGAAAGTCTATAATCATTATTTGGAGCGTGGCAAGTATTTATCATAAAATGTCATACAGCCATGCTAATGTCACTTTGACTCCCGGTCAGGTCAAGAAACTTCAATCAAATTCAAGAAAAACGTGCGGAACAAAAATAAAGTTAAAATAAGATCAGATTTCTAGTGGTGGTCCAAATAAATTGTCACTAACCAAGAATCGGATTAAATACTTCAATAAAGCACTGAAATCAATAACTGGGGTTCCACTTGTTCTTTCTCCGAGTGCTATGAAGGACATGGTTAAAACAGGTGGTATTTTTCCACTTCTTGCTGGAATACCAGCGTTAATAGCTGCTGCCGCTCCAGCCGTAGCAACAGCAGCCGCGTTAGGTGCTGTTGGAACAGATGCTGAAATGGCCCTAAAGAAAGCAACAGGAAAAGGATATAAAAAAGGGGAAAGGGTTTAAGATAACCAGGAACTTACCTGGGGAGAGGCCTAAGATTACCAGGGACCTATCTAGGAAAAGGCATGAGGATTCCAGGACCTAATCTTCACACCGATGTCAAATTTTGATTTACTTGATGCTGCTAAACAACTAAAAATAAAGAACTTCAGAGGTGTTTTTATGCGATATCAATTACCGAAACAACCGAACGAACTCGAAACGGGTATTATTAATCTCGACTCAAATTCAGGACCCGGTGATCATTGGGTATCATACGTGGTTGATCCACGTGGAATCGTTTATTTTGATTCATACGGGTTAGCTCCACCGCGTGAGTTTATCAAGTATGTCTCGCCACTTCACGCGCAAGTTTGGTATTCAACGCTACCCACACAAACAATGACAGATCCGCCAGGATGCGGCCGTGAAGTAATTAATGTACTTAACGCTATATCAAAATCATCCAAACCACCACATAAAGTCGTGCATGATGATACAAGTAACCGATTCGTTTTAAACAGATCTTAGATCTTATATAATGGTTGATATTTACGGAAGATCTTCTTCTACCGGCGTTAAAATAAGAAAGATGACATTGATCTGTAGAAGTACGCCACTAAAGATGAACTCGCTCATATTATGAATCTTGTTGGAGTTGACCCAGATGAGGTTGTTATTTTTCAGGATCGATATGGTAAACTAAAAACCAGCAATGTCAAATGGAATGATATAGTTCGACGAGTACTCGGTGCGGTCACTGATAATATTCCTGTGTTTACTGACAGCGGGAAAATCAGGGATTCAAGTGTATCGTTTACAACTATCAGAGATGAAATTGCAAGAAGCGTTGCTAATCGGGTGAAAAATACGGGTGACACAATGACGGGAGAACTCAGTATGAACGGGAATAAGATAGTGGTTTTAAGAGATCCAACATCCGACGAAGATGCAGCAACGAAAAAATATGTTGACACGAACTACAACACCGTAGATGGCAAATTATTCACGTTGTGGGCCGAGTATGACGTTCACGTAAACGCGTTCACAAATCTCCACAGATATTTTAGAAAACTTAACGAAACCGCAGATGAATTTTTTGGTAATCCGTTGATCGTTGACGTAAAACTGTCTGATATAAAAAAAAAACATTAGATACGATTGAATAAAACATAAGAAGACATCGTAGCGGGGATCCCTGAAATCGTTAATAAAATTAGTCTGATTAAAATTTCAGCAGGAATAACTCCCGGGCATATTACCAACATCGTGTGCACGGTATCATCTGGATTAGCAATATGGTCAACGCAGAATAATACTTTCTAATATACCGCAACAGTCAATGGCGTGTACAGGTTGTCTGTGTTCAGCGCTGCAAAATTTGAGATATTCACAAATATCTCTGGCGACATTCCACCGATAGGTTTTCCGGAATTGTGACTGTTCTATTAAATAAAGGAACCGAAGAAATATTTACACTGGAAGCAGCTGATAAGTAAAATTAAAAGATATCGTAGAACAATATACAGTAAAAATAAAAGAATATCGACAACGACTAGTTATCGTTGACGTGATTGTTTATTCAGGATCCGCTGCTGTTGCATGAACCGGTGTGATATTATCAACAATGGCAATGATGGCACCAGTAGCCGTGACAATCTGTATTTCAGCTACCACAACGACTTCAGGTGTTTTTAATATTATTGAAAACAAATATGTACTTGCACGAATGAAAAATTATCTGATTACATGATATAAATACACACAGCGACGGTCGCATATTCCAAATTATCTTCGTTGTTATCAGCGAGTCTCAGTGATGGAATTATATCTGATTTCGGGTTTTCAGAGATGATTAAAATATACAACTGCGCTGGTATTAAAGGTACGAGTATTATTATTGACATCAATAGAACTACCCAAGCAGATCGTGACAAACACAACCCCGCACAAGACCACGATGATCTCTGTAAGCTCGACTAATCTTGACTTTAACATCAATTTTCCAACTGCAATTCCAGTAAAAGAAATTGCACTAGCGCAATTACGAGTATATTATAGTTGGCCAAATATCAAATCGAAATCAATTAATGGCACACCAGCAAATAATTCGCTTGTATTTGCTAATAAAAACAAACCGGATGGAATACCTGACTGGAACGTTGTTGGAATACCAACTGGTAGTTATCAGATTGAATAAATCAATGATGAATTTCAGCGCAGAATAAAAAATATCACCGGAAAAGAATCAAAAGTAACAATAACAGTCCATGAACTAACACTGTCTTCTGCAATCGAAATAAACTCTCCTGATTATGTCGTAGATATATATCAGAGTTCAATCAGAACTGTTTTAGGTTGGCCGAAATACACCGCCCCCCCCCCCCCCCGTGCATAAAGGACTACCAGAACCGAAGTTAACTGTTGAGGTAATAAATGCCAGTACTTACAATATCGGAAAAGAAGATAAAAAACAACCATCAGGCAAGTATACATCAATCGTTATAAAAGAAGCTGAGGCAGATTTATTAAATTTTATACTATCAGTATTTGAAATAAACGAACTGGTAAAATCTCTCAACGATCTTATTAACGAAATCTTTCTCAAAATTGTTGAGGCAGGGAGAAAAATAGCCTCACCAGCAACTGTTCTTAGATACAATAATGATCCATACGGAGACGGTAGACATGTATCTCCGGGAATAGTCAATATAACATCGACAATCGCAGTCAATCTAGTTTGTGATGTGATCGATGACAGTTACGAAATAGATCTTGGAAAATCAAATCAGGCTCAACAAGGATATGTCTTATAAACGTTCACACCACAGGTTCCCCCTGGAAATTTAATTGTGCAAGAACCAACTAATCATGTTTATCTGCTGTGTCTTACTAATATGTTAACACGAATAAATTTTAAGTTCACTGACCACCTCGGGCGCCTAATTGACCTACGGGGGGTGGAATTAATTGTGAATCTGTATGTAAAATAAGACTTTTATCGTAATGATCTTTAATCAGAAATATTTTATTTATTCAGAAATATTTTATCAAAAATATTTTATTTTATCAGAAGTATTGCATTTATTCTGAAATATTTTATTTATTCTGAACTATTTTATTTTTATCAGAAACATTTTATTGATTCAGAAATACTTTATTTATTAGAAATATTTATTTTATCAGAAATATTTAATCAGAAATATTTTATTTTATCAGAAATATTTTTTTATTTTAAAATTGATGGGTAGTTAGGTAGTCAAAATTATACAATTCGATCAGTTTGTTAATTCTGATGGGGTGGTTGATACTCAAATTTATACAAATCGATCAGTTTGTTAATTGTGATGGGGTGGTTATGCTCAAAATTATACAAATCGATCAGATTTTATAGGAAAAAATATTTCTGAATAAATAAAATATTACACGTGCTCATGTTCGATCGTTTCATCAGTAACGAATTACTTTGGATCGTTTCACGATCTAACATAATTTTTCTTATTTGTCTTACACAAACATTAATTGATTTCTCTGCCTCGTATTCACGAGATAACCACAATCTAATTTTTTTTTCTACTTTGGCAGAGAGAGAGAGGGACGAATTCCTTGACCTGATCATCTTTTACTGCAGCTAGTGACTAGAACATCGCTGCCTGAATTCGTTTTATAAACTTGTATTCAGGCAACAGTGTAAAACCACCATCAATTTTACGTTGTTCTATAAATTCAAAATCAGAAATAATCTGAAATAATATATATATATATATATATATATATATATATATATATATATATATATATATATATATATATATATATATATATATATATACACGTTTTAGGTGCGTTGTGGGCAGTCATCCCGAAAGTGGGTTTACGGGAAGGACATGATATAGTTTACATTTCAAATCAAAATACATATACATAGGTTGTATTTCTTACATAGTAATTATGTATATGTTGAAAATAAGTATATACACTTATGTTATAGTCCTATTCATGTTTTCGGTTCGTGGGCAGATATATAAATTTCATGGGCAGTTTTGACCTTTAGGTTGAAGATGACAAAGTAACTGCCCAAAAATACGTTCACGAAGAACAAACATATAGCATTCTGCCCGCGAATACGGCCCGGGAACAATATATAGCGTACTGCCCACGAATACGTTCACAAGTAACAAATATATAGCATGACTTTCCGGTGTGCGCGCGCAAAATGGTTGTCAAGACACGACGATAAACATTAATCTATTAAAGCATCCTTTGCAATGGCCAGCGTACATATAGCGTACGTGAGGTTCGTTTTTCACAGCTTGTTTGAAATAAATGGATGATTATATATCCAGTGTAACAACTTGTCTTGACAGCTTATGGATGCTAATGTTTGACATTTATTGTGAAGATGATTGTTCACTGCTTGTTGATGAATTCGTAGCTTCTGTTAATCGATGCTATAGCTCAATTTAACTGTCATACACTGATATGTTTAAGTCTGCTTGCACAGTTAACTATGCAGAGTTATGGAAATATAACAAATTGGTTTTAATAACTTTCAGAGTTTGTTTTACTATTACTCAATATTTGTTTCAAGTACTATAAAGGCTGTGATAGGTTGGGTGGCTTAGATTACAAATCAGGCCCTTCTCACTTGGGGGGTGGGGGGTGGGTACTGCCCATTATGAATATTACTGGTTCTAGATGTCCAACCTGATATTTATGACATATAGGTTCAACATCTTACTGCCAGCAGAAATGGTGTTCTGTAGTATTTTTCCCAGTCAATAGTTTATGGATATATTATGTCATGTACTATGCTTGTTTAATTCTCTCATCTCAGTTCTGACGTTACCATTGAATGCTATAATGTTCCCAGACATCCGGTATTATTGGTTATTAAAATTATATATATACACAGATAACTGAAGGTGAGTTCTCATTATTCCCTAACAATTGTAATTAGTGGGGCTGTAGCAATTGATGGTCTGAGAATTCAAGTTAACTGGTTCAAAACTTGGGTAAACAACAAACTGTTTTCTTCCTTTGACAGGCATCATAAAGTTTTGCATCTTTGTCACTCTGATGACTGTGGTACACAAGTTACAGACTTTGCCTTAGAATGAGCCTGATTTTTGATACTTGTTACTGAATGGGGTGGGGTAGGGAAGTAACAAAATTATTAAAGGTGGAATGTATGCAAACCATGCTGGAAATAGATATGTGCCAGCAACTGCAACATGTAAGCTTCAATCAATTTGGAAACTATAAGCTTTATCCTGTAAATATTAACAGTTCACACCCTGTATAAAAGATGATTTTGTGTTTGATTAACTGGAACTGTTAATTTATTATGTTAAGGAATTTATTGTTTTAACCCTAGTAAATGTAATATAATTAGGTCAAAAGTTCCAGTTTGTTTATTGTTTCCAGAGTTGATTATTGTAACTTGAAGAACCTGTTTCTAAGTGTTAAATGAAACGAAAGAGATATTGTTTACTCAAGTGATATAAAATAAAAGTTTAAAATGAACTGAAAGAAATATTGTTTATTCAAGTGATACAAAATAAATGTAAAAGTGTATATTCATTAAGAAGTGTATTGTCAATTGCAAATAAATGAAGATTTATCTTATTTTGTTCTTTACTTGTGTACAAAATTATACCTGGATTGGGCAATAATTACTTGGACTCCATTTGGAAAAGAAAAATCTATATGTTCTAAATACCTAATGTTCATATCATAATGCTCTTTTAATGGATGATTATGCTTTTCAGCTGACGTTACCATATTGCCAAGTGAACTAATAGTATGGCCTTCGGTGTGGCCCACTAATCACATTTGTAAATGAATTATGCATACAATAGAGAAATAGCTCTTAAAATATCTTAGGAGTTGAACAATGTGTGTACACAAATAAACATGAAGCAAATCTTTGAACTTGTATGCCACACATGCAAGTGAATTGGTGGTTTTCATATGTAACTTGTGTACTCTTATGGCTTTTGTCTATATTACTTTTAGCCATTTCTATTCACACACCAGAACACAACCTTTTTTGTCTGATTCAGGTACTAATGCAAAACTTATTTCAGCTGTAACTGAAGTATACAGAATTCTTCCTGATACTGAGGCCTACTGTGTAGACAGTATAGCTGTAAGTCATCAAATCAAATGGAAGACAACAGTGTTCAGTTGAAGAAAATGATATATACCCAGTACCATTTAGAGTTATCTTAAAGAAAAGTCACAATGCACACTGATACAAGTAGTTTTAGAAAATGCATTTGTTCCACATACATTTTAACTTAACCCAAAAGTTCAGTCTCTTGCCTAAAATTCAATCAGATGTATGCATTTATTCCATAAAACACAAAGATGTAATGAACCAAATCATTTTCATTATTGAGTTAGGTAGTAGGCTATGTTAAAGAGTGCAATCACTTTATCAATTTTTTTTTCCATTACATTTTTATTTATCATAAAATGACATTTCTTAGTGGAGTGCCAGCAACTGTAACTTGAGGAATATTTTGTACATGCTGGCCTAAGTGTCATGAATATACTGTGCTACATTTTGCTTTATTAGGTATAATACTATCATGAGACTTGCTTGATTAAATCCTGAATTTGTCAGTTACACTTACAAGTCCACTGGTAGAATTTAAAATCTGTGACAGTTTGGGAACTTTTTTTGCAGTAACTGCAAATCACTTTGCCTTCACAGTCAATGAATTCAAGCCATTGATAATTGTCAAACCATTGTGACTGAAAATGTGATTGTCTCTTAGTTGTGTCCTATTTGATAATTTTGCTGCCACAGAGTCTGGATTGTGTCTCTGAAGAAATAGTTCATCTAGACTCTGTTGCAATATTACATTTTATATGTTCAATTTAATGAATTTTCTTTCTTTGAATCATTCTTATGTCATAACTTGCGAAAATAGTTTAGTTAACAATATTTATTCAAACAGAAAAGATAACCTCACTTGACAAATCATCCTACTAAAGTGATCATGGCATACACTTTTATCTTTGAAATTCAAATATTGCCCACTCGTTAATTAACATAACTAATATTGCACATTGAAGGTGATCATATGTATCATCAGTTTTAAAAAAATAAAGACATAATACTATCATTTAATTACTGCATACAGGAAACAGACACTTGTGTCTGTAAAATGCCTTTCATTGGATTACTTTGGTTTATTAAAACCAAACAGCGATCCACTCAGGATTTTCTAGGGTAGATACAGAGAATATATTATGGTCATTCAGAACGCTATCAATACATCAGACCAGATTGTTTTTATTATTATTTAGGCAAAATAACTTAGTAAGTCAGATGGCAAACATGAGGATGGTGATAGGTTATGTGGAATTTGCATTGAATCATCTGATCCCAGAAGATTTGATACAATGTCACTGGTTGTGGTAATCTTCAAGTGCAGTTGCACGGCACCATAAGACTTATCAAGATACCATAAGCTAGAAAGATGAAGAAAAAGAAAAACGATGACCCAAAGACAAATCCTGCAAACTGTGTGCAAAAACGATTCCACAGATTATAGATGAAAACTTTACTATATTTAGCTTCAAGATATTAATAAATTCGGATTACTTCCTCCAGTCTGCTACAGTAATTCATGCCCATTGCACTCATAAATTGATTATAGTCCTTGCAGTATTTTGTGTGGGCCACAATATTTTAATTGATGCAACTGATGCTCCATTCTTCAGGTCAGTGTTGATTCAAACATAGCAATGTCCCTTTGGGATGTGTGCATAAATAAAGAATGCCTGTCCCTTCATTACCACACTTGTTGAATTTATCGTGTCTCTCTGAAAACTGTACCATGTGAGAAAGAATTTTATAAACAAACTGGACATAAGTATTGCTAGACATATACTCAGACCTGAGACTTCATAAAAGACTGCTTACTTGTGAGGCATTATTAGTGCTAGGGTTTGAGGTAATAACTTGCTATATGTTTGGTAAGGCAAAATAAGGGGCCTTATGACTTAAATTGAAACTGTGAAAAAACAAAAGGTTCAAATGCAATAAACTTTTGTTTTTCCTCATTTGTTATATTACAGTGCCATGAAAGGTCATTTCTTTTATCTTTTTAATCCCTTGCCAATTTTAAGTCATCATCACTAACCAAGTCTCTAAATCAATTCTTGGCATATTTAGCTAAAATGGTGTCTACTGTTCCATTATATCATTGATTGTTTAGCTTGCTTGTATGGAGCTTAACACCATTTTTCAGGACATCATAGACTTTACATGGCAGCCAACATATTTATTGGAAGAAATCAACACACATAACGCTACTGGCAAGCTTTCCCATATACACACATTGGTTGGACTAGAGAGAGTTGATTAGTGATGTGTATGCCTACACCATTCTATAATCCAGGGACCCATGATTGAATACAGCTTAAAGAAATTAACCCTAATTCAATTTCCTTGTTGCATTTAAATCATAACACCCACCATGCAAAGTGACACGTCTCAAGATTTTCAAATTTGTATATGTTTTGCAACTTTTAATTCTGAGTTGATGCATGTGGATGTGGAAATTCAGTTACTGAATACTTAGCTACTTATATAAGAAGCTCTCACACTGGTAAAAGCATGCAATTGGGATTTTATTTGCAAGAGGGCAATTAATTGTTCAAAATACTGTTTTAGCTAACTACATATGCGAAGGGTTGATGTATAAAAAAAGAGGATCAAGAAATCCTAGCTGGTAAAGATAATTGTATCCAACTTGATAGAAAGTCAGAAGGCCTTTTAATTTTGTACAGCAGTTTCATTAAGGAACCAACTATAATACCATTAGAAGTTTATGAGCAGCAAAAACCACATTTAGGACCAACTAGACATCAAAACCATATGCATAGTTCCATTTACGACCAACCAGACATCAAATAGGTCATCTAGTGAAAGCACAATGTCAAAATGACCAGCCATCTAGGAGAAGTAGCAAGGAAGGGGTTTTCCAGATGCCCATTAAAACAGCCATATTGGAGGTTAGATTGGCACTATTTTCATTTACGTCCAACTAGACATAAGAAGTCTTTCACTGATATGACGATTCATTCAGGAGAAGTAGTTATAACAAGATTTTCAGGATGGCCACATTGGTGGCCTTATAGGATGTCTGTACAGCACCATAATTCTCATTCAGGACCTGCTAGACATCAACATAAGTATTTTGTACACATGTTGACACGCTGACACAATTATCCATTCAGAAGTAGCGATAAAAAGTTTCTTAATATGGCTACTGTGGCAACCACATTGTATGTGTGAGTGGCACCATCTTGTTTTTTCTTCCAGATATTTTCACACAAATATCATATTTAAAGATAACATGAATTCATACAAGATCTTGTCGGTTTATTTCATAACAGATTTTTCCCTCATATTAATATAATCTTTTGAAAACATTTATACATTATAGTTCTAGAAATTTTTCATGCTCTCAGAAACTATTAAAATCACAGCAGAAAGTGTTCTGTTATATCTTTATTCATCACTGAAAAATATTTATGAACTCTTAAAGTTTTTTCCCCTATATTAACTTAATTTAATGAAGATTTTCAGACTATAACCTTTCCATTGGATTTATTTTTTCAAACATGGCGTAAAAAGTATGTTATAGTAACCAATTTTTACATTGCCTTCACCATCGCAGAAATCTCTATAATCAATTTCCTAGTAAAGAAAAGCCAAGAAAATAAATGGACAGTTAATATTCACTTCAGGATCACAGACCTGAGGCAAATATGTCATTGTTAAATCAAACATTTTTATTGTGTTTCCTTAGACCTAAATATATATATATACTTGCTGTTACTCTAAACGAAGGCTGGTGATCCAGTTGATAACCTTTTGGGGGTTTTAAGGATGTCTTTAAAATTAAGGCCTTAAAAATGTTGAGATCTTATATTAAAAATTACAATTTGAGCCTTGCAGATTCATGTCCACAGGTGCCCAAATAAAAAAAAAAGGGGGGGGGGTGCAAGGGGCAAGCTTGTTGGTGTGTTATAAAATAACTGACTTATCATCGGTGTGCTGACAGGTAATGTGTAATTAAATCACTGTTGTAATATTAATAATGAGTGAGTCTGCACAAAGGAATTTCATACAGCTAAACTAACTCAACAACTAGAGGCAATTAAGAAATATATCCACATTCGTGATTCTGTCAAATGGCAGATACAACAGCATCAGGAAGCTCAAGTGGCATTTACAGAAGGTAAAGAGCCGCTATACTTGTTATCTTTTTAGGGATGTGCTTGGATTTTGCCCTCAAGCTGGAGCAGTCATAGGATATATAATAAATCGCCACGGTCGGAATTTATCCCCAAGCTGGGGTAATCGATGGGTAAAGTCTTATCCACAGTCGGGGTTTTATTCAAGCTTCAGGTGCAAGTTTTTGTGCATCTCCATGCCCTTGCATAAAACACAGTTACACGTTTTTTTATATAGATATTTTTCAGTTGTAGACAGGAATAATATGTATTTGCGAGTGTTTGAAATGAATGGGTTCATTATGAATTGAGTGGCACTACATTTCAAAAGCAAAATTGGATTGAAATGCAAGAACTGTAGTACGGAATTAGTGTTGGTTCTGGATCGTAGAATGGAATTGTGTGTGTGTGATTGGATTTTTAACGTAGCTTGAATAATTTTTCAGTCATATTGCTACGATGTCTGCAGTGTGGCAGTTTATAGTGATGTATAGCACTGGGGCATCATGCTGCAAACATGTAGCATGATGTTGCACCCAGTCACATTATCCTGACACCAGGCCGATCAGTCCTAACACTAACCTCTTAATGCTGAGCGTCTAGCGAGGTAGCTGTTAATACCATTTTTGTAAGTCTTTGGTATGACTTGGCTGGGGTTTGAACCCATGACCTCCTGCTTCTGAGGCGGATGCTCTAACCACTAGGACACCGGAGTGGTCAGAATGGAATTGTAACAATTACAATGGAAGCAATTTGTATTATGCTTGTTGGGGCATTCCTCACTGATGGCTGTCAGTGACATCATCATGGGAATGTGTAACAGCCACATTTTGTAAGAACAAGGTGTAGTTGGTGAACAATACAGACACTTTTCTGCCATTTCCACTGGCATCATCTCATATGATGTTATTTAAAAAAACTTCCTACAACATACTCACAACATATAAAACCTATATGCAAATCTGATGAAAGCTGCTTGTGTTTCTGAAACACATATTCCATACTGGTGGCAAGAATGTCCAAATCTACATTACAAAAATGAAAACATTACCATCCACCTAGGAGTTGCAAATGTATGAAATCCTCTTGTTGGGTAGTTTTACTAACAGGCTTTACAGCAGGGCCTTCCATTAGATTTAAATGTGGCAGGTAAGTTGACAAAGTAGGGTGGGGGGTTGGGGGGACCTACCCCAATGGGGATAATTCATTTTTTTTTTAAAGTAGCATGGTGTAAAGTAAAAGTAGATGGGCTGATAAGGAATCCACTGAATTTACAGACTAAAGGTTCAGACATTTGTTTTTAAGAGAAAAATGAAAGAAGGAAACAATACAACAGATATTTTAATATGACTTTAATGTTTATTTTCTAGATTTAATTAAGATTATGAATCAGAATCAGTCTCCAACTCCACTGTAAAGTTTATCTATTACTTCTTCTGCTCAGGCACCTGCAAATTAAAACAAAATTGTAATGCTTAAATAAAGTCATATCATCTCAGCACTAGTTACATATGCAGAAGTCATGTTAATCAGCATTATAAAAATGTATGAAATTTTCTTCACTGCACTTGTGCTTCCCTTACTATCGTTAAGCCATGATACAAGATAACTTTGCACTTACTTATCATTTCTGGCAAGTGGATGGTGCAATCAATTTGCACAAAGATGAATTTATTTCATCCAAATATTTCATGTGAATAAAAATTCCAAATGGAGGCACTTGTCCGATCAGACAAGATATATGCATATTGTAGTTAGCTGGACTCTAGCTTTGATAGTCCTGGGCAATAGGATAAGCTGATTTTGTTATCAGTTTAGAAATGCATCCGCTTTGCAAATACTATGCTTTAAAAGACGAAACTGAATCCAATATTGATGAAATAAGAGTCATTTGGATTACCTTGTTTTTTATCATTCTGCGTTGGTTGGGTGCATATTTGAGGGTCTCTGATATGGTGTCTTCCATTCCATTTGCCTTTGCTTTGCCATTAGTTTTCAAGCAGGCTTCTGCAAGAGTAATACAATGTTTTAAAAAAGTTTCACAACAAAGGATGCATTGCATTTTTTTAAATGCCAGCAATAATCAATGGAATATTTTTAAAACATGTACTTTGAAATGTGGTCTCAAGTTACTTTATCAATTCATTTGAAAATCTCTGGCAAGTCACATGAAAAACACAATTTAAATCAAGCCATAGTTACTTATCAAAACCTGACATATCACAAGCTCTTGAAATGCTTTTTTCCCTTTACGTCCCTTTGGACTATACTCTGGCCAGTCTTTTTGTTTTAAGCTTTTTCATCATCCTGCAGACACTATCCCCAATTGTAAACCTGCCAAGGGAGCTCAAGTAGCATATCTGAAAATAATAATAATAATAATATTACTATTTTTTGATTTTGATATTATTATTAGTAGTAGTATTTCATGATCGATGTGACAAAATATGCTTGTATATAGTTATTTTTTGCCATGGTTTTGCAAGCAAATTTAATTTCTCTAACTTGAAAAAAATTTGATAACATTAACTATGCAACACAATGTACTAATAGCAATTATAAACCAAATTAACCACCGTGAATCTATTAACTTCATAAATGACATTCACTCAAGGATTGAATTAAAGTAGCCACATAATATGTAATAGTGTATATGTAGTAAAATACCTGTTACATGTTCATCTCTAAACATGTTTTGGCCTACATCCGTAAGACAAAACAGCCGACCACTACATGTTCACCCCACCCCCAAAAATAATTATACAGGCACTGCAGAACTTGCATAATGCATATTAAGGTTCACAACAGCAAATAAAGGTTATAACAGTTTTTTTAAATAGAAAATAAAGCCCCAATTTACCATCTTCTTGGAGAGTTTGGGATTCTCCTCCAACCTCTGGCAAAGGCCCTCTAGTTCCTCCACTGAATCACATGGCATTGCAAGAATTTCTTCTCTATATTCTGTGTCTGGGCCTTGTGTATGAACTTGGAGGGCCAGCTGCTCCAACAAATTCTCAATATTTGTGTCCAGTTTCATAAGTACATTGAACTGGAAATCTGTAACAGATTTGTGATGAAATTAGTTTTGAAAGATCAAGATCATTATTATAAACTCCTTAAAAAGATCTGTACAGTGAACATGGGTTTAACAATGAAATATATTTATGGAATGAAATACATGGTTTTTGTACAGTTTATATGAAAACTTTTCCCATAATCCTTTATTTTTTTATTCCCTGGATATGTTGTTTCACTGCTGGTGTCTGTAAAGTCTGCATTCAATGTAGATGGTTTAGGCGTCTGACTTACACAAGACAATGGTATACATCAGAAAGAAAAATAAAAAAAACCAATGGAATGATGAACAGTCGACACATCAATGAAAAACAATTCATTGTTTATTTGCACAAATAAGTCTTGAACAGTATGTTTTATGACCTATAATTTAATTAATTAACATCTCACAATGTTCTGAAATAACAGTATCTAAGCTACAAGAGCTTGTGCTTTCATGTCATAATCTTCCATTTTGCAAACAAATTTTGATGTTGAATCAATGTATATGACCTTAGCATTGAACACTAACATTCAAAATGTCTACAAGATGACAAGACTATTATCAACTGAAGTGACAACAAACCAATGAGTTTTACATGCATTGAACATAAGCATTTTTAAATGCTACAAAATGTGTTTTTAGTGTATGGCCACAAATTACCCAACATTTTGTCAAACATAAAACAGTTCTACTACCTTAGATGAGAATTAAATTCATAAATACAGTGTATAATTGACCTACTCGTATTTAGAGAGCTGTAAATGAAATAAGAGATTATATAAAAGTCAACACCTGTAGTATTTGTTTCATTATTCTATAATGTACATTTTTTTTCCATCCTCAATACTTACTACTTGCAGAGGAACTGGCAGAGAGAAATCTTTATATTCTCCACTCCAGAGTGGATGGGGATGGTGATGGTGTTGTCCTTCTGGATGCAGCTAAGAGTATAAAGATTATCACTACTCCTTAATTGCAGTAAAAAAGAAACAAAGAAATCAGACTGGATTTTTTGGCATGTAAACAAAATGCATACTGGTTGCAATGACCACTGTATATAAAGCAGTGATACAATATATCACAAAATGCATTCTTTTTTTAACAAAACATCTAATCTCATATATACAGCATCATGAGTAAGTAAGTACTCTTAAACACATCTTATTAAACAGACAGAAAAATGATGAAATTTATACATACTTTTGATAAAGAATTTCCAATTGTGGCATGGTATAAAAGCAATTGATAAAAAATAAAAAGAGACCAGATAAACTAAATAGAACATACCAGCAGGATAAGAGGAAATCTTGGAGTCTGCAAAATACTCTCCATTTCAGGAGGTTTTGGATGAGATGGCTGACCAGAAAGGTTTCCACTTGAGATTTTCATCTTTTTTCAGTTCTTCATTTTCATCTGAAATGTCAATGAGAACTTGTAAATACTGTATGAGTCCTTGAATACACTGACTCCTTGTGACATACAGGGTTTGCAGAACAATCGCTAGCAATATTCACCACTTTTAAATCCAGCTGGTGAATTTTCACCATGAAATGCATCCGAATGCAGTGAATAATCCTGGATTAAAGACAAAATAGTGTACAGAAATGTGCAATAAATTAGTCAAGCTCCAGACAAAACAAAGATATGATTTATCTCTGATTCATAATGACTTTTCTTGTGCTACACATTTTACCAATGCAAATTACATTGAATTTTGTAAATTAAATGGTACAATTAAGATATGTATGTCAAAAGATTACTAATCTTCAGCTTTCCAATTAATGCTAAACACAAGTATCAAGTCATGTATTTAGTCTCTCACCACCAATAAATGCATTTTTAAGTAATCATCGTAGAGTGCACCAAAGTCATGTGAACTTGATCCAATTCCAACATTACTGCTGCTTGAGTGCTTAGATCCAGTATTGCCTTCACTAACTGATGTTATTAATACCTCTCTCTCATCAGCATAATTTCCATCATTTTTCAAAACTCCCCATTGTAAAACCTCTGCTGAAGAAACTAACACTACACCATAAGGATTTAAAGAACTACTGCCCGGTTTCTAATCTCCAATTCATATAAAAAAATCTTACAAAAGGTTGTTCAATCCCAGCTTGCATCTTGTCTGAATTCAAACAGTCTTTTTAGCAATGTACAATCTGCATGTCGCCCTTGCCACAGGACACAAATTGTGTCTGCAAATAGATTACACTCCAGCCCAGTTGATCTATGTTGTGGTGTTGCACAGGGGTCTGTTCTTGGACCTGTTCTCTACACTCTATACACTCAGCTGCTCTCAAGTGTCATAGATCATCATCCAGTGTCTCACCAATTGTACACTGATGACACCCAAATATACAAATCTAGCCACCCAACTGAAGTTGATGCTACCATCCAAGGTGTAGAGATGTGCATTTCTGATGTGAAATCATGGATGACTTGTAACAAGCTGCAGATGAATGATGATAAAACTGAGGCCATTCTGATTACAACACAAAGACTTTCTCATTCACATCCTTTACCTCACACAATAAATATCAGCAACGCCAACATTAAATTCACACAATCAGTACAAAACCTAGGTGTTACTCTGGACAGTACTCTCACATTGCACCAACATGTCATGAACATATGCAAGGCTGCATATCTTGAGCTGAGACGCATCAGCTCCATTCTCAGATATCTTTCAGTTGATGCCACTAAAACACTTGTGTGTTCATTACTACTTTCAAGACTGGACTATGGTAACTCAATTCTGTCTGGTTCATCTTAATATCTACTGCAGAGACTTCAAAAAGTTCAAAACATAGCTGCTTGGATCATACTTAGAGTACCACAATCAGAGCACACCTCCCCGCTGCTCTGTACCCAACACTGGCTATCCATTCGATCCAGAATCAAACACAACATTAGTTCTCTGTGCTACGTTTCACTGACAGACTCTAGTCCAACATACCTATCCGACCTCACCTATGTGTACACACAAGCAAGATACTTACACTCCTCTTCCGACAATCATATACTCATTATTCTCACTATGAAAACAGAGTCACATGGACAGCATTCTTTTGCATACCAGGGCCCAGCAACATGGAATGAATTGCCCACTGAACTTAGACACAAAGACGCAGTGATCCCATTCAAGAGTGCTCTCAAAACTACTTATTCTGACTGCAAAAACAAACTTAATGACTTAATAATGTTAACTACCTTAAATATTCTCAGCATGTTTTTTATGTTTTCTAATTTCATGGTGTTTGTTTTTGTAATCATATCATTGTGTATGTTTTTATGTTGTCTAATGTTGCAAAGCACTTAGAGCTTCTAAAGATTAGGCGCTATACAAAGTCCTCATTATTATTATTATTATATTTAGCTTGGATGAATATTTTTTAAATCAGTGGCCATAACTAAAACAATGGGATTTTGTTTTATGATCATAAAAGTATGTTGGACACCATCCATGATGTACAATGCTGTCTGACATTTCTATGCACCTAAGGTTTCCATCTCAAATATTAAAGCAAAATGCATATCAAATTTGACAGATTGACGAAAATAAAAAAAAGCAATGCTTACCATTTGAAAAGAGGCAATTGTCACTAGAATATTCTATTCAAAATGATATTAATTTTGGACACAGGGGATACCACCCCCATGTTTTCCTGACTCATGATATGTCGGCCTATTCTGTGCACAGCTTTAAAAGATGTAATGTTTATCCATCGAGCTATAGAAATGAAATACATTTACTGTAGACTGTTTCTGTCAGCAGTTAAGTTGAGTAATTAGGTCAGATTTATAGCTAGTTTACAAAATTCAATGTAGAATGCCAATAAATGACAAGATATATTATTGCAAACTAAAGTGATCTTGAAAAAAGATTAGTAAAGTTTAACATTTTATAAAAAAAATAAGCTATTATGTGGAAAAGAAACAACAATGAAATAGGATGCAATGTGTTTACGACTAGTTTTGGAAGGTACCGTCTCTAAGGTACCGTCATAATTGTACCGTAGTTTAATGGGTGGAAAGGCCATTGAAAGGTAAGGGCAGTGCGGAGACCATTGAGTATGTTCCAGAATAGCTGAATCTTTGTAGATACATAGATCCATTCGTAACTTCAGTCCGCAAGCGAAACACTGTACTTCGTATCCCAATCCTGACTCAGGTCCGAAGTAGACAAATCCTGTTCTAGCTAAAACATACGAAGAAGGTAATCCTTCCCTATCCGTAGGCCATTTTTGAAACATGTCCAATCGACGGGCACAATCACAATAGTCAGGTAAGAAGACTGGAAAATGGTAGGGTTTGAACTTGGAGTTCTTGCTGGATTTCTCACTCGATTCTTGCTGTGGCGAAGTCATCCTTCTGGTGGGTGGCTATCCTCTTACAACCAATGTTTTATACCGACATGTCCATACGGCAAAGTAAAGTGGGTGGGAAGCCGCACTCGCTTCTGCTACACGATTTGATAGACTTTTTCCAAGGGTCGACTGACGATGTGGTGTGTGGGTAAACGTACAATCTTGTTGGGTTGATAGGTGGTCACTTTCTCTAGACTGCAAGGCTTCTTTCAATACGCCAAAGTTGACCACTCGACTGGTACGATAATTCAGAGTAAGTCCTTTCACTTTACACTTCGTGTGCACTTCTTGTTTGTCCCAGTATTCGTAGCCGTAATTTTTGGGACCACCACTGACGAAACTTAGAATCTTGTCATCGGGGTGCTCGTCTGTCCAGGCTCCTAAACGGTCTCCTTCGATGTCAGGGTGCTGTTGACTCGGGTGATCGATATAAATGCAACTGTCCATGTCAAAGTACAAGACACGTTCCCCTAACAGTTCTAAAGCTTCGTACAATTTTAAGCGAGCATGAGCTGTCATGTAAGCTGCAATGATGACATTTCCAAAGGGGTCATCTTCTACAAAGTTCAGATCTTCTTCGTAATTCACCAAGATCAAATCCTCACGAACGATGTCCACGTGTTTCATGAATTTGGCTTTGTCGTGAATCATCTGAAAGTAGCGGGAAGGTTCGGTCAAATACTCCGTCTTGGGTAAACACAGTCATTGTGCCATTTTACCCCACAAGCAATTTAACATCACTTTGGCAAATCTAAAGTGATCTAAAGTAATGCCTTCTTGTGCCCAGAATTTCTCTCTGAATGTCTTTTGGTCTTTGGGAGTGTGACACCAGGACAGATAGCCACTGGCTTCTTGCTTCAGTTTCAAAAAGGCATCCACGTAGTCTGCGAAAATGCCTTTCTGCGTGGGGTCACCCTTGTGGAATTATTGTGTCTTGGGAAAGTGGCAAATTTCGTACACTTCTAACAGTTGGTATCCCATGTTCAGAGCTTTGAACAATTCTACGCTGACCCATGTCCCCGTCAAGGCCCGTTCTTCCTGGCTGTGATGACAAGGTTGATCTTGGTTGCACGTTTCAGCACAAGTACGGCACAAAGGAAACAAGTTTGCCTTGGCAATGGCGAGGTAAGACGGGATGGTATAGGTTCGTGGGAGGCAAAACTTTGCACTTGATCAAGCCTTCGTAGTGTCGAATGTTTTTTAGGTCGATGTGTTCGGTGAACAATTGTGGGTGCCCTGCAGGAAAGTAACAATATTTGCACACGTAGGGATACAGTGAACACACGTCCAAGTATTTGATTTCTTCTCCTTTCTCTTCATCAGCTTGGTACAGCAAACAGGTGGCATTGGTCCTTCCTCCGTACAAACTATCCCTTGGGTTCAGGGGGTCCATGAACTGGTAACTTTCCATGAGGCGTTTAAACTCGGGATCGGTGTTCAAACGGTGATCGTATTTGTGTTCCCACATTTCCACCACTTGGTATCCTTCCTGTTCTAACTTTAGGCGTCGCTGACAAATGGCCTGGTACTAGTCTTCCATGGTTCGTTGTAAGAACTGATTTTTAGTGCTGCGGTCAGGGTAACAGACGGGACATCCGTGAAATAAGCAACCGTTAAACTCGTACATGATCTTGGGGTTTTCTAAGTCCCAGCCATCGACCGAATGCATTCCGATGATCTTTTCGCCCTGTCCGTTGCGGGCATGCTGAATCCATTTGTCTTCCTTGTCGCACAAGTAATGCAACCAGCATGGGGCTTTGACCGAGTATTGACGTTTGACATAGTTGGTCGTTTGAGGACTGATGACAGCCACAGTGTTTTCAAGCATGAATCGTTGTCGGTAGACTAAGGAACATGCTTTGGCAATGGTGCAAGCTTCTTTCAAAGGATCGACCCCTCCGTGTTCCATGAACAGTTCTCGAAATTTTCCACAGCATCGCCGTAAAATGTCCACGTCGGAATGACGATACTTTAGCATTTCTTCCTGAAAGTCGAAAGGGTCGGAGGCATGAGCCTGGTACCAAGCGTAGAAAGTTTCTCGTTCGGTACGCATGTTGTCAGGGTCGTAATAGTGAGCCTGAGGCAAATGGGGTAGAACGGCGTGTTGATTGGCTTCTGTATTGAAAAAGTGTGGAAAGTACCCTTTAGCCATTTCTGTCATTCCAAACATTTTAGGCATTCGACTCAAAGGCATGGCTAAGTAGCTCATCGAATCTTTAAACTGCACTTGTCCCACTTGCAAGAAAATGATTTTGGCTCCGTTCAAAGTGACTTTAGGACGCTCGGTGCCACGTTCCGTATAGCATCTCAAAAGAAACTGTCCATCGTATCCGGAGAAATTATGAGCCATCACCGTGGCATGGTGATGACATTCTCCATAATAATGTTCGATGTCCTCTTGGCTCCACATCTTGTCGATGGGGTCTAAGACCCATTGTGTGAAATTGGCTAGTGTGTTCGGTCCTTGAAAGATTTTTTCACGCCCTCCAGGAATCTTACTGCAGTGAGGGCAATAACTCAAGATAGGTTCTTGAATCACTTCTCGCACGCTCGATGAGCCACGCAGAAATTAGGAATGTGAATACCGGTCTCTTGCATGCATTCAAAATCGAAAAAGATGAAATTGCCTTTCTTCTTCTTGTGATCATCCTCTTTCTCTGGTTGGGATTGGTATTTTTGCATGTAGCATTGGTGTTCCAAGTCCACGATGCAGTGATAAATGTGACATTTTTTTCTTTCCTGAACATACGTGTGCCTTGGTACTGTTGATACATAGACCTTGTCCACACATTGGGCACAATCTCAGGAGTTGACAAGCACATTTCTTCTGTGAACCTTGCATCTTCAGATGTTGTTGGTAACAGGCAGGGCTGACAAATGTGCGCAGACAAGCAGGACAATGCACTGGTTCTTGCCCTTCGCTCAGACAGGGTTGAGAGGCCAAACATCCTGAGCATTTCGATCCACAATGTTTGTGTTGCTCTCGATTATTATAACCATCATAAGTCACATTTCTCATAGTAATATTTGTATCCCAGGAATCTAGTGATAGTGGTAATGGTATCGAAATGGTCATCGTGATGATAGAGGTGAATGTATTTTCCATCCTTAAAGTCTTTCCCTCGAAACAACAGAGACCTGCGCACTTCTTGAGGGTGCACTTTCAAGGTGTATCGTGGAGCTAGGGCATCTTGCAATTTTTGCATCTCAGGAATGCCACAGGATGTGTCTTTGGATAGGCATGCTTGTTGTAACAGAAGTTCTGCTTCATTTCGTTGTTTGGCTCGGTTCGATTTTCGAATGTTCTCCCAGGCTCTTTTCCATTCTACCGTGTCGTTCTTGTCGGCATAGGTTCATCCCACCACGATGGCTCGGGCTAAACACATGTGGTCTTGAAAATTGTTAATTTGGACAAGACTTGTTTTGGTAATGCGAAGGTTGTTGACCAATAAGGTCTTTCTGCATTGTCCGGTCCCTTGAGGAGGAGAGACGTGGGTCATGTCCAGTGTGGCTTTTCCATCGGTGATGTCAAACTTGTCATTAGATTGTTGCACGTGTTGAATCTTGTCCATGACTTTGGAAGTGGTCAATTCTGCAGGGCTGCTAAACTCGATCCAAACAGGGGATTTCAAACCGTCATGTTGTATGGAAAGTCTCAAGCGATCATCTTCTTTGGGTTGACATTGTCGCTTGAGTGTGGTGAGCAAAGAATCCCACATGTCGGTGATGAACCCTTCTGCTTTCTCTAACAGTACTTCAGACTTGAAATCTTTAAACTTCACTGTGTATTTGTAAGCCGTAGTTCTAAATTTTCTAGAGGGACGCTTTTCCGTCTCTCGAATGTCATAGTACTATTCAGGGTTGACTAAGGGTGGTAAACTTTGTTTAGAGGGTTTGGATTCTGGTTCACTCATGTCCTCTTCAAAATCACTGGCATGAATTTGTGCCAAGACTTCAGCCTTGGTACGAGGCGATAGATCACGTTTCTGCCTCTTACTTTCTTCTTCTTTCTTCTCAAATGAATTGGATCATTTCATCTCGATAGCAAAAAAGTCAAATGACTAAAGTTTAAACACCATGGACTAATTTATAGTCATAGCAGACCAGCGTATATAAAGGGTATGTGTCTTGTCCTTTCACTATTCATTTCACTCTCAAACTGAGCACAACGATGGAAGAGACTACCAAGATCGAACGTTTCATCAGAGCTTTGTGAGGGGTCATTAGAAAATTCTCTTCAGACCAGCCGAGGGACTACTCTCCTTCCTTTCAAGATAAAAGTCAAGATACTTGCTATATCTGTCAGAAGAAAGGGCATTGGTCTTCAGAGTGTCCAGACCGTCAAAAAAGAAAAAAAAGGGGTTAGAAGAGACAAAAGTCAAGATACCTGTTATTATTGTCAAGAAAAAGGACATTGGTCACCAGACTGCCCAAAAAAGAAACAAGAGGAGTCAGAAGAAGAGAGGGATTCTTCAGAGGAAGAGGAAGAAGAAGAGGAAGAAAACAGACAGGTGAAGAAAAAGAAACAGAAGAAGAAAAGAAGGGAAGAAAGTGAGGAGGAAGAGGAGGAAAAGACTATGACGGTGAAGAAATTAAAAAAACAGAGAGTGAACAATGAGACAGAATAAGTCTATGAACTTTTTAAAGTGCTCTGTTGTGAATTGTGAATTGTAAATATTTATAAAAGAATAAATTAATTATAAAAGGTAAGTGTCTTTGGGTTTTGATTTTAAAATAAGAACCTACACTCACGCACACTCATACACAGACAGGTACTATTGGGTAAAATGAATTTTTTTAGTTATTGGCAATTGAAAGTCTATCTCTTTTCGAGAGATGTGGATGGCCCTGAAAAGGGCCTTTTTTGGTGTAAGGGGTGAGTTTAAACAATCAACTTTAACTGTCTTAAGCCTTTGCCACGGCCAAGGCCTAATTCTGGACTGCGTACTGTTGATGATGATTTCATTGAAATCACTAAGGGTGGTGCGGTAGGCGTAGTCACAGGGTTGGAGTGTTTAGCTTGGGAAGGTCGTATTCTCTTCAGCCGTAATAAAGACGTCTGATACATTTGTTTCAGACTTCTTAACTCCGCTAAAATGTCTAACAGTACCGTGACCGTTTGATGTTGACACCCTTGTTTCTTTGCTGCTGCTTCTTCTTGTTGTTGTTTTTTTCTTACCTCTTCTTCTTGCTGCTGTTGCTGTAGGAGAAAAGTTTGTTCCGCTTCCTTTTGCTGTTGTATAAATTTCTCCAATTCTTCTCTCTGTCTCTGTCTAAAATTTTCCATGTGCGGTAATGAAGGAGAAGGTGACGAAGGTTCAGGAACAAATTCTTGCAAGGTAAAAAAATCCACAAAATCCCAGTTCACCTCTTCTGAAAGTAAGTCTGGGTTCCCTTGGGTAGTCTCCACCATCAGTGCACCCCAATTGATCGTTTTCTGAGTTTCCGTCATGTTGAAAAACTGTCGCTTAGATTGACTGCGCACAGGCGCTAGCGAATCTATATAGACTATGTGACGTCACAGACTGCTCTCTTCGGACTGGACGTGGGCTGACTGAATTTTGTAACGCGTGTTTGGATTGGTCAACAAACTCAATCCGTTTCAATCCTTCCTCTCCCTATAAATAAGTACAGTTCACTGCATTCCTTCACCTGTTACTCAGCACCCCAACATGTGGACCGACGTACAATCTTCAACGCTTGTGTCTTCGATGATGTTCCGGACGGACATACCAATGTATGTCCGATCCAACTGGACAGTTATCCACAGGACAGACACCAGCCTGTGGATGCGAAGAATCTTATGTGGAGCATCAAGGATGCCTCAAAAGAGTCTTAATCTATGGTCCTGCAGTCAGGCGCAGCCTAAGGTCAAGAAGAAGATGTCACAGATGCTCTTTATGTTAAGGGTATATTAACATAAAACCAAAGGCCCTTTTCAGGGCCATTCCTATCTCTCGAAAAGATCTTGACTTTCAATTGCCTACCCCTTTTTTTATTTTTTTGTTTAAAAAAATAATAAAAAAATAGAGACCCCTCCCTGTTTTAATTTTCGCCTGTTCCATTTTCATAGACCCATCAGGTCGGGACCTTATTAAAATAGGGTCCCGACCCTGTTCCATTTCCCCTAGTCCCAAGACAGTCCCACAATTTATTCCCCATGTTCAATTTCCCTTGTCCCTAGAGTGAATAGTTGTTTTTCTTTCTCCCATGTTAAATTCCCCTTGTCCCTAGAATGGATATTTTTTTTTCTCCCATGTTAAATTACATAGTCCCCAGAGTGGATATACCCTTTTTAACATGGAAGTTCCCTAGTCCCTAGACCGTCCCTATTCACTACTACCATTGTCATTACCAGCTTGAAACCCAATTTAATGCCATTTGTATAAATTCATTTCAAATAAATAATTGAAGTGTAAAGTCAAGCAAGTATTCTGTTTGCAGATTTTACATTTTAGATATTATAGTGAAGTCATATTTTCTCTTGTTTAGTAAACTTTATTGCAACTGGTTCCAAAATAGTAAATCTTATTTAATGTTCATTCACCAGAATAGGTATTAATACAATCCCGAATTAACTGTATGGTACTAAAATATACCCTGATCTTGTGTGAGATTACAGAACTATACCTCAAGACAACAATAATATATTGAATTTATATTATATCAAGACTGTCATGGTTATGAACTCCAACTTTATTCAGGTTTTTTCATAATAAATGATCATCTTGTGCTATGGTTGAAAAGAAATCAAAGTTCAGTTTAACTCCATTCTCTCCACATTTGTCAGTTGTTAAGAGGCATACTCATCCTCAGTGTTATAGTAAAATGTAATCTTATTTGGATCAATCTTGGTGGTGTAATATATGAATGGAGAAAGAATATTATCATCCAGATTAAAATATGTTTTATTCAGACTCTACTAAAATTTTTAGTTGGATATGGGTTACGGAGCCTGATGTGTACGAACAAAGCAATGTGTACCATGACCTTTTTAATTTAACATTTTAAACTCCTGCAGAAGAAAGAGATTTTTTAGATCCATTAAACTGTATTAACAAAAACATTTCTTCAGTATGATTTTCCTTTACTTAGTATTGACAAAACTCATATTTTAAAGTTGTTGTTTTTTTGTGTTTGGTTTGGCCTTTTATGGTAAGCCAACACAAGTAAGTTATTTAGTGCCAAGGCACTTTAAGTATAGTGCCTTGCCCAAGGACACACCATGGTAGCTAACCCAGGTTGGTCTGATGGTAGAATTTGAACCTACCTTATTTCACAGGTCCAGAAAGCTAACCACTGAGCCACTACAGCTCCCCATCTTATAGTGGAATGCTGGTATACTTTATGATCAAGAAGCTAACCCAGGTTGGTCTGATGGTAGAATTTGAACCTACCTTATTTCACAGGTCCAGAAAGCTAACCACTGAGCCACTACAGCTCCCCATCTTATAGTGGAATGCTGGTATACTTTATGATCAAGAAGGATGGGTTGGGGTATGCATGTTCCATCTGAAAAAAGTGATGGAATTTTTGGTTACATAATATTTTAGTCATACAATATGAATCATTTTCTATAGATTTAAGATGTATCAGATCAAGTTAAGAAAAATCATATATTCTGTTTCCTGGGAATGTACTAAAATTCACTGTTATTGTTTGATTTTTTGGTAGTAAGCTTACTTGGTATTTTTTTCTTTTTAACTTGAATACCTAATTTGTTAACATCCTATTCTAAATCTTCATAGTTCTGTCTATTAAGTGACAACTGTTGATACATGTAGGGAAGTTTCTGTTTATATCTTTTGATTTTTGTGATTCTGGAAGTTGCAGTATTTGTTGTTGTATTATTAACCATTTCAGTCATTTAATGAATGCAGAGTATACTGCTCTATAAATGAAATTTATGGGAAAATAATGTAAAAGCATGTTTCACTGCAAATATAAATTGTTTAAAATAATATATCATTTATCATATGACTATTCAATTGTGGTAACTAGTATTCCATCCAATATCTATATATTAAAATATGTCTTTTCATACAGCTGGTGATCATTTAGATACAAGTCCAATTGAACATGATCAAATTATCAATGCAGGTGTTTTTATTAGTAGTAGTATTGCAAGTATAAGTGTTAGTATTAAGATTTCATATACAGGTATGATAAGTGTATCATAATGTTTAAATGATGCTCCTTGTTACAACATAAAATATGTTCATTGAAACAAATGGTTCACTGGTAAATTGGCAGCAAAGGTCTTCACTGAATTATGTTGCATAAACTATTTTACAATAAAACATATATGATGCATCTCAATTATGATGAATGTGAGGAGGAGGATTAGTAATAATGCAATTTAAGTTATCTTCATAACATAAGTTCTAGCAGATGTGTAATTTTTATGTGGTTCATCATCAGTTTGAAACTGGTCTATGATTTCTGGATCTGGACATATCTGGTCCCCTGCTGTTGTGCTGCTATGGTCTTTACAGTTCATTAGGATATCAGTTACACTTGGTTTACATTTAGAACCCCATGGGATAGAATGCCCAGTTTGAAACTGAGAGAATGGTTAATTATCCATAATATAACTCCTGCAGTTATTATTAGGTTTGATATCAAGGTCTTTCTTTAAAAGCTTTTCAACTCAGGTTCTGTTCTACCATACTGATAAATAAAGTCAAATTCAAGGCTTTCAGATTTGTCCAGTTTGTTTCATGTGTTGCGGCAGACAGACTGTATATTGCCACTGTACCATATAAATATCAGTGCTTAGTCTGCTCTCAGTTGCTGTGGTTTGATTAGTTACAAGTGTCATCACAAGTGACTAATTATTGACCAATGTAATGAAACTTGTATAATTAGAAGGCTGGACATAGTACACAATTAATTTTACTATATGTTCTCTACATTTGTTTCTCAGTACTGACCTTTCCACTGTGTGACAATCAATGCAAATCATATGTTAATCTAAAATACCTTCAAAGATGAATTCACGGTGAAGTTCTTGTCAAAGGTTGACCTGCTCTTTTTTTAGATCATTGACTGTCAACATAACAGCATGTAACCAGAACACGTATTTCACTTCCGGATCATCACCAAGGCCTTATTACTCACTGTGCACTGTCGCCAAAATACATACAGACAACAACACCCTGAGCTCATATTATCAAGAATAAACAGTTACCTTTAAATCCCTACCAAAAATGCATAAATAAAACTCTTCTATCACCACCAAAATGAGAGAGGAAAAAATGTTCTAAAAATAGACTAGAACTACATTCGTGGGTACTGAACTGGAAGTATTAATTGTGATGTAATTCCTGACAGGCTCCATGTTTTATGCCAATTTTAGTCAAACTTTTATATTTGCATGCTATACCTATTTCAACTTTATACATGAAGTCTTTTTGAATTTTCTTGCAAGGAAAACATGTGACACCTGTCAGAAAGTATGTAGTGCTGGTGTTCCACAGGGTGCAAGTTCTGGTCCAAGTGCTCTTGAGAAACCAAAACTAAATTTGCTATATCTTCCTTAATTATAGGAATTTTTCAATGCAGTAAAAACCTAATTGTGATACAAGATAAGCCCTGTCTGAAAATATGTTTGAAAGTTACAAATGTTGATGGTAAATTAAATAAACATTTAAATTTTAAAAACTAAATTTTATTGAAAACTTAAATTTTCATACAAGTTTTAAAACACAGTTTGACAAATTTTAGACAGAAAAGTTGACTAATGAATGATATTTAAAACAAATGGTAGTTTGGGTCTGTATAACTGATAACATTTTCCCCAGGGGTAGTGAAGCATCATAGCTCATAGTGATTTTGGCAGCAAACCGCAATATGCCTGTCCAGATGCACATAGGTGTACACACTAAAGAAACACTGACAGGTGCTATGTTCCACATTTATTGTGTCAGGTACTTAGGCAGTTGTTTCCATAACTAATAGCACATTCAGATTTAAAGTTCTAATGGGACCACTACCTTGTTTTATAGCAAAAATGCATTCCATTTCAATGTCGATAACAACAAAAGGTGGCAATGGGATAGGAAAATAGTTTCTAGGGAGGTTCTACCTTACTGAAAAATGGTGCTGATCTCTCTCATGAAAACCTAAGCCATGTCTTTGAGGTGCCATATATCAGTGTGGTGATATGAACTAATCTTGGTCACTTATGGCAGTACACTGCACATGCCCTTATGAAACCATGCTATTACCACCAGACTACTCAGGAGAGCTTCCAAGCTGATCCAACTCTAACACTTTGTTCCAGATACCAGGCTAGACCTGAAAAGATACAATATGTTTCACTTAATTCTAGAAAACAGTAAGATCTATGTAAATGAAATCAAAATGTGTTAGATATGGTGATTTCAAATTAACATTAAGGTTGCAAGCATGGGGGAAAATATTAAACTTGACAGAGTGACACTCAGAAATGTGAAGCAATGGCCATGTATTAAAGTGTTAAATTCATCCTAAAAGTATATGAGGTTTCTAGAAGCACATTTAGCCATTTACAAGTTAAATAACTAATCAGGTAGACTATGTATCATAAAGTTTAAGGCAATGTTGGGGTGGTGAGGTTTGATCATTGGTGTAAACATTATTACATACCAGTATACAGGAAAGTCAAGTGACAATGTACTAAATTAGAATGTGTTACTATAAGCATTCTTATTCATGAGGGAAATAACAATTTTGGATATTGCAAGTGAATACAGCCAAATGTGGTCATACAAATCAACTATAAGCACCAATAAATCCTATATCATCAGCTAAATGTGAAATTCTCATCCCCAAAACTTGTAAACAAGGATGGAAATTTGCATATGTGGGACATATACAATGTACTTGTTAAGATCAAATGTGCAAACATAATTCAAATGATCTATTTGAACATTTATATGGTATTTTGAAGAGTGTTGGTTACCAATTATTAAGCTCATTGATTGAGTGGAATCAGATATCAGCTGATGTTTCAATACCGCACTCTGTCAAAGTACTAAATTGAAATATGTTACCATACATAGGCATATTCATAATGAAAATAACATTTTGGGATATTTTCAGTGCACATAGCCATAAATGTGCTTTACAGGTTCACTATAGGTACAATGTCAGCCTATATGATGTACTGAATGTGAACTTTTGATCCCAAACATTCTAAAATGGATGGATATTTGTACATGTGGGATATGTAACCATGTACAAAGTTAAATTCAAATAATTTGTTTGAATGCTTCTTATGTAATCTTTAGAGTGTCAGTTAACAATAGTATTAGTAATTAATAATGCATAAAGCAAGATGGATCATTAGAATTCCCATAACATCATATAGGCCACAATGCCGCACTACACCAATAATATCTTAACCTAACTGAACAATGAAATGGAATGCATTTTGTATTCAACTTATATCATTTTGCTTTTTTCTTACATCCAAGGGTAAATATACCTGGGAGAAGCATATTTTATCCCTTTGACCTGTATTTCATTCTCAGACAGCTTAAAATGATTTAGTACAGAACTTGAGTAGGTTCTAGTATAAAGTTTTCATCGCTGTCCTCTCACTAAATACCTTATAACTATGTTTATAAAGAATTACTGAAGGCTATACAAGCAGATGTTTGTTACTCAGGAAGTGACCCCATCGTAAACACATAAATTAACTGATTGGACCCCTAATAAATAGTATGAATGGCCAATACAAATTATAATTTTGTCTTCATGTATTTTTAATGAAGGTCTCATTTTGACTACAAAGATATTTTCTCTGACAAAATGTGACAAAAATCCAACATTGGAGCTTTTATATGGTGTAGGAATACATACATGCTGATAACATTTAATATGATTCCCAAAAATATTATATATGTGCATTTTAGGGGTTTTTTAATTATTTTTTTTAATTTTTTTAAAATTTTATTAAAATTTTTAAAATAAAAATTAATTTTTTACTTTTAATTTCATTTTTATATTTTAAAAGTCAATATACATGACATATTAAAATTTCATGTGTCTATCATTAATAATAAAGATTTCATACCAATTTAAACTTTGCTCCAATACTGCCCTGACAGGACATAGTACACAATTAATTTTACTATATGTTCTCTACATTTGTTTCTCAGTACTGACCTTTCCACTGTGTGACAATCAATGCAAATCATATGTTAATCTAAAATACCTTCAAAGATGACTTCACGGTGAAGTTCTTGTCAAAGGTTGACCTGCTCTTTTTTTAGATCATTGACTGTCAACATAACAGCATGTAACCAGAACACGTATTTCACTTCCGGATCATCACCAAGGCCTTATTACTCACTGTGCACTGTCGCCAAAATACATACAGACAACAACACCCTGAGCTCATATTATCAAGAATAAACAGTTACCTTTAAATCCCTACCAAAAATGCATAAATAAAACTCTTCTATCATCACCAAAATGAGAGAGGAAAAAATGTTCTAAAAATAAACTAGAACTACATTCGTGGGTACTGAACTGGAAGTATTAATTGTGATGTAATTCCTGGCTGTATTTAAAAACTCTAAAGATCTTAAATGTGTGCTAGAGGGTAGGGTTAGCAGTTATACTCCCAATTATGTTTGTGATGAGCAAAAGCAGCTGCACAAATTTGAGCTTTTAGTTTGGTTCTGGTAGGGTCAAAGGATGCAGGTACATTTTACATTCATTTTTTACTAGAAATAGCTATTTTCAATATTTTTCTGTGACAAGGCAACTAAAAGAATCAGTATGTGCCTTATGCATGAATAAAGTTCACTAGTACTATAACAAATTAGCATACTTTTCATCACCCCTCTACCATCAAGATTTTTTTATATTTACCTCTGTAGCAGACACAAATAAAAGTCGGCAGCTCATTTGCAGACTAAGTTACGCATATGATCTCCAATGCTCATCTAACTGTGACAGGCAGTCACCAACAAGCCAACCTATTTCCATGCCTAACTCAAAGTAAATCTGAACCACATTATAGATTTAGCTTATGTGTAAATTTATAAATGCTAGGCTTGTGATAATTAGGTTCATGCCTTCTACCTTAAAAATTAGAGGGATGTCAAAATACGAAACTATCCAGTGAGACCTATGATGTTAATTTTAATCCCTATGGGATTTGTGACATAAAAAACCCAAATGCTTTATGTATTAAAAGGTAACTAATGGGGGCAGGATCTGCAGTGAATCAATGGTTAGTATGCTAGACTCCTGATAAAAATGTTTGTGTTAAAATCCTGTTATCAAGTCAACCAGGTTACCTACTGCAATGTACCCTTGCCTTACTCCAATTCCCTCTGTACTCAGTAAACAACTAGTGTTGCTGTACATAACAAAACCAGTCCATATTGATTTTACATATTTTACTAAATCCTGACAAAAATAATTCTCTAAATAAAGAATGATTAATATGTGATGGTCTCGCATGTAATCAAACTCTTCCAAGCTTTTAATGATATGAACCGATTTATCAATGTTTATCAAATTTGCATGAAAAACTATTTCTTATTTGTCATCAAATATGTTCAATGTTTTGATCATATAAGCATTTCTGCTACATTAGATCAAAATAATCTTTTTGTCAGAAATAGAGTCCTTATAGTATTTGCAAGGTCAACCAATCAGATGCAGAATTTGAGTTTAATATGAATGAATATATTTTTTACAAAATTGCTCTTTTGCTATATCTTGATGAGATAAATCTATTCACCAAGTCTGATAAAATTAATGAGAAATAGTTTTAAGAGCAGTAGCAAGAATGGCTAGTGAGATGTAGAACCACCACATTATATGCATAGATTTTGCTTATAGCCTCAGACATACAAGCAAATAATTAAACAAGTCAGATCTAAATTGGATCATAAACACTTTTGTGCAAATCATAAGAAACTCTGCCAATCAGATGCAAGGTCACTTCACTACCATACCTTTATCACACTCATAATAAGCATCATTGTGAAACTTGACTCTATAAGCCCAATGGCCAAGCATGATCAAACTTGAATCAGCAGTAGTGGTTATAACCTCATGTATCTGTATGCATCTTCACTTCTTCAATCTAGATCTCATTTATATAAGCATGTATTCTAAGTTTAGTAAAAACTGCACTACATGTATAAATATTGCATGCGGTGGTAACATACTCAGATGAAAGATCACCTTATTATTATTAATGGTTAACACTCATTAAACTTCAAGGACAACTTAATGATTTTAGCCTATATTGTGGAAGTATGGCTTTTAGGCTGGTTAAAAAACTCAACTAATCTTATACATGATCACATGTATATACTTGGATTTTGCTCATTATTAGATTTATCCAAGATGTTGATTTAAGCCCAAAACCAAGTTTTATATAAACAAATTGATCAGAACTATGGACTCCAAAGTAGCTAATTTCTTACTGTTGAAAGACAGAAGGGGATGTGAAATAAATAACACACTCTGGACCATTACATAAACCCACTTAGCCTTTTGACCAGTTGAGATAAAATATCAACAATATGTTAAATAAGATTGATAAATTATGTTTTCTCACATTACCTCTAGCCCTTTTCAACATGGATGGTATTTTTCTTCCACATATGTCAGCTCTTAATTAGTGGCCCTTTCCCATCATGAATGTTGTAGGTGAAACTCTCAGAATTAGGCTTTTTAATTTATATCTGTAGAAGAAAAAAAACTATTGGTCTGCATATATCAATGTCACCATTTCTGTATTAGATTAAAATACCATATGTGTGTGTGTGTGTGTGTTAATTTTAGAATTTAAGCAAACTTGTCTCCATGTATTTATTTTAAAACTGATGATGATAACACATAACAGGTTCAATGGATAAAATGTTATTTCTTACTTCTTACAACTGCTCATTATATCTGAATTTACATTCAATGTTTGTTTTAATTAACATATTTGGGATAATGGGCAAATTATTTATTTTGTAGTTTATCATTATATCATTTACCAGTCTTTTATCATTCAAATATGTAAAATATAGTACCATTATACTGACTTCATATTCTATATGATATCCCAGCAATACATATTAAGCAGATAAGTGCAAATAAAAATGTTCAGAATGTAAAATTTACTCCAAGCTCAAAGAAGATCAGCAAAAGATAATATCCAACAAATTACCAAACAAAAAGCGAAGTTAACGCAGTTACCTTTATTATGATGTCTCCAACACCAACGGTACTGTACAGCTACGTCTTCTGAGTTTTACCGTCATCTTGTCTTTCAAACCAGAATTAATTTCTTGAGCTCTTACAAAATGAAGAAACTTTTAAATACTATAATTTAAGCAGCTTCTTTACATGCCATCAGATAAATTATGGCACAGTGTTATGTCTGTCAACAAAACGCAACTTCACATTTGGACGGCGCGCTGTGTGGGCATCGCCGACACAGCAACTGACATGAATTCTCTATTAGCAGACAATGATTCGGAATAAATCCTTCGCAAATCTAACATTCTCGATTTTTCATAGTTCCACTTTTCATTGTTGCATCTGTTTGATTGTACAATTGCTAATGATGTTCAATGAATCAACTTCAATTCATCTGCTGTCTGAAATCCCGGTTCAGTTGGTATTTTCTTCCGCGCATGATGCCGTGTAAATAAAAGATACGGTCGACATTCAAAGTGGTTTAGGTTAATTTATTATTTTTCTTTATTAAGGTCATTTGCAGAAAGTGTTTCGCTAGGGTGAGAAAAAAAAATATAACAAAAAGAAAACTTTCTTTTCCAACGCTAATACTGTATATATTTCAATTTGTGATTGATGCTATAAATAAAAAAAGAATGATAATAAAGCATGTTAGCCCGTGGCTTCGGCACGGCACTCGTTTTTGTGGGTTTTTTAAAATGTTGTTAGTGTTGTTTTGGGGTTGTTTTTTGTGTGTGTACCACACTAAAAAACATACCAGGTATTAGGCCTAACGTAGGAAAAGAAATTATCCTCTATTTATTACTATTCTTACTGTCAAATGACGCAAAAGTGATCAAATTGCTATTAAGATTTTGTTTTGTATAACTTACCGCTCGTTTTCCTCGAGATAAAGCAGCCACTTCAAAATGATTATAAAATCTGAGACAGATGAAAAACGTGGTTTAAATAATTCGTAATCGCCTGCCTTAAAATACTGTAGGAATTTGCTAATGTATTTCATGGCCCTCGTTTGAATAGATATCAACGATCACGTATATCGACCAAAATTTGTATATTCCTGCCCACAATCATGTATTTTGTATTAAACCGTACATTACACGAGCGCTCTGTGGCAAACTCGGGGAGGGGGGGGGGTCTCTATTATACCCAGAGGCGTAGCTATGATATTTTGCGCCCGGGGACGAACTATAAAATTGGCGCCCCAGCCCCCTCCCCGTTTAATCACATTTTTGAATATTACCCTTGTTTACTTATTATAATGTAACGTTGTAAGCCTCATTTTGGCGCCCCTGTACCTTGGCGCCCGGGGACATATGTACTCCCCTTCCCCCCCCAACCCCCCCACCCCCAGCTACGCCTCTGATTATACCTGCTGTATCAGTTGAGAAATATATTGAACAGATCAGGCCCCAATACTCTCGCTCTGAAAAACATTAAAATAATTATATGCAGAATATCGGTAGGTCTCCCTCTTGCCGAAAATGTCAGCACCGTATATATTTTGCAAGTAATGTAATGGGTATAATAACACACACACACACACACACACACACACACACACATCTTTTTGGGAGTGGGGTGGGGGCAACGGACAGATGCCCCCATTTCCAAAAAAAAATAAAAAGTATTTTATATTTGTGTATTTCCCCCTCAGATGTGTTCTACGTTTTATTAAAACAAAATTTTATGTAAAAAATTTAGTTTTTAGAATTTTTGATGGGGTATTTATGTTTCCATAGTGTTATCTAAAGGGTTGTTCGTCCGAGTCTGGTTTCCCTCACCTTGCTCGAAGTTCCTTCCCTTGAAATGTTTTGTAACCTTTGCTATATGTCGCCTAGGTCTCAGTGTTTGCTATATGTAATGGTGTTATATTGTGTGTATGCTATATTTTCTTTATGTTTGAGACAGCAAGTATAGATCAAATATCTTTCCCAGTTGTATTTCTTCCTTTATGATGTTATATTGTATCTTTTAATTTGTTTTATGGTTTTCTAATTTTGACGATGGAATGGTGTACTATTTAGATTTTGTTTAAAAAAAATAATTTCCTATTTTATTATTCGAGTGATAATATGTGTCGTTCCTCATAATAGTCTTTAAAGATGTTGATAGGTAGGTTACGCTCGATCCAAGGTTCACGCTTCTTTATTCTCTATGTGTTTTTCCTGGGTCGCGTTAGGCCTCCTTTATTTAGTTTATCTGATTATGCTTTATTGAAAGATCCAAACGTATTTATGAGACCACATTATTCTATAGTGGTCAACCATGCAGTGCGGGAGAAGTTAGTAGGGTTTTAAACTAAGTGTTATACAGTATGTATTTGTGTCTTTATTTTGTCTGTTTATGTTCTACATTGGGTGTTTTCAAAGACTCATGATGGGCCTGTGCACTTCACTGATCCCTGTGACTTAGCCCCATGATGTCATCGCCATTTACTTCCCCCTTATATTTTCCCTGTATCCCTTCCTATATATGTCTTTAGAATTTTCTTTCAGAGAAAGAAGAAAAAAAATTAAATTACAAAATTCTTTTATTTTTTTTATTTTTTCCTTTCTTCCCTTTTCTCTTTTAAAAAAAAAAGTTATGTGGGTTTCTTTGAAATATTTGAAATAGAATTTGAAATTTTCTTTGAAATATGGCTGTTGTGGGGTGCGAGGAGGGGGTATGGGTATGGCATCAGCTCGCAATTGCGCTACGCGACCCTTCGGTCTGTAATACCTATTCCTCCCTCCCCCTCTCTCCCCCAATTCCAACATCAATTGCGTTATATCAACCTGACGGTAAGTATCTATTCGTCGTAAGACGTATTGAGTTCTTGTTGTGGTTAATATTCTTATTTTTACCACGTATCTTATTTAAAAATCTTTATCACCTGTCCACAGGATATCATCGTAGTTACTATATAGTCTATACATTTTAGAACGATTTTGTTTTCGTAGTCTAAATCTATGAATAAAATGTTATTTTTGTTATACTTATATTTTTTGCAAATTTTCATTATTAACTTTATCCTATTATGTTTAGTTTTATCACATTGGACAATCGTATGTAGTTTGGTGAAGTTCGCTGTTTTACATAAAGGGCATTTCGGCATTATCCTCAGCATACGATGTTTGATTGTTTCTTCGCCTGTTAGCCAGGTGTTGTGCAGGTATTTAAAAATTATACTTTGTGTTTTGACAGATCTTATTTTCCCCAATTTTTCCAATTTTTTGTCCAATTTACCCTCTCAGTTGTCCTGCTCTACTCTACATTTTATATTTTTGGTTATCTCCTCCCTAATCCAAGCGTGACTTTTACTTATTAAATTTTGCATAAATGTTTTGTGTCTATATATTTTAAAATTAGTTCTCATATGTTTGCGTGGCACTTCGATTTTTTTATATTAATTTGTTATTTTTGTATATCTCTGGTCGGTTTCTCAAGGTGAAGCCGAACCAGTAGATGTACGGTGCTTCTCACGCTGTAGCCGGGTCTGAGTGCATTTTTTTTTTTAATCTATTGATTATGTTAGTTAATTATAGTAGTAGAGGGCTCGGCAACCCCAAGCCCCCTCTACTTTTGGCCCTATATAATGTCTCTTTTTTTACATGATGCATTTTATGATTCCATATATAATCTATTATTTCGTTGTCTGTTTTGTTTAAAATTGTATTATCCATATCTATGGATTTAATTATGTAGTTAATATTTGAGTATAAATAAGTCTTGGCCACTTGGGCCCGCTCCATGATAGGTAATGGCGCCATGGCCAGATTTTCACATTTTCTCTTATTTTATTGATAATATGTTCATAATTTTCTACAGCTTCTTTTTTTATTACCAAAGTAAACCCCTAGAGCCTTTACAGTGTCTCTCAGTAAGTGTGTGTGTGTGTGGGGGGGGGGGGGGGCGATAATCCAGGGTGGTTGCCCCTCCAGTTAACTATTTTTAAGATTTCGTGCTTGTTGTGGTTTATTTTGGAACCCGACGCTTATAGCATTTCCCCTCTCTTATAAAGATGTTGCAATCATATGCATGTTAGAGCATTTTTTAATTCTTTTTTAGGTTTGGTATTTGTATGCCTTGTATAATCAGGGGCGGATTAAGGCTCACTGGTGCCCTAAGCACTGACAAATCTTGGTGCCCCCCTCTTTTCCACGTACACCTGAGAAGATAACCCTAGGGTGTACCATGATCAAGAAACAGAACATCATGATCAATTTGCACTAGTTGTATCAGTTTTTTTTACAAATCTTCATTCTTTTTTCTTTCTTTCTTTTCACCCTTTTCTCAACTTTGTGGTGCCCCCTTTGGCCCTGGTGTCCTATGCACGTGCTTAGTCTGCTTAATGGTTAATACGCCCCTGCTTGTATATTTGGGTTGTTTCTTATCGTGTGACGTAGGATTTATATTGCCATTACGTATTCTAGCATTGATAGTGGACATCCTTGTATCACTGATCGTTGTATTTCAAATTCTTTCGTGCATTTCCCGTTTAATTATCCCAGTGTGTAGGATTTTGGTCCATTTTGGAAATTAGGTCTGAAACCAAATTTTTTAAAAACATTCTTTATACAGTTTTGTTCAAATCAGTCGAAAGCTTTCTCCTGGTCGAAGAGTACCATAGCACTCATCATACCAGTTTCATTTATGTAGTTAATTGTAGTTTTAATGTTTAAAATATTGTTTTGTATATCCCTCCCCCACAAGTTTGATTTACATTAATTATCTTGTTTATCCTACCCTTTACTGTATTTGTTAAAATCCTACTTAAAATCTTATAGTCCGTGTTTAAAAGTGATATAGGCCTCCAGTTTTTAATCTCGTCTCTATTCCCTTTCCCTTTCTATATAATTGTGATAACTCCCTCCCTCATAGATTTAGTCATTTTATTTTTACTTAAAACTATATTATTATACAAAGCGTTTAAGATCGGCGTCAGTTCACCGTGGAACTTTTGGTAGAATTCCACGATGAGTCCATCTTTCCCTGGTGACTTTTGTGAGTGTTGATATACTTTTTGTGATTTCTTCATCTGAGATGACATCATCACATTGGTCTCTATGTACTGCTGATGTCATCTCACAGTCAACATTTTTTAAGTAGCCGTCGATTGTGCTGAAGTATATGTTCTGTGTGGTGTGTGGTGTATAGTTCTTTATAATATTTGGAAATATTATTTAGGATATCTTCTTTTACAGTATGGGTTACATTGTTTATTTTGATATTGTTTAAAATTGTATCACCCCCTTTTCTAAATTCTTCTCGCTTATATACGTTTTTTGCCTCGTTGTAGATCTCTGTAAATTTTCCCGCCCTTATTATTCTCCCCTGATTTTCGCCTTCTTCAACGATTTTAATTTTGTCTGTCAATCGTTTTTTTTTTTCTTTCTCCATCGTCGTTTGTTGTTTTGCTTAGTTCTAATTTGAGTTCGTTTTTGTCTTTTTTTTCTGGGGTTTTTCCGCCCTCTATTTGAGTACTGAATATTTATTCCTTTTATTTTGTTTTTTAAAACATCCCAATCAATTATTATATTAATATTTTCTTCATTTTTGCCGGTTTCAATTTCTTTTTTTAATTATTATTTCGACATATTCTTTGTCATTTAAAATCTTATTATTTAGTTTCCATAGTCCTGGCCCACATTTTTCTATTTTTTTCATTTTTAGGTCAATAGTGAGCATGAAATGGTCTGATAGCTTTTGGTTGGTTATTGCAGTATTAATATATATTAATGGATCATAAAAATTTCCGTAAAATTTATCAATCCTGCTAGACTGGTTTAATTTATAGTTACCCAGTTGAAATCTCCCCCTATGATTAGATTTTCCATCGAATATTGTTGTAGGTAGGTATATAAGTTTTCTTTAAAATTAGTTTCTTATTTCTATTAGCTGGCATGTACACATTTATAATATGCCAATTAAACATTTTAACACGTAGCAACCGTCCCTTAAAAAATTCCCCCCTCCTCAAACCTTTCCCAGCTTTTTAAAAATATTATTGTTGCAACCAACTCTAATATCATTATTTGCAAAATTGTTGCATATCTTTATTGCGTTAAGTTTGTCTTCTACTAAAATTTTGAACTCTGGCTTAATTCTATAGTGTGTTTCTTGTATCATTATTACATCAAAGTTTGTTTCTTTGGCTACTTTGTCTGCTTTCGCTTTGTCTATCCCATTGCTGTTGATAGTAGCGATCCGGAAATTTGTTTCTTCCATTTTTGCTTTACTCCCAGGTGCCGCTTCACTTTTATATTGAATTTAATTGTATATATTTCAGTTAAAGTTATTATATTCCTTTTTTTTTTGTACACACACACCAGCACGCTCGACAAAGAGCGCTTGAGTAATATACAGTTTGATACATCCTACATGGTAGTGGGCAGGAATACATATATAGGTCGTTATCCTTCTCGACCGAAGTAGTAACATTGTTCCAATGCTAACACTCGACGTCCTCGATTTGTGCTTCATCGTATTTGCAGTCTATACACTTAAAGTTACAATGGAAAAGTGTACATGAACATATTTATACCATAGACAGAGCCTTGAAGTACTACTTTTTTCGGTCTAAAACTGTCAAAAAAAAAAAAACGAAAAAAAACCAGCATGTAATAGTTCATTTCGATACAGTTGCACAGAGCATTTGACGTTCATTTTGATGTCAATATATATTGATATCGATTAAGTGCGATTTGTTTTCAAAGCTGCTTTATTGCTGGTAGTGCTTCTGCTTTCAAGTTCGATATATAATATACCCATGGAGCAGTAGTAATACAGAAATCAGAACAACAACCATAATCATCATCATCGGGAGTATTATTATCGTATATGTTGGTCACATCGATGATCATTAATAAAAAGCGGTTGAAATATGAACAATATTCCATCTCTTCAAATAGCAAATAACCAAGCAAAGTGTGTGTGTGTATGTGTGTGTGTGTGTGTGTAATTTTTAACGTAGCTTTAAAAAAAAATGCAATCATATCGCTACCATGTCTGCATTGTGACAGTTTATAATGATGTCTAGCAATGTGGCATCATGCCACAAACATACAGCATTTTGTCCCACCCAATCACATTATCCTCACACCAGTATCTTAATGATGGGCGCCAAAAGAGGCAGCTGCTAGTACCATTTTTATGTCTTTAGTATGATTCGGCAGGGGTTTGAATCCGCGACCTCTCGCATCCAAGGCGGACGCTCTGTACAGACACTGCACCACCTGAGCGATCGCTTAGCAAAGAATGTACGATGCTGTTTCCTGTTGTTCATAAAAACTCGACCTGGAGACCTACCTGACGGAAAATGAAAGCGCATTATAACGTTATAATATACGAATCCGGAATTTTTTTGATTATTATAATTTTCAAGAAAGTTAGTGCCTTTTAGCATTTGACAAAGTGTGCTTGCAGTTGCATACTAAGGGGAGAGGGAGTTTACAACATACTTCGATGCTGACTACTGATTTGAAGCATAAAATTAAAACTAAACAACAGCATAACATGTTTATATATCTTATTAAATACGTCTTCATTTGTCTTTCCGTGCGCCAAAATGCCTTCCTACACGAACATGTTCCATATAGGTAAATAAGTTGTACCAATCGTAAACAACCACCGATTTCGACATATATGATATCAATTTATAGGTTTCTCATCAGTTTAAATCGATCTGTGCAACAAAAAAAAAAAAAAAAAATAATTAAAAAAATGTGTGAAAATGAATAATAAAAAAGTTGCTATTTGTGACTCATTGTCGCTTGCGACTTTACCGATCTTCGTATCCTTGATGCTTCCATCCTTCCCGTTTAGGGATGGTAGCACCTACTTGGATGCTAATACTATAGATTTGAAGCATATAATTAAAGCTGTACAACAGTAAATAATATGTTTATGTATCTTCTTATTAAGTACGTCTTCATAATGTATGTTCGTGCGCCCAATGCCTTCCTCTACGAACGGTTTCGATATACACGAATAAGTCATACCAATAGTAAATAAACACCGATTTTGACAAATTTCATATTAATATATAGGTTTCTCATCTGTCTAACTCGATCTGTGCCAACAGACATGTGTGAACATGCAGAATACAAAAAAGTGTACTTTTTACTGAATATTGGGTTCGACTTTACTGATCTTCATATCCTTGCTACGTTCATATACCGTTCCCGTTCTGCGATGGTAGCACATACTTCCATGCTAATACTATAGATCTGAAGCATAGAATTAAAGCTGTACATAATTATAAAATATGTGTATGTATCTTATTAAGCACGTCTTTATCTGTCTTTCCGTGTGCCTACATCTGACCTATACGAAAGTTTTCCATATGGGCGAATAAGTCATACCAATCGCAAAGAACGATTTTGACACGTTTGATATCAGTTGATAAATTTTTATCAGTCTAAATAGATCTGTGCCAATATAAATGGGTGAAAATGCAAAATAGAAAAGTTGGTATTTTTCACTCAGTATCGCTTGCAACGTTACCGATCATCGTATCCTTGCTACGTCCATCTGCCATTCCCGTTTTGCGATCGTATCACATTTTTTCGATGCTAATTCTATAAACCTGACACATATAATAAAAGCTGTTCAACGGTAAATAATGTGTATGCGTCTTATGAAGTACGTCTTCATTTGTACGTCCTTGCGTTTAGTGCCTTCCTAACCGAATATTTTCCATATAGGCGAATAAGTCATACCAATCGCAAACAACCAACGATGTTGACAAGTTTGATATCAATTGATACGTTTCTCATGATTCTAAGTCGATCTCTGCCAATAGACATGTGTGAAAATGCAAAATAAAAAAGATTGTTCTTTTTACTGAATATCGGGTGCGACATTACCGATCTTCATATCCTTGGTACGTGAAACTACCATTGCCGTTTTGCGATTGTACCACATATTTCGATGCTAATACTATAAATTTGAAGAATATAATTAAAGCTGTACAACAGTAAATAATATGTGTGTGTATCTTATTAAGTACGTCTTCATTTGTCTGTCTTTTCTCCTAATATCTTCTATACGATCGTTTAACAAACAGGTGAATAAGTCATTACAATAGTAATAAACACCGATTTAGCAAAATTTGATATCAATTGTTAGGTTTCTCGTCAGTCTAAATCGATCTGTGCCAACAGAAATGTGTGAAAATGAAAATAAAATAGTTTGTATTTTTGACTCGATATCGGTTGCGACTTTAACAATCTTCATATCCTTGATACGTGCCTCTACCATTGCAGTTTGCCACGGTACCATATATTTCAATTTTAATATTATAGATCTCAAACATATAAGGAAAGCTATACAACAATATATAATATGTGTATGCATCTTATAAAGTACATCTTTGTGTGTCTGTATGTCCGCTCAATGTCTTCCTCAATGAGCGTTTTCCATATAGGCAAATAAGTTATAACATTAGTAATTTTTTAAAAACGCGATTTAGACGAATTTGATATCAATTGATAGGTTTCTCATCAGTCTAAATTGATCTGTGAAATATATAAATGTGTGAAAATGCAAGTAAAAAAGTTGATATTTTTTACTTGGTGTCGCTTGCGATATTACGGATCATCAACGGATCATCATATTCTATATTCTACCTATGTGCCTCTACACTTGCCGCTTTGAGATGGTACCATATAATTCGATGATAATCATTTGAATGTTAGTGCTCCTAGATCTTTACAACACGAACGTTTATCTTAGAGTCGAATAAGTCATACCAATCGTAAGCACACACAGATTTTGACAAATCTGGTATTATTTGGTAGGTTTCTCATCAGTCTAAATTGATCTATGCCTACAGAAATGTGTGAAAATGCAACCTAGAAAAGTTTATATATTTTACCCAGTATCCTTTGCGACTTTACCATTACCAATCTTCATATCCTTGTTACGTGCTTCTAGTATTGCTGTTTTGCGATGGTATCACATACCTCGATGCTGATACTAGTGATATGAAGCATATACTTAAGCAATAAAACAGTAAAAATTATGTGTATGTATCTTATTAAGTACATCTTCATTTCTCTGTCCGTGCGCCTACATCCTTGCAACATGATCGTTTTCTATAAGGCTAAATATGTCATGTTAATCGTAAAAAAAGCTACAAAGATTTGGACCTATTTGATATCCAGTTATTGGTTTCTCATTAGTCTAAAACGACCCGTGTCAATATAAATGTGTGAAAATGCTACCTTGAAAGTTGCCTTTTTTGTCTCGGTATTGCTTGCGACTTACCGATCTTCATATCTTTGCTACCCGCTTCTACCCTTGCCGTTTTTTGATGGTTTGTATATAACCAAATAAGTCATGCCAATTGTAAAGAACCACCGATGTTAACACATTTGATATCAGTTTATAGGTTTCTCATCCTCCAAATCTTTCTGTTTTTAAGAAACGTTTTTCTAATTCAACTAACGGGTCATCACGCTAAAATTACGCTACTGACAAATGTCACCTTAATATCCTACATACTAAACTTAGACAAGCAGGTAGTCTCCTGAAATCCGACCTTTACATGGTGAATTTAGTTAACTCTTTCACGTGTGCATGTGCTTATGATAATGAAGAAGTTGAACACTTTGTCTATTGCCCCTTACCTAATGCCAAAGATCTCAGCTCTTTCGCTCTACCTTTCAATACACTTCAGGGTTAAGTCTAGATTTATCATTGAAAAGTGACGTGACTACTCACCTACAATAAGATGTCTTTCTGCTTGTGTGATGACACGTTAGTTAAATTAGAGAAACGTTTCTTAAAAATAGAAAGATTTGGAGGATTTCGGATATCATCAGGCAGAGAGTTCTAAAGACGAATCGTATATGGTAAAAGGTCGTGTGAAAATATAAAGTTTGGTTGAGATTGGTGTGATACTTTGAGAGTAACGTAGACGATAATTAGATGCCTCATATCTCCTTTGTGGAAGAAGTTCTTTTAAATAGTTAGGTACTTGAGTATTTATAATCGAATACATAATGCATAATCTCTTCCTTTTCCTTCGTTGTGCAAACCAAGCAGTTTCCGCATAAAGAGACTATCTAGAAGAATTAATGGGTATAGATCTGGAACGATCCGTGCATCTTCCATCTGATTTTCCCCCCTTTATTCTGATCTTTCCGAATCTTCAATAGAACAATTATCCCAGACTCCAGAAGTATATTCTAAGGTTGGACTTATGAATAGTGTATATAATTTAGCTGAAGTCAACAATTAGTCTGCATTTAGACGGTAGTGTTTTATCTCCTTTCTTATACATCGGTATGTCATACGCTAGCTTGCACTGTGTTAGGAACACGCTGGCTGGGAGTGATTTATTTAAATGTATTTGCAATGGAACATACATTTCTTCAACTATACTTGTACAAGTTTATTACTTATTGGATTGGTTCCAGCGGTTTTGTTTAGGTCAAGACTAGTTACTACATCTATAATTTCTTGTTTATATATAATGATGGCAGAAATAAAAGTTTCATTTCTAACTTCAAAATGCGGTAACTGTTTATCATAATTTTTTAAACGTGTAACATATCAAACTTCCGAGTTCAACAGGTCGCACTTCTCCTGATCACTTGTTGCAAATTTAGATGATCATTTCGTACGTTTCAGTGGAGGTAATAGGTTCCATGTCTTTGTAGAATGTACTTGTTATCTCATTATTTTCCAATAAGGTCGAGGATTTGATCCGATGGCATGGGTTGAACCTGCATCCTTTCGGTCGCAGGTCTGAGACGCTAACCACTGAGCCAATGTTGCTCCTCTTAAGATTAATATACCCATATGATATTTTCCAGTATCATACGTAACTATATGGTACGTTTAATAACACCCAATAACTCAGCAAATGCCGGCATGACGACATATGAATTGAAGGTGTAATGACGAATGTAATTTAAAGTCAATTATGTAACCTATTTTTATGCTTTTTATTGAATATCATTTCTGTCATGTGATACACATAACATAATCTTACATTTAAGATTATTTAAAATGAAATTTATGAAATTCGTTAAATAGTTTCAATCTTTTGCGACTCTCGTGAAAAGATCCTTCATTGCTGTTCATGTAATTTTACATGTCATTATATTTCTTTATTGATTTGCACTTTGGTTACAAAAGAGACAACTTTTGCAATTTAAAACTTATTTCATCTATACTACACTAGTATAGCTCATGAAATGAAGGCAGTTTACTTGGCCTCTAATTCATCTATAGGGAATGATACCTGCGGGAGACTGCTCTATCTGACCAGTGTGTAACTATGGAAACGGTAATTTAGTGACCTCTTCTCCAGCCTCGAGCTTTAGGTTAAGACTGAAATTCGCTGTCTTATGTAATGTTCTGTATCTGTAGTTTAAAGCTGGGAGAATTATACAAAGAGAATAGCAAGTAAACCCTTCTGTAAATGGAGCAAACTCGCACTTTTACATTGTAAAACTAATTTATCTTACAATCATTTATGAATAATTAAAAATTACTGAGTAGTAACTAAGAATATATAAATTCTTTAGATGGAGACCCAAATTTCATTTTTTAAATTATCGTATTTTTTATGTTTACTTTCCAGATACATTTTTAAAAAAATTCTCAAGAAAATATGAAATCTAACAAAAGATGAACGAAAGTCTTATTATTTTGATTTTTTGTAAAGAGCAAAGAAAGAAAACTATTAATGACATAAGCTTTCATCATGACATATACACACTAGCCTCCACAGAAGTACTTTTATGACAGTACGGTTAAAATAGAAATAAATATGCATATACAGTTGTAAACTTTCCCGATTTATGACTAAACATTTATACTGTGATAGGGTATTCTTAGTAAGTAAAATGTGTATTATACAATGAATGAATAGGAGGTATTCGATGAATGGACTGCACGCATTTCAGGTGCAGTGGCTACTCAAGATTATTTACTGATGCACAAACTAGTCATAGTTGTCATACTGGTTGTCATTCCAGGGATACTGACAGTCAGTGATTTCCACCTTGTAAAATCTTTCCTCTAGGGCGGACAATAATAATAGTTTCTGAAGCTGATTTTATTAGCAATGGTTTGCAAAATAACAACAAATATCCTTGTGTTTTATCAACTCATTATGGTTCCGCTGCTTTGGTAGAACAAAAAGGAATGTTCTTTATTGTTTTATGAATTTTATGCCCTGTGACAATGGCCAACATTTTGTAGGTCACGATCACTTTGGCATAAACTTATTTTATGCATGGCAGTTGGAAACTACGAAAATCTTCTTAGAGGCGAGCTGTATAATCGGCAGTTACATTGTTATTCTGAAAGAGTTCTGATAACTAAATAAATAAGTAAATAAATAAAAACACCATCTTTTATCATTAAAAGTTGCCAAGTGTTGTTTATACATTGTACGTGGCGTAATTCGTAAGTTTACTCGGCATATTTTCAACTCGGTAACGCCTGGTAACGGTCATACTTTTACCTAAATATGTGGGTCCTTTGAGAGCATCGTAAATGTATGGAGGAAAAGAAATAATTGTATTTTATGCTCATCTCAAAAGATTTGTTTGTATTTCTGCGAAATAGTCATGCCTAACCAGATAATAGCACAGACCCCCCCCCCATTGTAACTACAAAGCCTTGAGCAAGTGCGAAGTTACCAGTTAATTTTATTGTTTGTTTCTATTTTTCAAGTTGTCTTCGTGTGTGCGCGCGTAAATTGAAAGCTTGTTATTACTAATCAATATCGTCAATCATATTTGCTCCATTATTCCATGCAGATAAGAAAGGAACTAATTTTGTGTTGAATTTGTGCCCCCCCCCCCCCCACACACACACACATCCCACCCCGCCCCGGCACGGTACAATAAACAAACACTTGATTGAAAATAAAATAAAAGAAACTAACCTTGCATTGTTATAATGTATTCCTTCTTTTTTCATCATGCGAAATTTACAGAACAAAATATATCAACGAACTCCGTAAATGTAGCGGATGCCGGCATGCGTATGCATCCTTACTGTGTGTGTATCGCTAATGTCAGATAAAAAAATATCGCAAAAGAGACGAAAATATCACCAGATTGCTTGAAGGCGCCTGCCATTCACGCATGATAAGTTTCAAGGTGCAAACGGACCAAGATTATATTGTATCCAGGTTAACTATACGACGATATCTCGCAAATAAAAAAAGAAATCATTATTTTAAAGAACATACAATGTGAGTGCAAATGATAATCTTTCGCTAGTATGAGTTACGAAAGTATCGGGGGGGCACCAGACAGATGACCCCCCCCCCACAAAAAATAAAGTGTTTTCATGTACTCTTGTATACCCCAAGATGTGTGTGCTTGTTTAAAGTTTAAAAAAGGAATTTTGATCAAACTTTTAGTTTATAATTAGTCCTAGTGTTTTCTAAAGGGTAGTAGTCTGAAACATGGGTCTTATTCCCATTTTCAGATTTCATATCCTTGATTTTTAGTGATCTTTGTCAAGAATTTTCTATGTTCCGTGTATGCTATGTGTATCAATGCTATGGTGTGTGTATGCTATATAGTCTGTGTGTAGGGACAGCAATACTATGTCAAATTTGTCTCTGTTGTCTTAATATATATTTTTCTATGGACTTTTCAAATTTATTTGTTTGTCCTGGTATAAATTTAGTTGCTTTTGAATTAATTTGCAATTTAGAATTCCGGCGAGATGAACGGTATACTACCATTTGAAATTAAAATAAAACCTTTTGTTTTATGTGATTGACTATGGTGTGGCGTTTCTCACATTAAAGTCTATTTTCAAAATGAGGTAGGCTGTATTCGAGTCAGGGTCCGCACTTTCTTTCTTTATTTATTTGTGTTTCTCCCGATTCGAGTTAGGCCTCCTCTCTAGCATTTAATTTATAATGTAAAAGAAGTAAATATCCAACCCAAAACCCCTTAGGAAGCTTTATACATTTACTGGTTTGGTTTTAGCATGAAAAACATAAGTGACATCTACAGAAATAATAAACTGGTAAAAAGACTAGAAACAACAAGGACCTTTAGAAGTATAAAGGAACTTTTATGTAAATATAGGGAAAATGAGGAACTTTGGGGAATTGAAACTAAGGAAACATATAATTGGATAAGGGAAAATTTAACCTCTAAAATTAAAAATAAAGTAGAGGAGGAAATATCTCGGTTAATTGGGACAGACCTCTGAGGTACGTGACCAACATCGGCTCTCCAAAATACAAAGCTTGATATTCAAATATCTACACGACATATGCATACATGTAAAATATCTCATGTGCAAATGTGCGAACTTCACAAAATATCATGCGATGGCACAGTGCGAGTTTAGGAAACAAGACAGGATACAATTAATTATGGAGATATCCAAGAAATAAAAATACAGAAGAAACCAAGTTTTATATCAAGACGGCAACTTTAACAAAACTTTAATAGGAAAAATAACAGATAACATAACTAAAACCATGATGGCGTGTGACCAAGTCATAAACATAAAAAAATGAATAGGCAAATTTTTTTGTAATCCTTTCAAATTAATTAGAAAAAAGAACTTCTAGGAAGATTTGTGAATGGGAGGGACGGGGCTGCAAAGGGTGAAAAGAAGGGGAGGGAGATGGGGCAATGGATAATCTCCCCTTAAAGGGGACCATCACAAAGTGAACCCTTGCCCTCATACCCCCACCCCGGATTGGAATCTGCTGTAGCCGCCACCCTTTTAATTTCTTATAAATTTTCCTAAACAGCTTCAGTTTCTTTTTATTATCCATTACAATTAAAATTAAATAATTAAATAGACTTTAATTATATTACGTAAACTATCACAAATCCTAATTATCGGGACAGAGAAACTATATGGGAAAAGTACGAGATAATGACGTCATGGGGCTATGAAAGAGTCGGGAAAAACACCTCATATAGGAAACTTTACATACATACACGAAAACAAAGGATCTAATAAGTCTCTCTTCTAATTCTATTTGCTCAAAATGTGCAGCTCTCGCACAGCACGGTAAATCCCCACTGTGTGTGTGTATGTGTGTGTGTGTGTGTGTGTGTGGGAAGAACAACCATTTTTAGAGATTTTGGCAGAAATCCAATAAATAATTTGAGACGGCCTAACTCTAGGTGGGAGAAATACAAGCAAATAAAAAAGTGTATGGACTCCAACTCGAGTACAGCGGATTTCAATTTACAAATCCAATATGTGAATAATGACACAATATATTTGCACACAGAACACATTAAGTTTTTTTTTTCTTAATTAAATTATAATACACCGTTACTTAGCCAAAATTCAAAAATATATTAAATAAATAAAAATAAACCTTTTCTTGATCCGATTATAAGGTCCTAAGATTACTGGGGAGATTTGGGAAAAAATAAAGGCTATCCCAACATGGAAGCAAAATATAGCATACACAAACTATAGCATATATATGTATAGCACACACGGGATATAGGCGACCTCTAGCCAAGGTCAACCAAGAGTATAGGGAAGGGATTTCAAGTCAGGTGATGGAAAGATGGAAACCTATTCGGAAAAACAACCCTATAGATAAAACTAGGTTTTAAAAGAAATACCCCGTTAAAAAGGAGAATTAAATTTTTTTGACCTAAATTCTTTTGCATAATATAAAACATACAACACATGGGGGGGGGGATAAATACACATAAAACACTATAATTTTTTGGAAAAGTGGGGTGGGGGGTCTGTCTGGTGCCGGCCCCCCCCCCCCAGTACTTCGTCTTGTGGGGATAAATGTACGTCATTTCCTGCTGGCGTCCTCTATAGGTGGAAAATCGTATCTAAGTAACAGTGATGTATACTTTTATTTCGAGAAATTAAATTATTTTTTCTGTACACTTTATAGGTTTTTTTTGGTTCTTTTTGTTCAAGTATAACTACTTTTAATCATGTTATTCAAATCTGATGTATAAAGAAAAATGTTGGTGCATGGCCGGTAACTTTTATACGTCATGGCAACGGAAAATAAATTCCGCGCATGCGCATTTTGTGTGGGAGCACAAAAAAAAACCCCACACAAAAACAAGCAATCTACTAAAACAAGCCATTACGTGAGAACTTGGCCTGAAAAGAGCAAATATAGGTACTATAAAATATTGCTAGTCTCGGATTTGACAATCCTTAGTTTTTTATGCTGATGAAACATTTTTCAGTAGAATTTTTCTTCCTACAGTTTAAATGCCTAATTTTACTGTTTATAATCATACATGTTCAAATGTACTGGTCACATATAACAATATCGTCGAAATATTAACTGATACCATGCTGGATTTATATAGAATGTCTAAATAATCATAAAACTAAAGGTGTAATTGATTATAACCAATATATATTTTTTGCAATAACAAGATAATGAGATCCGAAGATTGACCAAACAGTACTTAGAGAAATTCAATATCGATTAGTTCATCCTCAACCTCCAACTGATATACTTTATTGCAAGGGGTAAATGGTACCGTATTGAAAGACGTGTTAGGATAAAAGATACCGTTGTTAAAGAATATCCTGACCGACTGAGATCTTAACATCGTACATCATAGCTGAAAACAGTGCAAGCCAGTATACATATTTGCATTATGCTCACGCAAGAAATATTGTATCAACCAAATGGGTTTCTTGACCGAGCGATGTCAAGCCCTTGCGCGAATCCCGCTACGAGTCATAGGTTTCCCCGATTCAAAGGAATCCTGTACAACTACTTCTGCAAACTGGAAAGTCCAACGCGTCCAATCTATCAGTAATGTTACTCTAATTAATACATGACCACAAATCCCAACTTCCCAATTGTATGTCAATGTCACAACTGCAAAGCTTCTCTTCGTTAACTTTCCGTAACTTACCGCCAGTATTTCACGCCGTGAAACTATACAACTCAACAACCTAATACAGGGAACCGTTTTTACTACGCCACCTTAGGCCTTTTAAATCATGACTTTTAGCTTCATTTCGCCTGTAACTTTGTAACATATTTACCACCACAGCAACAATAAATGGCGCCCGCCGACGGCGGAACAGTCCTTTTCTGTTGATTCCATTGTATAATTTACCAATCTCCAGTCATAAATACTGCACCTGGAGTCACACGATCAATTCACGCAATTAGATTTGAATAGGGACTACTGAGTGACAGGGATACTCATGCGGCTCTTACCTGAATTCACCAAAAGTAAACCATGTCATCTTGAAACTCACTTACACTTCACTCCGTAACGTTTGCCCCTAGTAACTGGCTAATTATTTTGGTCTAAAGACTATAATCCCAGCACCGACTTCCCATATTCAAGCAAGTATATAAGGAATCCTTAAAATGGAGAGCGGTAAACAAATGCGCATACTCCAAAATATGTTACAATATTATACATACCTTGGAATTTTATTAACTATTTTTGTTTACATATTTTCAATGTACTCGTGGATGGGTAATGTGATTTTGCGTTCTGCCTTGCTTATAAAATGTATTGTCTTTGGTCAACAAAAGTTGATTTAGAGAGGATAAGAAAAGAAGTTTTGTTAAACGATGATGGAATTAAATAAACACTGGGGACAATATCGTACGTTGCACATAAATCGCAGAGATTAATTGAGATTTTGCTTAACGGTCAATCAGTCCGCACTCGAAGTAGGGAAATAAGCGAATAGTGCAAAAGCCGACCATTGTCTGATAATCGACGTACATCTGCCACAGCCATATATTGTAAAAATCCCATTACTACAGGTAAAAAAGAATTAACTACAACTGCTTCTTTGGGGCGTCATGTGTGACCAGTGTATATTAGTACTGTGTTAGAAAAATATTGCGACAAACCAAAGTAAAGAAAACAGTCACTTTTATCAATCAGTCCATATCGTTTTACAAATTATACTGAATAACTGACTTCAGTAGAACTCAGAAGAATGTATTCCTGTAAGCACATCACGATTGCGGTGTTTGTACATTTATATAAAGTGGGATCATTTTACAAGCAAAGTATACATTTAAAAATTAACACTACAAATGAGACAACGCTTAAGTACATACGGATTATAATCGTGAGATGGCAAAGAATGGTTCATATGTTGAGAGGTAACCAATACACCAACAAAATAAGAGTTTGTAAGAACATCTTATTTCCTTCTTAGATATACTTAGCCATAATGCAAATTGTTTCCTAATATGAAACATGTAAACATATTCCGACCATGCTGGAAACAAAAATAGTAAATTTAATTTAGTTCAGCGTAAACTGTAAGTTAGTTCTTTCCTTTTGGCATGGTGTCTGAATAAAAAAGTATATTTCTCAAATTTGCTAACCACTACACTGTCATTATGTAATTAGATACCTAATTGATGTACCTTGGTTGTATACATATATCTATAAATATATATAGTTTTGTGGACATGTACGGTTGAATAATACCATCCCGTGTTTGTGTAGGGAAATGCGTACATCACAATCGCACTCGTAAATTTGAATCAATACCATCTCATGAATGGTTAGGGGCCGTCCATTTAGTATGTACGCATAGAGGGGTGGGGGGTGGGGGTAACCCAAATGCATAGGCTTGAGCATGGAGGTATACTGATAATATATGTACGCATTTAAGGGGGGGGGGGCGCTGAAACCTCGAAAATAAGTTGTATAATACGTAACCTGTTCGACTTGGTTCAGTAGGCTTTTGCATTTTAGCGGACATAAGACAAACTTGTCCCACCCAGTCACACTATCCTGACACCAGGCCGACTAATCCGAACACTAACCTCTTAATGATCAGCACCAAAAGAGGCAGCTGCTAGTACCATTTTTATGTCTTTAGTATGATTCGGCCGGGGTTTGAATACGCGACCCCTCGCATCCGAGGCGGACGCTCTATAGACACATTGCACCATCGGAGAAGTCGCTTAGTAAAGAATGTACGATACTGGTTCCTGTTTTTCATGACAACTCGACCTGGAGACCTACCTGATGGAAAATGAAGGCGCATTATAAGGTTATAATATACGAGTCCATAAATACATAAATATTTTTTAAATTATAATTTTCGAGCAATTAGTGTCTCTTAGCATTTGACAAAGTCTGCTTGCAGTAGCGTACTAAGGGGAGGGGGATTACAACATACTTCGATGCTAATACTACTGATTTCAAGCATAAAATTAAAGCTAAACAACAGCATATAACATGTTTACATATATTATTAAGTACGTCTTCATTTGTCTTTCCGTGCGCCAAATACCTTCCAACACAAAGATTTTCCATATAGGTAAATTAGTTGTACCAATCTTAAACAACCATATATTTCGACATATATAATATCAGTGTATAGGTTTCTCATCAGTTTAAATCGATCTGTGCCAAAAAAAGTCGAGAAAATTAATAATAAAAAAGTTGGTATTTATGACTCATTATTGCTTGCGACTTTACCGATCTTCATATCCTTGATATGTGCATCTACCCTTCCCGTTTTGCGATAGTAGCACATACTTGGATGCTAATACTATAGATTTGAAGCATATAATTTAAGATGTACAACATTAAATAATATGTGTATGTATCTTATTAAGTACGGTTTCATATGTCTGTTTGTGCACCCGATGCCTTCCTATCCGAACGGTTTCCATATAGGTGAATAATTTATACCAATAGTAAACAAACACAGCTTTTGACAAATTTCATATTAATATATAGGTTCTCATCTGCCTAAATCGATTTGTGCCAATAGACGTGTGTGAAAATACAAAATAAAAAAGTTCCACTTTTTACGGAATATCGGGTGCGACTTTACCGATCTTCATATGCTTGCTACTTTAATACACCCTTCCCGTTTTGTGATTGTAGCACATACTTCGATGCTAATATTAGAGATCTGAAGTATAGAATTAAAACTATACAATATTATAAAATGTGTGTATATATCTTAATAAGCACGTCTTTATTTGTCTGTCTGTGCGCCTAGATCCGACCTATACGAAAGATTTTCATATGGGCGAATAAGTCATAACAATCGCAAAAACAACGGTTTTGACACATTTGATATCAGATGACAAATTTGATTTTAATTGATATGTTTCTAATCATACTAAATCGATCTGTGCCAATAGACATGTGTGAAAATGCAAAATAGAAGGTTTTGTTCTTTTTACTGAATATCGGGTGCGACTTTACCGATCTGCATATCCTTGCTACGTGAATCTACCATTGCCGTTTTGCGATCGTACTACATATTTCGATGCTATTGCTATATATCTAAAGCATATAATTAAAGCCGTACAACTGTAAATAGTATGTGTATGTATCTTATTAAGTATATCTTCCTTTGTCTGTCATTTCGCCTAATGTCTTCCTATACGATCGTTTTCCATACAGGTGAATAACTCATAACAATAGTAAATAAACCCCGATTTTGACAAATTTGATATAAATTGATAGGTTTCGCATCAGTCTAAATCGATCTGTGATAGTAGAAATGTAAGAAAATGCAATATGAAAGTTTTGGTATATTTGACTCTGTATCGCTTGTGAATTTAACAATCTTCATAACCTTGATACGTGCATCTTCCATTGCCGTTTGTCTCGGTATCACAAACTTCAATGTTTATAGTATAAATCTGAAGCATACAAGGAGAGCTATACAACAGTATATAATATGTGTATGAATCTTATTAAATACATCTTGATGTGTCTGTATGTCCGCCCAATGTCTTCCACAGCGAGCGTTTTCCATATTGTGTATTGTTCCACTTTCTATTTTTACACTACCTAATTTTGACCTAGTTTAATAAACACCCATTTCTACAGAGGACACATCTGTCGCAGCCTCGACATTTTTTTACACTTATCAGCATTGAGTCAGTCGGACAAAAAGATTTGTCAAAAGTCATATCATTATTATTAATGAAGTGAAACAAGGACACATACGATGAAAAAAATAATACATTTCTCCAATTCACTTTTTTCCAACCAGGAAGTCCTCTTAAAATCTTTACCAACTATTCTGACAAGGCAAATACAATTCGTTCCATACCAATCATCCAGTCTGCTACTCAGCATGTGTTAGCTATGTGACTCACAGCTGATAACTGCATCTCCATCACTTTTTTAGAATTGTGTTTTGTGTTTTACGTGAATATGTCATTACTGATTTTCTGAGGTGGTTCTTGGGTATTTTACTTTGGAGTAATGAATATGAAACACACGTTTATGGTATATTTCATAAATAAATCAGCATCCTCTACATTACTGCTAATTTAAATAAAATTACGTGTATTACTATTAGGATTTTTCTCTCAAAAATAGGCAATTTTACTTTAATAGTAAATTTTCAAACGTCCATTAAACTAATTTTGATATTTAACTTATTTTGACAAATTAATTCTTTCTAAATGTCTTCTGTCTCCTATTATTTGCACTATTAGAGAAATAAGTTATGAAGTATGCAAAACAGTTTTGTACCTTAAACAGTACATGTACATTAAAGAATTGGGGTTCTGCATATTCACAATCCCATTTAATTATTGCAAGGATGTTGTACACTAAATCTAGTATTCTTTTATTATAAGTAAACAATTGTATTATTATACCATCATGATTTTCCCCCAATTTTATTCTTTCAGTTTTTCCAACAAAATATCTGTTCCAAAACAAATTTTTCGATAAATATAGGAACAAATTCTGAGTAAACACCATTTTTCTTTTGTTGTCGTTGTTAATGGTAGACTGAGAGAAGAAAATGCAGCAGCATATAATATGAACTTAAGTGAAGTTATGAACTTACTAAGCCTGGATTTAAATAAATTGTATCACTTGTATTTCTAATGACAGCCACAATCCTCTTAGTTTGGGCTCAAGACCAGCAATAGTGAACAGAGGTATTTCGAAAGACATATAACAGCTCACTCATTATAATGTTACTAATTAGCATTATTGAAAACTTCTTAGATATCAAAATAAATAGTATATATGTATGGTGCTTGTTGGCGACATTGGCAGATTATTCACTCCACATCCTGGTTCCCGGGCAGTTTTGATCTCTCACAATAATAATCACGGACACAGTGGCTCGTTACAAAGAAAATCAACAGATTTGGGTTCTAACCTGTAACACTATTAACATATTATATTGTTACAGGTTAGAACCCCATCCCTTGATTTTCTTTGTAACGACCCCCTGTCATCATGGGCAGTAAATTTGAAACATGCTACTTCCGGGTCAATCTATTTTTAAGGTGCAATATATACTAGTACATAATGGGAGGTAACTCAAGTTGTGCTATTCAATTCAATTCATTAATGAAAAAATGGAAATAAATAGGTAAAAAGGCAATTATTTATTTTGCAGATGAATATTTATCGAATATTTAACATTCAGCAGCGTAAATATGCATTTATTTTATTGATATTTGTGGCAAGAGTGCAGAAAAGGACGACGTGCTTCGTGGGCAGATGGAAATCTGCCCACGAACTTTTATCTGCCCACGAAACCGTCTGAGGACGACAAAACTGCCCACGACCCACCTTAAATAATAGTATATATATATATATATATATATATATATATATATATATATATATATATATATATATATATATATATATATATATATATATATATATATATATATATATATATATATAATAATAATAATAATAATAATAAATTATAACAATCCGAATATGGTTTCCTCAGCAATAAAAAAAATAATTCGTTTAAACTCTTAGATTGCCACCGCATTCTAGGAAGTTTAGAGGATACAACATATAAATCTTAACTAGTGTTTAACTTATTTCTAAGGACAATACAACATCAATCCCCATAAATTCCTAGCCTGCCACCGCATTCTAGCATGTTTAGAGGATAACACAACATATAAATTTAATTAAGGACAATACAACATATACGGGGTTATTTTCTACGCTCAATAGATTTTTTCACACACCCAAATAAATATTTCTGCATTACAACAGCGGTTTCTGAATAAATCGTAACATATCTGCATTAAAACAACGGTTTATGAATAGAACGTAAATATTTCTGCACTAAAACAGCGGTTTCTGAATAAATCGTAAAATATTTCTGTATCAAAGCAGCGGTTTCTGAATACATTGTAAAATATCTGCAGTAAAACAGCGGTTTCTGAATAGATCGTAAAATATCTGTATTAAAAGAGCGTGTTCTGAACATATCTAAAAATAACTTGCTATATTGTACCATGTAACCACGTTTATTTTTCTATTTTGTAAGTTAGAAACCATATAAATCCTTCTAAGAGTATAATTATTGATATTAATTACGACGTAGATGATTAATTTTCTAATTACGACCATATAAATCACAATCTATGGAGAAATATATGTTTACAGAATCATCTCCCTTCGCTCAAGTCGAAAAATAAGTAGTACGTGAGTTGGAATTTCTGACCAAAAAATTTATAATTAAATAAATAGTTAATAAATATAATTTGAGGTAATTACTTGCTACTGATGATAGTTTATCTCATTAACAATAATATAAAATAATTTTGTGTGTATATTTTTTGGAAAGAGTGGACATGGTTATATTTTCTGCGACGTATTTACCACACGCGAGTTAATATCAAAGTATTTCGCAGCAGAATACAATAATTGAAACGTTTTCTCTTCACCAGGATCTACATTTGTAGATTAACCACACTCCTTGCAACTGTTATTTTTCTTCATATTTAACAGTCCCTCCCCGTGCAGAATTATCACTCTGTGTAAGAGCTTGAAGGTTGGATAAATTATTATTAATTTTATTTCCGTCAATATGATCGATCACAAAGCCGTCTTTGATCACCCCAAAGAAACACTCGCATGTGAAACGATGACAGCGATAATTTTCCTTCCCAATAGTAATTATTAGATTGCCAGCATTAATAACAAAACCAACTGGTCTCTTCAACCTGCAATTTCTTATCACACCATCACGATTTGCTTCGTAGTTCGTTATTATAGGATGCTTTATAAACTCATGGTTCATATTTTGCTCCATTATATAATAATATTATTTGTTTAAATCATAATTTGTCTGAAATTTAGATAATCCTCCAAGGATTTTATAGCATTGTTACTGTTATTATTTTTGTTGTCATAGTATCTTTTTAGTTCGCGATATTTTTTCTACCTCAATTAGCACACTATTGTGTTTTTTCTCGTACTTCAACACCACTTCGCAGACACGGTATTGGTCCTAAACAACCTCTACGAATGCTCTGCAAATGTTGTCCGCAGAACTCCTTTTATCTTCCATGTCATCAGAATTTCTGACTGCCTTGGACATTGGGTCCCTTCACAGAAGTCTTATAATTGACATCCTTGAGGTTGGTAGGCAACAAGTCTTTCAGCTACCCCGCGACCCTCAGTTTCTGTCCTAAAATTAGTACTTAGCTTAGTTCCATAACGTTTCGTCGCGGAAGCCATTCCTATTTTTCTTGGTGAAAGTATTGAGTATATATCACGTTGTCTACTGATTAGATATGGTTGGTTTCACACTGTCTCTAGCTAGTTTAATACACCTATTGCCTTACATGCAAATTTCAGTACGATCAAGTTTAATGTCAAAGCTTAGTCTATGAAGTGCATGTTAAAGTCAATACGTTAATTCACATTCTCTGTATTAGATACCTTTGCATACTCGATAAATATTACTGAAGTAGGTACAGAAAAAGTTATTGTCTCTAAATAAGAAATTAAATACAGCATAAATTAGATACGCTCTTGGAAATATTTTTTGGAAATTAACACACTAACCTTGTAATTTTGTATTTCAAGAAACAAAATATAATAATCCAAAAACATATCTATGTGAGAAAAAACGTATACATACAGAAGGGTGCTTACGAAAGGAAAGTTCGTTCCTCGAGTCAGAATATTCTTCCGAAGAAAATAATTATATATTAAATGAATAGTAAACAATACACGTTTTGTCTGTAATATAGAAAGAGTACGATTTGTAAAAGTTAAAGTCACATACACTGGAGATAAAACTGTCAATGCGGCTGTCGTTGACTTGGAGCCTGGCGGACATATCGCTGTTGGACCCATGAAAATATGTTTCTGGCATGCATAGATGTATGTCCCCCTGGGGTGTAGGTATCTCATATTCGGGGCTGGAAAATGTATAGGATGCATTCGACATGTCTGTAATTTCAGCTGTTACTGCAAGACGAATTCTCATCGGCGATGTATACATTTTATGCTGGAAATCGTCTCAGTAATTATGATACCTCTAGTGCTGAAGTTTCAGGTTAGATCCTTCTTGTGGGCAAAAAGTACGAAAATGACAGAAGAATTGTCCAGTCGTACCGGAGTTGATGTAGCACAGCTGGGCGGCGTGAAGTCTGATGGTCGCAAGGGTTTCGGTGCGAGTCTGTTCCGTAGATCATAATTATGCGGAGTGACACCTTTATTCATGAGAGAGAGAGAGAGAAAGAGAAGAAGAAGAAGAAGAAGAAGAAGAAGAAGAAGAAGGAGTACAGGCTCTCTAACAAGGGTGTCACCAATAACCTTTCAATAAACGGCTACAGCTTGGGAAATGAGATACGTAATCGCTGTAATGAAAAGACAGAACTGTTTTGACTCGAGGAACGAACGTTTCTTTCGTAAGCACGCTTCTGTATGTATACGTTTTTTTGTTTTTTTTGGCATCGTTCAGTCCATTCAGAACAAGAACCTTGATCCTTTTTTTCCCTATTTCGATCGTGTGAAACATCTGCGTAACTCATATAATAATTTGTCTGTTCAGCAGCTTCCCCCCAAATCTAAATTGCCGACATTTAAATACGAGCGAAATGTATTTTATAGTTACAGTTGGTGAGATTTGGATACGAGCGAAATGTATTTTGTGCTGACAATTGTTGACATTTAGCCACGATCGAAATGTATTTGATGGATTTCTGCACCTGATTGTAAAGTGCGATCTTTATAAGATAGCATACAGTTATATTACACAAATATATTAAAGTTTTCTCAATATATTTTAGTGGAAAATTACTTTCAATATAATTTAATGAAAATCAATTTTAATAAAATTTAGAGAAAATTTCAATCTTAATACTTTTACTTCAAAGTTCTGTCCTAATATATAGATTAGTTTCTAAGCTTTTAAATAAATATCTTCTCATGTTTTTTTCAGGACAGGTGCAATAAAAGAAATATTCAGGTTCTCAGGTTGTCGGTTGTCTTTGACTGTGTGTAATTAGTCCTCGCAATGGCGTCCTTGCAATGATGGTAACTTAAGAGTAGTCCTCATAATGTTGAAAGAAGTATACGGCAAAAATGAAGTGATACAGATTTTGCCTGGCTTACAGTTAAGCTTACTTTCAAATTTATAACATATACTTTCATTTCTTGTTATGGTCCTCGAAATGTAGTCATATGTCAACGTCCTCACAAGAATTTTGAATCCACGCGAGAGCGCGTGTGCGTGTGTGTGTGTGTGTGTGTGTGTGTGTGTGTGTGTGTGTGTTGCAAGACTATTAACAAAAGAATGTGACTGTTCTCCTCACTGTTAATCAAACCCGCAAAGTTGGCATACTCATTAATGTTTTACTAATTAGTTAGCAAATAATATGCTTGGATTAAATATTTCCTATTCAATAACATCAGATGTGATAAACCCATACAAGATCATCAAATATACAAATTTGGGTCCGAAAGGAACAGTATTGGCTAATGTTCAATAACAACTGTTACGTGGCCATACAAGACCAGGTGTAAGGCTGACTTTGATATTTTGTTTAAACATTTATTGTTCAATAACAGTAAGTTTTACGGAGGCATGCAAGATCAAGAGAAAGGCCGACTTTCTTGTGTGCCGACTCCGTAATGGGCTGAGTATGTTATGGGGAAATTTCTTAATCACACTCCTTTAACCGAATCTGTAATGGGCCGACTTTGTTCTGGGCCGACTCCGTAATGGACCGATTCCAGTTATGGGCCGAAAACTCCTGGTACCAATAAACCGCTATCTTATTTGATAATTAGACAATGGAGGACTTTTACTTTATTTGTCAATATCATCTAAAAATAAACGTTTATTTTGTATTTTTAAAAAAAAAAATAATTCCATTTAATGGTATACGCGCATCCGAGGTCGCTGCGGGCGGTCTCCCCAGATACAGTAATGTACAGTAATGGAGAGTAATGAACAGTAATTGACAGTAATGGGCTGTAATTGACATTAATGGAGACGAATACATCATAATGTAAGAGAAATTTCAGGAATGGAGTAAATTATTGGAACTAGTTTTATAAGATTTATATGCAGAATTTTTTTTAATTCCATCACGATTGTTATTTACAATTTTACATTCCAGACCACATGAATCACTATCCCTCTGTCTTTTTCATTCTTTCATCACTCTCATTATTTCTATGTATATATGTCAACTGTTTTGACTTTTTTCCAGACCTCAAGCATGTGTGTTCATTAATTATGCTTATAATGGAGTAAAACTGGTAAGTTGAAAAACTTATGTCCAATCTATTTGCTCTGTATACACAGATGTGATCTTCTGGGGGAATCAAATATGTAAAATAAAACAAACATATATATGTTGGCACTTGTGAACGATATATACTAATATATGTTATCAAATAATACTAATATCCAATAGACATATATTTCTTATATAAGAAGGTTACAGGCAAACCAAAAAACAGTTTTCTATTCACCGTGTCACAATTTTCAATTTTGTGGACGTTTGTGATATCTTGGATATTATCAGGATGGTAAAAGGAAAGAGCAAGAAACAGTTTCCTTGCGGTGGCTGTAAGAAAGCTTGTGAGTCGGGCTGTCTTTTATGTGAGGTATGTCATCTTTTGAATTGCTTATATATTGTTTAGTTTCCATTTAACGATCATTAACATATATCATAATTATTATATCATCCCTGCAAATTCTTTGAGCCGTCTGTGCAATCATTCATTTGAATATGCAAACAACCTGTTATCTGTGTTTAACACTAAACAGTATCTACATAAAACACATAATTGCCAATAAAATGTAGCAGTTGTTGCCGTTTATAATAAACAGAGTTTATGAGCCACACTTGCTTGAAGAGGCACATTATACACACTGGAAATAACCATTAAAATGTGGAATTTGTGACATAATTTAAGACCAGCCAAAATTTGACGATGCAAAAGTGGATCCATACCGTCTAAAAGCTATCTATGAATTTAGTGGTAAAATGGAGTAAATTACTGGAACTAGTTTTATAAGATTTATATGCAGAAACTGATTATTATTTTTGTTCAATCACGATTGTTATTTACAATTTTACATTACAGACCACATGAATCACTATCCCTCTGACTTTATCATTCTTTCATCCCTCTCATTTCATTCTATGTATGTATGTCAGTGTCAAGTATGGCCTACTATAATTATCGTTTAACGACACACTGTGATGTAATGGTCAGTTGTTGCCATTTATAATAAACACAGTGCTTCAATAATATGCTTTCAAATGTGAAAAGGAAAGATGAAAGAAGCGATTAGAATTATAAATAATATGTTCCCAAGCGTATATATGTCCTGTTTGTGTAAGGTTAACAACATCACATGTAAAAAATAATCAATAACAGTACATTTAATAAATTCAGTTAAACATTGTAAAGTAGATGTTTTTCAATATTAATTGCATTTTATCATTAGCTTTATTATCGGATTGATTATTGTATCTCACTGATCGCAAAATGATGATTTTTAGTCTTTAAATTAGCATTCCATCTTTCCGTCTTATAATTGAGTCTTTGATAAGAAAATTTGACCACTTCGATGTTGTTTGTTGCCGATTGTATACCGGTATGTATCTTGAAAATGGTCAATGTAATGTAGTAAAATCAATTTAAATGAAGAAAATGTACGGAATGTCATGATAACATTTTGGGTGATGAATTCCATTACCTTGATAATACATGCTCTCTCTCTCTTGTAATGGTATTCATATATCTCAGCAACTTTATTGTCAGATGATACATGATAAGCATATTAGGTACTTTACTGTAGTAATGTATTACGCTGTTTCTGTATTTTTTTGGCAAATCATCCATATTGAAATGACTCAAGCTTTTTTTAAATGATGTCGGTAATATGCACCCTAGAATTATTGTTGAATTGTTGTTTTTAATCAGGACGTTAAATAAATCATATTTTATCTTTCTCATAGAGTATTATATTTAAACTCCCAAAATTATCCGCTGGAAATATTACATGAAAAGATTTTCTATCTGCTCATTTATTTTTTCTGTATTACTAATTATGTACATTATTTTCAACATACTCAATTATTTTAAGAGCCCACATCATAAATTACTCTTTCATGTTTATGTCAAATCTTAAACAATTTGATATATCTAAATTAGACACACCATCCTAGAACTGTCTTAGCATCATAAAATAAAGTTTTAATTATTATTATTATTATTATTATTATTATTATTATTATTATTATTATTATTATACTTACATATAAACGTTAATAGTTTACCCTTTCAATTTAGACTACCGGTAGTTTGCATCTATATATTTTGATTCAGGTATGTAATTCTTGGTTCCACTCTACGTGCGAAGTGATAACAAGCAAAGATTTTAAGACCTGTTCCTCCATTGATGAGGGATACATCTGTCGTCAGTGTCGTTCGCTAGGAGGCAAATGTGATTAGTTGATGGTTATCACACGACTTGAAAAAGTAAGGAATTATTTTATAAGGATGTAATTGTTTATTTTCTAGGCTATTCGATAAGTTTCTCCCAAATATTTATAATGGTCCTATTATTAGACTTGTAATTATATAACATCGATTTCAATTTCTTGAAACTTTTGAGTAGACCGGATATATTTTTGATTGCAATGATCTGTAATTTTAGGAATCTGTAAAGTTACTGAGACTTACGGAAATTTGATTTTCAGTCTATGTGTTTACTTACTTAAAAATAGTGATATGTGTACATGTCTTGTATTGATCATAGCAGAGTACATGTTGGGTTGTTTAGTTTTCATCAATATATCACAGAATTTCTATTAACGTGTGGTGTCAAGAAACAGAAACTGAACGAGAACCAAAATTTAGAAAGTTTTTCAAAGACAAGGGTACAAATAAGTTAACAACAAGGTCGACAAATGGTAAAATCACTATACCAAAGAAAAGGAAAAAAGCTCACCAGAGAAAAAGCATGAGAGCTGAGCGGAGTGTTCAAGTTTTGGCATTATTTTAATTAAAGCGTATTATGTGCACTAATGAAACAATATCACAACCACATTTATTATTTATGATTTATGTATTTAAGTCCGTACAATAAAAATTATAATATTTAGTGTACATTACTATAAATTCTTTCGCAATATTCTATTTTTGTACCCATTACTGTCCATTACAGCCCATTACTCTCCATTACTGTACATTAGTATGTTTAGGGAGGCCCGCTGCGGAAGTACCGTGGCAGTGGGGGGTGGGGGTGAGTTTCCGGGCAGTTTTGAACACAGGCACTTGATTCTGTGGAAACTAATGTGCACACTCACCATTGATTCTGTGGAAACTAATGTGTACACTCACCAAATAACACAAGGTACCTAACTCCGGCCGGTCAAAATCTGACCCCTCGATGACTCCGATCTAAGTTTCCGATACTATCTACGCATTCAGTCACTCATAGCGTACACCACTGTAAAGAAGACAATCCCCACCTTTCATCCATTACTATTTAAGCATTCTTACTGATTCTGAAGGGCCAATTTTGCGAAAAATGTATCCGTTGCTTCGTGTATTCCACACACAGGCACTACTGTTATGGCCTATCTTCCGTTCTATTTCGGAGTAAATGCGATTTGATCGTGATTGCTTCAGTGATTGGTTCTTTCATTGAATGAGTCTTTTCAAACATCGTTGTCAATCGCTACATCTCTGCTTAACCCGGCAAATATGTAATCGGAATATCCACGGTATTTTCTGTTAAGTCGTTTCGCCGTTTTCGATAGTTACATGTGCTCAAAACTATGTGACATTTGCCGGGAAAATATTTAACAATTTGTCTTGACGTGTTGAATTTTTTCATAGCGCTTTCTGAATAGCTATATAGGTGATCTCTGGTTGTGCGTGAAGAAAGATTTTTTTCTCTTTATAATTGTAGACTTATTTAATTGATAGTTAAGTAATTACTCGAATTTCAACGGACATGGATTAACTAGGTTACATTTTGTGTAGTTATTTGTCACTAATTTGCATACCCAAACACAAAATTGAATATCATATAGAATTTGCATTGTCAAGAAGAAACAAAAACGATTAACTCACAGGCATTTCTCGTATAATGTAGTATTTTTTTTTTTGTGCTTTAAATGATAATTTATTAAATTTTAGTTTATGCAAAACTTGATGATCTTGAGTTATTGTAGGTGCATATTGCTATTGTTCAAATGGGGTTTGTCTGTTAATGACCATTGAGGGAGGAATTGGTGGTGTGGTAAGATGATGTAATGCCAAATTATAAGGCTTAGTCAGTGGCTAACACTTCCATATGATTGTTGTGTATGTACCCTGAGACTGAGAGGCTGACAGGGAATTATGCAAGATACTGTTATCAGCCTCTTACTTGCTGTCTTCATGGGGCTTGTTGGAGGATTGGGGGGGGGGAGTGAGAGCAGAACTATTCTTGTTAGTTGGCATTGGCAGTATAATTCAATGAGAAAAAACAAATTAGATAATATTATGTAACATTGCATGATCATATGGAATACATGTGACAGTCACTTCTCTGGTTTGTCAAATGTACAGACAATTAATGTTGAGTTTCACTTCTCTGGATTTTCAAAGGTACAGAAAACGGATTTTGAGTGTCCTCATCAAACTTTTATTGTGGATCTGCGCTGTAACAACTTACTCTTTGTAAATGAAAGCTATTTTATTTTGGTAAACTTCACTTGTTTAAGCACTGCATGTGTGTTTTGAATGTAAAATGAATAAAGACAACTATTTGCTGTTGAAAAGGCTGTTGAAGGCCGCAATATCATTTTGTTAGGCCAAAGTGGGACAGGAAAAGTTTTGTGGTTAAGAAAATACAAAAGAAATTGTCAGCATCAGGTAAAAATGTCAGTGTAACAGGCACAACAGGCATCGCAGCACTGAATGTGAAAGGATGCACAGTATTTTCCTGGTCTGGGATTGGTGATGGTAGATATGACAGTGACGAACTACGTAGAAAACTTCTCACTGACGAACATTTTGATTCCTATAAACAAAATATTTTGAAAGCAGACTGTCTGATAATTGATGAAATTTCTATGCTTTGACTGAAACTTTTTGAACAAATTGAATATGTATGAAGAATGATTAAACATACAGATTTATATTTTGGAGGTATACATGATATCGCACGTGGGGACGTTTATCATCTTCCACCTGTACCTGACCCACTGACATCTGATTCGGGTGAATATTGTTTCAAATCCACCATTTTCACAATGGTATTTGGGCATAAAATTGTCCTTGATGAGGTCATAAGACAAATGAATTAGATTTCATAAAAGCTATCAATAATGTTTCAAAGGGAGAAATCCCTGATGATACCAAAAACTTGATCTTGAGGCTGCAGAGACCTCTCCCCCTCCTTGAGATAACCCAATAAGACTTTGTGGACAGAATTTTGAATGTGAAATATATAATGCATACAAACTTATGGAAATGGATGGCATATCAAAGTGTTATCAGTCAATAGACGAAGGTGACAATAATCATTGCAATAAGATGTGTGTTCCAAAAGTGTTACACTTGAAAATTGGCTGTCCAGTTATGCTGGTCAAAAACTTAAACTCAGCACTAGTAAATGGTTTACAGGGAAAGGTTGTGGCAATGAAAGAAGACTCAGTGACAGTTGATTTTAAAAATAATGTATTTCAGTTGGGAAAAGAAACTTTTACTGTTTACAGTACCATTGATAAAAAGATTGTAGCCACAAGGCATCAAATTCCACTCATTCTGTCTTTCAACATTACCATTCACAAGGCACAAGGATTGACTTTAGATAGAGTTGAAGTTGATGCCTCAAATATTTTTGCACCAGGTCAGTTAGGTGTGGCAATGGGGAGAACAAGAAATAAAAAGGGACTAAGGGTTATCAGTTTCAATTCCAACTCTGTGATTCCACATAGCTCTTACTTAAATGAATTTTACAATACAAGTTTTGTACAATTTGATTCAAGTTTAGAATGCTGTAGACATTCTATTTCCTTATTAGAGAACCTCAGTGTGGACTTTGATTATGAAACAGGTTCTGATTCTGATAACTCTGACTTTGTTGATCGAGAAATTTTAGAAGTTGATGAAATATTGTCCACTGGGTAAGATATGCCTGCTTCATCTAGTGACCAAGAATGTAGGTTAACCACAGTTGATGACATTTTAGAGCACCATGTTGACCATACAATATTGTACCAAAAAATTAAAAGCATCTTTAATAAGATATGTGGTAGTATAGAGGTCAGAAAACCAGACTCAAAGTCATGGACTGAATATTATTCTGAAGTTTATCGGTTTTCAGTGTCTCTAGAATGTATCCAAATTCTTGAAAATTTCTTGAATTCTGTGCCAAATGATGATACTTTTTTGCATTTGGAAAGATTTTTGACAGAATTTGTGAAATTGTTTTGGACAAAAATACTACTGACATTTTCAGTACCACACAAGTTACACGCGCACCTTCCATACTTGTATCAGAGCCAGGACAAGGGAAATTAAGGTATATTGCAGGTAGATTATTGCAAAGAGTAGATACCATAATATGAAGAAAGGAAAGAACAGCTTGTACAGAAAGGGCAAAATTAACCTGGTCAGTCAATGTTTCTTACAAGTAAAAATGTTAGACCACCTTACAGCTTCAGCTGTTGATTTGGAAAACAATAGCAAGTATAAACAGAACTTGCACGAGACACAAAGAAGACATCATATCAACCATGGTCTTACTAACATCAAGGACTCTGTATTTGACTTTTTCTTGCAAGTTGATGATAAAAGGATGGCAGTATCAACATGTAGATGCATTACATTAGCATGGTGCAGGGAGTTTACAGTATTGTAAGACTGTAATACTTAAGGATGAGACACTGTTTGAAAACTGGAAGCTGCTGTACATAAAGTTTGATCCCTGTATAAGTGTCACACATGTGGACGACACTATGATTGCATCATGTATCAGAGATCTATATGAAGATTTGATAGGTCGTTACAGTAGAATAGGTGACAATCAAGTCAGAAAAGACACCATTTCCAGTCTTGGAAAATTGAAATCAGACAGTTTGAGAAAGAGGGTGGTCATGAGATCAAAGCACAAACACAGTAGTGATGCATTAGCCTTGGACATGAAATATATCTTGGAAGATCAGTCAGAAAATAAACTGTATTCTCACTTAAAACTGAAATCACATATTCATGATCTGAAGGCTGTAGTATTTACTAGCTTCTTGAAATCGGATCTGAATTTGCTAGTAAAGCCTATGGCATAGAAGCAGGAAAATGTACAAAAGAGTGGTCTAGTTAATAAACTATGTACAGTAATACCTACTTTGAATGAAATGCCAATGCCATTTTGTTTAGTACAGAATAATCATGTTGCCAGTTCGAAATTATGCATTAATCAAGACACTTCCAGCTGTAGCAAAAGTCAGCCATATACTAGAAAAAGAACTATTGTGGGAAAAGGAAAGGTTAAAGGAAAAAGGAAAATTGAAAAATATGACAAAAGTAACACTGATAATTCAATTTGGTCTGGATGTAAACGTATTTATGCAGAGGATGAGTTGTAGATTCAGTGTGATTGGTGTGATGAATGGTTTGATTGGTTTTATCAGGGCATAGATGAAGAGACATGGAGTAGCTCAGAAAATGAAAAATAATTCTGTACCAAATGCTCTTAGAAACAGTCAACGCTACATCAGACTACACGCATATGGCAATATTGTCGCATTTTGTCATTGTGCTTTTGGACTTTGGTTACATACACTGAACTCACGTGCACTTGTTTGTTTCTGTAAAATGGGAAAACTAATGACAATTTGATCCTCCGCTCTCTGATGACATGTTAAGTCTTAGTAAGGGATGGTGTTATCATTAGTTTTCCCCATTTAACTAAAATGTACTGTCTTTAGTTTGCATCACCCTAAATCATTTTTATTATTTTACTTGTTCAGTATGTGTATCATAAATATTCAAGTTACTGTATGTGTTGTTCATGGGATTATTTTTCGATTGCATTTATTTCACTCTTCAGACATATACTGTCTTGCAATCATGTATTGCAGCTGTATCTGTTTTTGCAAAGAACTTGTATATTGAACACTTATGAATATTGTTTATGAAATCAAAAGAATACAAAATATTTTGTTGCTAAAAAGGGTGATGTACAGTTAACAATGATGCCAGTTTGGTTATAATCTCATATAGTAAAGGACGATACCTGAAATCTCACTTACACATTGTAGGCATCAATTCCATTACAATTACATAGGTTGACCAAAGCTGGAGAACTTAACAAGGCATTGATTTCCTATAAGAGCCTTGAGAATCTTGGCAAAGTATACAGTAATTTAATGGCATAGTATTATTTTGGCTTGGAATATGTGATGTAACAAGAAAACAGATGGCAACTCATTCTTCTTTTGCACATAACCATTGAATATATTTATCAAGGTGCAATAAAAGTATTTGCTAATAATGCTTTTTGGAAAGTGTCCCCAAATTAAATTTGGAGACTTGAAATTCCTCCTATGTTGAACACATTTTTTTATTGGACATAGTGAGAATCTGAAGAGAAAAGATTGTCCAAAATCTTAAACGCAACTGTATTGTGTGTGTATTCATTCAGTTTCTAGCTACGATTGGATGACATACATCCAAATCCAATAGTGGCAAGATATTGGTTACATATGATTTTGGAATGCCATTACAATAATTCATAGTCTACAAAGATTTTGCCATTTCTATTTCCAAAGTTTCTTGGCTGTTGTCATATTATTCTTTATGTGTCATACCTTCTTGATTCAGACCTCTTTTCTTTACAATGAGACAAAATGTTGTATGCCTTAAATATTGTTTTGCACTTAAGTTTCTTATATTTCGTACTATTTTAATTCATTGTAGATTAGTCAACTTTTAATTTAAAATCCTACATCAGAGTATATAATGGCTATTGTAAGGATTGTCTTATCGCACACCTATAAAACTGATCCGGGTTAATACCAGGTTATCTTATCATGATAACATAATAATGGAAAAATATATAGAGCAAATTTAGCTTTCACATTTCCAACTCACATTTACAGCATTTTGTACTTCTATATTTATGTTTCCAATATATAACACAACATTATCTGTAATTAATATTTTTCCACATCATAGGTAAATTTGTGTTTAAATTATTACATCATATATTATAATTATTCAGATTTTAGATTTCAGTAGGAGCATCTAGATCAGTGATGGTAAGGATTGCCCTGTCACATGTCTCTAGATTTGATCCCAATAACAAAGATAGCAGCAGTTAAGATGATAATACAGCTGTTTGTAACTGTTATGTTTTGGAATATTTAAGAACACTGTATTTACTTGCTTACAAGATGAGCCCAAATGTTAAGTTCACTGACCCATATATGCCTTCACATAATATACAGGCAGATCTGGGTCTCTGCAGTTTATTAGGAATAGTAAGTAGAACCACATTGACCCTGGTCTGCAGGCATATTATGCTACAGCAGATCAGGATCTTAGTTATTTGCAGTTTGACTCGACATCTAAGCGAGTATATATGGTTCGGTGATCAAAAAATATATGTATTCATGTGGATTTTGAAAGGTAGGTGTTCTGTATATTGTTACCAAGTTTGAAATCAGCCCTGTAATGAACAAATAAAATATGGCATTTCTTTTGTTCCAAGTGCACAATTCAGTCTTTCTCAGCTCACTAATTTATTTGAATGCCACACCTCAAAACACAATCCTAATTGATACGGGTTGAATCAATGTTAACTATAACTTGTCAGAGGAAAATCATTTTTGTGCTTCTTAGTTTGGCCAAACCATTGATTTTGGTAATATTGTCCTAAATTTGTGTCTCTATTCCTTTTACATTATTTGAGCATGCTAATTACTTTTGCTGTCCTTACCACCATTATTGCCGCACTCCTTTATTCCATATCGACTAGGGCAAGGTTGCTTGGCTCATACATTTCTTTATAGTATCTTCTCGTGTATTTTACAAGATGAGATTGTGAACTGACTTAGGTGTACTAATATATTAAGTTGTTTTAGTTTATTTTTAATGCAAATACTCTAGTGATCTTTTACAAATATTAGGAATTATACATGGACAGAATATAGAAGCATGACATTACCTTTAAAAAGTAACAATCCAGCAATGCATGGTATACGACAAGATTAAATGAGATTGAGAAAGAGAAAGATTATCGAAGTGGTACAAAACAGATGATATTTCTCCCATTTGTGTAGTAGGTTGTCAGAATGACACCCACTCTATCTGTCATAATATATAAATATTTCCAATCCCTACTGCACTGACTCAGGAAAATAACAAAAACACATATATATTTTCCAATGAATTTGTCTTATTTGGATATGACATTTTTAAATGACAAGATAGCAGCCAGTAGTATGATGAATGACTACATGTTGTGAACATGAAGTTTAAGACAACAATCTACCTGTATTCATTAAGCCAGTAGTATGATGAATGACTACATGTTGTAAATATTAAGTTTAAAAGCAGTTTTCCACAGCCGTATATTTTTGTAATATTAATGATGTTCTACATTACCCTCCCATATTAGTATTTTGTAGAATATAGCTCAGTGTCTTAGTTTTTTTATTCTTCGTAAATAATTAAAAAGATGGTATCAGAAAAATTTAGCCTATTGTAAATTTTTGTGTTGATTAATTTTATACTGTTGGACCAATACAGCTACTTTCGGTATCCTTATCACCATCAAATCCTCACTCTTGTATTCAGTATAAAATAGAGCAAGGGTTTTATGACCTATACATTTACTTTAATTTTACAATATTTTTGATTATGAAGTCACATAGGAGTTCTATATATATATTCAGGACTCAGGAATACGATGTTTTCAAGAAAATTATTGTATCAGTTACTTTCAAATATATATATATATATATATATATATATATATATATATATATATATATATATATATATATATATATATATAGCGTTTGGCCATATATATGCGGGTTTGTAAGGAAATTAAATTTTAAATACATTATTGATCGGATGTTTGTTGTATCGATATTAGTTATGAACAAATATAATTATTTTATTGAATAAATGCAAACAATTACTTATTGGAGAATTTGTAGATGATTAGTGCACAGGGGCTTAGACCTTGAGATTACCCGTCTGTTGAATTGAAAATTGTTCTTTGTGGCCATGCGGCTAGAAAAGTGACCGGGGATTTTATGACGGGGGTGGGGGGGGGGGGGGCGGGCGCAGTCTCCGATGAAGGGTACGAATACAGGTTGGATGATAGTCATTTTCTGAACGTACGTGCTTGCAGTGCTTGTCGACGCACCTTATCACTTGTAAGGGATGAACTGGTATTTGCCTAGGTGCAACGCAATTAGTGAAGAATTGGTGTCAACTATGTTTTTCTGGGTCATACGGATAACGAAAAAACCAAAACCAATGTGCACATACACTAGAACTAATAGGACACAGCATACCGTACACAGACGCTCAAAATGTAGATAACAGAAGAGCAGAGAGAGGCAGTGTGAGATACAGAGCGAGCGAGAGACAATGTGTGTGTGTGAGAGAGACAGCACGAGGGAGAGCGAAAGAATGCTTGAGACAGAGCAAGAGAGCGAGTGAAAGTCAGCAAGCGTGAGACAGGTGCAGAGAACGAGCGAGCGAGACGCAAAGCACGACAGACAGCAAGAGAGAAAAGGAGAGCGTCAAAGCGAGCGAGACAGAACGAGATAAAGCATGAGACAAAGTGATACAGGGAGAAAACGGACAGATAGAGCAAGTGGGACAGAGTAAGAGGGAGATAGGGATTGAACAAGAGGGACAGAGCAAGAGATAGAGAGCAAAAGAGACAGATATAGAGATAGAGCACGAGACATACATATGGAGACAGAGTGAGAAAAAGACATAGAATCTATGTTGGTTTTGGACCGAGACAAGGAAATCCCAGTCAAGGGGTGACGTTATTTGTCTCCCTACGAGGCTTTCCGTGCCATCCAAAGTACACAGTAGTTATGTTTGAGACCCAAAAAATAATAACATAAAACATTGCATAATATTGATGTATTATTATATTTAGCATACAGATGTTATATGAAATTAACAAGAAATAGCTAATATTTATTACAAAAGAATGTTTCATTTTCGTCAGATCCGATTTAGAAAATAATGGAACGATACTGGGCCCACACCTCTGTTGTAGTAGTAGAGGCTATTATTATAATGAAAGGTTACATGTAGCATGTGTTCATGCTTGGGTTATTCACATGTAATTAGTGATCTGTGTCATTATGGTATATAACATTTTTTGGAGGAGGTGAAACTTTGTGACATTCTCGTGTTGTCCTTAATATTGATTGTAAAATAACCCCCTCATGTATAAAAACATCCTTCAAATACGTACCCAAGCGGATAAGCATGTGCTAAACTTTGAAGTTCACGGATTCTTTGAAAATTTATTTTTCTGTCTTGGAAATATAGCAAGTGCTATTGTGAAATTTGCTTATGGATGTGTCGACGGATAAATGATTCCTTCTGACAGGTAAGTGCAATATTTGTCATTAAATATTGCAAATTTATTTTTGATTCAACTGGGGCACAACGGATATGCTTAACAAAATTAGAATAAAGCATATTTGACACAACACATTTCTGGCTGTTACTAAGTTTTCGGTAGTTGTTAAGAGAGTTGGAAGGCTATGAAGTGTATAGGTCTACAGTCTATGTGCATAGATCAATGTTTTCTGTCATAGTTTTGAATTTTGTCCTATCTGTAGCACAGTACATTTTCAGGTCAGCGTCATTAATTGTTGCAAACAGTATATTTTTTTCACACGAAGTATCTAAAACTAGTTAGGTAGCTTTAGCTACATTTAATGACGCTGACCTGAAAATGTACCGGGCAATAACTGCATATACGATAAAATTTACTATGCTGTATGGAACGAACTAGCATAATATCAAAGAGCTAAACATCATATGCATGTGTATCTCTGTCTCTCTCAAAATGTTTTTGTATGGTGTGTTCTCAAAGATGTTTTGACATAAGTTACAATGTTTTTTGTTATATATTTGTTGTTGTTTGATTTTAAAATAACTACGTCAGGCACAGCAGAAGACAACAAGGTTTCTTTTTTAAAAGTAGTTCTGAGCGCATGGACACTTTGACTGGGACGACTGGTCTGAGATAAGAAAAGTAAGGTTAGCAAAACAGCTATATTTTTCTGCTGCATGGGGGAGAAAAACAAATAATAGCCATTTGAAACTTTTATTATGTATTCCCAGCCACAAGAATAGCATAAAAAAATTTATAAAACATTAATAATTTTAAACAATGGTAACATCAACAGAGCGGTTCAAATACAAATATTGAAAATAAAGTTTTACAAATGTTCATCTCATGAAGACGTTTGATGAGTTTCTCTAAAAACCGATACAATAGACGACAGCTGATAAAGCGAAAAAGAAACAGTGGGTCAATATTTGAAGGGCAAATAGCTCTGGTCAATTTCACGAGGATATTATATAACAGAGCAAAATCAAGACCCATTTATTGATGGGATTGAAATGTACATAAAAGTTTGGGGTTAACAAAAGAATTACTATATACCATGATGAAAGGAGGGGGACAAAACCTAATACTGTGTAGGTTACCTGCAGTTTAATGAGCCGAGCAGTGAGACCCATTAACTATGTCATCATGTCCAATAGGAACTGACATGCAGTCACTCTAAAATTAGTACTGGAAGAAAATAATATATAAAAGGAAAACAAAAGGTCCAATATACGGAAATATTCTGAACTGGAACAGCTATCAAATTTATTACATCAAAGAAATGAAAAGATTTCCGACTCTCTATTAAGTTTTTTGTTGATTAATACCACAACTTTTGTGTCAGTTAACATTCATGAAAATAAATGAAGAAAAAACATTAAGTGTATGTGTGTATCTGTTTTAGATTTTTAACGCATAATTAACAATTTTTCAGTCATATCGCTATAATATCTGCAGTGTGACATTTTTTAGTGATATCAAGCACTGGGGCATGATGACGCAGATATGCAGTATCATGCCCCACCCAGTCACATTATCCTGTCACCAGGCCGACCAGTCCTAACACTAACCTCTTAAAACTAATCGCCAAGCGAGGCAGCTTCTAGTACCATTTTTATAAGTCTCTGGTTTGACTTGGTCAAATGTCATTCATTCTTACAAGCATGTACATGTACTGAAATGTATTGATTAGGGCTGAAAGCAGCCACAGGTTTTGTAGATACAAACAATGGAAGCAGACAGAGCTGTTTTACACAAGAACAAATTTCACTGACTATAGGATAGGGTTTCCCCCAAGGAATCTGCTGTTTTGAACCAGTCAATTCATTCCTTGAAACCATTTTATGTGCGACTATGATGGCTTTTCCACAGAATGTATCTGAATGGATTGTTTTCTTATAAAGCCTGTGCAAGATGAAGAAAAGATGAATAAAATATTATATAAAAAAGGCTTAAAACTAAACCTGACTATAACATGAAATATGATAAATAAAGAAAGGGAACTTCAAAGATTCTTAGGCGCACGATGCCAACAAAGATCAAACAATTGCAGCTTGTAATGCATGTAAGAGATGGCCCTGATACCAGCAAAAATCAGCGGATTGTTTGCAGGACAGGTTACCACAAGGAAAGATGCACTGTTTACAAACCAAAAAGTGCAAAGCACAATACATGTCAATTAAAATGTTTTAGTGAAAAAGTCAAATCTGATAAAGATGTTGTGGGTGATTTAGATTGAGTGATCAATAAATATAATGTGAGCCAAACTGAGTTTTACAAAAATCTGTTTAATTAATTTTAAAAAATTCACACTTCAATTAGTTATGTAGGGTTTTCAGTAAAAATAGGAAAATAGTGAAGTAGTGCAAGTTTTCCTTATTCAAAACTGGTGATGACAGCCATAACCCAAGGACCCAAAATAAATATTTTTAGTTCATATTTTTATGTAACACAAATAAATCTATTTATCTATCTATCTATCTATCTATCTATCTATCTATCTATCTATCTATCTATATATATATATATATATATATATATATATATATATATATATATATATATATATATATATATATATATATATATATATATATATATATAATACATTGATATTGTATTGTTTCAAAATTAATAATTCACATTCTTTTAAAAAAGTGTACATGGAGGAAACAAAGAGCTGATTCGTGCTTTAAAAAAAACAATACTTTTGTAAATAATACTCACAAATGCAACCAATAAAACTTTGTATCACAGAAAACACCAAATATATAATACAATAAATTCTAATGCTTTTATGGTGCCCAGAAGAAGCAAATTAATTGGGCTAATTTTGAACTGTTACAGACCTGTTTACCCATACATTTTCTTGTCAGTATTTTAAGCAGTGCCTGTCACTATTTTCATTCAGTGTTTCTAGCATCTTAGCACATATCACCTATGAAAAAGGGCACAAATAGTAGACACTATAAATACACTATAATTACCATTATTTAGTACTGCACGACATACTGATGATACACTATTTTGTTGTTGTTGTTGTAGGGTTATCGCCATTTTTCAGCACACGATAGGTTATACATGCCGGCCAGTATTAATGGTGGAGGAAGAACCCGGGAAAACCCAGGAAAGAACCAATGCTTTCTCACATACCCACATTGGTTGAATCCGAGACTCGAACCCACGCAAACAGAGGTGCGATGGCAGTGATCCGTAACGGAGATCGCTTTAGACCACTCGGCGCCCCACACTATTCTGTAAATAACTTCTAATTTGTAAAGACACTGATATTTAGGCAACTCTGTGTGTTCTAAGCAAAATCTGCAGATACTGACCATTGACTTAAACATATTTATATTACAGTGATAAAACCCTTCAAAGGAATACCTCAACAAACCCAAATTCATGCTGTTATTTACCTCTGTTACTTTCTCTAGAAAATCTCTTTTCTCAGCTTCATACGTATCCGTAACATTTAAAATAAAGCCAAATCTCTACATTTGACATGGTTAAGGAAGACTTAATACAAAACATTATGACATAAATTGTTACCACCAACCATCCTCTCAGAAAATAATAAGTCCATGTAGATAGGTGAAGTCAATCTTATTTATTTCATAAAATCTGATATCAGCTTTGTTAACATTTACAGTAATGGATTGCTTCTAAATACCTTGTGCAATTTTGGAATCTGGGAACATATTTGTCATTGCTTCTGTTAACTTGTTAGCTGTGCTCAATGACAAATTCATATTCATGATCAACTCACAGAGAATCGCCTCAGCATGTGTTATTTGCTTTTGAAATACGTGTTGATCACTGACTCCCTTTCCCTTCATCATGGACAAAACATTTCTATTTCCCGTCACTAATGATTCCAATTTTACATGATTTTCTGGTTCCACATGCCGTGAACTGTCATTCCATCCACCATGTGCACAGGAAAAGTCTAAATTACAGGAAAAGTCTAAGTTCTCTTTCAGACGATGGTTTAAGGCATGGCCACAGAGTTGGTAGAAAATGCTGCTTTCTATTTTTGGACTTTCCATTTTCATGCTGAAACTTTCTTATCATCGACAATTTTCTTTGCATAAACAACCGGATGCTGAGAATGTTAAAATCAGTGATGTGGCACAGACTGCAGACACTGGTGTGGATTGAAGAGATGATACAACAAAACAAAACGGAATAAAAACCACTTTAAAAAAAATTAATAAATAAATGCATCCTCAAATCGTATTTTCAGATCAATGACCATACCGAGGGACTTTATTCTGTACAAATACAGCACAATATGGACGGGTAAACAGGTCTGCAGTTATTTCAGATTTTGCAATAAATGCTTTAAGAAACATACAAATCATCTCCATTTTCGTTCTATAAGGAGCATGTCTGCACAATTAATGGTTCAAAAAAACGTCTACGTGAGTGAATTTCACAGGACAACCAGGACAGCAGAATACCTACAATGAAAGAAGAGTTTCAATAGTTATAATGTAACTGCAAAAGGAAAAGTATATACATGTTAACCATGCTGAATTAAAAAATAGCTTATTATTTATAATAATTCTAGTATAGTGATCGAAAAATTGATCAAATCTAAATATCAGATTTTAGTTTCACTGGTCAACTGTAAAAGTAGTAGTTACAAACATGGTTCCTACGCTTTTCAAAAGATAAATGTTCAGGTCATTTCCAGGATGAAATTACTTTGTTCAAGATTCACATATGACCATTACTGAATGGAATTAAAGAATATTTTGGATTATAAAACATGCATTTTCTAAATCTAAAGCTGTTTATCATTTAAGACTCTCCAAAATTGTCAGAAAAGATGATATGTGCAAAACCATAAAATGTATCTCACAAAACAAATGACTATACTCATATAAATTGGCATGCAAAGTCATTTCAACATACAGAATACAAATTCTAATTTTACCATGCTGACATGCATTATGTTATGTGGAAACAATATAATGAACATATGCATGTTATACAATGTAAACATTTCCTATCACAGTAGGAAAATAATATAAAAGCTAAGTATTAGAATCTTTTCTTGAAACGAAAACAGTTTAACTTTAAATTTATCTGTGCCAAAAACCCAAACAATTTTTTGTAAATGACCTAAACTCATTAAGATGATCTTGTTTAACATCAATCATTTAAAAACATTTACAAAAAGGGTCGATTTAAATTTTGACAAAGAAGCCTTCAAAATGATAACTGCTGCATAAACAACAGACAATTTCTTTAAAATCAAATTGTCTTTTTGTAATTGATAAACCAGTCCCCAAACCTGTACGGATACAGGGGCTCGCTTTGTTTTTGAATATATAATAAAAGCGATGACAATTTCCCATTTCTCCTGTGTTCTATTTAAGATCTGAAACCAATGCTTTAAGCTACATGTCACTGTGTAATAGTTTCACACCAAAGTTCAGCTAAGCAATTCAACATTTTGGACAAGATAAATTGGCTTCAAATGAATAGCAGTCCGTTTCCTAATCCGAATTTCCTATGAATATACAAATTCTATTTTTTACATTTGGTTTTCTAGGTTCAAGTGTGAGGTCAGAGCAATTGCATTTAATAAAATAGGAATTTGCTGCCAATGTGCAGTAGTGGCATATGGTAGTCACTTACCAGCAGGCCTAGCAAATTTAAACTATGTCATATAATCGATAGGAAAATGATTTATTTTCTCAAAAATGGCAAATATGGCAAGTATTATAATCATTATGTCTTTAATCCGCTGACAGACTAGACAAAACTACACCAGAGATGAAACATGACCCAGCCATTTGTGTTACTTGTCAGATGGCTTCACAACTCCAACAACGATAACAGAAGTCCAATAGTCATCTGATATCAACAACAAACTTCTTTTTAATGTTGTTGTACAAAAATGCAATAATATTAAATGAAAGACAGATACAGAAAGAACATATAATTCTCAACATATTTTATTCAAGAACAATGACAAATAAACCCGGCCAGTCTTAAAAGTAAACATTTGCATGAATTGCACAGATAAAATGTCTTACTTTCGTCTGCATTTTCCACTTCAGGAGATGAGTTGTCACCAATGGTAATTGTTAACAGCATGAGGAAGATTAAAAATATTCATGCATCGAAAGCATGGATCGTATGTGTACAGGAGAATAGTTGGGTTGATGAAAAGATACTGCAGTGGATAAAAGTGTTTTATCTCAAGAACACACTTTAATACATTTTAAATTTGAGTGCGTTTACTGACATGTACTTTTTGAATGATTTAAATGTTGTCCCACAACCTAAAACTCATAAAAACATACACTTCACCAAAACGTTATTTTAAAAATTAATTTAAGCTGTCACAATGTATACTGTAAATATGGTATATTCAATGTTTTTAAAAAGAATAAGAAAAGGAAATAAAACTATCATTTTAATAAAGTGAGATCAATCAGCTTTAAAATAGATTTGTTGTTGATAGGTTTTTCACTAACCTTCCATGACAGAACTTTAATTCCACTTGCAGATTCAGCACAATGGTGGACACTGTCAGCCCAGGGGATATTCTCCCAAAACAAACTACCAGTGTTCAGCTAAATAAAAATAAATTGTAATACATCAACATCTTGATCATTAATGGAGAAAAAAGATACAAACATTGTCCATCTTATAGTTAAATCAATGTATGGCCACAATATTGATGCCATGACTGATATCTGGATAGGTTGACAAAGGAGTGTAGAACTAATATTGTTATATTATATATATTTATATTTATTCACTAAGGCTATTCAATACTTCTTTTTCAATTTAATTAGAAAAGACAAGTCATGCCTCATTTAGAAAGTCTTTTGAACTGGTCAACAAGTATATAATTTACGTCAAGCTATCTGTATGGCTACCGCATACCTGAACTGCGAAATATACTAATTGTTGCAAATGATTACCTTTTCCAGCTACACTTTTCCTAATCTGAGAAATCCCTTTTTATAATCATAATATCCAATAGTTTTGTTTCTATCTCTAAATGTTTGCACAGAGACATACATTGATACTGCAAGACACACACTTTGAAGTTTAACAGGAAACATGAATATCCTTTCTATAATTAACATCTGTAAAAAAAAACAAAAAAAAAAAAAGACATGCATTAAAATGGCCAACTGATTTAATAGAACAGAGACCTCTGGTAAGACAACGCTGTTGCACCTTACTAATGGAAAAAGACAGACTTAATAAGTAGTTTTTTAACATGATTATTTCAGTAATGTGATTATCCAAATACTAAATGTTAAATTCGGACCTATCTTAGCTTTTGTCCACTACATCTGTATGATCACGAAACAGGTTTCTGCAGGTCACTGTTGTTACAACTTGCACAATGTTACAGTCCTTTATCTCCTCCAGAAACAGACATTTTAAAATAGATATTGAGTATATATAATGGGTAACAAATCCAATCGATCTTTTTCTGGTCTACACTCAGAACAAACAAATCTTTTTACGTTATGTTCAAACTAGTTGGCAAAAAACTGTATTATAAGTTTGAAAGTGGATTTCTTATATAATGTCACCTGTTCAATGTTTATTTCCCTCAGTGTTTTGTGTACATCTGCACAGTATCATCGACTGTCTTTACTTTGTACCAGTCCTTGATTTGTGACCGATGTCTCTCGCAACCTTACATCCCTGTTTCAAAATCATTATTTCACCAACAGAATCGTTACTTTTTTTAATACTGATAGTAAGTGCTGATTAAGAAATATTTGACAAAATAAAATATAAATATGTACCACGATTACAATAATAGAAAACAAAATGGAAATATCCAGTTTAACTAATGCCATATTTGCAACAAGTTTGTTGCTCTGGAGCGAGTGTTGGCTGTTTAGGTCAGAGCATATGGTTGTGTTGGTTTTCTTTGTCTTTTTATTTGAGGAAAGCCGTGACGGATATTGTTTTGAAGGCAAACGCAAAGCAAAACTTGGTTACCATAACATACACTTTTTATACCGTGTTATAGTATTCTTCCACCATCCCATTTGTTTCTACCACCTTTTAATTTTAAAAACAGAAGTATCAAGTATATAAAAATGCACAGAACGTAATCATTTCATTCATTGATTTATAATTTTTAATCTGATTGTCACTAGGGGTTCCCAAACAGTCATCTTATTGGCATTTTGAATCACCGCTCCGGTGGCCTAGTGGTTAGAGTGTCCACCTCGGATGCAGGAGGTCGTGGGTTCTATTCCCGGCTGAGTCATACTAAAGACTTAAAAAATGGTACTAACAGTTGCCTCGCTTGGCGCTCAGCATTAAGAGGTTAGTGTTAGGACTGGTCGGCCTGGATTTTTAATGTAGCTTTAACAATTGTTCAGTCATATTGGTACGATGTCTGCAGTGTGACAGCTTATAGTGATGTCTAGCACAGTGGCATCATGCCGCAGACATGTAGCATGATGTCCCACCCAGTGACATTATCCTGACACCAGACCGACCAGTCCTAACACTAACCTCTTAATGCTGAGCGCCAAGTGAGGCAGCTGTTAGCATAAGTTGTAGAAAAAATTATAGTGGAGCAAGATCCGAAAATTACAAGACATATAAATGTTATATTTGCACACATACCCCGAAACGGTGTCCAAAATCAAACTGTAAATACAGTGTAACTACTAATCCAGATGAATTTAGACGATTTGAGACGAAACTTTTAACTACTGATCCAGGTAATTAGCAGACCCGCTTATAACATGGGGTCAGTTGTAGAGCCCATTTTATTTTACTAGAAAGTACCAAAAATCTGACCCATATTTGTTGAATATGAAAGAAATCGTGATCAAAGTTGGTAATTGAAACCATCATATATTGTTTGAAACCTGCTGGAATTGTTATCGATCTCTCAGTGGTTGGGCATCTTGAATATAAAGGTCATTGTTACATAAAAACATTAACTTAATTAGAAAAATCACTTTATTGCCAGTTATTGCCAACGAGATTTTAAAATGAGTATTCAGCCATTAAACAGACCAGCTAGCCCTACCCATCTTAGAGGCTTTCACAGTGTCAAGCAAGGATGGCATCATTTCATATCGTTATGGAGGCCCCTCGATAAATTACACCCTTGCCTAGAGCGCAGTCTGTTTTTGGACCTGCGGTGCATGAGTTATCAAGGGAGTGGTGTATATTGCTATTTTTATGCTCAGATTATGCTTTCTTGCTGCTTATATAAGTAATAATTATGCTTATACCTTTTATATGGGGTTAGCACATGTGAACCTACAACAAGGCAGTTCAGGTTAACATTTAATACAATTTTCATTTGATCGGGTACCCAGGTAACCGATGGTTAGGACTACATATGGGCGGATATGCAAATAGTTTAGGAATAATTAATCTAATTGAAAACCATACAGAATGAAATCTTTCATTTAAATATTTTAGCCTAAGGGGAAAACATTTCTGTTGTAACATAAACAAATCTTTAAAAAAACTTCACTAAGTATTGTATTGTAGTTTTTGGGGATAATTTTTATAATTATTACTTATAGGTGTATTATTGCAGATAATATGTGTTTGAAAGAAATAAAATATATTAAAGATGCAAATAATAATAATACAGGGACATCAAAAACGATCCATTTATATACCCTGGACTAAATGTCACATCTTATGTCATGTGGCATGTATTTGGCAAATGGATAACTCACCCATGGAGAACTCGCTTAGGGAAAACTAGCCCTAGGGTGGTTGGTGAATTCGCTCCAGGCTGACTGAAGAGAGAGAGAGAGAGAGAGAGAGAGTTAGAGCGCTTCTTTGGAGAAGTGAGAGAGCTTACTTGTATACTGATTAAGACTGTAAAATTTATACCTTAAGTGTTCACAAAGAAATCAACCAGTTATCATTAATAATATCAATTCTCAAAGAAGATGAAATTGTCAATAAATCCTGGCATATTTATCGCCAATTTGCCTCATGTACCAGCTGCATAAGCTCCAGCAGGTCAAGCTTAAAATGTAGGTAACATTGCATGTAGAAATAAAACATCGCTGAATTTTACACCTCAAAAAGTATCTTACACAGTTGATTGACGGGGTAGGGGTGCTGATGCACATCTGTGAAGTTAGTGGACAAACAGACGGAGTGAAGCCTTCAGATACTCATATTTAACTTATTCTAACCCAGGTTTGTTTCTATAAAAAAAGGGTATTTGGTGACATAATTTCGTTATTACTATAAAAATGAGGCAGATATTAAATTCCAATGAAAATAATTGGGATCATTTAAAATAAATAGTTAAATAGACAGTTACAAATGTTTTTTGGGGATGGAGACAAAGCTTATGAGGTAAATTAGGAAGCCTTGAAATAATCAGATATATGCTGAAATAAATGAGGCTGCACTTAAGTTTTTACTATCTAGGATACCACAAAGATTATTTAATATTATGTCATTTTGTTTTTGGTAAGTTTCAAACAAACAAGTCTGATATAATGATATAACACCACACAATGGTGACATTACTATAGTACAAGTCACATGGGTCATGTATGCGCATTTGCTCATTTTTAATTAAATGTAAGTTGTTCTTTTACAATTTAGCACTAATTTTATTTAACCAAAGTCTATTCAATCCTGATTACTGAATGCTCTGCACCTTAACTGTCTGCATGAATCTTCCAGACAAATATCTATCACTATGAACTTTTACAATGGTGGCCATGTACTGAACTTGGGTCAAAATAAGATCATGTCCAGTGTAATCATCACAATCGAGGGTAGTACGAATTTGTTTTTCAATATATGTAGCTTTCATTGTGACATCACAGTGCGCACCATTTAATCCAGATTGTACTGGACAACACCTTTAGGTTCATTTTGTCAAAATATCTACGTACTTTAATATTGATTTTGCCGCTGGGACCTCTCAGGGCATCGAAATAATGACCTTCCAAAGGAATATGGATGTATAAGAATCCAAGTGAAGTGAATACTTGCTACTCAAAGGTATGTAGAATCAAAGTATAAAAAATGACACCCATTACTGAAATAGTTGGTGCTGAATGCCTACATGTCCTGTGTAACTTGTACTATATAAACAAAATCAACAACAGCAAAATGTTATTCTGCAATGACCTGCAATAATAGTCCAACATAAACAGGGAATAAGTAAACACTTACTATAGAAATGAACAGGTGGGGGTATATTTGAATTTAAGAGTGACTAAGTCCTGAATGATGTATGTATGTGAATGTGATATGGATTTTTAATGTAGCTTTAAATAAAATTCAGTCATATTGCTAAGATGTCTGTATGTGGCAGTTTATAGTGATGTCTAGCACTGGAGCATCATGCCTCAGACATGTAGCACAATGTATCTCGGTTATTCGGTAACTGAACAATTCAAGAGGCGATCATATAAAGCGGTATCCATCATTGTGCGATACCTCTAAATTAGTATTTATGATATTCGGGGCGACTTTTCCTGACACCTGGAATGATAATTTCTCCAAGGGACAGGTTCTCCATGGAGCTAGTCCTACATGTAAGACCATGACGCTGATATTTATGTTTTGGGCGTCAGGACTAGCACTAAAACAAAACCAACTTGTGTTATGTCTTACATTGTAGGACTATTTATGGGACGAGTAATCCCAAGGCGAGTTCTCGACTATTCCAGCGGCACGAACCATTTAAAGTTGAAACTCTGGTCAAAGCTAGGATTAGACCAGCAAGTTGTTCTCCACCGTTTTTTTTTGTTTTTTTTTTCCACTGGCGCCGCCAGTCAAACAAAAAAATAAGGTGGAGAACAACCTGCTGGTCTAAGCTAGGATTTAAACTCAGCCTATCTAAGCCCCAGCAAGCAAAAATATTTATGTAGTAAGTTACTATCCATCTTATTCGGTAATACATTCAAATTCTACGATTGATCATAGTCGACAGACGCTTACAAAACATAACATTACAATGACCGGTCTCTAGCTGGAGAAACCTGATAATAAATTTGATAAAAAGCTTTTACATTTAATTTTTAAAAAAAATATTTATCATTAATCCATTTATGTGACTTATTTACATCAATTTTTACATACGTATTCAATGGATTATTTGAGTTTAATTAAGCAAGGCTGATAACCATGGCTGATCGCCGTTTCCTGAATGCTATTATACCTGGAATACACGAAGCAACGGATACACTTTTCGCAAAATTGGCCCTTCAGAATCAGTAAGGTTGCTTAAATACAAATGGATGAAAGGTGGGATTGTCTTCTTTACAGTGGTGTACGTTATGAGTGACTGAATGCGTAGATAGTATCGGAAACTTAGATCGGAGTCATCGAGGGGTCAGATTTTGATAGAGGCAGTCTCCATCAGCGCTTGTCGTCAGGGGGATTCCATTTATGTGGTCGACGTAATTCTCCATCACCTCAGCAGCGACTGGATCAACGTCTGGCAAATAAGAATTTGTAATTTCACTTTGAACATTAGCTCTCCCTAAACAGCCTCCTTTAGTTTATCTATGTTCTTTGATGCCGCCGCCTAGAGAGAAAAGAAAACCGCATTAAAATAGTCGATAAATACTGGACTTAATGCAGATTTTGAGTTTGTTCAGACATTAGCAATATGCATGAAACGTGAATAGCATCGAGATATGTTTTATCATCCCAAAACGGCATGGGTAGACGCATGTATCAAGGATATGATGATCGGTAGCGTTCTATGAGATGGCGTTATGCGCACGGACAGACAAATGAAGAGGTACTCAATAAGATACCTATACATATTATAGATTGTTGTATCGCTTGAAATCTCCGCTTCACATCTATAGTTTTAGCCTAGAAATACGTGGTACCATCACACAACAGCATGGTTAGATGAACGTAGCCTGTATATAAAAATATTTAAATTCGCAAGCGAAAAAGAACACAAAATACAAACATTTTTATTTTGCATCTGTACAAATAATTTTTTTGGCACAGATGGCTTTAAAGTGATTAGGAACTTATCAATTGCTATCAAATTTATCCAAACCGGTGGTTGTGTACAACCCATATTGAACATGCCTATAGGGTAGTGAAGTGCTGCTGTAATCCGATTCACACGTGTTATCGCGTGTTACAACCGCAAGTAGCCGAGTATACACGCGTTACAACAATTACCATTGCGGCGGTACAAAGACAGTTAAAATGATTTACAACAAATATATAAAATTTATAGTGGTTCCCTGTTGTTGTTTGTCAAAATCGTCTTGCGAGAAAGCCAAACAATATACTCGTTGAAAATCAACGATGTTGACTAAAACTCCTGGGACTAGCATCGCACATTTGTGTACTGATTTGTATATATATATATATATATATATATATATATATATATATATATATATATATATATATATTGTATATGTATCGTATTTAGATAAAAAAAAAATTAAACTAAATCTATTACATCTTTTTATCTCTTTATCTTTTTTCATGTTATTTCTATGTATAAACTGTAAAGGAAAAAAATTAAAGAGATTTTAATCTCTTTTACTTTTTTTTTGTTTGTTTATATGTAGGTATTAAAAGAGTTTTGATATTCTGTATCAATTTATTCGTTTGTCATCTCTTTATACTACAAATCTCAGACTGTGGATTCATGTATTAAGAGCTAAATAATATGCATTGAGAAACCTTTAGCATTTTATGCATGTAAAACCGATAGGTATTAAATTCAAAATTGTTGAATATAAAAAGCAGGGCCCAGGTACCTAGTCCCGGGTAGACAAATGTGTAGCAAATTCGTAACAAGATATACTATAGAAAGTAGTCCAGTACAATACTATACAAATTTTGCTTGACAAAAGACCCTTTTTAAATAAGAACACTAACTTAATACAAGGGTGAGTGGCAATAGACATTTAAAAAAAATGGGCAATATAACAGTATGGTATTATAATAATTTTAAAACAGTATTATCACAGAAAGTGCTATAACAATATACACATGTGAATGAATTTATGCCTCATCTGATCTGAAGACTGTACATTTCATCATGCTATAAACTTCAACTGGTGAGATTGATTTGCAATGTCGTGTGATCAGGTTGTATCATAAGTATATCACACATTTAGTATAATATAAAGAAATAGAAACATTAGACAAAATAAATTAATAACATTGTGCATAGGCTGCATTTTTTATAAGATAAAATGGTCATTTAATCAGATGATAATCTATGATTATGCATGATAATTAAATACATAATTAGGGATCTATAAAAAAAAATGCATTGCGAAAAGAAAGTTGTCTTTGCGTGTTCCAGCCTAAGTAATTTAATTATTACAAATTTTAAAGTAAATGCTGATACTTACATTCTGCAGACGATGCATGGCCATCAGGTAGTCAAACTCATTACCATCCAATGTACGACACGAAACGCAGACGTATTCCAGATCAATATTTCCCCACATTTTCAATTCATCGTCTGAAATTTCTTGGCATTTGTTCTGATACCAGTTCTTACACAATGAACATTTAACACAGTCACTTGAACAATTTGATTTGCACCCACCACATGGAAACCTGGCTCCGCGTTTGTTACTGAAATTAGCCATGATTCACTTACAGATCACCAACACAGAATAAAGAAAACAAGAAATGTGCAGCATTTAAGCTTTGTTTCGAATGAGAGAGGAGGTGATGAAACTTAATGATTATATACCTTGCATTTGATTGCTTGTAACTAAGAATAATGTTTCTTACAGATGGTTAAGCAGTTTATTAATGATAAAAAATACAAAACTTGAAACCCGTCCTATTTCCACAGAAAACATGCCGGCAATTGTCAGTACTCAATATGAAGTCAAAAACAATTCGAGGCTGATTTTAGCAGCTTGCTGGTGAACAAATATTAATTGAGTAAATGAGAGCTTGCCGCTTAATCACCTTTATTGGCATTTTCTTTCTTTGGTTTCTTTTTGTAATCCTCGACAAGAAGCACTTGCGTTTGCTGATCCTGTTCGGTAATTCCTTTCATTTCATTTTATGCGATTGCCGACAACTTACCTGTTATTGTTCACGTTTTCTAATATTTATAATTAATTCCTGCCCAAGGGCCTAGTTATCTTTCTGCTATTCAACTTGAACCAAGAGGCCATTACTCAATAATTGCATGAGAAAGAAAACAATAAGAATTGTCTATCTTCTAATACAAAAATATCAGAATTCGAACAGGAACAGGTAAGTCTTTGAATGTTGGGGAACAAAGAGCCATGGGGGGGGGATGCACTCGAGGCCAATAGCTAAATATATCTAAATATTGAAGGTGTGTCCACAAATAAAAAATAACATTATTGTAGAATATAGATATCTAAGTATTAAGTATGCAAATTAGGGACATATATATGTCGTTCCGGGCTATGTCGATAATATCCAAGCAAATGGTAACTGGAGATGTACGAAACGTTTCGTACAACGAATTTCTAATTGCTTTAGCCATTTAAAGTATTCATTTTTGACCCAGAACTTAACTTGACAATGAATTTAATTAATTTGTTTAGTAGTAAATGTATCAGTTGCTTGTCTCTAGACAGTATTTGGGCAGTATTTGGGTATATTTGGGTGTATTTAGGCAGTATTTGGGTATATTTGGGTAAATCGTGCCACCCGAGTTAGGTGCCTTATGTTATATGGTGAGTGTGCACATTAGTTTACCCCAGAAGCAAATGCCTGTGGTTTTCAAGTTTCTAGTTTAGGAGTGTGCGGTCGGTTCTTTGAAAGGCAGATATAATTTATAGGTGGAGATTGTGATAAAATGTCTGGCGGAAGTAGTCTTTTGAAGGGCCACTTGAGCGAAAGTACTGAAGATAAATCATTCAAATGTGAAGTTTGTGATGCAATGTTTGGATCTGGTAGTAATTTGAAGGTCCACATGAGATTGCATACTGGAGATAAACCATACCAATGTGAAGTTTGTGACAAAATATTTGGACATAATTGCAATTTAAAGAAACACATGATTATACATACTGGAGATAGAGCATTCAAATGTGAAGTTTGTGATAAAATGTTTAGAGAAAGTGGCCAGTTGAAGATTCACATGAGGATACATACTGGAGAGAAACCATTCAAATGTAAAGTTTGTGATATAACGTTTCGACAAAATGCACATTTGAAGAATCACATGAGGATACATACGGAAGAGAAATCATTCAGATGCGAAGTTTGCGATAAAATGTTTCGATGTAGTAGTAATTTAAAGAGTCACATGATGATACATACTGGAGATAAACCATTCAAATGTGAAGTTTGTGATAAAATGTTTAGGCGTAAAAGTACTGCATATATTCACATGAGGATGCATACGCTAGATAAACCATTCAAATGTGAAGTGTGTAACAGAATGTTTGGGCATATTAGTTTGGTGAGGATCCATATGAGGACACACACAGGAGATAAACCATTCAGGTGTAAAGTTTGTGATACAATGTTTAGACAAAGTAATCATTTGAAGACACACATGAGGATACATACTGGATGTAAAACATTTAGATGTGATGTTTGTGATAAAATTTTTGGACATAGTAGTACTTTGAAGAATCACATGCTGGTACATGCGGCAGACAAAACCGTCGAGAAAACATTCAGATGTGAAGTTTGTGATAAAATGTTTAGACCTAGTTATATAAAGAGTCACATGAGGATACATACTGGAGATAAACCATTCAAATGTGAAATATGTGACAGGATGTTTGGACAGATTGGTTTGCTGAAGAACCACATAAGGACACATACAGGAGATAAACCATTCAAATGTAAAGTTTGTGATAGAATGTTTCAAAATGGTAGTCATTTGAAGAGACATATGAGGGTACATACTGGAGAGAAATCATTTAGATGTGATGTTTGTGATAAAATGTTTGGAGATAGAAGTCATTTGGTGAAACACATGATGATACACACTGGAGATAAACCATTCAGGTGCAAAATTTGTAATCAAATGTTTCGAAACAAATCTAATTTGAATTGCCACATGAGGATACATACTGGAGAGAAACCATTTATATGTAAAGTTTGTGACAAAATGTTTGCATTGAGTAGTAATTTGAAGAGACACACGAGAATACATACTGGAGATAAAACAGTAAAATGTTAACTTTGTATTAAAAGGTTTCAATCAAGTAGCCATTTGAAGGACCACTAGAACATGCATACTGGATATAAGCTGTACAAATGTGAACTTTGTAAGAAAATGTTTGGAAAAATTAGTACTTTGAAGGAACACATATAACAATATATACTGGAGATAAGCCATTGAAATGTGAACTTTGTGATAAAATATATCATGGACAACTTAAGTCATCTGATGATCCACACGAGGAGACATACTGAGGATAATCTGTTCAATAGTGAAAAATGCTATAAAATATGGGTTACTAGAAACACCGAAATACACTGAAAAACCGAAATGCACACTGAAATACATGTCTTTACATTTTATCATTGTATATGTCGGTTTCCACGCACAAATTATTTGTTTTTGTTTGATTTATGTGATTTTGAAACGAATTAATTACTTTTGTCCTATTTATAGCACAATTCAAGTAATGATGCTACTCAGTCGTACTTGATTCGACATACCTGTCCATACCAGAGATTACATTTGTTCCAGAACAATCAGTTGTTATCACACCACCTCCGTTCCGGAACGATTAACCTGTCCAATAAAGTACGACCAACTGACGCATGCTATAACTAGGAACAAGTAAATAATTCATGTCAAAATCACATAAGTCATATTTTATTTTTCCTTATATTATTATAAAAAAATAAATAAATTGTGTGTGGAAACCGATATATAAAGAGAGAACATGTAAATACATGTGTATTTCGGTTTTTCAGTGTATAGGGGTCCCACTGTATTTTGGTGTTTCTAGTAACCAATAAAATATTTAAAGAAAGGAATCATTTGAATTATTTTTTTCATAATGCTTATATGATACATACTGAAGTGTGTTGTTCCAGGTTTTAGCTCACTGGGTTTGTAATTAAATGGTTTTAATTGCTTTCAGTTCAGTGTGTGTGTGTTATTTGGAGTTTTAATGTAGCTTTAACTCTGGGTGGTGTTTCCAGAGTACATGTGATGACAGGTACTTGAGTTTTATAGTAAAAGTCACACGGTTCATGTAAACGCATTTACTAATATAAATTAAAAATGTAATTTTAGATTTAAAATTTAATCATAATATAGTTACAATAAAGTTTATTCAGCCATGTTTTTATATTGATCTGCACATTGATTGTAGTAAAAGGAAATTCCATATAATAAATCTTGTGATTGCTATAGACTTTTAAAATGGCAGTTCGGCTTTAGACTGGGTCAAGAAAATTTATGTTTTAATGAACTGTTACTGTTGCAGGTGGAAGGTACAGTCTCATGAACAAGAAGTTGCACTTAGTTTCATGCATATCCTATATGGATGTTCAACTATGAATGGGATAGAGGAGTAATATACAATAAGATTTATTCTAAACTTTTACATATGACATTTTTTCAAAATGATAATTTAGCATGATGTAAAATTTATTGAAAATATATCTGAATTGACTGCCATGTTTCTAGTCTTATAAATGCATGAAGGAGAATATTTGTATGGGAAAAATAAGTATTATATAAGATTTAAAATTAAAGACTTGATTTAACCATAGAGAAGATATATATGAAGTTACATAATTGCCTCCAATTTATTGGACTTGATTGCCATTCTTCATTCATGTGGGTGTTTTCCTTCCTACATTATAGTGCCATAAAACCGATTTAAACAAGATTGCCCCACTTGTTTGATTGTGCCTAAAAATGAATTTTCTATTAAAGATTTGTTGAGCAAATTTATGCAATAATCTTCAATGGAATTTTGATGGACAAGGTGTGAAATAAGGTGAATAAATGACATTTAAAGGTGTGTGTAGTCAAATTCTTCAAAATAACTCCTATAGCTGCAAATAATGACAAATAGTTTGTACATGAGCTTCATGTGTTGTACTGTAGGTTTTGACTTTGTAGGTTTGTAAATGTTTTTAGTTGCTTTCAGTTCAATAGTTTCACTTGTAGCATTCATCTGTTTCTTATCCATCTCAGCACCATTGCTGCTTAGTATGTTGATATGCTGCATGATTTACTGAACAGTTATATCCAGAATTTCTACAGTAAAATTGTATAACCCCACTATAACATGGTTTACAGTCAAAACATATCCAAACTGTAACATAGCCAAGTCAAAACGTACCCAGGTAAAGTATTACTCAATTTAAAACATGAATTACATTCACTTTAAATATTGACATAATTTTAGTGTATTGTGTTTCATATGACAGTGACTAGCCTGCTCAGCAATGGAAATCAGCACATGCAATTTAACTATCTTGTGTAGCAGCAGGGAGGGCGAACAGACCACTTGGTTGAAATATAATTTGCTTAAAACAAAACATCATACAAAAAAAAAATAAGGTCATTTATATACTTTGTTTACATATATGAGGTCGCGCCCTTCCTGCTGCTATTAATTAAAAAAATTATTGTTATAATAAAATGGTACATCCGAAATCTTATACTGCAAGAATAGCTCGAGAATGATTAGAAGCAATTAAGAAATTCCTTCTAGTTAGAGATTCATTCAGTAAAAACCTACAAGTGCAGCAGGAAGCAGAAGTTGAGTATGAAGAACACACTAAAAAACTATTTATAACCCGTCAGTGCAGCTACTGAGAAAGTTGCAGCGGCTACTGAAAAAGCTGCAGCGGATGCTGGAAAAACTATATGGGGAGATATTAAGGAGGAGGATGAGGAGAGGAAAAAGGGTATATTTCCAGTATTAAAACAAACCACAGAACAAACTAAAAAATAGCAAGAATAACCAAACAAACAAAAAAGATTTTAAAAGATCTTCCAACTGATATAGCTGCAGCTCAACCGCCACCTGTTAGTGAAGAAATATTTGAGGTTGAAGAAGAACAAAAAAGGGATATTCCTATTACAGAAAAATTTACTGATGAAGGTATACAGGCAATAAGAGATATTGAATTAAAAGGTAGAGATGATATTATGGAATATGGTGCATTTGCTGATTCAATTTTTCCACGTAGACATAGATTTTTAAAACCCGAACACGTTAAAAATATTGATCATAATAGATGGGTTAATTGGGTATATAAAATAAACCAGGGTATTACCCGGATAAACCGAGATAATAATTATGAAATTTATTTGGATGGAGTACTTTTACAAAAAGAAATTGAACGAAAAGAAAAGGAGGAAAGTAAACAAAGAAAGCAGGAGAAAAGAAAACCAGTAACAGAAACGAAAGGAACAGAAGTAGAAAAGCAGGAACCTTCATATCAACTTCCTCCACCTCTGCAACAGATAGAACAACAACAATCTTCTCTACCGCAACAAAAACCTTCACCCCTGCAGCGCTTATACACCTGACAACGTACTATATTGCGGGAACCAATTGAGGGGTTTAAAAAAGAAAGGAAACAGATGTTAGCAGGAAAGGATGTTGATGATCCTCCGAGCACTGTAGGAAGTGGTTTCCTGACTACATCAGGAGAAAATAATTCTGTTTGTCCTGATAATATCATCAATGACGTGTCACGGTTAGAAGTTTTCATAGGGGAAAACATGCAGGAAATACCTCACCAGAAATAATTAATAAAGCAGCTGATATTTGTCGGCGATTATTTCAAGGTGGTATCATGGATATCAGCGTTTGCCAAGAACTTATCGATGAACTCGATGATTAGAGTGACTAGTTGTTAGATAAGTGGTAAATAAAATAAGATGATTGTACACAATAATCATCGCAAATCTGTACCTGTCAGAGTAGTGAACTCGCGATTACCAGTCTACGAGGTATTTTACGGAGATGGACTTTGTGATGCTGTACGGGGATTATTTACAAGGATGGCTCCAAAAGCAGCGCCTATTGCAAAACAATTATCGATGAAGGCTATTGATATTGTACGTGAAAAAGGTCCTGGTGCAATTGTCAGTGTTGCTGGTAAGGCTTTCTCAGCAATCAAGGATAGACTAGCATGATTAATAAGATGAAAATCACAGCCAGTAAAACTACCAAGTACTGAAATGATGCCTGCAGACGTCAGTAAAATAATAAATCAAGTTGCAAATCAGAGACTAGCAGCACGTGCAGATCAAGGGCTCGGTGAACCAAAGAATAATATTTCAAGTTTAATATCAGGGAGTGGAATTTCCTGAACACGATTCTCGTGTTAGACGAAAATAATTATAATAAAATGTTCAAGCGCATATCCGACGAAGCATTTGATATGGAAGCACCTGTCTGTAAGGTTGAATCAGTACGTGATTATCAGTTTTATTCTTATGACGCACGAATACCAGATCAACGTGGAAGAATTGAAGTACAAGTTCATGACACAAATAGATATTTTCTACCCGCCGAGGCTTTTATTGAGGTAGAAGGTGAAATTATAAAAACGGATGATGATAATTGTGGAGATGTAGTAAAAGTTGGTTTTGTCAACAATGGTATTATGGCATTATTTGATAGCGCCACTTATATGATGGATGAAAAAATATGGAATCGATTCAGAAAGATGTCGACGTTGATACAACAATAATAGGGTTGGCAAGATACTCTGATGATTATACAAGATCAGCAGGTCCCACGATGATGTTTGTAAAAGGTAATTCTGATCACCCTGAAAGCGATCTGTATAATATAAGATGACCAAGAAACAGTGCCAATAACGCTGATGCTGATGTGTAGCAAGTGGTTCATGGTGCTACCCCAAATTTCAACTTGGGATTTGCAACACGCCGATCAATGTTGAATACAGGGAGTAGAAATTTTTCATGTGTTATTCCATTATCACACATCTTTGGATTTTTTAGAAATGTTAGAAAAGTTATCTTTGAAGCTAGACACACGGTTCTCTTGTGAGAAAAGGTGATGATAACGATGCTCTCTGGAGACCTGTTGGTGATGATGGTAAAGTAGTACTAAAAAAACTATCGTTGTGGATGCCGGTAATGACTCCAACGATCGCAGAAGAACAAAAATTGATTTCTTTCATGGATACAGGTGGTAAGTCTATGTTGTGTTGTTTAACAATAACCACAGATAGTATACAAAGTAATACTAACGGTCAGTTTGCATGGCATATAGCATCACAGCAAGGTTTTTCTGCACCGCAACATATTTTTATTGCACTGCAAAATTATAATCGATTAAACTCACAAACTCACTCTCATATGATATTTGACCAACTAGATGTTAAAGAGGTTTCTTTGCAGATAAACGGACAACAAGAACCAACGGAAAATATACTACTATATTATGAACAAAATGACAGCACGGGTATATCATTATTTGATGACATTCATGGGATGTGATCAAAATGTGGATACCGGTTTGCAAATATCACAACATGATTTTAGAACTTTGTATCCGACTTATTATTTTTCGCTAGAGCAGCTTGATTTATCAAAGCAATCTGTCGTTGATATACACTTTAGAGCCAGCGTTAATGCAGGTGGTGGTGTTGTTTATAGAGAAATCTTGGTATTGCTCAGCGACAAAGTGATGTTACTTAAAGGTGGTAGTGGTTGAATGAAAATCCTTGATGCACCAGTAGAAAGTCTATAATCATTATTTGGAGCGTGGCAAGTATTTATCATAAAATGTCATACAGCCATGCTAATGTCACTTTGACTCCCGGTCAGGTCAAGAAACTTCAATCAAATTCAAGAAAAACGTGCGGAACAAAAATAAAGTTAAAATAAGATCAGATTTCTAGTGGTGGTCCAAATAAATTGTCACTAACCAAGAATCGGATTAAATACTTCAATAAAGCACTGAAATCAATAACTGGGGTTCCACTTGTTCTTTCTCCGAGTGCTATGAAGGACATGGTTAAAACAGGTGGTATTTTTCCACTTCTTGCTGGAATACCAGCGTTAATAGCTGCTGCCGCTCCAGCCGTAGCAACAGCAGCCGCGTTAGGTGCTGTTGGAACAGATGCTGAAATGGCCCTAAAGAAAGCAACAGGAAAAGGATATAAAAAAGGGGAAAGGGTTTAAGATAACCAGGAACTTACCTGGGGAGAGGCCTAAGATTACCAGGGACCTATCTAGGAAAAGGCATGAGGATTCCAGGACCTAATCTTCACACCGATGTCAAATTTTGATTTACTTGATGCTGCTAAACAACTAAAAATAAAGAACTTCAGAGGTGTTTTTATGCGATATCAATTACCGAAACAACCGAACGAACTCGAAACGGGTATTATTAATCTCGACTCAAATTCAGGACCCGGTGATCATTGGGTATCATACGTGGTTGATCCACGTGGAATCGTTTATTTTGATTCATACGGGTTAGCTCCACCGCGTGAGTTTATCAAGTATGTCTCGCCACTTCACGCGCAAGTTTGGTATTCAACGCTACCCACACAAACAATGACAGATCCGCCAGGATGCGGCCGTGAAGTAATTAATGTACTTAACGCTATATCAAAATCATCCAAACCACCACATAAAGTCGTGCATGATGATACAAGTAACCGATTCGTTTTAAACAGATCTTAGATCTTATATAATGGTTGATATTTACGGAAGATCTTCTTCTACCGGCGTTAAAATAAGAAAGATGACATTGATCTGTAGAAGTACGCCACTAAAGATGAACTCGCTCATATTATGAATCTTGTTGGAGTTGACCCAGATGAGGTTGTTATTTTTCAGGATCGATATGGTAAACTAAAAACCAGCAATGTCAAATGGAATGATATAGTTCGACGAGTACTCGGTGCGGTCAGGGATAATATTCCTGTGTTTACTGACAGCGGGAAAATCAGGGATTCAAGTGTATCGTTTACAACTATCAGAGATGAAATTGCAAGAAGCGTTGCTAATCGGGTGAAAAATACGGGTGACACAATGACGGGAGAACTCAGTATGAACGGGAATAAGATAGTGGTTTTAAGAGATCCAACATCCGACGAAGATGCAGCAACGAAAAAATATGTTGACACGAACTACAACACCGTAGATGGTAAATTATTCACGTTGTGGGCCGAGTATGACGTTCACGTAAACGCGTTCACAAATCTCCGCAGATATTTTAGAAAACTTAACGAAACCGCAGATGAATTTTTTGGTAATCCGTTGATCGTTGACGTAAAACTGTCTGATATAAAAAAAAACATTAGATACGATTGAATAAAACATAAGAAGACATCGTAGCGGGGATCCCTGAAATCGTTAATAAAATTAGTCTGATTAAAATTTCAGCAGGAATAACTCCCGGGCATATTACCAACATCGTGTGCACGGTATCATCTGGATTAGCAATATGGTCAACGCAGAATAATACTTTCTAATATACCGCAACAGTCAATGGCGTGTACAGGTTGTCTGTGTTCAGTGCTGCAAAATTTGAGATATTCACAAATATCTCTGGCGACATTCCACCGATAGGTTTTCCGGAATTGTGACTGTTCTATTAAATAAAGGAACCGAAGAAATATTTACACTGGAAGCAGCTGATAAGTAAAATTAAAAGATATCGTAGAACAATATACAGTAAAAATAAAAGAATATCGACAACGACTAGTTATCGTTGACGTGATTGTTTATTCAGGATCCGCTGCTGTTGCTGGAACCGGTGTGATATTATCAACAATGGCAATGATGGCACCAGTAGCCGTGACAATCTGTATTTCAGCTACCACAACGACTTCAGGTGTTTTTAATATTATTGAAAACAAATATGTACTTGCACGAATGAAAAATTATCTGATTACATGATATAAATACACACAGCGACGGTCGCATATTCCAAATTATCTTCGTTGTTATCAGCGAGTCTCAGTGATGGAATTATATCTGATTTCGGGTTTTCAGAGATGATTAAAATATACAACTGCGCTGGTATTAAAGGTACGAGTATTATTATTGACATCAATAGAACTACCCAAGCAGATCGTGACAAACACAACCCCGCACAAGACCACGATGATCTCTGTAAGCTCGACTAATCTTGACTTTAACATCAATTTTCCAACTGCAATTCCAGTAAAAGAAATTGCACTAGCGCAATTACGAGTATATTATAGTTGGCCAAATATCAAATCGAAATCAATTAATGGCACACCAGCAAATAATTCGCTTGTATTTGCTAATAAAAACAAACCGGATGGAATACCTGACTGGAACGTTGTTGAAATACCAACTGGTAGTTATCAGATTGAATAAATCAATGATGAATTTCAGCGCAGAATAAAAAATATCACCGGAAAAGAATCAAAAGTAACAATAACAGTCCATGAACTAACACTGTCTTCTGCAATCGAAATAAACTCTCCTGATTATGTCGTAGATATATATCAGAGTTCAATCAGAACTGTTTTAGGTTGGCCGAAATACACCGCCCCCCCCCCCCCCGTGCATAAAGGACTACCAGAACCGAAGTTAACTGTTGAGGTAATAAATGCCAGTACTTACAATATCGGAAAAGAAGATAAAAAACAACCATCAGGCAAGTATACATCAATCGTTATAAAAGAAGCTGAGGCAGATTTATTAAATTTTATACTATCAGTATTTGAAATAAACAAACTGGTAAAATCTCTCAACGATCTTATTAACGAAATCTTTCTCAAAATTGTTGAGGCAGGGAGAAAAATAGCCTCACCAGCAACTGTTCTTAGATACAATAATGATCCATACGGAGACGGTAGACATGTATCTCCGGGAATAGTCAATATAACATCGACAATCGCAGTCAATCTAGTTTGTGATGTGATCGATGACAGTTACGAAATAGATCTTGGAAAATCAAATCAGGCTCAACAAGGATATGTCTTATAAACGTTCACACCACAGGTTCCCCCTGGAAATTTAATTGTGCAAGAACCAACTAATCATGTTTATCTGCTGTGTCTTACTAATATGTTAACACGAATAAATTTTAAGTTCACTGACCACCTCGGGCGCCTAATTGACCTACGGGGGGTGGAATTAATTGTGAATCTGTATGTAAAATAAGACTTTTATCGTAATGATCTTTAATCAGAAATATTTTATTTATTCAGAAATATTTTATCAAAAATATTTTATTTTATCAGAAGTATTGCATTTATTCTGAAATATTTTATTTATTCTGAAATATTTTATTTTTATCAGAAACATTTTATTGATTCAGAAATACTTTATTTATTAGAAATATTTATTTTATCAGAAATATTTAATCACAAATATTTTATTTTATCAGAAATATTTTTTTATTTTAAAATTGATGGGTAGTTAGGTAGTCAAAATTATACAATTCGATCAGTTTGTTAATTCTGATGGGGTGGTTGATACTCAAATTTATACAAATCGATCAGTTTGTTAATTGTGATGGGGTGGTTATGCTCAAAATTCTACAAATCGATCAGATTTTATAGGAAAAAATATTTCTGAATAAATAAAATATTACACGTGCTCATGTTCGATCGTTTCATCAGTAACGAATTACTTTGGATCGTTTCACGATCTAACATAATTTTTCTTAATTGTCTTACACAAACATTAATTGATTTCTCTGCCTCGTATTCACGAGATAACCACAATCTAATTTTTTTTTCTACTTTGGCAGAGAGAGAGAGGGACGAATTCCTTGACCTGATCATCTTTTACTGCAGCTAGTGACTAGAACATCGCTGCCTGAATTCGTTTTATAAACTTGTATTCAGGCAACAGTGTAAAACCACCATCAATTTTACGTTGTTCTATAAATTCAAAATCAGAAATAATCTGAAATAATATATATATATATATATATATATATATATATATATATATATATATATATATATATATATATATATATATATATATATATATATATATACACGTTTTAGGTGCGTTGTGGGCAGTCATCCCGAAAGTGGGTTTACGGGAAGGACATGATATAGTTTACATTTCAAATCAAAATACATATACATAGGTTGTATTTCTTACATAGTAATTATGTATATGTTGAAAATAAGTATATACACTTATGTTATAGTCCTATTCATGTTTTCGGTTCGTGGGCAGATATATAAATTTCATGGGCAGTTTTGACCTTTAGGTTGAAGATGACAAAGTAACTGCCCAAAAATACGTTCACGAAGAACAAACATATAGCATTCTGCCCGCGAATACGGCCCGGGAACAATATATAGCGTACTGCCCACGAATACGTTCACAAGTAACAAATATATAGCATGACTTTCCGGTGTGCGCGCGCAAAATGGTTGTCAAGACACGACGATAAACATTAATCTATTAAAGCATCCTTTGCAATGGCCAGCGTACATATAGCGTACGTGAGGTTCGTTTTTCACAGCTTGTTTGAAATAAATGGATGATTATATATCCAGTGTAACAACTTGTCTTGACAGCTTATGGATGCTAATGTTTGACATTTATTGTGAAGATGATTGTTCACTGCTTGTTGATGAATTCGTAGCTTCTGTTAATCGATGCTATAGCTCAATTTAACTGTCATACACTGATATGTTTAAGTCTGCTTGCACAGTTAACTATGCAGAGTTATGGAAATATAACAAATTGGTTTTAATAACTTTCAGAGTTTGTTTTACTATTACTCAATATTTGTTTCAAGTACTATAAAGGCTGTGATAGGTTGGGTGGCTTAGATTACAAATCAGGCCCTTCTCACTTGGGGGGTGGGGGGTGGGTACTGCCCATTATGAATATTACTGGTCCTAGATGTCCAACCTGATATTTATGACATATAGGTTCAACATCTTACTGCCAGCAGAAATGGTGTTCTGTAGTATTTTTCCCAGTCAATAGTTTATGGATATATTATGTCATGTACTATGCTTGTTTAATTCTCTCATCTCAGTTCTGACGTTACCATTGAATGCTATAATGTTCCCAGACATCCGGTATTATTGGTTATTAAAATTATATATATACACAGATAACTGAAGGTGAGTTCTCATTATTCCCTAACAATTGTAATTAGTGGGGCTGTAGCAATTGATGGTCTGAGAATTCAAGTTAACTGGTTCAAAACTTGGGTAAACAACAAACTGTTTTCTTCCTTTGACAGGCATCATAAAGTTTTGCATCTTTGTCACTCTGATGACTGTGGTACACAAGTTACAGACTTTGCCTTAGAATGAGCCTGATTTTTGATACTTGTTACTGAATGGGGTGGGGTAGGGAAGTAACAAAATTATTAAAGGTGGAATGTATGCAAACCATGCTGGAAATAGATATGTGCCAGCAACTGCAACATGTAAGCTTCAATCAATTTGGAAACTATAAGCTTTATCCTGTAAATATTAACAGTTCACACCCTGTATAAAAGATGATTTTGTGTTTGATTAACTGGAACTGTTAATTTATTATGTTAAGGAATTTATTGTTTTAACCCTAGTAAATGTAATATAATTAGGTCAAAAGTTCCAGTTTGTTTATTGTTTCCAGAGTTGATTATTGTAACTTGAAGAACCTGTTTCTAAGTGTTAAATGAAACGAAAGAGATATTGTTTACTCAAGTGATATAAAATAAAAGTTTAAAATGAACTGAAAGAAATATTGTTTATTCAAGTGATACAAAATAAATGTAAAAGTGTATATTCATTAAGAAGTGTATTGTCAATTGCAAATAAATGAAGATTTATCTTATTTTGTTCTTTACTTGTGTACAAAATTATACCTGGATTGGGCAATAATTACTTGGACTCCATTTGGAAAAGAAAAATCTATATGTCCTAAATACCTAATGTTCATATCATAATGCTCTTTTAATGGATGATTATGCTTTTCAGCTGACGTTACCATATTGCCAAGTGAACTAATAGTATGGCCTTCGGTGTGGCCCACTAATCACATTTGTAAATGAATTATGCATACAATAGAGAAATAGCTCTTAAAATATCTTAGGAGTTGAACAATGTGTGTACACAAATAAACATGAAGCAAATCTTTGAACTTGTATGCCACACATGCAAGTGAATTGGTGGTTTTCATATGTAACTTGTGTACTCTTATGGCTTTTGTCTATATTACTTTTAGCCATTTCTATTCACACACCAGAACACAACCTTTTTTGTCTGATTCAGGTACTAATGCAAAACTTATTTCAGCTGTAACTGAAGTATACAGAATTCTTCCTGATACTGAGGCCTACTGTGTAGACAGTATAGCTGTAAGTCATCAAATCAAATGGAAGACAACAGTGTTCAGTTGAAGAAAATGATATATACCCAGTACCATTTAGAGTTATCTTAAAGAAAAGTCACAATGCACACTGATACAAGTAGTTTTAGAAAATGCATTTGTTCCACATACATTTTAACTTAACCCAAAAGTTCAGTCTCTTGCCTAAAATTCAATCAGATGTATGCATTTATTCCATAAAACACAAAGATGTAATGAACCAAATCATTTTCATTATTGAGTTAGGTAGTAGGCTATGTTAAAGAGTGCAATCACTTTATCAATTTTTTTTTCCATTACATTTTTATTTATCATAAAATGACATTTCTTAGTGGAGTGCCAGCAACTGTAACTTGAGGAATATTTTGTACATGCTGGCCTAAGTGTCATGAATATACTGTGCTACATTTTGCTTTATTAGGTATAATACTATCATGAGACTTGCTTGATTAAATCCTGAATTTGTCAGTTACACTTACAAGTCCACTGGTAGAATTTAAAATCTGTGACAGTTTGGGAACTTTTTTTGCAGTAACTGCAAATCACTTTGCCTTCACAGTCAATGAATTCAAGCCATTGATAATTGTCAAACCATTGTGACTGAAAATGTGATTGTCTCTTAGTTGTGTCCTATTTGATAATTTTGCTGCCACAGAGTCTGGATTGTGTCTCTGAAGAAATAGTTCATCTAGACTCTGTTGCAGTATTACATTTTATATGTTCAATTTAATGAATTTTCTTTCTTTGAATCATTCTTATGTCATAACTTGCGAAAATAGTTTAGTTAACAATATTTATTCAAACAGAAAAGATAACCTCACTTGACAAATCATCCTACTAAAGTGATCATGGCATACACTTTTATCTTTGAAATTCAAATATTGCCCACTCGTTAATTAACATAACTAATATTGCACATTGAAGGTGATCATATGTATCATCAGTTTTAAAAAAATAAAGACATAATACTATCATTTAATTACTGCATACAGGAAACAGACACTTGTGTCTGTAAAATGCCTTTCATTGGATTACTTTGGTTTATTAAAACCAAACAGCGATCCACTCAGGATTTTCTAGGGTAGATACAGAGAATATATTATGGTCATTCAGAACGCTATCAATACATCAGACCAGATTGTTTTTATTATTATTTAGGCAAAATAACTTAGTAAGTCAGATGGCAAACATGAGGATGGTGATAGGTTATGTGGAATTTGCATTGAATCATCTGATCCCAGAAGATTTGATACAATGTCACTGGTTGTGGTAATCTTCAAGTGCAGTTGCACGGCACCATAAGACTTATCAAGATACCATAAGCTAGAAAGATGAAGAAAAAGAAAAACGATGACCCAAAGACAAATCCTGCAAACTGTGTGCAAAAACGATTCCACAGATTATAGATGAAAACTTTACTATATTTAGCTTCAAGATATTAATAAATTCGGATTACTTCCTCCAGTCTGCTACAGTAATTCATGCCCATTGCACTCATAAATTGATTATAGTCCTTGCAGTATTTTGTGTGGGCCACAATATTTTAATTGATGCAACTGATGCTCCATTCTTCAGGTCAGTGTTGATTCAAACATAGCAATGTCCCTTTGGGATGTGTGCATAAATAAAGAATGCCTGTCCCTTCATTACCACACTTGTTGAATTTATCGTGTCTCTCTGAAAACTGTACCATGTGAGAAAGAATTTTATAAACAAACTGGACATAAGTATTGCTAGACATATACTCAGACCTGAGACTTCATAAAAGACTGCTTACTTGTGAGGCATTATTAGTGCTAGGGTTTGAGGTAATAACTTGCTATATGTTTGGTAAGGCAAAATAAGGGGCCTTATGACTTAAATTGAAACTGTGAAAAAACAAAAGGTTCAAATGCAATAAACTTTTGTTTTTCCTCATTTGTTATATTACAGTGCCATGAAAGGTCATTTCTTTTATCTTTTTAATCCCTTGCCAATTTTAAGTCATCATCACTAACCAAGTCTCTAAATCAATTCTTGGCATATTTAGCTAAAATGGTGTCTACTGTTCCATTATATCATTGATTGTTTAGCTTGCTTGTATGGAGCTTAACACCATTTTTCAGGACATCATAGACTTTACATGGCAGCCAACATATTTATTGGAAGAAATCAACACACATAACGCTACTGGCAAGCTTTCCCATATACACACATTGGTTGGACTAGAGAGAGTTGATTAGTGATGTGTATGCCTACACCATTCTATAATCCAGGGACCCATGATTGAATACAGCTTAAAGAAATTAACCCTAATTCAATTTCCTTGTTGCATTTAAATCATAACACCCACCATGCAAAGTGACACGTCTCAAGATTTTCAAATTTGTATATGTTTTGCAACTTTTAATTCTGAGTTGATGCATGTGGATGTGGAAATTCAGTTACTGAATACTTAGCTACTTATATAAGAAGCTCTCACACTGGTAAAAGCATGCAATTGGGATTTTATTTGCAAGAGGGCAATTAATTGTTCAAAATACTGTTTTAGCTAACTACATATGCGAAGGGTTGATGTATAAAAAAAGAGGATCAAGAAATCCTAGCTGGTAAAGATAATTGTATCCAACTTGATAGAAAGTCAGAAGGCCTTTTAATTTTGTACAGCAGTTTCATTAAGGAACCAACTATAATACCATTAGAAGTTTATGAGCAGCAAAAACCACATTTAGGACCAACTAGACATCAAAACCATATGCATAGTTCCATTTACGACCAACCAGACATCAAATAGGTCATCTAGTGAAAGCACAATGTCAAAATGACCAGCCATCTAGGAGAAGTAGCAAGGAAGGGGTTTTCCAGATGCCCATTAAAACAGCCATATTGGAGGTTAGATTGGCACTATTTTCATTTACGTCCAACTAGACATAAGAAGTCTTTCACTGATATGACGATTCATTCAGGAGAAGTAGTTATAACAAGATTTTCAGGATGGCCACATTGGTGGCCTTATAGGATGTCTGTACAGCACCATAATTCTCATTCAGGACCTGCTAGACATCAACATAAGTATTTTGTACACATGTTGACACGCTGACACAATTATCCATTCAGAAGTAGCGATAAAAAGTTTCTTAATATGGCTACTGTGGCAACCACATTGTATGTGTGAGTGGCACCATCTTGTTTTTTCTTCCAGATATTTTCACACAAATATCATATTTAAAGATAACATGAATTCATACAAGATCTTGTCGGTTTATTTCATAACAGATTTTTCCCTCATATTAATATAATCTTTTGAAAACATTTATACATTATAGTTCTAGAAATTTTTCATGCTCTCAGAAACTATTAAAATCACAGCAGAAAGTGTTCTGTTATATCTTTATTCATCACTGAAAAATATTTATGAACTCTTAAAGTTTTTTCCCCTATATTAACTTAATTTAATGAAGATTTTCAGACTATAACCTTTCCATTGGATTTATTTTTTCAAACATGGCGTAAAAAGTATGTTATAGTAACCAATTTTTACATTGCCTTCACCATCGCAGAAATCTCTATAATCAATTTCCTAGTAAAGAAAAGCCAAGAAAATAAATGGACAGTTAATATTCACTTCAGGATCACAGACCTGAGGCAAATATGTCATTGTTAAATCAAACATTTTTATTGTGTTTCCTTAGACCTAAATATATATATATACTTGCTGTTACTCTAAACGAAGGCTGGTGATCCAGTTGATAACCTTTTGGGGGTTTTAAGGATGTCTTTAAAATTAAGGCCTTAAAAATGTTGAGATCTTATATTAAAAATTACAATTTGAGCCTTGCAGATTCATGTCCACAGGTGCCCAAATAAAAAAAAAAGGGGGGGGGTGCAAGGGGCAAGCTTGTTGGTGTGTTATAAAATAACTGACTTATCATCGGTGTGCTGACAGGTAATGTGTAATTAAATCACTGTTGTAATATTAATAATGAGTGAGTCTGCACAAAGGAATTTCATACAGCTAAACTAACTCAACAACTAGAGGCAATTAAGAAATATATCCACATTCGTGATTCTGTCAAATGGCAGATACAACAGCATCAGGAAGCTCAAGTGGCATTTACAGAAGGTAAAGAGCCGCTATACTTGTTATCTTTTTAGGGATGTGCTTGGATTTTGCCCTCAAGCTGGAGCAGTCATAGGATATATAATAAATCGCCACGGTCGGAATTTATCCCCAAGCTGGGGTAATCGATGGGTAAAGTCTTATCCACAGTCGGGGTTTTATTCAAGCTTCAGGTGCAAGTTTTTGTGCATCTCCATGCCCTTGCATAAAACACAGTTACACGTTTTTTTATATAGATATTTTTCAGTTGTAGACAGGAATAATATGTATTTGCGAGTGTTTGAAATGAATGGGTTCATTATGAATTGAGTGGCACTACATTTCAAAAGCAAAATTGGATTGAAATGCAAGAACTGTAGTACGGAATTAGTGTTGGTTCTGGATCGTAGAATGGAATTGTGTGTGTGTGATTGGATTTTTAACGTAGCTTGAATAATTTTTCAGTCATATTGCTACGATGTCTGCAGTGTGGCAGTTTATAGTGATGTATAGCACTGGGGCATCATGCTGCAAACATGTAGCATGATGTTGCACCCAGTCACATTATCCTGACACCAGGCCGATCAGTCCTAACACTAACCTCTTAATGCTGAGCGTCTAGCGAGGTAGCTGTTAATACCATTTTTGTAAGTCTTTGGTATGACTTGGCTGGGGTTTGAACCCATGACCTCCTGCTTCTGAGGCGGATGCTCTAACCACTAGGACACCGGAGTGGTCAGAATGGAATTGTAACAATTACAATGGAAGCAATTTGTATTATGCTTGTTGGGGCATTCCTCACTGATGGCTGTCAGTGACATCATCATGGGAATGTGTAACAGCCACATTTTGTAAGAACAAGGTGTAGTTGGTGAACAATACAGACACTTTTCTGCCATTTCCACTGGCATCATCTCATATGATGTTATTTAAAAAAACTTCCTACAACATACTCACAACATATAAAACCTATATGCAAATCTGATGAAAGCTGCTTGTGTTTCTGAAACACATATTCCATACTGGTGGCAAGAATGTCCAAATCTACATTACAAAAATGAAAACATTACCATCCACCTAGGAGTTGCAAATGTATGAAATCCTCTTGTTGGGTAGTTTTACTAACAGGCTTTACAGCAGGGCCTTCCATTAGATTTAAATGTGGCAGGTAAGTTGACAAAGTAGGGTGGGGGGTTGGGGGGACCTACCCCAATGGGGATAATTCATTTTTTTTTAAAGTAGCATGGTGTAAAGTAAAAGTAGATGGGCTGATAAGGAATCCACTGAATTTACAGACTAAAGGTTCAGACATTTGTTTTTAAGAGAAAAATGAAAGAAGGAAACAATACAACAGATATTTTAATATGACTTTAATGTTTATTTTCTAGATTTAATTAAGATTATGAATCAGAATCAGTCTCCAACTCCACTGTAAAGTTTATCTATTACTTCTTCTGCTCAGGCACCTGCAAATTAAAACAAAATTGTAATGCTTAAATAAAGTCATATCATCTCAGCACTAGTTACATATGCAGAAGTCATGTTAATCAGCATTATAAATGTATGAAATTTTCTTCACTGCACTTGTGCTTCCCTTACTATCGTTAAGCCATGATACAAGATAACTTTGCACTTACTTATCATTTCTGGCAAGTGGATGGTGCAATCAATTTGCACAAAGATGAATTTATTTCATCCAAATATTTCATGTGAATAAAAATTCCAAATGGAGGCACTTGTCCGATCAGACAAGATATATGCATATTGTAGTTAGCTGGACTCTAGCTTTGATAGTCCTGGGCAATAGGATAAGCTGATTTTGTTATCAGTTTAGAAATGCATCCGCTTTGCAAATACTATGCTTTAAAAGACGAAACTGAATCCAATATTGATGAAATAAGAGTCATTTGGATTACCTTGTTTTTTATCATTCTGCGTTGGTTGGGTGCATATTTGAGGGTCTCTGATATGGTCTCTTCCATTCCATTTGCCTTTGCTTTGCCATTAGTTTTCAAGCAGGCTTCTGCAAGAGTAATACAATGTTTTAAAAAAGTTTCACAACAAAGGATGCATTGCATTTTTTTAAATGCCAGCAATAATCAATGGAATATTTTTAAAACATGTACTTTGAAATGTGGTCTCAAGTTACTTTATCAATTCATTTGAAAATCTCTGGCAAGTCACATGAAAAACACAATTTAAATCAAGCCATACTTACTTATCAAAACCTGACATATCACAAGCTCTTGAAATGCTTTTTTCCCTTTACGTCCCTTTGGACTATACTCTGGCCAGTCTTTTTGTTTTAAGCTTTTTCATCATCCTGCAGACACTATCCCCAATTGTAAACCTGCCAAGGGAGCTCAAGTAGCATATCTGAAAATAATAATAATAATAATATTACTATTTTTTGATTTTGATATTATTATTAGTAGTAGTATTTCATGATCGATGTGACAAAATATGCTTGTATATAGTTATTTTTTGCCATGGTTTTGCAAGCAAATTTAATTTCTCTAACTTGAAAAAAATTTGATAACATTAACTATGCAACACAATGTACTAATAGCAATTATAAACCAAATTAACCACCGTGAATCTATTAACTTCATAAATGACATTCACTCAAGGATTGAATTAAAGTAGCCACATAATATGTAATAGTGTATATGTAGTAAAATACCTGTTACATGTTCATCTCTAAACATGTTTTGGCCTACATCCGTAAGACAAAACAGCCGACCACTACATGTTCACCCCACCCCCAAAAATAATTATACAGGCACTGCAGAACTTGCATAATGCATATTAAGGTTCACAACAGCAAATAAAGGTTATAACAGTTTTTTTAAATAGAAAATAAAGCCCCAATTTACCATCTTCTTGGAGAGTTTGGGATTCTCCTCCAACCTCTGGCAAAGGCCCTCTAGTTCCTCCACTGAATCACATGGCATTGCAAGAATTTCTTCTCTATATTCTGTGTCTGGGCCTTGTGTATGAACTTGGAGGGCCAGCTGCTCCAACAAATTCTCAATATTTGTGTCCAGTTTCATAAGTACATTGAACTGGAAATCTGTAACAGATTTGTGATGAAATTAGTTTTGAAAGATCAAGATCATTATTATAAACTCCTTAAAAAGATCTGTACAGTGAACATGGGTTTAACAATGAAATATATTTATGGAATGAAATACATGGTTTTTGTACAGTTTATATGAAAACTTTTCCCATAATCCTTTATTTTTTTATTCCCTGGATATGTTGTTTCACTGCTGGTGTCTGTAAAGTCTGCATTCAATGTAGATGGTTTAGGCGTCTGACTTACACAAGACAATGGTATACATCAGAAAGAAAAATAAAAAAAACCAATGGAATGATGAACAGTCGACACATCAATGAAAAACAATTCATTGTTTATTTGCACAAATAAGTCTTGAACAGTATGTTTTATGACCTATAATTTAATTAATTAACATCTCACAATGTTCTGAAATAACAGTATCTAAGCTACAAGAGCTTGTGCTTTCATGTCATAATCTTCCATTTTGCAAACAAATTTTGATGTTGAATCAATGTATATGACCTTAGCATTGAACACTAACATTCAAAATGTCTACAAGATGACAAGACTATTATCAACTGAAGTGACAACAAACCAATGAGTTTTACATGCATTGAACATAAGCATTTTTAAATGCTACAAAATGTGTTTTTAGTGTATGGCCACAAATTACCCAACATTTTGTCAAACATAAAACAGTTCTACTACCTTAGATGAGAATTAAATTCATAAATACAGTGTATAATTGACCTACTCGTATTTAGAGAGCTGTAAATGAAATAAGAGATTATATAAAAGTCAACACCTGTAGTATTTGTTTCATTATTCTATAATGTACATTTTTTTTCCATCCTCAATACTTACTACTTGCAGAGGAACTGGCAGAGAGAAATCTTTATATTCTCCACTCCAGAGTGGATGGGGATGGTGATGGTGTTGTCCTTCTGGATGCAGCTAAGAGTATAAAGATTATCACTACTCCTTAATTGCAGTAAAAAAGAAACAAAGAAATCAGACTGGATTTTTTGGCATGTAAACAAAATGCATACTGGTTGCAATGACCACTGTATATAAAGCAGTGATACAATATATCACAAAATGCATTCTTTTTTTAACAAAACATCTAATCTCATATATACAGCATCATGAGTAAGTAAGTACTCTTAAACACATCTTATTAAACAGACAGAAAAATGATGAAATTTATACATACTTTTGATAAAGAATTTCCAATTGTGGCATGGTATAAAAGCAATTGATAAAAAATAAAAAGAGACCAGATAAACTAAATAGAACATACCAGCAGGATAAGAGGAAATCTTGGAGTCTGCAAAATACTCTCCATTTCAGGAGGTTTTGGATGAGATGGCTGACCAGAAAGGTTTCCACTTGAGATTTTCATCTTTTTTCAGTTCTTCATTTTCATCTGAAATGTCAATGAGAACTTGTAAATACTGTATGAGTCCTTGAATACACTGACTCCTTGTGACATACAGGGTTTGCAGAACAATCGCTAGCAATATTCACCACTTTTAAATCCAGCTGGTGAATTTTCACCATGAAATGCATCCGAATGCAGTGAATAATCCTGGATTAAAGACAAAATAGTGTACAGAAATGTGCAATAAATTAGTCAAGCTCCAGACAAAACAAAGATATGATTTATCTCTGATTCATAATGACTTTTCTTGTGCTACACATTTTACCAATGCAAATTACATTGAATTTTGTAAATTAAATGGTACAATTAAGATATGTATGTCAAAAGATTACTAATCTTCAGCTTTCCAATTAATGCTAAACACAAGTATCAAGTCATGTATTTAGTCTCTCACCACCAATAAATGCATTTTTAAGTAATCATCGTAGAGTGCACCAAAGTCATGTGAACTTGATCCAATTCCAACATTACTGCTGCTTGAGTGCTTAGATCCAGTATTGCCTTCACTAACTGATGTTATTAATACCTCTCTCTCATCAGCATAATTTCCATCATTTTTCAAAACTCCCCATTGTAAAACCTCTGCTGAAGAAACTAACACTACACCATAAGGATTTAAAGAACTACTGCCCGGTTTCTAATCTCCAATTCATATAAAAATATCTTACAAAAGGTTGTTCAATCCCAGCTTGCATCTTGTCTGAATTCAAACAGTCTTTTTAGCAATGTACAATCTGCATGTCGCCCTTGCCACAGGACACAAATTGTGTCTGCAAATAGATTACACTCCAGCCCAGTTGATCTATGTTGTGGTGTTGCACAGGGGTCTGTTCTTGGACCTGTTCTCTACACTCTATACACTCAGCTGCTCTCAAGTGTCATAGATCATCATCCAGTGTCTCACCAATTGTACACTGATGACACCCAAATATACAAATCTAGCCACCCAACTGAAGTTGATGCTACCATCCAAGGTGTAGAGATGTGCATTTCTGATGTGAAATCATGGATGACTTGTAACAAGCTGCAGATGAATGATGATAAAACTGAGGCCATTCTGATTACAACACAAAGACTTTCTCATTCACATCCTTTACCTCACACAATAAATATCAGCAACGCCAACATTAAATTCACACAATCAGTACAAAACCTAGGTGTTACTCTGGACAGTACTCTCACATTGCACCAACATGTCATGAACATATGCAAGGCTGCATATCTTGAGCTGAGACGCATCAGCTCCATTCTCAGATATCTTTCAGTTGATGCCACTAAAACACTTGTGTGTTCATTACTACTTTCAAGACTGGACTATGGTAACTCAATTCTGTCTGGTTCATCTTAATATCTACTGCAGAGACTTCAAAAAGTTCAAAACATAGCTGCTTGGATCATACTTAGAGTACCACAATCAGAGCACACCTCCCCGCTGCTCTGTACCCAACACTGGCTATCCATTCGATCCAGAATCAAACACAACATTAGTTCTCTGTGCTACGTTTCACTGACAGACTCTAGTCCAACATACCTATCCGACCTCACCTATGTGTACACACAAGCAAGATACTTACACTCCTCTTCCGACAATCATATACTCATTATTCTCACTATGAAAACAGAGTCACATGGACAGCATTCTTTTGCATACCAGGGCCCAGCAACATGGAATGAATTGCCCACTGAACTTAGACACAAAGACGCAGTGATCCCATTCAAGAGTGCTCTCAAAACTACTTATTCTGACTGCAAAAACAAACTTAATGACTTAATAATGTTAACTACCTTAAATATTCTCAGCATGTTTTTTATGTTTTCTAATTTCATGGTGTTTGTTTTTGTAATCATATCATTGTGTATGTTTTTATGTTGTCTAATGTTGCAAAGCACTTAGAGCTTCTAAAGATTAGGCGCTATACAAAGTCCTCATTATTATTATTATTATATTTAGCTTGGATGAATATTTTTTAAATCAGTGGCCATAACTAAAACAATGGGATTTTGTTTTATGATCATAAAAGTATGTTGGACACCATCCATGATGTACAATGCTGTCTGACATTTCTATGCACCTAAGGTTTCCATCTCAAATATTAAAGCAAAATGCATATCAAATTTGACAGATTGACGAAAATAAAAAAAAGCAATGCTTACCATTTGAAAAGAGGCAATTGTCACTAGAATATTCTATTCAAAATGATATTAATTTTGGACACAGGGGATACCACCCCCATGTTTTCCTGACTCATGATATGTCGGCCTATTCTGTGCACAGCTTTAAAAGATGTAATGTTTATCCATCGAGCTATAGAAATGAAATACATTTACTGTAGACTGTTTCTGTCAGCAGTTAAGTTGAGTAATTAGGTCAGATTTATAGCTAGTTTACAAAATTCAATGTAGAATGCCAATAAATGACAAGATATATTATTGCAAACTAAAGTGATCTTGAAAAAAGATTAGTAAAGTTTAACATTTTATAAAAAAAATAAGCTATTATGTGGAAAAGAAACAACAATGAAATAGGATGCAATGTGTTTACGACTAGTTTTGGAAGGTACCGTCTCTAAGGTACCGTCATAATTGTACCGTAGTTTAATGGGTGGAAAGGCCATTGAAAGGTAAGGGCAGTGCGGAGACCATTGAGTATGTTCCAGAATAGCTGAATCTTTGTAGATACATAGATCCATTCGTAACTTCAGTCCGCAAGCGAAACACTGTACTTCGTATCCCAATCCTGACTCAGGTCCGAAGTAGACAAATCCTGTTCTAGTTAAAACATACGAAGAAGGTAATCCTTCCCTATCCGTTGGCCATTTTTGAAACATGTCCAATCGACGGGCACAATCACAATAGTCAGGTAAGAAGACTGGAAAATGGTAGGGTTTGAACTTGGAGTTCTTGCTGGATTTCTCACTCGATTCTTGCTGTGGCGAAGTCATCCTTCTGGTGGGTGGCTATCCTCTTACAACCAATGTTTTATACCGACATGTCCATACGGCAAAGTAAAGTGGGTGGGAAGCCGCACTCGCTTCTGCTACACGATTTGATAGACTTTCTCCAAGGGTCGACTGACGATGTGGTGTGTGGGTAAACGTACAATCTTGTTGGGTTGATAGGTGGTCACTTTCTCTAGACTGCAAGGCTTCTTTCAATACGCCAAAGTTGACCACTCGACTGGTACGATAATTCAGAGTAAGTCCTTTCACTTTACATTTCGTGTGCACTTCTTGTTTGTCCCAGTATTCGTAGCCGTAATTTTTGGGACCACCACTGACGAAACTTAGAATCTTGTCATCGGGGTGCTCGTCTGTCCAGGCTCCTAAACGGTCTCCTTCGATGTCAGGGTGCTGTTGACTCGGGTGATCGATATAAATGCAACTGTCCATGTCAAAGTACAAGACACGTTCCCCTAACAGTTCTAAAGCTTCGTACAATTTTAAGCGAGCATGAGCTGTCATGTAAGCTGCAATGATGACATTTCCAAAGGGGTCATCTTCTACAAAGTTCAGATCTTCTTCGTAATTCACCAAGATCAAATCCTCACGAACGATGTCCACGTGTTTCATGAATTTGGCTTTGTCGTGAATCATCTGAAAGTAGCGGGAAGGTTCGGTCAAATACTCCGTCTTGGGTAAACACAGTCATTGTGCCATTTTACCCCACAAGCAATTTAACATCACTTTGGCAAATCTAAAGTGATCTAAAGTAATGCCTTCTTGTGCCCAGAATTTCTCTCTGAATGTCTTTTGGTCTTTGGGAGTGTGACACCAGGACAGATAGCCACTGGCTTCTTGCTTCAGTTTCAAAAAGGCATCCACGTAGTCTGCGAAAATGCCTTTCTGCGTGGGGTCACCCTTGTGGAATTATTGTGTCTTGGGAAAGTGGCAAATTTCGTACACTTCTAACAGTTGGTATCCCATGTTCAGAGCTTTGAACAATTCTACGCTGACCCATGTCCCCGTCAAGGCCCGTTCTTCCTGGGTGTGATGACAAGGTTGATCTTGGTTGCACGTTTCAGCACAAGTACGGCACAAAGGAAACAAGTTTGCCTTGGCAATGGCGAGGTAAGACGGGATGGTATAGGTTCGTGGGAGGCAAAACTTTGCACTTGATCAAGCCTTCGTAGTGTCGAATGTTTTTTAGGTCGATGTGTTCGGTGAACAATTGTGGGTGCCCTGCAGGAAAGTAACAATATTTGCACACGTAGGGATACAGTGAACACACGTCCAAGTATTTGATTTCTTCTCCTTTCTCTTCATCAGCTTGGTACAGCAAACAGGTGGCATTGGTCCTTCCTCCGTACAAACTATCCCTTGGGTTCAGGGGGTCCATGAACTGGTAACTTTCCATGAGGCGTTTAAACTCGGGATCGGTGTTCAAACGGTGATCGTATTTGTGTTCCCACATTTCCACCACTTGGTATCCTTCCTGTTCTAACTTTAGGCGTCGCTGACAAATGGCCTGGTACAAGTCTTCCATGGTTCGTTGTAAGAACTGATTTTTAGTGCTGCGGTCAGGGTAACAGACGGGACATCCGTGAAATAAGCAACCGTTAAACTCGTACATGATCTTGGGGTTTTCTAAGTCCCAGCCATCGACCGAATGCATTCCGATGATCTTTTCGCCCTGTCCGTTGCGGGCATGCTGAATCCATTTGTCTTCCTTGTCGCACAAGTAATGCAACCAGCATGGGGCTTTGACCGAGTATTGACGTTTGACATAGTTGGTCGTTTGAGGACTGATGACAGCCACAGTGTTTTCAAGCATGAATCGTTGTCGGTAGACTAAGGAACATGCTTTGGCAATGGTGCAAGCTTCTTTCAAAGGATCGACCCCTCCGTGTTCCATGAACAGTTCTCGAAATTTTCCACAGCATCGCCGTAAAATGTCCACGTCGGAATGACGATACTTTAGCATTTCTTCCTGAAAGTCGAAAGGGTCGGAGGCATGAGCCTGGTACCAAGCGTAGAAAGTTTCTCGTTCGGTACGCATGTTGTCAGGGTCGTAATAGTGAGCCTGAGGCAAATGGGGTAGAACGGCGTGTTGATTGGTTTCTGTATTGAAAAAGTGTGGAAAGTACCCTTTAGCCATTTCTGTCATTCCAAACATTTTAGGCATTCGACTCAAAGGCATGGCTAAGTAGCTCATCGAATCTTTAAACTGCACTTGTCCCACTTGCAAGAAAATGATTTTGGCTCCGTTCAAAGTGACTTTAGGACGCTCGGTGCCACGTTCCGTATAGCATCTCAAAAGAAACTGTCCATCGTATCCGGAGAAATTATGAGCCATCACCGTGGCATGGTGATGACATTCTCCATAATAATGTTCGATGTCCTCTTGGCTCCACATCTTGTCGATGGGGTCTAAGACCCATTGTGTGAAATTGGCTAGTGTGTTCGGTCCTTGAAAGATTTTTTCACGCCCTCCAGGAATCTTACTGCAGTGAGGGCAATAACTCAAGATAGGTTCTTGAATCACTTCTCGCACGCTCGATGAGCCACGCAGAAATTAGGAATGTGAATACCGGTCTCTTGCATGCATTCAAAATCGAAAAAGATGAAATTGCCTTTCTTCTTCTTGTGATCATCCTCTTTCTCTGGTTGGGATTGGTATTTTTGCATGTAGCATTGGTGTTCCAAGTCCACGATGCAGTGATAAATGTGACATTTTTTTCTTTCCTGAACATACGTGTGCCTTGGTACTGTTGATACATAGACCTTGTCCACACATTGGGCACAATCTCAGGAGTTGACAAGCACATTTCTTCTGTGAACCTTGCATCTTCAGATGTTGTTGGTAACAGGCAGGGCTGACAAATGTGCGCAGACAAGCAGGACAATGCACTGGTTCTTGCCCTTCGCTCAGACAGGGTTGAGAGGCCAAACATCCTGAGCATTTCGATCCACAATGTTTGTGTTGCTCTCGATTATTATAACCATCATAAGTCACATTTCTCATAGTAATATTTGTATCCCAGGAATCTAGTGATAGTGGTAATGGTATCGAAATGGTCATCGTGATGATAGAGGTGAATGTATTTTCCATCCTTAAAGTCTTTCCCTCGAAACAACAGAGACCTGCGCACTTCTTGAGGGTGCACTTTCAAGGTGTATCGTGGAGCTAGGGCATCTTGCAATTTTTGCATCTCAGGAATGCCACAGGATGTGTCTTTGGATAGGCATGCTTGTTGTAACAGAAGTTCTGCTTCATTTCGTTGTTTGGCTCGGTTCGATTTTCGAATGTTCTCCCAGGCTCTTTTCCATTCTACCGTGTCGTTCTTGTCGGCATAGGTTCATCCCACCACGATGGCTCGGGCTAAACACATGTGGTCTTGAAAATTGTTAATTTGGACAAGACTTGTTTTGGTAATGCGAAGGTTGTTGACCAATAAGGTCTTTCTGCATTGTCCGGTCCCTTGAGGAGGAGAGACGTGGGTCATGTCCAGTGTGGCTTTTCCATCGGTGATGTCAAACTGGTCATTAGATTGTTGCACGTGTTGAATCTTGTCCATGACTTTGGAAGTGGTCAATTCTGCAGGGCTGCTAAACTCGATCCAAACAGGGGATTTCAAACCGTCATGTTGTATGGAAAGTCTCAAGCGATCATCTTCTTTGGGTTGACATTGTCGCTTGAGTGTGGTGAGCAAAGAATCCCACATGTCGGTGATGAACCCTTCTGCTTTCTCTAACAGTACTTCAGACTTGAAATCTTTAAACTTCACTGTGTATTTGTAAGCCGTAGTTCTAAATTTTCTAGAGGGACGCTTTTCCGTCTCTCGAATGTCATAGTACTATTCAGGGTTGACTAAGGGTGGTAAACTTTGTTTAGAGGGTTTGGATTCTGGTTCACTCATGTCCTCTTCAAAATCACTGGCATGAATTTGTGCCAAGACTTCAGCCTTGGTACGAGGCGATAGATCACGTTTCTGCCTCTTACTTTCTTCTTCTTTCTTCTCAAATGAATTGGATCATTTCATCTCGATAGCAAAAAAGTCAAATGACTAAAGTTTAAACACCATGGACTAATTTATAGTCATAGCAGACCAGCGTATATAAAGGGTATGTGTCTTGTCCTTTCACTATTCATTTCACTCTCAAACTGAGCACAACGATGGAAGAGACTACCAAGATCGAACGTTTCATCAGAGCTTTGTGAGGGGTCATTAGAAAATTCTCTTCAGACCAGCCGAGGGACTACTCTCCTTCCTTTCAAGATAAAAGTCAAGATACTTGCTATATCTGTCAGAAGAAAGGGCATTGGTCTTCAGAGTGTCCAGACCGTCAAAAAAGAAAAAAAAGGGGTTAGAAGAGACAAAAGTCAAGATACCTGTTATTATTGTCAAGAAAAAGGACATTGGTCACCAGACTGCCCAAAAAAGAAACAAGAGGAGTCAGAAGAAGAGAGGGATTCTTCAGAGGAAGAGGAAGAAGAAGAGGAAGAAAACAGACAGGTGAAGAAAAAGAAACAGAAGAAGAAAAGAAGGGAAGAAAGTGAGGAGGAAGAGGAGGAAAAGACTATGACGGTGAAGAAATTAAAAAAACAGAGAGTGAACAATGAGACAGAATAAGTCTATGAACTTTTTAAAGTGCTCTGTTGTGAATTGTGAATTGTAAATATTTATAAAAGAATAAATTAATTATAAAAGGTAAGTGTCTTTGGGTTTTGATTTTAAAATAAGAACCTACACTCACGCACACTCATACACAGACAGGTACTATTGGGTAAAATGAATTTTTTTAGTTATTGGCAATTGAAAGTCTATCTCTTTTCGAGAGATGTGGATGGCCCTGAAAAGGGCCTATTTTGGTGTAAGGGGTGAGTTTAAACAATCAACTTTAACTGTCTTAAGCCTTTGCCACGGCCAAGGCCTAATTCTGGACTGCGTACTGTTGATGATGATTTCATTGAAATCACTAAGGGTGGTGCGGTAGGCGTAGTCACAGGGTTGGAGTGTTTAGCTTGGGAAGGTCGTATTCTCTTCAGCCGTAATAAAGACGTCTGATACATTTGTTTCAGACTTCTTAACTCCGCTAAAATGTCTAACAGTACCGTGACCGTTTGATTTTGACACCCTTGTTTCTTTGCTGCTGCTTCTTCTTGTTGTTGTTTTTTTCTTACCTCTTCTTCTTGCTGCTGTTGCTGTAGGAGAAAAGTTTGTTCCGCTTCCTTTTGCTGTTGTATAAATTTCTCCAATTCTTCTCTCTGTCTCTGTCTAAAATTTTCCATGTGCGGTAATGAAGGAGAAGGTGACGAAGGTTCAGGAACAAATTCTTGCAAGGTAAAAAAATCCACAAAATCCCAATTCACCTCTTCTGAAAGTAAGTCTGGGTTCCCTTGGGTAGTCTCCACCATCAGTGCACCCCAATTGATCGTTTTCTGAGTTTCCGTCATGTTGAAAAACTGTCGCTTAGATTGACTGCGCACAGGCGCTAGCGAATCTATATAGACTATGTGACGTCACAGACTGCTCTCTTCGGACTGGACGTGGGCTGACTGAATTTTGTAACGCGTGTTTGGATTGGTCAACAAACTCAATCCGTTTCAATCCTTCCTCTCCCTATAAATAAGTACAGTTCACTGCATTCCTTCACCTGTTACTCAGCACCCCAACATGTGGACCGACGTACAATCTTCAACGCTTGTGTCTTCGATGATGTTCCGGACGGACATACCAATGTATGTCCGATCCAACTGGACAGTTATCCACAGGACAGACACCAGCCTGTGGATGCGAAGAATCTTATGTGGAGCATCAAGGATGCCTCAAAAGAGTCTTAATCTATGGTCCTGCAGTCAGGCGCAGCCTAAGGTCAAGAAGAAGATGTCACAGATGCTCTTTATGTTAAGGGTATATTAACATAAAACCAAAGGCCCTTTTCAGGGCCATTCCTATCTCTCGAAAAGATCTTGACTTTCAATTGCCTACCCCTTTTTTTATTTTTTTGTTTAAAAAAATAATAAAAAAATAGAGACCCCTCCCTGTTTTAATTTTCGCCTGTTCCATTTTCATAGACCCATCAGGTCGGGACCTTATTAAAATAGGGTCCCGACCCTGTTCCATTTCCCCTAGTCCCAAGACAGTCCCACAATTTATTCCCCATGTTCAATTTCCCTTGTCCCTAGAGTGAATAGTTGTTTTTCTTTCTCCCATGTTAAATTCCCCTTGTCCCTAGAATGGATATTTTTTTTTCTCCCATGTTAAATTACATAGTCCCCAGAGTGGATATACCCTTTTTAACATGGAAGTTCCCTAGTCCCTAGACCGTCCCTATTCACTACTACCATTGTCATTACCAGCTTGAAACCCAATTTAATGCCATTTGTATAAATTCATTTCAAATAAATAATTGAAGTGTAAAGTCAAGCAAGTATTCTGTTTGCAGATTTTACATTTTAGATATTATAGTGAAGTCATATTTTCTCTTGTTTAGTAAACTTTATTGCAACTGGTTCCAAAATAGTAAATCTTATTTAATGTTCATTCACCAGAATAGGTATTAATACAATCCCGAATTAACTGTATGGTACTAAAATATACCCTGATCTTGTGTGAGATTACAGAACTATACCTCAAGACAACAATAATATATTGAATTTATATTATATCAAGACTGTCATGGTTATGAACTCCAACTTTATTCAGGTTTTTTCATAATAAATGATCATCTTGTGCTATGGTTGAAAAGAAATCAAAGTTCAGTTTAACTCCATTCTCTCCACATTTGTCAGTTGTTAAGAGGCATACTCATCCTCAGTGTTATAGTAAAATGTAATCTTATTTGGATCAATCTTGGTGGTGTAATATATGAATGGAGAAAGAATATTATCATCCAGATTAAAATATGTTTTATTCAGACTCTACTAAAATTTTTAGTTGGATATGGGTTACGGAGCCTGATGTGTACGAACAAAGCAATGTGTACCATGACCTTTTTAATTTAACATTTTAAACTCCTGCAGAAGAAAGAGATTTTTTAGATCCATTAAACTGTATTAACAAAAACATTTCTTCAGTATGATTTTCCTTTACTTAGTATTGACAAAACTCATATTTTAAAGTTGTTGTTTTTTTGTGTTTGGTTTGGCCTTTTATGGTAAGCCAACACAAGTAAGTTATTTAGTGCCAAGGCACTTTAAGTATAGTGCCTTGCCCAAGGACACACCATGGTAGCTAACCCAGGTTGGTCTGATGGTAGAATTTGAACCTACCTTATTTCACAGGTCCAGAAAGCTAACCACTGAGCCACTACAGCTCCCCATCTTATAGTGGAATGCTGGTATACTTTATGATCAAGAAGCTAACCCAGGTTGGTCTGATGGTAGAATTTGAACCTACCTTATTTCACAGGTCCAGAAAGCTAACCACTGAGCCACTACAGCTCCCCATCTTATAGTGGAATGCTGGTATACTTTATGATCAAGAAGGATGGGTTGGGGTATGCATGTTCCATCTGAAAAAAGTGATGGAATTTTTGGTTACATAATATTTTAGTCATACAATATGAATCATTTTCTATAGATTTAAGATGTATCAGATCAAGTTAAGAAAAATCATATATTCTGTTTCCTGGGAATGTACTAAAATTCACTGTTATTGTTTGATTTTTTGGTAGTAAGCTTACTTGGTATTTTTTTCTTTTTAACTTGAATACCTAATTTGTTAACATCCTATTCTAAATCTTCATAGTTCTGTCTATTAAGTGACAACTGTTGATACATGTAGGGAAGTTTCTGTTTATATCTTTTGATTTTTGTGATTCTGGAAGTTGCAGTATTTGTTGTTGTATTATTAACCATTTCAGTCATTTAATGAATGCAGAGTATACTGCTCTATAAATGAAATTTATGGGAAAATAATGTAAAAGCATGTTTCACTGCAAATATAAATTGTTTAAAATAATATATCATTTATCATATGACTATTCAATTGTGGTAACTAGTATTCCATCCAATATCTATATATTAAAATATGTCTTTTCATACAGCTGGTGATCATTTAGATACAAGTCCAATTGAACATGATCAAATTATCAATGCAGGTGTTTTTATTAGTAGTAGTATTGCAAGTATAAGTGTTAGTATTAAGATTTCATATACAGGTATGATAAGTGTATCATAATGTTTAAATGATGCTCCTTGTTACAACATAAAATATGTTCATTGAAACAAATGGTTCACTGGTAAATTGGCAGCAAAGGTCTTCACTGAATTATGTTGCATAAACTATTTTACAATAAAACATATATGATGCATCTCAATTATGATGAATGTGAGGAGGAGGATTAGTAATAATGCAATTTAAGTTATCTTCATAACATAAGTTCTAGCAGATGTGTAATTTTTATGTGGTTCATCATCAGTTTGAAACTGGTCTATGATTTCTGGATCTGGACATATCTGGTCCCCTGCTGTTGTGCTGCTATGGTCTTTACAGTTCATTAGGATATCAGTTACACTTGGTTTACATTTAGAACCCCATGGGATAGAATGCCCAGTTTGAAACTGAGAGAATGGTTAATTATCCATAATATAACTCCTGCAGTTATTATTAGGTTTGATATCAAGGTCTTTCTTTAAAAGCTTTTCAACTCAGGTTCTGTTCTACCATACTGATAAATAAAGTCAAATTCAAGGCTTTCAGATTTGTCCAGTTTGTTTCATGTGTTGCGGCAGACAGACTGTATATTGCCACTGTACCATATAAATATCAGTGCTTAGTCTGCTCTCAGTTGCTGTGGTTTGATTAGTTACAAGTGTCATCACAAGTGACTAATTATTGACCAATGTAATGAAACTTGTATAATTAGAAGGCTGGACATAGTACACAATTAATTTTACTATATGTTCTCTACATTTGTTTCTCAGTACTGACCTTTCCACTGTGTGACAATCAATGCAAATCATATGTTAATCTAAAATACCTTCAAAGATGAATTCACGGTGAAGTTCTTGTCAAAGGTTGACCTGCTCTTTTTTTAGATCATTGACTGTCAACATAACAGCATGTAACCAGAACACGTATTTCACTTCCGGATCATCACCAAGGCCTTATTACTCACTGTGCACTGTCGCCAAAATACATACAGACAACAACACCCTGAGCTCATATTATCAAGAATAAACAGTTACCTTTAAATCCCTACCAAAAATGCATAAATAAAACTCTTCTATCACCACCAAAATGAGAGAGGAAAAAATGTTCTAAAAATAGACTAGAACTACATTCGTGGGTACTGAACTGGAAGTATTAATTGTGATGTAATTCCTGGCTGTATTTAAAAACTCTAAAGATCTTAAATGTGTGCTAGAGGGTAGGGTTAGCAGTTATACTCCCAATTATGTTTGTGATGAGCAAAAGCAGCTGCACAAATTTGAGCTTTTAGTTTGGTTCTGGTAGGGTCAAAGGATGCAGGTACATTTTACATTCATTTTTTACTAGAAATAGCTATTTTCAATATTTTTCTGTGACAAGGCAACTAAAAGAATCAGTATGTGCCTTATGCATGAATAAAGTTCACTAGTACTATAACAAATTAGCATACTTTTCATCACCCCTCTACCATCAAGATTTTTTTATATTTACCTCTGTAGCAGACACAAATAAAAGTCGGCAGCTCATTTGCAGACTAAGTTACGCATATGATCTCCAATGCTCATCTAACTGTGACAGGCAGTCACCAACAAGCCAACCTATTTCCATGCCTAACTCAAAGTAAATCTGAACCACATTATAGATTTAGCTTATGTGTAAATTTATAAATGCTAGGCTTGTGATAATTAGGTTCATGCCTTCTACCTTAAAAATTAGAGGGATGTCAAAATACGAAACTATCCAGTGAGACCTATGATGTTAATTTTAATCCCTATGGGATTTGTGACATAAAAAACCCAAATGCTTTATGTATTAAAAGGTAACTAATGGGGGCAGGATCTGCAGTGAATCAATGGTTAGTATGCTAGACTCCTGATAAAAATGTTTGTGTTAAAATCCTGTTATCAAGTCAACCAGGTTACCTACTGCAATGTACCCTTGCCTTACTCCAATTCCCTCTGTACTCAGTAAACAACTAGTGTTGCTGTACATAACAAAACCAGTCCATATTGATTTTACATATTTTACTAAATCCTGACAAAAATAATTCTCTAAATAAAGAATGATTAATATGTGATGGTCTCGCATGTAATCAAACTCTTCCAAGCTTTTAATGATATGAACCGATTTATCAATGTTTATCAAATTTGCATGAAAAACTATTTCTTATTTGTCATCAAATATGTTCAATGTTTTGATCATATAAGCATTTCTGCTACATTAGATCAAAATAATCTTTTTGTCAGAAATAGAGTCCTTATAGTATTTGCAAGGTCAACCAATCAGATGCAGAATTTGAGTTTAATATGAATGAATATATTTTTTACAAAATTGCTCTTTTGCTATATCTTGATGAGATAAATCTATTCACCAAGTCTGATAAAATTAATGAGAAATAGTTTTAAGAGCAGTAGCAAGAATGGCTAGTGAGATGTAGAACCACCACATTATATGCATAGATTTTGCTTATAGCCTCAGACATACAAGCAAATAATTAAACAAGTCAGATCTAAATTGGATCATAAACACTTTTGTGCAAATCATAAGAAACTCTGCCAATCAGATGCAAGGTCACTTCACTACCATACCTTTATCACACTCATAATAAGCATCATTGTGAAACTTGACTATATAAGCCCAATGGCCAAGCATGATCAAACTTGAATCAGCAGTAGTGGTTATAACCTCATGTATCTGTATGCATCTTCACTTCTTCAATCTAGATCTCATTTATATAAGCATGTATTCTAAGTTTAGTAAAAACTGCACTACATGTATAAATATTGCATGCGGTGGTAACATACTCAGATGAAAGATCACCTTATTATTATTAATGGTTAACACTCATTAAACTTCAAGGACAACTTAATGATTTTAGCCTATATTGTGGAAGTATGGCTTTTAGGCTGGTTAAAAAACTCAACTAATCTTATACATGATCACATGTATATACTTGGATTTTGCTCATTATTAGATTTATCCAAGATGTTGATTTAAGCCCAAAACCAAGTTTTATATAAACAAATTGATCAGAACTATGGACTCCAAAGTAGCTAATTTCTTACTGTTGAAAGACAGAAGGGGATGTGAAATAAATAACACACTCTGGACCATTACATAAACCCACTTAGCCTTTTGACCAGTTGAGATAAAATATCAACAATATGTTAAATAAGATTGATAAATTATGTTTTCTCACATTACCTCTAGCCCTTTTCAACATGGATGGTATTTTTCTTCCACATATGTCAGCTCTTAATTAGTGGCCCTTTCCCATCATGAATGTTGTAGGTGAAACTCTCAGAATTAGGCTTTTTAATTTATATCTGTAGAAGAAAAAAAACTATTGGTCTGCATATATCAATGTCACCATTTCTGTATTAGATTAAAATACCATATGTGTGTGTGTGTGTGTGTGTGTGTGTGTGTGTTAATTTTAGAATTTAAGCAAACTTGTCTCCATGTGTTTATTTTAAAACTGATGATGATAACACATAACAGGTTCAATGGATAAAATGTTATTTCTTACTTCTTACAACTGCTCATTATATCTGAATTTACATTCAATGTTTGTTTTAATTAACATATTTGGGATAATGGGCAAATTATTTATTTTGTAGTTTATCATTATATCATTTACCAGTCTTTTATCATTCAAATATGTAAAATATAGTACCATTATACTGACTTCATATTCTATATGATATCCCAGCAATACATATTAAGCAGATAAGTGCAAATACAAATGTTCAGAATGTAAAATTTACTCCAAGCTCAAAGAAGATCAGCAAAAGATAATATCCAACAAATTACCAAACAAAAAGCGAAGTTAACGCAGTTACCTTTATTATGATGTCTCCAACACCAACGGTACTGTACAGCTACGTCTTCTGAGTTTTACCGTCATCTTGTCTTTCAAACCAGAATTAATTTCTTGAGCTCTTACAAAATGAAGAAACTTTTAAATACTATAATTTAAGCAGCTTCTTTACATGCCATCAGATAAATTATGGCACAGTGTTATGTCTGTCAACAAAACGCAACTTCACATTTGGACGGCGCGCTGTGTGGGCATCGCCGACACAGCAACTGACATGAATTCTCTATTAGCAGACAATGATTCGGAATAAATCCTTCGCAAATCTAACATTCTCGATTTTTCATAGTTCCACTTTTCATTGTTGCATCTGTTTGATTGTACAATTGCTAATGATGTTCAATGAATCAACTTCAATTCATCTGCTGTCTGAAATCCCGGTTCAGTTGGTATTTTCTTCCGCGCATGATGCCGTGTAAATAAAAGATACGGTCGACATTCAAAGTGGTTTAGGTTAATTTATTATTTTTCTTTATTAAGGTCATTTGCAGAAAGTGTTTCGCTAGGGTGAGAAAAAAAAATATAACAAAAAGAAAACTTTCTTTTCCAACGCTAATACTGTATATATTTCAATTTGTGATTGATGCTATAAATAAAAAAAGAATGATAATAAAGCATTTTAGCCCGTGGCTTCGGCACGGCACTCGTTTTTGTGGGTTTTTTAAAATGTTGTTAGTGTTGTTTTGGGGTTGTTTTTTGTGTGTGTACCACACTAAAAAACATACCAGGTATTAGGCCTAACGTAGGAAAAGAAATTATCCTCTATTTATTACTATTCTTACTGTCAAATGACGCAAAAGTGATCAAATTGCTATTAAGATTTTGTTTTGTATAACTTACCGCTCGTTTTCCTCGAGATAAAGCAGCCACTTCAAAATGATTATAAAATCTGAGACAGATGAAAAACGTGGTTTAAATAATTCGTAATCGCCTGCCTTAAAATACTGTAGGAATTTGCTAATGTATTTCATGGCCCTCGTTTGAATAGATATCAACGATCACGTATATCGACCAAAATTTGTATATTCCTGCCCACAATCATGTATTTTGTATTAAACCGTACATTACACGAGCGCTCTGTGGCAAACTCGGGGAGGGGGGGGGGGGTCTCTATTATACCCAGAGGCGTAGCTATGATATTTTGCGCCCGGGGACGAACTATAAAATTGGCGCCCCAGCCCCCTCCCCGTTTAATCACATTTTTGAATATTACCCTTGTTTACTTATTATAATGTAACGTTGTAAGCCTCATTTTGGCGCCCCTGTACCTTGGCGCCCGGGGACATATGTACTCCCCTTCCCCCCCCAACCCCCCCCCCCACCCCCAGCTACGCCTCTGATTATACCTGCTGTATCAGTTGAGAAATATATTGAACAGATCAGGCCCCAATACTCTCGCTCTGAAAAACATTAAAATAATTATATGCAGAATATCGGTAGGTCTCCCTCTTGCCGAAAATGTCAGCACCGTATATATTTTGCAAGTAATGTAATGGGTATAATAACACACACACACACACACACACACACACACACACACACACACATCTTTTTGGGAGTGGGGTGGGGGCAACGGACAGATGCCCCCATTTCCAAAAAAAAATAAAAAGTATTTTATATTTGTGTATTTCCCCCTCAGATGTGTTCTACGTTTTATTAAAACAAAATTTTATATAAAAAATTTAGTTTTTAGAATTTTTGATGGGGTATTTATGTTTCCATAGTGTTATCTAAAGGGTTGTTCGTCCGAGTCTGGTTTCCCTCACCTTGCTCGAAGTTCCTTCCCTTGAAATGTTTTGTAACCTTTGCTATATGTCGCCTAGGTCTCAGTGTTTGCTATATGTAATGGTGTTATATTGTGTGTATGCTATATTTTCTTTATGTTTGAGACAGCAAGTATAGATCAAATATCTTTCCCAGTTGTATTTCTTCCTTTATGATGTTATATTGTATCTTTTAATTTGTTTTATGGTTTTCTAATTTTGACGATGGAATGGTGTACTATTTAGATTTTGTTTAAAAAAAATAATTTCCTATTTTATTATTCGAGTGATAATTTGTGTCGTTCCTCATAATAGTCTTTAAAGATGTTAATAGGTAGGTTACGCTCGATCCAAGGTTCACGCTTCTTTATTCTCTATGTGTTTTTCCTGGGTCGCGTTAGGCCTCCTTTATTTAGTTTATCTGATTATGCTTTATTGAAAGATCCAAACGTATTTATGAGACCACATTATTCTATAGTGGTCAACCATGCAGTGCGGGAGAAGTTAGTAGGGTTTTAAACTAAGTGTTATACAGTATGTATTTGTGTCTTTATTTTGTCTGTTTATGTTCTACATTGGGTGTTTTCAAAGACTCATGATGGGCCTGTGCACTTCACTGATCCCTGTGACTTAGCCCCATGATGTCATCGCCATTTACTTCCCCCTTATATTTTCCCTGTATCCCTTCCTATATATGTCTTTAGAATTTTCTTTCAGAGAAAGAAGAAAAAAAATTAAATTACAAAATTCTTTTTCTTTTTTTAATTTTTCCTTTCTTCCCTTTTCTCTTTTAAAAAAAAAAGTTATGTGGGTTTCTTTGAAATATTTGAAATAGAATTTGAAATTTTCTTTGAAATATGGCTGTTGTGGGGTGCGAGGAGGGGGTATGGGTATGGCATCAGCTCGCAATTGCGCTACGCGACCCTTCGGTCTGTAATACCTATTCCTCCCTCCCCCTCTCTCCCCCAATTCCAACATCAATTGCGTTATATCAACCTGACGGTAAGTATCTATTCGTCGTAAGACGTATTGAGTTCTTGTTGTGGTTAATATTCTTATTTTTACCACGTATCTTATTTAAAAATCTTTATCACCTGTCCACAGGATATCATCGTAGTTACTATATAGTCTATACATTTTAGAACGATTTTGTTTTCGTAGTCTAAATCTATGAATAAAATGTTATTTTTGTTATACTTATATTTTTTGCAAATTTTCATTATTAACTTTATCCTATTATGTTTAGTTTTATCACATTGGACAATCGTATGTAGTTTGGTGAAGTTCGCTGTTTTACATAAAGGGCATTTCGGCATTATCCTCAGCATACGATGTTTGATTGTTTCTTCGCCTGTTAGCCAGGTGTTGTGCAGGTATTTAAAAATTATACTTTGTGTTTTGACAGATCTTATTTTCCCCAATTTTTCCAATTTTTTGTCCAATTTACCCTCTCAGTTGTCCTGCTCTACTCTACATTTTATATTTTTGGTTATCTCCTCCCTAATCCAAGCGTGACTTTTACTTATTAAATTTTGCATAAATGTTTTGTGTCTATATATTTTAAAATTAGTTCTCATATGTTTGCGTGGCACTTCGATTTTTTTATATTAATTTGTTATTTTTGTATATCTCTGGTCGGTTTCTCAAGGTGAAGCCGAACCAGTAGATGTACGGTGCTTCTCACGCTGTAGCCGGGTCTGAGTGCATTTTTTTTTTAATCTATTGATTATGTTAGTTAATTATAGTAGTAGAGGGCTCGGCAACCCCAAGCCCCCTCTACTTTTGGCCCTATATAATGTCTCTTTTTTTACATGATGCATTTTATGATTCCATATATAATCTATTATTTCGTTGTCTGTTTTGTTTAAAATTGTATTATCCATATCTATGGATTTAATTATGTAGTTAATATTTGAGTATAAATAAGTCTTGGCCACTTGGGCCCGCTCCATGATAGGTAATGGCGCCATGGCCAGATTTTCACATTTTCTCTTATTTTATTGATAATATGTTCATAATTTTCTACAGCTTCTTTTTTTATTACCAAAGTAAACCCCTAGAGCCTTTACAGTGTCTCTCAGTAAGTGTGTGTGGGGGGGGGGGCGATAATCCAGGGTGGTTGCCCCTCCAGTTAACTATTTTTAAGATTTCTTGCTTGTTGTGGTTTATTTTGGAACCCGACGCTTATAGCATTTCCCCTCTCTTATAAAGATGTTGCAATCATATGCATGTTAGAGCATTTTTTAATTCTTTTTTAGGTTTGGTATTTGTATGCCTTGTATAATCAGGGGCGGATTAAGGCTCACTGGTGCCCTAAGCACTGACAAATCTTGGTGCCCCCCTCTTTTCCACGTACACCTGAGAAGATAACCCTAGGGTGTACCATGATCAAGAAACAGAACATCATGATCAATTTGCACTAGTTGTATCAGTTTTTTTTACAAATCTTCATTCTTTTTTCTTTCTTTCTTTTCACCCTTTTCTCAACTTTGTGGTGCCCCCTTTGGCCCTGGTGTCCTATGCACGTGCTTAGTCTGCTTAATGGTTAATACGCCCCTGCTTGTATATTTGGGTTGTTTCTTATCGTGTGACGTAGGATTTATATTGCCATTACGTATTCTAGCATTGATAGTGGACATCCTTGTATCACTGATCGTTGTATTTCAAATTCTTTCGTGCATTTCCCGTTTAATTATCCCAGTGTGTAGGATTTTGGTCCATTTTGGAAATTAGGTCTGAAACCAAATTTTTTAAAAACATTCTTTATACAGTTTTGTTCAAATCAGTCGAAAGCTTTCTCCTGGTCGAAGAGTACCATAGCACTCATCATACCAGTTTCATTTATGTAGTTAATTGTAGTTTTAATGTTTAAAATATTGTTTTGTATATCCCTCCCCACACAAGTTTGATTTACATTAATTATCTTGTTTATCCTACCCTTTACTGTATTTGTTAAAATCCTACTTAAAATCTTATAGTCCGTGTTTAAAAGTGATATAGGCCTCCAGTTTTTAATCTCGTCTCTATTCCCTTTCCCTTTGTATATAATTGTGATAACTCCCTCCCTCATAGATTTAGTCATTTTATTTTTACTTAAAACTATATTATTATACAAAGCGTTTAAGATCGGCGTCAGTTCACCGTGGAACTTTTGGTAGAATTCCACGATGAGTCCATCTTTCCCTGGTGACTTTTGTGAGTGTTGATATACTTTTTGTGATTTCTTCATCTGAGATGACATCATCACATTGGTCTCTATGTACTGCTGATGTCATCTCACAGTCAACATTTTTTAAGTAGCCGTCGATTGTGCTGAAGTATATGTTCTGTGTGGTGTGTGGTGTATAGTTCTTTATAATATTTGGAAATATTATTTAGGATATCTTCTTTTACAGTATGGGTTACATTGTTTATTTTGATATTGTTTAAAATTGTATCACCCCCTTTTCTAAATTCTTCTCGCTTATATACGTTTTTTGCCTCGTTGTAGATCTCTGTAAATTTTCCCGCCCTTATTATTCTCCCCTGATTTTCGCCTTCTTCAACGATTTTAATTTTGTCTGTCAATCGTTTTTTTTTTCTTTCTCCATCGTCGTTTGTTGTTTTGCTTAGTTCTAATTTGAGTTCGTTTTTGTCTTTTTTTTCTGGGGTTTTTCCGCCCTCTATTTGAGTACTGAATATTTATTCCTTTTATTTTGTTTTTTAAAACATCCCAATCAATTATTATATTAATATTTTCTTCATTTTTGCCGGTTTCAATTTCTTTTTTTAATTATTATTTCGACATATTCTTTGTCATTTAAAATCTTATTATTTAGTTTCCATAGTCCTGGCCCACATTTTTCTATTTTTTTCATTTTTAGGTCAATAGTGAGCATGAAATGGTCTGATAGCTTTTGGTTGGTTATTGCAGTATTAATATATATTAATGGATCATAAAAATTTCCGTAAAATTTATCAATCCTGCTAGACTGGTTTAATTTATAGTTACCCAGTTGAAATCTCCCCCTATGATTAGATTTTCCATCGAATATTGTTGTAGGTAGGTATATAAGTTTTCTTTAAAATTAGTTTCTTATTTCTATTAGCTGGCATGTACACATTTATAATATGCCAATTAAACATTTTAACACGTAGCAACCGTCCCTTAAAAAATTCCCCCCTCCTCAAACCTTTCCCAGCTTTTTAAAAATATTATTGTTGCAATCAACTCTAATATCATTATTTGCAAAATTGTTGCATATCTTTATTGCGTTAAGTTTGTCTTCTACTAAAATTTTGAACTCTGGCTTAATTCTATAGTGTGTTTCTTGTATCATTATTACATCAAAGTTTGTTTCTTTGGCTACTTTGTCTGCTTTCGCTTTGTCTATCCCATTGCTGTTGATAGTAGCGATCCGGAAATTTGTTTATTCCATTTTTGCTTTACTCCCAGGTGCCGCTTCACTTTTATATTGAATTTAATTGTATATATTTCAGTTAAAGTTATTATATTCCTTTTTTTTTTGTACACACACACCAGCACGCTCGACAAAGAGCGCTTGAGTAATATACAGTTTGATACATCCTACATGGTAGTGGGCAGGAATACATATATAGGTCGTTATCCTTCTCGACCGAAGTAGTAACATTGTTCCAATGCTAACACTCGACGTCCTCGATTTGTGCTTCATCGTATTTGCAGTCTATACACTTAAAGTTACAATGGAAAAGTGTACATGAACATATTTATACCATAGACAGAGCCTTGAAGTACTACTTTTTTCGGTCTAAAACTGTCAAAAAAAAAAAAACGAAAAAAAACCAGCATGTAATAGTTCATTTCGATACAGTTGCACAGAGCATTTGACGTTCATTTTGATGTCAATATATATTGATATCGATTAAGTGCGATTTGTTTTCAAAGCTGCTTTATTGCTGGTAGTGCTTCTGCTTTCAAGTTCGATATATAATATACCCATGGAGCAGTAGTAATACAGAAATCAGAACAACAACCATAATCATCATCATCGGGAGTATTATTATCGTATATGTTGGTCACATCGATGATCATTAATAAAAAGCGGTTGAAATATGAACAATATTCCATCTCTTCAAATAGCAAATAACCAAGCAAAGTGTGTGTGTGTATGTGTGTGTGTGTGTGTGTAATTTTTAACGTAGCTTTAAAAAAAAATGCAATCATATCGCTACCATGTCTGCATTGTGACAGTTTATAATGATGTCTAGCAATGTGGCATCATGCCACAAACATACAGCATTTTGTCCCACCCAATCACATTATCCTCACACCAGTATCTTAATGATGGGCGCCAAAAGAGGCAGCTGCTAGTACCATTTTTATGTCTTTAGTATGATTCGGCAGGGGTTTGAATCCGCGACCTCTCGCATCCAAGGCGGACGCTCTGTACAGACACTGCACCACCTGAGCGATCGCTTAGCAAAGAATGTACGATGCTGTTTCCTGTTGTTCATAAAAACTCGACCTGGAGACCTACCTGACGGAAAATGAAAGCGCATTATAACGTTATAATATACGAATCCGGAATTTTTTTGATTATTATAATTTTCAAGAAAGTTAGTGCCTTTTAGCATTTGACAAAGTGTGCTTGCAGTTGCATACTAAGGGGAGAGGGAGTTTACAACATACTTCGATGCTGACTACTGATTTGAAGCATAAAATTAAAACTAAACAACAGCATAACATGTTTATATATCTTATTAAATACGTCTTCATTTGTCTTTCCGTGCGCCAAAATGCCTTCCTACACGAACATGTTCCATATAGGTAAATAAGTTGTACCAATCGTAAACAACCACCGATTTCGACATATATGATATCAATTTATAGGTTTCTCATCAGTTTAAATCGATCTGTGCAACAAAAAAAAAAAAAAAAAAATAATTAAAAAAATGTGTGAAAATGAATAATAAAAAAGTTGCTATTTGTGACTCATTGTCGCTTGCGACTTTACCGATCTTCGTATCCTTGATGCTTCCATCCTTCCCGTTTAGGGATGGTAGCACCTACTTGGATGCTAATACTATAGATTTGAAGCATATAATTAAAGCTGTACAACAGTAAATAATATGTTTATGTATCTTCTTATTAAGTACGTCTTCATAATGTATGTTCGTGCGCCCAATGCCTTCCTCTACGAACGGTTTCGATATACACGAATAAGTCATACCAATAGTAAATAAACACCGATTTTGACAAATTTCATATTAATATATAGGTTTCTCATCTGTCTAACTCGATCTGTGCCAACAGACATGTGTGAACATGCAGAATACAAAAAAGTGTACTTTTTACTGAATATTGGGTTCGACTTTACTGATCTTCATATCCTTGCTACGTTCATATACCGTTCCCGTTCTGCGATGGTAGCACATACTTCCATGCTAATACTATAGATCTGAAGCATAGAATTAAAGCTGTACATAATTATAAAATATGTGTATGTATCTTATTAAGCACGTCTTTATCTGTCTTTCCGTGTGCCTACATCTGACCTATACGAAAGTTTTCCATATGGGCGAATAAGTCATACCAATCGCAAAGAACGATTTTGACACGTTTGATATCAGTTGATAAATTTTTATCAGTCTAAATAGATCTGTGCCAATATAAATGGGTGAAAATGCAAAATAGAAAAGTTGGTATTTTTCACTCAGTATCGCTTGCAACGTTACCGATCATCGTATCCTTGCTACGTCCATCTGCCATTCCCGTTTTGCGATCGTATCACATTTTTTCGATGCTAATTCTATAAACCTGACACATATAATAAAAGCTGTTCAACGGTAAATAATGTGTATGCGTCTTATGAAGTACGTCTTCATTTGTACGTCCTTGCGTTTAGTGCCTTCCTAACCGAATATTTTCCATATAGGCGAATAAGTCATACCAATCGCAAACAACCAACGATGTTGACAAGTTTGATATCAATTGATACGTTTCTCATGATTCTAAGTCGATCTCTGCCAATAGACATGTGTGAAAATGCAAAATAAAAAAGATTGTTCTTTTTACTGAATATCGGGTGCGACATTACCGATCTTCATATCCTTGGTACGTGAAACTACCATTGCCGTTTTGCGATTGTACCACATATTTCGATGCTAATACTATAAATTTGAAGAATATAATTAAAGCTGTACAACAGTAAATAATATGTGTGTGTATCTTATTAAGTACGTCTTCATTTGTCTGTCTTTTCTCCTAATATCTTCTATACGATCGTTTAACAAACAGGTGAATAAGTCATTACAATAGTAATAAACACCGATTTAGCAAAATTTGATATCAATTGTTAGGTTTCTCGTCAGTCTAAATCGATCTGTGCCAACAGAAATGTGTGAAAATGAAAATAAAATAGTTTGTATTTTTGACTCGATATCGGTTGCGACTTTAACAATCTTCATATCCTTGATACGTGCCTCTACCATTGCAGTTTGCCACGGTACCATATATTTCAATTTTAATATTATAGATCTCAAACATATAAGGAAAGCTATACAACAATATATAATATGTGTATGCATCTTATAAAGTACATCTTTGTGTGTCTGTATGTCCGCTCAATGTCTTCCTCAATGAGCGTTTTCCATATAGGCAAATAAGTTATAACATTAGTAATTTTTTAAAAACGCGATTTAGACGAATTTGATATCAATTGATAGGTTTCTCATCAGTCTAAATTGATCTGTGAAATATATAAATGTGTGAAAATGCAAGTTAAAAAGTTGATATTTTTTACTTGGTGTCGCTTGCGATATTACGGATCATCAACGGATCATCATATTCTATATTCTACCTATGTGCCTCTACACTTGCCGCTTTGAGATGGTACCATATAATTCGATGATAATCATTTGAATGTTAGTGCTCCTAGATCTTTACAACACGAACGTTTATCTTAGAGTCGAATAAGTCATACCAATCGTAAGCACACACAGATTTTGACAAATCTGGTATTATTTGGTAGGTTTCTCATCAGTCTAAATTGATCTATGCCTACAGAAATGTGTGAAAATGCAACCTAGAAAAGTTTATATATTTTACCCAGTATCCTTTGCGACTTTACCATTACCAATCTTCATATCCTTGTTACGTGCTTCTAGTATTGCTGTTTTGCGATGGTATCACATACCTCGATGCTGATACTAGTGATATGAAGCATATACTTAAGCAATAAAACAGTAAAAATTATGTGTATGTATCTTATTAAGTACATCTTCATTTCTCTGTCCGTGCGCCTACATCCTTGCAACATGATCGTTTTCTATAAGGCTAAATATGTCATGTTAATCGTAAAAAAAGCTACAAAGATTTGGACCTATTTGATATCCAGTTATTGGTTTCTCATTAGTCTAAAACGACCCGTGTCAATATAAATGTGTGAAAATGCTACCTTGAAAGTTGCCTTTTTTGTCTCGGTATTGCTTGCGACTTACCGATCTTCATATCTTTGCTACCCGCTTCTACCCTTGCCGTTTTTTGATGGTTTGTATATAACCAAATAAGTCATGCCAATTGTAAAGAACCACCGATGTTAACACATTTGATATCAGTTTATAGGTTTCTCATCCTCCAAATCTTTCTGTTTTTAAGAAACGTTTTTCTAATTCAACTAACGGGTCATCACGCTAAAATTACGCTACTGACAAATGTCACCTTAATATCCTACATACTAAACTTAGACAAGCAGGTAGTCTCCTGAAATCCGACCTTTACATGGTGAATTTAGTTAACTCTTTCACGTGTGCATGTGCTTATGATAATGAAGAAGTTGAACACTTTGTCTATTGCCCCTTACCTAATGCCAAAGATCTCAGCTCTTTCGCTCTACCTTTCAATACACTTCAGGGTTAAGTCTAGATTTATCATTGAAAAGTGACGTGACTACTCACCTACAATAAGATGTCTTTCTGCTTGTGTGATGACACGTTAGTTAAATTAGAGAAACGTTTCTTAAAAATAGAAAGATTTGGAGGATTTCGGATATCATCAGGCAGAGAGTTCTAAAGACGAATCGTATATGGTAAAAGGTCGTGTGAAAATATAAAGTTTGGTTGAGATTGGTGTGATACTTTGAGAGTAACGTAGACGATAATTAGATGCCTCATATCTCCTTTGTGGAAGAAGTTCTTTTAAATAGTTAGGTTCTTGAGTATTTATAATCGAATACATAATGCATAATCTCTTCCTTTTCCTTCGTTGTGCAAACCAAGCAGTTTCCGCATAAAGAGACTATCTAGAAGAATTAATGGGTATAGATCTGGAACGATCCGTGCATCTTCCATCTGATTTTCCCCCCTTTATTCTGATCTTTCCGAATCTTCAATAGAACAATTATCCCAGACTCCAGAAGTATATTCTAAGGTTGGACTTATGAATAGTGTATATAATTTAGCTGAAGTCAACAATTAGTCTGCATTTAGACGGTAGTGTTTTATCTCCTTTCTTATACATCGGTATGTCATACGCTAGCTTGCACTGTGTTAGGAACACGCTGGCTGGGAGTGATTTATTTAAATGTATTTGCAATGGAACATACATTTCTTCAACTATACTTGTACAAGTTTATTACTTATTGGATTGGTTCCAGCGGTTTTGTTTAGGTCAAGACTAGTTACTACATCTATAATTTCTTGTTTATATATAATGATGGCAGAAATAAAAGTTTCATTTCTAACTTCAAAATGCGGTAACTGTTTATCATAATTTTTTAAACGTGTAACATATCAAACTTCCGAGTTCAACAGGTCGCACTTCTCCTGATCACTTGTTGCAAATTTAGATGATCATTTCGTACGTTTCAGTGGAGGTAATAGGTTCCATGTCTTTGTAGAATGTACTTGTTATCTCATTATTTTCCAATAAGGTCGAGGATTTGATCCGATGGCAGGGGTTGAACCTGCATCCTTTCGGTCGCAGGTCTGAGACGCTAACCACTGAGCCAATGTTGCTCCTCTTAAGATTAATATACCCATATGATATTTTCCAGTATCATACGTAACTATATGGTACGTTTAATAACACCCAATAACTCAGCAAATGCCGGCATGACGACATATGAATTGAAGGTGTAATGACGAATGTAATTTAAAGTCAATTATGTAACCTATTTTTATGCTTTTTATTGAATATCATTTCTGTCATGTGATACACATAACATAATCTTACATTTAAGATTATTTAAAATGAAATTTATGAAATTCGTTAAATAGTTTCAATCTTTTGCGACTCTCGTGAAAAGATCCTTCATTGCTGTTCATGTAATTTTACATGTCATTATATTTCTTTATTGATTTGCACTTTGGTTACAAAAGAGACAACTTTTGCAATTTAAAACTTATTTCATCTATACTACACTAGTATAGCTCATGAAATGAAGGCAGTTTACTTGGCCTCTAATTCATCTATAGGGAATGATACCTGCGGGAGACTGCTCTATCTGACCAGTGTGTAACTATGGAAACGGTAATTTAGTGACCTCTTCTCCAGCCTCGAGCTTTAGGTTAAGACTGAAATTCGCTGTCTTATGTAATGTTCTGTATCTGTAGTTTAAAGCTGGGAGAATTATACAAAGAGAATAGCAAGTAAACCCTTCTGTAAATGGAGCAAACTCGCACTTTTACATTGTAAAACTAATTTATCTTACAATCATTTATGAATAATTAAAAATTACTGAGTAGTAACTAAGAATATATAAATTCTTTAGATGGAGACCCAAATTTCATTTTTTAAATTATCGTATTTTTTATGTTTACTTTCCAGATACATTTTTAAAAAAATTCTCAAGAAAATATGAAATCTAACAAAAGATGAACGAAAGTCTTATTATTTTGATTTTTTGTAAAGAGCAAAGAAAGAAAACTATTAATGACATAAGCTTTCATCATGACATATACACACTAGCCTCCACAGAAGTACTTTTATGACAGTACGGTTAAAATAGAAATAAATATGCATATACAGTTGTAAACTTTCCCGATTTATGACTAAACATTTATACTGTGATAGGGTATTCTTAGTAAGTAAAATGTGTATTATACAATGAATGAATAGGAGGTATTCGATGAATGGACTGCACGCATTTCAGGTGCAGTGGCTACTCAAGATTATTTACTGATGCACAAACTAGTCATAGTTGTCATACTGGTTGTCATTCCAGGGATACTGACAGTCAGTGATTTCCACCTTGTAAAATCTTTCCTCTAGGGCGGACAATAATAATAGTTTCTGAAGCTGATTTTATTAGCAATGGTTTGCAAAATAACAACAAATATCCTTGTGTTTTATCAACTCATTATGGTTCCGCTGCTTTGGTAGAACAAAAAGGAATGTTCTTTATTGTTTTATGAATTTTATGCCCTGTGACAATGGCCAACATTTTGTAGGTCACGATCACTTTGGCATAAACTTATTTTATGCATGGCAGTTGGAAACTATGAAAATCTTCTTAGAGGCGAGCTGTATAATCGGCAGTTACATTGTTATTCTGAAAGAGTTCTGATAACTAAATAAATAAGTAAATAAATAAAAACACCATCTTTTATCATTAAAAGTTGCCAAGTGTTGTTTATACATTGTACGTGGCGTAATTCGTAAGTTTACTAGGCATATTTTCAACTCGGTAACGCCTGGTAACGGTCATACTTTTACCTAAATATGTGGGTCCTTTGAGAGCATCGTAAATGTATGGAGGAAAAGAAATAATTGTATTTTATGCTCATCTCAAAAGATTTGTTTGTATTTCTGCGAAATAGTCATGCCTAACCAGATAATAGCACAGACCCCCCCCCCCATTGTAACTACAAAGCCTTGAGCAAGTGCGAAGTTACCAGTTAATTTTATTGTTTGTTTCTATTTTTCAAGTTGTCTTCGTGTGTGCGCGCGTAAATTGAAAGCTTGTTATTACTAATCAATATCGTCAATCATATTTGCTCCATTATTCCATGCAGATAAGAAAGGAACTAATTTTGTGTTGAATTTGTGCCCCCCCCCCCCCACACACACATCCCACCCCGCCCCGGCACGGTACAATAAACAAACACTTGATTGAAAATAAAATAAAAGAAACTAACCTTGCATTGTTATAATGTATTCCTTCTTTTTTCATCATGCGAAATTTACAGAACAAAATATATCAACGAACTCCGTAAATGTAGCGGATGCCGGCATGCGTATGCATCCTTACTGTGTGTGTATCGCTAATGTCAGATAAAAAAATATCGCAAAAGAGACGAAAATATCACCAGATTGCTTGAAGGCGCCTGCCATTCACGCATGATAAGTTTCAAGGTGCAAACGGACCAAGATTATATTGTATCCAGGTTAACTATACGACGATATCTCGCAAATAAAAAAAGAAATCATTATTTTAAAGAACATACAATGTGAGTGCAAATGATAATCTTTCGCTAGTATGAGTTACGAAAGTATCGGGGGGGCACCAGACAGATGACCCCCCCCCACAAAAAATAAAGTGTTTTCATGTACTCTTGTATACCCCAAGATGTGTGTGCTTGTTTAAAGTTTAAAAAAGGAATTTTGATCAAACTTTTAGTTTATAATTAGTCCTAGTGTTTTCTAAAGGGTAGTAGTCTGAAACATGGGTCTTATTCCCATTTTCAGATTTCATATCCTTGATTTTTAGTGATCTTTGTCAAGAATTTTCTATGTTCCGTGTATGCTATGTGTATCAATGCTATGGTGTGTGTATGCTATATAGTCTGTGTGTAGGGACAGCAATACTATGTCAAATTTGTCTCTGTTGTCTTAATATATATTTTTCTATGGACTTTTCAAATTTATTTGTTTGTCCTGGTATAAATTTAGTTGCTTTTGAATTAATTTGCAATTTAGAATTCCGGCGAGATGAACGGTATACTACCATTTGAAATTAAAATAAAACCTTTTGTTTTATGTGATTGACTATGGTGTGGCGTTTCTCACATTAAAGTCTATTTTCAAAATGAGGTAGGCTGTATTCGAGTCAGGGTCCGCACTTTCTTTCTTTATTTATTTGTGTTTCTCCCGATTCGAGTTAGGCCTCCTCTCTAGCATTTAATTTATAATGTAAAAGAAGTAAATATCCAACCCAAAACCCCTTAGGAAGCTTTATACATTTACTGGTTTGGTTTTAGCATGAAAAACATAAGTGACATCTACAGAAATAATAAACTGGTAAAAAGACTAGAAACAACAAGGACCTTTAGAAGTATAAAGGAACTTTTATGTAAATATAGGGAAAATGAGGAACTTTGGGGAATTGAAACTAAGGAAACATATAATTGGATAAGGGAAAATTTAACCTCTAAAATTAAAAATAAAGTAGAGGAGGAAATATCTCGGTTAATTGGGACAGACCTCTGAGGTACGTGACCAACATCGGCTCTCCAAAATACAAAGCTTGATATTCAAATATCTACACGACATATGCATACATGTAAAATATCTCATGTGCAAATGTGCGAACTTCACAAAATATCATGCGATGGCACAGTGCGAGTTTAGGAAACAAGACAGGATACAATTAATTATGGAGATATCCAAGAAATAAAAATACAGAAGAAACCAAGTTTTATATCAAGACGGCAACTTTAACAAAACTTTAATAGGAAAAATAACAGATAACATAACTAAAACCATGATGGCGTGTGACCAAGTCATAAACATAAAAAAATGAATAGGCAAATTTTTTTGTAATCCTTTCAAATTAATTAGAAAAAAGAACTTCTAGGAAGATTTGTGAATGGGAGGGACGGGGCTGCAAAGGGTGAAAAGAAGGGGAGGGAGATGGGGCAATGGATAATCTCCCCTTAAAGGGGACCATCACAAAGTGAACCCTTGCCCTCATACCCCCACCCCGGATTGGAATCTGCTGTAGCCGCCACCCTTTTAATTTCTTATAAATTTTCCTAAACAGCTTCAGTTTCTTTTTATTATCCATTACAATTAAAATTAAATAAATAAATAGACTTTAATTATATTACGTAAACTATCACAAATCCTAATTATCGGGACAGAGAAACTATATGGGAAAAGTACGAGATAATGACGTCATGGGGCTATGAAAGAGTCGGGAAAAACACCTCATATAGGAAACTTTACATACATACACGAAAACAAAGGATCTAATAAGTCTCTCTTCTAATTCTATTTGCTCAAAATGTGCAGCTCTCGCACAGCACGGTAAATCCCCACTGTGTGTGTGTATGTGTGTGTGTGTGTGTGTGTGTGGGAAGAACAACCATTTTTAGAGATTTTGGCAGAAATCCAATAAATAATTTGAGACGGCCTAACTCTAGGTGGGAGAAATACAAGCAAATAAAAAAGTGTATGGACTCCAACTCGAGTACAGCGGATTTCAATTTACACATCCAATATGTGAATAATGACACAATATATTTGCACACAGAACACATTAAGTTTTTTTTTTCTTAATTAAATTATAATACACCGTTACTTAGCCAAAATTCAAAAATATATTAAATAAATAAAAATAAACCTTTTCTTGATCCGATTATAAGGTCCTAAGATTACTGGGGAGATTTGGGAAAAAATAAAGGCTATCCCAACATGGAAGCAAAATATAGCATACACAAACTATAGCATATATATGTATAGCACACACGGGATATAGGCGACCTCTAGCCAAGGTCAACCAAGAGTATAGGGAAGGGATTTCAAGTCAGGTGATGGAAAGATGGAAACCTATTCGGAAAAACAACCCTATAGATAAAACTAGGTTTTAAAAGAAATACCCCGTTAAAAAGGAGAATTAAATTTTTTTGACCTAAATTCTTTTGCATAATATAAAACATACAACACATGGGGGGGGATAAATACACATAAAACACTATAATTTTTTGGAAAAGTGGGGTGGGGGGTCTGTCTGGTGCCGGCCCCCCCCCCCCAGTACTTCGTCTTGTGGGGATAAATGTACGTCATTTCCTGCTGGCGTCCTCTATAGGTGGAAAATCGTATCTAAGTAACAGTGATGTATACTTTTATTTCGAGAAATTAAATTATTTTTTCTGTACACTTTATAGGTTTTTTTTTGGTTCTTTTTGTTCAAGTATAACTACTTTTAATCATGTTATTCAAATCTGATGTATAAAGAAAAATGTTGGTGCATGGCCGGTAACTTTTATACGTCATGGCAACGGAAAATAAATTCCGCGCATGCGCATTTTGTGTGGGAGCACAAAAAAAACCCCACACAAAAACAAGCAATCTACTAAAACAAGCCATTACGTGAGAACTTGGCCTGAAAAGAGCAAATATAGGTACTATAAAATATTGCTAGTCTCGGATTTGACAATCCTTAGTTTTTTATGCTGATGAAACATTTTTCAGTAGAATTTTTCTTCCTACAGTTTAAATGCCTAATTTTACTGTTTATAATCATACATGTTCAAATGTACTGGTCACATATAACAATATCGTCGAAATATTAACTGATACCATGCTGGATTTATATAGAATGTCTAAATAATCATAAAACTAAAGGTGTAATTGATTATAACCAATATATATTTTTTGCAATAACAAGATAATGAGATCCGAAGATTGACCAAACAGTACTTAGAGAAATTCAATATCGATTAGTTCATCCTCAACCTCCAACTGATATACTTTATTGCAAGGGGTAAATGGTACCGTATTGAAAGACGTGTTAGGATAAAAGATACCGTTGTTAAAGAATATCCTGACCGACTGAGATCTTAACATCGTACATCATAGCTGAAAACAGTGCAAGCCAGTATACATATTTGCATTATGCTCACGCAAGAAATATTGTATCAACCAAATGGGTTTCTTGACCGAGCGATGTCAAGCCCTTGCGCGAATCCCGCTACGAGTCATAGGTTTCCCCGATTCAAAGGAATCCTGTACAACTACTTCTGCAAACTGGAAAGTCCAACGCGTCCAATCTATCAGTAATGTTACTCTAATTAATACATGACCACAAATCCCAACTTCCCAATTGTATGTCAATGTCACAACTGCAAAGCTTCTCTTCGTTAACTTTCCGTAACTTACCGCCAGTATTTCACGCCGTGAAACTATACAACTCAACAACCTAATACAGGGAACCGTTTTTACTACGCCACCTTAGGCCTTTTAAATCATGACTTTTAGCTTCATTTCGCCTGTAACTTTGTAACATATTTACCACCACAGCAACAATAAATGGCGCCCGCCGACGGCGGAACAGTCCTTTTCTGTTGATTCCATTGTATAATTTACCAATCTCCAGTCATAAATACTGCACCTGGAGTCACACGATCAATTCACGCAATTAGATTTGAATAGGGACTACTGAGTGACAGGGATACTCATGCGGCTCTTACCTGAATTCACCAAAAGTAAACCATGTCATCTTGAAACTCACTTACACTTCACTCCGTAACGTTTGCCCCTAGTAACTGGCTAATTATTTTGGTCTAAAGACTATAATCCCAGCACCGACTTCCCATATTCAAGCAAGTATATAAGGAATCCTTAAAATGGAGAGCGGTAAACAAATGCGCATACTCCAAAATATATTACAATATTATACATACCTTGGAATTTTATTAACTATTTTTGTTTACATATTTTCAATGTACTCGTGGATGGGTAATGTGATTTTGCGTTCTGCCTTGCTTATAAAATGTATTGTCTTTGGTCAACAAAAGTTGATTTAGAGAGGATAAGAAAAGAAGTTTTGTTAAACGATGATGGAATTAAATAAACACTGGGGACAATATCGTACGTTGCACATAAATCGCAGAGATTAATTGAGATTTTGCTTAACGGTCAATCAGTCCGCACTCGAAGTAGGGAAATAAGCGAATAGTGCAAAAGCCGACCATTGTCTGATAATCGACGTACATCTGCCACAGCCATATATTGTAAAAATCCCATTACTACAGGTAAAAAAGAATTAACTACAACTGCTTCTTTGGGGCGTCATGTGTGACCAGTGTATATTAGTACTGTGTTAGAAAAATATTGCGACAAACCAAAGTAAAGAAAACAGTCACTTTTATCAATCAGTCCATATCGTTTTACAAATTATACTGAATAACTGACTTCAGTAGAACTCAGAAGAATGTATTCCTGTAAGCACATCACGATTGCGGTGTTTGTACATTTATATAAAGTGGGATCATTTTACAAGCAAAGTATACATTTAAAAATTAACACTACAAATGAGACAACGCTTAAGTACATACGGATTATAATCGTGAGATGGCAAAGAATGGTTCATATGTTGAGAGGTAACCAATACACCAACAAAATAAGAGTTTGTAAGAACATCTTATTTCCTTCTTAGATATACTTAGCCATAATGCAAATTGTTTCCTAATATGAAACATGTAAACATATTCCGACCATGCTGGAAACAAAAATAGTAAATTTAATTTAGTTCAGCGTAAACTGTAAGTTAGTTCTTTCCTTTTGGCATGGTGTCTGAATAAAAAAGTATATTTCTCAAATTTGCTAACCACTACACTGTCATTATGTAATTAGATACCTAATTGATGTACCTTGGTTGTATACATATATCTATAAATATATATAGTTTTGTGGACATGTACGGTTGAATAATACCATCCCGTGTTTGTGTAGGGAAATGCGTACATCACAATCGCACTCGTAAATTTGAATCAATACCATCTCATGAATGGTTAGGGGCCGTCCATTTAGTATGTACGCATAGAGGGGTGGGGGGTGGGGGTAACCCAAATGCATAGGCTTGAGCATGGAGGTATACTGATAATATATGTACGCATTTAAGGGGGGGGGGGGCGCTGAAACCTCGAAAATAAGTTGTATAATACGTAACCTGTTCGACTTGGTTCAGTAGGCTTTTGCATTTTAGCGGACATAAGACAAACTTGTCCCACCCAGTCACACTATCCTGACACCAGGCCGACTAATCCGAACACTAACCTCTTAATGATCAGCACCAAAAGAGGCAGCTGCTAGTACCATTTTTATGTCTTTAGTATGATTCGGCCGGGGTTTGAATACGCGACCCCTCGCATCCGAGGCGGACGCTCTATAGACACATTGCACCATCGGAGAAGTCGCTTAGTAAAGAATGTACGATACTGGTTCCTGTTTTTCATGACAACTCGACCTGGAGACCTACCTGATGGAAAATGAAGGCGCATTATAAGGTTATAATATACGAGTCCATAAATACATAAATATTTTTTAAATTATAATTTTCGAGCAATTAGTGTCTCTTAGCATTTGACAAAGTCTGCTTGCAGTAGCGTACTAAGGGGAGGGGGATTACAACATACTTCGATGCTAATACTACTGATTTCAAGCATAAAATTAAAGCTAAACAACAGCATATAACATGTTTACATATATTATTAAGTACGTCTTCATTTGTCTTTCCGTGCGCCAAATACCTTCCAACACAAAGATTTTCCATATAGGTAAATTAGTTGTACCAATCTTAAACAACCATATATTTCGACATATATAATATCAGTGTATAGGTTTCTCATCAGTTTAAATCGATCTGTGCCAAAAAAAGTCGAGAAAATTAATAATAAAAAAGTTGGTATTTATGACTCATTATTGCTTGCGACTTTACCGATCTTCATATCCTTGATATGTGCATCTACCCTTCCCGTTTTGCGATAGTAGCACATACTTGGATGCTAATACTATAGATTTGAAGCATATAATTTAAGATGTACAACATTAAATAATATGTGTATGTATCTTATTAAGTACGGTTTCATATGTCTGTTTGTGCACCCGATGCCTTCCTATCCGAACGGTTTCCATATAGGTGAATAATTTATACCAATAGTAAACAAACACAGCTTTTGACAAATTTCATATTAATATATAGGTTCTCATCTGCCTAAATCGATTTGTGCCAATAGACGTGTGTGAAAATACAAAATAAAAAAGTTCCACTTTTTACGGAATATCGGGTGCGACTTTACCGATCTTCATATGCTTGCTACTTTAATACACCCTTCCCGTTTTGTGATTGTAGCACATACTTCGATGCTAATATTAGAGATCTGAAGTATAGAATTAAAACTATACAATATTATAAAATGTGTGTATATATCTTAATAAGCACGTCTTTATTTGTCTGTCTGTGCGCCTAGATCCGACCTATACGAAAGATTTTCATATGGGCGAATAAGTCATAACAATCGCAAAAACAACGGTTTTGACACATTTGATATCAGATGACAAATTTGATTTTAATTGATATGTTTCTAATCATACTAAATCGATCTGTGCCAATAGACATGTGTGAAAATGCAAAATAGAAGGTTTTGTTCTTTTTACTGAATATCGGGTGCGACTTTACCGATCTGCATATCCTTGCTACGTGAATCTACCATTGCCGTTTTGCGATCGTACTACATATTTCGATGCTATTGCTATATATCTAAAGCATATAATTAAAGCCGTACAACTGTAAATAGTATGTGTATGTATCTTATTAAGTATATCTTCCTTTGTCTGTCATTTCGCCTAATGTCTTCCTATACGATCGTTTTCCATACAGGTGAATAACTCATAACAATAGTAAATAAACCCCGATTTTGACAAATTTGATATAAATTGATAGGTTTCGCATCAGTCTAAATCGATCTGTGATAGTAGAAATGTAAGAAAATGCAATATGAAAGTTTTGGTATATTTGACTCTGTATCGCTTGTGAATTTAACAATCTTCATAACCTTGATACGTGCATCTTCCATTGCCGTTTGTCTCGGTATCACAAACTTCAATGTTTATAGTATAAATCTGAAGCATACAAGGAGAGCTATACAACAGTATATAATATGTGTATGAATCTTATTAAATACATCTTGATGTGTCTGTATGTCCGCCCAATGTCTTCCACAGCGAGCGTTTTCCATATTGTGTATTGTTCCACTTTCTATTTTTACACTACCTAATTTTGACCTAGTTTAATAAACATCCATTTCTACAGAGGACACATCTGTCGCAGCCTCGACATTTTTTTACACTTATCAGCATTGAGTCAGTCGGACAAAAAGATTTGTCAAAAGTCATATCATTATTATTAATGAAGTGAAACAAGGACACATACGATGAAAAAAATAATACATTTCTCCAATTCACTTTTTTCCAACCAGGAAGTCCTCTTAAAATCTTTACCAACTATTCTGACAAGGCAAATACAATTCGTTCCATACCAATCATCCAGTCTGCTGCTCCGCATGTGTTAGCTATGTGACTCACAGCTGATAACTGCATCTCCATCACTTTTTTAGAATTGTGTTTTGTGTTTTACGTGAATATGTCATTACTGATTTTCTGAGGTGGTTCTTGGGTATTTTACTTTGGAGTAATGAATATGAAACACACGTTTATGGTATATTTCATAAATAAATCAGCATCCTCTACATTACTGCTAATTTAAATAAAATTACGTGTATTACTATTAGGATTTTTCTCTCAAAAATAGGCAATTTTACTTTAATAGTAAATTTTCAAACGTCCATTAAACTAATTTTGATATTTAACTTATTTTGACAAATTAATTCTTTCTAAATGTCTTCTGTCTCCTATTATTTGCACTATTAGAGAAATAAGTTATGAAGTATGCAAAACAGTTTTGTACCTTAAACAGTACATGTACATTAAAGAATTGGGGTTCTGCATATTCACAATGCCATTTAATTATTGCAAGGATGTTGTACACTAAATCTAGTATTCTTTTATTATAAGTAAACAATTGTATTATTATACCATCATGATTTTCCCCCAATTTTATTCTTTCAGTTTTTCCAACAAAATATCTGTTCCAAAACAAATTTTTCGATAAATATAGGAACAAATTCTGAGTAAACACCATTTTTCTTTTGTTGTCGTTGTTAATGGTAGACTGAGAGAAGAAAATGCAGCAGCATATAATATGAACTTAAGTGAAGTTATGAACTTACTAAGCCTGGATTTAAATAAATTGTATCACTTGTATTTCTAATGACAGCCACAATCCTCTTAGTTTGGGCTCAAGACCAGCAATAGTGAACAGAGGTATTTCGAAAGACATATAACAGCTCACTCATTATAATGTTACTAATTAGCATTATTGAAAACTTCTTAGATATCAAAATAAATAGTATATATGTATGGTGCTTGTTGGCGACATTGGCAGATTATTCACTCCACATCCTGGTTCCCGGGCAGTTTTGATCTCTCACAATAATAATCACGGACACAGTGGCTCGTTACAAAGAAAATCAACAGATTTGGGTTCTAACCTGTAACACTATTAACATATTATATTGTTACAGGTTAGAACCCCATCCCTTGATTTTCTTTGTAACGACCCCCGGTCATCATGGGCAGTAAATTTGAAACATGCTACTTCCGGGTCAATCTATTTTTAAGGTGCAATATATACTAGTACATAATGGGAGGTAACTCAAGTTGTGCTATTCAATTCAATTCATTAATGAAAAAATGGAAATAAATAGGTAAAAAGGCAATTATTTATTTTGCAGATGAATATTTATCGAATATTTAACATTCAGCAGCGTAAATATGCATTTATTTTATTGATATTTGTGGCAAGAGTGCAGAAAAGGACGACGTGCTTCGTGGGCAGATGGAAATCTGCCCACGAACTTTTATCTGCCCACGAAACCGTCTGAGGACGACAAAACTGCCCACGACCCACCTTAAATAATAGTATATATATATATATATATATATATATATATATATATATATATATATATATATATATATATATATATATATATAATAATAATAATAATAAATTATAACAATCCGAATATGGTTTCCTCAGCAATAAAAAAAATAATTCGTTTAAACTCTTAGATTGCCACCGCATTCTAGGAAGTTTAGAGGATACAACATATAAATCTTAACTAGTGTTTAACTTATTTCTAAGGACAATACAACATCAATCCCCATAAATTCCTAGCCTGCCACCGCATTCTAGCATGTTTAGAGGATAACACAACATATAAATTTAATTAAGGACAATACAACATATACGGGGTTATTTTCTACGCTCAATAGATTTTTTCACACACCCAAATAAATATTTCTGCATTACAACAGCGGTTTCTGAATAAATCGTAACATATCTGCATTAAAACAACGGTTTATGAATAGAACGTAAATATTTCTGCACTAAAACAGCGGTTTCTGAATAAATCGTAAAATATTTCTGTATCAAAGCAGCGGTTTCTGAATACATTGTAAAATATCTGCAGTAAAACAGCGGTTTCTGAATAGATCGTAAAATATCTGTATTAAAAGAGCGTGTTCTGAACATATCTAAAAATAACTTGCTATATTGTACCATGTAACCACGTTTATTTTTCTATTTTGTAAGTTAGAAACCATATAAATCCTTCTAAGAGTATAATTATTGATATTAATTACGACGTAGATGATTAATTTTCTAATTACGACCATATAAATCACAATCTATGGAGAAATATATGTTTACAGAATCATCTCCCTTCGCTCAAGTCGAAAAATAAGTAGTACGTGAGTTGGAATTTCTGACCAAAAAATTTATAATTAAATAAATAGTTAATAAATATAATTTGAGGTAATTACTTGCTACTGATGATAGTTTATCTCATTAACAATAATATAAAATAATTTTGTGTGTATATTTTTTGGAAAGAGTGGACATGGTTATATTTTCTGCGACGTATTTACCACACGCGAGTTAATATCAAAGTATTTCGCAGCAGAATACAATAATTGAAACGTTTTCTCTTCACCAGGATCTACATTTGTAGATTAACCACACTCCTTGCAACTGTTATTTTTCTTCATATTTAACAGTCCCTCCCCGTGCAGAATTATCACTCTGTGTAAGAGCTTGAAGGTTGGATAAATTATTATTAAGTTTATTTCCGTCAATATGATCGATCACAAAGCCGTCTTTGATCACCCCAAAGAAACACTCGCATGTGAAACGATGACAGCGATAATTTTCCTTCCCAATAGTAAATATTAGATTGCCAGCATTAATAACAAAACCAACTGGTCTCTTCAACCTGCAATTTCTTATCACACCATCACGATTTGCTTCGTAGTTCGTTATTATAGGATGCTTTATAAACTCATGGTTCATATTTTGCTCCATTATATAATAATATTATTTGTTTAAATCATAATTTGTCTGAAATTTAGATAATCCTCCAAGGATTTTATAGCATTGTTACTGTTATTATTTTTGTTGTCATAGTATCTTTTTAGTTCGCGATATTTTTTCTACCTCAATTAGCACACTATTGTGTTTTTTCTCGTACTTCAACGCCACTTCGCAGACACGGTATTGGTCCTAAACAACCTCTACGAATGCTCTGCAAATGTTGTCCGCAGAACTCCTTTTATCTTCCATGTCATCAGAATTTCTGACTGCCTTGGACATTGGGTCCCTTCACAGAAGTCTTATAATTGACATCCTTGAGGTTGGTAGGCAACAAGTCTTTCAGCTACCCCGCGACCCTCAGTTTCTGTCCTAAAATTAGTACTTAGCTTAGTTCCATAACGTTTCGTCGCGGAAGCCATTCCTATTTTTCTTGGTGAAAGTATTGAGTATATATCACGTTGTCTACTGATTAGATATGGTTGGTTTCACACTGTCTCTAGCTAGTTTAATACACCTATTGCCTTACATGCAAATTTCAGTACGATCAAGTTTAATGTCAAAGCTTAGTCTATGAAGTGCATGTTAAAGTCAATACGTTAATTCACATTCTCTGTATTAGATACCTTTGCATACTCGATAAATATTACTGAAGTAGGTACAGAAAAAGTTATTGTCTCTAAATAAGAAATTAAATACAGCATAAATTAGATACGCTCTTGGAAATATTTTTTGGAAATTAACACACTAACCTTGTAATTTTGTATTTCAAGAAACAAAATATAATAATCCAAAAACATATCTATGTGAGAAAAAACGTATACATACAGAAGGGTGCTTACGAAAGGAAAGTTCGTTCCTCGAGTCAGAATATTCTTCCGAAGAAAATAATTATATATTAAATGAATAGTAAACAATACACGTTTTGTCTGTAATATAGAAAGAGTACGATTTGTAAAAGTTAAAGTCACATACACTGGAGATAAAACTGTCAATGCGGCTGTCGTTGACTTGGAGCCTGGCGGACATATCGCTGTTGGACCCATGAAAATATGTTTCTGGCATGCATAGATGTATGTCCCCCTGGGGTGTAGGTATCTCATATTCGGGGCTGGAAAATGTATAGGATGCATTCGACATGTCTGTAATTTCAGCTGTTACTGCAAGACGAATTCTCATCGGCGATGTATACATTTTATGCTGGAAATCGTCTCAGTAATTATGATACCTCTAGTGCTGAAGTTTCAGGTTAGATCCTTCTTGTGGGCAAAAAGTACGAAAATGACAGAAGAATTGTCCAGTCGTACCGGAGTTGATGTAGCACAGCTGGGCGGCGTGAAGTCTGATGGTCGCAAGGGTTTCGGTGCGAGTCTGTTCCGTAGATCATAATTATGCGGAGTGACACCTTTATTCATGAGAGAGAGAGAGAGAAAGAGAAGAAGAAGAAGAAGAAGAAGAAGGAGTACAGGCTCTCTAACAAGGGTGTCACCAATAACCTTTCAATAAACGGCTACAGCTTGGGAAATGAGATACGTAATCGCTGTAATGAAAAGACAGAACTGTTTTGACTCGAGGAACGAACGTTTCTTTCGTAAGCACGCTTCTGTATGTATACGTTTTTTTGTTTTTTTTGGCATCGTTCAGTCCATTCAGAACAAGAACCTTGATCCTTTTTTTCCCTATTTCGATCGTGTGAAACATCTGCGTAACTCATATAATAATTTGTCTGTTCAGCAGCTTCCCCCCAAATCTAAATTGCCGACATTTAAATACGAGCGAAATGTATTTTATAGTTACAGTTGGTGAGATTTGGATACGAGCGAAATGTATTTTGTGCTGACAATTGTTGACATTTAGCCACGATCGAAATGTATTTGATGGATTTCTGCACCTGATTGTAAAGTGCGATCTTTATAAGATAGCATACAGTTATATTACACAAATATATTAAAGTTTTCTCAATATATTTTAGTGGAAAATTACTTTCAATATAATTTAATGAAAATCAATTTTAATAAAATTTAGAGAAAATTTCAATCTTAATACTTTTACTTCAAAGTTCTGTCCTAATATATAGATTAGTTTCTAAGCTTTTAAATAAATATCTTCTCATGTTTTTTTCAGGACAGGTGCAATAAAAGAAATATTCAGGTTCTCAGGTTGTCGGTTGTCTTTGACTGTGTGTAATTAGTCCTCGCAATGGCGTCCTTGCAATGATGGTAACTTAAGAGTAGTCCTCATAATGTTGAAAGAAGTATACGGCAAAAATGAAGTGATACAGATTTTGCCTGGCTTACAGTTAAGCTTACTTTCAAATTTATAACATATACTTTCATTTCTTGTTATGGTCCTCGAAATGTAGTCATATGTCAAGGTCCTCACAAGAATTTTGAATCCACGCGAGAGCGCGTGTGCGTGTGTGTGTGTGTGTGTGTGTGTGTGTGTGTGTGTGTGTGTTGCAAGACTATTAACAAAAGAATGTGACTGTTCTCCTCACTGTTAATCAAACCCGCAAAGTTGGCATACTCATTAATGTTTTACTAATTAGTTAGCAAATAATATGCTTGGATTAAATATTTCCTATTCAATAACATCAGATGTGATAAACCCATACAAGATCATCAAATATACAAATTTGGGTCCGAAAGGAACAGTATTGGCTAATGTTCAATAACAACTGTTACGTGGCCATACAAGACCAGGTGTAAGGCTGACTTTGATATTTTGTTTAAACATTTATTGTTCAATAACAGTAAGTTTTACGGAGGCATACAAGATCAAGAGAAAGGCCGACTTTCTTGTGTGCCGACTCCGTAATGGGCTGAGTATGTTATGGGGAAATTTCTTAATCACACTCCTTTAACCGAATCTGTAATGGGCCGACTTTGTTCTGGGCCGACTCCGTAATGGACCGATTCCAGTTATGGGCCGAAAACTCCTGGTACCAATAAACCGCTATCTTATTTGATAATTAGACAAAGGAGGACTTTTACTTTATTTGTCAATATCATCTAAAAATAAACGTTTATTTTGTATTTTTAAAAAAAAAAAATAATTCCATTTAATGGTATACGCGCATCCGAGGTCGCTGCGGGCGGTCTCCCCAGATACAGTAATGTACAGTAATGGAGAGTAATGAACAGTAATTGACAGTAATGGGCTGTAATTGACATTAATGGAGACGAATACATCATAATGTAAGAGAAATTTCAGGAATGGAGTAAATTATTGGAACTAGTTTTATAAGATTTATATGCAGAATTTTTTTTAATTCCATCACGATTGTTATTTACAATTTTACATTCCAGACCACATGAATCACTATCCCTCTGTCTTTTTCATTCTTTCATCACTCTCATTATTTCTATGTATATATGTCAACTGTTTTGACTTTTTTCCAGACCTCAAGCATGTGTGTTCATTAATTATGCTTATAATGGAGTAAAACTGGTAAGTTGAAAAACTTATGTCCAATCTATTTGCTCTGTATACACAGATGTGATCTTCTGGGGGAATCAAATATGTAAAATAAAACAAACATATATATGTTGGCACTTGTGAACGATATATACTAATATATGTTATCAAATAATACTAATATCCAATAGACATATATTTCTTATATAAGAAGGTTACAGGCAAACCAAAAAACAGTTTTCTATTCACCGTGTCACAATTTTCAATTTTGTGGACGTTTGTGATATCTTGGATATTATCAGGATGGTAAAAGGAAAGAGCAAGAAACAGTTTCCTTGCGGTGGCTGTAAGAAAGCTTGTGAGTCGGGCTGTCTTTTATGTGAGGTATGTCATCTTTTGAATTGCTTATATATTGTTTAGTTTCCATTTAACGATCATTAACATATATCATAATTATTATATCATCCCTGCAAATTCTTTGAGCCGTCTGTGCAATCATTCATTTGAATATGCAAACAACCTGTTATCTGTGTTTAATACTAAACAGTATCTACATAAAACACATAATTGCCAATAAAATGTAGCAGTTGTTGCCGTTTATAATAAACAGAGTTTATGAGCCACACTTGCTTGAAGAGGCACATTATACACACTGGAAATAACCATTAAAATGTGGAATTTGTGACATAATTTAAGACCAGCCAAAATTTGACGATGCAAAAGTGGATCCATACCGTCTAAAAGCTATCTATGAATTTAGTGGTAAAATGGAGTAAATTACTGGAACTAGTTTTATAAGATTTATATGCAGAAACTGATTATTATTTTTGTTCAATCACGATTGTTATTTACAATTTTACATTACAGACCACATGAATCACTATCCCTCTGACTTTATCATTCTTTCATCCCTCTCATTTCATTCTATGTATGTATGTCAGTGTCAAGTATGGCCTACTATAATTATCGTTTAACGACACACTGTGATGTAATGGTCAGTTGTTGCCATTTATAATAAACACAGTGCTTCAATAATATGCTTTCAAATGTGAAAAGGAAAGATGAAAGAAGCGATTAGAATTATAAATAATATGTTCCCAAGCGTATATATGTCCTGTTTGTGTAAGGTTAACAACATCACATGTAAAAAATAATCAATAACAGTACATTTAATAAATTCAGTTAAACATTGTAAAGTAGATGTTTTTCAATATTAATTGCATTTTATCATTAGCTTTATTATCGGATTGATTATTGTATCTCACTGATCGCAAAATGATGATTTTTAGTCTTTAAATTAGCATTCCATCTTTCCGTCTTATAATTGAGTCTTTGATAAGAAAATTTGACCACTTCGATGTTGTTTGTTGCCGATTGTATACCGGTATGTATCTTGAAAATGGTCAATGTAATGTAGTAAAATCAATTTAAATGAAGAAAATGTACGGAATGTCATGATAACATTTTGGGTGATGAATTCCATTACCTTGATAATACATGCTCTCTCTCTCTTGTAATGGTATTCATATATCTCAGCAACTTTATTGTCAGATGATACATGATAAGCATATTAGGTACTTTACTGTAGTAATGTATTACGCTGTTTCTGTATTTTTTTGGCAAATCATCCATATTGAAATGACTCAAGCTTTTTTTAAATGATGTCGGTAATATGCACCCTAGAATTATTGTTGAATTGTTGTTTTTAATCAGGACGTTAAATAAATCATATTTTATCTTTCTCATAGAGTATTATATTTAAACTCCCAAAATTATCCGCTGGAAATATTACATGAAAAGATTTTCTATCTGCTCATTTATTTTTTCTGTATTACTAATTATGTACATTATTTTCAACATACTCAATTATTTTAAGAGCCCACATCATAAATTACTCTTTCATGTTTATGTCAAATCTTAAACAATTTGATATATCTAAATTAGACACACCATCCTAGAACTGTCTTAGCATCATAAAATAAAGTTTTAATTATTATTATTATTATTATTATTATTATTATTATTATTATTATTATTATTATTATTATTATACTTACATATAAACGTTAATAGTTTACCCTTTCAATTTAGACTACCGGTAGTTTGCATCTATATATTTTGATTCAGGTATGTAATTCTTGGTTCCACTCTACGTGCGAAGTGATAACAAGCAAAGATTTTAAGACCTGTTCCTCCATTGATGAGGGATACATCTGTCGTCAGTGTCGTTCGCTAGGAGGCAAATGTGATTAGTTGATGGTTATCACACGACTTGAAAAAGTAAGGAATTATTTTATAAGGATGTAATTGTTTATTTTCTAGGCTATTCGATAAGTTTCTCCCAAATATTTATAATGGTCCTATTATTAGACTTGTAATTATATAACATCGATTTCAATTTCTTGAAACTTTTGAGTAGACCGGATATATTTTTGATTGCAATGATCTGTAATTTTAGGAATCTGTAAAGTTACTGAGACTTACGGAAATTTGATTTTCAGTCTATGTGTTTACTTACTTAAAAATAGTGATATGTGTACATGTCTTGTATTGATCATAGCGGAGTACATGTTGGGTTGTTTAGTTTTCATCAATATATCACAGAATTTCTATTAACGTGTGGTGTCAAGAAACAGAAACTGAACGAGAACCAAAATTTAGAAAGTTTTTCAAAGACAAGGGTACAAATAAGTTAACAACAAGGTCGACAAATGGTAAAATCACTATACCAAAGAAAAGGAAAAAAGCTCACCAGAGAAAAAGCATGAGAGCTGAGCGGAGTGTTCAAGTTTTGGCATTATTTTAATTAAAGCGTATTATGTGCACTAATGAAACAATATCACAACCACATTTATTATTTATGATTTATGTATTTAAGTCCGTACAATAAAAATTATAATATTTAGTGTACATTACTATAAATTCTTTCGCAATATTCTATTTTTGTACCCATTACTGTCCATTACAGCCCATTACTCTCCATTACTGTACATTAGTATGTTTAGGGAGGCCCGCTGCGGAAGTACCGTGGCAGTGGGGGGTGGGGGTGAGTTTCCGGGCAGTTTTGAACACAGGCACTTGATTCTGTGGAAACTAATGTGCACACTCACCATTGATTCTGTGGAAACTAATGTGTACACTCACCAAATAACACAAGGTACCTAACTCCGGCCGGTCAAAATCTGACCCCTCGATGACTGCGATCTAAGTTTCCGATACTATCTACGCATTCAGTCACTCATAGCGTACACCACTGTAAAGAAGACAATCCCCACCTTTCATCCATTACTATTTAAGCATTCTTACTGATTCTGAAGGGCCAATTTTGCGAAAAATGTATCCGTTGCTTCGTGTATTCCACACACAGGCACTACTGTTATGGCCTATCTTCCGTTCTATTTCGGAGTAAATGCGATTTGATCGTGATTGCTTCAGTGATTGGTTCTTTCATTGAATGAGTCTTTTCAAACATCGTTGTCAATCGCTACATCTCTGCTTAACCCGGCAAATATGTAATCGGAATATCCACGGTATTTTCTGTTAAGTCGTTTCGCCGTTTTCGATAGTTACATGTGCTCAAAACTATGTGACATTTGCCGGGAAAATATTTAACAATTTGTCTTGACGTGTTGAATTTTTTCATAGCGCTTTCTGAATAGCTATATAGGTGATCTCTGGTTGTGCGTGAAGAAAGATTTTTTTCTCTTTATAATTGTAGACTTATTTAATTGATAGTTAAGTAATTACTCGAATTTCAACGGACATGGATTAACTAGGTTACATTTTGTGTAGTTATTTGTCACTAATTTGCATACCCAAACACAAAATTGAATATCATATAGAATTTGCATTGTCAAGAAGAAACAAAAACGATTAACTCACAGGCATTTCTCGTATAATGTAGTATTTTTTTTTGTGCTTTAAATGATAATTTATTAAATTTTAGTTTATGCAAAACTTGATGATCTTGAGTTATTGTAGGTGCATATTGCTATTGTTCCAATGGGGTTTGTCTGTTAATGACCATTGAGGGAGGAATTGGTGGTGTGGTAAGATGATGTAATGCCAAATTATAAGGCTTAGTCAGTGGCTAACACTTCCATATGATTGTTGTGTATGTACCCTGAGACTGAGAGGCTGACAGGGAATTATGCAAGATACTGTTATCAGCCTCTTACTTGCTGTCTTCATGGGGCTTGTTGGAGGATTGGGGGGGGGGGAGTGAGAGCAGAACTATTCTTGTTAGTTGGCATTGGCAGTATAATTCAATGAGAAAAAACAAATTAGATAATATTATGTAACATTGCATGATCATATGGAATACATGTGACAGTCACTTCTCTGGTTTGTCAAATGTACAGACAATTAATGTTGAGTTTCACTTCTCTGGATTTTCAAAGGTACAGAAAACGGATTTTGAGTGTCCTCATCAAACTTTTATTGTGGATCTGCGCTGTAACAACTTACTCTTTGTAAATGAAAGCTATTTTATTTTGGTAAACTTCACTTGTTTAAGCACTGCATGTGTGTTTTGAATGTAAAATGAATAAAGACAACTATTTGCTGTTGAAAAGGCTGTTGAAGGCCGCAATATCATTTTGTTAGGCCAAAGTGGGACAGGAAAAGTTTTGTGGTTAAGAAAATACAAAAGAAATTGTCAGCATCAGGTAAAAATGTCAGTGTAACAGGCACAACAGGCATCGCAGCACTGAATGTGAAAGGATGCACAGTATTTTCCTGGTCTGGGATTGGTGATGGTAGATATGACAGTGACGAACTACGTAGAAAACTTCTCACTGACGAACATTTTGATTCCTATAAACAAAATATTTTGAAAGCAGACTGTCTGATAATTGATGAAATTTCTATGCTTTGACTGAAACTTTTTGAACAAATTGAATATGTATGAAGAATGATTAAACATACAGATTTATATTTTGGAGGTATACATGATATCGCACGTGGGGACGTTTATCATCTTCCACCTGTACCTGACCCACTGACATCTGATTCGGGTGAATATTGTTTCAAATCCACCATTTTCACAATGGTATTTGGGCATAAAATTGTCCTTGATGAGGTCATAAGACAAATGAATTAGATTTCATAAAAGCTATCAATAATGTTTCAAAGGGAGAAATCCCTGATGATACCAAAAACTTGATCTTGAGGCTGCAGAGACCTCTCCCCCTCCTTGAGATAACCCAATAAGACTTTGTGGACAGAATTTTGAATGTGAAATATATAATGCATACAAACTTATGGAAATGGATGGCATATCAAAGTGTTATCAGTCAATAGACGAAGGTGACAATAATCATTGCAATAAGATGTGTGTTCCAAAAGTGTTACACTTGAAAATTGGCTGTCCAGTTATGCTGGTCAAAAACTTAAACTCAGCACTAGTAAATGGTTTACAGGGAAAGGTTGTGGCAATGAAAGAAGACTCAGTGACAGTTGATTTTAAAAATAATGTATTTCAGTTGGGAAAAGAAACTTTTACTGTTTACAGTACCATTGATAAAAAGATTGTAGCCACAAGGCATCAAATTCCACTCATTCTGTCTTTCAACATTACCATTCACAAGGCACAAGGATTGACTTTAGATAGAGTTGAAGTTGATGCCTCAAATATTTTTGCACCAGGTCAGTTAGGTGTGGCAATGGGGAGAACAAGAAATAAAAAGGGACTAAGGGTTATCAGTTTCAATTCCAACTCTGTGATTCCACATAGCTCTTACTTAAATGAATTTTACAATACAAGTTTTGTACAATTTGATTCAAGTTTAGAATGCTGTAGACATTCTATTTCCTTATTAGAGAACCTCAGTGTGGACTTTGATTATGAAACAGGTTCTGATTCTGATAACTCTGACTTTGTTGATCGAGAAATTTTAGAAGTTGATGAAATATTGTCCACTGGGTAAGATATGCCTGCTTCATCTATTGACCAAGAATGTAGGTTAACCACAGTTGATGACATTTTAGAGCACCATGTTGACCATACAATATTGTACCAAAAAATTCAAAGCATCTTTAATAAGATATGTGGTAGTATAGAGGTCAGAAAACCAGACTCAAAGTCATGGACTGAATATTATTCTGAAGTTTATCGGTTTTCAGTGTCTCTAGAATGTATCCAAATTCTTGAAAATTTCTTGAATTCTGTGCCAAATGATGATACTTTTTTGCATTTGGAAAGATTTTTGACAGAATTTGTGAAATTGTTTTGGACAAAAATACTACTGACATTTTCAGTACCACACAAGTTACACGCGCACCTTCCATACTTGTATCAGAGCCAGGACAAGGGAAATTAAGGTATATTGCAGGTAGATTATTGCAAAGAGTAGATACCATAATATGAAGAAAGGAAAGAACAGCTTGTACAGAAAGGGCAAAATTAACCTGGTCAGTCAATGTTTCTTACAAGTAAAAATGTTAGACCACCTTACAGCTTCAGCTGTTGATTTGGAAAACAATAGCAAGTATAAACAGAACTTGCACGAGACACAAAGAAGACATCATATCAACCATGGTCTTACTAACATCAAGGACTCTGTATTTGACTTTTTCTTGCAAGTTGATGATAAAAGGATGGCAGTATCAACATGTAGATGCATTACATTAGCATGGTGCAGGGAGTTTACAGTATTGTAAGACTGTAATACTTAAGGATGAGACACTGTTTGAAAACTGGAAGCTGCTGTACATAAAGTTTGATCCCTGTATAAGTGTCACACATGTGGACGACACTATGATTGCATCATGTATCAGAGATCTATATGAAGATTTGATAGGTCGTTACAGTAGAATAGGTGACAATCAAGTCAGAAAAGACACCATTTCCAGTCTTGGAAAATTGAAATCAGACAGTTTGAGAAAGAGGGTGGTCATGAGATCAAAGCACAAACACAGTAGTGATGCATTAGCCTTGGACATGAAATATATCTTGGAAGATCAGTCAGAAAATAAACTGTATTCTCACTTAAAACTGAAATCACATATTCATGATCTGAAGGCTGTAGTATTTACTAGCTTCTTGAAATCGGATCTGAATTTGCTAGTAAAGCCTATGGCATAGAAGCAGGAAAATGTACAAAAGAGTGGTCTAGTTAATAAACTATGTACAGTAATACCTACTTTGAATGAAATGCCAATGCCATTTTGTTTAGTACAGAATAATCATGTTGCCAGTTCGAAATTATGCATTAATCAAGACACTTCCAGCTGTAGCAAAAGTCAGCCATATACTAGAAAAAGAACTATTGTGGGAAAAGGAAAGGTTAAAGGAAAAAGGAAAATTGAAAAATATGACAAAAGTAACACTGATAATTCAATTTGGTCTGGATGTAAACGTATTTATGCAGAGGATGAGTTGTAGATTCAGTGTGATTTGTGTGATGAATGGTTTGATTGGTTTTATCAGGGCATAGATGAAGAGACATGGAGTAGCTCAGAAAATGAAAAATAATTCTGTACCAAATGCTCTTAGAAACAGTCAACGCTACATCAGACTACACGCATATGGCAATATTGTCGCATTTTGTCATTGTGCTTTTGGACTTTGGTTACATACACTGAACTCACGTGCACTTGTTTGTTTCTGTAAAATGGGAAAACTAATGACAATTTGATCCTCCGCTCTCTGATGACATGTTAAGTCTTAGTAAGGGATGGTGTTATCATTAGTTTTCCCCATTTAACTAAAATGTACTGTCTTTAGTTTGCATCACCCTAAATCATTTTTATTATTTTACTTGTTCAGTATGTGTATCATAAATATTCAAGTTACTGTATGTGTTGTTCATGGGATTATTTTTCGATTGCATTTATTTCACTCTTCAGACATATACTGTCTTGCAATCATGTATTGCAGCTGTATCTGTTTTTGCAAAGAACTTGTATATTGAACACTTATGAATATTGTTTATGAAATCAAAAGAATACAAAATATTTTGTTGCTAAAAAGGGTGATGTACAGTTAACAATGATGCCAGTTTGGTTATAATCTCATATAGTAAAGGACGATACCTGAAATCTCACTTACACATTGTAGGCATCAATTCCATTACAATTACATAGGTTGACCAAAGCTGGAGAACTTAACAAGGCATTGATTTCCTATAAGAGCCTTGAGAATCTTGGCAAAGTATACAGTAATTTAATGGCATAGTATTATTTTGGCTTGGAATATGTGATGTAACAAGAAAACAGATGGCAACTCATTCTTCTTTTGCACATAACCATTGAATATATTTATCAAGGTGCAATAAAAGTATTTGCTAATAATGCTTTTTGGAAAGTGTCCCCAAATTAAATTTGGAGACTTGAAATTCCTCCTATGTTGAACACATTTTTTTATTGGACATAGTGAGAATCTGAAGAGAAAAGATTGTCCAAAATCTTAAACGCAACTGTATTGTGTGTGTATTCATTCAGTTTCTAGCTACGATTGGATGACATACATCCAAATCCAATAGTGGCAAGATATTGGTTACATATGATTTTGGAATGCCATTACAATAATTCATAGTCTACAAAGATTTTGCCATTTCTATTTCCAAAGTTTCTTGGCTGTTGTCATATTATTCTTTATGTGTCATACCTTCTTGATTCAGACCTCTTTTCTTTACAATGAGACAAAATGTTGTATGCCTTAAATATTGTTTTGCACTTAAGTTTCTTATATTTCGTACTATTTTAATTCATTGTAGATTAGTCAACTTTTAATTTAAAATCCTACATCAGAGTATATAATGGCTATTGTAAGGATTGTCTTATCGCACACCTATAAAACTGATCCGGGTTAATACCAGGTTATCTTATCATGATAACATAATAATGGAAAAATATATAGAGCAAATTTAGCTTTCACATTTCCAACTCACATTTACAGCATTTTGTACTTCTATATTTATGTTTCCAATATATAACACAACATTATCTGTAATTAATATTTTTCCACATCATAGGTAAATTTGTGTTTAAATTATTACATCATATATTATAATTATTCAGATTTTAGATTTCAGTAGGAGCATCTAGATCAGTGATGGTAAGGATTGCCCTGTCACATGTCTCTAGATTTGATCCCAATAACAAAGATAGCAGCAGTTAAGATGATAATACAGCTGTTTGTAACTGTTATGTTTTGGAATATTTAAGAACACTGTATTTACTTGCTTACAAGATGAGCCCAAATGTTAAGTTCACTGACCCATATATGCCTTCACATAATATACAGGCAGATCTGGGTCTCTGCAGTTTATTAGGAATAGTAAGTAGAACCACATTGACCCTGGTCTGCAGGCATATTATGCTACAGCAGATCAGGATCTTAGTTATTTGCAGTTTGACTCGACATCTAAGCGAGTATATATGGTTCGGTGATCAAAAAATATATGTATTCATGTGGATTTTGAAAGGTAGGTGTTCTGTATATTGTTACCAAGTTTGAAATCAGCCCTGTAATGAACAAATAAAATATGGCATTTCTTTTGTTCCAAGTGCACAATTCAGTCTTTCTCAGCTCACTAATTTATTTGAATGCCACACCTCAAAACACAATCCTAATTGATACGGGTTGAATCAATGTTAACTATAACTTGTCAGAGGAAAATCATTTTTGTGCTTCTTAGTTTGGCCAAGCCATTGATTTTGGTAATATTGTCCTAAATTTGTGTCTCTATTCCTTTTACATTATTTGAGCATGCTAATTACTTTTGCTGTCCTTACCACCATTATTGCCGCACTCCTTTATTCCATATCGAATAGGGCAAGGTTGCTTGGCTCATACATTTCTTTATAGTATCTTCTCGTGTATTTTACAAGATGAGATTGTGAACTGACTTAGGTGTACTAATATATTAAGTTGTTTTAGTTTATTTTTAATGCAAATACTCTAGTGATCTTTTACAAATATTAGGAATTATACATGGACAGAATATAGAAGCATGACATTACCTTTAAAAAGTAACAATCCAGCAATGCATGGTATACGACAAGATTAAATGAGATTGAGAAAGAGAAAGATTATCGAAGTGGTACAAAACAGATGATATTTCTCCCATTTGTGTAGTAGGTTGTCAGAATGACACCCACTCTATCTGTCATAATATATAAATATTTCCAATCCCTACTGCACTGACTCAGGAAAATAACAAAAACACATATATATTTTCCAATGAATTTGTCTTATTTGGATATGACATTTTTAAATGACAAGATAGCAGCCAGTAGTATGATGAATGACTACATGTTGTGAACATGAAGTTTAAGACAACAATCTACCTGTATTCATTAAGCCAGTAGTATGATGAATGACTACATGTTGTAAATATTAAGTTTAAAAGCAGTTTTCCACAGCCGTATATTTTTGTAATATTAATGATGTTCTACATTACCCTCCCATATTAGTATTTTGTAGAATATAGCTCAGTGTCTTAGTTTTTTTATTCTTCGTAAATAATTAAAAAGATGGTATCAGAAAAATTTAGCCTATTGTAAATTTTTGTGTTGATTAATTTTATACTGTTGGACCAATACAGCTACTTTCGGTATCCTTATCACCATCAAATCCTCACTCTTGTATTCAGTATAAAATAGAGCAAGGGTTTTATGACCTATACATTTACTTTAATTTTACAATATTTTTGATTATGAAGTCACATAGGAGTTCTATATATATTCAGGACTCAGGAATACGATGTTTTCAAGAAAATTATTGTATCAGTTACTTTCAAATATATATATATATATATATATATATATATATATATATATATATATATATATATATATATAGCGTTTGGCCATATATATGCGGGTTTGTAAGGAAATTAAATTTTAAATACATTATTGATCGGATGTTTGTTGTATCGATATTAGTTATGAACAAATATAATTATTTTATTGAATAAATGCAAACAATTACTTATTGGAGAATTTGTAGATGATTAGTGCACAGGGGCTTAGACCTTGAGATTACCCGTCTGTTGAATTGAAAATTGTTCTTTGTGGCCATGCGGCTAGAAAAGTGACCGGGGATTTTATGACGGGGGGGGGGGGGGCGGGCGCAGTCTCCGATGAAGGGTACGAATACAGGTTGGATGATAGTCATTTTCTGAACGTACGTGCTTGCAGTGCTTGTCGACGCACCTTATCACTTGTAAGGGATGAACTGGTATTTGCCTAGGTGCAACGCAATTAGTGAAGAATTGGTGTCAACTATGTTTTTCTGGGTCATACGGATAACGAAAAAACCAAAACCAATGTGCACATACACTAGAACTAATAGGACACAGCATACCGTACACAGACGCTCAAAATGTAGATAACAGAAGAGCAGAGAGAGGCAGTGTGAGATACAGAGCGAGCGAGAGACAATGTGTGTGTGTGAGAGAGACAGCACGAGGGAGAGCGAAAGAATGCTTGAGACAGAGCAAGAGAGCGAGTGAAAGTCAGCAAGCGTGAGACAGGTGCAGAGAACGAGCGAGCGAGACGCAAAGCACGACAGACAGCAAGAGAGAAAAGGAGAGCGTCAAAGCGAGCGAGACAGAACGAGATAAAGCATGAGACAAAGTGATACAGGGAGAAAACGGACAGATAGAGCAAGTGGGACAGAGTAAGAGGGAGATAGGGATTGAACAAGAGGGACAGAGCAAGAGATAGAGAGCAAAAGAGACAGATATAGAGATAGAGCACGAGACATACATATGGAGACAGAGTGAGAAAAAGACATAGAATCTATGTTGGTTTTGGACCGAGACAAGGAAATCCCAGTCAAGGGGTGACGTTATTTGTCTCCCTACGAGGCTTTCCGTGCCATCCAAAGTACACAGTAGTTATGTTTGAGACCCAAAAAATAATAACATAAAACATTGCATAATATTGATGTATTATTATATTTAGCATACAGATGTTATATGAAATTAACAAGAAATAGCTAATATTTATTACAAAAGAATGTTTCATTTTCGTCAGATCCGATTTAGAAAATAATGGAACGATACTGGGCCCACACCTCTGTTGTAGTAGTAGAGGCTATTATTATAATGAAAGGTTACATGTAGCATGTGTTCATGCTTGGGTTATTCACATGTAATTAGTGATCTGTGTCATTATGGTATATAACATTTTTTGGAGGAGGTGAAACTTTGTGACATTCTCGTGTTGTCCTTAATATTGATTGTAAAATAACCCCCTCATGTATAAAAACATCCTTCAAATACGTACCCAAGCGGATAAGCATGTGCTAAACTTTGAAGTTCACGGATTCTTTGAAAATTTATTTTTCTGTCTTGGAAATATAGCAAGTGCTATTGTGAAATTTGCTTATGGATGTGTCGACGGATAAATGATTCCTTCTGACAGGTAAGTGCAATATTTGTCATTAAATATTGCAAATTTATTTTTGATTCAACTGGGGCACAACGGATATGCTTAACAAAATTAGAATAAAGCATATTTGACACAACACATTTCTGGCTGTTACTAAGTTTTCGGTAGTTGTTAAGAGAGTTGGAAGGCTATGAAGTGTATAGGTCTACAGTCTATGTGCATAGATCAATGTTTTCTGTCATAGTTTTGAATTTTGTCCTATCTGTAGCACAGTAAATTTTCAGGTCAGCGTCATTAATTGTTGCAAACAGTATATTTTTTTCACACGAAGTATCTAAAACTAGTTAGGTAGCTTTAGCTACATTTAATGACGCTGACCTGAAAATGTACCGGGCAATAACTGCATATACGATAAAATTTACTATGCTGTATGGAACGAACTAGCATAATATCAAAGAGCTAAACATCATATGCATGTGTATCTCTGTCTCTCTCAAAATGTTTTTGTATGGTGTGTTCTCAAAGATGTTTTGACATAAGTTACTATGTTTTTTGTTATATATTTGTTGTTGTTTGATTTTAAAATAACTACGTCAGGCACAGCAGAAGACAACAAGGTTTCTTTTTTAAAAGTAGTTCTGAGCGCATGGACACTTTGACTGGGACGACTGGTCTGAGATAAGAAAAGTAAGGTTAGCAAAACAGCTATATTTTTCTGCTGCATGGGGGAGAAAAACAAATAATAGCCATTTGAAACTTTTATTATGTATTCCCAGCCACAAGAATAGCATAAAAAATTTTATAAAACATTAATAATTTTAAACAATGGTAACATCAACAGAGCGGTTCAAATACAAATATTGAAAATAAAGTTTTACAAATGTTCATCTCATGAAGACGTTTGATGAGTTTCTCTAAAAACCGATACAATAGACGACAGCTGATAAAGCGAAAAAGAAACAGTGGGTCAATATTTGAAGGGCAAATAGCTCTGGTCAATTTCACGAGGATATTATATAACAGAGCAAAATCAAGACCCATTTATTGATGGGATTGAAATGTACATAAAAGTTTGGGGTTAACAAAAGAATTACTATATACCATGATGAAAGGAGGGGGACAAAACCTAATACTGTGTAGGTTACCTGCAGTTTAATGAGCCGAGCAGTGAGACCCATTAACTATGTCATCATGTCCAATAGGAACTGACATGCAGTCACTCTAAAATTAGTACTGGAAGAAAATAATATATAAAAGGAAAACAAAAGGTCCAATATACGGAAATATTCTGAACTGGAACAGCTATCAAATTTATTACATCAAAGAAATGAAAAGATTTCCGACTCTCTATTAAGTTTTTTGTTGATTAATACCACAACTTTTGTGTCAGTTAACATTCATGAAAATAAATGAAGAAAAAACATTAAGTGTATGTGTGTATCTGTTTTAGATTTTTAACGCATAATTAACAATTTTTCAGTCATATCGCTATAATATCTGCAGTGTGACATTTTTTAGTGATATCAAGCACTGGGGCATGATGACGCAGATATGCAGTATCATGCCCCACCCAGTCACATTATCCTGTCACCAGGCCGACCAGTCCTAACACTAACCTCTTAAAACTAATCGCCAAGCGAGGCAGCTTCTAGTACCATTTTTATAAGTCTCTGGTTTGACTTGGTCAAATGTCATTCATTCTTACAAGCATGTACATGTACTGAAATGTATTGATTAGGGCTGAAAGCAGCCACAGGTTTTGTAGATACAAACAATGGAAGCAGACAGAGCTGTTTTACACAAGAACAAATTTCACTGACTATAGGATAGGGTTTCCCCCAAGGAATCTGCTGTTTTGAACCAGTCAATTCATTCCTTGAAACCATTTTATGTGCGACTATGATGGCTTTTCCACAGAATGTATCTGAATGGATTGTTTTCTTATAAAGCCTGTGCAAGATGAAGAAAAGATGAATAAAATATTATATAAAAAAGGCTTAAAACTAAACCTGACTATAACATGAAATATGATAAATAAAGAAAGGGAACTTCAAAGATTCTTAGGCGCACGATGCCAACAAAGATCAAACAATTGCAGCTTGTAATGCATGTAAGAGATGGCCCTGATACCAGCAAAAATCAGCGGATTGTTTGCAGGACAGGTTACCACAAGGAAAGATGCACTGTTTACAAACCAAAAAGTGCAAAGCACAATACATGTCAATTAAAATGTTTTAGTGAAAAAGTCAAATCTGATAAAGATGTTGTGGGTGATTTAGATTGAGTGATCAATAAATACAATGTGAGCCAAACTGAGTTTTACAAAAATCTGTTTAATTAATTTTAAAAAATTCACACTTCAATTAGTTATGTAGGGTTTTCAGTAAAAATAGGAAAATAGTGAAGTAGTGCAAGTTTTCCTTATTCAAAACTGGTGATGACAGCCATAACCCAAGGACCCAAAATAAATATTTTTAGTTCATATTTTTATGTAACACAAATAAATCTATTTATCTATCTATCTATCTATCTATCTATCTATCTATCTATCTATCTATCTATCTATCTATATATATATATATATATATATATATATATATATATATATATATATATATATATATATATATATATAATACATTGATATTGTATTGTTTCAAAATTAATAATTCACATTCTTTTAAAAAAGTGTACATGGAGGAAACAAAGAGCTGATTCGTGCTTTAAAAAAAACAATACTTTTGTAAATAATACTCACAAATGCAACCAATAAAACTTTGTATCACAGAAAACACCAAATATATAATACAATAAATTCTAATGCTTTTATGGTGCCCAGAAGAAGCAAATTAATTGGGCTAATTTTGAACTGTTACAGACCTGTTTACCCATACATTTTCTTGTCAGTATTTTAAGCAGTGCCTGTCACTATTTTCATTCAGTGTTTCTAGCATCTTAGCACATATCACCTATGAAAAAGGGCACAAATAGTAGACACTATAAATACACTATAATTACCATTATTTAGTACTGCACGACATACTGATGATACACTATTTTGTTGTTGTTGTTGTAGGGTTATCGCCATTTTTCAGCACACGATAGGTTATACATGCCGGCCAGTATTAATGGTGGAGGAAGAACCCGGGAAAACCCAGGAAAGAACCAATGCTTTCTCACATACCCACATTGGTTGAATCCGAGACTCGAACCCACGCAAACAGAGGTGCGATGGCAGTGATCCGTAACGGAGATCGCTTTAGACCACTCGGCGCCCCACACTATTCTGTAAATAACTTCTAATTTGTAAAGACACTGATATTTAGGCAACTCTGTGTGTTCTAAGCAAAATCTGCAGATACTGACCATTGACTTAAACATGCTTATATTACAGTGATAAAACCCTTCAAAGGAATACCTCAACAAACCCAAATTCATGCTGTTATTTACCTCTGTTACTTTCTCTAGAAAATCTCTTTTCTCAGCTTCATACGTATCCGTAACATTTAAAATAAAGCCAAATCTCTACATTTGACATGGTTAAGGAAGACTTAATACAAAACATTATGACATAAATTGTTACCACCAACCATCCTCTCAGAAAATAATAAGTCCATGTAGATAGGTGAAGTCAATCTTATTTATTTCATAAAATCTGATATCAGCTTTGTTAACATTTACAGTAATGGATTGCTTCTAAATACCTTGTGCAATTTTGGAATCTGGGAACATATTTGTCATTGCTTCTGTTAACTTGTTAGCTGTGCTCAATGACAAATTCATATTCATGATCAACTCACAGAGAATCGCCTCAGCATGTGTTATTTGCTTTTGAAATACGTGTTGATCACTGACTCCCTTTCCCTTCATCATGGACAAAACATTTCTATTTCCCGTCACTAATGATTCCAATTTTACATGATTTTCTGGTTCCACATGCCGTGAACTGTCATTCCATCCACCATGTGCACAGGAAAAGTCTAAATTACAGGAAAAGTCTAAGTTCTCTTTCAGACGATGGTTTAAGGCATGGCCACAGAGTTGGTAGAAAATGCTGCTTTCTATTTTTGGACTTTCCATTTTCATGCTGAAACTTTCTTATCATCGACAATTTTCTTTGCATAAACAACCGGATGCTGAGAATGTTAAAATCAGTGATGTGGCACAGACTGCAGACACTGGTGTGGATTGAAGAGATGATACAACAAAACAAAACGGAATAAAAACCACTTTAAAAAAAATTAATAAATAAATGCATCCTCAAATCGTATTTTCAGATCAATGACCATACCGAGGGACTTTATTCTGTACAAATACAGCACAATATGGACGGGTAAACAGGTCTGCAGTTATTTCAGATTTTGCAATAAATGCTTTAAGAAACATACAAATCATCTCCATTTTCGTTCTATAAGGAGCATGTCTGCACAATTAATGGTTCAAAAAAACGTCTACGTGAGTGAATTTCACAGGACAACCAGGACAGCAGAATACCTACAATGAAAGAAGAGTTTCAATAGTTATAATGTAACTGCAAAAGGAAAAGTATATACATGTTAACCATGCTGAATTAAAAAAATAGCTTATTATTTATAATAATTCTAGTATAGTGATCGAAAAATTGATCAAATCTAAATATCAGATTTTAGTTTCACTGGTCAACTGTAAAAGTAGTAGTTATAAACATGGTTCCTACGCTTTTCAAAAGATAAATGTTCAGGTCATTTCCAGGATGAAATTACTTTGTTCAAGATTCACATATGACCATTACTGAATGGAATTAAAGAATATTTTGGATTATAAAACATGCATTTTCTAAATCTAAAGCTGTTTATCATTTAAGACTCTCCAAAATTGTCAGAAAAGATGATATGTGCAAAACCATAAAATGTATCTCACAAAACAAATGACTATACTCATATAAATTGGCATGCAAAGTCATTTCAACATACAGAATACAAATTCTAATTTTACCATGCTGACATGCATTATGTTATGTGGAAACAATATAATGAACATATGCATGTTATACAATGTAAACATTTCCTATCACAGTAGGAAAATAATATAAAAGCTAAGTATTAGAATCTTTTCTTGAAACGAAAACAGTTTAACTTTAAATTTATCTGTGCCAAAAACCCAAACAATTTTTTGTAAATGACCTAAACTCATTAAGATGATCTTGTTTAACATCAATCATTTAAAAACATTTACAAAAAGGGTCGATTTAAATTTTGACAAAGAAGCCTTCAAAATGATAACTGCTGCATAAACAACAGACAATTTCTTTAAAATCAAATTGTCTTTTTGTAATTGATAAACCAGTCCCCAAACCTGTACGGATACAGGGGCTCGCTTTGTTTTTGAATATATAATAAAAGCGATGACAATTTCCCATTTCTCCTGTGTTCTATTTAAGATCTGAAACCAATGCTTTAAGCTACATGTCACTGTGTAATAGTTTCACACCAAAGTTCAGCTAAGCAATTCAACATTTTGGACAAGATAAATTGGCTTCAAATGAATAGCAGTCCGTTTCCTAATCCGAATTTCCTATGAATATACAAATTCTATTTTTTACATTTGGTTTTCTAGGTTCAAGTGTGAGGTCAGAGCAATTGCATTTAATAAAATAGGAATTTGCTGCCAATGTGCAGTAGTGGCATATGGTAGTCACTTACCAGCAGGCCTAGCAAATTTAAACTATGTCATATAATCGATAGGAAAATGATTTATTTTCTCAAAAATGGCAAATATGGCAAGTATTATAATCATTATGTCTTTAATCCGCTGACAGACTAGACAAAACTACACCAGAGATGAAACATGACCCAGCCATTTGTGTTACTTGTCAGATGGCTTCACAACTCCAACAACGATAACAGAAGTCCAATAGTCATCTGATATCAACAACAAACTTCTTTTTAATGTTGTTGTACAAAAATGCAATAATATTAAATGAAAGACAGATACAGAAAGAACATATAATTCTCAACATATTTTATTCAAGAACAATGACAAATAAACCCGGCCAGTCTTAAAAGTAAACATTTGCATGAATTGCACAGATAAAATGTCTTACTTTCGTCTGCATTTTCCACTTCAGGAGATGAGTTGTCACCAATGGTAATTGTTAACAGCATGAGGAAGATTAAAAATATTCATGCATCGAAAGCATGGATCGTATGTGTACAGGAGAATAGTTGGGTTGATGAAAAGATACTGCAGTGGATAAAAGTGTTTTATCTGAAGAACACACTTTAATACATTTTAAATTTGAGTGCGTTTACTGACATGTACTTTTTGAATGATTTAAATGTTGTCCCACAACCTAAAACTCATAAAAACATACAGTTCACCAAAACGTTATTTTAAAAATTAATTTAAGCTGTCACAATGTATACTGTAAATATGGTATATTCAATGTTTTTAAAAAGAATAAGAAAAGGAAATAAAACTATCATTTTAATAAAGTGAGATCAATCAGCTTTAAAATAGATTTGTTGTTGATAGGTTTTTCACTAACCTTCCATGACAGAACTTTAATTCCACTTGCAGATTCAGCACAATGGTGGACACTGTCAGCCCAGGGGATATTCTCCCAAAACAAACTACCAGTGTTCAGCTAAATAAAAATAAATTGTAATACATCAACATCTTGATCATTAATGGAGAAAAAAGATACAAACATTGTACATCTTATAGTTAAATCAATGTATGGCCACAATATTGATGCCATGACTGATATCTGGATAGGTTGACAAAGGAGTGTAGAACTAATATTGTTATATTATATATATTTATATTTATTCACTAAGGCTATTCAATACTTCTTTTTCAATTTAATTAGAAAAGACAAGTCATGCCTCATTTAGAAAGTCTTTTGAACTGGTCACCAAGTATATAATTTACGTCAAGCTATCTGTATGGCTACCGCATACCTGAACTGCGAAATATACTAATTGTTGCAAATGATTACCTTTTCCAGCTACACTTTTCCTAATCTGAGAAATCCCTTTTTATAATCATAATATCCAATAGTTTTGTTTCTATCTCTAAATGTTTGCACAGAGACATACATTGATACTGCAAGACACACACTTTGAAGTTTAACAGGAAACATGAATATCCTTTCTATAATTAACATCTGTAAAAAAAAAAAAAAAAAAAAAACATGCATTAAAATGGCCAACTGATTTAATAGAACAGAGACCTCTGGTAAGACAACGCTGTTGCACCTTACTAATGGAAAAAGACAGACTTAATAAGTAGTTTTTTAACATGATTATTTCAGTAATGTGATTATCCAAATACTAAATGTTAAATTCGGACCTATCTTAGCTTTTGTCCACTACATCTGTATGATCACGAAACAGGTTTCTGCAGGTCACTGTTGTTACAACTTGCACAATGTTACAGTCCTTTATCTCCTCCAGAAACAGACATTTTAAAATAGATATTGAGTATATATAATGGGTAACAAATCCAATCGATCTTTTTCTGGTCTACACTCAGAACAAACAAATCTTTTTACGTTATGTTCAAACTAGTTGGCAAAAAACTGTATTATAAGTTTGAAAGTGGATTTCTTATATAATGTCACCTGTTCAATGTTTATTTCCCTCAGTGTTTTGTGTACATCTGCACAGTATCATCGACTGTCTTTACTTTGTACCAGTCCTTGATTTGTGACCGATGTCTCTCGCAACCTTACATCCCTGTTTCAAAATCATTATTTCACCAACAGAATCGTTACTTTTTTTAATACTGATAGTAAGTGCTGATTAAGAAATATTTGACAAAATAAAATATAAATATGTACCACGATTACAATAATAGAAAACAAAATGGAAATATCCAGTTTAACTAATGCCATATTTGCAACAAGTTTGTTGCTCTGGAGCGAGTGTTGGCTGTTTAGGTCAGAGCATATGGTTGTGTTGGTTTTCTTTGTCTTTTTATTTGAGGAAAGCCGTGACGGATATTGTTTTGAAGGCAAACGCAAAGCAAAACTTGGTTACCATAACATACACTTTTTATACCGTGTTATAGTATTCTTCCACCATCCCATTTGTTTCTACCACCTTTTAATTTTAAAAACAGAAGTATCAAGTATATAAAAATGCACAGAACGTAATCATTTCATTCATTGATTTATAATTTTTAATCTGATTGTCACTAGGGGTTCCCAAACAGTCATCTTATTGGCATTTTGAATCACCGCTCCGGTGGCCTAGTGGTTAGAGTGTCCACCTCGGATGCAGGAGGTCGTGGGTTCTATTCCCGGCTGAGTCATACTAAAGACTTAAAAAATGGTACTAACAGTTGCCTCGCTTGGCGCTCAGCATTAAGAGGTTAGTGTTAGGACTGGTCGGCCTGGATTTTTAATGTAGCTTTAACAATTGTTCAGTCATATTGGTACGATGTCTGCAGTGTGACAGCTTATAGTGATGTCTAGCACAGTGGCATCATGCCGCAGACATGTAGCATGATGTCCCACCCAGTGACATTATCCTGACACCAGACCGACCAGTCCTAACACTAACCTCTTAATGCTGAGCGCCAAGTGAGGCAGCTGTTAGCATAAGTTGTAGAAAAAATTATAGTGGAGCAAGATCCGAAAATTACAAGACATATAAATGTTATATTTGCACACATACCCCGAAACGGTGTCCAAAATCAAACTGTAAATACAGTGTAACTACTAATCCAGATGAATTTAGACGATTTGAGACGAAACTTTTAACTACTGATCCAGGTAATTAGCAGACCCGCTTATAACATGGGGTCAGTTGTAGAGCCCATTTTATTTTACTAGAAAGTACCAAAAATCTGACCCATATTTGTTGAATATGAAAGAAATCGTGATCAAAGTTGGTAATTGAAACCATCATATATTGTTTGAAACCTGCTGGAATTGTTATCGATCTCTCAGTGGTTGGGCATCTTGAATATAAAGGTCATTGTTACATAAAAACATTAACTTAATTAGAAAAATCACTTTATTGCCAGTTATTGCCAACGAGATTTTAAAATGAGTATTCAGCCATTAAACAGACCAGCTAGCCCTACCCATCTTAGAGGCTTTCACAGTGTCAAGCAAGGATGGCATCATTTCATATCGTTATGGAGGCCCCTCGATAAATTACACCCTTGCCTAGAGCGCAGTCTGTTTTTGGACCTGCGGTGCATGAGTTATCAAGGGAGTGGTGTATATTGCTATTTTTATGCTCAGATTATGCTTTCTTGCTGCTTATATAAGTAATAATTATGCTTATACCTTTTATATGGGGTTAGCACATGTGAACCTACAACAAGGCAGTTCAGGTTAACATTTAATACAATTTTCATTTGATCGGGTACCCAGGTAACCGATGGTTAGGACTACATATGGGCGGATATGCAAATAGTTTAGGAATAATTAATCTAATTGAAAACCATACAGAATGAAATCTTTCATTTAAATATTTTAGCCTAAGGGGAAAACATTTCTGTTGTAACATAAACAAATCTTTAAAAAAACTTCACTAAGTATTGTATTGTAGTTTTTGGGGATAATTTTTATAATTATTACTTATAGGTGTATTATTGCAGATAATATGTGTTTGAAAGAAATAAAATATATTAAAGATGCAAATAATAATAATACAGGGACATCAAAAACGATCCATTTATATACCCTGGACTAAATGTCACATCTTATGTCATGTGGCATGTATTTGGCAAATGGATAACTCACCCATGGAGAACTCGCTTAGGGAAAACTAGCCCTAGGGTGGTTGGTGAATTCGCTCCAGGCTGACTGAAGAGAGAGAGAGAGAGAGAGAGAGAGAGAGAGTTAGAGCGCTTCTTTGGAGAAGTGAGAGAGCTTACTTGTATACTGATTAAGACTGTAAAATTTATACCTTAAGTGTTCACAAAGAAATCAACCAGTTATCATTAATAATATCAATTCTCAAAGAAGATGAAATTGTCAATAAATCCTGGCATATTTATCGCCAATTTGCCTCATGTACCAGCTGCATAAGCTCCAGCAGGTCAAGCTTAAAATGTAGGTAACATTGCATGTAGAAATAAAACATCGCTGAATTTTACACCTCAAAAAGTATCTTACACAGTTGATTGACGGGGTAGGGGTGCTGATGCACATCTGTGAAGTTAGTGGACAAACAGACGGAGTGAAGCCTTCAGATACTCATATTTAACTTATTCTAACCCAGGTTTGTTTCTATAAAAAAGGGTATTTGGTGACATAATTTCGTTATTACTATAAAAATGAGGCAGATATTAAATTCCAATGAAAATAATTGGGATCATTTAAAATAAATAGTTAAATAGACAGTTACAAATGTTTTTTGGGGATGGAGACAAAGCTTATGAGGTAAATTAGGAAGCCTTGAAATAATCAGATATATGCTGAAATAAATGAGGCTGCACTTAAGTTTTTACTATCTAGGATACCACAAAGATTATTTAATATTATGTCATTTTGTTTTTGGTAAGTTTCAAACAAACAAGTCTGATATAATGATATAACACCACACAATGGTGACATTACTATAGTACAAGTCACATGGGTCATGTATGCGCATTTGCTCATTTTTAATTAAATGTAAGTTGTTCTTTTACAATTTAGCACTAATTTTATTTAACCAAAGTCTATTCAATCCTGATTACTGAATGCTCTGCACCTTAACTGTCTGCATGAATCTTCCAGACAAATATCTATCACTATGAACTTTTACAATGGTGGCCATGTACTGAACTTGGGTCAAAATAAGATCATGTCCAGTGTAATCATCACAATCGAGGGTAGTACGAATTTGTTTTTCAATATATGTAGCTTTCATTGTGACATCACAGTGCGCACCATTTAATCCAGATTGTACTGGATAACACCTTTAGGTTCATTTTGTCAAAATATCTACGTACTTTAATATTGATTTTGCCGCTGGGACCTCTCAGGGCATCGAAATAATGACCTTCCAAAGGAATATGGATGTATAAGAATCCAAGTGAAGTGAATACTTGCTACTCAAAGGTATGTAGAATCAAAGTATAAAAAATGACACCCATTACTGAAATAGTTGGTGCTGAATGCCTACATGTCCTGTATAAACAAAATCAACAACAGCAAAATGTTATTCTGCAATGACCTGCAATAATAGTCCAACATAAACAGGGAATAAGTAAACACTTACTATAGAAATGAACAGGTGGGGGTATATTTGAATTTAAGAGTGACTAAGTCCTGAATGATGTATGTATGTGAATGTGATATGGATTTTTAATGTAGCTTTAAACAAAATTCAGTCATATTGCTAAGATGTCTGTATGTGGCAGTTTATAGTGATGTCTAGCACTGGAGCATCATGCCTCAGACATGTAGCACAATGTATCTCGGTTATTCGGTAACTGAACAATTCAAGAGGCGATCATATAAAGCGGTATCCATCATTGTGCGATACCTCTAAATTAGTATTTATGATATTCGGGGCGACTTTTCCTGACACCTGGAATGATAATTTCTCCAAGGGACAGGTTCTCCATGGAGCTAGTCCTACATGTAAGACCATGACGCTGATATTTATGTTTTGGGCGTCAGGACTAGCACTAAAACAAAACCAACTTGTGTTATGTCTTACATTGTAGGACTATTTATGGGACGAGTAATCCCAAGGCGAGTTCTCGACTATTCCAGCGGCACGAACCATTTAAAGTTGAAACTCTGGTCAAAGCTAGGATTAGACCAGCAAGTTGTTCTCCACCGTTTTTTTTTGTTTTTTTTTTCCACTGGCGCCGCCAGTCAAACAAAAAAATAAGGTGGAGAACAACCTGCTGGTCTAAGCTAGGATTTAAACTCAGCCTATCTAAGCCCCAGCAAGCAAAAATATTTATGTAGTAAGTTACTATCCATCTTATTCGGTAATACATTCAAATTCTACGATTGATCATAGTCGACAGACGCTTACAAAACATGACATTACAATGACCGGTCTCTAGCTGGAGAAACCTGATAATAAATTTGATAAAAAGCTTTTACATTTAATTTTTAAAAAAAATATTTATCATTAATCCATTTATGTGACTTATTTACATCAATTTTTACATACGTATTCAATGGATTATTTGAGTTTAATTAAGCAAGGCTGATAACCATGGCTGATCGCCGTTTCCTGAATGCTATTATACCTGGAATACACGAAGCAACGGATACACTTTTCGCAAAATTGGCCCTTCAGAATCAGTAAGGTTGCTTAAATACAAATGGATGAAAGGTGGGATTGTCTTCTTTACAGTGGTGTACGTTATGAGTGACTGAATGCGTAGATAGTATCGGAAACTTAGATCGGAGTCATCGAGGGGTCAGATTTTGATAGAGGCAGTCTCCATCAGCGCTTGTCGTCAGGGGGATTCCATTTATGTGGTCGACGTAATTCTCCATCACCTCAGCAGCGACTGGATCAACGTCTGGCAAATAAGAATTTGTAATTTCACTTTGAACATTAGCTCTCCCTAAACAGCCTCCTTTAGTTTATCTATGTTCTTTGATGCCGCCGCCTAGAGAGAAAAGAAAACCGCATTAAAATAGTCGATAAATACTGGACTTAATGCAGATTTTGAGTTTGTTCAGACATTAGCAATATGCATGAAACGTGAATAGCATCGAGATATGTTTTATCATCCCAAAACGGCATGGGTAGACGCATGTATCAAGGATATGATGATCGGTAGCGTTCTATGAGATGGCGTTATGCGCACGGACAGACAAATGAAGAGGTACTCAATAAGATACCTATACATATTATAGATTGTTGTATCGCTTGAAATCTCCGCTTCACATCTATAGTTTTAGCCTAGAAATACGTGGTACCATCACACAACAGCATGGTTAGATGAACGTAGCCTGTATATAAAAATATTTAAATTCGCAAGCGAAAAAGAACACAAAATACAAACATTTTTATTTTGCATCTGTACAAATAATTTTTTTGGCACAGATGGCTTGAAAGTGATTAGGAACTTATCAATTGCTATCAAATTTATCCAAACCGGTGGTTGTGTACAACCCATATTGAACATGCCTATAGGGTAGTGAAGTGCTGCTGTAATCCGATTCACACGTGTTATCGCGTGTTACAACCGCAAGTAGCCGAGTATACACGCGTTACAACAATTACCATTGCGGCGGTACAAAGACAGTTAAAATGATTTACAACAAATATATAAAATTTATAGTGGTTCCCTGTTGTTGTTTGTCAAAATCGTCTTGCGAGAAAGCCAAACAATATACTCGTTGAAAATCAACGATGTTGACTAAAACTCCTGGGACTAGCATCGCACATTTGTGTACTGATTTGTATATATATATATATATATATATATATATATATATATATATATATATATATATATATTGTATATGTATCGTATTTAGATAAAAAAAAAAAAAATTAAACTAAATCTATTACATCTTTTTATCTCTTTATCTTTTTTCATGTTATTTCTATGTATAAACTGTAAAGGAAAAAAATTAAAGAGATTTTAATCTCTTTTACTTTTTTTTGTTTGTTTATATGTAGGTATTAAAAGAGTTTTGATATTCTGTATCAATTTATTCGTTTGTCATCTCTTTATACTACAAATCTCAGACTGTGGATTCATGTATTAAGAGCTAAATAATATGCATTGAGAAACCTTTAGCATTTTATGCATGTAAAACCGATAGGTATTAAATTCAAAATTGTTGAATATAAAAAGCAGGGCCCAGGTACCTAGTCCCGGGTAGACAAATGTGTAGCAAATTCGTAACAAGATATACTATAGAAAGTAGTCCAGTACAATACTATACAAATTTTGCTTGACAAAAGACCCTTTTTAAATAAGAACACTAACTTAATACAAGGGTGAGTGGCAATAGACATTTAAAAAAAATGGGCAATATAACAGTATGGTATTATAATAATTTTAAAACAGTATTATCACAGAAAGTGCTATAACAATATACACATGTGAATGAATTTATGCCTCATCTGATCTGAAGACTGTACATTTCATCATGCTATAAACTTCAACTGGTGAGATTGATTTGCAATGTCGTGTGATCAGGTTGTATCATAAGTATATCACACATTTAGTATAATATAAAGAAATAGAAACATTAGACAAAATAAATTAATAACATTGTGCATAGGCTGCATTTTTTATAAGATAAAATGGTCATTTAATCAGATGATAATCTATGATTATGCATGATAATTAAATACATAATTAGGGATCTATAAAAAAAAATGCATTGCGAAAAGAAAGTTGTCTTTGCGTGTTCCAGCCTAAGTAATTTAATTATTACAAATTTTAAAGTAAATGCTGATACTTACATTCTGCAGACGATGCATGGCCATCAGGTAGTCAAACTCATTACCATCCAATGTACGACACGAAACGCAGACGTATTCCAGATCAATATTTCCCCACATTTTCAATTCATCGTCTGAAATTTCTTGGCATTTGTTCTGATACCAGTTCTTACACAATGAACATTTAACACAGTCACTTGAACAATTTGATTTGCACCCACCACATGGAAACCTGGCTCCGCGTTTGTTACTGAAATTAGCCATGATTCACTTACAGATCACCAACACAGAATAAAGAAAACAAGAAATGTGCAGCATTTAAGCTTTGTTTCGAATGAGAGAGGAGGTGATGAAACTTAATGATTATATACCTTGCATTTGATTGCTTGTAACTAAGAATAATGTTTCTTACAGATGGTTAAGCAGTTTATTAATGATAAAAAATACAAAACTTGAAACCCGTCCTATTTCCACAGAAAACATGCCGGCAATTGTCAGTACTCAATATGAAGTCAAAAACAATTCGAGGCTGATTTTAGCAGCTTGCTGGTGAACAAATATTAATTGAATAAATGAGAGCTTGCCGCTTAATCACCTTTATTGGCATTTTCTTTCTTTGGTTTCTTTTTGTAATCCTCGACAAGAAGCACTTGCGTTTGCTGATCCTGTTCGGTAATTCCTTTCATTTCATTTTATGCGATTGCCGACAACTTACCTGTTATTGTTCACGTTTTCTAATATTTATAATTAATTCCTGCCCAAGGGCCTAGTTATCTTTCTGCTATTCAACTTGAACCAAGAGGCCATTACTCAATAATTGCATGAGAAAGAAAACAATAAGAATTGTCTATCTTCTAATACAAAAATATCAGAATTCGAACAGGAACAGGTAAGTCTTTGAATGTTGGGGAACAAAGAGCCATGGGGGGGGGGGGGGATGCACTCGAGGCCAATAGCTAAATATATCTAAATATTGAAGGTGTGTCCACAAATAAAAAATAACATTATTGTAGAATATAGATATCTAAGTATTAAGTATGCAAATTAGGGACATATATATGTCGTTCCGGGCTATGTCGATAATATCCAAGCAAATGGTAACTGGAGATGTACGAAACGTTTCGTACAACGAATTTCTAATTGCTTTAGCCATTTAAAGTATTCATTTTTGACCCAGAACTTAACTTGACAATGAATTTAATTAATTTGTTTAGTAGTAAATGTATCAGTTGCTTGTCTCTAGACAGTATTTGGGCAGTATTTGGGTATATTTGGGTGTATTTAGGCAGTATTTGGGTATATTTGGGTAAATCGTGCCACCCGAGTTAGGTGCCTTATGTTATATGGTGAGTGTGCACATTAGTTTACCCCAGAAGCAAATGCCTGTGGTTTTCAAGTTTCTAGTTTAGGAGTGTGCGGTCGGTTCTTTGAAAGGCAGATATAATTTATAGGTGGAGATTGTGATAAAATGTCTGGCGGAAGTAGTCTTTTGAAGGGCCACTTGAGCGAAAGTACTGAAGATAAATCATTCAAATGTGAAGTTTGTGATGCAATGTTTGGATCTGGTAGTAATTTGAAGGTCCACATGAGATTGCATACTGGAGATAAACCATACCAATGTGAAGTTTGTGACAAAATATTTGGACATAATTGCAATTTAAAGAAACACATGATTATACATACTGGAGATAGAGCATTCAAATGTGAAGTTTGTGATAAAATGTTTAGAGAAAGTGGCCAGTTGAAGATTCACATGAGGATACATACTGGAGAGAAACCATTCAAATGTAAAGTTTGTGATATAACGTTTCGACAAAATGCACATTTGAAGAATCACATGAGGATACATACGGAAGAGAAATCATTCAGATGCGAAGTTTGCGATAAAATGTTTCGATGTAGTAGTAATTTAAAGAGTCACATGATGATACATACTGGAGATAAACCATTCAAATGTGAAGTTTGTGATAAAATGTTTAGGCGTAAAAGTACTGCATATATTCACATGAGGATGCATACGCTAGATAAACCATTCAAATGTGAAGTGTGTAACAGAATGTTTGGGCATATTAGTTTGGTGAGGATCCATATGAGGATACACACAGGAGATAAACCATTCAGGTGTAAAGTTTGTGATACAATGTTTAGACAAAGTAATCATTTGAAGACACACATGAGGATACATACTGTATGTAAAACATTTAGATGTGATGTTTGTGATAAAATTTTTGGACATAGTAGTACTTTGAAGAATCACATGCTGGTACATGCGGCAGACAAAACCGTCGAGAAAACATTCAGATGTGAAGTTTGTGATAAAATGTTTAGACCTAGTTATATAAAGAGTCACATGAGGATACATACTGGAGATAAACCATTCAAATGTGAAATATGTGACAGGATGTTTGGACAGATTGGTTTGCTGAAGAACCACATAAGGACACATACAGGAGATAAACCATTCAAATGTAAAGTTTGTGATAAAATGTTTCAAAATGGTAGTCATTTGAAGAGACATATGAGGGTACATACTGGAGAGAAATCATTTAGATGTGATGTTTGTGATAAAATGTTTGGAGATAGAAGTCATTTGGTGAAACACATGATGATACACACTGGAGATAAACCATTCAGGTGCAAAATTTGTAATCAAATGTTTCGAAACAAATCTAATTTGAATTGCCACATGAGGATACATACTGGAGAGAAACCATTTATATGTAAAGTTTGTGACAAAATGTTTGCATTGAGTAGTAATTTGAAGAGACACACGAGAATACATACTGGAGATAAAACAGTAAAATGTTAACTTTGTATTGAAAGGTTTCAATCAAGTAGCCATTTGAAGGACCACTAGAACATGCATACTGGATATAAGCTGTACAAATGTGAACTTTGTAAGAAAATGTTTGGAAAGATTAGTACTTTGAAGGAACACATATAACAATATATACTGGAGATAAGCCATTGAAATGTGAACTTTGTGATAAAATATATCATGGACAACTTAAGTCATCTGATGATCCACACGAGGAGACATACTGAGGATAATCTGTTCAATAGTGAAAAATGCTATAAAATATGGGTTACTAGAAACACCGAAATACACTGAAAAACCGAAATGCACACTGAAATACATGTCTTTACATTTTATCATTGTATATGTCGGTTTCCACGCACAAATTATTTGTTTTTGTTTGATTTATGTGATTTTGAAACGAATTAATTACTTTTGTCCTATTTATAGCACAATTCAAGTAATGATGCTACTCAGTCGTACTTGATTCGACATACCTGTCCGTACCAGAGATTACATTTGTTCCAGAACAATCAGTTGTTATCACACCACCTCCGTTCCGGAACGATTAACCTGTCCAATAAAGTACGACCAACTGACGCATGCTATAACTAGGAACAAGTAAATAATTCATGTCAAAATCACATAAGTCATATTTTATTTTTCCTTATATTATTATAAAAAAATAAATAAATTGTGTGTGGAAACCGATATATAAAGAGAGAACATGTAAATACATGTGTATTTCGGTTTTTCAGTGTATAGGGGTCCCACTGTATTTTGGTGTTTCTAGTAACCAATAAAATATTTAAAGAAAGGAATCATTTGAATTATTTTTTTCATAATGCTTATATGATACATACTGAAGTGTGTTGTTCCAGGTTTTAGCTCACTGGGTTTGTAATTAAATGGTTTTAATTGCTTTCAGTTCAGTGTGTGTGTGTTATTTGGAGTTTTAATGTAGCTTTAACTCTGGGTGGTGTTTCCAGAGTACATGTGATGACAGGTACTTGAGTTTTATAGTAAAAGTCACACGGTTCATGTAAACGCATTTACTAATATAAATTAAAAATGTAATTTTAGATTTAAAATTTAATCATAATATAGTTACAATAAAGTTTATTCAGCCATGTTTTTATATTGATCTGCACATTGATTGTAGTAAAAGGAAATTCCATATAATAAATCTTGTGATTGCTATAGACTTTTAAAATGGCAGTTCGGCTTTAGACTGGGTCAAGAAAATTTATGTTTTAATGAACTGTTACTGTTGCAGGTGGAAGGTACAGTCTCATGAACAAGAAGTTGCACTTAGTTTCATGCATATCCTATATGGATGTTCAACTATGAATGGGATAGAGGAGTAATATACAATAAGATTTATTCTAAACTTTTACATATGACATTTTTTCAAAATGATAATTTAGCATGATGTAAAATTTATTGAAAATATATCTGAATTGACTGCCATGTTTCTAGTCTTATAAATGCATGAAGGAGAATATTTGTATGGGAAAAATAAGTATTATATAAGATTTAAAATTAAAGACTTGATTTAACCATAGAGAAGATATATATGAAGTTACATAATTGCCTCCAATTTATTGGACTTGATTGCCATTCTTCATTCATGTGGGTGTTTTCCTTCCTACATTATAGTGCCATAAAACCGATTTAAACAAGATTGCCCCACTTGTTTGATTGTGCCTAAAAATGAATTTTCTATTAAAGATTTGTTGAGCAAATTTATGCAATAATCTTCAATGGAATTTTGATGGACAAGGTGTGAAATAAGGTGAATAAATGACATTTAAAGGTGTGTGTAGTCAAATTCTTCAAAATAACTCCTATAGCTGCAAATAATGACAAATAGTTTGTACATGAGCTTCATGTGTTGTACTGTAGGTTTTGACTTTGTAGGTTTGTAAATGTTTTTAGTTGCTTTCAGTTCAATAGTTTCACTTGTAGCATTCATCTGTTTCTTATCCATCTCAGCACCATTGCTGCTTAGTATGTTGATATGCTGCATGATTTACTGAACAGTTATATCCAGAATTTCTACAGTAAAATTGTATAACCCCACTATAACATGGTTTACAGTCAAAACATATCCAAACTGTAACATAGCCAAGTCAAAACGTACCCAGGTAAAGTATTACTCAATTTAAAACATGAATTACATTCACTTTAAATATTGACATAATTTTAGTGTATTGTGTTTCATATGACAGTGACTAGCCTGCTCAGCAATGGAAATCAGCACATGCAATTTAACTATCTTGTGTAGCAGCAGGGAGGGCGAACAGACCACTTGGTTGAAATATAATTTGCTTAAAACAAAACATCATACAAAAAAAAAATAAGGTCATTTATGTACTTTGTTTACATATATGAGGTCGCGCCCTTCCTGCTGCTATTAATTAAAAAAATTATTGTTATAATAAAATGGTACATCCGAAATCTTATACTGCAAGAATAGCTCGAGAATGATTAGAAGCAATTAAGAAATTCCTTCTAGTTAGAGATTCATTCAGTAAAAACCTACAAGTGCAGCAGGAAGCAGAAGTTGAGTATGAAGAACACACTAAAAAACTATTTATAACCCGTCAGTGCAGCTACTGAGAAAGTTGCAGCGGCTACTGAAAAAGCTGCAGCGGATGCTGGAAAAACTATATGGGGAGATATTAAGGAGGAGGATGAGGAGAGGAAAAAGGGTATATTTCCAGTATTAAAACAAACCACAGAACAAACTAAAAAATAGCAAGAATAACCAAACAAACAAAAAAGATTTTAAAAGATCTTCCAACTGATATAGCTGCAGCTCAACCGCCACCTGTTAGTGAAGAAATATTTGAGGTTGAAGAAGAACAAAAAAGGGATATTCCTATTACAGAAAAATTTACTGATGAAGGTATACAGGCAATAAGAGATATTGAATTAAAAGGTAGAGATGATATTATGGAATATGGTGCATTTGCTGATTCAATTTTTCCACGTAGACATAGATTTTTAAAACCCGAACACGTTAAAAATATTGATCATAATAGATGGGTTAATTGGGTATATAAAATAAACCAGGGTATTACCCGGATAAACCGAGATAATAATTATGAAATTTATTTGGATGGAGTACTTTTACAAAAAGAAATTGAACGAAAAGAAAAGGAGGAAAGTAAACAAAGAAAGCAGGAGAAAAGAAAACCAGTAACAGAAACGAAAGGAACAGAAGTAGAAAAGCAGGAACCTTCATATCAACTTCCTCCACCTCTGCAACAGATAGAACAACAACAATCTTCTCTACCGCAACAAAAACCTTCACCCCTGCAGCGCTTATACACCTGACAACGTACTATATTGCGGGAACCAATTGAGGGGTTTAAAAAAGAAAGGAAACAGATGTTAGCAGGAAAGGATGTTGATGATCCTCCGAGCACTGTAGGAAGTGGTTTCCTGACTACATCAGGAGAAAATAATTCTGTTTGTCCTGATAATATCATCAATGACGTGTCACGGTTAGAAGTTTTCATAGGGGAAAACATGCAGGAAATACCTCACCAGAAATAATTAATAAAGCAGCTGATATTTGTCGGCGATTATTTCAAGGTGGTATCATGGATATCAGCGTTTGCCAAGAACTTATCGATGAACTCGATGATTAGAGTGACTAGTTGTTAGATAAGTGGTAAATAAAATAAGATGATTGTACACAATAATCATCGCAAATCTGTACCTGTCAGAGTAGTGAACTCGCGATTACCAGTCTACGAGGTATTTTACGGAGATGGACTTTGTGATGCTGTACGGGGATTATTTACAAGGATGGCTCCAAAAGCAGCGCCTATTGCAAAACAATTATCGATGAAGGCTATTGATATTGTACGTGAAAAAGGTCCTGGTGCAATTGTCAGTGTTGCTGGTAAGGCTTTCTCAGCAATCAAGGATAGACTAGCATGATTAATAAGATGAAAATCACAGCCAGTAAAACTACCAAGTACTGAAATTATGCCTGCAGACGTCAGTAAAATAATAAATCAAGTTGCAAATCAGAGACTAGCAGCACGTGCAGATCAAGGGCTCGGTGAACCAAAGAATAATATTTCAAGTTTAATATCAGGGAGTGGAATTTCCTGAACACGATTCTCGTGTTAGACGAAAATAATTATAATAAAATGTTCAAGCGCATATCCGACGAAGCATTTGATATGGAAGCACCTGTCTGTAAGGTTGAATCAGTACGTGATTATCAGTTTTATTCTTATGACGCACGAATACCAGATCAACGTGGAAGAATTGAAGTACAAGTTCATGACACAAATAGATATTTTCTACCCGCCGAGGCTTTTATTGAGGTAGAAGGTGAAATTATAAAAACGGATGATGATAATTGTGGAGATGTAGTAAAAGTTGGTTTTGTCAACAATGGTATTATGGCATTATTTGATAGCGCCACTTATATGATGGATGAAAAAATATGGAATCGATTCAGAAAGATGTCGACGTTGATACAACAATAATAGGGTTGGCAAGATACTCTGATGATTATACAAGATCAGCAGGTCCCACGATGATGTTTGTAAAAGGTAATTCTGATCACCCTGAAAGCGATCTGTATAATATAAGATGACCAAGAAACAGTGCCAATAACGCTGATGCTGATGTGTAGCAAGTGGTTCATGGTGCTACCCCAAATTTCAACTTGGGATTTGCAACACGCCGATCAATGTTGAATACAGGGAGTAGAAATTTTTCATGTGTTATTCCATTATCACACATCTTTGGATTTTTTAGAAATGTTAGAAAAGTTATCTTTGAAGCTAGACACACGGTTCTCTTGTGAGAAAAGGTGATGATAACGATGCTCTCTGGAGACCTGTTGGTGATGATGGTAAAGTAGTACTAAAAAAACTATCGTTGTGGATGCCGGTAATGACTCCAACGATCGCAGAAGAACAAAAATTGATTTCTTTCATGGATACAGGTGGTAAGTCTATGTTGTGTTGTTTAACAATAACCACAGATAGTATACAAAGTAATACTAACGGTCAGTTTGCATGGCATATAGCATCACAGCAAGGTTTTTCTGCACCGCAACATATTTTTATTGCACTGCAAAATTATAATCGATTAAACTCACAAACTCACTCTCATATGATATTTGACCAACTAGATGTTAAAGAGGTTTCTTTGCAGATAAACGGACAACAAGAACCAACGGAAAATATACTACTATATTATGAACAAAATGACAGCACGGGTATATCATTATTTGATGACATTCATGGGATGTGATCAAAATGTGGATACCGGTTTGCAAATATCACAACATGATTTTAGAACTTTGTATCCGACTTATTATTTTTCGCTAGAGCAGCTTGATTTATCAAAGCAATCTGTCGTTGATATACACTTTAGAGCCAGCGTTAATGCAGGTGGTGGTGTTGTTTATAGAGAAATCTTGGTATTGCTCAGCGACAAAGTGATGTTACTTAAAGGTGGTAGTGGTTGAATGAAAATCCTTGATGCACCAGTAGAAAGTCTATAATCATTATTTGGAGCGTGGCAAGTATTTATCATAAAATGTCATACAGCCATGCTAATGTCACTTTGACTCCCGGTCAGGTCAAGAAACTTCAATCAAATTCAAGAAAAACGTGCGGAACAAAAATAAAGTTAAAATAAGATCAGATTTCTAGTGGTGGTCCAAATAAATTGTCACTAACCAAGAATCGGATTAAATACTTCAATAAAGCACTGAAATCAATAACTGGGGTTCCACTTGTTCTTTCTCCGAGTGCTATGAAGGACATGGTTAAAACAGGTGGTATTTTTCCACTTCTTGCTGCAATACCAGCGTTAATAGCTGCTGCCGCTCCAGCCGTAGCAACAGCAGCCGCGTTAGGTGCTGTTGGAACAGATGCTGAAATGGCCCTAAAGAAAGCAACAGGAAAAGGATATAAAAAAGGGGAAAGGGTTTAAGATAACCAGGAACTTACCTGGGGAGAGGCCTAAGATTACCAGGGACCTATCTAGGAAAAGGCATGAGGATTCCAGGACCTAATCTTCACACCGATGTCAAATTTTGATTTACTTGATGCTGCTAAACAACTAAAAATAAAGAACTTCAGAGGTGTTTTTATGCGATATCAATTACCGAAACAACCGAACGAACTCGAAACGGGTATTATTAATCTCGACTCAAATTCAGGACCCGGTGATCATTGGGTATCATACGTGGTTGATCCACGTGGAATCGTTTATTTTGATTCATACGGGTTAGCTCCACCGCGTGAGTTTATCAAGTATGTCTCGCCACTTCACGCGCAAGTTTGGTATTCAACGCTACCCACACAAACAATGACAGATCCGCCAGGATGCGGCCGTGAAGTAATTAATGTACTTAACGCTATATCAAAATCATCCAAACCACCACATAAAGTCGTGCATGATGATACAAGTAACCGATTCGTTTTAAACAGATCTTAGATCTTATATAATGGTTGATATTTACGGAAGATCTTCTTCTACCGGCGTTAAAATAAGAAAGATGACATTGATCTGTAGAAGTACGCCACTAAAGATGAACTCGCTCATATTATGAATCTTGTTGGAGTTGACCCAGATGAGGTTGTTATTTTTCAGGATCGATATGGTAAACTAAAAACCAGCAATGTCAAATGGAATGATATAGTTCGACGAGTACTCGGTGCGGTCAGGGATAATATTCCTGTGTTTACTGACAGCGGGAAAATCAGGGATTCAAGTGTATCGTTTACAACTATCAGAGATGAAATTGCAAGAAGCGTTGCTAATCGGGTGAAAAATACGGGTGACACAATGACGGGAGAACTCAGTATGAACGGGAATAAGATAGTGGTTTTAAGAGATCCAACATCCGACGAAGATGCAGCAACGAAAAAATATGTTGACACGAACTACAACACCGTAGATGGTAAATTATTCACGTTGTGGGCCGAGTATGACGTTCACGTAAACGCGTTCACAAATCTCCGCAGATATTTTAGAAAACTTAACGAAACCGCAGATGAATTTTTTGGTAATCCGTTGATCGTTGACGTAAAACTGTCTGATATAAAAAAAAAACATTAGATACGATTGAATAAAACATAAGAAGACATCGTAGCGGGGATCCCTGAAATCGTTAATAAAATTAGTCTGATTAAAATTTCAGCAGGAATAACTCCCGGGCATATTACCAACATCGTGTGCACGGTATCATCTGGATTAGCAATATGGTCAACGCAGAATAATACTTTCTAATATACCGCAACAGTCAATGGCGTGTACAGGTTGTCTGTGTTCAGTGCTGCAAAATTTGAGATATTCACAAATATCTCTGGCGACATTCCACCGATAGGTTTTCCGGAATTGTGACTGTTCTATTAAATAAAGGAACCGAAGAAATATTTACACTGGAAGCAGCTGATAAGTAAAATTAAAAGATATCGTAGAACAATATACAGTAAAAATAAAAGAATATCGACAACGACTAGTTATCGTTGACGTGATTGTTTATTCAGGATCCGCTGCTGTTGCTGGAACCGGTGTGATATTATCAACAATGGCAATGATGGCACCAGTAGCCGTGACAATCTGTATTTCAGCTACCACAACGACTTCAGGTGTTTTTAATATTATTGAAAACAAATATGTACTTGCACGAATGAAAAATTATCTGATTACATGATATAAATACACACAGCGACGGTCGCATATTCCAAATTATCTTCGTTGTTATCAGCGAGTCTCAGTGATGGAATTATATCTGATTTCGGGTTTTCAGAGATGATTAAAATATACAACTGCGCTGGTATTAAAGGTACGAGTATTATTATTGACATCAATAGAACTACCCAAGCAGATCGTGACAAACACAACCCCGCACAAGACCACGATGATCTCTGTAAGCTCGACTAATCTTGACTTTAACATCAATTTTCCAACTGCAATTCCAGTAAAAGAAATTGCACTAGCGCAATTACGAGTATATTATAGTTGGCCAAATATCAAATCGAAATCAATTAATGGCACACCAGCAAATAATTCGCTTGTATTTGCTAATAAAAACAAACCGGATGGAATACCTGACTGGAACGTTGTTGGAATACCAACTGGTAGTTATCAGATTGAATAAATCAATGATGAATTTCAGCGCAGAATAAAAAATATCACCGGAAAAGAATCAAAAGTAACAATAACAGTCCATGAACTAACACTGTCTTCTGCAATCGAAATAAACTCTCCTGATTATGTCGTAGATATATATCAGAGTTCAATCAGAACTGTTTTAGGTTGGCCGAAATACACCGCCCCCCCCCCCCCGTGCATAAAGGACTACCAGAACCGAAGTTAACTGTTGAGGTAATAAATGCCAGTACTTACAATATCGGAAAAGAAGATAAAAAACAACCATCAGGCAAGTATACATCAATCGTTATAAAAGAAGCTGAGGCAGATTTATTAAATTTTATACTATCAGTATTTGAAATAAACGAACTGGTAAAATCTCTCAACGATCTTATTAACGAAATCTTTCTCAAAATTGTTGAGGCAGGGAGAAAAATAGCCTCACCAGCAACTGTTCTTAGATACAATAATGATCCATACGGAGACGGTAGACATGTATCTCCGGGAATAGTCAATATAACATCGACAATCGCAGTCAATCTAGTTTGTGATGTGATCGATGACAGTTACGAAATAGATCTTGGAAAATCAAATCAGGCTCAACAAGGATATGTCTTATAAACGTTCACACCACAGGTTCCCCCTGGAAATTTAATTGTGCAAGAACCAACTAATCATGTTTATCTGCTGTGTCTTACTAATATGTTAACACGAATAAATTTTAAGTTCACTGACCACCTCGGGCGCCTAATTGACCTACGGGGGGTGGAATTAATTGTGAATCTGTATGTAAAATAAGACTTTTATCGTAATGATCTTTAATCAGAAATATTTTATTTATTCAGAAATATTTTATCAAAAATATTTTATTTTATCAGAAGTATTGCATTTATTCTGAAATATTTTATTTATTCTGAAATATTTTATTTTTATCAGAAACATTTTATTGATTCAGAAATACTTTATTTATTAGAAATATTTATTTTATCAGAAATATTTAATCACAAATATTTTATTTTATCAGAAATATTTTTTTATTTTAAAATTGATGGGTAGTTAGGTAGTCAAAATTATACAATTCGATCAGTTTGTTAATTCTGATGGGGTGGTTGATACTCAAATTTATACAAATCGATCAGTTTGTTAATTGTGATGGGGTGGTTATGCTCAAAATTCTACAAATCGATCAGATTTTATAGGAAAAAATATTTCTGAATAAATAAAATATTACACGTGCTCATGTTCGATCGTTTCATCAGTAACGAATTACTTTGGATCGTTTCACGATCTAACATAATTTTTCTTAATTGTCTTACACAAACATTAATTGATTTCTCTGCCTCGTATTCACGAGATAACCACAATCTAATTTTTTTTTCTACTTTGGCAGAGAGAGAGAGGGACGAATTCCTTGACCTGATCATCTTTTACTGCAGCTAGTGACTAGAACATCGCTGCCTGAATTCGTTTTATAAACTTGTATTCAGGCAACAGTGTAAAACCACCATCAATTTTACGTTGTTCTATAAATTCAAAATCAGAAATAATCTGAAATAATATATATATATATATATATATATATATATATATATATATATATATATATATATATATATATATATACACACGTTTTAGGTGCGTTGTGGGCAGTCATCCCGAAAGTGGGTTTACGGGAAGGACATGATATAGTTTACATTTCAAATCAAAATACATATACATAGGTTGTATTTCTTACATAGTAATTATGTATATGTTGAAAATAAGTATATACACTTATGTTATAGTCCTATTCATGTTTTCGGTTCGTGGGCAGATATATAAATTTCATGGGCAGTTTTGACCTTTAGGTTGAAGATGACAAAGTAACTGCCCAAAAATACGTTCACGAAGAACAAACATATAGCATTCTGCCCGCGAATACGGCCCGGGAACAATATATAGCGTACTGCCCACGAATACGTTCACAAGTAACAAATATATAGCATGACTTTCCGGTGTGCGCGCGCAAAATGGTTGTCAAGACACGACGATAAACATTAATCTATTAAAGCATCCTTTGCAATGGCCAGCGTACATATAGCGTACGTGAGGTTCGTTTTTCACAGCTTGTTTGAAATAAATGGATGATTATATATCCAGTGTAACAACTTGTCTTGACAGCTTATGGATGCTAATGTTTGACATTTATTGTGAAGATGATTGTTCACTGCTTGTTGATGAATTCGTAGCTTCTGTTAATCGATGCTATAGCTCAATTTAACTGTCATACACTGATATGTTTAAGTCTGCTTGCACAGTTAACTATGCAGAGTTATGGAAATATAACAAATTGGTTTTAATAACTTTCAGAGTTTGTTTTACTATTACTCAATATTTGTTTCAAGTACTATAAAGGCTGTGATAGGTTGGGTGGCTTAGATTACAAATCAGGCCCTTCTCACTTGGGGGGTGGGGGGTGGGTACTGCCCATTATGAATATTACTGGTCCTAGATGTCCAACCTGATATTTATGACATATAGGTTCAACATCTTACTGCCAGCAGAAATGGTGTTCTGTAGTATTTTTCCCAGTCAATAGTTTATGGATATATTATGTCATGTACTATGCTTGTTTAATTCTCTCATCTCAGTTCTGACGTTACCATTGAATGCTATAATGTTCCCAGACATCCGGTATTATTGGTTATTAAAATTATATATATACACAGATAACTGAAGGTGAGTTCTCATTATTCCCTAACAATTGTAATTAGTGGGGCTGTAGCAATTGATGGTCTGAGAATTCAAGTTAACTGGTTCAAAACTTGGGTAAACAACAAACTGTTTTCTTCCTTTGACAGGCATCATAAAGTTTTGCATCTTTGTCACTCTGATGACTGTGGTACACAAGTTACAGACTTTGCCTTAGAATGAGCCTGATTTTTGATACTTGTTACTGAATGGGGTGGGGTAGGGAAGTAACAAAATTATTAAAGGTGGAATGTATGCAAACCATGCTGGAAATAGATATGTGCCAGCAACTGCAACATGTAAGCTTCAATCAATTTGGAAACTATAAGCTTTATCCTGTAAATATTAACAGTTCACACCCTGTATAAAAGATGATTTTGTGTTTGATTAACTGGAACTGTTAATTTATTATGTTAAGGAATTTATTGTTTTAACCCTAGTAAATGTAATATAATTAGGTCAAAAGTTCCAGTTTGTTTATTGTTTCCAGAGTTGATTATTGTAACTTGAAGAACCTGTTTCTAAGTGTTAAATGAAACGAAAGAGATATTGTTTACTCAAGTGATATAAAATAAAAGTTTAAAATGAACTGAAAGAAATATTGTTTATTCAAGTGATACAAAATAAATGTAAAAGTGTATATTCATTAAGAAGTGTATTGTCAATTGCAAATAAATGAAGATTTATCTTATTTTGTTCTTTACTTGTGTACAAAATTATACCTGGATTGGGCAATAATTACTTGGACTCCATTTGGAAAAGAAAAATCTATATGTTCTAAATACCTAATGTTCATATCATAATGCTCTTTTAATGGATGATTATGCTTTTCAGCTGACGTTACCATATTGCCAAGTGAACTAATAGTATGGCCTTCGGTGTGGCCCACTAATCACATTTGTAAATGAATTATGCATACAATAGAGAAATAGCTCTTAAAATATCTTAGGAGTTGAACAATGTGTGTACACAAATAAACATGAAGCAAATCTTTGAACTTGTATGCCACACATGCAAGTGAATTGGTGGTTTTCATATGTAACTTGTGTACTCTTATGGCTTTTGTCTATATTACTTTTAGCCATTTCTATTCACACACCAGAACACAACCTTTTTTGTCTGATTCAGGTACTAATGCAAAACTTATTTCAGCTGTAACTGAAGTATACAGAATTCTTCCTGATACTGAGGCCTACTGTGTAGACAGTATAGCTGTAAGTCATCAAATCAAATGGAAGACAACAGTGTTCAGTTGAAGAAAATGATATATACCCAGTACCATTTAGAGTTATCTTAAAGAAAAGTCACAATGCACACTGATACAAGTAGTTTTAGAAAATGCATTTGTTCCACATACATTTTAACTTAACCCAAAAGTTCAGTCTCTTGCCTAAAATTCAATCAGATGTATGCATTTATTCCATAAAACACAAAGATGTAATGAACCAAATCATTTTCATTATTGAGTTAGGTAGTAGGCTATGTTAAAGAGTGCAATCACTTTATCATTTTTTTTTTCCATTACATTTTTATTTATCATAAAATGACATTTCTTAGTGGAGTGCCAGCAACTGTAACTTGAGGAATATTTTGTACATGCTGGCCTAAGTGTCATGAATATACTGTGCTACATTTTGCTTTATTAGGTATAATACTATCATGAGACTTGCTTGATTAAATCCTGAATTTGTCAGTTACACTTACAAGTCCACTGGTAGAATTTAAAATCTGTGACAGTTTGGGAACTTTTTTTGCAGTAACTGCAAATCACTTTGCCTTCACAGTCAATGAATTCAAGCCATTGATAATTGTCAAACCATTGTGACTGAAAATGTGATTGTCTCTTAGTTGTGTCCTATTTGATAATTTTGCTGCCACAGAGTCTGGATTGTGTCTCTGAAGAAATAGTTCATCTAGACTCTGTTGCAGTATTACATTTTATATGTTCAATTTAATGAATTTTCTTTCTTTGAATCATTCTTATGTCATAACTTGCGAAAATAGTTTAGTTAACAATATTTATTCAAACAGAAAAGATAACCTCACTTGACAAATCATCCTACTAAAGTGATCATGGCATACACTTTTATCTTTGAAATTCAAATATTGCCCACTCGTTAATTAACATAACTAATATTGCACATTGAAGGTGATCATATGTATCATCAGTTTTAAAAAAATAAAGACATAATACTATCATTTAATTACTGCATACAGGAAACAGACACTTGTGTCTGTAAAATGCCTTTCATTGGATTACTTTGGTTTATTAAAACCAAACAGCGATCCACTCAGGATTTTCTAGGGTAGATACAGAGAATATATTATGGTCATTCAGAACGCTATCAATACATCAGACCAGATTGTTTTTATTATTATTTAGGCAAAATAACTTAGTAAGTCAGATGGCAAACATGAGGATGGTGATAGGTTATGTGGAATTTGCATTGAATCATCTGATCCCAGAAGATTTGATACAATGTCACTGGTTGTGGTAATCTTCAAGTGCAGTTGCACGGCACCATAAGACTTATCAAGATACCATAAGCTAGAAAGATGAAGAAAAAGAAAAACGATGACCCAAAGACAAATCCTGCAAACTGTGTGCAAAAACGATTCCACAGATTATAGATGAAAACTTTACTATATTTAGCTTCAAGATACTAATAAATTCGGATTACTTCCTCCAGTCTGCTACAGTAATTCATGCCCATTGCACTCATAAATTGATTATAGTCCTTGCAGTATTTTGTGTGGGCCACAATATTTTAATTGATGCAACTGATGCTCCATTCTTCAGGTCAGTGTTGATTCAAACATAGCAATGTCCCTTTGGGATGTGTGCATAAATAAAGAATGCCTGTCCCTTCATTACCACACTTGTTGAATTTATCGTGTCTCTCTGAAAACTGTACCATGTGAGAAAGAATTTTATAAACAAACTGGACATAAGTATTGCTAGACATATACTCAGACCTGAGACTTCATAAAAGACTGCTTACTTGTGAGGCATTATTAGTGCTAGGGTTTGAGGTAATAACTTGCTATATGTTTGGTAAGGCAAAATAAGGGGCCTTATGACTTAAATTGAAACTGTGAAAAAACAAAAGGTTCAAATGCAATAAACTTTTGTTTTTCCTCATTTGTTATATTACAGTGCCATGAAAGGTCATTTCTTTTATCTTTTTAATCCCTTGCCAATTTTAAGTCATCATCACTAACCAAGTCTCTAAATCAATTCTTGGCATATTTAGCTAAAATGGTGTCTACTGTTCCATTATATCATTGATTGTTTAGCTTGCTTGTATGGAGCTTAACACCATTTTTCAGGACATCATAGACTTTACATGGCAGCCAACATATTTATTGGAAGAAATCAACACACATAACGCTACTGGCAAGCTTTCCCATATACACACATTGGTTGGACTAGAGAGAGTTGATTAGTGATGTGTATGCCTACACCATTCTATAATCCAGGGACCCATGATTGAATACAGCTTAAAGAAATTAACCCTAATTCAATTTCCTTGTTGCATTTAAATCATAACACCCACCATGCAAAGTGACACGTCTCAAGATTTTCAAATTTGTATATGTTTTGCAACTTTTAATTCTGAGTTGATGCATGTGGATGTGGAAATTCAGTTACTGAATACTTAGCTACTTATATAAGAAGCTCTCACACTGGTAAAAGCATGCAATTGGGATTTTATTTGCAAGAGGGCAATTAATTGTTCAAAATACTGTTTTAGCTAACTACATATGCGAAGGGTTGATGTATAAAAAAAGAGGATCAAGAAATCCTAGCTGGTAAAGATAATTGTATCCAACTTGATAGAAAGTCAGAAGGCCTTTTAATTTTGTACAGCAGTTTCATTAAGGAACCAACTATAATACCATTAGAAGTTTATGAGCAGCAAAAACCACATTTAGGACCAACTAGACATCAAAACCATATGCATAGTTCCATTTACGACCAACCAGACATCAAATAGGTCATCTAGTGAAAGCACAATGTCAAAATGACCAGCCATCTAGGAGAAGTAGCAAGGAAGGGGTTTTCCAGATGCCCATTAAAACAGCCATATTGGAGGTTAGATTGGCACTATTTTCATTTACGTCCAACTAGACATAAGAAGTCTTTCACTGATATGACGATTCATTCAGGAGAAGTAGTTATAACAAGATTTTCAGGATGGCCACATTGGTGGCCTTATAGGATGTCTGTACAGCACCATAATTCTCATTCAGGACCTGCTAGACATCAACATAAGTATTTTGTACACATGTTGACACGCTGACACAATTATCCATTCAGAAGTAGCGATAAAAAGTTTCTTAATATGGCTACTGTGGCAACCACATTGTATGTGTGAGTGGCACCATCTTGTTTTTTCTTCCAGATATTTTCACACAAATATCATATTTAAAGATAACATGAATTCATACAAGATCTTGTCGGTTTATTTCATAACAGATTTTTCCCTCATATTAATATAATCTTTTGAAAACATTTATACATTATAGTTCTAGAAATTTTTCATGCTCTCAGAAACTATTAAAATCACAGCAGAAAGTGTTCTGTTATATCTTTATTCATCACTGAAAAATATTTATGAACTCTTAAAGTTTTTTCCCCTATATTAACTTAATTTAATGAAGATTTTCAGACTATAACCTTTCCATTGGATTTATTTTTTCAAACATGGCGTAAAAAGTATGTTATAGTAACCAATTTTTACATTGCCTTCACCATCGCAGAAATCTCTATAATCAATTTCCTAGTAAAGAAAAGCCAAGAAAATAAATGGACAGTTAATATTCACTTCAGGATCACAGACCTGAGGCAAATATGTCATTGTTAAATCAAACATTTTTATTGTGTTTCCTTAGACCTAAATATATATATATACTTGCTGTTACTCTAAACGAAGGCTGGTGATCCAGTTGATAACCTTTTGGGGGTTTTAAGGATGTCTTTAAAATTAAGGCCTTAAAAATGTTGAGATCTTATATTAAAAATTACAATTTGAGCCTTGCAGATTCATGTCCACAGGTGCCCAAATAAAAAAAAAAAGGGGGGGGGGTGCAAGGGGCAAGCTTGTTGGTGTGTTATAAAATAACTGACTTATCATCGGTGTGCTGACAGGTAATGTGTAATTAAATCACTGTTGTAATATTAATAATGAGTGAGTCTGCACAAAGGAATTTCATACAGCTAAACTAACTCAACAACTAGAGGCAATTAAGAAATATATCCACATTCGTGATTCTGTCAAATGGCAGATACAACAGCATCAGGAAGCTCAAGTGGCATTTACAGAAGGTAAAGAGCCGCTATACTTGTTATCTTTTTAGGGATGTGCTTGGATTTTGCCCTCAAGCTGGAGCAGTCATAGGATATATAATAAATCGCCACGGTCGGAATTTATCCCCAAGCTGGGGTAATCGATGGGTAAAGTCTTATCCACAGTCGGGGTTTTATTCAAGCTTCAGGTGCAAGTTTTTGTGCATCTCCATGCCCTTGCATAAAACACAGTTACACGTTTTTTTATATAGATATTTTTCAGTTGTAGACAGGAATAATATGTATTTGCGAGTGTTTGAAATGAATGGGTTCATTATGAATTGAGTGGCACTACATTTCAAAAGCAAAATTGGATTGAAATGCAAGAACTGTAGTACGGAATTAGTGTTGGTTCTGGATCGTAGAATGGAATTGTGTGTGTGTGATTGGATTTTTAACGTAGCTTGAATAATTTTTCAGTCATATTGCTACGATGTCTGCAGTGTGGCAGTTTATAGTGATGTATAGCACTGGGGCATCATGCTGCAAACATGTAGCATGATGTTGCACCCAGTCACATTATCCTGACACCAGGCCGATCAGTCCTAACACTAACCTCTTAATGCTGAGCGTCTAGCGAGGTAGCTGTTAATACCATTTTTGTAAGTCTTTGGTATGACTTGGCTGGGGTTTGAACCCATGACCTCCTGCTTCTGAGGCGGATGCTCTAACCACTAGGACACCGGAGTGGTCAGAATGGAATTGTAACAATTACAATGGAAGCAATTTGTATTATGCTTGTTGGGGCATTCCTCACTGATGGCTGTCAGTGACATCATCATGGGAATGTGTAACAGCCACATTTTGTAAGAACAAGGTGTAGTTGGTGAACAATACAGACACTTTTCTGCCATTTCCACTGGCATCATCTCATATGATGTTATTTAAAAAAACTTCCTACAACATACTCACAACATATAAAACCTATATGCAAATCTGATGAAAGCTGCTTGTGTTTCTGAAACACATATTCCATACTGGTGGCAAGAATGTCCAAATCTACATTACAAAAATGAAAACATTACCATCCACCTAGGAGTTGCAAATGTATGAAATCCTCTTGTTGGGTAGTTTTACTAACAGGCTTTACAGCAGGGCCTTCCATTAGATTTAAATGTGGCAGGTAAGTTGACAAAGTAGGGTGGGGGGTTGGGGGGACCTACCCCAATGGGGATAATTCATTTTTTTTTAAAGTAGCATGGTGTAAAGTAAAAGTAGATGGGCTGATAAGGAATCCACTGAATTTACAGACTAAAGGTTCAGACATTTGTTTTTAAGAGAAAAATGAAAGAAGGAAACAATACAACAGATATTTTAATATGACTTTAATGTTTATTTTCTAGATTTAATTAAGATTATGAATCAGAATCAGTCTCCAACTCCACTGTAAAGTTTATCTATTACTTCTTCTGCTCAGGCACCTGCAAATTAAAACAAAATTGTAATGCTTAAATAAAGTCATATCATCTCAGCACTAGTTACATATGCAGAAGTCATGTTAATCAGCATTATAAAAATGTATGAAATTTTCTTCACTGCACTTGTGCTTCCCTTACTATCGTTAAGCCATGATACAAGATAACTTTGCACTTACTTATCATTTCTGGCAAGTGGATGGTGCAATCAATTTGCACAAAGATGAATTTATTTCATCCAAATATTTCATGTGAATAAAAATTCCAAATGGAGGCACTTGTCCGATCAGACAAGATATATGCATATTGTAGTTAGCTGGACTCTAGCTTTGATAGTCCTGGGCAATAGGATAAGCTGATTTTGTTATCAGTTTAGAAATGCATCCGCTTTGCAAATACTATGCTTTAAAAGACGAAACTGAATCCAATATTGATGAAATAAGAGTCATTTGGATTACCTTGTTTTTTATCATTCTGCGTTGGTTGGGTGCATATTTGAGGGTCTCTGATATGGTCTCTTCCATTCCATTTGCCTTTGCTTTGCCATTAGTTTTCAAGCAGGCTTCTGCAAGAGTAATACAATGTTTTAAAAAAGTTTCACAACAAAGGATGCATTGCATTTTTTTAAATGCCAGCAATAATCAATGGAATATTTTTAAAACATGTACTTTGAAATGTGGTCTCAAGTTACTTTATCAATTCATTTGAAAATCTCTGGCAAGTCACATGAAAAACACAATTTAAATCAAGCCATACTTACTTATCAAAACCTGACATATCACAAGCTCTTGAAATGCTTTTTTCCCTTTACGTCCCTTTGGACTATACTCTGGCCAGTCTTTTTGTTTTAAGCTTTTTCATCATCCTGCAGACACTATCCCCAATTGTAAACCTGCCAAGGGAGCTCAAGTAGCATATCTGAAAATAATAATAATAATAATATTACTATTTTTTGATTTTGATATTATTATTAGTAGTAGTATTTCATGATCGATGTGACAAAATATGCTTGTATATAGTTATTTTTTGCCATGGTTTTGCAAGCAAATTTAATTTCTCTAACTTGAAAAAAATTTGATAACATTAACTATGCAACACAATGTACTAATAGCAATTATAAACCAAATTAACCACCGTGAATCTATTAACTTCATAAATGACATTCACTCAAGGATTGAATTAAAGTAGCCACATAATATGTAATAGTGTATATGTAGTAAAATACCTGTTACATGTTCATCTCTAAACATGTTTTGGCCTACATCCGTAAGACAAAACAGCCGACCACTACATGTTCACCCCACCCCCAAAAATAATTATACAGGCACTGCAGAACTTGCATAATGCATATTAAGGTTCACAACAGCAAATAAAGGTTATAACAGTTTTTTTAAATAGAAAATAAAGCCCCAATTTACCATCTTCTTGGAGAGTTTGGGATTCTCCTCCAACCTCTGGCAAAGGCCCTCTAGTTCCTCCACTGAATCACATGGCATTGCAAGAATTTCTTCTCTATATTCTGTGTCTGGGCCTTGTGTATGAACTTGGAGGGCCAGCTGCTCCAACAAATTCTCAATATTTGTGTCCAGTTTCATAAGTACATTGAACTGGAAATCTGTAACAGATTTGTGATGAAATTAGTTTTGAAAGATCAAGATCATTATTATAAACTCCTTAAAAAGATCTGTACAGTGAACATGGGTTTAACAATGAAATATATTTATGGAATGAAATACATGGTTTTTGTACAGTTTATATGAAAACTTTTCCCATAATCCTTTATTTTTTTATTCCCTGGATATGTTGTTTCACTGCTGGTGTCTGTAAAGTCTGCATTCAATGTAGATGGTTTAGGCGTCTGACTTACACAAGACAATGGTATACATCAGAAAGAAAAATAAAAAAAACCAATGGAATGATGAACAGTCGACACATCAATGAAAAACAATTCATTGTTTATTTGCACAAATAAGTCTTGAACAGTATGTTTTATGACCTATAATTTAATTAATTAACATCTCACAATGTTCTGAAATAACAGTATCTAAGCTACAAGAGCTTGTGCTTTCATGTCATAATCTTCCATTTTGCAAACAAATTTTGATGTTGAATCAATGTATATGACCTTAGCATTGAACACTAACATTCAAAATGTCTACAAGATGACAAGACTATTATCAACTGAAGTGGCAACAAACCAATGAGTTTTACATGCATTGAACATAAGCATTTTTAAATGCTACAAAATGTGTTTTTAGTGTATGGCCACAAATTACCCAACATTTTGTCAAACATAAAACAGTTCTACTACCTTAGATGAGAATTAAATTCATAAATACAGTGTATAATTGACCTACTCGTATTTAGAGAGCTGTAAATGAAATAAGAGATTATATAAAAGTCAACACCTGTAGTATTTGTTTCATTATTCTATAATGTACATTTTTTTTCCATCCTCAATACTTACTACTTGCAGAGGAACTGGCAGAGAGAAATCTTTATATTCTCCACTCCAGAGTGGATGGGGATGGTGATGGTGTTGTCCTTCTGGATGCAGCTAAGAGTATAAAGATTATCACTACTCCTTAATTGCAGTAAAAAAGAAACAAAGAAATCAGACTGGATTTTTTGGCATGTAAACAAAATGCATACTGGTTGCAATGACCACTGTATATAAAGCAGTGATACAATATATCACAAAATGCATTCTTTTTTTAACAAAACATCTAATCTCATATATACAGCATCATGAGTAAGTAAGTACTCTTAAACACATCTTATTAAACAGACAGAAAAATGATGAAATTTATACATACTTTTGATAAAGAATTTCCAATTGTGGCATGGTATAAAAGCAATTGATAAAAAATAAAAAGAGACCAGATAAACTAAATAGAACATACCAGCAGGATAAGAGGAAATCTTGGAGTCTGCAAAATACTCTCCATTTCAGGAGGTTTTGGATGAGATGGCTGACCAGAAAGGTTTCCACTTGAGATTTTCATCTTTTTTCAGTTCTTCATTTTCATCTGAAATGTCAATGAGAACTTGTAAATACTGTATGAGTCCTTGAATACACTGACTCCTTGTGACATACAGGGTTTGCAGAACAATCGCTAGCAATATTCACCACTTTTAAATCCAGCTGGTGAATTTTCACCATGAAATGCATCCGAATGCAGTGAATAATCCTGGATTAAAGACAAAATAGTGTACAGAAATGTGCAATAAATTAGTCAAGCTCCAGACAAAACAAAGATATGATTTATCTCTGATTCATAATGACTTTTCTTGTGCTACACATTTTACCAATGCAAATTACATTGAATTTTGTAAATTAAATGGTACAATTAAGATATGTATGTCAAAAGATTACTAATCTTCAGCTTTCCAATTAATGCTAAACACAAGTATCAAGTCATGTATTTAGTCTCTCACCACCAATAAATGCATTTTTAAGTAATCATCGTAGAGTGCACCAAAGTCATGTGAACTTGATCCAATTCCAACATTACTGCTGCTTGAGTGCTTAGATCCAGTATTGCCTTCACTAACTGATGTTATTAATACCTCTCTCTCATCAGCATAATTTCCATCATTTTTCAAAACTCCCCATTGTAAAACCTCTGCTGAAGAAACTAACACTACACCATAAGGATTTAAAGAACTACTGCCCGGTTTCTAATCTCCAATTCATATAAAAATATCTTACAAAAGGTTGTTCAATCCCAGCTTGCATCTTGTCTGAATTCAAACAGTCTTTTTAGCAATGTACAATCTGCATGTCGCCCTTGCCACAGGACACAAATTGTGTCTGCAAATAGATTACACTCCAGCCCAGTTGATCTATGTTGTGGTGTTGCACAGGGGTCTGTTCTTGGACCTGTTCTCTACACTCTATACACTCAGCTGCTCTCAAGTGTCATAGATCATCATCCAGTGTCTCACCAATTGTACACTGATGACACCCAAATATACAAATCTAGCCACCCAACTGAAGTTGATGCTACCATCCAAGGTGTAGAGATGTGCATTTCTGATGTGAAATCATGGATGACTTGTAACAAGCTGCAGATGAATGATGATAAAACTGAGGCCATTCTGATTACAACACAAAGACTTTCTCATTCACATCCTTTACCTCACACAATAAATATCAGCAACGCCAACATTAAATTCACACAATCAGTACAAAACCTAGGTGTTACTCTGGACAGTACTCTCACATTGCACCAACATGTCATGAACATATGCAAGGCTGCATATCTTGAGCTGAGACGCATCAGCTCCATTCTCAGATATCTTTCAGTTGATGCCACTAAAACACTTGTGTGTTCATTACTACTTTCAAGACTGGACTATGGTAACTCAATTCTGTCTGGTTCATCTTAATATCTACTGCAGAGACTTCAAAAAGTTCAAAACATAGCTGCTTGGATCATACTTAGAGTACCACAATCAGAGCACACCTCCCCGCTGCTCTGTACCCAACACTGGCTATCCATTCGATCCAGAATCAAACACAACATTAGTTCTCTGTGCTACGTTTCACTGACAGACTCTAGTCCAACATACCTATCCGACCTCACCTATGTGTACACACAAGCAAGATACTTACACTCCTCTTCCGACAATCATATACTCATTATTCTCACTATGAAAACAGAGTCACATGGACAGCATTCTTTTGCATACCAGGGCCCAGCAACATGGAATGAATTGCCCACTGAACTTAGACACAAAGACGCAGTGATCCCATTCAAGAGTGCTCTCAAAACTACTTATTCTGACTGCAAAAACAAACTTAATGACTTAATAATGTTAACTACCTTAAATATTCTCAGCATGTTTTTTATGTTTTCTAATTTCATGGTGTTTGTTTTTGTAATCATATCATTGTGTATGTTTTTATGTTGTCTAATGTTGCAAAGCACTTAGAGCTTCTAAAGATTAGGCGCTATACAAAGTCCTCATTATTATTATTATTATATTTAGCTTGGATGAATATTTTTTAAATCAGTGGCCATAACTAAAACAATGGGATTTTGTTTTATGATCATAAAAGTATGTTGGACACCATCCATGATGTACAATGCTGTCTGACATTTCTATGCACCTAAGGTTTCCATCTCAAATATTAAAGCAAAATGCATATCAAATTTGACAGATTGACGAAAATAAAAAAAAGCAATGCTTACCATTTGAAAAGAGGCAATTGTCACTAGAATATTCTATTCAAAATGATATTAATTTTGGACACAGGGGATACCACCCCCATGTTTTCCTGACTCATGATATGTCGGCCTATTCTGTGCACAGCTTTAAAAGATGTAATGTTTATCCATCGAGCTATAGAAATGAAATACATTTACTGTAGACTGTTTCTGTCAGCAGTTAAGTTGAGTAATTAGGTCAGATTTATAGCTAGTTTACAAAATTCAATGTAGAATGCCAATAAATGACAAGATATATTATTGCAAACTAAAGTGATCTTGAAAAAAGATTAGTAAAGTTTAACATTTTATAAAAAAAATAAGCTATTATGTGGAAAAGAAACAACAATGAAATAGGATGCAATGTGTTTACGACTAGTTTTGGAAGGTACCGTCTCTAAGGTACCGTCATAATTGTACCGTAGTTTAATGGGTGGAAAGGCCATTGAAAGGTAAGGGCAGTGCGGAGACCATTGAGTATGTTCCAGAATAGCTGAATCTTTGTAGATACATAGATCCATTCGTAACTTCAGTCCGCAAGCGAAACACTGTACTTCGTATCCCAATCCTGACTCAGGTCCGAAGTAGACAAATCCTGTTCTAGTTAAAACATACGAAGAAGGTAATCCTTCCCTATCCGTAGGCCATTTTTGAAACATGTCCAATCGACGGGCACAATCACAATAGTCAGGTAAGAAGACTGGAAAATGGTAGGGTTTGAACTTGGAGTTCTTGCTGGATTTCTCACTCGATTCTTGCTGTGGCGAAGTCATCCTTCTGGTGGGTGGCTATCCTCTTACAACCAATGTTTTATACCGACATGTCCATACGGCAAAGTAAAGTGGGTGGGAAGCCGCACTCGCTTCTGCTACACGATTTGATAGACTTTTTCCAAGGGTCGACTGACGATGTGGTGTGTGGGTAAACGTACAATCTTGTTGGGTTGATAGGTGGTCACTTTCTCTAGACTGCAAGGCTTCTTTCAATACGCCAAAGTTGACCACTCGACTGGTACGATAATTCAGAGTAAGTCCTTTCACTTTACATTTCGTGTGCACTTCTTGTTTGTCCCAGTATTCGTAGCCGTAATTTTTGGGACCACCACTGACGAAACTTAGAATCTTGTCATCGGGGTGCTCGTCTGTCCAGGCTCCTAAACGGTCTCCTTCGATGTCAGGGTGCTGTTGACTCGGGTGATCGATATAAATGCAACTGTCCATGTCAAAGTACAAGACACGTTCCCCTAACAGTTCTAAAGCTTCGTACAATTTTAAGCGAGCATGAGCTGTCATGTAAGCTGCAATGATGACATTTCCAAAGGGGTCATCTTCTACAAAGTTCAGATCTTCTTCGTAATTCACCAAGATCAAATCCTCACGAACGATGTCCACGTGTTTCATGAATTTGGCTTTGTCGTGAATCATCTGAAAGTAGCGGGAAGGTTCGGTCAAATACTCCGTCTTGGGTAAACACAGTCATTGTGCCATTTTACCCCACAAGCAATTTAACATCACTTTGGCAAATCTAAAGTGATCTAAAGTAATGCCTTCTTGTGCCCAGAATTTCTCTCTGAATGTCTTTTGGTCTTTGGGAGTGTGACACCAGGACAGATAGCCACTGGCTTCTTGCTTCAGTTTCAAAAAGGCATCCACGTAGTCTGCGAAAATGCCTTTCTGCGTGGGGTCACCCTTGTGGAATTATTGTGTCTTGGGAAAGTGGCAAATTTCGTACACTTCTAACAGTTGGTATCCCATGTTCAGAGCTTTGAACAATTCTACGCTGACCCATGTCCCCGTCAAGGCCCGTTCTTCCTGGGTGTGATGACAAGGTTGATCTTGGTTGCACGTTTCAGCACAAGTACGGCACAAAGGAAACAAGTTTGCCTTGGCAATGGCGAGGTAAGACGGGATGGTATAGGTTCGTGGGAGGCAAAACTTTGCACTTGATCAAGCCTTCGTAGTGTCGAATGTTTTTTAGGTCGATGTGTTCGGTGAACAATTGTGGGTGCCCTGCAGGAAAGTAACAATATTTGCACACGTAGGGATACAGTGAACACACGTCCAAGTATTTGATTTCTTCTCCTTTCTCTTCATCAGCTTGGTACAGCAAACAGGTGGCATTGGTCCTTCCTCCGTACAAACTATCCCTTGGGTTCAGGGGGTCCATGAACTGGTAACTTTCCATGAGGCGTTTAAACTCGGGATCGGTGTTCAAACGGTGATCGTATTTGTGTTCCCACATTTCCACCACTTGGTATCCTTCCTGTTCTAACTTTAGGCGTCGCTGACAAATGGCCTGGTACAAGTCTTCCATGGTTCGTTGTAAGAACTGATTTTTAGTGCTGCGGTCAGGGTAACAGACGGGACATCCGTGAAATAAGCAACCGTTAAACTCGTACATGATCTTGGGGTTTTCTAAGTCCCAGCCATCGACCGAATGCATTCCGATGATCTTTTCGCCCTGTCCGTTGCGGGCATGCTGAATCCATTTGTCTTCCTTGTCGCACAAGTAATGCAACCAGCATGGGGCTTTGACCGAGTATTGACGTTTGACATAGTTGGTCGTTTGAGGACTGATGACAGCCACAGTGTTTTCAAGCATGAATCGTTGTCGGTAGACTAAGGAACATGCTTTGGCAATGGTGCAAGCTTCTTTCAAAGGATCGACCCCTCCGTGTTCCATGAACAGTTCTCGAAATTTTCCACAGCATCGCCGTAAAATGTCCACGTCGGAATGACGATACTTTAGCATTTCTTCCTGAAAGTCGAAAGGGTCGGAGGCATGAGCCTGGTACCAAGCGTAGAAAGTTTCTCGTTCGGTACGCATGTTGTCAGGGTCGTAATAGTGAGCCTGAGGCAAATGGGGTAGAACGGCGTGTTGATTGGCTTCTGTATTGAAAAAGTGTGGAAAGTACCCTTTAGCCATTTCTGTCATTCCAAACATTTTAGGCATTCGACTCAAAGGCATGGCTAAGTAGCTCATCGAATCTTTAAACTGCACTTGTCCCACTTGCAAGAAAATGATTTTGGCTCCGTTCAAAGTGACTTTAGGACGCTCGGTGCCACGTTCCGTATAGCATCTCAAAAGAAACTGTCCATCGTATCCGGAGAAATTATGAGCCATCACCGTGGCATGGTGATGACATTTTCCATAATAATGTTCGATGTCCTCTTGGCTCCACATCTTGTCGATGGGGTCTAAGACCCATTGTGTGAAATTGGCTAGTGTGTTCGGTCCTTGAAAGATTTTTTCACGCCCTCCAGGAATCTTACTGCAGTGAGGGCAATAACTCAAGATAGGTTCTTGAATCACTTCTCGCACGCTCGATGAGCCACGCAGAAATTAGGAATGTGAATACCGGTCTCTTGCATGCATTCAAAATCGAAAAAGATGAAATTGCCTTTCTTCTTCTTGTGATCATCCTCTTTCTCTGGTTGGGATTGGTATTTTTGCATGTAGCATTGGTGTTCCAAGTCCACGATGCAGTGATAAATGTGACATTTTTTTCTTTCCTGAACATACGTGTGCCTTGGTACTGTTGATACATAGACCTTGTCCACACATTGGGCACAATCTCAGGAGTTGACAAGCACATTTCTTCTGTGAACCTTGCATCTTCAGATGTTGTTGGTAACAGGCAGGGCTGACAAATGTGCGCAGACAAGCAGGACAATGCACTGGTTCTTGCCCTTCGCTCAGACAGGGTTGAGAGGCCAAACATCCTGAGCATTTCGATCCACAATGTTTGTGTTGCTCTCGATTATTATAACCATCATAAGTCACATTTCTCATAGTAATATTTGTATCCCAGGAATCTAGTGATAGTGGTAATGGTATCGAAATGGTCATCGTGATGATAGAGGTGAATGTATTTTCCATCCTTAAAGTCTTTCCCTCGAAACAACAGAGACCTGCGCACTTCTTGAGGGTGCACTTTCAAGGTGTATCGTGGAGCTAGGGCATCTTGCAATTTTTGCATCTCAGGAATGCCACAGGATGTGTCTTTGGATAGGCATGCTTGTTGTAACAGAAGTTCTGCTTCATTTCGTTGTTTGGCTCGGTTCGATTTTCGAATGTTCTCCCAGGCTCTTTTCCATTCTACCGTGTCGTTCTTGTCGGCATAGGTTCATCCCACCACGATGGCTCGGGCTAAACACATGTGGTCTTGAAAATTGTTAATTTGGACAAGACTTGTTTTGGTAATGCGAAGGTTGTTGACCAATAAGGTCTTTCTGCATTGTCCGGTCCCTTGAGGAGGAGAGACGTGGGTCATGTCCAGTGTGGCTTTTCCATCGGTGATGTCAAACTGGTCATTAGATTGTTGCACGTGTTGAATCTTGTCCATGACTTTGGAAGTGGTCAATTCTGCAGGGCTGCTAAACTCGATCCAAACAGGGGATTTCAAACCGTCATGTTGTATGGAAAGTCTCAAGCGATCATCTTCTTTGGGTTGACATTGTCGCTTGAGTGTGGTGAGCAAAGAATCCCACATGTCGGTGATGAACCCTTCTGCTTTCTCTAACAGTACTTCAGACTTGAAATCTTTAAACTTCACTGTGTATTTGTAAGCCGTAGTTCTAAATTTTCTAGAGGGACGCTTTTCCGTCTCTCGAATGTCATAGTACTATTCAGGGTTGACTAAGGGTGGTAAACTTTGTTTAGAGGGTTTGGATTCTGGTTCACTCATGTCCTCTTCAAAATCACTGGCATGAATTTGTGCCAAGACTTCAGCCTTGGTACGAGGCGATAGATCACGTTTCTGCCTCTTACTTTCTTCTTCTTTCTTCTCAAATGAATTGGATCATTTCATCTCGATAGCAAAAAAGTCAAATGACTAAAGTTTAAACACCATGGACTAATTTATAGTCATAGCAGACCAGCGTATATAAAGGGTATGTGTCTTGTCCTTTCACTATTCATTTCACTCTCAAACTGAGCACAACGATGGAAGAGACTACCAAGATCGAACGTTTCATCAGAGCTTTGTGAGGGGTCATTAGAAAATTCTCTTCAGACCAGCCGAGGGACTACTCTCCTTCCTTTCAAGATAAAAGTCAAGATACTTGCTATATCTGTCAGAAGAAAGGGCATTGGTCTTCAGAGTGTCCAGACCGTCAAAAAAGAAAAAAAAGGGGTTAGAAGAGACAAAAGTCAAGATACCTGTTATTATTGTCAAGAAAAAGGACATTGGTCACCAGACTGCCCAAAAAAGAAACAAGAGGAGTCAGAAGAAGAGAGGGATTCTTCAGAGGAAGAGGAAGAAGAAGAGGAAGAAAACAGACAGGTGAAGAAAAAGAAACAGAAGAAGAAAAGAAGGGAAGAAAGTGAGGAGGAAGAGGAGGAAAAGACTATGACGGTGAAGAAATTAAAAAAACAGAGAGTGAACAATGAGACAGAATAAGTCTATGAACTTTTTAAAGTGCTCTGTTGTGAATTGTGAATTGTAAATATTTATAAAAGAATAAATTAATTATAAAAGGTAAGTGTCTTTGGGTTTTGATTTTAAAATAAGAACCTACACTCACGCACACTCATACACAGACAGGTACTATTGGGTAAAATGAATTTTTTTAGTTATTGGCAATTGAAAGTCTATCTCTTTTCGAGAGATGTGGATGGCCCTGAAAAGGGCCTATTTTGGTGTAAGGGGTGAGTTTAAACAATCAACTTTAACTGTCTTAAGCCTTTGCCACGGCCAAGGCCTAATTCTGGACTGCGTACTGTTGATGATGATTTCATTGAAATCACTAAGGGTGGTGCGGTAGGCGTAGTCACAGGGTTGGAGTGTTTAGCTTGGGAAGGTCGTATTCTCTTCAGCCGTAATAAAGACGTCTGATACATTTGTTTCAGACTTCTTAACTCCGCTAAAATGTCTAACAGTACCGTGACCGTTTGATTTTGACACCCTTGTTTCTTTGCTGCTGCTTCTTCTTGTTGTTGTTTTTTTCTTACCTCTTCTTCTTGCTGCTGTTGCTGTAGGAGAAAAGTTTGTTCCGCTTCCTTTTGCTGTTGTATAAATTTCTCCAATTCTTCTCTCTGTCTCTGTCTAAAATTTTCCATGTGCGGTAATGAAGGAGAAGGTGACGAAGGTTCAGGAACAAATTCTTGCAAGGTAAAAAAATCCACAAAATCCCAATTCACCTCTTCTGAAAGTAAGTCTGGGTTCCCTTGGGTAGTCTCCACCATCAGTGCACCCCAATTGATCGTTTTCTGAGTTTCCGTCATGTTGAAAAACTGTCGCTTAGATTGACTGCGCACAGGCGCTAGCGAATCTATATAGACTATGTGACGTCACAGACTGCTCTCTTCGGACTGGACGTGGGCTAACTGAATTTTGTAACGCGTGTTTGGATTGGTCAACAAACTCAATCCGTTTCAATCCTTCCTCTCCCTATAAATAAGTACAGTTCACTGCATTCCTTCACCTGTTACTCAGCACCCCAACATGTGGACCGACGTACAATCTTCAACGCTTGTGTCTTCGATGATGTTCCGGACGGACATACCAATGTATGTCCGATCCAACTGGACAGTTATCCACAGGACAGACACCAGCCTGTGGATGCGAAGAATCTTATGTGGAGCATCAAGGATGCCTCAAAAGAGTCTTAATCTATGGTCCTGCAGTCAGGCGCAGCCTAAGGTCAAGAAGAAGATGTCACAGATGCTCTTTATGTTAAGGGTATATTAACATAAAACCAAAGGCCCTTTTCAGGGCCATTCCTATCTCTCGAAAAGATCTTGACTTTCAATTGCCTACCCCTTTTTTTATTTTTTTGTTTAAAAAAATAATAAAAAAATAGAGACCCCTCCCTGTTTCAATTTTCGCCTGTTCCATTTTCATAGACCCATCAGGTCGGGACCTTATTAAAATAGGGTCCCGACCCTGTTCCATTTCCCCTAGTCCCAAGACAGTCCCACAATTTATTCCCCATGTTCAATTTCCCTTGTCCCTAGAGTGAATAGTTGTTTTTCTTTCTCCCATGTTAAATTCCCCTTGTCCCTAGAATGGATATTTTTTTTTCTCCCATGTTAAATTACATAGTCCCCAGAGTGGATATACCCTTTTTAACATGGAAGTTCCCTAGTCCCTAGACCGTCCCTATTCACTACTACCATTGTCATTACCAGCTTGAAACCCAATTTAATGCCATTTGTATAAATTCATTTCAAATAAATAATTGAAGTGTAAAGTCAAGCAAGTATTCTGTTTGCAGATTTTACATTTTAGATATTATAGTGAAGTCATATTTTCTCTTGTTTAGTAAACTTTATTGCAACTGGTTCCAAAATAGTAAATCTTATTTAATGTTCATTCACCAGAATAGGTATTAATACAATCCCGAATTAACTGTATGGTACTAAAATATACCCTGATCTTGTGTGAGATTACAGAACTATACCTCAAGACAACAATAATATATTGAATTTATATTATATCAAGACTGTCATGGTTATGAACTCCAACTTTATTCAGGTTTTTTCATAATAAATGATCATCTTGTGCTATGGTTGAAAAGAAATCAAAGTTCAGTTTAACTCCATTCTCTCCACATTTGTCAGTTGTTAAGAGGCATACTCATCCTCAGTGTTATAGTAAAATGTAATCTTATTTGGATCAATCTTGGTGGTGTAATATATGAATGGAGAAAGAATATTATCATCCAGATTAAAATATGTTTTATTCAGACTCTACTAAAATTTTTAGTTGGATATGGGTTACGGAGCCTGATGTGTACGAACAAAGCAATGTGTACCATGACCTTTTTAATTTAACATTTTAAACTCCTGCAGAAGAAAGAGATTTTTTAGATCCATTAAACTGTATTAACAAAAACATTTCTTCAGTATGATTTTCCTTTACTTAGTATTGACAAAACTCATATTTTAAAGTTGTTGTTTTTTTGTGTTTGGTTTGGCCTTTTATGGTAAGCCAACACAAGTAAGTTATTTAGTGCCAAGGCACTTTAAGTATAGTGCCTTGCCCAAGGACACACCATGGTAGCTAACCCAGGTTGGTCTGATGGTAGAATTTGAACCTACCTTATTTCACAGGTCCAGAAAGCTAACCACTGAGCCACTACAGCTCCCCATCTTATAGTGGAATGCTGGTATACTTTATGATCAAGAAGCTAACCCAGGTTGGTCTGATGGTAGAATTTGAACCTACCTTATTTCACAGGTCCAGAAAGCTAACCACTGAGCCACTACAGCTCCCCATCTTATAGTGGAATGCTGGTATACTTTATGATCAAGAAGGATGGGTTGGGGTATGCATGTTCCATCTGAAAAAAGTGATGGAATTTTTGGTTACATAATATTTTAGTCATACAATATGAATCATTTTCTATAGATTTAAGATGTATCAGATCAAGTTAAGAAAAATCATATATTCTGTTTCCTGGGAATGTACTAAAATTCACTGTTATTGTTTGATTTTTTGGTAGTAAGCTTACTTGGTATTTTTTTCTTTTTAACTTGAATACCTAATTTGTTAACATCCTATTCTAAATCTTCATAGTTCTGTCTATTAAGTGACAACTGTTGATACATGTAGGGAAGTTTCTGTTTATATCTTTTGATTTTTGTGATTCTGGAAGTTGCAGTATTTGTTGTTGTATTATTAACCATTTCAGTCATTTAATGAATGCAGAGTATACTGCTCTATAAATGAAATTTATGGGAAAATAATGTAAAAGCATGTTTCACTGCAAATATAAATTGTTTAAAATAATATATCATTTATCATATGACTATTCAATTGTGGTAACTAGTATTCCATCCAATATCTATATATTAAAATATGTCTTTTCATACAGCTGGTGATCATTTAGATACAAGTCCAATTGAACATGATCAAATTATCAATGCAGGTGTTTTTATTAGTAGTAGTATTGCAAGTATAAGTGTTAGTATTAAGATTTCATATACAGGTATGATAAGTGTATCATAATGTTTAAATGATGCTCCTTGTTACAACATAAAATATGTTCATTGAAACAAATGGTTCACTGGTAAATTGGCAGCAAAGGTCTTCACTGAATTATGTTGCATAAACTATTTTACAATAAAACATATATGATGCATCTCAATTATGATGAATGTGAGGAGGAGGATTAGTAATAATGCAATTTAAGTTATCTTCATAACATAAGTTCTAGCAGATGTGTAATTTTTATGTGGTTCATCATCAGTTTGAAACTGGTCTATGATTTCTGGATCTGGACATATCTGGTCCCCTGCTGTTGTGCTGCTATGGTCTTTACAGTTCATTAGGATATCAGTTACACTTGGTTTACATTTAGAACCCCATGGGATAGAATGCCCAGTTTGAAACTGAGAGAATGGTTAATTATCCATAATATAACTCCTGCAGTTATTATTAGGTTTGATATCAAGGTCTTTCTTTAAAAGCTTTTCAACTCAGGTTCTGTTCTACCATACTGATAAATAAAGTCAAATTCAAGGCTTTCAGATTTGTCCAGTTTGTTTCATGTGTTGCGGCAGACAGACTGTATATTGCCACTGTACCATATAAATATCAGTGCTTAGTCTGCTCTCAGTTGCTGTGGTTTGATTAGTTACAAGTGTCATCACAAGTGACTAATTATTGACCAATGTAATGAAACTTGTATAATTAGAAGGCTGGACATAGTACACAATTAATTTTACTATATGTTCTCTACATTTGTTTCTCAGTACTGACCTTTCCACTGTGTGACAATCAATGCAAATCATATGTTAATCTAAAATACCTTCAAAGATGAATTCACGGTGAAGTTCTTGTCAAAGGTTGACCTGCTCTTTTTTTAGATCATTGACTGTCAACATAACAGCATGTAACCAGAACACGTATTTCACTTCCGGATCATCACCAAGGCCTTATTACTCACTGTGCACTGTCGCCAAAATACATACAGACAACAACACCCTGAGCTCATATTATCAAGAATAAACAGTTACCTTTAAATCCCTACCAAAAATGCATAAATAAAACTCTTCTATCACCACCAAAATGAGAGAGGAAAAAATGTTCTAAAAATAGACTAGAACTACATTCGTGGGTACTGAACTGGAAGTATTAATTGTGATGTAATTCCTGGCTGTATTTAAAAACTCTAAAGATCTTAAATGTGTGCTAGAGGGTAGGGTTAGCAGTTATACTCCCAATTATGTTTGTGATGAGCAAAAGCAGCTGCACAAATTTGAGCTTTTAGTTTGGTTCTGGTAGGGTCAAAGGATGCAGGTACATTTTACATTCATTTTTTACTAGAAATAGCTATTTTCAATATTTTTCTGTGACAAGGCAACTAAAAGAATCAGTATGTGCCTTATGCATGAATAAAGTTCACTAGTACTATAACAAATTAGCATACTTTTCATCACCCCTCTACCATCAAGATTTTTTTATATTTACCTCTGTAGCAGACACAAATAAAAGTCGGCAGCTCATTTGCAGACTAAGTTACGCATATGATCTCCAATGCTCATCTAACTGTGACAGGCAGTCACCAACAAGCCAACCTATTTCCATGCCTAACTCAAAGTAAATCTGAACCACATTATAGATTTAGCTTATGTGTAAATTTATAAATGCTAGGCTTGTGATAATTAGGTTCATGCCTTCTACCTTAAAAATTAGAGGGATGTCAAAATACGAAACTATCCAGTGAGACCTATGATGTTAATTTTAATCCCTATGGGATTTGTGACATAAAAAACCCAAATGCTTTATGTATTAAAAGGTAACTAATGGGGGCAGGATCTGCAGTGAATCAATGGTTAGTATGCTAGACTCCTGATAAAAATGTTTGTGTTAAAATCCTGTTATCAAGTCAACCAGGTTACCTACTGCAATGTACCCTTGCCTTACTCCAATTCCCTCTGTACTCAGTAAACAACTAGTGTTGCTGTACATAACAAAACCAGTCCATATTGATTTTACATATTTTACTAAATCCTGACAAAAATAATTCTCTAAATAAAGAATGATTAATATGTGATGGTCTCGCATGTAATCAAACTCTTCCAAGCTTTTAATGATATGAACCGATTTATCAATGTTTATCAAATTTGCATGAAAAACTATTTCTTATTTGTCATCAAATATGTTCAATGTTTTGATCATATAAGCATTTCTGCTACATTAGATCAAAATAATCTTTTTGTCAGAAATAGAGTCCTTATAGTATTTGCAAGGTCAACCAATCAGATGCAGAATTTGAGTTTAATATGAATGAATATATTTTTTACAAAATTGCTCTTTTGCTATATCTTGATGAGATAAATCTATTCACCAAGTCTGATAAAATTAATGAGAAATAGTTTTAAGAGCAGTAGCAAGAATGGCTAGTGAGATGTAGAACCACCACATTATATGCATAGATTTTGCTTATAGCCTCAGACATACAAGCAAATAATTAAACAAGTCAGATCTAAATTGGATCATAAACACTTTTGTGCAAATCATAAGAAACTCTGCCAATCAGATGCAAGGTCACTTCACTACCATACCTTTATCACACTCATAATAAGCATCATTGTGAAACTTGACTATATAAGCCCAATGGCCAAGCATGATCAAACTTGAATCAGCAGTAGTGGTTATAACCTCATGTATCTGTATGCATCTTCACTTCTTCAATCTAGATCTCATTTATATAAGCATGTATTCTAAGTTTAGTAAAAACTGCACTACATGTATAAATATTGCATGCGGTGGTAACATACTCAGATGAAAGATCACCTTATTATTATTAATGGTTAACACTCATTAAACTTCAAGGACAACTTAATGATTTTAGCCTATATTGTGGAAGTATGGCTTTTAGGCTGGTTAAAAAACTCAACTAATCTTATACATGATCACATGTATATACTTGGATTTTGCTCATTATTAGATTTATCCAAGATGTTGATTTAAGCCCAAAACCAAGTTTTATATAAACAAATTGATCAGAACTATGGACTCCAAAGTAGCTAATTTCTTACTGTTGAAAGACAGAAGGGGATGTGAAATAAATAACACACTCTGGACCATTACATAAACCCACTTAGCCTTTTGACCAGTTGAGATAAAATATCAACAATATGTTAAATAAGATTGATAAATTATGTTTTCTCACATTACCTCTAGCCCTTTTCAACATGGATGGTATTTTTCTTCCACATATGTCAGCTCTTAATTAGTGGCCCTTTCCCATCATGAATGTTGTAGGTGAAACTCTCAGAATTAGGCTTTTTAATTTATATCTGTAGAAGAAAAAAAACTATTGGTCTGCATATATCAATGTCACCATTTCTGTATTAGATTAAAATACCATATGTGTGTGTGTGTGTGTGTGTGTGTGTGTGTGTTAATTTTAGAATTTAAGCAAACTTGTCTCCATGTGTTTATTTTAAAACTGATGATGATAACACATAACAGGTTCAATGGATAAAATGTTATTTCTTACTTCTTACAACTGCTCATTATATCTGAATTTACATTCAATGTTTGTTTTAATTAACATATTTGGGATAATGGGCAAATTATTTATTTTGTAGTTTATCATTATATCATTTACCAGTCTTTTATCATTCAAATATGTAAAATATAGTACCATTATACTGACTTCATATTCTATATGATATCCCAGCAATACATATTAAGCAGATAAGTGCAAATACAAATGTTCAGAATGTAAAATTTACTCCAAGCTCAAAGAAGATCAGCAAAAGATAATATCCAACAAATTACCAAACAAAAAGCGAAGTTAACGCAGTTACCTTTATTATGATGTCTCCAACACCAACGGTACTGTACAGCTACGTCTTCTGAGTTTTACCGTCATCTTGTCTTTCAAACCAGAATTAATTTCTTGAGCTCTTACAAAATGAAGAAACTTTTAAATACTATAATTTAAGCAGCTTCTTTACATGCCATCAGATAAATTATGGCACAGTGTTATGTCTGTCAACAAAACGCAACTTCACATTTGGACGGCGCGCTGTGTGGGCATCGCCGACACAGCAACTGACATGAATTCTCTATTAGCAGACAATGATTCGGAATAAATCCTTCGCAAATCTAACATTCTCGATTTTTCATAGTTCCACTTTTCATTGTTGCATCTGTTTGATTGTACAATTGCTAATGATGTTCAATGAATCAACTTCAATTCATCTGCTGTCTGAAATCCCGGTTCAGTTGGTATTTTCTTCCGCGCATGATGCCGTGTAAATAAAAGATACGGTCGACATTCAAAGTGGTTTAGGTTAATTTATTATTTTTCTTTATTAAGGTCATTTGCAGAAAGTGTTTCGCTAGGGTGAGAAAAAAAAAATATAACAAAAAGAAAACTTTCTTTTCCAACGCTAATACTGTATATATTTCAATTTGTGATTGATGCTATAAATAAAAAAAGAATGATAATAAAGCATTTTAGCCCGTGGCTTCGGCACGGCACTCGTTTTTGTGGGTTTTTTAAAATGTTGTTAGTGTTGTTTTGGGGTTGTTTTTTGTGTGTGTACCACACTAAAAAACATACCAGGTATTAGGCCTAACGTAGGAAAAGAAATTATCCTCTATTTATTACTATTCTTACTGTCAAATGACGCAAAAGTGATCAAATTGCTATTAAGATTTTGTTTTGTATAACTTACCGCTCGTTTTCCTCGAGATAAAGCAGCCACTTCAAAATGATTATAAAATCTGAGACAGATGAAAAACGTGGTTTAAATAATTCGTAATCGCCTGCCTTAAAATACTGTAGGAATTTGCTAATGTATTTCATGGCCCTCGTTTGAATAGATATCAACGATCACGTATATCGACCAAAATTTGTATATTCCTGCCCACAATCATGTATTTTGTATTAAACCGTACATTACACGAGCGCTCTGTGGCAAACTCGGGGAGGGGGGGGTCTCTATTATACCCAGAGGCGTAGCTATGATATTTTGCGCCCGGGGACGAACTATAAAATTGGCGCCCCAGCCCCCTCCCCGTTTAATCACATTTTTGAATATTACCCTTGTTTACTTATTATAATGTAACGTTGTAAGCCTCATTTTGGCGCCCCTGTACCTTGGCGCCCGGGGACATATGTACTCCCCTTCCCCCCCAAACCCCCCCCACCCCCAGCTACGCCTCTGATTATACCTGCTGTATCAGTTGAGAAATATATTGAACAGATCAGGCCCCAATACTCTCGCTCTGAAAAACATTAAAATAATTATATGCAGAATATCGGTAGGTCTCCCTCTTGCCGAAAATGTCAGCACCGTATATATTTTGCAAGTAATGTAATGGGTATAATAACACACACACACACACACACACACACACATCTTTTTGGGAGTGGGGTGGGGGCAACGGACAGATGCCCCCATTTCCAAAAAAAAATAAAAAGTATTTTATATTTGTGTATTTCCCCCTCAGATGTGTTCTACGTTTTATTAAAACAAAATTTTATATAAAAAATTTAGTTTTTAGAATTTTTGATGGGGTATTTATGTTTCCATAGTGTTATCTAAAGGGTTGTTCGTCCGAGTCTGGTTTCCCTCACCTTGCTCGAAGTTCCTTCCCTTGAAATGTTTTGTAACCTTTGCTATATGTCGCCTAGGTCTCAGTGTTTGCTATATGTAATGGTGTTATATTGTGTGTATGCTATATTTTCTTTATGTTTGAGACAGCAAGTATAGATCAAATATCTTTCCCAGTTGTATTTCTTCCTTTATGATGTTATATTGTATCTTTTAATTTGTTTTATGGTTTTCTAATTTTGACGATGGAATGGTGTACTATTTAGATTTTGTTTAAAAAAAATAATTTCCTATTTTATTATTCGAGTGATAATTTGTGTCGTTCCTCATAATAGTCTTTAAAGATGTTGATAGGTAGGTTACGCTCGATCCAAGGTTCACGCTTCTTTATTCTCTATGTGTTTTTCCTGGGTCGCGTTAGGCCTCCTTTATTTAGTTTATCTGATTATGCTTTATTGAAAGATCCAAACGTATTTATGAGACCACATTATTCTATAGTGGTCAACCATGCAGTGCGGGAGAAGTTAGTAGGGTTTTAAACTAAGTGTTATACAGTATGTATTTGTGTCTTTATTTTGTCTGTTTATGTTCTACATTGGGTGTTTTCAAAGACTCATGATGGGCCTGTGCACTTCACTGATCCCTGTGACTTAGCCCCATGATGTCATCGCCATTTACTTCCCCCTTATATTTTCCCTGTATCCCTTCCTATATATGTCTTTAGAATTTTCTTTCAGAGAAAGAAGAAAAAAAATTAAATTACAAAATTCTTTTTCTTTTTTTAATTTTTCCTTTCTTCCCTTTTCTCTTTTAAAAAAAAAAAGTTATGTGGGTTTCTTTGAAATATTTGAAATAGAATTTGAAATTTTCTTTGAAATATGGCTGTTGTGGGGTGCGAGGAGGGGGTATGGGTATGGCATCAGCTCGCAATTGCGCTACGCGACCCTTCGGTCTGTAATACCTATTCCTCCCTCCCCCTCTCTCCCCCAATTCCAACATCAATTGCGTTATATCAACCTGACGGTAAGTATCTATTCGTCGTAAGACGTATTGAGTTCTTGTTGTGGTTAATATTCTTATTTTTACCACGTATCTTATTTAAAAATCTTTATCACCTGTCCACAGGATATCATCGTAGTTACTATATAGTCTATACATTTTAGAACGATTTTGTTTTCGTAGTCTAAATCTATGAATAAAATGTTATTTTTGTTATACTTATATTTTTTGCAAATTTTCATTATTAACTTTATCCTATTATGTTTAGTTTTATCACATTGGACAATCGTATGTAGTTTGGTGAAGTTCGCTGTTTTACATAAAGGGCATTTCGGCATTATCCTCAGCATACGATGTTTGATTGTTTCTTCGCCTGTTAGCCAGGTGTTGTGCAGGTATTTAAAAATTATACTTTGTGTTTTGACAGATCTTATTTTCCCCAATTTTTCCAATTTTTTGTCCAATTTACCCTCTCAGTTGTCCTGCTCTACTCTACATTTTATATTTTTGGTTATCTCCTCCCTAATCCAAGCGTGACTTTTACTTATTAAATTTTGCATAAATGTTTTGTGTCTATATATTTTAAAATTAGTTCTCATATGTTTGCGTGGCACTTCGATTTTTTTATATTAATTTGTTATTTTTGTATATCTCTGGTCGGTTTCTCAAGGTGAAGCCGAACCAGTAGATGTACGGTGCTTCTCACGCTGTAGCCGGGTCTGAGTGCATTTTTTTTTTAATCTATTGATTATGTTAGTTAATTATAGTAGTAGAGGGCTCGGCAACCCCAAGCCCCCTCTACTTTTGGCCCTATATAATGTCTCTTTTTTTACATGATGCATTTTATGATTCCATATATAATCTATTATTTCGTTGTCTGTTTTGTTTAAAATTGTATTATCCATATCTATGGATTTAATTATGTAGTTAATATTTGAGTATAAATAAGTCTTGGCCACTTGGGCCCGCTCCATGATAGGTAATGGCGCCATGGCCAGATTTTCACATTTTCTCTTATTTTATTGATAATATGTTCATAATTTTCTACAGCTTCTTTTTTTATTACCAAAGTAAACCCCTAGAGCCTTTACAGTGTCTCTCAGTAAGTGTGTGTGTGGGGGGGGGGGGGGGGCGATAATCCAGGGTGGTTGCCCCTCCAGTTAACTATTTTTAAGATTTCGTGCTTGTTGTGGTTTATTTTGGAACCCGACGCTTATAGCATTTCCCCTCTCTTATAAAGATGTTGCAATCATATGCATGTTAGAGCATTTTTTAATTCTTTTTTAGGTTTGGTATTTGTATGCCTTGTATAATCAGGGGCGGATTAAGGCTCACTGGTGCCCTAAGCACTGACAAATCTTGGTGCCCCCCTCTTTTCCACGTACACCTGAGAAGATAACCCTAGGGTGTACCATGATCAAGAAACAGAACATCATGATCAATTTGCACTAGTTGTATCAGTTTTTTTTACAAATCTTCATTCTTTTTACTTTCTTTCTTTTCACCCTTTTCTCAACTTTGTGGTGCCCCCTTTGGCCCTGGTGTCCTATGCACGTGCTTAGTCTGCTTAATGGTTAATACGCCCCTGCTTGTATATTTGGGTTGTTTCTTATCGTGTGACGTAGGATTTATATTGCCATTACGTATTCTAGCATTGATAGTGGACATCCTTGTATCACTGATCGTTGTATTTCAAATTCTTTCGTGCATTTCCCGTTTAATTATCCCAGTGTGTAGGATTTTGGTCCATTTTGGAAATTAGGTCTGAAACCAAATTTTTTAAAAACATTCTTTATACAGTTTTGTTCAAATCAGTCGAAAGCTTTCTCCTGGTCGAAGAGTACCATAGCACTCATCATACCAGTTTCATTTATGTAGTTAATTGTAGTTTTAATGTTTAAAATATTGTTTTGTATATCCCTCCCCCACAAGTTTGATTTACATTAATTATCTTGTTTATCCTACCCTTTACTGTATTTGTTAAAATCCTACTTAAAATCTTATAGTCCGTGTTTAAAAGTGATATAGGCCTCCAGTTTTTAATCTCGTCTCTATTCCCTTTCCCTTTGTATATAATTGTGATAACTCCCTCCCTCATAGATTTAGTCATTTTATTTTTACTTAAAACTATATTATTATACAAAGCGTTTAAGATCGGCGTCAGTTCACCGTGGAACTTTTGGTAGAATTCCACGATGAGTCCATCTTTCCCTGGTGACTTTTGTGAGTGTTGATATACTTTTTGTGATTTCTTCATCTGAGATGACATCATCACATTGGTCTCTATGTACTGCTGATGTCATCTCACAGTCAACATTTTTTAAGTAGCCGTCGATTGTGCTGAAGTATATGTTCTGTGTGGTGTGTGGTGTATAGTTCTTTATAATATTTGGAAATATTATTTAGGATATCTTCTTTTACAGTATGGGTTACATTGTTTATTTTGATATTGTTTAAAATTGTATCACCCCCTTTTCTAAATTCTTCTCGCTTATATACGTTTTTTGCCTCGTTGTAGATCTCTGTAAATTTTCCCGCCCTTATTATTCTCCCCTGATTTTCGCCTTCTTCAACGATTTTAATTTTGTCTGTCAATCGTTTTTTTTTTCTTTCTCCATCGTCGTTTGTTGTTTTGCTTAGTTCTAATTTGAGTTCGTTTTTGTCTTTTTTTTCTGGGGTTTTTCCGCCCTCTATTTGAGTACTGAATATTTATTCCTTTTATTTTGTTTTTTAAAACATCCCAATCAATTATTATATTAATATTTTCTTCATTTTTGCCGGTTTCAATTTCTTTTTTTAATTATTATTTCGACATATTCTTTGTCATTTAAAATCTTATTATTTAGTTTCCATAGTCCTGGCCCACATTTTTCTATTTTTTTCATTTTTAGGTCAATAGTGAGCATGAAATGGTCTGATAGCTTTTGGTTGGTTATTGCAGTATTAATATATATTAATGGATCATAAAAATTTCCGTAAAATTTATCAATCCTGCTAGACTGGTTTAATTTATAGTTACCCAGTTGAAATCTCCCCCTATGATTAGATTTTCCATCGAATATTGTTGTAGGTAGGTATATAAGTTTTCTTTAAAATTAGTTTCTTATTTCTATTAGCTGGCATGTACACATTTATAATATGCCAATTAAACATTTTAACACGTAGCAACCGTCCCTTAAAAAATTCCCCCCTCCTCAAACCTTTCCCAGCTTTTTAAAAATATTATTGTTGCAATCAACTCTAATATCATTATTTGCAAAATTGTTGCATATCTTTATTGCGTTAAGTTTGTCTTCTACTAAAATTTTGAACTCTGGCTTAATTCTATAGTGTGTTTCTTGTATCATTATTACATCAAAGTTTGTTTCTTTGGCTACTTTGTCTGCTTTCGCTTTGTCTATCCCATTGCTGTTGATAGTAGCGATCCGGAAATTTGTTTCTTCCATTTTTGCTTTACTCCCAGGTGCCGCTTCACTTTTATATTGAATTTAATTGTATATATTTCAGTTAAAGTTATTATATTCCTTTTTTTTTTGTACACACACACCAGCACGCTCGACAAAGAGCGCTTGAGTAATATACAGTTTGATACATCCTACATGGTAGTGGGCAGGAATACATATATAGGTCGTTATCCTTCTCGACCGAAGTAGTAACATTGTTCCAATGCTAACACTCGACGTCCTCGATTTGTGCTTCATCGTATTTGCAGTCTATACACTTAAAGTTACAATGGAAAAGTGTACATGAACATATTTATACCATAGACAGAGCCTTGAAGTACTACTTTTTTCGGTCTAAAACTGTCAAAAAAAAAAAAAACGAAAAAAAACCAGCATGTAATAGTTCATTTCGATACAGTTGCACAGAGCATTTGACGTTCATTTTGATGTCAATATATATTGATATCGATTAAGTGCGATTTGTTTTCAAAGCTGCTTTATTGCTGGTAGTGCTTCTGCTTTCAAGTTCGATATATAATATACCCATGGAGCAGTAGTAATACAGAAATCAGAACAACAACCATAATCATCATCATCGGGAGTATTATTATCGTATATGTTGGTCACATCGATGATCATTAATAAAAAGCGGTTGAAATATGAACAATATTCCATCTCTTCAAATAGCAAATAACCAAGCAAAGTGTGTGTGTGTATGTGTGTGTGTGTGTGTGTAATTTTTAACGTAGCTTTAAAAAAAAATGCAATCATATCGCTACCATGTCTGCATTGTGACAGTTTATAATGATGTCTAGCAATGTGGCATCATGCCACAAACATACAGCATTTTGTCCCACCCAATCACATTATCCTCACACCAGTATCTTAATGATGGGCGCCAAAAGAGGCAGCTGCTAGTACCATTTTTATGTCTTTAGTATGATTCGGCAGGGGTTTGAATCCGCGACCTCTCGCATCCAAGGCGGACGCTCTGTACAGACACTGCACCACCTGAGCGATCGCTTAGCAAAGAATGTACGATGCTGTTTCCTGTTGTTCATAAAAACTCGACCTGGAGACCTACCTGACGGAAAATGAAAGCGCATTATAACGTTATAATATACGAATCCGGAATTTTTTTGATTATTATAATTTTCAAGAAAGTTAGTGCCTTTTAGCATTTGACAAAGTGTGCTTGCAGTTGCATACTAAGGGGAGAGGGAGTTTACAACATACTTCGATGCTGACTACTGATTTGAAGCATAAAATTAAAACTAAACAACAGCATAACATGTTTATATATCTTATTAAATACGTCTTCATTTGTCTTTCCGTGCGCCAAAATGCCTTCCTACACGAACATGTTCCATATAGGTAAATAAGTTGTACCAATCGTAAACAACCACCGATTTCGACATATATGATATCAATTTATAGGTTTCTCATCAGTTTAAATCGATCTGTGCAACAAAAAAAAAAAAAAAAAAATAATTAAAAAAATGTGTGAAAATGAATAATAAAAAAGTTGCTATTTGTGACTCATTGTCGCTTGCGACTTTACCGATCTTCGTATCCTTGATGCTTCCATCCTTCCCGTTTAGGGATGGTAGCACCTACTTGGATGCTAATACTATAGATTTGAAGCATATAATTAAAGCTGTACAACAGTAAATAATATGTTTATGTATCTTCTTATTAAGTACGTCTTCATAATGTATGTTCGTGCGCCCAATGCCTTCCTCTACGAACGGTTTCGATATACACGAATAAGTCATACCAATAGTAAATAAACACCGATTTTGACAAATTTCATATTAATATATAGGTTTCTCATCTGTCTAACTCGATCTGTGCCAACAGACATGTGTGAACATGCAGAATACAAAAAAGTGTACTTTTTACTGAATATTGGGTTCGACTTTACTGATCTTCATATCCTTGCTACGTTCATATACCGTTCCCGTTCTGCGATGGTAGCACATACTTCCATGCTAATACTATAGATCTGAAGCATAGAATTAAAGCTGTACATAATTATAAAATATGTGTATGTATCTTATTAAGCACGTCTTTATCTGTCTTTCCGTGTGCCTACATCTGACCTATACGAAAGTTTTCCATATGGGCGAATAAGTCATACCAATCGCAAAGAACGATTTTGACACGTTTGATATCAGTTGATAAATTTTTATCAGTCTAAATAGATCTGTGCCAATATAAATGGGTGAAAATGCAAAATAGAAAAGTTGGTATTTTTCACTCAGTATCGCTTGCAACGTTACCGATCATCGTATCCTTGCTACGTCCATCTGCCATTCCCGTTTTGCGATCGTATCACATTTTTTCGATGCTAATTCTATAAACCTGACACATATAATAAAAGCTGTTCAACGGTAAATAATGTGTATGCGTCTTATGAAGTACGTCTTCATTTGTACGTCCTTGCGTTTAGTGCCTTCCTAACCGAATATTTTCCATATAGGCGAATAAGTCATACCAATCGCAAACAACCAACGATGTTGACAAGTTTGATATCAATTGATACGTTTCTCATGATTCTAAGTCGATCTCTGCCAATAGACATGTGTGAAAATGCAAAATAAAAAAGATTGTTCTTTTTACTGAATATCGGGTGCGACATTACCGATCTTCATATCCTTGGTACGTGAAACTACCATTGCCGTTTTGCGATTGTACCACATATTTCGATGCTAATACTATAAATTTGAAGAATATAATTAAAGCTGTACAACAGTAAATAATATGTGTGTGTATCTTATTAAGTACGTCTTCATTTGTCTGTCTTTTCTCCTAATATCTTCTATACGATCGTTTAACAAACAGGTGAATAAGTCATTACAATAGTAATAAACACCGATTTAGCAAAATTTGATATCAATTGTTAGGTTTCTCGTCAGTCTAAATCGATCTGTGCCAACAGAAATGTGTGAAAATGAAAATAAAATAGTTTGTATTTTTGACTCGATATCGGTTGCGACTTTAACAATCTTCATATCCTTGATACGTGCCTCTACCATTGCAGTTTGCCACGGTACCATATATTTCAATTTTAATATTATAGATCTCAAACATATAAGGAAAGCTATACAACAATATATAATATGTGTATGCATCTTATAAAGTACATCTTTGTGTGTCTGTATGTCCGCTCAATGTCTTCCTCAATGAGCGTTTTCCATATAGGCAAATAAGTTATAACATTAGTAATTTTTTAAAAACGCGATTTAGACGAATTTGATATCAATTGATAGGTTTCTCATCAGTCTAAATTGATCTGTGAAATATATAAATGTGTGAAAATGCAAGTTAAAAAGTTGATATTTTTTACTTGGTGTCGCTTGCGATATTACGGATCATCAACGGATCATCATATTCTATATTCTACCTATGTGCCTCTACACTTGCCGCTTTGAGATGGTACCATATAATTCGATGATAATCATTTGAATGTTAGTGCTCCTAGATCTTTACAACACGAACGTTTATCTTAGAGTCGAATAAGTCATACCAATCGTAAGCACACACAGATTTTGACAAATCTGGTATTATTTGGTAGGTTTCTCATCAGTCTAAATTGATCTATGCCTACAGAAATGTGTGAAAATGCAACCTAGAAAAGTTTATATATTTTACCCAGTATCCTTTGCGACTTTACCATTACCAATCTTCATATCCTTGTTACGTGCTTCTAGTATTGCTGTTTTGCGATGGTATCACATACCTCGATGCTGATACTAGTGATATGAAGCATATACTTAAGCAATAAAACAGTAAAAATTATGTGTATGTATCTTATTAAGTACATCTTCATTTCTCTGTCCGTGCGCCTACATCCTTGCAACATGATCGTTTTCTATAAGGCTAAATATGTCATGTTAATCGTAAAAAAAGCTACAAAGATTTGGACCTATTTGATATCCAGTTACTGGTTTCTCATTAGTCTAAAACGACCCGTGTCAATATAAATGTGTGAAAATGCTACCTTGAAAGTTGCCTTTTTTGTCTCGGTATTGCTTGCGACTTACCGATCTTCATATCTTTGCTACCCGCTTCTACCCTTGCCATTTTTTGATGGTTTGTATATAACCAAATAAGTCATGCCAATTGTAAAGAACCACCGATGTTAACACATTTGATATCAGTTTATAGGTTTCTCATCCTCCAAATCTTTCTGTTTTTAAGAAACGTTTTTCTAATTCAACTAACGGGTCATCACGCTAAAATTACGCTACTGACAAATGTCACCTTAATATCCTACATACTAAACTTAGACAAGCAGGTAGTCTCCTGAAATCCGACCTTTACATGGTGAATTTAGTTAACTCTTTCACGTGTGCATGTGCTTATGATAATGAAGAAGTTGAACACTTTGTCTATTGCCCCTTACCTAATGCCAAAGATCTCAGCTCTTTCGCTCTACCTTTCAATACACTTCTTGGTTAAGTCTAGATTTATCATTGAAAAGTGACGTGACTACTCACCTACAATAAGATGTCTTTCTGCTTGTGTGATGACACGTTAGTTAAATTAGAGAAACGTTTCTTAAAAATAGAAAGATTTGGAGGATTTCGGATATCATCAGGCAGAGAGTTCTAAAGACGAATCGTATATGGTAAAAGGTCGTGTGAAAATATAAAGTTTGGTTGAGATTGGTGTGATACTTTGAGAGTAACGTAGACGATAATTAGATGCCTCATATCTCCTTTGTGGAAGAAGTTCTTTTAAATAGTTAGGTACTTGAGTATTTATAATCGAATACATAATGCATAATCTCTTCCTTTTCCTTCGTTGTGCAAACCAAGCAGTTTCCGCATAAAGAGACTATCTAGAAGAATTAATGGGTATAGATCTGGAACGATCCGTGCATCTTCCATCTGATTTTCCCCCCTTTATTCTGATCTTTCCGAATCTTCAATAGAACAATTATCCCAGACTCCAGAAGTATATTCTAAGGTTGGACTTATGAATAGTGTATATAATTTAGCTGAAGTCAACAATTAGTCTGCATTTAGACGGTAGTGTTTTATCTCCTTTCTTATACATCGGTATGTCATACGCTAGCTTGCACTGTGTTAGGAACACGCTGGCTGGGAGTGATTTATTTAAATGTATTTGCAATGGAACATACATTTCTTCAACTATACTTGTACAAGTTTATTACTTATTGGATTGGTTCCAGCGGTTTTGTTTAGGTCAAGACTAGTTACTACATCTATAATTTCTTGTTTATATATAATGATGGCAGAAATAAAAGTTTCATTTCTAACTTCAAAATGCGGTAACTGTTTATCATAATTTTTAAACGTGTAACATATCAAACTTCCGAGTTCAACAGGTCGCACTTCTCCTGATCACTTGTTGCAAATTTAGATGATCATTTCGTACGTTTCAGTGGAGGTAATAGGTTCCATGTCTTTGTAGAATGTACTTGTTATCTCATTATTTTCCAATAAGGTCGAGGATTTGATCCGATGGCAGGGGTTGAACCTGCATCCTTTCGGTCGCAGGTCTGAGACGCTAACCACTGAGCCAATGTTGCTCCTCTTAAGATTAATATACCCATATGATATTTTCCAGTATCATACGTAACTATATGGTACGTTTAATAACACCCAATAACTCAGCAAATGCCGGCATGACGACATATGAATTGAAGGTGTAATGACGAATGTAATTTAAAGTCAATTATGTAACCTATTTTTATGCTTTTTATTGAATATCATTTCTGTCATGTGATACACATAACATAATCTTACATTTAAGATTATTTAAAATGAAATTTATGAAATTCGTTAAATAGTTTCAATCTTTTGCGACTCTCGTGAAAAGATCCTTCATTGCTGTTCATGTAATTTTACATGTCATTATATTTCTTTATTGATTTGCACTTTGGTTACAAAAGAGACAACTTTTGCAATTTAAAACTTATTTCATCTATACTACACTAGTATAGCTCATGAAATGAAGGCAGTTTACTTGGCCTCTAATTCATCTATAGGGAATGATACCTGCGGGAGACTGCTCTATCTGACCAGTGTGTAACTATGGAAACGGTAATTTAGTGACCTCTTCTCCAGCCTCGAGCTTTAGGTTAAGACTGAAATTCGCTGTCTTATGTAATGTTCTGTATCTGTAGTTTAAAGCTGGGAGAATTATACAAAGAGAATAGCAAGTAAACCCTTCTGTAAATGGAGCAAACTCGCACTTTTACATTGTAAAACTAATTTATCTTACAATCATTTATGAATAATTAAAAATTACTGAGTAGTAACTAAGAATATATAAATTCTTTAGATGGAGACCCAAATTTCATTTTTTAAATTATCGTATTTTTTATGTTTACTTTCCAGATACATTTTTAAAAAAATTCTCAAGAAAATATGAAATCTAACAAAAGATGAACGAAAGTCTTATTATTTTGATTTTTTTTAAAGAGCAAAGAAAGAAAACTATTAATGACATAAGCTTTCATCATGACATATACACACTAGCCTCCACAGAAGTACTTTTATGACAGTACGGTTAAAATAGAAATAAATATGCATATACAGTTGTAAACTTTCCCGATTTATGACTAAACATTTATACTGTGATAGGGTATTCTTAGTAAGTAAAATGTGTATTATACAATGAATGAATAGGAGGTATTCGATGAATGGACTGCACGCATTTCAGGTGCAGTGGCTACTCAAGATTATTTACTGATGCACAAACTAGTCATAGTTGTCATACTGGTTGTCATTCCAGGGATACTGACAGTCAGTGATTTCCACCTTGTAAAATCTTTCCTCTAGGGCGGACAATAATAATAGTTTCTGAAGCTGATTTTATTAGCAATGGTTTGCAAAATAACAACAAATATCCTTGTGTTTTATCAACTCATTATGGTTCCGCTGCTTTGGTAGAACAAAAAGGAATGTTCTTTATTGTTTTATGAATTTTATGCCCTGTGACAATGGCCAACATTTTGTAGGTCACGATCACTTTGGCATAAACTTATTTTATGCATGGCAGTTGGAAACTACGAAAATCTTCTTAGAGGCGAGCTGTATAATCGGCAGTTACATTGTTATTCTGAAAGAGTTCTGATAACTAAATAAATAAGTAAATAAATAAAAACACCATCTTTTATCATTAAAAGTTGCCAAGTGTTGTTTATACATTGTACGTGGCGTAATTCGTAAGTTTACTAGGCATATTTTCAACTCGGTAACGCCTGGTAACGGTCATACTTTTACCTAAATATGTGGGTCCTTTGAGAGCATCGTAAATGTATGGAGGAAAAGAAATAATTGTATTTTATGCTCATCTCAAAAGATTTGTTTGTATTTCTGCGAAATAGTCATGCCTAACCAGATAATAGCACAGACCCCCCCCCCCATTGTAACTACAAAGCCTTGAGCAAGTGCGAAGTTACCAGTTAATTTTATTGTTTGTTTCTATTTTTCAAGTTGTCTTCGTGTGTGCGCGCGTAAATTGAAAGCTTGTTATTACTAATCAATATCGTCAATCATATTTGCTCCATTATTCCATGCAGATAAGAAAGGAACTAATTTTGTGTTGAATTTGTGCCCCCCCCCCCCCACACACACACACATCCCACCCCGCCCCGGCACGGTACAATAAACAAACACTTGATTGAAAATAAAATAAAAGAAACTAACCTTGCATTGTTATAATGTATTCCTTCTTTTTTCATCATGCGAAATTTACAGAACAAAATATATCAACGAACTCCGTAAATGTAGCGGATGCCGGCATGCGTATGCATCCTTACTGTGTGTGTATCGCTAATGTCAGATAAAAAAATATCGCAAAAGAGACGAAAATATCACCAGATTGCTTGAAGGCGCCTGCCATTCACGCATGATAAGTTTCAAGGTGCAAACGGACCAAGATTATATTGTATCCAGGTTAACTATACGACGATATCTCGCAAATAAAAAAAGAAATCATTATTTTAAAGAACATACAATGTGAGTGCAAATGATAATCTTTCGCTAGTATGAGTTACGAAAGTATCGGGGGGGGGCACCAGACAGATGACCCCCCCCCCCCACAAAAAATAAAGTGTTTTCATGTACTCTTGTATACCCCAAGATGTGTGTGCTTGTTTAAAGTTTAAAAAAGGAATTTTGATCAAACTTTTAGTTTATAATTAGTCCTAGTGTTTTCTAAAGGGTAGTAGTCTGAAACATGGGTCTTATTCCCATTTTCAGATTTCATATCCTTGATTTTTAGTGATCTTTGTCAAGAATTTTCTATGTTCCGTGTATGCTATGTGTATCAATGCTATGGTGTGTGTATGCTATATAGTCTGTGTGTAGGGACAGCAATACTATGTCAAATTTGTCTCTGTTGTCTTAATATATATTTTTCTATGGACTTTTCAAATTTATTTGTTTGTCCTGGTATAAATTTAGTTGCTTTTGAATTAATTTGCAATTTAGAATTCCGGCGAGATGAACGGTATACTACCATTTGAAATTAAAATAAAACCTTTTGTTTTATGTGATTGACTATGGTGTGGCGTTTCTCACATTAAAGTCTATTTTCAAAATGAGGTAGGCTGTATTCGAGTCAGGGTCCGCACTTTCTTTCTTTATTTATTTGTGTTTCTCCCGATTCGAGTTAGGCCTCCTCTCTAGCATTTAATTTATAATGTAAAAGAAGTAAATATCCAACCCAAAACCCCTTAGGAAGCTTTATACATTTACTGGTTTGGTTTTAGCATGAAAAACATAAGTGACATCTACAGAAATAATAAACTGGTAAAAAGACTAGAAACAACAAGGACCTTTAGAAGTATAAAGGAACTTTTATGTAAATATAGGGAAAATGAGGAACTTTGGGGAATTGAAACTAAGGAAACATATAATTGGATAAGGGAAAATTTAACCTCTAAAATTAAAAATAAAGTAGAGGAGGAAATATCTCGGTTAATTGGGACAGACCTCTGAGGTACGTGACCAACATCGGCTCTCCAAAATACAAAGCTTGATATTCAAATATCTACACGACATATGCATACATGTAAAATATCTCATGTGCAAATGTGCGAACTTCACAAAATATCATGCGATGGCACAGTGCGAGTTTAGGAAACAAGACAGGATACAATTAATTATGGAGATATCCAAGAAATAAAAATACAGAAGAAACCAAGTTTTATATCAAGACGGCAACTTTAACAAAACTTTAATAGGAAAAATAACAGATAACATAACTAAAACCATGATGGCGTGTGACCAAGTCATAAACATAAAAAAATGAATAGGCAAATTTTTTTGTAATCCTTTCAAATTAATTAGAAAAAAGAACTTCTAGGAAGATTTGTGAATGGGAGGGACGGGGCTGCAAAGGGTGAAAAGAAGGGGAGGGAGATGGGGCAATGGATAATCTCCCCTTAAAGGGGACCATCACAAAGTGAACCCTTGCCCTCATACCCCCACCCCGGATTGGAATCTGCTGTAGCCGCCACCCTTTTAATTTCTTATAAATTTTCCTAAACAGCTTCAGTTTCTTTTTATTATCCATTACAATTAAAATTAAATAATTAAATAGACTTTAATTATATTACGTAAACTATCACAAATCCTAATTATCGGGACAGAGAAACTATATGGGAAAAGTACGAGATAATGACGTCATGGGGCTATGAAAGAGTCGGGAAAAACACCTCATATAGGAAACTTTACATACATACACGAAAACAAAGGATCTAATAAGTCTCTCTTCTAATTCTATTTGCTCAAAATGTGCAGCTCTCGCACAGCACGGTAAATCCCCACTGTGTGTGTGTATGTGTGTGTGTGTGTGTGTGTGTGGGAAGAACAACCATTTTTAGAGATTTTGGCAGAAATCCAATAAATAATTTGAGACGGCCTAACTCTAGGTGGGAGAAATACAAGCAAATAAAAAAGTGTATGGACTCCAACTCGAGTACAGCGGATTTCAATTTACAAATCCAATATGTGAATAATGACACAATATATTTGCACACAGAACACATTAAGTTTTTTTTTTCTTAATTAAATTATAATACACCGTTACTTAGCCAAAATTCAAAAATATATTAAATAAATAAAAATAAACCTTTTCTTGATCCGATTATAAGGTCCTAAGATTACTGGGGAGATTTGGGAAAAAATAAAGGCTATCCCAACATGGAAGCAAAATATAGCATACACAAACTATAGCATATATATGTATAGCACACACGGGATATAGGCGACCTCTAGCCAAGGTCAACCAAGAGTATAGGGAAGGGATTTCAAGTCAGGTGATGGAAAGATGGAAACCTATTCGGAAAAACAACCCTATAGATAAAACTAGGTTTTAAAAGAAATACCCCGTTAAAAAGGAGAATTAAATTTTTTTGACCTAAATTCTTTTGCATAATATAAAACATACAACACATGGGGGGGGGGATAAATACACATAAAACACTATAATTTTTTGGAAAAGTGGGGTGGGGGGTCTGTCTGGTGCCGGCCCCCCCCCCAGTACTTCGTCTTGTGGGGATAAATGTACGTCATTTCCTGCTGGCGTCCTCTATAGGTGGAAAATCGTATCTAAGTAACAGTGATGTATACTTTTATTTCGAGAAATTAAATTATTTTTTCTGTACACTTTATAGGTTTTTTTTGGTTCTTTTTGTTCAAGTATAACTACTTTTAATCATGTTATTCAAATCTGATGTATAAAGAAAAATGTTGGTGCATGGCCGGTAACTTTTATACGTCATGGCAACGGAAAATAAATTCCGCGCATGCGCATTTTGTGTGGGAGCACAAAAAAAACCCCACACAAAAACAAGCAATCTACTAAAACAAGCCATTACGTGAGAACTTGGCCTGAAAAGAGCAAATATAGGTACTATAAAATATTGCTAGTCTCGGATTTGACAATCCTTAGTTTTTTATGCTGATGAAACATTTTTCAGTAGAATTTTTCTTCCTACAGTTTAAATGCCTAATTTTACTGTTTATAATCATACATGTTCAAATGTACTGGTCACATATAACAATATCGTCGAAATATTAACTGATACCATGCTGGATTTATATAGAATGTCTAAATAATCATAAAACTAAAGGTGTAATTGATTATAACCAATATATATTTTTTGCAATAACAAGATAATGAGATCCGAAGATTGACCAAACAGTACTTAGAGAAATTCAATATCGATTAGTTCATCCTCAACCTCCAACTGATATACTTTATTGCAAGGGGTAAATGGTACCGTATTGAAAGACGTGTTAGGATAAAAGATACCGTTGTTAAAGAATATCCTGACCGACTGAGATCTTAACATCGTACATCATAGCTGAAAACAGTGCAAGCCAGTATACATATTTGCATTATGCTCACGCAAGAAATATTGTATCAACCAAATGGGTTTCTTGACCGAGCGATGTCAAGCCCTTGCGCGAATCCCGCTACGAGTCATAGGTTTCCCCGATTCAAAGGAATCCTGTACAACTACTTCTGCAAACTGGAAAGTCCAACGCGTCCAATCTATCAGTAATGTTACTCTAATTAATACATGACCACAAATCCCAACTTCCCAATTGTATGTCAATGTCACAACTGCAAAGCTTCTCTTCGTTAACTTTCCGTAACTTACCGCCAGTATTTCACGCCGTGAAACTATACAACTCAACAACCTAATACAGGGAACCGTTTTTACTACGCCACCTTAGGCCTTTTAAATCATGACTTTTAGCTTCATTTCGCCTGTAACTTTGTAACATATTTACCACCACAGCAACAATAAATGGCGCCCGCCGACGGCGGAACAGTCCTTTTCTGTTGATTCCATTGTATAATTTACCAATCTCCAGTCATAAATACTGCACCTGGAGTCACACGATCAATTCACGCAATTAGATTTGAATAGGGACTACTGAGTGACAGGGATACTCATGCGGCTCTTACCTGAATTCACCAAAAGTAAACCATGTCATCTTGAAACTCACTTACACTTCACTCCGTAACGTTTGCCCCTAGTAACTGGCTAATTATTTTGGTCTAAAGACTATAATCCCAGCACCGACTTCCCATATTCAAGCAAGTATATAAGGAATCCTTAAAATGGAGAGCGGTAAACAAATGCGCATACTCCAAAATATATTACAATATTATACATACCTTGGAATTTTATTAACTATTTTTGTTTACATATTTTCAATGTACTCGTGGATGGGTAATGTGATTTTGCGTTCTGCCTTGCTTATAAAATGTATTGTCTTTGGTCAACAAAAGTTGATTTAGAGAGGATAAGAAAAGAAGTTTTGTTAAACGATGATGGAATTAAATAAACACTGGGGACAATATCGTACGTTGCACATAAATCGCAGAGATTAATTGAGATTTTGCTTAACGGTCAATCAGTCCGCACTCGAAGTAGGGAAATAAGCGAATAGTGCAAAAGCCGACCATTGTCTGATAATCGACGTACATCTGCCACAGCCATATATTGTAAAAATCCCATTACTACAGGTAAAAAAGAATTAACTACAACTGCTTCTTTGGGGCGTCATGTGTGACCAGTGTATATTAGTACTGTGTTAGAAAAATATTGCGACAAACCAAAGTAAAGAAAACAGTCACTTTTATCAATCAGTCCATATCGTTTTACAAATTATACTGAATAACTGACTTCAGTAGAACTCAGAAGAATGTATTCCTGTAAGCACATCACGATTGCGGTGTTTGTACATTTATATAAAGTGGGATCATTTTACAAGCAAAGTATACATTTAAAAATTAACACTACAAATGAGACAACGCTTAAGTACATACGGATTATAATCGTGAGATGGCAAAGAATGGTTCATATGTTGAGAGGTAACCAATACACCAACAAAATAAGAGTTTGTAAGAACATCTTATTTCCTTCTTAGATATACTTAGCCATAATGCAAATTGTTTCCTAATATGAAACATGTAAACATATTCCGACCATGCTGGAAACAAAAATAGTAAATTTAATTTAGTTCAGCGTAAACTGTAAGTTAGTTCTTTCCTTTTGGCATGGTGTCTGGATAAAAAAGTATATTTCTCAAATTTGCTAACCACTACACTGTCATTATGTAATTAGATACCTAATTGATGTACCTTGGTTGTATACATATATCTATAAATATATATAGTTTTGTGGACATGTACGGTTGAATAATACCATCCCGTGTTTGTGTAGGGAAATGCGTACATCACAATCGCACTCGTAAATTTGAATCAATACCATCTCATGAATGGTTAGGGGCCGTCCATTTAGTATGTACGCATAGAGGGGTGGGGGGTGGGGGTAACCCAAATGCATAGGCTTGAGCATGGAGGTATACTGATAATATATGTACGCATTTAAGGGGGGGGGGGCGCTGAAACCTCGAAAATAAGTTGTATAATACGTAACCTGTTCGACTTGGTTCAGTAGGCTTTTGCATTTTAGCGGACATAAGACAAACTTGTCCCACCCAGTCACACTATCCTGACACCAGGCCGACTAATCCGAACACTAACCTCTTAATGATCAGCACCAAAAGAGGCAGCTGCTAGTACCATTTTTATGTCTTTAGTATGATTCGGCCGGGGTTTGAATACGCGACCCCTCGCATCCGAGGCGGACGCTCTATAGACACATTGCACCATCGGAGAAGTCGCTTAGTAAAGAATGTACGATACTGGTTCCTGTTTTTCATGACAACTCGACCTGGAGACCTACCTGATGGAAAATGAAGGCGCATTATAAGGTTATAATATACGAGTCCATAAATACATAAATATTTTTTAAATTATAATTTTCGAGCAATTAGTGTCTCTTAGCATTTGACAAAGTCTGCTTGCAGTAGCGTACTAAGGGGAGGGGGATTACAACATACTTCGATGCTAATACTACTGATTTCAAGCATAAAATTAAAGCTAAACAACAGCATATAACATGTTTACATATATTATTAAGTACGTCTTCATTTGTCTTTCCGTGCGCCAAATACCTTCCAACACAAAGATTTTCCATATAGGTAAATTAGTTGTACCAATCTTAAACAACCATATATTTCGACATATATAATATCAGTGTATAGGTTTCTCATCAGTTTAAATCGATCTGTGCCAAAAAAAGTCGAGAAAATTAATAATAAAAAAGTTGGTATTTATGACTCATTATTGCTTGCGACTTTACCGATCTTCATATCCTTGATATGTGCATCTACCCTTCCCGTTTTGCGATAGTAGCACATACTTGGATGCTAATACTATAGATTTGAAGCATATAATTTAAGATGTACAACATTAAATAATATGTGTATGTATCTTATTAAGTACGGTTTCATATGTCTGTTTGTGCACCCGATGCCTTCCTATCCGAACGGTTTCCATATAGGTGAATAATTTATACCAATAGTAAACAAACACAGCTTTTGACAAATTTCATATTAATATATAGGTTCTCATCTGCCTAAATCGATTTGTGCCAATAGACGTGTGTGAAAATACAAAATAAAAAAGTTCCACTTTTTACGGAATATCGGGTGCGACTTTACCGATCTTCATATGCTTGCTACTTTAATACACCCTTCCCGTTTTGTGATTGTAGCACATACTTCGATGCTAATATTAGAGATCTGAAGTATAGAATTAAAACTATACAATATTATAAAATGTGTGTATATATCTTAATAAGCACGTCTTTATTTGTCTGTCTGTGCGCCTAGATCCGACCTATACGAAAGATTTTCATATGGGCGAATAAGTCATAACAATCGCAAAAACAACGGTTTTGACACATTTGATATCAGATGACAAATTTGATTTTAATTGATATGTTTCTAATCATACTAAATCGATCTGTGCCAATAGACATGTGTGAAAATGCAAAATAGAAGGTTTTGTTCTTTTTACTGAATATCGGGTGCGACTTTACCGATCTGCATATCCTTGCTACGTGAATCTACCATTGCCGTTTTGCGATCGTACTACATATTTCGATGCTATTGCTATATATCTAAAGCATATAATTAAAGCCGTACAACTGTAAATAGTATGTGTATGTATCTTATTAAGTATATCTTCCTTTGTCTGTCATTTCGCCTAATGTCTTCCTATACGATCGTTTTCCATACAGGTGAATAACTCATAACAATAGTAAATAAACCCCGATTTTGACAAATTTGATATAAATTGATAGGTTTCGCATCAGTCTAAATCGATCTGTGATAGTAGAAATGTAAGAAAATGCAATATGAAAGTTTTGGTATATTTGACTCTGTATCGCTTGTGAATTTAACAATCTTCATAACCTTGATACGTGCATCTTCCATTGCCGTTTGTCTCGGTATCACAAACTTCAATGTTTATAGTATAAATCTGAAGCATACAAGGAGAGCTATACAACAGTATATAATATGTGTATGAATCTTATTAAATACATCTTGATGTGTCTGTATGTCCGCCCAATGTCTTCCACAGCGAGCGTTTTCCATATTGTGTATTGTTCCACTTTCTATTTTTACACTACCTAATTTTGACCTAGTTTAATAAACATCCATTTCTACAGAGGACACATCTGTCGCAGCCTCGACATTTTTTTACACTTATCAGCATTGAGTCAGTCGGACAAAAAGATTTGTCAAAAGTCATATCATTATTATTAATGAAGTGAAACAAGGACACATACGATGAAAAAAATAATACATTTCTCCAATTCACTTTTTTCCAACCAGGAAGTCCTCTTAAAATCTTTACCAACTATTCTGACAAGGCAAATACAATTCGTTCCATACCAATCATCCAGTCTGCTGCTCAGCATGTGTTAGCTATGTGACTCACAGCTGATAACTGCATCTCCATCACTTTTTTAGAATTGTGTTTTGTGTTTTACGTGAATATGTCATTACTGATTTTCTGAGGTGGTTCTTGGGTATTTTACTTTGGAGTAATGAATATGAAACACACGTTTATGGTATATTTCATAAATAAATCAGCATCCTCTACATTACTGCTAATTTAAATAAAATTACGTGTATTACTATTAGGATTTTTCTCTCAAAAATAGGCAATTTTACTTTAATAGTAAATTTTCAAACGTCCATTAAACTAATTTTGATATTTAACTTATTTTGACAAATTAATTCTTTCTAAATGTCTTCTGTCTCCTATTATTTGCACTATTAGAGAAATAAGTTATGAAGTATGCAAAACAGTTTTGTACCTTAAACAGTACATGTACATTAAAGAATTGGGGTTCTGCATATTCACAATGCCATTTAATTATTGCAAGGATGTTGTACACTAAATCTAGTATTCTTTTATTATAAGTAAACAATTGTATTATTATACCATCATGATTTTCCCCCAATTTTATTCTTTCAGTTTTTCCAACAAAATATCTGTTCCAAAACAAATTTTTCGATAAATATAGGAACAAATTCTGAGTAAACACCATTTTTCTTTTGTTGTCGTTGTTAATGGTAGACTGAGAGAAGAAAATGCAGCAGCATATAATATGAACTTAAGTGAAGTTATGAACTTACTAAGCCTGGATTTAAATAAATTGTATCACTTGTATTTCTAATGACAGCCACAATCCTCTTAGTTTGGGCTCAAGACCAGCAATAGTGAACAGAGGTATTTCGAAAGACATATAACAGCTCACTCATTATAATGTTACTAATTAGCATTATTGAAAACTTCTTAGATA